>OX463767.1:5340079-8257579 GCA_949825005.1 Gasteruption jaculator
AATCGGAGCAAAACTCACAAAGATATAGCTTTGGAAGTAGACGTGTCTCGAACGACTACCTGAGCTGTAACCGCTCAGCGGGAAGGCTGAGCGGCTATTGTTATTGTCCAATCTTCTTTTGTTATTGTCCCTAAGCAGTTTCCAGAAAGGTCTTAGACAGGGTCGTTGTAACGGTACCCCGGTACCTGGTGTTGCTTCATTTTCGAAGCAGACGCGGAGTGTAACAGTCGTGTTGTATTTTCTTACTCTATTTCGTTGTGATATTTTTGTTGTTCGCAAAATGCCGAGAAAAGTTTCCAGAGAGTGTAGAAAGGAGAGTGGTAAAAAGTTGTATCGAGGTAAAAAAATAGTTCCTCCGCATAAACGAAGAAACGATGACGATATTGAGACAAGGAGTACGTCAACGAAAAAAATCAGACTAAGTTTTAGCCAAGAAGTTGCTGAAGATACAAATAAGCATTTCAGAATCATTGATTTTCTGTTAGTTTTTTCAACAATTTCTACGTTAGTGAAGTGTGCAGTTTGTGATAGTACAGTATCATTTCAGTGTTGTGGCAAAATAGGTCTTGGTTTCAAGATAAAAATAAAATGTGAAAAATGCAAAGAACCTCGTTACGTTCCGTCTAGTGAACGAGTAGATGATCATATGTATGAAGTGAACTACCGATTTGCTTTCGTGATGCGAGTTTTAGGCTTGGGATTAGCTGGTTGTGACAAATTCTGCGGACTGATGGATTTATCCAGTAATTTCGTAGCAAAATCGGTATACCAGAATTACTTGAAGAAAATGTGCTCCAGTGTGACGAATGCCGCAAAAAGATTTTTTGTTTCTGCGATAGAGGAAGAAAAAGCAGCTATGTGTAGAGAAAAAAATATTGAATCTTCATCAGAATTAACCGTATCAGGCGATGTAACTTGGAAAAAGCGTGGATTTTCTTCTTTATATGGCGTGGCTTCCTTGATTGGATATTACACTGGAAAAGTCGTCGATGTTCTCGTAAAAAGTTCATACTGTCACATGTGTGTTACTTGGAAGAATAAGCTTGATTCTGCAGAGTTCGAAGAATGGCAAGAGAACCATATAAATGAAGATCAATGTTCTGCAAATCACAAAGGAGCATCCGGTAACATGGAAGTCGACGCAATTGTCACAATGTTCAAAAGATCGCAAGAGAATAACGTGAAGATTCGCAACTATATTGGAGATGGTGACTCGAAAACATATAGTGGTGTTATCAATGCTGAACCTTATGGTGAAAATTTTCTAGTCAATAAAAAAGAATGTGTTGGACACGTCCAAAAAAGGATGGGAACTCGTTTGCGTGATTTAGTCAAAAAAACTGTGACTGATAGTGAAACCAAAACTGGAAAAGGGAAACTGACTGCAAAAATGATTGATAAGCTCACCCAGTACTATGGTCGTGCAATTCGTTTCAATTCTAATTCTGTAGAAGAAATGAAGAAAGCCATTTGGGCTACTTACTATCATTATGCCTCAACCGATGCAAAACCACAACACGAAAACTGCCCTAGCGGAGAAGACTCATGGTGTGAATGGCAGAAAGCTGCAGCTTCAAACAAGCTGAATAATTTCAAACACACATATTCTGCTCTACCAACTGATGTTTTACAAGGAATCAAGCCAATTTATGAAGATTTAAGCAAAGATGCTCTCCTAGAGCGATGTATTGGCGGATTCACACAAAATAATAATGAGAGTTTGAACCAGCTTATTTGGAAGATTGCGCCGAAAGTTGAGAGTGGTTCAGCAATTATCGTCGAATTTGCATCTTCAGTGGCTGCTTGTGTTTTCAATGAAGGCTGTAAAGCTTATTTAACCTTCCTAGAAGAGATGCGAATAAGTACTGGTCCAAGTTGTCATGGATGGGCGCTTCGAACCAACGAAGCTGAAACCGCTAAAAATGATAGAATTCGCCGCAGACTTGATAAAAAAGATGCTTTGGACATTCTTGACGAAAGTTCTATACTCTATGGTCCCGGCATTGATGATTCTATGTGAGTAAAATAAAAAATAAATAGCTTACTAAGTTTTATCAGGGTCTTTTCGCTACGAAAAACTTTAAACGCGTTTTTCTCAAGTCGATGTTTTTTGAGTCGGTGCACACTGTATCTGAAAATCTATTCAACCGATCGTTCTCAAATTTTTTACAGTATTTCCTTACATAATTTATGAGGTAACCCTGGCGAGATTTTTTCGTCTTTGATTTTATTTTTCTTATTATTAACAACAATAGTCATGAATTTAGGCCAAAAATCGGTATTTTCACTTTCAAGTCTTGTAAAAAGTTCAAAAATTAAAAAAAATGGAAAAACTCGGCAGCGATACCTAGAGGGACATAAAAATTAAGGAAAAAACTTTGGTTATTTCATTTCAGATGATCCAGTGCTGAGATATGATGTGCACCGCAAAATGTATTTCTTCTGAGGCGCCTGCGAAGAATTGCTGCCATTCGGTCAATTTTCAATATTTTTGAACCAATATTTCACAGAATATAGTTCAATTACTACTCTTTAATGTACAACAATCAGAAATAAATGTACTTTCACCGTACGCCCAAAAAAAAATCTGTAAAAACCTGTTTTTTTCTGCCTTCAAAACCATACCCCCCCCCTTAACGCATGACACTTTATTCCGTTTCTTTTTGTAAATGGAACATCAAAAGGAAATTACATGACGATTTGTACACAGGAAACGCCCCTGTCCCGGAAGAGTCGTAGCGATAATGCATGAGACTATCGATCGTCCTATCGTATACCATAGTAGCAAAAGCAAGCAAGCAAGCAAGCAAGCAAGCAGGCAGGCAGGCAGGCAAGCAAGCAGCAGGCAACGTGTAGTAGACTGGGATATCGATTCGTGCGGGAAACACGCGGGGCTTTATGCTCCTTTATAATTCATCCTTCATTTCTTCTTCTTCCGGGTCTTTGTACTATACGAAGCTTATTCTTTTCCCTCCTTGAGTATGCAGGTATATAATCCGATTTTCCGCAATTTTCGGAAATTTTGCAGGTACGAAATAATCACGGAGTTGTTTACCACGCTAAGTCGGAAAAATACCAGAAATTCCTACGCGGAATATTTTTTCCTCTTTTTTTTTTTTAACGGTTTTAGTGCCAACCGGCGCGATCGTAGGCTTCTTCCGTCTCGTATCCAAAAATGCCAGTACAGTAGATTCTCCGTACAAGATACCTTCGAATGCTTTCGTACGAGATACCACGGGTTCCCCTTCGCTAATCCACTACCCCCACTCCTAAACGCCTCTTCGCCTCTGAATGTTTGAAGTTGCGTACTCCGTACAAGATACCACGGAAATAAATGGGAAAAAATGAGAATTATTTACACATAACGATATTTTTATTTATTATCATAAATTATTAATTATTTAAGATCACATTTTAATTTTTTTTTTGTTTAAAATTCATAGAGAATTTTTAATTACTCGTAAACGTAATTTTTTGCCGGGGAAGTGGCGTTTCCGTGACGCACTGAACTGGTATGTTTAAAATTGATTCACTTACGTGAGATAATTGCACAAACGGGTAAAAATAACTTTTCTTCTCTCTTTCTTTCTTGTCAACACTGCGAGAACTCCTCGTTTGCGGACTTCTAGTCACGTGACAAAAAAAAGAAGGAAAAGGATATGGAATACAAAGTAACCTACGTTATCGGCGTAACTTTAAACTATTTTGCATGGTATCTTATACGAAGGACGTGAGTTCTATTCCTCTCCGGCGTAGCAGGCCGCTGAGTGGGGGAACGGTAATTTTCGAAATCATATTCCCCTCCGGTCCCTTGTGGTATCTTGTACGGAGAATCTACTGTATTTTTGAATCACGGAATAAAAAGAGCGACTTCGCGCCGTTTGTCAATTTTCGATTTGGAAACGACATAATACCGGTCGCACACCTGGTTTGCAACCGATCTTAAAACCCCTCCAAGAAAAAAAAAATCGCTCTTGGGGACCGCGTTCGAAAAAAATCGCCGTCTCGAATGGGTTAAATAGTATTCATTTTTTAAAAAAGAAGAGACACTTAACACTATTTCTACCAAAAGTGTCAAAAGACACCTTTAAGAATTTAAATTTGAAATGATTTTTGAAGTTGAATTTCATCTCTTTTTGAAATCCATAAGCGGGAATTAAGAAGATCCATTTGAATTATGTTGATAAACAATGTTGATAAATTTTCAGCACTTGGGTGATTTTTTTATTAAACATTTTTCCACTTGGAATTCGAGTCAGCCTTTTTTGGGGGGAATTATTCGAAAAGAGAATTTTCGCGAATTGAATTCTCGATTTTTCAGAAATTCGACGGTCGATGAGTTACGAATTTCCTAATAGAAATTTGACATTATTTTTTTTTCAACATCATGTTTTAAATGAGTTTGGCTTCTACTTATTTTGCAAATTTTTCTTCTTTCAGATTTTTTAATTAAAATTTGGAGACATTTTTATCAAAAAAATGAATCTCTTTCTTGAAATTCTCATATTTTTTTGAAAAAATTCGTTAAAATAAATTTCGTTTCCATGTATTTGCAATTTCAATTAGTTTAACGCGTTAACTGCCATGTCGGTCACCGGTGACTGACACTAAACTTTCCGTTCAGGCCGCGCTGCTTATGACAAATGCAATAGCGTATACCCTTGCGACCCACGCGGCTTGAAGAGGGATCCACGTAAATTTGACGTGGCGGTTAACGTGTTAATTACAGCTTTACTCGAAACAACCAATTGAATTACAAATTTTCTTTTTGCGCAATTTTAGAATTCCATGAGGATAAATATATTGGTTTCAAATGATTCCCTAATTATGCTAATTTCTCTTTTCTCTCTCCTGCTTTCTCTTGATTTCGAAGATTTAAAATACTTTTCATTATTATCTAAACCTAACGGTCCTTTTAGTAATTTATAATTTTATAATGAACGTACAAAAGATGGAAAATTGGATAACAATAAGTGGGAGAAAAATCAGTTCGAATTAAATACGGATAAACGAAATTTAATTGGAAGGAGGGTGAATATTAATAAGGCACAGTGCATCCGGGGCTTTTCGTTATCTTGGGACGCATGGAGATTTTTACTACTCTCTTTTTGGCCCGAAATCATGAAAATTTATTTTTGTTGAATGAAGAAATTTACTATTACTATTATTATTATTATTACTATTATTACTCCGCCTACTACTACTATTATTATTAATATTATTATTATTACTACTACTACTACTACTACTACTACTACTACTACTATTATTATTATTTTTACTATTATCACTAGCGCTATTACTGTTACTATTGTTATTATTAAAATATCCTTTGCCCTCTCTGATTTTTTCCGTCAACACACTAAAAACAATTTCTAGTAATTTTAACTACATTTGCTGTTATTCCAACTACTTTCGTGATTGAGTCAACTAGAAATATAAATAATTAGTGCCTCTATTTTTTTCGGTTCATCAATTTCATCCGAATCCAGACTTTGTCACTTCATCCGTGACAAAGTACCGGTACCGGTTCTATTCGCGTCCTGGTACACGAAATGATAAGTATCTTTGGGTACCAGTTGTATCTGGAATCCAAAAACTCGTTTTATTAGGGTCCCAGTTGTATTTCGAATCCAAAAACCGGTGGTTTCATTAGGGTCCCTTCGAATCCGGATATCAACTTTATCCTTGTTGGTTGCCGGTATGCAGGCACCACCAACCAGCTTCTTCCGAGCGCGGCTACCGTATTCGAAAGTAGGTACGCATCCGCGTACCGGTTGGTTTAAACCGACTCCAGGTATGTACCAGCACGAGATTCGTTCCAATTTTGGTTTCACTCCAGACCCGTTCAGCTCCAGTTTCGTTCCAGACTCAGCTCTGTCCCAAATTCATTCCTTATCCAGATTCAGCTCTGTCCGAAATTCATTCCTTATCCAGATTCGGCTCTGTCCGAAATTCATTCCTTTTCCAGATTCACCCGGCACAGAATTAATCCCAGTCCCATTCCGAATACCAGTACACTGAAGAAAAAAATGCTCTAAATTTCAACTACATTACACCTAATTCTCTTTTTACACGAATTTGATTTAACACGAGTTAAAAATAAAAAAAATCTCTTTTTACACGAATTGTTTTGTTTTAGCACGATTTTCAATATTCTATGAATTTTTCTTGAATCTCATAGAGCAAATATTTCTTATGTTTATATTATTTTAACGTTTTTTATATTAATGAATTCCAGATATTATTTTCTTTTTCTCAAAGTATAATTTACTTTTTATAATATATTTAATGACTTAAAATGTGTGAGCACGAAATAAATTAAGTGAACTCTAACAAGAATTTTTTAATATTGTTTACACCTAATTCTTTTTTTACACGAATTTTTTGGGAACGTATCTATCGTGTAAAAAGAGAATTAGGTGTAGTCTAATTGAGATCAATAAAATTGATGCAATAGCAATAACAATGCTTCCGAAAACTCGATACATTTGTTCAAGGGGTTATACGCACTTAGAAGGCCGAAAAAAGACGATTTTTCAAGAATTTTCCCTGGAGAGACATTTCAATGTATTAATTTTAAACTTTGTGTATATATATATTGTACCAGTCTTTGACTACTTTCTCAATTTTTTTGGTATAAAAATAATCATTCTGACAGCCGCTGCAGCCAATCTCCGGGAGCACCTCCAAAAAAAAAACACGTTTTGCGGTGAGCAAGATTTTTCAAAAACGGCTAAACCGATCGGTCTTAAATTTTTACACAAGCTTTGTAGATATATCATCTAGTAATTGATCGTTGATTTTGACTCTACGACAAATATATTTCATTTTATGAACAATTTTGCGTGCAAAATTCTCATGAAAAATTGATATTTCCGCTTTACGAAGCCGCCATTTTGTTAAAAATTAGTATTTTGCAAAACCCAACGATCGAACACGGGATAATACATTAATTTAACGAAAAATTTTTGGTTTTTTTATTTCCGATAATCCAGTCCCGAGATATCGTGCTCACCGCAAAACGTGTTTTTTTCGAGGTGCTCCCGGAGATTGGCAGCAGCGACTGTCGGAATGATTATCTTTATAACAAAAAAATTGAGAAAGTAGTCAAGGACTGCTACAATATATACACAAAGTTTGAAATTAATAAATTGAAATGTCTCTTCAGGAAAAATTCTTGAAAAATCGCCTTTTTTCGTCCTTCTAAGTGCGTATAACCCCTTAAGGAATTTTGTCATTGGATCAATGGCCCAGATTGATCCCAGTCGCAAAATCCTTCCTTTCCCAGATTCACCCTTCACAGAATTAATTCCAGTCCCATTGCGAATACCAATACACTGAAGAAAAAAATGCTCTAAATTTCGACTCCATCAGCCCAATTGAGAACAATAAAATTGATGCAATATGCGTCACATACTCGATACATTTTTCTTCTTCGAAAATTTGGTCATTGGATCAGTGGCAAAATTTAGATAGAACAACCATCAAAACGATTGCGGCGGCCTGTGATAATTATCTTCTTGAATCAACAATATTTTTTTTTCTTCTGTGTATCAGTACCGGTATTATGGTAATCGGCATCGGTACCGAAATCTATCCCATTTTTGAGTACCAGTACCAGCACTGGAACCGCTATTGGCCCCAAAACCGGTACCGGTACCGGTACCATCGTTGGAACCGGAACTAATTTGATTTCGAGTACCAGCCCCGATACCAGCATTGGTACTCGTCTCATTCCCATTGGAAGTACCGGTACCGGTAGTACCAGCGAGACAAGGGCGAGTCGGAGGATACGGAACCGAGCGAGCGGTGGCTGATGTGAGCAAAAGAGCCGGTAACTTTAAGAAAAGACGACTTCTAATAGCGGTTTCCGTGTAAACGCGTGGTAATATATACCCGAGCACACAAGTGCGCCTAAGGATGTGTCCTCCCTGTGTGTGCATATGTGTGCGGACATACACCCGGAAAGTAAAGGTGGCGCATGCATATACATATACATACACACGCACACACACACATACGGACACACGGGGGCTCGTATAAACGTAATACGAATACATATATACCATTGACCGGAATATCGTCTGTCTCGGGATGAATGAACCGTTACGTCACGCACTTGTACTCTCTGGCTACGTTCGTCTGTCCCTCCTGTTACCGCCCCTTTAAACCAAACGTCGTTTCTCTCCTCTCCTCTCCTCTCTTCTCATCCGCGTCGCTCCATCTTCTCTCTCTCTCTCTCTCTCGTTCTCCGGCAATACCTCTTTTAACCCAACGTGTTCGCATTATATTATGTTGTGTGTGTGTGTGTGTATGTATGTGTGTGTTATGTGAGTGGTGGTAGAGGAGCAATAGTAAGAGTAGGAGTAGTAGTAGTAGTATACCTACTCCTCTTCTCAGTTCTCTCTCATTGATTAGTAACGCGGGGGCCACATTCCATACGAGAGAGAGAAGAGAGAGAGAGAGAAGAGAGAGAAAGAGGAGATGAGGGTGTGGGTGTGGGTAAGGGTGAGGGCGAGGGTGTGGGTAGGGTGAGGGAGAGAGGAGACGAGAAGCGAGAGAATTCGAGAAAGACAGAAAACATTGTGTATAAACATCTATATATACAGCATTTCGATAGAAACTCAAGAGAACGAGGAAGAGAATGAAGAGGTCAATGTATCAAACGATGCTTCAGACATGCCCCAGACACCGTGTGCGACAATGATAATGGTAACGCCGCTGGATCACGATAATAGCGACATTGACGAGTTCCAGGCAAATCGCACATTTTATCCGGCCTGACGGTTGTCAACTCACGGCGAATTTCCAATCGCGTCGTTTGGTTTCTTGAAATCCCCAGGTTTTACGGTAAAATTGACAATCGGCAGTACTTCTGTCCAAGTCACTCTTGAAGTATGTCTCCGATTTTCTCCGGCCGAACGTGGGTTTCATCGAGAGACCGTCGAAGTTGACGATCTTGGAGTAAACGACAGTTTACGCCCATTTGACGCTTTTGAGAATGTTCGTTTTCTGAAACCGAGTAAAGGTAGCGAAGTTTAGGTGGCCTTTGGTGTCACGGATGCAAAAAACGTTATTGATAATGTGGATCTTGTATGCAATAGTCTTGCCAAAAAAAAAAACTGGACAAAATTAGGCGACAACTGGCAAATTTGTCCAGGGGTCGGTTACAAAAATGTTCAATTCCTGAACCTCGCTGATATTGTTGAAGTATTAATTCTCTCACAATTGTCAAGTTTTAAGTAAAATACGTCCAGTTTCGTCGCAATTTCCAGAAAAAAATAAATCCATGGATATTTCATAGGAATCGAACATTTTTTTTTTTCTTAAGCCTATATATTAGGTTGGGGAAAAAGTAATTTCGGTTTATCCCATTGAAAAACATGAGAAAAGCCGAAATTACTTTTTCCCCAACCTAAAATTTAGTTACCGTCTACTGTCAAAATTTGGATTCCCTCAGAATTGTCAATTTTCTACCAAGAATATTGAATTTTAAATATTGAACAACATTTTTTTCCATTCTCAATGAAACATGTACGAATTACAGTCTGTCAAAAAAGTACCCGGAAAAGTTTATTTAACCCTTAATGGTCACACGTTCTAAAAATAACGTATCGGTCACACGGGGTCAGAATGACCCCAGCCATGTTTAAACAATTACCACGTTGCCAATATCATTCCGAGCGACTCATAAAAATTCAGGATATTAGTTTGAACCTTTTAGAATGAGAATAACATCGCAAAAAATTTTTATCAAATTTTCAAAATGGCGAAAAAAATCAGGAAGGAGGCATTCCGTAAAAAATACCATTTTTTACTTAAAAAATCATAACTCTGGCAATTTTTAATATTTTTTCTTAAAATTTTAGGGTGATATTCTTGAGATATCAGAGTGTTTAAAAAAAATAACTTCATAGTGGGCGCTTCAAAAAAGGTATTTATTTTGACATTTGAAGAGGGTTTTCCCGACGTTAATCTTATCTTACAAAGGAAATCCCAAAGCACTATTAGAGGGAAGGCTAGACCAATCGGGCGCCAATAACTTATAGTAATTCTAGTTAAAGTTTCCGTTGGGGTCATTTTGGCCCCGGGTGACCATTAAGGGTTAAATCTCCCGCGTTATATGTAGACATTTGAATTTTTTTTTGTTATGTTAGCACTATTGTACCGAATTATGATGTCAAGTTTGAGCGCGTTCCGTTAAGCAGTTTGTTTACGGCAGCTATTATAGTCAATTGACCTCAGTACTGCGTCACGATTTGCAAAATGAAGAAAAATATCGATCAAAGAGTTTGCCTGAAATTTTGTGTTACCAAATTCGAGGAAAACTCTTTGATCGACATTTTTATTCATTGTGCGGAATCTTTCAAAATATTAGAAAAGACTTATGGTTTTTTTTCTGTCCCAAAACTAAAATTACCTCGCCCGTGGAAAACGTTTTGAATCGGTTGAAGCCATAAAACAAAATTCGTTGAGGGGGACTGAAGACCATCCCAGAAAACGCTTATAAAAAAATGTTTCGAAAATTGGAAAAATCGTTGGCACGTGTGTGTTGCATCAAATGGGACCTACTTTGAAGGCGACAAAATAAATATTGACAAACAATTGAATATTTGATGTCTTATTTCAAAATTCCGGGTACTTTTTTGACAGAATGTATAACCGTTATTTTTTCTGGATCGATTTTTTAATATTAACACGTTGACTGCCACGTCAAATTTACGTAAATTCCTATTCACGCCGCGTGGGTCGCAAGGGTATACGCTATTGCATTTGTGCCAACCAGCGCGGCCTGAACGGAAAGTTTAGTGCCGGTCACCGGTGACCCCCCCCCCCCCCATGGCAGTCAACGCGTTAAAATTGATTCTGTAAATTGGTCGAGCAAAATGATCGATTTCGTGTAAATGGATTTTTGTTGTAATTATCTTTCATTGAATTTTTCATATAAAATATATTTTTAAACATTTCAACACCGAAAGAATGAAGTTCTGTTACTTTTTCTATTTTTCATTAAAAAGTACGTTCCAAAATATACTGAATACATTAACACTTCGCCGTCCGCACGTCTTACCGGGATTCTTTCGTTTAGCGCCGGTATAAATTTTTAGGAACGACACCAACGTGGTGCCACTGGCGCTCGCCCGATAGTTTCCGCATGGCACCAACGTGGTGCCACTGGAGCTTGCCCGATAGTTTTCGCATGGCACCAACGTGGTGCCACCGGAGCTTGCCCGATAGTTTCCGCATGGCACCAACGTGGTGCCACCGGAGCTTGCCCGATAGTTTCCGCATGGCACCAACGTGGTGCCACCGGAGCTTGCCCGATAGTTTTCGCATGGCACCAACGTGGTGCCACCGGAGCTTGCCCGATAGTTTTCGCATGGCACCAACCCGGTGCCACCGGACGGCATAGGGTCAAGTTATGGCATAAGTACTTGAAGTACTAAATAATTCTGGTAATTAGTACTTACAATATTAGTCTGCTCGATTCTGATCAACAACGCGATTCGTTATTTTCTTCCCGATTTACTAGTTTCATGGGAAAAAGAAGGAGGAGAAGGAGGATCTCTTATCTTATCTTATCTGATTGTGAGTCTCTATTGTGTCAACATTTATGCTAACGAAGTACCAATGACACGAAGACTGAAAAAGAAAAAACAAAGATTTCGGATGTTTTTTCGAATTTATGAATTTTCATATTTTTATCAAATCAACTCTCTTCGTCCTATAATATATACAAATTTATGGTAAAAAACTGTTTCTGCAAGTGTTGGATGACGTTTATTTGAAACAAGAGGAGTTTAGATTCGAGGGAATATTTTCTTCGTTTTCTTTTAAAATAGTAGATTTATTTGAAAATTTCTGAAATTGCAATTATTTACGTAATGTTAATATTGCTACATTTTTCGTAGATTTAAAAAAATTATTAGTTAATCAAACTAAATTATTGATTAGGATTTCATCAGTTACCATGAATTTAATTTTTGCATCAATCCGAATCCCATAAGTTCTATAAATTTTTGCAATATCTGGAACCGCGGAACAAAAAATAGTTTACTAACAATCAGTTGTAAAATAAAAAATAAAAAATAATAATTGATTCTTCTCCCGAATTTCATTATTAAACTATTTTAATTTTTGTTTATTGTAATAATTCGTTAAGAAGTATCTATAGTCACTGATTTCAATAATTCATGGAGAATTAATTTTAACGCGAACGAGTAATTAGTTAAAAATTGTGTGTTTTAAAAATAATTTTTTAAATCTATTTAATGTTTCAATATTCGAACTATATCTTCCAAAAGTTTTTCTGGATTTTTCTACAATTTTGAAACTACAAATATTTGCAGAAGCTTCAATATCGCTTTCACAATATTTTTACAATTTGGAAAATCTCTCAAAATTCTCGAAAGAAAAAAAATTTCTTCGCCAAACAAAATTACAATTGATTCGAACCTCTCTCCTTTTCCTCTTGCTCCAATAGACGTTCAACAATTATTCAGCTCTTAAATTATCCGTCTAGGATAGGTTCCCTTGGTTCACGTCCGGTTTCCTTTAAATTCGGATACAACTTTGCTTTCGGTCCATCGCTATTGACTCTACCATAAAAATCCGGCTTTTTCTCTTTCGGCGCACTTCTCTGTAACCAAATGTCCAACAAACTCTTCGGCGCGCTTCCAGTTTTTGGAGCTTTTCCCGTCGTAGCTGACGAAGTCGATGCCGGGGGCGACATGGGAGAATCCGTGGTTGTTCGAATTACACTAGCCCTTGATGTCGTCTCGTCTTTTCCCAGTCTGTTGCAATTCGTTTATGTAACAAACGAAAATCGGTAAATTTTTATATTAAACTTTTAGTAATAAAATTGTAGTATTAACAATTATTATAGCCGGTATAAACTTTTACGTACGACACCAACGTGGTGCCACCGGCGCTTGCCCGATAATTTTCGCATGGCACCAACGTGGTGCCACCGGACTGCATAGTGTTAAATTTGTAGTACTAATATTTTTTATTTAAATAAAAAACTGAAGTAGAAAAATCTCGACGATTTCTTAAACAATTCGTCTTAAACCAAAAAACCGGTTAAAAAAAAGACCAAAAAAACATGGACTCACCCGTCCAACTCTCTGAGCGCCTGGTCCAGCTCCACCTTTCCCTTATCGTTCTTGTTACAAACCTCGAGCAGACATTCCAGAATCTCGGCGTGGGTGGACGAGGTGCTGGAGTGGCACTTGAGGAAAGTCTCCAGTTCGTTCCAGAGCAGACGATAGTACTCCTCGCGTTTCACGCCGCCTTTTCCACCCCGACCACCGCCCAGACTGGGCAGCGGCAAGGGCTCGTGTTTCGTCTCGCGCTGGACCAGACTGAAGATCTGGTGCTTCATGGCGATCACGTTGTCGGTCGTCAGCTCCTCGTTCGGGATGCAATCCGTTAACGGCGACAACCAGGCTTTCAGGTTGTACAACAAAGTGCTGGAGATCGTGATCGGCCAGTACTTCGTGTGTCTGTCCAGGCGACTCTTCATCTTGCTGATCGGTGCCTCGGTGTCGTTGCTCTTCCGTTTCAGCGGAACCAACATGTGATCCCTCATCAGGCTGCCGAAATCGGTGATCCGATAATCCGTGACGCGGCCCCCGCAGCCCTCGCTAATGGACGGGGGATCCTCCAGGACGCTGCGAGCCGTGGACAAGGTGTGGATGAAAATTTCACCCCCGTGCGCCGCCAGCAAATGCGAAATCGTCTTTCCGCCGCTCTTCCTCGCCATCTCCAGCATCACCGATCTTCCGTTCAACAGGAAGTTAATTAGACAGGAAGAGGGTCGGCTGTTGACGTCCACCGGTGTTATACGATGCATCGCCGTGCAATTTTGTATCTCCGAGGCGCTGCAACCTCTCGGTGTGCACCACTTGAGCGTCACGGTCTCGTATTCCGAACCCTCGTCGAATCTACGGAAGGTCTTGATCAAAGCAGAATCCTGAGGGTTTCCTGAAATTGCAGTTTGTTTTAATTAGTCGTAATTCGAAAGGTTCTTGGTAAAAAAAAAAAACGAAATGATGCAGGGTAATAAATCAGTAGATTTGTGGGTTAGTTGGGTTAGTTTCTTGAATATTAACACTTTGCCGACCGCACCTTCGATCGGGATTCTTTCGTTTGGCGCCGGTATAAATCTTTATGTACGACACCAACGTGGTGCCACCGGTGCTTGCCCGATGGCATTCGCATGGCACCAACGTGGTGCCACCGGAGCTTGCCCGACTGTTTTCGCATGGCACCAACGTGGTGCCACCGGACGGCATAGTGCTAATTCGTCGTATCTTATTAGAAAAAAAAAATGTTAAGTTTTAGTTATTTATGAAAATTTATAACAAAAAAATTTATTTTTTTGTGTATAATTTATGCTTGTATTAGAAAAAGTCCTGAATTTATTTATTCATTTTCATAATTTTTGTCATCCAGTCGGCTTCTGTAATCTTACAAATGTTTCAACTACGAGAAGAGCAAAAATAAATCAAAGAGTTTTTTTAGTTACTGATTCAATATATTAACCCATTTGCGTCATGCGACGAAAATGAAAGACACTCGCGAGTCCGCGGAATAATCCGCGCTCCGTAAGGAAACAATTGCGGACTCGCGTAATAATCCGCGCTCGGTGATAGCAGACAGTAGCGGATCGCGGAATATTCCGCTCTGGGATGCAAATGGGTTAAAAAAAATTTCTCTTCACATTGAGAATGAGAAAATACAGAAAAAAAATATGAGCTACTAAAAATGCTCACCGCGTAAAATGGGAACATGTGCGGCGGAGGAATGGAAAATCTCCACGTCGTAATTTGCCGAGGAACTTGCATTTTGCTCCTCCTTCATCGGGATCCCGGTTACGGTTGTACTCGCGAGGTCGTAATGCGAGAGGATCAAGTGAGACAGCTTCGAGTGCAACGCTTGGGACTTTATCGAGTGAACTTCGACGCTCAACAGCGGGGAAACTTCCCTTAAGATTTGACTGGTCACTTGAGATTCTATGTTGTTCGGATAAATGTTCAGAATCACCAAGTGGCAATGATCGATTGGAATCAAACTGGAAAAAAGGAAAGAAATTATTCAAAAATTGTTTTTTTCCCCCCAAAGAGAAAACAATTTCGATAGACAAAACTCACTTTTCGCCGTTCGTTGCCATTTTATTGCCCTGCGTGAGTTCATTAAGAAAAATATTTTCCAAACTTTTCATATTACTGTTATCTCGAGCACTCGTGATGCAGATAACTCGTCCCCTGTTTAATAATTTACTAGGAACGTCGGTAACGCTCTTCTTCTTCTCCAGTTGGATCTCCGAGCATTCCGTGATAGCTTCGATCGCTACCCTCAATCCATGAAGGATGGTATAATCCTCCCCTCGTTCCGGAGCTCTTCGAGGAACTCCCAGAACTGCCATGCCACTCATAATCTGTAAGAGTCCACCCGATATTGACATTAAGAAATTAGTAAATAAGTAAACATATGTCTGATTTCAGAAATGAAAGTGTAGAAATGACGTAAAAGTGAAATCAAATTTATTAAACTATTATTTTCACACTTCACCGACCGCTAGTCTATTAATCGGCCTTTTGTCGCCAATGCCTCCCGACCGATTGCCTATTAATCGGCTTTTTGTTGCCAATGCTTAATAAATATAATTTAGCGTTAATATCATCGAGTGGCCGGTCAGAGGCGCGAGTGCTGTTGAATCGCTAGCGGTTGGGAAAGCGTTAAGGGATAATAATGCGCAAAAATAATGCATTGCGATTAACATAAAGTTTAATTTAAAAAATAGAATTTGATTGCTCCAAGGAGAATAAGAAGAGTAAGAAAGACGAGTGTGAATTATTCTTACCTGCGTTAAATTCTGTTGTGTTTGACCCCATTGATTTAAAATGTAACCTGCTCGGTCGCTTACGACGAATCTCACCTACATAAACATTTTTATGAAAACAGTTGGATTAGTTAAAATATTAAATTAATCAGTTTGATAGTTGGAAATAATTTAATTTCGAATGAATTGGAAATCTTATAATCCATACAATTGCTGAAATATATTTGGGAAAGATTCTTTAGAAAGAAGCACAGGGCGAGCCTTCGTTCGCTACAAAATTGAATTCGAAATGAGTAAAAATTTATTTTTGTGACGTAATGAATCCGATCGATCACCCATAAACCAAAAAAAAAACAAATATACCAGTTTGCCCGTTGGGAATAAATCCCAGACGATCCTGCAGTACTCCATGGCAGCTTCCACACTGGTGGTCCATAGTGTCTTGGAGATGGGCGCCAAGGGGATCAAATTCTGGCCTCGGCTCTTCAGAAAATCGAACTCTAGGGGGTTTTCCGAGGAAATTCCGAAATACGGCGTGTGGTCGAGCACGAAGACCGTTTTGTGATTCACGGGATACATTCTCCTCTCACCGTTACAGTGTCATCACTATTTTTAGGTTATGTCGTTCGCTACTTTTTCGCATCAATTTCTTTGGCATGTTCTTCACGTAGTTTCTCCTGAAATTTCTCCTTTTCCTTCGAAACTCATTCCTGGTCACCTGTAGCGTAATTTTGAAACTGAATCTCAGATAAAAAAGGAATTCAGTGTTTTGTTTACGCGAACATAACCTCAAATTTAGAGGATCGCGTAGACCCACAGTTGCGGATATTAATTTGAAGAGAAATATCGAACGCTAGTCACTTAATTGGTGTTTCAGGTTCCTAAGTTTCATTAATTAATTGGTAAATTCAAAAATTAATTACCAGTCGATAGAAATGAATTTTCAAAACGGCTTCGTGTTTATTCCCCTTCCTAAAGTTTCCGGCTAAAGAATGACGTCACCGACATCTAGTGGCGAAAAAAGACATTCACCGACCCGCAGAAATAGAGTTTCAAATTCAAAATGGCCGATTATTTTCCTTCGAATTCAAAAGAGTCGTTGAATTTTCCTTGGTAATTTTGTGGGATTCTTTGGATTTTGTAATTGGCCTCGTTCTTTGAGCTTCTGATGACTGGAATTGATATTACTGCCATCTGATGTTGAAAAAGATAACTGATTCGCAGAAATTTAATTTGGAAATAAATTCATTATCTTGTTTTTTTTTTTCATTTCAGTACAGAAAATATATGGACTTACCTGCATACTCTTCTTTTGTTGAACAATTTTGAGATTATTTTTTGTTTCTTGATTTTTTAATCAATTGGAGTATCGTCTTAACCTTGAATAAAAAGCCGTTAGTCGTCATTAGTCTACAGAACCGGAAAACGGAAGTAATTTTAAAAAGTAAAACGACGACAGGTCCGTTTGGATTTAAGTTTACATGAGACGAGAAACAATTTTTTGTATTTGATTTTTCTGAGATTTGGAAATGAAAAAAAAGAAAGAAAACTGTGAGTAACTAAAATAATCATACATTTTCTTTTTACCTGTGCCCTATTTCGCCAACACAAACATTTTTAAGAACAACGATATTAATAGCAGTAACGCAGTGGACAGTCACGATAAAAATGAACCATATTGAATTAAATTTAAATTTAAATTTAAAAATTTGTATAATGTGTAAATAAGAAAAAAATTAAAATCATTGATTTATTTAAAAGTTAAATAAATTCAGTCTATTAATTCTACTTTAAGTATTAAATTAATTACGATAACTTTTTTTATAAAAGTAATTTCTTTTTATTAAAAATTAACAAGTTTAAAAATTTGTATATAATTCCATCAAATTTTTCAGTATTTCAGAAAACAATAACGGAATTTTTAATACTCGATTTATTGATTTTTCTCAAATTCAAGAGATTTTCTAGAACTCTTAGGAAATATTTTGATAGCGATATGAAGATTTTAATGATTATCACTGTCGGTGAGTCAAAAGTGACGTATAAAGTTTCATTTTTTCCTGAATTTTGTAGTACAATTTCCATTTGATTTATTGTTTTTTTCAGAATTTTTTTCTGACTCCTTTATATTAAATAAATATATATCGACAAAGCATGCCTTTTATTGATTTTTAATTTCGACTGAATTTCAGGATTGTTGCTAAGCTATTTTCTAGTGACTGAAAATAATCTGAAGTTCCAACAAAATAAAAATTTGCTTGCAATTACCGATAATTCCCAAGAAGATACTTCATTGATATACGAAGAATTAAAGAAATTGAAAACAAAAGCTTCGAATTTAGAGTCGACTCTTCGTACAATGGCTCTGGTATCTTTCATTATCCTTTAATAGTAATTATTATTAATTATTTACGTTACAAAATATTAAAACTAAATTTCAACAATATTTTCCTATTTTTATTAAAATCTTTATTATTTATTTCATTTAATCTGTTTGTATTCCACAGAGTTCCCATTTCCAAAATTTGAACGCTTGTCAGAATTATCGTAAAGGTAAATTTCGAAATTCCCAATTTTATAAAAACGATTTGCCACAAACTTTTACTTTTCAAGACTCTATCTGGATCTTATCAAACTCAATTTCTCACAAAATAAGTGAATAATTATTTTATGCTATATAATTATTGGAAAGACGTTTTTTTTTCTAAATTTTTTAAAGGATTTCAACAGTTTCCTAAAATATTGACAAATCAAATAAACTGATATTCGATTATTCTGACTTTTCTCGAGATGAAATTCGGGCAGATTTTGCTTCCGAAATAGCAGGCGGCTGGATAGTAGATACCCCAAACACGGAGTCTTATCATGAGACGAAACAGAGCCAAGCAACTTTATTTGGAATCCCAATCTGGCGCCCCGATTATTTTACGCCTCGAAAAATTTTACAGGTTCTTTTTGTAACTTATTATTTTATTTTACATACGTTTGAATCGCTACTCTTGATCAAAATAATAGTAATTGATTATTACTTTGATATTAGTAAGATAAAAACTAATAAAAAGGTAATTATTTTCAATATTCAATTTAGTTCCCAAAAATTTCATGGGAATACCGATTTTTTTTCTTGAGAAAATCAATAACGAATAATTCATTTTGTCAATAATTTTTAATCTTTGTTACATCAGCCCTGGAGTCAAGCTGGAGAATGTTGGGCTTTTCGTGGATCTTATGGGAGAATTGAAATCGAATTAGCTCGCACAGCGTTAATTGATAGTTTCACTTTGGAACATATTCCAGTATCGGCATCGTTAACGGGCGAAATTGATTCTGCTCCGAAAGACTTTTCCGTTCTCGTAACGATCATTATTTTTCTATATTTGTCCATAATTCCAACTTCTCGATTTCTACTTAACCATATAAATACTTTTTTCATATAATTGCTAAATGTGTATTGATTTTTTCAGGGATTCTATGAAAATGGTTACCTGACGATTGACAACTTTCGTTACAATGTCAATAGATCGCCTTCGCAAATCTTCCACGTTCGAGTACGATATTGTTTTTGATTTTGCAAATGCAGCTTATTTGCAATTTAATTCATTTGTAATTTAATACGATACCCCTTGATTTTACCAAATTAAATTACCAGAAAATTAAAAGAATTCCTATAAAATTATATACGATAAATTGAAGATTTCATTCGAATCAAAGAAAAAATTGAAATTCTTTTAGAAAAAATAATTCATGAGCGAAAACGTCGAAATAATTGGTTATAATTTTCAGAGACAAGAATTTCGAAAACTACCATTCAAAAGAATAATGCTGATTATACTTTCAAACTGGGGTAATCCGGAATACACTTGCCTCTATCGCTTTAAAGTTCACGGAAAACTGTATGTACCGCAAAGGAGGTCCATTTAATTTTATCACCGAAGAATTTGAGAAAGTGAAAATTTCTGGATAATCGTTTTCCGTAAAAATTGAATGAGCGATTTATTGATTTTTAATATATTTTTTATAGTTTCTGTCTTATTATATCTGAAACTATTAATAATAGTAATAGTGGTAAGTAAATACCAAGAGATCCTGTATATTAAATAAATAAATAAACAAATAAATGAAAAGACAAATGAAAACTCACAAGAATTCACGTTCTTTGACGGTTTACTTTATTACAATTGCAGTAAAAATACGCTTGTTACAGTAAACCTCAAGAAGATTGTAATTACCATTTTTCACCAGTCGCTCCACCCCAATTCTGTGTCGTGGCAGCTGGAGCAGTACCGGTCCAGTCATCTTGTCCCTTTTGTGGTTCACATGAAAATAAATTATAAAAAATACACAATTAAAATACTGCAATTCTCATTTCATTAATAATTACATATGTAAAAAAATATATTTTCAGAAAAGATTAAGCCATTAAAGATCAACAGACGATATATTCTGTAATAAATTTTTCTCATCATTTTTTTTTTCGAAATAATATAACCCAAGTAATAAAAAAAATTTTTTTTAAACCCCCAAGTAATAAAAAACATGAAAAACCAAAATCTTACAGAAACTCCGGCCCAGTCACTGGTAGGGGCGTAGGGCGCTGGAACTGGGGCACCGGCAGGTGCGACGGGGATGGCCGCAACCGGAGGTTGAACAACGTCATCCGCCCAGTTTTCAGTCGGGGCAACTGGCGTATCGTCGCTGACCCATGGGCCTTCCGCAGCGGCCGCTGGTTCGACGGCGGCGAATTCCTTGGGAGCCGGAGCAATTTCCTTGGCTGCTTGTTCCTCCTTCTCGACCTAACACAAAAATGGGAATTTTAACAAAAAGGCCTTTCCTCGTTTCGGTTCACGTTAGAGTCGGATCGGAGATAGTCACCAAAATGGACTTCAGAAAAGATTAAGCCATAATAATCAACAGATTGTGATTCTGGAAGAAAATTTTCTCATCATTTATCATTCGAATAACGCTACTACTTTGCGCAAAATAGTAAAAAAATAATTATTAAAATTTTTTTTTTTTAAATAACATTTATCATGCCTTGAGTGATAGTGAAGCAAAGATTACAAGAATGTAAATATTTATAGTGATCAATATAAATAGAGCAACAGTAGGAATATTATAAATATCAAACAATAGTTTAAACAATAGTAGCAAAATCTAATAGCAAAATAATAAAAAATTATTCAGAATAAATAACGAAATGGCAAAGCAGAAAGCGAAGAGAAGCTTTTGCTGATAAAAAAAAATTGAAATATTGGATTTTTAGGGACAAGTATGTGGAAAAACAGTATTGAAAAGTATAACATTTATAATAAAAATTTTTACAAATAAATTGGTTCATAAACAACTGCTAGGGTCGCTAATTTAAAAAATGTGGATAAATTTTTATAAATAACACAGATACAAACCTCCTCGGGATCCCTGTAGAAGAAGAGATCGACAACGACGTCCCACTTGCTTTCCCGGGGGATGGAGCCACGCAGACGGAGAACTTCTCTGGCGAGGAGCCACCACATCAGACCGATGCTGTGCGAGCTCTTGGTGTTGCAGGGGATGGCGATATCGACGAATCTCAGCGGGGAGTCGGTGTTGCAGAAAGCGATGACAGGTATGTTAACGTAGCTGGCTTCGGTGATGGGTTGATGGTCGGTCGCGGGATCGGTCACTACCAACAAACGCGGTTCCCGGAAAGCGGCTTGGATCTGATTGGTGAACGCACCAGGGGTGAATCGGCCAGCGATGGGAGTGGCTCCAGTGTGAGCGGCGAATTTCAGGACGGCTCTTTGACCGTAATTCCTGCAGCTGATCACAAAGACTTCGCTGGGATGTTCGATGGCCACGATCGCTCGGGCTGCCAGGAGGAGCTTCTCCCAGGTTCTGCGTAGGTTAATTACATTCACGCCAGCGCCAGCTGAGGAGATAAAAAGGCACTTTTAGTAAGAATTAATATAAAAATAAATAAATGAGAAATTCTAAAAGCATCGAGCTCACAGAAATATTACTCAATTTTTGAAAATCCAATTATTTAGAAAAATTTACAAAAATGAAAATTGCAAAGAAAAGAAAGAGTTGGAAAAAATTCATCTAGTCTGTGAAAAGATGGGATTAACGAGCGAACCTTCGACACGGCGTTTGTAGACGTACTGCTCCATTTGAAAGTTGACGTTCTCGCTGCCCAAATGGGTGCAAGCGGCCAACATCTTGGTAACGTCATCCTCCTTGAGGGCTAACGTGTCTATTCCTCCTGACATGTTAACGTTGTGGTTGAATTACGAGTCAACCTGCATGAAAAGCGATAGCCAATTTTATTATAAATTCTGCTTTGTTAGAATGCAATTTCTTTGAAAAAACTTAAAATATCAAAAGGGTTACAGAAATTATTAATTTACTAAATAAATGGGAATTTTTTTTCTGAAACCACACAATCTCAGATATAAATTATTTATACTTCTCATATGTGTAAAAATTTGTTTCTACTTTATTAAATTTTATAGCCAGTTAACAATTTAGCATTAATATCATCGAGCGGCCGGCTCGACAAGCGAATGCTGTTGAATCGCTAGCGGTCGGGAAAGTGTTAATATTTTGAACATACTGCTAGAAATAATTGTTTTTAATTTTGGCATACGTATTAGGTTGAGTCAAAAATAACTGCGGATGCAAGCCATAGATATCTGGTAACAAAAAGGAAGTTACTTATGACTCGACTTAATATAAATTTCCATTTAAATTCAATCTGCTTTGATAAATTTCAGAAAATTATATTAAGTTGTCCCATAATTTTTTTCCGTTCCGGCTCGAAGTGATACATAGCGCGGCGCAAAAAAACCTTATGGGACATCCTAATAATTAAATAAGTTTCTGGGAAGTCGTAAGAAAAAAACTATATTTTACACAATTAATGTAATTCTTCCTAAGGAACAATCCCATTTTCAAAATATTTCAAAAGCCTGCATTCTACAAACTCGGAGTCAAGCCGAGTGAGGCGAAGCCACGTGGAAGAAAAGCAACGGCTTTTAGGTTATGTCACAATTCCATCGGGAAATTAAATCCCGGGAAACCAATAAATTTTACCGAACAAATGCGTAAAGAAATAAACAATAGTAATCTCGTTCCAAATCGATTTTGGATGGAATTCTCATGGTACAATTAATTTTACAAAAACCAACGATTTCTTGGTTCGACATTTCGCGTATAGGTTATGTTGTCCTTCGCATTTATCAAATTTTTAAGCGAAAATCGTGCAACTAAGTGTAGGATAAATAAAACAAAGCGTAAATTCGGGGCCTACGAATCAACAAATATCTCATTTTAATTAATATTCTTCGCAAAAAGTAGAGGAAAAAATAGAAAATTGAGAAGCCTTACGTTTTGCAATGCCACTAGGAGACTTCCAGTAATGGAAAGAGACCCGACCGTATCTCTTTTCCATGATGGCGTCATTCCACTTTCCGGCCGGTGTTTTCATTGGTTCCCCCATCAACATTTTTCAAACGTCACGCCGATTGAAGAAATTTGACAATATCTGAATATTTTGAAACGCTTGTACTAAGAATTACTTATTGTTAGGGTTTATATGTGCCCATAATTATGAAAGTGGTCTAAGTCAAGATTTGAAAAAGATGAGATTGTCAGTTATTTCATATCAGATTATCTTTAAAACTCCAACTTTCAATGTTGCAGAATGTAAAAATATTTTTCATTTTATTTAAAACATCCTTTAAATTTATCAATACAAAGAAAAATATGACTTAGACCACTTTCATAATTATGGGCACATATATTTTTTGAAACGAGAATAATATTATTAAAATCTTTCTTGCCAGGAAACTCCAACTTTCAATGTTACGGAATGTAAAAACATTTGTTATTTTATTTACAACAAATCCTTTAAATTTATCAACACAAAAAAAAATATGACTTAGACCACTTTCATAATTATGGGCACATATATTTTTTGAAACGAGAATAATATTATTAAAATCTTTCTTGCCAGGAAACTCCAACTTTCAATGTTGCAGAATGTAAAAATATTTTTCATTTTATTTAAAACATCCTTTAAATTTATCAATACAAAGAAAAATATGACTTAGACCACTTTCATAATTATGGGCACATATATTTTTTGAAACGAGAATAATATTATTAAAATCTTTCTTGCCAGGAAACTCCAACTTTCAATGTTACGGAATGTAAAAACATTAGTTATTTTATTTACAACAAATCCTTTAAATTTATCAACACAAAAAAAATATGACTTAGACCGCTTTCATAATTATGGGCACATATATATTTTGAAACGAGAATAATATTAAAATCATTCACAAATCTTGCGTTATTTCTTTTATCGAAGCTTGATAAGTCAATTATTTGAAAATCAGTCAATATTTTGTAAAATTACTCACTCCTTTGTTATACAAAAAAAATACAAGAATATATTGTTAGATAAAAAGTATTTTAAATTTTCAAAAAAGAACTTCAAAATTGATTACGTCATATCATGGACCTAACATGAAATACAAACCTCATGTGAATTTTAGTGAGTAAAAGAACGCAACCGTTAATCGTGCTACCCTTCTGTTTACGCGCGGTTGTCAGGTTTCAGCAATTGAGTAATGAACTTGAATGTAATTTAGAAGTCCCGAGAACTTTGCCTATGGTGCACAAAGTATTCCAAAATTCCATCATTCTAAATTGTTAATAATCAAAGTTCCTGGTTACAAGCTACTTAAGTTTAAGGTTTGATCCACTTGCAAGTTTTAGGTTAGATTAATTCATTGAATTAATTTGCAAAGATGATGCCAGGACGACCTCCTGTACCCGGTAAGTTGTGTTTGTGTGCGCGTCAACATACGCAAAATTTTAATTTATAATGTACTTTTAAGTTATAATATTTCGAAAATGAAATCATTTGATTGCTATAAATATTGTAAATTCTTATTTGGATATTTAAGTTATTAGTGGTTTTATTCTTTCTAGAAAATCCCCTGGGACTTTCGTGGCACGACAGCGCCTGGATTCCGATTCTAAATCCCAGCAATATTATGGATTATTTCTCCGAAAGAAGCAACCCCTTCTTCGATAGAACTTGCAACAATGAGATCGTTAAAATGCAACGGCTCAATCCCGAACAATTAACGTAAGCATTTACTACATCCTCATAAATTATTACTTTCGGAATCGGAAAATAGATGCGTCTATTAACCCTTTGCGGACGGAGCCGCTCGACAGGCGAGCGTCGCTGTGGACGGCAGGTAATTGGGGAGCACGTGAGAGTTGGGCTGATATATCCGACACTCATCCGAAACGGTAAAAAGGCTGGGGCGGATAAATCTGACACTCGTCCGCAAAGGGTTAATTCGTTGATTTGTCGTTAGATGTATCTTACTCGAATCTGCATTTTCTTTTTAAAGGAATATGACCGGCTTGGAATACATTCTTTTGCACGTCCAAGAGCCCATTCTCTACGTTATAAGAAAACAACATCGTCACTCGCCAACTCACGTTATGCCGATAGCCGATTATTATATCATAGCCGGGGTCGTTTATCAGGCACCGGACTTAGCTTCCGTCGTTAATTCAAGATTGGTACGAATGCGGATATTTCTTATTTGTTTATTCGCTTTTTTCAAATTCTCAAACTTAAAATATTATAGTTATTATTATTACATATTAGATGCAAATTACCTGCATATCGGGAATAATTCTCTGTTTTTAGTTATCCACGGTTCATCACATACAATCCGCGTTCGAGGAAGCGAGCGCTTGTTCTCGATACCATCCGAGCAAGGGATACTCTTGGGATCACAAGAATGGGAAGACGTCGGTAGCTACGAAGAAGGAAACTCCGGTTAGGGAGGAATCAAGCTCGTTGTTCCAACGTCAAAGGGTGGATATGCTGTTGGCCGAACTCACGAGGAAGTTTCCCTTGTCGACTCCGAAACCGACTCAGTCTAATAACACCGAACAGGGTAAGTTTCTGTAACACTTTTAATTTTAATGATCTCCAAATTTTTTATTAGAATTTAATATATAATTGATTCAAATTGAATTAATTTTGGTTTTTTTTTTCAGCTGTAGACATTAAACAGGAAATTAAGACTGAAAAAAAGGATATGAAACCACCACCAGAGAAGAAAGCAAAGACTTGAGAATGTAGATTTTGTAAAATTAAGGTTCTAGGAATATTTTTTTGGTGGAATTCAGTAGATTTTCATTGTTTTTTCTCATTTTAAGATGAAGTAAAATAAGAGTTTTGTCCCAAATAAATGGAAAGTGTCGAAACTGGAAAGATTTAAATTTCTCTGGAAGGATGTAAATATATATATATTATTTTTTCTTGCTTATTTCTGCTAGAAATTTTTGATACAATGAAAATTTGAGGAACGTATTGGAATGTTCGAGTGTATATAAGGTTTTCTTCTGTTCTTGGATTGAAATAAAATTTTGTGTTTTTAATGAATGCTGTTTTTACTCTCGAATTATTTATTAAATTAAGGCCCCAGATATTTAGTTGCACTTCACCCGTTCTATATGTATCCTATTGATTCTGTGTATAATTTTCACCTAAAGTTCAAAAATAAAAACTATGTGTTTATGGATTCATGTGTAATATGAAATAAATCAATCAAATAATTAGTGTAGGAGTTATGGATTTATTAATAAGTGAATAATCCATTAATTTAATTATCAATTAATTAAATAGTCTATCAATGTACCTATTAATTGATTAACTGTTTACCTGTTTTTAAATATGAAAATAAAAAAAAGTGTAAATCACAGAATTCTAATGAATACAGAGGATGCACCAATTAACATAATTAATCGGAACATTTTTGTATAGATGTATGAAGTCATAATAATGTAAACGTTTTAATGAAAATGGAATTGTCGAGGTTCAAATATTCCAGTTGTTGACCTGTAAGAGTGATTTATGAATATTATTACTGTAGATAATTGGTATTTCATGAAACAGTACGAATTACATTATATTAATACATACAATTAGTAAAATCAAAATAGATTCTTATTTTATTAATTAATAATAACGACCTAACGACCAAATGAATTACTTTTACTGGTATTTTTAATTACCCTATTAACTAATTTTTTTAACTTGGATAATTATATATTTTGATACAAGATATTGGCCTTCGACTCTATAAAAATCTATAAAACTGCTTAACAACATTTTAACAAATCATAAATCGTATTTTAATACAATGGTAGGTTGGAAAAAAATTAAAATCAACATATCAGTGCTCATAAAAATAATTTCAAGAATTTCTGGACTTCTATGTTTGTTTTAATTATTTATTTGAAATTATAAAATTATAAAATAAAAATACCTCTAAGTCTGCCAAATTATTTGTAATAAGGACACTCGGGATCATCTTTGTCCACTTCAACAACAACAACTGCCTTTTGCGGAGGTTTTGGTTGTTTTCCCGAAGGAATTTTGCATTTTCTTTTTGCAACAACTTCGCACATTTTTGGATTTGCGTGTTTTTCCTTTCTCACGGGATAACAATTTTTCCAGTTACAGCAGTAACGAGACAAACGTCTCCAAAAATGCTGATTTTTAAGTTGCTGCTTCAAAATCAAAGAAAGAGACATTTTTCCTGCTGGGAAAAATATATAAATAAACAAATTACTAATTTTTTTTTTAATTTTGCTTTTTTCTGGAAAATATATTCAATTTGGAAAAAAATGAAATAATTCCAGGACTGATATTTTAATATTTTTCCCCATTTCGTTTTGGGTTTCTGAAAAATTACTGAAAATTTAGAAGTGGAAATAGAAGGAAATTTTTTGTTGACATTTTGAAAAAGCGTTTGATCTTCGCGTGTTCCTTTATTTTCAAATATGTCAACCGGTTTCTTGAATTTGGCGATGCTTTAGAATGACTTTGCAGCGAATAGAAAAAAAATTCTTTTTCCTTTGTCTTTTTGGACAATGACGACGTGTAACACGAATTTTTGTGTACACGTCGATTCCGAGGAAGACCTTTCTTTGCCGGACATCAAAAGTTCTCACGAACAGTTTTTGACGGATTTGTTACACGTGAAATGTAAATTTGTGAAATTGGTTCATAAACAAATACAGGAAGCTACGGAAGCACAAGTAAAACGTTTTCTTCATTTACATTTTTTAAGAGAAATGAATTATTGTTAGTGCTGAACAGAATAACAACAATAATAATAAGAAGAAAAAATAAACAACAATTTTTCAAAAACTTTTAATTTAATAAACTCCGTTTACGAATTATTTGGAAATAGTGAAGAAAAGCATAAATATTATAAATAATTTCGAGAAATTGTAATTTCAAACATCGACCCATTATTTTTTGTAAATTTTTTGGCATGAAGAAAATAAATTGAAATAAAATAAATAAAAATAAGTTTGAATAATAAGTAACGAATCAAACACGTTTCAAAATTTGGTAAATTCTAATTGAAGCTAAAAAGAATTTTTCCCTTACAGAAATTAAAAAATCTCCAATCGAATGCAGCGAGAAATAAAAGATGGATTCAAAGAATTTTAAAAAAATTACACTGCCGATTAATAATAAAAATAATACTCATAGTTTTATTGTTCTGCGGCTCTTTCCTCTACGGCGCTTATATCGGAGCAATGGTTTGCGACACCGGAAGAAAACCGTGCGTCCCCATGAGGCGTGGAAAAATTATCGTCTGATAACAAAAACGAAAAAACGAAAATAAGCGAAAAAAAAAAACGAAAAGAAACGGTAACAATAATAATAATGACAAAGATAATGAAATCAATGATACCGATAATTTGAGAGGAAAAACGGAATCGAGGTAATTAATAATTATCACATCCCATTATTTTTTTTCAAGACTTGACACAAAATATATTAAACTTGGAATAATACACTGTGTGTTTGTGTTGCAACTGCAGTTTTCTCTGTTTTTTTCGCCTCCTAGTTACGTTATCATGCGACTGAAAAAAAGTCATAGTCATCGATTTCCTCTCGAGTTCCCGTAATTGTCATTATTAATGTAAAATGTGGTCGTTTGTCACGATGATGGCGAATTCGAGAAATTCGCTCGAACAATCGTCTCTTCCTTGTAATCGATAAACAAAAAATTTTTTTTGTTCGCATTCCCTTCAATGCAGTTACCGATGAAGCTTCCTATCGCCGGGCTCCACCGATTTCCACAATGTTGCCGCGAAAGTCTTATTATTTTTGAGTGTCTTTTCATTTTATTTTATTTTATTTTTTTCGTGAGTCGATGGTTCCTTTTTTATTTCCTTTTGATAAAGACAAGATATGTGTAAAACTGACCTTGTTTCCTTCCGATATGTATGTTTTTCTTTGTTTTTTTTTGTAATTTATTTCTTATTGTTCTATTTACGTGTAAAAAAACGTTTTTCTTTCGAATTTCTCGTAACCATTTTGTTCTCTTTGTTTCCGCCTCTTCTTTAACGCTGGTTCTTTTTTAAACACAACTTTCAGGTCCTGGTATGGAATTCGCTATGATGATTTCCTTCACGAGGTTGCGATCTGCTTTGAAGCTAATCGGTTCCCAAGATTTCGCCGAGAATCGGTTTAGCTGCGATTTGAGAGAGAAAAAAGTACACGAGAATTAATATTAAAACCAGAATATTTCCGGAGACGCGAATTTTACTACTTCTTCAACGAAAGTCATTGGAAAAGCAAAATCTACAATTACTTTTTGGTTTTCTATTAATAAGATCTAGGATTTTCGATCACCTAGGGTTGAAAATCGCAACCCTAGTCAGCTTTCGAGCGATTCAATCAATTATGAAATTAAAATTATCGTCCCCTTGAGCATGAATATCGTAAATATTGTATTCTTACGCTGCATTTGTTCGTCTGAAGTCCACTTTGTTTATGAATGTCATAAGGAGCGAACAACGTGTCCGGTCTTACCGGTAAGAACAATTGCGACTCTCGTTTCATTTTCTCCTGATCTGAAAATTTAGAGAATTTTTATATTAATGCAAAAGTCTTCTTTTTTTCAAATATCTGCGAAATTTCGGAATTATCGTGTTTTAAGAGTGAAAAAAAAATATTTTTATACGCTAAATATAATTTGTATATATATTAAATGTGATTGTTTTTGGAAAAATTATCAATAACTTCGTATTATAGGTTTCATTCTATTCAAAATTTAAATGATTATGGAAATCTCAGCCGAAGAATTTAATAACTGCAAAATGTAATTTTTTTGTTATTTTACAATACCGAAAATAAGAACAACAAGAACAAAAATAGGAACAATAATTATGATTTTAATAATAGTGAATAAAAATTCGCCCTGAATATTTTATAGGATTTTTAAAACTATTCTTTGGAACATTTCAATTTAACATAAACTTTATAAATTAATATAAATGTATTATAGGTTCAATTTGTATTTTACATCAAAATAAAAATCCTATTGGAATTTTCTTAAATTTTTATTAAAAAATTAAAGAAGCGTCCCAAAATTCGTAATTATACCTTGAGGTGGTTGAATAATATCCGGTTGCTTATTGAGCGTGTAATCGTTGCCCTGTTTGAGCGTGTACTCGACGAAATAAGTGTGGTCGCTGTGCGTCACATCGAGCATAGAGTTATTTCTCGAATCCTTGGGCGTTATTATCGGCTGTTTCATACAAGGTTCGCTGTGAACGGGTGAAGTTGTTCCTCGGCGACGATATATCATTAACATTACAGACAATACCGTAATTCCTAATGCCATTAAACATCCTATTAGTAGTAGTATCAAAGGAACCATGCTGATTCCGTTATCTGGAAATTTAATGAAAATCAAATAGTTAGAGATAATTAATTCCTCAATCGCTTGCGCGGTAATTGCAGGCGAAATTATAAGTGAAATTATGCAGTAATCAATGAAATGCATTAATAACAGGTACATTAAAATTCATTTAATATTACTACATTTTTAAAGAATACATGGACGTTTAAAAAATATCAGAAAATGTGGAATTATTTAATAGATGACATTAGAAAAACTCCAGATTTTTTACGGAACTTTTACAGAAATTGCAAGAAATTTTTTATACATTTCCTGATACCTCTGTTCAATTTCTGAGAAATATAAGAAATTATTTGGCAAATAATTTTCTATTTTTGAAAAAATTCCAAATTACCATTCAGATTTTTGCAAAACGTTCCAAAAGTTCAGGAAACCATCGGAAAATTATTTACCAACTTTCTTCCCAATAAAGAAAATTTCTGAGAAATATTTTCATATCAGACAGGTAACTATAATTTGTATAATAACTAAAATTGTCTAAATTGATAACTAAAATTTGTATAATAATGCATAAGAAAAAAAATATATTTTTTATAATTGCGCAAAAAATTTCAAAATTGGATACCAAAAGTACCTGTTTGTTTTTCAGAATCACGAAGAACGATGTCCTCCAATAGGGACACTTCGCTTCGACCTTTGGCGTTGACAGCATATGCGATAAGGTAAAAATGACTAGCCGGAAGCAGATCCGTAACGGGGATACGAAATACCGGGGAATCGCTATGAACACTGCTAATGTTTACCCGTAAATTGCCAGTAAGAACCTCGTAGGCTTCTAATCGGAATTCCTGATGCAAACCCCCGTCGTACCCGGCCACGCATTCGACTTCCAGAATTTCGGAACTTTGGTTCAAGGAAGCTTTTATCGTGCAGTTACTCAACGGACTGGGTTTCACTGAAAAAAAAAATGATAGTCAATTTATTTTTGTAATCGACCCTGTAATATTTGCCGCCTAAAAAATATACATTTTTTTTGAAATTTTGAATTTTACTCAAATCAGACTCGTTAATTTTAATATGATTTTTTTAATATTTACAATAAGACGCATTTCATCATGTAACGGAAAGTGCTCGAGAAAATATAACATTTTGTTATGTTTAATATGAAAGCTTCTTTAATATTTATCTTTACATATCACTCGAACGTGAAGAGTTTTATGAGAAAATTCCATAAAATTTTTACGATAACGACTTTGTCTATTTAGGCCGTAAAACTTAACAAGAACGGCTGCAAGTACTTCTGCTTTAAAAAAATCCCGTAAAAAGATAAGCCGAGGTCCCATAAAGTTTCGATTTTATGAAATTTTGCAGTAATTTTAAACGGTGTTTTCGCAATTCCGAGTATTCTCAACTTTTTTGTGCATTTCTTTGCTGATTCGGATAAACATTTTTCTTATTATTTCGATTGTGAACCAATTTCTGATATTTAGTAAAAAAAAATTTAAGGTTTTATGTAAAAATCAAAAAAGTTCCTTCGTTTAATTCGTTTTGTCTCCCATTTATTTGTTAACAAAAAACCGTCCGCACGTCTGATCGGGATTCTTTCGTTTGGCGCCGGTGTAAATCTATGTACGACACCAACGTGGTGCCACCGGCGCTTGCCCGTTAGTTTCTTACATGGCACCAACGTGGTGCCACCGGACGGTTTAGTGTTAAAATACGGGAAGTACGAAAAGTACAAACCTGCTGGAATAACTTGATAAATACACGGAACTTCTTGCTTGCCAATGGAATTTTTACCCCAACACGTTAACGCTCCGTAATCTCGTTCCGAGTCAGGGGTGTACACGAGCTCGCTGGTGGTTCCATTGTTGCCGTCGAATTTCGTAGGAGCGACTTGGAAATTTTCCCCGCTGTTATTAAATTCCCAGACGAAGTCGACTTCGTTGGGATCGGCGTCGACTTCGCAACGCACCTTCACGGATTCTTCCAAAGACGCACCGATGATGTTTACCTCTTTTGCTTTGCATACCGGTGCAACTAGAAGGTGGAACAAAAAAAAAAGAAAGTTTAACATACGCGTTTTGCGTCGAAAGAGAGACAATCGATATTTATATCTCTTTATCGCGCGTTCATTAAAATTGTATTTTACATTGCACACGAAGAGCCACGGCAGAACTCGTAGTCTCTCCGCGATCATTACTCGCGGAGCAGGTGTAATTCCCGGCGTTGTCTCGACCGATGCTTTGTAGCACCAGACTCTGAGTGCTCATGATTATTCCTGCGGAATGGTTTTGTGTCAACAGCACGCTCTGTAATGAGAAAAAAATATGCATTTCAAAGTATAAACGACATTTTTTGTTCTGTCACGAATTGCTATTGCAGCTGCGATCGATCCGTAACATGGATTTCAGGATTGTTTAAATACTTTTTGTAGGTTTTTCGAAAACAATTGTAGAATTCCAATTTTTCTAAATACATACAGAGAAAACGGATTGTTCAAATTTTGTCTGCATTAATAAAATTATTTCGTAATTTATTATTTTTATAGAATAAATTATGGACAAAAATTGGCAAAATTGTTAAATTTTCATTCGTGCTAATTTCTCTACAATAATTAATAATAATTTCAGTATTATTGTTGAAAAGAGTTAATAATGAAATAATTATATGAAGAGGAAGTATCAATTAACTTTTATTAAAATGATGATAATAATAATAATATTTCGATATTTCGTAAAAGTATATTTTTAAGGAAATTTCCTCTTTGTGTTGAATGGAAAATCTTAAAAATCAGTATTTTGATAAAGTTATGACGTACGTTATGTCTCCATGTAATTTTGTGATGTTCCGGATTCGCACGAACTTGGCATTCGAAGTAAACATCATCGCCTTCTTTAATATAATCGGCCTTTAAAGTACTTCCCAGTTGCAAATCTACTTTCGGTGGAACTGTAAAATGGGGAAAGAAAACAATTTGTACCATGAATTTCTTATTAGTTAAGAAAACTTAACTCGCCATATTATGACTTTTTCTTATATTAGGGTGCCCCATAAGTTTCTTCCGCGCCACGCTATGTATGACCTCGAGCCGGAAAGGAAGAAACTTATGGGACACCCTAATATTTTGTTTTTAAAGCAATAATTCAGAAAAAATAAAACAAAAATATTTAAGGGGTTACATCTAGTTGGCGACCGAAAAAAATGCGTGTTTTTGTGAATTTTTTGGGGGAAAATGATTGCAGGTTTCGAACTGTTTTTTTTTTCATAGTAAAGGTTATATCTTCGACTATGTTTTATAATTCTTTTATTGAAAAAAATTCACAAATGTAGGAGAGCATTTCCTGGACCGCTGTTGAAAAAAGGTCTTCTGCGGTGACCACTGTATCTTCCACCTCACTCGTCTAAAATCAAAAAATCAAATAGATTATGTTTTTGGATTGTATTATCTAGTCCTTAATCGAAGGATTTGAGAAAATATTAATTTTTGAAAAAATGGTCGACGATTGAACGTGAAAGTCTAAATTTTGATGAAAAAATCACTACATTTTCGTCGACCATTTTTTCAAAAATCAATATTTTCTCAAATCCTTCGATTAAGGACTAGATAATACGATGCAAAAACATAATCTACTTGATTTTGTGATTTTAGACGAGTGAGGTGGAAGATACAGTGGTCACCGCAAAAAACCTAGCGGTCCGGGAAATGCATTGTATCTCCTACAAGTGTGAATTTTTTTCAATAAAAAAATTATGGAATATAATCGAAGATATACCCTTAACTGTGAAAAAAAAACAGTTCGAAACCGGCAATCATTTTCCCAAAATAAAAATTCACAAAAATACGCCTTTTTTTTCGGCCGCCAACTAGATGTAACCCCTTAATAAGGAATTTTTGTTTTCTACGCAAACACATAACATATGTGTTATTTTGAGAAAACTCACAGACGACGTTTAGTTGAAAGAAATCTTCCAGCGAGAAGTTTGGTATATGGGGATTTTCAGCTCTACATTTCAACATCTTTCCATGATCATCCGGAGTAGGAGAAAATACCAACGTGCTGAGAACCACCGAAGACTCGCTTCTGTTTATTATCTGAAATTAAATGTAATTGAAATTGATTTCTTCTGATAAATTCTCCGAGGAAATGTCGGAAATGGGTCTGCCTATTCGCTGCCTCTGTTTTTATCAATCAAATGACAATTTTTTTTTCCACTTCGAGATACTGTTCCCGAGCGATTGAAGAAAAGAGATATAATGGATAAACAAAGTGTTCGTCGTTTGAATTTTTGTAAAGCAAAGAAATCTTCTTGACGAAATAACTTACTTTGCCATTTTCTAATGGAACGTTTCCTTTCACCCACGTAACTTGAGCTCTAGGATGAGATCCTGCCACTTCGCAAGTGATGGAATAGTCCTTTTCCGTCTCCAGAGTCGTCAGTTTCGACAGGATCTTTACCGATAATGGTTTTACTGTAAGATGAAGAAAATACAGAAAAAATGAGTTCAGATGAACCGTGACTCGTTCCCCAACTTTTTCGAGTCTTAAATATAAATGAGTACAAGGGGGAGATTAATGGTGAAAGAGAAAATAAAAAATGAGAATTTGAAAAAAGGTTCGGATCAATCTCGATTTGAAAAATTAATACTAGTAAGTCTCCTTCCCAAAACTAGTCCTATCTCTCTCTGTTCTTCCTTTTTTCGGACAATTTTTCAAAAGACAGAGATTTAGCCAAACCACGTTTTGAAAAATTCGAAACTAGAGAAATATCGATTCAGAAGCTTTTGTAATTTTTTTCCTCCTCTTTCCTTTCGCTGCGTTTCCAAAACTGACTAGACTTGCTCTTTCCTTCCTTCCTTTGCTTTTTTTTTTGACATTTTCTAAGAAAGATTTAGATAAGCCTAGACATTATCCCCTTTTATATTCTTCGGGTTCGACCTTTTTTTTTGTCTTTCGTGGCAGATAAGTGAGAGATCAAATGCGACTCACGATAAAGATCCAGTGTAACGGTTTTCTCCAAAGGGGGAGTGAGATTGGTATTGGCAGCCCGGCATTTGTACGTGGAATTGAGGTGCTCCCTTCGCAACTGAGGAACCGTCAACTTGCTGACTCTGTACTTGTCTTCAGTCTCCAGCAGTCTTCCATTTACTTCCTTGCCGTTTACGTACCAAGTTATCACTGGCGCCGGTTTACCTGCAATTTATACATAAGGACATCAGATAAAGACGCGGAAATAATTCCTTTCGTAAAGATAAATGGTACCAAAGCAAGCTTTTTATTCCGAGGGAGACAATACGTAAACGAAATTTCTCAAATCGATATTTTAAAGGGAAAGAAAAACGTACAGGATATTTATGAAATTTTAAAAGAAAATAAAAACAAGACATTTTTGAAATGTGATTGTGTAGCTGTCTGGGTGTGTTTTTCTTTGTGGGTGTGAATTTGAGTGAATTTTGCACAAACTTTTATACTTCTCGAGACGTTCTTAAAGAAAAGTGATGCATTTTTGCGCAAAAAATAAAATAAAACAATGAAAAATCAGTGTTACTAATTTTTTTTTATTATTTCTTATTTTTCTCTTTCAATGAAGATATCTAATCATTTTCTTAATCATTATTTTATGATGAAATAAAGTGGAGTGTTCCTTTTTTAGCGTTTTCCAAATTTGAAGAAAATGCTGAACCTCGAAATTTAGTGTTTCTATTTCTTTAAAGTTAAACAATATTCAATCTGACTTCTTAATTAATTTATTTATTATATATATCTATGATACTCTCCTATTTTTTATCTTATCTTATCTTTGTTATCTTCTATTTTTTTCATAGGAATGTTGAATTTTTCTAATATCCATTATTTTCAATGGCTTCAATTTTTTTTCTAAAAAAATAAAATGTAATTCAATACAATTCGTATATTAATATTTACTTTAGGCTATTTTTTTTTCAATTTCATCCTTTTTTCTATTTTTTAGATTCTGAAAAAGTGTTGAAATTTAGTAACATTATGTTATTTCAGTTTAAAAAAAGGTACAGTCTTTCTTAATGATCGAACTACAAATGGCAGGCAAAAAATGAAGTAAAAAAAGATATTAAAAACGAGAGTTTCTCAAAACATTTCGCTTTATAAGAACAGATTATTTCTTTTATCTTCCCTTTGGTTTTTAATAAAGAAGATTTAGAAAGGAATTCTCTTGTCATATTTTTCACCCCCCCTTTTGTATTAAAACGGGATTTCGCCATCATTAGAAAAGTAAAGAAGAAAACTCGCTACTTTCTTGGATTAAAAAAATTGTAAAGAATTTAATTCATTAGATGGAATTAATTAAACATTAATTATGAATTTCATATTTTAAATTAGAAAATTTCCTGCACAATAATAATTAGAGCGGAAAAATATTTCGTTTAGAAACTGGAAATTATATGAATTTCAAACAACAACTTTTTTATGGAGAATTTATATAAACTGGAATTTTTCATTTGAAAAAATATTTCAAACATTTTTAGTTTTATCTGAATGTTAGGGAACTAAAATTCCAGAATATTATTTTTCAATAAAATTCAACATTCTGAAATTATATATTTCAGTTACATTGACATTTATGGAGTAACATTTAATAAAATGGATCTGTCAAAATTGAAAATTCCGTAAATTGGAACTACCGATTTGCAACAAATGAAAAATGTTATGAATTGTTAGTTTTTCAAAAATGCCATAACGAAATAAAGTTTTGTCATTGATTTTCCTGTTATAAAAAAAAGAGAGAATGAAACATTAAAAAGGCTGTATAGATACTTTTGTTACAAGACCGTTTTTTTTACAGTATATGGGAAAACTCCATGAATTGAAAATACCTGTAAATATTAACACCTGTAGTTTTGTATCCATTTAGGCATAAAATAATCATAAAGTCTTGCAATAACTTCGACAATAATCCTTGTAACGAGTTGTGAAATTTTTATAACCGAAAGAAACTTCAAACAACCATGAAAAGGGTAACTTTTACTAAATAAAATTCACACTTTTATTTCAATATCAGCTGCAATGAATATCAGCTTCGTGAAACTCATCATAACTACCATTTCATCCCTTCATTCCGACGGGGGAGAATTAAATGTAGTTCGATTGGGATTTGAAATAAATGAATTTGATACTATTAAATTTTCGATATCCTATAAACATTTGAAACTAATGTAAGCAAATGTCAAATTTCAAATATAATTTCCAATTATATGTAACCTATTTTTTTTTATAAAATGTAGTAAATGTAAGTTTTATAAAAATCAAATTGGAAATACATATTAAGATGAAATAAGAATTTTCTATTTTCAGTTTCGTGTAAGAATAAAAAATTGTCCAGGTCGTGAAAAATCCGATTTTTATAACAAACCAAAAATATCATTTTTATTTCTTCATAATCTATATTTTTACTTTCAATTTTACGTAACTAAGATTTCTAATTACGTGGAAAATAATAAAAATACAAGGTACGTACAAATTAAAATTGAAAATATTAACCACGAAGAAATAAAAATTATATTTACTGTTTTTTTTTACCTCGTGTATGCAAATTACAAATTTAAAAAATATAAATTTGTATGAAAAACAGAAATTATGAAGAAATCATTAAAATTTGCATAAATTTGCAAATTTTGATAAAACCAATGTAATTTATAATTTAAAAAATCAAACCTCCTCTGACTTCACACGACAGATTAAATTTAACGTCGACTTGATAAGGACCCACGACATCTCCAGCTACACCGTTATTATCGTAAATTAGCAGCTGATGGGGTGGAACTGAAATGAGAAAAAATATAATACTGAAATTTATTACATAGTAATAATGATAATAACGATAATGATATAAGATAATAGGAGGGAACGACAAAAACTCAAAAAATCAGAAATTTAAAAGACTCTTAAGAATTTACTGAATAAGAATTTTCCTGAAATATCAGTAAAAATTCCGAATCTCGAACACAAGAATAATTTATATTCGTGTTATTCGTTATACGTGTTGCAGAGCTGCATTTGTATTGGTAACGAAATTCATTCTGTACTGTTGCAATTTTTTGCGTCAATTCCAATTGAAAATATAAATTTTTATTTTAATCGGGACGCAAAAGGAAATCCAAGACATACGAGTGTTTACATGACGTTAATTCGATCGACTAACTTCGGTCGGTCGAACAAGTTGTTAATTGTAAAACTTATATTATCAATCAGTCAATCAACTAATCCTTTTGACAAATATCGCAGTGTAAAACATAACGTTTCGTTTCGGTTAACGGGTTACATCTAGTTGGCGGCCGAAAAAAAGGCGTGTTTTTGTGAATTTTTTTTTTTTTTTTAGGAAAATGGTTGCAGGTTTCGAACTGTTTTTTTCACAGTAAAGGGTATATCTTCGACTATGTTTCATAATTTTTTTATTGGAAAAAGCTCACAAATGTAGGAGATACAATGCATTTCCCGGACTGCTGTTCAAAAAAGGTCTTCTGCCGTGACACTGTATCTTCCACCTCACTCGTCTAAAGTCAAAAAATCAAATAGATTATGTTTTTGCATCGTATTATCTAGTACTTAATCGAAGGATTTGAGAAAATATTAATTTTTGAAAAAATGGTCGACGATTGAACGTGAAAGTCCAAATTTTGTTGAAAAAATCACTTCATTTTCGTCGACTATTTTTCAAAAATTAATATTTTCTCAAATCCTTCGATCAAGTACTAGATAATACGATGCAAATCTATTTGATTTTTTGATTTTAGACGAGTGAGGTGGAAGATACAGTGGTCACCGCCGAAGACCTAGCGGTCCGGGAAATGCATTGTATCTCCTACATTTGTGAATTTTTTTCAATAAAAAAATTATGAAGCACAGTCGAAGATATACCCTTTGCTATGAAAAACAAAACAGTTCGAAAGCTGCAATCATTTTCCCAAAAAAAAAAAAAAATTCACAAAAAACACGCCTTTTTTTCGGCCGCCAACTATATGTAACCCCTTAATACTTCAAAAGTTATTCGACCAAACATAACCGGTAACAATATTTACAACCCCTGGGGATATTTTTGAAATTTGTTATTAGATAAAGTAGGTGTCGAATATAACTGCGGCGATACATGGCGTCAAAATTGTTCTCCACAATTCTCACTGTTTAGTTTTTTGTACCTTGTAGGTTTTTAGTCTAGAATAAAATTTGCCAAATTTGGACTGATCATCTTCTGGGTAGACGATTCATTAAAAGTTAATTAATAGTTTATTATTACAATAAAATTTTACACTACGATTCTTGAATTTTTATTATTTTCAATATTTTCGGGAAAATTTAAAGTATATTTGGATTCACTCTCCATTTTTATGTTTTTATGTTTTTCCGCATGTTAGTACGAAATGGGAGAGGGATATTACGACGAATTGTTATTTATTAATGTAATTTGAAATTAATCTTACCGATTACTGTGAGATTGACTTGGAAGTTTCGAGTGGGCGATTTCTTGAAATCGACTCTACATCTATATATCCCCGCATCGTCGAGTCGAACGCTTTCTAATGTAAGGGCAGCTGGTTTCGTGCCAGTCACAAAATAGGCTCTTGGCCCAACGAGGGTGCTGTCCGACCAATTTAGCGCCTTATTGAAGGACCTCCCCCGCACGTCGAAGCTGAAAGACGAGAAAGAAAATTTGATAACTAATAAATTAATAAAATAATAATAATACAAATATAAATATACATATAATATATAATAATAATAATAAAAATAAAATAAATCAATAAAATTGCAAAATACACTTATTTTTCTTATCCACTTTTAAAAATTACCGGAACTAAAGTTGTTTTTCACTCGAATACAATAAATAGAAGTGTATAAATAAATGAGAAAATATGAATAATGAGACGAATAATAAATAATAGTAGATAGAAACAATTACGGGAATCCGGGTGAATTCGAATAAATTATTACCTATTTATTGTTAGGTATGAATTAAAAATTTATCGATGCAATAAACAGAAAATTGCAAATAAGGTAACATAATAGCGATATGATAATTGTTTACGATTATTGACAAACTTTGTAATTGTCGCAATATCCCGAATATTAAACCTGCCCTAAACGTTTAAATAACATAGAGAATCTTATAAATGTAATAAATTAATATTCAGGATAATTCTGTTTCAATGATAGTCTTATATTTCCTATGTAACTGATCGTTAATTAACTATTCGGAAATTAAACATTTATTATGAATTTCACATTTTACGTCTATATATACGGTCTCCCAATTACCTTCAACAAATTCTATAACGCTGCCGTTTTTTTTTATCTCATAAAGTGTCGTAATTACCTGTAAATCGGATTCTCGGCATAATCTCGGAACCAAAACACCATATAAACGCGATCTTCTCGCGTGGACGGTTCGATGTCACAAGGCAAAGTGGCTTTATGTGCAAGAACCGCACTCACTTCGAAAGTTGAGACTGGAAACAATTAAGTTCCAATTAAAAAGTTGCTGCGACAGATTTCGTATTTATAATTCCATTCATTTTCAACTTCTGTTTTATATCAGTCATATCGATTCGTACTTTTAAACTATATGTGTGTATTGTTTAAATAGTCCCAGTAGGAAATCTCAAAATTGGCGGAAAGACTAAAATAATGACTGCGATTTAAAAAAAGAACCTAATTTGAAATATTGACGGCTTTGGATGAAAACCGTCAACTCCGTCGTTTTTCTAATTCCGAAAATGCAGAAAATTGAAAGCTTCAAATTTGACATCTCCGAAGATTGGAAGCTGCAAATTTCCAATTCACCAAGTTCAAGCGTGAAAGTTTGAAATTCATTTGAAAATTGCAATAACGAAATTCTGAAATTATAAATTTTCAAATTGGAAGATTAATGCAAGGTTTTAGAAATTATAAGTTGAATTTTGAATTAAGTTAAATTGGAAACTCTCCACTAGGATTCCCAAATTCAGAAACTCAATATCCATTAATTATTGCATCCATTCAATTTCCAATAATTATAAAGCTCAAAGTTGCAAATATGGAACTTTATGAAATTATATTACAAAAAATATTACAAAATAGATTTTGTTATACTTTTCTTGCGAAGTAGAAAAATCCAAAACTTCTAATTTGAAATTTTTCAAACTCAGAATATCGAGATTTACGAATGTCCAGTAATTATGAATTTATAAATGAAAAATTACAAATTTAAGCAAAACTAAAAGTGAAACACACAAAAAAAATTTCAACTGAAAACAAATTTTTAAGGAAGAAGAAAAGAACTGTAAATTGTAACGGAAAAAGTCACACAAAATATATTTTGCACAGTGGTAAAATTTTGCCAAATTATTACTTGTTAATAAGCAAGCGTAAAAAAAGAACATGCGATGTTACGAATTTATGAATACGAAGCGAAGAACAGGAAACTCGTTTGCTTGCAGCTTCAGTTCACCTCATGGACGATATATATATTTTCTATTTCAATTTACAACATATAAATTAATGAACCTTTCGAAACTCAATGTGTTAAAGAAAAGAATATTATTCAACAGCAATCGACATAAGCTCCGAGTCGGATTAACTTGCCTCTTACGTGAACTCGAAATCAATATGTTCGAGTACCAGAAGTTTAATAAAAAAATTTTTTAAAAATTGGAGCAATTTTTATGTCCTTCTCTCGCGATATCTCGATTTAAAATAAGCGCAATCCAATTACCCGCTGACACATTTCCATCCAAAATTCAACACTCCAATAATCAGTATAATAATCATCAGCTAAAAAAGTCTACTTATCGAGAAGGAAGTCGACTTCTATATTCCTGGGCTCGAATCCTAACAATAGAAAATTAGATATTCAATCGCTGAGGTATAAATCGCTAAGGTAAGAAAATGACAATCGCGTCAAAGGAACCTTCGATAAAATTTTTTTGAACAATTTTAGAATGTAGAACATGCTTACGTATTTGTGTAAAAGGAATGGACCAGCGAATTTCTGTTTCTCGCCTGATATCCCAAATTCGAAAATACAAAACTTATTATTTATTTATTTCTGGTATGTTGCAACCTGACAAATTTTGTTTTCGAAGGAAAAGCTTGAAAATCGGGAATCTTTGTAAAATAACCTTCCAATCGGAAAGCTTCTAATTCTGAAACCCTACATTTTTTAATACAACGGCTTTCAAATTTTTAATTAGAGAAATTCCATGTTTAGAATTTTTCGCCTTATTTCGATAAATAAATTGCAACAAATCATCTTTCGAAATTTTGATTCCTAATATAAACAAATAAATCACTTTATCAAAAAAAAAAAAAATTTTTTTGTTTTCGAAGGAAAAGCTCGAAAATCGGGAATCTTTTGTAAAATAACCTTCCAATCGGAAAGCTTCTAATTCTGAAACCCTACATTTTTTAATACAACGACTTTCAAATTTTTAATTAGAGAAATTCCATGTTTAGAATTTTTCGCCCAATTTAGATAAATAAATTGCAACAAATCATCTTTTGAAATTTTGATTCTTAATATAGACAAATAAATCACTTTATCAAAAAAAAAATCTGTTTCAAATCCACATGTCAATTCCAAAATATCCAATTCTCATTTTTTTTGATTTATTTGATTCAACTTTGAAACCTGAAAATTTCGAAGTTCTGATTTGGGGGAGAAAGTCAAGAAAAAGGTATGAATTAATATAAATAAATAAATAAATAAATAAATGAATAAATCCCTTCTTGTAACGATAAACATAGAAACCCTTACAATAAATAAAAGATTTTCAACAGGTCATTTCCAAATCTTCGACTTCGGATAATTTATTTAAGGGGGGAAATACATGTAGCAGCTTCAAAAAATCAAATATTTTTTTTCTTCATAAAATGTTAATTAAACATCTCGAGAATAAGGTGGTAAAGTTTGAAACTGAAATTCGGTGTGTCCCTGGAATCGCTAATTAGCCGGTAAGTTACTGAAGTGATTGAGTTTTCGTAGTTCGAAACTTTAAAAAGGTTTTGCGGAAAACTACATTCTTTGAAATTGTGGGAAACATAACTTTAAAACGAATCCACCGATCGTGCTAAAATTGTACACACAACTCGATAACAATATTACCTTGAACTTATACCTACTTGTTTATGAAAATCGCTTTTCGAAACTGCTTTTTTATTGCCAAAAAGAAACACAATTTTACGTAAAATTGCAGTTTTTTTTTCTGAAGCGTTCCACTTTTGTAATTTTCAATTTTTTAAATGTTTCTTAGGTATAAGTTCAGCATCCGGATGTTAAAATACTAAAAATTTCTGATTCATACTTTTAAGATGAATATTAAAGTCTTTGGGACTCCCACAAACGGGTAACTGCCGCCAAAACCTTCCTGGAAGATCGTAACGGAACATCGCCATTTGACAATATTCCTTAATGGAAAAATGTAGTTAAACAGTTTAATTATGTAATAAAGTGTACCTAAAGTTTCAAAAATTTTAAACGTTTTGTTCCTTAAGAAAAAAAAATGATAAACATTGACAATTTTCTCACCGTCTACAAGTATTTCCCCCCTTAAGAACAGAAAAAACGTTTATTTTCGACAATAAACGGACACTCCTCGAAAAGTTCCGTTATTTATTCAAATAATTGTTAAGCGTTGTTTGAGTGAAAGTGTGCCACGTTTCGTTTGTGGACATATTTTTCTAGTGGTTGTAATGTTTTTTGTGTGAAGGGTTGCACCTGAAAAGGTCCGTGACAAAAAAGAAAGCAATTACGTCTTCCTCGTGGTAGTGGTAACAGTCAAGCTTTGAACGGACCCTAAGTAGTATAGCCCCTCGGTCTGACACTGTATGTCGTCTCACTACTGGTAAGCAGTACCACTGTACTACTTACGTCCGACTAACGATGCTGGAGTTGCACTCAACTTAGACTACTGTCATATGCACTTACTTTCACCAGAAACGTACGAAACTAAGTACACGGGATTACTTGTCTAATTGAAATAGTAACTTTCAGCACACTTTTCGCCGGCAAAAGTGCGGCTTCAAGCCCCTGCTTTTGCTCTTTGCTTGTTACTTACTTCAAGTCCGCGTTAAGAGCGGCAAGCGGTAGAATTTTAACGGCAATTTCATCTTCCGGACCGTCGATGGAGGTAATTCCGAATTTTTTTTTTTTTTCTAGGATTTTTCACTTCCCAGGAATTCTAATTGTTGAATATTTATTATTTTATAAACCAAGTTCGAAGTTTGGAGCCGTAGGAATTTTCGTTTCCGAGCACAGAGGATTTATTTTTGCAAATTTTAACAATCTATTTTTAAAAACTCGACTTATTTTTGGATTTGGAGATTTCGAAACGTTACAATTGTTAATTTTCTCATATAAAAAAGCTCGATTTTTGGAATGTGGAAGTAAGGTAGGTGTCTAGTTTAGAGAGCGAAAAAACAAGCTTATTTTCGAAAACGTTTTTCTCAGCTTCTTTATTAGATATTACAATTACAACATTTTCTAGGACATAATGCTATCCTTATCGAATGGGGAAAAAATGGTTTACATCGTCCAGGGTTTTTTTTTCAATTTTTAGAAGGCGCCAAAGTAGAGTCCTCAATAAAAAGGTGCTCCCATGGCGGACAAACAATCTCCGCAACCACTACATCGATTTTGATGAAACTTTGTACGATTCTTTACTAAGGTGTTTTGTATGGTAATTCACCAGATTTTTGGCAAAAAATTTATAATATAAAAATTTACAGGACGCAAACGGTGCAAAAATATGTCGATTTTCGTACAGTGTTTTTCAAATAGCCGCCATTTTTTGTCTATTATCGATTTTTGGCAAACGGTGGTGAATTACCATGTGGCAAACCTTCCTCTTTAAAAAGTTTTTTCCTGTTTTTGTTTCAAACGTTCCAATCCGAAGATTGTTAGTCCGCCATGGGAACACCTTTTTATTGAGAACTCGACTTTGGCGCCTTCTGAAAATTGGAAAAAAAACGCTGGACAATGTAAACCATTTTTTTTCCATTCGATAAGGATGGCATTATGTCCTAGAAAATGTTGTAATTATAATATCTAATAAAGAAGCTGAGAAAAACGTTTTCGAAAATAAGCTTGTTTTTCGCTCTCTAGACTAAACGCCTACCTTAAATAAAATGTTCATGTTTCTCTTCTTTTTTAATTTATCCATCACAAACGTTAATACACGTGTCCTTACACAATTAACAACCTGAACCAGATACACTCTTTCTCACTAAGCTTAAACTTAACTAAGCTTAAAGTGTCTCGGCACGTTTAATAACTAATCAAAACTTAAATTTGTTTTTGCACAGTTTCTACACGTTAGACTTGGGCCCATAACCTATTGGAAATGGGTTCATTTAAATAAAATGCTCAGGTTTATACTTTTAAATAATAATACTTTATTATTCTACGCAACAGAAGAGAGACCCTTTCGTTATGACTTTTACAGCAGAACTAACTGACGCAATGGTAAAAAAGGGACACGGTGATTGATAACCTAAGTATAGGTGACTAATAACTCTTTTCTAAATATCCGAGGCCTTATCGCTTTTTTGTATAAACAAACAGCCGAATTCGAGGGAATATATGAGTGGATAAATACAGCATTTCTCTTCGTCAAAATAAGAGACTAATAGAACAAAGATTAATTTTTGTATTTGGTTTTACAAAGAAAACCTAACATTATATAAACCAAGTTCGAAGTTTGAAGCCGTAGAAATTGTCGTTTCCGAGCATAGAGGATTTATTTTTGTAAAATTGTAAAATGTATTTATAAAAAATCGACTTATTTTTGGATTTCGAAATTTCGAAACGTTTCGATTGTTAATTTTCTCATATAAAAAAGCTCGATTTTTGGAATGTGGAATTAGGGGAATACCGATTTTTCAATTTTTCAATGTACACCCAATGTTTGGAAATTCGTACATTTGGAAATGTTGCGATTGGAAATTCTTTTATATAAAAAGAAGCTGAAATCTCTAAATTTGAAATTTGGAAAATTTTCTAATTTTGACAATTTGTAGTATCTCCAATTTTTTCATTTTTGCAGTTTTCATTGCCTCGACTACAATTTTATTGGAAATTTCTTCCGATACTTTCCCTGCGACATTTATGACAATACAGGGATTTACGACAATCGTACAATAGCTCCGAAGCGATTCCACAGCTATGGATATTTTTATTTAACTATTACAGGGGATTTATGGTCACGAATATTTATTAATCAACTGATCCAGATGTTTTTCTCTTCATTACGAATCGCTTTACTCAAAATTCATTATGTTGTAAAAAATTGTTGCTTTTTATTAAGATTGATATTGGATTGATTGATTTTTCTAAATGTGGAATCTGGCAAATTTCGAAATTGAAAATTCTCAAGCTTAGAATTAATTTTACTATAATTAATTAGAAGCTTATAATCAAAAGCAAAAAATTGGGAACTTCTTGTTCTTTTTTCTTTAAATTTCAAGTTTTAAACTTTCGAGTTTTCAGTAATCCCGAAAAAATTTGCAAAAATTGCAATTTCCAAGAAAAACTGGAGAAAGTATTAAACCTCAAAGTTGGAAATAAAAAATGGAGGCTGGGGAACACCTCTGGGAATTCCTATTGATCGATTGATGGAGATTTTCTTTTTTCCTTCATTGCATCGCTTTCTTAAAAATCCATCATGTTGTAAAAATGAAGGAGAGGTCTTTGGTGTTAACGATAAAGATTGCCATGGAATCTATGGGTTGCAAAAAAAAAAAAGAAAGGAGGTGCTGCTCCTTTTCATAAGCGGAAGGAATTGACAAAGGCTTGGAAATTGAATCGACGATGCGCAGTTATTTTCAATACTTTTATATTCTTGCACGTCCAATGGAAATTCCGACAATTGGATAAAACTGCAAAGTCGAATGGATAAAAGCAATTTCCTTGTATCCGCGAATGGACGTATTTTACAGAGGAAAGTGTTTTATGATATCAAGGAGAAAAGTGCACGTTTGTATGAAATTTATGTTTATGCAAAAATACGTGCGGTTGAAACCGGCATTAATTGAAATCCAGGCTGGATTACGAATTTTTTATAACGTTCCGGGAAATTATTAACGAAAGTTCGGAATAACGAGCTCCCGTTGGAAAAGTCCGAAATGGGTGGATTTTTATTTGCGATATAAATTTTCGAAAAAAAAGTTCTGATGAAAACCGAGCAGATTACTTCGTTTTTAATAAGGCCTTTATGAATTTCACTTTGTTGCGTAATACTTTAAAATGCAAAGCAGCTTAGCGCTCGATATAAAATTAAAATAAATTCATATGTGCGTCGTCACACCTTTCACCTGCTTTGTATATAAATAATTATGGGTCATTCAAATTATTCGGTATGCCAAAGAACATAAATAATGTTGATTTCATATTCAATTTCCCCGTTTTCGTAAAAATAGACCTTCCGGATTTCGACGAATTCCTACATTTCCTCGCGCAGTTTTTTCACCTCCGCAAATTTAGCTCACCTTCTTTATTGGATATTCAAAGTATATAAATAATTATATGCTTTTACAACCGACGTAGTTTGAATGTTGCATATAAAAAAGGAACTATTATACACGGAATTCAAATTACTCATCTACTTTGTATTCAAAAATTTATTTTCGTGTAAAGTGGTTTTTTTATTTATAGACTTTGTGTTTATTATAATTAGATTTCATGGTCATAAAGAAGATATAAGTAATTACTAATAAGAAGATATAAATTGTTTGTCTACCGCAATGCATAATTTATTTTCAAAAAGTTGGGAGATTTTTCCGTAAAAAGGGAATATCGAGAAGAAGTTGACGAAATTTGCAAATTCAATGTAAAATTTTTCAGGATTGGAAATTGGAAAGCTGCGAGTTGCACGATTTTCTGCTTTCGGTGTCAAGTTCGAAAGCTCGGAGTTTTCCTAGGGGATGTAAAAAAAAAGTCATTGAAGAGGTTGAAAGTAAAAAAAATGTAAAGGTACCGGAAGAAATTGAAATTGAAAAAAGAAAAGTTTCACATTCGGGAAGTTCCAGAATAGAAAGTTAACAAATAATAATAACAACAACAACAACAATAATAATAACAACAACAACAAGAACAACAATACTAGTAATAATAATAATAATAATTGCTATTGTTAATGTTATTATTATCATTGTTGTTGTTGGTGTTGTCGTTGTTGTTGTTGTCTGAAAAATGTAACGATCCCAAATTGTTGAATTGCGACTAAAGGAGAGAGAAAAATTTGAAAAAGTGAAAATTCGAAAATTCGCAACTTCCGAATGGATTTGGAAGCTTTTCATTGCACGCAAGGATATTTATTATGCAGCACCGAGGGACCGGTGCAAAGCCCCGAAGTGCGAACGTAAAACACAATTTAAACGAAACAACAATTACGCGTCATTATAACGTACCGCTGCTGCAACGATTCCACAACATCAAACGTACGGTATTGATTTGCCACAAATAACGTATCTTATATCATTATTTAACTTCTAATCGCCATCCATCCGTTACTATCCGACTGCCACACACACGCATTCGTACATATGTCGGAACGTGAGCTGTCTTACAAATTTGGAACCCGAAAGTAGCAATTATTCAAGCCAGTCCTCCCTTATTAATCCAGTTACCATCAGACTAAAATTCCTTCATTTCTTATTCATTTCCGAGATTCAACATTACGACTTTCCGCTCTCTTCAATTATTCAACATTAAACCCTGGAATAAATACAAACGCCTATTTAATCTCTTTATTTATGTCATATGTTTCCCAAGAGAGAGAGAGAGAGAGAGAGAGAGAAAGAAAGAGAGGAAGTAGATGTAATTTATCAGTTTGGCGTATTTCGACTCCTATTTTTCAATTTCCAGATTCTAAACCCGTGGTCAATTTTCCTAAATTACGAGAACTTGAAAATTTGTGCTTGTGCTTGAAAACCAATAATTAGACATTTTCAAGTTCTTAGGTCCCCTTTCTTGAAATTACAAGTTTCCGGTTGAGTAATTTTTAATTACAGAGTTTCCACTTTAGAGCGCCGGTCCGCGTGTAATTCAACAAAATGAGTTTCAACTTGTAAATTTTTCGTTCTGTGGGTTTCAAATATCTATGAATACCACTTCGAAGCCGCAAATTTGTGGCATTCATAGAAATTTCCGAAACTACAAATTTTTTAATTTTCGCAATAAAAATCAGTAGCAAAATCAATGACTTTTCCAATTCATGTTATCATTTTTCTTAACTATGTACAATCATTTAAATTTCCGAGCGAAAAATTTCCAATTTTATGAAAATTTAATTTTTCAAAGTTACCAAATGTGTATCATAATTCAACCCTTTTGGGTAACCTGTCTTCAAGGTTATTCAATGTCATTCCAATTTTCCTGGATTTCATGTAAAAAATTAAAAAGTAATAAAAGTGCATTTCTTAATTTCGATGGTATAAGAAATATGTGTAATTCGCGTTACACTTTTTGTGGGGAAACTTCAAATTACCAAAAAATTTGTTGAAAATTTTCAAATGTTATATCACCAAAATTTGCCTCCATCTCGGAAATGATTTTTAAAAAAAAGTGTAAAAAAAAGAGTCACGAAAATTAGTCCAGCAGATTTGTATTACAAGTAACGTAAGTACAGTAGAATCTCCGTACAAGATACCACAAGGGAGCGGAGGGGAATATGATTCCGAAAATTACCGTTCCCCCACTCAGCGGCCTGCTACACCGGAGAGGAATAGAACTCACGTCCTTCGTATAAGATACCATGCAAAATAGTTTAAAGTTAAACCGATAATGTAGGTTGCTTTGTATTCCGTATCCTTTTCCTTCTTTTTTTGTCACGTGACCAGAAGTCCGCAAACAAGGAGTTCTCGCAGTGTTGACAAGGAAGAAAGAGAGAAGAAAAGTTATTTTTACCGTTTGTGCAATTATCTCACGTAGGTAAATCAATTTTAAAAATACTAGTCCAGTGCGTCACGGAAACGCCACTTCCCCGACAAAAAACTACGTTTACGAGTCATTGAAAAATCTCTATAAATTTTAAACAAAAAAAAATTAAAATGTGATCTTAAATAATTAATAGTTTATGACAATAAAAAAAAAATCGTCTCTTTCATTTATTTCCGTGGTATCTTGTACGGAGCACGCAACTCCAAACATTCAGAGGCGAAGAGGCATCAGGAGTGGGGGTAGTGGATTAGCGAAGGGGAACCCGTGGTATCTTGTACGAAAACATTCGAAGGTATCTTGTACGGAGATTCTACTGTACTTATGTATAGTTACTTATTTGGTCCTCATGAAACCACCTCCTACGCGATACCATCTATTTACATTATATGACAATTAATTCCAACCGCCAATGATAATAATTCCTCCTGGGAACCTATAAATTTCAAACCCACACGCTATATCTATATACACGCGTACCGATCCAATGACCCCCTCTTTTGTTTACATATCGCGACACCTCCTTCTCGTTACATTACAACCGGTCTAAATATAAAAACAACTGAACTCGACGGGAAGGTTAGGAAACAATAATAATGCAGGAGAAAGAACTCGCTCTATCCGTATGCACACACGTATCCATATGCATACGCGATTCTCCCCCTTCCCCCTCCTTTACCTCTTATTATTATTCCAAAAGGAGGAGAAATTACTGAAAGCAACTGAAATGTTAAAGAAGACAAAAAAAGAATTCGTACTTCATCCATCCACACACATACACGCGCTCGTGTGCATAATCATGTGTATGGATCTACACGTACACGGCCACCTCGTATCTGTGTATGCGCGAGCGGACGTATTTCTCTATACATGTGTGTATGTGTACAGGTATACGTGTCATGTGGGTATAAAAGAACGTACCTAAATCATCATCCTTGTCCCAGTTTCCACTTGCATCGACAAATATAAGAACAAGGGCACAGATATAACCGCTAAGTATGAGAAATCTCACTGTGATCACCGCCAGTGTTCCAACTGCCATATTCCAAACGATAATGCTGGAATATTAGAATCCACGACGACCACGACGACGTCTTTGCCTTCTTCACCTCGCGATTCCCTTGGCGCATAACCGTTTGATGTCGTGGTCAACCGCCGCTGGATGATACTTATTGTTTACACCGATCATTTATTTCAGCCCTTTTCTCCACGATTATTATTACTATTGCGATGATGATGATTATTGTTTTTATTATTATTATTATTATTATTATTATTATTTACTTCTGCCTCTCTTCGTATACGAAATTCCGCCCTCTCGCCATTCGTTTAATCGTTGCAAGTCGCTGCTGCCCTTTATTTATTGTCACTCTCTTACTCGCTAAGGTTATAATTATTATTATTATTATTATTACTTTTATTGTTATTAGAGGAGATCCCGTCCTTCTTTTCTTCTTTTCGTGTAACAACCTTTCGTCTCGCACATTTAACACCAGGATTATTATTATGATTATTATTATTATTTAAACGACAGGGGTGTATATTCGTTCATTCGTTTTATTTGTTTAATTACTTTACTTATTATTTTACTTCATTTTGTTTAAGAAATTGGGAGGCGAAGAAAAAAAATAGAGCAGCGAGAAAAAAGTAGTCGAGTCTCACGGGGGGTGCGTATAACAATTTGTTAGGGGTGGTAATAAATAGTTTTGAGGTGATATGTAGCACTTGGGGGAACGAACTAGAGAGAGACAGAGAGGAAGAGAGTGAGTGAGTGACACTCTCTCGTGGAAAATGGAGTCACTTAACTCGAGCCTTCTTCGACTAGGAGGTATCTGCACACACGTATATGTATCACATGTATGTACGTATATGGGTGTATACGCGTGTATAGGTAGGTAGGTATATAACTAGTGTATATACGTCCTACGGCTCCTCTTTGCAACCATTCGTTTCGTCCGAGGAATTTTCTAGGGTCGTCGACCCTTTATTGCCTGCAACTGCAAATGTTTCGCGAATTGTTGTAACCGACCAAATGTTAAAATGGTTCCGGTTTCACGTTATTTTTTATATCGTCGTGGAGCGTTTTCTCTAGTGTGTTATATTCAAGCTCCAAATCTGTGTATGCATTCATGTGCCATATGTAATATATACAATATACGAATTATACAGTATACATAACATGTATGTAGTATGTATAATATTTTATACAATATATATGTGATATATATAATATATGTTACATATATACATCATACCTACTCCATACAAAGGAATACATACAATTTTCTATATATATTAAAAAAACACCTTTTTGATGCTGCAGGATATAGTACAGAAACACGTATGTGTGAAGTTATATATATACCTACACCTACACACACGCGATTAATATCCTTCCTACAATTTCACCTCGACTTGGATCCTCCCCCTCCTATTTTCCCCCTTTTCTTTTTATCCACGAAAATAATCAAAATTACACACACTTACACACACCCGCGAGCAACTATACGTTTCTGCCAGTGACCGTAGAATAGGATCCGGCGATCGATTATATACAAAATGCTTCTAAGGATAAGGGGAGAGTGTGTTAGGACGACGACGATGAAGATGATGATGATGATGACTGTTACTACTATTATTATTATTATTATTATTATTAGGACTTTCGGGTCGCTGCTGCTACGATACTTCCGTCGCGAGCATAACTCGACAGGATTTTTCGCGCTTCTGGGTACTCCTTCTCCCTCCCGTCGAGAGAATTCCACGGCACTGGCATCACTACGACCGTCCGTCACGATCACACCGTCACCACTATCGCACGGTACGACTGACTAATGAACTAGTGAGAAGACAAGGGAAGAAAAATAACAAAGGACAGGTCCGGCACTACTAGTTGGTCGGTTAGTTGGATTAACAATAGCAGCAGCAGCAGTAGTTTGGTAGTATTGGTAGTTTGGTACTAGTGGTAGTTTAGTAAAAGCGGCGGCGGCGGTAGCAGCAGCAGCAGCACAGCAGCAGCTATACAGTTTTAACAGGGGATTGCCAGACGTTGCTGATCGACCGATGCCGGCGCGCTGTTGGTGGATGGAGAGAGTAGAGAGTACGGCGGAGTACCGTGCGTGCATGCTACCGGTGGCGCCACCGTTGCGGATGGTTTCGTGGTGAACGCGAAGCGCAGGATCGGCCATCGGGGGTAGGTGCGGGTAAAAGGTAGGTTGGCTTTTATGTACGTATGGGTATGTGCGTTGATATATACGTGTATTAAACGGTGTTCGCTCCATGGAGTTGGGTATTTGCTGCTGCCTGTGTAGCATGTGGAGGAAACCCACACATACTTCATGTGCGCGTGGTATGTAAAAGGGATGATTCTTCTACTGTGTGAATCCGGTGCGGCGCATACAGAGACTTTTTCTACTTACACATTTACGGCGTCGGCGATTTATATACTGTATGTATAGATTTTATATATACACACACGCACATGCACGTACATACAATTATGTATAGTATGATATATACTATGAATATACATGCGTGTATAATTAGGTATGTGTATGTATTCCACATATACTTTACACACACGTATAGTGTATGTATAGAAACATACACACGTACACATAAAGAAGTGTTAATGTTGAAATTTCGTATATATGTATGTAGTTCTATATATATATATCACCTTTCCGTAGCCATGTTACCCTCATTTTTGTTATCATTGTCTAGCATTTGCTATCATTGTTCTTCCTAGTGGGTATTATCAATATTAGAGTGTGGCATCACTCGCTTCTCTATGTGATGTAATCAGAGCGAGGGATAGATTTAGATAGAACGGGAAAAAGGGAGACGGAGAGAGAGAGAAAAGGAAAAAAAGATTTCTTTGTCGTTGCTATTGCGAGAAGTTGTACATACGAACGTGCCGTCGTTTGCAACTTCGGGTAGATTCTAACCTCACTTTCTGTACCTTTAAGCGCGTGTGTGTGTGTGTGGATGTGTTTACGTAGGTACAGGGCGTCCCAAAAATCACTCATGCTTTTAATGTGTTCCGAATGGAAAAAAATTTTGGCAAAAATTCAGCAACGCGGGGGTGCGCGTGTAAAGCCTTGACGTCCCACGCGGCGCGGTTTTATGGAAATCGAAAGCGACGACCCTGACGCTAAAACGGTTACATTCAAGAATTGCGGGGTCGAATCTCACGAAATTACAATTGATGAAGCCAAGCAACGAAAGCCCGATTACCGTGCTACATACTGGTCGTCACGACTTACGCCCCATGACTTTTGGTGGAAACATTTTCTCGTATAACAAACAGTTCGTGCGTAATCTTGAGATGGTCGCATTAAGTGACTTTCCTTGTATACTTATTACATTCAAAAGGAGGGGAGGGGGTGGACATAAGAAAGCTGCAAATAAAGGAATATAATTAAAAATAACAAAGTATTTCATAGCACAATAATAATAATAATAATAAGAAGAAGAACAACAACAACGACGAAAACAATAGCATTAATAATGATAATGATAACAATAAGTGGAGTACAATGTCATAAAAGTTGACACAGTAATACCGGCTGACTTAATATTGACATTTACTACTGCGAAACGTTCTTGAAATGGGATGATTAATGCAGGAAATGTTAAACCGCTTTTTTAAGTACAATTTATCACTATTTAAAAAATTCTCCACCCTTTCGGTATAAAGATTAAAAGCTGAGATTTCGAGGAATTGTATTCCAAGATATTATCTCCCTTTTATGTAAATTCAGAAGTCTCGATATCAAAATTGATTCAAAGAAAATATTTCTAATATAAGAAATGCAAAGTTTAACTTTTTGCTTATAATTTGTTTCTTTTGAAAAATTCCTCCAATCAAGAACCTCAAGAACTGCATTTTTGGGGAATTTCGAGGAGATTAAAAATTGAAAATTCCATTCCATAAAAAAGTTTCTAATTCAGGAAAAACGAAAGTCACATACTCTCAGATTTTATATACGGGGCATTCCACGCCAAATCGGACTGTTTGTAAAATTTTGATTTTTGATTTCCTCAATTTTTTAATATTTTTTAGTACCTACCTAAAAACCCTTCCTGGTAAATTTTGAGATTTTTTTGATTACCTGTTCAAAAGATATCAAATTTTCAAAAAAATCGCTCTTTTTTTAGTTTTTTGCTGATAACTTTTTCAATAATGGTCCAAATTTAAACTTTTTTTTCAAAATTTTTGTTTTTTCATGTACTCTTTAGAAAAAAATATAAAAAAAATTGTTGAAGCATTTTTAAATGAGATTTTTTAGTTTAAAATTTTAAATCTCATTTTCCAAAGTGATTGCATATTTTGATTTTCGTCAAAATTTTTTATAGCAAACTACTACTCATTCCACAACTTTTCAGGCTGGTCCGATCGTGGGACCTCCAAAGCTATTATTTTTTTTTCAATTTTTGAACAATTTTTTCTTTCTATTAATCATTATGAATATCAATTTCCGTTACTGTATATTGTTTTTCTAATTATTTTTTAATAATTTCTACAGTTTATAATGGTAAAAAGGTGATTAAAATCAATTAATAGTCGTTAAATCAATTTATAATCAATAAAACAAAAATATTTATTTATTTTCGTAATTTTTTGAAAATTTTACATATGCGGGCATCATTTGAACCAGAATAATGTTTAACTCGTACATTTCCGCTATCCATTGGAACAACTGAATGAATTTTGTGCGTTCCTGCAATTATCTTATTGTTAGCTGTTTTGTATCTCAAATCTAATTTTTTCCGTTGCATTTAAATAATTCTGTTCAGGTGAAATATTACGGCAATATTTGGCAAATTTATAACAAATACTTTATAACAAAAAGTAACATTGAAAATTCAACCCCAATCAGATTTTTCAAAAAATTACTGAAAATAAATAGATATTTTTTTTATTGGTTATAAATTGATTTAACGACTATTGATTGATTTTAAACACCTTTTTACCATTATAAATTGTGAAAATTATTAAAAAATAATTAGAAAAATATTATACAGTAACGGAAATTGATATTCATAATGATTAATAGAAAGAAAATTTTTTTCAAAAATCGAAAAAAAATAATAGCTTTCGAGGTCCCACGATCGGACCGGCCTGAAAAGTTGTGGAATGAGTAGTAGTTTGCTATAAAAAATTTTGACGAAAATCAAAATATGCAATCACTTCGGAAAATGAGATTTAAAATTTTTAACTCAAAAATCTCATTCAAAAATGCTGCAACAATTTTTTTAATATTTTTTTCTAAAGAGTACATGAAAAAACAAAAATTGTGAAAAAAAAAGTTTAAATTTGGACCATTATTGAAGAAGTTATCAGCAAAAAACTAAAAAAAAGCGATTTTTTTGAAAATTTGATATCTTTTAAACGGGTAATCAAAAAAATCTCAAAATGTACCAGGAAGGGTTTTTCGGTAGGTACTAAAAAATATCAGAAAATTGAGGAAATCAAAAATCAAAATTTTACGAACCGTCCGATTTGTCGTGGAATGCCCCATACATACATGTCTTTGGAAATTCATCCAGTCAATTGGCGTTGGCATCAAGACTTGAAAATTTGGGGGATCTTGGTACATTGGAACACCTTTTGCCACAAAATTTCGGGGACCTCAATATCGTTACTAATTCTTACAAGAAAATTCCCAAAAGAAAACCAAGAATTCTTTTTACATTTTTCCTATGTTTTCAATTTCTTTTGTTACAATATATAGTAATTTTCACTATACTGCCTCTCACTTCTTATGTTCTATATACATCACACGAAAAAGATCACTTGCCCCCTTCCTTTTCCCCAAAAAATAAGAAAAAGCTACGTATATAAAAAGAATATCTACCCGCAATTTCTCATCCCGCGTTTCCCGGTGCCAAAAGTCAAATTATCCCCGGGAAAAAAAAACAAAAACGTCCCCAAAAGGAGCGGCAAAGGTCGACGTTATCATCGATACATCAAAGTTATCAAGAAAATTCAATTCCCATCATCTTTCCTCCGAATATACTGGATTCATAAAAACTTGATTACATCTTTCTCCCTTTCCGCCCTATCTCACCTCCCTTCTGTACGAGTATATAAGTATAGGTATCCGTAATAAAAGAAGGGAAACAAAAAACATTTCTGGAAAATGACTATCGCAAAGTGAAAAGAAGCCACTCGAATATAAATGGCGCAATAATAACAATACCGGCGATTATTACACTGCGAGAAAAGCCAGAGAGCAAGTAGTCTTTCTTTCGATTTTATCCGGTAATTTATTCATACGACGAGAATGGGAGAGTATCTATCTATAGAAGGGATGTGGCGGGAGGATGATGTTGATGACGTCGATGATGATGATGATGACGAGGAGCATGACTATGAGGAGGACGCAGATGTCCATTAATGGTCGTCAAAAAGTACAAAAGCACGGGAGGGTGAAAAAAATGAGGGTCCGAAAAGATAACAAAAAGGACAAGAACTATGCAACTTCGTCTATTATGTTCGTACAAGGGATGTTTCTCTATACAGGGTGATTACGAGTTGATGCGAGAGAGAAACTATTCAGGGGATGGATAGTTTCCATCGTAAACGTTCGGATTAATGTATGTCCCCAATTAGATATCGGGACTACCCCTAAGTAATGTGTTATTAGATGGATTAATTATTGTCACTTGCCCGTATTTTACCGGAAAACCACCCCCATTTTGCAAGAAGGGAATTGAAAGCCGGCCAGAGGAAGTCAGATGGAAGATTGATTGACTAGAAACCTCAGCAAAAACAAAGAAACGAAATTTGGTACAATAATGATTCGAATCGTTATCATTTTGGATATAATTTTGAATAGTTGCGATCATGAATGCTCGGATTAATTCTAATTTGGGGTACGTCCCGAATTAGATAAGTTTGAAATTAGTTTAATAATGATTTATTTAAAAAACTTCAGCAGAAATAAAGAAATGAAATTTGGTACAATAATGATTTGAATCGTTATCATTTCGGATATAATTTTGAATAGTTGCGATCCTGAATGCTCGGATTAATTCTAATTTGGGGTACGTCCCGAATTAGATAAGTTTGAAATTAGTTCAATAATGATTTATTTAAGAAACTTCAGCAAAAATAAAGAAACTAAATTTGGTACAATAATGATTCGAATCTTTATCATTTTGGATATAATTTTGAATAGTTGCGATCATGAATGGTCGGATTAATTCTAATTTGGGGTACGTCCCGAATTAGATAAGTTTGAAATTAGTTTAATAATGATTTATTTAAAAAACTTCAGCAGAAATAAAGAAATTAAATTTGGTGCAATAATGGTTTGAATCGTTATCATTTTGGATATAATTTTGAATAGTTGCGATCATGAATGCTCGAATTAATTCTAATTTGGGGTACGTCCCGAATTAGATCATTTTGAAATTAGTTTAGTAATGATTTACTTTAGAAACCTCAGTAAAAGCAAGGAAATGAAATTTGATGCAATAATAGTTTGAATAATTATAGTTTTGGATATAAGCTATATTCGTTAAAAAATCGTTGCTTATTTTGAGCAGCTGTAATCGCAATCCTAATTTTTTATAAGTTAATCAATTTAATAAGTTCAATAATTCATAATGAGTTTTATTATTACCTTTTATTGGTTTCATAAATATTATTGCTTTATTTTATTGGTTTTGTAAAATTTTCAATTCATTTATCATTGAGCACCTCATAGCATTAATTTTGATGCGTATATTTATAATCGCTTTGCATACGTACGTGTTTTTATATTTTATTCCATGACGTATTGTATAATATTGGTAAAATAACATATAATTATCGGCTTTATTACAATTTGAAGTTAACTCTGAATTTCCTAATTTTATTAAAACGAACTTCACAAATTTGTTACGAGTTTTCCTCAATATTATTTTATTAATTTTGTTGAAGTTTCTTAATTTATTATTAAACATCCCGTAACTTCGACCCTCCGTAGCTTTCGGTCAGATTTTCCTGGAACTTTCATGATGGAAATTATTCGAAGGTTCAACCCCTGAAGGTTTCCTCATACACGTAGAATCACCCTGTTGCGTATGTGTGTGTGTGTATATTTTTTTTATAAATACGCAATATTCGCGGTGGTCACCTCGAAAAACTACATTTTGACCGCACTGAATTTATTAAAACTTGCAGTTTCTTATGAGTTCACTAATTAATCGCGGGTCTTGTGAAATTCCATTTTATTAGTACAGTAAAAGTTTTTAAATTTATTATTTAACATCCCGAAAATCTATAACTGTACAGTTTTAAGGATACGTACGTTCCTACGAACCTTTATAATGGAAATTATTCGAAGGATCAACCCCTGGAGGTTTCCGCATATATTTAAAATCACCCCGTTGTCTGTGTACTTTTTACAAACACATGGGCATCCACGTATGCTCGGAAAAAAATCAATTTCTAACTGTCTTGCATAATTTTCATGCCAAAAATTCGTAGAGACCAAAATTTCGTTGGTTTTGAAGTTGATAATTTATATATTATCAATATCTTTTAATTTAATTAATTTTCGTCGCGATTTTTAGTCACTTTTTTGCACGTCGGTGTGAGTTGTTTTTTTTACGATTTGATAGAATACAATGAATCAATTATTTGTTATGAAAATTCAATGCTGAAAATGAAAATTAAGCCGTTTATTTTGAAAGTGGCCTAAGTCCATTTAAAAAAAAATGAAAAACTTGAAAATTTATAATTAAATTGCTGAAAACTAATTATTTATGTCGATATATAACGACTCTATAAAAATGGACTTAGGCCACTTTCAAAATAAATGGCTCAATTGATATATTCACAAATTCCATTACTCTCGTTTCAAATTACGGGGTTACACCACTGTAACAGCCTAGAAAAAAGCGCTTTTTTGTCAATTTTTTTTTGGATGGAAGGAATAGTAATAGACTAATAAAATTTGATGAGGTGATTAAGCATATGTTTAACTATTAAACAAAAAATTATGATCGACAAAAATTACAAAATGACGGAATCCGAGCCATTTTTGCGAGGCTTATTGAATTTGAAGCACTCTGCGGCACGCAGTGTAGCTGGTGCAAATTTACATCTAGAAAAAAGAATAAGAAATCACTTATTTCATATGTTCATAGCTAGAGAAATACGTAGGGGATTGCAAAAATATAGAAATTTGTGTGATTGGCGGGTATTTGAATGAAAACATTACATTTTCCACAAAAAAAGAGGTAGTCTTTTGTTAATAACTAATGTTCGAATTAACATATCGAAAATCCCCTACGTATTTCTCTTCAGAATGTTGTTTTGAGGATATTGTAAAAATTTGCAATCAAAGGAATGAAAATTGTTGAAGTTATGCTGCGTGCCGTTTCAAAAAAATCGTGTTCCTAGAAAAACACGTTTAAAGTTTTGAAAAGTGTTATAGACATTAAAAAATGCTCGGAGGAGGCTCGAAATTACAATGAAAAAAAATTGTTTCAGGTGATTAACTTTTTGCTACATATTCTAGAAGGTTCAAAGCAACTTTTAAGACAATAAACGAAAAATCGATTTTTTGAAAAATTTACAGTGGTGTAACCCCTTAATATATTTTTATACAAATATATGAAACTAAATAAAAATGAAAATATTCCCCTTTTTCCAATATTCCTCACTTTTCCTCTTTTGGAAATGCAAAATCCAAACGAAGTCCCTAAATATAATTTTTTCCCTAGGAACGATTTTTAACCTTCCGAGTAAAAAACCCAAAAATGAAAATACGCCAAATTTCAGTTTTTCTCAGGTACCGATCACGAATTTTTTGCCTTCCAAATAACTTTCCGGTGGTTTTTAGAAATCGACAAGTGAAAAAATCGTCGATTTTCTACTTTAATCCGGGAAAGAAAAAAAAATTCTGGAATCCAGGTAAATCTGGAAAGCAGCAGGAGATAATTTCTAATTTTCATTCCAAGCGCACTGCCTGTATAACCCGGAGACGAGCAACAAAGGAAGCTCATTACCGGTTCTGGAAAAGTGTCTTGGAAGCCCTTAGAAGAAACACCTGGAAGTAATATTTTTTGATTAGCGTGTCAAAAAGCGAGTGAAGCCAAAGGGGAGTGAGACGAGTGTAGGGAAGGTCCATGAAAAATGGAAAATATGTTCGAAGGGCGTTTTCATCCCCTTGTCGTGCCCTGGACCTTAATGAAGAATATTTTGAAAGGAGGGTGGATATTGTAGCCCAGTTAGGATCGAAAACTTTCCATCTTGTATCGGCTATTGAAGTAATAGGTATATACTTCGCTTTCGGTATCGATTCTTTTCTCCAGAATGCTTTTATTTGTATCCATCCTCCGATAGTCTACCCTTACGTGTGCACATATACCTGTACGTGTGCTGTGTGCTATTTTGTGTCTTTGTTTCTTTCCACGGGGATATATATATATAATATGCCAGCAATTTTTTCTTTCTTGGAATAGAGGAAATCGATGATTGGTTTTCTTATCGATTCTTGGACACCACTTGAAAGTTATTTGGAAGGAACAAAAATTTAATGAGTTCCTAGCGAAATTTGCAATTTATTTTTTCTTTCGGTTTGGGAATTTTTACTTAAGGGGTTATACGCACTTAGAAGGCCGAAAAAGGTGATTATTCAAAAATTTTTTCTGGAGAGACATTTTAATTTATTAATTTCAAACTTTGTGCGTATATTGAAGTAGTCCTTGACTACTTTCTCAATTTTTTTGGTATAAAAATTATCATTTTGACAGCCGCTGCAGCCAATCTCCGAGAGCACCTCGAAAAATACACGTTTTGCGGTGAGCACGATATCTCGGGACTGGGTCATCGGAAATAAAAAAACCAAAAATTTTTCGTTAATATAATGTTTTATCTCGTGTTTGATCGTTGGGTTTTGCAAAATACTAATTTTTAACAAAATGGCGGCTTCGTAAAGCGGAAATATCTATTTTTCATGAGAATTTTGCCCGCAAAATTGTTCATAAAATGAAAAATATTTGTCGTAGAGTCAAAATCAACGATCAATTACTAGATGATATATCTATAAAGCTTGTGTAAAAATTTAAGACCGATCGGTTTAGCCGTTTTTGAGAAATCTTGCTCACCGCAAAACGTGTTTTTTTTTCGAGGTGCTCCCGGAGATTGGCTGTAGTGGCTGTCAGAATGATTATTTTTATACCAAAAAAATTGAGAAAGTAGTCAAAGACTACCACAATATATACACAAAGTTTGAAATTAATAAATTGAAATGTCTCTCCAGGAAAAATTCTTGAAAAATCGCCTTTTTATCGGCCTTCTAAGTGCGTATAACTCCTTAAACCAAGTTTAAAGTCATTTGCCGATTTTTCCTACAGTCGCTTCCACATTTTTTTTCTATTGACACAAAGTATCAAATCATAAAAAAATATATATTAAATCACATACGCAGAAATAAAAGCTTTGTTCCACTTTCTTGTATAAAAAAAAATCTGCCCCTTTTCTACAAAAGGGAGCTTTACTTCTTCCACCGACGCGACGATTTCGAAATAATTTAAATTCCGAAGCAAAGCTCTCATAAATCCTACAAAGAGGAAAATTTTGTTAATAATTTGGAACATTCGGAATTCGCGTGATTCGTCGACCAGTTTCTATATGAAATCATACAAATGTTCGTCCAAAGAGTGCAATATAATAGTGAGGTAAGTTACCAGTGCCCATTTACTGGTACAATTGTTATCCTCCGGAAAACTCACGTAGGAAACGTTTCAAAATTCGAAATTTTTACTAGGCACAAGATTTAATTTAATAGTGGACCCCTTTAGAATCTATTCCAAAGATTTCAAATTTCCCCAGAAAATAATAAAACATAAAAATGTTTTCCATAAAATTGTTATAGTAAAAAAAATATTATTATACAATAAAATGTATTTTTTATATAATAATAAAAAATCATTATATAATAAAAAAATTATTATTGTATATTAAAATTATTATATAATAAAATGAAGACTATCAGATATTCTAGGAAATTCGAATGTTCATTCACTGGAGCTTCCAATTTTAAAGTTTCCGATTTTTCTGAAAACTAATCTTTTAGGGAAAAGAATCCTAAAAATCGGACTATTAAATAAACATTTTAATTCATAAAAGTCCGTTGTAGTAAGAAAGCCACGTGTTCACTCATTGGTGTTTCCACCCTTGTACAAACCACCCTGAGTTTGAGTTTTCCCTGGAAAAAATAATCAAACTAAAGATGTTTGTAATACCTATAAATTTAAGTGACCAATATAATAATTAAATTACACGTTCATTTACTGGAGGCTTTCACCCTCTCGGAAACTACCCTAAAGGCTCGGGCTCTCCCTAGAGAAAACAATCGAAATAAGAATGTTTATAGTACCTATAAAATCAAGTATCCGATAAAACAAAGAAAATATTCGTTCATTCACTGGTGTGGAGTATTACGTTTTTTGAAAATTATCCGAGTATTCCTGTTATTTTTTCCCTAAAAAATAAAATAAATAAATAGAACACAAAAAAGTTTAATATAACGGATATTAAATTATTTGAAAAATGAATGTCTATTGGAGTTTATATAATACCCATTGACTGGTTATAAAAAATAATAACAAAATAAAAAAAAAATAATAAAATTCCTATATAGAAAGAAAATTCTAATATATATCGAAAGAAAAGAAATTCCTTCATGGCTGGAATATTGAATCGTTTCTTTGTGAAACTGCACGAATCTAGAAGGAATAAAATAATATCTGCCTAAAAAAAAGTTGCAAAAAAATATTCTGAAGCAACTGATATTCACAACACGCGAGAATCAATCGGATTATTGCTATTGCATCGAATGCATAACTTTCATTTTTATTTTCATGGTTTCCAAGGGTTTCGTTTATAAATAGGAAAGGATTCCATTAGAAGATTATTTCTATAGGAAGAATCTTCAATCCTAGGCTTGAAGACCTTAATATTGATATTTACAATTTTGTTTAAAATCCTAAAATAGGATGAACAATTGGGAAAAAGTTCGATACCTTCGATGTCATACATTTGTCTCCATTTGGGAATTTCTCCAGCCATTGGATATTAATACCAAAAGCTGGAATTCCAAGAATTCACGTTATGACATAATTACCTCGATCACATAAATTTGGAAGCCCCGTTATTAATATTTACTGGCCTGAAAAAATGTCCAAAAAGGGAACGAAGAATTTACGGAAAATTAGTTTCTCGCTTATCATCTCCTTCGAGTCTTTTATCTCTCACTGGAAATTTCTCCAGTCACGGTAATGCCATTGATCTTGAAAACTTTTCGGAAATGAAATACTTGGCGGCGCAACACCTAAAAACAGAAACATGAAAGTGATGAAAATAAAAGAAAAGGGTTATAATTGACAATAATATATTTTTCTATAATGGTATAATAATAATAATTAATAATTAATAATAATCATCATCATCATCATCAATGCGTTTTGTATATATATTTATATATATAATTAATTAATTGTATGTATATATTTATATATATAGTGGGCAGATTATTTATTTACAGAATACGTAGTGGTATCAACGTTTTTATCGGATTTATGTATTGTGTGTCTGCGTGTATATTAATTATTTATTTTACCTTATTTTACTTTACTTTACTTTTTTCTTCTTCATTATTATTATTATTTATTTCTTCATTTCATTATTTTCTTTATCGACTCTTATACGTTGCACGATTCATAATTATACAATCGCTTTCATATTTATTTTTTTTTACTTTACTTTACTTTACTTTACTTTTATTTTATTTTATTTTACTTTTTCATGTTCATTTTCATTTTATCGACATTCTATCTAATTATTTTTCTTGTATCTATCGCATAATTGAAAAATAGTATATAAGAACAAATCGCATCATCGTCATTATATTCATCATCTTATGGCAACTAATTCGCGCTTATCGAATGGCAAGTTTCTTTCCTTCCTTCCCTTCTTCCTCACTTATTTCTTTCTTCATCCCTATTAAATTCTCCTCCATTCCTCGCTTCTCCTTTTTTTCGTCCCTCATTTTTTTTTTAGACAAGATTTAGTGGAAATCCGTTGGGGGGAAAAACTGTATGTGTCTTTGTATCAGATTTTTCTTCTTCTAGCTTTTTTCCCCTCTTTTAGAGCCAACGATTTCACCAGGAAAATCCGAAGTAAGTGGATAGTAATAAAAAATCAAGGGATTTCGTGAAAGTTAATACTGAAAATTGGAATTATCTGGGAATTTGGTATCTCGTTACCCTCGGCCTTTTTTTTTTGTGAAAATAAAGCTTAATTGGTTTTCTTTACAGGAGGGAGAGAAGAACTCAAAATATGTAACATCGGATTTACAATTTTAAAAATCAAATATTCCCCAAAAAAAATGATTACTCATTTTTAGGAATTTTCTGTAAATAATCCAAGAAAAAACAATTTCTCGAATTTTTGGTTTCTACCCTCCCACTTTTCTCAGTTTTTGGGGACGAATATGAAAAATTCTCCGATTTCAACATCACAAATTTCAGCGCTACTTTCTTCTTAATGATTTGATAGGAAATAATTTTATAAGAAATTGGGAACTGGCCAGTGTTACTTCAAAAAAAAAAAAAGAAATCGAAATCCAGTGGTAAAGCAAATTTAATCAATTCTGGGTCAATAGTATCCCAAAATAAAGAAAATTCGTGTCAGTACTGCTCCAAGTTACTAAATCTTGCCACTGAATTATTACAAATTGATAAATCCTGTGTCGATATTGCTTCAAGTAACACAAAAAACCGAAGTCAATATTGTCCCAAATCGAACAAACCTGGAGCGGGTATTGACTCGAGGAAATAAATCCTGGAATGTGCCAATATTGCTCTAATTCAAGAAACTTTGGACCAGTTAGTATCGTCCCAAGTTGGAAAATCTCGAACCAGTTGAAGGCCCTCTTAAACTGCTACTAACAATTTTTACCGTAACCGTTTCCAAAATTGCGGAGATTAAATCGTAAGAATTTCCCATCCGAGAAAATCGTCCGAAAAATCGTTGAAATCAATTTTGCAACCGCGTTAAATACCAAAAACAAAGACAATACAATTGTTCGCTTTCGAGTACAGATTTCCACCAATAATCGGTCTAAAAATCGTCGATTGGCAAGAACGAGACTCAGAACGGAGAACAAATGCCTCTGATTTGCGGAAAGAGAAATTTCATGAAAATGTAAAAAAAAAAGGAGAAGGAAATCCATTTCGATTCGAACCAACGCAACAACAACAATAACGACAATAATAAAAAAAAAAGAGGCTTAAAGCGAAAATTCATGAAAGTTCTGTTCGGACATCTACCACTCGAATTTCCTCGTTTCCTTTCCTGAGTCTCATTCCGAATTTTGATGTACAATGAAACCAAAAGAGAAACGAAACAAAAAAAATAGGAAAAAAAATCTCTAACAGTACATACAATTCGTGGGCACATAAATTTACGACATACAATAAACGTGGAATGAAACGAATGTACAAATAATGAGATTTGCAGTTGTGGTAGTAGTAACAATAATAATAATATTGATAATAATAGTAATAATATTACTAGTGGCGATCGATATTAATCGAATTCGAGGCGAAACGCAGACTTCTTTTGGAAACGAACAAACAAACAAAAGAAAAAGGCCTCGAAAGAAATTCAGTTTCTGTCTTTCTTCTTTCTTTTTTTTTTACAAAATCTCGCGAAGAATCGATAAACTCGTGGAAATTCCATTTTCTTCCGTCCGTTCGTTTGTTACTTTTTACAATATTTCGTGACTCGCTTACTTAATAGTACAGTTTTGTTTTGTTCTCGCCGTTATCTCGAGATAGAAAGAGGAATTGATCGCTCGCGGGCACGAAAATTAATGTACAATTTCTGGTTTTTTTTGTTCTTCCACAGGTGGATATTTCAAAGCAATCGCAGTGCTAACAGTGCATCTATTTGATAATGTATTTACGCAAAATATATTACCAAACGTTTTGTATACGTGAACCTGTGAACATCGGTGGATATTTCGATTACGTTACAGGTAACAAATGTACAATTTTGTTGGAACAAAAGATTGAGAAAAGAAAAAAATAAAGGAAACTACGGATCACATTAAACTAATAACAAACATTCACTGAAATAATAATAATATTAAAAATAATAATAATAACGATTTTTAGATTTTGAAAATATCATCGTGCAGGTTTTGCAATTTTTTGTTCTTTTCTATTTTTTGATTCACATATTTTGCAAAATCGGAAATGTTTTTGAGTGAATATGAGGAAATCATGAATTTCGATTCTTCTGTATTCGATTTCATTGCGAAAAAAATTCCATTCGGAGAATTTTAGCGTTATTTAATTTTTTCCGTTTTCTTTGCTCGTTCCTTTTTTGTTTTCAAAGTTTTTGTCACTGGAAATATTACAAAGTAGTACCAAAAATTCCAGAACTGGTTCATTCAATTTCGGATTTCGAAAAAGATTAAAGCAGAACAAATTCTCAACTCTTTGTTGGAAAAATCGGTAAAAAATGTAGAAATATTTCGGAACTGGAAAGAGAGAGAAAAAAATTGCCGGTACGTATTCGAAAGAATAAATATTTTCCAGTACTGCAGTAATTTCGAGTATACCTATTTTAGGTATTGACAATATAACTCAAGTATTAATTTTTTCATGCAAATACTCCATAATTATTTCGCTGATGTCCCAAAGATTCCGTAAAGATTCCAGGGTAACTGTACAAATATTACCGTGGAAATTAAATAATACTGTGCGAAAATTCCATCATTCAGTCTAAAAGTGCTTCAGAATCGTTCTACGATTATTCAAAGAATTCATAATTAATTTTTTTTGTATAAACATCTCGGATAAATGTAATAGTCGCTCGGTTTTCGTTTTTTTTTGCTCAAACTCTGCTCTTTAATAAATAAATTTCGGAAAAGGAAGAAAGAAATTTTGTTACATTTTTTCAAAAAATAATTGAGCTGTTTTGAAAAATTTTGAAAATAATTTCGAAGTCCGCAATCAAACTCAATTCCACTTACAAACATTTCCAACCATTTGCGTATCATACATTTTTTTTAATCAAATTTAATGAAGATGAAATTTTGAAATTCTACTTGTGAAATGATAAAGTATCAGACGAAAAATAAAAAAAAATATATTCGTTGCAGTTAGATGAGAGAAAATGAAATTTGTATATAAATTCGTATATAAACTAATAATTTGTATATAAACACTCGTCGATGCTTAATTAAATGTATACCAAAGCACAACCAAGAATAAAAGAGATAAACAATCGTGTTATTGATGATTACAGTAGCCACCGATTAAGAATTTCATTCAATCATTTTTATTGTAATATTTTCGCATTAAAAAGTACTTGATTTGATAAAAATTCAATGTAACACAAAAATCGTGCTTTCATTGAATTATTATTTATTATTCGAAAAATTTTCGAAGAAGCATTCATTTATTCGAAAGTAAATCAACGAAATCTCCACATATTTGACAAAAAAAAGAGGAACTTTTCAAAAGAATATTAATTTTCCTCAATTACGTTAAATCCAAGCAACGTAGAAATTCACGATTATTCTCATGGTTTTTGCCATATTCATGATTGCATCGTAAAAAAGTTCTTCACCCGCGGGATCAATGAAAAAATCTTTGATCTGAAAATATTGGTGTTGATTTTCAAAATGACATCCCTCTCTTTCTTCCTTTCCGTCTTTATAATTGTTACTTCGTTACTATATAACATATGACACAGTGTTACCTTGAGATATTGTAATTTTTATGGAGTTTATTATTATCATTATTATAAACAAAGTAGTGCATTTTTCCTTAATATCCCATCCACACTTTTTTTCCTTTCAAAGATTATTTCTTTACAGTATATTACAAAAAAATGTTTACAGCGAGTGAAGAAAGAAAAGATGGATAACAAATGAAACGATTGATTAGAAATTCATGGTTTTGGATTTCATTGGATTGTATCAGAATTCAATTTGTGACGTAAACATGTATATAAATTGCGGTTACGAGCAGGTTCCAGTATTTCGTTTCGGAAATGAAATTAGAAATTTTCGACATCCAGGAAATTTTCACAATTTTTTTTTTAGATTAGAGAAGAAAAATATGAAAAGGAAAGTAGAAATATTTGAAAATTCTGGAAAAAAGAGTATTTGATTAGATTTCCAAGTTTTCTAATTTCGTTTCTGAAATTAAACGATTCCTAAATTCTGGAAATTTTGATTTTTACTTTTTTCTTTATGAAATTCGAAAAATTAGAAACAATCGCAAATTTTAAAAACCAGACGAGTTTAAGAAAATTAGAAATTTCTCAAAATTAGTTGGTTCCTAGGCTTGGGAAAAAAAATAAAATTTTGGAATTTGTGAAAACGAGAAAAATTGCAAAAATTTATTAATTTACCGTCTGAAAGTTAACCGATTTTTCTACTTTTCAAAGACTTTCTATTGTTCTTCAGTTTCTAGAAATATGGAATTTTTTAATTCAACAACGAAACAAGAAAATTTGGAAAACTTCCAAATTTACGAGTTTCATTTCGGAAACTAAACTTCCAGAAATGACGTTTCAGAAATTTCCAGAATTTCAGAAATACCATTTCTTGGAGTTTTCTAATTTTCAGAAAAATTAAAAGTTGTAGGTATATAGGTATAAATTTACAGGACATGACGAATATATGTATACATACATACATTTAATACCATTTTACATACATGTATATATTGTGAATTAAAAAAAATTTCATACATATGTGTGTGTATATATATACATGTACATCTTTGAATTCTGATACTTAAAAACTACATACAATTTAATTGAGCGTTCACTCTCTCTAATTTCTTTCTCTCTTTCTTTTTTTCCCTTACTTTTAGCTTAAAGCAATATTTTCATTTTCTCTTGTCTATTTTTTTTTTCGATCATTTTTCTACGACAGAATCTTGGTCTAAAAAATTTTCTCTTTCTCTCTTTATGACGTCTCATACGATGGCTTCTAAAAAATATCACTAATAGGCGCTTCATAATAATCTTCCACTCTTCGTATTCCCTTTAATCGCATTTATGTCGGAAAAAAAAAACAAAAAAACATTCTCTCCTTTTTTCTATCGTTTTCAACGCTTTGTGTCGGTTGAATATACAATTATTAATTACAGTATATAATAGTTTTCAATAGGTGCCGAAAGTGCACAAGTACAAACGAACACGTAAATATACATATTTATATATATAAAAAGAGACGAGAAGAATTCATTTATAAACATATACCTTTTTTTCCGTAATTTCTCCATTCCTTATAACTAATTCATTTAAAAAATCTGATTTGTGTTGAGAATCAACGGTACAAACACTCCCAATTAATTTCCCTATAAATAGTACTTGTGCACAATTGCCTATACGAAGAACAAGACGTTTACTTCTAAACGAAAATCATATCGAGAGAAAATTGTAGAGCGAAAATGAGCATGTAAATAATTGTAATAAATTAACAGAGGGACGAGAAAAGAAAAACGTAGGTTGGAATTGCTGTTAACGGTATTACTAGGCACGAAGTAGATTTTAATGTTTTTTTTTTTTTAATATTTCACTGCGATGTTTGAAATTACAAATTGTAAAAAAAATACAATATTTCAAACAAAAATTAAATAACAAAATTTCGCAAGCTTCTGATCCCACCAGGGAAAATTTTTTTTAAATTTTCATGTTTCAATTATTTCAAATTTAATATAATCCATCAAGTTACAAATAAGACAAAATTCGAGATTCTTCGGGCAACGAAATGTTCTCTTAATCGTCAAAACCATGATGACAAGAATCAGAAAAAATCGTAGTAAATACAGTATCAGCTACTGTTCAACATTTCCAGCAATAATTCCAACCCACAATTTCCGCTGCGTTTTACAAATTACCCAAAAGTCCAACAAAAAGAAATTGTTCCAACTGGTTGGAAAAATTCCTATAATTTTTCTCGCAACACTTTCGCTACACAATTTTCTCCTCCACTCATTCTTCGCTCAATTTTCCCCCAGTTTCATTTTATAAAAACAAAAAATCGGTCGAGTCGATTTCTCCAATACTCGGAAAGCTATTGACTCGCAAAATCAAAGGAGGAAGATTAAAAACTATTTGATTGGACAATTTTTCTCCTCGCATTCGATTACTTCTTAGTCCATTTTTTTCACTGGTTTTTTTTTGTTACTTGAAATGCTTAACTATATATCATTTTAATCGTTTTTTTTTATTTCATATTCTCATTCATTCAATTTCATTTTTTTTCTCGTCATTTTTAGTGTTTCTGTGTTTTTTCCTCTTAAATTATGTACTTTTCCTCTCTTTATTAAATAATCATTATTTTCATCACCACGTCTTTTTAATATTATGCACTTCGCCCTTTAGGCAACCGTTTCTTCTTTATTTGCTCGCTTCAATTGCAATTTTCTTTTTTTTGCCGGACCATCACAAGAATTCACAACGCGGCTGCTGATTATTGATTTCCCGTCACTCGTTATTACAGTGAAACTCAAAGTCTTCCTGCTCCGTCTTTTTTGATTTTCGTATTTATTTTTCTCGCACGCGTGTGTTAGAAGAAATATCACAAATTTTTATAAACGCTTTTCTTCTTCTTCTTCCGATTGCCTATTTTTCCCGTTCGTTTCATTTTGTCCGAGACGAACGTAGATTTATCGATTCTCAATTCCATCGTTAAACGGTACCACATTTGTGTTTATTTTTTCTTTAATAATAATGAAAAAAAAATTTGAATCCACCTCTTGGTTTTTTCTTCTTTTTTTTTCTTTAACACTCAACAAAATGTTTATAAGTATTACAATATCTTACACAGTAACGTTCGTGTGGCACTGTTTTGTTTATTAATTTTCACCGTTTCCCTTTAGTTACATTTCACTTCATTTTTCGTCCGTTCTGCTTCCAGTTTTTAAATTATTACATTTGTTCAATTCACTCCTTTTTTTTTAACTTTTTCACCTTCTTCTTCTTTTCCTTCTGAGAAACGGGTAATTTCACGTTTGTTTACCCGCAAAACACATTTTCGTATAAGAGTTCATTAAAAATTCTACCCCTTTCTTCTTTTACACCGAGTGTACTCATTAATTAAAGTTTAATTTTTAATTCGCATTTAATTCATCAACTCGCTTTTTTCTCTCGTCGACGCGTAGACGCGTGTCGCGTTATTCTTGTAATAATTTTCTTTCCTTGTCCTTTTCACGTCTAGAATAATTTTCCGTCTCAATAAAGAGCAGCAACTGTTTTTTTTTTAAGTTATTTTTCTCTCTTGGATTGTTTGCTTTTACAACGAAGTATTCAGTCACACGAACAAATGTGATGTGTCGCTTTTTTTCTCTTTTTCAAATTTGTGTTTTTTGTTCCGTAGGTATTTTCAAACTATTTTGTTCATCAGCAAAATACGATTTTCGGGTTTGACGAGTTCTGTATTACTTATCATACCTGAGATTCTACATTTTGAATTTAAAAAAGAAAGAAAGAAAGAAAAAAAAGAGAAAGTTGAAATCAAACGTATTTAAAAATTGTAGAGTAGAAAAAGTACGAAATTCGCGCGTTCCAAAGAAATTTCGAAAAAGTGTTATTAAAAAAAAAAGAAAAATCGTATTTCCTTATTTGGTCGAAATTTTGAGGCTCCAATAGAGTTTTCTCTCAAAGAATTTTTCTTGTTTTTCCATTTCTCATGAAATTACGCTCCCATATCGTTATTTTTTTGCCCCATTTTTCGAAATATACGAGTTTCGTACGATTTCGTGTTTGTGTAAAATATTGAAACTTCTTTAAGTGTATAAATCTACAGAAACAAAATGCGTTAACGTTAATGGGCGGGTTTTTAAATATCTGTTTTTTACTCGAATGAATCAGTTTCCTAAAAGTAGATATTTTTTGCGAAATGTAGATTCATAAAAATAATGATTTTTTTTTCTAAGATTTGCAGTCAAATATTTTTCAAATTCAAAAGTTTGATAACACTTCAAAATTTCGTACTTCCGTCTGGTGAAAGTTAGAATATTGATAGAAAACTAAATAGAGAAAAAAAAGAGATCGATATCGGGAATTCTTGGAAAATGACGTAATTTCAAAACCAGTTACGACTTTCACATGAATATTTATCTTGGATTTCGATCGAATCAAGAAATATCGTTTCAATCTGGTAATTTTCACGACTAATAAATTAATTGCAATTATCAATAATCAGAAAATTCATCCTTAACGAAGAAGTTTACTATATTCGAAAATTGAAACACTTCATTTCATCGAAAACTCGATTCTATTCAACAAAAAACAGTTATTCAAAAAAGAAGAATAAAATTGGTTCGCCTAAAAAATGCGGAGAATCACATTTTAAAAAAAAAGCAATTATTTAAAATCGAATTTGAAACATCAGCCACCGCCGAAAATTGATTGCGAATAAAAACAAAGAAATATATTTATATATATTCTGTTATTTGTCATTTTAAACCACTTTTTTTTTATCTTTAACAGGACTAACAATTTTTTTGCCTCTCAAAGAACTTTAAAATTGATATAAAAAAAGAACGAACAAAATTGTAAAGGTAACAACTGAAGACGAGATCATAAATTTATGTAACGATAAAACAATGATTTACAAAAAAAGAAACTGAATAAAGAAGAAAAAATAAGCGAAGCTGAAAGAACTCGAACTTTTCTAGAAATTTTTCCTTTTTCTCTCTAAAAAAAATTGATATCTCGGAAATAGGAATTTAAACCCGGCTCAAAAATGGGTCGGAATAATTTCAGAAAACCCGGTTACTAAATATTTCCTAATATTTAGGAGACGACAATATTTTTGAAATATTGAAGTAAAAATAGAAAAGAAAAGAAAAAGGATGGGCTCGGAAACGTCCGGATTTTCAGCTCCGTGATGCTGATCGCGTGATCATTACTATAAATTAACGAAAAATGAGATTCGAAACTTATCTATCGAATTAAAAACAAAGGCGTTAATAATTTTTGTACAATTTTCAAATGTGATGCGTGAAATGTTTCTTTTTTTTCTTCGAATTAACCGTAATATTTGAAAACATACTAATCCATTTGGGAAATCAATTTCATCGAGGATAATTTTATTACACACTATTCTCCACTTTGTCTGAAACTATAAGATTTTCCTGAAATTCCTTCTTTCAGATCTACCTCACGAAACGCTTTCGACAAATCCCGGGAAATTCATTTCCCAAAAGATCTCCTAATAATATAATAATAATAATATAATAATAATAATAATAATAATAATAATAATAATAATGACAATAGTAATAATGTAACGATGAAATTATTAAACAAATGAATGATGATAAAATACGGAATGATAATATGTAATAAAGAACTCGATATCTTTTTCTTTCCTCGTAAAAACTGTAACTGTAATTCGACTTACTTGCGTTATGTATGTGTGTGTTTCATTCTCACTTTCTCTCTCGCTCTTTCGCTCTTTCACTCTCTTTCGTTCCTGTTTAGTTTTTTAACGATTTGATTATTGTTACTTTTTCCTTTTAGTTATTCTACGTTAGATCCTAGTTAACCATGAGTGTGTGTGACTCCATCGGTGCTGCGCTATCGTACAAAGTATCTGTGTCTTGCGTAGGTTCACCCTGAAGCTGACACTGGTTGCTTAACGTTCCGGCACCGCAATCACAAAAGAATCTGCGAATGATGTTGTTTCCATTAATCAAAAGAAAATGGGATCACATATGTTCCATAATATTAAATTTGATATCTTTTCTCTCTTTTTTTTTGTTGTTTTTGTTGTTGCTGTCAGTGTCAGAAACAAAGTTGAGAAATGACTAGTAAGAAAATTAGCTTTCTGGAAACTTGAGAATTAATTTCAACGATTCGAGAGACGGGTCATATATTTTGCTGGAATACGTAAGAAAAACAAAATTATGTTTTTTTAAACACTTGTAACAAAATATGTGGACTTTGTTTGGAATGTAAAGTATAAAATATACGCTTCTCGATTTGAAGACTATTTTCAATATCCGTGCAAATTTAATTCTGCTAAAATGCAATTTTTTTTATGAGATTGTCTATTTCGCCGAGACTCCATATTTTGAAAATTACGTTCAATAAAATCCTACACAATTTTGTTAATTTGTGGGTATCAAAAAAGTCCATCAATTTCAATAAAATTGTTTATTTCGAAAAAATCGAAGATTTCCAACAAAAAAAAACTACTAATTTTGTGCAAACTAACGCAATTCCAGTTTATAATTGGAGAAAGAAATGGATTTTTTAAAAATATATAAAAAAAAATTACTTCCTGTAAAATCACTGAAAAAACAGAGTCGACCCGAAGCAAAATACTTGAAACATTGTAATTGCAAGTTCTATCGATACTCGACGCCCAGTTCTAGGAACGCAAGTTCGCCCAACCCAGGTAATAAAATGCATGGAAAGAAAGGAAAAGAGCTTACCGATCGTGTCTAATAAATTCAACGTCGTGTCCAGCGTGACATGTTTTTATGCAATTAACGCATATGGCATTTCTATCGGTAGTATTACACGTCTGACATCGATAGAAATCATGCATGGGAAACGACGTGTACGAGGATATCTTGTACAAACATTGTCCGTTGCCGACAGCCTTTTCCACTGCATCTTGATTGTTAAATATTTTGTTACCTAGGGACAACAAAAAAAGGGATCGACATATTTACAAGCGTTCTCGGAATTTCCCGAAGCGTCATACTTTCCATCCTATTTCTATATGCGCGTTGAAAAAATAATAGATCGTGTAGATACCGAAGCTTTTCGATTCTATTTTTCTCATTCGAAGTATGTACGTTTCAATTTTATTGAGTTGCCAGGTGCTTTCTAAAGGACACATCAACGCATTATATTATCACATCAATCTTTCTAGCAATCATATTCCTTTTCAATTTTACGACACTCGTTTTTGCGAAGGAATTATTTTCGTTGGAAAAAACGGAGAAAAATTGGTTTCTTCGTTTAAATTGACTTCCGAGACATCGCGTGGGTGCAAAAGTAATTGGATTTCTTTTTTCTTCAGAGATGGTGATAAAAAATTGCAACTATTTTTAAAAATAAGCCTGACACAATTTTAAAAAGCTAAAGAAAAAAATAGGAGGTATTCTTTTAGAGATAAAAACCCGTCATTGATTGTCTGTTAATTGCAGATTTTCCAAAATTAACATTCCTCTTTTCTTTTTATATTTTTCCTCCTCTAAAATATTTTCTTTTTCTAGAAAATAATAATAACAAAAAAAAATTATAACAGCATCAAAACTGCTAGATTCCCTTTCTGAGATAAACTCAAAATTTATCCAGTTTCCCTAAGGCGGTAAGCGGGATAAATTTTAATTTACCATACAAATTTTTCTCATTAAAAGTAATGGCGGTAATTACAGCGTTCGCGTTTAAGGAGACACCCGGTATATTAATAAGAAATTCGATACTGTGTTGCGGTCGCTCTTTAATTATCGTCTTCTTTTTACCCTTTCTTGGAAAAATATTTTCAATGCAGTTACCGACGACTTCCGTATTAGAGATTCCGATAGAGCAAAGGGAAAAGAAAGAAGAAAAAAGGGGACAGAAAAAAAATGCAGTACCTCTAGTAGTCGGTTGCACGCCACTAGCCAAACATAAGCCACCGAATCGATTATTGAAGATTTGATTGAACTCCAACGTGGCGGTAGCATTGTTAGTTATCTCGACACCAGCAGCGAGTCCATCGAATATACGATTCCTCCTGAGGACTGGATGCGACTGCGTCGATATCAGCACCCCAGCTTGTGCATTCCGAAAGATATCGTTTTCTTCCAAGACACCTGAGATGTTTCAAAATTATTAGACTCCAGGAGTTACCGAAGAAATCGATAAAATATGTTGCTTCTTTTTTTTATGATACCCAATAAGGTTACATTATTTTTTAATCAAATCAAAACTCGACAAATTCCGACTTTCTCTCTATGATGAAATTTTTTTGTTCTAACATCCAGTTTTTTTACGAAAAAAATTGTGAGAGTTGTCATATTTTCCTATTTTACAGATTCAAATGTATATTTTACAATTTGGGAATCTAGGTGTCCGTAAAAAATTCTCTATTAGAGTTCGAATTTTATAAAATACGCAATAATATCCTGCGTATGAAAAAAATGATAGAGATAACAAAAATTAAGAAAAGGGAGACAATTACTGTCTGATTTTAATTAATGACAATAAAATTTACCTTTCCCCCCATTAAATATACATATTCCACCATCCCGACCGTCAAAGATTTTGTTTCGTTTCAAGGTAGGATTGCTGTCCGTTTTAATCCATACGCCAGCCATGGCGTTATCGAAGATTTCATTTTGTTCGAGTAAACCTAAACCACTATTATACACGAGGACACCACCGTTTTGCCCTCCCCATATTTTGTTGCCTCTTATCACTGGATTACTACCAGTCCTGGAACGAAAAAAAAACACGTTAAGGTAAAGGTACATTTTATCAGTCTGCCGAAGCAAATAAAAGTTTCTTTGAGTGGATACAAAATTCTTACGTTATTTCTAAATGACAAAATTCGGTACAATTTGTAATGTGAGATTAGGAAACTTTGTTTTGAGCGAATAACGTAATAGGAAATAATTTATGTTTTTTAGTCGGCATTTGGAAAATTGAAAACTATAATATTTCAGAACATTATAATATTTTGGAGATTTAAAATCGTCCAGAAATGGTATAAAATTTTCTAATTATATGTTTTATGCTTTCCAAAAAATTTTTTTACGCGTTTCTAATTTTATAAATGATTCTGCGTAAAATTCGAAATTTTATACGGCGTTTCAAAGAAAGATTAGAATTCATTATTTTGTCTTTCGATAATAAAAAAAGAAGTGTTTCCGTTTTTATTAAATTTCTAGTCTTAAAAGATAAAATCGTAACTTTCTCAAAATTTTAACTCATTATTATTCATTACTTGAAAATCGCAAAATTAAAAAGTATTTCTACACCAAACATAGAAACTTCGAAATATCTCTGAGTAATCTTTAAACATTTTCTTTTTATCAATTTGTATAAAAATTCGCTTTATACACTCACATTATCCTTTTCAATTTTGTATGTGTTTTCATCCGATCGCCGAACGTATTGCGAGAAATAACAAACGTTACATTAACCCTTAGAGGTCACACGTTTTAAAAATAACGTGCTGGTCACACGGGGTCAGAATGACCCCAGCCGTGTTTAAACAATTGCTGCGTTGCTAATATCATTCCGAACGACTCATAAAAATTCAGGATATTACTTTGAACCTTTTGGAGTGAGAATATCATGGCAAAAAATTTTTATCAAAATTTCAAAATGGTGAAAAAAAATCAGGAAGGAGGCTATGCATAAAAAATACCATTTTTCTTGAAGTTGCGTTTGGGGTCGTTTTGACCCCTAATGACCTCTAGGGGTTAATAATAGCAATAATGATAATAATAAAAAATGCACCTTATTTGTACTCCGGAATACAGGTGATTAAAGATATCGTTGTCTTCCAATTTCCCATGACCGTTGTCATAAAAGTATACACCGACTTGCTTTCCACTATGTATACGGTTCCGTCTGAGTACGGGCGTGGATCCAGTAGTTATCCAAACACCAGCGAGTGTATTAGCATAAACTTCATTCTCCTCGATGAGCCCTTGTCCTTTCTCGTGGACGTAAATCCCACCATGCTGGCCATGATGTATCTTATTGTGTCTGACGATCGGATCGGAATTCGTTCGTATTTGTATGCCAGCTAGTGCATTACCATAAATGTTATTATGTTCTATTAAGCCTCGTCCCTCTCCAAATATATAAACACCACCTTGATGCCCGTTGTAAATTTCGTTTCTACGTATGGTCGGATTTGAATTAGATGTTATCCAAACGCCGGCGAAATTATTCGAATGTATTTTGTTATCAATAAATTGTCCTAAACCGTTTTCATGAACATAAATACCACCAGTCTGTCCATGATGTATTTCACAATGTACCACTGTAGGATTAGCGCCAGCTTTTACCTCAAAGCCCGCTATACGATTATTATGTATATCGTTGGCTTCGAAATAACCGAGACCGTTATCGAACGTGAATATCCCGACGTCTCTTCCGTGATGTATATGATTGCGTCTCATTATCGGATTGGCGTAATTCTTCACCCATATTCCGGCCAAGGCGTTCCTCGAGATTTCGTTATCCTCGTAAGTACCCTGCGCGTAATCAGTCACATACAGACCCACGTTCTCGCAGTCGGAGATGTCGCAGTTTTTCACCACGGGATTGGCTCCAACTCCGGATACGCAAACGGCCGCTCCAACTAGATTCGAACAAAACATATTTTTTTTAGTGAATATTTTGTTGAGTATATCAATAAAGGTAATGAAATATATGTGCCCATAATTATGAAAGTGGTCCAAGTCAAGATTTGAAAAAGATGAGATTTTCAGATATCGCGCATCATTTTATCTTGCAATACATTTTTTTTTCTTTTTTAATCAAGACCAATAAAACTCCAACTTTCAATGTTGAAAAATGTGAAAACATTTTTTATTTTATTTAAAAGAAATCCTTTAAATTGATCAACACAAAAAAATATGACTTAGACCACTTTCATAATTATGGGCACATATATGTAAATTTTTGAAATGCAGAGTTAAAGATTTTTTTAAAAATATTTTTCGTAATTCAGAAATCTAACATTGGGATTTTTTTAATTGAAAGAATTTTTATTTGAAAGCTTTTTTCGGTTCAATTATCCGAATTTGGGACGTATGATGTTTTTTTAGTCACAAAAGTAAGTATAGTAACTCAAAATATACTAGAGTATTTTTTCTTGATAGAGTTTACCAGAGAGACCGAACCCTTAAATTCATTTTTGTGCAAAATATTGTATATTACGTTTTTACTTTGTGTTGGTACACGAGTTTTGAGAAAATTACTAACGGTTCCTTGAATTACTTTTTAGCTTATAAATTCAGTTTCTTTACTTTTTTTTTGCTAAAAATGCTTCTGTTAATACTGAATTAACCCACGTGAGTGCAAAATACATCTTCGAAATTAAACCATGTAGAATTAACGCAACATGCGGCGGCACATTATGTACTCGTTACAATACATGATATGTATTTGAAGAACACTAACAAATATTGGAAGTAACAAGCGATCGTTACTATAGAATATTAATATTGTACATACACTCTCCTTTCATGAAGTATCAGAAATAAATATTGATAAGAATTAAAAGTTGCTATTAAAAGTACTGCAATCGATACTATCGGAAACACTAATTGCCATATTATAATTTACTTATTTATTCATTCATTTGTGATTTACTTGAAGCAATCTTTTCATTTTTCGAATCCCCTTTTACGTGAAAATTTGAAAATCCATTAAACATTTTCGCTAAAATATTTATGTTATTTATAAGTTGCAAAGAGTGTCCAGGAATATCGAAATTTAAGGATACAGAATTTAAAACTTTTGGATTTCACTTGGTAGCTTTCCGAAAAGTTGCAGGTTTTTGATTATTTACTTTGAGAAAGGAAAAAAAGTCTAGAACTTTGTTGTAAATTTCAACAATATCAATAATAAAATATTACAAAAACTTTTCTTGAGTTATTCGAAAATGCCATTCCGTATAAAAATGAAACAACGTAAAATTTATGATAGATGTAAAAATTTGAAAATCCATTAAACATTTTCGCTAAAATATTTATGTTATTTATAAGTTGCAAAGAGTGTTCACGAATATCGAAATTTAAGGATACAGAATTTAAAACTTTGGGACTCACTTAGCAGCTTTCCAAAAAGTTGCAGGTTTTTGATTATTTACTTTGAGAAATAAAAAAAGTCTAGAACTTTGTTGTAAATTTCAACAATATCAATAATAAAATATTACAAAAACTTTTCTTGAGTTATTCGAAAATGCCATTCCGTATAAAAATGAAACAACGTAAAATTTATGATAGATGTAAAAATTTGAAAATCCATTAAACATTTTCGCTAAAATATTTATGTTATTTATAAGTTGCAAAGAGTGTTCACGAATATCGAAATTTAAGGATACAGAATTTAAAACTTTGGGTCTCACTTAGCAGCTTTCCAAAAAGTTGCTGGTTTTTGATTATTTACTTTGAGAAATGAAAAAAAGTCTAGAACTTTGTTGTAAATTTCAACAATATCAATAATAAAATATTACAAAAACTTTTCTTGAGTTATTCGAAAATGCCATTCCGTATAAAAATCAAATAACATAAAATTCATGACAGAATCCAATCGAAAGAAAACTAAACGGAAAAAAAATTGTAAATATTCATTAAAGTGCTCACCAACGCTGGAACTCCTGATGATACAGTGATCAACAGTCGGACTACAATTTTCACCTACTTCTAGACAATAATGTTTGTGATGAGGTACCGTACTGGTAACGTCCGGCGTGAATTTGAGAGTCAGATGCCCGGCGTAAGCTCTCTTGGCACCTTCGACAAACATCACCGTTGATTCAGTCTCCTTTTCTAATACAACCGATTCGGCAACGTTACCAGGTGCTGCACCTATTAACGCTACGTCACTATCAATAACGAGAAACTCCCCGCGATACGTTCCGGCGTGTAAAAATACTAAATGTTGCGGTGTGTCCTCGTTATTCGACTGTGCATTTCCGCCGCAACAGTTTCCTTGCCCGTTGGTGCTGGTCGACACCGCGGCGGCCGCGGCTGCTGCAGCCACCGCGTTGGGCGACGATCCATTGTTGCTCCGATATTCGTCCACGTAATCCAGCGCCGATTGTATCGTATTGAAATAAGGCAAATTTCGACCCTTGAACTTCATGTCCTGATAGCCGGGTCTCACGTGCACGCCTCGGTATAACTGTCGGAAACTTTCCTTCCATGGATTCGGGTAATCCGATTCGTCCGGCGATACGAATTCGAATTTACACGGCGCCGGGTTGAACAACGGCAGGTCGTATTCGTAGACCTGCTGGTAAAGGGATTTCCAAAGTTCGGTGTCATTCGCGATTGCTTGGAAACGTTTGCAGACTTGCGACACTCTACACAAATCCCTCTCCATTAAATAATTAAATATCGTCAGCAATACTTCGTCCGGTAATTCGTACTGGAGATAATGCGCTGCCGTGTTTGTGTTTGTACCTGAAACCGAATATAATCATGTATTATTTTGTTTAAAGGTAACGTAAGTCGTTTATGGGAAGTCGTGTCTTGTTTTTATAAGAAAAACAGGAAAGGAGAGGCGAGAGATGACCAGAAAAATTGAGGAAAAATTCTTATTACGCATTTTTGCGATAAAATAACGAAATTATTTTAAGAATATTTTACAAATAGAAGGAAAGTAGCAATTCGTATAGTTTTAAATTAGTTATGCTACTACTTTGTGAAAAACTGAGGAACGACAAAATTGAGAAATAACTTTAATACGTTTTTGTATTAAAAAAAAAGTTACTGGTTGCACCACTTATCTTTTCTTTTTGGATATTATTGAATGAAGTTTGACTCTAGAATGACTACGTAGTTTCGTTTTTAATTGTTGCTTGTTAAATCTGCCTAATTGAGAATGTGTGAAAAAAATTGCTTTAGCAGAATATCGCTGACAAGAGCGCAGTTTTACTGACGAAAAATTATCCAAAAAAAATGATAAGTCTATAATTATGATATTTACATATAATTTCAAATGTGAACTTTCTTTTTATCAATATTCCATAACAAATGGCGCAACTGTAAGCGAAAATGCAATTCTCCCAAGACTCGAATTTCTGTTTTCGACTTGTTCTGGGCGAAAATCGCGCTTCCTCGCACCCCGTTTCATCAAAAATAGATAAGTACCATCGGTGGAAAGCGAACACGTCCGTCTTGGTCGTTTCCTTGCTGGAAGAGATGATGAGCCGAGAGTAGCTGCGATACTGCTACCACCGGATGGAGGTAATGCGGAGCTCGTACCAGGCGCTGGATCTGGATGAGGTGGACTTTTACGTCTTAAATCGTATGGTGACGAATGTGCATGCGATGGCGAAGGAGACGGTGCTGCTACACCCGAAACGCTTGGCGATGATCCTCTACCTCCACTTCCACCCCCTACGCCTCCTCCTGGAGGAACGTGATTCGATGCAGGGCACGATAACTCGCATGGTTCGGCTGAAATTATACAAACAATCGTTATTATCATTCATCGTACGGAAATGGTTTTTTTTTGTCTTCTGCCAATCGGTGAAAAATTGTCGATTTCTCGTTTTGTTTCTGATAACCAATGAGTGAAGATTCCAAAGAAGACGGAAGCAGATAAAGAGGAAAGTGCATGGAGGAAGTTATCCGTATCGATTGGAAATTGCGTAATTAGGGGGTATTTCAAGCACGTGTGTGTCTTTATCAAAACTTATTTTTAATCACAGGCTTTTGTACCGTCAAGTTTCAACAACTTTGTTGCCAAACGGTGAAAGTGAGGCGACACGTACAAAGAATAAATTCGACGGACTACGTAGAAGGGATCTCGTTTGAAAGATGGATGAATAAATAAAGGAATTTCATATTCCTTCGAAGAAACAATCGCTCGTCGGTCTCTGTAAACTTGATAAATTTAATGTTCCGGAGAATTCTATTAGCAAACCGCAAGTATTCTTCAAGATAAACTATTGATGTTGTCACACCTCGGGGGTTTTTGGTTTCCGAAGATTTCCGAGGAAACCTATGATACTGAATCAGTCGAATCTGACTGAGAAACAAAAATTCTTTATTTTTATAATTATAAAGGAGCAGTAGTTGAACAGTTTTTTAAGGTAAAAAAAATAGTAAAATTAGTGAGAGAAATTTGAAATATTGTCTCTTATTTGAAACTTTCGATTTTTGTCGTCGTATATTCGCAAAATTAGAATTTCGACATTTTGGATTTTATTATCGAATTTTCCCAAATGGAAAAATTGCAATTTTTGTTGATAGCACTTTTCATAAAATTGGGTGATTTAAATTTTTCTATATTATACATTTTTGTAAAAAAAATTTAGCTGCAATTTACAATTACAGGGATAATGATTCCCACAGTTAGGAATTTGCTTATTTAATTTATACAAGTTTTTTTATAAAATGGAATAATTTTTAAAATTTTTGTATTTTGTTGAAACTTCCAATTTATTAATCTATTTTTTTTTTAAAGAAATCTAGCTGTTAGAATTTCCAATTTTTTTCTTCCAACACTTTTGAAACACAGAAATTTCGAACTTTTATTGAAATTTCGCATTTTTTTTTATATTCACAATATTCCCGAAGCAAAATGTTTCTCAAAACCTACGATTACCATTTTTGTCTCTAAAATTACAGTTTCCTCTTCCGACTGGCGATGAAATTTCAAACTTTTCTCCAAAAGAATTTTTTCGAAAGGGTTTTAATATTCCACGCTCATGAAGAAACTGATTGCTCCAATTTCTGATTTACGTGTGAAAGAAGAAAACCAATTTCTATGTAATACCCTTTCCCCTGAACTTTCGGTACGTAATTTTCCACCATCCTCGGAAACTTCTGCTACCAGCAAATCCTGAAAACCTAAATAAGTTCAGTATCAACTTTTATATGAACTTGAAAAGAGTTTCTAAACTCATATATAGTGTTCGATATCTCGGGGGAGGGGGGAAGATAATGAACTTTTGAGTTTTCCTTCTTCGATTCTACAAAGGGAATTGTAATTATTCTATTCTTGATTCGCGGTACTTCGTGAAATGGAAATTATTCTTCTATGAAGTTTACGTCATCTTCTCCACCGCTGCTTTCATAATAATTGTAATCCCGGGAATTAACGGTTAGCATTTACTTTGTTCCACATGCAAATATGGAACAAAGCAAGAAATACAGCTGAAATTGAAAATTTCGTTCGCGAAATTTCCTGAAGTTCAAAATATCGAATTTTTATACAAGGAATTCTACAAAATAATAATTTTTTTCATTTTATCATTGTTATGAAGTGTTTGGAGTATATAAATAAATCGTGAAGTTCCAAAATTGAGTACCAATTTGAATAAATAATTTTGAATTATTTTCCTGGACGCGAAATACATGAAATGAGCTAATTAAATAATTAAAAATGCGGTAATTAACTAATCTAACTGCAGTGGGAGTAAAAACAAAGTAATACTTGTTAATACGAATATCGATTCCGGAATGCGTTATTTCAATGCAACGGCATTAGAATTGCGTAAAGGAGTTGCGTATAAATCCCACTTTTTATATTACCTTTTTTCATTAATAATTAACAATTGTACAACTCTTGGAATAAAAATTTCCAATTTTTGTCTATACAAAATTACTTGTATCGTCAATCACCATTATTATTATTATTCGAAGAAAAAAAACATTTCATAAAATTTCTTCAAAGGTCGAAATTTGCAACTATTGTTGATCAAATTTTCAAAAATCAAAATTTCTCTATTCTTTTTAATTTCACTAAAATTTACGAACAAATTTGAAAAACTCACAATTTTCTCTCATTCGTCCATTTTTTCCTAAAACGAGACAATTTTTAATTTTATAAACTTTTATGAAATACTTCCCACCAGAAATTTTTAATTTCGTTGAAATTTTGCAGTTTTTATTTCAAAAAATTTCATAAAATTAGAATTTCGAATTTTATCGGTAATTATATTTCTTTTTTGAAGAATTTCAAGAATTTGCAATACGAAAGAAACTTCCACAATCCCTGGCAAAAAAAATTGTTGCAATTTGCGGCAAAATCACCGGGAACAAACACATGCACGACCATATATGTAACAGAAAGTGCATTTCGTTACTTTACGTAGGAAAACAAAACAACGCTTGCGATTCAAATCGTCGAATGTAATAAGAGGTAGGTAATTCACGCCAACCCTTGGGAAAAAAATGTCAAGGTAGTTTAGACTTTCGCTACATTCCAATGATTCGTTAAATCGCCTGAAATATTTATTTATTTATTTACTGGTCGGTTACTTTTACAACATATCGCCGCAACACGGAAAGATTTTCATTCTACGTTGCGGAAACTACAAAATTTGCAAGTATGGAGCAGCAGCTCGATGCAATTTAATTCCGAAATCGAAGATCGACTCAAAAATCAATTTTGAAAATTCATCATTTTCGGATAAAAGCTCGTTTATCTTGCGAATTCTCGTTTCGCCTCCACGAAATTCATTCCAATTAATTTTTTTACAGTAATTTGCTACATCATTAAAATTGAAAATTGGTTATTATAAAATTTTAAAAAATCGATTCAAGTTCAAACTCTAAAAGAGGTAACTCTTGAGCAGAAAATCAGTTTGATTTGTTTTTGGGGTAAAAAATAGAATTTAAAAAAATTGCTTTTCTGTCTAAAACAATACTCGGATTAAAATCTAACTTTGTCGATTCACAATTTGAGAGCAAAAATCGATTCCCAATAACGATCAATAAATTTTGCTTCTATAGAAAAATTCTTGCAAGTATTTCTCCGAGCTAATGGTTGATTCCCATGGTTCGAATTTTACTGGAAACTGTGGGTCCCATTATGAAAAACATTAATGGTACGAAAATGGCTCGTTAGCATGAAACACCTATAGGGGCAGCAGCCGGTCTTCTGTATGTATATATATGTATATACCAACCCGGAGAGACAACGGTGATGGGGAAGGCAACAGAAGGGAGGAAGTCACCACATTATTAATCCCAAGTACATGCAACTTTGAATTACAAAGTTGCATCAAACCAGTCTTCCGGCTGACTACAATATGATTATGACGATGATGATGATGATGGTGGTGGAAATTATAATTCACAGTTTTTAGTGAAATATCGACGTTTCGGCTGGGTTCCATTTTCCACCAATTCACGAAACGTACGTTATTATGGTGCACTTGGGAACAAAATATGCTTTAACGGTTCAAAAATTTGTGTAATATTGAAAATCGATGCTATTTATGCTCCGGAAATTCCCCGATTTATATGTAAATTACGCTCGAAATTGATTTACAGAATTTCAATTATGCTACGACACTCGAACTTGCGTTCCCAAATTGTACAACCCATGAAGCGAATGTTCCAGACACCATGACATCGAAAAGAACCGAATCGACTGTAAAGTTAATAATTACAGAATTGAAATTAAAATTAAAGAATCGATCCGAGGTTAAAGATTTACAAAATTGGCAATGAATTAATTTTCTACTCGAAAATTACGTGGAAATAATTTCCTATTTCGAAGTAATCAATTTTCAAAGATGATTTTCAATCGTCTTTCAATTTTCAAATTAAAGTGAATTTCTCCTCGAAAGTTATGAATTCGAAAAATTGATTTCAAATCAATTTTCTACTTCAAAATAATATAATAAATTTTCAAATCTAAAAATTGGCATCTTTCCACATGAAGTTGTTTCGAATTTTTTTTGATAATAAAAATGCATTTTTTAATCAAATTTCCACATTTTGAAAGATAGAATCCTAAAAATCAACTAACGTTGCGTAGAAGTGGACAAACAATAAACTGAAAGCCTACCGAGTCCTTGCCAGAAAGACTGGTTCTGAGATTGCATTGAAATGAAATTCGGACACCGTCAGAAACCTTTTAGTGCATTTCTAGGTAACTTGCGAGTGGGAGTCCCCTGAGTAAATCTGTTGGGCGTCAGCTTCCGGCACAAACACAAACTTCCAATCGATTCTAGGGAACCAACCTGAGACGATTCAGTGTTATCACCTCTGTTTTCAATTATTATCCAAACACGATTTATGTATCGCCTCTCACCTCGAAAGGAAACATTTTTTGAATATGAAAACCGGAACTGGACTTTATTCCCTAAAATGGACAGAAAATGTATTATTTTTTCTGCTATTTCGCTTTAATTGTATTGTTATATATTTCATATCGATCACGATATTATAAACTAAATAAAAAAATATATAATAAACTAAATGAAAAAATGTCGCTTTATTTGTAAAAACAGAAAAATCTGATTCTGTGAAATTTTGATTATAATAAGGAGAAATCGTCAAGTTTGGGAGAAGTTATCTAAAAAATTATAAACTTTACAGCAAAGATTGACAATTTCGGACATCAAATATTTTTTTAACGAAAATTCTAAGTATCGGCATAATTTAGAAATCTGTTCGACACGAATTGCAAATTTTTGTCCTTGGCGAGTACTTTAAGGAATTCATGTATTTTTTTAAATCTGGATTCATCTAATGCTGACTAATATAGGTTGAAATACAAATTTGCCGAGTTTTGTAATACCGTTCTTAGCAAGAAGACATACGTTGAAAGGCGATAGGGAATTTTTTCTTAGTCATTGCGACAAAATCATTCGTCATCCACAAAAGAATCTATAAAATTTATAAAAAAATTAGTCGAGAAGATCCGAAAAGAATGAAGAAAAGCCGGAAAACTAAGTTCGGGTTAATTTCCAACCACAGTTTTTTACCCAAGTATTGAAATTCTATATGATTGGAAACTAACGTAACCAATGGCGACACAGAACCTATTACTTTTGTCCAGGATCCTAAACCCTTCTACACCCTTTTTTTATAATTCTTTACTAATATTGGTTCATTTGTGAAATTGACTAGAAATAAAATATAAATAAGGGTTCCTAATTTTTCCTAAATCACGAGAAAAATTGAAATACTTACAAGAAAAATATATTAAAAAATCTAAATATCTACTTAGTCTTTTGAATTTATTTATATACAGAATTAATTTGTCTTATTTTGTGCATAATTAGCAAATGAATAACATTTAAGTCATGCCGAGGTTGCTAAAAGCGCACTTTGTTAAATTTCTGACTTGTTTTAATTTTGGAAACTAATTTTATTATATTAGAAAATATTTTTAAGAATATTAAAGAAGGTTTACGAAAGAAAGACGAAATGGTACAAAACTATTCTATAAATTACATTTTCGGTAGCAATTATATTTCCCGGTCCTTCTCGAAGGAGTTTGCAGACTCGCGAACCAATTCATCCCCTTGCTTTACTCTTAAGGGTGCTTAAAAATCATCGCCAGCAAATACACGTATCCAAGAGTAACCTAATTTCTCTATAATAAATTTTTTATACGTTTATACATATAGACATAGAAAGATGGTTTGATTCATATCAGGAATGGCAATCTAAATTGGGGGAACTTTTTTAAAAATATCATATTATGTCCGAAATTCCTCCAATCATTTTTCGACTGCGAATTACATTTGTCGAAGATTTTGATCATCTTATAAATTATATTAATCGGTATTTCTTATAGAAAATGTAAAACCGACATGCTTTTTTATATAGATTCTTATTGTTGTTTAACTAATTTTTCTGAAAACCCCCTTCGACTAATTCGGATCCCTAGTTACCCTTTGAATGAAATTTCTCCGGTAAGAAAAGCGAACAGGTAGTCGAATTTCCAAATTCCCCAAAAACCAAAGAAATTCAAGTAAATCCGGGTTTCTACCTTTCTATTATTGAAGTCTCGATTAATTTTTCTCAACCCTGTACGCACATACTTCCCCATTACTACTTCGGATCTTGGATCGCTCTCTCAATTGGAATTTCTTCAATGAGAAGATCGAACGAATACTCAAAATTCCAAATGCTCGGAAAACCAAAGAAGTCCAATAAAATTCAAGTTTGTGTCATTCTCTTTCGCTATTCCAAATCATTAAATTCCCTCGTAACAGAAGTTTTCTCGATGGGAAAAGCAAAACGAAAGTTGCGAAGACCCAGAAAAACAAAGAAATTCGATTATTCGACAAAAGAAATGTCCCGAATTCCCAGAAAATCACAGAAATTCTTTGGGATCCAATTTCCGAATTTTTTTGACAGAAAAAATAAACGAAAATTGCCAAATTCCAAAAAAAAACAGAGAAAATTCGATGAAATCCAATCTTTTGCTTCTCTGTTACTAAAATTCCAACTATGTAGCTCCAATCCCACATTCACACACAGATACATACACACACACGAAGAATCCCTTCCAATGGGAGTTTCCTTGATAGGAAAAATGCACAGGTACCCAAAGTCCCAAATCCCCCCACCCTTGGCCAGAGGAATGTAAATACCACACAAACCCGTGGTGGCAAAGAAATAACCTAATTCCCATATCCCTAGGGGGAAAGTCGCTCCTATTATTTTTTTCTTCGAACACTCTGAAATTCGCTTTCGTATCCTCTTTCCTCGGAATTCCGTGGCATCCTCGCACGCAGAATCGTCGCGATTGGGACGTGGGCAGGACGACCGACGACTTTGGTTGACGGATGTGTCGTAAATGCGGAGTGGATGAGTGTGTGTATAGCTTATGGAATGGAGAATGGTTAAAAGCAACTAAAGTACCTACATACGGATCGAGAAGAAGTAGAAGAAGAAGAAGAAGAAAACGAGAGAATGAAGCGAAATGAAGGAGAGAAATCTGATAATCATAACAAATAAAAGATTACGGATCAAAGGGAAAAGTTTATAAATCTAGTGGGCTGGGGAGAAAATTCATGTCTTTTAGGGCCCGTCAATGTGTTGGTGTGTCCCTCTCACACTCGTTCGTGCATACATACGCACATACACCCATATATATGTATACATATATATATACATACATATATACGAGTGGCTTTCATCGAGTACCGAATTGCTTTAGGTCGAGTTTCAGAAAGAGAGAGATGGAAAAAGAGAGAGAGAGAGAGAGAGAGGAGAGAAAGAGGGAGTGAGAGAGAGAGAGAGACAGAGACAGGTGAAGAGAATGAATGGAGCACTCTGGCTTTGCTTTTTAATCCCTTACCCGAAGTCGTTCTCGAGGGCAGCGGGATCCTGTTGGCACCTTTTCTCCGCGACCTACGCACGTAGCTGCGCGAAGAGGTAAACGAAGCGCTCGGCATCTTGGTCTCACGGATTACGGTATCAGCGACGAGAGCCCAAGTTCCACATTAAACAATGGCGACAGTTCCATCGGGCAGAGCGGCCATCTTCTCATTGACGGTAGCTTAGACGACTACTGGCGACGATTCTCGCCGCTGCTGTGCTGCCGCGCCGGCAGTTACGAGAACCAACGGACCGAGTCGACGAATCGAATGACTCGTTTCCTTTCTCTCGCACTCTTTGGTACTCCGTCACGTTCTATCTCTCTTGCTCTTCGTCGAGCGACGGCAGCGCCACGACGGTACGAACACGAATTGTCCCGAATAGGTCGCTTTTTATCGCTGCGATATGGTATGGTTGTTTTCACCAGAGTACCGCTACTACCTAACCGCACTCGAAGGTCCCCCCACCCCCCGGGCAGGCCCAGTGGATCCGGATGGAAGCGAGGAACGTCAGTATGGAGTTATGGAGAGCGGCAACGAAAGAAATCCCTGTTTTTCCTCGGTCCTCGTTTGCTCCATCCTCGCGGTCGTCTACGTCGCCAGTCTGTATATTTGGAAGTCGCCGCACAATAGGTAAGTAGTACGTGGGAGTGAGAGGAGGAAGGAAGGAAGGAAAGAAAGAAAGAAAAGAGGAGGCGGCTCGACTTTGTTATCCGTCTCGCTCTCTCTCGTTCGAGGGAAATTCTCTCAAGACGAAACGCGAACGCGGGTCGAGAGGGATACCGCTACTGCCATTTCTGAATTCCGAGTTTCCGAGGAGCCACGACGGACGATTCGGGAGTTAGCCGCACGCAGTTTGGCGCTGGGCGCTAACACGGCGGCGCCCCGACTCTCCGATCGCTTTGGCATAGATCACGGATTCAAGAGGGGGGAGAGAATTAGAGTGGTAGCGGTAGTGGTTAGGATTGAAAGAGTGAGAGAGAGAAGGGGATTATAGGTATATGTGAATGTGTGCTCGTAAAACGGTTACAGAGCAAGTGTGTGTGTGCATGAGTAGGGTACAAGCAGGGGGAGGGTGTGTATAAGAGCAGTTAAAAAAAGGGTGTGTGTGCACACGAGTGAGTAAAAAGAGGGGGGAGCGAAAGGAGTATATGTGAGTGGGTATGAAAGTAGAGAGAGAAAATGCGCGTAGCCTGTATGTTAAAAAGATAAGAAATGAGTTTATATGAATGTATGCGTAATGAGAGTAAGTTAAGTAATAAAAATGTGAGTATTAGTATGAGTTACGTATGAGTAAGTGTGTACAAGAGTGAGTATAGGAAAGGGAAGTGCGCGTGTGGGTATTTGAGTGAGCGCTGCTGACACAAGAGTGGGGAAGAAAGGTATGTGAGTGAAAGAAAGAATGCGAGAGGAAAGGAATATTGGACTTTCCTTTGAGCGGAATGTAAGATTGGAAAAGAAAGTAATGGACAAGTTAAAAGGAATATGGAGATAGCGACATCTATGGGAAAGTTTTGGCGTACCAGGTTCCCCGCGAAATAGTAATAGGAAATTTAAAAAGAAACTTTCTTTTTTTATACATACAAGAAGAATTATTCATATATATTGTAAATATATATTTATATACGTATATTGTTTATTTGTAGTATAAATTATGAAAAAATAATGTATTTCACGTAAAGTAGTTCAATTGGCCGTCAAATAAAATGATAACTTAAAATGACTGTTTATCTTTTCAGGGAACATCCAACAACAATAAAGAGGAGATTTTTTAGTATATTTATTGTAACGTTAATTTCTCCAGCGTCTTTGTACTTTGGAATGAATGAAAGGGCCTTCCAAAAGGTACTGTACAATTTGTTAAAGCAATAAAAATTTATATAAACTCATTATTTATTTATTTTTTTTTTCTTAAATTTTAAATTACTACAAGAATATGTTTATCATTATGTGTTATAGGCAACGATATGGGAATTATTGGGACTCCGATGGTCCGGCTTGCTACCAGCAATTTTCATACCATTGTTGCTGACAATGATTCTATTTTTAGGACCACTGAGTGTTCAAATATTAACAGGCTTCTGGAGGCTTTACACGGGTTAGTAGAGAAAATGTGAGATTTTTCACTTTTCAGGGGGTTTTTGAAATTCCTCAAAATTAAAAGAAGATAGGTTTAATGAAATTTACAAATTTATCGAATTTTAATTTTCTAACTATTCAAATAAAAATTGATATTTCTTAACGTAGAAATAAAATGAAAAAAATTGATAGATATTCTCTATGCCTCTAAATAATTTTCTATGGTTTATAGATATTCGAGATTAGTGAGAACAATTTTAAAAAATCCCGTTTTCTGTTCACTGAATCGTATCTTTTCTTTTTCAGTACCCATGTACTGGTTGGACAATGTGAAAACTATAACTTGGTGGCGAAACCAAGTGGTGGCACCCTTTTCCGAGGAATGGACCTTCAGGGCCTGCATGTTACCGTTACTCCTGCAGTGTTTTAAGCCAACCACTGCCATTTTTATATGTCCTCTATTTTTTGGGGTTGCCCATCTCCATCACGTGTTCGAGAGAACGAAAATGGGAATGAATTTCAAACACGTACTTTTCATATCATGCAAGTCACACCGATAATCTTAATACACCCACGTATTGATATTTATATTATATTAGAGTGTCCCATAAGTTTTTTCCGCGTCACGCTATGTATGACCTCGAGCCGGGAAGGAAGAAACTTATGGGACACCCTAATATTACATTTGCACTCCACGTATCAATTTTATTTTTAATTTTATCTATTTCAGGTTTCCAATTCGCTTATACAACGTTGTTTGGGGCCTACGCTGCTTTTCTCTTCGCCAAAACCGGTAAGATATTTGAGAAATTCATTTTGTGTGGGAAAAAAGAAACAATTTTTTATCGAAGTCTAAAAATTCTGATATTTAAAGAATTTGGATTTTTTTTTATTTCAAAGTTTAGTCGAGCAGTTTTCTTTTTTGGAATTTAGTTTGGCAAGATGATTTCAAAATTTGCTATCAACCCATATTTCTTGTAATGAATTATTCATTAATTAGAGGTTTGGGATTTCCGATTAGAAATTTAACCACGCAAATATTTTTCATTTTTGTTGCAATTTCAGGGCATTTGGTAGCTCCGTTTACAGCTCATTCCTTTTGTAACCACATGGGAGTTCCTGATTTGACAGAAGTGGCGGCATACAAAGATCCATTGAAACGCACAGCGTTATTCTCGTTGTTTGTTATCGGATTGTTAGCGTGGTGTTGTTTATTGGTACCGATGACGAATCCGACGTTGTTTAATAACAATCTGTTTTGGCACAAACATTACCTATGAAATTTGTCAAAGATACTTAACGAAACGATCGTTTCACGATTAATACTATTATTATTAGGAATAACATTGATATGAAATTATTGAAATTTTAGAATCGGACAAAATTGAGGGAGAAATTTGTTTATTCGAGAGAAATTGTTTCTCGATTTCTTATGAAACGTAATTTAGGACGGTTATAAGACACCAGTAATGCCTCGAATGTTACATCAAAGTAGTGTGGAAAAGGATAAGGGAAAGCAGACTGAGGGAGAAAATATGAGATTCGCAGGAATTTGCGCCGATATCCATGAAATGGATTTTTGATGAATTTTTTAATTTCATGAAAATTTCATTAAAGATGAGGGTTAGGTATAGAACTATATAGAATAAATGTATGAATATATAGAAATCCCGCAAGGCCTAAGATTTCTCAAGTTTTGAAATTTTTATAATTCTGGTAATTTTAGTATTCCTGAAACCTTGAAATGTTTCTAATTTAACGCAAAGAATAGATACATTCTATATTTATATATGATAAATTATAAATAATCTTTATTTAGAGTTCCATATTTCTACAAATGCCAATTAAGGAATTTATCGGTTTTCTCTAACGGTTTAATTATAGAGAATTCCTTAAATAACGTCAGAATAATTTAAATGTCTCGTATTTCCCTTCTGTCTGTTTCATTTTTACCTCATTTCACTAGAAGAGACTTTTTCGAAAAGAGAATTTCTTTTACACGGATAAAACACAATTTTTACGTATTTTTACGTATTCTTTTCATTTGCAACACAGAAGATTGAATATATATTAATTATTTGTACTGTAAATAAGTAGATTATTATAATAATCATTCACAACTTAATCATCATCCAACTTTTTTTCATAGAATTCCATTATTTCAAATTTTGTTCCCACGAATATTTTAAAAAATTGTTCGTTTTCTTTTTAAGTCGATCATTATTGGATTCATGAAGTTTTTTAATTAAAACATTTACCATTTTATTTGGTAATAATTTCTGTGACGGGAAGAATTTCTTTTTTCAGCGAATGTATTGAAATATACTAGTCAGAATATTTAAAAAAAAGTGACAAAACGTAATAAACTTGTGAATCACGTAATAATATGTACTTGAACAAAATGACGAGTCAGAGCCAAAAAATAGTAATTAATATAATATGTCATTTTTCCTAATATTACTATTATTATATATTTTTTTTCGTAACTAAGAGTCTTCGTGAAACTGGTCCATCGATGCATTTTTAAACCCGCATCATTGATCGGAACATAAAACTGCACTTCCTCCGTAACACTTGAAAGTGAATTACTATTTTTTGGCAATCTGCATATTCCTAAGGAGACGTAACGTTCTATTTGCGGTAATAGTGACTCGTGTGTATGTTTGACTTTTGAGAAATACGTTTCGAGAATTGTAATATTTATAATAACAACTGGAATTTAAATCCTTCGAATGAACATAATATTCAATAAAATGTTAATACGTTTCTTAAAATGAATGTCGCTCTTGTTGAATGTTTCTTAAATTTTCTCAATTTTTTTTTCTTTTTTTCGATAAAATAAACAAGTTATTATAAATATTTTTTTTTTCAATATAAACAATGATTTTTTGATTTTATAGTTATTTTCCATTTCATAAAAATCAATCATTCAATATCTGGATTACGAACAGAAATTATTGAACTTATTTTTTAAAAATTACGAGTCCTTGAACTTCGCTCCTTTTTAAATAATTTTAATAATATTCAGAAATCATTGAAATGTATATTCTGAGAGGAGAAATAATTTTGGAAAATATTTCATAAAAAATTCATTGGATACAATTATTTTTGCTACTATTTCGTATATTTACAACAATGAAAAAACAGACAAATAATTCCTACTATTTTTTTATACGTAGAATATATAATATAACGACGAAATGTAAGTCTTTTATTATTTTTTCATTATAAAAACGAAAGAACAAAGTCTTATAACAGAAATAAAGGCGAACGATTCAAATGAATGTAAAATTTTTCAAATCATGTAAAACTGAATTTCAAATATTAGTTTCGGAAAAGATTCGATTTGCAACAAATACATTCAACATACGGGAGAATGTTTACAAGCACTTTGAAAGTTAATCCTTTTATAAAACTCGAAAATCTTGATTTTTCCAAACTTTTCTTACTCTTCGTCCCACAAAATTCGAGAAACTACCTTTAAAATACATATAAAATGTTAAATATCGATTTGCTTCAAAATTCCAAATTTTATTAATTTAAATTTAACGTAAAACATTTCCCGTTTTCTCCTACCTTTAAATATTCATAAATTACCTTTTAAATACCTTAAATTTTTTCAGATTCATCGGGTTTCCAAATAAAAAAGAATAAGATATCTTTCTCGCGGTGCAAAATTTGCCTCATTTTCGAAATTTCTCCCGATTGAGTTCATTCAATCATTTTTCATTTACGTATTTACAAGCAACACAGTAAAATATCGTTATTTACAGCTGGTATCCGCTAAGATTTCTCACTTTTATTAAAAAATCAAAACATCTATCTCTTCGCGAGATCTTTCCTCCTTTTTGTAACACTATCGAAAATATCTTCATCACCGAAAATTCCGTAAATTTTCAGTAAACCAACTTAAAAGATCACCGGTCATTTTTCGTTTACCTTTAAAACACTAAAATCAGCCTCAAAATCTTAGTTAAATTAGCACTTGTTCTTCTTCAATTGATCGATTGATTAAATAAAATCAATGAATTAACTAAATGCCTCCCTGGTTTTCCTAATTTTGTCCTAATATGCAAAATTGGCATATACAAATATCAATTAATTCATTTTAATTGTAAATATAATCTGAAACACAAAATTTTAGTTACATCAACACTTTTTCCTTCTCAATTGATCGATTGAGTAAATAAAATCAATAAACTAATTAAATACTTCCTTGTTCCCCCTAATTTTGCTCTAATACTCGAAATTGACATATGTATTTATATATCGTCGATTAATTTAGCTCGATCACGATTATAATTTTCTAAAATCGATCGCCAATGCAATTGATTGGTTTGCGACTGCACTGATTTGTTTTTCGCAAAGTGGATTTGAATTGTGCTAATAGTAACTAACTAAGGGGAATAGTTAACAAGTATAGTTAACTAGAAGCAGAGGAAGGCGCGGCTGCAGCCTCGCTTTGGGATGATTGATTCAAAAAAAGGACGTTGCTGGCTTTGATCTTCGGTCCAGCTGCGATCAGAGAAGGACACGGACTGATGCAGGGAGTCGAACAGTGGCTGTTACTCAAATCGCACTGATCCAACAGCTTCCACAATTCTTCTGGCGTTGGGCCTCCCAGAACTTCTTTACCTGATCAACAAAATTGAAAATTGGATTATAACGTGTATTTTTTACTGAATCCACGAGTTTAATTGAAACAAAGAGTACTTTAGAAAATTTTGATTATTATTATTATTATTTCCTTTATTTCCTTGTTGCCACTTGAGTAAAATAAAAATAGGATATTTTTCTATAATAATTAGAGGTTTTAATTTGAAATTATAATGAAACATTTTCATACCTATTTTTAAAGTAATTTTGTGGTTACGTAATTATAAGATTTTATTGTAAGTTTCCAATTTACACGTAAAAGGATAAAATCTTATGATTGAAGGAAAAATTTCTTACCCTGACTGGCGTTGAACGAAGGATCTAAAGCAGTGGTGAGATCCCACATTTGAATAGCACCGTTCGAATGCCCAGTAAATATGAATCGTCTCGGTCTCGATCCCATTCTGCTTGATCCTTCGCACTCGTGGACACAAAATGAGCTAATAACGCTTCCATCAACGGACTGGATCACGCAGACCCTCTTTCCATTCGATGCCAATCGGACAAACAATTGATCCGTTTCCGGTACAACCTTTTGGACGAATACTTGCTCGTCGTCTTGTTCACCAAAAGGACCTGCAAGGAAAAAAACGAGAAAATTTAAATATTGTAAATCGTTTTTATTTATATTTAAATTATTTTGTTTGAATTTTGGTAGATTAGAAAAATTGTCACACAAATTTGTGGTACCCTCACGTTTATAATCTTATCATAAAATTTTATTATAAGAAAAATTCCCACAAAAAATCTAAAATCAATTTTACCGAAATCATTTCCAGCGCTGTAGCTGATACAAGGCTCGACTGCATCCAAAGAAACAATTTTGAAACTTGCTTCGGGTGTAGATCCGGGTTGAGTGGATATCATGCCGCGAAAACGAGTCACGGCCCAGCTTCTCACGTGGTTGTATTCCGAACAGACGGATACCAAATACTTTTCTGATAGGGTTACCTAAAATTTAAAACTTCTTTAATATTTGTAGATATTTTTGTTTTAATTATATTGAATTTATGTTTATTAATGTAAAATAAATATATCAATAGCAAAGAATTTGTATGTAAATATTTATTAATATATTAATTTTTTCAGCCTCAAAGAATTATTCTCACTTTCGTAACACTGCTCTGATGGACGGTGAAAGTTTGGAATAATTGTGGTCCATGTCCGACAGTCTCTGGATGCTGAACGATAACTCTTACACTTCCAGATTTCGTTCCATATGCAATTTCAATCCAGTTGCCGCACAAACCTGTGAAGATGTCAGCATCAAATGAATTCTCACATTTTAATCTGCTTATACTTCAAACTGGATTTTGTCCTCCATTAAAAACTTCCCACTCTACATTTTATACAAAAATACAAAGTATCAAAGACATTTTAACGTTTGAGAAATCACTCATGACGTGGTTTCAAAATTAATTTGTAACCCTGAAACGGCAAAATGTGAATTTGAGAATTCCACTTATCGAGTGGAACTTTATTCAATAATTTTTTTATATTTTCGAAAATTAATGCAATATCGTATTAGATTATTTTGAATATCATCCTTCCTAGAATTCTAAAAAATGTGGTTAGGATTTACGAAAAATAATTTTTATATTAAACATATTTTTGAAATCCTGAAAAATGAGATTGAATTTTAAAAGATTTAAGGTTCTTAAAAAACGGGAAATTTGAATACAATAGTGTTAAAGAGTTTTTTTTTCGAAAATGTTATTTAATTCAGAAAATGTAAAAAAAGTTTATGAAACTTTTTGACTTAGGATTTTTAGAAGCTATAAATAATGAAATTATTCGTAGCAATAAAAATACTCGGATGGTACTCGAAAATCCATGGAACCGATTTAGAAAACGATCTCCTAAAATCGAAAAAAAAAAAAACGTTTTTTCTTAAAAACATCCCCCATCGAACCGTTTCAGGGTTTTTAATCAATTGAGTTCTGTTGAGGTACAAAAAAAGGTAAGATTATAAAATTGATAGCATGCGAAAAAGGATTCACGACAACAACGACAAGGGGAAAATACCATAAAAGGTCTAAAAAAATGAAGATTGAATACAACAAGGAAGGCATTCAATTACTTTCTCTCACTAATTGGCATGAAAAACAATCAAATGAAACAAGCAATAAAATGGGTGTTGTTATTTTTCTATTACCTTCCCTCCCCCTCTCAGATGCTGGCATGGAACAATTTTGCTATGAATAGGAAGAGCACATACAAGCAAGCAAGAGATTCTATGTTCGAAGGATGTATTGTTTATAAAAACATATAAAAAAAATATATATATATATATATATAAACATAAAAAATAAGAAATCGGTTTGATTTCGGTTTCGATATGACGTGAAAATAATGAGAATTAATGAACGTATAAACACATAAACAAATGAATAAAATATTTTGTGGTACAACTGGATGCACGAGGACAGCAGCAGGGTGCAGCCAACTAGTGCACTTTTGAAGCCAGAATATACGTTTGGAAAAACAGTGATTTTTTTGTAATTGATGCAATTATGTATTATTTTTCAATTTAGTGAAATGAAAAATACTGATGGTTTGGAATCATAATTTCGCGCCACTGTGCTGAAATATAATAAGTAAATGTTACTTTTAATTCCAAAAAGTTGTAATTTCGTATAATAATATTATTTTTTACTGTTTCCAATTAATATTATAGGACGTACCTACTGGAAAAAAAATTTCATTTTTTTGTTAGAATTATTAAACTAAATTTATTCCAGTTAATCTATTCTGGCTTGAACATATGGGGACACAGCTAAGGCTCTATTTATGAATGCAATGAAGACGGTGGTGTGAATGAAATGGGAGGACACATGCATAGACACTAACTTCTTTTTTATTTAAAGGAACATTCAATTGCCGCTGCATATTTGCAAAAGAAAATCCAGCGATTTTTCGAAAGAAATTTTGATCCTTTTTCAATATTTATCCATCCTCTTCTGAAGGATTTAATTCGTTCACATTAATTTTCTCCAATCAATCAATGAATTTCCCTTTTTCTTTAATTTTTCAAAAATAAAATTATTCTCGGCGTCAAAGTTTTCTACATTTTGGGCCCTTCAAATTACAATATCAATTGTTTCCAAATTTTCATGTTGAGTGCGAAATCTCGATAATAATAAATTGAATACCATTCATAATGAATAAAATCAATTATTCTGACATTGCTAAAAATTGATAATCAATTAGAGATCGTTATTGATTTCGTACTAAAAAAGAAAAAACACATTTTTCTTCTTTATCCGATCGCTGTTAAATGAAGTCAGTTGGTGTCTATGAAACATGTTCAACGCTATATTTCTGTGGGATGCAGAAATCTTGAAAACCCAAAAATATTTCAATCACATGAAAAAAAGGTGTGGCTGTTATCAATCACAATATGTAAAATACGTGTACTCGAGAAATGTATAAATTCCTCAGGAATAATATATAACTTTCGACCCATACTTGCCTTGCGCTTTGTATCCAGTTGTACAAAATTAAGGAGCAAAGAAGATATAATCATAAACTCGTATTAATAACTGTCCACGATGGATCGACAAAACGGAGTGATAATAAGAAAAAGAACGTTATAAAATTTTGTATAGTTCATGAAATCCATCGAATAGGGTTTTTTCTTATCGTACATTTCACTGCTACTTTGCAATTGCTAAACTCAAAAATCTGTCGAACAGCAACGAACATATTTATGAACTTGTCGCAGTTGCAAATAATAGAAGCAGCAATTTTTCAAAAAGAATTCTCGTACTTTCTACTGCTCTTTCTTTATCATCTAAAACTGATACTTTTGAGAAGAGATTCGACAGTTTCATCGGATATTTTTCCTTCTCAAGCAATTGAGTTCATACTTACTCGTCTTCGGCGTTAAATACACAGATATTGCTGTAATTGGATCGTGACTTGGGTCACGATAAAGTTCCGTTACGAGCAAATCATTGTCTTTCATTCTTAAAGGAAATTTTTGCATATCTGGAAAATAATAGAATATGTGTTTATTTATGTAAAACATTTTAAAAAATTAATTTAATTATTACAACAGATAAAAATTGGGAGATATTTTACCGATATAATAAATAGAGCCATTGTTGCATCCTAGAAGTAAGAAAGAACCGGCGGTATCGAAAGACGAAATCGGAACGACGTCTTGTATTTGCCAGTGGTGGGTCATGGCGTGCCAGACTCCGATTTTTCCAGTGGGCGACAGTGCGACCAATTGGCTGCCGATGAAGAACAAATACTCCACTCGAACGTTCAAGTTGAACGTGCCGATATTGGTTTTAATTCCGTCTTCGGAAACGCTCCAGAGTCTCACTTGATTCCCATAAGAAATTGCAACCATTTTCCCATCGGCGCCGCTACCCATTTTCGCGTTGATCGCCACCCTCTCGATTATCGACACGATATGGGGACTCGTAAATGCGTGTTGCCATCCCGAGGAATCCTTCAGCCTGTAGCACGTTATGAAATGAGCGTATGCGATCACTATCCAATTGTGGTGAGCTTTGATTATTTGCACTCTCAGAGGATCCACCCACGCTGAAACTGAGACAAATCAATGAAATTCGTTGGTAAGAAAATTGTAGCGATTATAATTTTTGGTAATTACAGTTGTTTCATGAATTTCAAGAAATTCGGCGTTTTGACGTAATAGAAAATATTTATATTGAAGTAAATAAGCGAGGTTGATACAATTACTATTTAAATAATTATTTAATAAATATTTAAAAAATTAAGTTCAATAAAATAATTAAAAATAGTTATCTATTTTGTATAAATGGTTATTCAACTTGGAATGTAACATCTCAAAATTGAAGTTTCGAACTCCTAAAAGATTGTCTCTTAGAAGAGAAGCTCTAATTTCGAAATTTATTTTTGAGTGATTTGGTAGAAAATTATTTCATTCGCTTAAGGCGAGGAAAAATTAAAGGGGTGAAAAATGAAAAAAATCTCACTTTGTTGTGGCCCGAAGACTAAACTGACGTCATTCTTGAAATATTTGTTAAGATCTGCGGAACTGTTTCTGGCGTGTCTTAAATCAAGCGAAGGAGTCCTCGAATGTGGAATTCCTCGAGAAATTCGGTAATCCAATGATGAATTTCTGGCGTGAGTTCCTAAGGGTGGTTTTTGAGAACCTGTGTTACAAAAACAAAGTGGCAAAGTGCTGATAACAAAAAGTTTGACACACTTAGAATATTTTATAATTCTTACCGTTACAGCAACTACTCGGTTGGCTGGACGAAGGTTGCACTGGATTTTGGGGAATACTCGAAGCATCCGTGCGAGAATTCGCATTTGAGCTTTGCACCCTTCCATGCACAGAAACATCGCCGACACTTCCGGAGACATTTGCAGGCTCTTGTAATGGAATACCTTGAAGAAAAAATTCGATATCACATATTTTCAATAATATGAAGGTTTATTATTATTATAAATCTATCGCTTCCTTACTAAAGTTTTGGAAACTGAAATTTCATTATTCGATATTAGATAAATTTCATTTCTAGAAGAAGAACACATGTCGTACTTGGAGGAGGCAGGTATCCGTAGAACAAAACATCTCCGCAAGAAGACTGGGATAAATCTTCGCATAGCATCAGTCGTTTAACCAAAGGTGCGATCCCATAATATTCGGCTTCGTGTCTCAGAGTACGCAAGTCGATGTTTCTTAGATCGATGTCCCTGGTTCGGAGGTAATTAAGAATAATCGAAAATATTTTGGGATCCCTGTCGATGAACAGCGCACCGTTTTCATCCTGGTGGCTCGCAATCCGATTGCTCAATAACGCCGTGAAGAAGGAGTCTGGGATCCACGTTAACGTTTGTCTTGATGTAGAAAATCTGTGGGGGAAGGAAGAGGAGGAAAAATTGTTTACGTATGGAAATGGTGATAGAAAGCGATGAATTAATTAGGCACATTTTCTTTCCGCATTATATTTTCATTTATTTAGATGGAATTTATTTCAGTTTTGCAGCAGATTTCCAATGATCGAAGTTCTATGTTCGCATGTGTTGATTTGTGGAAAGTGAGAAATGATATGTTTTAAGAAATTTCATTAATTACACTATTTTTTCAGATACACATATTAACCCTTTACACTCGAGAGGCACCTCAAAGTCGCCAGTTTTAAACCCAATCTCTTATGTCTCGAGCGCAAAGGGTTAAATGGACCATTTATGTTTTGCGAAAGACTTGAAGAAATATTTTTACTAGAGATCCTATAACAAATAAATAGTAACAATAATGATAAGGGTAGCGCAAGTGATGACGATGACACTAACAAAGATAACAAGATGTCGATAAGAATTTATAAAATAAGTGCAGCAAAGAATTGATAGTAATAGTAATCATTATTACTGGTACAATTATATTGAAAATACTAGCGATAACTGTCATTATAGTTATTATTATTAATAATGACAATGACAGAAGTAATATAATAAAGAAATGATAAATTAATGATTATGAATAATTCATGAAATTAACAATTTTAACGGTAGGCTAACAATAATAACAATAATAGTAGTAACAATAATAGTAATAGTAATGATAATCATCATCATCATAATCACAATCATAATAATCCCCAGAAAAACATTGCAGGAATTGGGCATTTGTAGGGATTCTTCTATGAAAACAAAATCATTGGATTGAGATACCGATACCGGACGTCATAATTCGGGTAAACCGGGTTTCGGACAACATTTTGTTTGTAAAATATGAGAAATTTCGCCGAGAATAATTAATTTAAGTTACCCCTTACCGAGTGCCACCGACGTTTAGATGCACGATATCTCCCATACTGAGAGAATGAGCGATTGCCATGGCTAGGAACTAGGAGGCTACGAACGATCGACTGACACGGGCTTGGACACACTCTCTTTCATTATTGTTCGACGTATGCAAGTCGAGTGGACGAGCAATCGCAATTTCTCAGCCCGAGGACTGCGTCAACAACAAAAACAAAAATTATCGACAATGCTTTTAACTTATCACTATCGCGTAAAGCTTATCACCGCTTATCACTATAGACTGCTACCCGGACGCGGAGGTGAGTCATCATAGATACAAACGAGGAGCACCGATCATCCAAAGGCTTTGCTACATGTTGAGAAATATATATGTGTATGCTACATACATATGGGTATATATATACACACACATATTATATATAAATTTATATATATATATATATTTTATTACCAGCGAGAGGAGAAGCGAGGTACAGTTGCCTACTTTTTCTTCGGTTGTTGAATTTTGTATCTAGAAATCGGATCTAACGGAAAGAAACAATGAAATTCAACTGCATCGAATTTATTATTTATTGGATTATTTTTAACAATCATCGAATTAACAAAACAACGAATTTATAATAAGTTTTCATTTAGATAACAAAAGAAATCCAGCAGAAAATTGTCTATCGTGTTGGAAGAAATACTCATAGATGTCACTGCTAACAACTTTCCGATAGAACTGTGGCCGAAATCTACTCACGCGAAATTTTTTGAAAAAACATTACATCTTAGATATAAATAATGTCTCTCAAAAGGAAAAAAGATGAAACTGTCATCGTAATTATTCTATATCGATCAATGATTAGCTGTTAACACAGTATGCATCCATCAGCAGAAGTATCATTACATTAATATTCGTAAAAATACATGTGTAAAATAGATACACGTTATGATGAACAATGGAATCGAAAAGTCAAATACCATTTTTTAAAATTCGGGTTAATTAACGAGTTATTAATTATAACGATCTGGCCAATCGGAACGCCGAAGAGGCTCGGTAGGCGTTAAAAAAATGTTAGACTCGACCCTACTCGTCGGTGTGACGTCGAACAACAAAGTAGTAGTAGAAGTAATAATAAAAGAGGTAAGACGGGAACGTCAAACATTCAAAATCCAACTTCTGCTATTGTTTTTATTTCTACCACTACCGCACTGCTAGACTATTATGATGTATCCTCTTTGGACAACAAAACTATACTTTGAAGAAAGAAATAAATACATATGAAATAAAATGGAGAAAATCAAGAAACGTCTTCTCACTCCTCGGTCTCGTAAGTCGCAGCCATGTCCAATGTCCAGCCTGGCACAGCCACGGACACGTGCATACGAAAATCTGGAAATATTTTTCTAGATGACGACCAGTTAGTCACAGAGGAGTGGCGCTCGCTATTAATACTATCATATCTGTATATATATGTATGTAGTAAAATGAGAAAGAGAGAGATAGCAGATGAGAGCAGACGGAACTGCGGGATGGATGGTATAGTAACCGACATACCTACTGAAAGATCAGTGACGGTCATTCGGGAATCGCGGGATCATCGCGCGTTAATGCGTTCGACTGTATCTGCATCTGCATCTGCGAATCGTCGAATGCTAGATGCGGTAGAAAGACCGCTATTAATAGCCGCGGGAGTAAAAAAAAGAGATCGTTCGTTTGAATCTGACAGTTAACAGTGACATTCACTTTGACGGTAAGAATAACAAACCATCGCGCTACCGATGCTTTGCACTTTGCAACTCCAGCATTTTTCAATCTGGTTCTTTTTATATACATATATGTATATATATACATACAATATTTGGAGTAACAATGAATCAACGAAGTAAAATTGTTGTAATAAGAACCTCGAGGTTACCGACAATTATCCTATAAACAAAAAACAATAATAATAATAGTAAAAATAAAATTTAAAATAATAGTACTCACAGCAATGACTCCTACAAGTGCAAAGGTATAATTACACAAATCTGAAATATTGGCAGTAAACACAAATTTTGATTCGGATGGTAACTCTAAATTTGAATTGCCATAATTATTATTGCATCTGCCAACTGCAATTGTTTATTTGCTACTATTGCTATTGTTATCGCTACCATTGTTGTTACTGCTATTTACATTAATGTTGCTATTGCTACTAAATTGCTCATGCATTCGTATAATACACCTTTATGTGATCTATTAAACATTTATATGCTTAATGCGTAATGTGCAAATCTGCGACAAGTATGGCTTATCGTTGGATATAATAAACTGTGCTACTGTGTTTCAACGAGCTAAACGCTGGATGACGGTAGCGATGATACCGATAATGAGGATAATGATTTTAAGTCCAATGATATTTCTACAAAACGTATGCCACTGTAAAAGTAAAACGATCGCTCGTTGTAAGAAAGACAACATGCTGTTGAAATTTGGTACGAAAATCATTCGACGGCTGTATCCGGTAGGTTCGACCTTACAAACCCTTTTAAAAGAGAATGACGATCGTTGAAGTGATTAACCATGATAATTTGAACAATTTTTACTCCATTCCTAATTTTATATAATTTAAAATAGAAATTTTAAGTTAACACTTTACCAACCGCTAGCCTATCAATCGGCTTTTTGTTGCCAATACTTAATAAATATAATTTAGCATTAACATCATCAAGCGGTTGGTCGGATGCACAAATGCTGTTGAATCGCTAGCAGTCAGTAAAGTTTTAAAAATTCAGAAAATCTCTAAAAATTTGAAAATAAAATACAAATAGCAATTTTCTGCAAATTTTTCCATCAGCCTAATTTTTGTAGTTTCTTAAAATTATCAAATTCTATGTACAGTAATTTTTGAAACTATTTAAAAATATTTTCCATTTTTCGTTTGAATATTTGCTCCTCCATTTTTTCGCTGTCAATAACACGAGTTTAGCAAAAAATGAGGAAGACAAAAATTGTTAGTTTCCGAGCTTTCCTAAATGAAATACATTGCGTTCAAGTAATATGTTGTGATATTTTCCTTTTTCAGGCCTGTCCCAAAAAGATCAGCACAAAATTGCAATAAGATGTATTCCGTTTCGGAAAGTTTCATTAAACACATGTCTTTCTCGTCACCCCGCAATCGGAGCGAAATCAGAGTGGAAGAATTCGAGAAAATTTTGAACTTTACTAGACCAACGCGATAAAACCGAAACACGTTGTTTCTCAAAGCAACAACTTTTGAATCTTCCTAAATGAAATGATTTCTGATATTTATGGAGAATCGTAGTAACAGAAACTCTGAGTATCCGAAGATTTTAGTACCTGAGAGCTCGAACATTTGTTTTTTGGAGTCCTAAAAAGTTTTTTATTCGGCACCTCAAAATGTCGAAAGCTCGCATTTTCAAGTGGTAAAGCACCTTTGAGAAATAAAAACGTTACAATAAAGTAATTTTTGAAATAAAAGTAATTTCGTGACGAATTACTTTGTTGATAATAGTGAATTGTAATGTAATGTAATGAATTAAGTATGAAAAATAATTTTTGTGAAAAAATTAATTTACCAATATCGAGAAAAAATTAAATTTGAATTTCGATAATTTTAAATCGAGTGTAATTTAGTAACAAAATAATTTTTAATTTAAGTATATTTGAAATATTATAGTTTCATCTCCATTACGGAGACCTTTCAGAATTTACTTTTGTAAATTTACAAATTCCTTAAGCTGAAAGTTAAATTCAGTTTAGGAGTTGATTCACTTAAAAATTAATTAGTAATATAGTTTTAGGGTGTGTTTGAATTGCGATCTGAAATAACACGTTTGTTTGTTGTTCATCCTCTTTGCACTTTTAAAAATCAGTGTTTTCAAATACAAAAAGTGTGACCTTACCTTCATTCAAATTTTTTTCTTTCATTTTTTGATAATAATAGAAAACATTTAAATTCTAGGACTATCATGAAAGATACGGATTGGTATTCCATAGTACCTCTGCATCAAAGGCCCGATTTAACTAAACAATGCTGCAAATTACTTAACTCCGAATGGCCCAGATCGGAAACTGCAAGGTAATGTTTAAACAAATTGTATGAACTTTTTAGGAATTTTGGATAAAAAGTAATATCGTAATGAAATAATTTTGGTTTCAAAATAAATTTGTAATCAATAAATAATGGTTGAACAAAAAAATAATTGTGTAACGAAATAATTTTGTAAAAAAGCTATCCAGTTTTTGTCTTAATATTTTTCAGACTAAGAACATTAAAAGTATCCTGCGATGACTTTCCGACCTGTTTAATCTTGGTCGAACGTGAAAACCGAGTGTTGGGACATTGCAAGTTAACGATGATGTCCATTTTCAAAAACAGCTGTTTCATAGAATCCTGTGAGTGTCGCTATCTCATTTAATTTCCCGCATTTTCTTTAAATTTATAGAATTTCTGGAAACAAGAATTTTCAAAATCCTCAAAAATACTCGGGATCTACATTCGTCGAACTGAAAATTGAAAAACTTTTTCTATACGATGCTTTCTCTCTATTATCTTTTTTCAATATTAATAATTATAAATTTAATTTCATTACAAATTCTTCGCCTTTTTTAATTTCATAAAAAGATAAACCACAAAATGAAGTAGTAAAAAGAATTGAAATTAATAAATTTTCCTTTTTTTCTCCGCAGTTATAATCGATTGTACGAGGAGATCCGAGGGATTGGGTTCGATGTTGCTTCGCGGTGCCGAGGAATATGCAAAAAGCAAAGGGATCCAGAAAATATATTTAACGACAAAAGGACAGGAATTGTTTTACCAGAAAAATGGTTACACGAAATGCGAACCGTTCGATCTTTATGGATTCACAGATTTTTTGGTACCACCATCGGTGGTTTTAAGGGCTCGGAGGGTGTTGAAAGGGGGCAGCGCGGATTCTGGACCACCTCCACCACCCCCAATGCCTATTAGAAAAAAAGCGCTACCTTTGGAATTGATATCCCTAAAAACTCATATGGTTAAGGAGCTGGTACCTCCGGTAACTTCAACTTCGTAGCATTCGGAGCAGGATTACGGTTTATTGATTTAAACAAAGAAGGAGAAATTTACATACATATATTTGTATATATATATTAATAGGCGCGAAAAAAGAGAAGAAAATATATTAAATTGACGAAAAAATATGTTGAATTTTGGAAAGTTCTAAATAGATTTTTTTTTTATTCTCGACCTCCGATTTGAAAAGCGTTAAAATTTGAAAAAAAAGGATAAACCTGAGAAAATTTCAAAATTAAAACTTCTTAATTCATCAGCACCCATTCTTTCTCTTTTTTTGTTATAAATAATAGCCGTCGGCTATATACGTGTGTTTATTTGTAAAAAAAATATGATACACGTGTATGGTCGCCTGCTATCACTTATGCAACGAAGTATTTATTTATAAACCACATTTATTCATACTGTGGCCCTAAATGCAAGGTCGTCGAACGTCTTGTCACTGTGCCAAAAAAAGAAAAGTATCGTACAAAAATATATAATTTAACGTTGAGCTTTTTTAAATAAAATATAATTTAATATTTCGCTACTTTGCTTTGCTTTGTTTCGAAATTCAAGAATTTATATACAAACAGCTTCATAATACGAAAAACCACAGAATTTACAGAATTTTGATATTTTTGTCATTTTTTAAAAAACCAAAAATAGGATATTTTTCTTTTTCATTAATTCCATCCAGTATAATAATGATAATTATTACCATGGAATTCAGATTCGTCTCAGCACGATAGAAAATCCGTGATTTTCTGGAAACTGAATTATATTTATATTAGTAATAAAGGAGAAAAAAGATTTTTAAAAAAAAAGGGAGATTTGAGGTAAAACCTTGACATATTTGCATATCAGGGATTCTCAATCTTACGTCAGTATTCATTGGAAAATTCTGCTTTTGAGAAATTCATTGGATGAGGCAGTGGAAAGTCGAGTGCCTGCCTGGGTTATATTTAAATCCGAAGAAACTCGGAATGTATGCGAGACATAATAAAAAAGCACGTGTCCATTTCTAAGCGAGGAGATGAATTTCGTCGAAATTGCAGAGAAAAATTACTCTGTAGTAATTTGTATTGAAATTCAAGAGTCAATTAATTATTGGAAAATCAAGTCCTTGAATCGATCGGTTCTCAGACTGCAATTATTTCAAACTGATGTTTGCCAGCTCATTCGGTTTAAATTGTATTTTTCTTTTAATTATTATATTTTTGAGGTATGTGTTTTACAAGGCAATGAATTTTATGAAAATAGGAAAATGTCTCTTTGATTTTCGTCACTGAGACATATTCGAAGAAATATAATAATTTAAAGCAAACACTGTCTATATTTTTCTCAGCAGTATTTTTTGTAACAATAAAATAAGTTTTCATCAAAGAATGACGTGTTTTTGTATTAATTTTTTGATTTTCCAGCCAAACATGATTCCTCATTTTCTAATATTTCAAAATTCGACCACTTTTATGTAAATTTCCTTTTAATATTATTTTTATTCAAAATAAAAGTAATACCAAAATACCGAAATATATAGTACAAGATTAAAGTAATTTTTGTTTATTGAAAGTATTATCTTTGTTTTTAATAAAAATGATACTTAAATGATACTTAAATGCTATTTTTAATGGAGCTAAATTTTGTTATTTTACTCTTTCTATAAATTCGCTGTAGAAAGAATTCCGAATTCTCATTTTTTTACATTTACCGAAATCTTTCGTTATTATTGAACGAAATTGATACTGAAAAATAAAAATGATCATCTTAAAAAGTCTGTTTTCTGTGAAAAGAAAAAAAAATACAATAATAAAAGATTTTGAAAAATGGAAAAATTCGTAGATTTACCGTTTTAGAAATTCGTGCATAGTAAATAAATTTTCTCGTTCCCAAGCAATCGAGAACCCGTGTATCCAATTAGAAAAAAATGGGAAGAAGAGCAGAAAACAACTTAACGAATTATAAGAAATTCCACGTTTCGAAAATCACCATGATGTTAAAAAAGAAATATGTATAACATTTTTGAATATATATAAAATTATATGTATATTCAACCACGTACTTAATGGAAGAAGGAAGACGAATTATCGAGGATTTGCTTCAACATACAAAAACATTTAAGCAAATTGTGTCTCATCTCGCAAATGAGCCGTCAGTAATTTGGCAAGGAGACAAGCGCCGGTCGGTAGTATTATCTGGTACCGGTACCGCGGCTACAAACCTCTCCTCGTACAATACAACGGCAATTAGCGAAGTTAATTAATTCGTGTAAGTGTCCGACTCTATCCTCTACGTTTGTGCTCGGGAACACGTTGAGCAAAAAGCTGCCATTAATTCTACGGCAGGTTTCGAATCTTTCGAATTTCTTCTACCTACATTTTTTACCCATTTTCGCCTGGATTTCCCCGTTTTTCTTCTGTTCCTAGGAAATCGTTCCGTTTCTCATCTTATGACAATTAGGCACTAGTTGCAATCCCGCAAACTTTCTGGTGATGTTCCGGTTGTTCCAAACTATCCACCAGAAATGCTCCCAAGTCGTGTTTGGAAATCGCTCGACCTGGAGATTCGTCGTGTCGGATTGTGTATTTGGAACTCGGAGAGTCTGCAAAAGAAAAATTAAATGTTCCGAGATAAGATGAAAATTAACGAGAACAATTGTTTGCCTGTTTCTGAAAAGAATACATTACTGAGAAACTCAATGGCAAAAATTGTAACTGTTTTCTAAAGAATTTTAATATTTAAATGTTAAGTCGAGAATAAAAGATTAAAAAATTCTCATGAAGAATGTAAATTCGAAAGTCTCGTGGTTCAGGATTTTCAAACTCAATTATTCCAATTTTGAAGTATTTACAATAAATTGCAAAATCACATCGAAGCAAAGTCGACAAAATTTCAGCTTTCGTAATTTTTTGAAACATGAAAATTTTCCATTCTGACTAAAAAATACAATTGACTTAATTAATCAAAATTGTTTCTCACTGGTGTATCAAAAATTGGTGGATTAATTTTTGTTACCTGCAATGTGCGGAGGAAGAACTGCGACCCATTTCAAACCACTTTCTTTCAAGGTATCAAACATTCGCTGATGATCCGCGTTTAAATCTTTAAATATCGTGGGAACAGCCTCGGGTTTGTAAAACAAAAATGCTGTGAAAAAAATATATGATTAAAATCATTCTAGAAATACAATGTTAATTAAATATAAGTCTTATAATTTCCCAAATAAATAATTTACCAGACAAACAAACCGATATAGGCTCTACTTTGTGTTCTTTCATGGCGTTTATAATATTCGTGATACCCTGAGACAAAACTGTAGTTGGACCTGAAACCAATTTAATTTCAATCATTATTTAACCCTTTCGCTCCTGATGCCATAAATATCCATTATCCACTTTATGTTCCCCGGAGCTGAACGCCGGATATATCCGACATCCAAGGTGTCCTCATTTAGACGTCTGAATAATGGTAAAGTTATGGCTAATATTTTTTTATCCTTACTTATGGTTATTTCGCGATTCTTTTACGTAAGTATGTGTCTCATACGCATTAGAAACACATTTACTCTACCTATTTTTTATTAAATTTGTTTGCTTTAAAGAAAAAACCAAATTTACCAAAAATTTATATTTTGGACCTAGGGTCCCTGTTCAAACGAAATGAACGGTGGACAGAACTGCCATAGCGAAAACGTGAATTCATAAGACTAATTAAAATTACTTGTATCTAAAAAGAAATTGATATTCGCGCGAGTACACATTTTGTAAAGATTCAATAAAAAATGTTTTCTTAGCGAAAACATAAGATTTTAATTTTTGTAAAAAAATATATAAATTGTAATCTCCATACGGAGAAATGTTTGAGAAGTCTGTATAAAAAGGAGTAGGATCGTACTTAAATCGTTCCTAGTTCCTAAAACGACGACTACACCGTCTCTATCTGAAATAGCTTTGGAAACTTCCTCAGAATTCAGGACATTGCCTTTCGAAATCTCGACTTTGTCTTTCAAATTTTCTGGTACCTTTGCTTCATCTCTAACAAAAACTCTGACTTCCAGTCCTGAAAACAATAAACAGAAAAACAATATTTTATATTAAGTTGAATTGAAATAATTGATATTAAATTTAGATATCATTGACTTTTTAATTATATATGTAACATAAGATATGTTCTAAATTCAAAATTATCGTTCTTCAGATTTTGGGAATTTATTGAAACTTGAAGCTCTGCTAATTACAATCTTTAAAAAAATATTTTTCTCAGAAAATTCTTTACATTCTTGATAAGAATTTTTCAACCTTTTTTATTATTTACAATTATTTTTCATGAAACTGAAAAAAGATTTAAAAGTTCTTTGGGAGAATATAAAGAATGGAATAGCCCTCTCCGCACACACACGAAATACACACACATATATTTTAAATCCATTAAATACCTTTTTTAACAGCATGACTTAGAGCACATAAACCGGTGTTACCAGTGGCTCCGAATATCACAATTTTCTTACTCATATTCGTCAAATTTCTTTTCTTACTTATTCTCCAAATATAAAATATAAATTCAACAATGTTTTAGTATACTTGTTTCAAGGCGTAGCCAAAGTATTCTATTTCCCTAAGTCCAACGTGACTCTGATTACGTGAGGTTGAGATACAACACAATTGATAATAACAGACGATGCTGATGATGATAATAACGGCAAAGTCATCCTGACTAGTCTTATCAGATCGTATTTTTGTATCTAGTCTTGTTACATATTGCAGACAAGCCGTTTTATTGGCGCTTTCGGACGCACATGTAGCCCCCGGCGAGCCAATAAAGTTGTCGAAAAAGTCCCGACACTTGCATGAATGAAATCTCGATATGAGCGCCATGCGTGTCGCGCCTGCGCACTAATAAGAGCGCCGAAGCATTAAGGTACTTTTGAATTTCTTTTGTAAGTATCGGTGTCATCAATTGTTGTTACCATTATCTTTATCAATGTTATCGTTATCACGACCCCAATATTATTATCATTCTTGTTTTCAGTATTATTATTATTGTTATCGCCCCCATGATATTGATATTACCGTTATCGTTATTACGATTATTATAATAATTATCGTTACGTCATCGTTACATTGATAACATTATCATTACTATTGTATTAACATTACCGTTATGATCATTGTTATCTTACTATTGTTACTGGTATAATATCATTGCCATTATCAATTATTCCAAAATTGGTGAAATTCATTCGGAAGAAAAATCACAAAATTGATAAAATTACAGCAATATTTTAGGACGATACAATATTTCCTAAACATTTCATCGAATTTCTTTACAATAAAATCAACAAGGTTTTGAAAATTCGTTTTATCAAAAATCGCAATTTATGATACGTTACTTTTTGTACTTAAGATATCCCCTCCCCCCTCAAATTTATTAATTGGCAAAACCATTTCTGTACTTTGTTGTGGAATTGAAACCGGTACAACCTGAAATTTTTTCAATATATATATATTTTAAATCCTCTATCTTTAAGAATATTCGACATTACAGATAAATTATTTTTGCTATTTGTACTATACATGCAACATATATTTGCAGAGCACCAATCACCTTTGTTTTTATCTCGTAAGAAAGCAAAAAAGTTCTAATATTGAATCAGCTGTTGTCGGGTACCTAAAATTCATCATTTCCATTTACCACAATTCTATTTACCACCTCTTTTCGCATTTACAAAAACAATTTTGTTGGCTTAAAAATGTTAAGGTTCAGAAAATTTCCAATTCCCCGAAACCCCTTTTCACCGTTTTCTAAAACGTATTTCCTTTTTCGCCTATTATTCACACTCCGTTGAATTTTAAAAAACGCATTCGAAATGCAATTTCTCTTAAATATTTATAGGCTTGTGTATAAAATCTTGAAAAATCAACCAAACGCGTAGTAAAAATTCGATCTTGCGAAAATTGGGTGAGGAATTTTTCTCGATTAAATTCTGCACCCATTCCTCGCGATACTTTTTTTCTACAAGATTAAAAATTAAAATATCTTTCCAAACAATGATTTACCGTTTAGTTTAATTAAATAAAAAAGAAAAGAACGAAGAATTAGTTTGATGTCTTTTTAAATTAAATTTCTCGTTATTTCTCCTGTGTCATGAGAAATGCGTGGCTGGAAATCAGAGCAACTAAGCATAATGCGACGGAGGTACTGATAAATCTTCAAGGACCGTTAACTGTTCCTCCGTGAATTGCTGTGCGTGTCCACTTACTCCCGACCATCCATCATAATGTGTCCTTTTAAAGTCACCGAGTGTTTTCCTTATCGTCACCTACAGAAATTTTGTAAGAACATATTTTTTTTTGTTATAAATATTTCATTCTCGCAGAAAACTTCAAACCAATATATCTATAGATTTAACACTAAACCTACCGTGACGTCACCAAGCCATTTAAAATACATGTGAAAAAGGTCATTTGACCGCTCCGTGGTAGGTTTAATTTTAAAAAAATAGAAAAATGGAGTTCTTATATTACAAGAAATAAGACGAATAGAATCTTACCGGAATCGGTTGAGGATCATTGAGATGTGGTCCGAGATGCTCGAAGACTGAAGGCAAATATTTTGGAACGTCATAAGGATGAGCACGAATGAACGCACAAAGACCCAAAACTCCAGCGTGTCTTTCCCGAATTGCATTTATCTTTGCATCCCTCTCCTCGCGGGTCTCGAGTTTATTGCTATTTTGTGCAATACTGCGATTCTTTTTACCACGTAATCTCGTCTTTGCCTTTACTTTGAACTCCTCCTGCAAACAAAGTCAATGTATTATACGAAAATATATTAAAAAAAGATTCAAAATTCCAATATTATTTATTTATAAAACATTAAAATTGTTACGAGGTCTCGAGAGGAAACGAGAAGTTATACAAAAAAAATATCAAATTTACACTTTTATGGCAAACTCCTCATACATTACTCTCCATATGTATTTGAATAAGTCTTAATTGCAAGGAATGCTTACCAGCAATTTTTCCTGATCGGGAATGAAAGCACAATGCAACAGTCCTCCGAGAACCTGACCGGCTTTCTCCCGAACTTCTGGCCTGCCGTCTTCCAGCAGACGAAGAACAACGTTTCTGACGGTCCAGACCCACTCGGGCTTGCTCAAGGCGATTCCCATGTTGTGAAACACTAGAACCTGCAGGTAATCCAGACACGTGTTTCTCGCCCACCAGGATGGGCTGTTGGAAATCCTCACGACGGCGTCGAGAGCCACCGACATGTTGCAGGGCAGCGTTAAAGCCTGTGCGAGGATGGCCAGTGTGATGGAGCACGTCCTGGTGAGTTCCTCGTCGGTGTCGCAGTTCTCCAGTTGGCACACGATGGGGAACAGGTCGTAGTACCCGGGCAAGGCTCCGTACAGCGACCGAGACACGCTCCCGACCAACCAATTGCAGAGAGTCTTGAACAACCTGATGGCTCCTTCGCGTTCGTTCGAATTGTTCCCGGTCTTGGCGTCGTCCAATTGAACGATTGCCACGTGGGAAGACAACGCGGGTATGGAGATGTCGCCGATGGACCCAATCGATGGATCCTGAGTGAGTTTATCTAATTTTGGTAGTACTCTATCTATCAACATTTGTACATGAGACGTCGCGGTGGCCACATTCGGGCCGTTCGATGGCCCAGGAAATTGCAGGTCCGCGTCAAAGACGGTGGCCAGCAACGAGCCCAGGCGCTCCCGCACGTTCTGGAACGGATTCGTGAGCAGCCGATACTCCAGTCGAGTGAAAACTCGCTGCAGCAGTTGCGTCACTCTCCAAGACTGCTGGGCTAGGACTCCCTGCAAAGCGTACAAGCGGCCGCATTCCACGAAGGACGTCTCCGAGGTACCCATCGGCGGCTCCTCCATCAGACACTCCAGCAACCAGTGTTGCCGGTTCGGATCTCTGCGTTCCTGAGCCGTGGCAAAACAGACGCCCCAGTCTCGCAGCGTCTCCACCGAGATGTTCGTCAAAGCTGTGCGGATGATCGGCAACAGGGAGTCCCACATTTTTGAGACCATCTCGAAGGGCCAGTGTTTCGCACCTCGTATCAGGCCGGCCGTTATCTCCGCGGCTAGACGCTGGCTGCTCTCCTGCTTGTCGGCGACGAGTCGCTCCAGGTGTGGCAGGAAATGCTTAAGATGCGCGTCCCCGTGATTTCGGAAGAGGCCCTTGAAGAGCAGGAACCGATAGCCATTGAATTTATCCTTGCCTTTCTTCTCTTCGAGACTAAACAGCTTCACGAATCTCTTCACGTTCTTGGGATCCGAGAAGAAGAGGTCCACTTCCCTTTCCATGTCCGTCAGGACTCGTTTCTCCGGGTCCAGGGTCGGTTGCTGGTTCGATGGTGCGTAAACGGTCATGTTCTTCGGCCAGGTGTAGTAGCCGATGTACGGTTCGTGAACAAATCGAGGCTCGTCCCATTGCTTGGCCGTCAAAGGGCGCGTTTCGTAGTCGTATTGCAACCAGGAGTTGTCCGGTCTCCGTCCCGGGGTGCACTTTAAAGACGTCGGATGACCAGTTGCAGGGGAAACGATGGGGCTCGTAGTCGACGAAGACTTGCAGGATATTTTTGAGATGTCCAGAGGTATCTAGGGAAGAAAGACGATGCGTGAAGTTTGGGTATAATCGGAAAACAATAATGAGGATTCTACGACCCCGTTGGAGAAAAATGACACGTCACGAAATTTATAAAAACCGTGAAGCCGATATCAAGACTAATCGTGCTAACTTTAAATTTCAAACTTCGACACGACTCACCTTCAAATGTTTTCTTTTCTGTTGTTTCAACATATACGTGACGATTACAGTAGCAATTTTTCTTTCCAGTAGAGAATCGGTTATTAACGAATTTAGGGCAAATCGTACGACGTTCGCTGGATACGTCTGATCCGGGTGTACGAGGTCTCTGATGAAATACATAGCCATCAAACGATGTCTCCAATGGATATTTTTGTCCAAAATAGCACTTAGTAAGTCGTTAAGAAGTTCGTTATACAATTTCACATTCCTGTCTCCTGTTTGTTTCAGCGTTTCTATTCCTTTCTGTATAAAATCTTCATCCGGTATCGGTATCACAGGTTTTGGTGAATTCTTCCACAGCAAACGTGCTTGCTCGACACAACTGTCCGGTACTTCTACGGTGATTGCAGTCGTGGGGAAATGTTTATGTACCGCCTCAACGAGGGTATCCTTCAGACGGATCACTGACAATTTTTCGGACGGTTTCGATAAGACGAGTGCAGGCCAGACGTTTCTTATGAACTCCCAATCCTTTTGAACTATCAGTGCACTTTGCTTCGGGCCCAGTAATAAATATAAAACACCCTGAAAGGTAAAACGCATGTTCGTATAAACTGTTGGTATATTTTGTTTGTAGTCACGGAGTAATAAGTTTTTAAGAAAACAAGTGAAGGAAAAATTCCTCAAAATGGATGTTTTTTCTAGAATTAATTACCTTGTATGCATCGTGATGTTCCTCCGTATCTCTTCCGAGTACCTCGAGTATAAGCGGTTCGACAACTTTGTAGGCGTAGGGAAAGTTATAAAGCTCCGTAAAAAGTATATTCTGTGCTTTTGCACGAACGTCAGCGTATCGGCTAGTTGCTAATTTAAATAAATCTATAGTGATGCTTTTATGCGTCTCTGTTAATACAAAAAAGTAGGATTTCGTGCGTAAATCTAGTTGTATTCCGGCACGATCGTAAATCACGACATCGGGGTATCCTTTTTTACCCATTAACTTATCTTTGTACACTAATTTCTCGGTCATATAATTCTTCCGACGCATTTCATAACAATCAGTATCACAGAGTTTGCCTATTAGCAATTTACTCCAAATCTGAAACCAGTAAAAAAATCAATACCCATGAAACTATACTATTGTGGAGGAAAATTTGATTTTCATAATTTTAAAATAATATTTTCGAATATTTATTTAGCTTATTATACAATAAAAATTGAAAACTATAAATAATATGGGACATAACTTTCTGGTTCAAATATATAATAAATTGGATTAATCGATAAGTGGTTGAAAATATAGAATCACATATAAATTTGTTACCTTTATTAAAACAAGTAAACTTTTGGTATCATCTTCGGCATTTCTCAACATGACATCTTGCAACTTGCTCATTACTTGAGAAAGGTAACGTCGCACGTTGCTTCCATCCTGCATTGTTACCTCGCCGTTGATATTGCGTTTAACTTGAGTCACTTTCCAGGGTAAGACGGACTTTAAAACTGGCAGAGGTTCTTCTTCCCATAAGGGCAAATAATCCCATAGGCCTCCAACTACGTTATGTACTATGTTCAAACTCGTCAGAAGTTCCTCGCTGTAACAAAAAATTAGATTATGTCGATAAAAGTGGTCTTTAGTCTTTTAATTTACATGTTTGGAAAATTATATAAAAATCTAATTTTAAAGGTAAAAATATTCGTAAATATAAAATGCTAAAATATTTATCTCTCTTATTATGGAATTTTTATAATACACCGGAGTTTCTTGTGAAAAAATTTGAATATCATTTTTCCAATGACTTGCAAAAACTTTCTGATATTTTCCAATTCTATTGAAGATCGTCGTTCAAATTAGAATTTTCCGACTTTGAAATATTGGAATTTCCAGAAATTCAAATTTCATTTCTCGTTTCAGTAAAATCTCGAGGCTTCGAATTGCATGGAACTAAAAAAACCAATTCATATAAATACTATATTAATATTTACCGAGTCAAGGACGAGCAATTCTCGCAATACTTCTCCAGTTTTTCAATTTCCGGTGGTAAGTATCGGAGGAAGATTTCCTGCATAATTTTGATTTCACGTTCTCCAGGAATATACCATTTGATATAAAAGGTATCGAGATCCTCACCCTGACCCCAATCTCTTATAAACGGGTAATTTGGATTGATCGAGTTTCTGTGCCTGATCGTGTAGTAATCGTATGGAGTCAAGGTCGACAGCGACTCCAGAACGCTTTTCAGCAACTTGCAGGCGAGTTGAGCTCCTTCGCGTGATTTTAGACGCAAGGTTTTATCCAAAACTTTCAGGAGCAAATCCATGTATGGAACCAAGTAGCACCCAGGGATTAGGATCATTTCCGTTAGAAGGAGCAGAGCGTAGGAAAGTCGGTTATCGAGATTCTCCTCTTTGACGACGTCCTCTCCTTCTTCGATACAATCCAAGATCGTCTGAACCAGTAACGGGAGTAGAGCCTTCAAAGTATTGGGACTGTCGATGTTTGCGAAAACACGGCAGAGGACTGCAGCACATTTTCCAGCGACTTTGGTCTCTAAAATTCGCTCGGTAACGAAAGCCCTCATTTTGTGCAAGGCACTGTTAAAAATGGGTTCACTCGTACGAGCGAGAACGCTCGAACAAGCTCCTATGAGGATGGCTTCCGTAGCTGATTCCAATTTGTTCTTTTCATCGCCAGGCAGGTTCTCCAGACGAACCAGTTCCAGGGAGCTGGAGTCGATGAACACGAAAATTCGGTCAAGAAACTGCAAAATAAAGTCCTCGAAACGGGATGTAGTTTCACAGATCAGTCTTTCCTCCTCGTCCATGTCTGCCGTCGACGTCGAGCAGTCGACGATTGGAATGAGAGTCGCGTACACAGAGATCATCCGGAACGTAATGAAAGATTTGCTAATATCATTGGGATCTATTCCCGGTAATGATAAAAAGAGAAGCGGAAGGATGTGCAGCGGACCTTCCGGATAAGTGTAACCTGGAATTTGGGGAAATCGTTATTCGTTCATTCGGTAATTTTTAGATTTTGAGAGATTTTGATAAATTCTAGTCAATAACATATTTTTTACAGAGTATAATTTTAGTCAAAGCTTTTAAGAAACGTAATTTCAAACTATCAGTTGAAAGCTATTATTAATTTACAATATTTGTTTGAAAAATTTTTAAAAAAAGGATTCAGAAATTAATAGAAAATAAAAAATTGAATTAGTTTTCATAGGTGGGAAACTTCTGGAAAATTTTCCTAAATGGTTAATCTCACCTTTGTTATAATTGCGAGGCCCTTGAGCCAAAGGTCTAACGATAGGTGTCATCGATAACATAGCGGCAGTGAGTTTGTGTGGTTCTGTGATGGTATCGAAAGTGGCGTACATTCGTTCCAGAACATCTGGAATAACCAAATTAGGCCTCAAAGTGGCAAGAGATTGCAAAGCGCTGCAGGATTCGGTTAAGCCCCATTTGTTGAACATTGCAGTCATAGCGAGAGGCATCATGCATTTTACGAAAGCATCTATATCGGCATCCGTTAATTTATGACTATCTGGAATTGGTGTTGCCCACGCCGGTTTCTTAAAACGCTCCCTGAAAATTAAAAAAAAATAATTATAGTTATTTCAATGAAATGCATTCAATTACTCTGAAACTTTGCACGTCCGCTTCTATTTTTAGCTCACAATAAGTTTATTTTACTTCTTTCATGATAAAAAGCCTCATAAGATGAAGTTGCATATATATTTAACAAATTCTAAGCTAAGATTCCAAATTCTTCGGAGTTATCCTTAAAAAAAGTGACCATAATATTCAATAATCCTCAATTATAATTGTAATTTCATATTCTAATTGATCTTTTCTGTAAATAAATTCTCTGATCGAATACTGTTTACTAACGGAAGTATGAAACAAAATTTTGAGGAAATATAAGGAACGGTACCAACTTGCGTATACGTAGCAAGAAGTTGAACGGAAGACAGAACAGCAGTTCTCGGAGATTTTTAATCCATCGACCGCAATTCGCCGGGTGATAGTACGTTTCAATAGTTTTCAGAAACTTTTCCAGATAAGTTTGTGCACTAGACCCATTACCCTGCAGAAAACGAGATCAGATAATTTATAAAATATGGTCTCATTGAAGCTTCTAAGAAATTTAAGCAATTTTCAAAAATCTCTTATTTTTGATTTTAAAAATTAAGTTTTTAAACTGCACGACTTTTGCCATACTTTACTCCCGAGAAGCCCAAAGTTGGAATATTTGAAATAAAAGATATTTACCATCAATTTTTTTTCAAACGATTTTGATTCAAAAGAATTTAAAAATGTGTTATATTTCGATATCACTTATTTAATTATATGAAACTTACCAAGGCAGACACGATCCAGACACAAATAGGTCCAATCTCAATTTTATGCTGTTTACAGCTTTGAATTTTCTTGTAGGACACAGGAAGATTCAAACACCTGACAAATCTTGTGAACATTAGAGGTATATGTGGCTCCCAATCAACGTAACCGATATTGTTACCTGCTAATTTTGCCATAATCCACATAATTTCGTTCTCCCATTGTGGTGCGTTGTGACAAACTTCCCATAAGGTCATAAATTCATCAAACCATAATTTGAAACCCATTGGATGGTATTCTGGTCGCAATTTGACTGGTAAGAACAATTGCAACGCTTCCATCGTGGTTTTCATGGTACTGCTATCGAGTGGGCAAAGTTTTGGTCTCAGCTCATCCAAAATTTCCTGTGTTGCTGATACCTAGTGGTAAGTTTTTGAAATAGAGTTATCTTTTTAAATGTAATCTCATTTAATAGTGTAAATATATTAAAAACAAAAACTTGTAATTTGAAGTAAATATTAACCAAACTTGGAATTTTGAATTCCAAGAAAACTTTTTATGTATATGAACGATTAAATGAAATATCTAATAAAAATCGTACATTTCCGCAATTTAATATAAAGCAGTAATACGCAGATAAAAATCTATTCACTCAACAATTGTTGAATATTGGCTATTTTTTCATATTTGTTTTGAAATTCGTTACAGAGTTTCTCAGAAATGCGATTCACAAGTTTCGTGCAATTTCAATTGTGTTAAATTTATTCATGAAGTTCTCCTGATCTTTCTTTTTTTATTGCGTGAAATTTCTTAGCAAAAAAATATAGACAAAACAAAAGTACAGAATGTTTCTGGAAACTCAACTGGACTGGAAAAAAATATTAATTAATATCACTGCCAAGCAAAAACTACATACCGGAAAATAAGTACTCGCAGTTTGAGTAAGAACGTTCAAAGTTTTGTCCAACATACAATAATAACGATACATTCCCAAAGCCGATTCTCTGCTTGTCAAGATGCGATTCGATAAAAGGTACAAAGGATGCCATGGTAATTCCAAATCACTCGGAGTTACTAAATCGGCCTTACTAAAAAAATTACATATATCATTCAAATATACAAAGTAACAATTCATTTGAAAATCACATTTAAAGTTCCAGTAGCCAAATGGTTTGCGAAAAGGAGTATGTTCCAAATGTTAGCAATTTAATCCCAGAGATGATCGATTTACTAGATTTTCACTTAATCCTACGTGAACGACAACATGCAAGGAAAACGGGCATTCGGGCGAAGGAGAAGTATTAGTCAAAGCTTGTAAGCACTTGTGAGAAAGAGACAGGAAATGTTTCCAAGGGGAACTGTTACTCCGATTTGGGATTACCTCCCACATAAAATAAAATGAAAAAAAAGGATAAAGGAGGATACTTGCACTCTAAATATTCCTAAATTTCTCTCAGAACTTGTCATTACTCTGCACATCAATTGGTACAGTGGTTGCCATGGTAACTCTAAATCCTCTGGAGAAATCAAATCCTCTTTCCTAAATAATTACAATTTCACTAGGATTATGTTATTAGTTATTACACAACTCGCTAATTATTATCTTACAATACGTCCCATCTTTCAAACATTTGTCATGTTGTTTGGAAGATCTATTTGATCAAACGGGTGGGTTAAAAAAATATATGGATCGGAAGTATAGAAATTATTAATATAATGTTAAATTCAATTTTGTTGGGAATGTGAAATAGAAGGAATGGTGGATTAGGGGGAGGTGAGAGTGAATTAATTAGATATTCAATTCTAATCGTGTTTACGGATTGTAGAATGGGGTGAGGGATTTAGTCTTCGCTTGTAAGATTTATTAGAATAAGTAGTAAAATGTGAAATAATAAATCAGGAATGAATGCGTGAGAATAGAAGAATCTATTTATCTTTTTCTGGGTATTGTTATTTCAATTCAAGCTTGCTTAATCGTTCGCTACGAAATTCTACTCTATCCACGCGCTAAATATCAAAGTAATGACTTGGCATAATTGGACGACTCGATTAACGCATATACTTACTTTAATAGCAGAACTATCATGGTAGCGAATTTTCCAATTAAAAACGGTTCCAGATTTGGTATCATTATTAATTCGTATACCAGTTTGATGAATGTGATATGATCCTCTTTACTGAACTTATATCCATAAGTTAAAATGTATCTGTAAAGAAAAGAAAAACGAAAGAATTATATTTTTCATTGCAGCAAGAATAAATTTATTATAGTTTAAATTATTATTATTATTAAGCTGTAAAAGTAACGTAACGTTAAAGGAATTTCTTGATACATATGAATCTATTATAATAATTTTTTAATCAAAAAATTTTTGGTAAAGAATTACAGATAATTTATCCTAAATATAATTTTGTTTTGCTTGATATTTAACACTAGAACTACCGACAGTTGAAACGTAGCTATCTTTACTTGAAAAAAAATTACTTTTATTTTAAATGAATAAAATAAAATTAAAGTTCATTATAATAATCCTTTAGCTATCCCTCCAACAGTCATTACATCATTGCGAAGAAAAATGTAACATGAAGTAGGAATGATAAAATGAAATTGTCAAACCAGTCAAAATGACTGGTGTGGTAGTTCTAGTGTTAAAAACTGGCAATTTTTATTGCCAATTATGTTGAAAATTTTGTTTAAAGAATTTTAAAAATATGGAATTCAATATCTCTCAAGATTGGATAATAGGAAAAATAATTTTTAAAGTATTATTGTTAAAAAAGTTTTCACACACAATAATAAAAAATTAATAAAGTATAAATTAAAAATACTATGATACAACAAATTATAAAAATATGTGGTTTTTCCACTACAATGAGTAAAATAATCAAACGTAATTTAAGCAAAGTAGAATTTCATTCCTATCTGATCGAAAACAAAGGATGTTATAAATAGATCTGCTATTGGATCATGAAAATGGGGCTCTACCTTTAGCTTAAAAGATACTATCTATTTATAAAATGAAAGTGTCCTTTTGAACCTTACGCTAATCTAACAAGAACGCAAATCTTTCAATTCGCCACTTTTCGGTGATAAATTATACAAGTTTTACTCTTTTAACATGTTCTCAGTTAAGAATTTATGAAATGAAGGATAGTCTTTAGAGTTTTAAAGAGAACTGGTTAACTTATTATAAATAAAGCGATTTACTAATTAGATTAAATGGAAACATTATTTTTCTTTGAGGCTTCTTTTACATTTAGTTTCAATAAGCATCAAGAATAATTTATATGTTATACAAATATTCAAGAACTAAAATCATAATTCATAAACGTCAAAACAAAATTCATCAACTTAATAATTCACATTCCTAGTTGTATGTGATGATGAATATTTTCAAACTTTTATTTCCAGTATTTTATAGAAAACAAAGCAAAAACAACATATTCCTAAATATATGCACAAGAAAAAAACAAAACTAAAGTGGATATACTAGATTTCTAAATTAAATGTTTACTCGTTTCTTCCAATTAGGTTCGGGCATTCTGGATCCCAGCGAGTCAGGGTTAATCGACAAAGTGAAATTTTTGTCTAAAGAAATGTTTCATCCGGGAGATGTCTTCGGATCCCAGATGACGTTCCAAAAAATTGACTGCGACCACCAAATATAATAATTTAACTTACAAGGTCAATCTGTCGATCCAGATGGAACACCCAGGCTGTAGTTCCCTGGCCATGACGGCTTTGCCCAGGTTTGCCTTGATCTCGGCTATCTTGATTTCGGCCTCTTCGTCCAATTTCTCGGACATCGGCAGGAACTTGTTGTAGATGATCGAGCTTTGGTACTTTTTTTTCGGCAATGTCGCCTCTGACGGGTTATTGGCTTCCTCCTCGTCCATGATTTCGTTCATTTCTTTCCGTTTTCTCGCGAAATTCGAATTGGAGTAAACAACGTAGGAAAACAGTCGACCGCTGAATTTGGAGGTTAAGGGCTGCAATGACAAGTTCTTTCTCCGTTGCACAATGAGGGTAACACGAGTTCGCGCTGAGTGGTGGGAAATGAAGAAACGACAGGATAGTTATTGGTCCCGATCCTATTATGACAGCAAACCGTCGAAAGTGAGGAGTCGCTGGACGGGTGATGCAATGATATTCGAAAGCGACCGCGACATTATTCCACGGAATGACGAGTAATTCGATTCCTTCATTTTCCTCGAGTCATCTTAAGCTCGCAGTTTTCCTGCTCAGAAGCAGCAGCAGCCATGTTTAATTTATTCGCCTATGATACGAATATCACGACTTTAGAGGTTAGGTTACTTTGGATTTCGGAACGCGAATCTATGAGAAGGATAATCATAGCGGTACGATGATAATTGATAACACAGGTAATCATCAAGAAAACGCGGAACACGGAATTCGGAATACGGAATATGACAGTAAGAGAAAGAGAGATAGGGAAAGAAGGAAATAAGAGGAAAGTGAGAGAGAGAGAGAGAGAGAAGAGACAGATGGCGCTAATGTGTTTGCAAATTAAACTGCCGGTAATTATGAGAATTGTTGATCGGGTATTAGCTTTATAAAAGTAAATTGTAGTAATGTTTATGTAATTTTTGTAAGCATGGAATGGCGAATTTTATAAACAAGTTGCGTAATTTTGATACTTTGTAAATTTATAAAGTGCGAAATTTCAATAATTATGGTAATTTCTTAAATTTCAAATTTTGCAATTCATTTTTCCTCCCTTTGGATCTATAAATTATGATAACTATACAGTTGTTGAAATTATTCAATTGCAATTTTGGTAAATAACGTTATTCAAAGTAAATTTTCAAAATCCAAATTTTTAAAGATAAATTTCCTAATTTCAAGCCTAGAATTAATTGAATACTACTAATTTTCAATTAGTATTACTCAAAATGAACTTTATCTTTAAGACACTTTTCATTAACTTAATTTTGTAAAAATAATTTTTATATATCAAAATCGTTTTTCAGGATTTTAATATACTTATATCTTTCGTAGAGTTGCAGAAACGAAGGATTAGATTTAAATAACTCGTAAATAAGGTTGCGAACATTTTAACCTTACTATATTTCCTGCTGACTATCCATTATCGAGCAAAAATAATAGCAGACTCTGTCGTTTCATTTTTGAAGATGGGGTTGCGCCTAAGTGGACAAATTGTAAATTGTAGCACAATAATTTACTGCGTTGATACATTGTTTTCGTACTATTTGAAATGTAATATAAAATTGTCTTAATAATAAAAACCAATTCTTTAAAAAATGCAAAAAATGTCCTACCTAAAATTAAAAATTCAAAATAATCAGCCAACTTCATATAGGTCGTCGCGTACATACCAATATGAAAAAGAAACAAAATGGTTGCAGGCGGTTGGCGCAACTGAGCGTTTGACGTTTGCGTGCCTGTTGCAAATTTCAGAGTTGAATTCTATTCAAGATTTCGAGCAAACACCACTGCACAGTGCACATTGCAGTATGCTTTCCTGTGCATATACGAACTAAAGTAAATACAGTGAGTTGTCATTAAAATTTGAAACTGACATGCTGCTGACTAAATAATTCCGAAAAAAAATTCAATAAAATTTTCAAGAACTTTCCCTTTACGCGTCGATGTTTGGTGACGAAAAATCTATTTTTAATAAAAAATTCGCGAGTATATCAAAGAACAAGTGCAAAAATGTGGGAAGGAACATTAAGTACTGTCATATTGCCTACTGTGTCTACAATGATTTTCTTCGTTTTTACATTAAATCTGGTTAGATACCTCATTGGTGAACCACATATACACATACGAGATTCTACGAAGGAGCACAGTTGGATAACAATTAAAAGGACATCAAAGGTTTGGCAAAGATCCTCATATGAATTCAGTTTATTTACATCTTGGCTGTACAGGTCTTAAATAATCTTTAATGTTTATATTTTCATCTACCTTATGATAGATAATGTAGATGAAAAATTGAAGGTAAAGTAAAAAAAATTATTGGTAAAAATTTCATATTTGAGCCATTTATTTTGAAAGTGGCTTAAGTCCACTTACATTTAAATTTCGTAAAATCTTTTTTATAACGGCTAATTTCAAGTGGTATGTGTTACAAAAGTTAGTAGCAAAAAACTCGCAAATCGATTTGGGCCACTTTCAAAATAAACGGCTCATTTCATCAAATGGTTGATTTTTTGTAGTTTTTATGTCAAGTCTCCTTGTTTTTGAGAACAAAAAATGAAATCGGAAGTTATCTAACATGCAGAATAATTATTCTTGAAATTATAATAGACTACTTAAACTGTTATCAACGTCTTTACACAATTTAAAAAAAAACTTTATTTAGGTTTTTGTATTGTAGATTTTTGCGCATCTGCCATTTAATTTTACAAACGGTCGGGTGTCAATTAGAATGCATTGTATTAACTTCTTATTAATTTTTACATTAATTTAAACTCGTTTTTCATCTGAACTTTCATAGCTATCTTTACCATCGCATAGTATATCATGTTCCTTATCGAGAGTAATCAAAAGATAAGGTTTTTCTTCTTTTTGAATGTACGATAATACTCAAATTAGGCTCTGCAACCCTGACTTGTTGAAATTCAAAAAATTTTGAAAGCTTCTGTACTTTCCTATTCAAATTTATTATCGTTAGTTTTTTGTAGATTTTCTCAACAGATGGTACTCTGTAAACATACAGAATATTTTGAAATTCTAAATATTTTTCTTAGTTCAATTATAACTCTCTATAAAGCTGACGATATCATCGTAGCGCAATTTAATTAAAACCATTCGTGAATAGGTTGTTGTTTCATTGTTCTTTAATTATCCTTCAGTTTCCTGCAAAAATTGATTTTTTATCTTCACTGTATTATTGAGATGAATAAATAACGATGCCAACTTGACCCTTATGATAGAATCTCTGCTTCAAGAAAATCGAAAGTGAGCTATTTTACTCAAATAGATTTACTTAATATCTCGATACCTGAAGAGAAACAGAAGCGTGTCATTAATTATTACTTTTCAGTCTGTCCAGTCGCAATTTACATACATTGAATATAGAAAATGTTTAAAGGAACATTAAGTATTTTATCCTTCACAGGTACTTCAGCTTTTACTGAAAAATTATGAGAATATGCATCAAATGAAAAAGTTAATATTTAAAACATATTTTTTTAGAGATTGTAACAATTTTTCTAAAAAATGTGGAAGGATATTAATTACATTGGAATAAAGAATTTTAATGATCGTTAGAGAACTACACTTTTTATAGACACTTTGGTTTTCTTTCAAAAATTAGAAATCGTTTTATGATCAAATCCACTGAGTCGCATTTATAAAATTATCTACTGGAGGCATGAAATTGTTCTTTCGAAATTATAAAATTCATATTTTAGTCATACACGCAGCAACAAATAATATGCAATACATCTTCAAGATATTTTCACTAAATTTATTTAAATCTTAGCTCTTCTACTGGGGTATGTGACGCTCCAGCCCAGTTCAGGTTCAATTTATGTTCCTTTATAGAATCGAAAATTTTTAAATTGTTGTTCATCCTATGTAAATATTATATTTCCATAGAATAATTTATACTCCCTGTTAAAAGAAAATTTAACAACTATCATAAATTTTTTTAAGTGAAGAAAGTCCACAATTTCCATGCACCAAAAATTCTTATCGATGGGATTTGAAAAGCATCAGTGTGTCGACTATGTTGTTCCAGTGAAGTAGATCAGCAAAGAGCTAATTTTACTTTGTAAATAAATAAATTAATTTTTAAAGATTATAAATAAATTTGATAATCGTTGCAAATTTATATGCAAAATTCACGTTTACGTTTTTGGGTGTCGAACTCAGTTGCGTATTCATAAACGAATATCTAGCTTTAAGCTGCTAAACTAGCTTCAGACTCATTGATTTCTCTGGGTGTCTTGTTCTACAAACAAGAATATTTTCACACCACTGGTAGAATATCTCGTATACGTGTGAGAATTGTTTTTCAGCTTTGGATAATCTTTAATATTCACATTTTCATCTACATTATCATAAATTGGTCAAAAATGTATAATTCATTAAATGACTAATTTGGTGCAACTTTTATGTCAAGGCCTCATTGTTTTTGATTATTTTTCAAAGCTTATTAAAAACGTTGAAAAGAGTAAGATGTCTCATTTCGGTCTCATCGAACACAGAGCGATACGTTGTGCCGACTGAGACACTCCTGGAAGTAATTAATGATTTCTTTATCTTACTTGCCCTCGAGTCTTTCCCACTTGGTACTATCGTATCGGGTCCGTTTTTCATCGCCAGTTATCACGAGTTTTTAAAATGGTCCACTGGGTTTACGCAATGCGTTAATTTGACGCATTTGGCCATTTGAACACAATGCCGGCAATTGAATTCAATAAACCTAATTATAATTACACTCTAACCGTGAATCGTGCTTGCAGATGTTGTCGGTCATATTTTCGTACTTGAATTCGCATAGCAGCCAAACATCGGGATGATTAACATATCCATAATTTTGTAAAATGTGCAAATGCAGTGCTGGTTGACATTTTTAGCATTGCCACATTCTCTCGTTCCACGTAACGTGGATTATTTTAGATGTATGTTTTAGATTAATTCAAGAGTTGTATCACTGACCCGAAATTTGTGTCGCGATGGTCGCTTGCATCATCTGTGTACAAGGTGCAAATTCTTGCTGAGTCTGTGTCACTTTTCCCTTTTACAAAAATAAAAATTGCATGAAACGTCGAGAGAACAAAATTCCTATTTTCGATGTTTATTTCTTTTTTTATGATGCGAGGTGGAAACAAGTCTAATGACATTCTTCATCGAAATGTCTATTCCAATCATTGCAGCTCCCTTTCTGGAATATATGCACTTCATTAAAATTTAGATTACTCCATTAGCACACAATCCATTTGAAATACAAAGTGGATTCGCTTTTCTAGGGAATGTTGAGAGGAAACCATTAAACATGTATTTCAGGAAAATGGTACCTTTCAAACATTGCGAAAAATTTCAATAAAAAACCCGCAGGAACTATTTAAATTTGTCAAGAATATTAGAAACCACCTTCCCCCTTTTTATTTGCTTTCTATGGTAATTCCAACCACAGTCGACAGTCAGTAACGAATTTTAATGGATATGATAAAATTGTAATTTAACTTTAAACATAGGTATTCCAGCAAAAACCAAAAATATAGAATAGTAATTAAAATAGATTGTCTTAATTAATTCCAAATTTTTTACAAACGCATAATTGCTCTACTAAGCACCTCCCGTTTGTGAATTTCAAAAAAAGATTTTATTAAACCTCGAAAATAATTCTAAATTAATATTCTAAAAGGTTTCTTTTGACAACTTTGGTAAAAATAGTATTAATGGCTTGTTAAAATTGAAAAATGAAATAGTTCTATTCCGTACCGACACTTCGCACCTTCATATCTGCTCGGAGATTTGAATATCTCCCAATCGCATAAGAAAAATTCCAAGTTTAGATCCTTTTATACTCTTAGATAATATTCTTCATCAATTTTATAAATGGATATGTCACTGTACCGACCTTTCGCCTTTAAATACTTTACATAATAGCTTGTACGTTTTTCTTCTAGTTTAGAGGCACAAAAAAGTCGTTCAATATGTAAAGGGTAAGGTTTTGTGAAATCTGACACATTTTTTTTAGAATACTGCATCTTCGAATTTACGTAACTATTGATATTTTTGAAGGTGCAGCAAACTTTATCTATTGGCAACAGTCTTACATTCTTTATCCTGCATTTGTCTCCACGTTGACGTTTCGTCCTAATTTTAAAGCAGGCGTATAATTGTCTATGTTAATTATGTACGACATTTCTATGGAAATTAAAAAAAGTAGTTCCAGTTCCCCAGTAAGCAAGCCGGGTAAGGGTCAAAACCATGTAATTATAATGGAGGAATGTGGAAAATACGATTTAATTTTTTCCTTTACATTTTTTTAAAATTGCCGTATAAATAGAATTTCAAATCTCTAGAAATTTAAAACAATAGAATTTTCGAGGGACAATTATTCTATTAATGATGTACTGACCGTCAATGTCCTTTAAAGAATTTAACAAAAGTTTTAGTCGGAATAGTTTAGCAATATTTTTGATATGTTAAAAATAGGCGCTGAAATAGAAAAAATTGTATAATTTTTTCTAATGTGATAATTGTTTTAATGGGAGATTTTGCAATATTGGGTTGGCAACTGAGGAATTGCGGATTTTTCAAAGCAAATAAGTGACAAAATCCACAATATTACTTAATCGCCAACCCAATAAATTGCCTTTTTGTTCAAATTTTGTATTTTATTGGTGGTACATGTACGAGGAGATTAATATGTACAAGGAAAGCTTACAGATAAAAATTAACTTTAATGCATATTTCTTGCAGCAAGAGATGCACAAAACGGTTATGCACCAGGAAGTTCTAAGCTACTTTTCTAGCGGCACAGAGCAACTTTAAACCAGTTTCAGAACAGCATTAAAACTTTGAGAAGTTGAGACTTTTTTAATGCTGTTCTGAAACTGTTTTTAATGAGCAATTGTCCTGTAAGAACATTGTTGACATACTTGTTATGTAACTTTCTCTCTGTTGGGGAACAACTTCATTGCATTGTCGTTCAAAAGAATTGTTAATATTGTGACAAATATTGCCAAGTGACCTCGAAAATAATGGAATTGTCGTTACGGCAAGGGATCAGTTCGTTGATTTCGAATAGGATGGAATTATAGTTAACTTATTTTACAACAAATATGTATAAAATGGAACATATTAACTACGTAATATGAAAGGTTTCCTATTATTTTATATTAAAATCGATACCTAACTATACAACACGAGACGGAGAGAAACATTTTCATAGATTTAACGGTATTATTACTCAGATGAATTCCACAGGGTATTACTCTGCAATATTCGTTGAATCATGTGGACAGAATGATGAGATAGGAAAATGCTATTAGCCTTCAAGAGGATAGAAGCCTCTCAGAAACAGTTCCCTCATTTTTAAATCAGAAAATTGTTTTTCAAATTTTTCTAATCGCGTATCTTGAGTAAGACCATAATATAATATGTGGATGAAAAGGAATTTCATAAAAAATTTTAAAAATTATTTATGTGCAAATTTTCACAATTTTCAATATTAAAAAATACACAAAAACATGACATTCCATTGGAGCAACTCAAAGTTCGTTACTGTGGCAATATTTTCGTATGAATATATAATAATAATTGGTTTTATAATAATTTGCCTTATTTTATTTGTAATAATTGGTTTTATGTTTATTTTATAATAATTGATCATATAATAATAATAATAATAATTTCATGAACTTTTGTTTATGCAGGCATACTATTGCAGCATCTGTGAAGCGCTTCTTTTACATCTGGATGGGGTTTATTGCGATTCCTGCGGAGTATGTGCTGACCGAGGATGCATCAAATTGGCTGATAGAAGGCTCAAGTGCAAAGCTATCATTTTATCCAATGACGAACCTATGAAACATCATTGGATCAAAGGTTTGACAAAAATGTTATTTCAAAATATGAGTGACTATTTAACATCCTATTGGTTACTTTTGCTGAAGCTGTGCTTTCTTTGTTATCCAGGAAATCTTCCATTGGTAGCTATGTGCGATGTTTGCGATGAGGAATGCGATGCCGAACCAGGTCTTACCGATTGGTGGTGTTGCTGGTGCCAAAGATGCGTACACGAAGCCTGCAAGAACAACTTGTCCACGGTAAAATTCCCCTTGATACAATTTTGCAGCAACAAAAGTTCAATTCCACGAGTTTCACGATTTTTCTCGCGAGAATGTTGAATTTTGGATTCCAAATATGACATTCCAAAATTATAATTTGAATCGATTTAATTAATTTTTAATTAAATTACAATAGAACAAATTTTTCAAGTGAAATTTACATTCATGGTGAAATTCTTTAATCTTTCTGATATGCACAATTATATCACGTTTAAAAATAATATAACAAATGCAAATTTTTCTGACGAAATTATCTTGAAACAAATTGTACAATAAAATTCCACTCGGTCTTTAATCGTTAGTTTGTTTGTATTTCTTGCCTTTAATTTTTTATACTTACCTCCGTTTTTTAGTGCACACAAAACATACCGTGATTTAATTTAATAAACATTAAAAAAGCTAAAATTTGAAATATTTTGCTTACACTTTAGATGTGCGATTTTGGGACCTTCAAAGAAATGATCATCCCTCCTGGAAGCTTGGAAGTTGTGAATCGACGGTCTACGATGCGGAAAAGGTTGCAATTACGTTCAATAAACCCACCCCCTTGGACTAATTGGACTCCTCTAATAATAGTGGGTGAGAGTCTTTTAAAATTGCTTCTTTGGCAGTAACTTTTCATGAATTAAAGATTAGTCGCTGGTAAATTTTATTTCTTTAAAAAATTATCAGCATCAAATAAATCATCGATATTTTTATTGTGAAACTTTAGTTTCACTATTGGCCTCGTATTCAACGAAAATTTTAGTTGCACCGACCCAGTGAGACTGTCAATATAAAAATGGGCTTTCGCTTAGAAAAAAATGTATTTTATGTTTACAATTTTATAAACAAAATCGATTATCTTTGAAAGATACAATTTTTTATTTGGATCTGGTCTTTTTGAAAACGACTATTGGCCTCGTATTCAATGAAAATTTTAGTTGCACACACCCAGTGAGACTGTCAATATAAAAATGGGCTTTCGCTTAGAAAAAAATGTATTTTATGTTTATAATTTTATAAACAAAATCGATTATCTTTGAAAGATACAATTTTTTACCCCCTCAAAAAACACCTCTGGTGCAAAAAATCGAGACAAGATCATGTATGAAAAGTAGTATCTCTAGAAAAAGCCATCTGATGCAAAAAAACCCCAAAAATTTCAAATTTACACGAAACGTCCAAAAATAAAAAATTTGTAAATCTTCAACCAAACAATGCAGTCAAATCCGATAATAATAGACAAGTTCAAATTTTCCATTATATCCATATGAATTTTCAAAAACTTCGGCCAGATAAAGTTGTTAAATCCGATAACATTAGACAAGTTCGTTTTTTCTATTATATGATTTGTCAATTTCTTTCATAGCCTCTATATCTTGAACATGTGGCATTAAAACTTACTGAACTTGTCGGGCCCCGAACAATTCAGATGTTTGAGTATGATGTATTATTATTCATAATATTATTATTTTATCTGATCTTTACTAATTCATAATGCGGTAATATTAAATTAATTTGTAAGATATTTGTTGCTTGTCGTTTGGGTCGGGGCCCGACAAGTTCAGTAAGTTTTAATGCCACATGTTCAAGATATAGAGGCTATGAAAGAAATTGACAAATCATATAATAGAAAAAACGAACTTGTCTAATGTTATCGGATTTAACAACTTTATCTGGCCGAAGTTTTTGAAAATTCATATGGATATAATGGAAAATTTGAACTTGTCTATTATTATCGGATTTGACTGCATTGTTTGGTTGAAGATTTACAAATTTTTTATTTTTGGACGTTTCGTGTAAATTTGAAATTTTTGGGGTTTTTTTGCATCAGATGGCTTTTTCTAGAGATACTACTTTTCATACATGATCTTGTCTCGATTTTTTGCACCAGAGGTGTTTTTTGAGGGGGATTTGTCTCCTTTTTGCAAATATTATTTTTTCATGCTCCACAACATATATAAACACACCGGTTCGGATGGTTTCCTTGTAAGAAATGTATTGAAATAACTTCTTCTAGCCCTTATAATGCCCCTGGCCCTTATAATTTTAATTTAAAGAAAAACATTTTTTGTTTTATTTTCTTAATAAAAATGTAAGATAACACGTTCTTTCAAAAATAATTAAAAAGATAATTTGAATTATGTAAGACAAGGTTTCTTAGAAGTGTTAACCAATATCTCGAACAACACGGTTTTAATGAACACTGAAGCAATTAATCGTGTGTTCTTCGGGGGTTATCTGTATATTCAAAACCACCAACCTTTTAACGACAACGATTCAAAGCTGAATCTACAACTGTTGACGATACAAATGTCTTGTTTATACTTTCTTGAGCTCTTTTTTTCATCAAATGTCACTTAAACTTACTTTAACACATTGTTGATCGGCAATTTTTCTAAAAAATTACCTCATGTCACCGGTTATTTGGTAGCAAAAGAAGCGCATCACGAATTTACTCGTGGCCGGTCGGCAACGTTTGACCACGAGAACACGAGTTAACTCGTGACCGGTCAACAATGTGTTAAAATGGGGAGATCTCCCCGATCGGTCGGACACCGACTTACTTCAAAATGGGAAGATCTCCCCGATTGGTCGGCTAAGTGTTAAATGTTATTTCTTCACAATTTTAATGGTATTTTTTTATATCCTACATTTTATTTTTTAGTATTTATAATCCTAACACCATTAAATTGATGGATTTTATTATATAACATTTTATTATATATAATTTTTTTCTAATTCTTTTCTAATTTTTTCTTTTTTTAAATACATTATTCTAATGTGTTTCTTTAATTCCTTGGCCTATAACCATGAGTGAGACTCGTGGTAAAAAATTTATGTCATATGTGTCATATTTGTACACTTTTAATGCTGTTAACCAATTCGCTGCCAATGACGAGTATACTCGTTTTCATCTCCTCTTCCACCACCTCCGTCTCTACCACCACCTTCACCACTCCTCCGCCTCCTCCACCACCACCACCATTCCTCCGCCTCCTCCACCACCACCACCACCATTCCTCTGCCTCCTCCACCACCACCACCACTCCTCCGCCTACTCCACCTCCACCACCACGCCTCCTCCTCCTCCACCACCACCTCCACCACCAATACTCCCCCGCCCCCTCCACCACCACTTCTCCCCCTCCACCACTATCTCCACTACCTCCACCACCACCTCTCCACCACCACTACTCATCCACCACCTCCACCTCCACCACCACCACCCCCTCCACCTCCACCACCACCACCACCTCCACCACCACCTCCACCACCACCTCCACCACCACCACCACCACCACCTCCACCACCACCACCACCGAAAGGTGGCATCATTTTAGGCGGAGCGACTTTAGCCTCCGCAGCAACGAAAGGTGGCATCATTTTAGGCGGAGCGACTTTAGTCGTCAGCAGCAACGAAAGGTCGCATCATTTCACGCGGAGCGACTTTAGTCGTCCGCAGCAACGAAAGGTGGCATCATTTCACGCGAAGCGACTTTAGTCGTCCGCAGCAACGAAAGGTGGCATCATTTCACGCGGAGCGACTTTAGTCGTCCGCAGCAACGAAAAGTGGCATCATTTCACGCGGAACGACTTTAGCCTCCGCAGCAACGAAAGGTGGCATCATTTTAGGCGGAGCGACTTTAGTCGTCAGCAGCAACGAAAGGTCGCATCATTTCACGCGGAGCGACTTTAGTCGTCCGCAGCAACGAAAGGTGGCATCATTTCACGCGAAGCGACTTTAGTCGTCCGCAGCAACGAAAGGTGGCATCATTTCACGCGGAGCGACTTTAGTCGTCCGCAGCAACGAAAAGTGGCATCATTTCACGCGGAACGACTTTAGTCGTCCGCAGCAACGAAAGGTGGCATCATTTCACGCGGAGCGACTTTAGTCGTGCGCAGCAACGAAAGGGTTAAATGTTTTCGTCTATTTTACCGCTTTTAAAGCGATCCCGCCATTTTAACCGATTTTCAAATGTTTACAAAATGGCTCTTTGGTTTCATGTACTCCTGATACTTTTTCTTAAATTTTCGTCTATTTTACCGCTTTTATTAAAGTGATCCCGCCACTTTAAACGATTTTCAAATGTTTTCAAAATGGCTCTTTGGTTTCATGTACTCCTGATACTTTTTCTCAGATTTACGTCAAATTTACTGATTTTGAGCTGTCACTGATGCGACAGAATGCCTTTGAGTGTATGGAGTTTGAATCTGTGTATATACACAACATGTTTTGGCTCTTTTTCATGTGCCCGCACCTAGTTGCTTCGAGAAAAGATACACGTTAGCGCTCGCGCCAAATTCATACATGAACTTGTCTCGAGACACTACCGTGTCTCTTGATTTGGATCTGGTCTTTTTGAAAACGACTATTGGCCTCGTATTCAATGAAAATTTTAGTTGCACATACCCAGTGAAACTCTCAATATAAAAAGGGCGAAAGCCCCTTTTATATTAACATACTATTCATTCAACAGAAACATTTTACAGCAAACAAGAAATCGGGCAACAACGACGGCGCTGAAGTTCTATCGCTCTTCAGAAGACTTGTGAATCCAGCGCAAGTAGTCGACCTGGGCGAGAGGGATCCCGTCGCAGCTTTGGAATGGTGTCGTTTACTGGGAAAGATACCGTGTTATATCCTCGTCGCTGGCGGCGATGGGACCATAGCTTGGCTTCTTAATGCCATTCACAAACTTGGACTAGAGGTACAATCATAATTGCGAACGTCTTCTCGTTTAACAACAAAAATAATGCCGATATGTCCTTTATCCTAGCCTGTGCCTTCAGTAGCAATATTACCTTTGGGAACTGGCAATGATCTTTCTCGAGTTTTAGGATGGGGAAAAGAACATGACCTCAGTGTAGACCCGACAGAGATTTTGCGTCGACTACAAACGGCACGACGTGTTCAGCTCGATCGGTATTTAAAAGATTGCTTTGAAGATGCTCTTCATTTTCTAGGAAATAATTTAACCCCTTTGACATACAATGACGAGTCTGACTCGTCATTCATTCCATGGCTTTACTGTACAGAACTATTAAATTATTATTTTTTAAGGGGGGATTGCGGTGTAACAGCTTTAAAAATAGGTGATTTTCATGAATTTTTTTTTGGAAAACTATTAATAATTCCCAAATAATCTCTTTTGGAATATGAAGAAGCATCCATGAAATGTAGAAAAAAATTTTTTTCTTGCCATTTTCTGTATTATTTATTTAGTATTCATAATCCTGCCAAACACTTCCGGATTGTTGGTGTCTAGTATAGCACCTCTTACAAGCATCCGATAACTAAAAATGAAAAATTTTCTTAAAGGTAGATAGTTTATGCTGGGGTTATACCACTTGTTAAAAGAAAACACGAAGAATCAAAAAAGTCCTAGGGTTTTGAAGAAAAAATGAATTTTTTGACATAAAAATTGATTACATATTGCCACTAAAAATGTCGTTAAATAATATTAAATTAAATAATTCTATTTAAATTGTTGGTATAACCCCAGGAGAAATGTATATTGATTGGATTAAGCCTTCTGTGAAGTGGATCGATTGATTAGTTTTTGCGCTATCCTAGACACCGATTTGAAAAACGTAGTTTCGAAATAATTGCGTTTAAACTTTTTGGCGAAGTTTTACGATACTTACAGCTGCTACTTAATTGCGATACTACTTCTGGAACACATTCTTGAAACATTGTACTTTTGATTTATTCAAAGAAATAAATTCGATTTTTTGAACCTGTTACACCGCAATCCCCCCTTAATGTTATTTACAAGGAAAGGTCTCCAACCCGACCTCACCGATTTCAATCATTTTTGGATATGTTGTAGTACTCGAAAAACTAAGAGACACGTGTTTTTTGTTATGTGCGGTAACTCGCTTTAAAGGGGTGAAACCCACCCCTAAAGTTTTATCCGAAAATCGTTTTTTTATCATATCTCGGCTTCTAATTAATATTTTTTAATAAAACAAAGTGGAAAATATTTGTCGCAAGAAGTCGAAGATTTTAGGTGTATTTGTGACCCAAGGGGTTGCAACCCTTATTTTATATTTGAAGATAACTAGATTTTTTATGGTTTTTTTCTTTAGAAAAACCAGGATATGAACTGAAAAAAATAAAGAAAAGCATTTCCGTTTACTCTATCGAATATTTCAGTTGTCGTGTTTCAGAATTTTTTACGCAACCGCCCCCAAATATCGTAAACTACCCCTTAGAGTAATACATCGCATGTAATGATGAACAAAATTTTTTTTTCTTGAGATTTATTACATGTGGAAACAGAATATAATTTATATAAAAAACAATCATTTTATACATTTTTTTGTAATATAGTAGTATAAAAAGGATGATAAAAGTCACCCTCAGAAGTGAATTATTCAATATAACTCGATTTTTATTAATATTTTTTAACGGAATTGATTAAAAATTATTTTTGAGGGGAAGATTTATCCTTTCTTACGAAGGGATTTTTTACGCAACCGCCCCCAAATACCGTAAACTACCCTTTAAAGTAATACAGCGCATGTAAATGATGAAGACAATTTTTTTCTCTAAAATTATTTATATTTAATATGTTAGTAAAATATATATTGTTTTATATTATATTAGAGTTACTTTTTTATAATTATTATTATAGCTGCTCATTATCATCATTATTATTATTTTTATTGTGTTATTATTATTATTATTATTATTACTTTTTCTCGACAAAACTATAAATATTTAAATTTTCTTTCAATATTACAATTCACAAAATAATAATAATGATAATAATGAGCAACTATAATAATAGTCACAAAAAAGTAACTTTAATATAATATTAAAACAATATTATATTTTACTAACTTATTAAATTTAAGTAATTTTAAGGAAAACAATTTGTTTCATCATTTGCATGCGCTGTATTACTTTAAGGGGTAGTTTACGGTATTTGGGGGCGGTTGCATAGAAAATCCCTTCGTAAGACAGGATAAATCTTCCCTTCAAAAATAATTTTTAATCAGTTCCATTAAAAAATAGTAATAAATATCGAGTTATATTGAATAATTCACTTTTGGGGGTAAGTTTTATCACCCCTTTTATATTACTATAATGCAAAAATTTATAAAACGATTGTTTTTGATATAAATTACATTCTGTTTCCATGTGTAATAAATCTCAGGAAAAAAAAAATTTTTTCATCGTTACATGCGATGTATTATTTTAAGGGGTAGTTTGCGGTATTTGGGGGCGGTTGCGTAAAAAATCCTGAAACACGACAACTAAAATATGCGATAGAGTAAACGGAAATGCTTTTTTTTATTTTTTTCAGTTCATATCCTGGTTATTATAAAGAAAAAAAGCATACAAAATCTAGTTTTCTGTTTTAAATACAAAATAAGGGTTGCAACCCCTTGGGTCATAAATACACCTAAAATCTTCTACTTCTTATGACAAATATTTTCCACTTTGTTTTATTAAAAAATATTAATTAGAAGCCGAGATATGATAAAAAAACGATTTTCGGATAAAACTTTAGGGGTGGTTTTCACCCCTTTAAAGCGAGTTACCGCACATACAAAAAAATACGTGTCTCTTAGTTTTTCGAGTACTACAACATATCCAAAAATTATTGAAATCGGTGAGGTCGGGTTGGAGACCTTTCCTTGTTAGATCTTCTTCAATAACATCAATCTTATTAGGAAAAATCCAAATTTCAAAATTAAATCTACTCTTTTTTCAGCTTTCACGTAACTGTTCAATTGAGAGAAATTAAATAGTATTTTTCGATCGCTTAATTTATTAAATTTCGATTTAATTTATTAAATGGAACTTGGAATTTATTAAATAGAAATTTATTGTCAAGGGGTTAATAGGAAATAATGCCATGGAAATAAATAATTTGCCAGGAAATAATGCGATTTTAGATTTTGCGACTTGGCGTAATATGATTTTGCATTTCAGATGGGCAGTTTCTGTGAAACCACATAAGGGTTTGGGGTTTCGGGGAAGCCAACAATCTTTTTTTATGTATAATTACTTGAGTGTAGGAGTTGACGCTCAAGTAACTTTGAATTTTCATCGCACACGAGAAAGTCGTTTTTATCTGTTCAGTCACCGGCTATTTAATAAGGTAAGCCGAAAGCCCATTGCTAATTACGAATTCCGCAAGCTCCACTTTAAGCTGACTCTTATAAATCCTCCAATTTATCACGCTCTCGTAATGGAATTGCGGTGTTAATTTCTCCGAATTGGTGAAACCTAGTTTGCGTCTTAAAGTGTAATTATGAATTAAATATAGGGAGTCAATTTAAAAAAAAAGATGGTGATGCATGCTTCGAAACGGTTTTTCATTCGAATTCATGAAATTTTGACGCAATATTGACATCTATTAAATGACAATTTAATCAAATAAATTTCTATCAGGAATAGTAAAGAGTGCGACAATATTAATTAATGTATTCGAAATTTTTGTATCGATTATTTTCTATTTAAGCTTTTAGTAAAAAAGTTAAAAAATATAGCATTTATAAAAAAAAACAAAACATTCACGAATAAATAAAATTTTAAGAAATTTGAAACAAGTAAAATTTGTAATATCAAAGCTTTAACGAGTTTATTGATTTTATTTTTCAGCTTTTATACTTGTGTTTCGGAACACAGCAAGCTGTAGAACGAGAGTGTAAGGATTTGGACCAAAGAATAGAGGTTTATTTAGATGGAGAAAAGGTAGAACTACCCTCCATAGAAAGCATTGTCGTGTTAAATATTCCGTCCTGGGGTGCAGGAGTAAACCTTTGGGACATGGGTCTTAGCGAGAACGACGGTAAAGCATTTATTTCCTACTATTAACGCTATGCCGTCCGGTGGCACCACGTTGGTGTCGTACAATAAAGATTTATACCGGCGCCAAACGAAAGAAACCCGATCAGACGTGTGAACGGCAAAGTGTTAAAACGACGGGTTGTGTTATTCAATCAAATTTAATTAATGATACTCCACTTTTCTGTTAAAGGACGTGACGGCATTCCGCGACAGAGTATAAACGACGGTAAACTGGAAGTTGTAGCTCTTTATTCGCCATTCCATATTGCACAATTACAAGTAGGACTCTCGCAGCCGCATCGTGTCGGACAAGCAAGAAGTGTTAAGGTATCAAAACACCCAAAATTATTTTCGTGCTTTAAAATAAAAGGCTATTTTTCGTCTTCGTGTAAAACTGTCGGTAAAATTACCGTTTTGTGTATTCTTGAAATACACGTTTATTGTGTTTTCATAATTAGAAATTTTTATGTAACTGGTAGTTTTGCCAAGCTGAAAGCTTCGACAAAATTAATATTACAAAAGTTGCACAACGAGAGAATGGGTGTAGTATGAATTTTTGAAAAATGGGTACTTAATAATTAATTCTTAATACTATGCCATCCAGTGGCACCACGTTGGTGTCGTACATAAAAATTTATACCGGCGCCAAACGCCAATTAAGAACTTGATATTAATAAATTCATTTTTAATAATTTATCGCTTTCAGATCAAATTACTGCAATCATGTGCGGTTCAAATCGACGGGGAACCCTGGTTGCAGCATCCGGCTGAATTGGCTGTAACATATTGCAATCAAGCATCGATGTTGATGAATACAGACGACTGTCGGTCAACCATCGGGGAAGACAGCCACGATACGTACAATTACCTTCCGATTACTACGTAAACAATATCGTGTAAGTGTTTGAAATCGATGACGGAAGAAACTCTAGTCATTCTTGTTGATGTATAAATTGTACGTGTAATCTCGTCCAGTGTCTTGCCAGTAATCTGTGGCGATTAACCAAAATCATACAATTCCCGATGCCACTCTACTTCTCGATGTTAAAGTACTTATATTTCCGTAAAAAAAAAATCACACTTCAAAATAAGTATCAGAGTAGTCTGTCAAGAGGAGCCGTAGGTTTAAGGAAGGTGCTAATTTTAAGCGCAAAACAAATATTAAATGATATTTCGTTTAATAAAATATATTCGTTTTATTGGTACCACTCATTAGTTAACAATTTTAGCTTTTTGCAGCTTTGGCAAATTGGACCACCATCGGTTTGTCTTTCAGTATGTATCCATTGGTTTCTTCGAGAGCCAATTTCGCTTGTTCCGTATTTTGAAGACTCACGAATGCCTGACCCTTCATTCGACCCTCTTGCATCAAGCGTATGTCGAATCTGCAATAAAATAATTTTACAAAAATTATAGAAGAACCGTTTGTACGTCACAAAATCAATTTCTTTAAAAATCATTTCGGATGAGCAGTTGCGATAAACATTGATGAAGGGAAACGGTTATTTTGGCACTGATTTTAAAAGCGCAGTGGTTTTAGGCGTAAATGACCTTTTTAGCCTTTGACATTTCCTGTAGTATAGCAATATATTTAGCATGACTGACTTCGCTCGACCGTTCGATTAATAAATATTCATTTCGGATATTTTCAGTATCTGCTCATGAATGCGAAAACGTGACCCCTCGGGTGCCACAAAAATGAGTATAGGTTTTCAGTTTCAATTTTTACTTTTCAATATTAAACTTTATAAAAAATTCATTTTTTACGAATTTCTAAACAGTTTATTTAATAACAGTAGAAGAAAATTCTAGTCGCTAATCTCATTATGCTATTACCACAAAAGAAATTTGAATTGAATAGCAATTTTCGCTAAACAATTATATTTTTCACGTATACGAGGTGTGCGGTGTAAGGATACGATTGCAATCTATTGGTAATTTAAATATAGAGCAATTGAAAACTTACTGGTGCTCAGCATCTTTCAACTCAGGTACAGTGTATTTTCCATAAATGAACTGCAGATCCTTTAAATCCACTTGTTTTGCAAGATTCTTTATGTACAATCGAGACGATGGTTTCCCTGGATGATAATTCTTAAACACGGGCAGCAATCTTTGATCTGTAAAATCAATTTTCGTTGGAGCATCTAGTGAATTCCACTCTTACCTATTTTTCATCTATGAGCAACTGCTTCCAATTTTGTATTAGCAAAATGAAATTTTTTCGTTCTTTTTTAACTCAGTTCTAGAATGATGTCCTGCATGCAAAATATCTTAACTTCTTACATTTTACCGGCAATGAGTTACTAATTTTATATGCAAATTAATAATTATTCTGTTACAAAAGATAGAAACACAGCTCCGCAACCAAACAATTGTTTTCCTCACCATTAACTGATATTCTGTTCGAAGTCAACTGATCACTGGTTATGAATTCTTGTTCAGTCGTTTCTTTCACAGCTTCCTTCGATGTTTCTGCATTTTCTTGTTCTCTGCTATCCTCAGCCTTTCGAGTGGGAAACATGAGACCGAATCCACCTTCGAGTTCTTCAACGTTTTTCGACACATTTTCGGGCTTGTCATCAAATTCTGGTAATTTATTCACCGTCTTTACATCTATACGAGGAGTTTTCAATTCTTCCTGCTGCACCGGCTCGAAAACATCTTCCGGTCTTATGACTTTCTGATTGCTACTCGATGCACTCAATTGTTTCGCTGGATTCACAAACTTTGGAATTTTAAATCGTTTTGTATTTTGTTGTCGCTTCCTTTTAATCGGAGCAGCTTCTACTGGTTTTTTAATATTGTCTTCATCGGATTCCCATTCGGATTCTTCCTCCTCTTCTTCTCCTTCTTCGTCCGTTCCTTCCTTACCTCTATCGTTCCAATTAAATAAATCTTTGTATTTTTCAATATTGTAGTGCTCTTTTAGGTTTGGAAACTCATTCTCAAGTTCCTCAAATGGCGGAGGTAAGTTCATCCGATTCATTAAATGTAATACTTGAGTATAAAATATGGGTTCTTTAATTAGTTGTATGGCTATCCTCATTAAAGTACCTTTTGTCGGCAAGCTGTATCTATAAGTAATGTGTGGCGGAGGTGGTTGTGTAAAATCATTGCCGATAAACCAGTTATTTAACTTTTTCAAGAACGCTTGAAAATGTGCCTTGTTAGATTCTTCTCGTACATTGTCCGTGTCGTCTTGACGAGTTTCGGTGTCTGCGATATTTCCAATAGATTTTTTGGAAAATTCCACAGACAGACGTTGTCCTCTAACTTCTAACTGATGTAGTCTCAAAAATGCTTCCGTTGCTGCATGTTTGGTTGGAAATTTAGCGTAAGTTGTTGTATATTTACTTGATTTTCGTACGGTTTTGGTCTCTACTGCACCATATTTTTTTAATAATTCATCTCTGCGTTCGTTCGAAAGATGTGGTGGCAAATGAAGTATCCTTAGCGTGTCATTTGACTAAAATGAAGAAAAAGTAAAACAGTGTTTATGGATTTATACAAAATATTTTAATATTTTGGATATTTTATTTTCAAAGGAACTGCTATAAAATAAGTTTTTTGTTCAGCTTCCCTTTATATCCCAAAAAAGATTATTTGGGAATTATTAATAGTTTTCCACAAAATAAAAATTCATGAAAATCACCTATTTTTAAAGCTCCTACACCGGAATCTCCCCCATAAACAAATAGAATGAAAAACGTATTTAAATAGATACCGTATGAATAAATAATACCACCGAAGCGCATAAGTTGTCGACATAATCGATGCAAAATAGAGAAAAGTTTGAGGTTAGGTCGCAACTTTGATTATTTATTCGGTGGAAAATTCTACTTTTGGTAGCGAGTAAATGTTGTTAACGAATAGGAAAGGAAATAAGTGATAGTTGAAGCGAACGTACCGTTTGACAAGTCATTTCAAAGGCCGATGGCAATAAAAGAAGAGCATCGGGAAATAATAAGCACCTATGTTTGTTCCATTTGTTACGTATCGTTGGACTCTGCGCGCTGCCATATTGAAAATAGAAAAATATCGACCAATACCGTAATGCGGTTGGTCGATATTACTACGCGATCGTCTTGGTTACCGTTTGCAAGGAAGGCACTACTTTCGGTAGTTCACTTGTCAGAAGGTTTGCCGGGAAACGGCGCATACTGATCAATTTAGTGCATAAAAGAAGTTATTGCATTAAACATGTAAGTACGATGTGGCATTTTATAAAATCCCGTTACAATAGTTTTTCAAATGTCGATTGTTAGATTTATCAACTTGACGTAGACGCGGAACGAGATTTAATTCCTTTTTTATCCCTGTCAATTGTGCACCAAGGCTCTTTGCGGTACCCAGGAATCAATAATTGCAACCTTCGTTACAAAAGACATGCAAATCTGAATGATTGAGCTTTTCTGTCTATTTGCCATCCGTAACTTTGCTATTTTCCTCATTTCGGAAATAACGAATTTCGTCGTCTAATTATCATACAATCGATAGAAAATCTCAAGCGTCATTGTCACAGATTTTTCCTGGTATCATTGATCTGCAGCAACTCGCACACCCGCACACGCGACATCCATTCATAAAGATTGTCAATTATAAATAATGTTGAATAACGAAAGTTTCGATTTTAAATATTTCATTACCGAATATAATTCTGTTATGGTAATATTTCCGTCTTTCAAGTGAACTATCGTTTCGGGTATACATATATGCATGACATGCATTGAAAGTTCCATATATATATGTACACATTGAAGTCTATTGTAGTATATATAAATATGCGATACACATATAGCGCCACTGGTTGTCACTGTGTAGTATTCCCCTTGGTAACAAAATAATACTGACAATTTCAAAATAAAATCACATTTATTTGAAATTTGGAAACAGAACACCTTTAAATTTTTAAATCTAATTTTTTAAAATTAACATTTTTAAATTTTAAAATTACCATTTAAAAAAATTGACCCACAGACCTTAATTTAAAAATTATTTTTATTTAAAAAAAGAATTATCATTTAAAAAAAAAATTCAGAATGTAGGATGTAAAAGATATGGTATTAAAGAGAATAATTGAAAATAATATTGATTTTACATATGGTATTACACGTTCATGCAAATTTCATTCATGAATTTCCAAGAGTATTCGTCATCTTTATAAATTAGCAGGAAAATAGCAAGACAAAAAAGTTCAGAATAATAAGATAATATTTGAAATGGATTTTTTTTAATAATCTTTGTGGAAACTATTAGAAACTCATACCTGCAGCTAATTTTAATTGTAATGATCGATCGATTGATTCCGATGTACTTCAAGGTTTCGTTTCAAAACACACCAGAACCATTAACAGATCATAAATCAATTTTTAGAAATCTCATCCACTAAAATCGTAATTATAAACACAATATAAGTAACAGAATATATAATAACGGAATTATACAAAATAAGAGTAGTTACATCATAAACTAAATAACTGATCTGTTTTCATCAAAATAAATGAAAAAATGGATCATTATTTATTGTAATTAACATTATACCGATATTACTATCTGTCAATATATACCTCAAAGAAAAAAATTCACAAATAGAATATCACTGAAGAGGATCAGCAACAAATGATCGAACCGTATAAAATGTAAAAATTACTATTCACTGGCAGAGTAAAAAACCAAGGGAAATAAATGAATATTCTTTTCTACTATTTTAATTTTTGTTTAAAAGCAAATTTTGTTTAAATGTTGTTGTATATTTGTTTAAAACAATGTAATAGAAATACTTTAGAGATTTTACAAGTGATCTATATTTCGCTATAACTCGAAGAATAGTTTATTGGGTCATTCGATACAAGTATTGGAAAACTATGCGAAGTTTGTCGCTCTTTATAAAATGCTGGCGAATTGCAACTTCCCCTAAAATAAGTCCGTCCTAAATATTCTACACAAAGTATAATTGTTCGAATTGAGAAAACGGTAGTGCATGACATTAAAAAACTTACTATTAAAGCATCCAAATAATTTAACTGAAGAAGTGTTAAAAAAGAGTACGAAGTTCATAGAGTTATACCTTTGAGATTTTTGTAGTTAAAAATTACAGTTAGTTATTACAAAATTACCTACTATAGAATTGTTGCCTTTAAAAATATTTTCACATAATATATATTTCAAATTCAAGGTACAACCGAGACAGAGATCAAAGCCGTGGTCGTCGTGGAGGTACGGGAAGAGGAGGTAATCGTGGAACAAGTAACAATCGTGGAGGCAACGGAGGGCGATTTCCCAGTAGAGGTGGAAACAGTAATCTTCCTGTCAAAGGCAAACAACCAGGAAGTGCATTAAGGAAACTCAACTGGGATTTGCGTACCTTGGAACCGCTTCGTAAAGATTTTTACGTTGAACATCCGTCTGTTAGAAATAGGTAAAATTTTGTTGATAGATTGTTTATGTAAAAATGAAGACCGTTCTTTAACTCAACTTATTTTATTACAATTTTTTTTTCATCTATAGTTATAACTTTAAAATCAATCGAACGGGTCACCTCAAAAACGTCGTAAGGTACAAATTACAAATTGTTCAAAAATCCCCGAAAATGAAAAAAATTACCTGATGGATTTTTTTAAAACAATTTTTTAAAAAAATAGATGGATTTTTAAAAAATGGATGGATATTTTGAAAAATCCATTAGGTTATTTTTTTCATTTTCGGGGGTTTTTGAACAATTTGCAATTTGTACCTTACAACGTTTTTGAGGTGACCCATTCAATTAACGAAGTTGTTAAAAGGTTGAAGAGTATGTCAGTGAAGGGAATAAAATCAACACAATTTCTTGCCTCGTGTCTGAAACTCTTCTGAGAGAAATTTATCTCCAAAAATATATAAATCGTATTATTTTATACTAAGACAATGGCAACTATAGCTTCCTCGTTCTTTATTGAAAATGTCATGAGATGTGTTTGCTCTTTTCAGGTCAACCGAGGAAGTTGAGCGATTCAGAGAGGAGTCTGAAATTACCGTTAAAGGAGAAAATGTCCCTAATCCTATCCAGTTTTTTGAAGAAGGAAATTTTCCTCCATACGTTATGGAAGGAATTCGTAGACAAGGATACGCCCAACCCACTCCTATTCAAGCACAAGGATGGCCTATAGCCCTTAGCGGTAGAGATCTTGTCGCTATCGCCCAGACTGGTTCGGGCAAGACTCTTGGGGTAAGCGAGAAATTATTTGTAAATTTAAATAACTAAAAAAAATTAATTCAAATGTATATTTCATTCAAAGTGTATTATAAATAATCGTTACGATTGTCGATTTTCAGTATATATTACCAGCTATCGTGCATATTATTAATCAACCACGCTTGAATAATGGGGATGGGCCAATCGCACTAGTTTTAGCACCGACGCGAGAATTGGCGCAACAAATACAAGAAGTCGCTAATTGTTTCGGTGAAACGGCATCTGTTAGAAACACTTGCATCTTTGGTGGTGCACCCAAAGGTCCTCAAGCGCATGATTTGGAAAGAGGCGTTGAAATTTGTATTGCTACACCTGGCAGACTTATTGACTTTCTTGAAAGGGAAACTACAAATTTGCGAAGGTAAATATTTCCGTTTCTTTTCATTTAGCTTCCAATCACATTGTTTACTATTTTTTTGCAAATAATGAAAATTGAGGTGTAACATCTGCAAACTAAAAAATATATTCCCGAATCTCTTCTCACAGATGCACTTATCTCGTCCTCGACGAAGCCGACAGAATGTTGGACATGGGATTTGAGCCACAGATTCGCAAAATTATTGAACAAATTCGTCCGGATCGTCAAGTTTTAATGTGGTCCGCAACTTGGCCGAAAGAGGTGCGAGCTTTAGCCGAAGATTTCTTGACGGACTACACACATTTAAATATCGGCTCGCTGACGCTCTCGGCGAATCACAATATTATTCAAATAATCGATGTTTGCCAAGAATTTGAAAAGGATGTTAAACTGTTCCGATTGTTGCAAGAAATTGGAACTGAGAAGGAGAACAAAACTATTATTTTCGTTGAAACCAAAAGAAAGGTCGATGATATCACGCGAAACATCAGAAGAGATGGCTGGCAAGCTTTGAGCATACACGGCGACAAAAATCAGCAGGAACGAGACCACGTTCTTCAAGAATTTCGCAGTGGACGAGCACCGATTCTAGTTGCAACCGACGTAGCGGCTCGTGGTTTGGGTATGCGCGATTTCATAGATAGAAAAAAATACTTAGCATGCTTGATTAGTGAGACACGGTAAATAAACTGGGAAATGGCAACACTTATTATGGATTAGCCAGTGGTGCGTTAGGATATTGTAAGACCAGACGACAAGCTGTAGCGATGTGTGACATATTTAAGCTTGAAACTCTTTATGAACTTGATCATCGAGTCTATTAAGATATTAAGAATTCGTTGCATTATCAATTAGTAGTTATCAGGACTCGAAAATCCACACACAAGCTACCATTAAGTCAGACTGGTTTTCTCTTTTTCAGAGGCACAGAGTACCCTAAATCAACGCGGTGTACTGCCAGTATTGGGCAGACACAGTGAATATATTCATTTCACTATTTTCTGTTTTCGTTATGATCTTTTGTTTTACGTTTTATGATACACATATTAGAAACACCATGTGCCTTTGTCACATTTACTTTGAAAAATTCACTCGAGACTCGTTTAGTGCCTCTATGAAAGTTCAATGCACTCGGGCTTAAACCCTAAAATGCTGCCTTTATCCCAATGAAAGACAAAAAAAAATATTATCAGACACTACCGCTGTGTCTGTCTAATCACTAAGCAACTACCGGCAACAATTGCCCCGCTTTAAGCAAGTGGGAGATGTCTCTTGCCGATATGAAAACGAAGGTGGGTGCCATTTGAATTTTTGGATTCTTTGCATTCGGTTCATGGCAATTGCAATTGTGAAAAGCGAAAAACAAGAAATCTTGCGAGGAAGTGGGATTCTCTACACCAATCGCCCAGAAAAAATTACTAACCCCTTGTTTGCTTCATCAGAAGAACATAAACGGCATACTGGGGCCTTTCGTACTCCAGCAATAAAATGCTGTATCGCGTAGAAGCTATCGACTTGTTTAGTTGAAAAAAATCAATGAAAATATAATATTTAGTATGAAATGAAATTGTAACAATTTCCTACTATAAATCTGCTCAAATTGATTAAATTGGGACGTCTCTAATTAAAATGCTGATAATTTTGGATAATCAAGTACTTATAAATATTGAAATCAGCTATTAGTTAAGAATTAATTATACTTATATAATTATTACAATAATCTTATAGATCATCTAGTATGGTCTAAGTTATTTTGTTATTGCATGATTTCAAATACTTTACCTACAATGAAAAATGGTAATGGAATTTTTAAAAGGTAGTTCGTGGTTAATAGACGTGGTAAATCGTTTCGCAGATGTCGACGATGTTAAATACGTGATAAACTTTGATTATCCGTCATCTTCTGAGGATTACATTCATCGAATTGGACGAACCGGACGGAGGCGTCAAACGGGGACAGCCTACGCCTTCTTCACGAGTCACAATATGAAACATGCGGGAGACTTGATTGAAGTGTTACGCGAAGCGGGCCAGAATATCAATCCGCGTCTTAGCGAAATGGCAGAGCTGGCGAAATCCGGAAATTTCGGTAGCAGAGGTAAAGAATTACTCCATGAATAAAAGATGAGGTCAATATTAGGGTATTGAATTTTTTTAGAACAAAGAAAAACCTTTTCTAACTTTATCACCGACTTTTGAACCAATTATAACTCGAAGTGTCTATTTTTCGTTTTGAAATAATTACCTGTTGCTCAACGCGATCAAAAAGATCATACTAAAAATTTGTTAATATAAAAAATTATATAAAAACAAGTAAACGAATTTTTTCACATGTTCAGGTGGAAAGCGTTTCGGTGGGGTAAATCCAAGCCTCGATCGAACCAGACGTGGAGGCGGCGCCGATAATCGTGGTCGTGGAGGACCGATAAGAGGACGAGGACGTGGTCGTGGGGGAGGAAATTCATTTCAATCAGGTTCAAACAATTACTCTGGAGCTGATTATAATAATTATAATAACGGTAATAAACCAACGGGACAAAATACAGGGTATGGCTATTCCACTCAGAGGAATTACGGACAAACTAATTCCTCGCAGAGTTATGGAAATAGTGATAATAATTACGGAGCTAATTATCAGTATAGAAATAACGCGTATTAATGTGATACAAACACTGATAAGTATCAGTGGTAATAATTGTTTCTCACGGCACTATGTAGATTTAAAATCTACCGTTTGAAACATGCACCTAATAAGTTTTAGTCACGGGGGGGTGCCATTTGCGGAAAATAGTATTTACCTATTTAACAAATTCAAATGAGATGTATATTGGGTGAAAACTCATTTCATAGTTATCATTTATCATTTTAGTAATTACCAAAACATAAAAGTCTTGGTACAAGTCTCTTTAAACTTGTAGAGAAAAAAAAAGACTCTAATTACTTTAGATATTTGTGCCTACCCTTGTTGTTTTACAGTATTGAAAAGTGTGTATGTGTGCTGGCACATTATTACTCAGTATTATGGATGTTCCTCTCATTGAGAATATAAAAGACAAATTATTATTTATATTATTAGTTTCAGTCGTGATACGGTTACATTTTTTATGAGTTTCTAGGACAGTATTCTCGTTGAGAAACTAATAGAAATGTTTCGATTTAATCAGACTCTGTTAAAACATTTTTAGTTTCATTAGTATTAGTTTTAATTAAAAAAAGAGAAAGATTCGTGTGATTCTATGAGGTTGTGCGACCTAAAAAGCTGTTCAAAGTGTCTGTTCCACTTATTTCGTAACAATGTTGGGAATAAATAATAATTCTTCGTTCCCTGTTAATTTTTCTAGTTTGTTCAATGAATTCCTTATTTACAAAGAATGAAAATCTTTCTTTATTTCTGTGAGAAACGAGGATGGAGGAAATAATTGTTGTCATAGCGATAATTTCTTATGGATGTAATAAATATATCGTAACCATTCAAGGAAAGAATTAGTTTAATTATAAATAATATACCACCAGACAGGTTTCCCTTTAAAATGTATTACTAAAACATATGATAGGAATTAGATGGTGTTACCTATTACAATTGATAAATTGATTGTTAAAAAAAATGTCCTTATGCTGTTTTAAAAAGGAAGGTAAAAGATAAATTTAGGTAAAAGAAATACGGTTTCCAATAAAAAAAAACTAGAAAAATTGCAAAGATCTCAAACATATTCGGTTAAAGGAATGATTAGATTTGGATATGAATCTAGGGGATAGACGTAAAAAGAGAAATGCAGATAAGTAAAGGTATTTATTCAAATCACATAATTTTCTTTCCATAAATTATTTTATTTGATATTCGCAAAACTTCTTGTGTAAAATTCGATTGTTTATCCCCTTTATTTTACCTTTTCTTTGAATCGAATGCTGCCGAAGTCCTCACATTCGCTGAGTATTAACTGGTGTTCCCAATAAATAATGAAACAAAAGCTTGGGAGATTTGAAAAATATTGAAACGAAAAATTATCGTTAGTTACTAATATGACTGATGTGAGATCTACTAATTTTAATGACTTCGAAAATGTTGAAGTTCTACATACGTCTCAGATAACCAAATGGTGTCAAATTAAAAGCGCTCAGAAGTATCCATTACCCACTTTAACGCAAAAGAAAGTGCGAAAGTAAGGAGAATAACTTTGTATCGTTTGTTTTGCCGAAACGAGAAAGATTCAATGAAAATAAAATTATATGAACTTCAAAAAATAAATTTGACATGTGCGAATATGGACAATTCTTAATTTGTTCGTTTGAGTGATATGTAAAAACCACTTCTGTTTCTTATTTATAAAAAGTAATTCTATCAGTATTATTTTTGTAAGTTTATAAATGTTGGGTAAACATATACGAAGATCAAAAAGAAGAATTTCATTTCACTCTCGATACTGTGTTTTTTTGGTTACGCATTAAAAGCTTGAATTTTGGTACACCTTTAATTAAATTCAAAAATCTACATTTACTTATTTTTCGATTAAAATATGCAACCTTTAGAATAACGGTTCAATTTTTCCCGCGCTTTATTTACTTCATTCGGTTGCCCCCTCTACTCACTTCTAAAGATTTTGCCAGAATATTGGCGTTAATTATCGCTACAATTCCATTTAATTATTTTTACTGACCGCTGGGTATTCTCAGCTTGAGCTTTAATAATAGCTTCAGTAATGACGTCATTTTCAAAATAATTTGAGCAATTTATTAATCACGTTTGCGATATATATATTTATTTGCGGCGGTACACGGAAGGGACTATATCTTCTCGGCGGAGTACACGACCGAGTGTTGCCACTGACGTCTCCCTCTCATGAGTCGGTTTCACTCTGCAGCTGGACAACGCGTTCCTTGTTTTTTCTTATCAAAACTTTATAATTTTTTACAGAAACTTTTAATCGTGGCATTTATTCTTGTCAGACTCGCAAGCGGACATGTAAGTATGCTTATGTTTCTATTCGAGTTGCTCTTGGATTCCACTTTATTGCATTTTGCTACGTGGTATTTCCTCGCCTTTTTTTCTTCCTTGCCAAATCTGTCCCAACTATATGCGTATGCATCACATTCGGAGATGTGTATCGTACATGCACAGAAGATTCTTGATTGGCGTGCCGCCGATGTTAACAATTTGACGTTGTATTGATATTGTATCTTTACGAGGTTTAGACGTTACCTTCCGGCACTTCGACGTATTCTCGCACACTAACAACATCGATCTTTGTTATCCGTTATCCAAATGTGCTCTTCGCACGTTGTGCAAAGAGAAAGGAGTGTGTATCTTCATATTCTATAATTCACCGTGCGTCTTATCATTAGTTTTCTTAATTGATCCCTCCAGGATGAGAGGCACGTTTGTTTACCATCGGGTCAATACTTTTTATCCTAACCGACCAACTTTTTCCTCAAATGGGCGCTTTTTGAAGAGTATGAGTCCAACATATCCCACGAAATGAAGTTTTTTTTTGTTGCAATATTGGGCCTTCTAATTTTCCCCTTTTAAAGCATCCGCATTCTCAAAGTACCAATTTTGTTCATTACAAGCTTTACTTTAGCTTCACTCACTGGTTTGTAGGGTGAAATCTTGTAAGCTAATTTTGTCCCACTTCCACAAATTGGATTGACTGGAAACTTTGTGTACAAACTCGTAGTTTGGATGAGAATACAATAATATGTAAAAACAGTTTATATTTTGTCAGATATATTAGCACTTTACCGAGCGATAGCGATTCAACAATATTCGCATATCCGACCGGTCACTCGATGATATTAATGCTACATTATATTTATTCGAGACCGATTGTACTCGGTGTATGCGATTGATTTCCGCTTTGCCAATATTTCAGCATTTTTGCCCCAAGCTTTTATTTTTTAGTGATTTGTTCAAGGCTGTTCTTCATTCTTATTTAAACAAATATTGTTTTTTCTTTTACAACTTTCCTTGATTTTGACACTGGAAGTGACACTTGTAGTCAAATATTGTATTCCTATAGAAAGTTTAAATTGGACTTTGGCAATTTGAATTTCAAAGTAATTAGTTTTCTCAAAATAGTAGTGCCATCGATCTCTGTTACTGAAATTTGTGTTATATGCCCCTTGTGCAAAGAGAAAGCAAGATGCTTGTTCTCTATACTTTTGAACCTTGGACACCAGGTGCTCGCACGAACGACGGAGTCGGGTCATTATTCAGGCATCAAAATTGGAGCGGAATGGGACTTCAAAATAAGGGTTAATGATAATTAATCATGCATCTTATTATCAGTTTTCTTACTGTACCTTTTTTAGGATGAGAGACACATTTATATGCAATTAGGTCAACAATTTTTTTTGGAAAACTTATTTCATTATTTTCTATTTTTATAAGGGAGTGAATTGAAAAGAAAATAGGTACACGTATCCTAGGAATTGAAGTTTTTTGGAATATTAATTCATTTTTAAATCTGATAGTATTCTGATTTATTAAAATGGGATACAAATTGAAAAAAAATTGCATGGTTTTTTTTCAGTTTATAAAACTTATAAGTAAATAAATTTTTATATACATTTTGTCACAGTTCTGGATAAATAAACAACACAGAAATAGATTTTTTATCCATTACTATTTTCCCTTCAGTTTAAAAGATGCATATTTTATTATGCATATTCTTTATTATAGCGTTAAATATTTACAGTTGTTATATCTCTATCCCTCGTGTCTTTTTCCAAGCTGATTATGTAACTCGGAGGAAATATCTGCAGTTATTTTCCTACATTCAAACTTTTGCTCGGTATTTCCTTGTTGCAATTCCGAGTGACATTCTGTATTACAATGTTTTCAATGTGGATGGAGTTGAATAAATTGTGGGAGTACATCGAGGCACTTTCTTTGAGAAATAGAGAAAATATTTGGAAAACAGATTTTTACGAAATGTAAAATGCAAAACTTGCAATTCTAGTGTCAACATATTTAATTACTTCATATTTTTAATCACTTTTTTACTATAGAAACTTCCCTCTTTTTTTATGCATTTTTGCTTATAATGAAAATTCTCGTTGAATATATTTCATTCAAAATTTTTTAGTATTCGACAAAGATATTTATGTAATGTTTTATAAATTGCGGTTGCTCAAAGTGGTGCAATTCTCCTCTCTATAAAATACAAAAAAATGAAAATTTCTGCAAGACTTCATTCTCTTCTATGAGAACATGGAAAAGTCTTGTAGGCAATTTGCAAATAAAATAAGACAATTTCAAATTTGGTAAACTTTCTTTCACAGGGCTTACAGAGATCGTGACCGTGGCGATAGACGCGGTGGTAACAACAGCCGTGGCGGACGGTTTGGAGGAAGAGACACGGCTGCTCGCTTTGGCGGACCTCCTAGTCGCGACAACAGTTTCAATGCAGGGAGTTCCTTCAAAAATCGTCAACCAGGGGAACGTCTTCGGAAACCCCGCTGGGACATGAGCAGTCTTCAACCATTCCGCAAAGATTTTTATCAACCCCACGTTAACGTCACATCTCGCAGCATGCATGCCGTAGAAGCTTACCGATCGGATAAAGAAATCACAGTTAAAGGAATAAACGTTCCAAGTCCTAACATGTTCTTCGAGGAAGGTGGATTTCCCGATTACGTTCTAACTGAAATTCGTAGGCAAGGTTTCGGAGCACCTACCGCTATTCAAGCTCAGGGTTGGCCGATCGCTTTATCGGGCCGCGATATGGTCGGTATCGCGCAAACGGGATCAGGAAAAACTCTGGCTTACATCCTGCCAGCGATTGTACATATAAATCACCAGCCCCGTTTGAATAGAAACGATGGACCGATAGCGCTTATATTAGCTCCAACGCGCGAGCTCGCTCAGCAAATTCAGCAAGTGGCTTCCGATTTCGGAGCATCGTCCCAAGTTAGGAACACCTGTATATTTGGTGGTGCCCCAAAAGGTCCGCAAGCGAGAGACCTTGAGAGAGGTGTTGAAATTTGTATCGCGACACCTGGACGTCTCATAGACTTTTTGGAGCGCGGAACCACGAATTTGCGTCGTTGCACTTATTTGGTACTCGACGAAGCCGATCGTATGTTGGACATGGGTTTCGAGCCACAAATTAGAAAGATCGTCGAGCAAATCAGACCGGATAGACAAACTCTCATGTGGTCCGCAACGTGGCCAAAGGAAGTACGAAATCTAGCGGAAGAATTTTTAACGGACTACATACAAATTAATATTGGTTCGCTGCAACTCGCAGCTAATCATAATATTCTACAAATAGTTGACGTATGCGAGGAGTATGAGAAAGAAGGCAAACTCATGAAGCTCTTAGAGGAAATTTCTAACGAACCGGAAAACAAAACCATTATTTTCGTTGAAACGAAAAGGAAAGTAGACGATATTACCAGGGCCATCAATAGGTACGGTTGGCAAGCCATTGGTATTCACGGAGACAAAAGTCAACAGGAAAGAGATTATGTATTAAATCGTAAGAACGGACACTTTATTTATTCCCATTTGTAAAAATATGGAAAGATTCGAAGTTGATTCAAACGAGAACTATACTCTTTGAGACTGAGATGTTGGAAGAGACTTTTTCGATGTCTTTAACCCTTTGACTGCTAAAGACGTATATATACGCTTTAACAAGTCCATCAATATATACGAAAGGCGTAAATTTACACCCTCTGCAATTTTTTGCTTCTAAAACTTTTTACTGTTTTACCAATTCATTCAACATGGAATTTATCGCTCTATGTAACATAACAACCAAGTATCGGTAATTGTTAGGGTTATTTGTAATTATTATTTTTTTTAAACCCTAAGATTGATAAATCACTTAAATCTCACTGTCTCACATGAAATAACGCACCGTCCATATTGATGGATTCCTCCTAGAGCGCGCCACAGTCAAAGGGTTAAGGATCTTGGTGTTCTCCAATTTTACTTTTATGCCGATGCAAATTTTAATAACTCGGGAGAAATTCAATATCCTTGGTAAAACCTCGAACGCAAACACTTTCTATCCAATTACTCTAAAAAAAAACCCTTTCTTGATTAGATAAAAACTCGAATATTATAACATATGAATCACAAGTTAAAGGAATTTATTAGTAACCCGTCTTGTATTTCTGGTACCTGAGACGTGTCAGGATTCGGTTTCTGTACAGGATCAAATTTCAACATTCGTTCCTTCTGGTACTCGGGTTTAATCGAGACAAGAATACTCTCGTACATGGTCAGTCTATTGAAGCTCGAATACCACTTCCATATTTTTGCATAAATACTTGACTTAAATAGCGATACTGATCGTTACCAAATAACATTACAGAATTCCGGAGTAGCAGATCAGCTATATTAGTGGCTACAGACGTTGCTGCGCGTGGTTTAGGTAAGAATTAACGCTAAAGAGGATAACGATTAGGATGTAAGGGTCAGGCTGCGATGGTTGTTTCACGGTCGTGAGAGTTCTGATTATCCGAAATGTGGCAACGGATGACGGCATGTGCCAGACTGATTGACGCTGGTGCTCCAACAGTGTGAATGTCAATATAAACGTATATATATAGTATATTTATATATATATTTAGCAATTTTGGGGAGTCCCGGTTGCAAAGTACATTTTGAAAGCTCCAGTTCCATAAAATACATGAACAGCGATAGAAGAAAAAAAAAAGATATGAGCGTTATGGTGCATTTTCAAGATAGGAGATTACTATTTTTTCTGCTGCTTTCGTTTATTACATCCACGTGATATGGGCCCAACAGTAGATACGTGTCGTAACTGGAATTAAATGCTGGAGTGGGGAACCCAGTGTAGACGAAAACGTTGGAGTGATCACTGATTCATAATCACTTTCTTTCAGGACAAACTGATGCAGTTCTGTTGCGAATTGTATTTATTGCAATAAGGTAGCATAGGATGATTCCGAGATACTTTTGTACTTACCTCGTCAACACGGAATGTTTATCTTGGAGAAGATATAATCTCTGTTGAAGTGCAAAAGACACCTCGGAAGATTTCAGCCGTTAGAGTAGTGTAGGAAGAGGAGAGACTTAGGATTTTAACGGAGAAAGAGGAATATTGATTTGTGATCTCTAGTCTTGTCAGTCTGGTATTAACGTGCTGTTCTATGTGTTTTCAGAGGCACATGCGACGGAGTTTTATCAATGATAAGAACTCTGGAGAAGCTTGCTTTGGAATAATATAAATGAAATGGGACATGACTGATCGTCTCTGTCCTCTCGCAACAAGCTAATTGAAACGCTGTGCCTCAGCTCACCGTGCCACTCGCAAATAACACACACTCTAACTCTGTACCTGCGACGGTCCAAAGTATGGAAGAAAAAAAAAAGCTTGTAGTGTTAGAACATTGAGCAGCAAGAGCTTTTGAATGATCATCTGTAGAGACATCCATACTTTGGTGCGGGATGAGAAGGGTGTGAAGTCACTATCAGTAGTAAACAAATAAAAATGTATACAATTCTCGAGCTCGCTAAATATGCGCTATGTGCGAGACTTCCATGAGAACCATCTGAGCTCTGATTCCTCTACATTTCCAAAAATGCATTTACATTTCCAGCCAATGTGCAAGTACAGGTAAATAAAGAATGCGCTTCGATCTTTGTGGTCAATTTTTTCATAATTCACGTTCAAGTACACGCTGTAAATAGAAGAAGCGTTGTCGCGTTACGCGTTCACTCTATTTTTCTCTAGAGTTCAGATTTGTCATTTTAGGCCAACGAGTTCTGGTTGAAATTGTAAAGATATTGTTTATCAGTTCAATTCTTTACATTTGAAAATTTTCATGGCAATGATTCAGCCAAAGTGTGTCTCCCGTTTAGGCACTAGGATATTTCGTACAAGTCAAAGAAATTATTTTTGTCGTGAATAATTCTGATTTTGTTCCAGTCTGGCACCATAGAGCCATTTTTGATCCACCTACGGGTACCTTATAAATCTCTGGGATATTTTGATGCTGTACTTAGAACTTGATATTTGCGTTTAACCGATATAATTTTTTTACGTTTGAAGGATATAACATATACCATTTCTTTGGCTGACGTATCAAGTGTATTCACAATTCTTCATTCTATTTACAGAGTACTTGTTGGTGTTAAAATAAATATACATATATATATATACAATTGCTTTTAACATCTTGCCTTATTAGAGTGATTGTATCGCCACAAAGAAAAGACTGGTGGTTAAAGTTTTGTCGTACTAATCTTATACTTTGCGCAGATGTGGAGGATGTCAAGTTTGTGATTAATTTGGACTACCCGTCCAATTCTGAGGACTACGTACACCGTATCGGACGTACTGGGAGATCTCAGCGTACGGGCACAGCGTATGCATTCTTTACGCCTGGCAATGCCCATAAGGCGAATGACTTGATTCAAGTACTGGAAGAAGCTAAGCAGGTCGTCAATCCAAAGCTCTACGAGCTTTCGCGGAATCCAGGAGTTTATAAACGTATGACCTTGTATTTCCATTGAATTCAAATTATCTATGCACTTTCATCGTACTTCGTCAACAGTGACAATATGTTTTTAAAATTCTAATAGGTGGCCGATATGGTGCAAGGAATAACGCAGGCGGAGCATCTCGAGGATCTGGCGGTGGACGTGGTGGAGGTAGCCGCGGATCGCGTGGAGGAGGTGATAGAGGAGGTCGTTTCGATCGATCAGGTGGAGGCGGTAACTCCAATGACAGGAATAACAAGTGGGGAAATGGCAATAATGGTAAGAAAGCTACATTTTTTTTATATTAAATTCTACAATCACCATTGAATACATTATTGAAGTATCGATTGCCTTCACAGTATTTTCGAAATGTCATTTTTCGAATATGTTTCCAATAGAAATGCAAATATTGGCAATCTCTTATCAGAAAAAAAATCTTATAAAACGAAATGAATGCAATTTTTGACTTACTTGATCTCATAAGTTCAAAATTGCATTCATTTCGTTTTATTAGATTTTTTTTCCGAGAAGAGAATGCCAATATTTGCATTTGTATTGGAAACATACTCGAAAAATGACATAATATCGACTGGTCTTAATCTGACCAGTCGACATTGGATGTAACGAAGTTTAGAAGCTTTTTCTTATATACTTTTGCATTTTTTGTTGTTGTAATTTTTGCTTATTGAATTTACAAGGTTGTAATAATCCAGAAGCGACTTTACAAGGTTACCGTGTATGATTTACTATGAATATTAAAAAAATATTAGCCCCGCTAAAATTTAAAAAATTGACAGAGTTAAACCGTGCAGGATAATTATAGAGCCATGATTTCCTTGAATTTTATTGAATTTTTCGAAGCTTGGAATTCCTTAAAACAATTTATAGAAAAACCTGAATTTCAAGGAAAAACTCTAAAAGTCTAAAGACTTCAACATGAAAACACCGATACCTAATTGCAGAATTATCATACTCGGGTAGTTATTAAAGTATTTATAGAAATAAGACACAGAAAAAGGTAAAGCGTAGGTTTTCTTGGTTTTACGTGACTCATTAAAATGTTGTTTCAGGTGTGTCAGGGAACAATTACGGATCGAAAAGTTACGGTACACAAAGCAATTACGGAAGCAGCGCAAGTAATAACGGATCTGGGTTCGGTCAAAATGGAGGTTCTTTCGGGGCAGGTGGGAATAACTACCGGCAGCAAAACGGCTACTGATATCAAATTTAGAAGGGCGCTGTAAATTATGACAGTGAAAAAGTAGGAGGCTCTCAAAACTCTGTTATTTCAGTTCAACGGAAGGTCGAAATGGAAAGCGTTCGAGTTTTTCAGACAGAATTGAAGTTTTCCAAATATTTATACCCTATATCTCATAAGTTCCTGGCATAAAGAGAATTCAGGTTAAAAAGCAAAGATTTGTCGTTTCATCGAATATTAGCGCAGAATTTCTTCAACCAATAAATATCAACATATCTCGTTTTTAAATGAGTTAAAGGCATCGAATTTTCCATTTCAACTGACAATCCTTCTCAATGCAAATCAAGAACTTCTAAAAAGTCTAGCCGAGTCTCCAATTTCACTTTTATACAAAACTATTTCGAGTTTCTTTGATTCTGCGTTGAAGGTCCACTTTCTTCGGGAGGTCGATAGAATTATATGAAGGTCTTTCAAAAAGCAAATGTTCACATTTACGCGTGTTCATACAGAAAGAAACCGTTTTCCATGCATGGGGTCAATTTATTGCCTGATGCACTTACAAATTCTTCAAGGGTTATGCTTCTCATTTTCATCAATCCGTAATATTTACTATTTTGCACATCATAACAGTACGTTATATTATATTCTCATTTAACAGTAAGGAAAAGATAACTAGAGGACATTAGACAAATGGCTCAACCGGTTTATGAAAGTGCTGTGCATTGTATGAAAGTTTTTCAATTTAGTGATGGTATGTATATGCAATGCAACAGTTACCAGATACAGAAATCGTGTAGACATTCACAAGGTACATAACCGGATATTGACAAACGTATTACTTTGGTTATCGTATGAACAGAACATGTATTATATTTACAAAAATAATGAATAAAGATCAATCGATATTGGATGTATCGAAGTTTTGAAGTTTTCTCTTATACTCTTTCAAATTTTCTCTTGCCATTTTTTTCTAAACTGAACTTACGAAATCACGGTGACTCAAAAGAAATATAGAGTTACTCTGTGTGATTTGAAATTAATCTTAATATTGTATATATTATATTTAAATATTAAAAATATTTATCCCGCTAGGACTTTAAAAATTGAGAGACCTAGACCGTGCAGAAAAATTGCAGAGCAGAAAAGAATTGAAAATTTCGAATTCCTTAAATTCATTTATAATTTTTATTTATTTGTTATTTTCTTTAATTTCACAACAATACCTTGGTACATAATGTGTATCCATACCAAAATATCATCAGTTAAAATGCACCTTGTAATAATGATAAAAAGTGATAAGGAAGAATATCGCGTAAGGTATTTCAACAGAAGTGGTTTTAATTTTGTCGACGGCTATTTTCAGTACAAGCCAATAATTTTGCAACCTTTTGTTATGCATCATTTTATATTTTGTTGGTAATTTTTAATACAAAGATATAGAAACCAGGAATAATTTATCAACAGAATTGAGAGATAAGGTCGAAATACAATTTGCATTCTAAAATGTTGCACAAATTTTTAGGGATTTCAAAAATACGTCAATAATTCAAAATACTCCACTCGATACGGAATGCAATCGAACTCTGGAGATAATTATAAGAAATGATTAATTTATGTAGAAATTTCCTTTATTGTTATAGCGAACGATACTATCTTGCACAAAAAGAAAGTACATACTACGTAATTGAAGATAGAAATCATTTAGCATCGGATTATTTGTTAAAGGAAAATTCTGCATCTCAAGAAATGTGGTAACAGTGTTATCATATCATATATATTGATATTGAGTTATTTTTGGAATAAATTGTTCTATTTAATTTAATATAATATTACTTCATAGATAATAACGTGTCTAATGTTGAATAGACGTCGAGTTGAAGTTTTCCCGATTAATTAATCAAACTATATTTTAAAAAAAATAAACTGTAACGTTTAACGTAGTTGCATCTTTTCATATATCGTATATTAAAACCTTTTCCTGATAAGGGAGTGACGTTTGGTCACACGTTCGCGGAGACTCAATCGCCAATGTTGGCATTCAATAATTCGATTGGACGGTTTATTTTATCGGAAATCATACGATGAGGTCAGAGTCGGGATGATTCAAGCATGAAATGCCATTTTAAGGACAATGCGCAAGTATGTAATTGTATTGTCCCTATTTATTAATTGGAACATGTCATTCATATTATTATGTCTAACCTTATAAGACGACCAGTGTAATAAGAAAAGTATTGTTTTGAAAACATAAAGAACTAGATAAGGTTAAGAAATCGGTTTCATTGATGATAGTAGGACATCCCAATTATGAATCATATAATAATTGTGATATATTCTCTTTCGCGTAGTATTCCATTCTCTAGAATTAAACTGTTTGTAAGATTAAAGCCGGCGTGCGATTGAAGGTTAGGGAAAACATGTTTCGAATTTTATGGTTGGTTTATGCTTAACTCCTAACTCAAATAATAATTTAATCATGACTTAAAAGTTCAATAAATGCATCGTTATTAGACTGGGTGAATTAAACTTATAAGTTAACATTAAGTTATGGTTGAGAATTAACCCTTAGAGGTCACCAGGGGTCAAACTGACCCCAGGTGCAAAAATGGTTCTTTTGCGCATTGCCTCCTTGTTGATTTTTATCGCTATTTTGAAAATTTGATAAAAATTTTTGCCATGATATTCTCATTCTAAAAGGTTCAAGCTAATATCCTGAATTTTTATGAGCCGTTCGGAACGAAACTGGCTGGGGTCATTGCGACCCCGTGTGACCGATGCGTTATTTCTAGAACGCGTGACCTCTAAGGGTTAATAAGTATCAACTAGCCATTAGAGTCTCGGCTAAGTTTTGTAATAACTGCTGAGTTTAGAGCAATATACTGCAATTATGGAGCAATTAATACTGAGATCGAACATGTATATTTTTATGAATGTTCAAGCTAATTTTTAAATGGAATTTCTGTTGTTGATTTGAGGTGATGACTCGGTCGAATCATAATACATATACAGTACCGTTCAAAAGTTGGAAACAGTCGTATCTTTGTATGAAATAAAAAATCTTTCGTTAACATTATAAAAGCAACCGATTATAATAAATTTTATGAAAACTAATGACTATTTTAGGTAAAAACATCTACTCTAAGTCTGTGTTCAAGAAATTCTTGCTATTATTTACTTAATTAAAAATCTACTTTGTTTCCTTTACATTTATTGGAATTGTAATCCCTTTTTTTACTATTTGTCCAGTTCGAGATTGTAGTAAATAAATTTAGTATATTCATTTTTTATATTTTTAATTAAAGTTTCTTGCTGCTTGACTTTTGAACGGTAGTGTGTACCTCCCTAGCGCGCGAAATGCGGTATTTCAAAATTCTTTTGAGCAAAACATATGTATATGTACGAATAAATCGATGCGATTCGTGAAATTTATTTGAGAAACAATTACATTTTCACTAGATTTGTAAATATACGTATCCTGAATTATCTGATTCTTGCGTAAGAGATGTTCCTACGAGTCTTTTTCCATGAACGTAACAATCATTCATTTTTAATTCTGACGTCACAGCTAATTTCATTCAGGGCTGTGCGTGGAACGGTAAGACGTTTTCCAAACGCACTTATTTTGAATTCAGAGTCAAGAATTTAACGACGATACGTGAATTTCGGGGAACCAAGAGTCGCGTAACCGTGAAAATCATTGAAGGTCTCGATATCCGGGTTTCGGTAAACAAGAAGAAACGTGGAATTCAAAGGGTGTCAAGTTGATCGAATAAATTGAGGAAAAAAAATTCCGGTGTAGCCGGTTGACGTCAGCAATCGAGGAAACCATAGTGGGAGGCGATACACAAACTTGATATGGCGTCGCGACGCGCGCATAATGCCGTCAGACCACCTTCGGAGACGGATGCGTTACAACGATAGTGTCGGAAACGGAAGATTTTCATTTTGGGTGTATAATTGTAATTACAAGTGTATCAACGTTCTGTGATAAAAAGCAAGTGTCAGTTGTTGTACCAACGATTCTACCATGACGGAGGAACGTAAAGATGTACGGGTTTGGTGCGATGGATGGTAAGTGGAAATATTCGTGAGAAAGTTTTCGTAAAAGGAGGTGCCAATTTTCACGTGCAATTCAGTGACAGATGACAATTTCGTTCACGTGTTTGGCTTTTCACCGTTTAAAAAAATGAAATTGCAACAAAGTTCGACATACGCGTTCCCGTTTTCTCTATGGACACTCAAAATGAATTACAGTTTCGGAATTTTTATGTTACGAACGGTGAGATTGATACCATTCGATCGATTCGACGTTCAAAGTGGTTTGAAGTTATCGTTCAATGAAAGTGATCGCTCAGCATAAAAATCAATCAACGGATTCGTTAAAACGAATAAGCTTTTGAATGGAAGTATCCAAATTGATGGAAGTTGATGTTGCATATTCATACCAATTAATTATTACCGGAAGAATGGGATCATTTGTCCTTTTCCTTTATTGTCAATGTACAGATATTTTTCAAAAGCAACGGACCCACCCATGAACCCTAAAACTGCCCTGGAATCTTTTTTTCCTATAACACAGATTCCGTGATAGGGGGTTGGTCAGTTGGTTTTTGAAAACCTTGTATAACTTTGATTGAAAGATGCATACAATTTTTGTAACGTTCAATTTAATTTGATTCTTGTAACACATAAATCTTGTGTACTGTGTGCAAATTTTTTAAATAATATTTTTTCTGCATTAATAGAGACCCTGGAGGATATTGTATTATTTTTGTATTTGAGTTCTGTCGTCACTAAAAAAGTGTAACATTTGAATAAAAGGCACAAGTGCCAACATTGACTTTAACTAATGTTCGAATTGCTGTAGCACGCTAATATACAGGCGGCCCATGACTTTCGCACATTTTTAAAAATTCAACTTTGTAAGCCTTTGCGGTCGAATGTTCCCTCTATGGGTTGACATAAAAGAGTCGACGATAAAAGGTTCCTGGAAACAATTATGCCCACGAATGACGAATGATTTTACTTTTGAAGAAACACCGGAAACTATCACCAATGAAATAATTAGTCTCGTGAATGAATTTAACTCGGACGTCAACAACGACGATGTTAATGAATTAATTGAATCTCACTCGGCACCGCTGTCAAATGTATATCTAATTGAGCAACAGTTGATTAACAATAAAATACACGACGAAAGTGAGGAAGAAGAAGCCGATAAAAACGTAAAGACATTGACGATTAAAAATATGAATGAAGTCTTTATGCATCTAGACAAATTTTTAACTATTATGGAAGAATGCGATCTCAATGGAGAACGTTTATCTCGAGTACGTAGGGCAATACAAAAAGACACTGTGCGTTATAGAAATCTTTATTACGAAAAGAAAAAAAAGGAGCTACTCGACTAACTCTCGACAAGTTTATAAAGAAAACACCCGAAAGCTAAATAAATAAATAAATACTTTAAAACACCGTTTTTGGTGCATACTTTTTTACATCCCTCTACTTTCGAACATTCAACATTCACACACACTTTCAGGAACCAATTGTGTGCAAAAGTCGAGGGCCCACTGTAATCAATAATTTTCTCCGTTTCTTAATTTTCAATCTTTCGTTGGTCAGATTTTCTTGATAACAATTATTTTTCTTCAAATTCGAAGATAACCGCATGTAAACTATTTCCACTATAACTGGTCGTACTTAAAAACGAAAAAGGATAATTGTCAATTCCCTAGTTTTCTAACATTTTTTCCCTTAATTGGTATGGTTTAGTTTTTTTCAACTTTCTGCTACCTCTTTAGGTAAAAAAAAGACAGATAGATTTTTGATGTATTTTAATAAAATGAAATATTCTCTGCAAATTACAAATTATAACAAATATATCGTTTATTGTATTAATCAAAGTCACAAATTGCTCTCAAGGTTGTAATGAATAAAAAAAATATATTCCTTGTAAATAATTAAAGATTACATCTCAATAAATCGTCTACATAACCGATTTCCCAGTAAATACCAGGAGCAAGTAGTTAGGAATCTAAATATTAAATTAGCATCTAATTAGCACTTAATTTTGCAGTAGGTGGACATTTGTTGATCTTTAGTAGAGGAACGTTGCCTAAGAAAGTGACTGGTTCCCACAAACGTTACCACCAAAACATGCTCTCGCAACTGGTAAAAATTACTATCGATAGTGAGCCAGTACTTTAGCTACTTTCCTGGCTGTTATTTTAAAAATAGCTCGACATCGACCTTGAATTGTAATGATATCTCACATTTTAAAAAGCGCGGAGGACTAATGAACGGAAGTGGCGAGAGAATTTTATCAAAGATTCAAGAAACAATTAAGCAATTTCCAACTATCTTTTAGCTTATTTTATTTATTATTTGTTTATTTTGAGTAATAAACTATTTATAATATTGCATTTTTCCATTCTCGTATTCGCTTACAAATTCGACATCAATGGAGCAAATTTTAAAACTCGGTCGTGTTAAAAAATTCAAATTAAACATATCTTCCTTCTTCAAACATTAATTGCACGAGGAAAAAGGAGCTGTTGCAAATGAGATTTGCCTTGTCTCTTTCCTTTCCGCTCAACCCACGGAAATCTTTAATAATTATGTAGGCTGATGTGTCGCGTGTCTCACTTTCATGTTACTCTGGAAGGTTCAATGCTAACGGCCTTGCATTGCTACAGTATTAAATAACTACATCCCTGATCATTTTACCCCTGTTATAAAAAAAATTCAGACACGTTACGTGTATTTGAGCTTCGGATTCGGTTTCAGAATGTAGAAATATCAGGTCGAGTAACTTATTTATTTTACAGCGATTCATTTGTTGTAATGCCATTCGCAATATACCACTTGGGAACTCTTTTACTTTCTGCGAGTGTATTCTTACTTTTTTTTCTCCATGAATTCATTTTAAACGTTATTAGATTTTTTGGGGAGAAAAAAATGAATAAAGACAGAATCGCAGGAACTTATTACTCGACCTAATGTATTAGAAATACTTGTTGAGGCTTCAAAAGCAGGAATCGTGTTGTGGATCTGCGTTATATGCTTCATGCAAATGAGAATACAAGTATCTTATCACGGACTATAAAAAGCATTTATGACATGGGTCTCGCTACCTCTTTAATCCTTTCACTGTTTACGCGAAATATGCTACCTACGTTATAAAGTTTGTAATTTAACTATTCACATCATGGACATTTCTCATGTTTCGGTACTTACTTCACACATTTCACAGATTTTCATAGCTACTTGTCTGTTTTGAATTACTTATAACAAATTCAAAGTCCATAAACGTCCTTCATTCCGAACGAAATTTGATTTTTCGTCAAATAATTTGATACAAGTTGCTAAAAATTGAATTTGAAAAGTAAAGTATCTGGACCAGTAGGTCATACAATTTATATCATCCTTTCTTTGCTTGTAACGATCGAATAATTGTTGGCACAGATACGTATCCATTAAATTAATATTATTCGCAACTGCTGTGACTGAAATGAGTATCTATGGTATATTGTGGATTCTACCATTAGATAAACCACCAAAATCATGTCTATTATACCGTATTTCAAACACCATTGTTCCAACTTATACACCATGGGTGGCTGTTATATTCCACCGTTTGGCCTCTTTCTCCTGTAATTAACCCTTAATGGTCACCCGGGGTCAAAATGACCCCAACCGAAACTTTAACTAGAATTACTATAAATTATTGGCGCCCGATTGGTCTAGCCTTCCCTCCAATAGTGCTTTGGGATTTCCTTTGTAAGATAAGATTAACGTCGGGAAAACCCTCTTCAAATGTCAAAATAAATACCTTTTTTGAAGCGCCCACTTTGAAGTTATTTTTTTTTATACACTCTGATATCTCAAGAATATCACCCTAAAATTTTATGAAAAAATATTAAAAATTGCCAGAGTTATGATTTTTTTAGTAAACAATGGTATTTTTTACGGATTGCCTCCTTCCTGATTTTTTTTCGCCATTTTGAAAATTTGATAAAAACTTTTTGCGATGATGTTCTCATTCTAAAAGGTTCAAACTAATATCCTGAATTTTTATGAGTCGCTCGGAATGATATTGGCAACGTGGTAATTGCTTAAACATGGCTGGGGTCATTCTGACCCCGTGTGACCAATACGTTATTTTTAGAACGTGTGACCATTACCGGTTAATCCCACTTTTATTGAATCGTGCGACTGTAACATAATTAAATTTCCTTTTCAGCTACGATATGGTCCATTTTGGTCACGCCAATTCACTGAGACAAGCCAAAGCATTAGGAAGTTATCTAGTCGTAGGTGTTCACACAGATGAGGAGATAGCGAAACACAAAGGACCACCGGTTTTCACCCAAGAGGAAAGGTAACATCGTACGACCACAATTCTTACTGTAACTTAGAGGTTTCTAAAACCTGCAAACTAGTAGTTTCTTGTTTGCAATCATATGTATTTTAAAACCCAATATCAGTTCAATCTTATTTCTATTTTTTTAAATGGATAATAACTATATTATAACTATATTCTATATTAACCCTTAGAGGTCACTAGGGGTCAAAATGACCTCAAGTGCAACTGGAAGCTAGAATTACTATCAGTTATTGGCGCCCGATTTGTCTGGCCTCCAGTCTAATGGTGCTTTGGGGTTCTCTTTGTAAGATGAGACTAGGGTCAGCCCAATCGTGGCAGCGGTTCCTTCGTGGCAGTCGATTTTTAGAAGAAAAAATAAAAACCTTTTTTGAAACGTCCACTATGGAGCTTATATATTTTTCCATACGCTATGATATCTCAAGAGTATCACCCTAAAATTTTATGAAAATATATTAAAAATTCCCAGAGTTATGATTTTTTAAAATAAAAAATGGTTTTTACGCATTGCCTCCTTTCTGATTTTTTTTCGTCATTTTGAAAATTTGATAGAAATTTTTTGCCATGATATTCTCATTCTAAAAGGTTCAAACAAATATCCTGAATTTTTATGAGTCGTTCGGAATGATATTGGCAACGCGGCAATTGTTTAAACATGGCTGGGGTCATTCTGACCCCGTGTGACCGGCACGTTATTTTTAGAACGTGTGACCTCCAAGGGTTAAATGGAATAACTATATTTTATATTAAAATGGATAATAATAAAGTCACAATTCCAATTTCGATAGTATTCACAAAAAACATTTTAAAAACGTGTCAATATTTTGACATAAGATGGAACTTTATACTTTTCTATATTTCTTGACAGTATTAACCCTCAGTTACCCCACGTATTTTTCATCTACTATTGCCCAATTGGGGTCAAAAGAGGATCACGATATTCTCTGTCTTGTATCCTGAGTAAAAACCGGTCAATTTCTTTTAGCTGTTTTTCAATTGAAGGGTCTTTTCATGCTGTAAAGGACTGCAGCCATTAAATCCTTGCAAGTTATAAAATGTAAATGTTATTGAATAATGTAGAAAACTTGTTCGATCAGGAATAGTAAAAAAACTGGAACACGTGGACCCATTTTGACTGTCTTGACTGAGTAATTGAGGGTTAATAAAATTGTTCACCTACGATTATAGTTTTATATCACGATTATAATTCTTAGTCCACGAAAATACGTGGGGTAACTGAGGATTAATATTATCGAGATCATTATTTTTCATTTTATTTATTTTTTATTTAAAAAGGATGTTAAAAAGCAATATATGCTATTTTATCATTTTTGTCAATTTCATTTTTTATGGAGTTAATCTATTTGTGCACTGAATGGCTCAAAGATAGGAAAGCGAAAAGTTCCATCTGATGTCGCAATATTGACATAGTTTCTATTGGAATATGGGAGTTGGTATTAACACTAGAACTACCACACCAGTCATTTTGACTGGTTAGACAATTTTATTTTGTTATTCCTACTTCATGTTACATTTTTTTCCGCAATGATGTAATGACTTTTGGAAAGATAGCTAAAGGATTATTATAATGAACTTTAATTTTGTTTCATACATTTAAAATAAAAGTAATTTTTTTTAAAGTAGAAATAGCTACGTCTCAACTGTCGGTAGTTCTAGTGTTAAATAAAAGACAAATTGAGAAGACTGTATTCTTTGTTAAAGTCAATTTATTTCCTTGACTCGAAGGACGTCCTTTCTTAGCAAGAGTCAAAACTGAACTAAAACTGAAAAGACTTTTCTGAAAATGCATAGAAAAGCTGACCCCTAATTTTTAAGAGAAAATTTTACGACTTGGGTCTGCCATGTGTTTTTCACACTGGCCACTTGGGCACAGATACCACAAGAGGCCCATTGAATGTTGACAGCAGAAATAAAACATTGCCTTATTTGAGACTTGGTGTCTCTTAACTCTAGATTTATTTTCGTTTATTTATTTAATAATAAATCAACAGTTTCAACATGATTTCAATAAATACTATTGAAATTGGAAATTTGACGTTATCATTAATTTCTTAACATAGAAAATAAGTTTTAATTAATAGTGAGTTTTTATATACAGTGCAAAACCTTCATAAAACGACAGAAACGTATTTAATTGATTACTAAATCAAATGAAAATGCTATTTCCTAGCGCTCCAAGCTATAGAGTGCAATTCAGAAAATGACCGAGTCCTCGGCTTTTGCATTATTGTATTTATCTTATCGTACTAGAAACAAAATGTTACTTTGAGCGCTATGTTCTTAACTAAAAAAAATACGATAGGTCGTTCCCAAGGCCTTGACCTTCTTTTCAGCAAACTATCTTATTAATTAAAGACACAAGATACCAATACATAGAATGTTTGCAGCCTGAAACCATAATCGATATACCAGTAAGCGGTTCCGTGTGTATATTTAAAATTGCAAAAAAAGGCTTGCTTCTTAAAGTTGTCTTAAAGTAATCGAATACGATTCATAATCAATGTCAATTGTAATCGATGCACACTCGAGTAATACTTATTCAATGAAACATTAATTCAAGAGACAACAAAATTGTTACATCTTGAACCAAGGTAATTGTTTGAAGGAGATGAAATTCTTCTCTTATTACGTAACCTGGAGAATCTCATATTTATCTGGAATTACAAACTTGGATATAGACGAAGCACGTACATGATATATTACCTTCTTTTTTTTTGGTTTTCATTTCCACGTTATTTTCGAAACGACGTGAATCGCAAATGACGAGACTTTAAAAGTGTCGCGTTTACCAAGGTCTTGATAAATATTCAACCATTCACATAATATGAAAGATGCATAATGATGTTTAACCCTCTTCGTTCTCAATAACGCTTATACGTGCAAAAAAAGTCGTGCCACTTTTGCTTCTTTACATTTACAGGCACTGTATTAAGTGACGATACAGCGGGTCATTTTTTGCCGGAAAAATTGACAAATTCGAGATGGCTCAGTTTTGTTTATCGTCATATCAGATTTGCTGTTTCAAATTTGCAAAATTTCAGTCGAAATTCACTTTCACATTCGGTCTTAGCGACTCCAAAAACATGTAACTACTAACGGACAATTAAATTGCAATAATAAAAATGATTGCAATTTATTTGCATATTTAACAAAAAGGAATTTTAATTAGGCAAAAAGTCGCTGTGAAATTTCAATAAATTAAAAAATATATTACTAAGTTTAATAGAAAACGAAGCAAATCAAAAGTGAAATGCAACAGTCTATTATGATGAGCAACGGGAAGAAATTCAAGATTTTCGAAAATGAGATACTTAGAATAATGTTCGACTCCAATCTCGATAGAAAGGTACCTTTCTATCGAGGGAATACAAGTAGCTATAAAATAAGAAATTGCAGGTCTTACATGCAATATCAGATGTTGTTCGTGTCACCAAATTACAGAGACCGCGACGGATAGGACAAGGTAGCACAAGTAGGTCGAATGAGAAATGGATATAGGATTTTAATGGATAAAGCCAATAGAAAAAGACTACAGAGTTAAGGGGGAATAACAGTGTGACAGTAGTAGAAATAGGCGATATTTATGATTTTTTTGTTATTCACTCATGTACTCCACAAATGTCAGTGTTAAAGGGTTAAAGAATACGTACTTTGAATTTCGTTTAAAATGTTTTTTATAAAGAAATATATGTTTTTTTTAGTACATTTATAGTGGTCGCTGTAATACACTGCACGGAGGAGGCGCCTTACTGATTGTCATCATAACTCGCTTATTGATGATCTGAAAATTAAAAGGAAAACACTGTTTTAATCTATATTAGTATGGCTTTAGTTAAGCGTACCCGATTTTTGAAAAACGAATTATTGTTAAAATTGCAATTCTCCAAAGAAAATTCACAAAAAAAACCAAAAAATTCTTCCTTTCAGAGAGAAAAAAAATAGTAAATATGACTATATCAAAAAATCCGTACGCTTAATTGAAGCCATACTAATATAGATTAAAACAGTGTTTTCCTTTTGATTTGCAGATCATCAATAGGCGAGTTATAATTATAAATGTACTACAAAATATATATTTCTTTATAAAAAAAATTTTAAACGAAGTTCAAAGTACGTATTCTTTAACCCTTTAACACTGACATTTGTGGAGTACATGAGCGAATAAAAAAAATATTATAAATATCGCCTATTTCTGCTACTGTTACACTGTTGTTCCCCCTTAAACACGACGTAGATAACAAGATAATTTCAAAACGGGTACAAGAGAAGTAAATTATTTCCATGTATTGGCAATTTCTCGTAGGTGTGACAATGAATTTCCAGGGTTTGTCGTGCCACTCAATAAACGTTCAGGAAGCAATAATAAATAGCTTTTTTAAATGTCCTTCGTAGTGCATTTTTAAGTACATAACAGAAATTCGAGAAAAAATGCGAAGAAAAAATAAATTACACAGTACGTGGCAGGGAAAAAACGTAGATAATGGTAGTCAATTATATGTACAGTATAATTTGATACCGTGAAAGAAGCTTCTGGTATGTTTCATAATATCAAATTATTTGACCAACGTATTATTATTTATTGCAATGTATCTGGGCAATTAGAACAAATTGTATTATTTAAAAGGTCTCTTATCGGAGATTTAGAAATTTTTAGGAAATCATTTGTTGTAGGTATGCGATAAAAATTAAAATGTTACACAACTGCAGTTGTCAATTTGTAGCGATCGGACATTAAAATTTCGTTTTACAATTAGTTGTCGCACTGTGTAGGTAATAAGGCAATCAAATTTCTAGCGTTATCTTGGATAATTAATAAGCGATATGTCGTTTTAACATTGCGAGATAAATTAACCCTTCACTAGATCTAGAAGAAGTTTTGATATATTCCATCCAGTCATAATCGACTTAGGTTCATCGCGAAACTCCGTTAATCAAGCATTTACGTTTTTCCTAGTATAAAAATATAACTCCAAATTTGTATGTTACCTTTTAACTAAAAAAGCACTAACGGGATTGATATTCTCGTATGGCTTTCTCCAGTCTAGGTCATCACATCCTTTGCTGTGTCGCATCGCGATAGCTGTCAAGTGCCTTTTTAGAATCATTCACATACATTTTACTTTTTTGCTCAGTTTCTTGATTACGTGCCGTGATACTTAGGAGTAAAGAACGCTCTTAGAAAGTGAATAAATCTTGTACAATAATTTAGAGAAATTGCATTATAGAAATCGTTACAGTAGTTTTTCAGCTAAACGATGGTTGTGAAATTTAGAATTATATTTCTTCGCACAGTTACAGAAAAATCGAGTGTGATTCAAAATATCTGTCGAAATTTATTATTGAGTACTTTATTGTATTTATAATGTTTCAACGATTCATAAATAGCTTTGCATATATACGAAGAAAACGTATCTCATGCGTAAAAGATCATCTTGGCAAAAGCTAAATTGGAGATTTAATGCTTATCACCTACGCAATACTTGTAGCATTAATATTCCCTTTTTTTTTAAACCATAAATAAGCCAACAGCAACGAATATTTTGTAGCCCTCAACTGGGCCACTTTATCGAAATAACGTATTTGGCAGATTGCAATTTTTCAAACCCCATCGATAGAAAATTATATTGCGTGGAAGCTAGTAAAATTTTTGACTAAATAAAATGTATGAAAATATAATATTTATAGCATTGTAAAAAATTGTCGAAATTTCTTAGTGTTTAGTAATTTGGTAATTTACATAGCATAGCATTAAACCTCAAGTTATATTAACATTATTTAAAGTACAGTAAAACCTCGATATAACGGACTAATCGGGGGGAGGGGGTGTCCGTTAAAGCCGAAAGTCCGTTATTATAAAAATAGGTTTAAAATAAATCAAAAAACTTGTTTTAAAAATACACTGTATTTAGATATAAATAAAAAATACAAAATACAAGCAAAATTCTATTTAATTGTCTTCGGACACTCGTCGTTAAGTAACGTTGCTGTTTGATATCGACGCGCTTGCTTTTGATAACCCTACTTTGAAAAAGGAATCAAGTTTTGTTTGTATTTTTGAAGTTTGCTGTTTTTTATAATGAACTCTCTAAAATTACGAAAATGCGTATATTAATTTGTTTACATCTCACCGGATTTTTTGTCCGTTATATCCGAAGTCCGTTAAATAGAGGTCCGTTATGTCGAGGTTTTACTGTAATGTATTTTTTTCATTCTTTGTCTAGGTACAAAATGGTCAGAGGAATTAAATGGGTGGACGAAGTCGTCGAAGGAGCGCCGTATGTAACCACGTTGGAAACACTAGACAAATACAATTGTGATTTCTGCGTTCACGGAGATGATATCACAATGACCGCAGATGGTGTTGATACATATCATCTAGTCAAAAGTGCTGGCAGATACAGGTAATCTCGTTAAAAGGGATTTTCTTGAAAGAATAGAGTGGCTAAGCGGCAGTCTAAATTGTATTGAGTCCCTAAAGAACGAAAAAAAATCGAAGCATTTCTAACGCTGTTAAATAGCAGAGTGCTTATTATTATTACTAATTAATTACGTAATTAATTACGGCGATGTACCAAAAATCAAAAGATCGTTGTTAAAATATTAATGAACAAAAAAATTTGACTATTCGGCGAAATTAATTTCCACATAGAAGACATTGTTGTTATATTTCTAGCAAGATGACCGCATAGTGTAAAATAGCGTACCTTTTTCTTATTATTAATTCTGATACTACCGTTTGCTTGACACAATTTCGTAATTTTTAATGTCATCAATCCTGTGACTGTTATACATTTAGCATTCACACGGCATCTGGGGCATACCGCATTGTTCGATGAGGTGATTACAGTGTAATTCGAGCTCGAACCTCGAATGACGCTCATTATTGGGACCAAAGTCCTTTACTAACTAAGCATTCCATTGTTCAAGGACTTAAAGACAATTGATGCGATTGTGAAAATTATTCTTATCATTAATATATTTCGTATGTAATAAATAACAAATTGCTCTGCGACTACCGTCGGTCCTATTGTTGCAGCAGTTAGAGATGCAATATAAGCAAGCGATTTTAAAATGTGGTCAAACCAAGTCAAGTTTGGTGGGTGGGCCCGAATGGATTGTGGGTTATTATGTGATTTGAAACGGGTATTGTCTGGGAATGTCCAAATACCAGTTTCGACCATACCGATCCCTACTATTCAGTAACTAATCGAATGGGTCACCTCAAAAACGTTGTAAGCTGCAAATTGCAAATTGTTCGAAAATCCCCGAAAATGAAAATAATAACCTGATGGTTTTTAAAGAAAAAAGTCCATCCATTTTTTAAAAAATATTGCTAAAAAAAATCCATCCGGTTATTTTTTTCATTTTCGGGATTTTTTTGAACAATTTGCAATTTGTACCTTACAACGTTTTTGAGGTGACCCATTCAATTAATGAACAATCCATGCCTAAATGATCTAGTATTGTATGCCGCTAGATATTGTTGAGGTGTACAAATTCCTGATTGTTGCCGGCTATTGTTGAATTTTAATCGCCCCTATAAGAGCACCTTCATGTATTTTTTTTTCTTGCAGCTACCATATATTATTAGGTTGGTGCATATGAAATGTCGGATTTTTGTTACTATATTCACTTAAAAATCCGACATTTCATACGCACCAACCTAACAAATTCTTACGTAATTTAATTTTTTTTTCATGTTTATGCTCTCAGGGAAGTTCAAAGAACAGCTGGAGTTTCAACAACGGATCTTGTAGGACGCATGCTTTTGATGACAAGGCAACATTTTCGACAAGGCGACAGCGAATACAGCGTCGACAGAGAGCCGAGTAAAAGCATGGGACAAGACCGCACGGCGAAGAGTCCATGGACCGGATGTTCACAATTTTTACCTACAACCCAAAAAATCATACAATTCAGTGACGGCAAAAGTCCACAGCCTAGTGATAAAATTGTGTACGTTGCTGGAGCGTTCGACCTTTTTCATGTAGGTCATTTGGACTTTTTAGAAGTTGCGAAAAAAGAAGGAGATTACCTCATCGTAGGATTGCACACAGATCCAGCGGTTAATCGTTACAAGTGTGGCAACCATCCGATTATGAACCTCCATGAGAGAGTCCTTAGTGTATTAGCCTGTAAGGTAAGCTAAGCGTGTTTCTTATAAACACCGTCAGTGGGAATCCTATAGAATAGTGAAGAAAAAATACAGGAAACAAACGTCAATAGGTCACCTTTTTCAATTGAACATTTAAATGAATGGGTCACCTCAAAAACGTTGTAAGGTACAAATTGCAAATTGTTCAAAAAACCCCGAAAATGAAATAAAAAAAATAACTTGATGGTGCAACAATAGAATGGGTCACCTCAAAAACGTTGTAAGGTACAAATTGCAAATTGTTCAAAAAACCCCGAAAATGAAAAAAAAAATAACCTGATGGTGCAACAATAGAATGGGTCGCCTCAAAAACGTTGTAAGGTACAAATTTGTTTAAACCATTATTATTGCTCCATCGGGTTATTTTTTTTTTCATTTTCGGGGGTTTTTGAACAATTTGTAATTTGTACCTTGCAACGTTTTTGAGGTGACCCATTCAAATATAAATTTGAAGTGTTCCCGTTTTGGTAACATTGTATTCCTTCAATTGAACATGCGCACGAGTGTCTCGTTTATGGTAGTGACCATAGAACTAGTTGTATATGGAATTATCATACCGTAAATGTAGCTCCAGTTTTATTCGCATTTTTCTCAAAATCACAAATAAAAATAGTATTGTAATTTCGTAAGAGCGATAGAGGAGCGCAAAGTTATCGAGCCTGTGTATTTATAAATATAGAAGGAATGTAAAATAGTTTTTAAATTGTTCTAGTATGTAAACGAAGTTGTGATTGGCGCGCCATACGAAGTAACGAGGGACCTGATGGAACATTTCAACGTTTCCGTCGTGTGCCATGGGCAAACACCGATAATGCCATGCGAAAACGGAGCAGACCCCTACGCTGAACCCAAAAGACAAAACAAATTCAAGCTCCTCAACAGCGGGAACGATATGACAACGGAAAAGATAGTTGAAAGGATCATTCTTCACAGGTAGGCAGTAATACTTCTATGATCGAATGAAATTAGGGGAGCTAATCCAAAAAAGAAACTTTTAAAAACATTGAAAAGTATTATCAAGGAGTCATTGTAGTCATCTTATAAATAAATTGGTACGCTGTGATTTTGGAAACTTCAAAATTGTATTCAATAATTGAGTTGGAATTTTTAATTTTTGGAAGGTGAATTGTAATTGTATGATTTTTCGCGTAGATTTTCATTGTAAAATACTTTACGCTACTTCCTTCTTCGGTAAAAGTGAATATTCTAGTTAGGGTGTCACGCGGAGATCGTAAGTTGCCAAATAATGCAAACTAAAGTTTTTATATACATACTTCTGGCTAATAATTCTTGTTTTTTAAATATGGTATTAAAGCAGTAATTTGTTGTTTTTTTCCAAATCATACCAATAGTAATTAATAGTAACAGCTTTACTGAAATTAAATTTCTTTTTTTTTTCTTTCCCGGAACCTGGTAACCTACGATTTCTGCTTAGTACTTGCTTGACTCTTCCCTTCTGAATTCAACGATAGCGGACTAAAATAAGAAACTATTACAGCGCACAAAATTGCACCAGTTTTTTTTTGTTTAATTGCGGCACGACACTTATTTATTTATTTTGTAATACCCTTTTCATTGCGTTGCCGCAAGTCTCGTGCATTGTGTTCTAACAAGAAATAAAGCAAAATGTTTAATGTCAAAAGTCTTGGATCTGACCGATCTCGCGTATCTGGATAACGTACCCTCACACGAACCATTTAAGGGTTTATACGCACTTAGAAGGCCGAAAAAAGGCGATTTTTCAAGAATTTTTTATGGAGAGACATTTTAATTTATTAATTTCAAACTTTGTGTATATATTGTAGTAGTCTTTGACTACTTTCTCAATTTTATTGGTATAAAAATAATCATTCTGACAGCCGCTGCAGCCAATCTCCGGGAGCACCTCGAAAAAAAAACACGTTTTGCGGTGAGCACGATATCTCGGGACTGGGTTATCGGAAATAAAAAAACCAAAAATTTTTCGTTAACATAATGTATTATCTCGTGTTTGATCGTTGGGTTTTGCAAAATACTAATTTTTAACAAAATGGCGGCTTCGTAAAGCGGAAATATCAATTTCTCATGAGAATTTTGCCCGCAAAATTGTTCATAAAATGAAAAATATTTGTCGTAGAGTCAAAATCAACGATCAATTACTAGATAATATATCTATGGAGCTTGTGTAAAAATTTAAGACCGATCGGTTTAGCCGTTTTTGAGAAATCTTGCTCACCGCAAATCGTGTTTTTTTTCGAAGTGCTCCCGGAGATTGGCTGCAGCGGCTGTCAGAATGATTATTTTTATACCAAAAAAATTGAGAAAGTAGTCAAAGACTACTACAATATATACACAAAGTTTGAAATTAATAAATTGAAATGTCTCTCCAGGAAAAATTCTTGAAAAATCGCCTTTTTTTTGGCCTTCTAACAATAAGTGCATTTAACCCCTTAATCAGCGGAAACCAGGGGGGTAGCCGTGTGCTTTGAGTTTTATATTTCCGCGATATTTATCTGTTTGTCCGTATACGTTTCTTGCTCACCAAACTTTCCATATTCGGTCTAAAAGAAACCTGCTAGCTTTACGGCAAGATTGACCGTGGATCATCACGGAGTTCCCCAGTGATTAATCCCGGGCAGTCATGATAAACAAGCTAATAAAAAATCCGCACTATCTGAAAGGGTAAACACTTGATATTTGCGCAGAAATTGTAGCTCTCTATTTCTACACCATTATGGAATCAATAAATTTTCTCTACGGTTAGTATTTGATTTATCGATATTTGATCTTTCGATTGGCATTAGAAGAGTAGAGAACCAATAAATGTGATATTAATGTTAAAGGTTTCTTGAGATTGTCTTCCCTAAGGAGTACATATGTATACAGTGTAAATAATTATCGATGCTATAACTGAGCTTGGCGTTGTTGCATGTTTGATTTTATAAGATGTACCTGACGATCGGAATTTTCGTTGTTTTTCTTTGTAATTTTCGCGTGTATAATCATAAACCAAAATTCTGCAACTCAATTGGAATTTTGTACCCCTTTAGGTCCGAGGAACTTTGTACGATCATTAAGAACTTAAGCAACCGTTAAGTTTTTTGTCACACTTTGCTGGCTTTTTTGTTGTGTTGTATTCACCTGCCTGTGCTACCAATAAAATGCCTTTTTTTTGTTACTTCATTTGCTTATTAATTTCTTTTATCACTCATCACTACATATCTTTTCCGTTTGACGTCACCTTTTTTGGGATATGCAAGTTTTTGTACCAATGTAACATGTTTTCAAGAATTTCTATTATTTCTTTTTATCGGAATGCGTGTGTGTTCGGGAACTTTGCGCTTTTTCTACAAATATTGGGTTTCTATTCCTTCGATTATTAGAAATAAGAGAGATGTACCTTTAAGTATGATGACCGTTAACCTTTTCCACTTGGGGGGGGGGCATTGCTTGTCACCTGTAAAATGTCCCCTTGAAGGTGCCATTGGAGTTCAAAGGGTTAATATAGTAACCCTTGTTACTTGATCGGCTTTTATAAATATTTTTCTACAAGTTTTCAGTTGTTATTGTTATTATCAATTGAAAATAAGTACCATTCGACGAATGTTATAATTTAATAAATAATATTACTAATTTTTATTGTAATAAAAGCTAGTAATTGGAAAAAATAGATCATCGAATTACTATTATTATTATCGCCATCAGCACTGTTAAAATGGAAACTTAATTTCTTTTTTCTGGAAGAGGATTGTCAAAGAAGCCTGTTGCAAGAAGCTGCTTTTAATTAAATTACTAAATAAACAAAACAAAACAGTTGACCATTCGTCACTTTTATTAACAGTGAATTGATTTTTCACTAGAGCTTAATTAGAAAATTAATTTTCCCTTTCTTGCAAGAATTTCCTTCCAAGAATACTTTGAGAGAAATTATTTTCCTAATTATTTCAGTATTTTGGCCTAAAGTGTGATATATTTTCTTTTAAAAAAAAAAAAGTTATATCTACGCAATATCGCATACATGTCCTTCAATAAGAATTGTTGCTTGGTTTTCTAAGATTTGAAAAAGATACGGATTAGCGCCTGCGAGGATTTACAATTTTCCGTCGTATTATTGGAAGCTTTCAATTAAACATCCAATTGTCAAATGTAACAAGGGTACAAATTTGATGGACGTAATAAATTGATTGCAACAGAATATGTAACCGTTTCATAATTATTTCTACAAATAAAAAATCTGGGCTTGCTGTCATTTCCTTGGAATAAATTGCAAAAGAAAGCTTATAGTTTTCGAGGGATTCGACTGCCTAGTCCCCTGGAGCAATATCTGGTCTAGCATTCTTATCGAGAAATTTTTCTGCACCACATCCTCTGCCTGTACCGGGGCATTTCCGCTCCAATTCTCTCTAATTATTATTCTTCGTTCAAATTCTTCGTTCAAACAGAGAAATTGTCGAGAGCACAGATCTGTAGGTATAATTTCATTTAGTTTCAGCAGCTCGACACCCTCCATATTCCATCAAAAGCAAAGTGCAATCTGTTTTGTACGGATATTGCGTTTCGGTGATGATATACTTGCTTGACCTGGGTCTATCCATGACCTTTTCCATTCGCAGTTACCATAATAGATCCATTTCTCACCGCTTTTCCTTTATCGTTTGATGAGTAGCGAAATATACACGTTGACCCGGTTTGACACACTTTCGCTCTTTCAGAATCCACCAGGTCTCGAGTAAGTGACTGAAGACAGTTTATCGGTTTCCAATCGATTGCTATGCCAGTTCCTTCCGAGTCTGAACTGGATTTTGATCGATCAATTCTGAAAGACCTTAGAGACTTATGCTACCACGAAGTTCGTGGTCACTAAAATCGAAATTTCCTTCGCCAAATCATTTATTCTAAAACTTTATTTCGGGTCATAACACACAATTTTTATGTCCAGAACCGAGCAAAGTGATCCAGAAACTTCTCCAGAATAGACAAATTTTTCCAGAATTATCTTCCAAATTGTGTTATCCTACACTGATTTTGTGGAATAGCACAAACGTTAATCCTACATTGCTTTTTAAATCGAGTTTGACTTGAAATTCAAACCTTTGAAGGGGCGATTCCGGTGTAACAGGTTCAAAAAATGAAATTTTTTTTCTTTGCATCAATCAAAAGTACAATGTTTCAAGAATGTGTTCCAAAAGTAGTATCGCAATTAAGATTGAAGCTGTAAGTGTCGTAAAACTTCGCCAAAAACTTTAAACGCAATTATCTCGAAACTACGTTTTTCAAATCGGTGTCTAGGATAGCGCAAAAACTAATCAATCGATCAACTTCGCAGAAGACTTAATCAATTCAATATACATTTCTCCTGGGGTTACACTAACAATTTAAATAGAATTATTTAATTTAATATTATTTAACGACATTTTTAGTGGCAATATGTGAACAATTTTTGTGTCAAAAAATTCATTTTTTCTTCAAAATCCTAGGACTTTTTTGATTCTTCGCGTTTTCTTTTAACAAGTGGTATAACCCCAGCATAAACTATCTACCTTTAAGAAAATTTGTCATTTTTAGTTATCGGATGCTTGTAACAGGTGCTATACTGGACATCAACAATCCGGAAGTGTTTGGCAGAATTATGAATACTAAATAAATAATACAGAAAATGGCGAGAAAAATTTTTTTTTCAATATTTCATGGATGCTTCTTTTTATCCCAAAAGAGATTATTTGGGAATTGTTAATAGTTTAGAAAAAAAAAATTCATGAAAATCACCTATTTTTAAAGCTGTTACACCGGAATCCCCCCTTAATCCAGTTGGAGATTTCAAATATAAAATTGTGATGTTAAAATAAAAAATTTTTAATTATTATATGATAACCTTTTTTTTAATCTTCAATTTTCAAATAATATAAAATAATGAATATTGAAAAAAAATAATATAATTGCGATTGTAAAATATAAAATAACAGCCACTGCTTGATTCCTACCTTACGGATACTTCTTGTTTATTGTATTGCCTTCAGTGTATGTAATGTAATTTTGTAATTGAAACCGTACGCTTGCATATTCCTTATAACTCCTAAGACATAAAATCCATTGTTGATACTCAACATTGAATCGTTACAGGTTGGAATTCGAGGATAGGAATTTAAAGAAAGAGGAAAAAGAACTTGCCGCATACGAAGCCTTCGTGAAGTCGCAAAAGGACCAGAAGTCCAATTAAGTAAATTTTGAAAAGATAGAAGTGGACTATACGCTCATAAGGGACAAACCAAGAAATGGAAACACGAGTGCGAAAAGAAAAGACAAAGAAGGATCTATGTAAATATATATAGCATTGCATGGGTCATTATTTTTCCATCTGTTTATATTTATTCAAAAAAACGTTTTCGATCTTTGAAACGTACCACGTCTCCTGCAAGATCATACCAAAAACTTCTTACACGAAAGGAAGATCTTAGAGATCTTGATTTGATTACTCAATAAATATTCGTCGTATGTACTACAAGAAAAACAGTCTACATATGACTCTTATAAATACCAAGGATTCTCTTACAAATTAGAAATATATATATATATGTATATATATATATATTAAAATTCATTCGTTAGATTACCGTCATGTGCACTGAGAAAACAAATTTCGGAACATCAGAAAAAAAGGTGGTAAACTATTCAAATCAATCGGTTCCAATAGATTTGTCGTACTTGCGTCAGACTTTACAGATAGTAATTCAATACTCATCAATTAGCGTCGATAAAAAAAAATACAATTTTTTTTACGTTTTCACACATAAATCTAGAAACACAATTTTTTTGATGCTTTTATTCTTTTCTCAATGTCATTGTTAAAGACATGCAGTTTCAAAATTATATTGTTCTTTTTTTTTTGTTTCTGTTGTATTTATATTGTTAGCACAGCTTTGTTATTCACTTAATAGTCGCTAAGTTTGCAGGATAAAAAAAAATGTATCATCACTGAAAACAGTTTCAAGCAGCTATGAAACTATTCCATTTCATAAGAGAAGTAGAATATCCAAATGGGTCGATACAATTTGATGAAAATCTGATGAAAAATAGTGTCGGGTGATACCTACTGGGTATACACGAGTAACCGGATGATTATCCTAGATTTATTTGTTACAATAACCGTACAACGATCCACCGCAAACGTTACCAAAGAAAAATTTATCCCCAGATCACGTTAAGCCATAAATTGCATAGTTTTGCCAATGTTTCATCCATATATGACGAAAAAAATGATTATTCAGATCTAGAGAGATAATACATGAGATAAAATATTTCCAATGTCTTTAATTGCTCTCTGCATTTTGATTTTATTTAACAGGCTATCGATTAACACTATGCCGTCCGGTGGCACCACGTTGGTGCCATGCGAAAACTATCGGGCAAGCACCGGTGGCACCACGTTGGTGTCGTACATAAATATTCATCAGATGTGCGGACGGCAAAGCGTTAATATTGTCAAGGCATGCGAAAGTAAAACAATCTCCATTAAAATTTGATACGGAAAGTCTTGATTGGTTACAACTAGAAATAGCGAGAACGAGTTTCAACAAAATCGATACACGCTGTGAAATGATATTTTATGAAAAGCATATCGCACGGTAGAGGTAAATAACAACGAGGTTTTACCACAATTATCTTATCGCACTGGGGATTTTCGAGCGTGGAAGCAATGTTGCAATTGCAGTCAATATTAACGTATTTGTAGTTGACTTTGGGAATTCCGAAGTTTCAAGATTTTGATGGTTTGCAAACGAAACTGTTTTCAAAGTATCGGTATCGATATTAAATAGGAAGTACCTTGTGCTAAATGCCAAACAGAATCAAACGCGGCTATTTAACCCTTTCGCCCCTGATTTTTCAAATTTTTATTCTTAGAAACAAAAATTGCGGGAGTGTACTCTAGTAGATGTAATAAAACAAAATATATATTCTAAAAAATGTTATTTTTGAAACTTTTGGAAAAATTGTATGGGATTGCATATCCCAATTTTATTATATTTCAATGGAATTTAGAAAAATTAGGATCTTTTGAACATTGCTTGGGATAAATATGTCCCGACAGGAGTGAAAGGGTTAAAGAGTCATTATTAATAATGTCACAAAACTTTGTGAATACTTTGTTGTACTACCTATATCGTTTATCTTTTCGTGGTAGGAGACACTTCGACGTCGTGGACACTTCGTTTATTTAATTCTACTGCATCAGTTGTAAACTTTAAGGGAAGACTAAACTGAAAAATGAAAATTCGCTGCTGTTGTCTTTAAACCTTTTTTTTATGGTTCCCTAGGAGTAAAATGAGGTTTTTAAGAGATTCCACCTAGTGACAGCCCCCAAAACGAAGATTTATAGCCTACAACCTAAATTTTATACGTAAAACAGGTGTCAGAGAGAATAAGCCCATGCGCAAAGTGAGAAGGTATATATGACTGCTGGACATATAAAATAATTAAAAAAACCATAAAAAATAATAACTCCAGATTAGAATTACAATTTATAGCTTATTTCAAGAAAAAAAAAATTTTCTTATATTTACTTGTCAAAAACCTCAAAATTGTGATTTTTTCAGTTTGGTCTTCCCTTAACGAAATTTTAATATTTGACCTCTAGGCCGTGAAATATTTTTCCATATATTTTTTTTTTTTTCAAAAAAATTCGAAACTTATTGTTAGTTTCCAAATCTATTTTCATTCTACTAAAAGAGCCTTTAAAACAACAAAGTGTCCAGTCCGACGAGGAATTCGGCCGAAAATGTTTAAACGACAGTCGATGATATGGAGAAACAACGAATTGCTAAATGATAAAAGGTCCAGCCACTTGCTAAAATTGTTTTGCTCAATGTTGCTAGTCTGCTTGATTCTCTTCGGATTTTTCAAATAATAAAAGAGGCTTCTTGTATCTTTATTACATTTAAGTCATTTTAGATAAATCCTAAATGTTATTGTTACTAAAATTAATCAGGAGTTTTTTGTTGTTGTGAAAATCAAGTTCTTTTGGAAAACGCACTTTTGTTAAACCTCAAAGTACTCGTGTTATTTGACCCTTTCAGGGGCACATTTTTCCTTAACACTTATTATAAAAATAAGAGTGACTACTAGGGTTTTTGGGGTCGCTGATTACGAATCCGAAGACAGATTTTCAAAATTCAAATTTTGAGAGTTTTGCAATTTTAAGATTTTTTTTTGAAAAAACTGAGCAACGAAAAATTTTGAAAAAAAAATATGTTATAAACCTTCATATGGAGAATACATAACAAAAATTTCAGAGCTGTAGCCATATGCGTTACCGAGAAACTGATTTTTCAGTGAAAAAACAGCATTTTTTCATGTTAATTGTTTGTAACAAGTATTTAAATAAATTAATTATCGCAATTTTACGCCAAATTTTCATAAATTAGGTACCCAAGTGTCTAAAAAATACTTTTGTACCTATAGATAGGGCAAAAGGTGTCAGAAATGTTAAAAAAACGAGTAAAAAATAGGTGGGACATATATGTCCCACTGCCCCTGAAAGGGTTAAGAGGTGAAAGTAAACATTTCTTTGAATATCTTTGAACAAAAGAAGAGTGGAACTCGATGTATAAATAAATGACATTTTTTTTGCATGAGATATGCGACACTTGGTTAAACCGTAACTACGATCGTTGGGTAATTCAATTATTTTCAACACCTTCAGTGTTGAACGAGTTACCGGTGGTTAAAAAAAAATCACTCGGACAATGCTTTTATTCTACCTGTAGTTCAGGGACAGCATTCCACTGAACGTGTTAAAATGAAACAGATGCGAAAAAAAAATTGTAAAGTCGGATTGAAACTGCGAACATTTATTTGGGAACTTGACATTTACCTAGTTTGAGGAATTTTATTGCGATTGCGACTTTTCAAATAAAATATTTTGAAATCAAAGAAGCATCGAATGTCATCACAAAGTGACATGACATTAATTATTACGTCATCCATTACAGAGGTCTATAAAATTATATTCGCGAGTGAGTTCAGCAGTCACACGGCCTCAAAGTTTCAGCAGAACTGAACACTGAACATTTACCTGTAATTACTAGAAAAAATTAAATAAGTTATATTTGTATAATACAAGTTTAAGGAGGAAAAGTTCAATAAAATCAATATCGTGAGAAAATTTCTTTTCAATGATTTCAAAGTATGCAACCTCCCAACAATACATTTTTGGTACTGTTTCAACTAGAAATGTCAAATATTCCACTGGTCGTATGCTCTAACAGCTGAATAACCGAGCCAAGGTTGCTTGGAAGCAATCGATTTGGCCAATAATTGTACTACGTGGTGAACCTATGCGTTCTTGTAAATTATGTAAATGAAGCTGGCTAGATCTAGAGTTGAAACTGCATATCTCATTGATTGCTTATTCTATCGGTGAGTTTTTGTACAAAAGTGAAGCGGGTTTACCCATTTACCCGTATAATGAATCTCAAACTTTGATGTCTCGAATCGACTATAATAATCACGAATGTACCCTATTCATGCTCCGAACTGCCTACATCTAAGCTGTACGAACGATACCACAAAATTTCGTTTAATTCAGGTCACGTTATAGCATTGCACATTAAAGGAAGCATTTGACAATGTTTTTTTTTCCGGATACAATGACACAATTATTTTTAACGGGTTACATCTAGTTGGAGGCCGAAAAAAAGGCGTGATTTTGTGAATTTTTTTTTTTTGGGAAAACGATTGCAGGTTTCGAACTGTTTTTTTTTTCATAGTAAAGGGTATATCTTCGACTACGTTTCATAATTTTTTTATTGAAAAAAATTCACAAATGTAGGAGATACAATGCATTTCCCGGAGCGCTGTTCAAAAAAGGTCTTCCACGGTGACCACTGTATCTTCCACCTCGCTCGTCTAAAATAAAAAAATCAAAGAGATTATGTTTTTGCATCGTATTATCTAGTACTTAATCGAAGGATTTGAGAAAATATTAATTTTTGAAAAAATGGTCGACAATTGAACGTGAAAGTCCAAATTTTGATGAAAAAATCATTTCATTTTCGTCAACCATTTTTTCTAAAATTAATATTTTCTCAAATCCTCCGATTAAGGACTAGGTAATACGATGCAAAAATATAATCTATTTGGTTTTTTGATTTTAGACGAGTGAGGTGGAAGATGCAGTGGTCACCGCAGAAGACCTAGCGGTCCGGGAAATGCATTGTATCTCCTACATTTGTGAATTTTTTTCAATAAAAAAATTATGAAACATAGTCGAAGATATACCCTTTACTATGAAAAATAACAGTTCGAAACCTGCAATCATTTTCCCCCCAAAAAAAAATTCACAAAAACACGCCTTTCTTTCGGCCGCCAACTAGATGTAACACCTTAAGCGAAAGGAGAATTGATATAGAACGGAATTTCGTCCCTAATAATCATGAATTGCTAAATTAAAATGAACCAGTATTTTCTTTCTAATTTAGAGATCCTCCGAATTACGTTTTGAGATTTTCATTACAATTAATGAGAGAATACCGAAGAGTTAGTGAACATTTTCCTATGAAATGATGACAAATCTTTGAATTGTCATAATTTGACAGGTCGAGAAACAATTGAATGGGTCACCTCAAAAAACTTGTAAGGTACAAATTGCAAATTCTTCGAAAATCCCCGAAAATAAAAAAATATCCTGATGGATTTAAAAAAAAATCCATCCATTTTTTAAAAAAATTGTCCAAAAAAATCCATCAGGTTATTTTTTTCATTTTGGGGGGTTTTTGAACAATTTGAAATTCGCACCTTACAACGTTTTTGAGGTGACCCATTCAATTGATGAGGAAAAATAGCAGTATTTGTAGCAGTTTCAATGAATATTCAATTAATCAAACTTGCAAGTATGTACTTCAAGAGTGATTCTTGTTCAAGGTAGATCTGCTACAATTTTCAAGAAAGCTTTAAAAATTACAAAAAATGCTTATTCCATTGCGTTTTTAATTTTTTGATGGATCTTATAGAGATAACTGTCCGTTTTACGATATCTCGCCATTATTTGTTAACATTTGATTATTATTCCTGCCTGACATCCACCCAAAGCAATATCGTCTGAAATTATCATGGACCTCATCCAGGAAAGAGAAGACTATTTGTAACGCAAAGTGGTTCGAATTTGCAGAAGCTTTAGCCAGCAAGTTCAGTCATTTTGTCCAGAAAAAAGACATTGTCTCACAATCAATTCGTTCTCGAGAATTAGAGCCATATTTAAGATAACAAATTGTGCGTGGAATGAAAGTCGTGCGATGCTAATTTAATTATAACCCTAAGAATAAGTGATATTAAGGGGTTATACGCACTTAGAAGGCCGAAAAAATGCGATTTTTCAAGAATTTTTCCTGGAGAGACATTTTAATTTATTAATTTCAAACTTTGTATATATATTGTAGTAGTCCTTGACTACTTTCTCAATTTTTTGGTATAAAAATAATCATTCTGACAGCCGCTGCAGCCAATCTCCGGGGGCACCTCGAAAAAAACACGTTTTGCGATGAGCACGATATCTCGGGACTCGGTTATCTCAGATAAAAAAGCCAAATATTTTTCATTAATATAATGTATTATCTCGTGTTTGATCGTTGGGTTTTGCAAAATACTAATTTTTAACAAAATAGCGGCTTCGTAAAACAGAAATAAACATATTTCATGAAAATTTTGCCCGCAAATTGTTCATAAAATGAAAAATATTTGTCGTAGAGCCAAAATCGACGATTAATTACTAGATAATATGTCTATAAAACTTTTGTAAAAATTTAAGACCGATCGGTTTAGCCGTTTTTGAGAAATCTTGCTCACCACAAATAGTATATTACACTACAAGGGCAGAAAGTTTGAGATTCGTGCACTGCGCAAGATGATGCCCGAGGCGAAGCCGAGGGCATCATCTCGCGCAGTTCAAGGCTCTAAAACTTTCTGCCCGTGTGGTGTATACTATTTTTCTTTATATCCGGTCGAAAGTGCGTTTATTAATGAATTATCATTAAAAGTATGAAGGTAAATGTGTTTCAAATGACAGTCAATTGCGCGGCCATGTAAAACTTTCGTTCCTCGCTGCAGCGCCTCTGAGGGGATAACTCGAAGCTTTGATTTTTTTCTCTATCTTTGTCTTACCAAGTGATGCATATATATTTGCGATGCCTGCCCGGCATTTGCAGCACGAGCGAAGCGAGTGCTGCTGGCCGGCGGCAGGCATCGCAACATACGCAAAAATGAAGTTTAAATTTATGGATTAAAATTTAATTAATCTTTTTTCAGGTCGAAACTGATTTTATTCATAAATTTTTTTATGTTAAGATATAATAATTTTATTTATTAATTTTTAATTGCAATTTAATTATTTTTTTAAAAATTAATATCCTAATTTAAATAAAATTTATTATTATTTTATTTAATTATTTATTCATTTAATGGCTCCTGATTTTCATTCAATTAAAATTCCTAAAATTTAGATGGTTATAAATATTAAAAAAGTTAAGTTACATCAAAATTTGTTTGATGATGAAATTAAATTAATTATTGGTAATATAAGGGCAATTTCAATGTCATGTTTTGTTTGTGTGTATCGCGCAGTCGCGTATTGCAGACCCCTTGAATTTTTCGCTCCTGGTATAACAAAAGACGCGCACGCAGATCTATCAATGCACAAATCTGAGGCTTTCGACGTCGAAATCGATGCAGGAAGAACGCACTTTCGACCAGGGTATAAAGAAAACGTGTTTTTTTTTTCGAGGTGCTCCCGGAAATTGGCTGCAGCGGCTGTCAGAATGATTATTTTTATACCAAGAAAATTGAGAAAGTAGTCAATGACTACTACAATATACGAGCCGTTTATTTTGAAAGTGGCCTAAGTCCATTTTTAAAGAGTCATTATATATCGGCATAAATAATTAGTTTTCAGCAATTTAATTATAAATTTTTGAGTTTTTCATTTTTTTTTTGAAAAATGGATTTAGCCCACTTTCAAAATAAACGGCTCATATACACAAAGTTTGAAATGTCTCGTGTTTGATCGTTGGGTTTTGTAAAATACTAATTTTTAACAAAATGGCGGCTTGGTAAAGCGGAAATATCAATTTTTCATGAGAATTTTGCCCGCAAAATTGTTCATAAAATGAAAAATATTTGTCGTAGAGTCAAAATCAACGATCAATTACTAGATAATATATCTATAAAGCTTGTGTAAAAATTTAAGACCGATCGGTTTGGCCGTTTTTAAGAAATCTTGTTCACCGCAAAACGTGTTTTTTTTTCGAGGTGCTCCCGAAGATTGGCTGCAGCGGCTGTCAGAATGATTATTTTTTATACCAAAAAAATTGAGAAAGTAGTCAACGACTACTACAATATATATACAAAGTTTGAAATTAATAAATTAAAATGTCTCTCCAGGAAAAATTCTTGAAAAATCGCCCTTTTTTCGGCCTTCTAAGTGCGCATAAAACCCCTTAAGGATAAAGCCTGGAATGATCTTACAAGCTGTCGAAAATAATTGAAAATTAGTTCCGAGAACTTTCAGAGCCTAGTAAGAAATTGACGTTGAAATTTGTGGGTTCTTTGACAATTTCTCGATATCGTACCTTCTGTAAAAGCCATTTTTCAATTATTCCAGATTGAAATTCCACTGGATATTCAATTCTTTGGAATCTTGAACGGCAAAGGTTTTCCTATACTACGCTTTTGAATTTCATGGTTGCTCCTTGATCATTCCAGGCTTGCGCTCCGTAAGTAACAGAAGTCAGTCAAGTAACGTTTGTACGTTTTACATAAAAAAAAAAAGAATCTTCCTTGAAACCGTTCCTCCTTGTCGCCGTTTGCGAATCCACGTAGAATAGAGAGACCACTTGTATCTGCGTTTACGGGCAAGACCGTAAAGCTTCGCCCACGAGCGCAGAAAAGTTACAAAGAAGAAAGTTACGATGTAACATAACTATGACTAAATGTCTATGCTATTGTACGGTCGAACGACCGGTGTACCCTGGAGCAGCTTCGCAATATTTCCTTGCTCGATCACGTACTAATTCGTCTATGGACTTATTTCGCGGAAATGCCGATGACAAACTATGCAAACGCGACGCTAGGAAGCACATGATGAGCGCAGATAGTACCAGAAGAACACCCAATCCTGTTGCAACGTACAAAAAATTACCGCAACTACCTTCGAGCCCCGCAGCTACTTTGTCGTACAAATCTGAAACGGGGAACGGTCTTGTCATTTTCAGAAACCAGTTTTATAGCTTGCAATGAAAATTATTCTACTCTTTCTTACCTCCCGGCATCATAACAGTGTATTCGATGTTTTCTTTGAATTTCGTATACGGAGTGGTGTCATTGTATTTCTTGATTAGCTTCTCGACTTTGGGCAGATACTCTCCATCGGTTAAGGCCATGTGTCTTTTCCTCCTGCCGTGCCCTTGAGGTTCAAAAAGGTCCAGGCAAAAGTCCTATTGAATGAAATGAATTGAAAGTGGAGAAAAAATATTGTTTTTCCACCTATCACCATATTATTGACCCGTTCGAGACGCCGATTTTTTTCGAACATGGTCTCCAAGAGCGCTGCACACCTGGTGTGCAACTCGCCAAGAACAAAAAAATTTCGCTCCAGGGGAACGTGTTCGAAAAAAATCGACGTCGGAAATTAAATGCACGCACGGTGTGCAATCGGCAATTGATAAAATTCAAATGACACAATTTAGAAATGGATTTCATTAAGACTCTGTGTCAAGGGGGGAAATTAATAAAGTTTCCAAATTTGAGCCGTTCATTTTGAAAGTGGCCTAAATCCAGTTTTTTAATAATTTTTCAAAATGGTTTTTTATCAAAACTAATATCAAGGGGCACATGTTAGTACAGTTAACAACAAGAAACTAAAAAATGGACTTAGGCCACTTTCAAAATGAACGGCTCATTTATTTTGTGATGTAAATTTGAGCGATTCTAACATTTCCTCTGAAAGCAAATTTTATATTAACTCCAATAAAATTCATTGTTTCTAATGGATTTTTGTGCACTCAATAAATTTGGTCATAATTTTTTATCGACTATAATCAAAATATTTGCATTAAAAGTTTCCATAGTTATTGCATATTACTTATAACAAATTAAAATCGAAAAACAAAATTTTTTTTCTTCAGAGAAATATGATTTCTCACTAAATCAATCTGGTTATACTTTTATACTAATCATAATCTAAATATTGGCATTAAATGTTTTCATAGATATTGCACATTACTTGTAACACATTAGAATCGAAAAACAAAATTTTTTTCTTTAGAGAAATATAATTTCTCACTAAGTACATCTGGTTATACTTTTGTACCAATCATAATCTAAATATTGGCATTAAATTATTCCATAGCTATTGCATATTACTTGTAACAAATTAAAATCGAAAAACAACATTTTTTTTCTTCAAAGAAATATGATTTCTCACTAAATAAATCTGGTTATAGTTTTGTACCAATCATAATCTAAATATTGGCATTAAATGTTTTCATAGCTATTGCATAATACTTGTAACAAATTAAAATCGAAAAAAAAAATTTTTTTCTTCAGAGAAATATCATTTCTCACTAAATTAATCTGGTTATAATTTTGTACCAATAATAATCTAAATATTGGCATTAAATGTTTCCATAGTTATTGCATATTACTTCTAACAAACTAAAATCGGAAAAAAAAGAAAAATTGTTTCTCCAGGAAAAATATGATTTCTCGTGAAAAATGTTTCTACAAGGTGCTAAAAGTACTTTTTGTGTGTCGCTAAATAACACATACATTTTTGTGCATGTTACATTTGTTTATAAAGAAGTTATTCTTCTCCGAAAATCATAAAATTCCTTTTTTTGCGCATGTTAGTTTTATTTTCTCATTTTTTTGTTATATTGAAAGTTTACTCTTTACTAGTGCAATAGCGATAATTCCTCACCGGTTGACAATCCTGCGGTTCCATGCACGCCTTGATTTGCGAATGTATCCATAAAGTCGATCGTTCCCTCATTGAACTCAAAAGAAAAGCTTCGAAGTCAAGGAAAACCTCGTTTTTCCTATCTCTGTACCTCGCCGGTTGGTGGGGAATGATCGACGCAAAATCACGGTTTCTGCAGCCATCCTTTACAAGGACGACACTTCCGGGAGCGTGCGGCTGGTCAGGATCAGGACTTACTGTTACTTCCAACAGCTTGATATAGCCCCAAGCGCTGTCCGCACCGATGCGTGCCCGTAATTGAAGCTTCGTACCTATTGGTACTGCTTGATCGACCGCTTGGGAATTGGATGACGGGTCCGAAGAGTTCCCCGTTGCTTCGCGATATAGAGCTACTTCATATTCCAAACGTCCTGGAGTCTCCTCCACAACTCCGGATACTCTCGCTCCATGAGGACTGAAACGTGGCAGGTAAGACCTTCGAGGATCATGAGGCAGTTTAGCCCTTCCTTAAGTATTCCAAAACTTGGTATACCTTTTCATGGCCAATTATGACCTAACCCTTAGCTGGCCTAATGGGGTTTGAAAAGCCCCAGCCTAAGGCATATCTAATTTTAGATCCTTTGTGGTAAGAAAATTTTGAAATTATTTTCTATATTGTGTAAAAATTCTATTTTTATCAAATAAACTATACCATCTATTAAAGCAACATTCAACAACTACCATACATTTTTTTTCAAATTAAAAAAGTGGCCTAATGGGGTTTGAAAAACCCCAGCCTAAGGCAGCTCTAATGTTAGAACCTTTATGATAAGAAAATTCTAAAATTATTTTTTAAACTGTGTAAAAATTCTATTTTTATAAAATCAACCATACCATCTATTAAAGCAACATTCAACAGCTACCATGGAATTTTTTTCAAATTAAAAAAGTGGCCGAATGGGGTTTGAAAAACCCCAGCCTAATACAGCTCTAATTTTAGATCCTTTATGGTAAGAAAATTCTAAAATCATTTTCTATATTGTGTAAAAATTCTATTTTTATCAAATAAACTATACTATCTATTAAAGCAACATTCAACAGCTACCATGGAATTTTTTTCAAATTAAAAAAGTGGCCTAATGCGGTTTGGAAAACCCCAGCCTAAGGCAACTTTAATGTTAGAACCTTTACGGTAAGAAAATTCTACAATTTTTTTCACACTATGTAAAAATTCTATTTTTATAAAATGAACCATACCATCTATTAAAGCAATATTCAACAGCTACCATGGAATTTTTTTTCAAATGAAAAAGTGGCCGAATGGGGTTTGAAAAACCCCAGCCTAGTGCAGCTACAATTTTAGAACCTTTATGGTAAGAAAATTCTACAATCTTTCTCTATACTATGTAAAATTTGTATTGTTATGAAATAAACTATACCATCTGTTAAAGCAACATTCAACAACTAACATACAATTTTTTTCAAATAAAAAAAGCGGCCTAATGGGGCTTGAAAAGCTCTAGCTCCAATTTTAGAATCTTTACAGTAAGGAAATTCTACAATTCTTTTTTTATTCTATGTAAAAATGATATTTTCATAAAACAAATTGTATCGCCCGCTATAACAACTACCATGCAAGTTTTTCAAATTCAAAAAGGCAATAGCTTCCACTTAATACAAATTTTCATCGGTGGGGTCTGAAAATCCCCCGTTATTCTAGGGAGGTGGGCCAGCTTCGGGTTAATATTAATAAAATAGTGTATAAAATTTTCGACTGAGTATCTCCTTTCCAGAGCAAAGGGTTAATACGTTTCCAGCTTTTCGATTGCATATTTTCTGCAGGGTGTTAAAAAAAAGCTTTATCGCTTAAAACGGTGTCTTCATGTAGTTACTTACAAAGTACCCGCGAAACCGGCAGCTTTGTGCCTCAAGAGGGTAGGTTCTGGTGGACGACACATGAGAATCAATTCTTGATCCGCCAGCATCACGACACCGGGAAATGCAGGGAACCATATGCGAAGATGAATGAAGCCCTAAGGGAAATGGAAGCAAATATTTATGTCATTTTTGTACCCGTATACACTGAAAAAAAAATGCTCTGGATTTCAACTAAATCAACGTAGGGTAAACCCACCAATAGATGGACACCCTCCAATAGATGGACAAATATTAGTTCCAAAAGTAACTACATTAAATTTAAGAACGAAATCGTAAAGTCATAATTTTTTTTAATGGCTATATGTAGTCCTGATTGCAAAAAGTGATTTTTTTCATCTTTATATTTGTAATAATGATACAAAGAAAATATTTAATTTGACATGACGAAGTTTTGCTTCAAGAGCGCCACCACTAGTAAATATGTGACAGATGTCCGGTAAACGTTGTTTGTTATTACTATTATAAATGAATAAAAAAATAAGGTATGTATACATTATTATGCTCGTATTTCACTAAAAAAGCTATAAATACCGTAATAAAATAATAAAATTACAAAAATATCAGAAAATTTAGCGTCCATCTATTGGTATTGGCTGTCCATCTACTGGAGATTTTGTCCATCTACTGGGGTTTTGGTCTTTTTCATAAATTTTTCTTTTTTGTTAATTACTACGAAGTTTCACAACGTTTTAGTTATTTTTTTTCTAGTTAATTACATATTTTTACATTAATATAATTCATTTTATTATAACTTATTTGTATTTTAGTATATTATTTTGATAAGAAAGCATGAGAGTTTGCTTAACCGTCCATCTATTGGTGCATTTACCCTATGTATACATTATTATGCTCGTATTTCACTAAAAAAGCTATAAATATCGTAATAAAATAATAAAATTACAAAAATATCAGAAAATTTAGCGTCCATCTATTGGTATTGGCTGTCCATCTACTGGAGATTTTGTCCATCTACTGGGGTTTTGGTCTTTTTCATAAATTTTTCTTTCTTGTTAATTACTACGAAGTTTCACAAAGTTTTAGTAATTTTTTTCTAGTTAATTACATATTTTTACATTAATATCATTCATTTTATTATAACTTATTTGTATTTTAGTACATTATTTTGATAAAAAAGCATGAGAGTTTGCTTAACCGTCCATCTATTGGTGCGTTTACCCTAATTGGAAAAAATAAAATTGATTGAATAACAATGACAACGTGTCAAATATTCGATAGTTTTGTTTAATAAATCTTGTCATTGGCTCAGTGACAAAATTAGTTGCACCAGCTATCAAATGTTTGTGGCAGCCGGTGACAATTTCGTTCTTGAATCAATAATATTGTTTTTTTGCATCAGCGTGTTCGCAACGAATGGGAATGAGATTGCACGTCGAATAAATCGATTTGGAATTGAATTTGAATCGCAATACGTGTTCCAATCAAAGCATTTACGGAATGGGTCTACGACGAGGTATGCACTTACATTTCTCTTGAGGATCCCGCATCGGGCGAAATCGGTAACTTTCAAGAAATAGTTATCCTCCTGGGCATCATTCGGATCGGGCCTGATTTGACAGTGAATGTCATGAAGAGGATCGGCCGATCTGTCGTCTGCAAAAAGAGGCGCTCCTCGAAACCCAACGGGGCGCTTGATCTTTGCTGTTAATAAGTCGGCTGCCGAACCAGCTCCGCTGCATTGAATATCAGAAACTTCGTAGTCCTGCGCGGCTGTTGCAACAATCTGTGGGAATAAAATAAGATCCATTAGGCCGAATGCCTGCGTATAGAAAATTGCTTCAGCGATTACCGCAAGAATCGCATGAAAGTAGGAAGCTCAGAAGGATACGCTTTACTTGATGCTCCGAGCGTTTAGAAAGCGGTTGAAAGGGTTATTAAATTCCATTGATTCTCAGGGAAATAATGTTGTACCATTCAACTGCATCGTTGAATCGGGAGGAATTTCAGTAATTAGTCTGATTGAAATGAGTTGTAATTGAAATTTCCTTCTTTGGAATACTCAATGGTACAAGAGTATTTAAATTATTGTTAATTACATTGTGAAATTAGTCACAATTTTTTTCATTCAAGAATGAGGAAACTTAATATTATTTGCCATCTTTCTGTAATATTGCGATTGTTTAAGGGGTTACATCTAGTTGGCGGCCGTAAAAAAGGCGTGTTTTTGTGAATTTTTTTTTTGGGAAAATGGTTGCAGGTTTCGAACTGTTTTTTTTCATAGTAAAGGGTATATCTTCGACTATGTTTCATAATTTTTTTATTGAAAAAAATTCACATATGTGGGAGATACAATGCATCTCTCGGACCGCTAGGTCTTCTGCGGTGACCACTGTATCTTCCACCTGACTCGTCTAAAATCAAAAAATCAAATAGATTATGTTTTTGCGTCGTATTATCTAGTACTTGATCGAAGGATTTGAGAAAATATTAATTTTTGAAAAAATGGTCGAGGAATATGAAATGATTTTTTCATAAAAATTTGGACTTTCGCGTTCAATCGTCGACCATTTTTTCAAAAATTAATATCTTCTCAAATCCTTCGATTAAGTACTTGACAATACGATTCAAAAACATAATCTATTTGATTTTTTGATTTTAGACGAGTCAGGTGGAAGATACAGTGGTCACCGCAGAAGACCTTTTTTGAACAGCGGTCCGGTAAATGCATTGTATCTCCTACATTTGTGAATTTTTTTCAATAAAAAAATTATGAAACATAGTCGAAGATATACCCTTTACTATGAAAAAAAATAGTTCGAAACCTGCAATCATTTTCCCAAAAAAAAAATTTACAAAAACACGCCTTTTTCCCGGCCGCCAACTAGATGTAACTCCTTAATCCATTCATCGGCGTACTTTTTTTAATTATCTCTTTTCAATATTGCGTAAGCGGTATAATAATAATAATAATAATAATAATGATAACAACAACAACAACAACAACAACAACAATAATAATAATAATAATAATGCATCTAATTTTTTTATGTCATAAAAATTTAATTTGCATCCAATTAGCCACTAGAATGATAATTTTTTAAAGACGATGATAATGATCATAATTTTTTTAAAAAAGAAAATGTTGCATTCAAAAAGGAAATACGGAAATCGACCGATGTTACAAGCGAATCATGTTGCGAAAAGTCCGAATGCTGTTAATACGAGATCGGATGCTGATAAATATTATCTATCGAGCAATATTAAAATCAAAGTCAGCTAAACTGTGTCGACATGTATCTTAATATAGTGTATAACGGTTTATTGCCTTATCTTGTAAAACTTGACACGTATACCTGCAACAGATATGATTTACTTGTTCGTTTGATCATTCATTTACTTAGATATACGCTCTTGTATGAAAAAGATTGTCATCTTGTTAATTATGTTATGATCGAAGATCATGAATATCGGTCGCGCGATAAATAATCGCGTCATTTATATTTGTAGAATATAATGCAGAATAAGGTACATGGAGCACCATAGATAGGTGCCAAAGGATATGGGTCCCTAAGGCAGCTTTTTGGCTCCAAGGGAGCACAGAGTCGCAACATCTTCATTTTTACATACACGATGTGCTTTGATGTCTTTTACAGCATACATAAAAAAAATAAAGTTGTGCGGAATTGCGCTCATATTGAAAAACGCGGTTGATTGTGCAAAAACAGCTTCTTTTTTTTTTAAATAATGAAAAGACTTTGGTTTGCTCCAATAAAAAAGGACTTAAATTAATCAAGAAAGATTCAATATTGTTCCAACAAAACATTGAAATTATTAAAAAGATTATTGTTATATAAATCCGAGATATTACAATTTTTAACCCTAGAACAGCACATGGGGTCAATATGACCCCACGCGATTTTCGAACTCCATTGTCCAAAATCGAAAATTGTCCGAACTCCAAAGCTGTAATTACGTGCGATATTACGAAAATTAGTAATTCTCTAAAAATCACACCCTTCATTTTTCAAAATAAATACCTTTTTTGGAAAATCGATTACGCTCTTTACGTTCGAGTTCGGAGGTGTGCTGTTCTAGGGTTAACAATTATTAGCGCCAAAATCCCGCCCTATGGACCCACATCCTTTCTAGGTATCGAAATCGTAATTCACGAAAGGGAATTTGGAGTTACAGGAATTCGAACGAGAGTCGAAATACCAAATTATGGAAAGGAATGAATTTTTTAATTCACGAAGGTAAAAGATACGGCATTTTTTTTCGCATGTTTTGTTTTGTAAATATGATAATTGGAATAACGATGAATTCGAGCTAGAATTAGATTTACATAAAGAAGAGGCAATTGCATCGTGTTAAAAATAAAAATAAATATTTATGGTTCCATCTTGTAATACTGTTATTAAATGTTAATTACTCTCGTTTAGTTTTATGCGATCGCAGTGTAAGATCTAAAGTAAAAGTTTAACGTGCAGAGACGCTCGAGATCTCATTGTCAGATCGTTAGCGCACGAGGTAAGAAAAATGTTGAATATCGAAATTGTAAGAGGTACCGTAAATTGAGCGTATCGAACAGGTATTTGCTTATTATCATCAAATCTTTGTCAAAGTCATGCGTAAGTAGCATAGCATGGATACATAAATTGTGTTTCATCGCATCTATGAAACTCTTATTAACTGTTTAACGGTACATGTAATTGTATCGTTAACTTTTAACGCTAATTAGTGGCGTTTTACAACGAATGTGGCTTAACTTTTTCAAAATCTATCCAATCAGTTACAAACTCGATCTTCAATTCAATTTTATTTATTCGTTTGATAAAAGAATACCTAAAATTATCATTATTATTTTAACAAATTGTAGTGTTACAGTAGTAGAAATAGGCGATATTTGTGATATTTTTATTATTTACTCATGTACTCGACAAATGTCAGTATTAAAGGGTTAAAGAATACGTACTTTGAACTTCGTTTTAAATTTTTTTTATAAAGAAATATATATTTTGTAGTACATTTATAGTGGTCGCTGTAATACGCTGCACGGAAGAAGCGCCTTACTGATTGTCATCATAACTCGCTTATTGATGATCTGAAAATCAAAAGGAAAACACTGTTTTTATCTATATTAGTATGGCTTCAGTTAAGTGTACCTGATTTTTGAAAAACGAATTATTGTTAAAATTGCAATTCTCCAAAGAAAATTCACAAAAAAAAAACCAAAAAATTCTTCCTTTCAGAGAGAAAAAAATAGCAAATATGAATATATCAAAAAATCCGTACGCTTAACTGAAGCCATACTAATATAGATTAAAACAGTGTTTTCCTTTTGATTTTCAGATCATCAATAAGCGAGTTACGATGACAATCAGTAAGGCGTCTCTTCCGTGCAGCGTATTACAGCGACCACTATAAATGTACTACAAAATATATATTTCTTTATAACAAAAATTTTAAACGAAGTTCAAAGTACGTGTTCTTTAACCCTTTAACACTGACATTTGTGGAGTACACGAGTGAATAAAAAAAAATCATAAATATCGCCTATTTCTACTACTGTCACACTGTTGTTCCCCCTTAACATTTATTCAAATGGTTACAAACACAGTCCAACCTCGATAAATGTTGCTCCGCTTACTGTTTATTTTAACATACCATTTTTTAAGCCAGCCTGCAATTGTTTAATCGTTTCATCGGCTTAGCTTTTTTTATTGTCTCTTTTCAATGTGTTCTCGAATTCATCCATTTGCAGGCAAATATTTTTTTTTAGCAGCGTCCTCTAAGAAAATCCAAACCTCTTTTATGTCCCATAAGAATATATTTTACACAATTTCTATTTTATACCATGATTTATCATACCCTTGCATTCAGTGCATATATTTAGAACGATCTCTCGTTAGAACTGCATCTAAATTCTCGTGCAGGAATTTCAAATCCTATCCTTGCTGATGGAGCTATGCGTGAACAATATAATAATAATAATAATAATAATAAGAATAATGCATCTAATTTTTTTACTATATTGTAAGTCAACGTTTGTTATGTTTTCTACAATTTTTTTAATTCTACGGGGTATGAATAGAACGCTTTAACACGCATGAAACTACACACCACTGCCCAAGGATTCGAACCTTAAGCCTTTGAAGGAAACACCAAACGATAACGTTATGTTATCGTTACGTTACAGTGAATTTCACCGTTACATCGGGGCAATGATAATCTCCCTTTCTCCTCTTAAAAAGGGTATTGTTGAATTATTCTTGATTTAATCAATAACAAACAGAAGACCGTTTTTATGAACGAGATACAGAACGGAAGATTTGAAGACAAAGTCGAGCTATGTAACAAAGAACAATGTTACTGTTAGAAGAATATTTAAATGATAGTTTTTCTGTGCAGTAATAATAATAATAATAATAAATAATTTATGGCACTGAAGTTGCATGCATCCAATTTATCACGGCGTAACAGGTAGTAATTTTGATACCACAAACACACCAACCACGTGAAGAACCGTGCTTCTGTTTGGCATTAATTCTACATAAATTATACGAAAATTTGAGAATCAAAGTTTTTTGGGTTGCTCAATCTGAATCTACTATAAAATTTCGAAAATTTCAATTTTTTGATATAATTTCGAATTTTCAGACTAATTTTTATAAAATTAGTCTGTAAATTTTAGAATCTAATTTTTATAAAAATAATATAAAAATTCTAATTTTATACAAATTAGAATTTCTGTAAAATTTGTATAATTCTATTTTTTATAAAATTAGAATTTTTAGACCAATCAAAGTTTTTTGGGCTGCTGAAACTGAAACTGCTATAAAATTCTAAAATTTCCAAATTTTATAAAAAATTTTGCAAATTCACAATTTCATAGCAGTTTCAGATTCAGAGATCCAAAAAGCTTTGATTTGTTCTAAAAATTGTAATTTTTATAAAACTAGAATTTTTAGATTCATTTTATAAAAATCAATATATTTAGACCAATTTTATAAAATTAAAAATTTTCACACTTATTTTCTATCAAACTAACAATAAATTTTATAAAAATGAATCTCTTATGAAGTTTAACTTGAAATGTTATAGTATTAAACAAGGTACAAAACTTATAAACGTCATTTATGCAGTGCCACTTGTCGTCATGACGAGTGGTGTTGACTTTTGCACACATATTAATTTCGATATTAAAAACTTGTGATAAGTATTTTAATATTATTTGTTTTTCTAGTTTAAACAAAATCATTAATTCTTGGGATTATCCGTCGCGGAAACAACACCTATCTGTATTTATTCTAAAATTGGGTCAATACAAAAGCAACACTTTACAAGCCTATAAACCATGGCACTTACTTTAACTAACAAGTTGCGGAGGATGCGTGGTGTTCGTGTAGGCAACCTTTTATGAGCATATACTTTGATTAATTATCAAGCTTTATCTGTGTCTAGATTTTCACACAGAACCCGATTATAGGATATTGATAACGTATGAGCTATGGGGATGTATTTAGTGGGATTTCGTATATGCAGCATCATGTATGTACACATGTACGATAAAACTGCAGTATTTATGCATGTACTTTCCAAAGCGACAAAACATCCTTCTGAAAAGAATTACCGAAGCGTGAGAACTCTTCTGAAAAGTATCGGTGCTATTGTACTCCGCTAGATATATCCTTCCATTTCTACCTAAACTATACACAAGAAGACTCCATTGCGTTATTGAACCGAGGCGATGTATATGATACTATTTTTTAAATTTTCAAATCAAACATTTGATACATTAAAATATTCCTGGCTCTTCGTAGGAGAGAGAGGGGGTTATTGAAGCAAGAATTCTTTAATAATTTTTTATTAAGGGGTTACATCTAGTTGGCGGCCGAAAGAAAGGCGTGTTTTTGTGAATTTTTTTTTGGGAAAATGATTGCAGGTTTCGAATTGTTTTTTTTTTCATAGCAAAGGTTATATCTTTGACTATGTTTCATAATTTGTTTATTGAAAAAAATTCACAAATGTAGGAGATACAATGCGTTTCCCGGACCGCTAGGTCTTCTGCGGTGACCACTGTATCTTCCACCTCACCCGTCTAAAATCAAAAAATCAAATAGATTATGTTTTTACATCCTTTTATTTAGTCCTTAATCGAAGGATTTGAGAAAATATTAATTTTTGAAAAAATGGTCGACGAAAATGAAGTGATTTATTCATAAAAATTTGGACTTTCACGTTCAATCGTCGACCATTTTTTCAAAAATTAATATTTTCTCAAATCCTTCAATTAAGGGCTAGATAATACGATGCAAAAACATAATCTATTTGATTTTTTGATTTTAGACGAGTGAGGTGGAAGATACAGTGGTCACCGCGGAAGACCTTTTTTGAACAGCGGTCCGGGAAATGCATTGTATCTCCGACATTTGTGAATTTTTTTCAATAAAAAAATTATGAAACATAGTGGAAGATATACCCTCTACTATGAAAAAAAAACAGTTCGAAACCTGCAATCATTTTCCCAAAAAAATTCACAAAAAACACGCCTTTTTTTCGAATAGAATGATAAAAAATGGATAATTCATTTTTTAGAAAATAGTAATTTGATATTCACCTTACGATTTCCAATGGATGAATTAGTCACCAAATGAGTACAATTAATGAAAAAAATGTGATTGTTCAATCGCGTTATGTGATTCAATGGACTCCAACACAGGGGCAATTGAATCACTGGTTGGGGTCAAGCAGTGATTAATTGATGCATAAAAAATTGTTACAAAAATATTTCAGCCCATTGATAGAAATTACAAAATGTAGATATACCAACACATTACAATTAATACTCTGTGATTATATGCGAAAATTACAATTGTCAGTATTTCGCCATGTGTTAAAAAAAAGAAGTTTTGGTGTTCATGATACAAAACTCCAGTTTTTCGAAATTGAATGCCCATAATGTTTTCAAATTTTATACAAATCAAGGATTTACGTACTGTAACGTGATTCTAAAAAGACAGTTTCAGTTTTCATTTTCATTATATATTTTCAAGTCGACTCACCCCACCTTTTCAATTTTCAAGTTTCAGAAATTTCCCGACATTTTGAACAAATTTTCAAAGATTTTCGTAAGTTTCAATAATGACTTAATAAGAAATTGTAATCGAGACAAATTTTATTTCTTTTTTATTAAGTCGAGAAATAATGTCTCTCCCCCCTCCCCAATAATTTCGAAATAGCGTTTAACAAGCAGGAAGATCGAGGAAAATTGTGCAATATTATGGTACTTGTCGACTATCGGCACTTTTATGTCACTCATGCATCATCTTTGACGTGGAAAATACATCGTACGAGAACTACGATTTGTGCGGAAAGATTTTCTGGAGACACCTGCGTGCAAAGTTCGAGGATGAATATCATTTTTTGGATTCGACGAATCCTTGTAGGCAAAGTATTTAGACCGAGGCAGAAATATACGAATCCACGCTGCGTTATTGCAGCCTAAAATACCGGCGAACGTACATAAAAAAAAAAAAATTCTCTAGATTTCAACAAAATCGGCGTAATTGGAAAAAATAAAATTAATTCAAAAGTAATGACAATGCGTCAAATATTCGGTAATTTTGTTTAACAAAATTTTGTCGTTGGCTCAGTGACAAAATTAGATGCACCGACTATCAAATATTCGTGGCATCCCGTGACAATTTTGTTCTCGAGTCAATAACATTTTTTTTTCTGCGTAGGATTGCGGTCATTGAAATTGCCCCTGCGAGCTGCAACATTTTCTCGTGACCCAAGATTCGTGAGACAAAAATACGTTGATTATCGTACAAAGGGACTACGCTGCCATAACATCGATTACGAGACGCGGTCTTTTAAAACCCGTATGATCTTCTTCTAATTACGTTGGAATCTCTTTCTTAGGATTACTCGAGCACGCGCCACGTTTTCCTTCCACGATTGCATGTACGTACCAAGAAGAGGCGAAGGGAAACGTGAACACTTTGCGCCGAGTTCTACTTCAAAGCGAGTAACGGTGATAAGTAACGCTCTGTTGCACTTGCAAGATATTCTTCATTATTATATACATATGTATAAGTGCAATTCACATGGGGCAGGTATTTGAAATTAACACACGTGCAACGCGTATAAGAATAGTCACGCGTGACTGATCTTTTTAGAGACACATTAATGTAAGTGCTATATTACCTTTTTAGAAAATGAATTAGCTCGTTAATTTAACTATGTGGTTTTTTTTTCTCCTCCTTTCCATTCCCCCCGTCTTTCTTATTTTTTTCTAAATGAAAATCATACCAGTTTATTATGACACGTTTGATTTAACGATTCATTAAGTCCTGATTCATGATCGTAGGTGTTTATGGAAATGTATCCAATGGCGAGATAAATTTCACGCTTTTCGCAAATACCTTTCGTTTTTTAACCGTCAGTGAACTTGCAACTGTGCTCTTGCTGTTCATAAGAAAAAAAAAACGGATATCAATCATTTTTTCTTTTCCACGGATGTTTAAAATGACACGCTCTGATGTAACAGCTGCAGTATGAGTAGATAAATTCTCGTGAGCTGGGATTCCATACGTAGAAACCGTTTTAGTATCCATTCCTGATGAAATTCGTCAGGTGGTAACGCCATGAAAAATTTCGCTAACGCTTTATTTGTGCGTAAGAATATTTCGAATGCGGAGGAGAGCATCTCGAGTATTGGAAAATGCTATACTTGACTTAGAAATTTGGCGAATGAAAAATATAATACGTGTTCGAAAGTGTTCGTGGGACACACTGTTGTATGCGGGCATAGAGAAATGACGTGGGTCCGTAAAGCGGGATTTTGGGCCTAATAATTGTTAGAAATTATAATATCTCGGATTTATATAACAATAATCCTTTTAACCCTTTGAGTGCGGCTTACTCTTGCACGAAACTATCAATATATGCGGTAATATTCAGATATCAGTCATTAAGGGCGCATATATGCGCCTTTCGTATATATTGATGAACTTGTCAAAGCATATATATACGCCTTTAGCAGTCAAGGGGTTAATAATTTCAATGTTTTCTTGGAACAATGTTGAGTCTTTTCTAATTAATTTAAGCCCTTTTTTATTGGAGCAAACCTAAGTCTTTTTATTATTTAAGGGGTTACATCTAGTTGGCGGCCGAAAAAAAGGCGTGTTTTTGTGAATTTTTTTTTGGGAAACTGACTGCAGGTATCGAACTGTTTTTTTTCATTGTAAAGGTTGTATCTTCGATTATGTTTCATAATTTTTTTATTGAAAACAATTCACAAATGTAGGAGATACAATGCATTTCCCGGACCGCTGTTCAAAAAAGGTCTTCTGCGGTGCCCACTGTATCTTCCATCTCGCTCGTTTAAAATCAAAAAATCAAATAGATTATGTTTTTGCATCGTATTATCTAGTCCGTAATCGAAGGATTTGAGAAAATATTAATTTTTGAAAAAATGGTCGACGATTGAACGTGAAAGTCCAAATTTTGATGAATAAATCACTTCATTTTCGTCGACCATTTTTTCAAAAATTAATATTTTCTCAAATCCTTCGATTAAGGACTAAATAATAGGATGCAAAAACATAATCTATTTGATTTTTTTATTTTAGACGAGTGAGGTGGAAGATACAGTGATCACCGCAGAAGATCTAGCGCTCCGGGAAATGCATTGTATCTCCAACATTTGTGAATTTTTTTCAGTAAAAAAAATATGAAACATAGTCGAAGATATACCCTTTACTATGAAAAAAAAACCGTTCGAAATCTGCAATCATTTTCCCAAAAAAAATTCACAAAAACACGCCTTCTTTTCGGGCGCCAACTAGATGTAAACCCTTTAAAAAAAATAGCTTTTTTGGCACATTCAACCGCGTTTTTTAATTGGAGCGCAATTACGCACGACTTTTTTTATGTATGTCGTAAAAGACATGAAAGAACATCATATATGTAAAAATGAAGATGTTGCGACTCTGTGCTCCCTTGGGGCCAAAATCCCGCCTTATGGACCGCCATCCTTTGCTGATATTCTCGTTTTAGATTGATAACTAAGAATAGTGAGGTCGCAACGCATGCGGAAAATATCAAATGAAGTATTTCATTGCAATTAATAACTTTTATGTCTCATAAATAAACATGGCCTGGTTTTGACGCAAACACGACGACACTCTGATAATGCGGTGACCCGGTCTAAGGTGGTGAGTGCACCTTGAGTACCTCTTTTTAAACATATTTTTGAATTATTATTTATTACACTCCAACAAACATGAATTATTGATCCGCAACGTATTTGTTGCCAATGCCGGATAATCGTGTGTTTTGTATAAAATTATTCTTGCGTCGCGGTACGAACTAATTTAAAATCATGTACTAGTTCGGAATGAAATAGATGCAACGCTGAAAGGCAAAACGATCCAGAGCTATCTTTTTGAATTTGTTGCAACAAAGTTTTAAATAACGGTTATTCAAATTGGTAATTTTAAATCAAATCGGGTAATGTTCTCGAGCCTCATATCTTCTCGGATATTGCAGAGCGCGTTGACATTATGTAAAATATGCTTCGATATATTCTGTACGTAGCACCATCTGAACATTATGCTGTAATGCGCTCTTATCGTGCAGAATACCATTAGGCTCTTCCAGCATTTTACCAGTGTTGAGACCACAATATGTCAGCATCAGTAATTATGGATTTCGTTCTAGCATTAGATCTTTTTTCAAGGTTTCAAATTTTTAGTATTTTTTAAGATACGAATTTTGTATTCCCTGAAATCAAGGTACTAATGCCAGTACTAGGTACTAATCAATTTTTTATCCAATAAGGGTAGTTTATATCATTGCTCATTTGTTACATTATGAACGATGGCATTAATTTAAATAAAAAAGAGTAGAGTTTTGGAAAGGTACACAGTTTTTTAAATTCCCGAATTTATATTGCGTACAAAATAATTAAATGGGTAATCTCAAAAACTAATGTTTTTGAAACGTTGTAAGGTACAAATTGCAAATTGTTCAAAAACCCCCGAAAATGAAAAAAATATCTGGATTTAAAGAAAAAATTTTTTTTTATTGGATGGACTTTTTTAAAAACGGATGGATTTAACAAAAGATCCATCGGGTTATTTTTTTCATTTTCGGGGGTTTTCGAACAATTTGCAATTTGTACCTTACAGCGTTTTTGAGGTGACCCATTCAATTGTAAAATACAGTAACACGCGTTAGATTCAAACCGTAACAAATTAAATTTTTGCAATGACCGCGGCCTACCCATTTTTTAACATATACAATCTTAAGGGGGAACAGCAGTGTGACAGTAGTAAAAATAGGAGATATTTATGATATTTTTTTAATACTCCACAAATGTCAGTGTTAAGGGGGAGTTCTGCCTTGTAGGACCGAAAAAGTAGGTGATATTTGCGAATTTTTTTATAAAAAAACTGTTGAACGGGTTTATTTGAAATTTGGCAAGTTGTTTCATTGTACCCTTAAGTATTATTACAAATGTTTATAAGGCATACAAAAAAAAAATGTGCGTGTGTAGAGCGTCGATTGCAGAACGTTGAGAAAAAAATGGCTCGTGCTGGCTTTGAAGGAAAGTGTCCTATGGTTTATATGAAAAACAAAAAGGAAAAAGGATTCTTAATCTGCATGAACATAGCTGTTCTACACACGCACATTTTTTTTTGTATAGCCTCATAAAAATTTAAGGGTACAATGAAACAACTTGCCAAATTTCAAATAAACCCGTTCAACAGTTTTTTCATAAAAAATTCGCAAATATCACCTACTTTTTCGGTCCTACAAGGCAGAACCCCCCCTTAAAGGGTTAAAGAATACGTACTTTGAACTTCGTTTAAATTTTTTTTATTAAGAAATATATTTTGTAGTACATTTATAGTGGTCGCTGTAATACGCTGCACGGAAGAGGCGCCTTACCGATTGTCATCATAACTCGCGTATTGATGATCTGAAAATCAAAAGGAAAACACTGTTTTAATCTATATTAGTATGGCTTCAGTTAAGCGTACCCGATTTATGAAAAACGAATTATTGTTAAAATTGCAATTCTCCAAAGAAAATTCACAAAAACAAAACCAAAAAATTCTTCCTTTCAGAGAGAAAAAAAATAGTAAATACGAATATATCAAAAAATCCGTACGTTTAACTGAAGCCATGCTAATATAGATTAAAACAATGTTTTCCTTTTGATTTTCGGATCATCAATAGGCGAGTTATGATGACAATCAGTAAGGCGCCTCTTCTGTGTAGCGTATTTACAGCGACCACTATAAATGTACATACTACAAAATCTATATTTCTTTATAAAAAAAATTTAAACGAAGTTCAAAGTACGTATTCTTTAACCCTTTAACACTGACATTTGTGGAGTACATGAGTGAATAAAAAAAAAATATCATAAATATCGCCTATTTCTACTACTGTCACGCTGTCGTTCCCCCTTAATTATAATTATAAGATGCTGAAATTTCAAATTCAGAATGACGTATTTGCATGTAGGATATACCTAAAGTTCTTAATAACTCATTCGGGAAGAACGTAAAAAGTAATCTTCGTCTCATTTAGAACCTAATGTGGAACTTTCAAGCTAAATTAGTTTTGAATTGCTATATTCAATTTGAATAACATGAGCCCAAATGAGTTTCGCATATTCTCGTTCTCCCGTCTACAAAGCTCATAAAGCCTGAGCTACTTAAGCCCCATTTGAATAATTATATCGCGGAAGTACAAGAGAACGCCGAGGACGGTTCCACCTAAACGTCACATTCTTTTATCGGTTTGTATTTTCTGGACAAGGTGAGATGAGGAAAATCTATCAAACGTTGCCGTTTCTAACGAACTTTCTGCAACTCGGCGAAATTAGTGTATACAAACGAGGGGTAAATTGGTACAGGAAGTAAGGATCATTCTCTTGCGAGTCAATGGGAAATACGACGGACGGGTCTGCAGGAAATGATCGCACGGTTCGATACTTCAAACGTTCGATGCTCGCAAGGCAGCTATGGTAGGAGCACTCGCAGAAAGATGCTTAATAAATGTATGTACTCTGAAAAATGTATACGCATGCGAATAGAAGGAAGGAAAAATTACGTGTATTCGCGCGATTTAACGGTTTTATTCCGTGGCATTAAGGATAACGGGAAGGAGTGAGATCTGCCGAAAATAAAGTCAGAGCAAAGATACCAGTATTATTTGTAGGTCACTCTGATTATTACTCTTTTACTCGGGGCTTCTTCCACGGTGCACCTCTTAAAAGAACCGTAACTGGATTTTGCGTGTTCTGCTTTTACGATCTTGTTAATTAATCTTTGCGTATCTGTTGATTCAACCACTCTTTAATGCGATAAGGCGAATAATTCTGGAATCCTGTATGAAATTCCTTGCAAGGTGTTCGAATATGGAATGACGATGGAATACGAATTTGAAGGAGCAAACGCGCGGGGTTCCTTTTATTCCCTTTATTCCGTGTCAGCCGATTCTCTCACTTCGGGTAAAATTTAAATACGGCCTGGAAGTTACCGCGGATCAACTACATAATACGGGTACATGTACATTAGGAGTCGCACGAAGCGAACAAAGTGATTTATACATTTAAGTCCTGACAAGGTAAGAGTGTAAAGTATGAAAAAGTAGGCACGCGTTGAAAAATGATCTTGGTCCGAGGATATAAAAAAGAGCGGTTTTTTTTTATTTATAGACATTTTTTGGGCCGAGTAACGTCGGATCGTATCGTAAAAACGTTTATTTCATTCGAGAATACACTGAAAATATTTTATAATCGTTCCAACTATTGCTGTAGTTGAATAAGACATCGACCCTATACTTCTAGTAATTTTAACTACACTTACTGTTGTTCCGATTACTTTCATGATTAAGTCAATTGGAAATTAAATAATTATTCCCTTTATTGTTTTTTCGATTTAGGTTTTCTTTTTCATAGAAAGAATTGTGAGATGGAGAAAATATGATATTTCATGTTTCAAAGTACAGAAGTTTTTGGGGATCACTTTGAAAAAACGTAAAGGCCCCCATTCTTTAACTTTTGGTTGACTTAAGGGAAGACTAAACTGAAAAGTAGGAAAATTTTGAGGTTTTTGACAAATTTTTTTTTTTCTTGAAATAAGGTATAACTTAAAATTCTAATCTGGAGTTATTATTTTTTGGGGCTTTTTTAATTATTTCAGATATCCAGCAGTCATATATACCTTCTCACTTTGCGCATGGGCTTATTCTCTCTGAGACCTGTTTTACGTATAAAATTTAGGTTGTAGGCTATAAATCTTTGTTTTGGGGGCTGTCACTAGGTGGAATCTCTAAAAAACCTCATTTTACTCCTAGGGAACCATAAAAAAAAGGTTTAAAGACAACAGCAGCGAATTTTCATTTTTCAGTTTAGTCTTCCCTTAAGGGGTTACATCTAGTTGGCGTCCGAAAAAAAGGCGTGTTTTTGTGAATTTTTTTTGGGAAAACGATTGCAGGTTTCGAAATGTTTTTTTTTCATAGTTAACGGTATATCTTCGACTATGTTTCATAATTTTTTGTATTGAAAAAAATTCACAAATGTAGGAGATACAATGCATTTCCCGGACCGCTAGGTTTTCTGCGGTGACCACTGTATCTTCCACCTCACTCGTCTAAAATGAAAAAATCAAATAGATTATGTTTTTGCATCGTATTATCTAGTCCTTAATCGAAGGATTTGAGAAAATATTAATTTTAGAAAAAATGGTCGACGAAAATGAAGTGATTTTTTCATAAAAATTTGGACTTTCGCGTTCAATCGTTGACCATTTTTTCAAAAATTAATATTTTCTCAAACCCTTCGATTAAGGACTAGATGATACAATGCAAAAACATAATCTATTTGATTTTTTGATTTTAGACGAGTGAGATGGAAGATACAGTGGTCACCGCAGAAGACCTTTTTTGAACAGCGGTCCGGGAAATGCATTGTATCTCCTACATTTGTGAATTTTGTTCAATAAAAAAAAACAATTCGAAACCTGCAATCATTTTCCCAAAAAAAATTCACAAAAACACGCCTTTTTTTCGGCCGCCAACTAGATGTAACCCCTTAACCATGAAAATAGTTGGTAAAACAATAAATGTAGTTAAAATTACCAGAAATATATGGTTAATGTCTTATTCAACTACAGCAATAGTTAAAATTAATATCCTTTTTTTTCAGTGCACCTGTTAAAAAGGTCGTAAGAGAATTATTTGTCAAAAATACCGATTTTTCTTTTCATTTAAACATAATTTCACATTTTTTTCTGTTGTCCTCTCTCCTTTCTGGTTATAATTCAGATGTGCACCTGCAGTTAAATCTTTAAAAATCAAAATGCGGGATAATTCACGTATTTTCTAAGAGCTTCGATCGTGCATAAAACAAAAAAACATAATATACGCTTTACAGGTGCTAGCTAATATAAATTGTTCATTAACTGTATTCGTCTCGGTAAACATTTGTAAAAAAAAATGGGAAAGAAAGACAAAAATAACTAAAATCGATAAATATTTTTCTTCTTCAATGCGTAATATATTTATACCCAAGCTGCACCTCGGAAGATTGTATCAAGGCTGTGTTTAATTAAGACTTCATCAGATTTAACACTACTCTCCTCTTTTTGCGAATGAAATTTTTTTCTACGCCTCTGCAATCACGGATTATCTTCACACTTTGTTGAATTACTATCAGTGCTAGTTAACGCGTTTTCAAGCGGATTTTTTTTTCACCGGGGACGTCAGTCTAAATTCACTCGCTAATTTACGATGCGGTAGGAAAAAGTATACCTGAATGCATAGAAATAGAAAGCATACACCGCAAGTCAATGAAATACCACGTGGAGCGTGATAGGTCGTAAAGATAAGGAACGTGTACTTCCAATTAAAGATATACTTTAGGAGGATTTTCAGATTCTGTTTGGGATGAACAATTTTTGTATGTAAACTACGTTTTTTGCTTCATCGGGGTTTGTAAGCGTACTTAAGGGGTTACATCTAGTTGTCGGCCGAAAGAAAGGCGTGTTTTTGAGAATTTTTTTTTGGGGGAAAATGATTGCAGGTTTCGGATTGTTTTTTATTCATAGTAAAGGGTATATCTTCGACCACGTTTCATAATTTTTTTGTTGAAAAAAATTCACAAATGTAGGAGATACAATGCATTTCCCGGACCGCTAGGTCTTCTGCGGTGACCACTGTATCTTCCACCTCACTCGTCTAAAATCAAAAAATCAAATAGATGATGTTTTTGCATCGTATTATCTAGTCCTTAATCGAAGGATTTGAGAAAATATTAATTTTAGAAAAAATGGTCGACGAAAATGAAGTGATTTATTCATCAAAATTTGGACTTTCACGTTCAATCGTCGACCATTTTTTCAAAAATCAATATTTTCTCAAATCCTTCGATTAAGGACTAGATAATACGATGCAAAAACATCATCTATTTGATTTTTTGATTTTAGACGAGTGAGGTGGAAGATACAGTGGTCACCGCGGAAAACCTTTTTTGAACAGCAGTCCGGGAAATGCATTGTATCTCCTACATTTGTGAATTATTTTCAATAAAAAAATTATGAAACATAGTCGAAGATATACCGTTTACTTTAAAAATTCACAAAAACACGCCTTTTTTTCGGCCGCCAACTAGATGTAACCCCTTAATATGTAAACTAGTCAAAACAACATACTCCACCTCGAATGCCAAAAAACTGCGATAAATAGTAACCACTGAAGTTTCAAATCCTCGAAGAAGATGCTGTAACCATATAGCAGTAACATAATTTCCTTCATTTGCAATTCATGAATGCTCAGACCGTACGGCGTCACTCAAATATACTGTAATAATATTTACAGTTAACTCAACAGTGTCGCTAATGATTTAAACTTCAGCTGTGACGACAAATGTATGAATGAAAAAAAAATGCTGCGTTTGGATACTAAACTTGGAACGCATTTCCAATAGGAAAATTAGTTCTTTGTGGACAAAATTTCTTTTCTTTCCCGATTTTCTTTGTAGAAGCAATTTTTCGCTGTTCACGTAATGGCTAATTTAGGTGAGAACATCTACTATACTCTGTACGTCTGTGCTATGAAATTCTTGCTATTATTTGTTTGTAGTTGACATTTATTGGAACCTCAGATTTTTCGTTTTAGTTTCATTACATATTTTTTACATGCCATTTGTAAAGATAGTAATAAATAAATAAACAATATTTTTATGATTTCATTGAAATTTCTTGTTGCTTCTAAATTTTCGATCTCGAATGGTTTCTATGAAAAACAAGCGAGATAGTAAGCTATTGATTTATAAGGCCAACTGAGTATACTTTAAATTTTAAAAAATGTTAACTTAATTTCTTGACCGATAATTGCTCGTTCGAGATAATTCTTTTAGTTATGCTATCACCATACGAACCGCTTATTTTCAAAGTAGCCTGATTCCAATTTTTTATGAATTTCGCAAAATATTTTTCATGACAGCTAATGTTAAGTGTCACACGTTACAATATTTGACAGAAAACAAATTGATAACGACTACCGTTAGTAAAATGTTCGATCCAAAGATTATTTTGCATCCATGAAATTTAGCAATTTCCAGTAGCGAAAGTATTGAACCAATCATTGAAATACCCGCAACACCAAAAAGAACAGAAATTTGCATGAAGCAATTTTCATTCTATCGAAGCCATGTTCAGGTCCTCGCTACGCTAATTTAAAATTAAGACCAAAATTTATGAATTTCTACAGAAGGATGTAAATATCAAACAGGGAGGATTGCATTCCTAGCGAGCAGTAAAAATTCCAGAACCATTGAATTCCTCGAAACTTGTGAATTAATATTATTTATCAACTTCCACCGAAGTCATTCCTTTTGACATTCCTTGAATTATTTATTTTCTCTGGGGTTAGAAATATTTAGCGCAAATATACCGACGTATTACCGCTTCTTATACATTTCTCATATTTCTACTTCGTTGAACCCAACTATTCGGTGTAAAATTCTTTCCTGCGCCTATTGTTTCTAATGTTTTATTAACACCAACGTCTGCTTTCATACCAACCGACCGAGTTAAAACGCGGATAAAAAATGAAACAAGAGAAAAATCTCTAATTCGCTGGGTCGTGGCTGTTCCTGTCCTTAACAAAACCCCGACCGATACATTGCGAAAAACATATTTTTTCATATTCCGCAGATAACTTATCAAACACATTTTAACCCTTTCACTCCTGATTTAAAAAATTTTTATTTTAGAAAAAAAAATTACGGGAATGTACTCTAGCAGATGTAGTAAAACAAAATATATATTCTAAAAAATATTATTTTTGAAACTTTTTGAAAAAATTGTATCAGATTAGGGGAATTGCGCCCAAAACGGCATACTTTTTGTTTGAAGGCGTCGTAAGGCAAAACCAATAACAATTTAATGAGACCCAAAGCTGCAATAGAATCTATGGTTATTTTCCTTACCTACGACAAAAGTTTTCATTTTTATATGAATAAATAGATTTGTAATTTAAGATTTCGAAATATGATGTAAAAGTCCATTTTGCCCTGATATCCTGGGTAAAATGGCATACTGACGCTTTCTGCCGTATTATAATATATATGTTATTGTTTTATGTTTTTATTGTTATTCAACAATACAAAAATAACTCTCTTATAAAATAAAAAATTAAAAAATACATTCTTTGGTAGTACCTACCTAACAAAAATAGATCTCTCTCATAACGTAAAAAAAACTCTTTGTTAGTTCTTTGGTATTTGTTAACCATTTTGCCTAAAAGTTACATATTATTATTCCATGACTCAGTTTTTACCGCTAAGGGCAAAATGACATAGTATGCCATTTTGGTCCAGCCGTGGATATGCCATTTTGCCCGTTTTGCACCAGTTTGGCTTTTGTGTTAGTAAGATTGTATAGGTTAGAAATTCAGAGATGAAACTACACAAAGTACATTCTACTAGTACGTATGGTTCCTAGCATAGAAGCTCCCAAACGAAAAGTGCAATTTATTGCCATAGAGTACATTGATAATTGAAAAGAAAATAATTTCGTGAACATGATTTTATCTTAATGTCGATGTATCAACCGTCAACGGCGACGCACAGTGCAGCCATGTAGGTCTGTGGGCAGCTAGTGACGTAACAGTATATTTGTACTATTTGCAACATCCAAATGTGCACGATAGGATGAAAACCCTCAATATGCCGTTTTGCCCAGATATGCCGTTTTGGGCGCAATTCCCCTATATATCCCAATATGTAGTATTATTTCGCGGGATATAAATTAGGATTTTTTTGAACATTGCTTGGGATAAATATATCTCGACAGGAGTGAAAGGGTTAAAAATGTCCCGAATTGTTTTGCAGTTACTCTTCCATATTTTTCAAAACATATTGGAAGCAAGAATGTTGGAAAATATGTCGTAGCTGAAAGCAGCAACGGATGCTGCGTGTTTTGGAATCTCTTCTCTGCATGTACAGGGAATCTTAGATAAGGTAATTGAGAACGGAGTTTATTCAACTGAGGAACGATTAATTCCAACTGGGTACTCTGAGATTGCTCTCAAAATGTTTCGAGCGACGCAAACCAGTAGCACTATAAAGGCGTTTCCTTATTTCTTTATATCGAACGTGCCGGTGGTGTGGTGAAATGTTGTTTAGTAAAGAAAAGTTACGACCAAATAAACGTTTGGATTATCTGGCCTTAATTATGCTAACGGTAAAATAGATTTGGTGTAAGCTGTGAGGCATTGCAGGCGACAAACGGAATAAATATTATTTATTTTTTCAAGAAATTTTTCAAACGATCAAGCCCCACAGGAACTAACTTTTTGTAGAAGAAATCGGCAAAATTAATGTCACCAAGTTTTCAGCAGGATCAACTCATGGCACGAATCGTCAAAAATGAGGCGAATTCGGGTAAAATAATAATTCAGAGTTTAATCCTGTTTAACCCTTCGACAACACACCTCTTTTTTCAAGCATGGAGAACAGTCTGGGTCAATCTGACCCGACGCTAACTATAAGAGTCCACCATTTTAAAACGACAAGTTTTATTAGCTTCAAAAAATTCCTAGGTATACTTGAAACACAGATAGATCATGTCATACAATTTTAAAGTGTCATTAATATTATTTATATATCGAAATAAATTCTCGAAAAAAATTTTTTTTTTTTTGAAAATGAAATTTACAAAAATAAATGTGGAATTTTTTTTATTAAATATTTTTAGCTGAAAATTTAACTGTATATTCCGAGGTAACTGTATATTGAGGTACGGGTCAAATTGACCCAGAGTGTTCTCGAAGGGTTAAAAAAAAATTGAGGGAAATATGCAAACGATAAAAAGTGGAAGACAATACGAGTACAACTAAATTTCTAATTAATTTGAATTACGTACATTTTTTCAAATTGAATCTCTCCACTGGATTATCAATACCCGGCACATTTAAAAACAGGTTTGTTGAAGAAAGATCTTTGAATGTAAAACCACGTGTATCGAATCCCGATGACTTATTACGTTGAGAAACGATTAACGCGTGTATTTGTACAATAAGAATTTTAAATTGTATGGACTCATAATGGTAATTGCACGTATGCATAAAAAAAAAACAAGTATTCTGCCTATTCAGAAAGTCAGCATTGAGAAGCTATTCAGTATTTTCATTCTATAACAGCTCATTTATCTCGAGGCAATATCTACATATGTTTCTGCAACAAGCTGAATTCCAATAATTTCTTCTACTTCTAAACACGAGAGAAATTCAATTAATTCAATTTTGTATAATTGTAAATATGCAAATTCAATTGATTCAACATGTCCCGTCTTGTACTTATTCATCTGAATTGTAAACATTCATGCAGTTGGAGAAGACTATTAACATAATGACCGCAGCGTTAGATACCTGAAGCATGTGTAATTTAATTGTATGTAGGGTAAATCTTGGAGTAACGACTCTTAGAATTATGGAGAAAAATAAAAACGGCATTTTTGATTAAAATTTCACTTTTTTATTTTTTTAAGTAACTCAAGGGAAACCGCATAATTTGCGTAAGGTTCATTTTATGAGTTTCCAAGTGCAGACAACGCATTTCTAGCTTGAAATAGTATTTTGTTTGCAGGTATTTGTGTTAAGGGCGTCGACCCGTGTGGCGAACGTTTTTTTTTTTGAGATTTTTTCGGAATTTTTCATGATGAAATGAAAAGACACAGAGCTTTCAATTTTTTATACTACATATTTATTCATTCTTCAGTTATGTCTCTGAATTTTGTTATACGAAAATATACTTACGATCGTGAGTTATACCGCTCAAATGGCACTCATGTGAAAAAAACGGTGTCCATGATTCCGGCAGATTGGCTTATCCGAAATAAAAAAATGAAATTGCAAGTTGATCTATAAGTGGTTGGCCATCGCCGGAATGAGGATTTTTGAAAAACATTGAACCGCCTTCTTTTTACAGAAAAAATAGTCCAAAAAAATCATTGAATTTTGGGTCTTAATGTTTAAAAGCGTGTAAAAAATTTAATTTTCAATATTTTTAAAAAATCCTCAATCCGGCGATAGCCATCCACTTATAGATCAACTTGCAATTTTATTTTTTTATTTCGCATAAGCCAATCTGCCGGAATCATGGACACCGTTTTTTTCACATGGGTGCCATTCGAGCGGTATAACTCACGATCATAAGTATCTTTTCGTATAACAAAATTTAGAGACATAATTGAAGAATGAATAAATATGTAGTAAAAATTTGAAAGCTCTGTGTCTTTTCATTTCATCTTGAAAAATTCCGAAAAAATCACGGCCGCCACACGGGTTGACTCCCTTAACCCAAAATTTTATGGCCAAATAAAGGTAATGTTTTTGTAACATTCATGTAAAAAATCAGCACAGAGAAAAAAAAAATTTTATTGATTCAAGAGCAGAATTATCAAAAACATATGATAGTCATTCTACCCTCTTTTGTTACTGAAGCAATGAAACATTTTTTAAACAAATGAAAATTATTTAATCAAATTTATTTTTTTTTAATTAGGCAATTGTAGTTGATATCCATAGTATTTTTTCAGTGTAGAACTCATTTTTCTAAGAAAGAAGAAAATGACCATGATAGAAATCATTACGTTTTGTAGTATTTGAGCACACAATGAAAATTGTGTATCAAATGATGTAGGGAATTCTGGTGTAGAAAAATAAGACATTTACGATTACTATAAGATCTGACAATGAGTTAAGGCCTTACTAAGCGATCTTTTCTTTTACTGTTAGCTGATAGCTGCTCGATCATTTACCACGTAAAAAAACAGGTAGAGAAAAAAAAGATTATGAATTACATACAGTTCAGGTGGATCGAATCAACTTAAAACAGATGTTATAATAACCGCAGCTACGTACATAGGTGATACATGATTGTTTCAACGCAAACAACAAAAGTGGGAAATTGTAAATCTTCTCATGCTGCGGCAATTATCATTTGATAAAACCAAAAGTTACAATTCATCGGTGTTCGTGAATATCCACCATTTGGCGATTAAATAAATAAATAAATAAATAATAACCCGTAGCTAATTTTTTTTCATATATTTCTCCGAAAAATTTGTAGCAACTTATTTTGTTTGGCAACAAAAGTAATATGACAGTGCGATAATTCTTTAACAAATACCATAAAAAATTGTAACGAGAAAACTTGAATCATCCCGAACGATTTGTAACTTAAGGGAAGACTAAACTGAAAAATGAAAATCCGCTGCTGTTGTATTTAACCTTTTTTTTATGGTTCCCTAGGAGTAAAATGAGGCTTTTAAGAGACTCCACCTAGTGACAGCCCCCAAAACAAAGATTTATAGCCTACAACCTAAATTTTATATGTGAAACAGGTGTCAGAGAGAATAAGCCCATGCGCAAAGTGAGAAGGTATATATGACTGCTGGACATCTAAAATAATTAAAAAAGCCCGAAAAAATAATAACTCCAGATTAGAATTTCAATTTTTACCTTATTTTAAGAAACAAAAATTGTCTTATATTTACTTGTCAAAAACCTCAAAATTTTCCTATTTTTTAGTTAAAAGGTCTCTGTAACTTTTGAAAACTAACATTAATCAAAAATCTAGTCTGGAATAATTAAAGTCTAATGTTTTCACAACAAGAAAAATATATGGCCATGGCAGTTAAAATTAATTTGTTGCGCAGGGAGAATCTCAAAATCAGAAAAAAGTACTACGACAAAATTGCATTTTTGCGCAAATACGGCCTCCCCCTAAGATCTAAAAAAAGTACATTTAGAGAGCGCAGGTGGCAAAACGTATATATTAGTAAATATATTAGTGAATGGATGTCCAAGGAATGTAAAAATGCAAAAAACTCAAATTTGGAAATTTCGTCGAAAATCGCGATTTCTTCAGTTTAGTCTTCCCTTAACCCGTCCTTTATGAATTAAATTCGGCAAGTGTCTGATTCATCACAGTTTGCAAATGTATGCACTTTCGTGCAACTATCCGGGTAAAAACTGCAATCAGATTTTTCGGATTGGACCTGTCAATAGAATTGGCCAACTGTCAAACCGTCACAGCTTGATAACGAATGCTGTCGCGCAAATCGGTTTTGGAAGAGTTTGGAGCTGGAGGTAAACAGAATTCGCCAACTACCGAACTGTCACAGCTTGAAAACGAACACTGTCACGTCAATCGGCAGATGCAACGAGAACAAAGTTTACGATTGTATCGATAGGTCACTTCCGGTATTTTAGTATCGTCTAGAAATAGAATTCGCCAATTATCAAACGGTCACAGTTTGCAAACGAATGTTGTCACGCAACTCGATCTTGGAAGACCAATCAGAGCATGGAAAAAAACGACAACATTGCTATGGTGGTATTGACTTTTATTGTCACTAACTTTTCCGAATTGCACAACGTACTTTTACCGAGGTCACATATTTTAATGGTGAAACTATTGACTTTTTACGGTTGGTGAAATTTTGTCTACTTCCAATTTTATGAAAACTAAAAATACGACATTTTTGGACCTTCCAAATTTGTTTCCTGCGACATGAAATCGTTCCGGTCTGGTTCTTTACCCTCGAAAAGCTATTTCTTCCCATAATTATTACAACGGAGGAGTTGCGTTGCTTCCTTTTATTAGTGAAGTTTAACCCACTTCTCATACCTCCTAAAATTAATTCGAAATGAAAGACTTTTCTAAATGAATCGTACTATTCTCGTATAAACAAGATTTCTTGCCGACTCGTTTAAATGGATAATTGTAGGACATCATATAAGTACTCTGTAATGTATATAATGCTCTACATTGCTGAAATAATACGCGAAGGAATAAAAGGGTAATCATCTGACATTCACATAATGGATCAAAAGTATCTCTCTGTGAAGAAACAGTGACACATATTTCAATAATGTTACCTGGACAATTGAAACTAAGTATATATCTTACTGTACAATTTGCAGGCGTTTCTTTCTTTCGTGTAAAAGATAGAAATGCCGTTTATGCGATTCAATAATTAAGCTATTGTTTTGTCAATTTAATTTTTTCGTACTCCATTACACTCGTTAAAAATAGGATAATTGTATTTAAGAGAATGAGGAACAGCCTTATTCGCATAAAATGAGTTATATTTAGATGGTAGACTTCACAGGTATGGCGTAGTTAAAAAAAATCGTTAGCTTTTCATCTTTTTGCATAATTTTTAGATACTCTTCAATTTCCTCGTTAGGGGTAAACACACCAATAGATGGACACCCTCCAATAGATGGACAAATATCATTCCCAAAAGTAATTACATTTAATTTAAGAACGAAATCGTAAAGTCATAATTTTTTTTATGGCTATATGTAGTCCTGATTGCAAAAAGTGATTTTTTTCATCTTTATATTTGTAATAATGATACAAAAAAAATATTTAAATTTGACATGACGAAGTTTTGCTTCAAGAGCGCCACCACTAGTAAATATGTGACAGATGTCCGGTAAACGTTGTTTGTTATTACTATTATAAATGAATAAAAAAATAAGGTATGTATACATTATTATGCTCGTATTTCACTAAAAAAGCTATAAATATCGTGATAAAATAATAAAATGACAAAAATATAAGAAAATTTAGCGTCCATCTATTGGTATTGGCTGTCCATCTACTGGAGATTTTGTCCATCTACTGGGGTTTTCGTCTTTTTCATAAATTTTTCTGTTTTGTTAATTACTACGAAGTTTCACAAAGTTTTAGTAATTTTTTTCTAGTTTATTACATATTTTTACATTAATATAATTCATTTTATTATATCTTATTTGTATTTTAGTGTATTATTTTGATAAAGAAGCATGAGAGTTTGCTTAACCGTCCATCTATTGGTGCATTTATCCTATTATAAAAAAGGTACTAATTGTAAAATTGTAGTTTACGATATTCCAGGAATATTCCAATAAAAAATATTTTATGACATTTTGTAGTTTTCCTCTTTACTTCAAATTGAAGAAGTTGTAACAAAAACGGGGAAAAATAGGAAAACGGTATCCTGTTGGTAATTAAATGTGTGAATTTTAAAATCTCGACTTGGTGATAATTTTCAATGTATTCTCTCTTCATTCACCAATAGAGCAATGAGCAAATATGTATTTTTTTTATTATACACGTTTGCGTAAATTATGCACTTTTCTGTTCATGAATGAAGAACGAATGTATTCGAGCCAAAAGGATAAATTATTATGCTGAACAATTTACAACATCTGTAAAGCATGATTTTGAAGTTTCAACAATAATTATGAATCCTTTCAGGACAGGGTATTTAAATTTTTTTTTTGGATAACTAGATCACCTTCTTTTATTAAATATTGTTTTTTAATTGAATAAGTTATGTTCTCGACCCATTAAGTTAATCACTTTAAACAGGGTTGGTGAGGGAAAAAGAGAGGATTGTATAAACTAAACTGGTTTATTTGAATTGCTTCATCGAGCCGCACTGTAATTCATCGAAAGACTACGAGTGTGTATTTAATAAATTATCACTGATTTTTAATAAAAGAATGGACAAGATACGGAGAAGAATTTTGAGGAATTTTGGAATGTAATTATAACGATAAAAGATTGTAAAAATTGTGTTATTCTGCATTGCAGAACTGTGACAAGCTGTTGGTGCATAATTAACGACGATTACTTTACATCGTCGACCCCCAAAATAATCGTCATTAATTATGCACCGACACAATGGAATTTTGCGTTGTACAATTAATAAATTATACGACTCTCTATTATTTTCAAAGTGAAATGTATTTGAGAAAAATATTCATATTTAAATATAAATCATTAAATGATGGAAATATATAAACGATAACAAACAATTTTTTTCATTCAGTAAAAACATTATTGTAGAAATTAAATTATTCGTCGTCTTATAAAAGTGCGGTTTCGAAGAAACTACTACCTTGGAATCAAACACGATTTTATAAAACATTTGAAAGTAAACAATTGGTTTTTCTAAAAAAGTTCACTAATTGACGGAAAAAAAATATAATTTCATGAAAGAAATTCTATAACCCTTTTTTGGTTATAAAGGATCTCGTGTATAATAATATCTTAATTTTAAAGTTTATCTACAAAACCTTCAAAAGTCAAACTTCAATTTTGCAGTTTTACCCTCATGAAATGTATTAACATTGAACTAAAAGTTCTCTTGAATCCCGATTTCCAATTAAAAATTTTCTTTTTCAAGTTGATTGCTAACATCGCTTTGAATACTTGATTAACTAATAAGCTTTTGAAATTTGTTCGCGACAGAATCTTTAGTTTGTGAAAATAAAAAAATTAGCTTAATTTAAAGCACTTGAACGCGAAAACAGTTTTTGAGAATCATCAAGAAATTTATTCCAATTAATTCCGAAATTTTTCAAAGTAAACAAAGACCTGCGGATTCATTGAAATATGCTGCCTCGGTTTTCCTAGTGGGAGATAGCATTTTATTGCTTTGTCATTTGAAACCGATTCTCTAAGAAGATGGCTCATCCTTATCCTCGAAAATCACCAAAGTAAGTATGGTACCCACCGTGCAAAAACTCGCGATGAGAAATCTCCACATAATTTGCCTCGTAGGAATCACCTGTTTTTCACTCGATAAGAAAACAACGATAATTGTCTATTTTACAAAATAATGATCTTAAACGGACTCGAGTGTTCAATTTTCACTTATCAAAGGATACTGAAAGATGTAATTTTGACGAAGGTTCCCGGTGAACTGAAGAAAGAGAGATAGACTAGAGAGGATTCAGCGGCAAAGAGATTGTCGTTGCCCTAGGAGGCGGGAGAGAAACCAGGGAACCAAAGAATCACCAGCTATCCAGAGTACTGTTAATGCATGCCCTGTGCCTCTGTTAACAACCATCCTTTGCCTTATCCTCTCTTTTTCTTAAGTAGGAATACAACCTCAAATAACTACTACAATTATTTTCGAATATTCAATCAACTATACTGTTTTTTTTTTGTCGAGCTCCGATTGATCGAATCAGTCCGTGGATGTTTGGTGACTTTACGTTCACCTCTTTCATATTTTCCGCATTTAAGTGCCTAAGATGGTGTATTTCACGGTACCATCAAAAGCAATATTGCTGATGCCCCAAAGTATCAATTTTATCTTCTTTAAGGGGTTACATCTAGTTGGCGGCCGAAAGAAAGGCGGGTTTTTGTGAATTTTTTTTTTGGGAAACGATTGCAGGTTTCGAATTGTTTTTTTTTATAGTAAAGGGTATATCTTCGACTATGTTTCATAATTTTTTTATTGAAAAAAATTCACAAATGTAGGAGATATAATGCATTTCCCGGAACGCTAGGTCTTCTGCGGTGACCACTGTATCTTCCACCTCACTCGTTTAAAATCAAAAAATCAAATAGATTATGTTTTTGCATCGTATTATCTAGTTCTTGATCGAAGTATTTGAGAAAATATTAATTTTTGAAAAAATGGTCGACGAAATTGAAGTGATTTATTCATCAAAATTTGGACTTTCACGTTCAATCGTCGACCATTTTTTCAAAAATGAATATTTTCTCAAATCCTTCGATTAAGGACTAGATAATACGATGCAAAAACATAATCTATTTGATTTTTTGATTTTAAACGAGTGAGGTGGAAGATACAGTGGTCACCGCAGAAGACCTTTTTTGAACAGCGGTCCGGGAAATGCATTGTATCTCCTACATTTGTGAATTTTTTTCAATAAGAAAATTATGAAACATAGTCGAAGATATACCCTTTACTATGAAAAAAAAATAGTTCGAAACATGCAATCATTTTTCCAAAAAAAAATTCACAAAAACACGACTTTTTTTCGGCCGCCAACTAGATGTAATTCCTTAAAAAAAATATCGTCTTTAATTACATTTGCTATACAACTATAATATGACTTTCGCTTAATAGTTACTACACTGCTCAGCGTCGGTTATTTATGTACATTTTTTTCCATAGGTGGCCGTAACTATTGGAAAATGGAAAAAAGAGGCAATAAGATTTATACAGAACATATATATCATTCTTATATAAGTTTAATACTTGTTTTGCAAACTGTATAGTAAATAAATAATGGATAGGAAAAAATGTGTTTTTCTATATTTTTTAGCAAATCAGCGAGATATTTAGAAATGCGATATTAAAAAAGTGGATAGTAGCTAGACACTGAAAAAAATTTATAATAATTCTATCTATTGTTGTGGTTAAATAAGGCATCAACCATATATTTCGAATAATTTTAACTAAATTTATTATTATTCCAACTGCTTTTGTGATCAAGTGTGCCCATAATTATGAAAGTGGTCCGAGTCAAGATTTGAAAAAGATGAGATTTTCACTTATCTCGCATCATTTTATCTTGCAATACATTTTTTTTCTTCATTAATCAAGACCAATAAAACTCCAACTTTCAATGTTGCAGAATGTAAAAACATTTTTTATTTTATTTAAAAGAAATCCTTCAAATTTATCAACACAAAAAAATATGACTTAGACCACTTTCATAATTATGGGCACATATATAAGTTAGAATAATATAAATTACAATATTTATTAGTCAACTAAAAATTAAATCATTCGTGCCTTAATTTTTTCGGTATAACAAATTTCTGCCCTATTTTTTTGCAAAGCGGTATCAATTATTTATTTAGCGCTTTCTCCTAAAATACGCATAATCATATTTAATGCAGAAAAAAAAAGTAATTACACTATTTGCGTTAAAAATTGTTAAAAAAATGGAATATTCAAAAAAATATTTTTGAAGGGAATCTTGGATCAAAATTTAAAAGATGAAGAAACCTTTTTGAGATTAAGAAAAAAAATTTTTGTCAAATGTTATGGACTGAATAAAAGTGTTTTTTACACAATTAGCCCGGTAAGTGGATACTTACGGGATTGTAGAATTACCAAGGTAGTTGCTTTTTGCATGCACCGGACGCAATTTAGTGCACAAGCACTATAATTACATTACTTGCTAATAAGTCCCTCTACCAATCGGGATTATGTTGCAAAATGTTTGAAGCTACAGAATTTTTCAGAAAAACGAGGAGCTTCGAATGCGCAATAAAGAGCGCGCTATGATGTAAGATTTAATTATTGTTTATACTCCGTTTCTCGATTATTATTACGGTCGAAAGAAAGCCCAACGGATCGCGAAACACTTTGCAATTCTGATATGTATAATAGGAGAATGAGTTAAGCGGTTACTGACTCCTTTGCCTATGGTAATAATTGTAGGTCAATGTCGCGCTTCGATTACACTTCGACTACATATTTTGCGGCTTTGCTTTATTACCACGGAATTGCTTCTAAAACATAAATATCGTACTTGGAAGTAAAAGTAAGTTCCAAAGAAATTAACTATACGTTAAGTATCGCCGTTGTAAAATTATAGCGTCGTATCCGCGTTCTGTAGTTCTTCGAGCAAATGAGGGGATAGATATAACTGTATATAGGTATGATAGTACAATTTGTAGCACATGAAAATTAATGTACGTTCACGAACACGTTGTATACGAGACGAGTGTGAAATAATTATGAAAAACATGATAAAAAAAAAGGATAGGAGAGGGTAATGCTAAATTTTACTGTATCTACAGAAAATAAAAAACTAAATCAACAAATTTATATACAATTACATACATTCAATTGAATATGTGCCCATAATTATAAAAGTGGTGTAAGTCAAGATTTGAAAAAAATGAGACTTTCAGTTATCTCGCATCATTTTATCTTGCAATAAATTTTTTAAGATATTTTTAGAAAATAAAAAAAATCATCCTCGCTATGCATAGTATCTTTATACGCAAATCTATCAATCTACTATATTTTTATTGAGCCCTATGGGTACCAGGGCCTCATAAACTAAATAAAATTGAAAAAGAAAAAAAATAAAAAGAGTGCAATATAATATGTAATTTGTATACAATAATTTCAATAATTGTTCAGTTGCAAAAGGTCACTGAATAATAAAGATTTAAAAAACATAGGATAATATTACAGAGAAACAAGTGTTGCGTAAAATTAAGACGGTGTTAAGATTCAAATAAATTGTGTTTCTTTTATGACTACTGATGGGAATTGATTTACACTATTTACTAACCCCAGAGCTCCACACTGAGCACGATAAATCCAAGCGTTTTATTAATAACCCATAGCTTCCGGTGTAATTAACATTTGTCGTCTTCTAAAAAATGAAATCGATACATCAAGATCTCAGGAACATGGTTACTTAGATTAGAATTTGGGAAGAATAATGAGTTTCACGATTGTACGCCACAGAATGGAAACAAATTGTTGAAATTTCTTAATATAAACAAAATTAGCGAGTGCCTACCAGAAACAGGCGAACGTTCTTCTGGAGTGAAAATGGATTTGAAAGGAAAAATTGATCAATTTGAAAATTATAAATTTAAAAATATAAAAATAAGTTTCGTACGGAGATAAATTTTATTTTTTATTTAGAATTTTTACGCAATCTTCCAAAAATTTCTATCATATATTCACTTACGACAATTATTACGTAGAAAAGGCGACTGTCGAAGAGAAAATAATTTTATTGAAAATTATTCAGCGCGTAATTCTTGAAATTTAATCAAAATTACTGCATTTTAAAATATCGTTTTTTACCCTACAGGAATTCCGAGATTGAAAAATGGTCGTAATATTAAATAAAAAATTCAACTTTGAATACGCAATTCCTACAACAACTCGTTCAAGTGCTTTCACCTACATCCTCTTTTCATTAATCTTCATGCACACAGTTGAAATTTTTCTAAATTCCTAGCAAAGATGAATTTCTATTGGCTTCTCTGTACCGTATGTGTCACTGCCAGAGTGACTGATAAAGCGTAAATGTCACGCGTTTTAATGGCCCGTACGGTTTCCCAAGGGGGACTGCTTTTCCGTTATTTCCTATCGGAAAGAGCAACATGACACGCGTCTCTTATAATTAGATATAATATTTTTCTTCTCACAAATATTCATGGCAATTCGTTTTTAAATGTTGCCTCAAAGATAACGTTGTATGCGAGCGTGTAATTTTGTTCCACGTCGAACTCATGATATACGACTGTTTGTTGAAGATTTTCATTGAGATTTGCCTCGACAGCGGTAAAAGGGACCGGAAGGTATAAATAAATACGCGTTAATCCAAAGTCGCAATGAACAGGAAATTGCATCTAAAGGGGTGACTTTTCCTCTTTTCCCCATAATTTTTTTTTTATATACCCAGTGAAAAAAATAGATCGTTAATCATTTCATTCGTTTCAGAATTTTCTTTAATATCAGAGACCTATTTTTAATAACGAAAAAATATTAACGCTATTTTTATCGCGCTACTTACACGTATTCAAGAATCCAAAACCAAAAATAAAAATAGATTTTCTTGATTGATACAAAATTTTTTACAGACGCATAATTGCTCTACTAAGCACTCCTCGTTTGTGGATTTCAAGAAAAATTAAATTAAATCTCGAAAATAATTATCAATTAAAATTCCGAAAGGTGTCTTTTGACACCGTTGGTAGAAATAGTGTTAAGGGGCTGTACCAGTGTGACGGCCGAAAATTTACGTGTTTTTTAGGAATTTTTTTAGAGAAAAGTATTCCATGCAGTGTTTTCAAACTTTGTGGATATATTTGCCTATAAACAAACTGTGTAAAGTATTTTTTTCATACAAAAATAATTAAAAGCCGTCCAAATTACGACATCGTCAGGTCGCTAGGATGCCTGAAATAAAAAAAAAAGACGCCCTTAAACTAGAAGATTCCCTATCCGATGACCCACGATATCCGAGAAATGTTGAAATCTGACAAATGGCGAAGATTTTAAAAAAGTTGTCGATTTTTCCTTAAAAAAAAATCGTCGTTTTTTCACTGCCAAAATTACAGTTTTCATCCGATCAAAAATATCGAGGGTCATCGGACAATAAAACATGTCCAGAATACTCAGGTAAAATTTCTAGTCAATCGGATAAGTGGTCTTTCAGTTACAATGTCAGCAAATTTGAAAAACACAGTTTCGAGAAAAACGCGTTTAAAGTTTGTAAGTCTCGATTTCTTCATTATAAAATATTATTTTGCACAGTTTATTTATAGGTAAATACATCCATAAAGTTTAAAAACATTCCGTGAAATACTTTTCTTTAAAAAAATTCCCCAAAAAACATGTAAATTTTCGGCCGTCACGCTGGTATAGCCCCTTAAAATTATATTCTGTCAGATTCATTTTAGTGAATTCCTCTCGTCTTTGTAATATAAATAATGATATGTACCTTTCAAAGAGGTCATTTTTTATCCACTGAATCGTATAGAAAAATGTATAGAATCTATCGTCAAATTCGAGCCGATTATTATGAAAGTGGCCTAAGTTCAATTTTTTGTAAATTTCGCGAAATGTTATTCATGACAGCTAATTTCGAGTGCCACATGTTACTACAGTTAGTGACAAAAAAACTCACAAATGGACTTACGCCACTTTCAAAATAAACGGCTCATTTGAATGTTAAAAACCATCAAACCCCAATTCCATGAAATTGGAACGAATTTTATCAGATTGGATGAAATAAAACAAAATCATGTTTGAAATAATGACATTATGTGAATTATGACGATCAGTATACAAGTTAATAAAAAACAGATCAAAAAGCTTGTCACCAAAGAATTAAAAAGTAATCTATCTGAAGCTCTAGGGTTGAGTTGTCTACTGAAATGTAATTCAAATAAAACTAACAGAGTCGCATAGTGCACTGAAGTGAAGAAAATGCATTATACAATTTAAAAATCTCAGTAGTATATTTAGGTAACGGTACGAAGGCTGAATTATTACAATTATTTTTTTGCAATCACTGAACGAATACCAATAAGAACATGTATGAAGGCAGAGGTCTGTGATGAAAGAGATCCGTTAGTGAGCTTCGATCGCTTTAGAAATTATCTACGTGATTAATTTCGAAAATATAACCGAATGTATAATATATATAATAGCCGAAATTTCAATATTCTCGTTATCAATGAACTACAAATGTAAGAAAATATTTTGTTCGTTTAATTGTATTTAATTATACAGTAAAACCTCGATATAACGGACTAATCGGGGGGAGGAGGTGTCCGTTAAAGCCGAAAGTCCGTTGTATAAAAATAGGTTTAAAATAAATCAAAAAAGTTTTTTTAAAAAATACACTGCATTTAGATATAAATAAAAAATACAAAATACAAACAAAATTCTATTTAATTGTCTTCGGACACTCGTCGTGAAGTGACGTTGCTGTTTGATATCGACGCGCTTGCTGTCGGTAATCCTGCTTTGAAAAAGGAATCGAATTTTGTTTGCATTTTTGAAGTTTGCTGTTTTTTTATAATCAACTCTCTAAAATTACGAAAATGCGTATAATACATTTTTTTACATTTGACCGGATTTTTTGTCCGTTATATCCGAAGTCCGTTAAATAGAGGTCCGTTACATCGAGTTTTTACTGTAATATGTAATTTATAATGAATATTGTAATTTATATAATGCTAATTTATATATGTGCCCATAATTATGAAAGTGGTCTAAGTTATATTTTTTTGTATTGATAAATTTAAAGGATTTGTTTTAAATAAAATAAAAAATGTTTTTACATTCTGCAACATTGAAAGTTGGAATTTTATTGGTCTTCATTAACGGGTTAGATCTAGTTGGCGGCCGAAAAAAAGGCGTGTTTTTGTGAATTTTTTTGGGGATAATGATTGCAGGTTTCGAGATGTTTTTTTTTCCATAGTAAAGGGTATATCTTTGACTATGTTTCATAATTTTTTTTATTGAAAAAAATTCACAAATGTAGGAGATACAATACATTTCCCGGACCGCTGTTCAAAAAAGGTTTTCTGCGGTGACCACTGTATCTTCCACCTCACTCGTCTAAAATCAAAAAATTAAATAGATTATGTTTTTGCATCGTATTATCTAGTCCTTAATCGAAGGACTTGAGAAAATATTAATTTTTAAAAAAATGTTCGACGATTGAACGCGAAAGTCCAAATTTGGATGAATAAATCACTTCATTTTCGTCGACCTTTTTTTCAAAAATTAATATTTTCTCAAATCCTTCGATCAAGGACTAGATAATACGATGCAAAAATATAATCTATTTGATTTTTTGAATTTAGACGAGTGAGGTGGAAGATACAGTGGTCACCGCAGAAAACCTAGCGCTCCGGGAAATGCATTGTATCTCCTACATTTGTGAATTTATTTTCAATAAAAAAATTACGAAACAGTCGAAGATATACCTACCCTTTACTATGAAAAAAAAAAAACAATTCGAAACCTGCAATCATTTTCCCAAAAAAAATTCACAAAAACACGCCTTTCTTTCGGTCGTCAACTAGATGTAACCCCTTAATAAAATTTTTTTGCTGTCAACTCTCTAAAATTACGAAAATGCGTATATTAATTTTTTTACATTTTACCGGATTTTTTTGTCCGAAGTTATATCCGAAGTCCGTTAAATAGAGGTCCGTTATATCGAGGTTTTACTGTAATATGTAATTTAAATACTGTAATTTTTATAATTCTAATTTTTATTTAATTAAGTGCTGCAGTCTAGGGTTTTTCAGCTCCAATTTAAGTATCTCTATGATAAGAAAATTCGTAATTTTGTTCTTTTTCATATTAAATATCGTACTCTCATAAAACAGCCTAGACTGTTGCCTAAGACAGCTATCGTGCAATTTTTAACGCTAGAAAAACTCAATAGCTTCGACACAACGTAAATTTCTATCACAGGGGTCTGAAAAGCTCCATTCTGCCAACTGCGTTATTCCGCTGACGTCCTCCAGCTAAAGGGGTAAATACGCTTAGTAAGTGCAAAGTAAGTACGTAAGATACGAACCATAAAATTCAAAAAAAAGTCTATGGAATGTTTAAAAAGACTTGAAACCATATACAAACGATCCTTGCAAGCAATTATCTCCTTGCAGCGTTTTTCTTTGCGCAGTAAAGTATCATACGCGGCTTTTACATTGACGATTATCCTGTTATTCCATTAACATATTCCTTTATTTTTCGCGTAAAATGTTGTCACGAATCAAGTTCTTTCAGGTGTATATAAGGGGTTATAACTAGCCGAGCATTGTTGTACCGTTAGACAATTCGATAACACGGAGCAGCGTAAGAGATACAAAGGGAGTGCAACGAAACGAATAGAAAAGTTTTTTCCATTCGTTCTCTTCTGCTTTCATATGTCGGTTGCAAGAGGAGCGATGCACGCTTCTTCTCCTTCTTTTTATATCCTTCTTCTTGAATTTCTGCGTCGGTGGTATTTCCAAGCATCGACTTCCGAATACCTTGAGCGCAAGTTCAAGATTAATGATATAATTGCCCGTTATTGCATCGCCAGCAATTATGGCACACGCGATAGAATGTTACGGGTAATGACGGAAACGTCTGGCGAAATCGAACGAAACTCTCCTTTTCTTGCAATTACGAGTGTTCCTCCTTTCGCACCTTTGCGGATAAAGTGACAAATTTGATTTCTGTCACGCAAGAAATCGTTTATCCGTTCGTTTCCGCGAATCCAAATAATAATCGCCGAGGGAGAGGAAGTCCCCGGAATTTTATGCTCCGCTGAATTCGTTGCAGATTTCCGCTTGCGGGTTTTACCCACTTTGCGATTACGTCTCCGCGGGTCAATATGCATCGCATAATCTAATAAACTGCCCAACAATGTTGACGCTGCTCGCGTACGCGTACGAAGGATCCGTGCAAAAGCGACCTTCTTTCCCATACGACGGCCCACTTTTTATCATCATTATGACCCGTAGATGTCATGTCGAAGAAATACGACAAAGATACGAAGAAATGAAGAAAAAAAAAAAATAATAAACTTGAAACGATCAATTAGGTAGCACGAAAACCCTTTAACCCAAATGGTTTGTTGTCAGCAAGAGAGCGACGAAGGCGAGGCATTGTGATATTATTAACAAGACTGTACAAATGATGTTTTATGCTAAGTAACCGATCGTCACCCAAATCACGAATCGTGATACCTAGTAATGGACATCGACGGTGTTTCTCCTTCGGATTTGAGAACAATGATAGCGCCCGAGCACTCGAATATCTTTGTTAATAACTCGTAGGCTTTAAAAAGGGATCCACGCACGATTTGTGTGATCAGTCTTTCATTTTTCACCGGCGCGGACATGTGGCTCTTCTTCAAAGTCCTTCACCAGGGGATCCCTTGGCTCGTCCGGGTATGAAACTATAAGTAATTCTAATCGCCTTGTTAATTAATCGTTTGAGTGCCAGAGGTCTTTTTTTATTGTTTCCGAATAAGAAATTGCCAAGCGGCGCGATAGCGCTTTTTTCATTTTTTGTTTTAAAAATAGTGGCATGGAACGGAAGAAGCGCGATTGCGCCGCTTGGCACTAAAACGGTTAAGTAGACACTCGTGGAGAACTGTTTTAAGGGGTTACATCTAGTTGGCGGCCGAAAAAAAGCGTGTTTTTGTGAATTTTTTTTGGGGAAAATGATTGCAGGTTTCGAACTGTTTTTTTTTTCATAGTAAAAGGTATATCTTCGACTATGTTTCATAATTTTGTTTATTGAAAAAAATTCATAAATGTAGGAGGTACAATGCATTTCCTGGACCGCTGTTCAAAAAAGGTCTTCCGCGGTGAACACTGTATCTTCCACCTCACTCGTCTAAAATCAAAAAATCAAATAGATTATGTTTTTACATCGTATTATCTAGTACTTAATCGAAGGATTTGAGAAAATATTAATTTTTGAAAAAATGGTCGACGATTGAACGTGAAAGTCCAAATTTAGATGAATAAGTCACTTCATTTTTCGTCGACCATTTTTTCAAAAATTAATATTTTCTCAAATCCTTCGATCAAGGACTAGATAATACGATGCAAAAACATAATCTATTTGATTTTTTGATTTTAGACGAGTGAGGTGGAAGATACAGTGGTCACCGCAAAAAACCTAGCGGTCCGGGAAATGCATTGTATCTCCTACATTTGTGAATTTTTTTCAATAAAAAAATTATGAAACATAGTCGAAGATATACCCTTTACTATGAAAAAAAAACAATTCGAGACCTGCAATCATTTTCCCAAAAAAAAATTCACAAAAACACGCCTTTCTTTTGGCCGCCAACTAGATGTAACCCCTTAATAAAATTTTTAGCCTATTTATTAATAATTAAAATGCAGTAAAAAGCGTGTATGATTCTAAGAATCGTTTGGTTTGATAAAACCTCAGGTTATCATTATCCTGGATATTCGTATCCATTATCCATTATCCAGGATAACCTGATGGTATTTTTAATTACCTGAGGCATTAAAATTTAGTTGACAAGCATGTTAATCGGATTGACTCAGACCCCAGTAGGTCGGTTAAGGGTTGATTCACAAATTTTGAAGTATTTGTATACTATTGGGTTGTTCGGAAAGTAATTTCGTTTTTTGTCTGTGAAATCTTACGGAAAGTAACGAAATTACTTTCCGAAAGTAACGAAATTACTTTCCGAAAGTAATTTCGTTTTTTGTCTGTGAAATCTTACGGAAAGTAACGAAATTACTTTCCGAACCACCCAATACTTTAGACAGTAAAACTTTTAGTAAAGTTAACGAACCGTTCTTCTCTGTATCGTTCAGGTCCTTTTGGCGAATTACGCAATGTCCAATTTTGCGCTTGCTACACCGTACGAAGAAACGATCTTGATCAATTTCCCAAGAAAATCCAATACCACAAGAGTGGAAAGGACTTACTTACCGCCAGAACAGTCAACAACGTTTTTGCCGGAAGTCATTGACAATCGCCTTCGCGCTGCACCTTTATTCGAAACAATTGTTCTCCCTCGGGTACCGAAACTCGAGTTACAGGCGCCAGCTAAAAACCAGCTACACGATAATCACCTTTATTCGCAGTTCAATGACTATTACGATCAACAATCTCGTCAAAATCTTCAGAGTGTACCCGAAGTTGGCGTTCGCGTGACTACAATGTCGTGCCAGAATTCCGGGGACGAGCTTTACTTCAGGTATCGTTATGAATTTCCTTATCAATCGAATAATGAATTAACGCTTTGCCGTCCGCACGTCTGATCGGGATTCCCTCGTTTGGCGCCGGTATAAATTTTTATGTACGACACCAACGTGGTGCCACCGGCGCTTGCCCGATAGTTGTCGCATGGCACCAACCTGGTGCCACCGGTCATTTTGCATGTACCTATCGTTGATATCGGTACAGCATTTATACCTGTCTGCGTTCGATTTATAAGTGGCGTAATTAAATAGTGAAAAAAGAAAACGAATGTGTAACGTACACCTAATTCTCTTTTTACACGATAGATACGTTCCCAAAAAATTCGTGTAAAAAGAGAATTAGGTGTAAACAATATTAAAATATTCTTGTTAGAGTTCGCTTAATTTATTTCATGCTCATACATTTTAAATCTTTAAATATATTATAAAAAGTAAATTATACTTTGAGAACAAGAAAATAATATCTGAAATTCATTAATATAAAAAAATTTTAAATGATATAAACACAAGAAATATTTGCTCTATGAGATTCAAGAAAAATTCATAGAATATTGAAAATCGTGCTAAAACAAAACAATTCGTGTAAAAAGAGAATTAGGTGTATACATAATAATTACGAATAATTTGCAGAGCTTCAATGATTCCGTCGAAAAATCTGGAGAATCCAGTGGTTGAAAATGCATCTCCGAATACCTGCAAAATCGTTAAAGTCAAGGAGGAGTATCAAATCCAATTTGACAAGAGTCAATTCTGGAATTGCGGCGTCACAGAATGTTCGACCGACGCAGGAAGCTTCTATTGTCTGAGTCTACGTTTTCCTGCCATTTCTGGTTTGCGTTTAAAAGAAGATTTCCAGATAACTTTACAATGCAAAACACAAGAGAAAACGGTCTCGCACACTAAAAGGATCAACGTGAAAACCCTCAACACGTGAGACACATCAGTACCCATTTATCCTTATCATTTACTGTTCCTTTGTTGGTCGACGATATTGTTCCTTTATTATTCTTTGTTTTGTTGTTCAACCTTTGTTTATAATTTCTTGCTTTCGTAGACGTTTCGATCCTTTGGTGCGGATCTCTTCCTCGGTACAATTATTAATTAACCCTTTGACTGCCACGTAAAATTCACGTGACTCCCTATTCCGGCCGCGTGGGTCGTAATGCTATACGCTATTGTATTTGTCATAACCAGCGCGGCCTGTACGGAAAGTTTAGTGTCGGTCACCGGTGACCAACATGGCAGTCAAAGTGTTAAGTTATTTGTATAAACGTGGTATAAATCATTGGATGATAACATTATTGAGATAAATAATGTAACTTTTGTAATATAATTTATTTGCCCATTTATTTATAATTTCAGTTTTTATCAAATTAAATGAAAATCTGGATTATTATTATTAATGTGAAGAAACATAAAGTTATATTATTTATCTCAATAATGTTATCATCCAATGATTTATACCACGTTTATAGAAATAACTTAATTGATAATTGTACTGAGGAAGATCCGCGCCAAAGGATCGAAACGTCTGCGAAAACAAAAAATTATAAACAAAGGTTGAGTAACGAAACGGAGAATAATAAAGGAACCTTATCATTTACCATTTTTGACTTTTGGGTCATCCGTTTTCACGTTACCGTGATATCCTTTCAGAGCAGCACGGACGGCATCGACAATTGCAAAAGGTGGCTTTAAAAATGCATTCGAGACGGACGTTGGATTGTACCGAAAAACGTATGGGTCGGATAACATTTTCGACACTCGTATACAATCCGGAGGGACTGTTATTTTAGGTGAAGAAATTTTGCTGCGTGCTCTCGTAAGGGACGGTGACGGTGAGTTGGAGAATATTTTAATCAAAATCATAAAAATATTTATCGCGAACCAAACAAGACAAATGTTCAAGTAACGATGAAATATAAATGTTACAATTGTAATCGAACGATCCTTGACGCGTGTTTTTTCTTCATAACACATTTTTGAAAATTTTGCATTTACAACTTTGACGATACCTCACTTGACAAATGCTATGACAATTTTTCTGAAAAATGTATAAATTGGCTTTTAAGTTGGAGTATTGCATTTTTTTATTTATTCAGATAGGTAGAAGTCTGCTGTAAATAAATGTTTCCAAATTTAAGGGAGGAGTCTGGTGTAACAGGTCCAAAAAATCGATTTTTTTTCTTAAACATGTGTAGAATGCTTTTGTAAAGTTATAGCATCAAATTCGATCTTGAAATGTAGTTAGGAGCGGTGAGAGCGCCAAGTAGGTACACCTAAACACGGACTAGCCGAAAACTTTAAACGCGTTTTTCTCAAAACCACGTTTTCGAAATTGGCGGGGCGCATAGCTCATCGAATTTTTATCCGATTCACTTGATTCAACGTTTAAATTGAAGATAATGAAATTTATATGCTAATGAACCTCGATTTTTCATGAATTATTATTATAGCATAAAGTTATTGCAAAATAACAGCGGACATGTATCGTTCATTTTCATGTTTTCTTCCGCCATTTTTTGCAATTAACAATTTTTTTTTCAAACTGAGGTTCATCCGCATTTTATATACCCACTAAAGAAAATATTTCCTCATTTTACGTTTCCGATATTTTCTCAGGACGCTAGGTATCCCGCCGTTTTGACCGAATCCTTCCCTTGCCACTACTATATCTATATATGTATATATTCAAATTGAATCTACAATGGCAAATTTTCTTCTTTGAACTTCCCTTTATATGTAAAAAAAGTTTCAATAAAAAAATGATATTATATCTTGAAATTATATGCATTGGAAAAATACCTTAGTTACACCAGACTCCCCCCCCTTAAGGTGTAAAATTTATGAGTTTGCAGCTTCCTTCAAAATTTTAACATTCTTAGATAATAAAAATAATGCCGATAATGGTTTGTGCCTTTTCTGCTGGAGTCTCGAATTTCATTTATCCCGTCCAAGTATTTAAAGTTATGGACCCTTTGAATCGGAACATTCCTCCGCCTCCGTCTACGCTTTCCGGTCTACTTCCTAATATGTATCTCGTTTTTTTACAGTAAGCAGGAAATTATAATTAACTTATTTAATTTATGTTATTCTTTGAGTAAAAAACTTTTCGCGTAATAATATGTCGAGGGTAAGGTTTTCGCTATTGGCTTCTACCACCTACCGGTTTCTAAAAATTACTGCAAAAAATTATTATAAATCAAAATTGATGGTTATAATATTCTGCTAAAAAAGATTCACGTTTCTTTTTTAAAATTTGCGGCATTTTTTAAATTTTTATATAAAGTAAATTGAAAAATAGTAAACTTTGTTTTTTATATACTGCTGCAAATTTGCAAGAAAAATTCAATTGCAATTTTATTTGAAATCGAAGTTCGCACGAAATTTTATTTTTTCCCTTACTTTTGCAATATTTTTCTCCTTTCGTGAAAGACAACCTGAAAATTTATAGAAATTGCATTTCAGTAATAATTGCATAAATATTAATATTAATATATTGCATAATCATTAATATTCAAGTTTGTTCAAGTTTTGCAATAAGTCTTATCGTCATTAATATTATCACGTTAAAAAACAATCGTACGATATTTTTTAAAGTTTAACAAAAATACTTATTTGAAGCAGGAGATAATTATCTATTGACGTATACTTAGTTTTCTTACTTGCGTAAGAACCTCTTCATTCGTGCCTATCCTGTCCATTATTTACCAAAATATCCTCTTTCTACATGATACCATCTTCCTACTTATAACTTTGATCTCCGCTGTAATCTTTCCAAATTATACATTTTTTGCTGAAAAAATTTGTGTTCCGTGTTCGTCGCAGCCTCGGTAATTTGAAAATGTAAACTATATCCGGTAATGCATACAAGGCGTGTAATTTCTGATTATGCAGCTTCCTCAATTCTCGTTCCATCGTCGCGCTTGGGGCCAAACACCTAAGTACCTCATGATAAATAGCTTTGTATTAAATTTAAACTAAATCTACCGATATAAATATATGATTAGAATTTAAGGATGTTCTGGAAGTATATAAAAACGTTCAGAAATTCTTGAAACGTTAACAGAACATAGTTTTTACTACATTAAAGCAATTATCAAAGTTTGGGTTCGATTCACTTCACCGTTTAAAAATTATGGCAATTTAAAATTTGTACATTTTAACACGCCTTCTTATGAAGAATTCATAAAATTCCACTTCAAATCGTATTTAAACCTTGAAAAAACGTTGTCAGAAAGTCCAATTTTTTTCTATATAGTAAAAACTATGTAATTAATTAATACACAAATTTTATTATTGTTCACTAAACAGTTAAAGAGAAAATAATTATAAATTACCAGAAAATGTCAGATTTATCACATCGCCATCTGACTAGTAGGGAAACGTGGCAACAATGTAAACAACTAACTATAGGGAGTATCGTCTAATGCAAACGATGATTGCGCGCGACGTTTAAATATTGCCATTTTTCACTTCCTTCTTCCTTGTTTCCAGTTGTATTTCAGGTTATCTTTGGTTTTCTACTTTTTAAACCATTTTGCTGTTGAGCAAGCCGACACAAATAAATTTTCTTTGTCACTATTTTACCGTTCCAACGGTAGGTTTCCGTTTTTGAAATATCAGACATTATAACTGATTTATTACGTAATAATTATTTGAATAATTTATGGCCCTCACACACAAAATCACAATTTCTCTATTTCGAAGCTTGACTACCATAACCTATACCTACGCGACAGTACCGCCAACTCTCAAATAAAATAATATAACTGAATACAGTGTTGTCACGTTTATTGTTACTATCAGAACATAATTTTATACAAATTTGAGATGTTTATTTTCAATAATAATTATAAATATTGCTTTCTGAAGTATTTTTGATTTATTTAAATATTTATTTTTAACTTTTTATTATGTAATTTTCTATATTCGACATTACAAATTTATTTTCTTCCAGTTGAAATCAGGGGGTACAGTCACTCACAAAAGTCACTTAGAATTTTTTCTAATATTAAGAAAACTTGATTAAAAAGCCAATATAAGAAGCAATTCGCTGAGTAAACAAAAGCTTTCTGAATTAATCTATATTTTTAATACAAAATATACTCATCAATGGTCTTCATTGTCAATATGTTGACGGATTTCGAATTATATGTATTTTTGTCCCCGATTGTACCTCCAGAACATCCTTAATATCACTTTGCGATCTCTGCATAGTACGTTGCTATCCACGGCTATAGTCGTTCAAAAAAAATCTCGCATTAGTTCATAATAAAAAAAAAGTCGAACAAAGCATGGCCTGGTATCTCCGTTGTTACAAAATATCGTTCCCTCTGTTTTTCTTTAATTAGGGGAAAGGGGGTTTTTTATAGTATCCATTTTAACACCTATTTGACGTCAAATTAAACATTGCAAATTAAATTTTTGCAATGACCGCGGCCACCCACTGGCCGGGGGTCACCCCCTTTCCCCTAATGTTAATAATTATTTTGTAATTAATTGCCAGGCCTTGACAAAACAAAAAATGCTTTCAGGTTGGAAGTATTCGAGGATTAGCGAAGTGACCGTCCACTACGTCGAGCAAAAGCAACGCAAGAAAATCATGAACAGTTTATGGATTTTGGATTCGAATGGATGCCTAAATTCCGAAGTACGAGAGATTTGTTCCCGGGAACAATACCGCGTCTCTCCTTTGGAGAGCTACTTGATATTTCAAGCGTTCATGTTTGACAATATGAAAGAAAGCGACGAAATGATCCTCAGCGTCAAAGTAACAGGGTGTCTAGATGGATTCGACTGCGTCGTGAATTGCCCCGCGGGTCATTTTCGAAGGAGCCGCCGAAGCTTATCGCGTCACAACCAAACGATGGATTGGCAGGATGACATTTCATTTAAAGTGGTCTTACCCCGTCAAATCGAAAATTCTCCCGATTATGATATACACTTGATCGTTCCTTACGCTTTGTCGGCACTTGTGTTGGTTACGATAGCGGCTCTTCTTTGCACCATTGACATTATTCGCAGACGAAAAATTGTAGAATTTTGAATGAACATTGCGTATATACGGAATAAAAAATACTATGATGCCAAAAGAATCAAGGAGCGAATTAACGCGTTAAGGTAGGTGTCTGGTCTAGAGAGCGAAAAACAAGCTTATTTTCGAAAATGTTTTTCTCAGCTTCTTTATTAGATATTACAATTACAACATTTTCTAGGACGCAATGCTATTCTTATCGAATGGAAAAAAAATGGTTTACATCGTCCAGCTTTTTTTTTCCAATTTTCAGAAGGCGCCAAAGTCGAGTCCTCAATAAAAAGGTGTTCCCACAGCGGACTAACGATCTTCGGATTGGAACGTTTGAAACAAAAATAGGAAAAAACTTTTTAAAGAGGAAGGTTTGCCACATGGTAATTCACCACCGTTTGCCAAAAATCGATAATAGAAAAAAATGGCGGCTATTTGAAAAACACTGTACGAAAATCGACATATTTTTCCACCGTTTGCGTCCTGTAAATTTTTATATTATACATTTTTTTCCAAAAATCTGGTGAATTATCATACAAAACACCTTAATAAAGAATCGTACAAAGTTTCGTCAAAATCGATGTAGTGGTTGCGGAGATTGTTTGACTGCCATGGGAACACCTTTTTATTGAGGACTCGACTTTGGCGCCTTCTGAAAATTGAAAAAAAAAAAACGCTGGACGATGTAAACCATTTTTTTCCCATTCGATAAGGATAGCATTATGTCCTAGAAAATGTTGTAATTGTAATATCTAACGAAGAAGCTGAGAAGAACGTTTTCGAAAATAAGCTTGTTTTTTCGCTCTCTAGAATAGACACCTACATTAATACTAAACCTACCATGAGCGGCCAAATGACCTTTTTTTACACGTATTTTAAATGGCTCGGTGACGTCACGGTAGGTTTAGTGTTAAGCGGGGATTCCGGTGTAACAGGTTCAAAAAATCGAATTTTTTTTTCTTTGCATAAATCAAAAGTTTTGAGAAAGAGGAAGGATTATTTTATGAATCCGGGATAGAAGAATCAATGTTCACGTTGATTTTTTTGCTGTAAGTATCGTAAAACTTCGCCAAAAAGTTTAAACGCAATTATCTCGAAACTACGTTTTTCAAATCGGTGTCTAGGATAGCGCAAAAACTAATCAATCGATCAACTTCACAGAAGGCTTAATCAATTCAATATACATTTCTCCTGGGGTTATACCAACAATTTAAATAGTATTGTTTATTTAACGACATTTTTAGTGGCAATTTGTAATCAATTTTTGTGTCGAAAAATTCATTTTTTCTTCAAAACCCTAGGACTTTTTTTATTCTTCGTGTTTTCTTTTAACAGGTGGTATAACCCCAGCATAAACTATCTACCTTTATGAAAAGTTTTCATTTTTAGTTATCGGATGCTTGTAACAGGTGCTATACTAGACACCAGCAATCCGGAAGTGTTTGGCAGGATTATGAATACTAAATAAATAATACAGAAAATGGCAAGAAAAAATTCTTTTTCAATATTTCATGGATGCTTTTTCATATCCCAAAAGAGATTATTTGGGAATTATTAATAGTTTTCCAAAAAAAAATTCATGAAAATCACCTATTTTTAAAGCTGTTAAATTTACGTGACCATCCATTCAGGCCGCGTGACTCGCAGTGGCATAGACTATCGCATTTGGCATAACCGGCGAGGCCTGAACGGATAGTCTAGCGTACCGTTCGGCATTTTCAAAAAATTATCGAAATAAGTTGGCGTGGGAAATTAACCCATTCGAGACCGATTGCAACACCGTGTGTGCAATTGATTTCCGAGGCGCCAAGAAAAAACAAAAATTTCGCTCTTGGGGACCGTGTTCGAAACAAAATCGCCGTCACGAATGGAATAACGATTGTATGTGTAAAAAGTCCCTGGAAGGAAAAGTTCCTGAATCGTTTGTAAGAATTGTTTCTGTTTTGAATTAAAGAAGAAAGAAATACACTACAAATGCGGTACTTCGGAGTTGAATTTCCTTAAGTAAAGCGAGTTGGCAGGTACCAAGCTTCCATTTCCTTCGTAAGTTTCAAGCCAAGGGAGAAAAGCGAAATTGCCGCAAGAGTACTACGCACGAAGGGGTCCCTCCAAAGATGATGAAGTACACAAATTAAAGAGCACGTACACATATCTTCGAAGTAGCGAAGTCCTTTGGTCAGTAGGTAACGATCTATTAGTCTTTGTCTCTCATTCAACTTTTCCCGCAATCGCTCTGTATGAAAAGAGAGTGACAAAATGAGTGATCTAGAATATAAAGATATTGCTAGTATAAAAATGTTTACAATTTTCTGGTTGCAAAATCAAATTCAATAATATTCGGAGTGTCATAAAAAATGTTACCACATTGCGATTATTTAAAATATGTGCCCATAATTATGAAAGTGGTCGAAGTCATATTTTTTTTGTGTTGATAAATTTAAAGGATTTGCTTTAAATAAAATAAAAAATGTTTTTACATTTCGCAACATTGAAAGTTGGAGTTTTATTGGTCTTGATTAATGAAGAAAAAAATGTATTGCAAGATAAAATTATGCAAGATAAGGGAAAATCTCACCTTTTTCAAAACTTGACTTGGACCACTTTCATAATTATGGGCACATATGTCTTCTAAATTTTGTACAATTTGCTTTCAATGTTTATAACGAACTACTTGTATATATCATATTTTTCGTGCGTACACAGAAAAAAATATTATTGGTTCAAGAACAAAATTGTCACGGGCTGCCACAAACGTATGATAGTTGTTCTATCTAATTCTTTCCCTGAACCAGCGATTTTTTTTGTTCAGTGTTCTTAGTGTTCATGTTTTCCAATTGTTTTTAAATTATTTTTCAACCGTTATATGTCCAAAAAGAGTAAAAATTAATTTTAGTCTTTTACTAGCTAATAAACCGAAGTAACATTTTCTTGTGACTGAGGCGTTTGAATTTTTGTCCTATAGAATAATATTAGCCCTTTTAACCCTTTCAGGGGCACATTTTTCCTTAACACTTATTATAAAAATAAAAGTGACTACTAGGGTTTTTGGGGTCGCTGATTACGAATACGAAGTCAGATTTTCAAAATCCAAATTTTGAGATTTTTGCAATTCTAAGATTTTTTTTGAAAAAACTGAGCAACGAAAAATTTTGAAAAAAAAATATGTTATAAACCTTTATATGGAGAATACATAACAAAAATTTCAGAGTTGTAGCCATATGCGTTACCGAGAAACTGATTTTTCAGTGAAAAAACAACATTTTTTCATGTTAATTGTTTATAACAAGTATTTAAATAAATTAATTATTGCAATTTTACGCCAAAATTTCATAAATTAGGTACCCAAGTGTCTAAAAAATACTTTTGTACCTATAGATAGGGCAAAAGGTGTCAGAAATATTTAAAAAACAAGTAAAAAATTGGTGGGACAAATATATGTCCCACTGCCCCTGAAAGGGTTAATGCCAGGTCCATTTTCGCAGTATGTGCGAAAAATGTCACGGGCCGATTTTATACTCACGCTTTTATAATTTGCTTAATCGAGTGAAAACTGCCGATTTTCTGGGCATCGGCCCGTGGCATTTTTCGCATAGGAACTGAGGGTCGTTGGCATTCAGTGTTAAAAATGAACGGAATAGACCGAATCGCAAATGAACTTGAAAAGAAAAACTATGGAACTATAGAAAGACATTCTGAAATTTTTAAATTCCGATACTTTCGGAATCCGATTTTCTACTTTTTCTTTCTAATTTACGTAGAAAATTCATATTTACTCAGACCGAATTCGAAATTCCTTCTACTGAATGCTACATCTCCCATTCTACAAAATCTTAAAAATAAACGGTCATGTATCACAAAACCGTCACAGAAATTTATGTGAAATACTGAAACGGTTGTGAAAATAATTATTTAACGAGGCAGCGAGTCGTTGTCTTACGGTACACGTTACTTAAAGAATTATACTGTCCCGTATATCACTCGGCGTTTAGAAGCGCAATAATCCTCCGTTTTGTTGAAGTAAACAGTAATGAAGTGCCAAACTGCTACGCGTTTCCTCACAACTCGTTAAACAAAATTCATTTTTCGTTTTACCTAAAAACGTCAGTCACAAACGAATTCTTACCATTCAAAATTTCTATGGGGCAGTTGGGGTCACATGGTTCGTGTGCATCGTAATTCCAATCTTCGGGTAAACCATCGGGACCTTCTTCGGGTTCGCCATCATCCGCGTGTCCTCTACTCGGTCCACTTTCATCCCTGGGGGTCCTCCTACCACCCGCTTCAGGTCCACGATTCGTAGGCTTCTTTCCAGGACCTCCACCGCGCGAAACCCTATCCGACGACGTCGAAGAATCCTTTTGGGATTTTTTGAATTTCTCGGAATTTCCCTGCGAACCTTCAAACCCTTCGCCTTCTTCTAAATCATCGCTACCATTATCAAATTCACGATCATTCGCGGGTCTCTTACTGGGTCCACTTCTTTCTGGGTAAGTTTCCCCGTCGTATTTTTCCACAGGACCATCCGTTGCTTTTTTTCCAGGACCTCCAGCTCGCGAAACCCGATCCGACGACGTCGAAGGATCCTTTATGGACTTTTCACGTTTCACTGGATTTTTTGCAACTTGTGAATCGTAATCGTCCTCTTGAAAATCATCGAAGCCGTCATCGGGTTCCCGATCATCCGCTGGTCCTCCACTGGGACCATTTTTATCTCGATCTCGAAAAACTCTATCGTCACCTTCAACTTCACGTTGCGTTGGTTTCCGTTCGGGACCTTCGCCTCGCGAGACACGATCCGATGATGTTTTAGGATCTTTCAAGAATTCTTCGCGTTTGGTTGGACCACCTCTAGTGTGCGAATCTGCCAGAGTTTCAATTTCTGTGTGTCTTTTAGGACTGCGAGATTCGGTGTCGGGTGGTAGCTTTGGAAAAGAAAATGACGGTACGATTTCGTGAATATTCGAAAAAAAATCATGTATCAGTGAATTTTTGGATGACAGAGCGAGAACTTTAGTTTGACATTGAAATTGGCGAATTTTGAGTAAAATTAACGGTTTCGCAAAGATTATGAATTCCTATTTTGTTTCGCCCATAAATTAGGTCTACAGTCGAACGATTTTTGAGTTTCCCTTTCTCCAAAGCCACCAATCACGCGAATAAGGGGTACGTTTTGGTTGCCGTCATCACTGCTACCCTCCACAACTTGGTCATTATTCTGAATATTTTGGAGAATATTATTACCATCGAGTCTATTACGTCAGATTTATCATACCTTTTATGCAACGTTGCATCGATTGCATTCAGCTACTCCCTATTAATTCTAGTCTTCAATTTCGTGAATTTCATGCAAGGGAAGGTTGCGTTTGCTGTACTTTTCATGCAATAGGAGGTCGCAAAGTGTGTATTTGCTTCAATAGAAAAACTAAAATGCATAGTATTCTACGAGGAAGTATACCGTACGGATAATCGACTATTTCTATGAGCGTAAATTCCGATAGTAAAACATTTGAATAATGAAGATTTCACTCTAAAAATATTCTTTCCATTGTTTTTTTCTTGTATTTTATATTATATTTCTACTTATTTCATATTCTATTTCTACCTACACAGAAAAAAACTATTATTGGTTCAAGAACAGAACGATTTTTTAACAAATCGATCGAACACTTGACGCATTGCTATTGTTGTTGAATGAATTTTACTTGTTCCATTGGCGCTAATGTAGTTGAAATCTAGAGCAATTTTTTTCAGTGTATTTTTATAGATTTTATCTCAGATAAAATGCTCAACAACGTAAACCGAAATTTTGTATGAAATTTTCTACACCAGAGATCTTACCGGACATGCTTTTCACGAATCAACGACAGATTCAAGTTTCCCCTAACGCCATTTCTACCGCGCTAATTACACTTAATGAAAAATCCAAACCCAAAAATATAGAATTATAATTAGCCCTTAGAGGTCATTAGGGGTCAAAATGACTCCAAGCAATTTTAGATTGTTGCGCAACTTTACATTGCATTGCCTCGTTCCTGATTTTTTTTCCCCATTTTGAAAATTTGATAAAAATTTTTTGCCATGATATTCCCATTCTAAAAGGTTCAAAGTAATACCCTGAATTTTTATGAGTCGCTCGGAATGATATTGGCAACACGGCAATTGTTTAAACATGGATGGGGTGATTCTGACCCCATGTGACCGGCACGTTATTTTTAGAACGTGTGACCTCTAAGGGTTAAAACAGATTTTCTTAAGGGAAGACTAAACTGAAAAAATCGCGATTTTCGATGAAATTTCCAAATTTGAGTTTTTTTGCATTTTTTTTACTTGAAATAAGGTATAAATCGAAATTCTAATTTGGAGTTATTATTATTTAGGGCTTTTTTTACTTATTTTAGATGTCCACCAGTCATGTATACCTTCTCACTTTGCGCATGGGCTTATTCTCTCTGACACCTGTTTTACGTATAAAATTTAGGTTGTAGGCTATAAATCTTTGTTTTGGGGGCTGTCACTAGGTGGAATCTCTTAAAAACCTCATTTTACTCCTAGGGAACCATAAAAAAAAGGTTATAATACAGCAGCAGCGAATTTTCATTTTTCAGTTTAGTCTTCCCTTAATTGACACCAAATTTTTTATAGACGCATAATTGCTCTACTAAGCACCTCCCGTTTGTGGATTTCAAGAAAAGGTTCAATCAAACCTCGAAAATAATTCGAAATTCAAATTCCAAAAAGTGTCTTTTGACACCTTTGGTAGAAATAACGTTAAACAATGAGACCCAATTAAAATTTCACTCACTGTTCCATCCCGTTTTTCATCTCGTAGCGACGAAGCTTGGAAAGTATCTCCTAAGGTCTCATCCTCGACTCCTTCAGGCTTTTGACTTACATCCGCTGATCGATGATCTTCTTGAAATTCCTTAGTCGCTGGAACGATCAAAGTACCTCCTGGACTCCTCCACTCTTCGTCCGATTTTTCCGTACTCCTTTTCCGCGATCGAAGCTGTTCTGTGATTCGAGACTGTTCAAGATCTCTCGAGGAATCTTTCTCCGAGTAATCGGCCTCATAGTCGACAGCAGGGCTTCGTCCAATGTATTTTTCAGTTTCTGGCCTACCACCTGGAAGACCTTTCACCGTTTCTGATGTTATAAGTGCATCCGAAGCTTCTTGTGACTCTGATTTTGGAAGGATTTTTTCTTTCTCCGCTCGAGCCAGTCGTTCTCCAGTTGTCGAGTCCCATTCCCTAGCATCCTCATAAATATCGTCGTCGTCTGAAGTTACTCCAGATTTTTCTGGTTTTCCATCCGCTTTCCTCGACTTCTGGGGATGCAATTTCCCAGACTCGTCGAGAAATATCGCCTCTTCTGGCTCAGGATCCTCGAGTGGTCTCTTTTTCAGGACATTTGGATCTTTGTGAGTGAAGGCCTGAGTGTATGCGTCCTCATATGGGGCTTCCCCTGGTTTGTGAGGGTCTATCGGTATGAGTTTACCGGTCACTGGGTCTTTTCTTCCTCGTATTTCTAAAGATTATGAATAATTGGAAATATTGTTGTAACCTGATACGAATCTTTGTAGATAATAAAGTCTATGGATCAGTCAAGGGTAGAATGAGTTACAAAAAACGCATAATTTATTGTTGGATTAAATCTACTGATTGATTGATTGATTAATTGATTAATGGAATTATTGTACTATTACCCTGGGATGAATTAAGGGGGAACAACAGTGTGACAGTAGTAGAAATAGGCGATTTTTATGATATTTTTTTAACCCTTAATGGTCACCCAGGGTCAAAATGACCCCAACGGAAACTTTAACTAGAATTACTATAAGTTATTGGCGCCCGATTGGTCTAGCCTTCCCTCTAATAGTGCTTTGGGATTTCCTTTGTAAGATAAGATTAACGTCGGGAAAACCCTCTTCAAATGTCAAAATAAATACCTTTTTTGAAGCGCTCACTATGAAGTTATTTTTTTTATACACTCTGATATCTCAAGAATATCACCCTAAAATTGTATGAAAAAATATTAAAAATTGCCAGAGTTATGATTTTTTTAGTAAAAATGGTATTTTTTACGGATTGCCTCGTTCCTGATTTTTTTTCGCCATTTTGAAAATTTGATAAAAATTTTTTGCGATGATTTTCTCTTTGTAAAAGGTTCAAACTAATATCCTGAATTTTTATGAGTCGCTCGGAATGATATTGGCAACGTGGTAATTGTTTAAACATGGCTGGGGTCATTCTGACCCCGTGTGACCAACACGTTATTTTTAGAACGTGTGACCATTGAGGGTTAATTCACTCATTTACTCCACAAATGTCAGTGTTAAAGGGTTAAAGAATACGTACTTTGAACTTCCTTTAAAATTTTTTTTTATAAAGAAACATATTTTGTAGTGTATTTATAGTGGTCGCTGTAAATACGCTGGCGCCTTACTGATTGTCATCATAACTCGCCTATTGATGATCTGAAAATCAAAAGGAAAACACTGTTTTAATCTATATTAGTATGGCTTCAGTTAAACGTGCGGATTTTTTTATATATTCATATTTACTATTTTTTTTCTCTGAAAGGAAGAATTTTATGGTTTTTTTTGTGAATTCTCTTTGGAGAATTGCAATTTAACAATAATTCGTTTTTCAAAAATCGGGTACGCTTAACTGAAGCCATACTAATATAGATTAAAACAGTGTTTTCCTTTTGATTTTCAGATCATCAATAAGCGAGTTATGATGCCAATCAGTAAGGCGCCTCTTCCGTGTAGCGTATCACAGCGACCACTATAAATGTACTACAAAATATATACTTCTTTATAAAAAAAATTTTTTAAAAAGTTCAAAGTACGTATTCTTTAACTGCTTAACGCTGACATTTGTGGAGTACATGAGTGAATAACAAAAAAATCATAAATATCGCCTATTTCTACTACTGTCAGACTGTTGTTCCCCCTTAAGGGCAAATTGTGAATCATTACTCACAACAATTTTAAAACATAATTGTGGCTAATTAAAGATTGATAAGATACACGTGGATTAAAAAATAAGCAAAAGAATTGCAAAAGGAAAATGTATCATTACTTAATTGGCAATAAACTTTGCAAAATTATTAGATCACTTTAATATAGTATTGATAATAATGACAACGATTTAGCTTCAATATCTTACTTTCTGCAGCGAGCTGTTGTCTAACTTTAGCACATTTCTTTGAACATGGAGGCATTTAGGATCTTTGTATATTTCACTTTCTTCTTTAGGAACACAAATTTCATTTTTAATCTACTCTCACTTTTTAAGATTATCAAATTTACATAAAAAATGTTGTAATTCTAGATCATAGTTCTAACGAAAATTTTGTGTCTCTAGCAGACCACCTCAAAGAGGGGTTATTAACACCTATTTTCCTGTATTTAACTGGAAAAAGGAGACAAAAGAATCTACCTCCATTCATCACAAACTTCATATCAAACGGTCAATGAATTTCACAATATATAACCTACAGAAGTGATAATTATGTCATCGCAAGTCCTATTTCACAGAGGATGGTGTGGCTCCAGTTCTGATACAAACAGAAGTACGGATCAGCAAACGATTTCCTGTGCTTGTTTCGATTTCTTCGATGATATCGATAATGAATGCGAAGAGGAGACAGGGTTCGAAGTCGAAAAACACGATGAGGCACCATCCTTGTGGCGAACCATTCTCCAGGAATCTGAAGAAAAATGGGCTCCTTATAGAAAGTGGAAAAAAGATCAACAAGTTTCTGCACTACAAGTTCCCTTTCAAGAAGGACCTTTCGATTACCTCGACAAAGAGATTTTTCCAATTCTACTCCCAGCCATGGAAGAGATGCTTGTTAAAGCTAAAGAACGGAGTGCCTTAAGAGTAAAACTACAATGCACCTATTTCCCAGTATTTATCATGTATTTATATTATTTATCGTGTATTTATATTTTGCAGATTCAAAAGTGTTTTTTCAACGGTTTGGATTATCTCGCAGAAATCCTTTGGAACCGAAATCCACGGTTTCCAGAAAGAGCACAAAATTGGCTAGGAGTTTTTAAAATTCCATCTTTCAAAAAGTTTTTGCACGAATAGTAAGTACTAAATATGTATATTGATAATACAGTTTCTTTATTATGTTTATAGATCATATTAAAAATGCGTTAAGATCTAGTGTTGAAGTAGCAAAACTTTAACCTCTTACAATTAGTTAATTTTATTCTATTCCGTTAAGCATCTCAGATATCTTCGAAAGTGCAATCTAATTTATCTGACGCGCTAATAGTTATTACTTCACTCTGTATATTTTACTATCAAGATTTGGGTAAACCTAACCGTAGATGAAACAATAAATCTTTAATCGAAAACATTTAATCAAGAATGCTATTTTGTTATAGTAATTTATTTGACTCTTCCGTTAATTCAAACGTGCTCTAATTTTACTTCAAGTCTGCTTAGCCATTATTATCATTAAATTAATTAGTACCTTAAAAAAATTGATATTGGTGTTTCGACATATTACTAATGTTACAAATTCTCTTTGGTAGTCCGAGACCAATTTATCCGAAGTCTTGGCTTTGGAGTACGGATGAAGCTGCGTTGATAATCCAAAGGTGTGTTCGCGGATGGCTTGTAAGAAAGCGCGAAGACGTTCAGGAATTGAGAAATTTCTGGAAGGTACTGTAATGGTAAAACAAGTCTTTAAATATTTGTATAAATGCTGGTACACGTATATTTTGGTTTTCAAAGAATGGTCCTATAAATTTACATACAAATCCCAAAATCAATTGCATAATTGAAGGAGAGGTGATAAAAGAAAATGTAGTAGCATCTTTCTTTCTTTTTTTAAATTTTCTGCATAAGAGTGAACGTAGTTATTTAATTATTACTTTTTCCTGCTACAAGTGTATGAGCTTAAAATTCTTTTTGCAGGCTTTAACTGCGGAGAGGGGAGATTAAGGGAGTGCTCCTACTGTGTCAGGTTTGAATTAGAGAATTAGTCTTTTTAAAATGTAGCAAAGAGTTATTGGTAACTCTAATTAATAATATTAATAAGAATATCCTTTGAACCAAGACGATGTAGTCCTAATTTTCTAACAAACCTTTTTTCACTTCAAAATGCAAATTTCATTTTTGACCACATAATAATTTCCATTGATGAGTTAAACAATTAATATATAATAATGTTTTAGCGAATGAACAAAAATTTAAAATACAAAAATAATTATTATCGAACAATTTTTCACTTATAACAGATACAAGCGGAAAGAAGAAAAATAGTGTGGATATTTGTCCGCGATTCTGGAAGAGGTCTATTTATAGAAACAAGTAATAAGTTTTTGAACATTGTTTTAATTTTAACGAGAGATTACATAAAGGATAAACGTTTTTTACGGGTCTGGTATCGGTACAACATTAGCGTATAGACTCGGACTTGCGGGTTTTCCCAAACCGATGGATATTTGTATAGTAGGTGTTTCGTCTTCCTTTGCGACTCTGTAATCGTTATGCAATGATTTGTTGTAGCTCAGCTTTAACTGTTGCGGTTCCTGTTGCGATAGGCCGGATGCTTTCTCTTGCTGATTCAAAAATTCTTTCATCAGTGGTGGAAAGTCAACATATCTCGGCAATAGCTTAACGGGTGGTTGTAAAGACACCGAAGTAAATCGAGTTTCTTGATCCTTTGGTATCAACTGGTAATCCGTTTTATAACTGGCCTCTTCTATCTGCACGTATTGTTTGTTTTTCACGCCTCGAAATGTTCTCTCTACCAATACACGAACTTTCCGAAGTCCTTCCTGATACATTTAAATAATACAAAATATAATGGAGTGATAAAAAATATTAAATTAGAGCGATGTGATAATTTTTTTGAGAAATTGTTTTAATTCAAAGCATGTCCGGTTTTATAATTTCAATTTCAAAATAAATAAGTTAATTTCGAATTAACTTTGCACAAAGAGATAATATATTCGGATCGTCTTGTAATTCATTTTTCATTTACTTTCTGTAATATTAGACTTTCTTAAGAAAAAGATGAGGAACTCTAACCATTAGATCCTTTTGGCCCATAAGTGCCGGCAAACTAGCGGTCGTTAGCTGTTGGCGTTATAAAGCCAATTAACAGGTTTCCGGTAGATAAAATGTTAATACTAGGTTTTCAAAATTTCTAAGTTTCTAAATTTTTACTTGAAATTCGGCTTAAGGTCCAATTCCAGCAATCCCAAAAATATAATTAATTTCCAAAGGAAAATTTAATAACAATAGTATAAACATGTTTTTTTTTCGAAATACGCACATACGCGTCATGATGCAAAAGGGTTGAGAAAGTTATGAAATTCACTAAAAAATACTCACAGCAGAAGTTGTCGGAGCTGGCAAAGCCTGAACTTTCAAGATTTTGATATAGGAAGGTTCCGGATACCGTTGGAACATTTGTCTAACAACAATCCTTCCAACTCCAAAATTTTGCAGGTTCCCCAAGATTTCCCATAATGTCTTTCCTTTGAAATCTGTTTTCTTGCCTATATATTTGATTGGCATGGCGAAATCAATTCGATTTTCGAATATTAAATTTATACGATTCCTCGGTGTACACTGAAGAACTTTTGAGGTTATGTTCGAGGTACGATTTTTCCATGGAGTTTTCAAATAAAATAGAAGAGAGATATAAAATTATGTAAAAGATGAGCGTGTATTTCTAAAGGCCATTCCTCGGTACAGATGGCGCAACGGGGAAATAGTTGCGGGAAATAGGCAAATTTTAATAGAGATACTAATGATAATTGATAAATTAATAATTATAAAACGCTAAAAAGAGTACTTCAATACACTTTAGGCGAAAAATGTATGATGTAGAAGGGTTTTCGAATTTGTCCCAATTTAATTTCGTTAAAAAACGAAATTAAATTGCGACAATTTTGAACAATTAATTGAAAATATATTTAGTACGAAAAAAAATTTTTTTTTCGAACTAAATAATATATTTTCATAACATAAAATTTTACTATCTGTTAAAATAAAATTTAATAACTATCATACAATTTCTTTTAAGTTATAAAAGTCAATAGCTTCTAGAAAATATAGATTTTTATCGGTGGGGTCAGAAAAACCCCAGTGTGCTAACTGTTATTCTGAGGAGGTGAAGCAGCTAAGAACTGAATATTTTGCATTTCTGCTCAACCCAGTAGTACTGAATAGATACAAACTTTATTCAAAAGTTAGTGGAGCATATAAAAAAAGATTTACAAATGTCGAAAAAATGGTATTTGAGTTCAGTCTCTTCTGGGTGACTCAAAACTATGTTTTAATATGGACAAAAAAAGTGAGAAATAAACTTGTTAAACCAGTACTAACAATAAGTTTCTTTCATTTCCCAGAAATTACAATGCAATATGAATTGTAGATACTTTTGAACCCATAAAAATCACAAGCATAAAATAGTAGTCATGAAGAATTTCTGTACTTTTGGATATTTTATTAAAATATACATTTCATCCAAAATACAAAAGGAAAAGTTTTATTTACAATATTTTGTTGTCGATTCAACATCATCATTCCTTTCTCTTATATTTGTAATTCAAATAAAGTTTGCCCATACCGGTTGGTAATTGATTAATCGTAAGCTACTTCCTCAATTAGTAGCAACTGTCGCATGTCCCAAACTATCAGGAGTGACAATACGATTAATTTAAATTATAAATATTCTTCAAATTACAAATTGAGCCTAATTTCGTAAATGATAAATTTTCACAACCTCTTTCACACCGCGCTAATAAAATTCCGAAATCTCACCAAGATCTCATAATTAACAGATCTTTTTTATATACGTTTTCCAATTTAGTTAAAAAAGGAAACGTTTTTCCTATCATTCCCTCGTTTTACTTTTATGAAGTATGAACAAAACAATGTATTTTACTTGCAAAGTTTAAAGAAAACAGTGAACAATTGAATTTATGACAGTAGTAATGTAGTGTTTTATTGGAATATGATTTTGCACCACAATACACTATCCTTGTAATTTTTTAATTCTGTCATTTTTGAAGCAACATTGGGATCTGGCTTAAAAATGTCGTTTTTTTACAATTTTTGGAAATCAAACCGAAATGTTGGTTGAAAAGTATATGTGATTATGGAAAGAAATGGGCACCATTATGAAAAATAAACACCCGGGGATCTGTTGCCAAGGTGCAAAAATAAAAAGATAATTCCTTTAAATATTACTCTAAATACTTAGAGGAAAATGTCAAAATGTTGGTATCGATCAAAATTAAAACTTCTTTACAGCCAAAATTGATCGTTTTAAAAGGATTTAGAGCTCTTCTCGATTTATCGATCTAATTGACTTTTGATTTAGGCAATGGGAAAGATAAATTATTTCTTTTTCTCTTTATAAATATCTTGTTATGAATTAGAATTGTGATTTTGCAGTAAAATAGACTCTGATATTCCTCCAACCGTATTGTCTAAAGGCACTCGTAAGGCCTGTTGTCTTATCCTTGTGATCAAAGAAGATATGAATGTTTAGAGACATGTCGTAAGCTATCGAATGAAAACTTAAATTAAAGAGAGCTACTTTGCATTAATTTCTCTTCTGTACAAAATATATCAGTTTTTCCAGTGTTCTTCGTCAATGAGAATCTTTGTTAAAATATAAATTAATATAACAACTAATGTTTCAAGAACATACCCCGTTTTGAAAAATGACATATAAAATTTGCCAGATAATAGAAGAACATTTACTTGACGTTCAGAATTTAACATACAATTGTATGAAAATAAGTAGTAATTTGATGAATACTCCAAATTCGAGTATCGCTTTGAAAACCAATAATATTTTCCACATTTTCATATACTGTGAAGTACTTGGATATATTGCATGTTACAATCGATATGATTTTCTGTCATTTGACATTGTTTTTTCTTTTTGGATAATAGAATTAACATTTCACATTACTTATGATACAATTTGCTGCTTTATGAGAAAGAGCAAATCGATTTTTTAAGTAAATATTTCGAAAAGTGAATCAATAAGGCTATTGGATACAAATATAATATTGTAGAACGCTTTTTTTTCCTCAAGGAAACAAAAATATAAGAATGGCAACAAGTATTTTGCTTTTGTTTCAGGATTAAAATAATTGGAAATCGTTTTGTAGTTTTTGAAAAATTAAATGAAAAGTAAATATTAAATTAATCAGTTTCTAAGCACCTTCGACTCTAGTTTTTTCACTCTTGAGCATTAAGATGTACTATTTGTATTCAGGTTTTTCCAAATGAACATAATTGCGTTATTTTCCCCTCACTCCAAATGTGGATGAACATTGACAATAAGAACCTGTAAGTATTATAGAAATTGTAAAAATTATTGACTTCTACAACACGTTTCTTTAAAAATTTCAAGTATTTTGAAATGTTAAGTCTAACTATCGAAACGGTGTCGTCTTATCGATTCTTCTTTTAATTTCTTTATGATATGTTTGATCACAGTTACGTGCGTGATTTTCGAAAAGTAGCATTACGCTGATGAAGCAATATTAAATAAAACGATTGCTCAAACTAGGTGACGCCTAAAATATCTTTACAAATTATTTCTTTAACGCTAAATCTAATTAATATAAAAAGAAGACGAAATTATTATAAGATTAAATAAAGAATCGATTGATTCTCTGTGTAGAATTTATAAAAGTCTACTACTGAAGCATGTTCTACAAAAATACATTAGAGAAATGCAAACACTATGAATAACAGTGAATAAATTTGGATATCGATGATTTTTCTTATTACATCAACTGGTAATAATTCAGTTTCATCGTGATCTATTCCTTAAAGAATATTTTTAAAGCTTTTTAATGAAATTAATATTACTCAATTTTGAAAGTGTAACAGCATGTAAACAAAATTTGTTCTAATTTAACAAATAAAAAAAAACCAAAATGACGCTGTGCTAAAAAATTATTTCTTTAAAAGAGAAAAACTATATTTTTTGGCAGATTCGTTCGGTACGAATAGTTTGTTTTCTTTAAATTCCTTAGAATAATACGAAACGTTGATGCTTGGAGCTAATAATTTGAGATTGTAAGGATCTGTTATCAACATGGCTTCTTTGTTGTACGGAAACTTAAAATATTGATATTAATTTTAACTGACCAGTTGACCGTCAATGGGAGTACAACTTCAATAGTTTGTGTTTACGGCATTCCGACTGACACATATAGGTCAAATAAGAGTCGTAGAAGAATTACGATCTCATTCAAAGAAATAAATCGATTTTTGAAGTTTGATATTGGTCAGATCTTACTTTGGATATGCTTCGTTTTTTTTTTTTTAAGAAAATAGATTATTTTAAATTTTCACTATAACTTTATATAAAACCAAGAAATTGCTGTTTCTCTTCTAGCAAAGCTCCTGCATGTTTTTCAAATAACAAGATTAATTTAACTTTCAATAAAATAAACATATTCGAGTACAGTCAATTTCATAAAAAGTATTTCAATTACAATTTCTCCAATGTAAATTTTCCAATAAACCAAACATAGACATTTTGTTATAAGCATAACAAAAAATATCCGTTTGCCCTGGAAAATGGACGTTAAATAATTTTTTGTTTTAAATTAATGTGAGTATAGTATAATTCTCTTTTTAGCGAAAGAACAAAATGATTATCTCACATGCTGGACTTATATATCTCCCTTTGTTCTATGAGCTACTCACTCGCCGTTAATCAACACATGTATGAACACGGATATGAAAACTTCTATCGTATTTATATTAGCTTTCCTAAATTCTTTTATTTACAACAAATCTTGCTGGACGAAATCACTGGCTTTCGCGAGCTAAGCATGCAATGAAGGCTACGCCGTGATGTCACTCTTAGCAACTGTTTTTTGTTATTACAAAATATAGAAGTATTGTTCCTAATCCCTCATGAAATTTAATTTCACGATTTTCTCTCGACACATACCGTTTTAAGGAAAAACGTCATTTTCATATGCTATATCAAACTTTTTTTACGAGTGGATTGTGCATAATTCGTGTGCAATTTTTTCCTAGAATCAATTGTGTTCATTCTTTGTTCTTTTTTCGAACATTAGTTTAATTGATACTCATGCTAACTTCCCAAAACTGTGTGACGAGACAGGGGACTCATAAACTATCGAGTATCATTCTTTATTCTTCGGAGATTAGAGCGTATTTGATAGAATTATCGAATGGTTTAAAGGTATATAGTCCCAAAAAAGGTACAATGATACTAAAAATGTTGAGGGACGTACAAGATATGGATGTTTTAATATTGCTCATGTGTTCCTTGCGTAACCTTTCGGCATTTTGTTTTGGTAGAATTAAACAATTCGATAATTTGCATATGTCGGTAGAAAGTTTATTTATATTATAGTCCTACTTTCAGAAGCACTATTAATGTAGAAACAGTATAAAATACCGTACGATCTTAAGAATGAATGTGCGTTGTACCGAGACTGACATTAGACCGAATAGGATATATCACCGAAAATATTGATAATTTTAGATCTTATACCATTGATGAAAATCTTATTTTTGTTTAAATATTGATTTTAAAACCCTTAAGTATTATTTGGACTTTTAGATAAACGTGTAGATGTAGATTTGAGAGTACGATTCATTCTGATAAAAACTTATTCCCCATTCGGTAGTTTTGTAGTTCTGCAGGTCGGAGACAACGACATTCAATAGTACCTACATGCTGGTAGAAATATTATCAACAAAAGATGTAGAGTTTTTGCTGTTTCCTCCATTTCCACAAATTCGTCGTTCAACGTTAGTTCGAGATTTCATGATTTCATAGTGTGGCATCAACTCTAACTGGGTATTTTTTACCGCTATGGTTATATTGCGCAGCCACCACCTATCAAAGCTTCAAATTTGAAGAAATCTAAAAGAAACTCTAAGATCGCTTTCATTGTATTACGAAGTTAATACAACAAGAGAGAGTTACTTCATTGCAACGCATCTCTAGGCACCTATGGCTATATTTAGATTTTCTTACGTTGAAGATAATATTGATATGGAATTATTAATTGACTGTGCACTTTGTCTGTGTCCATTCGGGAGATATGGGAAGCTTCCAAGACGAAGCACGTATAAAATAGTGCGTATTACTCATTCGTTCAACATGTACGATATGCTTTTAATGAGTTTTATCCAGATCGCGTGATAGTTCTTCTTTCCTTGTGCCCAAACAATTAGAAAACTGCTTATTTTCTAATATTTGTCTCCTCGTAGATTAACTATACAGGTTAATCTGTATGTGATGTATTCTTGTTTTTCGTTATAATAACTTTCGAACTCTTATCCTTTCTTTGAATAAAATCAAAGAAAATGTAGTTCTAATTCAAGTGTTGCTAAAAAAGCCTTTCAATGCTTACTCGTATCGCGTCTTCCTCATAATTTTACTTGTAAAGTTATTATTGCAACTGGGTTCCTCCCATTGGCAAGTATTTTTTTGTAAACTTAATTCTTATTCAACAGCGAAACCACACGTCTCTTCAACGGCTTGTGTTAATTTATCCAACATTTTTTGATAACTCGGATAACTTTGTGGTATGTCTATTCTGTTAAAACATGTATGGGCCTTTGGTAAATTTTCACTCGGTGCGTCTACTGCATGAATTGTAAAAAGTCGTGGACCCGCAGCTCCCGTCGACCCTATAATTGAAAAACGTAATTAGTGTTCAAAGTATTTTTCATGGTCCGTAATATGCGTTTTTTTTTTCAAATCTGAGAAATGTTTTTATGTTTACCAAAGTATGTGTGTGAAGCTAACGAATTCTTTAATATACTACACAACACTCTAAAATGTATTTTTTTTTTCATTTTTAGATTTTTAGTGAATTTCAGGATACAGATTCTCTTACCTTGTAATGCCTTGAAGCCTTGAAGGGGTACCCGTGAACTTCCGGTTACGAATTGTAAAAGTCTTGCTCTCATTTCTTCTCCGTATGACTCGACAATTTGCCAGAACCACTTGACAACAGGTGTATCCGGTGTACAGTGTTTCAATCTTGTATGCGTTTTCCAATCGTTGATATCGATAGATCCCAATCCACCGATAACCAATTCCAATTCTCTTTCATCGAAAGGCCTCAGTAATTGTGCAGGTATCAATTCGTGAAAACCTTTCTGTAACGCTAAAAATTGTTGTTCGATTCCTCGCATGAAACGATAATTTACGTAAAGCCGAACATATTCTCTTTTATTTTCCTCAGTCACCGGAATGTCTTTACCGCCTGGCTTTAATTCGTGATTTTTCAATACCCCAAAGCTGCTATGTTCCACAGAGAATGCAGCGTCCAAAACGCCGTTTATGCTGTTTTCACTGGAACAGAAATTAAATGAAAATCCGATCATTGAACAAATTTAAAAGTTCTGTCAATATTTTAGCATGTTTCTGTTATGAACAATGCTCAGAATTATTCGTCTTCGCTTACACGATGTCAACCGAGATTTATTAAGTATCTTAGTTACTTACAGCATCCAAGTTAGGCTGCGATGCAATTCGGGGTCAACGCCTTCAATGTCACTCAAAGTGATAGCTTTATTGAGTAACATTTTATAAAAAGGTGTCGTAAATCCTCCGTCTATGTGATGTCCATGAAAAACTGCAATGCCTATTATTCTTCCAGCAAAGTGGAAATACGATAAGTGTTCAGGATTTATTCCCGAGTCCGGGTTAATTTGTAACGTGTAGTTATCATCTCTGGAATACTGGAATAAGCCGTACTGTGGATTCAACATTTCATGAGAGAGCAAGTATAACCATTCTCTAGCTACTCCACCATAATCAAGGCCTTCTTCACCTCGAAATTTCACCATGAGCCTCTTACGCATATCTTTGGAACGCATTTTCATAATAAGTCTATAAGATTCCTGTGAAAATAAAAATAAAAATGTTGTAAAATCTGTATTTTTCCAAATTTAGTATTTATAATAATCAAAGTTAATTATCATTATTTAATAATTGTAATAGAAATAAAAGGTACAGTCTGCGAATTAAAGAAAAAAAAATGTATTAACCGTTAAACTACTTTGTTTCTACCTATTTTTCTGCAATAACATGCAGATACAGCTGCTCTGTTGTACTCAACGGTTCCTCTATCTCAACAACAAAGTAACGTTACATTTTACCGAAGCATCCTCGTACTAGACGGGATATAACACTTTCTTTTTTGGATAGAGTAAATAAATTTCAAATTCGCATCGAAAGCTGATATAACAAAATTTTCAATTTCTCTTGACCACTGTTTGTCATATTTATCTTACTCTAACTTAAATATTTGATATTTATCTAACTCTAATTTTCATACTTCAATTAAGAGATTGTGTATTTGCAAAACCTTACAACCAATATTTGCAAGATTAAAATACTTTTCAGAAATAAAGACACTTGCGACAGTTGAAATTATCGCATCTTATACAATATTCATATTATGTTCAGTTGGCTGATATATTGGTATTCTGAAGTTAACGCAGCCTTATAGATTTTCGGTATATCATTGTTTATGAATTTTCGATATCGGCTTTTAAAGGTTAAAAGGGCGTATGTACTCTGTATTTTTATACGTTAGGGTTAAACACTTTTGACCCGTAGTAGTAGATACATTGCATACGATATCCATTGTTTTATGCCGTACAATATTTAAACTAATACTCGGCACAATAAATTACCAAGGAGTGGTCATAACAATTAGAAGGAATTATCTTACTCTTTAGATATAGCGTCTCAAAGCAGAAGGAAAAAAAAAACTTTATTTCTGAACTTACCTCAAAAATCTCATTCCTTGAAACTTCCAGTCTACAGTGACCACTTTGAGGCTGCAAAGCATTCAACTCAGCTCGTAAACATTTTAATTTCGCAACTAAATCCCTCTTGTATTTTGGTAAAAGTTCACTTTCCATCAGTTCTTTCGGTAAATCCGACACGGTCTGGCTGTTTTGAGGAGCTGTCGTCGTTTCAGCTGAAACCGGAAAATTATAAATAATTGCCGATTAGTAAATAAATAACTGACAGGATGAAACAGTCTCACAGTACTGAGTAGTTGTTCAAGTTTGCATTTTGAAGCAGCATTACTTCAGAAAAAGAATAGACATGGATTAACAACTTAAGCGGATGGACATTTTTCTGATAAGATAAAATCAATGGTTTTCCTGCAATCGCTTTTCCAAATCTTAAGACGTAAATACTTTGTGTAATTTCGCCAGTATATACTGCATACACTAATTGAATTAGCGTATATCAATAACGTTGCCTGGGAAGATACACTTTATCAAAATCATTTAGTGAGGTGATTGCTACGTATAAGATTAAAATCAAAAGACTCTTCTCACGTGTAGGTGAATTGTTATTGCTTGCACAGTCCGTTCTTGGCCTCTGTTGATTTGAATTTCCGGGAGTCGTTGGGGTTGCTGGAGATTCTGATCCATTTTCGTTTACTATAGCTAACGTATTGCTTGTATTGCCTGTTGTTTGATTTGTTGTACTATTATTTTGCCGTCTATAAGTAACAGAAAAGGGTACAAACACGTGCATTGAGTATCTTTATGCAAAAGAATATATTATTAATTTTTAAATATAATATATATAGGAAATATTTACATATATAATTCTTGGATCGACATTTTTTTATTAATTGAGACTATTCCGGTGGAATGTAGTCTGGGTCGAGATTTAGATTGGAAACTTAATCTAAATCAAACAATTCTCGTTTTTTAAGAGAAAAGAGACAACATGGAAAAATAACCCGCGACCTTTTCCATGTTGTCACTTTTCGCTTAAAAAATGCGAATTGTTTGATTTAGATTAAGTTTCCAATCTAAATCTCGACCCAGACTACATTCCACCGGAATAGTCTCAATGAATAAAAAAATGTTGACCCAAGAATTAAATAAGTAAATATTTCATATATTAATTTCATGACTAAAGCAAACAACCCAAAAATATATATATATAATATATATAATAAAGTACGCGTAAGTAATTTTGGATTGATCATGAATAATGAAAGTTGAGGATCAATTCATTTTAAAAATAAAATGTGTGAATCTAGAAGTTAGAAAAGTTGTTAAGTTATTACGTCATTATCATATTTTCTATGGCAATTATTTAACAATTACAGCAATTTCTTGATGTGAATCTTTGCGTTTATCATTTTCCTCAACTTTAGCACACTTAGGACTTTTGAAAATCTGCGTTCTGATATTCTTTAAAAATCGATTTGAACTTTGTCATTATAATCTAGTATCTACAACATTAAAATAACATACTTCAGGATATTGTTGATAATTTGTGTAGATAATCTGGGATCGGTAAACTGTGTTGTTCGATTATTGTGATCAACAAAGTAAACCCTTCCGCTTTGCGTTTGTCTCATTTCCCAGCCGCTTGGCAATGGTCCAAGTTCATTCGCTAATTCATTAGCTGGCAAATCTCGTGGTATCCTTGGGTCATGCCAAGTCGAAGCTCCACTAGGTACATGGTAGAAATATACTTGACCTTGTTGCGTTTTTCTCATTTCTGTCAATGTACAAACAGATTTCATTAAATATTATGTAACATATACATTTACGATATTGAATAACAAGAGAAATTGTAATGGAAAGAGATGCATACTCTTTTTAATGACTATTGTTGTAGTAGATAGAGTTTAAACAATAAGAAAAGAAGGGGAAATGAAATGGACATTTGACGCCTAATTGTTTAATTGAAAAAACAAATCTTCTATTAAATAGAAGAATAATTAAATATATTTATAAAGTTTATAAATGCTGTCTTTACTCATTTTAATGTACTTTTAGAATGTACTTGTAATGTAGAACAAAGAACCCAAGTTTATTCGCACAAGTTTTATGACCGTTACCACCTAATTTTGCGAAAAAACCTTAACTTCGAATGCGAAAAATGTTTTAATTACGCTTTCCTTATCAGGAAGCGAACAATAGCTCCAGAGGCTAAGATGAAATATAATTATTACCCACTTCCCGATGTTCTACATGCATGGTTCTACATGCACCTCCTGCTTTCACTTTAAGAAAAATGCTCCCCTCCGTTGATTACAATAATGAAAACAGTATTAAATCTATAGAAAGCAACAGTGTTACTGTTGCTAAAAACAATAATTCTTCGTTAAAGGATTGGCATTAAACTTATTATATCAATCATTAATTGCCATTATTAGCATCAATCATGATCCAGCAATAGCATGGTGGTAAACCATATTTATAAATTTCAGTAAGTTTCTGGTTACGTTGTCGTTACTATGTTGCACTAGAGACTAGATGATGGGTACCTGTCTGTGTGTTTCTATTGCTCCAATTGTTAATTTTTATAGGAAACAAACATTAATTCCCTGTTTAAAAATCGTATCGATTTGTCTTCTCGGAACCTTTAAGTCTTAAATTTTGATACAAATAATGTATCGTACATTGCGGTAAATTTAAAATTAACGCTACATATATTTAAAATACGATCAATGCTAAGTGTCGCTTAACTCTTGAAAGTGATGGACGAGACCAGAGCAGCATTGTAAGTATTGCCATTTTGCACTACTCTTTTTACTTAGAAATAATATTATATTCAAAATTACAACGTTCAAAAAACTAACAACGATGTTTCTTTGATTTAAGTTTAAATTAAAATTGTATGCTTTATATGTTTCAGTGGCGTAATTTTCAATAAAAAAAGGTTTAAGGCCGTGGTTTGATTCAGCTTTTCAAATAAAGTACACAAAGAATTAATTAAATTAAGGTTTTCCATTTCGTCAGTAAATTCTTCATTTTTCAAAATGTTACCAATTCTATTCCATTAATTCCATGGAAAAACACTTGATACAACCATAAATAAAACATAGGTTTATACACATATCAATCCCTGGCCTGTAATGCGTGACCGGTCTTCCGTTGTTTTCAACTGTTCTATAAAACAATGCCATTCCCTAGCTACTACAGGATCAGAACCTGACTACTGATTGAAGAAAGTTCCCTTTCATGCAACAGTGCGTTACATAAAAGCCACAGAAAAAAATGAAGATCGTCAGGTTTTTTGTTATCTGGTCATTTCAATTTCGTTTTTTTTATTTGATTTTTTATCCTTCAGGTAAGAAGAAGGTTTAGACAAAAAGCGAACATCTGTGATGGGTTTAAAAAATAGTTGTGAAAAAAGAGTGCACCTGCATGGTGTACTTTAACAAGTCGAAAAAGTATAAAGATAATTTACAATTCTGTTATTACTAATCTACAAGTACTGTATTACTCGAATAATTTGAATATTGTAAAAATCTTTGCTGACAATAGGTTGACACTTGTTTAATAATCAATTTTAAATAATAAGTTGATGTCTGTTCTGTAAAACGTTATATTAGTTACTACTCACAACTTGTAAAACATTGGGAATATATGAAAAAATTTAAGAATTATCACTTAAATGGGGATAAGGGGCTATTATTTTTTTTATTATAATTTCTGGAATTTAGTAAAATTCAAATGTGACTGGAAATGCACCAGTAATATTTCATTAATAAGTAACTTGTTCAGAGTCTGCATCTATCATATCTCTTTTACTATTTGAAATGATCAATAATTGCGATAATATGTTTTAAAGAAAAATCTTATTTGCTATACTTCATGTTTTTTTCTTTGTACTTACCGTATCCACGTGGTAGATCAGAAGGCAGCACGTCGTTTCTTCTTTCACTACCGGCTATTACACTATTTCGATTCCTATTACTTCGATTAGGCCTACGTGGTTGGCTGCCGTTTATACTTCGGTCCATTCTCACATTTCCGTTTTGTTCATCGTTTGTTCTTGAAGAACGTCTTTCTCTATTTGCAGATGAAGGCGGCGTATTTCTGGCATTTTGTTGATTTTGTTGATTTGAACTTTGTTGCACTGATGTATTTCGCGGTGTATTTTGTGACGAATTATCACCGTTTGGGGTTCGAGTGGGAGTTCCTTCTCCATTCCACTCAGGTGTACGTCGCGGTGGGCTTTCATTTCTCACGTTTAAGGGACTTCCACTGCCACTAGGAGATGTTGGTTCAGAGGAAGGTATTGGTGGTGGTTCGGGGGTTGTTGGTATAATACCGTTACTTGGCCTGAAACAAAAATTGTTTTTCAAATTTTATTTTGCTTCAAATCATGTATTTGACATTCTACAGATTTCATTTTGGACGTTAAGATCGGGACAGATTAGGAAGGATAAAAACCTCCCTTCACTACAATTTTTGGAAATTCATATTTATTTAATTTTTATAAAAGGGAAGTAAAAGTTTCAAAATATGAATTCTATGCACGTGTAAATTTAAACTATAGATGATAACAATAGATCAGAGTTTTTAATGGTTTGCTACCAAAAAATATTGAGTTCGGTCGAGTAAAAAATGTTGCATGCATCTTTCACTCGCTTTATTCCGTTCCGGCTGTTATTTTGTGCCTAGATTATTATCGAATTAAATTTGTGCAATATTTCTTATTAGTATTAACGTCTACAATGAGTCTTGTAATATTTAACATTGATATCCGATTTTTTTAATTCTCTCTCTTTATAATTGCAGGTTTTCTGTGCAATTTGCCTAAAGGATTATAGAAATAATATTTTACAGTATACTTATGAAAGCATTATCTTACAGATACGCAAGGTGTTACTTAACACCAGTGGTGTCAATTGATATAGTTGACATAGTAGTGACTTGCAGGAAAAACGTACGATTATGTGACACAATGAAGCGTCAATACCCTGGTTTTAAAATGTTTACAAGCGCATACGAGTCAAAGGTGGATGGGATATATTTGAAGCACGTTAAGCAAGTTGTTAATATATTTACTGCGTAGTTAAACTCATGTTTACGGTGTTTTTACAGGTGGATTGAAATTCCATTAGAAATGGTAGGTGTTATAATCATAACGAAATGACATTTACTGCAATTTTCTCTATTTGAAAAGTTGTGATTCAAAAACTAAAAGTTTTCTCTTTTAAAAGTGGTATGAGCTGAAGAAAGAAATTACGTTGGTGGTATTCTACAAAATTTACATTTGCAACATGCAGAGTTATTATAATATAATATTTTATGAATAACATATATCACCATTTTCGCAAAGCTCATAATGTCCTTTATATAAATTTTGCACATTCTCTTAACAGATTTTAATGGCAAAGCCATTAAAGAACTAACAGTTTGTATAAAATTGACCACGAAATATTGTATTCTGCACATGTTACTTGAATTTTCACTTCATCGCTACCTAAAATCCCTAATAATCTGCCCATTCGAGGCAGAAACTTAATAATTATCACTAGCTATATATAGACATGAACAAAGCAAAAGAATACATCATTGCTGGGAGAGTATAAGTTAAAAAGACTAACTGGCGGTAGCGAGGAATTAATGAGGAATAACTTGACTTTGTCAACGTCGGCGTTGCTTACAATTAGTCTCAAACGAAATAGGGGAGACTTTAATTTGCTATAGATGTAAATTCTCTGTGGACTAAATTTAATTCTAAGCTCCCTTCAGTTTTGATCAAAAGAAAACATAAAAGTTGTTTTCTGAAAGTTTCAATAAACTAATTGCGTTAAAGTGTCTCACTTCATTACACTGAGGTTTTCCGCTTACAAATTGGCTATTTCAATGCGACTTTGCAGAAAGGAAATACAAAATTAATAATTATAATATGAATGGATTGAACACTCAACTTTTGATTGATGTATTTCTTTTAAAATTTCGTAAGAAACTTCAAATGTAACTTATTAATTCAAATTTTATATAACCTTTGATTATATTCTAGAGAGCAATGGGAAAAAAATGTAGCTATAAGATATTTTTCTAAACTTTTGCTTACACCAGAAAAAGTATATATATGTAACAGATAAATATATGGGAAAAAAGTTAAGCATTGTTAAAGAGCCAGCGTATTAAAAATAATGCTCTCAATTGAATTGATACTTTAATGAGCAATAGTAGGCACGAGAATTGTGGTGCAAGCCCGCACTGCATTGTTACATACTATGGGTCAAAGTGGGATGTTATACCTATTCGAGTGGACCTCATTCACAGTTGTTCAGCTTTTGTATTCGCTGAAATTCGTTTAAAACAACTAAAGTACACAAATAATTGACAATTACGAGCCTCCTTGTGGAAGGAAATTTGCAACGGGTACTCTATAGTATTAAAAACCACAGACACTAGAATTATTATATCATATTTTGCATACACCTGAAAGCTCATTCTGGGAGAATGTAACCTATTTTCATTATCTACATTCATACAGGATTCTGGGGTCTTGAATTACTGTTGCTACTATATTACAACGCAAGAAATCTAGATGGAACGGACAATACCGAAGACACGGTTGATATCAACTGAAATCCGGACGTTTTACATTTCCACCCTGCCATCCCTTATTACCGTACTATCTTTGCATACTTTATCACCAACAAATTCCTGACACTTAATGTAATGGATTTTTTGTACATTGTATCCACAACTTTAACAAACATTGTTTTAATCAGAGGAGATAAAAGTTTTGTGTAAAATATAATTTAAGGGGGGAGCCTGGTGTAACTAAGGAATTTTTCCAATGCATATAATTTCAAGATATAATATAATTTTTTTTTGAAACTTTTTTTACATATAAAGGGAAGTTCAAAAATGAAAATTTGCCATTGTAGGTTTAATTTGAATATATACATATATAGGTATAGTAGTGGCAAGGGAAGGATTCGGTCAAAACGGCGGGATACCTGGAGTCCTGAGAAAATATTGGAAACGTAAAATGAGGAAAAATTTTCTTTAGTAGGTATATAAAAAGTGGATGAACCTCAGTTGGAAAAAAAATTGTTAATTGCAAAAATGGCGGAAGAAAACATGAAAATGAACGATACATGTCCGCTGTTATTTTGCAATAACTTTATGCTATAATAATAATTCATGAAAAGTCGAGGTTCATTAGCATATAAATTTAATTATCTTCAATTTAAACGTTGAATCAAGCGAATCGGATAAAAATTCGATGAGCTATGCGTCCTGCCAATTTGGAAAACGTGGTTTTGAGAAAAACGCGTTTAAAGTTTTCGGCTAGTCCGTGTTTAGGTGTACCTACTTGGCGCTCTCACCGCTCCTAACTACATTTCAAGATCGAATTTGATGCTATAACTTTACAAAAGCATTCTTCACATGTTTAAGAAAATTTTTAAGCAAAAAAAAAATCGATTTTTTAGACCTGTTACACCAGACTCCCCCCTTAAGTTATAATATATTTCATAAAATGACATAAACCATGTTCAACGTACCTAGTATTAGGACGGATCCATTGTGTCGTTCTTGTGTAATGATTAACATAGTATAATCTTCCACTTTGAGTTCTCCTTTCTTCCCAACCGTCTGGCAAATCCGTGGGACAGCTTAAATCTCCAAGAACATCGACGACGGCATTATGTCCAACTGTATTACTCACTGCACCATTATGACCGTCTCGAGATAATAGAGAAACAACTATCTGCCCTTTGACGATGTCTGTATCGTCCGAATGTGCTTTACAAAGATCTAGGCGTTGATCTGCGATATGATAATGCATAGAAAAAGTCGATTATTTCGAAAATTTCATTCCAAAGTGACTTTACAAATTTTGAAAAGGTTATTTTGCGAAATATTTCTATAATGCAATGAGAAAAACATAATTACATCCAGTATCCTTGAGTCTCTGTATCGTGTTGGACAGTATGCGGACACATCCAAGAAATCCTCCACCTTGCTTTTTGTGTATTTTTCTGTGATTCCACACAGATATTGTGATCCCATCATTTTTTCCAATATATCTGTATACAAATTTTCTTATTAAGCTAAAATATTCGAAGTTTTTGGCCTCGATTGCCCGGAGAGTCACAGAAACATCTTGAATCTGTGATACCTTTCTTTTTATATTTGATTTAATAAATTTATTATTTATTAAATCAAATATATTTGAATAAGAAAATAATAATATCATCACAGTTTTTTATGGCACTAAAATATCTGCCAGTTCAGTCCAGTTGCTGTATAAGATATGGTAAGTCCCAGAATTGTATAATAATTTACAAAAAGTATAACATGAGATAAGAAATACTGATATTCTAATTAAGATGAGAACCCGATTCCAATTCATTCATGCCCGTTACTTTTGCAACGGGGGTAAAAATGTTAGTTCATTATGCTTATCCACAATTGCGCCGATGTAAGCTGAATGATATTCGCTAGTATGATATGAATACAATTCAAGAGTGGAACGTCAATGAAGAACTTTCATGCCGGTCAGCTAGAATTATACGCATTTGACCCGAGCCTTAAAAATACGTAACCTAAGGCAGTTTCAGCCTTTATTAATTGAAGAAATGAAGAGATATCCGAGTAACTTTTAATTTCATAATTAATTTCTTGTATATCCCACAACACGTCCATGAGGCTGTGGCCATTTATTGTCATAAAAGGAAGCTTATATTAAAAATATTATATAAGGACGTTATTTCTGTGAAATAGTTAATAAATAAATTGTTATTAACTTTCAATGACTAAATACGTACTTTAGTCTAAATTGCACTTCGATTTATTATAAATAAAAATAAAAGTAATTTTGAAGACGTTCGTCTTATTTCGATTATGCAAAGTTTCAATGCAATAGGACTTACAAATCGTAGTGTTGATTCCATTTAGGATCTAATGTTGCTTTGCACGTGTCAGTGCTGTGACATTGGCCTGAACCATCCACTGTTATCTTAGCAAATGGATCAGGAAGGCCTAGAATCAAATATAAATTGATTGTTCTATGAGTTACGAAAAGATCCTGTTAAAGAGCAGGATAAAATGAAATGTCGAAAATCTACTTACGAAAGAGATCTTTCCGGGCGAGGTTTCGGGCACATAAAACTGTAATGATAAAAACTTTCATTTACTGATACATGTATAAAATTTTACATTCTGTAGGATAGTGAAATAAATTTGTATTTTTTATCTATCATAACAGTTGCTTCTTATCTTGTTAGAGAATTATTAAGATTCAAGGATTTTTCCAAACACTGTGGACATATTTTTGTAGGCTATAAAAAATTGCTTGGAGTTACCCGGTCTATTAATAATTAGTAAATTTCTATAAAATGACTATAATTTTTCATTTTTTGAAATTCCTTGCAAGCAATAAGTTGCCAGTCCGAGTTATCATTTCCGTTACCATAAAAATGTGTGCTTAAAGTTATACCCTAATGGCACTATTAAAATGGTAAAAATTAATAACCTTCTCCTAAAATTAATATGTTTTTAATTGAAAACTTCATTAACTCTCATTAGTCGTAACAAATGCATGGCAATGCTGTCTATAATATCGTACTGTATTGTCAGCAAATACAAAGAATGAGTCCCACCATGTTTCATAACTTTGTCATGTCTGCAATTGCAATGCCAAGCAGTAGCTCTAGCTATTCAAATAATAGAATTTTTCAAGACTGAAATTGATTAGTTTAAATCAAAACAGCCTTGCTTTACTCTACTTACTTCTTTTACCTATCATAAAATAAAATAATTCAATACGGTGTAATCGGGAATGATAAATGAAAATTTGCAGCAATAAAACTCGAAGTACAGGAAGTTCTTGTGTCGGTTGTTCGGAAAAAAATAATACTGGGTTGATAGCAAAAGTTATAAACAATTCTTTGTAATTAATTGTAATAAAAAAAGCAGCAGACACTTTTAATTTCATCATAAGTTCACTACTGCAAGCGAAACAGATGAATAGTGAACAATTTTCCTGAATCCTCAATTAGAAGTTACTAAAAACTTGAAGGAAAAATATGTAAAAAAAATACTTTTTGATATTTAATTAAAAATAACATTCGAAATATATTATATTGAAAATAATTTGAATCAAGTTTATAGAGATTCAAATTTTATGACAGTATTGGTCGGAATCAAAATTCTATTTGAAACATTTGTGACTCACGTCTAATAAAATTTACTGTTAAAGTTTAAATTCCATACAGTTGATTGCAACAAATAAGAATTATTTCAGCTCAAAAGGTAGGAACATGTTGAACTTCAATTTCGCCTAAATCGTGGAACTAATAAAATGTTTTCTCAACATAGTATTGAGACTATACTAAATTTGTTTAGGATATGGATTTAATATGCGTTTCAGGTTATAAGTATAAGCTTCAATTCATTATTTTTATTATTTGACTCATCGCTTAACTAAAAATGTTCTAGACAATTAACGTTTAAAGCAAAGAGTCTATGCGTTAACAGATAAATTTTATCAGCTTGATAGAACAGTCCATTTATAACTAGATTGTGCGTGTGAAGAAATGCTGTGGTTTGCAGTATTGAAAATTACTACTTTGTAAAGCTTCTGCTTATACATTTTCCACTCCTAGTAAATTATATACAGTCATATATAACACGCACACTTTCCCCGACATGTTTTAATTGACTTTGAAGTGTATTTGTGCATCAATGTAACATGAATTGGGTGGATGCAGTGCTAAGAGCTCTAAAATAATTTCTTACAAGCAGCTACTTCGAATTCATCTGCAAACTCCTTCCAATGTGCAAATTGCCAATTGTATGAACCTTGAACTATAGAATTATATATGTAACCTGTTTGCTTCTAGTACTTATATTTTATCAATGTTTTTAACTATTTAGATACAGTGAAAGTATCCATATACGTCAATGCAAATTAAATTGTATTTTAAGCCTAATGTAATTATGCAACATCGCAAACTAACCGCACGAAATGAAGCTTTAATCGTTACAAAAATACTCTTGCAGCTTTCAAATATCTTCAAAAGAAAGTACAGTACCCTAGCAGAAGTCTGAATTTATTAATCTCGGTTTTATCAAAACTCTGACTGAGTTCTCACTAGGAAATTAAGGGAAGACTAAACTGAAAAATCGCAATTTTGAGGTTTTTGACAAGTAAACATAAGAAATTTTTTTTTCTTTAAATAAGGTATAAATTGAAATTCTAATCTGGAGTTATTATTTTTTAGGGCTTTTTTAATTATTTTAGATGTCCAGCAGTCATATATATACCTTCTCACTTTGCGCTTGGGCTTATTCTCTCTGACACCTGTTTTACGTATAAAATTTAGGTTGTAGGCTATAAATCTTTGTTTTGGGGGCTGTCACTAGGTGGAATCTCTTAAAAACCTCATTTTACTCCTAGGGAACCATAAAAAAAAGGTTTAAAGACAACAGCAGCGAATTTTCATTTTTCAGTTTAGTCTTCCCTTAAGGATTAATTAATTAATTTAAAATCCATTGTTGCGATAGAGTCGAGGTTGTGTATATGTTTAAAAAATTGTGCTCCCGAAAAATCACTAAAAGTAATATAATATAGAATTTTTAATTTCGAAGTTTTCTTGAGTGAAGTAAATTATTAATAACAGTTTATCACATCAACAGTGTAAAAGGATATAAAAACCAATGTGGGGAAAAGTCGGGACTAAAGTAGAAAAAATTATAATACATATAAAAAATGATTTTTAAATTTATATGCAAACTCTTCTGCTTTGTGCATAATTTTTTTCCCACTATGTACTTCTTTATGCCGGATTCTTTTGCTTGGCACCTGCAACGACATGAAATTTAACTATTTTTCAGCATCGCTGTACGAATATATAAATTTTCACCACGACCTTCTTTGTATATGCTCACAGAATCAACAAATCTCAGCAAGATACATGTTTTGAAAATGTTTCTACAAGCAAACAAGAAGAAACAGAATAGTGATTTAATGTATAAAGTAAATTTGTGTAATCCAGAAAAATTATACATTTCACAACTATTCAATCTAATGTTTTCAATATTTCATAGTACAATTAATAGCCTTTTAAAGAGCAGCAATCACTAGACATAGTTAAATTTATTACATTAAATAAATATACATGTTTTACTTTTTATTAATTTCTGTATGTGATTCTTCGTAGATTAATTTAAAAAACAATGACCCAGACTGTTTTTGTATTAATTTCGCATAAACAGCCTAATTTGTTGACAAAGTCGTTTTCAAATTATTGACTAGTTTCGCTCTCACTGTGATTTCCATTAGAGTTGAATTTCTTTATTTTCAAACTTTACGAATTTTCACGTTTTTTCAAAGCGTACTTTGAAAGGAGAATCATGAAAACTCTTTCGTTAATTAAGTGGAACTATACGGAGGAAGAAGAGTCATCTTTTTTATGAAAATATTTTACGCATTCTTTTGATCTCAAAAAATTTGTATATAAAGCCTTGTTATTTGTGTTTCCTCAACAAGATTGGGTTTGTCAATGAGCATGTAGGATCTATACAGATTACATTTGGCGCTCTACTCTTTGAAGCGATGCAGTCAGATTCATTTGATGAAAAATAATCTTGAAAAATAGGATGTGACGAGAAGATAAGAGTAATTCAAATTCAAAAATATCAAATAAGAAATAACTGGAGCGATAAGCCTTCGCGAGAAATACCAGTATTACGTAACAAGCGAGATGTCACGTTAAATCTAGAACTCCGATACTTTCGTAAAATTCTATAGCTTTACATTATTGTGAACGCGTAGAAGCTGCTGAATGCACAATTATAGAAATTCGTCCTGTACTTTCTGACAAAAAAATAAGCAAAAATTAAAAAAAATTCAGATACAGGTAGTGGTACAATCGAGTGGTAAAACAGTAAAGGTACAATCAACTATACGTGACATTAACTTAATTAAACGAATCACATCAGTTAATTTCTCAGTTTCAGTATTTTTACTTTAAAAAATAACTCTTATCGGTTATGCGCTATCATACGATGGAATTTCAGGAAGCAGATATACTTGGAAAAAAGTAAATCTTAATAGTTTGCAGTAACCCTTAGAGTGCATAAATCAAATTTTATGATATTTTTATTTTTCCTTGGTTTTTTATTTTTCGGCCAATTTATACAAAACTTTGTTTCCCTTCTCCTGTGATTTTATATATACGTTTCGATCAATTATTGTTGATCATCTTCAGTATTTTTTCATTATTATAGATTTACAGTAAAATAGAAAGATACACGATCAAAAATCAATCACAAGATAAAGTATCGAATAAATTAATAATATAAACTAGTTATTACTACAAAATTTCATATGAAACGAAAAGAAAAAATACCAAACAATATTTATATCATAAATTAATTTAAAGATATGTTTTCATCTAAAGAAATGACAATAGGAATTTAAATTTAAGATGAAACAAAATAAGCATATTCAAATATCAGTCTACTATAATGAAAAAATACTAAAGATGATCAGCAATAATTAATCGAAACGTATATATGAAACCACAGAAGAAGGGAAACAAATTTTTGTATAAATTGGCCGAAAAATAAAAAACCAAGGAAAAATAAAAATATTATCATCATCGACCAACAAAGAATTCAACAAATTATCAAATTTAATGATTTGACAGCACCATTTTCTTTATTGTTATATCCCAATAGCTATTGAATGCATGGTCCACCATAGTTATGAATTGTTAAGAGACTACCACCTAACTTGTTAGAGTTAGGTGGTAATTAGCAATTTGGGAAATTAGCAAAGCTGTCAGATTTTAAATAAATAAAGATTTAAGCTTCAAATTCATAATTAATTCAAATAAATAAATGACCATGAATTTATTTGGATAAATGTACCATTTTCTGTTTCAATAAATCATCATTCCACTCTAATCAATCATTTTTCTCTCCCGATATTGAGTGAAGCACATGTTTAACTTCTCCTTCCTTTTTCACAAGATTGTAGGATATATAGTTCTTTCAATAAAGTAGTAATAAAATATTCAGGTTGTGAACAATAAAAACGTACGAAAGAAATTCTTCGTGTTATGTTCGTTAACATGTGTTATTCGAAGAAGATATATCATTAGTACAATAAGAAATATTCGAACTAACGTGAAGCAACATGGATACAGTTTCGAAATTTTGTAATTGATGATATCCTTCGATAACATATGGTGTGACGGCATCACATGCTGTGATAGTGCATTGAGCATAATTTCTGGTGCTGCAGGTATCCTTTTTACAAACGTCTTCATTCCAAGAAGTGGCACACAATTTTATTAAACGATTGTTTTCTAGATTTTCCATTATCTTTGGCTTTCGCCTTGTCATTAAGTGTATCGCATTCGTTCCACATAAGAAACATATGTCATACCACAATATGAAATTTGTTTAACCGTTTTATCTATACTTTGGTTTGTTTATTTTAATTAGTAAGTGGTGTTAAGCATAACCGTGCTGAAATAATAATAGTAAAAATAACATAACGGTGTAACAAATTAGATACTGAGTTATTGCGTGCCCAGCTGGCAAAAATGCTAACGCGCCCGTATTGAAAATAAAAGCAAAGGTTTCAGACACAAAGTTTGGTCACACTAATTCATTTTCAAATTTTACTTTTTTCGCATGTATGTATTTTTTCTTTCTAAGGATACTAATAAGCGGTCCAGTTACGATAGCAATATATATTTCCATTTTAATAGGCAGAACCAATTATTTAGAAATAACCCATTCAGCAGACTCAGAAAAAGGTTTTTTTTGTATTCATTTAATTTTGAATTTAATTTATTTATTAATGATTTTGAATTTATATACAGACTCCTTTCGGGTGAAGTAAAATTTAACGTCGGATTTAATGTAATACAGTCTGTCATATTTAAATTAGGAAAACTTAGAAAGATTTTGTTAACCCGGCTCTAATTTAATAAAAATAATTCAATATCTGTCTTGTCGCGTTTAATATTCCACGATTCAGTTAACGCTAATAAATTATATTTTTTACGTATTCATGAACATACTTTGCATTTTTATACTGCAGAGGCCAACTAATCTCAGCACTTTGTTGGGCCATTGTTGTAGCAAAAAATTTCTATACAAAATCTAGACTGTAATTTGCTTGATCTAAATGAAAAATTGCATTAAAAATTCGACTGAATTTTTCTTTTTCAGTGCGACGTATGGTGTAATTAAGGTTACTATAGAATCTGACTAACTTTCTAATTCCTTCTCTCAAAGCTCACATATATGTATGTGTATCTGACCCACCACCGCGTTTACGTGTCTAATCAGTGTTTTAGGTGATGATACCAGGATTAAGTAAACAAAGTTTGTAAACCAAATCTGAGTGGGTGTACACGTAGTTTAGTTGGGGAAGATTTCATATTTATTCATGGATGATAGACATCTGTGGGAAGTACAAAAAATCGTCTATCTTTACCAACCGTTTCTAAGCAAAGTATTTCTGTATCCTCCCTTAGTTGTGGCTAAAAGTCTAATAAGTATGGAAATTTTGAATGAAATGGATCCCCGTCCTACACGGAGTGTTACAATGGGCTTAATCTGGTCGTCAGAAAGGTCTGGTGGCGATTAAGCAAAATAAAGTAAGCAATGTGACAGGTGATACGTGAAAATGAGAAAATTATAATGTTAAGTAAAAAATAATTATTGTTACTTGGTGGAAATTCAATTTCTTGTACAGAAAAAATTGCTGGAATAATTTTGTAAATATTTCTAAACAAATTTAATTGGCAAATAATTGGTAGACCATTGTTGATACGAAAACGAAGAATCAGTCATTTCTTTCATACATTTTCTATTCGTGTATTTCACATTACATTGTTACGCGTGTTTACTCTTTAATTGGAGAAAAATATGAATCCCTCTTAAGTAAAGAGAAAGTGTACCAGAAGTATCACCTAATAAATTAACTAACCATCTGTTACAGAATGTTGTGAAAAACTTTATCATCAATGGTAGTTTTTCACAGATTTGAAAGAAAATTTATACATTTCAGAAAATGTATTGAAGGATGATTGGAACATTTTTTTCATAAATAGAACTTTTCTAGTTATTAATTATAGATAAACTCGATGCCAGGATTATTTTTTAATTACTATAAATTTGATTATGACACCTTATATAAAGTTAATATCAAAATTATTGTAATTATAATTTAAATATCAGAAAATGAAACCGTGGATTTCAAAATTTGTTTTTCATTTCTGAACAATGTCATTTTTAGCTAAAAGTTTTAATATGTAACACTTATTACCTCCATGATATATCCACAGACTGTAATTCACATATATCACATTGCCAAAATTTATATTTAATTTCGCCTCAAGAGCACAGGTAACTTTTACCACATAAATTCTTTGCTAATAAAACAGTAGAAACCAAATATCTATGTGAAGAAAGTGTACCATCGCATACATGCCATCGGGAGGAAAAGTAATTTTTAATGTTTAGTTTTCGTATACAAAGTCTTATTTTATGTGCAATTTATCGCATGCATTCTTAAAAACAAATAGTGATTATAGATAGAAAAGTGGAGTATAAAGGTCAATACCAGAAAATACTTCTGTTAATGCAATTTGCACAATAGACAAATGACCCAATTCTGATACTGAAATATATATTTAAATATTGGAATGCAATTTACCCCTTACTATTTCTAGTATGATTAATAAATTAAAATTAGCATTAACCTTAATTCAGCGCTGACACACATTTTTTGTGCACGCGAATGTGAAAAAATGAGTAATGTTAACAATTTATATTACAATTTTCTTGCATGGTAAGAGAAAACGATTTTTCTTTTGCATAGTCGACAATGTGGAAAATTAGATTTTTAGACAGAAATGTAATTTCTTTTGTATACTTTTACAGGCATTGTCACAGAAAGTTGCATATTCTATAGTAAATTTCGAAACAGCAGGTACCCAAAACGAAGCTTTTTTGGCTTCTTGATAGTATGTTTTCATAATATTAAGGGAGTATTTTTTATAGTATAATAGTGCTAAATAAAATTAGTTACAGGATTAGATGTTTGCTGGTTGAGAAATTTCATTTTTCTTCACAAATAATTTTTAAGTTTGTAAACTTTTAAAAGGAACAGATCTCATAATTTCTTTTTGAAAAATATGCAGTCATGAATTGTTAGCTTTTCTTTTATAAAAAATTACATTCATAAAAATTATTTGAACGATTTAATGTCGTGTCTTCGATAGAATAAATATTCAATTTTGAACATTTATATTTTCTAGCACTGAAAGCCCAGTAACTGGTAACAAGTGCTGATTCCATTTTCAGTAAACTTGTTATTCTTGACATAAGACTTCACTCTTGAAAATTGACGACTTTTAGGTTTCTGCTATAGGAAAGGAAAAAGATTGAAAGAGATAATAGTTTCTGTATGGCATTAACTGATTATTAGAAATGCACTTTTTGGAAATGTTGCTCCTGTTTTTTCGACGCGAATACAAATGTCTTAAATAGAAGCAATATTATTTTTTTAGTCCAATTACTGCAAACTTTTCCTTGTACATATCTACAAAAATATACATTACAATCTATTTATCAAGTTTAAATCTCATAGGTGGGATTTCCTTACATTTTTGTATCACGCTTCAGTTCCTGTAAGGACAAAGGTATTTAGAACTTGCATTAATTGAATTGAATAGAAGCCGTACACTTTTCTTGAGCCTGTAATTATTTTACAAAAAAGACTATGACTCCTTACTCTCCTCCTTAAAGTCTGTACAAGCTATTGCTTCTTTCGAATTCTTAATCTAGTGATTATGGAAATTCTGAAAATTAAAATTACGATATTTCCACTAGTCATAACTAATTCATTTTCTCTTCAAGAAGACTTATCAGAAAAATGACTCATGGATGTACAAAGATTCCAGATGAACATTATTTTCCATTAAACGGAATTTATTATAGCTTCTCAGCTGTGGAAAAATTTGCTATTGAAAATTTACTACTCCTACTACAGCTTACATTGATCAAACTCTCTTTACATTCCGAGAAAGAGATTTAAGACGTTGAAAATGTATTTGAAATTTAATTTCTTCTGTTATAGTTGAAACTTTATATATAAATGGTAAAATAGCTGTTTGTCGGTCCCTAATTTAGTCCATAATTGTGGATGAACAAAATTAAATGTAAAACACAATCTTACTATACATACGACACAAAAACTGAAAAATTAAAATTGGAAGATTTGAATACAATTGCAACAGTTCATTGTTTTACAAAAATTTAACATTTTAAAGTAAATTCTTATTCGTGAAGGAAAGTTATTATTAGGCTTGTACTGGGCTCCCATTAGGGATAAATTAGATTCTAATAATTTACATGAGTTTCACAGATCTTATCGAAAATGCAGCATTTGAGTAAGAGTACTTTTTACTTTTGGTACATGTGATGAGGATAGTACAATAAGTAGCTACATTTGATCGTTCAGATATCAAACAAATGATAATCCAAAAAAATTAAATATTTCGTCATTGCATTTCTTAACGAACATTAAAAATTACTCATTTCCTAAGTGCAGTGTAAAAATTGATGACTCTTGACCTGGTCTATGGATTCAGCTACAAAAAAACTTTTGAATTATGGACATCCTACTGTGGTAATACACAGTGAATGTGTAAAACGACATCAATCAAAGTGTGATGTGTAGATTCAAGCTGATAATGCGGTTTTACAAGATTCATTCCCTTTCGGTAAAAAACATTAAGAAAAATAATTCCGCGCCTATTTTTACACAACTACATCTTATATTTTGTAATGTTATCTTGTTTAATTTGTTACAATTGTGTTGCATTGCATTTAATCGCTAGTAAGTTTGAACGTGTTACCAAATCTATTTTTGTAATGTTTAATTCCTTGCATACAAAGACCAGATCGATTAAAATGACATTCGATTGCTAAATTGAAAAACTGGTTTCAAATCCTAAGTTCCCCGTTTTGTCAAAATTTAAATCTTTGAACCAGTTTCCAGGTACTTGTATTCTCGTTGCTTTGATATTTCAAATTACATCTAAAATTTGTCTTGAAACCGAAAATACTATAGTCACATAGTATCTATCACACTATAGTCGCATAGTCACTTTCATATAATTTGTTTTAGTTGTCATAGTTTATAATAGTTAAGGCTATATCGCTTGATCGTACTGCGTCTTCTTTAAAACACCCAGTATTTACAGTTAACCCAACAATGATGCTACAGCCTTAACTGCTGGTACGACATCGAGCTCTCGTGCAAAAAATATTTGAAAAGGAAATGCCATATTTCTGACATCAAAACTTTTATTAAAAATTTTACATTCGGGCTAACAATAGGTCTTTGAAGAATAAAAGAAGACACAGACAAAGCGAGGAAGGTATCTATCGTTAAATTCTCTTAAAAGATGCAAGGAATGAAAATTGTTAGACGAGGAAACGCTTATATTGCTAATAATAATATATATTAACAAAGATCGAACCATTATATGCTATTGATTTATAAATTATTTCAAGTTATGTTAATATTTATTAACAATAAGATCAGATATTTTTCATCAGATAATTTTAGACAAAAATATATTTATGATTGTACTAATGTTTATAATTTGTTTTACTTAGCGCAAAATAAAGTTCAGAGATACGGTGTAAATTTTGTAATAGTGCACAGTCACAGGCTATAAAATAATTTTCTCACCAGGTTTCATAAATATGAGGGAAGTAATCCTTTGCACTATATTTCTGCATACATGTTTACTATACGCGTCAGATGCTGTCTGATAATAAAGACATAAATTCTAAGAAAGAAATTTTCTGGGTTTAATGAAAGGTATGTAAGCAAACTCTGCAAATGTGTGAATTATTCTACACGTAATTTCTGATTACAGAATTTTTGTATTCTAATATAAATTTCAGAAACATCTCCATGATTTGGTCCAATGTTCATTCCAACTTTAAATTTTTAGAGCGTCTGGTTATTGCCTTATTGCATCGATAAGCGTTACATTATAAGTTAGATATATTTTAAGTCGATGCAAATTTTCTTACTCATACTATTGAAAAATGACGCAGAAGAGACTTCTTTCATGCAACGAACCAAGAATGAATTAATACCGTTACTCAAAACCTCTTTCGCACTCTATTTTTATACTAATATTAGCACCTTTAAATTTTTTATCGCTCTTCGTTACTGAGAGAAAATTAACTTTTTTTATATGAAAGCTGTTTAAAGACAAATAACGATATTATTGCTGCCAATGCACCACCAGTTACAAATAATACACTTTCATTTTTACCTCAACATATATACCGACTTTACAAATACAAGAAACTGCATGGTTCTTACTTTTTGTGTAATTTCCTTTCTAAAACAGCTGATGCTTTAATATTGCAACTACCATCTAGTAAAATACTTCTTTTTACTACAGGTCCAAGGTTTTTGTACTCGATACTCTTTTACAGCATCAATTGTTAAATTACATCTGTAAATGTTTCAATTAGAAAAAATTGAATATTCCTTTAGAAGGGACTCAAAAGTTGCAAGTGCTCCCATTCGTTGATTGCTCGTAAAGAAGCTAAAAAAGATGTCAAATGGGAATTTCTTCGGTACAATAGAAAAGATGGGGGAGAATGTAATAAGGTTTAAAACTAATTATCCGGAATTAACGTTATCGTAGCGACTCTCCGGGAGAGTTCTCGTGGTGGGGTCTTGAGGCCCTGTCAGACAGTCGCCATAACCAAGGACGTGTGTGTACGGTCTAGCGTTTTTCTACATTCTCAAGGCACTCGATGAATTTTTCTTATTACAGGAAATCGGGTTTGGGAATCATTGACGTTTTGGGAGCCCTGCTTGACACCTGCTTCGCCCATGGAAATGGTCAGTAATTGGGACATACTGAATAACGCACAATAAAAACAGGGACACGTAAAATATGAAAGCGATCCACTCTTCTATGTCGTTCAGACTCTGGAACATTTCGTTGATACTTCCAACAGTATCCGACAAAACAAATCTTTGATTTTATTCACTCACTCGTTAAACGGATCTTCATGGCCCCGTTCCTCCTGCTACCGCCGGGATTCGACATTTTCCACGCACATTTAACGTTTTGCACCGATCATCGGCACTCTAATTGGTAAATAAAACTCCTCGCTCGCAACGCGGCGGCGAAGCACCTCACTCGCACATATACTCCACTCTGCCATAATACTGTACAGTCAACTGTAAAATTCTCGACCGAGTCTCGGTTCGAGAGTCTCGAGGTAGCGAGGCGTCGTTGTTCGATAGATATCGATTCGCTCACACTTTTAAAAGCGTCCACTTGCGGTGCAAAGTGACGCCCTCAATATATTTACATCGTGTATAATTACTATACTATAATTATATATGATATAGTATATAACTATAATATATAACTATAATTTAATTAGTTATAATATATAATTGCTTTTTGTTGAAAATTAACGGAAATCCTCCCGTTTTAGAAAAAAGAAAAATACTTTTGTAACGTAAGAAATGTTTTGAAAAATATGAGGAACAATTTGTATTTTTAGAGGGAAGTCGTAAAGAAGTTAAAAAATCTAGAAGTAACTTGACCGGAATTTGAGATGATTTTATACAACAATATTTTCAGAAATTTGCTATAATCATATAACTCCTTTAAAAAAAACTAGAGATTTTCCCACAGTAACAAAAATTTCTCGTCATGAACTTTTTGATTTAATCAAAAGAGTGCTACTCAATGGAACTACATTTTTAAATGCATAAATTATGACATTTCTTTTCTATTTTATAATCGAAATAAAAAATATAATTGAAATAATTGAAATAAAAAAAAAGTAGTTTAAGCCGAATAGACAATTTTTTGCAAAACTAATTTCTTTCAGTAATAGAGAAGCCTCAGATGAAAAATAATTAAAACACAAAGAAATTTTTAAAAATTTTTTATAAAAGGAAATGTGAGAAAATAAAACAATTAAACTTAAAAGTTCAAGGAGAAAATAAACAGATCATCTAGATATTTTATTAGGTTAATCTTCAATTTAAATTTGCCGCTCGTTGAATCGATGTTGCTCGAATTCACCCGTTCAAATAACGTGCCAATCAACCGAAGAGAAAAAGTGACGTCCAATTACACGTTCTAAAATACAATATTTTTCGATTGATCTTTATTTTTAGGGAATCGCGCCGGTTCTTTAAAATGAATCCCGTCGTAAATTCCAAAATGAAGAGAGAACGGAATCGTCTGACGCATGCGTTTCGTACGTTCGTTCTGATCATGCGCAGTAAATTCGTATCACATGTGGGGTGGGACTTTGTCTATCGCGATTAGTAAAACCACAGTTCCTTGAAACTTGTGTTCTCTAGGTTTATTTTTATTCATACGGATAAGGTTATTAGTTCCGATTTATTCATTTTCATATGCGACTTGCCGAATGTTTTAACAAGATTTACGAATCGCGCCTCTGTAAGTATAGAGTGCATGGCACATTTGTAAACACGTTATTCCAAATATACTAAGTAAAAAAAATCAATATGTAAGTACATTCGCTGGACGTAGTGTTAATACCTTTTTGTATTGTTTGCTGTATTTTGATAAAAAGCATAAGAATGCAAAAAACACCGGTGTCGATATTACAAGAAATGATGGTAAAAAGTGGCACGGTGCCTACGTATGACTTGATACACGATGGAGGCGGTACGCACGTTAATGTATTTACGTTTCGAGTATCCTGTACGGGCCTTAGTGCCACCGGTACTGGAAGGTGCAAAAAAGATGCGAAACACGAAGCCGCTAAAAATATGCTCAAAGCAATAGCGCAACATCGGGGACTCAAGCAATTACCTGCATCTCCAATGCAATCACCGGTTCGCACTCCACTTCCCGAACAAGTTCCAGCTTCGCCGAAAACCTCTATGAGTGTCCCTTTTGTCAATACCATAGGAGCCTTACAGGTAAAAATAAAATACGATAAAGCACCCATGTGCACAATACTTCTATTATGTACCTATAACTTACACTTCATATCAACAAAAGTTACATGAATTTATGTAGGGCCCGCATACAGCAAATTTAGAGAAGTATTGTTACCAACTACATTTTATGAGGCCTGTTTTGTTGACCGCACGAAGGTATACAAAACAAAAGATTTTCGGCAATGAATTGTTTTTCTCCTGCGGTACTTTAGCAAAGAAATAAGTTTTACATACATGTTGTACCGCTTGCTATTCAAATCTGTTGAATTATTGGGTGTTGTTATGTATTTCAAGGTTTGTATACATAACAGTATATCCATTGTCTTATTTTTGATAAATGTATAGAATCAGATAAAGGTCTTTTGAAAAAGAATGCCTCTTTAGTCATGTATCTACTTAAAAATTTACAAATATTATGCTATAATACATTTGAGTTTGATCCAAATGTAGCTCTTCACCTCTTGCACCCATATTTATAATTTGATTTTTAACCTTCATCAGGATAAACAATTTTTTTACTTAAGGTAGTTCTCCTGTTACAATCAATAATTGACTATAACAGTTCAGTCACTCCTATATATTATAAAAGTTACTATAATTATTAATTATTATATTATATTACTAAAGTTACTATATATTACAAAAGTACAGTCTCTATGCCATATGAGATTTTCTCATTATTTTAATATGGTTATGGTTAGAATTTTTTGATTGAGTGTGAACAAAATTTAGTGATGGTTGTTTGTTTATACCAACTACACTGACTTTTGTATACACTAACTTTTAACACATAGATGCTTATTATAAACGTTATAAATGTTTTAACAAACCATAAATTTGAAACTAAACTGATGATATTTATAATTTTTTTTTATATCTACTACAGACTAATGTACCCCCCTTTAATTTTTTGCTAACATCTTCAAATCCATTCTCATGAAAAAAATTAATAAGTATAACTACAAAGTTGTACCCCTGATCCTCATTATGTAAAAATTGCTATTTTCAATTGCATATATCTCCATTTTCAAACTATCCAGCTTAAATTTTACCAATCCATAGAAAAAAAACATATTCAACATCTCATAAGGATTTCAGAAAAATCTTAAGAAAACGCTTCCATGGGAGAACCACCTTAAGAAGTATATACCTTAATACCTGTTATACTTGTATATGTAATAAAAATGTTTAAGTTTAGTCTTATTAATTTAATGATCAAATAAGTTTAATTAAAAGAAGTAAAACATTTAACAATTCTTACTTGTAGCTATTCTCTACTCTTTTATTTGGATGTATTATAAAATTTTTCTATTTTGTTAAAGATTTATCACGAACATTAATTTTTTTTCCCATTTTTTATATCAAACAATTTTAAATAATATCAACATGGCTTCTTTGGTGTAATGTCGTTCCTTTATTTTGAAGATTGGTCTCAGTCCTACTTTTCATAAACTTTTTTAATATTTTCGCATTTCTATTGTTTTTCCAATTTTTTCTAATTGAATGGTTTCCTTCTAATCAATTTTTAAAAAGATGGTTCTTTTTATATTGGCCAAATATCAATTAATCAATGCGAAAGTCTGGTAGAAGCGGGCCGTCGTAGAGCTTCTTGAATTTTTCACCAAACTAACGCAACACGATAACTTGAATATTTTATTTTTTCCACTGTTCACCCCTTTATTACTATACGGATCTTGAAATTATTGCAATATTGTGCAAATTGATTTTAATAATGTCTATCTTTACAGGATCTCTGTACGGAGAACAATTTAGAAGAACCGAAATATGAGGTAATAAGCGACGTTGGACCTCCGCATGCCAAAGTTTTTACCATGAGGTGTACGGTTTCTACGTTTAAGGAAGAAGGAATAGCGACGACAAAAAAACAAGCGAAGCACGAAGCCGCGAGAAAAATGTTGGATAGACTTTCCGACGTGGTTTCGGAATTAAAAACGAACGATGACAGCTTTTATACTTTTCAAAGCGAAGAAAGCAAGAGACAAGTAGCGGTCGCTAATGAATTAGCGAAAGCGCGTTATCCCGAACTTGCAAAAATTCATATGACCAGAAGAGTGAATTTAGGTGTTAAAATATCAGAGTACCATATTAAATTAAAAACAGAAATGGAAGAGGATGTTCGCAAAGAGTTATTGGAAAAGTTAAATAACTTAGAGGTATTAATTAGTTCATCGATGCCTATAAGTACAGTAAGTTCGGCTTCTGTAGTATCCGAGTTTTGCAATTTGTTAGAATCGTTAAACATAGAATTTGTAAGATTGGTTATGACGATAGAAGAAGGCCAAAAAGTGATTGTCATACGTTTAAGTACGTGTCCAGCAATTGTTCAGGTCGGCTACGGCGATCAGGAGGCTGAAGCAGATGTGGATGCGATAAAAATGGTTGTTAATTCTTTTAAAATCTTGTTACAATGATTTACGAAAACAAGCAAACTACGCACAGTTCAGAAGTGCCGGATTTTCTATGCAAAGAATTCTAGCATAAAATAAGATAACTGAAGGTAACTAATATGAGTTTCATAAGCCTGTAAATAAAGATTTTAGCTTTAAAACTACTGAATAAATTCAATTTATCTACAAGCAAAATTTTTGTGTTAAGAAAAAGGTTACACTGAAGATAATATTTTGTGAAACCAACAATTCTTGTTTAACCCATTTGCATCATGCGACGAAAATGAAAGACAGTCGCGAGTCCGCGTAATAATCCGCGCTCGGTGATAGCAGACAGTAGCGGATCGCGGAATATTCCGCTTTTGGATGCAAATGGGTTAACTTCATCTGCTTTTTAAACCAACAATACTTTTTACGACCAGAATGACGTTTTTTGAAACAAAAATTACATCTAAAAAGTCACAAAGTAAACGCTGAAAGCTTCCGGATATATTTAGATGTAAATATAATGTTCGTTATATCTAAGTATATTAGTGTATTTAACTAATTGTTCCATATTAGTTAATTGTGACGTAGATCGTTCATAAAATCAAATAATTTAAGGAGCAGAAGCGTATGTCTTCAAACTCTAATACGTTCAAAGGTTATTATAAATGAAGACAGTGAATATTCTATCCAATTAACAGACTAAGCATTACGCATTAAGATTCTTTAATAAACAATCATACATTCTCTTTTGCTTCTCGGTTGAGCCGAAAGGCAAAATAAAGTGACAAATAGTGAATGCTTATCACCAAAATATAGTTATTTTCGTTTCATTTTTAATTTTATGATTATTTCATCCCCTCATTGAAGTTTGTTATTTTGACCGGATTCAAATGTGGAACAAACCTGTAATAACATTTTCGTTTACTCATTGGAAGGATTTATACGAGCGGAGTGTTTTGTTGGCCTCATAAACACCTATATATAGTGTAACGATTTGTTAATAAAAAAGAAGCATCTGATTAATTTCTTTAATGAAGGTAGACGTTGCAAATGTTCTGCTGGAACATTGATAATCTTTTCTTTTAATTAATCACTGTTATAAAAAAAATAGTGGAGGTGATTGATCAAACTTTTACAATTGAAGTTATTCCTTTGGAGCTAAGATTTGGTTTCTTAAGAGTTCATATTCAGACGCAAGGTGTAAATATAGCTTACTGTTGCCGTCAATGAACCGAAGTGTCTTATTGTATGTTAAAATTCTGCCTCAGTAAAATTATTGAACCTAATGTCATCGATACCTAATATATAATTATCAGAAATTATATTACGTTTGTTTATTTTATATAAATTACTGAAAACTATGGTAATAATTATTTCGATTAAGCTGCAAAAATCAACTGGATCTGAAATCAAAACGAAGAAAAAACATTTTTTATTAAATAGCAAAATTATGAACGGTCCTCGAAAATTACTTTGTAACAAATCCCGTAGTTCAATTTTTTTTTCAATAAATCTTTGATTAAAGTTTTACGAGGACTTTTAATTAGGTATGCTGCCTGTTTAGTAGCACTGATGTCTTAGTTATCACTTGATTACGCGTTGTTATCAAGCATGCATCTTAATCAAAATAGTTACCATACCAATTAATAACGATTATTTTATTTTATTCTGGTTTTCTAAAAACTTTCCTTATTTTTTTATTACGAAAATCGTTAACACGAAATTATTTTAAAGTTTTCGATTCGTATTGACGTTGCTTTCAAGACCGCATCATGAAATTTGGTTGTTTTTTTAAATTTTGTATTAGCACTAAAATATGGCATGTATTTTTCAAAGCTAATCTTCTTCTTCTATATTTTGCAAAAATATTTTTGGAGAAATGAAGAGGTAAAGCAGTGACAGAAAATACACGAACCTTATCAAAACGTTCAATAATAATATTGTTGTAATTAATTCTTACATCATGGTTCTTAGGAGCGAGCGGGTTTGTCAATTTTGTGAACAAAATAAAGATGCATTTACAATTAAAAAATAACAGAATGAGTTAAAGAGATTGAGCGGGTTACATAAAGATTTATTTACAATTTTCTTTGTAAGAGTAATATGTGAAGTAATGTAAACCAATGATTGTTTCATATTCGCTATTTTTATACTATTATTCTACCTTATTTTTTCATTCTTTCTAAGTAGTTGTATTATTTTCCACTGTAAATGCATCTTTACTATTATCATACGTATATTGTTACTTTTAAAGATTCACTTTATGAGAAAATCTGCATACAGAGAAAACTCAGGAAATCCAATTACTTTTGAAATATAGTAACAGACACTTTTCTTGACAAATTGGACACTCTTTTTGTTTGATATATTTACATAATCTTTTTTTAGTATTTAAGTTATCAAGTTGAAAATTCCAGTAGGGAATGCCTTTCTAGGATTCATACCGATTACATATAAAATCTGTAAAGCGACCTGAGCAACTCTGTTATCAATTCTTTGTTACAATAAAGAACCAGCTTTCATCCCAGCTCATTCTGAAACTCGATAATTTTTTTAAAAAATCGAAATCATTATCTGAGGTGTAGTTATATTAATACGTTAACTGCCATGTCGGCCACCGATGGCCGACACTAAACTTTCCGTTCAGGCCGCGCTGGTTATGACAAATGCAATAGCGTATACCCTTGCGACCCACACGGCGTGAATAGCGATTCGCGTAAATTTGACGTGGCGGTTAACGTGTTAAAGGTGTGAACAAAGAATATCAAAAAATAAAACCACCGATAATAGAAAACAGAGTCCTTTTAGGCAAAACATAGAATCACGAAGAATAATGTCTGATCAAAAATTAAATTTCATCAGAATGTTATTTATCGTTTGTGCAAATAAGTACATCAATCTATATGCTTTAATAGATCAAACTATTACGTAATTAAAATTCTTAAACTTTTTTGCAAAAGCAAAGTACCTAAGAGGTATTTTATCAGAATCCGTAAACTTAAATTTTCTTTTTAGAAGAAAACGTGGCAGATTTTAAGTAAATAAAAAGTTTTAACAAATAAAGCCAACAACGGCGTTCAATTACAAGCTAGATAAGTGATTTGCATGTAACGCAGGTTGTTTTGCGGGGCGTTATATTACCATGGACTATTTTGCTGTGAGATACATAGTCCGGGAATAATTGTTTTGCGGCTATCGTACCGCAGGGTAATTTGTTATGCAACCATAGTAGAACTCAAACAATATTAATGAAACCTTGTTTTATCTTCTGTTTGTTTGACAAAACATTGGAAACTACTATAACCGATTTTATACTTTGTATCTAGACAGGGTTTTGCCATTTTAACTAATGCGTTCTACTTGAACTTCTCTAAAACCATGAATTTGTATTCTACCCCAACTGCAGTTGCAAATTATTCTTGAAATCCTATTGATTTCGGTAGATTTGAATGAAATCCTAAATAGGTAACAAGGAAGAACTTATTTAAATTCGATCTAGCCTGTTTTCGAATTTCATATTTAGCAAATATACGTATATTAAAGATACTTTATTTTGGTGCCCCTCACATTTGGTAAATTAGACATAATCCTCAAACAAACAATTTTATTTATAAAAAAAAAATTCTACCGTGACGGTATCAATTTTTGTAAAAAGGACTAGGTACGTGGATTAAGGGGAAACAACAGTGTGACAGTAGTAGAAATAGGCGATATTTATGATTTTTTTTAATTCACTCATGTACTTCACAAATGTCATTGTTTAAGGGTTAAAGAATACGTACTTTAAACTTCGTTTAAAATTTTTTTTTATAAAGAAATATATATTTTGTAGGACATTTATAGCGATCGCTGTAAATACGCTGCACGGAAGAGGCGCCTTACTGATTGTCATCGTAACTCGCTTATTGATGATCTGAAAATCAAAAGGAAAACACTGTTTTAATCTATATTAGTATGGCTTCAGTTAAGCGTAGCCGGTTATTGAAAAACGAATTATTGTTAAAATTGCAATTCTCCGAAAATTCACAAAAAAAAACCAAAAAATTCTTCCTTTCAGAGAGAAAAAAAAATAGTAAATATGAATATATCAAAAAATCCGTACGCTTAACTGAAGCCATACCGACATAGATTAAAACAATGTTTTCCTTTTGATTTTCAGGTCATCAATAGGCGAGTTATGATGGCAATCAGTATAGCGCCTCCTCTGTGCAGCGTATTTACAGCGATCACTATAAATGTGCTACAAAATATATATTTCTTTATAAAAAAAAATTTTAAATGAAGTTCAGAGTACGTATTCTTTAACCCTTTAACAATGACATTTGTGAAGTACATGAGTGAATAAAAAAAAATCATAAATATCGCCTATTTCTACTACTGTCACACTCTTGTTCCCCCATAATATGTGCAAGGGAATTCATAGTACAGGGTTGTGCAAAGGAACCTGACAACTTTATTATTGAAATTTGACCAACTTCCCAAACACAAATAAAAAAAAACCAATATAGTAATAAAAAATAGAAGAATGAAGGTTAATAACCATTTATTTTTTAAACATAATATTTGATAAATGATACCCGTTATTTCGAAGCTTCAATGCTGAATAACAATGAAATGTCAATTTTAACAAAACCTGTAAATAATAATTCATCGTGTCAGAGAATTCAGGAATAATTGTCTTCTTCGCTGACAAGAACCTGATTAAAATAAATTATAGCGATAGTTGGAATTACTATATATTTTTTTCAGTGCATTCCAAGTATCATAAATGTTACTGAATGTCCTAGTAAAGACAACATTAAATACATATATACGACTATGTTAATAGGGTTTGAGAAATGCTTATTATATTAGTTCATATGAGCGGGTTCCGTAAATAATAATGCAGCGGCTTTCATAAATATATGACGGTTGTTATGCATAGCTAGTCAAGTGCTCATAAGAATTGAATACCGTTTGAAAAGCTGAAAATAACGATATCCATGTAACTTGAAAGCGCGGACAGTTGTCTGAGCTTGCCTAGGCTCTTATTCATAAAAAATCTTTCTTTAGAAATTGTGATTGGGTCGTTATGGTTTAAGCGGGGAGTCTGGTGCAACAGGTCTAAAAAAATCGATTTTTTATTTTTTGCTTAAAAATCTTCTTAAACATGTGAAGAATGCTTTTATAAAGTTATAGCATCAAATTCGATCTTGAAATATAGTTAGGAGCGGTAGGAGCGCCAAGTAGGTACACCTAAACACGGACTAGCCCAAAACTTTAAACGCGTTTTTCTCAAAACCATGTTTTCCAAATTGGCGGGACGCATAGCTCATCGAATTTTTATCCGATTCACTTGATTCAACGTTTAAATTGAAGATAATTAAATTTATATGCTAATGAACCTCGACTTTTCATGAATTATTATTATAGCATAAAGTTATTGCAAAATAACAGCGGACATGTATCATTCATTTTCATGTTTTCTTCCGCTATTTTTGCAATTAACAATTTTTTTTTCAAACTGAGATTCATCCGCATTTTATATACCTACTGAAGAAAAATTTTTCCTCATTTTACGTTTCCGATATTTTCTCAGGACTCCAGGTATCCCGCTGTTTTGACCGAATTCTTCCCTTGCCACTACTATATCTATATATGTATATATTCAAATTAAATCTACAATGGCAAATTTTCTTCTTTGAACTTCCCTTTATATGTAGAAAAGGTTTCAATTAAAAAATTATGTTAGATATATCTTGAAATTATATGCTTTGGAAAAAGACCTTAGTTACACCAGACTCCCCGCTTAAGCGAGGATCCAAAACAGAAAAAAGAAGAAAAAAAACGTCCACCTGAAAAATTCATCATCTCTTTAACCAAATTTCTCATTTTTCAACTGGTTCTTTCTTCCTCGATTCTGACGACAACCACTTGTCGTCTTTCTAGTTTCTATTTCGTCTCAATTTCTTACATTTCATACGTTTACATTTGTTATATCGTTTTATCAAAAACGTGAAATGTTGCGACGTTGGTGATTCGCATCTTTCATGAATACTTTTATGATAAACAATATAGTGTAATGTCGTCAGCACATTTGGACACGTCTTCGCACCATCACGTCACCACCAGCGTCGGTCTGATGTTCCCGGTAACAGCCTCTGGGATGATGAAAAGTGATACATTTTCTTTGTTACTCTCGTCATAACAAGACGTGAGAAAGATATTGAAACGCTATTTGGCAGATCCGCCTTGTGTCATATTTTGTACAGTCGCTACTCAGTTATGGACCCTTTTCCTTTCAGTTTTATACGTTTGTCATTTAACCGTTCGAGTGCCAAGCGGCGCAATCGCGCTTCTTTCGTTCCATGTCCAAAAATGCCAGAATTTTTGAGGTAAGGAATGAAAAGAGCGCTATCGCGCCGCTTGGCAATTTTTTATTTGGAGACGAAAAATCGAGATTCTTTCGTTTGGCGCCGGCATAACTCTTTCTGTACGACACCAACGTGGTGCCACCGGCGCTTGTTAGGGTTCTCCTAGGGTTTATATAGTTTCGATAGTTTTCTCATGGCACCAACGTGGTGCCACCGGCGCTTGCTAGGGTTTTCCTAGGGTTTATATAGTTTCGATAGTTTTCTCATGGCGCCAACGTAGTGCCACCGGCGCTTGCTAGGGTTTTCCTAGGGTTTATATAGTTTCGACAGTTTTTTCGTGGCACCAACGTGGTGCCACCGGACGAGATAGTGTTAATTAGAAAATTTGAAAACTTCAAAGTCATTGCTTCATCATATTCGCGAACGAAAAAAGAAAAATTTATTCTATATTTGAAAGTAAAGAATTATTCAACATCGACCAATCGAGAATTGAAGAAATTAAGGAAAGTTTATGTGTAATTACCCCGGCATCGCGTTGGTTCGAATAATTAGCGTACACAAGATATTTATGTTGCACATGTGTTCATAGAGGTACGCGTCACATCTGTGGAGCACACGTCTAGACCTTAAATGCAGTCGCAATATGTTAAGTCGATATTTTAATTTTAAAAACATAGAGACGCAGGCGTTTAGCAGAATTTTTGTTGCTTCGCTAGGGACTCCATAAATTCGAAGTTCAAGGAAAATGCTGCACAGGAATTTGTTAATTGAAACCAAAGAATAAACTCTTAAAGGTTTTGGAGCATTTTTTATCTGAAAACACGATACAGAAATGTATCAAAATTCATCGTCAGCATGTGCAAAAAGCAAAGTTATAATATACGACCAAAATTAACCCCAGAACAGCACACCTCCAAACTCGAACGTAAAGAGCGCAATCGATTTTCCAAAAAAGGTATTTATTTTGAAAAATGAAGGGTGTGATTTTTAGAGAATTACTAATTTTCGTAATATCGCACATAATTACAGATTTGGAGTTCGGACAATTTTCGATTTTGGACAATGGAGTTCGAAAATCGCGTGGGGTCATATTGACCCCATGTGCTGTTCTAGGGTTAAATTACGACGCTAACGTGGAAAAACTTTTTGTATATCTCAAAATTGATGGTGTTTGAATTTGTAGCTGGCTTTCAGTATTTGATTTTTACACGTAACTTTGATTACCCGTACCTTCAAGAATGAAACAATAATTATTATACGCCGGATTTGGTAAAATATGTAAAGTGCGAAACTTTCTGAAAAGAGAGGACTTATCGATGTCCATTCTTTCCTTCGTATTAACTACAGAAATTGGGATTTCTGAAGCACAACTTTCAGAGATTACCTGATGTTTCCTGACGTTTAAAATTACAAATTAGAAACTTACTTTGAAGTTTCTGCCTGAGTAAACGTCTAAAGTGTTTACTCAGGCGCAACTGCTACCATTAAGTACACGCGTTTTAGCCACGTTATAGATCTTACAAACTTCACAATTTCCTTTCTTAAATTTTCATGCCACTAGGGGTATTAAAAGTTATGCAAATATATTATAGAAAGTTATGTGAAAAGAAACATTAAAAAGAAGCAGCTCGAATACGCCCTTTGTGAAAAAGCAAATTAAGTATAATGTCTTTATTACGTCACGGGTTTCAAACGGGTAATGGCAGTTTCAATAAATTGCACATGATTTTATCTGAAGCAGCATTTGATAAATGTATGGTACGATCTCGACAAATAATAAATTAGGTCGTCCACAGAACTTTCTTTCCCTTGAAAAAATTCGCAATTGTCTTAAATTTGGACTAAGTGCCATATCATGATTTGTATCAATTATATTAATAATAATAATTTGTATCAATTACACCGCTATACTATTTTAATCGATACATAATTGCAATTAGTCGATATATTGATTTACATTAAGGGGTTATACGCACTTAGAAGGCCGAAAAAAGGCGATTTTTCAAGAATTTTTTCTGGAGAGACATTTTAATTTATTCATTTCAAACTTTGTGTATATATTGTAGTAGTCTTTGACTACTTTCTCGATTTTTTTGGTATAAAAATAATCATTCTGACAGCCGCTGCAGCCAATCTCCGGGAGCATCTCGATAAAAACACGTTTTGCGATGAGCACGATATCTCGGGACTGGGTTATCGGAAATAAAAAAACCAAAATTTTTTCGTTAATATAATGTATTATCTCGTGTTTGATCGTTGGGTTTTGAAAAATACTAATTTTTAACAAAATGGCGGCTTCGTAAAGCGAAAATATCAATTTTTCATGAGAATTTTGTCCACAAAATTGTTCATAAAATGAAAAATATTTGTCGTCGAGTCAAAATCAACGATCAATTACTAGATAATATATCTATAAAACTTGTGTAAAAATTGAAGACCGATCGGTTTAGCCGTTTTTGAGAAATCTTGTTCACCGCAAAACGTACTTTTTTTTTTCGAGGTGCTGCCGGAAATTGGCTGCAGCGGCTGTCAGAATGATTATTTTTATACCAAAAAAATTGAGAAAGTAGTCAAAGACTACTACAATATATACACAAAGTTTGAAATTAATAAATTGAAATGTCTCTCCAGGAAAAATTGTTGAAAAATCGCCTTTTTTCGGCCTTCTAAGTGCGTTTTTGTATCTCTCACTGGCCTTCTTCTTCTAATGATGTTTGTCTTTTTTTTACATTTCAACAGACTAAGTTTAGATCGAATGAACACAAAAAATGATATTCGAGGTAAAAAAAACAAAAAAATATATATAATCAATATTCGGCTTTTTTGTATCGGCGTATGTCGATCGTCGTTCGACTATAAATAATCAAAATATTTCTTAAATATGAGCCGAATAATAGAACTAAAGTAGCGTAAAAGAAAATTTACATTGAAAAGGAATAAAGGCACTAATAATTTGACTTCTAGTTGACTTATTCATAGATTAGTTGGAATAACAATGCTGATAATTACTAAAAATACATGATTGATGACTTGTTCCACTACAGCAATAATTAGAATCACTATAAATTTTGTTCAGTACAACTTTGTTCCAAGGAATTAACGGAGGTCGTATTAGTGACAGGGAAGGTAGAAGCCATACGTCGTTTCACCCCATAATACTCTGTTGTCCCCTAAGTTTCGTGAAATCGAATTAATACTTTTTGGTGCATACAATGCACACGTCATGTTCTTCTCCACGTCGCAGATGATGCATGTAAGGAACAAAAAAAGAAGGAAACGCTCCACGATTTGTTTACAGACGTATATATTATATATTCGGCAGCTGCTGATAATCATACTCAAATATTAATTGCTATTTACATTGATTTATACAGATGACCATTTAGTCATAGACTGCGTGTCGCGATAAGCACGCATAACTTAAACATAGATATTAAAATCTAATCGAAGTAATTACAAATTTTCACTGGGGAACAGAAGACCTCCAATTTGCTTGCCAATGAAAACGAAGTAATTTTCTTTATCTTTTTCTTTTTTTACACAGGGAAAGGGATCAAAGGGTACCAATTTGACGGGAGAATAGAAAAATTCGAAATAACGCTGACTAGTGCGCTACGAAAATATACAATTGTCATAATTATGCAAATTATGTATAAGAATAATTATATTAAAACAAAAAATTCATCAAACATTTATACAAAAAAAAAATAGAATAAAGGATCTTAAAGCTATTTGGTATCTTTGTAAACTCGTTCTATCAGTTGGATATGTTAAACAGGTTGCCTCGAAGAACGCGAGTTGTCGGATGATGACGCGCGCGCGTACGTTGCATTTAATTAATTCAATTACGCTCGCGATTATAATTGAGAGATGGGCTCCGAAGGGGGCGGGAGAAATTTGTCTTCATGAAATTGAAATTTCTTTTTGCGCTCGAAATCGTTCCTCTTAATGGAACGAATAAACGCGTTCTCTCACTTTTTTTTTCCCTTTCGTCACCGCTAACGAAGTCTTATTATACTTTCTTGTAATAGAAACATTAAAATTTCACGATGAAATGAATGTTTCATCGAGCAGCTTTCAATTGCCCCGCGCGTACAAAAGGGATTTTTCAGGGTGTCTTGAAAGCCAACGGGGAATGTATCGTCGAGACATTCGAGGGAACTCGAATGCTCGAGATTGGAATGGAAATTGAAAGGTAGAACCGATCAATTACGATATGTATAGATATGTGCGATTCGATCGTCGATCCAAGGCTCACAATTCCGTGGTGATCTCGTCTTGCGGCCGGAAACCTAAGATCGTGAAATCATCGATGAGGTAGTCACGACCTTGCGACCACTCCGATAAAATCGTATAATTGGCAGCCTCCACTGTGCTTTGAAACTCCCACTGAGGATTCAGGTCCCGATCGAGACCGTGGCTCTCCACGTCACCGGGCGACAGATTGTTCTCCGGTGGGACATTCGGGGAATTGTAATTGTGGTTGAACGTGGCGATAGCTAGCTCCTGGAAATGCGTCCCCATGGGTTTCAATCGTTTTTGGGTGCCATACACCAAGGGGGTGGTTTGTCCCGTTGTCGAACCGTTCGGACTTAGTTTCTCATTGTAAGCACTCGAACTGTTTTGACCCAAACTGGAACTGACGGGACTGTCTTTGACGTAACCGAGGCTCGAACTCGCTGGACTTATGCTGGATTTGTCGCTGGCTTGGAACGTAGTGAGTGGCGCATTTGCCTGGAACGTAGTAAGATTAGTTGGGGTCGATCGTGGCTCGAACTGCTGTTTCGGCTGTGCGATCGTTATTGGTTGCGCTGGAACCATTTGGACGGATGTCACCGGTTGTTGCAGAAAAGTCACCAGTTGAGCCACCTTTAAAAATAGAATACCTGTCATTTTCGGTATCACGATGTGTGGGCGGAAAGGGTCATTATGAGTTTTGGTTTTCTGATGTATTTATATTGCACTTTTATCGGAAACTTGGAAAGCCATGTCACACAGAAAGAAAATATTATTGATTCGACAAACATGCGATAGCTATTGTGTCTAATTTTCTCGCTGAGGCAATGAAAACAATTTCTCAACCGTTTGAGTGCCAAGGGGTATTGAAAAAAGCACTATCGAAGAATCCAGAACAGCGTTATTTTGAATAACATTCGAAGAGTGCTGGGTTTTCTCGACAAAAAATTTGAACAGCGCGATTGCGCTGCTTGGGACTCAAACGGTTAAGGGAAGACTAAACTGAAAAATGAAAATTCGCTGCTGTTGTCTTTAAACCTTTTTTTTATGGTTCCTAGGAGGAAAATGAGGTTTTTAAGAGATTCCACCTAGTGACAGCCCCCAAAACAAAGATTTATAGCCTACAACCTAAATTTTATACGTAAAACAGGTGTCAGAGAGAATAAGCCCACGCGCAAAGTGAGAAGGTATATATGACTGCTGGACATCTAAAATAATTAAAAAAGCCCTAAAAAATAATAACTCCAGATTAGAATTTCAATTTATACCTTATTTCAAGAAAAAAAAAAATTTTCTTATATTTACTTGTGAAAAACCTCAAAATTTTCCTATTTTTTAGTTAAAAGGTCTCTGTAACTTCTGAAAACTAACATTAATCAAAAATCTAGTCTGGAATAATTAAAGCCTAACGTTTTCACAACAAGAAAAATATATGGTCATGGCAGTTAAAATTAATTTGTTGCGCAGGGAGAATCTCAAAATCAGAAAAAAGTACTACGACAAAATTGCATTTTTGCACAAATACGGCCTCCCCCTAAGTTCTAAATAAAAGTACATTTAGAAAGCGCAGGTGGCAAAACGGTCTCATATATTAGTAAATGGATGTCCAAGGAATGTAAAAATGCAAAAAACTCAAATTTGGAAATTTCGTCGAAAATCGCGATTTTTTCAGTTTAGTCTTCCCTTAAACAAATCTATCGAACACTCGGTGCATCGCTACTGAATCAATTTCAGGTTTTTTTATTAGGCCAATGAAGTTGAAATCCAGAGCAATTTGTTTTCAGTGTTCTTATTATTATTAGTGTATTATATAATTATATTCACTACCAACAGAATGTGACGTGACTCTATACCCGACTAGAAAAGTCTTAGGGCTCTGACAAGCTTTTCGTCGGATCTATTGGAAATATCGTAGGGGACACATTCATCTAGAATTTTTTAGTCAACACCCATTCTGCATCAATATTTTCCCTCAAACGTTTTCTAGTTGAGTAAAGACTGCGAGTTGAAGGTGTGCATTTACTCTGTTTATCCCCTTCAGACCTGATTTTTTTTTTCGAACAGAATAAAACTTTGGTATTTGTTTTTGTTGAAATTTACATTTCTGTCAACAAATGACAGCACCAACTGCAGTAATGTGTAGATAAGATGCTGGATCTGCTGATTGTTTTGAAACAATTTGAAATTAATTAAGTTAATGTGTATTAAAATGTGCACCAGGTCTGAAGGGGTTATACGAAACTAAGTGGTACATGATAAAAAAAAATTAAACGTTGAATATGTGTAAGAAAATGCAACGAAAGCTAATGGTAGAAAACTTTTAGGAAATCTAACTATAATTGGACCCTTCACAGGCAGAAGTGGATTAACTCCACTTTCGGAGTTTTCTCAAATCTTAGTACCAAAGCACCTGATTGATTCTTAACTTTTCATGTTTAATATTAATTTTCCCAATATCGAGCCGAACGCACTCCTTTGGTCTTGGAATAATTTCTAGAGAATTTATTTTAGAAGTTATTTTATCGCTTTCCTCCACTTTTTTGTATTATGGAGATAAATGATTTGGCAGCTTAAATATCATTTATTTCTAATAGATACAACAAATCCTTGTTTCGGTAGAACTGCTTATATTCAGAAACATATTTTGGCAGAATATCGGAGAAATTGTACTTGAAAGTCTTATAACACTTTTCTTTTATTTACTTGAACGATTGTTATTAAATGTTTTAATTCCGAGCCGTTTATATGTGCCCATAATTATGAAAGTGGTCTAAGTCAAGATTTGAAAAAGATGAGATTTTCAGTTACGTCGCATCATTTTATCTTGCAATACATTAATTTTTTTCATTAATCAAGATTAATAAAACTCCAACTTTCAATATTGCGGAATGTAAAAACATTTTTTATTTTATTTAAAACAAATTCTTTAAATTTGTTAACACAAAAAAATTAGACTTGGACCACTTTCATAATCAAGGACACATATAACCCCTAGTTTTCCGTTGAAAAAGTAACTATTAGACAAATGGCTAGCCATATTTTTTATCAAGTGGTTCAGAAGGGGTTTTGCTATACTATTCTTTTCGAGTAGGACTCTAATGAAAAAACTGTGAAGTAAGAAAAGGGAATATACAGTATATAAGCTGAGAATTTCGACAAATCATGCTAAGTAGGACACGGAAAAGGAATTGTTGGACATTTTTTTTTATCAGGATCCTTCGCTATCGTACAGCGTTCTTACTCTGTTTCTTTTTAATGAAAGTGAAATAGTTTTGCTTACCAGCCTACGACATACTACGAAAGGCTTTTCATTACTTAAGATATCTGAGAATCCTGCAAGTCTACTTAATTAATGCGAGAGTAACATTAACGACTTTGTAAAAGCAGCAAAAGGTCACTGAGTTCAGATCGTTACCCGTTTTAAAATCTTCTTTTTCATTTTACATATTGATACATTGTAAGATGGGGACAATCGCATAAGATCTTAATCAAAAGAGATAAATTTTATAGCAAATTTTTTAAGTTTCAATGGATATTCATTCAAAAAATATAGAAATTCTTTGATCTATACTAAATTTTCAATTTCAACTACCATTGTAATAACTTTTAACTAATGTTAGAGTTATTGCTGCCATTACCGTTATTTCCTTTGGGTCAAAAAAAGGACTTTATACAATTTCCAGGTAAAAACAACGCTAACATGGCACCCTCATTTATTTATAAAATTCATGCGAGTACTTAGAAAGCCGAAAAAGGCGATTTTTCAAGAATTTTTCCTGGAGAGACATTTCAATTTATTAATTTCAAACTTTGTGCATATATTGTAGTAGTCAGACTACTTTCTCAATTTTTTTGGTATAAAAATAATCATTCTGACAGCCGCTGCAGCCAATCTCCGGGAGCGCCTCGAAAAAAAAAACACGTTTTGCGGTGAGCAAGATCTCTCAAAAACGACTAAACCGATCGGTCTTAAATTTTTACACAAGCTTTATAGATGTATTATCTAGTAATTGATCGTTGATTTTGACACTACGACAAATATTTTTCATTTTATGAACAATTTACGGGCAAAATTCTCATGAAAAATTGATATTTCTGCTTTACGAAGCCGCCATTTCGTTAAAAATTAGTATTTTGCAAAACCCAACGATCAAACGCGAGATAATACATTATATTAACGAAAAATTTTTGGTTTTTTTATTTCAGATAACCCAGTCCCGAGAAATCTTGCTCACCGCAAAACGTGTTTTTTTTTCGAGGTGCTCCCGGACATTGGCTGCAGCGGCTGTCAGAGTGATTATTTCTATACCAAAAAAATTGAGTGAGTAGTCAAAGACTACTACAATCTATACACAACGTTTGAAATTAATAAATTAAAATGTCTCTCCAGAAAAAATTCTTGGAAAATCGCCTTTTTTCGGCCTTCTATGTGCCGATATAACCCCTTAAGTGTCTAAATCGGTACTAATCCAATAAATATTACTGAATTTCTGTACACTCCAGTTAGGCTTGAATAAAATAATCCCAATTTCTGTTGATTTTATTGAACGATTTTTTGTCCACATTGCAATGCTACATTGAATTATTGAATTTAAAAGACTATTCATCCGATTAAAGCGCAATTTATTAAATTGATTGATAAATGGAAAAACGTAAAGTACATGCTTTTGGGGCAACTTTTTACTTGATAGTTGGAATTAAAATCGATTTAAAGGTACATCACACGGTAATTAAACATTGTTATTTCGAGCCATTAAAAAACAAGGGCTATATCTAAGTTTGTATCAAGTAAAGCACTGCAATTTGCATTAATGAGAATGCTATAAGAATGAATCTGAGAATTAGAAAGAAACAGTTAAGTTCAATCTTTTCCTCAAGTAAATGAGAAAAACTCTTGAAATATTGGCTAATTCCTAACGGGAATCCCAGTAATCTACTCGGAAGTTGCAGTTACTCTATGGGTTCTATAACTCCAATTTGCTCCGTATACTTTCCTTAATTAACATCTTTTCCTGAAATACCGACTCCGTTAGACTTACAATTAGGTAAAATGTTGTGGCAGAAGTTAACGTGCTTTTACAAACTTTGGGAAATACGTACAACAAAAATTATGAATTAATTTAATTTTTTGACACAAACTTGGATGCAACTATGACCGTTGTCAATATAATTGATAAGAATCTTTCAAGTGTTATACTTTTAATGGTTCCTCCATTTTTCAATATCGATAGGTTCAATTGTAATATTTGAAGATCAAAACGATACACATTGAGTCAAGTTTTCTGAAGTGGGCCACCAAAAATCAGCATATCGAATTTTCTATTTTTTTTTGGCGATAATTATTTGTACATATGTTAAATGGAATCTCCTAAAATTAAAAAAAAAATTTGTATTTTTACAAAAGTTATAAACAACTTAGTTTTTAGGCTACTTTTTTTTTAAATATAAATTTAAATTTCCAGTTTAATTCTTTCATAATTTTTTCACAATGAGTCAAGTTTTCTGAAGAGGGCCACCAAAAATCAGCATATCGAATTTTCTATTTTTTTTTTGGCGATAATTATTTGTACATATGTTAAATGTAATCTCCTAAAATTTAAAAAAAAAATTTTATTTTTACAAAAGTTATAAACGACTTAGTTTTTAGGCTACTTTTTTTTTAAAACTAAGTTGTTTATAACTTTTGTAAAAATAAAAATTTTTTTTTTTAATTTTAGGAGATTACATTTAACGTATGTATAATTAATTATCGCAAAAAAAAAAAATAGAAAATTCGATATGCTGATTTTTGGTGGCCCACTTCAGAAAACTTGACTCATTGTGAAAAAATTATGAAGGAATTAAACTGGAAATTTATGAGTTTTTCAATTATACGTTTTGATAAATATTTAATTGATTTAACGAATATTTGCTATTAAATAAATAGGTATTTAATCATTCGGTCATACTTATTTGATGTACTGCTGGTTTTAAGGACTGTAAATACTAAAACTAAACGTTCTTCAAACGCAAGTTACATTATTAATTTGAAAAGTTATATATGTATATTACATCATTATTTTACTGTTAAACGAAGATGTTGATGACGTAACACGTCATTGAGTTTCTTATGATACAAAGTTACCGAGCAGAATTGTAACTCTATTTGCTCTCACATAATAATATCTCTTGTACGTTAAATCCCATTTAAGAAATTCTCTTGGAAAATCTGAGGTCGAAGCCTCGAGCCAGTGGTAGTGTCCCATCGATCGACACCAAAACCGATACTGTAGCTTTTTTATAAAATATTTATCACAAAAAATCGTGTTACAGTGAATATTATTGAAATCTAGTTAAGTTCAGAATTTTCCTCTTGATGAAATATGGGTACATAAATGTAGTACTTTAATTTAGCTTGAAGCCTATATTTAGTATTACACTTGAGTTTAACGTCTTGACATCTAACGTCACCTCGGCTCGTATTTAATGTTTACGCTGGTTAACTCTACTAGAGTATTTAATAACACCTGATGAAGTAGTTTGGTAAATAAATATTATAAATTCATTCAGCGACTCTGAGTGGGTCTGATTGCATGCGATGTTAGTGTTACGTCAACAAATGTAAAATTACGTAATTTTACTGTTTCATTAAGGGAACTTAATTACTCGCAAATTAAAGAGCACGACTGAAAGTGTTGGATCTTCTGGAAGGTGGACAGAAATATTCATATTTGAGCTTATTGGTGGATTTTCCTGCAACCTAGTGCGGTATTGTGCAACCGATGTGATTCCACGTGCATCTACTGGTAATAGTTATTAAATGAAATAATTACAGAGCTATATTTTGCGTAGCTTTCTAAAATTTGTAATCCTATAATTTTGAAAGTAGTTTTCATTTTTGCTTTTGGAGAGGATTTAGGTACACAAGAATTACGGAATGCAAGCCATGACATAACGGCTAAATTTTTTCCAAAACTCATTATGCGACCTTTTTTGTAAAAACGATCGAACCTTAACAGGGAAACTATTTTACATTAAGGGGGGATTGCGGTGTATCAGCTTTAAAAATAGGTGATTTTCATGAATTTTTTTGAAAACTATTAATAATTCCCAAATAATCTCTTTTGGGATATGAAGAAGCATCCATGAAATATTGAAAAAAATTTTTTTCTTGCCATTTTCTGTATTATTTATTTAGTATTCATAATCCTGCCAAACACTTCCGGATTGTTGGTGTCTAGTGTAGCACCTGTTAAAAGCAGCCGATAACTAAAAATGAAAAATTTTCTTAAAGGTAGATAGTTTACGCTGGGGTTATACCATTTGTTAAAAGAAAACATGAAGAATCAAAAAAGTCCTAGGGTTTTGAAGAAAAAATGAATTTTTTGACACAAAAATTGATTACATATTGCCACTAAAAATGTTGTTAAATAATATTAAATTAAATAATTCTACTTAAATTGTTGGTATAACCCCAGGAGAAATGTATATTGATTGGATTAAGCCTTCTGTGAAGTTGATCGATTGATTAGTTTTTGCGCTATCCTAGACACCGATTTCAAAAACGTAGTTTCGAGATAATTGCGTTTAAACTTTTTGGCGAAGTTTTACGATACTTACGGCTGCTACTTCATTGCGATACTACTTTTGGAACACATTCTTGAAACATTGTATTTTTGATTTATACAAAGAAAAAAAATTCGACTTTTTGAACCTGTTACACCGCAATCCCCCCTTAACTTTGGTGACAACTAGTGCACATCTAACACGTCGTGGAAGTGTAGTTTCAAATGTTCTGGAACTGAGTTATGGGCTCAATATTTTTGTAATTCTTTTCCAGAACCTCCCAAACTTCAGCTTCCTTTAAGTTTTTGTAAAAGGCAACATCATATTTCATGTGTTTTTAGTGGCAATATTAGTGGCAAAATTCTTATAATTTTGAAAATTTTGATAGCAACTGTATAAGAAATCTTCGAGTATTTTGTAAATATATTATGTTCTATAAATATATACTATAATAAAATAATAAACGAACCCGCCCTTAAACTGGCGACCAATCACCTTCGTTTACAATGCACAGATTCTGAAATAAGGGGTGGATCTATTATTTTTTGAAAGTCCTGTATATAATTTCAGGATTTAACCCAAAAGGATTAATTACCATACTCGGAGATGCAACGCTTTATCGCAATTAAGATTTATAATCTGGCTTTTTTAGGACAGCAAACTGTTAGAAAACTCGATGACATCTTTACCTCCCTCTTTTCAGGTATTAGATTGTGTTACAACTTTCAAATAGACATCGAGAAACCAAAAGAGTCAATTTTACAGTTAGGGAAAGTAAGAAAAGGCAGTGTAAATTTTTTTCAAATATTTCCTGAAGTAGTTAGAGCAAAAATGCTCGTGCCGTTATTTCAGAATTCTGCGTGTACTCTGCAACAATTGCACCAGAGCGGTAAACATCGACAATAATTTCAACAATTTTTCTGCAGTCATCTAAACTCAAATTGCTTCTGTTGTTATTATTATTATTATTATTATTATTATTATTATTATCATTATTATTATTATTAATATTATAATTACCTATTCTTATTTTCAAAATGACTGTTCTGATTTTCTCAATTAATTTCTTATACAGTTTTCATATAGGCCCTGGCAGTTAGGTGCAAAGATTTACAAATCCTATCCGTCTCATCGGATATATTTACGCTTTCACCAAAAGAGCACAATTGGAGTTTCATTTTTACTCTTAAAGTATCCATGACGTTGCCTTTTACGGTGCGAAATGTCATTAGACAATCGCAGTCAAACCAAGAAATGTAACTTAAGGTACTCTAAGTCACTACACGTATACACTCACACGTGATTATTATCCTACCAATGAAAATATAGGAGAATAATAGATAAGCCGTTCATTTTGAAAGTGACCCAAGTCCATTTTTGAGTTTTTTTTGTTGTTAACTGTAATAACATGTGCCACTTGAAGTTAGCTGCCTTAAAAAACATTTTACGAACTTTAACACGTTAACTGCCATGTCGCTCACCGGTAACCGACAGCAAACTTTCCGTTCAGGCCGCGCTGGTTATGACAAATGCAATAGCGTATACCTTTTCGACCCACGCGGCGTGAATAGGGATTCACGTACATTTGACGTGGCAGTTAACGTATTAAACAAAAATAAACTTAGGCCACTTTCAAAATAAATGGCTCAAATGTTGCTAAAAAAAAATGAATGACACATAGAACGTCTCTGCAAACTATCGTAAAGATTATTGCTTTTTTGGAGCATGCGACTCACCAAAATGTCTTACAGACTGGCGTGCAAAAATTCAAGATGGTAGCATTAAAGATCTTACGTCTAGTTGATTGACGAAACAAATGAGAATAAATGTAAAGGAATATCCGTGTTTCTCTTACTTCGGGTGAGCTATGCCGCTTGTATCTCCTGAGAAGTCTTTCGGCCCAAGCAAAAAGCCTTTGCCAATCGTTAGGAGGTATCGGTATCTCGTCGTCCCTTCTATTAACAAGTACTAGAATCCTGGCAAGATCGCGAAGGACTGGTCTACATGCAACAAAACGAGCGATTACAAAACTGGAAATAATTGGCGGATACCCTTTTTTTTCCATCTATCCGCAACTTCCAATTACCTGTAGGCCTGAATACCAACAGCTCCATCACCATTGTTACCGGAATAGTATAATTCTCTAACTTGTCTTCTAGTATCATTGAGCATCGCAAGAAAAGTGTTCCCCTCTCCTCGAAGTGTCGCGAGGTGCTTCAAAAATTCTCTCCTCTCAGCACTGCAAAAATTGTCGTTCGAGCAAATCATTTTTCAGATACAAATATTTCAAAGCAGAATCGTCACTACTTTATTACAAATTAAGGGGACATTGACCGTTTCGGCGGCAAGCGCGACCAAAAACGGCTGAATTCCTTCTCACCGTAATTTCTAAAAAATATTAAATAAGAACCTAAGGTTTTTTGTGCTCGTATTAAAACTTGTATTCCAAACTTTAATTTAATCCAAGATTCGTTTACAAATTTTAAAAATTAAGCCCGTGCTGACCTTCCAAAGATGACGGAACAAAAGTTGAAAAATCGATGTTTTCTTGCACAAAATGTTCCTTTTTTTTATAATCTGTTCTGCTCCGATCTTCAATTTCTCTTTTGGACATTATTCACTAATGTTAAACAAACAATCTGAGCGCGGAAAATTATTAGAAAATTATTTTGTTACAATGTAGTGTTCAAAATAGAGAAAGATCAAAATCGGACTATGTTTTAGTGGTTGTAAAAATTTTTATCTCCATAATTTTCAACTTCAGACAAATTCTGTTCCGCTCGATATGTTCCAGGATGGTGCCTTTAACCAATGAAAAAAGAATAAAAATGATATCTGCGATATTAGCTGAGAAAAGGAACATTTTGTGCAAGAAAACACCGATTTTTTTTTTTTCGTCATCTTTCGAAGGTCAGCACGGGCTTAATTTTTTAAATTTTTAAACGAATCTTGGGTTAAATTAAAGTTTGAAATATAAGTTTTAAAATGAGCACAAAAAACCTCAGGTTTTTATTTAATATTTTTTATAAATTACGGTGGGAACGAACTCAGCCGTTTTTGGTCGCGCCTGCTGCCGAAACGGTCAATGTTTCCTTAAAGCGATCAAAACTCGAAGCCACACAGAACAAATCTCAATCTCTCTCTAATAATTTGTCACGATGAATTCCAGTGATAAAACAATGAAAGTTTAATACGAACCTATCTTCAAACTGCTGTATCATTTTCGCTATTTTTTTCTTCCTCCTATGGACTGCTATAGCTCCACAAAGTATGATGAAAATGCAGATTGTGGCCCCCGAGACAACAGATACCAAAATTGCTACTTGTCTGCCTGTAAGACCGAACATGTAACCGGTCTCTTTGCAGATGCGACCCATATACTCGTCTCGAGTCGACCAATCTGCCGAATGACCCGGTGGACATGAATCCACGCAGGTACCTCTGTGAAGTAAAATTGCACATCGCGCGCATACGTCTCCTCTACATTTTAGGCAGCCATCCTGTCCTTCGGTACATGCTGAAACACAAAACATACGGGATCGTTTGTAACAATTTTTTATGGCCATTGCAGTATATATGTATATGTAGGAAAGGCTTTTTAGATAATCGTTAATTCTATTGTTTTATCGCCTTTCATCTTTATTATCTTGTATCTTGGATACGTCTTGTTGCTCAATTTCATTAAAGAAGCGAATGAAAAAGGATCAAATGCTCTGTACCAAAGTCACCTATATTGAAATATATATATTTTGAGTTATTTGGTAAACCTTGAGTGTATTTGTTACGTTTTTGCAATATTCTATATATATTTCATTTGTATATTAACAAATTTGAGTTGTTAAGTAACACGGTCATTGTTTTTCTTGTACATTGATCGGAAGAAGAAAAAAGGCAGCCTTGAACGTGGAACCTCTCACACGAGAGAAAGGCTCTTCGCATTTGAGTCACTGCTCACCTACAATTTTACTCTGAAGATCAGTCGGCGGATTTGACATTCATTCAACCGTGTTTTGATGCTCCAAACTGTTTTTAAGATTTTCATTAACATTTCAATAGATTTCTATAGTACAGATTTGGTGAAGTTAGTGTGGCTCTAAATTTGTTTATAGAAAAATCCACATTGCATTCTACTGTACATCGCATTCTTGCTACAAGAGTGACACGACTCAAAAAGGGAAAAAAGAGCGTCCAGTTTGAGAAAAAATTGGCGGGAAAGCTCTCGTTAACCATAAGAAGTTATAAAATGAAAATTCGTGTTTCTTGGGTTGTGTTATGTGCGATATCTATAGAATCTACGAATTGTACATTCTTGTGACGTAAAAGTATTAAAATTACATAAAAAATAATGAAAGTTGCAAGAAAAGTTGTAAAATATATCATTTTCTTTCCAAAAATAACATATAAAATAATTATCGCGAATATTTACAATAGAGTTAGAGTTAACTACTAGTTTTTTTTATGAATATCTACTAATTATCCAGTTAATTTCCTTATTTGACTTCATGAGCGCCTGTTTATTGTCTTTTGAAGCAATTTCTAGTTCTTCGACGGTTCCAGTAAACTAGCTAAAGAAACTAAAAAATTACTAACCTGATGTCCGTTTTCAGAATTTTCTAAAAACAAGGACATCAAGTTAGTAATTTTTTATTGTAACAACGCAAGAATTTTATGTAAACTTTTCCACATGTTATTCAGTATCGATGATTATTTGCGAACTTTTGCAGCCATATTTTCAGCTCTAAAGTTTAACTTTTCAATTTTATACAAAATTTGTAGTATAAGTACACTCTAATAGCGGACTAACGATTGGAAAAGTTTTGCTACAATCTTCGGAACTCGAATAACAGTTGAAACAGTTCCCGGATGATATTTAAGAGCTGAAAGTAGTAACGCGAATGGTCTTTAGATAACTTTTCAAACTGGAGCAATAGTTTCAAAAGTTTTATGATAATTATTCAAACTGACGAGTTTGTAACATAGGTAAGCGAAATTTCTTCGTAATGAAAAACCTAAAACTAGCAGCTAGCTCGAAACACAATATCCATATAATATTCCGTAATTGTTGTTATCCAGAACGTGTACTGTGTTTTAAACAAAAATAGTACACGAACCCAAGACCCTTCTGCGTGTAACTGTACTTGTGTGACTAATATATATATTAATTTTAGGATGTTATTATTTCTTTTGGCTACACGACTTTTATATATATGAGACAGTTTCCCCAAGTATTTATTATTGATTTCATATATTATTGCATTTGTAAACGTCATCGAAGTACCATTTGGAGCAAGAAATTTCAATTAACTAATAGGACTTTTGTTACCAACATATAAAATATACGCAACAAATACACTGAAATGTAGACAACATCAGAGCAATAATAAAGTTTGACACAAGTTTTCACTTAATTAATTAACCGTTTAAGGGGGGGTTCTGCCTTGTAGGACCGAAAAAGCAGGTGATATTTGCGAATTTTTTATTAAAAAAACTGTGAAACGGGTTTATTTGAAATTTGGCAAGTTGTTTCATTGTATCCTTCAGTATTATTAGAAATTTTTATGAGGCTATACAAAAAAATGTGCGTGTGTAGAGCGTCGATTGCAGAACGTTGAGAAAAAATGGCTCGTGCTGGCGTTGAAGGAAAGTGTCCTATGGTTTATCTGAAAAACAAAAAGGAAAAGGGATTCTTAATCTGCATGAACACGGCTATCTATGGCCCTAGGATTATGTCTGTATCTGTTACCGTTCTTTTTTTATTTAAATAATTCCTTGCGATTTTTGGACGAAATTCCAACTTTTTTTTACAAAAGGCTGCCATTTTAACAGTTTTTCATTTTTCTGAATTGTTCTAGGTCCATAGATAGCCATGTTCATGCAGATTAACCCTAGAACAGCACATGGGGTCAATATGACCCCACGCGATTTTCGAACTCCATTGTCCAAAATCGAAAATTGTCCGAACTCCAAATCTGTAATTATGTGCGATATTACGAAAATTAGTAATTCTCTAAAAATCACACCTTTCATTTTTCAAAATAAATACCTTTTTTGGAAAATCGATTACGCTCTTTACGTTCGAGTTTGGAGGTGTGCTGTTCTAGGGTTAAGAATCCCTTTTCCTTTTTGTTTTTCAGATAAACCATAGGACACTTTCCTTCAACGCCAGCACGAGCCATTTTTTCGCAACGTTCTGCAATCGACGCTCTACACACGCACATTTTTTTTGTATACCGTCATAAAAATTTGTAATAATACTTAAGGGAACAATGAAACAACTTGCCAAATTTCAAGTAAACCAGTTCAACAGTTTTTTAATAAAAAAATTCGCAAATATCACCTACTTTTTCGGTCCTACAAGGCAGAACCCCCCCCCCCCCCCCCCCCCCCCAACAAATAGTGTCCGGTATAATTTTTCGACTGCAAAACGTGTTATTATATACTCTTTGGATCCATTCAATTACGAATGCAACCCCAGGACATGCATTCGGTTAATTAAAAACGCGTAAATATTTAGTTGACCGTTCTATAGAGGACTTTGAATATTCATAGAACATTGAATAGTCAATACCAAGTTAAACACCAAAGAAATACCCAAATACCGTATTTCAAATACGTTTTTTAAAATACCCGCTATGTTTGATGGATAGTATCCTCAAAAGGTTTAAATAAAGTCAGTTTATGCAGAGCATAAAGGGTAAGCCGTACCTAATTCAACAAAGAATTGGAAACGAATCGATAAAATGAAATTCTGCTTGAAAATTCGGGTTACCTTTAGCGTTTTTTTCGTAATCATTAAAAAGGTTTTTCGACAAAATGTATTAAAGTAGCTTCGATAAAAGCAAACATTCTATCGTAAAAATATGTTTCGTATGTTATTAACTTTAAAAGCAGTAATTATATTAAAAATATACTTTCAAAAGGGTAATAATACATTTCAAAAGTAAGTTATTAAAATGTCTTTTCCCGGAGAATTTTAAATAATTGACGACGACCTACATTACATCAATTGGTGTTTCCTGGTATAGAAGGTGATGTAACTACATCCACTGTATATATGTAATTATACTTTTGTGCCGTTCCAATTCTGGGGAAAAATTGGAAGTCGAGAAAAATATTTTGCAGATACTCATCCTTAACAGGAATCGCATAAAATTATACTTATTCTAGAAAAAGTTACGGTACTGAAGATAATAAATCAGGTTTTCGAATATTCCGGGTAATTGGTGCTTTGAAGTATATGTACCGTTATCAACATTTGTTGCGGGTTCTTTGCTTCTCTATCTTCTAATTCGAAAATTCGGTGATTCCTATCATATTTGCGCCAGGGAAACGGGTAAACTTCGTTATAAATGATTAATAGCATATAATTTTCGAAGTGCGCGTAATGACCAATACCGCTTTTCGATTAGTTCCACTTCATAATAATAGACGTAATAACGAGTCAAAATAATGCACAGATGAAAAAGAAATAACGAGATGTAGTGTACAAAGAAATGATACACAAGTTCAAGCCGAAGAAATATTTCTGTAAATATTTAGTAAATAATTGATTTTCAATAAACGAGATTTTTTTCTCGCGTAGTGTGAAAATAAAATGTTACGTGTCTCGTTAACTTCAAAAGTGACATTCATTTTCTCGGTATGACTTTTCGAAGTCGCGGTTTATTGCTCCGTATTTATTGAAAGAAAAAAAATCAAAGCAGCCGAGTGCACGTGAATTTTACTTCGTAAGAAGTAAAGGCAGGTTACATTTTTATTGAACGGTTGAATGACTTTCCATTGACTGTGGAATGTCCTAGCAAAGGGATTTCAAAGGTAGTGAAAAGTGGTATCGGTTTTTGTGCTTTCTCTTTTATTTGAGCATTCTTCCACGATCTCTTTCCTTCTCTTTTCCTTCATTTCTGTTTTTATTTTTAAGACAACTGCTTGTTTTTATTCTTCGGGAACATCCACGGCTACAATCTGTGGATCAGTTGGATCATAAAGGTTCGCTAAGAAAAAGTTCTTTGTTTCCCTGTATTTTTATTTGTCGTCTGCTGACGTACGAACTCAGTCAGAGAAGAAGATAGTCCTTTAACGACCCTTGGAATAATTATCGGGATGAGTATCTTACTAAATCCATTGAATATGCGTTTGGAAAAAAAAGGAGTAGCAAGCTCCTTAAGCTTTTGACATTTTCCCCTGCTATTTTTTTTCCAAATTCTTTCCATTCCAATAGGAAGACCAATCCCGCGCTATTATCAGCACGGGATAGCCTTGTATAGATTACGGCTCTAATATTAGAACCTACCTGTTTTATTGTTTCCTTTACTACCTTGAAATTCCATGAACTGGTCTTACGAGATAATTTATGGAATCGTTTAATTTGTGACACGAGTCTTTTTCTCATCGGGAACTTCATATTTAAGTCACGTGGTTCCTAAAACGTACGATAAAATTATGCTTTTTTGAAATTTTCATGTATCGTACACTCCACAATCGAAGCGACAAGCGAAAAAAAAATCAAGTAGGAACAAATGGCCTATGTTAATTTTAAGTAACAACTTCCACCGAACGTGCACGCTTAGTGCGCCCATGCATTTCAATGGTGCACCCAACCTATCTGAATATTTTGCAAAACGTTACGATACTAATGGATTTGTCAGGAAGCTTGAAATGTTTGAAACATGAGACTGTTTACATATTTACAGATAATAATAATAAATATGATTATTCAATTGAATCCGAGCAGATAGTTTTTGATTTGTTTATTTATTAAATGAATTTCACCAAACTGTATCGCCTCGCATTAACGGTGTTCATAAAACAATGAAATTCATTTTTACATAAATCAAACGCTTGGATATATTGGGTTGGCAAATAAGTTCGTTCGGTTTTTAACAGTGGAATAAAACACAAAAACCGAACAAACTTATTTGCCAACCCAATATTAATCGATGCAATAACGATATGGTTCTTTCAAAAACTGGCATTAGAAATCAAATTACAGTAGAATCTCCGTACAAGATACCACAAGGGACCGGAGGGGAATATGATTCCGAAAATTACCGTTCCCCCACTCAGCGGCCTGATACGCCGGAGAGGAATAGAACTCGCGTCCTTCGTATAAGATACCATGCAAAATAGTTTAAAGTTAAACCGATAATGTAGGCTGCTTTGTATTACATATCCTTTTCCTTCTTTTTTTTTGTCACGCCACTGGAAGTCCGCAAACGAGGAGTTCTCGCAGTGTTGACAAGAAAGAAAGAGAGAAGAAAAGTTATTTTTACCGTTTGTGCAATTATCTCACGTAAGTAAACCAATTTTAAACATACTAGTCCAGTGCGTCACGGAAACGCCATATCCCCGACAAAAAACTACGTTTACGAGTCATTGAAAATTCTCTATGAATTTTAAACATAAAAAAAATTAAAATGTGATCTTAAATAATTAATAATTCATGATAATAAATTTAAAAAATCGTTATGTGTATAAATTCTCATTTTTTCTCATTTATTTCCGTGGTATCTTGTACGGAGTACGCAACTCCAAACATTCAGAGGCGAAGAGGCATTAGGAATGGGGGTAGTGGATTAGCGAAGGGGAACCCGTGGTATCTTGTACGAAAGCATTCGAAGGTATCTTGTACGGAGATTCTACTGTATTTAATTGTAACTTTCAACATATTCCAGTTGTATGGTATTACCGCAAGGACACAATGATTTTTCAGGGTAAAGTCTCGCTGAAACTGCCTTTTGACATACAGCACTATTGCTACAAAAAGGAACACGATTCATAAAACCCAAATTTTGAGTTATAACCGCTTTCAATATTTGAGTCCTTTATTTTGAACGTGGCCTAAGCCTAAGTCAAGGATCAATATTGAATTATTAATTATTTTGTAAATATCTTCTGAATTGTATACTCTATTTTCGCGCTTTCGGGGACCCGTCCCAAAGTGTTAAATAAATAACTTTACCTCTAATTCCATTTGTGAGTTTTTTACCTCTTTGTCGTTAACTGTAGTAAGTAAACAAGTACGTGAAAATTTTGGTAGACTTTTGAAATGAATATAATTTGAATTGTATAGACGCAAGTTATAGCGCACGACTTGAAAAAGAAGTAAGTTTCAGAAGTAATGCAGCTTTTTTGTACAAAAGTTTTGCGAAGGAAATGCTGTGAGGGTTTCCAGATGTGAGCTTCCAAAGCTCTTTCTCGTACTTTTTGTCTCCACCTTCTTTCACAGTCACACAATATAAACAGGTACTTCTCCGACAATAATGTGGACCTCACATCATTGCATGACACACTTCTAGCTTTTAACGACAAACATTGACTTTTATTTTAATGTCTACGGTGCCTCTCATAAATATTTGGAATGTCTCTAAGTGTCTAAGAAAACGAGGGATGTATAAAATAGCCCGAAGATAAAAATGTTACGACCTTAGCATAAATTTCTTTTGAATATTATTCGTCGGTAGACGATTTCTTCAGACAGTTCTTACCAATTAGGTAGGGGAAGTACGCCTATATTGGACCACTTAAGGCAAAATTACCTGCCCATGGGCCTAAAGTGAAGAAAAAGGTGAAAATCTTTTGCCTAATACTTGCCTAAAGTGGGTCACTATTTTCCTAAATTAGGCAAATCTGACACTTTTCCAAAACATTATACACCTTTGCTCATTATTGTCTAAATTTTATCCGAACACTCGAACGCTTCATTAAGTTGGATTTAAGTCGTTCATGTGACGGGAATTAGTTTGTGGATTCAAAAGTTAAATATTCGATGTTTTGGAGACTTTTTTTGCTGAAAGTTCTTTAAATTTCATAAGAAACTTAATAAGGCGCACACTTACTGTGGATTTTTTTACGATTAGAAAAATATCACTATAAACAGGTTACGCGCACCCTTAAGACGTTACTATCAAGTAGATCGGTGACAAACACACACAGGTGTCGGCGGAGAACCGTTCTGAGTATATTGGAATAACAAGAGACATTTATGCAATGCAACAGCAAAACACGTTGTTAACATGACAATTATTTACAACCCATATATCTTAAAAGCCAACCATGTTAGGTTGCGCTCTGTTACATTCCGTTTTTCAGTGAAGTGCAAATGGATTGGTACCTAAGTGCAAGTACCAGGAAATTCCCAGTAGATCACAAAGCAGTATCGGCATACTTTCGAAACTAAAAATGGTCATTATATATTTTTTTAATTTTCTACTTAATAAAATGAAAAGATATTTGGGATACTAATTTTTCTTCTAAGAAAAAAATTAAACTCCAGCAAACATTTCTTTGTAACTACAAAAAAGTCGGGGAGCATTTCTTAACATAGGTTTAGTAACTTCTATTCTACGTTAATTGCAAAATTAATATGTATCGAAAACTGATAATTAATTTATTAATTAATTAGTAAATTTTAGATAATTAATTAGTAAAAAAATAATAATTTTGTTTCAAAATTGATATTCAAATATAGTAATTTCAAGTTGAATACATGTCGAAAATTATTTAAATTTCGAGCTTCATTTTTCTCCCTCTACTTTCTTCATAATATTTAAAATGATTCCAAGAGAACGCTAATAACCTTCGTAATTAGCGCAGCTTTAAAATTTTAATTTAAGGAAAAGCCCATTAAGAAAAATGCTTCGCATTCTGGAATTATTTTTTCGTGGACATTGCTTGACAATAATAAGGAAACGAGCGAGTAAAGTTGAAAAGAACGGCTGCCTTATACCTCTGCCATATAATTTCATTTTTAGGACGACGTATAAGTTCAGTTGGAGAGATGATACTCAACAGATCCACCTCTAGTGGCTCTTACTTCTGTAGCATTTTTTCGTTTCTATAACTTTTTAAGGCTGACATTTCTTTCTTCCCACGCGGTTACTCCGTTATTGTTCCTTTTTGGTTTTCACTTTAATTCCAAACCATACAGAGTTGGTACATACGTTTCCCTTCGGGCAAAAATGTATACTTTATTCACTCCCACTATATCTATCTCTCCTATCAATTCGTTGACACGACCTCTTCGGTTTCTCTTTTTAGATATATTTTACAATTAGTACCGAACTTTTTTTTAATTCTCCTTTGGATCAGAGAATCGATAAATACTTTAACACTATTTCCACCGCGCTACTTACACATACTTAAGGGGGGGTTCTGCCTTGTAGGACCAAAAAGTAGGTGATATTTGCGAATTATTGATAAAAAAAACTGTTGCACTGGTTTATTTGAAATTTGGCAAGTTGTTTCATTGTACCGTGAAGTATTATTACAAATTTTTATGAAGCTATACAAAAAAAATGTGCGTGTGTAGAGCATCGATTGCAGAACGTTGAGACAAAAATGGCTCATGCTGGCGTTGAAGGAAATTGTCTTGTGGTTTATCTGAAAAACAAAAAGGAAAAGGGATTCTTAATCTGCATGAACATGGCTATCTATGGACGTAGGATTATGGCTGTATCTGTTACCGTTCTTTTTTTATTTAAATAATTCCTTGCGATTTATGGTCGAAATTCGAACCATAAATCCATTTTAACAGTTTTCCATTTTTTTCAATTGTTCTAGTACCATAGATAGCCATGTTCATGCAGATTAAGAATCCCTTTTCCTTTTTGTTTTTCAGATAAACCATAGGACACTTTCCTTCAACGCCAGCACGAGCCATTTTTTTTGTCAACTTTCTGCAATCGACGCTCTTCACACGCACATCTTTTTTTGTATAGCCTCATAAAAATTTGTAATAATACTTAAGGGAGTAATGAAACAACTTGCCAAATTTCAAATAAACCAGTTCAACAGTTTTTTAATAAAAAAATTCGCAAATTTCATCTACTTTTTCGGTCCTACAAGGCAGAACCCCCCCTTAATAATCCAAAACCAAAAATATCGTGTTATAATTAAAATAAATTTTCTAATTCAGTACCAAATTTGTTAAAGACGCACAATTGCTCTACTAGTCACTTCCCGTTTATGGATTTTCAAAAACGATTAAATTAAATCTCGAAAACAATTCGAAATTAAAATCCTAAAAGGTGTCTTTTAACACCTTTGATAAAAATAGCGTTAAGTCGTCGGCATATGACTTTTCCTAAGAAAATCGTAATACAATGAACATTTGAATAGCTTGCATAAACTTATCGGCACCCAGCATTTATACGAGTACTATAAAAATTCTACCGCTTATGGCAAAATCCACACCTTAGACACTCAAATGAAATGCGCTAGCTGAGAACAATGTAGGTTGGGTCATGCTCTTACAAGCACACTCGGATAGAACATAACAATTTTTTATCACATTTTCAAAAGACACGTATTATCATGAGAAATATTTTCACGATAAAAAAAATGGCACGTATTTGTAAATGGATTATCGTGCCGACAGGTATACTTCAAGAATACCACTGTATAATTATATTACCATGAGTACCGTAACGATTTTGCAAAAAAAAAGGTGTTATTCTTCATCCGACCGAAGATGAGCCAAGCGATTTTCGGTTTAGTAGCAAAGTACACTGGGTTTCTTCCACGTTTCATTTTATCGTTTGACACCTTATGATCTCACTTTTTCTTCAAACGTTCAAGCACCTCGTTTGAGAGAAACATTTTTCAGGAGAGACGTGAGAACCATATGATCTTGCAAAAATACAAGGGAAGTCGCCACAATCAACAACCTGTAAGTCCATTAGTATGTGTATGAGGAATGCGGTTGTTGGTTTCTGAATTATGTGGGTCTCGCCTATATGTCAGCACAAATAGAACGTAGTTCTTGCATGTACCTGCAAGATCCAAGACCCAACATTCTCCAAGTTGAGAACACTTTGGTTTGCGAGTTTTCTCCTCCCTAGTTTGCCTGCCTTTCTTTTGGTTCTCCTTTGGAACGATCCTTTAATTTGATCCATCGGAAGGTGGAGGAATGACTGAAGCCACTTCCCACGACTAAGCTTTTCTTTTCAGCTAGCCGCGGATCGCAAGGTTCTTCCACAAGCGTAAGTGGCATTTCTATCCTATGCGATATCATCGTTTATTTAAGGAACAACATATTAATCAAGGGTAGGCGTTACACGAATGCGTTAATTTTAGAAAAGCACCAAAGGGTCAAGGCTATTCTAGTTATTCTGCCAGGATTTTTTTGTATTAATAAGCATTTTGCATCCACAGGAAAAGGAGGTCGTACTGTAGTTGTTGGCCTTGACTTCCGGGTTGTGTGATGTAGTCGGTTCTATAACTATTTGCTGATCAACTACTTTCTCGAGTTGCGATTAAATCACGTACTCAAAAGGAGCTAGCTAGCTAGCTTGAAGCCTCGTTAATTACTTTAGCGGCGCAGGCTAAATTTGATGACGCTTTATTATCGAAAATATTCGATTCCTGTGGAAAAAAGAAGGGGTTTCACCCCTTATTTGCCACGGAAATTGTTTGCATAAAATCCATATGAGTTTCCTTTACATTCACGCTGTTCCAAAATGACCCTACTCAAATACAGGTATTCTTTAGTGCAATCTCTTTCCGGGACAATGTTTATAAAAATGTTTCACGCTTGATGTCGGGGATTTGAATACGGACTGAAGGATACAAGATGATCCCATTTATATGCAAATTCAAATGGTAAAAGAGTTTTAGGGTGAAATTTTCTTGCAACACTAGTTTTGGATATTTTCGTCACGGCACATTTTCATTCTACATTATTTATACATAAATAATGACTTTTATAAAGTAACGCACTTTTTCCCATTACTATGAATTTTCCATGAAGAAAAAAAAAAACAGACAGTCGGATTTATTACCCAAAAAAAAGTATCGGTTCAATACAAGGGTGGATTTTGCCGAATGCACTATACGTTTTCCAAGGGCCCCTAGCGAATTTGATTCATATCCGGGGCACGAAATTTCGAAGAAGAAAAAGTTTATTTTTTTGTAAAAAGTTACTTACTATAAGATTATTTTCTGCTGTTTTATTGGAACACCGTGTGCAAATTCAGAGTCAGAAGAGAAGTGCTGATTTTGCAACGATTATCTAGCAAATGTATATTTTACTTGCGATATATATGTAGGTATTGTACATGTATTTGTTACTGTCAGTTATTCTGCACTATCAATACGTACCTGAGGTTAGTAACTGAAATTCATCAATGGTAAAGTGCGTTAATTCAGAGTATCCTTTGGTAAATAAATAAATAATGCCATAATGCATTACTGATCGTTGGATTTCTAAACTTTGAGTGACATCATTCAAAACGTCATTTTATCGGAAAGCTATTTTCACGCCCGACTTGGGGCTTTTAAAGTATATGCTTAATCGTTGAAATCCACCAACGGTAATGTGCGTTAATTCAGAATGCCCTTTGGCAAATCACTAAATAATGCTCTAATGGATTACTGATCGTTCGATCTGTAAAATTTCTAAAGTTTGAATGACGTCATTCAAAACGTCATTTTATCAGAAAGCTATCTTCCCGCCCGGCTTAAGGCTTTTGAAGTATACGGCCTCTGGAATAATGATCTTCCGACCGAGTTCCAGTATCGCTCAAATGCAAATCGGTCAACTCGCCATTGAGCTACGGACGGCTATATATTCTCTTGTATATTCTTTTTGGATAGGGTAAGCACACCAATAGATGGACACCCTCCAATAGATGGACAATTATTATTTCCAAAAGTAATTACATTAAATTTAAGAACGAAATCGTAAAGTCATAATTTTCTTATGGCTATATGTAGTCCTGATTGCAAAAAGTGATTTTTTTTCATCTTTATATTTGTAATAATGATAAAAGAAAATATTTAAATTTGATATGACGAAGTTTTGCTTCAAGAGCGCCACCACTAGTAAATATGTGACAGATGTCCGGTAAACGTTGTTTGTTATTACTATTATAAATGAATAAAAAAATAAGGTATGTGTACATTATTATGCTCGTATTTCACTAAAAAAGCTATAAGTATCGTAATAAAACAATAAAATTACAAAAATATAAGAAAATTTAGCGTCCATCTACTGGAGATTTTGTCCATCTACTGGGGTTTTGGTCTTTTTCATAAATTTTTCTTTTTTGTTAATTACTACGAAGTTTCACAAAGTTTTAGTAATTTTTTTCTAGTTAATTACATATTTTTACATTAATATAATTCATTTTACTGTAACTTATTTGTATTTTAGTATATTATTTTGATAAAAAAGCATGAGAGTTTGCTTAACCGTCCATCTATTGGTGCATTTACCCTATATATCCTTTCATTTCACAAAATTCAGGATTTTATATAAAAATTCCTAGATTCACACTATTTTATATAAGATGACCGGAAAAATTCTCCATATTTTATTATACACGACAAAAACAAATAGGGGGAAAAAATTGACGCACCCTGTATTTTGATAATTCTATGCGCGATTCGTCACCTGGCCAGTTCGAGACTGCATTGACACTAATAATTAGGCACAAATTAATATTTCGAATTTTCTTTACCATGAAATTAACATTATATCTACCAAAGGTATTAAAACACATTTTAGAATTATTTTCGAGGTTTAATTTAATCCTTTTTTGAAATCCACACGCGCGAGGCGCTTAGCGGAGCAATTGTGCTTCTATCCAAAATTTGGTATTAATTAAGAAAATCTATTTTCATTGTAACTCTACATTTTTGGTTTTGGATTTTTGATTACGTATAATTAGCGCCGCAGAAATAGTGTTAAATTCGCGTGGTATAACTCAACACTCCCGTCTTTTGTTGTGATCCGTAGATCCTGTATGGTTTTATATAAAAGCAGATACGATCTTTCTTCCTGGAACGCGGCATATACATAAAATCCTTCAATGTCCAAGCCGCTAATATACAGCTCGGTTCTTGTTTGGAGGCATACATTTTTGCTTCCTTTAACAGTTAGCTTCCTCTGCACTCCATAAATCATACAGCTTTCCACAATTGACACCATAAGTCTTCTAGTTTTTCTTACAGGGCTGCTGCCTTTGCTGCTGCTGTCTTAACTTGCAAGGCACTCGGAGGTTCGAACTTACAGTTATGTTTGACGCAATAGGAACATATACCTCCACGGTACGAACATAATAAAGCGTGTAGGATTCTCTATGCGATACATATCTATCCGAAAGGTTGGATCTTTTTTCACGATAAATAACCACGCACCTGGAACGAGCCACGTGCTCTTTGTGATTGTACGAGGACAATCGTGCTCGCCCAGATAGCGAAAATGCTATGCTACACACTGGAATTAATTGGCCCAGTTTTATCAAACTCTTCTCACATCAGATAATATCCTTACGGGGTCTCCCTCCTCCTTTTCATAAGACTACATATACCTTTTTACGTTGCGTGTTATAACACTTGTGTACAGGTATGGTGTTGCAAACCTGGAGTGGAATTCATATACAAACGAATCAGTCGGAATGTTTATTCGAGCATTTCGTCGTTCCATTAATTTTCCTATCCTTTTTGGTCCCTCTGTTTTTCTCACTGTGAAATAACGGAAGATGATAACTTTGATCGCTCTTTCATGATACGATTTTATTAGTTATACAACAAGGTACGGAATTTCAAACCCGCAAATGTTCGATTGGTGATGCCTGTATGTATATCCGATGGCGTTTTGATGAAAAAAAAAAAGAGAACCAAACGATTCTAATGTATTTGATAGATACAGCAAAGCCGTTCGAGTTGATTTTGAAAAAAAAACCCTTTATTGAATAATAAAATAGGAAATTTGGCTTCTCTGTTTTCCATTCCCTTGAGGGTGCTGAATAAATTCTATTACACGCAATATCTTCCAAAGGTAACAGATTTCCATGCGACATTCTATATCGAGCGGGCAAAGTCATAAGTTTTTTTTTTTTGAAATTGTCTTCGGTAAATGGCGGAAAAATGGCTATAAAACATTGAAAGCTCCAATGCAGACGGTAACGATTTTTTAACCAACCGCTGGCTTCAAAGCGCATTGTTCATCGTAAATTTTATTTTACCCTGTCATGTACCATGCGGTATATATTTATGGCGGGTCGGTATTAGTACAAGTTTTTGTGACTCTATGCAATACTCAGCGATCGAGACTTTTCTCGTGGCTTCGTTCTAGAATTCAAATGTGCTCCCGTTGCTCGAAGGAAATTCGGTTGTATTCACGCAGTAGAATATTAAAAATTGTTATGGAACCGTTTACACTAATTTGTGAATAATTTGTTAAATATTTGGAGTTCAATATTTAGGTTAAATAACTTAAGGGGGGAGTCTGGTGTAACTAAGGTATTTTTCCAATGCATATAATTTCAAGATATAATATAATTTTTTTATTGAAACTTTTTTTACATATAAAGGGAAGTTCAAAGAAGAAAATTTGCCATTTTAGATTTAATTTGAATGTATACATATATAGATACAGTAGTGGCAAGGGAAGGATTCGGTCAAAACGGCGGGAGACCTGGAGTCCTGAGAAAATATCGGAAACGTAAAATGAGGAATAATTTTTCTTTAGTAGGTATATAAAATGCGGATGAACCTCAGTTTGAAAAAAAAATTGTTAATTGCAAAAATGGCGGAAGAAAACATGAAAATGAACGATACGTGTCCGCTGTTATTTTGCAATAACTTTATGCTATAATAATAATTCATGAAAAGTCGAGGTTCATTAGCATATAAATTTCATTATCTTCAATGTAAACGTTGAATCAAGTGAATCGGATAAAAATTCGATGAGCTATGCGTCCCGCCAATTTGGAAAACGTGGTTTTGAGAAAAACGCGTTTAAAGTTTTCGGCTAGTCCGTGTTTAGGTGTACCTATTTGGCACTCTCACCGCTCCTAACTATATTTCAAGATCGAATTTGATGCTATAACTTTACAAAAGCATTCTTCACATGTTTAAGAAGATTTTTAAGCAAAAAAAATCGATTTTTTGGACCCGTTACACCAGACTCCCCCCTTAAGTTACGTGTGTGGATATTTGTTTCCATCCAATTGACAATTGTTATGCGTAGACTACTCCGCTTGCGAATGCAAAAAAATTAATTTTGTTTTACTAAATATGCCTTTTCCAAATAGGCGGCGCTGTCAAAAGCTCAAAATGTGGTGAAATCAAGTCAACGATTACTGGCTCTTACGAAATTAATGCTATAGAATTTTATTTTCCATTATAGGAATGTTTAGGTGAATATCAAAACGCATTATACACTTGGTAGATTAAATGAAGCAGCGTTCATTTATTTTCACATTAACAAAATGTTTACTTACCCTGATGTAATTTGTTGAAATGGTTTACCATTTATTTAATATTCAAAAGGTTTGAACTCTATTTATGGAAATAATTTATTTCTTTCATTTTGTACGTTTTTACATTACGAAAGAGCAACACCGTAGATACAGTAAAAGAAATATCTAGACATATGTCAGTGTCTTGCTTTACATCCTACCATCTCCATATTAAATAGACTTGAACAGTCGCATAGGTAACATATGATATATAAACGTAAATAACTCTCAGGCACAGGAGCACAAATAGGGAAAAATAAGTTAAATGTTAAAAGTAATTAAAAACTTCGAAGTTACGGATTACGACAGGAAAATTTAAGTTATTACAAAATGCACAATATTCTCAATTAGAGTTGAGAAGAGTTTTTACAAATTGTATCAAAAGTTCTTTAATTATTATTGGATTTTCAATACTAATGCGAACATTAACTAAAGCCTTGATAGGAATCGATGCATGGCAAAATTAATCTTTGGACAATTGTACCATTATCGATTCCTTTTTTGGCCTTTTAGGAAACATTTCGTAACTCAGTTACCTTTGGTATCCGACAAGTGTTCAGATGTGCCCATAATTATGAAAGTGGTCTAAAGCAAGATTTGAAAAAGATGAGATTTTCAGTTACCTCGCATCATTTTATCTTGCAACACATTTTTTTCTTTATTAACCAAGACCAATAAAATTCCAACTGTCAATATTGCAGAATGTAAAAACATTTTTTGTTTCATTTAAAACAATTTCTTTAAATTTATCGACACAAAAAAATATGACTTAGACCACTTTCATAATTATGGGCACATATTTGCTTTTACGAGACATTAGATTACTTTTTAGCCACTAAACTTTAGAAACAATTAAAACCTTATCAAGGTGATAAAATATCCGAATGCCTCAATTAAATCCTGAAGAGAAATGAATAGTCTAAAAAAATGGATGTTCGCGATATTTATGAATGTGAAGGAAACTTATTGTAGAGACAGATGGGAGCAGAATTAGAACCTTAATACTTGAACTTAATGATTCCCATTCCGGTCACGAAGCATATTGTTCATAGAAAAATAGCTTTGCAAGAATAGGAAGAGGTTGTGAACAATAAAACTCTTTTTCACGTGGGAAATTGTTTTTTCCCAGCGTAGAAGGTAAAGAATTTGGCGATCGGCGAATCCCATTGCACCATTCATGCACAAATGTGCAAATTAGTATGCACAAAACGCGAAGAATTTCTGTCGATCGTATTGCAAAATGGAGTTAACTGGATTTCATAGAAAACGCATTATGGTATTAATGTTTAACGAAGCTGTTCGTAACAATCCAATTTTAAATACATCCGGTGCAACTCGGCTGCGGTTTACGGGTAACGCCTGTAAGTATGGTAATCTACCTACCCATGTAGGGAATGCCGAGCCTTACAACAGGCCCAATGCTTGGCCAATACATTGGTTGCCAAGGATTGGCCACGTGTATCTCGCCAGACTTGGGCCATTATTGGGTGACGATAGGCTGCCATACTTATTCATTTATAGTTTCTGCCATAGCGCGGCGACACTTGGCCAATATATTGGTTGCCAAGGATTGGCAACCACGTGTATCTCGCCAGGGCATTGGTTTCATTCACGGGCCAGCATTGCTTCCAATTATGGACCAAGACCTATAAGCAGTGCTGGGCCGAAGTTATCACCCGTCCTTTAACCGTTATCACGCCAGTGATGGTACCCAGAGCCGCGCCAATACTGGAATGATGACTACCGTTGAAGGGCCAAGCTTGGCCCCATTGTTAAATCCTACATGGGTATTGGTAATCTACAAATTGTCTACTACACAAGACTAACGTAGCTTTGGTAGGGCAAGTGTAGAAATAAATATAAAAATTGGCAAAATAGTTTCGACTGTTTAAAATATTATCAATTGAATTGGGTGGAGGTGATACCCGATCATCTCTGAGAAGCCTAGCCACCCCGATGACCAGAGTAGAGCGACTCCTTGGTTCTGGGTGCACCTTGTTCCTGACAGGTCATGGTTTAAAATAGGTATTTCATGTAAATGCATGTCGAGAATGAAGAATACTCACGGAAGTTTCAAAAACGTATCGTAAGGTGAGGTTGAGTTCCAACGTAATTGGGGGAACATATTTCCATGAATTCTTGTTAACTGCTGAAACGCTCTTAAGAAGCTAGAGCATGCGATGTTTCTGAAATACATTGTTTGAGAAAAACAATGCACTTGAATACGTATTGTCATAATAGCGTTGTACAATGTGACAAGTTACCCACTATTTTCAGCCTACGGTATCTAAAAAGTTATACAACTGTTAGCAGAATTCCAAATAGCCCCACTTGTTGAAAACAGCGATACACAAACATAAGTCTTGCAATAAGCGGACACGATAGCGAGAAAAATACCGAAAGGATAAAGTACTGAAAAATAAATTAAAATATTTGTTATCGTTTTTTAATATGCTCGATGGTTTTTACGATAAAGGAATAAAAAGTGAGAATTATATTCTAAAAGTCCTAACTAGAAAATGGCACTTTTGGGTCAAAAGTGGCATTTTCTTTTAGAAAATCAGGTATTCCAAAGGTGTCATTGGATTTCTCGTGAAAAAAATACACCCCCGTCCATAAGTCACCTCATTTTCAGCACAATTATTATTAAAACTTAGACACAACTCTCTAGCTTGATTTTATTGTTGATTTTGTAATATTTAGGTATTTTACGATAATTTCGGTATGTAAAAATAGAAACAGATATTAGTACAAAAGGCGTGTTTTTGTGAATTTTTTTGGGAAAAATCATTGCAGGTTTCGAACTGTTTTTTTTTCATAGTAAAGGGTATATCTTCGACTGTGTTTCATAATTTTTTTATTGAATAAAATTCACAAATGTAGGAGATACAATGCATTTCCCGGACCGCTAGGTCTTCTGCGGTGACCACTGTATCTTCCACCTGACTCGTCTAAACTCAAAAAATCAAATAGATTATGTTTTTGCATCGTATTATCTAGTACTTGATCGAAGGATTTGAGAAAATATTAATTTTTGAAAAAATGGTTGACCCCTTAATAATTATTTTGCAGAAAGTGAGGAAGTGTCCGGTGACTTATGGACGGGGGTGTACGTCGGTCGCTGGACAGCCGATCAAAGACGGTCTAAAATCGTGCACAAAGGTTACTTTTTGGGCAGGCTACATTTGCAAACTTTGCATCGAATAAACGTGTTTTCGGTGTAAACCATTTTTCTGGAAAAACAGGTATTTTAGAAGTATTTTCATAAAGCAGAATAAATTTTTCTTGAAATATGAATCAAGAGGACAGACGGTTAGAAGAGCACGACGCAAATAGAAGCGTCAATTTAAGGAGAATAAGGTAAATTGGTGATACAATATCTACCATATTTTCCTTTCCATACATCACTCCATTTCTCTAATTATATCTTTACACATTTCGCAGTTGAGATATTATTTATGTCGCTAAAATATAATGCACCACATCTGGAAAGTCTACGAAAATTTTAATTCGCTGTCCCTTCCCTTCGCAAAATTAATCCTTGTTTTTTATTTCCCCATAATTTTTTCTAAAGGTACAAAGTTGTTTTTCCCTTTCGTGAAAAATCGTATTTTTTAAGATGCGTCAAAAGTGCGATACTGTCGATGACTCGGATTATTGCTCACGTCTGATATTTCAAAGTTCCACTTTTCTTGCCGTGCATACTCGAGCCTTACGAAGCAAAGCGTATGCTTTCGATGAGAAAATCTCGCATTTTTCCTAACTAAACCCTTGACAGGCGAATTTCAACGCGGTATTACGATTTTAATACGCTTAACGTCAAAACTAATATTACGTCAGACGCAGGCTAAGATATTTACTGTGTATCCTTCCTCTCGGAGCGCACAGGTTGGAGCACTGCTTCGTATACCGTTTTTTATGAATATATATTAAATGAGCAGTAAACCTATTATATAAAAGCCACTTCAGCAACTTGACATTTTATGTAGTTGAATTAAAAGGAAATAAGAACACATTGCTAGCTCGTTCCAGGGTAACATTGTGTACAGTGTACCGCGTGCCTCTAGGAATAGTTTCATAGCGAAAAGGTTAGATTGAGATTGCTGGATATGATGTTGTCCTGGAATCGCAACGGGTGGCCTCTTTACCTCGAAAACACAGCATCATGTGTATGAACTGTAAGCATCGTCACCGGAAAAGAGAGATGTAACTTACGCATATATACCAAGTGCCTTCCCTTCTCTCTCTTTCCGCGCTCCTCTCTCTTACTCTTCCTTTCACGTATGTCCTTTCATTCTCTGGAGCGGTATAAGGATGAAATATCGAGACCAGACCACCGTGTATCACGTTTTTTTTTTTGACAAAGTATAAGATATATCCTTCCTGCTCAAAGTAGTGGATCTTTTTTCCACTCGATTGTTTCAGCATGAACCCTTTACCTACACTCCTTTTGTAATTCTCTCAAAAAATGAGCCTTTTATTTTTCCACATTTTAAGGAATCGGAAGATTGTATCGTCTAAAGAAAATTGTCACTGGGTTTCCTATTATTTAATTAACTGAGGACAATTGTGGCCTCACGAAAAATATTATTGCAGAAATAGAACATATTGATTATTTAAAAAAAAATCTTTTTTACATTTATTTTTAACTGAAATAAGTTTTACTACGGAAATAAAAAATTAATAAAATGCTTGTTCTACTTCTTTGATTTCCCGAATAACTTTATGTTAAATAAGTCATAGGAGTTTTGGAATTTCCCATGGACTTTTTCATAACTCCGACCTGGCATCAGGGTTGAATTACGCTCTGTGGTTTTACGAAGAGCGAATCCCCATTCGTCTTGTAACCACGGAATTTGTAATACGTGACAAATGCAATTCCAGTAATGACGATACCAAAATTCCAGTGAAATGATAGAGTTTCCTCATTCGAAAATTTCATTGAGGAATCACAAAAGCCGTATTCGTATACAAATGTATTTTTGTATTTTGGTAATCCTGCACCTCATTTCTTTCCTCGGTGTCTTTCACGTCATTTATGGTGCAGAATGCAGGGAAGAAACAGATAACCCAGTTTCTTCGTCTTTCTCATGTTGTTTCGCTACAATTTTTTGCATGCAACAACTATCTGCAACCGGTTTTATAAAAACTAAGAAGTTCGTTAACTGTAAGCACATTTACTCGTGGTAACTACACATAACTGTGAACCATTGTTTTTTGTATGCAAATGTGGCTTAAAAGGGATCACACTACTATAATGAAATAAAGCAAAACATGTGCCTCGAAAACAAAGGTGCCCATATTTTTGCTCAGCCGATAGTGCAATCAAATACAGAGATGTGATTTATTCGCAATCGGACCTGTTTAAAATGAAAATGCAAATTTAAAATTCCGTCTTTTAATTTTCTATTTTAAATGCCTCTTTCCAAGTTTACATTTTCATTGAAATAGTTTTTACATTCACTTTCTGGTTCCGAAAATACAAAATGCATTATGGAGGCTGTCGCCTTTTAGTTTAACGTATGCAAGAGCAAATAACTCGATCCCTTAAAATCGTACAATTTTTGATTTCGCAATTCCCACGTTAAAAATGTAGTTTTTAATTTTTGTATCGACTACTTACGTTATTTGTTAAAAACTAAGTAGGTATCAATTAATGTTTAGCGAGTACAATTATCGCTATACAAGTGTATTCGGTTGGTGCATAATTAACGTCGATTATTTTGCCGTTTTCTTTCGGAAGTAATCGTCGTTAATTATGCAACACATAAAACATTATCACCGCGTAAATGAAAACTATTTTATTTTTGCAGAATTTACTATATGCGCTATATTTTTTTGTAAGTTACCATTTTACTCGAAATTAGTAATATATAATTTTTAAACAAACGTAGATAGCGTATTTGGTAACAATTGAGATGGCGCTATTAAAATTTGTTTGCTTTTGCCTTTGCTGTCGCAAAAATTCAGCTGAGCGGAAGCAGGTGAGTTAAACGTTTAATACGTGGGGCAAAAAAAAGAGTCTCTTAAGGGGTTACATCTAGTTGGCGGCCGAAAAAAGGCGTGATTTTGTGAATTTTTTTTTGGGAAAATGATTGCAGGTTTCGAACTGTTTTTTTGTTCATAGTAAAGGGTATATCTTCGACTATGTTTCATAATTTTTTTATTGAAAAAAATTCACAAATGTAGGAGATACAATGCATTTCCCGGACCGCTGTTCAAAAAAGGTCTTCCGCGGTGACCACTGTATCTTCCACCTCACTCGTCTAAAATCAAAAAATCAAATAGATTATGTTTTTGCATCGTATTATCTAGTCCTTAATCGAAGGATTTTAGAAAATATTAATTTTTGTAAAAATGGTCGACGATTGAACGTGAAAGTCCAAATTATGATGAATAAATCACTTCATTTTCGTCGACCATTTTTTCAAAAATTAATATTTTCTCAAATCCTTCGATCAAGGACTAGATAATACGATGCAAAAACATAATCTATTTGATTTTTTGATTTTAGACGAGTGAGGTGGAAGATACAGTGGTCACCGCAGAAAATCTAGCGGTCCGGCAAATGCATTGTATCTCCTACATTTGTGAATTTTTTTCAATAAATAAATTATGAAACATAGTCGAAGATATACCCTTTAGTATGAAAAAAAAAACAATTCGAAACCTGCAATCATTTTCCCCCCCAAAAAAAATTCACAAAAACACGCCTTTCTTTCGGCCGCCAACTAGATGTAACCCCTTAAACAAATGCTTCCTCTATCCAATAATTCAGGTCATTAATTCTGCGGACATTTTTCAAACATCCTCGTTCCACTTTGCAAGAGTGGCTCTGATAAATGGACAAAATAACTTTGTTAGAGTCTTTATCCCACGACAACTAGTTTTCGAAATATAGAAACGTACAGTTGATTGAACAATCGTCTACAGTACCGTGTAATGAAACATCACAATGGCACTTTGTGCCTACACTTTTCGATCCTATAATTACATAAATATATGTATATACTCGTGAGTAACAAGAAATCCATCGTTCAAAAAATATTTCTAATAAGTTAAATTGGAAATAAATCGTGGAGTGCTGAGAGGCGAATAATGAGGCTGTCACGTCACCGGATAATTTCTGCGAGATAAATTTCATACTACAATGGGGAAATCAAGCGGAAGATTAAATATCAAATTCGTTCGTTCACTGACTCGAACATTTTACACTTAATCGGCAGGAAACTACTGCCTTTTAAAACTGGCTCTTGCTATTTCAGTACACAATCTCTTAGGCGAAACTTCGCCAGTCGGCAATTCTACTGAATACTGGTGATATTGATGGTGCTACCGTATCTGACGTTCCTCCTATTATCGGCATACGCTGTAAACGCTTCAAATAAAGTAACGATTTATTGCAGAGACTCTCTTGCCCCAAAGTTATCCATTACTTCGCCAGACGAGTAAAAAAGCAATTCGGGAGATCAATATACAAATATCGGGGTACCGAAAAAATGGGACTAAGCAAAACCAATAGTTTTTTGAATATTCTCTGTTAAATATTTCGGCCGTTGAAAAAAAAGACTTTTTAATTAAAATCAGTTGTCCTAAGAACACCAATTAACATTTTGAAATATATATATATATTTTTATTTTCTTAAAATTCGAGTACGAAGGTCAAAGTTTGGATATATTCTATATAATTTTCCGTAAATAGCGATAAAAATTAATGTTTGACAATATATTATATAGCACATATAAAAAATTAGTATTTTTAAATATTAAGGGGGGAGGGTCAAGTAAACAACCATTTTTTCTCGAATTATTTTTGAAGAGTGCGTAATATATATTTATTTAAAACTAATTACTTGTTATTGTGTAACATCTAAACAATCTATATAAATTATTTCACGGCAAAATATTCATAGATTACTGAACAGCAGCTAATTTAAATTTACTTTGTGCAACGCACAGATCGCTCTAATTATCTGAAATCAAAGATTCATCAATTTTTCGTTAAAATATAGTAATGCGCTTTGCGTGAACCCATTTGAAACAAAAAAAATTAAAAATTAAAAATTCCACGCCACGTTAAAAAAGAAGTCGCAAAATCTTGTTATAAAAAAATGATTAAAAACATTGTTTATTTCAGTTTTTATAAAAACCTTTAGGTTCATGCAAAGGAGAATAGTTTAGGGAATATTTTGTGCAAAATTTCATAGCAATCGGCTGAGAAATCTCTAAGCTACATTGCGCGGTACGCAAAATTTTGCGTTTCGAGAAAAATGCGTTCAAAGTGCACCGTACCGTTCGCAGCGCATCACTTTAACGACTCTGTAGGTGTACTTAGACTTAGAATTTTTAACTGAAATAGCCGGAGCACTTTGGCCAGATGGTAAACTAATTTTCTAAGCAAAAAAAAAAAACGTCAAAATTTGTAATTTCACTTGACCCTCCCCCGTCAATATTTTATCTTCGTTCTTGTTACAAGTATTTGTAAAATTTCGCTTTCTAAGCTGACAATGAGATTGCAGCAAAATCAGATTCAACTACAAAAACTTAGGCCAGTGTCATATAATACAGTATATATAATAAAAGAAATGCGCACCTAGGAAAAATCATGAAAATTTTTTTTCATTTATCCTGTTATTAGTTTATGAAAAATGTGAGCAATTCGCAATAACAAAGTATGCATTTACGATTTTTGCTAGCACCATTTTTATAGGAAATAAAATTGCGAGCGTTATCAGATATTTAGGTCGTATAGCAAACTTTACAGTTCGTTGCCATTATTGCAGCTCTTTTGTATTATGAATTAGTCAAAATGAGAAATTATGCAAAGTTCGAGAAAATCGTTTTTGGTATTATTCGCCAACTAGGTTGAAGTTGGGGATTTAACATAAAGAAGAAACTTTCAGCTTTGTGAGATTAACTGAATTTCAAATAGTATAAAATGCGTTCATGTATACATATATTGTTCGTTCTGCTACAGTCAGATTACATAATCTGTAGCTTTACCTTGCAGTCCCTTAATTCGCCTTTTGTAATGCAAAATTTTCCAACAGATTTCTATAGAAAATGAAAAAAATGATTCTTTCATTAGTAGTAACAAAAGGCATTCATCATTTTTGACTCTTCGGTACAACTTGCAGCGTTACAAAAATAGCTGCGAATGTGTTTTCTACGTAACGGAAGGATATTAAATATGAGTATTTAAAAATATGTACAACGCTTAAGTAAAAAAACTCATCATACTTCATCTTGTCATTACACATATTGTTACTGTTTTTTTTTTCTTTCACATCCACTGAATATGCATGATATTCCAATTACTACGATTTCTTGCATACACACGGAAATTCATCACGCCAAGTTGTACTATCATTGTTGTCACCGTCACTTTCAATATTTTTTTCGAAATTCCTCATTTTTAACCTCTAAATCAATTACAAAAGAATTTCGCATGCTCTCGTAGCAAATTTGCGACACTTCGCATATTTGCACCGTTATCGGTTTTGTGGGAATAAATTTGTTTCAGGAAAATATTATACTTCTTTAGCACCTTCTTTACTACATTAGCCATATCTTGAGCATTATCCGAGCAAACTACGTAGTATTATCCCCTCCCATAAATACTGTGGGTTTTAGAAATAATTTTTAATTGATCACAAAATTGTATACTTTAACTTTAATCTAAAATATATCTTTCATTATTTTTCTTCATATCTTAATCTTAATTTGTTAACACTCAGCAATAATAGTTCTTCGGCATCGGACTGAAAAATATTCAACATTTATATTGCCACTCATCCGAGTTCAATTTTTAATTGCACTGGAATTCAACTGGCAGAATTAAAGAACTGTAACAGCTTCCAGAAGAGTAAATCCTTTCCATTTGTGATTACCTCTATAGTCTGGATAAGTAATCTTATTGATTGAGTGATTGAGTTCAATTAGAAAGTGAATTATTGAGAATCCTAAATGTCAACCACAATGAAAGTAGAAGTAAAAGGGTTCGGCTTATAATCAGGTTTTAGATTCTAGTCTACGTTGACATGAAATTAAACTTTCATTTATTGAACGTTTTTCAATCATAACATTGGTAATGGGTAAGAATGTGGTTACGCAATTGTAGTAACAGCGTGTTGTAGAATTTACTACGATGCGATTTTGTGTGTGCATATCTGTCTAGAACAAGATCGAGCGTTTTCTATGGAATGAATTTCTACATGGAAATATAATTTAAAGTGAATTTGCCAAAAAAAGTGTTGAAAAGTTGGAAGAAGCTTGTAAGGGTTTAACTCATAGGGAAACATAACATTATTAAAGTACGAAATTATAAAAGAATTTCTGTTTTTTTTTGGCCTATAAATTTGAGTTTCAACAATTAAACAATAAAAGAATTATCAGACTTTAAAATAAATGCTATCGCTTGCTGTGTAGGTCATCTTTGAGCCTACATGGCATGGAGGTAAATAATAAAGTAAATAATAGAGGTACAAAATAGTGCAAATTTCAATTTTCTATTAGATTTCGAGAATATCGACAATGAAAATGGATACCTCGGAAAAAAATACATACTACCCCTTCCTCCAAAAATGGGGTGAAAATTAAAGTTTCAAAAACGAGGTTGGACAAGTCATTTTTAGGGGTAATTTTTCCCGTGGAATCGATTCCAAAGGTCAAATTTGATAAAATCCTAACGAAAGTTAGAAAAAAGTAGGTTTTTTGAGGAAAAATCGCATTTCCCGTTGGATTTCGGGAATTTGGACGATGAAAATGGATCTCCCGAAAGTGCGCAAAAAATGTTTCGAAAAGTCGATTTTTTTGGGCACACCATCGGGTAAGCGTCCCCCGAAAGTAAACAATAACGGTACAAAATATCGAGAAGATGTAAATCACCGTAATAAAAAAGAACTCCGAACATTTAAGAAAAATGTACAAGAGTTGGTTAAACTTTTGATTTAATTGTACGGGAAAAGAACACTATACGAGATGCATAAAAATTGTATTATACATACTCGCGTTCTCGGTACAGGTTTATGTATTATTCAGTATCATAAGTGAATAAATTCCGAAAAAAGTATATTATGCAAATATCGCTTACGTTGCGAAACATATTCATGATTCTAATAAGCTGTTAGTGTGGACTAGTAAGAAAGTTTGTAAAAAAAACTCTGTTTATAAATGGTTGCTCTCTTACCTCGGAAGTAACAAAATGATTTGCTCCGCGAAAACAATTTTTTTTCTAATTTCGACAATGGCAATTCGACCCATATTGACCGAGATAATTTCACTCTCTTGAGTAAGTGCAATTTAATAAACATTTCCTATAACATCAGATCCCTCTTTTTTATCACTGCGGGGTTAGTTATTTCGCATGTCGTAACATTATTTCGGTGACTTAAACATCGAAAGGATGTATCTCGTAATTATATATAAAATATAAATACATACCTTATCGGACAGCCAAATTAGTTTATACGCGTTCGAAAAAAAGAAATGAGTGAAGGAAATGACTAAATCGTTGCCATGAATATTATTTTCATTACACTAGTCAACAACTGTGTACCATTGAGACTGCCACTTATGTAACTATCTATTTATTTTGTTCGTGTATAATTTTACGTATATTTAAGTAACAGCCACTTGGAGTTTCATTTCACATGTGCTACTTTATAAGCTTTCTCAACAAGATAAAGCATTGAGCACCTCTGCAAGGCCGTTCGGAGGCCGTTAAGCCACTGGGAGGCAACGACTTTGTTACAAAGTTATACATACAAATATGCGTATGCATAGGTATTAACAAGCATCCTGCACCCCATTGTTTCCTGTGACGATGAACAATGCAATATAGTTAAATTGCATGTTGCGTACGATTTTTCCGGATTCCGTCCAGTGACTGCCGTCAAAGCAAGTGACAAAGTCCTTTAGCACCCTTTGCAACTATAACTGTAAACCGAAGCTTTACGATACTTTTCAAAGACCTTTAATAGATGCTTTCAGAAAGAATTACGATATGTCTTGAGAACCGTACCTCTAGTACGATTTTTCTAACGGCAAATTAAAAATGCCTTGTCCTAAAATAGAGTATCATTAACCTGCTGGCGGCCGGGATTTTTTTCGGATATGTTCGAATCATGGCAACACCACTATAGTGGTGTTGCCGGCCGCCAGCAGGTTAAACTTGCAAAAATGGGATTGTACAACTCATTTCTAGGAATCATTTCGCGCGTGGAATCGATTCCAAGGGTCTATTTTCAAGAAATGCCAGCGGAAGTCGACAAAAAAAAGTTTTTTTTGCGAGAAAAATCGTCTTTCTGATGAGATATCGGGAATTTTAATAACGTGAATGGTTTTCTCGAAAAAAATATGTCGAATAAAGGTTTTTCGAAAGTGCCCAAAAGTTAATTCTAAAAGTCGAATTTTTTGGGCATTTTCGTGTAATTTGGCCTCCCCCCAAAAATGCCAGTAAGATATCGAATGGTAAAATTTATTCTCAACTTTCTACAAAATATCCTTTTTTTTAAACTTCAGATTCACATCAAGGTAGGTTCCAATTGAAACCTTAGAAACAATGGGGATCAAAAGCCCTACAGTTGTAATCAGTGTACGGCAAAGCAGTGTGTTAATGTATTGACGAAGGTACCCTTCTTATGTTACAAAATTTGTTGTACCTATATATATTTCAAGCAACTAAGATTTTTGTAAGCTTCTATAATGCAACGTAACAAATATTGCCCAAAAAGTCTAAAATACAAACTTCTTTTTTAATTTAAGATCACATTTAGTATATTGTTAATTTACAATATGCTACAAGTGTCTCACAAAATTTTGTAGTATTAGTATAATAGTAGAGATGGGTATAACATATTTTAAAAGTTAAAAGAAAATAAGTACCTTCATCTTGAGTTCTGTGAAAACGGTTCATCAACATCAACCCAAAAGCAGGGTAACAATATGCAATCATTTACAAGTGCTTATACGATGGATCTGATGGTTAGAATTCTGTCATAAGCCGTAGGTTTTACGAGAGCAACCACTACTACACAGAAACATACTTGTTTCATGTACGTACAACTAAAACCACCGTGTCACTCGAATGGCTTGTTCTCTTCAGAATACTATTGTTTGCAGTTAACCTCACACTGTCCGTAATAATCTCTGTTTTTCATGAATTGCAAAACTTCGAAACGAATAGTAAAATAATTTTTCAATTATTTATATCTCTATTTCCAACTCCAACATCGAGGAAACCGACTGGAGATTTTGTAATTATATATAGTATCTATTCACCTTGCCACTCTGTATTCGGTACAGTAGAATCTCCGTACAAGATACCACAAGAGACCGGAGGGGAATATAATTCCGAAAATTACCGTTCCCCCACTCAGCGACCTGCTACGCCGGAGAGGAATAAAACTCACGTCCTTCGTATAAGATACCATGCGAAATAGTTTAAAGTTAAACCGATAATGCAGGTTGCTTTGTATTCCATATCCTTTTCCTTCTTTTTTTTGTCACGTGACTAGAAGTTCGCAAACGAGGAGTTCTCGCAGTGTTGTCAAGAAAGAAAGAGAGAAGAAAAGTTATTTTTACCGTTTATGCAATTATCTCACGTAAGTAAATCAATTTTAAACATACTAGCCCAGTGCGTCACGGACACGCCACTTCCCCGACAAAAAACTACGTTTACGAGTCATTGAAAGTTCTCTATGAATTTTAAACAAAACAAAATTAAAATGTGATCTTAAATAAGTAATAATTTATGATAATAAATAAAAAAAATCGTTATGTGTAAATAATTCACATTTTTGCTCATTTATTTCCGTGGTATCTTGTACGGAGTACGGAACTCCAAACATTCAGAGGCGAAGAGGCATTAAGAGTGGGAGTAGTGGATTAGCGAAGGGGAACCCGTGGTATCTTGTACGAAAGCATTCGGAGGTATCTTTTACGGAGATTCTAATGTACTTTTTTCCGAACAATTTCGCAACAATACTTTTTTTTACAGAAAAAGTAGTTCTCGGAAAAAAATATTAAGAAAAAAAATAGTTTACCAAACATTATTCATACGATAATATGTGCGTATAAAAATTCTATTTTAATTTACGCCTTCTTCCGTAACACGTAAGGACTCGGACTCCGATACTTGAACAGAGACCCGGCTCCACCGTTCGTGCTAACGCCCGGTGTTCAAGAGTTAACTATTACCATCTAACCAGTGACAACTATTTGTTGCAATCATACCCAGTATAATGAGCGTAGATAAAAAATTCCAAGTCTATTATAAACTCCCTACACTGAACTTCACGATCAGTTACAGAAACAACTGCTCTTTTCCTCGATATTCAAATTCTTTTAAATAACCAACCCGTATATATGCGAATTAAAGCATTTCCGCTTTCAAAGTTTAATAATTTACCTTCGTTGGAGGAAGTTTTTACTACTGCCTCCCTCCCTCCCTCAGTTTTGAAAAGTTCACCTCACTAATGGTTAAATATTTAGCATTATTATTATTATTAAATACACTTAATTATATGTAATACTAGACATTCTGTACATTTAGTAATTACGTTTGAAATATAGTAGCGCGCCGAACTTGGATATACTTACTTAACAAAGAAAAAAAAAAGAACTCGCGTGCATTTAATCATTTATTCCTTTTTTCATTATGCAAACACATTTTTAATTTTTATTCCTATTCTTTTTATGTGTTATGATAATGATCTCATTGACAAAAAATCTCTGTGTTATTAAATAGTGTGTTATTAAATTTATTCTTTATTTCCTGATACACGCCTAGTCGACATTTCTGTAAACGGATCCTTGCATTTATTTTCTTTAATGCACGTAGAAATTATTATCCTCACAGACATATATTGCAAAAAACAAAATAAATAAACACAAGATATTAAAATATTAGCACAAAATTGGTAGTAATAAATTAGCGCACCGCTAAATAGAAAATTGCAGCAATAAAAGGTTACTGTAAAATTCATAGTATAGAAACACCAAATTGTATCACTAAATGCGATATTAACACTTTCTACTGCGCTGATTATACGTAATCAAAAATCCAAAACCAAAAACATAGAATTATAAAAAAAAATGGATTTCCTTAATTGTTACCAAATTTTTTACAGACGCATAATTGCTCTACTAAGCACCTCCCGTTTGTGGATTTCAAAAAAAGATTAAATTAAACCTCGAAAATAATTCTAAATTATAATTCTAAGAGGTGTCTTTTGACACCTTCGATAGAAGGGAATCCGATACTATGAGACAAAACACGTCAAGTGAGCACCCCTAAAAACCACTAGGTCGTCGATTTTTACGAAACATGAATCAAATGAATGCTTATACCATTACTAAAAATATCCTCAAAGGAATTTGCAAAATTTCATTTGGGGAATTGCAACTGAGAACAGTCACAATTGCCCAAATGACTAAAAATGCCCCAAAGAAGAAGTTACGGTCAAGCGTTCGAGCGTAGAGTAAACTTGAATCGAAGAAAATTGATGCTAAGTTACAGAGTATATCAGGGAGTCAAATTTTTTTGCGGTTTCTTAAAACTGAAGGTCGGAGGAATATTTGGCGCCCAAAATCAAAAAAATCAAAGCATGAGAACATTATTAAAAATTCAATTGTTTATTAACTTGTTATAAATAAATAGGTAAATAAATAAATTCATAAATACTGTTTATTTTATTTAAAAATATGAACTTTAATGAACCTCTCATCAAATTTTCATAACGTTTCGTTAAAAATTGTCCGAGTAATTAATTTTTTAATTAAAAGTGATTAAAATATTTAAACGTACGTATCAATAATAAAAATTGAAATTTTGCAAAATCCTTTGAGGGTATGTTTAGTAGTGGTATAAGCATTCATTTGATTTATGTTTCGTAAAAATCGACGACCTAGTAGTTTTTGGGGGTGCTTACTTGACGTGTTTTGTCTCTATGTGCCATTATAGATTCAGTAGTCCTGGTACTTTATATTGTTCATTAGAGATTGTCTTTGATTGTCACCGTGTTGAATCTATGGATGTATATACTATATTCGGTTCGTAACTCAGAAACGATCGCAAGGATTAAGATCTAACTTGGTACATGTCTTCTAAGGATCGTGAAAGATTAAATAGCTATGGCGTGTGTTTACCATGTTTCGCTATGTTTAGTTATGTCATGTTATACTATTTTATGTTACCTATATACGTCTTTCAATATCCTCAGATAGTTACAAATGTATACGGAACGTTATCATATATATGGAATGTGCTAATTGTAAAATAAAAAATAAGGCAAAAAATTTTGCAAAAAGATCTAACATTTGAGCAAATATTTTTTGTTATAATTCGAGTTTTAATTACAATACCCTTTTTTACAATGTTACATAAAACTAGTGCTTGAACTACTCAGCCCCAGTAGCTTATTACTATTGTGGATTAACAAGAAATATTTTTCCGTAAGGTAAAAGTCACCAGAATTTTGTCACTCTCGGTACTTGTGTCTTCTACACTTTTCGTTGAAGTAATAATCATTGCAATTTAAACGATAATTAAGAAAATACCAAAGAGATTAAGTTTAGTGATCTTTACTGCCTAAATGGAAGGTCCGAAGGACGGAGATAAACATTTAGTTTAATCACGATAATTATTTCCATTACTTTTAAAAGAACACTAATATTTCTTCTAGTTAGCAGCGTAAAGGTGAAGGTTGCGGTAGAAACTCAAGATGACTTCAAAGCATGGGATCCGATTCTTGACTATATGTGGTGCTTAACTTACATCGCCGTAACTATCATTGCAGCACTACAGACTGAATTGTAAATTACTATAACGTGCTCTACGTGCAAATGATTTATGCAGACATTATTTATAGCATCTAAGTCGAGGAGTCTCTTTTTTAGGATTCTTCTTTGCCAATAAAAGTGAACAAATTATTTTTAAACAATCCATTGCAAGTAGAACAAATTTCTTAGATGTCTAAGCGAAAGTGACACGCACTTGTTTATGCAAATTTTTGGTGCATATGGGCTCAACCTGAAAATTGGTGGACCCCAAGCACCCTTGGAGGTGGATACAATAGAATCTCCGTACAAGATACCACAAGGGACCGGAGGGGAATATGATTCCGAAAAAAGAAGAAAATTACCGTTCCCCCACTCAGCGGCCTGTTACGCCGGAGAGAAATAGATCTCACGGTCTTCGTACAAGATACCATGCAAAATAGTTTAAAGTTAAACCGATAATGTAGGTTGCTTTGTATTCCATATCCTTTTCCTTCTTTTTTTTGTCACGTGACTAGAAGTCCGCAAACGAGGAGTTCTCGCAGTGGTGACAAGAAGGAAATAGAGAAGAAAAGTTATTTTTACCTTTTGTGCCATTATCTCACGTAAGTAAATCAATTTTAAACATTTGAAACACATCAAATAAGGCTTGAGTTCATGTCCCCGACAAAAAACTACGTTTACGAGTCATGGAAAATTCTCTATGAATTTTAAACCAACAAAAAATTAAAATGTTATCTTAAATAATTAATAATTTATGATAATAAATTTTAAAAAATCGTCACGTGTAAATAATTCTCATTTTTTCTCATTTATTTCCGTGGTATCTTGTATGGAGCGAGCGACTCCAAACATTCAGAGGCGAAGGGGCATTAGGAGTGGGGGTAGTGGATTAGCGAAGGGGAACCCGTGGTATCTTGTACGAAGAGAATCGAAGGTATCTTGTACGGAGATTCTACTGACCTTCGAAAAAAAGTTCTGATTGATACACATCTTGGTGGGAATGCGAAGAGAAACGAATACACATATAAAGATTGCATTCATCGCAAGTTCAGCAAAAGGTTACTGAGGAATAAAAATCTTTGCATGCACATAATAAACTTTTGCTTTTCTTTACCTGTGGAGTTTTCTTTATTTTTGTTACTTTCGTTTCTGTGTGTACCTATTAGTTAGAGTACGCGGCTATTTTCAAGACGCATGAAGGGTTTATTCGCACGTTTTTTGACGCACTCCCTTCTCATAAATCTACACGCGATTCTTACACTAGATGGAGTGATTATAGGGTACTATAATTATCTAAAGTCAGATATACCCCCTCTAGTGTGCGTACAGTCGAGAGATCACGTACGTACTGTGCTATTCGTACGTTTTTAAAAGTAATTTACCTGCAATTATTTGCCCAGAGTCAAAAGGGCGTAATACTCGTATGTAATAAGAAAAATTACCAAGTTTTGATTCTTGATGGGTAATTGTTGAACAGGGACGTCATAAAAAAGTAAGACCGCAGCTAATGATTCCACCGAGGACGCTGGGAATTGGCTTTTTAAGCAAATGCGTAAAAAAACACAAGAACCTTTGGTTAAAAATTGACGTTTTCCTAAATATTACTATTTTTCCACGAAACGACAATATTTCTGGCATCCTGATACAGATAGAGCCCATAAATTAGTGTCATAAAAATGGAATTTAAAAAATGATTTAAGTAAAATAGATGATTGGTTTTATAAAAAATGCGTGAGGTGCAAGCATGATTTTTAGCAATAGTTTGAAATCTGGTAGGAATTATTACCATATTATTGGTTAACATTTTGAGAAACACTGATACTTTCTAACGCATTTGAATCATTAGCGGGTACATGCTGCCTCAAATGACGCTCGGAGCTGTAAAATTAACAATTGAGTGAAAGGAGTATTTTTATAATTTACTTCGTTACACTTTTACTTTCTAATAATTTTTTATGAATTTATAAATAATGTTGGATGGAATTCTTCGTTGTAAATAAAGAGCAAGATGTAGGTAGTCGTCTTTTTTTAAATATCTTTTTATTAACTTTTAGGTGTTATTGCGATATCTCACAATCAGTTGGACAAGAACTTCACTAAGGAGAAGTGAAGGTCCCTGGTTCAAATCCAGGTCGCGGATTATTTTTCCATGTATGAGTTTTCGCTTAAAAAATGCGAGTAAAAAGGGGTATACATTAATTGCTTAGTGTTGGTATTACAAAATTTGCTAATAAAAAATAATTTCAGTTGATTTAGATTAAGTTTCCAATCTAAATCTCGACCCAGACTACATTCCATCGCAATAGTCCCAATTTGATTTACTTCATTAGTAAAAATTAACAATAAAGTCGTCAAACCAGAAAAATAACACCTCAAAATTAATATTAAGTATCGCGACTAAAGGAAACAACCCAAAAATCATATCTTTTTATTATTAGACGTTTCGATCCAACTTTCCAGACCTTCATCAAGACAATAATCCGCAGTTCGTGGATATTATCATCTTTTTTACAAAAATGTTGTTTTTGTCACATAATAATCAAAAAATAAACAAAAGACTACGTCTTGGTCTCAATTTACAACGAAGAATTTTATCCAACATCATCAATATATGGACCAACGAAGAATTCTATAACTAAATTTATAAATAATTCGAAGCAGATATTTTTGGGTAATGAAAGAACTTATAACTGAAATAAAATATTATTTCACGCAAGACCCGGAATAACAATGCTGAATCCAATTTGTAAGTAATCTATTTTTCATTATAAACACTCCCAGAGCAGTTTTACCTCGTACATCGTTTGTTAAGAATTTTCCCAGTATAAATTTCAAAGATGTTGATGGTGTTGGTATAAAGGTTAGCATGACGTTAACGGTTCATTGCAAAGACCTCCGTATAAAGTTTTCAGTAGACATAATCGAAACTAGTGGGATGTGGAAAGTATAACAATTAACAACCAGAAGTGGTAAGTCGTGAAATTAATGAGCGTAATTGCGAGGCGGTGAGGATGACTAGCAGATGCTTCCCGCATATGCAACGACCATTGTACAATTCTACTATTTAAACTATTTAACTTACTTAGAGCATACATGGTATAGTTATATTTGATTGTCGGGTTGGTCTGGACCTATGTACCCACACTTTCCTTTTTTTCTCTTTCTTCTACGAAGTACATACGCAAAAGTCGTAATGAGAGCTAAAACTGGTGTTTTACCTTATACGTTACTTAGGTTACGTCGAGCTACCGTTACTTTTGTAACTTAAGTACGAGTTCGTCTCTAATTGCTAATACGCGGAAAATCGTGCGATTTAATGTATCGTTAAGGTTTTGGAAACGACTTTTACCGTACCATTCTTTTAACACTAGAACTTCCGCCAGTCGAGACGTAGCTATCTCTACTTAAAAAAATTGCTTTTATTTTAAATGAATAAAACAAAATTATAGTTCATTATATTAATCCTTTAGCTATCCCTCCAAAAGTCATTACATCATTGCGAAAAAACAAAATATAATACGAAGTAGGAATAATAAAATAAAATTGTCAAACCAGTCAAAATGACTGGTGTGGTAGTTCCAGTGTTAAGTTGATGATACAAATTCCGCAGAAATTCTTCAAAAGTGTTGTAGGGCGGAAGGACTAATAAGCCAACAACTTTTAGTGAATCGAATTTTTTGTTGTCGACCGGATAAGCAAGAAGCTCTTTAGTTTTACCCTTGAGCTGGTAACGCCAAATGAGGAAAGAGGCAATGTGTAATTGGAAACGTCGTGTCATTCTATTCCATTATTCCTTCCCTCTAAATCTGGACCAACCCCAGTAGAAATCTTCAATTCTTCATGAAATTCTAGTAGAAATTCATGAAGAACGCTAACTTAGAAACTTTTTCTACACTCTACGTAGAAACTTTTGTAGAACCTTTTTTTCCTTCTCACAAACTTTTTCTACATTTCGTGTGAAAAAAGCTACTACGAACGAAGGGCGAAATTTCGCTAGTGTCGCCTATAAAACTTACGTTATTCGACTTGAGTCACTTTTTTGTGGAGTTGCCATATATCCAAAATATGAAGATGTAATTTTATTTGAATGTAGCCTTTATTTGAATAAGAATAATTGAAAATGAAGAATAACAGCTTGATGTCGTTATAATAGGACTACGCAGAAAGTACCGGTGGAAGCTGAAAAGTTGGGAATCACCATTTATTATCGCTTCGAGACCTACATTACTTCTCAAAAATATGTGGACACTTGCCAGGTTCATGAAATTTGTGATACATTATACATATTTTTATTATTAAACAACGTTTGTTGGTAAATTCTATTAAAAATATGTATTTTATGTATTCTAATAGTATGTACTAAATTAACAATATAGTTATTTAATTTTGTTAAATAAATAAACATCTATTCGGTTGGTAGAAAATTGCGTTGGGTGCGTACAGTTCGTAAAGTGTCCACATACTTTTAAGCGGCAGTGTACGTAATGGTTATTAAAAAAAATTTGTTAACACGAATAAGTGTCTGCCTTCAGCGTGCACATTTCACATTCCACGGTATTACTAAACTGAGAAAATTACAAGAAAGCGAAAAAGTATAAATATTCCGAAAAAGAATATTCAGTTTAAAAATCATAAACTAAAAAAGTGATTTTGGGTTCTGGATAATCAAAGTTAGAGCTGTGGTAGCCTAGTGGATTTGACACCCGACTTCACATGCAGGAAAACCAAGTTTAAATCCCAACCGTGTACCACTTGAACTGTTGTTCTAGTTGTACCTACTTCAGCCGTGATTCTAGTGATTCGAATTTCACCCTAAATGTTGGCTGCAAGAGGGATATTTTTTGTCTGAATCCTAATATTTACCATCAATTCCAGTGTCACGACCAATAATCCCTGCTATTCAAATTACACTTATGATTTCACATCGACGATTTGTTAATTTTTTTTAATCGATATTACAATTCCTAGTTTTCGGTTATTCAATTTCCCTTAGAAAATATTGACCCTAAAACTTGTTATAAAAACGTACATTAATTTTTCGCTTCGGGTATGAGATCTTTTTCTATGTAACATAAAATATTGAAAAAGGCATAGCTACGAATAGCAACAAAACACGTTAACCAGGTTTTCTGTAGGAAACGTTCATCTGCGTCAGATTATGGAAAAGAGAAATTACATCGATATACAATGACTCAGTCTTTCATAACATAAGATTATCTCATAGAAACAAATTACAGCCTCTGCCTCTTACGTTTTATTAAACTATTACATCTCTTGCAATACAAATAACTTTCACATTTTCAAGGAATTATTTTGAGTATATTAATTATAGGATTTCTCTGGTAGAAATAATTAATGAAAATATTGTTGAAAAAAATGAGTATCGATGTATTTTAGACGCAGGGGTCATTGTTCTTCGTCGTGATTTCACATGATTTTAGCGAGATCTCGTCCCAAATTGCAAATTTTTATAAATGTTTGAGTTAACGAACGGAACGCTACCCGCTCTGGAAATGAATGTTTGAGTTTACCTAGGTGTATGTATAGACCGTCTGTTGAATTGACTGAAAGAGGCGAGTAGTAAAGCGAGACGAGTAAATAACCGAGTGCTGTAATTAATAGAGAAGTCATAGGGGAAGTGCGCCTATATTGGACTCCCTAAGCCAAATTACTTGTCTATGAATCTGAAGTAAAGAACGTAATTGAAAACGAACCGATTATGAAAAATCGAGTCACATTCGACTGTAACTAGAAACGCATAAAGTGCAAATAAATGGAAATGAAAAGGTTTTTGTGAATTTTTTTTTGGGAAAATGATTGCAGGTTTCGAACTGTTTTTTTTGTTCATAGTAAAGGGTATATCTTCGACTATGTTTCATAATTTTTTTATTGAAAAAAATTCACAAATGTAGGAGATACAATGCATTTCCCGGACCGCTGTTCAAAAAAGGTCTTCTGCGGTGACCACTGTATCTTTCACCTCACTCGTCTAAAATCAAAAAATCAAATAGATTATGTCATTGCATCGTATTATCTAGTCCTTAATCGAAGGATTTGAGAAAATATTAATTTTTGAAAAAATGGTCGACGATTGAACGGGAAAGTCCACAGTTTGATGAATAAATCACGTCATTTTCGTCGACCATTTTTTCAAAAATTAATATTTTCTCAAATCCTTCGATTAAGGACTAGATAATACGATGCAAAAACATAATCTATTTGATTTTTTGATTTTAGACGAGTGAGGTGGAAGATACAGTGGTCACCGCAAAAAACCTAGCGGTCCGGGAAATGCATTGTATCTCCTACATTTGTCAATTTTTTTCAATAAAATAATTATGAAACATAGTCGAAGATATACCCTTTACTATGGAAAAAAAACAATTCGAAACCTGCAATCATTTTCCCAAAAAAAAAATTCACAAAAACTCGCCTTTCTTTCGGCCGCCAACTGGCAAAAATAGTTGCGTGAAATGGACAATTATTGTCCTAAAGTAGGTCGGTTTGGAAATGCGAAGGTTTCTAGTCGTTGATGCTGTTTATTACGTACACCAACCACCAATAACAATTTATATTTGACCAAAGGATTGAATGTTTTTCGAACAAATGTAGGCAAACAAACAGGGGAGACGATTAAAGCAGAATTGTTGACGTGAATGAATTACTGGTATTCGGGAAATGCAATAAATATAAATTAACGAAAGTAAACTAATTTATTACTAGTACTATTATTTATTATTACGCACGATTCTCGTACGTCAATTTCATTGCTTCGTTTTGGTATTAGTCGAGTCATTTTTCCCTATAATGTACAGATTCCGAAGCTAGGGGATGAAGTCGTCCTACTTTTTGAAAACTCTGTATATTCCTTTATAAAATTTTCCTTTTAAATACACTCCCGTCCATAAGTCACCGGACATTTCCTCATTTTGTGTAAAACTTACGAAATGAGTGTTGACGCATGCAGTTCCTTTCATAAACATTTATTTAAATAACTAATATTTGTTTCTAATTTTACATACCGAAATTATCGTAAAATACCTAAATATTACGAAATCAACAATAAAATCAAGCTAGAGAGTTGTATCTGAGTTTTAATAATAATTTTGCTGAAAACGAGTAAGTGTCCGGTGACTTATGGACGGGAGTGTGTATCATTTCCGCATTGTCAAATATTATGCAAATGAATCTTTTCAGGATTTCGAGTATAATCGCATTCACCTCCCTATAGTTGGTGGCAATTGAGTGGATAATAACGTAAAGTGATACCTCACTTCGTCCTGGCTATCTCCAGATAGCTTTTAGCATTATCTTTCACAGTCGTATGAAGCTTGTAACGAATAGTGACAACCTAAATAGAAATTCATGACTGTCCAATACTAATTGTAAGTCGATCCAATAAAGCGTGACCGGAGATAAATTTCTTATGAAAGTTGCGATGCAGATTCTAGCAGTGATTTTATGTCGTGTGCGTTATAACGTAAGACATAGATTCTAAACATATCTACCATTGCAAAACATGCGGCACAATAAAATGACGGGAAAAGACTAGAGTGATATCAAGATCCTATAAGAAAGGACTGTTTAGGATCGAGCATTCCGATTGAAAGCATAGCTCCGTGTACGTTGGAACGCTGACATCGGTTCACAAAGCAGATTATAAGAAAGTCGGACTCGCTGAGCAAGAGCAAACTGATACGCCGATGTTGCTCTAGAAAGATACCGAAACCTAAGACGAAAAAAACCCACGGGTATAAAACTAATAAGAACCAATTAGTCGTTCAAAAAAATAAAGAAAAAGTATTACGAGTTCTGCGGTTTGCAAAAAGGTTTGGAAATGTTTCAAAGTATATAAAGTGTTCAAAATAGAAAAAAAGTGTGTACCTAGTTCCAGAATGTATATATTTCTCTAGAATTTTTACTAGTTCCTTTTTGGTTAAACTTCAAAACACTTCTAGAGATTCAAAGAATTCCTTAGAGTATTACCAGAGGTTCTTTTAGATCTCTGCCGTAGTTTCATTTCTCCATGGGATGAATAGACTTCGAAAAACGGAATTTTGTCACGTCCACTTGATGGTTAGATATGTTATATTTTATTTTACTCTTGTATAATGATACAACAATTATGTTTTCCGCTCAACAAACTTGGTAAGAAATAGAAACGACTTTCAAGAAGCATCCGTATCTCGAACTGTTTTCTTACATTTTAATAACGAGCAAAAAATGTCACTTCAAGTATAGCGATCCGAGTTTGGGCTGTTACTTTTTTCCTTCGAACATTGTCTAGTATCAAAATCTTTCTTTACCTTGGCTTTTTTATCCCAATCAATTATTTGCTCAGGTTTTACTTTTTCTAAGTGTGCCCATAGTTATGAAAGTGGTCTAACGTAAGTCAAGATTTGAAAAAGATGAGATTTTGAGTTATCTCGCATCATTTTATCTTGCAATACATTTTTTTTCTTCATTAATCAAGACCAATAAAACTCTAACTTTCAATGTTGCAGAATGTAAAAACATTTTTTATTTGATTTAAAACAAATCCTTTAAATTTATCAACAACAAAAATATGACTCACAATTAGACCGCTTTCATAATTATGGGCACAAGTATCCACGTTTTTATATTTTATTCAAATATGCGATTTCATAAAATTTAAAAAGCAGTATTATCTCAAAAAACTTCAAGACCAATGCCGATTATTCTCCATTTTTCATTAATTTATTGATATATTTTTTAAATTTATCAATATATATCAACTAATAATCTGTATTGACAGACTTGCGATGGAAGAGTGTAGGTACCCATCCACTTTTGTATTAGATACCGGTATTCTCATGACTAGGGATCCGAATCATCATCCTTTAGAACATATGCTTCCCATACCAGTTTTACGGTTTGTACCACTCAACTACACACATTTAAGTACGTTCGTATATTCGTTGCACGTACGCAGGCTTTCCATGCACATCCCCACGACCAATTTAACTATCTAGGACGACAATCAACATTAAAGGCCGAAGTGTCAGAGCTAAGCTCATTCCTGCAACGAGTTTCCTCTCTGCGAAGTACTCCTCTTCCGTTTGCATATCCAATAGCATTTGGAGACACTATCGAGAGAGTAATGATCGTTCCTCTTGTGCTTTACCCCATTGCCAATATACGCATAACTAGTGTGAAAATTATAGCAAGCAATTCACAGGTATTGTTAGTGCAATTGCCACACGAAGCTGCGACATGCAGCAAAAAGCTCCCACATATTGAATTTATCAGTTTCAGAGACACGTTGAAAATAACATAAATTCCTATCAAATTTCCCATTATGAATTTTATTATCGTTTGCTTTACAAGAAGCTATAACGTGAAAATAGAAAGTCCAATAAATCAATGTTTATTTTTATTTTCATGTGAAAATATTGTTCAAAAATTAACATAGCTTTTCGTGTTTTCCTGTATATCTTGAAAATTGTGATGGACCTAAAAAATTGTTGTAATACAAATTATTTCGTATAAGGTGAAGGAAAATATTACACAGGCAACTCACGCATGGGTTTAAGACTTAGAAAGAACAAGCAACGCCTTTGTGAATGATGTGAAATCACTAATAAAGGGCTATGGTGAAGACAACGTTTACAATGCAGGTGAAAGTGGTTTTACGATGGAAGTATGTTCAGAATACTCGTTAACAAATAGAGGTGGAGAACTACTTGAAACTGTCGTTCAATCCTTATTGTCATTTAAACACAGTGAGATAATTGCGTGTAGAATTTGCGTAAGAAGAAAGCTACTGACGATTCTGCTTCATATGAAGAGAAAAAATCTACTAAAATCTTAGGGTCTCGGATACAGAAGACTCCCTTGAAACCAAATTTTGTTCATATTTATGCCCTGGCAACTGCATATGTGCCCATAATTATGAAAGTGGTCTAAGTCATATTTTTTTTGTGTTGATAAATTTAAAGGATTTGTTTTAAAGAAAATAAAAAATGTTTTTACATTCTGCAACATTGAAAGTTGGAGTTTTATTGGTCTTGATTAATAAAGAAAAAAATGTATTGCAAGATAAAATGATGCGAGATAACTGAAAATCTCATCTTTCTCAAATCTTGACTTAGACCACTTTCATAATTATGGGCACATATGTGAGCCTCACCTAGTACCATAAACTCATAAATTTGCAGATGTCTATTTATCACTAGTGAAGAATACGAAAGTATTATTTTCAGATGATGCAATTGTATTGTTTACATTTTTACAACTTATACTGCATTTCATGCAATTCTGGTTTATGCAGATAAGCGAGTATTTGAAACATGTATTTCATTAGCGACTAAAGCAAGGGAAGTACATGATCCCTTTTCTCATTTTAGAATAGGTCATTTGCATGCCTAGATAGTCGGAAGCAAAAAGTACAGCTTTTTGTTGCCTAACCGAGTTTTTCCAAATAATTTTTTTCTCGCTAACGTTAAATCTCGAAGTTTTTTGTTACTTACGTCAGTCTACTGCTAATTGACCAGAGAAACCTCCAGTTTATGGTGGATTCCGAACCATTAGAGTTTACTTGTTCTGCCTCGGGGATAAACTAACGATCCTCAGCGTAAGAACTGTGGGTATTCAAACCGTGAAGTCATCACACCACTCCAGTAATCACTGCATATATGTATAGAATATGTGCATCTCTTGGTTGGACTATCAGGACCGAATGGTGCACTTTTCTAACAATATACGTGTGTCTATACAGTAATTACAAAATATAACAATTTACATCGAGTTTCAAAATTTATGTATCCTGAATACTGCGCCACGTTGGGCTTAAGAAATTTTCCTATTTTTTTAAATTATTCTATTTTCCGGATATTTGCTGTGTACCTTTTATACCACTTACTCTGTTCGAATATTGGAAGATAAAAATACTAATTCCGTAGTACAAGAATCGCAATGTTTATAATAGCAATAATACAACAGCGGTATTTGCAATTCAAAATAATAATTGTAAATAAAATAATAATAATACTCGACCTAAAAATAAAAATTCTTTATTTATTTTGCCAATTATTATTCGCATAATAAAAATAATAACTGGTCTAAAAATATACCACGCATATCTTAAGTATGCAACGTGAAATATTCTTAATAATACCATTATTCGTCTTATTTAAAAAAAAATAACTAATAATTTTGGATCTCTAAATTCATGATATAAGCGTCGAAAAATGATATAATGGTGGAAGATGTAACAAATGCGTTACGACCTTAATAAAACGTTGAAACGATCATTCTTGTCTTCCAAATTTAGCTTTGCTGTTGTAAAGTAGTAAAAGCCAGTTAGCTGCTTGGTTCGACCATTATTGTGTTACTTTGCTGAGTGGTTTCTACAATCCACGCAATAACTCCATTAAATAAATGGACGAATCCACCGGATTTCTAATCGTAAACTCGTTATCAGTGAGTACTCGTCTTCCCACCGATGCTTCAAAAGAATTGCGTTCAATATTTTAATTACAATCCGCAACTATACTTAAGGGGGGATTGCGGTGTAACAGGTTAAAAAAAATCGAATTTTTTTTCTTTACATAAATCAAAAGTACAATGTTTCAAAAATGTGTTCGAAAAGTAGTATCGCAATTAAGTAACAGCTGTAAGTATCGTAAAACTTCGCCAAAAAGTTTAAACGCAATTATCTCGAAACTACGTTTTTCAAATCGGTGTCTAGGATAGCGCAAAAACTAATCAATCGATCAACTTCACAGAAGGCTTAATCCAATCAATATACATTTCTCCTGGGGTTATACCAACAATTTAAATAGAATTATTTAATTTAATATTATTCAACGACATTTTTAGTGGCAATACGTAATCGATTTTTGTGTCAAAAAATTCATTTTTTCTTCAAAACCCTAGGACTTTTTTGATTCTTCATGTTTTCTTTTAACAAGTGGTATAACCCCAGCATAAACTATCTACCTTTAAGAAAATTTTTCATTTTTAGTTATCGGATGCTTGTAACAGGTGCTATACTAGACACCAACAATCCGGAAGTGTTTGGCAGGATTATGAATACTAAATAAATAATATAGAGAATGGCAAGAAAATTTTTTTTTTCAATATTTCATGGATGCTTCTTCATATCCCAAAAGAGATTATTTGGGAATTATTAATAGTTTTCCAAAAAAAAAAATTCATGAATATCACCTATTTTTAAAGCTGTTACACCGCAATCCCCCCTTAATTGTCGACTCTTATCGCTAGGTAAATGTAGGTACGTATGCGTAGAATATCGACACTTCGGAACTCCCTCGAATATCCTCATTCTCGAACAATGGATTTCACAAATGCTAATAAACTTTTTTCATTGGAGACAATGCGTTCGTCAGTGGAGTGGTCGAAAGAGAAAATGCAAGTACAGAAATCCTACAGTGCAAGCGAAAGGTCCCCCTGTGACTCTTTCCTAATATGCCAATTTTTCTACCGCCATGTTGCCTATCGATGAGCTATGAATTATCCAAGAAATTTCGCAAATGTGTAATTACTTTATATAACATTTGAGAGGTAATGAGATACTAAACGAATTATGTAAACGGTAATCATATCGGGTATTACACATTGAGAAAGGTTTACTGATAGACGAAACGAATGATCGGCCATAAATTAATTCAACGGAGTATTTATGGGAATGAAATAGTACATAGAACTTATTCCCTATATAGAACTGAAGTTATAGAATGACTCCGGCTCGACTTAAAATATAGTTAAGTCTTGCAATGCATACTAAGAATTCCGCCCCAGATTCCCTGTACACCGAAACGAAAATTTAATCCTGAAAACACACACGAACGCACAACGTTGCCCATTGTTAGATGTGCTGTAAAAACGTAAATTATAACTGACATCGCATGTGGAGCGAATATTATCAGACACAGTGTGGAAATGATAGCGTAATAATTCTTTCGAGCGGAGTTCAGAAGACTATCACTCTGGATCCTAACTGAGTCCGCGAAGTCTCCCCACCTTCTTCATCATACTTTCATTTCTATAGGGAATCGTAATTAAGTGCAGAAAATAGATGTGCAGGTAGTTGCAAATTATTGCTGACCCACGGATAGATCTCAATATCAACAGTGAATGGAGAGAGTATCGCAAAGTCAAAACCATAAGTAACAAGAATCGAGGATAGAGTCCTTATGAATGCAATCGCTTCACATCTCGCATTATATGTTCACATCAATGTGGTATGTATGTATGAACATCGCCGACCCTACTTTCTAAGATTTCATTTGTTTACAAAAAAACTATTAATTTGATATTGTCACGACATGTCCGAGCTCGAGTGGAAACTGCCGGTAATCCTTGGCTGGCCTAGTTCAGCTTCAATTTTAACATCTTCATAGTGAGAGAGTGCTGCCGGTTGTTTTCGTATTGAATATTATGTTTTCAAAAAAAAAAAGAACATATTCTCTATCATGCACCGTCCATGGTCGAAAAACGGATTATTTTCGGAAAAAGGTAATGTCAAATAAATGTAAAGATATCTTTAAAAAAATGTTCGTTCGACGTGTATCTCAACGGAATATAAAAATTTCATTGCCTAAGGAAATCTTCCTTGCGATACACTCCCTTATAAATACCATATAGCTTTGAAATTATTCATACAATTCAGTTCTTAACCCTCCATAGCCCGAATTTTCTTATGCTTCTGAACAACAAGTTGAATATCAGAAAGGGAGTAAATATGGATACTGGAATAACTTAAAAAGAAATTTCAGTATATAATTTTCATTTTTTGTTAAGTGTTTTTTTATTATTGAAAAACACGGATGAACAGCAGGTGTGAACAATTAGTTTAACGACAATAATAATGGGATAGTTATAGTCGTTCACATTGGTAAAGAAGAAATATTAAAAAGAAAACGTTGAAAATATGAAAATATAAGTATGCGTAGGTGTATATGACTTTCCTTATTTCTAAATATTTAGGATGCAATTATGCATCAATTGGTGATGTGACTGACTTCATAATTCATATGCGTGAAATAGAACGATGTACAGTAGAATTTCCGTACAAGATACCACAAGGGACCGGAGGGGAATATGATTCCGAAAATTACCGTTCCCCCACTCAGCGACCTGCTACGCCGGAGAGGAATAGAACTCACGTCCTTCGTATAAGATACCATGCAAAATATGTAGTTTAAAGTTAAACCGATAATGCAGGTTGCTCTGTATTCCATATCCTTTTCCTTCTTTTTTTGTCACGTGACTAGAAGTCCGCAAACGAGGAGTTCTCGCAGTGTTGTCAAGAAAGAAAGAGAGAAGAAATGGTATTTTTACCGTTTATGCAATTATCTCACGTAAGTAAATCAATTTTAAACATACTAGTCCAGTGCGTCACGGAAACGCTTCTTCCCCGACAAAAAACTATATTTACAAGTCATTGAAAATTCTCTATGAATTTTAAACAAAACGAAATTAAAATGTGATCTTAAATAATTAATAATTTATGATAATAAATTTAAAAAAATCGTTATGTGTAAATAATTCTCATTTTTTCTCATTTATTTCCGTGGTATCTTGTACGGAGTACGCAACTCCAGACATTCTGAAGCGAAGAAGCATTAGGAGTGGGGGTAGTGGATTAGCGAAGGGGAACCCGTGGTATCTTGTACGAAAGCATTCGAAGGTACCTTGTACGGAGATTCTACTGTAACAGAAATTCAAAAGTCAGGAGATCATTTTTAGAAATTTTGTCCAAATTAACCCATTCGAGACCGATTGCACACCGTATGTGCAATTGATTTCCGAGGCTACAAGACCGATTGCGCAACAGGTGTGCGATAGTAGTAAAGAAAACAAAAAATTTCGCTCTTGGTGTATAAAAGCTGTAAAGGAAGTACGAAAATGTAATTTCTTGCTGATTAACGAGGGGCGTGGGCTTGTCCTAGTTCTTTGACCGTATAATTTTATCACACGACAGATGTCTTTCGATCACTCACGCTGAGTTTAATATAAGGATGTTTGCAAATTCTACGAGTAGCGATGTCTTCGGATACTTCTGGCACTCGTACCAAACGAGAAGCATGCACGCTATTCAAAATGCTCCGCATACAGGGACACTTTCAATTGTCCTCGTTCAGTAATTGCATCGCAAAAGTCAATTTTGAGTATGTGATTCGACTCCCGTAGACAAATTATTTTAAAAATTATTCCCTTAAATTATTTAAACAATTTCACATTATTTCACTCGATAGGTCAGCGGAATAATTTGAATTTTCGTTCTTTGTCACTTCTGTTACGCACTTTCGTTGCGAATCCGCTACGAACGAAATTACAACTCAGCTTTTGTGACGCATATCGATTCAAAAGAAAAGTACTCTTAATTAGTTAAAAAGGAGTACTTCTTCAAAAGTATCCTTCTAACCCAATAAATTGCTCTTCGCGGTATTACGTTGATAAAATGCTCAGATCTATGTATTCCGCATTTCTAATTACCTCTGTGTGGAATGTCACGAAACTTTCGTAGCTCGAACTTAGTGAACAATCTCTTGAACTTTACCGTATAATACCGGTAAATCGATATGACATTTTATTGCATTCGTTTGCTATAAATTTACTACATCACCCTTAAATAACTACGGAATGTATTTTACATGTAGGCTATTATGCGGTTTCAACCGCTATATGTAAAATTGCTATCACGTTCTTTGTTGGGTCAATAATTTGTTTACCTACTAGATATAATGTTTAGACACGCTATGTATGTAGATCTTTTTCGATACAGCGATAAAAAAACAATATACACTACCGCTCAAAAGTATGTGGACACTTGCCAGGTTCGTGAAATTTGTGATATATTATACATATAGTACACTACCGCTCAAAAGTATGTGAACACTTCCTCAATTCTTGTAACTACCTGAAAAAAGTTATGAACTTTGGTAATTTTGATTATTTTGTACGAATTCAATTGCGAATATTGTTAATTTAGTACATACTACTAGAATACATTAAATACATATTTGTAATAGAATTTAGCAACAAACGTTGTTTAATAATAAAAGTATGTATAATATATCACAAATTTTATGAACCTGGCAAGTATTCACATACTTTTGAGCGGTAGTGTATTTTTATTGTTAAACAACATTTGTTGCTAAATTCTATTACAAATATGTATTTAATGTATTCTAATAGTATGTACTAAATTACAAAAAACGCAATTGAATTCGTACAAAATAATCAAAATTACCAAAGTTCATAACTTTTTTCAGGTAGTTGCAAGAATTGAGGAAGTGTCCACATACTTTTAAGCGGTAGTGTAAATTCAAGTTTATTTAGTGAATGCAAACGTTTGAAATAGTAGTTGTGTTATTCGAATTAATTCCTATACGCAAATATATATATTTCAAGCAGATTTACAAACTTCATATTTGATAGGCGGAAATTGGAAACTTTGTAAATATGCATTTATTTCACGGACTGAATGTTGTCACAAGTCCCGCTATGTTTCATCTTTGTTATCCGTTTTTCGAGCACAAGCCTTCAGATTTAGATTTTTTCTATCATTATTTCGGTCATTCGCGCTATGCTACGTCCGCAAGATTGATTGAAAATTCATCGATTAAATCCAACAATTAATTCAAAGTTTTATTGACAAAAAAGTATCGATGAGCGCAGGTAGTGAAAGGAACTTTTGGGACGATCCAATGTAATTGTATGACCAATCGCACCTATTTTTCTATTTGTCGAATTCTGTTATCAACCTCGACTACTTTCATAACAATACCTACCTATTTATGATTTCGTCTACCCACTTGATTTTTAATAGCCTTCCGTATTGCCACATTTGTACTCCTATCGATTATACAGGGTGTGCGGTATAGGAGTTCGAAGCCGAAAGGTGGCGGTGGAGGGTAAAAATTTGAGAAAAAAAGTCACAAACCATTTTTCGAGTTTTGGAATAATTGCCGAGTAATTAACCAAATTATTTATCCAATTAGAGGTAATATCACGTTGCGGGGATCGGGAGTGCACCTCTAGCTGTGAAATTAGCTATCAATCTACTGTCTAACTAATTTGTTGACATGCCCACCGAGCCTCTTCGACGTTCCTGTAGTTCAAAAAAGTTGAATTAATTGCTCGATAATTATTCCGAATTTTGAAAGATCGTACATAACTTTTTCTCTCAAATTTTCATCCTCTACCTTTGAACTTTCATACCGTACACCCTGTATTTATCTGCAATAAATAGCAAAGCTCCCTGCGTAGGTTTTCATCGTATTCTTTCTAATATTCATATTTCGATTAATTAAGATCAGGCTCCTGAGCCTTCACCGATTGTCCAAAAAATATGGATATGAAATCATATTGTCAATTAGCAAAGACGAATCGAAAGGGTTGATTTATTTTTCATATTGAAGAAGTTTGACCTTCGCGATATGATCAATTAAATAAAAAAAAATGCTGATCAAGATTAAGGGCAACCTTTAATTAACTGTATTACGGGTAATCGTGGATCCGATTATATATTCACCTTAGCGCGCAAGGGGCATATCTATCTGTTTATCGGCCGAGTTCTACGAGCTACAAAGAAGTAACTGTACCAAGCAATTACTTTGCGGCCTCCTGGAACTTCTAGTGAGGGTAAAAGAAGTAGAAAGGGAAGAAAGAAACAAAGACTTGAAACCTTCAAGAGAGTCGGAAAGAGTGTGGCAGATATCGAGATTTATTCTGTGAGAAAACCAGTCATTGCGTAATGTTTTTAATGCACGCTCTGCGGGTAAAGTATACGTAATCCTACACTTTATACACATTTACAGTTATAAATACGACGATAGAACAAATTTAAGTGAGACCTTTGAGAATAACACAACTGATTCTTGAAAAAGTAGGTATTGGGTAGAAAAAAAATTAAATTCTTGATATAGATTTGTCTAAATAAAAACTTGACGAATATTCGTAAATTAAAATTCGTAATATTTGCATTTTCAAAAGTATTCATAATTTTCAACCTATATCGATTGGAAATAAAAGGGGAAATTGTAACACAGGACTTGGAATAATTGTACGTGAGAAAATTTTAATTTTGCTGCACTCGTTTCGATTTACAGCATCAGATGAAAAATAAAAAATTACAGTAGAATCTCCGTACAAGATACCACAAGGGACCGGAGGGGAATATGATTCCGAAAATTACCGTTCCCTCACTCAGCGGCCTGCTACGCCGAAGAGGAATAGAACTTACATCCTTCGTATAAGATACCATGCAGAATAGTTTAAAGTTAAACCGATAATGTAGGTTGCTTTGTATTCCATATCCTTTTCCTTCATTTTTTGTCACGTGATTAGAAGTCCGCAAACGAGGAGTTCTCGCAGTGTTGATAAGAAAAGAAGAGAGAGGAAAAGTTATTTTTACTGTTTGTATAATTATCTCGCGTAAGTAAATCAATTTTAAACATACCAGTCCAGTGCGTCACGGAAACGCCACTTCCCCGACAAAAAACTACGTTTACGAGTGATTGAAAATTCTCTATGAATTTTGAACAAAAAAAAATTAAAATGTGATCTTAAATAAGTAATAATTTATGATAATAAATAAAAAAAATCGTTATGTGTAAATAATTCTCATTTTTTCTCATTTATTTCCGTGGTATCTTGTACGGAGTACGAGACTCCAAACATTCGGAGCCGAAGAGGCATTAGGAGTGGGGGTAGTGGATTAGCGAAGGGTACCCGTAGTATCTTGTACGAAAGCATTCGAAAGTATCTTGTACGGAGATTCTACTGTACTATATATTGCAACTCTCCTTCATTTTGCTCATTTCGTTTACGTTACGCGTAATCATTGAATGAAACATAATAGATTAGAATGGTGTAATATTATTGCTGTACAGCCATACAATATATTCACTTCCTGCGAAAAGATTCGCCAAGCTTCTTTTATTAACACAGTTTTAATATACCCTTAGCCTTTTTCATTAGTTTCATTGCACTGTTCGAAATGCGAAATACGAAATACCGCGGTCGCTGGTAACAATGCCATACGTATAAGAAAAGCATATTCAAACAATAGATGCCTGTTCGCTTATACATATTTAATTTCAGGTTGCAACGTGAGAACGATATTTAGCTATTGTGCGGGAGAGACTTTGTTTCCTGCGTTAAGGTTAGCCCAGTAGTTGGTAGATATTTTTCGAAATTAATATTGCAAGGGATTACTCGGATGAAGATGGGGAGAGCGAAAAATTATTTGCAATTCTACCACGTGAAATTTTTCAAAAACAAAATGTAGTTTCTGTATTTCCAAATTGGTGATGTTTGGCCAAAATATTTTCTGATATTCCATTTTTTAAAGATTTTACAAAGAATTGGAGAAAATATTACCAAATTTAACAGGAAATATAATTTATGAAGAACTAATTAATTTACACTGAAAAAAATGCTCTAGCTCAATTGGAAAAAATAAAATTGATTCAATAGCAATGACAATGCGTTAATTATTCGATAGTTGGCAATGCCTAGTTAATACTTAATTTCAATTCATATCAAAGTACGTTAATAATTTTTTTTCATAAGTAGTGGTCAGAATTAAATGGCACCTCAAACTATAAATCCAGATACTGAATGCATATAATGGTATGTTTGTTTTAAGCAGAAGTTCCGATAATTAATCCTCGGAATTACTTGGACGTGTTATTTTCCTTCCCAGAATTACCTCCAATGTTAGACTGACTTTGAGCTCCAAAATAAAACAAAATGCAAATGCCAGGAATATTTTCTGCTCGAAACAATCCTTTAGAAAATAATAAACATGAAGCGCCAATAAGAAAGATTTCCAAAAATATAGACGTACTATTATTCCAAACGATATATATCGTTTGGAATAATAGTACGTCTATATATTTGCCGCTTCATGTTTATTATTTTCTAAAGGATTGTTTCGAGCAGAAAATATTCCTGGCATTTGCATTTTGTTTTATTTTGGAGCTCAAAGTCAGTCTAACATATTTTTGGAAATCTTTTTTACTATTATTCCAAACGATATATGTATATATATCCTTTGGAATAATAGTGACTATACCAGGTGAGTATACTATACTATATATTCATGTTATTTGCATGTCAAATTTTCAATTCACTTAAGCAAATTTGCCGTGAGAACAATTTATTTTACATAGAGCGAGAAACGCTTGCCCCTGAAGGTAGAAACAGTTTACTATTTGCATGTACAATTTTCTATTCCCTTACACGGATGAATTGCGTAGATGGAGAATACACTTGTCTTCGAGAACTCCATGAGCCCCTAACGGAACAAGTTAAAACCCTCTGGCATATCATTTATCTAATTTGTCCGCATATGTAACGTTTCCATTTTTACTGGCACAATATTGCATAACTCTATTATTTCATATGCAGTTATCTCTTTGACTCGGATGAGAAAGAGTTGAGAGTTCTCGACAATTATTGTTCAACATCGGATGGTGCTCCCGGCATTCTAATGACATTTACCGGAAATCACATAAAGTTCCATAGGAAGTGAGAATTTGGTGGCATTTTCTAAATTTCGACGTATGCCGTGAAAGGGCAATTGGTTTAGAAAAATGACTCAACGCTGAAACTTTCTGCCGCTGTTGAAAATTTACGGTCCATAAAAATGGACGTTAGGTACTTTCATCCGGAAAAAATCACATTTGCAAAATTTATTGAACAAAATATTTATTAACACAGTATTAAACAAAACATTTTTCTTTCTAACGTGTTTCCCTTAACGGGAAAAATAATCGTAGGGGAAGATAGTACTACTCGACAATAAGGGTAAATTGGTACAATAAACTATAATAAAGTGCTTTCAGAGTATTCGAAGTATACCCTTCGTTTTCTTCCCTCTTTTATTAATTCTAGCACTTTCCACTACATTTCTGTGAAACTCTAATTATGTCAATTTATCTCTGTAACGAAATCGTTCTCTATTCGGATTTCAAAATTCCAATTTGTAATAGAATTTTTGTACTGGTGCATGAATGGACGTATATAAATGGACGTATGTAATCCTGTGAATGTAATGCATGTAATCCATGCATCCTATGAATGGACGTATATAAATCACGTATGTATATATATATAGGGTAAAAAAAATCGTATTTTTATACATAAGCTACCCAAAACCAAATTTGGAATGGCTCTAGGAAAATGAATAATTGGTGAACTGAAAACAGATCATTAAACTTTTCCAACACCAACACACTTTCAATTTGCAACTTTCTGATGGAATCCAGACAACGAGGGATTCGCGTTACTCTAGCGTTAGACAAGATAACTTTCCGGCTTCTGTAAACCATCAACGAAAGTTTCTTGTGTTTAAAACCACAAACATTTAACCTTTCTTTTCATGGTGAACTTATAAAATGGAAATGCCTAAAAACGATCATTTGGAACATTTCTTTTACGGAGAAGAAATACAGGCGAAATTAACTCCCCGATTTGAGTTGTTGTTAATAATTTTGAAATGAGTAAAATATTATTATTTTTTTTACAAATAATTGCGAGTTCGCCGAGTTTTATTTTACATAAAGACAGGATTTGGAAGCATTAACGCAGATACAGAACCAAAAATGCAAAAATTTCTCAGAGACAAACAAAAATATTACTCTGCCCCAGATATTATTCTCAGGACATGCAATACCGTGATTTCGAAAACAGTAAAGGTAGTTTCAATTTTTTTTATATTTTTGGATATTCAATGTACGAATTAGCCACATCAAGGATTATCGTATTAAGGTTTTGCGATCGGCAGATTTCGCTCTTGGGAGTACCAGCAGATCGGAACAAATCTAGCGTTTTGCAGTTACATCAATGTATGGATATTAAAAAACACACAGAATTTGTTAAAACCGATTTGTTGTGTTTAATACTTCTTACAATACGTAAGAACACAAAATGTTTAATCTCTGTAAAGTTCAAATCGACAATTTAGAAATGTCCCCGCTACGGGGACACCAACCCCCATAGGGTTAACAGTCTTACGGACCTCTATATCTCTTTAATGAGTTTCGCTGGAGCATAAGGTGGTCTTTTTGTAAAGGAGGGTGATGAATGTTATTACTGAAATTCCCAGATAACTTTCAAGTCACACAACTATTTAATGAGGTTATTAAGTTCTTAAACGAAATTTCATCAATAATGTGAAGAAAGAGCTATTGGAAAGCAGGTGACTAAAGATGAGGGAATTAGCAGTAAGCTCTATCCGAAATATTGATATTCCCTTCGGTTACCGTATCCGTTGGCCTTCCTTGACGCGATACGATTTCAGTGGTCTCACGTCCCAAATGAAATTGTTTCGTCCATTCTTTTATCGTGGAATACAAAGAAGAGCCTCCAGAAACAGCATTTAAGCATTCTTTAATCTCTGATGATCTTTGTTCTACTTTTACTTCCATGCCTATCTTATGTCTTAGACGTTTCGATAACGACTAGACCGGTTTATAATGAAATTTTCACTGAATCTAATGAATGGTCCACTGGTGTATTAACATGAAAATAACACGGGCCATCTACGTAATTATTATTTTTATTATAGTAATAATTCAAATGATAATAAATAAACTTTTCACAGCTAAAACAATAATTAAATAATTGTCAATTATTAATGATGCACAGAAATTATTAATGTACAAATAATTATAAATATTATTATTATTAATGTAATGAACCGGGCTGCCTGGCTCAGGGACGCTGAACTTTCGTCATTGCATCCCTATATTATAAATAACAGTCTGTGTCTAATGTATTGGATGTTCCAAACGTAATAAACCTCCAAAAAATGGTCAAAACGAAAACATGCAAAAAGGAACAATCGACCACTGTCTTTTATCAAATCAGGATGCTTAATCCCCTTCTCTATCGGTAAACCTTCTGACAATTCCATAAATTTATTTTCACAAAACTAACAGCACCATATAGAGCAACCTCAATAATTACTTGACTGACGGGAATAATTGTTTACACAAATGAACGACGGAATGTGAAGGTTGTAAGTCGCTATTGTGCAATATCTACAACAGTACATTTTGCTTGCAAAGGGGCCGTAAATATTTCATTACCGCCAAGATACGAACCGTAGCGAAATCCAATTGTAGCATCTACAATATATGATTCTATTAAAGTTGGAGCAAGAAGACATTATTCGAGTCATAAAAAGTGACAATTTTCGAAATCGCTCAACTGCGAAATTATTGATACAATAAATACTCATACAAAATGTCTTGTATCGGCATTTATTAAAGCGAAGCTTCTTTGCCGGCATTTGCGGAAAATTCTAAAACTCGTTCACGAAAACAATAAAGCACAGCGGAAATTGCGTCATCTAAATTCTCTGTTGGTTCTGTTCCCGGTATGTTTGTACCAAAGGCGGACCTTAGGCAATAGTAACTCGTGTTTTAGCGGTGAACTCATTTTGTTTAATTGAAGGTTTTCTTTTTCTGACTGGAGCAAAGAAAGAATAACTCATACAAATAATTTCGAGACGAAAGATACCCAAGTGAACAAGAATCTGCCGGGTTGTAGTTTTCGGAAGAATTGCCACGCGGCCTTTCCGTTATTTTTGTTTTTATTCTTTCTCAAGCTAAAAATGATTGGACTTATTTTCAAAGAGGAAGAAACACTTGTAGGATACAACATTTTTACTTTTTTTGCGCGGTATATGTTATTGCACGAATCACCTTGGAAAATAAAAAAAAAGTGTAGAAGCGGAAACATTTTACCATTTTACTAGAAAATTTCGAACATATTCGCGAATAGTTGGCATGTTTTCTTGCAATTACAATGAGCATCAACGAATTCCGCTACTTCTGAATGGAATAGTTCTGCCTGGACACGCTTAAGTGCATCTCTTGTCTGGAGCTGGCTGTATAAAGAGACATTGATTTTGAATGATATTAAAATTTACCGACACACTTTTTTATACGAAGCTTGCAACTGCAGCACAAGGCCGTTGATTCGTTTTTACTTGGGAAGTAGAATGAGTAGACACTTGTTAGACGGATAGCTTAATTACTAAAAACATTGCCTTACTCGCCTAAGCATTCCCCTCTTTCTATCTCGGAAGGCGGATAACGTAATTGCCAAGGTTTAGTTCATTAACGTTCATCGTTTCTGTTCCCAATGGTACAAGTCCAGGCTTTAGTAGAAATAAAAATATACAAAAAGTCTGGCATTAACTCCAAAGTACCGCAGAAAACAAATCCTGTACGCTAAAGCTTACATGAGATTTCTCAGAATCGTATCATTCTGAGCATGTACACTTGGTAAATTGTTTTCCGGTTTCAAATGTCGATTTCAAATCAAAGAGTTCAAACAGACGAACAGTGTAATCGTATTAAAGTACGAAACACATTATTATGAAATATCTGTTTTTTGGGATATCATTTGGAAATGTATATTTAGTTTTTTTACCTTCACCCCACGTCAACCACATTAACCCCTTCGTTGTCAACGGTGCCAATAGACCCCCAAAAAAGTCTTAAGGGGGAATAACAGTGTGACAGTAGTAGAAATAGGCGATATTTATGATTTTTTTAATATTCACTCGTGTATTCCACAAATGTCAGTGTTAAAGGGTTAAGGAAAAGGTACTTTGAAGTTCGTTTAAAGTTTTTTTTATAAAGAAATATATTTTTTGTAGTACATTTATAGTGATCGCTGTAATACGCTGCACGGAAGAGGCGCCTTACTAATTGTCATCATTACTCGCTCATTGATGATCTGAAAATCAAAAGGAAAACACTGTTTTAATCTACATTAGTATGGCTTCAATTAAGCGTATCCGATTTTTGTAAAACGAATTATTGTTAAAATTGCAATTCCCCAAAGAGAATTCACAAAAAAAACCAAAAAATTCTTCCTTTCAGAGAGAAAAAAAATAGTAAATGTGAATATATCAAAAAATCCGTACGCTTAACTGAAGCCATACTAATATAGATTAAAACAGAGTTTTCCTTTTGATTTTCGGATCATCAATAGGCGAGTTATGATGATAATCAGTAAGGCGCCTCTTCCGTGCAGCGTATTTACAGCGACCACTATAAATGTACTGCAAAATATATATTTCTTTATAAAAAAAAAATTTTAAACGAAGTTCAAAGTGCGTTTTCTTTAACCCTTTAACACTGACATTTGTGGGGTACGTGAGTGAATAAGAAAATATCAAAAATATCGCCTATTTCTACTACTGTCACACTCTTGTTCCCTCTTAACACTTTCCGTCCATTACGCGGATATGCGGATCTTGAAAAAACATATTTAAGCTATTGCGATTAAATTGGTTATTGGTAGTTTTGGAATCGCTGAAACTGAATCAGAAAATGAATTTGCATTTGAAATTTAGAAATTTAAAAAAGCAGATCCAATATTGCGAGCTACAAGACTGAGCCTTTTCGAAATTTTGTATTTGATTTGGAAAGCCCAGCAAAATAACTTTTAGATTTTCGGTTCCCCAATTTGGATTTTGAAGAGTTGATATTAAATTAGGATTCCACGAACTCAAACGTCACAAGAGATTAATTTCAATAAAAGTCCAAAATGTTTTTCGCACGTTCGTCCACAATGTTGAATCCACCGTTCGGAATTTTCAAAATTTGAAATCAGATTCGAATTGAGCGATCCAAAAAACTTTTATTCTCAAATATTTGGATAATTCTCAAAGCAAAATAATTTCCAACACATTTTCGACGCGAAAAGCTATTTTTCGTCCAACTGCGAAGGGGTTAAGAGTAAAAAAGGTCCTCCTGTATAAAAAGAAAACTAATTTCTCTGGAATTATACCTGAGAGCTCATAATTATCATGACATAAAATATATAAAAACCTAAAAAATAATTTTCATAATACTGATATAATTCATGTATTTTTTCATTCTTTGTGTGGATCTACTAAAGTATGAGTGGAGTTGCAGGAAGTCATAAGACTGGATGACTTTGGCCATGATATTTTTTATCCTTCTATGCCAGCTGCAACAGACTCCGGCGATAAGAGATAAGGCAAACAGAGATGACGACGCGAAGGCGAATATACAGAAGGGAAGTATTCAAGCCGGAAATAGATAAGAAGGTAATTGAATATTATATCCTTTCACTATGCAAGAAGATGCACTCCGAATCTCACTGCATTAAAATATAAAAATAAATTCCATTGTCATTTTTTTGCAAAGATTTTCAGGAATCTCTGGTTGAGTCTCTATGGGCTTAACACGCAATGTACTTTAATGCTAATGAAGAAATTTAACCGAGAGAGAGTTAGCACTGCAGTTATAACAGCCTTTGCGATGAAAGTTAACATTCTAGATGCGGCGGCTTATCCCGTTTTCTTACCCGGTACTGGTAAACAAGATAAATTTCCTTTGGGATTAAGCGCGGTAGCTTGTAGGTGACGTTTATTTCAGTAACTCCGAGACGTTTTGAAAATTCACTTTATGCAGATGTAAAAGCGAATGCAGCTTTTTTTCTCCCCAATTTTCTACGTTGTTGTACGTTTGATATATAAACGAAATTACTACAAGTTTTAATTAATTTATTAACATGCGTCGCGGTGTTATATTAAGTTCGTGCTAGTTAAAACTGGAAAACTAATTAGAAAGCCAAATACAGCAGCTGTTATCTAGAGTGATAATGCATATATCGATTCATGTAATATATTTGAAAACTACTTTAAGCGTCTAGTTTTCGGCCCTTTACCTCTCAAAAATTTATACGGATTGGTTGGAGCGTTCGCAACACCTGGTGCATTTACTGATGAAATTTTTAATATTATCCCCGCGCATCAAAGTAGAATATTATAGCGAACTGGATTTGGAACAACAATTCAATGTTTAACAATTATGTGACAATCTTACAATTATTTTAGGCAGCGGAAATAAAGAATTTAGAGTTCTCTCAACATATAATTCCATATAGGGACAATAGTCAGTAAGTTAACATCCCTTTTGCTGTATCATGAAAAATGTTCATAAAGTATTTATTTCCTTAATTTGTAATATTTTCAGTGAACCCAATTTATTTTTAAACGTATCATTTTGTAACCTTTCAAAATTAACTAAATTGAAAAACGTTTGCAGTAAATTTGTACGTTAGTATGTACATCGGTGCCAAGATACACTACCGCTCAAAAGTATGTCGACACCTGCCAGGTTTATGAAATTTGTGATATATTATACATATTTTTATTATTAAACAACGTTTGTTGCTAAATTCTATTACAAATATGTATTTAATGTATTCTAATAGTATGTACTAAATTAACAATATAGTTATTTAATTTTCTTAAATAAATAAACGTCTATTCGGTTGGTAGAAAATTGCGTTGCGTGCGTACAGTTTGTAAAGTGTCCACATACTTTTGAGCGGTAGTGTACATGTAAAGTTATAAAATTAAAACCATAAATTATGAATATATTCGCTGAATTCTTGCTAAAAATGGTTTCCAACTATCATTATAAATACTCAGAAAAATATTTTTATCCATAAGTTTGAAGAAATTTAAATACTTTCGATTGATTTCTTTGTCCCAGTTGCTAAAACGTTTACTTTTGCGATGAGTTAGATTATCCCACGTAATTGGAACTAATGTGAAAATAATTAAATAATCTACGCATTCAAAGACTTTTTTAACAGTTTTTTTAAGGCAAGGTAATTCCTCTTTACCCAACCCTATTTAACAGGAATGCAGTTTGGATCGATTGCTAAGTATTAAATTAAAATCCCAATTATTGGAAATTTCAGGAACCGTATAGTATACATTTTTGTCATACTGTGTGAAAATTATATTTTCATAAAATAACTTCCAAAGAAAATCAATAGCTTCCACGCAGTATAAATTTTTATGGACGAGGTCTAAAGAGCCCCAGTGTGCCAACTATGTTATTCTGCTGAAACGAATCAACTAATTGATTAATGCAACATTAACGTCAATTTTTACTAATAGAAAGGTTGCTTAGAAATTACACATGTCCATATGGTTAAATTTGTTATTCAAAATCTGGAAGAAATATGGACAATTTTTTTTATTTTTCGTCCATGAAAATCTTCTGGAGCCTGTTGAAAAGTTGTCTGAAGTCTAAAAAAAACAACTATTCGCTTACATATGCGCGTTATTGTTTATCGTATAGAGCATAATATTCGTTGACTCACCATTGATACAACTTTGCTCAAACTGGAATGATGACTCGCCCAATGCTAAATAATATTTATCGTGTGTTTTTATATTCTTAAACTTTAACGTAAATATCTGGTTACTGAACAGTAACCGTGCACCCTTTGTTTATATGCATGCTAATATACAACCCTGATACCACTTAACCGCAAAACTATTCCGAAAATATTCCTAACATGTACAGTAAAATATACATCGTTTGATAAGTACAATCTGTTTTACAAAACACAAACGAGTATACACCTGATGAGATTATTGAAACTCACGGCCTGAGAGGTAAAAACAATATATGCTGGTGTGTTTAGTCTTATGCAACACAAACACGATAAGTGAATAGGATGTATCCTATTTCCTAGCAGGAAGTAAAATTTTTGTAATGTTTTGCTCCAAATATTTGAATTTTATTTTTGATTTTATATTTGACCTTGTGACCATTCGCTTACGTTTGAGAAGAATTGTGGTTGAAGCAGATCTTTAAGCCAATGGCCAACCTTCGTATGGATTACGTAAATCTTAGGTCTCTTACCTGCAACAGCAAAACAGAAACAGTGATTAGGTAAAATTATGCCGAAGTCGAATTTATTAATTGTAAGTGTATCCGATAGAGCCTTTTCTAAGATTTAAAAATTTTATTGATTACTTTTTCGGAGCAATTAGGGAGCCAATTTATGCAGTCAAAGGATTCATTTTCGTTTAGAATACACATCACTTAATTGTTGAATTCCTTTTAGTATATTTTTGTTTGAGACTTTAGCGTCACAACGCGACTAAGTTACTAACGAGAGTGTTGAGTTGACTGTAAACAACAGGTATTCCCTGAAGCGGGAATACCTGTTTAACTGATTTGCGTTCTGTCGTAGTCTTAGTAATCATAAATTGCACATGTACCAAATTGTGTTACCAGAAGACTACGCCACCCCATCGAATCTACAATTTAAACTGGATTCTAAACTGTCAAATGTTATCAAACTAATTCACTACGGCTCTTTGTTAGATTGTCACAATACGTCTGATATAATATTTAGTATTTCAAACTAAATATTATATTTTCATAAAATAACCTATACCCTCTGTTATAGGAACGGTTAATAATTGTCATACATTTTTTTTAATTAAAAATTTAACAGCTTCCACTCGATACAATTTTTTATCGGTGGGGTCTGAAAAGTCCAAACGTACCGACTACGTTATTCTCGTGAAGTAAGTCAGCTAAGGGTCAAATTTATATTTCTTTAATCTTTTATATTCGGGTGTGTACCGATACATAGCGGTACTACATAGCTATTGTTATAAAGAATAACAATCATTGAAAAAAACATTTATTCTGTTAAATTATGATACAGTTTACATAAACATATGTGTTCATAATCATGTCGCTGAGTTGTAATGCTAAAATATTAAATATTCATAAATAATAATCAGTGACGGAAGTAAAGGAAATTACTGTGAAAAGAAATACTGCCTGACAGTTAACTCGTTAAATTGTTTAAATTCTTCGAAAGAAAGTTAACGAAGTTGAAAATATTACGATAAAATTCAAAGCCTTCATAACTTCATTCATAGTTTGGAGTGGATAGTGGTTTTAAACTAGATTATCAGATTAAATGGACTTTTAAAGATAAATGCAAAGAGCTTGCGGAATTGTTTAACAACCCTAAAGCAACATTTTGTATTTTTTCAGTTTTGTATAAGATTATAATTCTAACTGGGAAGAATAGAAAAATTGATGATTGATTATAGACTTTGTTTTCCAAGATCTATAATCCTTTCGCAAAATGTTCTATTTTATTTGTATGACTTTTAAAAAATTCACGAATTGAAATTCTTGAAAGTAAGAAATTTACATATGTAAATCATTTGTTCCAGAAAGCATGTGTGTAAAATAAATAGAAAAATAAATCGTCTAAAAACTAAACAACCATAGTGGGACGTTGGATAGCAATACAAATAATGCTGTGAAAAAATTTTCAAACCTATGTTTGTTATTTTGTTTCTCTGTTATTTTTCTTATCCATATGCGTAATGAAAAAATGTAGAGTAAGTTGCTGTAATACGTCACAGTTAATTTTGAAACTTGATACCCCGTAAGTATAAGTAATTAAGGATGAAGAAAATAAACATTTCAAAAAAGATTTATCAGCTGTGTTTATTTGAATTGCAGTGACGAAGACGTATCTGTGATAGGAAAGGAAGCCAAACATAATTACAAAAGCCATCTAGAATTGGACTAGTGTATTATTTGTTAAATATTATAATGATTGCTGTTTACAAAAAGTTCTCTTTATTTTATATCATTCACGGTCAGTCCAATGGAGTGAATTCAAATACTTAATGCAACGATATGTCAGTTTCAAATATACATACGATATAGCACAGCTGGAGCAACAAATGAATGCAAAGATGAAAAAAGTCTAATTATTTATAAAATAGGTCGTGTTTAAATAGCAATATTTTTCCACATGGATCACAAGTGTGAAGACAATTGTCGTTTGGAAGTTCCGGTTTGCCATAAAAAAAAATTACCAACGTTACCGAAGAACCCTGAAACTCAACGAAAGAAAGGACATCAAAGAAAGCAAAACATATTCGAGTGCACAGTTTCAGTTAGGCACAGAAACGGGTGTGGAAAACTGTACACTAGAATACACTTAGTGGAGCTACACTTGAAAAGAGAAAAGCGTTTCTTTGCGTCACCCCCGCTAACGAGTACGTTATTGTAGAGTATACTTTTCACAAATATGTACAAAGAGCAAACCTAATGAGTACAATTCGCGGCTAAGAGTTGAAGTTTTTTTTTAAGAGGCCGTATATACACGCTCTTTAAAAACGAGCGTCAAGGTTTGGAGTCTTGTATCTCCAGAATTTGTGGCAAACAAGTTGAAGGATAAGAATATACAGGATTTTTAAATAATTTTCGTATGTGTTCCTTACATTGCGAATTTTCAATTAAATTATTAGTTTTGAAGTGTTTGGGTCATTTAGGTTAACGAAAACTACGTGACTATCAATTGCCCTATGCTTCAGTTAAAAATGGCACTTTAACACTGCAATAGACTCTGAAACAATACTATCCCACCGCAAAAATAATCACCGACTAAAAAGGGTTAACTTGAGTCCTAGAGTGTTAATAATTTCGGATTTGTTTATCGAGTGAGATACATTATTTTTATAAATGTATTATTATTATTATGAAGGTAGTAAATAAATTGCCTTTTCAAGGGCAAATTGTCGTTTTACGAAACGCTGTGAATAATCTGGATTAAATTTTTGTCTCTTAACGTCGTGTAAAAAAAAAATAACGGAATAAAGCATTCGAGGTGTATGTACATTTCACGTAATCTAGCACTTGAGCGCTTTCAACTGATGAAAAGCACGCGAGAGAATAATGGTAGTGTTGTGGGGGACACCATTCAGTCAGCACCTGCCTCTCAGTAATTCACCTGTTCCTAAGACGCATTCCAACATCTTATGGAAATACTACTGTTAGCACAGGCTTTTATATTGGGTGTTATTTTTAATGCAATTTCCTTTTTATATTACTTTACATAGGCCATTCTACGTTTTTCATACCCGAATCATTTATAGTTCGGTAAATAGATAGTCATACTTGATGAAAATCTATAAGTTCATTGCTTTTGATACTTGTAACACTAGATTTACCGAAATTTTCTTTACAATTTATTTTACAATTAAAAATCCGTCATTTGGACGCCCAAGTGAAAAAATTTAATAAAACTTCTATAAAAATTTCATAATGATCACATAAAATTTTTATAAAACAATGGTTTTATAAAAACTGTATAAAGCATTTATACAGTTTTTACAGAACCATTACCTGTGATTTCCCAAGGGAGGTTGCCCTTTTGCCGCAAAAACTGCGATTTTGTCGAAAAAATCGTTATAACTTTGTTCCTATTGAGATTTCGGCCTCGAGCACCCGCTAAATCGATTCTACGCACAAAATTACCCCTAGGAATGACCCTATCACAAACGATTTTGAATATTTAATTTTGACCCATTTTTGGGGTGGCCCAAAGTAGGTCAAAAAATTTACCTTTTTGCACGATTTTGGGCCACCTAAAGTCGACTCTCCTGCAACGGCTAATTGAGCTACGGATTCCCGCGGGTGCTTATTCGATGTATTTTCGCGCGCAGAATGCAATGGCACCATCGGAATCCCCGATTTCCCAAAAGAAGTTGCCCTTTAGCCCCGAAAACCCCATTTTTGGTCGAAAAAACCGTGATATCTTTGTTCCTATTGAGATTTTGGCGCCGAGCACCCGCTAAATCGATTCTACGCGTAAAATTACCCCTAGGAATGACCCTATCACAAACGATTTTGAATATTTAATTTTGACCCATTTTTGGGGTAGCCCAAAGTAGGTCAAAAAATTTACCTTTTTGCACGATTTTGGGCCACCTAAAGTCGACTCTCCTGCAACGGCTAATTGAGCTACGGATTCCCGCGGGTGCTTATTCGATGTATTTTTTCGCGTAGAATGCAATGGCACCGTCAGAATCCCCGATTTCCCAAAAGAAGTTGCCCTTTTGCCCCGAAAACCCCATTTTTGGTCGAAAAAACCGTGATATCTTTGTGCCTATTGAGATTTTGGCGCCGAGCACCCGCTAAATCGATTCTACGCGCAAAATTACCCCTAGGAATGACCCTATCACAAACGATTTTGAATATTTAATTTTGACCCATTTTTGGGGTGGCCCAAAGTAGGTCCAAAAATTGACCTTTTTGCACGATTTTGGGCCACCTAAAGTCGACTCTCCTGCAACGGCTAATTGAGCTACGGATTCCCGCGGGTGCTTATTCGATGTATTTTTTCGCGTAGAATGCAATGGCACCGTCGGAACCCCCGATTTCCCAAAATAAGTTGCCCTTTTGCCCCGAAAACCCCATTTTTGGTCGAAAAAACCGTGATATCTTTGTGCCTATTGAGATTTCGGCCCCGAGCACCCGCTAAATCGATTCTACGCACAAAATTACCCCTAGGAATGACCCTATCACAAACGATTTTGAATATTTAATTTTGACCCATTTTTGGGGTGGCCCAAAGTAGGTCCAAAAATTGACCTTTTTGCACGATTTTGGGCCACCTAAATTCGACTCTCCTGCAACGGCTAATTGAGCTACGGATTCCCGCGGGTGCTTATTCGATGTATTTTCGCGCGCAGAATGCAATGGCACCGTCGGAATCCCCGATTTCCCAAAAGAAGTTGCCCTTTTGCCCCGAAAACCCCATTTTTGGTCGAAAAAACCGTGATATCTTTGTTCCTATTGAGATTTCGGCCCCAAGCACCCGCTAAATCGATTCTACGCACAAAATTACCCCTAGGAATGACCCTATCACAAACGATTTTGAATATTTAATTTTGACCCATTTTTGGGGTGGCCCAAAGTAGGTCCAAAAATTGAACTTTTTGCACGATTTTGGGCCACCTAAAGTCGACTCTCCTGCAACGGCTAATTGAGCTACGGATTCCCGCGGGTGCTTATTCGATGTATTTTCGCGCGCAGAATGCAATGGCACCGTCGGAATCCCCGATTTCCCAAAAGAAGTTGCCCTTTTGCCCCGAAAACCCCATTTTTGGTCGAAAAAACCGTGATATCTTTGTGCCTATTGAGATTTCGGCCCCGAGCACCCGCTAAATCGATTCTACGCACAAAATTACCCCTAGGAATGACCCTATCACAAACGATTTTGAATATTTAATTTTGACCCATTTTTGGGGTGGCCCAAAGTAGGTCAAAAAATTTACCTTTTTGCACGATTTTGGGACACCTAAAGTCGACTCTCCTGCAACGGCTAATTGAGCTACGGATTCCCGCGGGTGCTTATTCGATGTATTTTCGCGCGCAGAATGCAATGGCACCATCGGAATCCCCGATTTCCCAAAAGAAGTTGCCCTTTTGCCCCGAAAACCCCATTTTTGGTCGAAAAAACCGTGATATCTTTGTGCCTATTGAGATTTCGGCCCCGAGCACCCGCTAAATCGATTCTACGCACAAAATTACCCCTAGGAATGACCCTATCACAAACGATTTTGAATATTTAATTTTGACCCATTTTTGGGGTGGCCCAAAGTAGGTCAAAAAATTTACCTTTTTGCACGATTTTGGGACACCTAAAGTCGACTCTCCTGCAACGGCTAATTGAGCTACGGATTCCCGCGGGTGCTTATTCGATGTATTTTCGCGCGCAGAATGCAATGGCACCATCGGAATCCCCGATTTCCCAAAAGAAGTTGCCCTTTTGCCCCGAAAACCCCATTTTTGGTCGAAAAAACCGTGATATCTTTGTTCCTATTGAGATTTTGGCGCCGAGCACCCGCTAAATCGATTCTACGCGCAAAATTAACCCTAGGAATGACCCTATCACAAACGATTTTGAATATTTAATTTTGACCCATTTTTGGGGTGGCCCAAAGTAGGTCCAAAAATTGACCTTTTTGCACGATTTTGGGCCACCTAAAGTCGACTCTCCTGCAACGGCTAATTGAGCTACGGATTCCCGCGGGTGCTTATTCGATGTATTTTTTCGCGTAGAATGCAATGGCACCGTCGGAACCCCCGATTTCCCAAAATAAGTTGCCCTTTTGCCCCGAAAACCCCATTTTTGGTCGAAAAAACCGTGATATCTTTGTGCCTATTGAGATTTCGGCCCCGAGCACCCGCTAAATCGATTCTACGCACAAAATTACCCCTAGGAATGACCCTATCACAAACGATTTTGAATATTTAATTTTGACCCATTTTTGGGGTGGCCCAAAGTAGGTCCAAAAATTGACCTTTTTGCACGATTTTGGGCCACCTAAATTCGACTCTCCTGCAACGGCTAATTGAGCTACGGATTCCCGCGGGTGCTTATTCGATGTATTTTCGCGCGCAGAATGCAATGGCACCGTCGGAATCCCCGATTTCCCAAAAGAAGTTGCCCTTTTGCCCCGAAAACCCCATTTTTGGTCGAAAAAACCGTGATATCTTTGTTCCTATTGAGATTTCGGCCCCAAGCACCCGCTAAATCGATTCTACGCACAAAATTACCCCTAGGAATGACCCTATCACAAACGATTTTGAATATTTAATTTTGACCCATTTTTGGGGTGGCCCAAAGTAGGTCCAAAAATTGAACTTTTTGCACGATTTTGGGCCACCTAAAGTCGACTCTCCTGCAACGGCTAATTGAGCTACGGATTCCCGCGGGTGCTTATTCGATGTATTTTCGCGCGCAGAATGCAATGGCACCGTCGGAATCCCCGATTTCCCAAAAGAAGTTGCCCTTTTGCCCCGAAAACCCCATTTTTGGTCGAAAAAACCGTGATATCTTTGTGCCTATTGAGATTTCGGCCCCGAGCACCCGCTAAATCGATTCTACGCACAAAATTACCCCTAGGAATGACCCTATCACAAACGATTTTGAATATTTAATTTTGACCCATTTTTGGGGTGGCCCAAAGTAGGTCAAAAAATTTACCTTTTTGCACGATTTTGGGACACCTAAAGTCGACTCTCCTGCAACGGCTAATTGAGCTACGGATTCCCGCGGGTGCTTATTCGATGTATTTTCGCGCGCAGAATGCAATGGCACCGTCGGAATCCCCGATTTCCCAAAAGAAGTTGCCCTTTTGCCCCGAAAACCCCATTTTTGGTCGAAAAAACCGTGATATCTTTGTGCCTATTGAGATTTCGGCCCCGAGCACCCGCTAAATCGATTCTACGCACAAAATTACCCCTAGGAATGACCCTATCACAAACGATTTTGAATATTTAATTTTGACCCATTTTTGGGGTGGCCCAAAGTAGGTCAAAAAATTTACCTTTTTGCACGATTTTGGGACACCTAAAGTCGACTCTCCTGCAACGGCTAATTGAGCTACGGATTCCCGCGGGTGCTTATTCGATGTATTTTCGCGCGCAGAATGCAATGGCACCATCGGAATCCCCGATTTCCCAAAAGAAGTTGCCCTTTTGCCCCGAAAACCCCATTTTTGGTCGAAAAAACCGTGATATCTTTGTGCCTATTGAGATTTCGGCCCCGAGCACCCGCTAAATCGATTCTACGCACAAAATTACCCCTAGGAATGACCCTATCACAAACGATTTTGAATATTTAATTTTGACCCATTTTTGGGGTGGCCCAAAGTAGGTCAAAAAATTTACCTTTTTGCACGATTTTGGGACACCTAAAGTCGACTCTCCTGCAACGGCTAATTGAGCTACGGATTCCCGCGGGTGCTTATTCGATGTATTTTCGCGCGCAGAATGCAATGGCACCATCGGAATCCCCGATTTCCCAAAAGAAGTTGCCCTTTTGCCCCGAAAACCCCATTTTTGGTCGAAAAAACCGTGATATCTTTGTTCCTATTGAGATTTTGGCGCCGAGCACCCGCTAAATCGATTCTACGCGCAAAATTAACCCTAGGAATGACCCTATCACAAACGATTTTGAATATTTAATTTTGACCCATTTTTGGGGTGGCCCAAAGTAGGTCCAAAAATTGACCTTTTTGCACGATTTTGGGCCACCTAAAGTCGACTCTCCTGCAACGGCTAATTGAGCTACGGATTCCCGCGGGTGCTTATTCGATGTATTTTTTCGCGTAGAATGCAATGGCACCGTCGGAACCCCCGATTTCCCAAAATAAGTTGCCCTTTTGCCCCGAAAACCCCATTTTTGGTCGAAAAAACCGTGATATCTTTGTGCCTATTGAGATTTCGGCCCCGAGCACCCGCTAAATCGATTCTACGCACAAAATTACCCCTAGGAATGACCCTATCACAAACGATTTTGAATATTTAATTTTGACCCATTTTTGGGGTGGCCCAAAGTAGGTCCAAAAATTGACCTTTTTGCACGATTTTGGGCCACCTAAATTCGACTCTCCTGCAACGGCTAATTGAGCTACGGATTCCCGCGGGTGCTTATTCGATGTATTTTCGCGCGCAGAATGCAATGGCACCGTCGGAATCCCCGATTTCCCAAAAGAAGTTGCCCTTTTGCCCCGAAAACCCCATTTTTGGTCGAAAAAACCGTGATATCTTTGTTCCTATTGAGATTTCGGCCCCAAGCACCCGCTAAATCGATTCTACGCACAAAATTACCCCTAGGAATGACCCTATCACAAACGATTTTGAATATTTAATTTTGACCCATTTTTGGGGTGGCCCAAAGTAGGTCCAAAAATTGAACTTTTTGCACGATTTTGGGCCACCTAAAGTCGACTCTCCTGCAACGGCTAATTGAGCTACGGATTCCCGCGGGTGCTTATTCGATGTATTTTCGCGCGCAGAATGCAATGGCACCGTCGGAATCCCCGATTTCCCAAAAGAAGTTGCCCTTTTGCCCCGAAAACCCCATTTTTGGTCGAAAAAACCGTGATATCTTTGTGCCTATTGAGATTTCGGCCCCGAGCACCCGCTAAATCGATTCTACGCACAAAATTACCCCTAGGAATGACCCTATCACAAACGATTTTGAATATTTAATTTTGACCCATTTTTGGGGTGGCCCAAAGTAGGTCAAAAAATTTACCTTTTTGCACGATTTTGGGACACCTAAAGTCGACTCTCCTGCAACGGCTAATTGAGCTACGGATTCCCGCGGGTGCTTATTCGATGTATTTTCGCGCGCAGAATGCAATGGCACCATCGGAATCCCCGATTTCCCAAAAGAAGTTGCCCTTTTGCCCCGAAAACCCCATTTTTGGTCGAAAAAACCGTGATATCTTTGTGCCTATTGAGATTTCGGCCCCGAGCACCCGCTAAATCGATTCTACGCACAAAATTACCCCTAGGAATGACCCTATCACAAACGATTTTGAATATTTAATTTTGACCCATTTTTGGGGTGGCCCAAAGTAGGTCAAAAAATTTACCTTTTTGCACGATTTTGGGACACCTAAAGTCGACTCTCCTGCAACGGCTAATTGAGCTACGGATTCCCGCGGGTGCTTATTCGATGTATTTTCGCGCGCAGAATGCAATGGCACCATCGGAATCCCCGATTTCCCAAAAGAAGTTGCCCTTTTGCCCCGAAAACCCCATTTTTGGTCGAAAAAACCGTGATATCTTTGTTCCTATTGAGATTTTGGCGCCGAGCACCCGCTAAATCGATTCTACGCGCAAAATTAACCCTAGGAATGACCCTATCACAAACGATTTTGAATATTTAATTTTGACCCATTTTTGGGGTGGCCCAAAGTAGGTCCAAAAATTGACCTTTTTGCACGATTTTGGGCCACCTAAAGTCGACTCTCCTGCAACGGCTAATTGAGCTACGGATTCCCGCGGGTGCTTATTCGATGTATTTTTTCGCGTAGAATGCAATGGCACCGTCGGAACCCCCGATTTCCCAAAATAAGTTGCCCTTTTGCCCCGAAAACCCCATTTTTGGTCGAAAAAACCGTGATATCTTTGTGCCTATTGAGATTTCGGCCCCGAGCACCCGCTAAATCGATTCTACGCACAAAATTACCCCTAGGAATGACCCTATCACAAACGATTTTGAATATTTAATTTTGACCCATTTTTGGGGTGGCCCAAAGTAGGTCCAAAAATTGACCTTTTTGCACGATTTTGGGCCACCTAAATTCGACTCTCCTGCAACGGCTAATTGAGCTACGGATTCCCGCGGGTGCTTATTCGATGTATTTTCGCGCGCAGAATGCAATGGCACCATCGGAATCCCCGATTTCCCAAAAGAAGTTGCCCTTTAGCCCCGAAAACCCCATTTTTGGTCGAAAAAACCGTGATATCTTTGTTCCTATTGAGATTTTGGCGCCGAGCACCCGCTAAATCGATTCTACGCGTAAAATTACCCCTAGGAATGACCCTATCACAAACGATTTTGAATATTTAATTTTGACCCATTTTTGGGGTAGCCCAAAGTAGGTCAAAAAATTTACCTTTTTGCACGATTTTGGGCCACCTAAAGTCGACTCTCCTGCAACGGCTAATTGAGCTACGGATTCCCGCGGGTGCTTATTCGATGTATTTTTTCGCGTAGAATGCAATGGCACCGTCAGAATCCCCGATTTCCCAAAAGAAGTTGCCCTTTTGCCCCGAAAACCCCATTTTTGGTCGAAAAAACCGTGATATCTTTGTGCCTATTGAGATTTTGGCGCCGAGCACCCGCTAAATCGATTCTACGCGCAAAATTACCCCTAGGAATGACCCTATCACAAACGATTTTGAATATTTAATTTTGACCCATTTTTGGGGTGGCCCAAAGTAGGTCCAAAAATTGACCTTTTTGCACGATTTTGGGCCACCTAAAGTCGACTCTCCTGCAACGGCTAATTGAGCTACGGATTCCCGCGGGTGCTTATTCGATGTATTTTTTCGCGTAGAATGCAATGGCACCGTCGGAACCCCCGATTTCCCAAAATAAGTTGCCCTTTTGCCCCGAAAACCCCATTTTTGGTCGAAAAAACCGTGATATCTTTGTGCCTATTGAGATTTCGGCCCCGAGCACCCGCTAAATCGATTCTACGCACAAAATTACCCCTAGGAATGACCCTATCACAAACGATTTTGAATATTTAATTTTGACCCATTTTTGGGGTGGCCCAAAGTAGGTCCAAAAATTGACCTTTTTGCACGATTTTGGGCCACCTAAATTCGACTCTCCTGCAACGGCTAATTGAGCTACGGATTCCCGCGGGTGCTTATTCGATGTATTTTCGCGCGCAGAATGCAATGGCACCGTCGGAATCCCCGATTTCCCAAAAGAAGTTGCCCTTTTGCCCCGAAAACCCCATTTTTGGTCGAAAAAACCGTGATATCTTTGTTCCTATTGAGATTTCGGCCCCAAGCACCCGCTAAATCGATTCTACGCACAAAATTACCCCTAGGAATGACCCTATCACAAACGATTTTGAATATTTAATTTTGACCCATTTTTGGGGTGGCCCAAAGTAGGTCCAAAAATTGAACTTTTTGCACGATTTTGGGCCACCTAAAGTCGACTCTCCTGCAACGGCTAATTGAGCTACGGATTCCCGCGGGTGCTTATTCGATGTATTTTCGCGCGCAGAATGCAATGGCACCGTCGGAATCCCCGATTTCCCAAAAGAAGTTGCCCTTTTGCCCCGAAAACCCCATTTTTGGTCGAAAAAACCGTGATATCTTTGTGCCTATTGAGATTTCGGCCCCGAGCACCCGCTAAATCGATTCTACGCACAAAATTACCCCTAGGAATGACCCTATCACAAACGATTTTGAATATTTAATTTTGACCCATTTTTGGGGTGGCCCAAAGTAGGTCAAAAAATTTACCTTTTTGCACGATTTTGGGACACCTAAAGTCGACTCTCCTGCAACGGCTAATTGAGCTACGGATTCCCGCGGGTGCTTATTCGATGTATTTTCGCGCGCAGAATGCAATGGCACCATCGGAATCCCCGATTTCCCAAAAGAAGTTGCCCTTTTGCCCCGAAAACCCCATTTTTGGTCGAAAAAACCGTGATATCTTTGTGCCTATTGAGATTTCGGCCCCGAGCACCCGCTAAATCGATTCTACGCACAAAATTACCCCTAGGAATGACCCTATCACAAACGATTTTGAATATTTAATTTTGACCCATTTTTGGGGTGGCCCAAAGTAGGTCAAAAAATTTACCTTTTTGCACGATTTTGGGACACCTAAAGTCGACTCTCCTGCAACGGCTAATTGAGCTACGGATTCCCGCGGGTGCTTATTCGATGTATTTTCGCGCGCAGAATGCAATGGCACCATCGGAATCCCCGATTTCCCAAAAGAAGTTGCCCTTTTGCCCCGAAAACCCCATTTTTGGTCGAAAAAACCGTGATATCTTTGTTCCTATTGAGATTTTGGCGCCGAGCACCCGCTAAATCGATTCTACGCGCAAAATTAACCCTAGGAATGACCCTATCACAAACGATTTTGAATATTTAATTTTGACCCATTTTTGGGGTGGCCCAAAGTAGGTCCAAAAATTGACCTTTTTGCACGATTTTGGGCCACCTAAAGTCGACTCTCCTGCAACGGCTAATTGAGCTACGGATTCCCGCGGGTGCTTATTCGATGTATTTTTTCGCGTAGAATGCAATGGCACCGTCGGAACCCCCGATTTCCCAAAATAAGTTGCCCTTTTGCCCCGAAAACCCCATTTTTGGTCGAAAAAACCGTGATATCTTTGTGCCTATTGAGATTTCGGCCCCGAGCACCCGCTAAATCGATTCTACGCACAAAATTACCCCTAGGAATGACCCTATCACAAACGATTTTGAATATTTAATTTTGACCCATTTTTGGGGTGGCCCAAAGTAGGTCCAAAAATTGACCTTTTTGCACGATTTTGGGCCACCTAAATTCGACTCTCCTGCAACGGCTAATTGAGCTACGGATTCCCGCGGGTGCTTATTCGATGTATTTTCGCGCGCAGAATGCAATGGCACCGTCGGAATCCCCGATTTCCCAAAAGAAGTTGCCCTTTTGCCCCGAAAACCCCATTTTTGGTCGAAAAAACCGTGATATCTTTGTTCCTATTGAGATTTCGGCCCCAAGCACCCGCTAAATCGATTCTACGCACAAAATTACCCCTAGGAATGACCCTATCACAAACGATTTTGAATATTTAATTTTGACCCATTTTTGGGGTGGCCCAAAGTAGGTCCAAAAATTGAACTTTTTGCACGATTTTGGGCCACCTAAAGTCGACTCTCCTGCAACGGCTAATTGAGCTACGGATTCCCGCGGGTGCTTATTCGATGTATTTTCGCGCGCAGAATGCAATGGCACCGTCGGAATCCCCGATTTCCCAAAAGAAGTTGCCCTTTTGCCCCGAAAACCCCATTTTTGGTCGAAAAAACCGTGATATCTTTGTGCCTATTGAGATTTCGGCCCCGAGCACCCGCTAAATCGATTCTACGCACAAAATTACCCCTAGGAATGACCCTATCACAAACGATTTTGAATATTTAATTTTGACCCATTTTTGGGGTGGCCCAAAGTAGGTCAAAAAATTTACCTTTTTGCACGATTTTGGGACACCTAAAGTCGACTCTCCTGCAACGGCTAATTGAGCTACGGATTCCCGCGGGTGCTTATTCGATGTATTTTCGCGCGCAGAATGCAATGGCACCATCGGAATCCCCGATTTCCCAAAAGAAGTTGCCCTTTTGCCCCGAAAACCCCATTTTTGGTCGAAAAAACCGTGATATCTTTGTGCCTATTGAGATTTCGGCCCCGAGCACCCGCTAAATCGATTCTACGCACAAAATTACCCCTAGGAATGACCCTATCACAAACGATTTTGAATATTTAATTTTGACCCATTTTTGGGGTGGCCCAAAGTAGGTCAAAAAATTTACCTTTTTGCACGATTTTGGGACACCTAAAGTCGACTCTCCTGCAACGGCTAATTGAGCTACGGATTCCCGCGGGTGCTTATTCGATGTATTTTCGCGCGCAGAATGCAATGGCACCATCGGAATCCCCGATTTCCCAAAAGAAGTTGCCCTTTTGCCCCGAAAACCCCATTTTTGGTCGAAAAAACCGTGATATCTTTGTTCCTATTGAGATTTTGGCGCCGAGCACCCGCTAAATCGATTCTACGCGCAAAATTAACCCTAGGAATGACCCTATCACAAACGATTTTGAATATTTAATTTTGACCCATTTTTGGGGTGGCCCAAAGTAGGTCCAAAAATTGACCTTTTTGCACGATTTTGGGCCACCTAAAGTCGACTCTCCTGCAACGGCTAATTGAGCTACGGATTCCCGCGGGTGCTTATTCGATGTATTTTTTCGCGTAGAATGCAATGGCACCGTCGGAACCCCCGATTTCCCAAAATAAGTTGCCCTTTTGCCCCGAAAACCCCATTTTTGGTCGAAAAAACCGTGATATCTTTGTGCCTATTGAGATTTCGGCCCCGAGCACCCGCTAAATCGATTCTACGCACAAAATTACCCCTAGGAATGACCCTATCACAAACGATTTTGAATATTTAATTTTGACCCATTTTTGGGGTGGCCCAAAGTAGGTCCAAAAATTGACCTTTTTGCACGATTTTGGGCCACCTAAATTCGACTCTCCTGCAACGGCTAATTGAGCTACGGATTCCCGCGGGTGCTTATTCGATGTATTTTCGCGCGCAGAATGCAATGGCACCGTCGGAATCCCCGATTTCCCAAAAGAAGTTGCCCTTTTGCCCTGAAAACCCCATTTTTGGTCGAAAAAACCGTGATATCTTTGTTCCTATTGAGATTTCGGCCCCAAGCACCCGCTAAATCGATTCTACGCACAAAATTACCCCTAGGAATGACCCTATCACAAACGATTTTGAATATTTAATTTTGACCCATTTTTGGGGTGGCCCAAAGTAGGTCCAAAAATTGACCTTTTTGCACGATTTTGGGCCACCTAAAGTCGACTCTCCTGCAACGGCTAATTGAGCTACGGATTCCCGCGGGTGCTTATTCGATGTATTTTTTCGCGTAGAATGCAATGGCACCATCGGAATCCCCGATTTCCCAAAATAAGTTGCCCTTTTGCCCCGAAAACCCCATTTTTGGTCGAAAAAACCGTGATATCTTTGTGCCTATTGAGATTTCGGCCCCGAGCACCCGCTAAATCGATTCTACGCACAAAATTACCCCTAGGAATGACCCTATCACAAACGATTTTGAATATTTAATTTTGACCCATTTTTGGGGTGGCCCAAAGTAGGTCCAAAAATTGACCTTTTTGCACGATTTTGGGCCACCTAAATTCGACTCTCCTGCAACGGCTAATTGAGCTACGGATTCCCGCGGGTGCTTATTCGATGTATTTTCGCGCGCAGAATGCAATGGCACCGTCGGAATCCCCGATTTCCCAAAAGAAGTTGCCCTTTTGCCCTGAAAACCCCATTTTTGGTCGAAAAAACCGTGATATCTTTGTTCCTATTGAGATTTCGGCCCCAAGCACCCGCTAAATCGATTCTACGCACAAAATTACCCCTAGGAATGACCCTATCACAAACGATTTTGAATATTTAATTTTGACCCATTTTTGGGGTGGCCCAAAGTAGGTCCAAAAATTGAACTTTTTGCACGATTTTGGGCCACCTAAAGTCGACTCTCCTGCAACGGCTAATTGAGCTACGGATTCCCGCGGGTGCTTATTCGATGTATTTTCGCGCGCAGAATGCAATGGCACCGTCGGAATCCCCGATTTCCCAAAAGAAGTTGCCCTTTTGCCCCGAAAACCCCATTTTTGGTCGAAAAAACCGTGATATCTTTGTGCCTATTGAGATTTCGGCCCCGAGCACCCGCTAAATCGATTCTACGCACAAAATTACCCCTAGGAATGACCCTATCACAAACGATTTTGAATATTTAATTTTGACCCATTTTTGGGGTGGCCCAAAGTAGGTCAAAAAATTTACCTTTTTGCACGATTTTGGGACACCTAAAGTCGACTCTCCTGCAACGGCTAATTGAGCTACGGATTCCCGCGGGTGCTTATTCGATGTATTTTCGCGCGCAGAATGCAATGGCACCATCGGAATCCCCGATTTCCCAAAAGAAGTTGCCCTTTTGCCCCGAAAACCCCATTTTTGGTCGAAAAAACCGTGATATCTTTGTTCCTATTGAGATTTCGGCCCGAGCACCCGCTAAATCGATTCTACGCACAAAATTACCCCTAGGAATGACCCTATCACAAACGATTTTGAATATTTAATTTTGACCCATTTTTGGGGTGGCCCAAAGTAGGTCCAAAAATTGAACTTTTTGCACGATTTTGGGCCATCTAAAGTCGACTCTCCTGCAACGGCTAATTGAGCTACGGATTCCCGCGGGTGCTTATTCGATGTATTTTTTCGCGTAGAATGCAATGGCACCGTCGGAATCCCCGATTTCCCAAAATAAGTTGCCCTTTTGCCCCGAAAACCCCATTTTTGGTCGAAAAAACCGTGATATCTTTGTGCCTATTGAGATTTCGGCCCCGAGCACCCGCTAAATCGATTCTACGCGCAAAATTACCCCTAGGAATGACCCTATCACAAACGATTATGAATATTTAATTTTGACCCATTTTTGGGGTGGCCCAAAGTAGGTCCAAAAATTGACCTTTTTGCACGATTTTGGGCCACCTAAATTCGACTCTCCTGCAACGGCTAATTGAGCTACGGATTCCCGCGGGTGCTTATTCGATGTATTTTCGCGCGCAGAATGCAATGGCACCATCGGAATCCCCGATTTCCCAAAAGAAGTTGCCCTTTAGCCCCGAAAACCCCATTTTTGGTCGAAAAAACCGCGATATCTTTGTTCCTATTGAGATTTTGGCGCCGAGCACCCGCTAAATCGATTCTACGCGCAAAATTACCCCTAGGAATGACCCTATCACAAACGATTTTGAATATTTAATTTTGACCCATTTTTGGGGTGGCCCAAAGTAGGTCAAAAAATTTACCTTTTTGCACGATTTTGGGCCACCTAAAGTCGACTCTCCTGCAACGGCTAATTGAGCTACGGATTCCCGCGGGTGCTTATTCGATGTATTTTTTCGCGTAGAATGCAATGGCACCGTCGGAACCCCCGATTTCCCAAAATAAGTTGCCCTTTTGCCCCGAAAACCCCATTTTTGGTCGAAAAAACCGTGATATCTTTGTGCCTATTGAGATTTCGGCCCCGAGCACCCGCTAAATCGATTCTACGCGCAAAATTACCCCTAGGAATGACCCTATCCCGAACGATTTTGAATATTTAATTTTGACCCATTTTTGGGGTGGTCCAAAGTAGGTCTAAAAATTGACCTTTGTGCACGATTTTGGACCGCCTAAAGGGATGTGTGAAGTTAGCACCCCAACTTTGAAAAAATAAAGTTTTTATAGCAGTTCTTATTGCACCCCAAAGAGTTCTAGAGTTCCCGATTATATTTCAAAATAGTTCTATGAATTTAGTATTATAAATCTAACTTCATACATCAGGGATGCCAACTTCCCAAAATTGACTTCCTGTATCGCTTATAACTCTGTACCCGTTCATAATAGCTACTGTTGACATTGAGGTTTCTTTTAGAACTCTTGAGGGGCTATTAAGAACTTTTAACAAAACTACCGGAACTCAAAAAAATTTGTTGAATAAACTTTTTCGACTTTTCTTTTCAAATTTCAGTAGTTCTGTTGGGAGTTCTGAAAGAAATCCCAATGGCAAAAGTGAATATTATTAACAGACAAAAAGTTATTATCAATTTCAAGATTCATGTGCGTGAACCTGGCACCCCCATTATATATAAATATATATTTTTCGAGATCCCAGAGTTTTCTGCGACCACTTTATACCGAACTCTCGATTGGCTACCTAGAACTCCCAACAAAACTTCGGACATGCTTTGAAATTATTTGATCCGTCAACACTTACAGCAAGAAATTTTTTAGTTGGAGAGATTGAATGTTACATAACTTTTCCAGTTTTGGTTTCATCACCCAAAGTAATAAGAACTATTGGTAGAACTCTTTGGGGTGCAATCAGAAGTTCTTCCACCTCACTCGTCTAAAATCAAAAAATCAAATAGATTACGTTTTGGCATCGTATTATCTAGTCCTCAATCGAAGGATTGGAGAGAATATTAATTTTTGAAATAATGGTCAACGATTGAACGTGAAAGTCCAAATTTTGATGAATAATTCACTTCATTTGCGTCGACCATTTTTTCAAAAATTAATATTTTCTCAAATTCTTAAATTAAGAAGTAGATAATACGATGCAAAAACATAATCTATTTTACTTTTTGATTTTAAATGTGTGAGGTGGAAGATACAGTGGTCACCGCAAAAGACCTAGCGGTCTGGGAAATGCATTGTATCTCCTACATTCGTGAATTTTTTTCAATAAAAAAATTATGAAACATAGTCGAAGATATACCCTTTACTATGAAAGAAAAAACAATTCGAAACGTGCAATCATTTTCCCAAAAAAAATTCACAAAAACACGCCTTTCTTTCGGCCGCCAACTAAATGTAACCCCTTAAAGGAATTTAATTTCAGGATACAGGGGTTGATACGGCCTCTGATCCTGCCTGCGATACAAAATTAAATTTGTCTACCATGTATATGAATCAGGGTTTGAGTAAGGTAAAAAGAATTGAGAACGACAAGGTTTATGAAATCTATTGCTTCGTTAGATTACCCAGCCATCCCTCAAAAACGGTAGATGATGGGGGAAAACTGAGCTCATTTTCGGATTCAGGTCATTTTACATAAGAATCAGCAGGAATGGTGTGAGGGGCAGAAAATTTGTTTTCGCTGACCAGTGTAATTAATGGAAAGAGATGAAAACGGAGAAATTAGAAAAGCTTGATAAATTTCTCAGGATTCAAAAGTTTCTGGAATAGAACCCCGGTTTATTTTTATATTGCTATTATTTTCTTAGATAAAAGATTTTGATGAAGTATTTTGATGAAATCGCTTTGTGAATCTTTTTTATTGCGCCACCATTCCCAAAACTGCTGGGGTGCAGTCTTGGAAATTATATATATTTCCAGTAGATGCTATAAAGTATGCAAATAAATGTTCAATCTTGGTGTGGCAAATATGCACTGGTAATATCATTCTACATAACTTATAAGTATATAAAGAAGGAATCTTATGCATGTATAGGTAAACCGCAATTATTACATCACCTGTAATAACCACCGGTCGATTGAGTTATTATTAAATAACAGAAACGTACAACATATAACCGTCATTTCTATCTACCTAGCGCTCAAATTCTGAAATGTGCATTGCCAATTATCATGTCGACTCATATAAACCTTATAGTCATGTTGACATGGCAGTAAATATATTACGAGAAGAGAAAATCATGGCTAGAATGCATCTGCACTTGAATATATTATTCAATATGTCATAATTTAATGTTTTGTTATCATCACAAATTCTATGATGACTTTCTAGGGTTTGTTGTCGGAAGGAACGATATTTCATGTCATCGCGATATCCATTTTCAATGTAATCAACATGAAAATAGTAAAAAAAATCTTTAAATCGATACGAACAATTTTTTTACGGTTTATTTAATATAAAATTGAATACGCTATAACTTTCTTATTGGTTGTTAATACGCGAGAGTAGTCCTTCGGTTATTTGGATTGTTTGTTTTTGAAACATTTTATTTTAATAAGAAAAAATAAATTTGCCTCGATAATATTCCATAAAAAGTCAGTTTCGTTGCGCTAGAATAACTATATTTACGAAATTCGAATTATTATTCAATGGATAAAAAGTTTAATGATGCAATATGTTAAATTAAAATATTCTCGTTCTTGTATTTTCGAGACGCGAATGAAATTCTATTTATGCAAACCGGAACAAGAAACTTATTATTCTATAATATGAAAAAAGCCTACGCAAGGTTTTCCACTCTTTTCCTAGATATAAAAATAACAAATTATTGACATTTATGTTTTTCATGACCTATTATTAGTAAATATTACTTGCGTAATGTATCTCATAAACACCAGCATCATAGCAAAAAGATGAGAAAAATTTGACGCTAACATTCTCACGTTCTTTAATACTGAAATTTATTCTTTCTGCTTCTGCGTATAAATTAACCATATACAGAGAGACGGGACTTGCAACTATCCCTGGCAAGCTTGCTACACTCTGATAAATTTTAAAACCGTTGATAAATTATTATTGATTTCTGAACTTGTAGTCAATACGTTCATTAATAATAATTTCGAAAAATTATTATCTTCTTGCTGGTCATTTCTTTTATTATCATGATAAGTAATATATATATAATATATCTTCTATCATAACAAGTCTTCGAATTTCTTCACAAGATATTAATTAATATGTTTCGAGTGCCTGCTAATTCAGTTCCTCAACATAATTTATGCAAGATAAATGAATATTTGCTTGGCTCCAATAAATGTCGTTTTAAAACGTCTTTTTTCATTATCTTGAAATTAAAGTTAGACCAATGTAAACTAAAACTAATTGTTTATAGCATAGATTGACAGTTTATATGGTAAAGTAGAATTCAAAGTCATGGAAATTGATCCAAAAACGGTATAAATTATAAATATAATTTTACACAATAGGATTGATTACGCAAATACTAAAAGTGCTTGCTGTGGTAATCTTTTCTATAGAAAATGAGGAAACTAGGAAACAATGAGACTCAATATAAAAATATAAAAGCACAACAAAGGATTCACACTTTGTACATTATTTCATAAAAGATTTTATATATTTTTCGCATTTTTCCTATTTCTGTCGTTTTCCGCTGTTTTCTACAACCATCGTTCTCACTGTATAACTTAACTCGTTGTCAAGGAAAGTAAGTTTATCGAAATGGGAATTTTATTACAGGCAATCCGAAGATGTGTTTAATTTCATTTTGTAATTCAAATTGCATTTTAATAATATGGTCATTTCCCGTTGTCTCTCACATTCCAGTTGCCTCAGAGTTGGTATGAGACAGAATCATGTCGTCCCTGTATTCACTAACGTCATCCGCAATATTAATATTTTTCATGTTGAAATTTACAGGTTAAAGTATAGTCGAAATTACAACTACGATTGCAATAGAAACACATTATAAGATTTTGCCGGGTATAATCCCGTACTTCTTAGTAAAATTGTATACGAAATAATTGACGTGTAAGGCTAGAGCTTATTGATCCCTTGTTGCATACACTAGACTCGATATACATATAACTCAAAAATATTTAATTCTTAACAAAAGAGTTTCAGAAAAGGACCATCAAAGATTAAGGAACCCCTAAATACTGTATATTGGGGACTCCCGCCTTTCGTTCTGGAATTAAGGGGTTACATCTGGTTGGCGGCCGAAAAAAGGGCGTGTTTTTGTGAATTTTTGTTGGAAAAATTATTGCAGGTTTCGGACTATTTTTTTTTCACAGTAAAGGGTATATCTTCGACTATGTTTCATAATTTTTGTATTGAAAAAAATTCACAAATGTAGGAGATACAATGCATTTCCCGGACCGCTAGGTCTTCTGCGGTGACCACTGTATCTTCCACCTCACTCGCCAAAAATCAAAAAATCAAATAGATTATGTTTTTGCATCGTAATATCTAGTCCTTGGTCGAAGGATTTGAGAAAATATTAATTTTTGAAAAAATGGTCGACGATTGAACGTGAAAGTCCGAATTTTTATGAAAAAATCTCTACATTTTCGTCGACCATTTTTTCAAAAATTATCATTTTCTCAAATCCTTCGATTAAGGACTAGATAATACGATGCCAAAACATAATCTATTTGATTTTTTGATTTCAGACGAGTGAGGTGGAAGGTACAGTGGTCACCGCAGAAGACCTAGCGGTCCGGGAAATGCATTGTGTCTCCTACATTTGTGAAGTTTTTTCAATAAAAAAATTATGAAACATAGTCGAAGATATACCCTTAACTATGAAAAAAAACAGTTCGAAACCTGCAATTATTTTCCCCCCAAAAAAATTCACAAAAACACGCCTTTTTTCGCCCGCCAACTAGATGTAACCCCTTAAGTTGAAAGAATGGACAACACAATTTCGTTTCGAACGAGAAACCATTGAAAACGAACCGCGCCATAGAAAGCCATCTTTAAGCAATTGCGGAAGAAGCCATCAATGGTTTTGATGGGATACACCTCCTACCGCTAATTTCTTTAGTTGCTGAATGTACATAGACCGTGTAATCACGTAGCATGAATGTTTGAAAGGAGGATTACCTGAAGAACGCTAACGGATAGATTCACTAAGAAAAGACTATTAGGGTTTTGTGATCAGGACGCGGATGAGAGGACAATATCAAAATGGGCCGAGGGAAGTGATAAGATTTTAAAATAAGGAGAATCGAAACAGAATTCGACTGTACGTAAATCTCTCTCAGAAAATAAATATGCTCTTTTTTTGACGTTTACTGTTAACACTTAACAATTTGGGACAAACTTTGGCATTTTTAAAGAAAGGACAAAAGTTTCCCCTTTTGACAAAGTTAATCCGAACTAGTAAAGTTTACATTTGTCGCAAACTCCAGATAACACCGAAGAATTACCGAGCTTATTGCGGCATAAAGTAACAACCTTCCTCAACGCAGCTGTCTTCATCAACTTGAGAAGTAAACTTTCCTTTTTGAGTATACATATACCAGAAATGGAAACCTGTGGAAGCCCATAGCGATTAAATTTATAAAATTCGCAACAGGTAATTCTTCCGTACCATACCAAACATGTATAGTACACATTCAGATACATGCTATATGCAGCTCTGGCATCTTTAAGTAGAGATGAAAGCTGCCTTTGGCTTTGAAAATGTCAAGATTGAAAATTGATGTCTGCGACTTGAGATTCGTGTTTCAAACACAAGTTGGGCATGCACAAAATTTGCTTCCAGGAGTGAAAAACGAATAACAATCATCAGTCATAGTTGGATCTCCGAGATCACTGCATCGAGGTAAATTATATCCACGATAAGAATGTGGGTATTTTTGGGAGCAATGTTTTGTGGGAATAAGATATGAAAAAGACTACACCGACATATCTCTGAATTTTGAACTTCCCACGCTAGAAAAAATAAATATCTGAAAAAGTTTGTGATGACAATAATGAATTGGGTTGGCAAATAAGTTCGTTCGGTTTTTGTGTTTTATTCCACTGTTAAAAACCGAACGAACTTATTTGCCAACCTAATAGTAAGTTACCCAAAAAGTTATTTATAATATTTTTTTATAAATATGATAACAATATTATGGAAAGCGAATAAATAACTTTTTATCTTCAAAATATTTAAGTTAGTTAATTTTGTTTTTTTAACATTATCTCAAAATTCGGCGTCTAGCGTGAACTACATACCTAGAATTTACTACAGTGTATTTGAAAAATATATAAAAAAATAATATATCAATAGAAAATATTAATCAGCATTTCACTTCATTGACATTCTTTACCACTGCCAAAATTTAATTCTGATTTTTTGAAAATGAATAATTGTGTAATTTTCTATAATTTAAATTGTACAAAAAAAGATTATTTTCATTAAAGTTTCTTTGAGTTAAAAGTAGTTTATAAATGAACCTCCTCATTAGTTATCGCAAGTCCGAGTTGTAAACTAGAATCTTAAAAATACAGTAGAAGTACATTTTACCATGTTCATTTTTTTTAATGCTCAAGAAATAAAACCTCACAGTTTCAGTATATTAAAAACGCTTGAACGTCATCTCTAATACCCCAATTTAGAAAATGGTAATGAACTTCTAAGAATCAGATATAATCATTTCCATATTTTATTGTTTACTTTGAGCACAGAAAGAACCAAAAGGAATTTATCGAATTTTCATTCGAGTGCACTTATAATTTACTCTAAGTACGGCGAAAGATCCATTCCCATCTTTGAATTTTGCCATCACTTCCAAATGTCTCTTGCAATATCGTGAAAGGATTGAGCGCGGTCAGGTCACGTGCAAAATAATGCAGGTCGCGTAAAACATTCGTCTCTAGAGACAAACTGCTGGAGTATAGATAGATCCAGGTAGATGTAACGAGTCTTGAAATTCGAAGAAGAAAACGGTACTTGTGAGAATCTAATACACACAAATACAGCGACCGTGGTACATGTACATTTTATCCCTCTCTGGCTACGTGAGAAATGGAAAAAAATTCGAGATCCGCTCACCTACCTACCGTTCGAGATCGAGTTAAGGTTGCGATAAGAAAACTTGCCAGTACAACTGTTCACGATCAACACATTGACGTGAACTCATCGGGGGCTAAGTCGAACACGAGAAGCGACTGACAAGGAAGGAAGCATATTTTTATGTGGAAAAATGAATATTTTGCCGCTATCCTGACTACTACTGATATGATTAAAGGAAATCATAAAATAGTAACGCTGACTTTTATGACAAACTTTATTAATTGTACTTTGATGATGTAAAGTTCCGTTGAAAATTTATGGGGGAAAGTAAGGACTACTAGTGCACGAGATACTACCACCGTTTTATGGTTTTTTTACTCTTTTATCCCAGATGTACATTAGCCGTAATGGAGCAAGAATTCAAGTAACGTTAAAAGCTTGCATTTCAAAAACGTTGATGACGCTAAAGAACCCTTTGAAAGGATGCCTTTCACTCTATTAGCATGTCTGCTAAATATCAGTTGTAGTTGGAGACTCACTTTCAGGTTTAATTTCCTATACGAATTCGCAACACTTTGTTCTATCCTACCCGCTGTAAGAGTAATGATTTAAAGTGGTGTCAAGAAATTGTAAAAATCTCAAGTCTAGGTCGCACAATAATAAAAATAATTCACCCCTCCACTCTATATGTTAAAATCAAGCTATAACATTTTTTAAACGAATAGCGTGTAAGTACCCGTTCCGTTCCGCGTTTCGTGTCCCCATGGGCTTTCCAGAAATGTATGGGTAAGTAAACCTGTCAATACCGCAAAATACGTTTCTTACCTGAACGTACAATTACGAAATCGGAAACAGTCTCGCGCAAAAGTGGAGCAAAACAGTATTAACATATTCTACATTTCACGTGCAGGGAAAACCTTAATAATTGATTTATTTTTTAAGCATGCAAACTAACTCCGGATTCATAATCCGGAACCGAAAAAATCCTGGGATACTAATTTTTAGGTAAAACGATTCAAGAAAAAAATTCGCTACCCCTATTGAGGTACTGAATCGTATTATTAAATATTTATTGTGCTCATATGTCTAGTAAGATTTTTGTTAACAATATAAATCGTGCAATGGCGAGATTAACATTGGAAATCAATATAAAACGCAATTTTATTTTTGGCCATTTAAAATCACTCGTCACTAATTATTATATTACGAGTACGGTTTTAAAATATGCTTATTGCTTTTTTACCAGTCCCTTAAATTTTATCAGAACGTTGCTGATCTTAGGAATAATTCCGCAAAGGTATTATGAAAGACACGGGTTGGAAATCGCTTGGGTTAACCTAGTTAGAATTAGATATTTTGGTATTGCCCTACTACTTCGTAATCAATATTGGCACAATGTGGTTTTAGAAGCTACTCAACGGCAAAGCTACTTTTTATCATATGAAAAAATTCGTCAGGATTTTTGACACTCGTTTTAGAAATATTCTGCACTCACCAAGACTACGTCCGACAAGTGTTATGGCATTATTACTGTGACTATGCGGCGCTTGCAGAAATGTAATGAATGCAATGCACTTTTTAGAGGAGACATACGACCGCAAATTCAGTACAAAAAGTACTATATCAAATGCGGAAAAAAGTATTTTTTTCTCAAGTAACTTTTTAACAAATTCCCAAGAGCGAATTTTTGTTCTTTATATTGTTCATTACTACTGTTGCACAACTGGTGTGCAACCGGTCTTATAGCCTCGGAAATCAATTGCACACACGGTGTGCAATCGGTCTCGAATGGGTTAATGGGTTGAGAACTTCTTACAATTAGACTCTATCGCAGAAAAACCAATCGCACCTATATATTATCACAAAAAGAGGTAACTCATAGTTTTATTTTCAGAAAAGTAAAAATACGTTTAATTCGAATTCCCCCAAAATTCACCAACATCGAAACAAGATTTCACTACCATCAATTTCTTCGAAGAATGCCCATGATGCGTCATCGATTGCGTTCGACAGGTCACACATAGCGTGTCCTACATTAAGCTTCGGATGCGTTAATATTTTACTACCTCCGTGACCGTTGAAAAAAGATGGGAGTGTACGGAAAGGTAATTTTTACCGATAGCTATACCATATACACGGAAGTGTAGTCCATTCTACTTCCAAATGGAAACAAATTTAGGTTTCCCAAAGTTAAACTAGACATGAAAATATTCAATCCACCAATCGCGACGAAGCAGGGAGAGGGAGTATAAGAAGGTGCATAACAAAAAATTACACATGGTTATATACAACGCCAAATATACCGCGGATCTCTGAATCGTAAAGAGTTAGCGTAGTCACATGTAGCGCGATTGGGTGAAGGGAAAAATGCAGAGTGGATATTGATATGGGTAAACATACGGAAAAGATACCGTTCTGCAGACCAGCACGTAGATGGGAAACTAATACTGAAATATAATTTTAATCCCCTTCGAGATTCGTTAATCAACAGATCGGAAAGATAAGTAACAAAACAAACATTCCGTAACAAAAGCAACTGTTAATAGAAAGAGGAATTAATTTGCCGGAACTGGATTGTTTAAACAAGTACGAGTATAAGTAATGGCATTTTCCCTGCGTTTCCATGACGAATAAATTTAATCGCGTTTTTCTACATCGAAAAAACTGTTTTTTATATTTGCGTTTTTTATATATTGTTTGCAATGAACGTTTTGTTGCCAAAAAACATTTGATTGAAACCAACCCATTCCTGTAGAACTGTAACGCATTTTTGAAAATGGACCTTTACATTGCTATCGACATTCAGTCTATTTTTCATTATTACAGAGATGCAATTTACAGAGGAAGCAAGGTCGCAGCTTTCATTTATTTTTATTTGACGTACAGGTCGAAATATATAAGATTTTTAGTAGTAAATATAAAATCAATAATTCATTGCATTCCGCACCTTCAAGAGTTACTACCGGTAATCGATTAAAATAAAGAAAAGACAATAAGATGCCACTTGGGTATTTTTCAAGAGCGTATGCGAAGGCCGACTCGTTAAATAAAGCCACTTTATCAATGCAGATACTTTATCGTTAATTAAAATATAATTTTAGACTTGTCTTTTTTATATCAGAAAGACAATGAAGTCTATTTACTAGAATGCTTACGGTATTCTCAACTTCATTAGAGAAAGATATAGCTCTAATTAATTGCAAGAAGCGATTCTGAGTTTATGCGTGAAATGAATAAATATTTCATCACACGCATTTTTTGTTACAATTATAAATCCTCGGAAAGATTTATGGAGGCATTACATGACGCAACGTTCACCAATTCTCTATTTTCACCTGCTATTTTGGGAATCGAAATTTCTTTCCGGAATTTTGTGCAAGAGTATACCTATTAAGGGAAGACTAAACTGAAAAAATCGCGATTTTCGACGAAATTTCCAAATTTGAGTTTTTTGCATTTTTACATTCCTTGGACATCCATTTACTAATATATTCACTGATATATACGTTTTGCCACCTGCGCTCTCTAAATGTACTTTTTTTAGATCTTAGGGGGAGGGCCGTATTTGCGCAAAAATGCAATTTTGTCGTAGTACTTTTTTCTGATTTTGTGATTCTCCCTGCGCAACAAATTAATTTTAACTGCCATGACCATATATTTTTCTTGTTGTGAAAACATTAGGCTTTAATTATTCCAGACTAGATTTTTGATTATCGTTAGTTTTCAGAAGTTACAGAGACCTTTTAACTAAAAAATAGGACAATTTTGAGGTTTTTGACAAGTAAATATAAGAACATCTTTTTTTTCTTGAAATAAGGTATAATTTGAAATTCTAATCTGGAGTTATTATTTTTTAGGGCTTTTTTAATTATTTTAGATGTCCAGCAGTCATATACCTTCTCACTTTGCGCATGGGCTTATTCTTTCTGACACCTGCTTTACGTATAAAATTTAGGTTGTAGGCTATAATTCTTTGTTTTGGGGGCTGTCACTAGGTGGAATCTCTTAAAAAACCTCATTTTACTCCTAGGGAACCATAAAAAAAGGTTTAAAGACAGCAGCAGCGAATTTTCATTTTTTAGTTTAGTCTTCCCTTAATCCTTAGAAATGAGGGGTAAGGCAGGCAACAACGCCATAGAAATTCATATTAGCATATTTCCGCAACAGAGGAGGGTTTCATCGCGTTCCTTACCCCCTTTCAACGTAAGTGTAAATGTGTCAAACTTCTTATCTCTGTTTATTTTTCTGCAAATTAAAGGAAAAGATAATGCCAGCAATATAGTTTGACTCAACACAAGGAAAAGTATCGTAGACTTCCGGTTTGATGAAACTTTCTATTGAAAGCCTACGATACGTATAGCCAGCAGTTAGTAATCCATTTGCGTTTACGAGGTGCGTTTCTCTGTGAGTCCAGTGACCCACAGCCGTAAGACTCTCAACGTTCAACATTTACAGTATACGGTACACATACGTACTTATGTACACCTGCAAATGCATAGAAAGGAGTTTGATCGTCAATAAAAAAAAAAAGACAGTCTTCATGGAAAATCTTCTATACGTCGTTGGTTGAGTTTACCGATACACCGTCGGACGACTAGAATATATTATCCTGACTCATTATGTTCCTATTGATAAAACGCTGAAAAAACTCGTATCTCTCTACCGTACAGGTATACACTTTTTTTCCTTCTTTCCACGTGTCAGTGAGTTACTGTTTTCACATGTGTAATACGCTTTCTACCTTACTCCACTGATAAGCTACCTTAACTCGTTGCACTTTTTACGTCTCTCCGTTCATTATTCAGGTAATCGGTTTACGACATTATTGGGGAAGCTGAATTCTACTTACAATTAGACTCGTACCTTAATTAAGTACGGTCGATCGTATGATCGTGTTAATTAAAAATTTGAAACGACCAATCTTTTCATCTAAAGAGACGTTTAGCTCGTTCCTCTATGTCAGATATACATCGGTTATATTGAGCGCACAGGATGCTGTCGCTTATGAAACTAACATTGATGTTCACGCAAGTACTCCGTATGAGCTTTGGACATCGTGAATAGATGAGATGACCACTTTTGCCTCTGTATGTTCAGTGTGCGATACAAAACAGTAATTATCAATAACAGAAGTCGAGACTTTTAAGTAACGAGTATACATGTACCCATAATTATATAAAAGTGGTCTAAGTCAAGATTTGAAAAAGATGAGATATTCAGTTATCTCGCATCATTTTATCTTGCAATACATTTTTTTTCTTCATTAATCAAGACCAATAAAACTCCAACATTCAATTTTGCAGAATGTAAAAAGATTTTTTATTTTATTTAAAACAAATCCTTTAAATTTATCAACACAAAAAAAATATGTCTTAGACCACTTTCATAATTATGGGCACACATGTGTTTGAAATTCAACGACAATAATACGATTTTCCTTCCTCGAACTAGCTTTCCCCGTGATGAAGAGTGTATTTGACTTCTTGTCTTATATGTAACATTATGGTATCTCTAAAATGACTGTTCTTTATTCCAAGTGAACGTTAAAAGAATCTGAAAGGAGATAATACGAGCTATCACTGCCTGTATAAGAGAAATTTCTCCACTCTCACGAATTTCCCGACATTAAAAATCGGAGGCATAGAGTGGGTCACATTTCAACTTCACATATGAAACAAACACGAAAGGCAAAATAAGAAAGCCGTGATTCTCGTGGACGCAAATTGTTCCGGAGTCTTTCATTTCATAGTATTTTTTATTGATTATCGTGTAAAAACTTAAATGATTGTAATTCAGAATTATTGAATTGAGATTGAAGCTATGCCCGGAAAATTATATTTTTCGAACCTATTTTGAAGATTTTCGAAAGAAATTCGACATCTTATCAGAAATACGATTTTTCCGCCAAAAACTCATTTTTTACCAACTTTCACTGGGATTTCGCAAAAATAATCCTTTGGAATCGATTCTACCCTTAGAACTGACTTGTCCGATCCCATTTTTGAAACTTTAATTTTCACCCCATTTTTGGGGGAAGGCCCAAGGTATTCCCAAGGAATTTGACTTTTGGTATGAACATTTTCGCATTTCTTTACATTGTTTTCTGCAAAATTCAATTAACTAATTTAAATAACTTCGTTACAACATTTATCCTTATTGTTATGTTTTAATGTAATTGTTTGTTACAAAGGTGGACAACTGCTTTATAAAAGACTATTTGTAATGATAATGAAAATCTCAAATCACAAATCTGGAACGCGGAAATTTGTTCCGCTGTGTAAACGAAGCCATAATACTAAATGCTCTATAACCTTAGCTGTTATTGCTCTACTAAAACCCATAGTGGCTCCGAGATTCATGACTTATTACATCCCAACCTACGTCTTGGAATTACATGGCGTTACCCAAAACCTTTTTTCCTGTTGAGATTAGAGCCCAAAAGAAATTAACGAATGTTCAGAAATTAACGATGATTGCATGGCGTAACTGAAGACTTGCATACTACGTGCGTAAGAAAAACTTAGTCAAATTTTCTGCAATGCCTTCCGTACTAACAGTTGCTGTAGTCAACCATTGTGTGATATATTATAGATTTATGTGTATATCCGTCTTTTCGAATTTATCGCACGAGATTGAAGTATTAACCCTTTGAATGCCGAGTACTGTCACCCAGAGAAATCCACATGGACGGCGCACGACCCACTATTATGATCGTTGGAGAGAGAATACTTTTTGGAAATACTTAATAATTACGAAGTATAATTCCTATAATTTATGTAACAATCGTATCTCAAGTGCGCGAGATATTTAAGGGAATAACGAACGCATATATACGTCCACAGCACGGGTTAAACGGGGGACAGCGGGTTAAACAATTTTCAAAATGTAAATTTTTACAACACATTATATTATTACTATAACACGGTTTTGAAATTAATCGAAAAATAATACTAATGTAATGTGCCATATTTTTCACAATCAATAAATTTAAAGGCTCTTTTGCCATATTATTTTGGACATAGAACGCAGGATTCAGAAGCTCCTGAAATTACTGCCAGAAATACTACATTTAACTTCCCCAATTAGACAGAAGATATTTCTAATGCGGCCCCATCCCCATAACCCAGGTTCGGGCCATGCTACATTGCCCTTCCAGGCCATGCACTATCAAATCCATTCACCCTAAAGTCGGGAAATGAAAACATATAGCAGAGTCTCCAGACGATTCGAGGGGTGAACGATTCAACCATAAACCGAGCCCTGCTAGCTTCTGGTCGGTGACAACACTTTACCTGCAGATAAATGGGACCATATGGAAACCTGCTTATTTTTATTATAAAAAGTTTGTTGGACATAAATGTTTTACAAGAAAAATTTCGTCCTAAGTTTTACTACTTGCTTATATGTGTTGGTTCATTTTGCCATATTTTTTCTCAGTGCAGAAGAGTTTAATTAGGAAATGTCAGTAAGGGTAGAAATGGCGCTTGGTGTCGTTCTCTATTGTTGTATCATTATTGTGGTCGGTAGAGGTAATTTATTTCCCCTTACGCTTTCCCTTTGACAAAAGGACCGAGAGCTTTGCGCCACTAATTGTCTTCGGGTCTTGGATTTTCAGTAACTCACCGAAAAAGGAGAAAAGAGATACGTACTGTATTTTAGCTTATCAAATAAGGAGGAAAATGATTTGGTGTATCTAGATATTATCATTAAATGTGGCATTAAGTCGAATTGTAATTTCAACAAAACAATTTAAATGTTTGAAACAACCGCAATTACACACCGACGGGGGCTTTCCCTTTCCCCTACGTAGTAATAAGAAAACATGGAAAAATCTAGGACAAACTTTGTAGTAAAGATGGTAAGAAAATCACGTAGCTTTCCTTACTGTTAATTCTAGGCTAATGAACTTTTAATTTCCTGAAAAAATTTAGAAAGCATTGAAAATTACATTTTATAGCTTGGCTATTAAAATGATAAATTATGTACAAGAAACTCGTGTTACAAATCTGAAAATACGACGGATTAAAGCAACTCAATAGTTTTTAAAAGAAAACCTACAACACTTTTCTATAATTGGGATCATTATGAATCAAGAGCATATGGAAAAGAAACGAAAATCAGTATTTATGAAACCAGTAATCCTCTCGATATATTGCAACATACAGGAAAGTAATGAAATAATTTTCCACAAAGTACTCTTTCCACATCGATGCTTTCAAATGTACTTAGCATACTCTATAAATTTAATTCATGTTAAATTTCCGTTTACTTATGCGTAACATTAATAACTTAAAAAAAATGGCTACGATGTATAGGGTGTGATTTCCTATAATTTATAAATTATTTTATTACAAAGCTCGAATATAATTTAAGAGAGAAAATTGACAATATAGTACATGCGCGAAACTAGAATTTGAAAAAAAAATTCAGTGCATTTTTTCCATAATTTAATTGAATTTTAAAAAAAAGATTTACTTTAATTCTCTAATTATAGTTATTCCTTTCTTTTTTTGTTATCGATTGAAGAAAAATATGAAACGTGAAATAAGCAGTTTAACATTCTCCCTAAAAACTTGAGTCAAAATGTTTGTATACTATATGTAAGGCATTAATAATATAAAAGGTCTATGCGCTCCTTATATTTTTAAAACCACTGCGAGTTTTGTGTAATACATCATTTAGAAAAAAATAGCCGAGTTGCAAGGGAAATTAAATACCGACCCTTCGAAAGAAAAATACGATACAGGAATTACGTAAAGGTACCATAAAATCGTCCATTTATAGACAACAATATACAAAGCAATTTCGTTCGAGTAGTAATTTTGTAAATGTTAATACCGACATAAAAACTCTGTACGTCTACTTTCAAATTAAACCATGTAGAGAGTGGAAAAAGCTGGATAAGGAAAAAAAATCAATCATCCAATTACCACTTACTCAACTCTGAAGTTCGTTGACTTTTTAAGATAGAATTTCGTCTTAAAATTCGTTCCTTCAAGCATACTAACCATTTTTGTCCCAATGGACATTTTTCAGGTCATTTATACATTCACTATGTGAACAAAAATATTCTGGAACTTCGTATAAGAAAGAGAAAAGGTAAATATGCATACTGAAGTTAAACAGCCGAGTCAATATCCTTTGCAAGGTAACTACGGAATAGATTACAGTCATTATACATTACACATAACCGTTACTTTTCAGTTCAACCTTCACGTGAAGCTTTGATAATAAATTTCCTCCCTCGATAACATTTATGCTAGATCAAAACAAATCCTATGTCTAACCATGCTTAGGCGTATGAAAGATATTTAAACCGCAGCAAAATTGTTGCATTTCGCTTAAAAAATATTAAAAATTTTCAAATTCATACAAAATCTATGTTTTATTTCAGTCTACTCTTCTTTCAAAAGATATGAAACACTATTTTAACACTAAATGCCCGATCAAATAGCCGGTTTTAAAAATTGACTCAAAATTTCTACATTAATTACTATTTTATTCTTGCTTATTCACAACCTATGGTCAAGGAAGGGACATTTCTAAAAATTTCTATTTCTTTCGTTGATTTGACTTTATGGCAATTCTTATATCGTCCGTTTAATCAAATTTCTTGTTTAATAGTCCTTTTGAAAATAACCACACTGAAAAAGATACTCTGGATTTCAACCGAGTCAGCGTAATTGGAAAAAATAAAATTGATTCAATAGCAATGACAATGCGTCAAATATTCGACAGTTTTGTTCAGGAAATTTTGTAATTGGTTCAGTGACAAAATTAGATGCACCAACTATCAAATGTTTGTGGCAGCCCGTGACAATTTTGTTCTTGAAGCAATAATATTTTTTTTTCTGTGCACCCTTTTATAAAGTATTTGGTTTGAGTTTCATTTCATCAACTTCGGAGACACTTTCGAATCAGAATAATCAAACTAAACGAATTTGTGTGAAGGTAAAAGAATACGTAATGGGGAAATCCATCTTACAAAAAAAAAAAATAAAGCGTCTATCAATTATCTATAATTCTATAATTCTCTAAACTGGTTCCCGTATTAAATTGATCTGTACTAAAATCAGCCAAATGTGATATTAACTTCATAACCGCCCATTTGACCGGTTACGGTAGGAATAGTGCCGGGGATATTCTTCGGGAGAAAATTAACCCGAGGTACTGCAGGGTGTGACTTTTGTTCGCCTGATTCGCGGAGGGTTAAATACGAAATTCGAACTGGCGAAGAATATAACTATACCGCAACCATCTTTGAAATTCCAAGAGTAATAGCCTCGTTGTCATGGAATTCAAGATGTAGTAGTGGACTGGATTCCATGTATCTTGGATGTTTGGTAACCTGACCCGCATGACGTTGAGCACGAAAGACTGACGGAGCGTATCTTCTTATTTTCTTTTTACAAGCTACAGTAACTAACAATAAGATCACGCAATGAAGAGAGAAGGAATCTAAGATACAATGAATACGACAAGGAGGCTGGTGTGTTATGGAAGAACGTAACGCTGAGGAGAGTGGGATTTAACTGTAGACACAAACCACCGAATGCCATTGATTCATTTTTATCACCAAGACGAAAAGTAAGGTGACCGAGGAACACGAGAGTGAAGAAGGAGCTGAAATGCTTTCACTCGACACACTCTTCATTATTGCTGTGTTGTTCGTTGTTGACCAGTATGAGTCTTACAATTGTAACAAAATGACTTCCGTTGGTTCTTTAACCTTTGGAGGACCCGTATGGCCACTTTTGCGTGCGTGTAAGTGTAAGAAATCCAAAAAAAAGTATGAATGAACATAAAACAACACGCAGAAATACAAAACCGAGAAAGGAAAAAAGGAACCACAAAATTAATAAAAAACTAAAAAATATTAAGTACATAAAAGGAGCTACAGGAACTTTTATGTCCACGTCTTTAACTCTAAATAAGGCTAAAGAAAATTTCGAAGAATTTCTGTGCCTGTTTATTGGTTTATATTTATGTTGGTTGGCGATATTGCTTCGTGGTTTAAACTATTTTGACAATCCGACTTTAAAGTCATGATCGAAACCCCTAGAAACCCTTTATTTAACACTATAACTACCGACAGTTGAGACGTAGCTATTTCTACTTAAAAAAAATTACTTTTATTTTAAATGTATAAAACAAAATTAAAGTTCATTATATTAATCCTTTAGCTATCTTTCCAAAAGTCATTACATCATTGCGAAAAAAATGTAACCTGAAGTAGGAATAATAAAATAAAATTGTCTAACCAGTCAAAATGACTGGTGTGGTAGTTCTAGTGTTAAAAAACCTGAGAATTAAAAAAAAAATCAACAACTGCTCCGGAAAGTCTGTTTATAAGGTTTTAAAGAGATTTAGACAACATCTGCGTAATATTAATACTTTTTGATACTATTATACTCTAATTATAAACATATACCGCTATATTTGGAACAAATGTTAATTCTTGACCCAAAAAAAATTGTAATCGTAGAAACAAACGTTGAATCGGTGCCTATTTTTTCAAGTATCTCAATATTGAAGAACCAGCTCTTCTTAGGCTATAGTTGAAGCTAGAATTTGGACCGAAGCTACTATACAGTAAATCTGCCACAACGATTACAATAGTAACGGTAGGAATTTGTGAAAAAAAGGTTATCCAAATATCACGAGTTGACTCATATCTGCGTGAGTGCACAACCAGGCAGGTTTTTGTAAAACTGTATATTCCAGAACTAGATATCTTTAAACTGTAGTTTGTCGGAACACGTCAATTTGTAATTTTACATAGACCATGCAAGTTTTTCCTTCCCACTGACAAACAAGATAAGCTTCTGTTGGTCATAAATCCGAATATTCCACCTATAACATTTAAGAGTTTCCATTTTACTAATGCTAAACTGCAACTTTCTAAATGTCGTAAAAAATTGAAAAAATCAGAGGATAAATAAAACTTTTTACAGCCTTCTAGAAACCTACTGAATGAACTATCACTTTCTTAAAAACATATGCATAGTAACAAAATATAAGTATATACTGCTTCGTGAACGCGGTTTTTTGCTCGAAAAGTAAAATATAATGGATGATGCAAGAGTAAGCGTTTACCTATTCTGCACTTGGCTTTCCTCCGAGAGTAATATATATATACACACATACATCCGTTTGCATATATGGGTACCCGATACTTTCATCTTCCTTCAAATTGTTATTTGTAGAAAAGTGTATAAGCGGGTTTATGCGCTAATTTTTCCGCATCATAAACCACATTCCGCCTGATGTTTCCTCAATTTGAATAATTTCTATAAATATTGCTATAAATCAATATCTGGTACTGTATCCCCTACTTGGAGTATGAATAACTGAAAAAGATACGAATTATTCTGAGGCCTTAGAGGTGTTGATTTAGCACCGTGGTGTCTACAATAGACACACAGGCGAGAGGGTTATTTACAATATGACAAAAAAGCATATACATTGAGTTGCAGTTGCATGAACGTGAAAAACGGTCTCCATCCTTTCACTTCTACATAGAGACGAAGGTGATTTTTAATATCAGGCTCATGAACGTATGGCCTTTTGAAATACTTGTTTAACCAAGAAATAAAAAATATATAACGAGAAGTACAAACTTCAGTTGTATCCGAAACTCTCAGCAAAATCGTTTAACGAAGCACTAAATATTCGTGGTGATGTAGGTTAATCGGCATCCACAAATTTTCAAGAAATGTGATGAAGCAAAAATACAAGACTTTGAACCCTTTGGCTCCATACCGCGGACACGGGCCCAGCATCTTTCTAAAGGGTTAATGGTGCTGTCGCACAATGACAGTAATTTTTTAAAAATCTACTCCTGTTTCCCTGGATGAGAATTTCATGTAACTTCAAGAAATCCGCTGGTGCCATGAGAATTGAAATGAGCTCATTATGTATCTTTTTTTCAAAGGTCCGAGCATAGCGCAAATGCGCTCCGAGATTGAACTTTAAACGCGAATGACTTTCAGAAAATATGTCATACCTCATTTTCACAACCAAACTCTCGATCTATGAGACACAGACAAGGAGTAGTGGACAGACTGGTTGGTCCCATTGTGTCTTGTTCTTAAGCACCCATTCTGCACAAGCATTGACAGTGTATTTTTAATAATTCTACGTTATAAAATAAATTCACAATAATCTTCTTTCACTCTTTCTCGGTATTCGTCTTAATAAGTTATTATTATTGGTAACATGAACGATACCAGTTCGTAAGAGGATTTCTGCTGCAGTGCACTTTCAAACTCACGAGCAGAATAGAATACAACAATTAGCCTCGAGCAATGCCGTTGCACTTTGTCTCAGCAAGTGCATCCATCGCGAGGACTCTCCATCCTGTACGAACATCTAGCCTAAAAGACCTTAACTGACAGAAAAAGAAACTGTTGGAAATTGTTGGAAGAAACTGCGAAGCGATTCAAGTAGAACGAAAGCAGAAAGTTTCGAGACCGATAAAGTACTTCGCCGATTCCGGGCAAAAAGTAATGCAAAGAAAGAAATATACGGTAAAATCAAGTTTAAAGGAACTTTTCTCTCAATGTAATGACAGACTTGCAAGAAAATGTAATACAATTGTATATGAAATTCAATTAAAGCTTTTATAATTCCAGTTCCTGACGACCAAATAACTCTACAAATACTAACTTAACACTAAACCTACCATGGAGCGGTCAAATGACCTTTTTCACATGTATTTTAAATGGCTTGGTGACGTCACGGTAGGTTTAGTGTTAAATAGCACACCATTAATAAAGCAAATTTGAAAGATTAACAATAATTTCAATTTTATCTAATTCGACACTACCTTAAAAATCCACACCAAGCAGGATCTCTTAAATGTTAGTTTCTAGAGTAATTTTCATGTACAGTAGAATCTCCGTACAAGATACCACAAGGGACCGGAGGGGAATATGATTCCGAAAATTACCGTTCCCCCACTCAGCGGCCTGCTACGCCGAGGAGGAATAGATCTCACGTCCTTCGTATAAGATACCATGCAAAATAGTTTAAAGTTAAACCGATAATGTAGGTTGCTTTGTATTCCATATCCTTTTCCTTCTATTTTGTTGTCACGTGACTAGAAGTTCGCAAACGAGGAGTTCTCGCAGTGTTGACAAGAAAGAAAGAGAGAAGAAAAGTTATTTTTACCGTTTGTGCAATTATCTCACTTAAGTAAATCAATTTTAAACATACTAGTCCCCAGTGTGTCACGGAAACGCCACTTTCCCGATAAAAAAACTACGTTTATAAGTCCTTAAAAGTTCTCTATGAATTTTAAACCAACAAAAAATTAAAATGTTATCTTAAATAATTAATAATTTATGATAATAAATTTAAAAAATCGTTATGTGTTAATAATTCTCATTTTTTCTCATTTATTTCCGTGGTATCTTGTACGGAGTACGCAACTCCAAACATTCAGAGGCGAAAAGGCATTAGGAGTGAGGCTAGTGGATTAGCGAAGGGGAACCCGTGGTATCTTATGCGAAAGCATTCGAAGGTATCTTGTACGGAGATTTTACTGTACTTTTTGTCCGAACAATTTCGCAACAATACTTTTTTTTTACAGAAAAAGTAGTTCTCGGAAAAAAATATTAAGAAAAAAAAATGTGTTATATCATTAACCACATATAACATTGTTGTATATTTATTTTTGCAATCTGTATTTCGTGTTTCTGAATATACATAATTGCCGCCATTTTACGTGAATAAAGCAAAATAAACTATTCTTTACAAGCTGTGTAATTTATCAGACTCTAGAATAAACTTGAAAGGAAATACGTTGAAGTGTGCTATCGCTTTCAATTTACACAGCATCACTGAATCTAGAGTCATTTTTCCTCACAACTTCGAACCTTGGAGAAATTCTAAAATTACATCCTTGAAATCCGAACATCATTTTCACCAGAAAAGAAATTTCTCTTGTTAAAATGGCTTCCTAATAAAAAGTCGTATAGGAATATTACCTAATAAATAGATATAATAGTAACACAAATCGCCCCGAATTTATCCCCAAAAGTTGAAATCCTATTTTACACTGGTAAAACTTCGAACAGCATTTTTGAAACTTGAATATTAAATTTGACGATTTGAGTTTCTGAAAATAACTTTTGAGCTCTTGAAATACTGAAATTATGAAATCATGAAACTTTCAAATATTTGTCCCACGAAATATCGAAATATCTTCGGAATTTCTCAACGGTCAATTTTTCAATTGTTCTTCGTGAGAGTGAAATGTACACTTTCATTTAAGAATGAGATTAGTTATCGCCTATTTTATCATAAAACAGATTCACATTTTTCAACGAGAGAAGAAAATCCAGGAAAAAATGCATCCAGTTATATGGCGAGGTTAAAAGGTTGTACCTCCTCAACTTTCATGCTGACTGAGCAGAAAGTAAATGCCTTGCAAGGTAGTATATTGCACTGGAATTCCAGCTGAAAAAGGTTAGGTAGAACGGATAATGAAATTCCAAGCCCGGAAGACGAATTATCCTTTTCAAGGAATTAGGAATAGAAATTTAGGCTAGGAAGCGGAAAATATGGGACCTTCCATTTCGGCGATGCGGTTGTAAGATGCGTATGACCTCTTAACACAAATTGGACTCAATCACAATTCTTCAAGATGATTATTTTTGTAAAAGTAATTTCATGTTATTACGGCGATTTCTTAATCATGGATTAATATATTCAATATATAAATCACGGTTTATATACATGTTACTTTACAAAAATTTATGTTTGCCGTGATACATGCACATTACCAGTACGGTAATATGCTTTAACGTTTTGCAACCTGTGCGTTGCGTGCAAGTTTTGTAAGAAATATCCAGAACCAACTTCAGCGTAATATCTAATCAAAGACTGGCCGTTATACTATATGTAGTAAAATAAGAACGACGAGGAAGGCGATGAACGTTTTCATGCAGGAATCTAATAGTTTTAATATTATGCAAAGGAACCTTATTTTATTTAACGTTCATTTACTTGGAAGAAAATCAAGATGAGCACAAAAAAAAATAAATTATGTCTTTCAACCAAAATAATCAATAATATTGAACCCTTAATTTTTTATTTAACAGAAATTAATATATATGCACATTCTTTGAACATGACATTTATTATGAAAACGGATAGATTCACATGTACTTTAGCCCTTTGACTGCCACGTAAAATTTACGTGACTCCCTATTCACGCCGCGTGGGTCGCAACGGTATACACTATCGCATTTGTCATAACTAGCGCGGCCTGTACAAAAAGTTTAGTGTCGCTCACCGGTGACCAACATGGCAGTCAAAGTGTTAATAAGAAAAAACATCAAATTGCTTTCACTTGATTTACATATGGATAAACTCCCAAAACTTTTTTGTATATTTTCAATATTATTAAAAGTTTTTGGTTACTCTCCGATAGCATGCATAAGGTCAAAACAAATATCTGCATATCAATAGCACTGAACTTTGTGGAACTTTAGATTAGTACGCTAAACATACCACGTATGATTGACGGACAAAACCTGTATACGTCGAGTATCGGGATAAGCTGGTTCTTCAAGAGTAATTAGACTTTAAATAGAGCTGTCTAACAGTTTCCGCGGTAGATAATACGACGTTTATTCTCGGTACGTCGAAAACGGGCCAAAATTACATCACGAATAAAGAAGCAATATTGTTTGCTGAAACGACTCTTACCTTAAAATTTTTGAGTAAACACGTTTATTTTTAATTCTGCCTAAAAGTGAATTCAGAAAAGTTTTTTCAAATTACCAAATAATTTGTACACATCAAGTTTGGAATTTTATAAAATATTAATACACAATTCCTATATGTATAAATACATTTAATTTGCTCCGTACAAAAGATTTTGTACCATATCTAATAAATGTGCAAGACATAAATTAATAACGAATCTGTAATAAAATTCGAAATAGTGCGAGACTTAATAGTCGATATTTTTGGAATCTTTTTTTCTGTTCCACGGAGGTAATTAAAATTTCTTCGAAAAGTTGTATACAGTTAATGACACACAATACTCTTACATGAATCATTCATAACCGCCAGTATTTCAAGAATCCCGAGGTTTGTCAATGTTGGTTTACTGTAAAATCTTATACCTCAAGGAACCGCGGTAAATGACACAGGCCGACAACTTTCATAACCGAAGATCGAGATAAACGATCCTAAAGGTTTTCGACGTACTTAGAACAAATCCGTCGTTTGAATTTTTGCATCCCATACACAGAATTTTAAGATATTTTAACGCAAAAGTGGAAAAAAAGCAATTTTGCCATATTTGACCTTATTTAACGCGGACGATAGATTTTTTTTCTTAACATTTCATGATAAAGATTCGTTTTTCGCAATATTACAAAGTCAAATGTGGCTTTTCACGCATAGACATTTTTCTTATTGGCCGAACAATTTACAATTTCTATAACTAATTTTATAAATTATTCTCTCCGCGATCCGGTAAAAAGTCAGTCACTGAATCATTTGTAATTCAACAGAGATTAGTGCCTTGAAGAAAAATACGTTTCCGTTATATATCAATATAACGTCTGGGATACTTATCTCAATGGCGCAGGTATTAATGGGTCAATTTATCATTTTAATGCATGGCAAAACAAATCACGGACAATTTATAGCAAAACTGATACTCACGCAACGAGAAAAGAGTATTCACAGAAAACATACTAATTTAGTTTCTACTTTGCCAAGTGCACCCGCAATTACGTTAAGCGAATAGGTAGATGAAAAATATCATATAAATTTTGGAATACAATATTTAGAAGAAAATGCACAGGCCCTGTCGGGTTTATAATATTTTTTGTCATATATACTCAGGATATGCTGTCACTTCGTATAATAAGAACGTATATTTTAAACAAAATAGTTGACAAGAACTTCAGCTTACTACGTGTAGCAATCTCAAGAGTAATTACCGTTGGAGCAACTTTGCAACCTTGTAATTATTTAGTGAAGGTCTTTTCATATTTGATTTTCTTTCTTTCCGTGTAAATTTTTCGATCTCTCAGCAATTTACTTATTATTATAAAACATCATTTTTCATAATAAGTGAAATTAATTTTCCTTGTAAACTTGGAATTTCCTGTGAAATTTATTTCAATCACGTTTTTCTAATCGTCAGCAAAGAAGATACTTTTGATATAAGGTACACTGAAAAAAAAAAAATATATATATATATATAGTAATTCTAACTATATTTATTGTTACTTCAACTATTTTCATGATCGAGTCAATTAAAAATTGAATAATTAGTGCCTTCATTTACTACCACACTCTGTAACGTTTTCAGGGTCTCTCCTATTTTGTATGGTAGCGTTAATGCAACAAATAAATCCTTTTCAAACTATTTCTGTTTTTCTGAAGAAGAAAAAAGGATTTTAACGATACAGTCCAATTTGAGAATCTAGAAAGACAATATTGCCACTTTACGGTTTCAGGATACTTATGTTAGAGATTTTCTAGAGCTGGAAAAAAGGTGTACGATTGCTCGCTAACTTGAGTGTTTATTAAAGTGTGGACCATTTGTTGAAATATCAGGAAATTGTTATTTAAATTTGTTGACCCGTTTCGGCGGACAATAACTTACTGTCTTCCAACTGTAATTTTCTAGGTTCCATATTCAAATCCTTGTTTGTTATTTAACTATTCATATTTTTTAAGACTAAACTAAAGTGTATTGTGCTTCGTATGTATCGTAGCTACATTTGTCCCCTTCGGCGATATTTCGAGTGAAAATTCAGTAACACGCATTCTCGACTCTCTGTGTCTAACATATTGATGCAAATGACCTGCAACTGCTTGTAGTGCACTCGCCATTACACATCCCCGAATATCATACTTGCTGACATTCAAATGCAAATTCCTTATCCAGATACGTAACATCGTTGCACATGTTGCTTAGATTTATGACCAAATTCTGCAGTAGGTTACGAATTTCACTGAATAGTCAAACTCATTACACCCTATAGATTACTAATCTGGTCTATTACCCACCCCGTGCCTTTCAATTCAAATATCCTACGATAATATAATATTATGATAATTTGTATGGGGGGAAAGGGAGTTAGTCTGGGTCATTGCCAAAATTTCAAGTTCCCACTAATTTATAATATCCATTTTAACACTTATTTGACGTCTATCGTATCTATAACACCTACCACGGCTCTGTAAATATTTCAATTTGAACAAAACAAATTAAACTTTTGCAATTACCGTGGCAGAAGACGGTGGAACAACTATATTCGACATCCTTCGAGCGGCAAAAGCATACGATGGCAAAAAATTCTTCATCGTTTCAGGCGATAAAGTCATCGACCCATTTTCGAACTTCCATTTTATTTCGAAAGCGTGTATCGGACAGGCCACGCTACATTGACCGGAACAGATGGTAATCAGTTGGCGGGATGTCTGGAGAATACACTGGGTGGAGCAAGACTTCCTATTCGAGATCAAATAGCGTGTGCTTGATCCCAAGCACGGCAATATCAGGGGATGCGCTGTTCCTTATCATGCCATAAAGTGACTTTACGCCGTTTTGTGGCGAAACCCGACCACCTTTCTCGAAATGCACCGTTCGAATCATTCGAACGCTGATTGTAACGTTGCTCTATACGTAATTGTTCAACCAAATGGAAGAAGCTCAAAGTGAAATGCTCCTCTTCCATCGCGTTGCATAGAGAGGCAGGGTGATAGGCTTATGTCCATGGATGTTGCATTTTGGTATCGATATGGACCATTGGGATTATGGTAACGTGGCAACTTTCACAATTTGCCACACACAAATTTACTTTTTCTGGATTATTAACCTTTTAATGACTGGAGAGGTATCTGGTAGGTGTCTGGTTACCAGAATGTCACTGAAAGTTTGTAAATTCGAAACGCGACGATTGATCGGAAGGCATTTAACACTTTGACTGCCGTGTTGGTCATCGGTGACCGACACTAAACTTTCCGTACAGGCCGCGCTGGTTATGACAAATGCAATGGCGTATACCATTACGACCCACGCGGCGTGAATAGGGAGTCACGTAAATTTTACGTGGCAGTCAAAGGGTTAAGAAAAGACTGTAATACGTAAAAAGAAACATCTAATTTCCGACCGTCCTATTCTTATCCGGAAAGTCAGGGCAAAATAAAACGCAAAAAAAGTACGTATGCACAAATATGTCGTCTAGACTTTCGTACCGAAATGATACCCTGATGCTTCGTAAAGTTATATTTTGAAATACGCTTTGTCCGCGAAAAAGTCAAGTACTGTAACGAATTTAATTATGCAGATGGAAGGAAAAGAAGGGTAAGTGTTAAATGCCAAGAAAGAAGCAGCTGTGAAATTAGTAGGAATAGTGCGAGATTTTATTCACCATCAGTGGGACGACTATCATCACACTCATCTTAGTACTGTATATGTAATTTTTAATCAGCCAGCAACAATGCGTGTTTTTGCAGAAAGGTATTTCCGAAAAATTGGATTTTCGGTAACAACTTTTGGACACTTTCGGAACACCCTTATCCGATATATTTTTTTTTGCGGGGAACCCATTTTCGTCGTCAAAATTGCAGAATTCCAGCGGGAAATATGATTTTTCCCCAAAAAACCTGTTTTTCATCAAAACAGATCATTGGAATCGATTCTACGCGACAAATTACCCCTAGAAACGAGTTTCCCAACCCCATTTTTGAAACTTGAATTCTCACTCCACTTTTGAGAGAGGACTAAGGTATTCCAGAATTCCCAAAAAATTCGATTTTTAGAATTAACTTTTGGACACTTTCGAACGACACTTATCCGATGTATTTTTTCCCTAGGAATCCATTTTCAATATCAAAATATCAGATATCCAACGGGGAAATATAATTTTTCCTCAAAAAACTTATTTTTCACCAAATTCTTATACGATTTCGGTAGATTATAATTATATGAACTGTCTAATTGTTCCCATAATTATGAAAGTGGTCCAAGTCATATTTTTTTGTGTTGATAAATTTAAAGGAATTGTTTTAAATAAAATAAAAAATGTTTTTACATTCTGCAATACTGAAAGTTGGAGTCTTATTGGTCTTGATTAATAAAGAAAAAAGATAATATGATGCGAGGTAACTGAAAATCTCATCTTTTTCGAATCTTGACTTACACCACTTCCATAATTACGGGCATAATTGTCTTACGAATTCCATTCCGCATTTGTTTCCATTATTATTTACTCTAAAAATGAAAGATTGAAATTGAGAATTAACCCTGAAGTTGGCACCGGAACAACCTGATTGGTCTGTATAGCGGCTTCACTATTTCGAGATATATCGTATCATGTCTTTTTTTACAGTAAGATTGAATAATCACTTCTCGGCAAAAACAATTTAGTTATCATAATTCACTCTTATAGTACAATGCCACTTAGACTTAACGGGTCAATGCTTCGCTGCAGGAAAACTATCATATCGTAAAAGTTGTGTGATTGGCAATTCCACTGCATTCTGCATAATAAAGAAAACCTCCTTTTGTTATACCGGCAACGAACTTTCGCAAATTAGGACAATTATTTTTTTTCACAAGACGAATACTGCGATTCTCAGAGAAAACCATAGAAGAAAAAATGAGATTTCACGATTGTAACTTAAATATGTTTTCTGTAGAATAATGGACAACTTTTAGGTTCGAAATGACAATTGCAAAAAAAAGATCTTCGAAAAAAGACATACATGTAACGACAAATAACTATTCTGCAGGAACTAGCAAAAAGTTTGTATGCGCTACCCACACATACATTTATTGATTTCACAATTAAAATGCTACGGGTTAGAAAAGTGAGCTTTAACGTTGATAAATACGGTATCAAAGACAGTTATTGATACACAGCAAACAACAAACGACGGAATATGCCGTGCAAATAGTCACGGAAAACGAGTCTGTGGAAAATTGGGCGGTAAAATTCTGGTAAAATATTTCCGTGAGATGATTTATGCAGGCTAAAAGCTTGCCAGTTTGGACGTAGAAGAAGCCTCTTTTTGTGGATTCAAGCCAAATGCTTATCTACCAATTAGAAGAGTACGACGTATGTAGATTTAGGAAACGTTGTTTTGCATTTGCCGTACCCCACATTTCTTTTTATAATACATATATGTTACGCGGATAATGAAAAACACGGAGATTTTTCGCTTTTTTATATTACGCAGATCCGAGAGGAACACGGAAGATAAATTGTACTTGTCTCTTCTGAAACTTTACTTTATTATATTTGTACTTTACTTTACTTTACAATAAATATGCAGGATATGTACAGTAGAATCTCCGTACAAGATACCACAAGGGCCCGGAGGGGAATATGATTCCGAAAATTACCGTTCCCCCACTCAGCGGCCTGCTACACCGGAGAGAAATAGAACTCACGTGCTTCGTATAAGATACCATGCAAAATAGTTTAAAGTTAATCCGATAATGTAGGTTGCTTTGTATTCCATATCCTTTTCCTTCTTTTTTTTGTCACGTGACTAGAAGTTCGCAAACGAGGAGTTCTCGCAGTGTCGACAAGGAAGAGAGAGAGAAGAAAAGTTATTTTTACCGTTTGTGCAATTATCTCACGTAAGTAAATCAACTTTAAACATACTAGTCCAGTGCGTCACGGAAACGTCACTTCCCCGACAAAAAACTACGTTTACGAGTCATTGAAAATTCTCTATGAATTTTAAACAAAAAAAAATTAAAATGTGATCTTGAATAATTAATAATTTATGATAATAAATCAAAAAAATCGTTATGTGTAAATAATTCTCATTTTTTCTCATTTATTTCCGTGGTATCTTGTACGGAGCACGCAACTCCAAACATTCAGAGGCGAAGAGGCATTAGGAGTGGGGATAGTGGATTAGCGAAGGGGAACCCGTGGTATCTTGTACGAAGGCATTTGAAGGTGTCTTGTACGGAGATTCTACTGTATTTTAAAAAAATCATCATTTGAATTAAAATAGAAAAAATTTGTTAAATTAAATTTGTGTTGTCCTAAAATGTTCCAAAAAACAAAAAGTTACTAAGATTACAGCCAAATATTAAGGTTGTACCAGGAATGGTAATTGGTACGATTGCATTCTCGTTTCTGCTTTTACCGAACGGAAAATATGTTAATAAATATGTAAAATATGAATTTATGCTTCAATAGTTGCGATTATTATCTAAACTTTCCAGGGCGTGCAATCTTGAAAAGCTTTGAATAAAAATGATTATTTATAAATCAAGAAGCAATGAATAATAGACCGAGATTTATCAGTAAAGTACAACGTATCCGACCTTTGATTGCACAAGGAAAAAAGGCGTGTAGTTGTAATATTTACTAGAGTGAAACCATTTAACACTTTTTTTTATGTTCTTGACGAATATAGCGCTAATAAAAGTTAGGTGTAGCTTGCAATTGTTGGTTTCCAATATGTATCAGAATTTTGCAATAGCGGACTATCGGTAAAGTGTCTTGTAATACAAAGGTTAAGAATAGCAAATATGCACCTCTCACAACATTCTCTTCTCTTTGAGACTCGCAATAAAAAAAAATAGTTGTTTGCAGCAAAAAGAAGGTTTCCTCGCACTTCAAACAATTTTTACATATAGAAATGATACGGCAATTCTGTATCCGATATTTATTTTACCCCACTCGCTGAGTATTGGAAAGATAGAAAAACCGTTCTGATATAATTGAGCCAATTATTTTGAAAGTGGCCAGAGTCAAATTTTTTATAAATTCCGCAAAATATTTTTTATGACAGTTAATGTCAAGTGGAACATGTTACTACTGTTAACAACAAACAATTCACAAATGGACTTGGGCCATTTTCAAAATAAACGGCTCAATTAGTCGTTTCACTAGAAACGGGTCTTACTATTCATAATTTTTAAAAAATCAAGAGATATGGTACTATTTACTAATTATCATTATTACTATTACTATTATTATTATTATTATTATTATTAACAATAATGATACGTAGTAAACAGTAGCATATCTGTTGATTTTTTAAATTGATATAACAATAATAATAATAATAGTAATAATTAACCCCCTCGGTATCAGTGGCGGATAAGCGCAAAAAACTTTAGCTTACTTATGCAATTTGATTGTTGTTTGGTATTTACGTGTTTTTGTGGTGGATAAAGCTAAATTTGAAATCGAATTTAAAGTCAGAATTGAAAAAATTGTACAAAATTCAGTGTCTTTAAATTTGTTTCAATAATCAGTGACCTCAACATCCCAAGAAAACTGATCTTAACTCCAAATGTTTCCAAATCGAAAATTGACAAGCGGCGCGGTACCGCTCTTTTCATTCCGTGTTTCAAAAATACCGGCATTTTTGGACACGAGACGGAAGAAGCACGATCGCGCCGCTTGGCACTAAAACGGTTAAATTAGGGTTCGACAACTTCAAACACCATAAGAGACTAATTTTCATAGAAATCCCCACGTACGTTTTGAAATCATTCTCTGTAAGTTCAATAATCAATTACGGACCAATACGGATTTAAGTTTAGTCAACTAGGGTTTGACGAAGTTCCTAAAAATTCCGCAAAACGCCCCCAATTGGTCTACTTGCGAATAAACTACACGCGGTACGTAATGTTTCCCGCTAAAATCGTCAGCCGCTCAGCGGGTACGAACGAGATATTATCTCAAACGTGAGCGTCAGAAGACAAAGATGAATGGAATTCGTTGATGATACAGTTAGAAAAGTTCTTGGTAGAAAGTTAAAGGGATAAGTGTGCCGTGAGGTCGAATCCTTCTCCGCATTAGCGATCGTTCATACGAAACACGTTCGACAAATCGAACGGTGTTTTACTCACACAGAAATATCTGATAAAGTTCGACGCGCGTTCCACGTGTGTCTGACAACCGAGTTCCCACTTGCAATGTGTATATATATGTATACGAAGCGAGGAAAAGAGAGAGCGAGTAATAATCCAAGTATAAGGACCGAGGTTCCTTTTCCAAAATGTACCCGATGTTTTGACAGTTAAAAGTTTGGATTTGACTTTACTTACCTTGAATTTCATCCTTTGCCCAGGCATAATCCATGATATAGGGCAGGAGCGCAGCACCAAACTGCACCACCGTTGCCAAATTACCCATTTTGCGTCCACATTATTTCCATTCGCTTCGGTAATCACGCGAAGCCGCGAGATGTAACATAACAAAACACTTTTAAATGATACACCGGAGAACGAATCACACGTCGCGCGAAACAACACAACCACACCTTACGACGTTCACTGACATACTGAAAAAAACAAAAGGTAGGGGTATTACTTAACTCCCTCCATTCCTCTTCCTTTCTCTCGACCTGTCAGATTTCGTGCCATCTGTCGGAAGAAAGTACCTACTACCTTCCGCTGCTTTTTCAATTACCGACTATAGAGTGTTCCTCAATTTCATATCTTTTTACCGATTTTTTTTCTCTTACGATTTCTGTTAGAAAGAAAAGTAGGGTTTGAATATCTTTAATAACTAAAATAAAGGAGACTAAAAATTTAGGGTTTAGCACTTGTATTGGGGAAAATAATCTGCATTAGAATCTCTCTTAATTTTGTTTGTACGCAAATAATTCTCTCTTTCTCTCTCTCTCTCTCTCTTCAAATTTTCGCTTTTACTTGCTGTAAATTGTCTATGCTTGCTATTCTTTTTGTCCATGTACTATATTAATATTATTTTTATAATACCTGTAAAACTGCTTGTAACAAAACTGACTCTCTCTATACATCTCATTTGACCTAATGATTTCTGAAGGTCATAAATCTCTCCCTATCTCTCTTTCTCATGGCGTTTATTAAATGTTTTAAAATTTTTTTTTAAGCAAACGACCTACGTGAGAATTTGTATACGTAACCGATAAAGTATAAGTAAAAAATGGTAGTTATGTATATACAAATTGTAACTAACAAATTATAAATGCCTGTACCTTATTATGGAAACGTAGGTTACCTACTCAGCGAGCATAAAATTACAAGAAACATTGATAACCTTTAAAATTCTACAAAAAAAGAAGTATGATAGATTGTTTATCGATATTTTTAATAAAGGCTCTACTCTGCTCAAAAATGAAATAACGCATTATGAAGCGTCACAAAAGGTGGCACGTCATTTTTTTTTTGCGAGTACGCGTTACTGACGGAGATAGGATTAAGGAACCATCTATTAGGTCGTTCTGAAAGTTCGTTTCAAATTCGCTGATTACACGGAAAGGCGAAGCGCGCAAAATTTGAAACCAGCTTTCCGGCAACCTAATAATTACCGTTGTGTTCGAGAGATTGAATTACGTATCTGTTGAATATCCCCACTATTTATTTACAACCCAACTGAAACCATTAAATATATTGTGAACGTAGAACGTAACTACGTGACAAGCAATTTGGTAACGTCAATATCGAAGTTTACGATTAAAAGTTCAAGGATGAAAGGATTGAAAATCCATAGTATGAATTATGTCGTGATTTTTTTTTTATTACTCATCATATTTATATTACACAAAGATGTATACTTAGTCGTATTGGCTTGCATCGATCTCGAATACAATCCTTCGTGAAGCTCCCATACCATTCGACAATAATTAAATAGAGAGGTGGTGAGAGGGAGGAGAAAGATAGTGGTGTTATTTTTGTGTTTTATGAAACCTATATTTCTTTCTTAACGATGATTAACGTTAAACCAGGTCACAAAAATACATATATTGGAATCTCGACTAATGGAAAGAAAGCAATAGTAGAAAGGAAATACAAATAGTAGGAAGAGAAGAAAAAGAACAGGAAGAAAAACGAATAAAGAAGGCGAACGGGTCTGCCATTTTAGTTCCAAAGTAAAATTGAAGAGAAAATATAATTCAACGATACTTTTTTTTCTTCTTCTTCTTAATCATAGAATAATCATTAACCTTGCTACCTGTAACTTTTCTTTTTCGTTCTCTTGTAATCTTTTGACTACCGCTTCGAATTATCATTTTTTACGAACTGCCACGTAATCACGATTTCGCATTTTTATTGTACAAATTTATATTTTCTTTATACAAATTTTTTTAGGCTTTCCCGATGATGTGGTAATTCTGTCTTTTCCCGATTACCATGTTTGTTTCCGTTCCAAGTGCTTTGCATTTCATGCCCGATGAAATTTCATTAAGCCAGAATGTAAGACCAAGTACGTTTATTTAAACAAATCCTTGGGGATTGCTTTCATTTTTTCTCCCTTTAATTCCAGCTGATCACAAGTATCAGCGGTAACAAATTTTTACTGGCATAAATTAAAACTGTTGTTCATCAATATTATCATAATTTTTCCATAATTTTGCCTCAAATAAACTTGAACCGAACGTAATCGAAGTTTTAGCTCATAAATTTCACAATTATGCGTACAAGCGATAATTCTCCCTTCGCTATTTTTGTTACAACTGTACAATACAATATATTAATTCTCTTTTTCGTCGATCGTTTGTTTCGCTAACATAAATACGTCGCAATAAAAATGATTATTTTTAACAAAATCAAATCCCTTTCCAAATTCCTGTACGCAAGGTTGAAATCGAAGGAAGAGCTTTGAAAAGAAAAAGTGCAAAATAGTGAATATGTTTAATTTTCTTGCGCTGCAATTCTATATTTAAATATATTTTCTGTCCACTTCATTCCATTTTTTTCCTTCCTTCCTCTTCATATCACATGAATTAATTAACATTATACAATTTTCTTTGCTCCTTTCGCAATTATTCTTTCCCACGCATTCTCATTTTTTTTTGCCTATTTTTTATTATTTTGTCGGAACGATTATATAAGCGGTTCGTCGATACTTTTGTAACATGTTACTGGTACTGTTGTTCTATTGCATGGATTTCAGCTTTTTGAAAAGTACAGAATTTCATCGCCGATATCCAAATATTTGCAATCATCGTGCTTTCAATTCGAACAATGTAATTTTACTTTAAAGGGCGTCGCATTTTTCAGAATTACTTAAATGAAAAATTAATTTTTGATGCAGTCGTTTGTCATTGCAGATTAGAAAAAAAAATACAGAATACTATTGACCCTGCACCAGTATAATTTCACTGTTGGGACAATTCCATAACGAACGGTAGAATTTAGAATTTTAGTTATTTTTAATAAAAGCGCTGATAAAAATATGCGATACATATTTTTGTAACAAAAAATATATAACTTGGAGTTACAACTCAATCAACTACAATGGTAATGTAAAATTTCTTTTGGATTGACGCCAATTTCTTTTATACACGTTTCTGTAGTGAAATCCCCTGCAAGTGTATTATTTTTTCACATCAATGAAACAATTTGAAACACTATGAAATTTAGTTTATGTTACTCGATTGTAGAATCAAATATTTATTTTTCTAATTCAAATATATTTTTTTAAATTTATTTGTCTTATAAGCAATTGCATTTTTTCAATCACCAAACAACTTTAATCGTTGTCCAAATAATTGAAAATCAGAATAGTAGAGAGAAAGGGTTAAGTAGAAACTCAAAAATACAATAAGCTGTCGTTAATTTTCTTGTTCCTAGATTTAGCCATAGCGTTTTCGCTTGTTTTTTAAAATTGTATAATTCAACAAGCCTGACAATACATGTCGTCATTTTTACTGTTAAAAGAATAGAAAGCGGATTTCAGAAAGAAACTGTAAAAGAAAACTTGTATTAGAATCAACCGCATTTCAACACGAAAAGTCGTATTTACACAAACACGCTAATTATAACGATAACAACCAGTGTAAGGTAATCAGATTTGTCCGGATATTCCGGTTTTTTTATCTCAACTAACGTTGAGTGTCGTAGACCTGAGAATGTGGCACTTCTGGTCGAATTAGATACTACGCGAGCTTGTGTAAAACAAAGTTATATTCAACAACTTCGTATTTCTTGACTTTCTACTAACATTTTTCCATACATCACAAACATCGCAGAAATACTTCCGACACACTTCAATAATATTAGGGGGACCGGAAAGTAACGTCGCTTCTGGGTATTTCAATTAGTGTAAAAAACGACATTATTTTCCGGTCCACCTAATATTTTTCAATATTCCTGCGGAATTTATGCTGCAGAAATCAAGACGATTTGTTTACAAGAGTATAACTACTAATCTTATCGGGAATATACTGCGATTGTTTAGTTATTAGAAACGAATTTTCGCCGGAACTGAATGCGCTGATATTTGAATGGGTCACCTCAAAAACGTTGTAAGGTACAAATTGCAAATTGTTCAAAAACTCCCGAAAATGAAAAAAAAAACCTAATGGTGCAATAATAGAATGGGTCACCTCAAAAACGCTGTAAGGTACAAATTTTTTAAAACAATTATCATTGCACCATCAAGTTATTTTTTTCATTTTCCGTGGTTTTTGAACAATTTGCAATTTGTACCTTACAAAGTTTTTGAGGTGACCCATTCAATTTTAATAAAGTATTGTCAAAATTAATTGTATGACTAAAGAATGTCGAATAACTAAAAAAAATAATGAAATTCGTTAGAAATTTCACGTGATTTTCTTAAATCAGCTTTGCCACTATGTAATTGAACACAAAATATGGAATAAACCTATTTTTTGCATTTTTTTTTTACATAGATCACTTTTATGATTACCAGCACATACAGTCTAAACAGATATGAGGCTGCCATAAATTTCAAATGAGTATTGATACACAAATAATCAGAAATTGCATTCGTATTGTTGCGAATAGACGTATTCTATGTAACGCTTATTTTTGAAAGTCGAACCAAATGGAGAACATGATAAACGTATACATTCTAATCATGCACGCTGACGTATCTGGTTGCACCTGCATTCATAGACCCATGAGATGGGTTTCGCTATGAATGACGTTGATTGTAACAGCCACTCGTTTACCATATATTTCGTACCACTACGGGGTAACGATTACCACAAATTAATCTGGTATTCAAAATATCATAGTTTCCACTGGATATACGTAATTGTTCGATTGTAACTGCCCTTTAAAGTACCATTACATTCATCATCGTGTTTTTAAATTTCAACTTTGTTGCATTTTCTTCGAAAACTGAGCCTTCAATGTGAATTTCAAACAGAGGGTAATTTTGCGGAACAGAAATATAAGAAAAATAGGCAGAAAGTCAGAAAGGGTGAAAGGGAGGGTAGAGAGACAGAAACAATTACGTCACAAACTTCTCATTTCTCGAACCCCTGTACTTAAATCTTAAAAACATAATATTATGCCTACACTCGCACGAATAGATCTTTTTTTTTACAATTCCCATTTTCTCGTTTCATACCTCTCTCATACTTCCTTACTCTATATTTACAAGATAATAATATTACCATCGACAATGTAATTTTCCATTCTCACGATTCTCTAAACGTGACTTAAGATTAATTAAAAATTAATGTTCTCGGTTACCATACTCTGTGCTTGGGGAAGAGATGCTGAACGATTATGCTATATTATATGCGTCCGTGACGATGTTTTTTGTGATTTTTGTTTTTCAATCGATATAGATAGATATATGCATATTATTTATATATATATAATATGTATACATTTCTTTGTCTTACGCAAAGTAGTAATTATGTACATGTAACGTCTATATTAATATTAACTTTATACAATTTGTCATTTTCTTGATTTAATTCATTCGCTATAACGTGTGCCTCTTCTTCGCAACGTAATAATAATTTGTTGTATTACTTTACTCGTGTAGCGCGTTTTAAATATTACACAATGATATCCCCTGATTACGGCGATGAGACAACAAAAAAATAGAAATGTCGTAGGTCCCTGCTTTCGGGGGATTGAGTGTAATGACGATACGAAAGTAATAATAAAGAGAATAATAATAAACTACAATCATAATAATATTAATTATAAGTAGTAATTGTAGTAGCAATAGTTATAGCGGTAGTAAGTGGTAAGTAATAGTAGATGCGGTAGTGTAGTGATAATAATAAAAATAGTAATAATGATAATAATAATAATAACAACAGTAATTAGAATATGATGAACTTTAGAACATATACATAGAGGCACATATACAAACATGTGTTTATGTAGAAATTCATAAATCATTGGTAATAGTTTTTATTACCGTACTAAATGTTGATGATTCGTGTAATCACTAAGTTATGACATGCACGGTTATCTATAATCACTGTGCCTAGGTGTGTCCGTGTATCGAAACTTTGTATACAACTCAAAAATGACACGAGTAAAATTTATATGCATTTTATATTTCAAGTTTTTGCCAATTGCACGTTACTGCCACTCTAACAAACTTCGAATTGCTCTTGCAAAATAACTTGTGATGCCCCTTCATGCATACCGTAAAAAATCGCGACAAACTTGCAAATGAGCAACGCTGACAAGACGCTACGACTAATATATGTGTATTTGACAAACGTGAAAATCAGTAAATCTGTAAAAAATATAAAATGTTAATATGTGGGGTGGCTTTATCTAAGCGAAAGTATCCTAAAAGATGTTATCATCGCGTTCAAAAGTTGAAGGATACATAAATTGTACCGGTGAAGGTATTTTTTGGATATGTCAGACATTTTCGTATAGATACATATAAATATTTTATATACACTTATATTAGCTGTAGCCCGTTACATCAGCTCGTGATATGAGAATAATGTCATAGGTATTATATATGTTACATAACATTTTTATGAATTCATATTACATTTTTTTTGCAGTATATTCCAATGCGGAGAAAACCTTAATTGAACAACGAATATTTGCATTCGAATTTTTCGACGTTGATAATAGAAAATTTCTCTATCCACGTAACGAGTATTACTATTCTCTGTACACGCTACAAACTAAATTAATATCAATTTATAAGAATGGTAATACTTTCGATCTATCTGTGATATTCAAAACTCCCGTGTAGCAGTAATTGCTAGCCGAATAGAGAAAGTACATTTGGAACGCAACTTCTATTATCAATTTACAATGAAATTCATAATGGAAATACGAGTTGCCAATCTGATGTTCGCCTGTCAATGATCGAGCATGAAAGGGCACCGCGAAATTTATACAACTGGCATAAGATTGTAAAATTATAAATGAATAAATTACGTTCAAGTAATTGAATGTATATTTTGACTTATTGTTGCATAAAACGAGCTTTACATAGAATGACATTTCTTTAACTGTACTTTGTGCCACGCATGGAATCTTCAAACAAAACCAAATAAACTATCGAAGAGACCACGATTAGTCGAGAAATTGGAAGGGTTTGTGCTATTATATCGGTCCAAGCATTAATTTCTCTAATTCGATGATCATGGCTTCGATTTTCAAGTTTCAGAAACTTCGAGAATTCTCAAAAAATTAATATTTCATTTAAAATATGAAAATATAAGCGATTATTCGTTTTGCTATAACTTTTCCATAAGATTAAAAATATATGAATACTTTCTTTTTCTGTCAACCCCGTAAAAAATGTCACCAACTACCGAATAGCTGTTATTTATTTAATTTCATTAAATATATTGTAACCAACTTCATTTTGTAGAAATCATTACTTCCAGTTACTTCCTTGTTGGAAATATTCCAAATAATCGTCTAACTTAATTTTTTATCACAAAATAGAAGTGATTTAGATTTCTAAGAAAAGGTTTTACAATTATACGTCGAGCGATAAATTTCTAAAAAATAGAATTCTTTGAAATAACTGATTTAATCTTGGTCTCCTCTATAGATGAAAGACAAAATAAGGAAATGTCACTTATTCCAATATATGGTTTGTCAATGTATTAGTAAAAGAAAAAATGGCTTGTATATTCTTAACTAGTGATTCTTCGTACGCAATTGTTTTCATAAAATAACTGATAAATATGCTGTGAATATGAATATTGCTGGAAATCATTCTTTCGCATAAAAAATTATCTTCAGATTCTTATTACTGTTATCGCTTTCGTAAAATTTGTATCAATTTTAACAAAGCAGCGCTTACAAGTTTCAGAAAAAAACTTATCCATGAAAGCATGCGAGATAAATCTGCGAGTAAAAAAGTTGTATGTTAGTGATATATACAAACATATAGGAAACGTCTTTCAACGATGTTTGAATTATATGAGAAATATGTTGTTAATTGAAAAAGGAAAATTTCTAAAACTTGGAATCCCATTCACAAATATTTAATTTCGTACATTTCACCACGTAATTGCGTGTTATCAATTAAAAGTAAATTTACCAAATGTTCCTAAAATGCAGTAAACGCATCCTGTAAACGATGTACGTGTCCCATCTGTAACTTCATTTTTCATGATTTAAAAAGCTATGTATTTTAATCTAAATTATTGAGAAAATTGCGTTACAAATTATGTCTATTTAAAATAACATGCAGCACAAAATGAACCTCTTTTGTAGATAAGATGCTGACAGTCTTTATAAATAAAATTTCCATTCGAGTAACGGAAAGTAATTCTTTCCGTCTTTCCATGCAAATCGATATACAAAACCTATTGGTAGTTTTTCTTTTTCAAATGCTGAACACAAAAGAGGAAATGATGATTTAAATAAATTTGAGGAAAAGCAAAAAGAATCTATTGATTTCAGAATTCAAGAAAGAGTTTGATATTTATTTCTCCTATTTTCTACATGTTCTTTACAGTTGACCTATTTATTGTTGTACTATATATAATGCTGTAAAAATAACGACTTTCAGTATCAATTCTCCCGAGTCCAGTACTAACGCAAAATTTAGTACCTTGTCGCAATATTGGGCCATCACAAATTTTTTAATTGGAAAGCATAACAAAAATTACTATCGCCAACTTTTAATCGCGAGGAGATAAAATTTGCATTAAAATCTAGCTCTATTGCATTTTCAATTTCAATGAAAAAATCTGATTGGTACAGAAACATCAATAGTTGTAATTTTTTTCCGCACAGTTAAGCAACATATTTCACACATATTTTGTATATATTGCCAATACGCATCTCTTTTACTCGTGTCGTAAGACTTCCTATCAGATGTTGAGATTACCAATTACTACAAAAACATTATCAATAAGAACAACACTCTAAACTACACCCCATATTTCAACTTGGACTACTTGTTGTTAAAACTGATACCATAAATGTTGTAAAATACATAAACGTATACGAACAATCTATTAAGTAAAATTCGAACGTGTCACCCTGTAAATTAATGTAGCAAGAAACGGACAATCGGATGATGTAAAGTCCCTCATAGAAGAAATAAAAGATTTGTCAGCTGTTGCTGTTTCTATTTAACGAACAATTTTTCCTTTCCACAGTAGTAATTGCAAATGTAGGAATGACATCCCTATAACTCCTTTTCAATTCTGAGTGAAAGAATAGCAATTTTCTTGATATCATACAAATAGTACATTACGCAACCAGGAGTAAAAGAGGACATTTTCGCATCGAGTGAAGCGAGGACGCCAAATGAGACGAGTGCGATAATTTCTTTACGCTCGAGTTGCGTATTCTACTTTTCCCAACGAGTGCGTAAAACGGAAGTTTACGCACGCTATTAGAAAAAAAGCTTTTCGTACCACTTTCTAACTGTCCTAAATTTGAAAAACTGACAAAAATAAAATGATATTTAAAAGATTTACAATTTTGCTATATACATAGAGCAATTCATACACAGTGCAAAAGTTCATTTCATGGAAAGTTAACGTCGAATGAAATAACTTCGTGCAAAAAAGGTTCTAAAAAAAATGAAACTCATTATTTACTTTTTATTATCGACAATAAAAATTCGAATGTTTGTATCATGATTATTTGCAAAGTTTCTAATTCAATGTAATAAATTTTACATTTTCGGACTACAATTAAATAGAGCCACTTTATACAGATTCATTAAGATTTTTCTGTATCTACAAGAGAACATTATATATTCGCAATAACAATACTCTCGAGTATACTTATTACGACGCGTTCGATCTTTAGGATAATTTCATTTGATTTTCTTTTTAATATCTCAAAATTTCGTTGACAAACATTTTCCACCGTTATCCGTTAACATTTCAATACACTGCGTAAATATCTGGTGATATGACATCCCAAAAAACATTTTGACATAATACCTCAAATTTACAGTAAATCTGCCCCGCCGGGTTTCTTTTCCTTCCATTCAGTATAACATTTATTTTTTTATTTAGAAAAAGTCTTTCAGAATTTTGTCCTCGCATTTAGGAACAAATTAGACGCTAATTCCTTTTATTATACCTCAAGAACGATCGCGTGTGTTGATCTTAAAAATTCCATTTCTCTTTGTGTTTTTTGGAATTAAAAAAAGGCTCGTCTTTGGAATAGTTAAGTCGAAAAGGCCACTGTTGAAGGCCACAGGCCATAAAAAATTAAACGTAAGACTAAAAAGAAAAATCATTTTGTCTTTCTAAAAAAAAAACCCTCTGGGACAGTGATGATGAATCGAATTCGTTTCATGTAAAAGTTTCTCTTTCTTATAAAGTCTAATCTCGTACACGTTGATCCTAAACTTGATTTCATCCGATCGACGTCAAGATTACGTTTGATATTAAAACAATCCTATATCTCGAAGTGTTCATAATATCGCGAATACTCAACATGTGTTTTGAACGTAACAGAGCTCAATGTATATGGAACATTAAAAATAAGGAAACCCATACTATGAGTTCGATGCATTCTTTCGATAAGAATGTTTATAAATAACACCTCGAAATATGTAACTAGTATTTGACATTGAACTTTTCCGCTTTTTGAATACACACCTTACCAACTAGTAAGGCTACCATTCGTCAGTCACAAGGATTCTCTGTACCTCTAAGTCTCTTAAACTTTTGTCTTACGACGTACCTTAAAGCTTTTGTTCTTCCGTGTTGCATACGGCACACGTTCAATACTCCTATTGGGATCCTTATGTCCCCCAAAATCACCGAGCTTTCACGTAACACGATGAAGGTTGCACTTAGGTATGTACTGGTTGGGATCTAGCAGCCAACCTTTCGTCAGTGCACACGGATAATGTGTAACAGCTTTGCATCCGCGCTTCACGCAACCAATATTGGCACCCGTTAAACCACAGGAATCGCAAACAGATTTCGTCGCGTCCCATACGGCTTCTTGCAAACCCGTTACTCTTCCTCCTGCAATATCGAATAAAACGCAATTCAAACATTTTCACTAAATTTAGGTGAAATTTCAGCAATCGAACCATCCAAAATTCAATCCAATTTTTTTTAGTATCTCGTAGTAGCAGCCATGACGCTCGTGAAAAGTTACATTGAAAACATTAAAATTCAAGATACGTCTTATGAAAATATGATAAAAGAATTTATGCGTCCAAAATGAATATCAGTTTTTTTTTCATAATTTCATTCCACCGCCAGTTTGATAAAGCAATTTCGCTTCGAAGACATTCAAATTGAAAGCTTTCAAACAATTTATCTTCATATAGATTGTCAAAAAGAATTTTCTTGGAGATACAAATTATGAAAAGGATAACTGTATATATTGACTTTTTCTTGAATGAAATTGGCGGTACTCCAATAAATTAATAAAAGTAACGAATGTTTCGAGGACTTGAAATAATGCTCTCCATAGGAAAGTGTTGTTACAAACAAGAGCAAAACGAAAGTAGTGACGATATTCAATTGGATTTTAATAATGGTTATTAATTAAAACTCAACACTATGTATTTTAATACTGAAAATATGCTCTGGATTTCAACTGTATTAGCTTAATTGAAAAATATAAAATTCTCCAATAGCAACAACGACTTTTTTTCTGTTTAGAGATTGTTTAAAATTGAAACAATAGGGTAGCATGGTCCGAAACCGACCTGTGGTCCCATACCGACCCCTCCATGTTTCTCAATACTTGTGCTGCTACAGAAACTGTCGGTGGTAGCATTTGAAAGCTGTCACAGCACCCACAATTTGGAGGTAGATAGCCATCTTTTTTTCTCATTTTATTCTATGGTTTGGCGCCGTGTTTTGTTTTGGCAACAATAAAGTTGATTTTTGAGCTGCACGGAACTTCAATTTCAAGTGTTTTGTTGTGAGGTGAAAAATCCAAAGGTAGGTTGTTTTGATTGTTTATGGCCTAACTTAAACACACAGTATCAAATTTATATCACTTCTATCGTTGTAAGCAAACGGCGAGTCATTGTTTGAAAAAAGTCGTGGTGGTCCTAAACCGACCGCCAAGGGGTGGTCCGAAACCGACCCCTATGTTTTTGCGCATTAAAGATTTCCTAGCGTATTTTTGACAGTGAAACTGTGATTTAATGACTTTCGATGTCAATTACACATGGTTTTTCAGAAATGGGGCGATCGTTCAAACGTAAAAAGCCAAAACGAGATCCGGCAATTCTACGGCGAGCAGTTGCCGCAATGGCATTAGGATATTCACTTCGTGCAGCTGCACGTGAATTTAAAGTGCCTCGTTCGACATTACTGCTCCATCGAAGAAATAATAAAACAACTCTCGAAGGAGATGAAACTGCACGACCGACGGAAATAAATATCAGCGATTTAAAGATTGCGGAGAAAGGCTTCAAAACGGTGTTCAGCAAAGAACAGGAGGATTCTCTAGAAAAGCATCTTCTTCGTTTTTCTGATATTTATTTCGGACTAAACCCGATAGACGCGCGAGCTTTGGCCTACCAATATGCGATGACGCTAGATGTTTCCTATCCATCTTCTTGGGTTCGGGAAGAAATGGCCGGCTTGGAATGGTTTCGTGGTTTCATGTCCCGACACCCACGATTGTCTCTGAGAAAACCCGAGGCGACAAGCTTAGCCAGAGCTAGCGCATTTAATGTAACGAATGTTGCTGCGTTTTTTGCTAATTACTTTAAGGTAATGGACACCATCAAAGTTGGGCCAAGCGATATTTGGAACGTTGACGAAACAGGCATATCAACAGTGCACAGATCAATCCGCGTAATTTCACGTCGTGGTCAGAAACGAGTTGGACATATCACCTCAGGCGAGCGCGGAAATTTAGTGACACTCGTCCAGGCAGTATCAGCAACTGGAATGCGCGCACCGCCATTTTTTATCTTTCCGCGGGCCCGATTTCAACCGTACTTTTTGAATGGCGGGCCCGTGGGCGCAAATGGAGGAGCGAGTCCCAGCGGGTGGATAACTGCGGAATTGTACGTCAAGTTTTTGACAACTTTTCAAGCCTTCACTCGCTGTAACCGTGATCATCCTGTTCTTCTTCTCTTGGACAATCACGAATCCCATTGTTCTTTAGCAGCATTGCAGTTTTGTCGTGATAACGGGATTCATGTTGTTTCGTTTCCACCCCATTGCTCCCATCGCCTTCAGCCACTAGACGTGGGCGTTTTTAAGCCCTTCAAAACTGCAATTAACAAGCAATTCTATACATTCATGCGAATGAATCCAGGGCGCGTCGTTCGAGTATTTGACATTCCGGCAATGGTCTCGCGTGCATTGGAGATTGGTGTCAATGAAGTGAACATCAAATCCGGCTTCCGATCTACAGGAATTTGGCCAATGGACGCAGACATCTTCCAAGAAATAGAATTCATGCCAAGCGCTACGACGGATCGAGCAAATCCGAATGACGCTCCGAATGAAATGAATGTTGATGAACAAGGAGGAAGAGATGAGGAAGAAAATCAACACCAAGAAGAAGAAATCATTCCGTCGGACACATTAACTTCGCACGCATCAACGTCATTTCTCGATTCAACTATAGTGTCGCTTATGCCTCTTCCGAAGGCTCCGCCGCGCAGCCAGAAAAAGAGAGGTCGACAGCCAGGCCGAACATCAATTTTGACATCTGATGCTGAGGTACAAAGACGTGTCGAAAAAGAGAAAGCGAAAGAAGAAAAAAAAAGAAGCGCAGAGGAAAAAGCCAAACAAAAAGAAGAGAATCGCAAACAGAAACTGAAAGAGAAAGAGGAAAAGGAAAAGCAGCGAGAAAAGAAACAGCGACAAAAACAAAAAGAGAAAAACGAGGAATTCCAGCCTCGAAAATCGATTCGTCCGTCAGTTATTCGCACTTATCGTGAGCTAGACAGCGATTGAGATTATAATCAATGTAATTATTCATTCAATTGTATTTTTTTTTTAAATGGCCTTAAAATGTTCTAAAATAAACTCAAAAACTATTCCCAAATCGTATTGTTTTAGTAAAAAGTTGTAAAATATATTCAAAATTTTATCTTTTCCCTTGATTCGCTGCAAAAAAATAGGGGGTCGGGTTCGGACCATGGGGAGATCGGTTTCGGACCACGACTTTTGAGAACGACAAATATACAGACTTTCACTACAGCCTCGATATCTTAAACAAACGGTACCCGAAAACCTCGTCAAGCTGCACATAACTTAGAATAGTGTTCCCTCTAAAGAATCCAAATTTGGTTTGAACAAAAAAATCAATTTGAAGCACTTTTATTGCCTTTGCTACTTAGGCGGTTGGTTTCGGACCACGCTACCCTATATTTGCCAAATAATAATCGACTTTTTCAAACTTCAAATTATTGATGGACTAATGCATACCTGCCATGTACACTCCTGCTGCCCAAATAGCACACTGTTCGTGCAACCAAACTTCCCAGCGTTGTTCCTCGCCGGGAATCAATGTCATCCCCGTGAACGCAGCATTGACGTTACTTTCGACGGAGTTTCTCTTTTTCTTACACATTTTTGCCGTAAACTGGTCAGCAAGCCCGGCATACCTTATACTTCTTTTGTTCTTTCCACCCTTTTTCTGTTCAGTTGTTATTTCTTGTTCATCAGCTGAAAGTATGCCGTCTTCCAGTCGTTCCTTACCAATGAGGTAAGGACCAAATAGATCACTCAAGACGCCTGCCGGTACCTATTCAGAAATATTGCAAGTTAGCGAATGAAAGAGTTAACTATGTTTATTGTTTGAAACAAATTAACCCCTTCTCGTAAAATTACGAGTCTAGCTCGTCATTGGTTTGACTATATACCTTATTAAGGTTTTGCTTCGATTTTTTCTTGATTTTACCGTTTTTTATATTATTTAATAATATGTAAAAATGGATATTAATTAAGAATATGTAAGAATTATAAAATGAAACCAGTTTTCTTTAAATACAAATTAAATGGTTATTTCATGCAGTTTTTCATTATTAAATCGTACCGGAAGAGGTTAAGACCCTGACTTAATCTCATCAATTACCGCTTTATCATTTCGAGCAAAAAATTTATTAATTCTCCCTCAAGGTATGCAAAAACTATTCAAAAGTTTACAAATAAGATGGCCCTTAAAACCGAAAGCTTCGTTGCACTGGATTTTCTCAAAAGTCTTCGTGTGAATATATTCTGAATAGAAGCAACCAACCGTATATGTTCCAGGAGCTATATGAGGACCCGCTAGATTCGGATGAGGTCTAGCAGGATCTCCGGGAACCACTGAATGCGGACCTTGTTTACAAAAGACGCAAACCCACGTTGAGTCCGTTGTGTGTGCATCGTATCGCGAGGACAGTGTTGAACTAAAGAGACCCGCTCTGTTAACTTTGCCTGAAGTAAAAGAAGGGAAAAAGAAATAAGTACACGATGAAATCTCGAAAATACTCAAACGGAATTGAAGATTCATGAAGTGACGTATGAAGGAATTACCTCGATAATCGAGATCGTTTTGATGACTAAGTCTCTTACTTCTACCGGCATTTCCATTACCGACACTTTTTCTCTTCTCTTTGTTCTTCTCCTCTTCTTCTTCGCGAGGTGCGTTTACTACTTGAATACTCAATGGACTATCCCTTGGACCCTCTACATGAACCACTGGACCTCGCGATCTAATCGAACTAGCGTTCGATCCAGAATCATAAGTCATTTCCTTTAATCCATCGATTTTGGCATTCTTTTTCGTCTTTTTTAATGCCTCCTGTTTCTTCGCACCTTTGGAAATTCGTCTTTTCTTCGCTTCCTTGGAAGGAGTATCCGTAATACTACTGCTACCAAAGACATTGTCGGAAGATCGGGAAATCTTCCTCTTACCACCTTGGCCCCTCTTTTTTCCTTTCCTCGCGGTAGCTTTCGCACCTACAGTTGACGTCACATCGGTTGGATGAACGGATGGGACATCCGTCGTTGGGACGGGAACGTTTCCGTTATCCTCGCATCCAACCGCCGAATCGTCTTCTTCGGTTTTCAACCCCGGGATCTCCGGCTTCTCCTCCTCCTTTTTAACGTCCGTTTCAGTCTCAACGATACCCGCAAACATCTTTTCGAGCTCTGATTCCACTTCGTTAAACGGATTCGCATTGTTCATAGGTTTCGGACTGCTCGCTTTTGAAAATTCAGTCGCATCGTCGCTGGATTTTCTTCTAACCCTTTGGTTACTCGAGGTTTGATTCGTCGTGGGTCCTTCGCTACTTCTCCGCCTTCTAATGGGTTGGTTTTCTTCGTTTCTAGTTTCTTCCGGACTTTCCTGCGTCCTTTCCTCTATTCTCTCCTTTGCGGTTTCTGCCACAGATTCTTCTAGCTGAGCCGGCTGCTGTACCGGATTGGGATTCGCAGCTTCTTCTCGTATCGGTTCGCACGTCCTCGGTTCCGTAGGTTCCGTGGGCTCGAGTTCCATGTCCTCCACTTCCGTTTTCGAATCCTTGCTAAGTCTCACGGGTTTCTCGAGTTTTCTTTTTCTACGTTGTTTACACGTGTCGTTAGAATCTTCGTTACTAAATGCTGGAGAAACAACTTCGTCCTCTCTCGACGGGGATTTCGATTTTTGCCTCTCTGGCGACATACTTTTGACACTAGAACTATCTTTCGATTCTTCCACGGGCATCACTATAACGGATCCGATACTTTCCTGGCTACTTAGTTTTTTGGTTCCTCCTTCGAGCTTTTCGAGCAGAGAATCGACTCCTTTTTTCCCCCGCTTTGGTACATTTTTCGGAGATCTTACGTTGGTCTCTTCGATCTTCTTATCCCTTTCCAACGAAGGCTCTCTCTTCGGACTGTCCGTAACGTCTTTGTCGGTTTTCGACGTAAGATTCACGATAACAGGTAACACATTTCTTGGCACTTGTGCAATTACACTCAGGCTGTCTTTACTTTTTGCCACAGGCTCCGTTTCTTTTTTCTCCGTTACCCTTTCTATAGTCACACTCGGAGGCAGATTAATAACTTTCTGGTTGAAATTATCCCCACTTATTTCCTTAATCTTATCGTGAAGATTAGCAACGCCTTTCAGATTACTCTCAAAATTCTTGACACTGATCTTTGGAGTCGTTATTTCCTTCGTGGACAAAGAAACTGGCTCACTCACGGAATTCGGCGTTGGTACCGACGAACTGATACCACTATCCGAAGAAGTTTCCCCGTTCAGTGGTATCGGTGGTGATATTATGTTTCCGTTTCGACTTCCTTTATCAACATTTCGCGCAGTCAAACTTATCGGAATATCTTGAGGTAGCCTCGAATAATTCTCTGCCATTTCGGATGTCGCGGAGAGGTCCAATGTACTTTGCGCACTTGGTGAATTTCTGTACTGACTTTGGTTTTGACGGTTGTCCACGAGCATTTGCAAGCTGAACAAAGGGTTCCCCGGCGTGCTCGTTTGCGTTACGGTTTTCGAAGGTACCGTCGGGGTGTGCCAGGTCGGTGGTGCTTGAGTATGGGCCAATTGGGGCGTCAGCTGGGACGTCAAGTGGGACGCTCGAGCCATTGACGGATGCGTGTAAAAACCTGCTGGGTTCAATGCCGCTCCAGATAATGCTGTTGGGTGAATGTTCAATCCTGAAACCAACGAAGAAATGGGAATGTCAATTTTTGTCATGCTTTTTTATTGGTATTCTTCTGAGACAGGTGACAAAATGTGCACCCACTGCGAAAATTCTAAGAGAAATACTAAAAGTCGTGATGTATGAATGTGAAACATATCGTATCAATGAGAAGTTCTGAGCAAGCTGAATTTTATGCGAGGTAACAAATGTTCGAGAAGGCAAAATTTTCAAAAATTCATCATTTTTTCTGCAAATCGCGCTTTGAAATCTTTTTAACAGCGTTGTTTTCCATTCTTGAAAACGATACCTTAAGTATCGTTATTAATTAGGATCATCGTGTCTTATCCTGTTATCACCGAAGATCTCAAAAAACTTATCAGTGTCTTCAACCTTTTAATTATTGTTGTATGTATTGTATTTAATTATTGTAAAAATGGATATTGTTCAAAGAAAAATAGAGTCGAAGAATTTACAACAAATTTTAAATGGTAGACTAAGTAAGTCAATTTAAGTAAGATATCAGTTATTATTTAATGAAACATAATTACGATCACTGTTTTGGAAGTGATCGCTACCCGATAACCAGAAATAAAAGGGACAAATAAGCGAATAAAGTACAATGGGATAATCGACGAATAGTTTTTGCTACAAAATTTGCAAAGATGATGCGTGCAACTATTGAATGGTATGAAATGAATAGCATGGTACAGAAATTACAGTAGAAATTTGTGTTACAAAGAACACTAGCATTCACTTTACGCCCTCGTTATTAATTCCGTGCTACATCCAGATAGCCAGCTCATTTGTAACGTTTCAAAATGGGTTTACCTATCAATTAGACTTAAAATATTCCATTTGGTCTGGATATCTCATTAAATTACTTCACGTCATTGATTTGAATCTATAATTAAAAGTGAATAACATGAACTTGAAGCGGTGTTTACGATTACTTTCATTGAACCGTTAGCCTAAACACAAACGTGTACCTATACATCATGTTTGTCGTGTCTGCAGTTTCGAAAGTAGAGATAATAAAGTTCTTAACAAGAAACTCAGTTATGTTGAAATTAACTTACAATCGCTACTAAATAACTTTTTTTAAATCGCTTTAATTAGGGTCTTTCACCATGTCATATTCCAGGAGAGGCTCGGCATGCATTTGAACAACCTTCTTGAAAAATTTACATGTTCCGTAATTTATGGGGTAGAAGAAATCTCGACTTCAAGGGTCAGGCTTTTCACAGAAAGCAATCAATCAAAATTAAAGAATATTTCACGTTCGACACTGTAAACTGTATTTGCACCAAAAAAAATTGAGAAATTATATGATGTTCTCCCTGCAATCAAATAATATTCCGACTATCCCATTTTCCCACCTGATACTAATACGAAACTAGGCTGATCAACAAGAAAGAATGAATTAAAACATTACTTTCTTTTATGAGTACTGTAATTTTTATAGGTTCCATGCTGCTCGCCTAACTCCTTTTTTACTACCTAGTGTGCAGCAGCACGCTGAAGCTCAGATACATCTTTTAATTTCGTAGTTCTCGTAATAGCGACTGCACTCAGCAAGTATATATTTCTTTTATTTCACTTTGCGATTGTTCCTTTTCTGTATAAGAACATACATTCCGGCGTGAGTACAGGAAATTGGAAATGAAGCTGGAGTTTGGATCGATCTTTAGACGCTTCTAAAATTCCGTCAGCCGAGTCTCAAGTAAAATACTAGCAGTTCTTTTGATCTCTGTTTCCCGGGATAACAAATTTTACCTTGCAAAAACAACTAAATCGCGCTGTAAGTTTTACTAATTCCTTTTGGATAAAAAAAGACCAGAAATTACCCAAACTCGTTTAAATGAACTATTTCAAAGTGTATTGTGAATTTATATATACGCGAAGCAACCCTAAATACGGTGTCCATAAAAATCTTTTCAATTTATATGTGCAATTCTAAGAGAACTTTTATGACTTACAGTGAGTCGACCGACTTTTATCCTTCGGTTGATTAAAGGAATAGTACTTTCGTCCAGCAGATTTAAAACATGGCGATAGAGATAATACAAAATGACTCACTTAAATTACAACATTTGTAATTGTCGCTATCAGTGGGGCTCGCATTACAAGCGACTTGCTTGATCCCTCTCCATTGTTATACCTTTTCGTGAACCCTTAATATTTCGGTATTTCAATCAAGATTCATAGAACGATAAGAACACCAAGTTGGAAGAAATTATTTTGAAATTGATCAGATATGAATATCGCTATGTAATTTTTCGCCCACTTCTTCTTTAACGATGTGGTGTCTAACAAACTCGTAAATTCACCACACTTTCACATTTGCTGATTAGAATATAATATAAAAACCCATGTAATATGAAAATATGCCTAACGAATTTGCAATCTATATTTCCGTAACAGTTTTATTAAAGGGCACTTGTAAGATTATTGTGGTGATAAAAGTCAGTATAATTTGGAAAATGATACGTGATGAAGTAAGAAATAATCGTATATTTCAAATCAAAATGGATGTTGCGTTAACACATATTATTTATATTCTTCGTTATAATAGATCCCCTTGATAGTTAAGCAAAATTTTCTAAGCGACTTTATAAATTCGTACAAGTAGGAAAATGTATGTCTTCAGACGTTTTACGGAAATTTGCAGGAAATATTCTATTCGTTTCTCTGAAGTGTAAAGATTGGAATTTATCACCAGCAGCTAGTTATTCTCGATGAATAGCAATATGTTCGCTCAGTTTACTATACCACTGGTAGGGGTTAAAGGTACCGTTTATAAGATATTACTTACAGCATTTTTCAAACCGTGAATTTACAACTCTCATAATCTTCGACTACCTGCTATTTAAAGTGAATTGCACGCAAATAAATGAATAATGACAGCAACAGAGAAATGAGAGTTAATACTCTAATTTTCAAAAACAAACTTCTCACAAAATTCAAGATAATTTGTGTGTCAGAGAAACGATTGAACGCAAAGAGAAAATTATTTGCAACAATTACTACATTCACATAATGAATAACTGAACAATAAGTGTATTATAATAGTTGCAATGACGCTCATTACAGGTGCTAACAAGGATACAATTTAATTTAGAAAAAGGCACGAAAATATTGCTTCAGAACTTGCAATCGTTGCAGAGAAAACTACTTTAGCGAGAGATATATGGTAATGGAATACAAATACTTATTTTACAGGGAATATTGCACGAAGTTTTTATACAGAAATGGAAAAATCAATTCGAAATCAATGCATTCTGGTAAATTCTCGTCTTTGAGGGGTCATGGATATTATAGGCTACTAGCAAATATAGTGTCCCAGCTGCTGTACAATATTATATTCAAAGCCACGTATGTTCAAAAGTAATAATACTTTCGATAGTTTATAAAATTAGTTACGAAATTAAAAAGTTATTGTCGTATGTATAAAAAAATTACTCAGATTAAGAAATTTATACTAACCTGCTTTTGACACCTAATATGCAATTTCGTGTCAAACTTGACTGAGCTATTGTTCATATGACATTCATTTTTTTTGTCATTTCAAATGGTAGTACTAATTTATATGCGTTTAATTATGTATCGGTTATTATTTTCGTAAATAAACGTCACTCACCCGAAAATGTTATATCTAATCAAAATTCTATATGTCGCTCGATATATCGATTATCCTGAACTAAAGTTAACTCACGACATTTTATCCTTTCGATACTTTGTTTTTGCACTCTACACTGTAAAAACACCAGCAGCAAAAAGAAATTTGATATTTACGCCAAGAATTTCAATGTTAATAATAACACTAGTTTTGCATAACATACAGTCTGCAAATGTTACCGCATAGTCATTAGCCGTTATCTATGACAAAGTAACATCATTTCGATATTTATCATACAAATATGTAGCGTTCCGTGTTATAAATGATATCATACGCCATCCGATGTTAAGGTATTAACATTTTTTCCACAACCCAGTGATAAAAATGACGTAACGCTCATTAGTAAACAATATTCGATGTCGACATAGTAACAGATAACTTTCCTCGGTGGTTTCGTTAATTTAAATTTTTACACACTCGTTAGATATCAACTGTTATCATAAATTATATTAATACAATGAAACATCGAACTGCATTAAATTTATATGTTGCTAAAAAATGAGTAAAACATTTCACCGCGACTGACGAAGATTTTTGATACTCATCGGCATTTTTCAAAGAGCTGTTATAATTTTTAGAATGTAATATAAATTATTTCACTGCAAAAAGTATTGGACGAGAGCAAATGTGGAAAATTAGTTAAGCTAAGGAAAAACGTTCTCGCATTTTCACATACACAACTAGTACTTGTTAACAGTACATGGATTGTCGTAATTAGAATGCACGTTACAATGTTAGTACTCACAAAGTGTCCATATTAACACAGTAAAAGGGTACATTTATCAGTAAGAAAATATTTCTTTGTCTTTGCACGTCATATCTGTCTATTAATGTCTAACTATTTCATTCTAGGTAAGTTGTGAATAATGCCTGTATTATTTAAAAGCTCTTAGGTAACGCGTCTCAAGGGGGCGCCCATTTTTATAACATTCCTGAAATTCGAAGAGTGCATATTTCGTTGCACCTGCTAACGTGCCTGTGATTTGGAAACAGCAATAATTGGATTTTTGTAAATTTTTCTGTAATTAAAGATTCTTTGAAATGAATCACATTCACGCTATAGTATTTCTCTTAAGTATAAATTATTAAGTGATAATATGAAATGTACCTTGTCCTTGTGTCATAGTGAGATGATTCCAAACCGTTTGAGGGGGAGGAGTGCCAACCGGTGGTCGGCTATGACCTGGATACTGACCAGACATCTCGGTGTCCTCCCAAACGCCGGGTGTGAGCTTCGGCACGTTTACAGCCGACGAATTTTCTGTTTTGTTTATTCTTTCGTCAACGAAGTGTTCCTTCTTGAATCTAGCGTGTTCTTCATTCGTACCCGAGTACTTTTCAAAATGTTGAGAATCCTCGTGTTTTAAATGCGAATTATTTGATAGCTTAACATTTGATTTTGAAGTTTTGCAATTCGTAGTACCCAGTCCTTGTAAATAATTGCTGTAATTATTTACTGTCGAGCTCTCCAAATCCGATTGTTTCAACAAACCGTAACACAACTCGTTATATTTACTATGGCAATAATTATCCAAAGTGGAATGATCGCTGTATCTTGAAGTAGTCCCGTCACCCAGATCCTTTCCTCCAAAGGTATCTTTGTTTACGAATGGCGAATTCAAACAGTTGTTGAATAGCTCATCGGTGCGACCAATCGTATTCTCGTGTGAAGTCAGTTTTAGCTTGCGTGTCTTTGCTTCGTCTTTCGAATTGTTTTGAGGAGTGTGCAGATTTATGGTGGAATAGGAAAAGGGATTGAAATAATGATCATTTACGCGTTCCTTCAAATCCGACACTTTTGTATTTTTTCCCTCGTGGGAATGATCTTTTGACTTCAAGTGATTTGGAATTGAAGGACTATGTTCCTTCTCAAAATCTTTTCGCGGTGAAGGTGAATGCGGAGAAACGAACTGAGCTTTGGTAGGAGTTTCGGTAACGAGTGGAATTGATTCGGGAAGAATTTTTGATAAAATATCTGGATTGAGCGAGAGGTAATTATAAGTTGGTTGCAGCAACTTATAAAAGTTGCTGGTTAATTCCTTGTTATGATCCACTTCTTCTATGGGATTTGCTTTCTTTTGTCCATACAAATTGTACAATTCTTGTAATTCCTTACGTACTAATAGAGACTCTTGTGAATAATCCCACGGCATGTAACTGATTGGCAGCGCCCATTCTGGCGCATTTCCCAAAATCGGCAACCCTAAAAGAACAAAAAAAATCAATTTTTTTTTATTAGGACCTATTTTTTTTTTAGTAAGACCTATAAATCCTGTAAACTATTATTTCAAATTAGAATTTTAATGTGATTGGAAAAATGATGTTTACAAATGGACCTTTTCTGGCAATAAACTACTGTATCAAATGCACATTTTGAAAAACAGAAGGAAGCAGTAAATGCAAGCTTGCTCGTAATTGTTATCTTGAAATTGGCTCTGTAGCTTCTTGAAAAATTTTACACGTTCAACACAGTTACAGTTTACGAACGTATTCAGTAATGTATCGATAGAATAGAGAAACGATTCGCAATATAAAGTTTAATAAAGTCGCAATAAAATTACGGTTCGACCAGAAACTTTCGGCAGCCAATTCACCCGGTATAATCTGTAGATAAAAATAAGGATTACGAAGTGACCAACGACAATTTCGTCGAATTTTGAACAATTTAAAAATGTAAATTTAATAGGAATAATATACCATTGTAATTATTATACACTATCGTATTGGGTAGCTTTTTAGATGATTTAAAAAGTTGTATCCAAATGCAAAATTTCGCTCATGTATCACTTTGCATTAATAATATGTTTTGAGAAGAGCCAATAATTAAATGCACGTAATCAATCTTTAATTATTTTATACGTGTAAGTTGTGCACGATAGAGAAAAACTGGTACATAAAAACGGTTTTAATATGTTATGTTTCTCCTACATCATTAATATTCTTTTAAAAGTCTTAAAAAGTTAATGAATAGAAGACGGTTGAACAGAAAACACGAAGAAGCGATAAAGCTGCAAGTTATAGACTTTACAGACTCTTAATGGAAAACTCGTAATAAGTAAAAGTTTTTCAATAATTTGAAATTTATGAAGTGTATAAAATAAATTTCCAGAATTACACGAATAAGAAGAATGAGCTTAAATTTTTGTTGCCCTAATTACTATTGTTAACTTTTAACTTAGATGAATGTAATGTCAAAAGAAATAACGTTCCTGTAACAATTTATATGTGCTGAGAAAGAATATTTTATAGAGCTACGTATAGGAATTTCTGCAACAATGGTGGTCAGCAAGAATGGTCTTCATAAGAAAATAAAGCAAAATTCATCATTTTACAAATGTACGGGTCAACGAAAAAAAATTTATATGATATTTCAAAGTCAAAGCCTTATTCAAAAAGGGAAAAATTGTGCCCATTTAGAATGCCTTAAATTGGCTCCAACGATGTTGAAAGAAGCCGGCAATGCGAGAGAAATTTTATTAATAAAATTTTTACTCTACATTTTTTCATTTTATCGCTTGAATTATTTGCATTAATAAAATATTAATAATCGAAAGGAATCGATAGTCGTTTTTCAATATTGCATTGTTCACCTCTACTTATTGTTAGCTAACAACAATATATAAATAATGCACATATTTAATAAGTAGCTAAAGCTTATTGACCCTACCATTACACAGCTCATACTTGAAAGACCTCTGTAATACACGTGAGTCCACGAGGAATTTAGAAAATGGTATACTTCCAATGTTTATGAAAATTCCAAATGTCTCTTTTCCAACCTTTTCTACTACCAAAAAACGAAGAGGGAAAAGCTCATATAATTATTATATGGTTTTTCAACTTTTGCCGAAACTTCTAATTAGTTAAAACTTACTCAACCATTCGTAACTATAAAATTCTAGCCAATGGTCCATTTGCAAACAGTGATAATGGATTTTTCTATTTTCCGCCATTTCGTAGAGTATTTTAAGTAGAGCAACTAATGAATACTGAAAAAAAGTTATTTATTAATAATCCTGAATTATCGATTGCATTTTTGACGTTGCAACTAACAATTTTAAAAGAGCTAATAATAGACCAGTCTGAATTGAGTAAAATTAAACGTTCGATATATTAATGACTTTAAAGCTCAAGTGTTGAATTGATGAAAACAATGTTAAATGTATAATTACCATTGCTGGGAGCTGCACAAGTTCGACACTGGGTCACACCATGCTGAAGTTCTAAAATATTCAGCTGCCGTTCATGTGAATCCCGAATGTTCTGGTAATATTGTTGATTGTATAATAAGTGATTTTGAAAGTTTTCTAGTTCTGCCTTCTCTAGCTCCGGCTGGGGTACCCGTGTGCTTACCGTCTCTGAAAGTAATAAAAGGTCAATTAAATCAGTATACTAACGAAATTTCCTAATAAATTGCTCAATTAAACGTGGACAAAGAACCCAAAGATTTACTAATACAGGTCAACTTTTAATAACATTTCGCTGAAGAAAAAAAAAGAAAACGAAACAGTTTATCGTAATTTATACACAATCGTTTGAAGAAATGTTAATTAGCCAAAGAACTGCTCGAGAAGCATAATTTTTCATCAACTGAAAGCTTATTATCTTTCTTTCCATGTAGCTAAAAAAGGAGATGCCATATTGTTCGGTGTTGTGAACAGTTCCTGATTAAAGGAGTATCTTATTTTCTCGTATGTGAATTTCTCTTGAAATAAATTGTGCCGTCAATTCCCTACGTGAAGTATCGCGTATCTGTTTTTAATTGCATTGTAGTAACATGAAATTGTTTTTTTTTAAGAAACGCGTTGACGTTATATTAACCTACAAAGAGTTGATTATTTTTAATTTTTCATCCGCAACTCAAAATTCTGCATCTCGTTGGAGCTAATGTAACTTGACTTTATAGTAAACATGAATAAGTATATGAATGACAAATAAGCTTAAAATCTGTATGACTATTTATAAGAAGGATAATAATATTCGATTTCTCGGAATAGTTTTCGTCAACTAGGTACCGCAAGTGCTCTTTGTTTGAAGAACACACAAAACATCGCGCTATTCATTAATCAGAAAAGTAGAAAAAGAGGATCTTAAAAAATTTCTGCTAAATGTTTTCTTTACACGTGAGTTAATACAGCATACCTGTTATTGCAGGTATATATTCAAAATTTGTTCTACGGGAAAAAACATCAAGAGGTATTTTAATAAAACCAGATTTAAGCCAAATTTCGTGTTGAAAATAATATACCAAATATTTGAATACGATTTACTAAGTTAGTAACTATATTTTATCAATTAACTAGTATCCAATTAGTTGAGTTCAGAAAATTTCTTTTATTAGTTAAGTTATTGATCCATTTTAATAGAGTCCAGCGGAAGTCGGTAAAAAGCAGGTTTTTTGAGGACAAAGGCATTTCCCGTTGGATTTCGGGAATTTTGAAAATGAAAATGGATTCCTCGGAAAAAAAATACATCAGATATGGGTTTCCCGAAAGTGCGACAATTTTTTTTCCAAAAGTCGATTTTTTTGGGCATAGTTTTTCCTTCCCCACAAAATGGGGTAAAATTTGAAGTTGCAAAAATAGGGTTGGACAAGTCATTTCTAGGGGTAATTTTTCCCGTAGAATCGATTCCCAGGGTTCACGTATGAGCCCTGCCATATAGAGAAACAGCCCCGCGCAACGTTCAGCCGTTCCTAAGAGGTTAATCTTGTCTGAAATAATGATAGATAACTGGACTCAATGTCCTAGTGAAAGCATTGAACCGGTTCGAGAATAACTTGTAAAACTATTGATGTTTCCAATTTTTTTAAAAGCTACACATATTAATTTCACAAAGATGTTTTTGGTTAAAAATACGTCATGGATATTAAAAGTATTTACGACAAGTATTCAAAATAATTTACACATGCAAATGATTCTTTCATATTGGAAACGAAATACGTAAAGAAGATTGCGAGAGAAGAGGAATAGAATAAAATTTTAAAACATTGTAAAAACAGATCTTAACAATCACATTATTTGGATCAAATTATGATAAAGTACAAGGTATGAGAAAGTTAGTCAAGAAGGAAAAAAATTGAAAATTGCATCAAACTAATTCTTGGAATAATCACCAACATGATAATGAAGATAATAAATTATTATTAGTTAAAATGTAAAAATATTGTTAGACAAGTTAATGTAATTTCTCAATACGATTTAATAAAATTTATTACTTTTCTCGCAACAAAGATGAAAGCCGCCTTATAAAGTATTAAGCTGTTAGAGATCTTGTAAAAGTTGGAGATGGATTTAGAAAGTTTGGAATGTGTACGCTTTAAATAAAAATCTTTTCTTAATACAAATATAGCGTGATAAAGTTTTGAAGTTTTAAGTTTCATTACTGTAATTATTAGAAAAAGTTCAAAATTATAAATGCATTACTTCTACATAATTATTACAATACAAGTATAATTCGCGAAATTTCTGCCGTTGAAGATGATTAAATTTAAAGCAACTTTTGTGTAGGCAAAATTTTTGACAGTGAAAATAGATTTCTTATTAAAAAATGCATTGAATAAGCGTCTCCCGAAAAGTTCCAAAAGTTTAATTTTTTGGGCATTCTGGTATACCCCTGGCCTTCCCCCAGAAATGGAGTAAAAATTAAAAATTCGAAAATGGGGTTAGACAACTCATTTCTAGGAGTAATTTAACGCGTAGAATCTATTCCAAGGGTTTCTTTTGATAAAATCCTAGCGAAAGTTTGTTAAAAACAGGTTTCAAATCATTTCTCGTTTTTTAATTAAGATTTAGTATAGAATTCGGTATGTTCGAAAACATTTTGAGATCCGCAGCAATCGATGTAAATGATTTTAAAACAAACACAAACCATTGTGATTAAAAGCGTATTTTTTTATAAAATCAACACAATCTTTATTTACTTTTTCAAATTGCGGTTCGGTTTCGTTACCTCTAGCAAAAACCAATTAAACTTGCATTCATTCAGTTAAAGAAGAAATCTCCCATCGTTTCGTAACGCCGTAATTGGTTTCATTACATTTTTCATTGCAGTTTAAAACAAGTACTTTTTCTTCTAAAATTTTCATCCCAGAGTTGCTTCAAGATTTATGGTTAATTATACCATCTAATATAATCTCCCAGGTTCTAGTGCATGTTTGCAAAGCTTGGCTATAACAATTTCCGTCATTTCTCTTGTACTATGTTTCTCTAAATACAACACATGATTATTAACATATTGACTGCCAGGCCGAAATAACATGTTTTGTTTAGGACTCCATGAAAGTATTTTTATCGAAGTATTCCGGTCACCAATGATCACCGTGGCAGTCAACGGGTTAATTATTGATTTTCAACTATAAAATTTCATTGGGATGTCTATTAAATTCGTGAAAGATTAGCTTCCTCTAATGGTGAGAATTTAATAATTAATATTGGATATTGATCACTTTTACGGACAAGTTCCAATTATTGATGGAGAAATACAAGGATATAAAGAAAGAAATAACTTCCATAATGTTTTGTTGGATCCTACTAGTGGAAATAGTAATCCTAAATATATATTATAATATTTGAACTATACTCTTGCTGAAGTGCTATTTATGCTATATCAATTTTGTTATATTTTCCTTTTTTAATGTAATATTACGGTAGCGCGGGAATTTGCTATAAATCTGAATAATAAAAAAGTATTGGGTTGGCAACTAAGTAATTGCCGATTTTTCAAATGACAAAATCCGCAATTACTTAGTTGCCAACCCAATATGTTAATCTGCTTGACGCGATGCTGTTGCTTCAGGTGTATGAGTGGTATCACAGCAAAATTGGGTGTGATCAAAGCAGCCACAAAATCTGGTTGATTCAACTATAATTATTGGTACAGAAGCTACTTCATATAGAAACAAAAACAAATGAGATATTAAAGAATAACCCATATAAAATTGTGTTACACGATCGACGATGCAGTTTCTGATATTATGAAATTACTTTTTAATTCAAAAATTAATTACTTCCATCCTTTGACTGCGGCAAACTGGGAAGCAAAACGCTTGACGTGTGCGCCTAATTGTAAGTGCAGCAGATGATTACCGACAAACGCCTGTAGGCGCTGAAAGCACAATGTTTGTGTTCGTCAGGCGTCTAAAAGCAGTAGTAGCAACTAAAGGATTAACTATAACAAAATCATTAAAAAAAACATCACGACCAGAAATCGAACCTCAGTCCTTTAGTATGCTAGAGCGACAGCTGACCTATTAAGCCTTCTTGATTAAGCGCAACACTTAACTGTTTGAGTGGCAAAAAGTTGGGATGTGACGAAGTTATATCAATTTTATTTTTCGAATACCTAGTTATTAAAGACACCTGCGATTTCTTATTGAAAAAAATCATAAACAATCAGTAAAATTTCAATCCTAAATCCCCCAATGATAGCGAGAGCATAGTGAGTTTTGCTACAAATTAATAAAAATTTTAAATGTATCGCGAACTGGAAACTGGTTTGTTACAAGATGCATTTCCTCACCAATTCTCTCACGTTTTTTAACGTTTACCCCACATGGATTTTAAGATCGTTAATCAAATATACTAATATCAAATCAAATGCATATTGAAAATGATTTAAATTTCGAGTTTCTTTTTTCTCCGTGTGTAGCTAGTGACACATTTGTGATAGTTTGTAAACCTTATCTACACGCGTGACACCCGCTAATATATTATTGTTCTTGTTATGATAACTTAAAATGGAGTAGATTTAACTTAAAAGCGTATTAAAGAGATGGTAGGTTACTTTACACAGAGCCATCGACATGTAACATCATTAAGATAAATCCGGTGAACGATAAAACTCAATTAGCCAGATAATCAAATTTCCCTGTTGGGAGTTTTCGATGTTATTAATGATACAATTATGAGGTGGACTTCAAAGATCAAAGTTAAAGGAAGACTATATAAAACTAAAAGTAAACAAAAAGGTTTCATGTGAAATGAATCATATATGGTAAATAAGGTACAGTAGAATCTCCATACAAGATACCACAAGGGACCGGAGGGGAATATGATTCCGAAAATTACCGTTCCCCCACTCAGCGGCTCGCTACGCCGGAGAGGAATAGAACTCACGTCCATCGTATAAGATACCATGCAAAATAGTTTAAAGTTAAACCGATAATGTAGGTTCCTTTGTATTCCATATCCTTTTCCTTCTTTTTTTTATCACGCGACTAGAAGTCCGCAAACGAGGAGTTCTTGCAGTGTTGACAAGAAAAAAAGAGAGAAGAAAAGTTATTTTTACCGTTTGTGCAATTATCTCACGTAAGTAAATCAATTTTAACCATACCAGTCCAGTGCGTCACGGAAACGCCACTTCCCCGACAAAAAACTACGTTTACGAGTCATTGAAAATTCTCTATGAATTTTAAACAACAAAAAATTAAAATGTGATTTTAAGTAATTAATAATTTATGATAATAAATAAAGAAAATCGTTATGTGTAAATAATTCTCATTTTTTCTCATTTATCTCCGTGGTATCTTGTACGGAGCATGCAACTCCAAACATTCAGAGGCGAAGAGGCATTAGGAGTGGGGGTAGTGGATTAGCGAAGGGGGACCCGTGGTATCTTGTACGAAAGCATTCGAAGGTACCTTGTACGGAGATTCTACTGTAGTAAAGATCAGAACGCGTGTGATGTAATTACAATTTTATAAGAAAATAAATTTGAAAGATAAGGCTGCATTATTCTTTAAATTTGTTACAGCTGGGTATTATATATAATTGGTAAGAAACATAATAATAGTAATAGCTACTATAACTGCAGTAACGTTGGTGTCACTAAGATATCTTATTAAACATATCAAAAAGGTTCACAACGTTTTTATAACAAAAGCCAAAGTGCTAATTTCGAAATTTTAGAATAGTATTTTTCAAAGCCTTCAAGTTGTAAAAGCGTTAGATCTTTGATTAAAATGTAAAAAAGATTCTATGGATGTAAAAATATTGTAAGTGATAAATAATGTCAAAGACGAAATAGAAGAACATTACACTATCTTATTTGAAGCTTATTTCGAACTTTCGAGATTTACTATTTCAAGGAATTATGCAATGCCGTGACTACGCACTTGACACAGCTGTAGGCTAGTGTAAAATGTGATTGGGATGCAAAACCACACAATTTATAATTTATAAACACAAAGAATTTTAAGTACAGCTAAATAAGGAAAACCCATTACTCCAAACTTTTTTCCAACTGAACAGAGAATCAGTGGAATTAAAAATACATATGTAAGTAAACGTTTTTAAAGTCCATACCGCTGTACAGTAAAAGCAATTTACTTCATGAAAGTAGACTTCACGAGATTGTATACTTTTTGCATATTCAATCCCACATGTTGTCATGTTTTCTTTTTTGTAGGTTTGCGAAAACAACAATAATTCTAGATTCACGTTAACTGTATTTATCTGTGGTAAAAAAACCGGAAGTACAATGAAAGCTTCTTTGTATTGACCATCAACTTTGGAAAGAAGTAAGGTAAATTTAGGATTTAGTCTTATTATTGATTTTTGTCTCTAATTAGAGAAATAAACAATTGTAACTCAATATATATCAGTTAAATAACAATTGCAACAAACTATATATGAATTCACTACAAAATGTAATAGTATAGACCGTAAAATTAATAAAATGGGTGTGTCTGTAGATACAGGTTACGTAATATCCAAATTTGTATTTTTTCATCGTCAACTTTTCCGTGGTATGGAGGATATTTCTGCTATTTGTGCAATTTTAGCATACAAAGATAAAAAGCGTAAGACTTTTGAAAGGCATATGTCAAAAATACATAATCTAGTGACCTACATTTCCACGAATTGAAAAGATAGTGTTATATTCCTTGCCACGTGGAGATCTTTTAAAAGAATTCGTTTGAGTCGGGCCATTAAAATATTCGCAAGAAATTTTACTTTCAAACTAAAATAAAATTTCTTCTTTTTGCGTAAGCTAAAGTATTACAGAATGTCAATGTGACTATTCGTACAAAATTAGTAAAATAAATAAAAAGTAAATTAATATTATAGCTATCATTTGAATCTGCAATTTTTAAAATTTTATTCATCGTAGATCATCTATTTCCACTTATGAAAAATAGATTTAAAAGATAATAAGTAAATTTAATTTAATTAATATTAAAATAATGAAAACTTGAATATACAAAACGTTCCAATTTCGAAAACTACTGAACTTAAGACACTTACATTTTATAAAGCAAAATTATGATCATTTGCAATTTTTATTAGTTGTACTCCCCAAAGTTGAATTTTCCAATATCTCAAAATTTATCAAAATTTTGTTTTATTTACAAGTAATTCCTTAACAGGGAAGTTATTGATTGAAATTACCTATCGCCATATCGGTAAATTTGTATATATGTGGTTTCACTCAATGCACTCTGAAAATTCGAAATCCCTTTCACATACTTGTACAGGCAGAAAAGAAAGACAACGATACAAATGAAATTGTCTAGTTGTAAGTTTAAAAAACTGAATTGCTACATAGACTACTAACACAATACCAGTCATTTTTTTAACAAAGGCAGTTTTTCATTTAATTAAGAAATGCATTTTGCAATATATGTTTCACATGGCATCGCTTTATAGATATATTTTCGAGAAGAAGTCGACAATGTTGCAATCAAAGACTGATGTCCAACTTGTCTACTTCTTATGACTTGAAACTGATTGGAAGCAAAAAGGCAGAGTCATCCATTAATTAATAGTGGTATGTCATCGGTTATCACAACTTTGTTATAGTCTAATTATAGGACGTAACGATTTTGTTTACTTTAATAAAAAAGTGTTATCTCTGATCCTACCGAAGAACTTAATTTAAATGATTGAGTTTTCATTTTTTTCGATAAGCGTTTTTCTTTATTAATTTCCAATGGACGCTTTATAATATGATTAATAAATGTATCCAAATTATTTTGAATATGTACAACAAAATTCAAACTGCAACTATGTCCTCATACAAATCTAATTACCGTTACAATCCGAATCATAAATTATAAGCATTCGGCCTTGCCCTGAAATCTATTACTACTTTGAATGCCGTGCATCAGACTAACATGCAGCATGTTGTAACTTGTAATACTACACCGTGATTAATATTATTATTATTACTATTATTATTACTATTATTACTATTATTATTTGTGTAGAATTGTCCAGGAATACACCATTACAAGGTTTCGTTGACTAACAAAAAGTCTCTAAAGAAATTTCTACATTTATCATATACTCTTTGTTGCTAGAAATAGGAGAAATTTGCAAATTATTAAGATGGAAAACTAAGTTGGTGAAAGCAACTTACAGTAGATACTATTTGGCACAAAGAGCTATTGTGGATGTACTTTCAAGCGCGTAATATGAAGTTCTAATATTAATTCAATCGGTTAATTTTGCTTGTAATTCTGTGAAATTGAGAACAAACTATGAGCGCAATTGCAAACTTTCTTTTTGTTGCACAAAAGAAACACCGATTATACCTGCACCGTCATAATTTATCTTTGCAAAAACAAAATTTATGCTGATCCACGATATTATTTTTTTTTCGAGAATTATGAAGAACGGTTTCCTTACGTTAAACAGAATTTGTATGTTTTTGCTCAAAGTGAAGTGCAATTTTGACAGAGCCAAAACAAATGTTTCAAATGAGAGTTTCGATGAATTACATGCAACATTAAATGAACATTAAATGAATTTCAATGAAATGAAAATCCATTGGGAAAAGTTTTGAAAAAACATTAATAAAAAAAAAGAGTTTATTTATTGAACTCTCTCGAGCGAGTAAAGTCGCATTTAAAGTATACAGGAACTTTTCGATTGTATTCTGCGACAGTAATTACCGTGGGATTATTCGAGCTATTGCGATATTTTTCTTTGTCTTGAAAACAAACGTTTACAAAAGTAGCCTTTGTCGTAAACTGCAAAACGGTGGGATCTACATCCCAAAATATTGCAGGCAATAGCCCTGTGGACAATGGCTCTCTAAAACATCTTACGCAACTGTTATTTTTCTGAAGAAAATATAAACAAATCAACCAGAGTACCAGAGCAATGGAACCTATTTATCGACAGTACAACTCTCCGTTTCAACGTAAATTTCAAAAGCTCATTTCGTTTACACTTCCTACACAAGTTTATCGAGAATACACCTGAAGTGTTTTCATACCAAATGTAAAATCTGGAAAATCTAAGTTACAAGCAATCTACAACGGAAGAAACTTGTTGGTTTGGTATCGTGTAATTACGTCTACGATATATGTTCTGCAATTACTCCAATTGCACGTAAAACGAATAGTGTAACTGCAGATCTTTCTATGAAGTTAAAGATTGCAATAATTTTTCAATGGAATATGCATCCTAGAGATCCATCATTGTAATATCCTTTATCTGAAAGTTTTGAACCAATCCATAATTTCCAAAACTTTCATTTGGGAATTACATACAGAAATATTGAGAAATGCAGTTCTTGCGTGGAATTAGAACTCTGGAATTTTATGAAAACTAGAAATTTGAGCTAATTAGCTTCATCGTAGAATGTAAAATATTTACGTCATGGTTGAAATCGTTTCATTCGCAATGTCATTTCAAACCTACTTGCATACGTAAAGCAATTTAGAAATCATTTGAGGCATCTCTGTAAATCTATCCAGACAAAAAAAAAGAAAATTGTAGGTTCTAACATAAACATATGCAAAATAAATTCCGTTTTACATGTTTTATGATATTGTATTTTTTTGGGACGGGTCAAAAATTGATTAAAATTTAATACTAAATGCACTCTCTTCGAGTGTATCACAGTTTACTGAAAAATTCACTAGATTCGCAGACGGAAATTTTACTTGGAACAAAAATATAATATAACTTATTTTGTGTATAACTGCTATTATTTCAAAACAAAACAAATAGAGAATCTTCGAATTTAGTATTTTTTCAAAGTTGCTCAGAAAAGCAGATGAAATATTCATTTTATGATTACCAGCAATAACGCGCGCGCTGCGCGCATAGTTTTTTACGTCTTATTGGCGGTGGTGTAAAAACTTAAATGATTATAATTTGGAGTTTATTAAAATGATATTGAAACCATGTCTAAAAACTATCACACATGTGGTAGTTAATGCACCTGTCACAACAATATCGCAAAAATTTAGATTATATTACTTTCAACTACACTTTACTGCCGTACATTCCGCACGAAGAATTATGAACGTATTTAATGCTCAATATTATAATTTAAAGTGACATTAATACTACTGTAAGGTAATGGAAGGAAACCTAACGCTTGGCTCATTAAAATTAAAATTCATTCCCAAGCAACACTTTAGAATTAAGGCTCTACTGCATGTTCATTATCTCGGCATACCTTTGCGACATTTTGCTAAACACCGATACAGGTTGAAACTTCATTAACCGTTTCAAATTTCCGGTTAAAATAAGAAACGTGTATCGATTAGCTAACAAAACTGAATTTTCAAACCGTTTGAGTTTACGTGTTCAAATGAAAGTGCTCATAGTTTGAGAATTCAATTGCCCTAAATTGAGATTTCTGTTGCACTTTCAGGTATAAACATCTGAAGCTTCAACCTCATCTTAATTATATTTCCCAATGTTATATTTGTATGGAGCCTAGTATAAACTAAAATATTTTGACAAAGTTGCAATACATGAATCTTGATACGGTTTATTCCAAACCGATAACTTGAAATAATACAAATCTTTACATGAATGAATTGCAAACATTCATTAGATAAAACATACCCATAAGTATAAATTGAACGTCTCTATTGCATAGATTGTGCTTTAAATGTACATGATTTGTTGTAACGACAAATCACTTTTATGTATATAACTTTTACAAATCCGTACAAAGTAGCCAACGTCATAAGCAAATAACCTACTTGAAGGCGAAAAGCTCAATATTTTGTCATCACTTCTTGGTGTTTTTAAAATTACAGTACCATTTAACATTGATGATACAGAGGATTTTTATCTTTGCAGCACCACATAGAAATGAAAATTATGTAAAATTGCAAAAATATGAATACTTGGACCTTTTTCTTTATTTGGTTAATTCACTCGGTATATTTTTAGCTTTAAAATTTAATTTAGCTTCAACCATAATTGGAATACTCAAGATTCAACCAATTAATTTATCAAATTAATAATTATGAATAATTTATTAAATTTTATTTCATCCCGTACAATGTGAGACCAATAAAAATAGATGGTACTTTGTTTGATAAAAGTATATTTTATTCCCAAGTGTTTAAGTCTATCCTCTGATACTATCAGGAAAATATTTGTTACTTTGAGTGTTTTAATTTATTCAAACGACAGTTTTTTAAATAAAATATACATTAGAGGAAGCAATAACATGTGGTAAGAATCATCTAACACACTCTTTTCGACTCGAACTCTTGAATTTCATGAAAACAACAAAATAAACTATACTAGAAATATATGCCAGAATACTATCTACTTAATTTAAAAACATTACAAAACAATAATTTTGAAAATCACGAGCCTTGAGAATATAATATTCGATCGAAACAAGATACTTTTGAAAGTGTTTCAAAACTTTGTTTCGAGAAAAACCTAAATGAAATGTTACAGTAATATTGTTAATATTAAACTGTTATTTATTAATAAAACTTCTTATAAAAATTTCTGATTTTTCCTTTCTCAACCTTACTTGAAAGTTTTTGCAATGTCCGAAAACTTAATTTTATAACAGCAAATTTTGAATGTTTGAAATATTTTTGGTACAAAATATTGCAAAGATCATTCAAACTTTAGTTTTTTAATTTCTATTGTGACCATGAAACAATTTTAATTATAAGTAATTGAGTAATTCATCAACTGTACAGAATTGACAAATAGTAACAAAAATTTAAATGCGTAATAACCATTCTTTTCTCGATATGACTGGTAAAAATCCTGCAAGTCTTTGAAATATTTTCAAGCTTTTTTTAATTAAATTTTAAAATGACAGATTTTAACCTTGACACCTTTAAGGAAGCTGTCTAAAACATTTATCATATAAATTACATGAAAGTCGCAATCTTGGTTTTGACACTAAAAGACCCAAAGCTTAAATGTTAAGAATATTTCTGTAGGAGATCCTTAAAGAATAGCGAATTATCTTTAATCGAGACCAAAAAAATAATTCAAGTCGATTGTAAACAATGATTTCTTATGAAAATCAATTTCATACAGTATATCTGAGCTTTTGTGAGTTTATAACAAAATTACCAAATAATGCTTCCAGCGAACGAGCTAAAGGTTGAATTTATAGAAACAAAAAATACAAAAATTACGCTCACTTTGACGTTGCAAGCATAATTACAATAATCTTGAGTACGTAGCTTTAATTATTTCTAAGAATAAAACCCTAGCTATAACAAATAAGTAACACAGGACCCTAGAAATAAATAGAATCCTTAAACGCTATTTTTATATTTAATCAAAAGGAAATCAGTTACTTAATCATTCGGTATTATTCTATAGACATTAAGAAATTCATGGGATCTTAATTTATCGTTACTTGCGTAATACTACATATGAGGATGGTATTGTTCCATTTCAACTTAGCAAACGTATGTGTAATAGGAAAACCCTAGCAATCGTAAAACACATATGTCATTGAAAAATTATCGTGAGATTAAAGGCAAATATTTCATGGGCTAGCAAGACCCATAAAATAATATTAGCTACTATGGTAAACTATTAAGGAGCCTAGATGGGTTTATCCGCGAAACCATAATTCATACATAATTAATTACATATGACTTAGCATTGTCATTGTGAAATCCAGTTTAGCCACGTCATAAAAAGCGGAGGTGAAGATTTTACGGTGGGATTTTTTCTTTCTCCTTTTTTTTTCATCTTTTCTGTTTAACTTTAACAAAAGGGGCACGACATTAGATTTACGTGCCATGTGTATCGTAAAATTACATCGGGAATGTCTCAACGAGATTTAGGTGTGACAAATCCGTGGGAACACGAAGCATCGTAGACATGAAGTATGATCAATTAAAGGGAATGTTTCTTTCGATGCTTTTAAAGGATACTCCTTGGTTGGCGGATATAGATTTACATATGGGTGTGTGTTAGTGTATTTAACGTTTGGAACATCTCGAATGAGGCCTTTCACGAAGCACAAATAGCACTGCAAGATTCTCCAACGTATATAAGATTAAGAGAGATATGACGGAAAATGTAAAGAGGGTGTGTAAATGAAGTCACGACGAAAACAACAATTAATCCTACATCTTGCCGGGGTGTGGAGAATTCTATCTCTCACTCTTTTACACACACACACAGACACATGCACTCTCCCTCACTCTCCCTCGTTCTCATGTACGATGCGTGACATTTACGCGCCGCAGGATATGCACTTCTCCACTGCAATTTCAAATCAACTGCACCAAAACCGCAAACGACGAACCTCGCTCTTGGTCTTCGCGGGAATTGCGAATCCTCGCTGAAATTTTGACAAATCACAAAAGCTGCAATTGTCGTTCGTGTGGCATGTGGAAAGGCAAAAATGCCTAACGGTTTCCACTGAAGCTTTATAAGAGAAACGTCGCATCGTTGCAAATCATATTGTTAAAATGCTTTCTCACCTAAATGAACGAATATCCAATGGACGTGGATTCGCGGTGAAACGAAAAGTATACAACTGGTAAATTCTCCGTAATACACAAATCGAGTCGACACGCGTACACCACACAAAGATACAACACACCATACAAGAAGACGGGCACATGAACACACAGATAGATGTAATACAGGGACGCGCGAACGGGCAGGCGGGCGGGCGGGCGGTCGGTCGAGCGGTTGGACGGTCGGACGGATGAATACACAGAGACACACGAGGAGGAAAACGAAACTCACACCCTTGAGGGCGCGCGTGCACGCCTTAACTTAATGCACGACGAACACACATAAGAGAAACGTGGAATGAATAGATTCGGAGAGAGAAGAACGCGTACGATAAAATGCTCTTTCGCGCGTAAAAACATATGAAAACACACGATATTTCGATAACGAAGAAACCAGGGAAAAGCCAATCGTACTGGCCAAAGGTTTTGTTGCCTTTTTAAGACGCCCGGTTTCTCCCGTTTCGCACGCCGTACGGCACTCGCGTTCCTTCCAAGTTTGTTACAACTCCGCACTGGACGAAACACCGCTTTTCAATAGCCGATCGTGTTCGCACGCACGATACTCGACGAATTTTACCGTATATAATAACGTATCAAACACACCGACACCCTCGACGACTTTACGATGACGGACATAGGTCGGCCTCTCTTTCTCTCTCTCTCGCTCGCTCTATCTCTCTCTTTCTCTCTCTTTCACGTAAATCGATGGACACACTCGATTTCACTGCTGCTTCTTATTCTCGCATACGCGTCTTATCACACGAGAATGGCTCGAAAGACTTTTCAAACGAGTACCACTATTTCGATATTTACGCACCTTACGCACGAGGCCCGTGCAGGGACAGCTGAATTTACGATTTTTTCGGCCAAAAAATCGTCGGAGCATCGACCAAAGCAGGATTCAACAATGGTGGCCGTTTAGCCGTGCCAACCATGCACAATGCTGACACCTCGTGGCGGCGGCGCGAGACACGTCATTCGGGTAGACTCTTTTCCCGTCTAGCCGCAAGTTTCGTTCTCGTTGGTTTTCATCGTACCGTTTGCCACCTCTTTTGAGAAGCTTAATCCGGAATGCAAAAGGGACGATACTCCAGGTACTATACGTGCCTGCAGGTGCGTTTCCTTCAATTATCTAGGTACATTTATCCTTCTCTCCGTCAAACGTATTTCGAAATATAAATGTTCGCGCGCGCTTACACGTTCAAACGCGTTGCTTTGCAGCGCAATGTTGCGAGCCACTGTCGGTAATGGCAATGCGCAACGTCGACGATGAAATGTTGCAACATTGTACTGTACCTAGAACTTCTTCTAATTTACGTCGACGACTTCTCCTATTTGTTTTATTTCACCCCATTGGTGCCATGAAAATACCTGAGAAAGGTGTTAGATATTCAAGGTGTACGTCTTGAATGGTTTTTTTGTTGCTTAATTATAGTTTCAAAACTATATTATTTCCAAAGTCGTCGGTTTTTAATAAACGTTAAATAGCACTTACGCGCTTCGGAATTAAAACCTTCGACACACTCATACCAACTGCTTTTAGCAAACCGCCCACTCGTACGCGAGCTTACGTAGCTAGGGTCTTTAATCGCTTCTTAGACCACGTGTTGCGATTGCGAACCGAGCTCGATAAAGGACAGAAAGTTTTCAGCCATTTATAGAAGGGCCGACGATACATTCATGTACTTTTATTATACATGTCCATCCATTAAGAATCATTTATAATGTACCTTCCATGGCTTTTGAGTTCTTATTTCATTTCGTAATTTTTATGATTAATTATTCGAGTCTCCTCTTCAGTTCTGTAATTCTTTATTCTACTCCTGTTTCAAACTCCAAAGAGCATTTCCGTAAAATAGAGACATATGGTAGCGAAAGTCGTTAACGTTTGTAAAATTCAGTCGTAATTTAAAGTAATTGTAATTTTCATCATCTTTGTAGGTTACCATCAATTTATTTTTCAGCAGAAGCACGATGCTTTTCGAACGCTTTTCCGCTAAATCCGCAAGCTACGACCTTTCTACAAAAAGGAACCATACTGCAGCATTACTATCAATCTGAACCTTCTACGAAGTGACGCGTAATAGGTTACTTATTGGTTACGATCATTTCGAAATATTTCTCCAAGTTCTCATTTTATGCTCTATACAAACCTAAGAAGAAATGATTTTATTCATAATAAAAACTAAATTATAATTGTAAACTTTTAATTACAATAGGTTCGATTTTATGAAAACAAATTGCAAAAGTATACACACGATTCTAATTAGTTTCTATTTGACTCTTCTTGAGAGTATCACGTATACACTTAACCATAAATATGCACACAAATGTGCCCATAATTATGAAAGTGGTCTAAGTCATATTTTTTTTGTGTTGGTAAATTTAAAGGAATTGTTTTAAATAAAATAAAAAATGTTTTTACATTCTGCAATATTGAAAGTTGGAGTTTTATTGATCTTGATTAATAAAGAAAAAAATGTATTGCAAGATAAAATGATGCGAGGTAACTGAAAATCTCATCTTTTTCAAATCTTGACTTAGACCACTTTCATAATTATGGGCACAAATCTAAATTTACTGAAATATTGTTCAATCTCTACAATGAAGCGAATGGAAAATTACCGCAGCGCTTCTTTTTACATATCACGTGCACGTCTGAATGTTTGAAAAATGTCTAAAAACAACTATCGAATTAATTCCTACAGTGTTGCAACATTATTTTGGAAAACTTCTTTTGCAAGTAAAATTCGAAAAATTACCATAACTCGGTTCTGCAAAGTCCAAATGACGTTGTTCGCTCGAAAAGTTTATATTTTACGTGTATTGATAAATTCAAGAGTTTACAGCAAAGAATTCATCTCCTATGATGTAAGCATGGTATCCGAGTCATGAATTTTGCATGACAATGGCAATGTGTCACATTTTACATCTTGAAACACCTAATAGCTTTGTATGTAGCTTCAGTTAATTATGTACAGAATCTCGTTTTTTACATTCAGAAACCTATCCCGTTAGGCATATCGACGTTTAGAAACATTTCCAGTTAATAAATATATAGGTCCAGGAAAATTGTACTGTATTATTATTATTATTATATACCAATAATATTATTATAATATGATTAGTACTATAGTATTATTATTATTGTTGTTCTTGTTGTTGAGGTTAAACTATAGTATTTTTTACTACATTTTGTATATTCACGACGAATATTTTTAATAAGAGGCACCTGGTGAACTTGCTCTTATGGGTTGCATATGGGTCCATAAGAGACATAAAAATTGAAAAATCATTACGAAAAACGCAACTCAAGATTTTTTAACAATTTTCTTTAAAAAGTACGCAAAAAATGCAATATAATGAAAAAAAAATCCAATCCGTCTATCTTTCACAAAGTTACAAATTTACAAAGTTATTTGAAGGAAAAATCGAAAAAATCGATATCTTGAAATCGGCATAGAAAAAAAATTAGAAAAAATTTTCAAAATTTTTTTTAAAGAGTAGAATAATATGAAAAAATGTCAGACAAATCAAAAAATAGAAGGGTCAAAAGTGTTTGATTTGGCGTAGAATGACCCACATATAACAGAGTTTTTATTAAATAGAAAATTAATATTTTCGTATACTAAAACGAAATTTATCTGTTCGCGGCCACGTCGACTATGATTTCTAAGACACTTCAGGCAGCCTTATTAATATTGAATTGATTTAAATATACTTTTTTGAATCAAATATACAATAGCAGAACCAATTAATTCGTCTTCAACTTAAATTCCTTTTCAGTGCAATAATTAATTTCAAGATTGTAAAATAATTGAACCTAATTGTGAAAAAACAGAATAAATGCCGCTTTTGCACCGTGATCATAGAAATAAAAAATTAAAGCTACACTCCACAGTTTTTAACATTTCAGAATTTAGTAACAATTTTTGAAAATAAAATTCCCGAATTTTATAGAATGGAAATAGAACAATATTTTTGTCTTGTGTAACATGTTTCTAAAGTTAATAGAGTTCGAGTGAAAAACTAATCGAAAAATCAATAATTTTTAAGTTATATCTCTAAACGGTTTTAAAAATAATTAACTGTAAAAATGTGGAAAACAGAAAATGCGTGTAAAGTAGCAACCTGCATCTACATTAATCATAAAAGAGCTTTTTTATGCGCTTTATTTAACAGTATGCTCATTATTAAAGCTATGTATGACTTCATTCACTTCAATGACAATTTATAGCGAAAATATCTACTTCTGTATTTCCTATTTTCTACATGTTGAGATACACATTTTCTCCAACATCCAAGTCCTATTAAAATTGGAACGAGTTCAATATATTCACACCTTTCATATCTCAACTCTATACTTTCATCCCGTACAAGTAGCGATATGCCAGTGAGTAACGCTCACACAGTTTTTTTTATACATCCATGGATCAGTTTTTCGGTGCAGGTAGGGTATGAAATGAACTTGTATGTTATATGGCGAAAGCATTTGACCAATTGTAATTAGAGAAACCGGAAAATTTATGATACATGGAAAAATCTAGAAATCGTTATTAGACTATAACAAATAGACGAGAAAAACTCGTAATTACCACTCACGTATGCATATAATGGACTGCCAGCTAGTAAAGTAATAATAATTCTTTATCGATTACTGACAATTCTAATATTTTGTAAGGTATCACTAATTTGCGTATCAATTGGAAAAGTTTGTCCGCTAGTTAACACTTCATACGTGTAATTAAACCAGTTAAGTATTATTATGAGATGTAAATCTTAGCACTCGAAATTTCTCATAACGAGACATATTCATACCAATTTCTTACAATTTATCTTTACTATTTTTTCATTACTAGTATTACACTTTACTAGAGGTCTTATAAAAAATTTATACGGTGAAACACTTATAAACGCAGCACTTGAAGATCTGCTTTGGATTTGAAGGTACGTAATAATAATAATAATAATATTTGTGAGAAAACTTCAAGAGTACCACCGACTAAATACCATGCAAGGAAAGCTTTTATTCCAAGGTCATGTTTTCAGATTTTTCAAGGTCACCTATGTTTTTTTTTTAAAATGAAACTATGGATTTTTTATTTAATGTTACTAGAGTGTCAATCAATACAAATTCAGTGGGCATTGATGGTCATTATTGATGTCGTAAAACGGTATGTTTAAAGTGTACGAGTGTATTTTCTTCTATATCACCGTCTGCTTTTATCTTCAACGGTTCTCATTGTCAGTCTGGCCGCTGCAATGTAACTGAGTAAACAAGCCCTTTATGTTTTTAGAGGTCGCTGATGTTATATTTTGATACGTTTTTAGGAATGTATAGTTCTGTTGTGAATATAAAACAACGGATGAACTTCAAGTTTCTTCTGTGCATTAGTGATTGATGTATGTATAATTAACGAAGATTATTTTCAAAGCAATGATGTAAAGTAATCGTCGTTAATTATGCACCAACGTATACTTGTTGGTTCAACTAATGCAGTGCCAAAGAATTGCAATCTCCATTACCAAACTCATTGCAAAATACGTTATTATAATGAAATTATGTAATATAAGCAACAATGTTATTAGTTTGAGTTGAGTTAGAAAGTTGATCACATCGGACTAGATAGTTTTCACTCTAGCAATAATTTTTGGAGAGTAGCAGGTCAAAAATATTTGTAACCACATTATTTAATTATTAGTTTCAAACACAATACCTTGTTAGCTAAAGTTTTGAGTTATCACATATAACTACTTTTCCAATATAGAAGTTGACATTTATCGCAAAATGTCACTTTTCATTAACGAAATTGTACCTGTCGGTCACTAATACTGACAAACAGTTGCACGATAGAACAAATTATTTATACGCCTCACGTAAAAGTTGGATAAAAGTTTTCTTTTACGTGAGAATTTGACCTCCAAATTTAGAAAAACCAAAACCATTTCACGAACTCCAAGTTTTAATGTCATAATTCCTCAGCCCTTAATACTTCTATGAAATACAATAGTTACGTCATTATTAGTTCTGATACATTCTCCAAAATTAACCTCCTAGGACCCAAGTTTTTTCAGACGTCGAAGTGCTAGACACCCCTTGTACACTTTTTAGTACACAATAAATATTTGCTGTCAGTCCCGGACACACTACCTTGCAAAAAAGTGGCGAACCTGAACATTAAGTACAAAAATATGTATGTACTATCGGCGTTTATTACTATGCAATTTTCTTTCTGTTGGGGCCTCAGGGGTGAACTTTATTATGTACAAAATTTTATACCGGGGGTCCTAGGAGGTTGAAAGAACAGGACTAAACAAGTTTGATGTACGGGTGAAGACCTCATTAACGTATCCTGCAAGAAACTATCTCTAATATTATCACAAATAATTTTTCGAATAGTTGGAAACCAAGAAAAACGATAATATCGGACTATTCTAAAAATATGCGAAACTTTAGGAACTCGAACCATGGTTTTCCGATTATGGAATTTTTGGGCTTCCGTAAATGTAAGGGTCAACTTTATACGCGCACATATTTTTCACACAATCGGTTACGTGGCAGTGACGCAATCGAGAAAGGTTTGGATCACATTAGATTAGGGTATAGCGTTGCAGACCGTAAACAAAATCAAATGTGCACTTTAAGCATTCTGCTTTGATTACTACTGCGATTTTATTGTCATTTGGTTTTTTATTGTTTTTTTGTTGAATTGAATTCCAACTCGAAATTTGGTCATTTGAAATAGCACATATAATAAGACGAGTAACGAAATAGAGCCTTTTTAACCATTAGAGTTCACACGTTTCAAAAATAACGTACCGGTCACACGGGGTCAGAATGACCCCATCCATGTTTAAACAATTGCCGCGTTGCCAATATCATTCCGAACGACTCATAAAAATTCAGGATATTACTTTGAACCTTTTAGAATGAGAATATCATGGCAAAAAATTTTTATCAAATCTTCAAAATGGCAAAAAAAATCAGGAAGGAGGCAATGCAATGTAAAGTTGCGCAACAATCTAAAATTGCTTGGGGTCGTTTTGACCCCTAATGACCTCTAAGTTTCAAATGTGTAATTCTGGTTTAGTAATCAGTGACCTTAACATCCTAAGGATATCGAGTAAAATGATAATAATTTTGGATTTTCAAAATCTGATAAGTATGAAATTGGAGTTCCGTTTCCTCAAACACCGCAAGAGACTGATTTTCATAGAAATCATCCGAGTGTTTGTCGAATTTTTGTTATTTCCATGATTTTACAAAAAAAAATTATCCCTCTCATTTTTGGCACAAAAATCTTTTTCGAGCGAGTAATAAATAAGATACAGGGGAAACCATTCAAATTTCATAGGTCCATTTTAACAAAATCTGTATCGTAAACCAGTTTGAATAAATTAATGAATTAATAAAAAAGAAGAAAACGTACATTTACTCAAATGGATTCTAGGATTCCTAAACCACTACGCACATTCATACACAACAAAAGCAAAGCACGCGCCTATATACATACACATATACGTTACACTATACAGTACTCACCATACCGCGGCATTTCGTTTAATACCGTACCCCTCATTTTATTTCGTTCAACAGTTCAAAACTCTCGAATGATGTTTCAAGGAAATGTCGAATACTTGTTAACTATCACTTAAAACGATCGAAATAGGTACAGCGCATCGAAAGAAATCGTTAAAACCACGATATTTTACGTGTCAATTCTACGCGACGAGATTCTCGAACGTTCTACACGCTAGAATTTTCTTTAAAATAACTTCTATGTAAGCAAAACGCCGTTTTCTTCTACAATTGCTTAAGACGCGAAAATGGTTATTCCGATTTAAACTCTGTTACGTCGAATGTCCTTAAAGTGGATCTACGTTTCTACATCGTATTGTATTAAGAATATGTGAAGAAAACCCGGAATGTTTCTAAACAATATATAGTGTGTGTCAGCAGCGAAGATAAGTAGTATTTAAAAAATACTATGTGGTTCGAAGAAAAAGAGATCGTTTAGTGTGATATTTTCAATGTACCTTCTTTGTTTCGATATGTGTACTTCACGTTTAGATATTTTCATCCGTGTTTTTACTCGGACGTAAACAAAACATAACAAGACATGATTATGACGCAACCCGCCAAACGGCACTGATCGGCCATGTATACACATGCTATGTAACGTACCCATGAACCTTCGCACTGGTGTGCATGCGGTGTGTTACTAACCTACCTTTAAAAACTGTCATGGCGTGCGGTGTCGTCTGCTCTGACAAACTGTTATTATCACGCACCAATAACTGTATTTTCTTCTTAATTTAACACGGTTACGCGTTTAATCTACGATAAACATCATACCTACGAGATTGCACTCAACTGTCACGTGTGTTCATGTTTACGTACAACGTTAACCTACATGAAAATTTGGTTAGATGCGTTCCATGAGAAGCTTGTCGTCTGCCCAGTTACGCCGTTACGCAGATGCAAAGAAAACACTGTTGCCAATAGCGTAAAACGACAACTGTTTGTTTACTAATGATTTCTACATACCTTCTACTGCGTTGCTTTGATGCTTTCCAGAATAAACAGCTGTATCGTTCCTATGTAATAATTTAATCCTCTGCGACCCAGGTGGATAAAAGTCACACCCCGAACCACGTGGGGTTAATTTTACCCCGAACAATATCCACCACAAATGTCAAGTGTATTTATGTAAAAGACACTTCAAAATGGTGGCTCATTTCTTTTGTTCGAAGTACAGAGATCCAAATAACACAGCCTTTTTAAAAACTTCAACAATTTCTCACTAAATTACAAACTTAAAATACATTTTAAAAGAATACAGCGGTTTCAACCTCCACTGTTCATTCTGTAATGTATTTTTCTGTATTACTAACTATTTTAGTAGGTAAATTTTTGTACGTTAAACTTGGCCTTCTAGTGTAACGCCTTAACTCTTTAAAGTCAAGTGACAGATGAAAACCGGATTATATGAAATCGAGCAATTCTTGCATACGTGAATATATATCTATACATATTTTAGAATATATTTTTGCGTATATTTTCCCGAATATTTTTTCCATGAGAGTACATTATTGTGGCCAAAGAAAATTATGATTGAATGAACAGCAGCTTTGGTGTATCAAAGAAATGGTGCATTTGACTGGAAACATTGTTCCTCGACAGCTCACAATAAAATTTTCCCAATAAAGAGGAGAATAAAAAAAATGTACTTCGTTCAAACGGATAGCGTTTCGTACGTTGGGTTCGGGAAAATTCTTTTGGAATATAAATTAACCCCGTAACGGTCAACATGGGGTCATTGGTGTCTTGTGATATTTTTGGCTATCAAATTTATGGCAATAGTTTTAGGTGTCTACTAGACGATTCAAAAGGTCATAAATCGTAACAAGGTCGTTCAAAAATAAATTTTTTTTTCAAAGTACGAAAAACCTCATGTTGATGCCAGGGCTGATAAATTTTTACGCTAACATCGCGTATCGTTTATTTTCTACTAATACAATTAGTATGACACATTACTCCCCGCAATGAAAAATATTTCAACACATATATTGCTAAATAGTATTATAACTGTATCGTAAAGGAATATTCTAGAAATATTTTGTGCGCCACGTTGTATGTGGACATTGCAACATTGTGGTAATATTTCTGGAATATTGTTGCAAAGTGTTTGAAATTTTCTAAATTATCACAATATTTCCAAAAGCTCTTCCTAGAATATTTTTAAAATATTCGTGTGCTACTAAAAAAAATTGTTTTAAAGTGCCTTTCATTGAATGAATTTATCTTTCATCGAGTAATGTTCGGGGTAAAATAGTTGTTCATTAGGGTGTGACTATATTTAACTGGTTCATGAAAGGTTAAAAACGTAATAATCTATGTTTGAATCCACAGTTTATTCGCAGTCTAACAGTAAGAAGTCGCGAGTCGTACTTCGGCGCATCCGAGGTTAAAGACATTTTCTGTGAGGGGTTGGTAACACTGACACGAAGCAGGTGAAACGTAGTGTGCGAAGAAGAGGGTTACGGTGATTATGTACACAGACGTAAAGTTTCTATACGATGCGGGTGATAAATATAGTGAATGTTAAATTAAAATTTCTATAAATGTGTTTAAAAAGACTCTTAATGTACGTATGAAGTGATCAGTAGTAAAGTGGACGACACGTCGCAAGATGGAAGCTGAAGTACGGTCCGTGAATACATCAAAACACAATTTGCACATCACCATCCGAAGCAGTATAAATTTCATTCGTGACGCCGAATGACGTGTCGAACGATCGTGAAAATCAAATTCATCTAGAGTCTCATGATAAGAAAGACAGCAAAGCATAAACAAATATTACTTACAGTCAATATCGGCTTGCCTGACGAATCGATCGAGCACGCTCTATATATACTACTCACTAATAATAATTTTGGTACCATACAAAATGTCGCAGGTTAGATTACGGCTTTTTTGACATATACATATATTCGTTAATATATTTATTCTACGCGTCGATTACTATCACACAATTACTTGGATATGGAATAAACCAAGCTACTTATTGCGAAATACATACGTATTCTAGTCTGTGAAGGATCTCGTTAAACGTACAATTAGTATTACTCGTAAACAAGAACAAAGTTGTTTGTACTTAACAAATACAACCTCAGAAAAGCTCGGCGAACTTGTAACTTTAAACTCGGTAATATTTTTAACCTGCCATCCTCGTGACAAGCATCAGTGACAATGTCAATTTCCTTCAAAAGGTCAGATAAAAATAATAGTGCGAAAGATTATATTACCAATTATATATGAAAATATATGAATTTTCTGTACTTAAGTCTCTATTCGAAGAAAAAGAAAATTGACGAAGAGTAATATATATATGAAACAATTATGCAACCTAGTATTTCTATATAAGCAGAGAAGCACATGTAGTGGAGTCTAAGACACAAGTACTATCTCGGAGAAAGCAAAAACCACAGAAAAATGGAGAAGAAAAATGCAAGTGATAGTTCTGGAGTTTCGAACGGAGCTGAAAAGGCAGAAATATCTCCAAAATCAAAACAGAAAAAGAAATCTTTGTGTCGGTTGTTAATGAATAAAAAGACTAAAGTTGGGTGCTTAGAGGTGCCTTATAAAGATGGAGAAAGTCATAAGAACTCAAAAATGGAAAATTCGCAACATGGTTCTTACACTAGTACAAAATTATCGCTATGCTGTGCCATGACGGAACGGAGTAGAACTCCTCCTCAAAGTTTGACGGTCAGTCGATTGTCTCCTACAAGTTTGAGTCAGACTTCGGTAAAAACGGAAGGCGTAGCTGCCAATGGGAATTGTCAAACAGAAGTAACATTCGAAAAGGTTCATGCACCGTCTACGTGTAGCATTGGAGAGATAAGACAGAATTTAATAAAGAGAAGTCAAATTTGCAAAGGAGAACAGTGCCACAGTCTTGAAGGTAAGAACATGAAAATAGTCAATTTAATTTGGCATGCGTGTGTGTACGAATAACTTTAACTGAAAATGAGTTTTAACGCTTTCTTCTTTATTATCTTTTCCGAATGAACGAAAATTGATACTGCATTATGCCATGTTTTATAAATTACTACATTTAACCAATTATCCAAGGCAGCTTTTTTAAAAAGTGTGTACCTAAATTGTGTCGCAAATACAAAAACCCTAGCAAACAATCATAGCTAACTGGGTTGAAATGGAATCAAATACAATATTTTATAATTGTCCACACATGATTGTGTTACCTGCTGCCTGCTTAATTAAAAAATATCGTATGGTGAAACAGTTTTTCATTGAATCGAATCGTTTTGATAAAATGCACACGGTTGTATGAAATTGTATAAAAACCATTACACAAAACAATAAATGTGTAGACTTTCCAGACAAGCTTTCACATACATATTGATTTTTGTAAGTGGTACGATCTTAGGCTTTGCCAATAATTGTTCGAGAGTGTTCTAATTTAATTCCTAATCAGTGTCAGGACACCTTCGTACAGTTTGTTTAACAATCGCTAAACTATGGACCAGTTATACATGGGTTAACCCATTTGAGATGGCGATTTCTCTTTAACACGGCCCCCAAGAGCGAAATATTTTTTTTTTCTGGGCAAGGCTATAAAACCGGTTGCACACCAGGTGTGCAATCAAATGGGGTTAGACAATTAATTTCTAAGGGGTGATTTGACGCGAAGAATCGATTTCAAGGGTCTGTTTTGACGAAATCTTAGCGGAAGTTGGTGTAAAGTAGGTTTTTTTTTTTTCGGAAAAATCGTATTTCTAATACGATTTTGACAATTTTAGCAGTGGCAAATTTTAATAGTTAAAAAAATAGATTTTTTTAGCTTTTTTCAAAATTTTCCAAAAGTTGGTTCTAAAAATCGAATTTTTCGAAAATACCTTCAATTTCAATTCAATAAATTTCAAATTAAAATCACTTTAATTATTACATGGCCACAAATAAGACGTTAAAAATACGCGTTGCTGATACTTTCAACATTGCTTTGTAATTTTCTGTCGCAAAAATTTTGTTAGATTTCAATTACGCATACTGGAATTTCTGATTGTCGGACTTGATTTAAACATAAATACCTATAGCGGTTACACATGGATTGTTATATTCTTGACATCATAAGCCTATTGGTAACAACTTTTTTAAAGCAGTTATACTTGTGACTAACAATAAGTATTACAGGAGTGACGATTACAGTGTTCGATTGCAAGGTACCATTACATGAAGGATGTGTCGATGTTGTAAAAACGTGTAGCACAGTACATCGATACGGGTGTGGTCTCCGTTACAGGAAAATTTATCTTTCATCTAATCGGTTGCGAATAGTTAAATATAAATCATGATTCCTCTCTAGCTTCAAACTTCGGTATACCCATTAAGACTGAATAATACTATAAATTTGAAGGGCTCCAAGTATTGATTAATGAGCGACATGTTACTTAGTAAGCATAACTTCCGCCACTATCACTTCCATTCCATAAAACAAAGGAAGAAGTGAAATTGCACGTATTGATTTGGAAGACCTACAGATATATTTCGACTTTTGAAAACCCGGTGATAGCATTTTACGGGAAGATGATCAAGTTTATAAAGACAAAGTTTATAAAAACTAACTTCATAGCGTGAAATGCTCTACCCTTCAGATCTGTAGCCGTATTGTTCAGCAATGGGTAATCTTTTTCGGTCTTTCGGAAGAGACATCTTACCACACCCATTAGCATAACATTCTCTCGAAATTGTCAAAATTAACAAAATTAACATCAGTCAGTTTATCTGAATTTTTATTAATTTTCGATTTCTTGGTTTTCATGTTTTCTCGTGTATCAATTTTTTTAAGCTTCCAGTTAATGCGATTGTTACATTGTCGACTAGCGATTGAAGCAGAAACTAACGCCTATGACCGGTTATCTTTCAATCAAATAAATATTGCAACACCGACACATGAAAAAACAAATAGAATCATTCCCGATACATAATGTGCTTATTTGGAACCTTAAATATGCATATTTTACTAAAGCATTCTAATATCTACGCATTGCTGAGTCTCGAACATGGTCAAACGCTTCTGGTCTTTTGTGTGACATCATTGTATCCTCTTGGGAATTCCTCAAACCTTAGAAATTGTTAAATCGTATCGAATGATGACGGTCTTGTACTCCCCGAATTTAATCCAGGTACTTTGGGAATTTATTGAACATGGAGGCTGCGTCCAGTTGCGTTCCTGTGCTCCTTTCTCATCATTCCCTTAAGCCTCTCTCAGAGCAAAGCTGAGCATTTCTCCCAGGTTTTGGAATCAGTCCAAATTCAGTGTTTCTTGTTGTTTTCTAACACTCAGGATATGATGTGCGGTGTTTCGGATGCTCTGAACCAGCTGAATAGAAACGAGGTTCCTGCATGAAACTAGACAGTCTTTATCGGATTCAATTACAGTCTAACTTAAGAGGATTTTGCCGTCATTGCATTTGCGACTTTCAAATAACAAGTGATGTGAAGTTTCTTGCTCGTGTTCAGAGCTATACCTTCTCCTAACACCATACTCCTAACATCAGTCTCTCTGTTTATCCAAAAGTATCTGATGGGGGATCTCCTAAGTAATTGAAAGAAGCGATGATTAAAGTTTATGCATTGGACGCATTGATTATCATTTGTGCCGTTCAGTGCAGAAATAGATTAAATCCATAAAAAATGAAGTTGACGAAAATGATAAAATAGCATATACTGTAGATTCTCCGAATAAGATACCACAAGAGACCGAAGGAGAATATGATTCCGAGAATTACCGATTTGTGCATTGATTATGTCGGTAAAAAATTCAAATGTTATGACATTTTTAAGTAAAGTAGAAAATCGTGTTTGTCTTTACATTCGTTTATGATTTTCAAAAGCTTAAAATTTGTACAAATAAAGATCCACCGCCCTAAAAATGACTTTATTTCGTTGAGTTAGCCTGCAGACGCGTCACTGTCAAGAAAAAACTGTTTTAAATAAATTTTCTATTTATAAACGTTTGGACTTGTACCTTCGATCGAAATTATACCCCACTGTTCTATTTGATAAAAAGCAATGTTGAACCGATAGCTTATCTCGCCATGAATAAAGAAAGTTATCGATGAGAGGTTTGTAGTTACATATTAAGAGCTCTGTGAGAATTATGCAAGTATTTTGGCTAAAGAAGGTTGATCGAATCAAATGTAGATGGTATGGATTTCCAAATTTGGCTTTATAAGCTTTTCTGTAATAAATTCAGTTGAAATATTGCAGGATTCGAGCGGGATAAGAAATAAATATTCATTAAAACGTGGTATACATTTTTGTGTAATTCAAAATAATAAATAACCTTAATAAATGAAAATAAAAATTTACATTCGAAAAAAGGTACTAATTTAGAACGATGGTACAGACAAAATTAAATTTTTTTGACCGTCTAGACCAGGAATCTCCCTCAATCGCGTGACGTACAAGACTAAACCGTTTTCTATAGTATCCTTTGTAACTGACAAAATTTTAGGGAAAGAACATTTCAGAAATAACAAGCTACTTTTGCGTTTTTCGACCCTTTTGTACCTCAAAGCCGAAATATCGGCTGTTCACCATGTTATTCATTACGTTGGGTAGTAAAATGGTCAGATTTGCGCTATTCTTCAAAACATATTAAGCCACCACAATTATTCCATGCTTTGTCCACTGTAAAGTCCGACACAATAAATAAGCCCTTTTCTTTCATACCTACATATGACACGCATATTCAGAGCACTCTCATGGCAAGGCAACCTCGTTCCCGTCTTTCAAACTTTGTGCAAAAAAAATGAAACGCTAGTTTCCAGTTTTCACCTCATATGCTTAGGGAATAAATTGTTATCTCCTGGGTACCACAAAACTGACGTAATATACATATAATCCAAGCTACAGTAGAATCTCCGTACAAGATACCACAAGGGACCGGAGGGGAATATGATTCCGACAATTACCGTTCCCCCACTCAGCGGCCTGCTACGCCGGAAAAGAATAGAATTCACGTCCTTCGTACAAGATACGATGCAAAATAGTTTAAAGTTAAACCGATAATGTAGGTTGCTTTGTATTTCATATCCTTTTCCTTATTTTTTTTGTCACGTGTCCATTGCGTCACGGAAGCGCCACATCCCCGACAAAAAACTACGTTTACGAGTCATTGAAAATTCTCTATGAATTTTAAACCAAAAAAATTAAAATGTGATCTTGAATAATTAATAATTTATGATGATAAATAAAGAAAATCGTTATGTGTAAATAATTCTCATTTTTTCTCATTTATTCCCGTGGCATCTTGTACGAAGTACGCAACTCCAAAGATTCAGAGGCGAAGAGGCATTAGGAGTGGGGGTAGTGGATTAGCGAAGGGGAACCCGTGGTATCTTGTACGAAAACATTCGAAGGTATCTTGTACGGAGATTCTACTGTATTTGTAATTATCCATAAAAATATAAATCCAAATTTAAGGTATTATGCACACAGTAGTAGGTGCCATTCGACCTTGTAGATCCCCTTCTTTTCTTGTGAATGTGGTATCAGTTCCCTCTCTCCAGTGTTTAGTGTAGCCACCGTGAAGAGATAGATGGTACATACATTTATATCGTCACATTGATTCCACACAACAGTTTTACTCACTGTAGGAGTGTCGTTGCCCGCTGGTGATGTTTTAAACTATTTCGATGTTTATTCGTACATGTTGAACGTGAAGTGAAACTTTCTACTAATTGTGGTAATAATAAGTTCGCGCAATGTCGGATCGAGAAGCCAAGCCGAAAAGGAAGAAATCTTTCCTACGAAAAGTTGCGAAGGTATTCAAAAGAAAGAAAAAACGCATTTCAAGCGAGTCGGCGGAGTCGCACGATGACGACAATGCCTGTGCGGTTAACCAAAGCGTAGAAGACGTAGAAACAAGCCGCGCAGTGAATTCTCCCGACAGTACAATAAAGAATCAGTTGGAAATTGGCAAAAACAGTTGTATAAAGAATGATCTAAAAAGTAACGAAGCCAGTTCCAATACTTTGAATCGAGAACATCAGGACCTTTTGCTGCTTCTGAAAAAAGACTCGCCTACCAACAGATTTCCTGTGAATCAAAACATCAAGGGAAAACAAAAATTGTCGGAGCCGGACTTGAGCAAAACGGGAACGGACAGGTACTACGAAGCTAAAAATATATTTCTTTCTCAGAACGCGAACCTCAGTTTACAAATATTGCCGGACGAAGAGGCCGCCGCTGGAGATAATAAAATGCTATCAACTAAAAACCTCGTCGGGAGTAGCGACGACAGTGATTCCGATAGCGAGCGGAAGTGGCATGAAAAACTATTTCCTGGATACAAAAGAACTAAACGCAAGACAAAAAAATTACTATCGAAGGAAAACAATATATCCGCCGACACCGATAGCTCGGACAGCGACGAAACGGATGATTCTACGAGCTCTTCCTCATCACGTACTTCCTCTTCTTCATCTTCTTCGAGTTATTGCAATAAAGCCCTTCTCGCAAGTGAACGAGGCGAAGGCAATATCAGGGAGGATTATTTTACGAAAGGAAAATACATTTCTTTCTTTTTTCTTCAAATGGAGAGACAATCAAATGATCCTTCTGAAATATATTCTATGATACGATATCGCGACGTTGCTGACTCTCGTGATAAAGAAGGTATTGGTTCCTACAACTTTTCATTAAACTTTTAATTGCGTACTAATCGATCATTCAATCTAAATTGTTTTAATTATACAAATATGAGAAAAGAAAACATACAATGAAATTGGTACCACCGGATTGGTAACCGAAAGTCTCTTGGTGTTATAATCCTTACCACGCCGTGCCGGTTATGACAAGTGCAGTAACATATACCATTGCGACCCACGTGGCGTGAATAGGGAATCCCGTAAATTTGACCCGCCACTGAACGTGTTAAACGAATCAGGGAGAATACATCAACGAGAAACCGTTATCAATGAGATAAATGACATTTAAAATACCATGAAGCGGCATATCAAAAAATTACTCGGATAACAGAGTTGAAATTCTAATTTTGTTAAAAGATTTTTCCATGCCATTATAAAGCTTGTGAAAAAAAATGGATATTCCGTCTTTGTAGAATGTACTTACAGGACTTAATAATTCAAATAAGGATATTTGAGAGACAATGGATTATCCTATTCAAAGCCAATTGAAATTTTCATATTCGACAATACAAATACATTGAATTTTGGTAAATCCATGGATGGTCACTTGCTGAAAGAAACCTATTGATTTGCTGAACGGGCTAGCAGGCCTAAAATATGAAACTGTTTAAAAATCTAATTTATAAAGACCATTTCATTCATTCTCTAACCTCTAGAGGACCGGAAGGCCAATATATTGGCTCGACCCATGATCGACACTATATAAATCAACTTCTGATATGACATCTCACAATTTATGCAGTTTCTTAGAGGAATCACAAATCCCCAATCCCGGTCCTCTAAAGGTTATTGCGTTGTCAGGCGTAAGGTCTCATTTTCAGAAATATTCGTGCCTCTTTCTAGTTTACCCAATTCTCATGTTTTCGCTTTTCGTTTCTGAATATCCTTCTCTCTCCCTCTTTTTCTGGTACTTAACGATACTCGCTCGAATAAATAAAAGATTACCTTATTCTGCAATTTTCCTAAATTTAAGCTCATTCGACAATGCACCAGCAACGCTCAATGATGATGCGTTCAAATATTAAAAACCTCTAATAGAGTCGTGAGCAAACAACGTATGGCTCTCAAAATTTTCCAAAATTTTATAAATGAGCCCTTACCATCAGTATCCTCCTTATCTTCTCTATGCATGCAATCTCCCAAATATTCTTTCTATCCATTTTCCGTTCACTTACGATACTATTACATTTTTTGGCTTGGATTCAATTCTGAACATAGTCATTCTGGCTTACAAGTATCTTTTTTGCATTTCCACCTATTTTTCCTGCTCTATATGCCATTCCTGCCTTTCGTGTATATAATCTTGATTTCTTAACGCCCGAGAAGTCTATCTTTTGTGGTGTTTTATCTCGGTAATTTCAATCTTAAACCATGCATTTCAACTTTTTACGCTGATAATGACCCTCCACCAGAATAGAATTATTTCATAGCAGCAAAGTTCTCTTTATTAATGTATTGCAGGGGAGACTATACAATATTAGCGTTAGTTCGTTAAACAAACTGACTTATTTATTTTAGCAACGCTGTTACCGCTCGGAGAAACTGCTCATCTTAGTATTATGTTAACGTCCTTAATGGAAATGGGAAAGTACGGCGAATATTTCATCCATGAGGATGCCAACATCGACAAAATACATATTCTTGGAAATTTCATAAGGTGGCGCCATAACATTACCTTCCATATACCACTTTTTGTCCCTACGGCGATAAGAATTCATGTGACGATTATCATACCATTGTAGACGCGCAGCCACCTCTTCGACGATTTGTTTGTCTGATTTTCCTCTAAAAATTCATGCGATGCCGTCATTACACCTACTATAGGACATTACGGGCTATTCAAACACGCAATCTGACTTCCTTAGAGAAAGAATGTTTATATAAATGCTAAATATCGGTTACCAGTTGCTCCGCTCGGCAATAAAAAAATTGCTCATATTATTGATATCTAAACCAGCAGCTATCTGAAACTCAATTATTATGTAGCATTGCATTCTCCGTTTATTGTCAGGAATAAATGAAAAAATTGGTTTATTCTCATGGTGGGCGAACTTTATAGAATTTTTTCAGATGTGGCGGCCATCGCGAGCATTTTAGTAGTCAGAGCCATACATTTATTCCAAATACAGATGTAAGAGTTTTTATAATGAATAAAACATGATTTCGATATTAGCCATTGCGCCATGCCGATAATTGTAAATTGCCATACATGGCAATTATAGCGTTTTCTTTTACGTCTCTCGAATCTCACTAAATTTCATAGCATTGAAAGCATCTTCCATATCTGAGCTGTTTCAAATTGTATTACACGATTATTTTCAGATAGTGCGTTTCTATTAGTATAATATTATAATTTTTTACATATATAGTATAAGAAATTATAAATAAAAGATTATAATTAAAAAATTTGTTGAAGAATTTTTAAAATGGAAGAAGCTACGAGGAAAACAAATAAGTGAAAAACATCGCTGCACCCTGTACAACAAATTGTAAGGCATTTTAAAAAATTAGATCGTAATTTCAGCGGTATCACCTTCTAAAAATAACATACGTGCGTGTCATGAAGTTAATTGAGAACAATTGAAGTCAGCTCGTCTTATTAATGTTAACAGAATTACGTCGGTATTGCAAGATTTGTCATAAAAATTATTGTTAACTAGCCAAGATTATTTTAATATGTATCAGTAACAAACAAAACTGAAATATTAAGCCTTTGCGGTCTAGCGCCACATATATGCGTTCGGCAAAAACAACTGATAGAGCCGAAAGACTCATATACGCGTTGGGCATTGAATAAACTTAATTTAATTAAAACCTAACATTAATTATAATTTTAAGTGACTATCGCGATAGTGATAGCGCGATTTTCACTATCGTGAAAACCGTCCCGTCCGCAAAAGGTTAAAAGCATTTTTCTTCATTTTGTGTTTCAGGTGAAAATTCATCTTCCGGATCAACTTCGCCAAATATTCCAATATTGCTTAGGCGGAAGTTATTGCACAGAAGATCGGCGGATAATTTAATTATAAACTCACCCACAAATTCTATGCGACATTCTAGTCCAGAATCAATCAAAAGTGCTCCGATCCAATTGAAACCTCGCTCAACATCTCACGATGCGTTGTCAAAGAAAAAAGATTCTCATCAACCGGATGGGGTGTCTATGGACAGTCTTGCAAAGCAGGCATTGTTGGCTGCTCAAGTGCTGAATTTAATTCCTACCAATAAGGCACGAGAGAGGTGAGTTCCAAACGGAATAATGAAAAATATGGTATTTTGTTGTTACCGGGAAATATCTCCATCTGTAAAATCCTATGCAATTTGAATGAACAAAAAATTACCAAAAATATGTTTGAAAATGGATTCCGGTGACAAAAAAGTACGAAAAATATTAATTTTCAATGTTTACGTACTATATGGAAATTATTCCATGTAGTGATTTTATAAAAATTAAATTTTCTGAAGTTTAATAACCGGTTGTACATGTGAATAAACAAATGTAAAACATTCTTTTCCCGAATACAGGCCTTAAAAGTTTAAAAAATTATATTTAGTATTCATTAATTTGAATTTATATTGAAGTAAAATTGGGGTCAAGTTCTCTAGTTTTTGTACATAATGTGACAATGCTATAAATTATGTTCAATAAAAGTTGATTAAACGATTTATCACGACTTTCATAATCGCTACGTGACAAGAAATTACATGACTGAAACTGCCATTACACGTACGTTTAAAATAACGTTTTTGAAACCAAGAGACTTTCTCATTACAGAAGGAAGAAGATGCAATAAATTATACTATAACGGAATTATTTTCACTATGTAACAGCATATTGTAATTATAGGCACGTAATAAAAATGGTGAGAAATGGTTTGCATTATGATAACGTCACTTCTAATATTATCATGAAAACAGGTGACGCCTTAACTGGTGAACACGTTTTGTTATTTTCAAATATGTTCAACAATTAATTTAATTATTATCATAGACGATAAATCTAATACTTAGTAATGGAAAATACGAATTTTCCGGATATAAGTTTTGTTTGTTAATAATCTCAAAGGTTTCCCCTTCATAAAAATTACTATTGTCACTGGTCACCAATTTAGAATTAATAAATTGTTAATAAGTTTTGAGTTGATCGTTACCTTTTCGGTGGTTGACTTCAATGGGTATTGTTTATTTTGAAATTCGTTATTATCCTATTTACGTGAAATTAACGTAAAAAGTTCAATATATTGTATGCATTATATACATGTACATAGGTATCCGTGTATACAAGCAAATTTGTCACAGTCTAATAAATAAGTATGTCGGTGGATATTGCGATTTAGCTATAACAGACTAAGAAGCATATTGCTATAGTACAAAGCCCTATCGAATATACCGATGATAAAATTGCACTAAAATTCAGAGTTCATTTCAGTCTTCTTTCTATTATTGATTTTTTATTTTTTAGTAATCGAGTTATCTGTACTTTAAGAAACTTTGAATTTGAATGTTTTCAAAATTACACAATAATTTGAAAGTTCAAAGTTTTTTGGTTACTGAATCCGAATCTAATATCAAATTTAGAAAATTCAGAATGGCGGTACCAATGTGGTAAACAAAAATTCGAAAAACACTTTCTATGAAAATTAAACTCCTGTGGTGTTTGAATAAAGCTTAGTATTATTAGAATTTTTATTGAAAATTTATAGCATTGATGCCTTTTTGTGGTTTTTTAATTATATTTTTGACAACACTTACGAGAACGGGTTTTTTTTTATGTCACGCATATTTATTTCCCACTAGTGACGTTCATTATATCACCATAAACAAGTATAAGGTACATAATGTATATAATCAACTTAAAATTATAGTTCGAATATACAAATTAGGAATTATTGATACTCCTATTTATGACTTTTATTTGTCTCTGTATTCATTCATAATTCTGTACAAATTAGTATATTGGATTACAAATTTGAACTTCTGGTATTAATTTTATAGTTGAAAATGGTAGCAAATTTCACAATCAAAACCGTCTTTTTTTTTGTTCGGCATTTTAAATATATATTTTTATGCTATAATACGATATTATTTCGGATTATCCAAAAAATTTATACAAATGTTCACAAATTTGGAAATTTAAAGATTACAAATAGATGTTGTATAAATTCAATTTGATTTAAACCGTACAAAGACATAGATTGTCTTTCTAGGAGCAATCATGAATAATGTATGTTGAAGTCAACGTTGTTTAGTGCTTTTGTATTAAATTTTGTGATGTTACGCTTGCTCTCTACTATAAAATGTAGATTTTGATGTTCTACATAAAAGATATTGGAACTGTTTCCTTAAACCTCTGTTTCGTGCATCTCTGATTTTCTCTAAATATATATCTTTATGTAGCAGCTTTTCTCAGCTACAGATTTTACAAGAATTTTGGGCTCAAATTTTATATGCTCATTATAATAATTGATTTTTATATAGCGTTTGGCACGCTAAAATATATGATTAAAATTCAGTATGAATATCAGGTTTCTTGAAATTAGGGGAAGGGGAATAATAATAGTCTTCTAAGAAACCTCTTATAGTTTGCACTTAGTTTTCCTTTAAGAAAAATATAATTGTTTAAATAATGAAACTTGTAAGTATGCAAGTATGTACCTTTTCTTAGAAGCATTAAAGAAAACTCTTTTTTCCACGTAGCATTTAAGTAGTTAAATAAATTGATATTCAAACAATGTTCATGAACTTACATTCTCACAAGTTACTGTAAATTATGTACATCATCTTCGACCAAATGAGTGCACCCTAAGTTTTTTCTAATGATTGTAGAAATAATCAAATATTCCAAATGAATATTTTAGGTATTCATTAAGTTTGAAAATATCTTTCCAAAGAAAATTCAATTTGCCTTAAAAACGTAAATAATTTCAAATGTCTTGACGGAAGCATTGGACGAAACCTGTATTTCTACCATAGATATTGTAATCAAATACATAAAGTCCTACCTTCTTGTGACAAGGTATTACTGGCTCAAGCAATTCTCTTACTAGCTTTAAGTTACATTAAACCACGTCCTTACAAGTTATTGTAGTACGTAAATCCACTGCTTACACTATACAAAAATTCAGTATTATCTTGAATCCGTATCAACTTCGCAAGTAGTTCAGAAAAAGTTTGGAGAATAACTTAGAAACAATATAGTAGCAAATATTTCTTGCTTTTTGTCTCAAGAACGAAATTATTTTATAGATGTCGTATTTACCCTTAACACAATTAATACAACAATGGCTTAAATAAAATCACTAACTAATCATTGTACAGCTGACATTAAAATTGCATCTCGAAAATGAATATAGAACGCTGTACCAGACTAAGATTATAATAAAAAACGAAGCGTATGTTTCGAAGGAACTATTATGACTGACTACGTATTATTTGTGTTAATAAAATATTTCTGAATTAATCAAAATGTTTTTCAAAATAACAAATAGTCTGCACATATCTCTTCCAAACTAATGCTGTTCCTTGAAAACTATGTGTTCAATTGAAGCAATGAACTATATCAGCATAATTAAAATGTTTCTGATTTATTAAAATTCGTAAACTCGAATTAGTTCAAATATTTTATGAGACAAGGATCCTTTTTTATGGAAGGACTAGCTTTTGTATTCCCAGGAATGAAAGCATGAATCAAAATGAAAGGCGAGAAAAATGTGTTGTTAAAGTTGCTACGTTGATTACAAGCTACTTTTAATCTAGGATTCAGAAAGAAACTCAGAGACATATGAGCTACTACGAGTTGGGTTTCAGATTTTAGTTCAACTGAAGGGAAGGCAAGTTATTCGTAACCCAAGTGTTGAACGGCAGAAGGACGTAAGTTTGCTTGCAAGCTACTTGCATACCTAAACTTTCTTGTAAGGGGTTCAAATCAAGTTGTAAGCTACTTGCTACTTGAGTTTGGATACCGAGGAAGGTAGGGAGCACTGAAAGTTTCCGTCCAAGTAAATCGATGATACAGTAGAACTTGTAGCTTGTAACAAACTTCTGTAGGTTAAAAATGTATTTAAAAATGATTTTCAGTTTTTCTTAATTAGTTGCTTTTTACTCTTGGATTCAGCCAATGCTGTACAATCCTTATTTTTACGGCATTATTTATCGAAAAGTATAATTATTGTCTCTCTGTTGCTGGCGTTTTTAAAAAAAACGTCAATTACCTCATGAGCCCTCAATAAATGTTGAACGGTAGATATTTTAATAAAATTTTAAGGCGATCAGGATCTGCGCATTGCAATTGAAATATTAACTGCAATTAAAATAAAATCTTAAAACTCTGGTAGTTCCAAATTAATCAAATGAATCCATATATTTTTTTCTTTCTGATTTCAGGAATTTTTTGCATGGGAGAATCGCTGCGAATTCCTTGCTGGGTTCAGGAGAGCTGGAAAAAGTTTTACCAAACAGAGAAATTAAGATTTTTGTTGGGACATGGAATATGAACGGTCAAACTCCACCGAAGGAATTGAATGATTTTATGTTACCGTCTGATATCGAAACAGTTCCGGATATGTTGGCTATTGGCACGCAGGAATCGTGTTCGGAAAGGAGCGAATGGGAAGCCGCTTTGCAAGAAACTTTGGGACCATCTCACGTACTATTGTCTAGCACTAGCCTTGGAACTTTGCACCTAGCTTTGTTTCTGAGAAGAGACCTCATCTGGTTCTGTTCGGTTGCGGAAGAGGGAAGTTTTTCTACAAGACCAGGCACAGCGTTTAGGACCAAAGGTGCCGTAGCCTTGGCTCTTATGCTCTTCGGTACAAGTTTCCTTTTCGTTACCGCCCATTTAACTGCTCATCAGGACAAAGTTAAGGAACGGATTCACGATATCAAGAAAATTGTGAGAAATCTCGATTTGCCAAAAGATCTTCCAACTCGACATAAAAGCAAAGGTATTTGAACGTTATTTTAAGCGGTATACGATAACAATAATAATAATAATAATAATTTTTTTGTTTAAATTATCTTCCTTTGAATTCACAGAAAATTTGTACAAAATAAGAATGCCCATTACTAGTTCCACGATCACTAACCCAAGTATTTTTCATAAAAAATGATGCTAGACACTGGATTCTCCAGAAGCCTTCTTTTGTTGCTCACCCGCCTTTCCTTTTCTGTCACAAAGATTCAATTTAAAGAAAAATGATTAAATTTCGATATAATCTTGAACTCGAGACATCATATTTTCGTTTTTTAGCAGATTCTATAGTGACGTCTCATTTTAGAATTATTCTATAGATAGATATTCTCAATATTATAAAAATAGAATAAGAAAAATGTTGATGCAGTAATGGGACAGGCGAAGAAAATTTTATTTTCAAACATCTCCAATATATCAATGCAACTGTATTTGTTTTTCCAGATGTGACTCAAAATTTCGACTGTGTTTTCTGGTGCGGAGATTTGAATTTTCGACTGGCACAACCTCGAGAAGATGTTATTCAATGGATTTCCGATACACGTTTTCCCCAGGAATGTCCGATAAATATGCAAAATGATCAATTACGTACATTGCTAAACGAGGGCGCCGTTTTACGTGGTTTCGAAGAAGCACCGATTACATTCCCTCCAACGTATAAGTATGATCCTGGAACGCAAAATTTCGATTCGAGTAGTAAACAACGTACCCCGGCGTATACAGACAGGATTCTGTTCAAGGGGAAAGGGCATACGAGAGGATATATAAGAAGAGTTAGCTACGAGAGTACAAATTCCCACAGAGATGGAGCTATTGAATGTCTAGTATATGATTCTGTTCCTAGTATTTGCACATCGGATCACAAACCTGTTTGGGGTGTGTTCAAAACAACCATTCGACCTGGAATTGACACGTAAGTATTGCGTTGAAACGTTTCTTTACCTTCTTCCAAAACGTAAATTTCTACTAATCAGACGAATGGTTATAAGGGATTTTATTTAACCTCTTTACGCCCTTTGTCACATATGTGGACGTTTAGTTTTTTATAATTATAGTTACTGTCAATAATGAATAGAACAAAATTTGATAACAATTTATTCACTACGGAATCCCTCAATCAGGGAAGTAGAAATTGTTTGGTTTGGCTCGACTGGTAAATCGTAAAAGATAAAAAAACATTGTCATTTTTTTCGCTCCATAAAAAAATCGTCCCTGAAGAGATTGAGGGGGTACATCACAGAAAAAAAATTTTTTTTGTCTTTCATTTTCTGAAACCTGCATTTGTTAAGAATAATCTCACCAAATTTTGTAAAGAAATTCGTAAAATTGACGGAGATACAGTATAAAATTTAGTTTCTAAGTCGTATTATTATCCTTTCTCAGCAAAACTTTGATTACGTTTTTCTCGAAACTATGTTTTTCAACCTCGTTGACAGCATATTTAAAAAACTATTCATCCGATTTGCATGTACAAAATCTTAAAATATTTGAAAATCCAGTCTCTAGGTTACCACGGAGAGATTTTTTTGACAAAGGGCCCTCTTCTATTTTTTTTTCCATAAACGATGAAAATTTTCTGTGATAAAATTCGCTGGTCCGCCATTTTTTTAGATATCGAAATTTCGTCCCGTAGAGTTATAAATCTATACGTCTAGTTTATAAGGTTATTTTTTTTCGGATGAACCGTATGGCTTATTGCTGTCAACCACCAAATCGGAGTGTCTTTTTGAAAGCGGCGCACACCGCAAACTATTAGGCAGATTGGGATCCAAAAATTTGTGTAGAGTCTTGTTTATATGTATATTGAATACAGGTAACAATAGAAAAAAAATAGTTTGCTCGAAAAAAATTATTAAAAATACACCCTCGTACCGCGCTCACTGTGAATACCCCCTTAAATACTTATTTAAATAGGATCTCTTGTGATTATAATAGGCAATAAATACGACGACAGTTGCAAAGAAAACATCTTAAGATCACTTGGATGGATTCGTCTCTTTCAAATAACTTTAACATCAACTAAAAGTAGTTCGTTTTAACGTGCACATCCCGTATATACGTAAAAACATACTGTACACAAGCACCATTTGTTTCCTCAAAGGAAACCAAACGATGCTTTGTGGTCGTGAGAAAATGCGATATCACAATTTTGCTCGTAGAGAATGCTTCTGTACGCGTACACGCCCATAGTATGTTTATGTGTACGAGTAGTACATTTTGACGCTGATTTTAGTGGCAAAATTTATATTCTCATGAGTTGAATTTCCCGTAACTTTTACAGGCAAAATACTGAAATTTAAAGCTGTTGTAAACCTCTGATAAAAATCACGCATCTCAAATTTTATTGTTTTTTACATTTAAATCAGTATAAAATTCTATAATTGACTGAAATCAGAAGCTTGAGATGCCGCTCATATAATCTGGAAACGAATTTATATATTAATAGTACTCGAAAGGGTCCTGTTGTGTCGATTTTTCTGCTCCATGCTCGATTCTAGTTTATTTTACGCGTTTTGTCGAGCTTCGTTCCGATGGATCGATTCTGAGTTCGTCTCGAGTATTCGTATGTGTTCGCCTACTGACCTATATTTATTGATGATGATTGCCCCTGAATGTTATTTTCTTGCTTCAATCTGGAGGAGTATGGACCGCTCTACTTTCCATTTTATCCATATTTTTATTCACTCTCTCACTATCAGAATTACTCTAATTTCACTATCGAACCCTTGTATTTGTCCGTCACGAATAGCCTAATGGGAAAACTCAATGGATTTTGTAATTATCATAATTATTTGCTTCTAAATAAAATTTTAAAATGACATTAGTAATCTCTGCCTTAAAGAATAATTAAATCACCGTAATAATTGGATTTGTTTTTGTACTCTTAAATAAAATAGTTTGTGTAATAAGCAATTGGCAAGAAATTCAAACCCACTGCGGTTGTGTTAATGTTCTTTAAAATATTTAATATCTCTATTATGAAGAAACAGATGAAAATTTTCTGAAATGAAAAACATTTTTTAGTTAAATGCGCAATCAAATATTCCGCCTTCGGCTAATGTAAACTGTCAAGATAACTTCGTTTCTCCTACAGCAAATCGTTCTCATGCCTGCAGGTATTTGATATTGAAATGAAAAATCTATTCGCCATTTACATCTGCTTCTTTGAAGTGCGAGGTATCATAAAGGAAGAAAATTCATTCCACCTTAAAGGACAATAAATAATAATAAAAAACGATAAACGATTGCTCGAATTATCAAATTCACTATGTTAGTGAGAAATAATTGACGATTACTGGTTTTACAGGATTCCACTCGGTGCTGGTTTATTTAACCGTGAGGTCTATTTGGAAGGTATCAAAAGACGTGCAGCAGCCATGGACGACCCACAAGGATCCTCCAGAGTTTGCACAATACAGTAAAGTGTTCTAGCATTCCAAGAATGAAAGAAGGTTATTAACAGAGAATTATTTAAAATCCGTAAATTTCTATAAGTTATGGTAAAAAATAGTTTATATTAGCGATTTCAAAATCTCTACACTTATCGAGATTCCTCTCCTCATGATTTTCTAAAAGATGCGGGAGAGTTCCAATGGCCTTCAAGTTTAGCAATATGCTTGTACAATTTCTTAAAGAGCTACAGTAGAACACCAAAGATTCAAATACTATTCCTAAAAACGCTAATTATATAGTACAATTTATTTATTTTTAATAAAACTCTAAAATGTAACTAAACGTTTAGATCTGAATGTGCTAAAAATTATCTGGTTTTGATTATTTTATTCAAAACTGATTTAGAACAGGACTCGATATTTTTAAATAATACTCGGTTTCATGAAACATCAATATTTTTGTCCAACATTTTAGAAAAGCTATTGCTTAACAATTTCCATTGTACATTTACGAAAATTAATTGCACGATAGAATTTTATCGCCGAATTAAATTTTAATTTTCCCTGTAGTAATCACGGACACTATACTTAAGAATGTGCATAGTTTTAATTTCTTCTTACGTGAACTTTGTACACATTCAATTTTATAAAAGCGGAGACAAATTAATCATATCTGATTGCACAAATCTAATACATACGTTTCCTTTATGATAAATTTTTTTTTACTGTGATGCATTATAATTCATAGTTCTCGTTGAATTTATAGCTATTACGTTTGACGAATTTCATAGAATCCTATAAACGTTGATAAAAATGAATTTTTCATAAGCTTCTATTCGAATAATTTATATTTTTACTTATTTCTACAGATGTCGAAAATTAAAATTCTGAACTTAAATTAATCGTGCAATATAGTTTTATTATAATGTTTTTTACGCAATTCTTAGGAAAATTTCATGCCATATTAGCAATTCGGGACTTCATCATTTGCGTTTTAAAAAAAAATAGGGAGACAAGATCAAATGTAGACTTGACAATGAAATACGATGATAATCCTGTAGCATTTGAATCTTTGGAAACGAGTCTTAGATGTGATTTCCATGAGCAATCTTCCAGGAACAACATTCTGTGAAACAACATGAACAAAATTTATTAAAAAAAAATTAGTTACACTTTTATAGAGTTCCGTCCATAAGTTAGTATTAGTTTCCATTTAAGTCCACGTGGAAGTCGTGAAAGAAAGACATGTTTTTATTCTGTCCCTTTTGTTCTCATTTAAAAATGTAATCATATATTCCAAAATCGTATATTTACTTTTTCACTACAGTGAACTTTAGAAGAAAAAAAAAGGAACAAATGTTTCTTTTACCTCCATCGCATACCCCAAAAGTAAGAAGTAAATTTTGTTAATGCAACATAATATTTTCTTTGATACTTTAAAAAAAATATCTTGTTGTTTCAAATAATATTTCTTCGATTGAAACTAATCAGTATTGAAATGATTACCTACTTAATGCGTTAATATTCGTTATATTTTCTCTACTATAGCTCTTCAACGGCTTCATGTAATTTTCAAGTAAAGGCCTACATAAGTGCTTATCTCCTTGCGTTGTCTGCGGATGCTTTGCACAAAGTGTACAAGCACTAATCTAGTCAATAAAAACAGAGTTGCTTATATGCATATAATGATATATATATACATACATGTACGTGTGAATATATTTATTATTTCAGCGAGAAAAAAACTTTGCTGAATCAAATGTCATTTTTATTTTATACAACATCGTTGCAGCATAAAGACAATTATTTTTGCATACATATTTATATAAGTATACATGTATGTATATGTATACATGCACACATATTCTATTTTGTGTGAACTGATTTTCTAATGTCTTTAAAAAAGACCCTATACACATTTTCTTGAAAATGATTTTGAGTATTTCGACACGTTATACCTTAACACGTTTCTGTACCTTATGTTGCAAGTTATATCAAGAAATATTAAAACCTTGATTTGCAAAAAGACACACAATCATAGCAATTATCTGCCTTGATCTGTTACTCATTAGATGTTGCAATATTATATGAATAAACGTTATATCGAACCTTACCTGAGACAATAACATCAAAACAGTTTTTAATGGGACGGATTGAAACTGAAAAGGAATGAATTTTCTATGTGTTTATTACCACCGTTCATTCAAAATTAATAAAACTAATTAATAATTAATAAATAAATATTAATTGTTAATTAAATTTTTATAATTATAAATAGCTTTGTTTTCGTTTGTCAAAATGTGAAACTATTACCGTTTTACTGCTTTTATTTCCGACACATGCACAAGTTAATGTTTGGTATGAAGATATATGGAAAGTTTTCCACGGTGACGGGGGTTAATGAAATTAATCCGAGAAAATCTAGTTAATAAAATAGTTACACGAGTATTTTTTGTGTGTGCGCTTCTAAATATTTGATTTAGAGAAAGTTAGATATCCACTGTTCGGGACCATTTATTCTTACTTTAGGTCTCTCAGCTGGTTCTAACGCGAACTCGTGGAAAAATGTGAACTGAAAGGAATGAAAACCCACGATATAATAATATTATAAAATAATGTCCTTACAAATGTTCTCATTTTATTCGACATTTATTAATTACGAATAAAAGACTGACTCATGTTCACTTATGTAGATAAGTTCATGACTGTGTAAAAACTTATTATATCAAAACGACAAAACGGAACTGTTATGAAAAAAAAACTGAAAAAGCATATTTAAAGTAAATACGCAAAATTTATTTGCAAAACGTCTTGTGTTTCCAGAAGTACATACTGGGAAAAACATTTTCTGTTGAAATCCTTTGCCAGAGATGCCTATAAACAGATAAATTGCAATTTAATTTGGTAAGATCGACAAGCAAATATTGGGGCAAAATTGTTAAATACATATTTCAAGGTTCTCCTGTTTAGAAGTTCATTGCGGAGATCGGTGTAAGTTATTAACCTTTAGATTATCGAAACACCTATCTATTGGCGCGACAGGTGACAGGGATTTTAGGTATGGAATATCTAACATACCTAACACACTTATTATCGACTTTTCAACTGAGTATCTAAATTCCTGGCAGTCTAAAGGTTAACAAAATTTTTATACAGAGAAAGACCACATTGGAAAAGTCTTACGGCGAAAATTCGTATATTTATAGAAATAATTTGGGTTTCATTAAAATAAAGAGATGCAGAAAAGGGAGAAGATACAATATTTGAGAAAAGCTTTAATTTAATTTCGCGCGGATTTCTGTATAATTGGCTCTGACTCTTATAAGTTACTTATGCGCTAAAAGTATCTTACAAGAAAGAATTTTACCTGTATATGTTTCTCAGTATAGATTTCCGTTGTACTGTTTTAAAACAAAGTTATCTAATCAGGTGTCATAACACTCAACTTTTTCACGAAACGGTTTATCGCAATATGAGTTAAAATAAAATTACAGTGAAAATTATATTGGAAAGATCATGTGTCCTAAGTTGATGTAATCTCAGAAAACTGCGTAATATATTATAATTCTATCCCCTTCAGACCTGGTACACATTGTAATGTACATTAACTTCATTAACTTGCGAATTTTTTCATTAATAGTAATAATCAGTAGGCTCAGCGCTGTTAATGACTGTTCCTACATGTCGCTGTATAGCTTATTTACGCATGATCACAGTTGGTGTTATCTTTTGTTGAAAATCTACATTGAAATAAAGACAATTATCATAATTTTGTTATTTTCGGAAAAAAAAATCAGGTCTAAAGGGTCTATTCTGTGCTTTCACACTTCGACAAGTAATTTACAAGTATGTTGAAAAAGATGTAAGGTATCGGTTATTGATGGTAACACGTCGAAGTAACATGTTGCTATTATGTTCTTGGCATAAATATTATGGAGAAATAAAAGACAGTATATAACACAATGCTAAAAAACACGTCTTTGCATCGTACAAGTAACTATAGATGTATGTACTATTATTTTACTACGACTCACAATATTGTACAAATTTGGTCATTTTTAAGATTGGTATGTCAGTAAAAGTCGATAGATGATCATTCTTTTCAACAACACTACAAATCATGTTAGATTAATTTCTCGCTATAAAAACAAGATATTGAAATGAGATTGAACTTCTCATTGATCGAAGAAATTTCTTTATATTACAATTTTTTATTAATTCGGAGTCAAATCGATAAAAAATGTGTTATATTTTATTTTTTAATGAGAGTGTATTGGAATCGGATACATTTACATTTGACTTCTCCATTACACCTTTCACCCTTTGTTATAGAAAAATTATATATTAAAAAAAAGTTTATAGAAAAATCGACTCATTGATAAATGCGAAAAAAGTACATAACTTTGGGTTTCATAATGCAATTTTTTTCCATAAGACCATATTCAACAGACATATTTAGGTGTTCCCGTTTTAATGCCCCACGCTTTCCGTAGCAAATGGGTTCATTTTTACAAATTGGAGCAATTCTTTATTGGAGTAATCGGGATATTCTTGATTTTTACTTTGAAACTGCAAATTCTTTAATGTTATTAAATATCTTGAGTATAAATGGCGTAATTGCATCAGGAGATTTTAATCCATTAGGAAATTTATCGACAAGAATAGCTTTTAAGAGATAGCACCCGACTGAAAATGTTTGATTTGCCTTGAAAAACGTGGATTCTAACTAAAAGAATTCAAATCAGATCCGATAGATTCAAATTGAATTCAACAAGATACTTTTAGCTTCCATTTGCGTTTTGCACATTGAATAAAAGATTTATACCAGATCAGTCAGGAGGTGAAGAATTATTGAAAAGGTACTTAAAACTTCATGTAAGCCATAGACCTCAAGAATGAAATCGTGATAAATATAGAAGTTATCATGCAGTCTTTGACCTCGAAAATATGTGTTTCTATCAGAATTTGTAAACCCATTAAGCTAGAACCGTATTTAAATATTAACAAAATTAGAAAACGAAAAAAATTACTATTAAAATGTCAATATGTCACGAAGATGGGAAAAGGTTTTTTTCCACATTTTTAACTAAAAAAATTGACAACTTCAAAATACCATAAAATATTGTAGGCTATTATAAAAATGCATAGATAAGGTTTCCGAAAAACAATAAAACGTACGATTTGATTCTTATTAAAAAAATACTTATAGCAATCCATAGAATGCGTTACATTCTTTCCCTAATGTGGATGAGAGATATGGGAGACTGGAATAAATGTTGGTCCAGTATCTCAACTTCAAGCTTTGTAATATTCAACATTTCATTTTCACTTCTTATATTCTTAGTATCAAATCCCCTGAAAATAATAGGTTAAATCCAATTTCTTATCGTTTCCGGTATAACAATTTTATATCTCGTTAAAATTTTATCGGAGAGGGTATAGAGTAATTTTATTTCAAATCCGACAATAATTGGTGCAGGATTTCAAATTTTACACAAGTTTCAATGAGTTAGAATATTTAGTGATATTTAAATATGTGTCAAGAGATTAGGGTATTAAATAAAAATTATTTTAGTTCAAAGCAAAATTTGTTAATATTCTTCATAAAGATATCCCATATTTTTATAATGGAGTGGAAAATTGCTCAAAAATAACGCTCCATCGCGCAGTGCCGTGCTGCGCAACACGATGCAATCCGCCTCTCACCCGCGCGGTATTGGACCGAGATGGCTACATAGCTCCCGGCGAATACCCATTCTTTTAATAGCAGGAAATTATAGAAACTCAAAAAATTGAGAAAGGAATACCAAAATTTCCTTTTTTTTTATAAGGAATTTTCAAAAAATTGAAAATCACGAAGTTGACGAAATGGTATTCATTTATGTAATTAAAGATTGCTTAATTCAGTATATGTTGCAAAGGAGTATTTTTGGAGAATGTTACTTGTGAATTTCAATATTATGAAAAAATACAAAGTATTCAAATTTTCTCAAAGTCTACGACCGTGCTCCAATTTCTATTCATTTCGGCGTAGATTGACTCTAAATATAACAATTTACTACGTGCTACACACAAAGAAGCGTAGACAACTAATAACAATGGATGATCTGAATGTTCTGTAATGTAGTTTTTAGCTGTAGTATTAAAAATGTATAATTTTAATCATTCCAGAACAATAGACTTCAAGTACTGTCACTTAAAAGTCGAATACATGGATTACAAGATATGTTGCCATGTTTCTAGTTACATTATAACGTTATAGTTATATAACATCACATGCCATTTGTGCATCTTCAGATGCGCAGATACTATATTGTAAGGGTGCATTGCAACATTAGCAGAATATAATGCCCATAGTTATCCTCATTGTCAGACGCTTTTGGTCGCGAGAGGTGTTCCATGACTATTTTTAGCAATAGTTTTCATGGAAATGATTTAAAATTAGGAACCGACAAAGATTTGGAATTGTATCAACAAGCAAATATTTCATTTCTTGCGTCTCATTTCGTCGGAAAGCTATGTAGCGATGTAAACAAAGTAGCTCGGAATCCGAGGTCGGTAACGGGAAGATCTATATTATTCTTCAAGCGCATTCTGAGGCGTGTTCAGAAACGTGCCGCAAAAAGTACGTTGTTCCATTCCTACTCCTTTTTTCCTTCCACGTATTTTACAAAATTAAAGACACAAGAATATAATTTCGACCGCATTATAGCAACAATTGAATATATAAAGAGTCTTTTTTTGAGCAATCACGTAGAATATACTCTTCGTGTCGTGGTACAAGGATTTCTAAACGGTAGAGGAGGGGGGGGGGATGAGATTTGAAACTTACCGTACGTTAGAGTACAAGGCGTCGCGCGTGTCGTGTGTCTCGCGAACGAAGAGCAATCTCGTATGCATTTGCGTGCATGCGGATGGAAGTTTCGTGGTGCGACACCTGGAATAAAGTATAATTTACATGTGGAAGTGCGTTAGTGCGAGTAGCGGTATAGGCAGTGACGGTTATCTAGAATTTGCAATAATCTCACGGAAGAAATTGGTATGCCAGTTCGAGGGAGCAGGCAGGCAGCGCACTAGAGCGGCCTCAGTCGCCATTTTGTTTATTTTCGCGTAAAAGTGGTTCTCTTGTGGTAATCGTAGAAGAAGAAGTCTCTCTTGATCGGTTTTTTCGTGTCCGGGAGCGCGAGTGGTATCTAAAGTTGGAGGCTTCCGGAGTGGATCGAAGCCAATCTAGAAGTACGACGAGATAGGACGAAACGTTAAAATAAGTAAAGGGATACGTGCCGTAACTATCGCGCCGGCCTCACGGTGCGAAGAACCGTTCGTGATCATTTCACCACGGCACGGCACGGCCGAGTGAGTGTGGGTTATACACATACACAAAGAGAAACGGAAACGAAGGTAGTTGCCGCGAATCAAGCGGAAGATTACGAGGATTATCTAAAAGGGTAGAATATATGCTGTGGGCGTCCCCCGAAACAGCGGGGGCACTTGACAGCCGCAGAAATTGGGCGAATTACAAGCAAGCATCAATCGTCGTCGTGCGGTAAAACGACGTCGCCGTCGAGCCGCAACACTGACGTAGAGAATCTGCTTCTCGGTATCGATACCCTCGACAACGTACTCGATCGCGGCGACGAATTGAATCTCGACCAACAGCCATTGTCCACGACGAATCCACCGCAACCACCACCACTGCCACCTCCGCCGCAACCGCCACCGGAACAGCAGCAGCAACAGCAGGTTCTACAACAACAACCGGTCATTGTGTCACGAGAGGCAGCTCCAGCGCTGCCAGTTAAAACACACACGGAAGTCACCTCGACGGCGCGAGCCGTCTCCGAGGTACAAGGAGCAGACAAGACGACCATCAACATCGGCGTCGCGATGAACCACGTTAACGATCAGGAGAACTTCAAGCAGCTTACTCCTCCAGTTCATCAGTATAATACAGTTGAAGAAATGGATACCCAGGAGGGTAAATATCCTTCCTTTTCTTTTATCATCTTTTACTTATGTTTCCACCTCTTTCCCTCCTCTTGCCCCCTCTTCTTACTCGTCTTTTCCCCCCTTCACTGATGCTCTATATATCTCTCGCTCTCTCTCTCTCTCTCCCTTCTATCTCTTACATACGCCAGCTCCCTCTTTCTCTCTCACTCGCTCACTTCTCTTCTCTTTCGCTCTTTCTCGATCTCTCCCTCACTCGCTCTTTCTCTACGTTCGCGATACCCTCCCGTCCGTCCCTTTATCATTCCAATAATTTCACTCCATTTTGTTTGTTTATAAAACGCGCGAGATTCCCTATCCACTTTTCAACCAACATGTGTATTAAGGACATTCTATTAATATCACTTTCTGGCAATGTGTCACTTTATGAATAACATTTCTATCTGTACATTCGCTGAAATATTGTGTCCTGTTTTATTCTCTCTCGGCGTGTCCCTAAGCGGAAAACATAGTTGCTTTGTAGAGATTCGTTTCCCTACTGTTATTTCTTTTAAACCAATTACAACGGAAGTTTTCTCCTCGGTCTGAAATATTACAGGATCTAACTATCAGAGTTCTTCATGCGAAGTAGTCTTCAACTGTTACGGAGAGATCAAACATAACATTGCCAAACTACTATTGTCAAATATATTTTTTTTTCTAACTTCGTGTGTGCACATGATTGGCGTTTTGGTTCAATGTAACGCAAATATGCGCATATAAGTATACCGGTATCCAAAAATAGTAGGAAACAGTGTTTGACCTTTGGGCTATGCACTTTTTGTTCCACCAAAGCAAATATCGTTAACTATAAAACCAAGGTTATACCACATCAGTAAGTAAAAGGGAAGGAAGAGAGGATTCTAGGATTACGTTTTTATTCCAATTATTATTTGTCAGTGATATTTGAAAGTTCTTTGTAATCGTCTTACGTACCATCGCATGTAAGGGTGTAGAGTTTTATGTGTAAAGTCATGGGTTAAAAATAAAATGCAAGAGAGCATAGTCATGTAGGTTGGTACTTTTCACTCACTTTGGAAGCGATCATAAACTTGCTTTTCTTTCTGATTTCAATGTGTAGAGACACCAAATGATGGTGGAGGAGATGGAAATGAAACTCGTCCTATTAATGGGGAACCTGAATTAGCTTTGATACAAGACCAAGACATGGAAGAAGGTATATACGAGATTTCTTTGTTACTTTCTTTTTCTTTCTTTATTTTGTGTTACATTTCATTATTGCATTGTCTTTGTGGTTACACTTTTTGCAAATCAAACTTTCTGCAAATTACATTATATTTTTCTCCGCTAGACGAATCAAGGTCAGAGGCGACATTCCGCCACACGGTGGAAAATGTTTCAAAGATGAAAGATTCTCAATTGTCCCATCCATGTTATGTACGTAATTTACCATGGAAGATTATGGTGATGCCACGATCGAGTCAAAGTCAAGATCGCCAACCACAAAAATCACTTGGATTTTTCCTCCAATGTAATGGAGATAGCGACTCAACTTCATGGAGCTGTTACGCCACTGCTGAATTACGCTTACTGTCGTGCAAGGAAGGACAAGAACCCTTTAGTAGAAGTAAGTTATCTTTTTTATTAATGCATTTATGACTTTTCTGTTCGAAAAGATGATTTCATTTGATCATTCGTCGATTGTCGCCCTTACTATTTTTTCTTATTAATTTAATTTCAACAAAAAGTTGGTAACTTCTAAGGAAGTCTATCGATAGTCAGTCTCAAAGTTTGAAAGTTGTCGCCGCTGTGAAATTTGTCAACATTATTAACCATTTTAGTCTTAAGCGGCGTGATCTTGCTTATTCCGCGTCGTGTCCAAAAATGCTAGTATTTTTGAAACACAAAAAAAAGAGCGATACCGCGCCACTTGTCATTTTTCAATTTCGATACAACAAAAACCTGTGGCACTCAAACGGTTAACGTAACAAAATGTAAGAATAGTAGACGCAAAGGATTCAATGGGATTTTGCATTTATTTTTACACAAGCTTGGATTCATTGTTTACAAAATGAAGTAATGTAACATTTCTAGAGTTACGTTGTTAACTTCGGAAATTAGAATTTGTGGTAACATAGGGATTATTTTGAAGTACTCCCAATTGAACTTTACTGCAGTTAACCAATTGGTAAAGTGCTTTCTATTGTATTACCTGAATGTTAGTTACGTTTTCCCTTCCATGCAACACTACAGCAAACGTTTTGAATGCAAATGTTTATGGGTAATTACCTCTGCGAGAAGTTCAGGTCCTTCTTTACAATTCGAGAAAATGAGTGTCAAATATTCTTATTTTCAATCTGCTTCATTTTTCATTTACTATTTTAAGGGAACGTGCCTACCTGAGAAGTCAAAAGAAACATGAGCTTTTAAAAATAATTTTTTAACCCTCTGCACACGCGACCCAAAAGATTATCATTTAAAACTAAGAACTTTGAGTTACACGCTATTACATTTTTTGTTCATAAGGAAATGATAAACCATCAGTATATCCAATCTTTCAAAAGCTTTTTTACACAGGCATTTTGTAGTTACCGTTCCTATCTGGAATTAAAAGCAAATTTAAAATGGACAAAAATATTTTTTATCCATATAAATTTTTTAATATTCTTGCTACACATTTTTGGGTATAAAAACTAAGCGCTTTACATTTAGACTGAATAGAAAGTGAAATGTGCAATGGACGTTTACAGCCTCTATTTAGTTTTACTTCTTTTCATGTTTATTATTTTATTAATGTTCCAGCTGTCGCTGCATTTTTGTTTGTAGGTTGTTCAATTTCGGAAATTGTATTATTATAGTTGAAGTATAATCATGATATTCATAATTTTTACTCGGTCAGAATTGAAAATTTCAATAATGTATCCATTTTTATTTCAATTTTGCTTGTCAAAAATTATTTAGGTATGTAGTTTTCAATATAATACAACGATTTTTAAATTAATTGGGGATTTTTCTACACTCCTAATTATAAATATTTCATAAAAATCTTAACTATATTTTATTTATCATTTTAATTGAAATTAAGTTAACTGATAACTAGGTTTGTGCATATATAAACCACTTTTTGGCAGATACGAATTAGTCATCAGCTGGGAATAGTGACAAAGATAAATGAGTATAATAAGCAATATACGCATAATCATAATAAACAAAACTAACCTACAAGTTCACACTATTCGGTTTAAATTTAGTGTTCTGCCAAAATTCACCAATATTAATTATACAACGTAAATTCTTGTGATAGTCGTTGCTACTTTGCCATGGAAATAATCTTTGAACAAATTATTATGGTTCTTCCAAAATCTCTAAAAACTGTAATCCTTATGAATTGTATGCAACAAATTCAGATATTTTTAAACATAAAAATATTTTATTTATGTTTTTGCTCTTTTCCTTTGTTTCAGTAAGAGATTTATATACAATATGAACAGTCAATTTTGGAATAATGTAACATTTTTATATATGTAGTAAAAACTGCAGCTGGCATATAATATGTGAGCTTGGAACTGTATTACGATTTATTATAAAGGTCTGATGCGTTTTCAAAACACTATTAAATTTGCAAATTCGTGTTTATATTTCATACCCAGGCAGGAGAATCGTATAATTGACAGAAATAGGTATCTCACAATCAGTATTAGAAATTTTCCTTCTGCTGCCGTATAATTGGTCCTTTTACTTTATTTTAAAAGGGAAATACTCTTGACTTAGTCCGTTGAATGCTGTTCTTACATTGGAAAACAATGTGATAACACCAGCTAAATACGGCGTTGAAATGTAAGAAGCAATTTCTTTAATGGTACTCATGCATATTGATTTATTAAATTGATTCATATAAATTCTAGGAATAGCTCATGTATTAAGTATTTTGCATTTTCTTCAATTTTTAACAATTCAACAGAATCTGTTTAGTTGTGCAAAGTTCTCACTTAACTCACTTTTGATAGTATTGCATAATAAAAAGAATCAGAATTTTAAAAACCCTTAAAAAAACTCCAGAATCAAACCCTGTGTTCGCTAAATGGTATAAGAAGTATTAAATTATAATTAGAAATAAGGCTTTAGAAAACTATGTAGACAATGAAAGTGTTTAACTAATACTACTTGGAGGTAGCAAAAAACCCATTTCTTCTTTCCAATGTAAACATTATACTTTCGTTAGGCATTAGGTATTAACCCTTTGACTGCTAAAGGCATATATATACGCTGTGACAAGTTCATCGATATATACGAAGGGCGCATATATGCGCCCTTAATGACTGACATCTGAATATTGCCGCATATATTGATAGTTTCGTGCAAGAGTAAACCGCAGTCAAAGGGTTAAGCTGCTATTCTTAAATTTGATTTAAACTCAACGTATATCTTTTTTGTGAGAGAATTAGGCTTTGAAATCAAACTTTCTCAACTTCATTGTTGGTTCACAATATTGATATCAGTTGACTTGAATCGCCTTATTTCTACACTGTTATCTATATCAGAAACGGGAAATAAATTTAGTTACTTAAAGAATAAATAAATTAATAATTCATTATTTTTCAATTCATTATTAATGTTTTTGTACTATTTGCTCACATTTTAGTAGAGACCTTAATTTTTTTAACGTCATGGGAATTTCAAGCAACATTGATAACCCTTTCGCATGCCAATTAAATGAAATTCGATGGGACCAAAAAGTACTGTGTATTTTTCAAGCTGATCTTTTTGTAACTTTCACAAAGAACTTATGATATTTACACTTTGATAAATATCATAATTCAATATTAACAAACCAAAATTAATGAAACAAATTTAGAGGCAATAATCAATTTTTGGATTGTCCAGTTGCTTCGCTTTTTATATTTATTTATAATTCTTCGAAAACATAGTGGAATTGAATTAACTTCAGTGGGGCTAAAACTAGATTTTTTTTTCAAATCTGTTTTATGTGTGCGCTTTTAAATAAATTTCTTCTGTTTAAATAATTACATACATAGTTTTATATGGATTTGTCTATCGTACGAAAGAGATAAGATACCCTTTTGAAGTGCCTTTTTATTTCAATGATATGTTTCTAGATGAATAATGTTTAGGGTAAAATCAACCCCACACGGTTTGAGATGGGACTTTTAATCACTTGGTTTATGGAGGGTTGAGCTCACCTGAGATCTTTTTGCAGAATGTTGCTTTTAACTAATGGATAGTATATGCGCAGGAAAATTATGCCAATTTTTTGCACTGGAATATATATGTAATTATTTCTTTTTAAGATTTGTTTTATAGTTTCCCTAAAAACGAATAAAAATTGCGTCATTTTATTTATACTAATGTTTACAAATAAGAAACGCATGATATATTACAGACATTCCATGATTCGGCATTTACTTTTTCTATAACAAGAACAATTGTTTTTAAATAAAAACGAACTAGTATTTAAACGTGATGTATGCAAATATAACCGCATTTCTTTTTGCATAAAGTATAAAATACCTTATAGTGCAAGGTATAACGAGCGACCTTGTAACGACAGTATTATAACGAGCTTACTATAATGTGAGATTGATAGTTTTCTTAATACTTTTTACAATAATGCTGATTTTTTTTTACATCTTTCACACAAAATTACTGATAGAAATTTTTATACAAAAGTCAATGAAGCTATAAATTAATGGGTTTGCATGCGGGGAAGGCAATGGGTGGTACCCCCTGTTGTATATGTGTGTAGAGAATTGTTATGCAATGTTCTACAAATACACACACTAATTTGATTAGTTACATAATTTAATTTGTTAATTTGTTATAATATTTTAACATTGTGAATATGTGCTATTTTCACTTTCACTTAATTATAATTTCATTTTTTTCAAAATATTATTGAAATACCAAGTAATAAGTAAATATATTTTTAAATTATGAATGCTTATGGGAATTTCTAGAAAATCAAATTTTTTCGTTATGATTTTCAAAAATTTTCTTATTACTCTGTTACCAATATACCTGTTACCAATATGCTTTTTAATGTATAATTTTCGCAATACTTTTCCGAACCGTTAATGGGGATAAGTCGCCTATAAAAATAAATGGCTTCTTGGCATCAATATTAGAAGTTTGGAACAAAAATAATGACAAAAGTTATAAGTTTATCAAATTCAATGGAATCCAATATTGTGTTGAAAAACAATTTTTTTTACCTACACAATTTTTACACCTACACTTTAAACCACAACAAGTTCGTTACAAAAAATATCGGCCTTAGTCAGCGTTCAATTGTAAAGATATCAAAATAAACATCAAGATCTCATCTTTAATTGCTGAAACGTAATTTTAAATAGCAAACATAGATTGCAGTATTCATAAGAATTACAACATTTTGAATTTTCTATTGGGAAATAAAACTGTGAGAATTATAAATGCAAATTCCCGTTAACATCATGAATGACTTTCATTGGGAGTGATTCATGCTCGAGAGCCATCATCGAAAACAGTATGCGCTTGGTTTTTACAAGTTTCATGATAAATGTAAATAGACTACTTTGGGTCATAAAAATGAAAAGACTTCTGTGGATTATTGTAATTGGAGTAAATCTCACTCCGAATTTTTGAAAGTTTATTCTGAACTTTACCGTCATGATGTCTAATCCTTTCTGTAATCGGTAGAATAGAAAAAATAATGTGGAGAGCATTTAACTCGTTCGAATATCGACACAATGTTACAGAAATAACATTTATACAATGAAAGGTTATTTGTTAAAACTTTATGAAATAACTTTTGGCTGTGTTTTTAGATTTTACGGAGAAATTTAAAGTTTCATTCTAATGACGTATATATACGTTCAAATTTACTGCATTCCTTAAACAATTCTCAATAAAAGCGATAAACACAATATTAAAAATGCTTTTATTTACAGAGATCCAGCATCTGTTCTACAGTAAAGAAAATGATTGGGGATTCAGCCACTTTATGACACTACAAGATGTCTTGGATCCCGAGAAAGGATATATCAAAGATGATTCTATCACACTCGAGGTGAGTTAATTTCAAAATTGTTTATTTCTTTATTTCAGTATTTTTTAGTGATGTCATAAATTACCGCATTATTAGAAGATATGATCCGAGAAACATGATACGGCTTCAAAATCAATACTTTGCTACATCTAACCTAGTAGGTTACCTTTATAGGATAATCTTAGGATTACGTAGTTGCAAATACGGTAGTTAGAGAAGCGAATAAGACGAAAGACTGCTAAATCACGTCATCTGCATATGTTTATTACGTTAAAAAAGAAGTACACTGCAATTTAGCTACCATCAAAATTAACCCGTCAAGATTATATTTACGTATTCTTTGTTTATTAATATTAGACATAAACAGCACTGATTCCTGTCTTTAAATTTCCTTAACGATTAATTTCAATGGCGTTATCGTTAGATGTCAAAATGTTATATTAGAGAGCATATATTTAACCATTATTTTATACACGTGGATTAAACACAGATATTTCTTATTTTATAAACATTAGATTCATGGTTAGAGTGTGAGTTTATGATTTCCACGTGAAATAGGAATTCTGCAAATGATAAAACATCTATAAATTTTATGAAAAGTAAATCGTATTATCGACTGATATTCGGTTCGAACATTATACATGCTTGAAATATTTATGTATGCATCTTAAGCTGTCATATCTGATGTGGAACTTTTCAATTAGTAGAATTAATTGGCAATTAAATGGTATTCGTTAGATAACGCTTTGTTTAACACTGATTCTTCCATTTACATGGTTTTTCTCACTTAAAACTATAAATTCTGTTTGCCTCCTCATCTCTTAAATATACTTCCTGAATGTATTCTTTTTCTAATGAGGAAAACTTAATTATTTTTGGTACTTTATATACTATAAATCCAAATAATATTGCGATTCAACACGTGTAATTGTTTTTGCTCTGCTTTTAATATTTTTTCTTTTCTATATTTTGTTGAGTTTGCAACCCATTACCGAGTTAACTTGCTAAGCGGGTTTCAAACCCGTCTATACATTTACGTTTATCCGCGTGAAATTATTGTTTTAATGAAGTGTTTTGTGGCCTTGCAGTAGTTGTCGGGTGGTTTCTCGTAAGCTGGAACTTACGATATTTTATTAGGTATTCCCATATTTCTTTATTTATTCCATTTATAAATTATTTCGATTAATTTCCATAACAAATCTATAAAATGTTTCAGAAGGGACATATTTGACTCTTATCTGTGTTTGTATTTTTAATGAAAATTTTCATCGGTCCTGAATCTTCCCGAACTCCAATTTTAATTTTGAGAACAAATAGTAGTCGCTTGGGGTTACGTCAAGACAAATGCGGAGGATCTAGTTACTCGCAGCACATTGTTGAATTGCTACCTTCATGGGAGTCGACATCTTCACGAGGGTATTACCGTGAACAGTTTACGGTAGTTACCTGAGTTCTCCTTAAGGATACTTTGCAATTTATTTATTTCAAAAATGTGGTACACGTATTATACAAAGATAGTAATGCTCTTCCCTTTAAAATCTATAAGTTTTTTCGGAAAATCCCAAAAACCTGTAGGTGTGATCTTCTTTTAAGACTATATTATCATTGCTGTCTTATTTTTTGGTAAACTTGGAAGACACCTTTCTACTTTGCTGCTAATTGCTTACCTTCTAATCGCCTACCTTCTAACAGTTCTTTCTTCATAATATTTATATTTTCTTTGGTAACCACTTCTGTTGACTTTCTTGACGTGGTTCCTCTTGAATAGACCCACTTGCTAAACAAAAGTGTCTTTCCCATTCTGCTACAGGTGAATGCGAAACAGTCTCCATGAACAGCATCCAGGAATTCATTAATCTCTGATCATGTTTTTCTTTTATTGTTGAAAATGACATTTCAATGTGATTCACGAGTTCAAACATTTAAAAAATTTTACCCCATTCGTTGTTTAGTCCACTAATCCTCGGTGACAGTTAGCAGGATTCCAATTAAATTTTGCCTCAAAAAAATAAAGAATCAAATGATTTCCCAATGTTGAGACTACAAATATAGTGGAATTGTTTACAGAAAAATATATATAAACCATTATTTACTGAGACATTTTTATTACTGTATTTAGACATATTCTAGACTTGTATATACGCTTTTGGTTCCGGCAAACCATAAATTTTTCGTGGTCTTGTCAGTATTCCGTATATATGGAACAAATGTATTTGAAAATGGTGGCTATAATAACAGTACTAACATAAAGTCGAATTGATTTGGTAAATTTTATTCATAAGATGCTAAAGAGTGGTTGATTAAAAGAAAGTCGATTCTAAGCAAAGTTAGAATGTTGAAAGTATTTTACACGCCAGTTGCTGTTTATAACTTGATTTAATTATATTATTACAAGGAAAAGGAGAGATTTAAAAATCTTATGCGAACAGCTCTCCTCTTCAACTTGTATTAGTTTTATTTTAAATACAAAATCAAATTAATTATGATGTAAAACTAGAAGAGATCATTTCTTTTAACACGTTCACGCCGGGGCGGATATTTACGTTTTTCCGCGTGGGGCGGGACCGCCCACGGAACAGTTAAATGTGACCCACCGGTGGGTCACGCCGCCCCACGGAACGGTCAAGTGTGACCCACCGGTCAAAATAGATTTCAGAAAGATTTAGTTGCATTCGTTGAAAATTTGATGTTCTGACAAATTACCTTCATTATATACTGCTTCTTGTTAAAATGTCGGGTTACCGTGGATCGAGCAATATGAGTTTCGAACATATATGTTATCTAAAGAACGAACTCCTCTTTTGCAGCGAGTGTTCATTGTTTCTCTATGGTTTCTTTTAATTCGAATTATTCAGTGTTGCACATGCTTTATATTGTTTCCATATATAGCGAATGCAGAAGGAATTTACGACCAGATTTGTATTTGTCACATTTTCTTACGCACAACAATTTTCGATCCGACCCTTTCCAAGATTTGATACGATCAGTGTTGCCTTTTTTTTTTTTGAAAGTACTATTTTTATTCCGTTAGGTGTGTACAATTTATGCTCATGCTTCAAGCAATTATTAACGCGAGCGATAGACTTTAATAGGATCAATATTTATTTCAACATGTCTCAACTGATTCTAAACCTATTTCATCTTGCTGGTTACGACTGAACAGAGTTTGCAAATGGAGGAAATGTATAGGAAATACAAAGCCAGACGTCTCTTATAACAGTTGAACTCTATAAACTTTGACACATAAAGGAATTCGCTAGGTAGCAAAGGAAACGTATTTTTTATATTTACAATATTTTAAAAGATAAAAGCTGAAGTATGTTGGCCGCTTTTACACTATTTTCCGGTAAATTTTGCCCGACTTTATTGGGCTTTCCTATGTTATTGAATTGAATATGCCATGCAGATGCTTAAAACTGTCTCAGGAAAAAAATGTGTCCTTTAATGGGTTAATATTATAGATGATGCTTTGTAACTTCTCAATCTACAGCGCTTTCAAAATATCTACTAACGATGTTTGAAGTTTAAAGGGGACATATAGATTGTCTTACTTCCTCTACTCATCTTTCGAGAGTTACCCTTTTGTCAGTGCTAGGAATTGCCATGAAACTTTTAACATTTATCATGTCAAACTAAAGCCAATTGTGAAAAAGAGTGTTGCAAATTAAACGTATAATAAATGGCATAGTCGATCAAAAATCTGTAGTCACATGCCGACGAATATTCATTAACAATTAGGTATGAGCCGAGTAGATTGGCATGTCTATTCATTTTACGAGGTGTTAGATTTGCAACTATGGTACTGTAGTCACATAGAATGGAACAAAATATTCCTAACTGTAAGTACAGAACATTAGAAAATGAATCCACGAAATCGAATTTTTGCCTAGCTTATCTTTTAGTTTAATTTATGTTTCATGAGTTTTCTCCATGACAGATTAATTATGTTATGAAGAAAAATTACGACATTTGAGAATGTGACTAAGTATGAATTTGACTATATTTTTTGTTCTGTTAAAGGTTTGAGATTAGTTTTTGTAAAGTACCAACACACAAGTGCCATTCGCATTTACAGTAAGCTATTCCGACAAACGAGATTTTAAAACGCGATTCTTTTGACTTATGAGACGATGGGAAAAAATATGATTGTTTTGAAAATTTAACTTTCCTGCTTTTAAAGTTCTTCTCGGATTGAATGTAGACTTTTACAACTGTTGCAATTCCCTGAAACTTGAAATTTATCAAATGGTTGTTGTCATAGAAGGGAAATTCTTTATGTAATTAGATGAGCATTATTCAAGGAAGCGAATAAGGTTAAAAGGAAGTATAATAAATTAGCTAAATGGTTCTGTCAAAACTTATGACTGTTTAAATGATATATCTAACTCTTTGCACCGATTGGTACTATTCTTAAGTGTACAAAATGACACGAACAAGGATTTAAAATTTTAATGATAATGAGGTGTTATTTAAATTACTCTTGTTTTTCATTTTTATCAAAAAACGTAAACTGTACCCAATGAGAAAGATTTTCACGCAAAAACATTTGTAAACTTAATTTCTTGCTCTTATGCTTAAACATAAATTGATGAAATACTTGTATTTAGTAAATTCTCAACTTCTTCGTTATCATAGACATTACTCTATCGATAGGGGCATTGAGTGTATAAAAAACGGAATAAAAAAATTTACTGTTATACTATATAAAGGATGTCTGTGTAATGTTTTATCGATTTTTTAACGTGGTAATAATACAACTTACTGACATTTACGTTGCACCTAGTATTCTATCTGTATGAGATGCTCTAATCTTTGAATTCCAATGCTGTCCCAATTGTATTTACATTCCTTTGCAGTAAAATTTTCTATTTCATGTATAAACATATTCCAAGAGTGGTTATAAACGACAGTAATAATTTGTTTCTTTTTCCGTTTTTTCGTATGCTCACCATTTGCGGGCAAAATGCTGGTCTATAACTTCTTTTAAATGTCGCTTTGGAATACTACGCGCAGACTTGATAGCGCGAAGTAATTTTGATGAATGAAAATACAAACTCTCATGAATATAAAAATTCAATATGTCTTTTCTTAGGAGTTACAGTAATTCACTTAAGGCTCTGGGACAGGTTCTCTGAAATGCGAATATGTAGAATGTACAAGACAAGAACTATTTATAACAAATTAAAACAAGGATAGATCTACAGTTATTTAAAATAGATTAAGAATAAAATAAAAGAACATAAATTGACGAATAAATTAATTAGAATTCATAGAAGAATACCGAAATGTATATAATTATAGAAATGTTAAGCAAAAGATGACGTTGACAGTAGTTTTTTAGCTTTAAAAAGTCGTTGCCTTTTGCATCAGTTAGCCACGTTTCAGGCATGCAAATGATATGAAAATCTGCAGCCGTGAATGAAAGGCTAAACCGTTTATTGTGTTCAATCGATGATTGATAATTAACATCACAGACGCAACGATTTTTTTAGCGATCACGAAGACATCCGTAATAAATTTTCCTGACCTTTTTGCTAATTTTTTGCTTAACCTCTTAACCGGGGATGGCGAATTAGCTCGTTATTGAAAAATGCTTCTCCAGTGCGTAGGACGAGTTAACTGCCTCCGATTATGGAGAGGCGAATAAAGTCATTTCGAATTTTGAAAATGCTTGAAATCGAACATCAGACATTAATCAAATTGCTAACAAGAGAGGCAGAAGATCCACCGAAGATAAATGAATTGCTCGGCGCAAGAATGAGCAAAACAATTACTCTTTGGGCGAGAGATCATTAAGCATGAACCGCAGTAAGTCAAGTCAACGGGAAAGGTTACCAAAGAAATCATTAATATGTCGAAGAAAGAAGGGGTATTGGCAGGCAGACGGATAATTACCAAGAAATTGGTAGTAAACAGGGCTCTATACAAAATGTTAATGGTTTATTAAGCGCTCTTGTCTTTCTTAAGCGTGGTTCCACACAGGTACCACGATTTTTGTGGAAAGCCTGCAAAAATTTTAATACGAATGAATTTGAACGTAAAAGTTATTATTTTAATTAAATGGTCACTTTACTTCATCAATAAAAAATTTTTTTATCATATTACGGTATTTTACATTTAAATAAGTAAATCACGGAAAGGGGTGGATTCCTATAAAAAGCGTTCGTTAATTCTTTAATCTCCGATGAATTTCACCCTTATTTTATGAAAATTTTAATAATAACGCGATACTAAAGTTTAGGTATTTAAAATATCTACTCGACTGAATGAGTTTTGACAAAACACATATTTTGTTCTTAGATTTTTTTTACTTCGTACCGATACTTTTGTTTTATTGTTGCTTATATAGACTCACGAAGGATTATATCACCAGTAAACTTGAATATACTGGTCTTCTGTTCTTGAAAATTAATACCCAATGGTTCTTTTAATTTGCACCCCTGTTTTTCTCCTTTCTTCATTTCTACTTGTTCTTCATGTAGATCGTATACATATCTATTTTCCGTTCCTTCGGCGTTCCTTCTGACCGCAGGCTGATAATCTGCTAATCTTTTAGTTCTGACCCCTTTTAGTATCGCTTGTGTATAATTTCGATATAAATCTTTAAAGTTTCTACATTTGAAGAATCTCTTTAGTTTTCTAAAATTCAATTAAGGTTTTATTGTTATCAAGTAGTCATTAATATTAACAGCAAACCCGTGGGATAATCTGTTCATCAATTTCTGAATCCTTTTATAATTTAAGTAGTACCATCCCTTACTTATCTGTTGGCATTTTCAATGGGTGCACCTTCCGTTGCTAGCTTTGGAACAGGGTGTCAGTTATCCCTGCTTTATCCTCATCGCGGCATTCTGTGAATCGAGTATCTTTTTCATTTTATTTTCTCCGATTGTATCCGGAGTATATAACAATATTTCGTCGAATTAATTTGAATCTTACCATAATTAGTATTTTGCTGATATCAAGATAACTTTTGCCTCGTTGGTTGATCTTCTTACTCGTGATAAGTTCTATTCCAATAATTCTAGATTTCAGTATTGTATGTCTGGCTCTGCAGTTCCCACTGTAGAAGTCTTTTTCGTGCATATATTATATTTCCACCTTTTTCTCATTTACTGCTACTCGGTCTGCCTTTTCATTTTCACTTCAAAGTTTTCGTGTTTTCAAGACTGTCTGAAACTCTTGATATTCCACGCTCCGACTGGAAGAATGTTATTTTTGTGGAACAGTTTCTATTTGGTAACATCTCCGCAAGTAATCCTCATTCGGGTACCCGATTAGAGGAGTATTTTACGCGTGGAATATTTTACGTCTGAAGATACCATCATGATTTGCATAGAAAATTCACGAAATTGTATGCACGTGAAGACAATAATGTTGTGGCTTCTCGTTGCCTTCCACGTTGCAGTTAAAAATAAAAGTGAAAATAAATGTTAAGTTTATGTTGCCATACAGATCTCCTTCCTTTCTGCTGACATGACTACTGAAACAGAACCCACCCGTTGTGATTATATTAGTTCGGCTTCTTAGGTTATTAAAACACAATATTAATGTTCACTTACCTGATGTAAATAAATATGAAAATTATCAGTGTCACTGGAATTATGTCAAGGTGGAAACCTATTCGTAAAAATTGATAATTATAGTTTTTTAAAGTGTAATTGCGAGACTTACTTGATAATTTCAATTTTCATAAAAAATCATGGAAACACTATAAATTTTATTATTTGAGTTGACCATTTAATTGTTTCTGCGCTGCTGTCAGTGTAGGTATTGCTATTTATTTAGAGGGTTAAAATCTCAATCAGAAAAAAACAGTTCTGTTCCCAAGTATTTATCTTGTTCCGATACTCTTTATAAATTTCAAAAATCTCTCAGCTCATTGTTTGAAAATTAATTTAAGTATAAAACAATATAGTCTATCTTGCAACTGTCGGTGCACAATGGAAAGTTGATTTAGTTTATATAACAAAGACAAGATTAACTTTTAAAAAATCGAAATATACCTTTCATCAATTAATCGATATTATTATTCCCATTCATATTAAGGTTCTAAGAGTTTCGATAAGTTAATTATTAAGATATTCGCCATTTACATAAATACAAATTCAATTATGTATACTAACAATTCTGCGTCTTGCGATTAAATATATATTTCATCGGAAATTTTGTTACCATATTGATAATATTCTGTAATTTACAAAAAGTGTTAGAAATCTTAGAAAATTATGTATAGTAGTTGTGCAAAATCATGAAAATTTAAGATGAAAAATAATCTTATTGTTAGCTGCTACGCTTAATATGCATATGATACGTTTTGATTAATATTTAAATAATGTGCTTAATATTCATTTCCATAGGTTCACGTACAGGCAGATGCTCCACACGGTGTCAGCTGGGACAGTAAAAAGCACACAGGATTTGTTGGCTTGAAAAATCAAGGTGCTACGTGTTATATGAACTCCTTACTTCAGACATTGTATTTCACAAATCAGGTAATTATATATTCTTGCGTTCACAAGGAATTAAGAGCACGAAGAACTGAAGAGAAACGCATTGTTTCGTACAATCTTATAGTCATTTTATTTTTTGTAACGTGTTTTAATTCTATCCTGACATGTAAAAGTAAGCTGACCAACATTTCCGATCCATTTCACAAACATGTTGCGAAGAAAGAAATAGAAAAGGATAAATTTCAATTTAGGTGTTTATATTTTAACATTTAAAAGGTTTTGTGTATATGAATGTTATCTAAGAACTTTTATGTCAATATTTTCCGCAATTAATAACATTATCGTGTGAAGAAAAAAATATTCTATAATAAGAAGTTCGAACAAAAATATCTTCATTATGACACTCTAATAGTAATTGGTGTTGTAATGCAAAGTGTCTTGGTGGTTTCTAGTGTTTGTTGTATTACTGAAAAGGGGTAAACACATTTCGTGAAAGTTTGATTATTTTTTATATTAATTTATGTCTTTCCCCGTTTTTTAAAAGAAAGAACTTATTCGGTTAAACCAATAAATTACATTGCCAAAATATTATATTACAATAATCTTATTTTGCAAAGTTACAAGAAATGATATATAGTGATTTGGCGTTTTTCAGAACATTAACAAATGTTCAACGTCACCCGAATATGGGCGACACGGCAGTCAAAATGTTTAAAGGCGGTATAATTTTGGAAACAAAAAGTATAACCCATTTACTTAGTTTATATTTTTCCAATGATACTATTTTCCAGATTTTAATGATTAAAAGGCACTGAATACTCTAAATAATAAAGTTAAAATGAAGATAGAGGTCGCAATTTCGGCATTCTTTAAATCTTAATTCAAACAATTTTTAGTTTTTCCATCGTCAACGCAGTGTTTATAGCACATTCCAATTTTATGAAAATTAAAAGCATTCACATTTGCTAAATTTAGCACGGAGTTATTCATGCCGCAACATATCTTTTTAAAGCTTACGAGTTTCTCTAGAAAAGTAATAATAATATAGAAATATTACGACGTAGTTCATTTTGTGGTCTTTGAAATATTTTAACATGTAAATTCAAAAACTTTTAATGGTAGGAAAAAATCATTCTTAAAGTATGTTTACTAGGAAGTTTCCGAAGCGTAACTATCTTTGAGTTATGAATATTATTTTTTTTAAAGGGTGCAATGGGATTATATATTATAATGTTAGATATTTATTTTGTAATTCAGATTCAACGTCTGTTAATCAACATTTATTTATCTGTAATTGCAGCTACGCAAAGCTGTGTATAAAATGCCAACAGAGAGCGATGATTCCAGCAAAAGCGTTGCATTAGCTTTACAACGAGTTTTTCACGAATTACAATTCTGTGATAAACCTGTTGGCACAAAAAAACTCACTAAAAGCTTTGGCTGGGAAACGTTAGATTCCTTTATGCAGCATGATGTGCAGGAATTTTTACGTGTGGTAAGGATCTTTAATATATCTTCACGAATTAATGTTTTCATTGATTCATTCAATAAATCAGTGAATGTAATTAGATTTTATAAAACACTTGTACATCTACAAAATTTACCTTATTATTTTTTACTTCATCAGAAATGGTCGAGAAATAGATTATCAAAAATATACTGTTCTGTTTAGGACTTTTAGGTTTAAAATTACATGTTCCGAATATTCGTATTTCTAAAATAAATTTTCGTATATAATATTTTTTCGTTACTGCCATTTAAGATATTACATTTAGTTCTGTGAAGCATGTATTTCGAACGAAAAAATGGCTACATTGAATTACTCTTGGCTTAAAAATGTCTTGTAAGTAATAATTACTGTATTCTTACAGTTACTTGACAAGTTGGAAAGTAAGATGAAAGGAACATGTGTCGAAGGTACAGTGCCAAACTTATTCGAAGGAAAGATGATGTCGTACATCAAGTGTAAAGACATAGATTACAAATCAACCAGGGTCGAAACGTTTTACGACATTCAGTTGAATATTAAGGGCAAAAAGAATAGTGAGTTAACACGTATAATTAATTATAACTGCAGAGTGAACGTAAGAAGAGTTGGAAATTATGAATGGTTTTTAAGTATTCTTAAAAAAAATGAAATTGTGTTGAAAAATTGTATTGAATCTATAGCTAATCGTTCTTTTTCTACACTTCACTCTCTAAATGTTCACCTGAATTATCTTTTAGTATATGAATCTTTCGACGATTACACACGCACGGAAAGTCTCGACGGTGACAACAAATACGACGCTGGAGAACACGGTTTACAAGATGCTGAAAAAGGAGTTATCTTTAGATCCTTTCCACCAGTTTTACATTTACATCTCATGCGATTTCAGTATGATCCAGTAACAGACTGTTCTGTTAAATTCAACGACAGGTTTGTTTTTATTTTCATTAATTTGTTAAATATATTTTATTCGATCAAGTATTTTTTGATAACTGTATCATTTATTTTCTTCTAGATTCGAATTCTTCGAGAAAATCAATTTAAGTAAATATTTACAAGGTGATAAAACTGAAAATGCAGAATATACCTTACACGCGGTTTTAGTTCACAGTGGAGACAATCACGGCGGACATTATGTTGTATTTATCAATCCTGCAGGAGATGGCAAAGTAAGTGATCTAACGTAACTCTGGAAGAAGGTAGCGTACTCGGATGAACAATTGGTCTTAAATGCCCCAGAGATGTGGTATATGTTTACTTTAATTGAAGAATGTAATTAAAAGGAAAGGTGAGCCTCTTCCGTCGTAATACCGATTTCAGGAGTATTTTGGAAAAATTTCCATTGAAACCGAATACTGATTTAGTATTTTTATAATTTCTTTGAAAACTCTCTTATATAACAATTCTTCACAATATAAGGCATACTTTCAAAATTGTCGGTTTTAAAATTGAGAAATGTTGTACAGAACTGTACAAATACAGTGAGCAAACAAGGCGAATAATTAGCAAAAGCTTAATGCTTTTGTCTCACTTTGAAGTCTGGTACACAAATTTAAAATAAGAAATGACTTTACTATAATAAGCGCTGCTTGCTATTATCGACACGATTTTTCTAAAGACCCCTGGCACTCAAACGGCTATGATAAAAATGTGATTCCGTCTTATTCACTTTTGGTGAAATGAAGGTTTTACCACAAATGTTTTATGATAAATGTTGGGGGAAAAGGGAGTGAGGGAGAAATATTCCTCTCATATTTTTCTCATTAAGTTATCTCTTTCACAGTGGTGCAAATTTGACGACGACGTGGTGTCACGGTGCTCGAAACAAGAAGCCATTGAGCATAACTATGGTGGACAAGACGAGGATATTTCAATAACCGTGAAGCATTGCACCAACGCATACATGTTAGTCTACATAAAGGATTCCGAATTGGAGAAAGTTCTTCAAGAAGTTAAAGAAGAGGACATACCTCAAGAGGTCAGAAACGTCCTACAAAGAGAGCTTTCCCAGGAGTTAAATGATGAACGTGACAAAGACACGACTGACTCGAACAAAGACTCTCATAATGAAACTACTGTTCTTCGTCCGTGTCCACAAAATCCTCGAAATCCAAATCTTTACATTCATGATTTCTAACTAATGGATGACTGTTTATTAAAACTATCCTTGGGACAATTTGTAAATTCCCTCCTTATAGTGTCTCGATGATGATCTGAACAAGTAAAGCGCATATCGCGCTAAGTTTAAATTCTATGTATTGAACAATCCTTTAAATGTTTAACAATCTCTTCATCGAGAAAAAACTATTTTCTTGTGCTTCCTTCTTGGAATTTTAAAGAAGAGTGATCGAAATATTAACGTTTACGGTTTTTTTTTCACTGCATCCTTAAAATTTGTTTTGTTTTGGGATGTTTGCATTTATTTCTTTCTACCTCCCTTTCGTTCTTCCGTTTAAATATAGTAATTTACTTTCAGTAACGCGAATAGACGTGTGGAGGGTACAAATACATAATTAATTTATTACATTTTTTTTGCTGCTGTGCTTTCTTTTTTAAACAAAAGAGTTTTTTTTCGATCGCTCAGTACATTGTTATACCAAGAAATACACAGGTCGCATTTTGAATAGTCATGTCTTATAATTATACTCACAACTACTTTTTTCAAAATGAATATATCTTTTTTAATATTTTAGAAAAAACGACTTTGCCTTTATCGATGAATAAATTAATAATTACATGTGAAAAAAACGGAAACGAAAATTAATTAATGTAATGTATATGAAAATTTCGAGGATTTTGTGTATAAATAAAAAAATGTGGATGAATTGGGTTCACGACTGACGTTGAATTTATTGACTGACTCGTTATTTAATTTAAGACGATGTGCACACTAATCATTGTTGGCAATTTTTGACAATTAGGAATTCCCGTATAACTACATCGTGATTAGTTATTTTGGAGTCTCCTAAAGGGAAGAGGGTTTTGAAAAAGAGTGTTAATGGCAATGAAAAGAAAAAAGGGATCGTATAGAAATGGAGTACACATTTGATATCTCGATAATTGTATAATACTGAATCAAGTGAAGGAAGAAAAAGAAGTATTTGTAGATGCATAATAATGAACTTGAATGTGGGTGGATGAATATTAGTGAGGGATTGAATCAGTAGTGAGTCAAGAGTAATATTTATGAATACAAATCTTTAAAAAGTGAATTTCAATTGACAAAGAACCGAAGAATCCGTTTTTTTTTTTCCTTCAAAATATATTCTTAGGCGTAAAACGCGCTTCTACACGATACAAAAATAACAAAAAAGTGATTTTAGGAAAATATTAAACGCGCGCGGTAAATGTAAAGGGAAAGAATAACAAACTTAGTAATTTCTTTTCTCTTTGTTCGGTAACAACAGCTTCCTTCGTGTCTTCTAAAACTGTGTTATTATTTAGAGGAAGTAAAAACGGGCTGCACTGTGAAGATTTGAACAAAAGAAGCAGTTTCGTTCCTTTCGTTGGAGGGGTGGGAGGGGGGGGGGGGGGGGGGGGGGTGAAAATTAATAATTATTTAAGTTTTAACCGTAGAAGAGAAAAGTGGCTTTAATTTTAGACTTTAAATCTTCTTAAAGAGTAATTGAAATTTGATTTAAAAACGAAAAGGATTTAAAAAAGATTCTTTCAGTGTTGATAGTGAAATATACAATTATTAACAGATGCTTATCTATTTATTTGTTGTTACATAATTAATAAATAGAAAAAGGAATACAAAAATATCGATTCATATAGAATAAATAATTTATGATAGCTGTAATAACGCGAGATAAGAAAAAAAACCCTTTAAATGGCTACACCACTATTTTATATATAATATATCTATATTAAAGAGAAAGATCGAGATGATGGTGATGATGGCGATGACGAATATAATAAAAGCTGTTGAGTACTCTAGAAGAAGTTCTGCACTACTAATATGGCCCGCTACGATTATCTATTTTTCTTTCTGTTTTTTTACTTTCTTTCATCAACTATTATATAACTGAACAGCAGCATCTTCATTCAACGAACTTGTATCGCCGTCAAGCAAAAACGAAATGAAAACTATTATTTTTTATTACAAAAATAGTATTTGATGAAACCACGTTAAAGTAACTTGCTTTTGAGATTTTGTTTTTCCACCACTAATGTATCTGTATACAACCGAATTGAAATGTACAGAATTCATTCCCTCGTGCAAGAAGACGTATGAATAAGGACTTTGTTTACTACCGAATAATTTTCATTTTGTAATTGCTTGACCCGGTAGTCGGTATAGCGGCAGATGAACAAAATTAAAATTATTTGACTGTAATCAAAGAAACGAAGAGTGACGTTGGTGCTCTCTAAGTTTCAGCTATCTTACAATCTCGAATCTCAAGACAAAAAAAGATGAGAGAAACATGTAATATGGCTCTTTTGATGATTTTTCTTTTTCCAAAATTGAGAATTAAAAATGAAGTTAAATAATTAAGAGACTCGAGGCAAAAAGATGCTTTTCATAAAAATCGAGTTTTCTGATATACAATAAATAATTTTAATTTTGTTGGTCTAGCTGTCGGAGAGGCTGCAAGAGGAGAAGAGGTTGGAACAAATAAGAAGAAAGGAGAGAAACGAAGCATACTTGTATATGACTGTTAACGTCCTTCTCGAGGACAGCTTTGATGGTCATCAAGGAAACGATCTCTACGATCCAGAACGTGCTCCATGTCGCATTTTTCGCGTGAAAAAACAGTGTCCATTACAAGAGTTCATTGAACTTCTTAGCGACAGTTTGGTAAGTTCAAAACTATTTTTCACTGCTTCTTAATTGGTAAGTAATTTCTTAGCAGACTTTTAGTGACTCGTGACGTTGGCATAATTTTTGGTTGGCTTTTTGCAGAAATATCCAGTTGAGCAAGTACGAATTTGGCCATTCAGTATACGTTCCAATCAGACATGCAGACCTACATTGATCGAATTGGATGCCGATCTTCAAAAGTCCATGATAGAATGCTCCGAAAATTCAAATCCTTGGAATGTATTCGTTGAACTTGTACCACCTGATTCTGGATTAGCAGCACTGCCGTCCTTTGATAAAGACACGGATGTTTTATTATTTTTTAAATTGTATGACCCGAAAAACAAGAAAATTCATTATTGTGGGCATCATTATATGCCAGTTACGGCCAAAGTCCGTGAGTAAATCCTACAATTTTTCATAAATTCCAACAATTATCTTTATAATTATTTACTAATTGTTTACCAAATAATACAAATACGTATAACATGCTGCATAAACATTCACTTGCAAGTGTAAGTGTTAGCGAACAAAACTTGGGAAAGACTACCTACATTTAACGGAATCTTCTTTTGAAAGAGTGTGTGATACTACTGCTTTGACGAAAGTGAAAGACTTAAACGACTGTCTTTTTCTTACAGAGGAACTCATACCCATTTTGAATGAAAGAGCAGGATTCCCTCCAGACACGGAACTCGCACTCTATGAAGAGATAAAACCAAATATGGTGGAAAAAATAGAGAATTTAACGGAACCCTTGGAAAAAGTATTGGAAGAACTCATGGATGGGGATATTATCGTTTTCCAAAAAGAAGAAAGAGACCACGACATTTACGAATTACCAACCTGCCGAGATTATTTTAAGTTAGTATAAAGAGATTAGTAATTTAATTTGGTAACAACAAAATAATAACATGCATTTAATTTAACCTTTTTATTTACACTGTCCAAATTGAAATAAACGATAACTGTGTTTTTTTTTTTTTTTTTTTTTTTCATTTCAGAGATCTGTTTTATAGAGTAGAAGTAACTTTTTGTGACAAAACTATACCAAACGATCCTGGCTTCACAATGGAGCTCTCACAGCGAATGACGTATGATCAGATGGCGAAAGCAGTAGCGCAAAGAGTTGAAACAGATCCATATCTCTTACAATTTTTCAAATGCCAGAAGTAAGTCAATTTTATTCCCCGCTGCTAATATTCAGATTTGAATATCTTCGTCATTTCTTCACAGAAGTTGTATGTTTAAAAGCCTACCAACCAACAAAATTACTTATTAATTTCTCAATTTACTAGCAAACCCATAGCAGTTTGAATTCTGAATGTCAAAAGATATGATTGCGCTATCGAAAAGATGTTGATCGAAATACGTCGCATAAATCATTAAATTTCGTGGTTTATTTTTATTCCTTGCAGCTATAAGGATTCACCAGGACACGCATTAAAATGTACATTTGACGGTACGCTAAAAGAACTCGTTAACTTTTGTAAACCCAAAACAAAGAAGATATTCTACCAACAGCTAAGTATTCGAGTTAATGAATTGGAAAACAAAAAACAATTCAAATGTATATGGGTTGGTCCACAACTCAAAGAAGAAAAGGAAATTATTTTGTATCCAAATAAAAATGGCACAGTTGCAACTTTGTTGGAAGAAGCTAAAAAACAAGTGGAGCTTTCGGAAAACGGTTCGGGAAAATTAAGGATACTGGAGGTTAACGGCAACAAAATTACATTTGGTCCAAAAGAAGACGTGCAATTAGAATCGTTGAATACGGGACCGAAGACGTATAGGATAGAAGAAATTCCAAAGGATGAATTAAACTTGGCGGATGACGAAATGTTAGTTCCTGTTGCGCATTTTCACAAAGAGATATTCGCGACATTTGGTATACCTTTCCTCTTCAAATTAAAACATGTGAGTATTGAAATTGGAATTAATTTCAGCTATTTAGATGTAATTGGAAGTTTTTTCTGATGATAAGAGCAACAAAAAAATGTTTTAATCTCTAAATATAAAATATCGCCGATCATTTGTCAATAATACACGAAAAATTAGTTTCTAATGCAGCAATACGTAGTTTTCGACAGCTAAAAGAGATTTTTGCAACTGATCATTATAATTAAATGAAACACAAATTTATGAATAATTATTATTGAAGGTAGAAGTTCTACAATAATGCACATTTAAATTTATTAGAGTGCTAAAAGTCACTTTCAAGGTAAATTTAATGCACTAGCTGATAAAAGAAATGGGTTGTAATACGATTATGGTGCTAAAGTAGATCGTGTATCCGTATTTAATTTCATTCACGACTACGCGTTCAATTTAGAATCCTTCTGTCATTCTATTTTGTAAACGAGGTGCTTATGCTGCACTGCGGTATTCAAAGTAAAGATTTTATAACTTTGCATTTTTTATGGCGCAAAACAATTTTAAACCGAAGTATACAATTGGATGTTCACTGTAAAATTATTTCAACTTCAACATAATGAATTCATTTAATCTATTTTTAATACAGCAAATGATTTTGTAAAAACGCAAATTTAAACAAATTTCACTGAACTGTCCCCGCTATTGCTTTATCCTACTGAAAAAACCACTAAATCCAATTTTCTTGAATTCAATTTAAATCACTTGCGGTGGCAAGAAATTCACGGAAAACTGTACCAGAACCGTCTTGTATTTCGGGAACAAGTGCATAACGACGTGCATACCACGTCGTTGGCGATCCTGCGACAAAAGCATAACGGCGTGCGTGGCACGTCTTTCCACCGCAAGTGGTTAAACCCAAATATTTAAATTTCAGGGTGAACCGTTCCCAAAGATGAAGGAGAGGCTGATGAAAAAATTAGGCGTCCAGGAAAAAGAATTTGAAAAGGTAAGCATTCTATTTACATGTATTTTGATCCCAAATGAGAATTCATAAAAAAAAACTTTAAAGTTTAAGTTCGCGGTGGTTACAATGGGAAAGCCACAATTTATCGTCGATTCGCCGGACTACGTAATCGATCTTGCAGACTTTCGTTCTCATCACAATCAGAGTAAGTTTTTAACCGCAAACCTTCTATTTCTCGTTTCTCGTTAAATATAATATACAATTTAGGTAAAATGTTATCCCATAAGAAACCCGTGGTTTTGAGAAATGAATTTGACCAAAGCATAATTTTTGTAGTTTTCCACTCAGGCAATGCGTCGCAGAAACCTTGGCTTGGTCTGGATCATGTGAACAAAGCGCCAAAGCGCTCCCGCATCAACTACCTCGAAAAGGCCATTAAGATTTACAACTAAATCAATTACATTCGCGCTGTAAGGGAGCGTATGCAAATTATTTAAAAGAAATTACGAAAGGAAATAAATCGAATCTTCTGAGCAGAAACACATCGGAAAAAGGCGAGAATTGAGAATGATTAGATCGTCACACACGTATTACACACATAATTTATACGACTCTTTGTATAGTAGAAAACAAGCGACTTCTGATCACACGTGTATGAGAAATGAATTGAAGGGAAAACAAAAAGCTAATGCATCGGTGCATTTGATTATTCGGCAAGTTAACTAGCGTGATTTCAAAGTAATATTATTATTATTATAATTATTATTATTATTATTAGCGTGATATCGAAAAAAAAGGATTACGAAATGGGAATAAAAATGCGAGCTTTGTATACGATGGATATGATGAGACTGCAGCGAACTTACGACGATGCTTCCTGGCATCTTGGAGATCAAATCATAACATTATTTTCTTCTCCATGAATCGCCAAAGATTTTACGTGTACATGCTGGAAAATTCCGAGATTGCGAAAAGAAATCAACGGTAATCGGAGTTGTAAATTAGTATTAGTTATTTTTTTTTCTCTGAGGATAACTTATATCCGCAACTAATCATGGAACCTACGTAATATCGTCGAATTGTATAAATAAAGACAAATGTTGAAAACAAAAGCAAAATAGTGAAAACACTTTTTCATAGCAAGTATTTCACCACGTGAAATCTTTGCGCAACGTGATATGAAACTCAGATTGGAATATACGTTACAGAATATTATCCACCTTTTTGCAATACGGTTGTCACATTACTTGATGATGCTCGATTCGTTCTTCTTAGGATCAATCGGTTGATTTATTTCTCTAAGGGGCATTTCCGAACGAAAATGTTGATTAAATATTAGGAACACCATACTTGAATGGACTGAAAGATTTGTACAGAGTTTACGCTAAAACACCAAGGTGAGATACCATAAAATAATTCTAGATGCACGTTTACCTTAACAGTACATCTATAAAAAAAAAAAGTTAATCATAGAAATGGATTAATAGCTTTGTAAAATTGAGTTCTAATGATTCTTTTGACTCATTTGGGATTTCAAACGAATCGTCATGTAAATTGCTAATGAAAAGAATCTCTAAAATAATGATTGCAAAACGCTTATCTAGTTTATATTTTTGTGACATTTTACAATGTTGAATTTAAAATTTTTTAACGAAGCCCAGTAAACGTATTCGTAGCAATTTTCCGCAAAGCAAATTACAGAAATGATTTTAAACTTTGTGTCCCATTATTTAACAATCCGAGCAGTTATGTACTTTGTGTTTTTCTACTTGCATGACATACAATGATATAAAACATACACCATAGTCGCTTGAAATAAAGCGAATCTTTAACGTTTCTTATTACACGGTATTCAACCCCCTCAAGAATGAGGAGGTTGAATACCAGTGATCAAGTTTACCATTTTATACCCAAGGCACCTTTCCAAATACATATCTGTAAGATTGTCTGGATTAAGTTTCTTAATTTCATTTGTAATCCGTGTATTATTCGAAAATCGTATTATTACCAAAGTCACGGAAATTTCATATGCTTCGAAAGGCTTTCAGCGCTTGCAATGACAGAGATAAGCCCCAAAAGGTAGAGGGGATAAGCAAGATAACTTTCTTTCGCGTTGTCGAAATAAACCGAGAATACTAATAATAATAATTCTCGAGATAATATAATAACTAAATTAAATAAGTACCTGCGATAATTCCTTGAACACAGACTGATGACAATGGTGAAAAAGCAGCTGACAAAAATGTAGCAAATGCAAATTAAAAAAAATTTTTTTAGCAAAGTCTCTCAAGAGAGGTTTTGCTAAAAAATCAAATGCAACGGTGAATTAAACTTCGAAATTTTACCTATGAAGTTTTCGAGCAGCTACCAGAATTCACCCAAGTATATTTTGAGTCAGGAACGAAATTTAGGTACAAAAGGGGAAGATTGCAAGCTTATTAATTAGAAAATCAGAAAAAATAATCTCACGCAGAGTAAAATAAAATAATATTACATTACAATACTCTGAATGAATTGAACTGCTTGGGTGCAAAATGTGTAGAATCATGACGGCGCGCTTCTATCGTTTTAAAGATTGATTGCTTCGCAAATTTTTAATACTAATTTTTGAAGATTACGGTATAAATATTTTTATATGAAATTAATTGTGCAAAGGGCTCGAAATTTGCAGAGGCGAGTAACAACATCCTAATTCTCCGTTGTATTACTTGGTCGTGCTATACCAGCTGAGGATTATTCAATTAAAATAACTTGGAAAATGCGACACATCTCAAACCGCTCAGACATATTCATTTTTCGTTAGATATATTTTTATTACAAAAAATGCTGAATCGTCTAAGTTAATAAGTCTCTCCTAAGGGATCAACCAATAATGTAAAGTATTCATCTGTTATTTTCAAAGAATTTATTGATAACGTCTATGGCACTGGCAATACTAGTGAGCCTCGACTTGAAAGAAAGCTATGGAAAGAGTAACATAATTTCCTTTTCATTATTTCTGTATTCTGTTAATAAAGCTGATAGTATAAGGAAAGTCTCTCACTTATCCCCTACGCTTTTGTTTTGATTATTCTTTTGGTAGCATTCTACCTAACTTTTGATTTACGGGTATCTTCCCAAAAAAAAGAGAAAAATTTTTAAAAATTTTGTAACTCGGTAGTATACAAAATCTCCGAGGATTGCGTATTAATTGGCACATTTTTCGCAAAACGTTTGGAGAACAAACAAAATGTATTTATTTTTCTATAACTTGTGTTCTAACACATGGAATATTCCTATACTTTGAAATTTTTTGGATCATTACGTGTCCATTTGTAATCGAAATATCGGAAAATAAGTATGATTGTACAATCTTTACTTATGCGAAAATTTATTTAACTCCCACGTCTTGTTGTACTTTATTATTACTAAATTAAATGCAGCTTCGGATAGCGATGGATTTGTGTCGATAAAATATAAACTTGGACAATTGTGCCCATAATTATGAAAGTGGTCTAAGTCAAGATTTGAAAAAGATGAGATTTTCGGTTATCTCGCATCATTTTATCTTGCAATACATTTTTTTCTTTATTAATCAAGACCAATAAAACTGCAACTTTCAATGTTGCAGAATGTAAAAACATTTTTTATTTTATTTAAAACAAATGCTTTAAAATTATCAACACAAAAAAATATGACTTAGACCACTTTCGTAATTATGGGCACAATTTAGAAAATCGAGAAAATGGATTATACCAGTGTATTCAATGCATGTTAGGCGTACCCAAAGAGTTGTACTCTTAGGATATGATATTCCTTGCGTATGATCATTTAGTCTCAAGTCCGAGCTTTTTGTTGTATGACATTTTGAAATCTACGCGATACTCTTGTATTGAGAAAATTAATTAGTGCCAGGCAAATCTTTGTCCGAGCTTAAAATTGTTATACCACGTAGTAAAAGTTAAAATTGTTTATTGCATTTGAAATAATTCCGTTTATAGTATTAAACAATCTTTGGAAAGTAACAAAATGTCTATTTGGTACTAAAGTACTTTGGATTTAATAGTTTAAATCAAATTCTTAATGAAATCGGTCATTAATGTACTGCAATCAGTATGAAGATTGAAATTTCACAAAAAATATGATTGATGAGTAATTTTTTTTGATAATATCAATTTATTTCTCTTCACAGTAGATTATTTCTTTGGGGTTGATTTGTTGGGGTATCGCAAAATTTTCTTGCTCCATAAAACAAATTCATGCATTTGAAAAGTTTCGAAATAAATTCTTTCCCCTCTGTGCAATGAATATTATTATTTCTAAAAAGTTGGGTAATGCTTTTTCAACATTTTCTCACCGAAGTCAATTCCATCAAGGCTTAAGTAAAACACTCGTCTTTTCATTTGTACCAAAACTATTCAAAGCTGTTGCAGCACTATCTGAAAATGTGAAAAGCGAGAGATTATTGTAATTGAATGAAAAAATAAGGATTCACACGTAATTATTTAATATCGCTCTTGGTAGTATGGAAAACGCAATAATATAAGCTGTCAATCTTTCTTTTTCCCTATTTCTGACATGTTTGCTTGAAAAGTACGTGTTATGGCATACAGCCTGCCAAGACAGACTACGGGTTACTATTTAAAAAAATTTATTTAATAAAATTACATGGGCAAAATATTAAACAACTGATTGTAAAATTATATTTGTCACAGTAATCTGGGGTCAGTATATGAGAACATGGCCGGATTAGCGCTTAAAGTTGCAGCGAAGAATGTTGCCAATGACATCCAATACTTTATTGTTTATATCTTCGTTTTAAGATTATTATTTGTTTCTACAGTTTGGCATTAACATTTACACGACTTTACGTGTTAAATAAAAATAAATCCAATACAATCAACGATTTACCTAGCGTAACGCAATGAGCATATATTTAAATTAATGGTTCTAATGGTGTCAAAGAAATTATTGTACCAATGTAACAAAAAAGAATCATTGAACAAAATATCGAGTTATCTTAAACTATTTCCCACCGGACGAGAGGATCTTCCTGGTTCTCATTATGTCTCTGTCATCAGGCAAAATTCATATGGCCAACAATGTGTCGAGTGAACAAAAATTATTAATCCAAAAAAGGATTGATAATTGCCATCAAATCTGATTCTAAGTATCACGAAGTAACAAAATTGATAAAGTTGAGTATTAATTGATCACACAATCCTTTAAAACTTATTTGAATGTCGTTCAATTAATACAAAGTACATATTTGGGAGAGTGAGATGAACATGGTTACTTTTTCATGCATGAAAAGTTGTATACGTTGGAACATTGTAAGCTTGCTTTGTAAGTAATACAGATAATTCTTACGCAATTATAATGTTAACAATTTCACGTTATGTTAGATGATAATGAAACCAATTTTATTCTCCTTTACGCGCAATAATGTTTTTTCTAATTTTTTAAAAAAGGATTTTCAAAATTTCTCTTTGTTGGCAGAAAACATTATCAAATGAATAAATATTTTAATTTTGAAATATTTTGCTTTCGTTGTCATTTTTATTATTAATCCGTCCATGTTCTTGAACGCTTTGGAATTCTGTCTTTTTGAAAATGATTCAAAAACACCCATAAATTGAAAATTAGTAGCGAATCAACTATAGTTTTGTTTAAATCACATGTAACGTAAAATATGTCAATCCGTTTGTTAACATATTGTCCGGAATTATTACCAATGCCTCCGGCTTCCGTTTGAGAATGTAACTTGTATATTTGCAGCTAAGAAATTTTTTTTAAATATATTATTAAAGCAACAAATTTATTAAAATTGAATTTCTATTGCTCGAAGAGAAAATGGCCAGCCCAAAAGTGCATTTTCACCGGATGAACCTTAATTTTGTTAAAATAAATATAATTAGGACAATTCGTCGTAATTGGCAAATTCAATTTAACAATTTTGTCCATTTTTTGTGAAGAAGCAATTGCAAAAAAATTTGTACAATCGCAGAATTTTTAATTATTTCTTATTTTTCACAAAATGACAGGACTAATTAAACATTTTTGCAAATGCACTAGAGTCGAGGTAGATGTATCAGATTTTGAGTCACGAGTGAATCTCAATTCGTAAACACTTTGACATTATCGCGTCAAGCTTTTTAGAAAAAGCAGAAAATTAGTGAAAATCATAAAGAAAGGGTTTGAAGAAAGAAAGAAAGCGCAAAAGTAAACACGGCATCGGAATTCAGTCGCAGAACTAATTTAAATGCATTTTCGTATTTTAAATAAAATGCAATAAACTAAGAAGAATTTTTACCTAATTATGGTCCCACTCTATTCTAACAATAAGTGTGCGTTGGTAGAAGTTCGAAACGCCATAAGACTGCCTAAGTGTATTTTCAGGAAAAAAAACAAGCAAGTTTCGAAAACTGCAAAGTTTACTAACGGATGCTGCTTCAAAAAAAAGTGTCGTGCTCTGCTAAAATGAAAATATACCATTTGACTTATAAATAAATGACGTACGTGTCACACGTTGAAAAGAAACGGAACACGCAGCCGAGTATGAAAAAATGGAACCTGTAGCGTTACAAAGAAAATAACCAATAATGTAAAAAAAAACATTACAAAATTCAATAGCTCACAGTGTCATAGATTATTTTAGTAATAATAAATATTAAAAATGTTTTCTAATAATAATTATACTATACGATACTACACTATATATTTAATACAATATTATTGTGAAAGAAATAATTTTATGAAACTAATTTTAAATTACATCAAAATGCTTGCGCGTAAATGAATAAAAACCAAAATCATTAAAGTTATTCAATTTAATTACTTGGTTTAATTGCGAAATTTTAGCTTACTTTACCTCAATTCTAAAAATATAAATATTTCAAATACAACTCCAGGTTCATCTCTAGAACATCAAATGCACAGGACGCGCCTTTTTTTTCATAAATCAATTTTTTTGTTGGTAACTTTTATATTTCGAATTTGATTAATCACTTTTCATTTTTTTTTTCTCGGATTTTATCCAATCTTGAATTTTCGTGATCCAATTTTGATTTCAAAACAAATTGAAAACCAAAATTGAATCACGGAAATTCAAAATTGGATAAGATCCGCTTGTGCAAAAAAACGAAAAGTAATAAATCGATTATTTACGACCAACCAAGTGCGGAAGAATTTATTTTTGATTTGGTTTCATTTTATTTATGGTACTTTGAAATTGCGATGTTGCTGGGGAAGAAAAAACAATCGGATTCCTACGAATTTTGGTCTCGATATAAAAAAAATTTCGAGTTTGTAAGCATTATACTGAAACTGAATTCAGGGGTTAGAAAAAATGTAGATTGATGCACTACTGTATAAAAAATTTAAAAAAAGAGTTAGATAGTGCGTTGTGCAGCTTTGACATGGTGAATTACTACAGCTGCGATTTTGTCTTTCACTTGAAATAGAAATAAGAAAATATTTTTCTGTTGTTTCTCAACCGTTTTTTAGTTTCCATAGAGGTACGTGATAAATCAGAATCTAAAAAGTATTTGCATATAATGGGTAATGCGCGAGCAGAGATGAATAATTTTTACAACGATATCAAATAAACATTACAATGTATAAAAAAAAAACTATTTTTGTCTCGAGAAAAATGAAGATTCATTTTTGGTTTTCAATTTTATTGCGATCGTGGTCAGACATAAAATGATTTTGCTAAAAATCGATGCATTGCAAATATCTAATTACCTTTTTTTTTACTAGAAAAAAAATTATCTTTTCTGCCTCGTGTTAAATTGCAAAAATTTTTCTATGCTATTAGTACAAATATAATACGAAGAGTTTTTAGAGAGTGTGTATAAAACACAATGAAAGCGTTTAACACAAAGACGTTCTTGTATAATACCACTGGTTATAACACAAAAGGAAAGGAAGTCGTCGTAAATCCTTGGTGATTATGATAAGAGAATACGAGTGAGATGCACAATGATAGAAAGCGAAATATCTGATATTTATTAGTAGGAAATGAACAGAAGTTTTTCGTTAAGGTAATTTCATCGCTTCATTTGCGCTGCGATACTTATTAGGAGCTAATGGTCTTGAATCGAAGGAGAGCAAACGATGAGTTCCTGCAACCGAACAAGAGGAATAACGTAATTTTGTTTGCAAAGTGATACATAACAAATGAATTGAATCGATTTAACTTGATGAAATACTAATAAAGTAAGATACAAATGTTGTTTAAGTTGTTTACTGTATAATAATAAAGTAACAATAAAAAATAGATAATCAATTCATCAATGACTTGCCTCATATAAGGAAGGTGAATCGTTCTAATTATTAACCAAATTATTGGTTGGGCCGTTGATTTTGAAAGTGACCTAATTCCATTTTTGGCTTTTTTTGTTGTTAATTGTGGAACTCGAAGTTAGCTGCCTTGAAAAACATTTTGCGAAATTTAAACAAAAGTGCACTTAAACCACTTTCAAAATAAACGGCTCAATTGTTTCTTTTACTATTATGTATTTCTGTTTGTCGATCCTTTTTCTATTTCAGCACCTATTCCATAATTTACAACTAAATTATAGAATATCTTCAACTAAAATATCTTCGGAAAGACCTACGAGACTATTCTCTATCGTACCGTGAAATTGCTATGATTTTTCTACAAACAACATTTTTTAGCAGAGAAAGATTTATATGAGCCGTTTATTTTGAAAGTGACCCAAGTCCAATTTTTTAAGGGGGGATTCCGGTGTAACAGGTTCAAAAAATCAAATTTCTTTTCTTTGCATAAACCAAAAGTACAATGTTTCAAGAATGTGTTCCAAAAGTAGTATCGCATTTAAGATTGAAGCTGTAAGTATCGTAAACCGTCGCCAAAAAGTTTAAACGCAATTATCTTGAATCTACGTTTTTCAAATCGGTGTCTAGGATAGCGCAAAAACTAATCAATCGATCAACTTCACAGAAGGCTTAATCAATTCAATATACATTTCTCCCGGGATTATACCAACAATTTAAATAGTATTGTTTATTTAACGACATTTTTAGTGGGAATATGTAATCAATTTTTGTGTCAAAAAATTCATTTTTTCTTCAAAACCCTAGGACTTTTTTGATTCTTCATGTTTTCTTTTAACAAGTGGCATAACCCTAGCATAAATTATGTACCTTTAAGAAAATTTTTCATTTTTAGTTATCGGATGCTTGTAACAGGTGCTATACTAGACACCAAAAATCCGGAAGTGTTTGGCAGGATTATGAATACTAAATAAATAATACAGAAAATGGCAAGACAAAATTTTTTTTTCAATATTTCATGGATGCTTCTTCATATCCCAAAAGAGATTATTTGGGAATTATTAATAGTTTTCCAAAACAAATTCATGAAAATCACCTATTTTTAAAGCTGTTACACCGGAATCCCTCCCTTAAATTTCGTAAAATGTTTTTTTGACAGCTAACTTCAAGTGACACATTTTACTACAGTTAACAGCAAAAGACTCATAAACGGATTTAGGTCACTTTCAAAATAAACTGCTCATATGACAAGTAGAGCGATACCGATTGTAACAAAGTATGGAAATGCTTTAGGACTTAGGTCAACGAATACATTTGGATATAGATGGATCATAATTTGAAATAATTCTCGATTAAACGACAGAAGAGAATAATTATGGAAAATGTATTGCATTTTGGATCCGGTTAATTGTATTAGCCTGGTTAAATTAAGAATTCGGTAATATAAAGTATACCCTTGAACTGTGCAAGTAACAGTTTTTCTTTCTTCGTCGTACTGAAAATTAAATAAAGTGGCAAATTTTTAAAGTTAACCTTTGGACTGCTCGAACGCCCAATATATTGACGCGACGGGTCATTAGGATTTTATGATAATCAAAATTGCATAAAACGCAGGTGAGGGGTCAGGTGTTCGAATACACGGTTGTGGTCTTCGCGATAATGACTAAATCTGTATAAATACGAGGGAAGAAATGAAGAAAGTGTTGGTTATAAAAGCAAGTGACTGAAACAAACTTGGTATTGTAGTGCCAAAATTTGTTATCAGGCACGGTGAGAATGAACGGTGTTACCAATGACAATTTTACAACTGCAAGAGACGATGATATTGTTATTTCTGGAATTTCTGGGAAATTTCCAAAGTCAAACAATATGCAAGAACTCAAAGAAAATTTGTTCCTTAAAAAAGATCTCGTTTCTGATAATATAAGTCGCTGGAAAACAGGTATACCGAAATTTATTTTATATTACATTCCTATGTTTCATTAGATTTTGCATTACCCAGAAATATTATGTAAATTTAAGGGGTTACATCTAGTTGGCGGCCGAAAGAAAGGCGTGTTTTTGTGAATTTTTTTTGGGAAAATGATTGCAGGTTTCGAACGGTTTTTTTTCATAGTAAAGGGTATATCTTCGACTATGTTTCATAATTTTTTTATTGAAAAAAATTCAGAAATGTAGGAGATACAATACATTTCCCGGACCGCTAGGTATTCTGCGGTGACCACTGTACCTTCCACCTCACTCGTCTGAAATCAAAAAATCAAATAGATTATGTTTTTGCATCGTATTATCTAGTCCTTGATCGAAGGATTTGAGTAAATATTAATTTTTGAAAAAATAGTCGACGAAAATGAAGTGATTTATTCATCAAAATTTGGACTTTCACGTTCAATCGTCGACCATTTTTTCAAAAATTAATATTTTCTCAAATCCTTCGATTAAGGACTAGATAATACGACGCAAAAACACAATCTATTTGATTTTTTGATTTTAGACGAGTGAGGTGGAAGATACAGTGGTCACCGCGGAAGACCTTTTTTGAACAACGGTCCGGGAAATGCATTGTATCTCCTACATTTGTGAATTTTTTTCAATAAAAATATTATGAAACAAAGTCGAAGATATACCCTTTACTATGAAAAAAAAACCGTTCGAAACCTGCAATCATTTTCCCAAAAAAAATTCACAAAAACACGCCTTTTTTCGGCCGCCAATTAGATGTAACTCCTTAACCCTTTGACTGCGGCTTACTCTTGCACGAAACTATCAATATATGCGGCAATATTCAGATGTCAGTCATTAAGGGCGCATATATGTGCCTTTCGTATATATTAATGAACTTGTCAAAGCGTATATATACGCCTTTAGCAGTCAAAGGGTTAAAGGGAGCATTGTAACTTACGCAAATTACTAACAATTTATTTTATTCTACAGGAAAGGAGAAAAGGTAGGTGATATTATTTGATAAGAAAGTTCGTCTATTTTGTAGTTAACGAAGACTTTTATCATGGTACATTCGTCGTGTAAAATCGAAAAAAATTCATGTTAAATAAATTACCGAAAAATTTATGGCCTAACATACGTGAGGGCATTCGTTTATATAAAATTAGTATCTATACTAGTTTAAAAAATGTCTTGCCAAGCATCACACGTTGACTGAATTATCATTGACGTATATTTGTCTGTAGATGTGATTCAAAAAATATGAATTACAAAAATATATTTAATCCTATAGCTGTTCAATTAAATAATAAAGGATTACACGAATAATATATGTACGTGTATAATTTTTAACACCAACTGAACGAACGTCGAATATTGTAAAAATTAAAAGCGATAGGTAACTCGAAAGGAAGCGACTAATACAAAGCACATTTTTCAGATAATTTTGAAATTGTTCAACGTTACGGAAAGATTAACAATATTGAAAAATTCGATGCGTCATTCTTCAACATTTCGAATATTGAAGCAAACGCTATGGACCCTACGATGAGAATTTTACTGGAATCCACGTACGAAGCTGTTGTTGATGCCGGTTACAATCCAAGTCAATTACGTAATTCGAAAACTGGTGTGTTCGTAGGAGTTTGTTTCTCGGATCATAGCCAAACCCTGCTCTACGAAGATAAAGATGTAATGTCATAGTAATATTGTTTATGATAGTGTCATTTGATATTACAGTAGAATCTCCGTACAAGATACCACAAGGGACCGGAGGGGAATACGATTCCGAAAATTACCGTTCCTCCACTCAGCGGCCTGCTACGCCGGAGAGGAATAGAACTCACGTCCTTCGTATAAGATACCATGCAAAATAGTTTAAAGTTAAACCGATAATGTAAGTTGCTTTGTATTCCATATCCTATTCCTTCTTTTTTTTTGTCACGTGACTAGAAGTTCGCAAACGAGGAGTTCTCGCAGTGTTGATGAGAAATAAAGAGAGAAGAAAAGTTGTTTTTACCGTTTGTGCAATTATCTCACGTAAGTAAATCAATTTTAAACATACTAGTCCAGTGCGTCACGGAAACGGCACTTCCCCGACAAAAAACTACGTTTACGAGTCATTGAAAATTTTCTATGAATTTTAAACAAACAAAAATTAAAATGTGATCTTAAATAATTAATAATTTATGAGAATAAATAAACAAAAATAGTTATGTGTAAATAATTTTCATTTTTTCTCCTTTATTCCCGTGGTATCTTGTACGGAGTACGGAACTCCAAACATTCAGAGGCGAAGAGGCATTAGGAGTGGGTGTAGTGGATTAGCGAAGGGGAACCCGTGGTATCTTGTAGGAAAGCATTCGAAGGTATCTTGTACGGAGATTCTACTGTAGTTCAGTTTCATTACTGAATAGTTGATATTTGCTGAGGACTCGACAGAGTCTTCTATATTTTTATACGTTGATGCAATTTAAGAAAAAAAACATTTTATTAAAAATTCTTCCATTAAATAATCTATATTTACGTAATATTGTTAATTGAAAAAATAGATCAATATTTCCGGGATCATTGGATGTAGCAAAGCTATGCTGGCGAATCGAATTTCGTATTGGTTGGGGGTAACTGGACCATCTTACAACGTTGATTCAGCGTGTAGTTCCAGTTTGTATGCATTTGAAAATGCTTACAAAGCTATAAAGGATAACGTTTGCGATGCAGCAATTGTTGCAGGTGCAAATTTGTGCCTTCATCCCTATATTACGCATCAATTTTATTGCCTTGGTATGTATTTTTAGCATCAGTAATTTCGCCAAGTAGTTTGAGCCTTATCCTACTTTCTGCGAACTGGAGAAAATGCGAGTGGCAAAGAATTGGCAGAAAAAAAATATAAATTTCATTTATCGACACTGCGTCGATTCCCGTGCGCTTCTTATATACCTGCTGCAATTGAAAAAAAAATCAAGAAAATCGATTTAAAAACGCGAACAACAGAGAAAATTCGTAAAAAAATGTTGTTCTTTCTGAAGGGTTGACACTTAACGCGTTAACTGCCACGTCAAGTTTACGTGAATCCCTATTCACGCCGCGTGGGTCGCAAGGGTATACGCTATTGCATTTGTCATAACCAGCGCGGCCTGAACGAAAAGTATAGCGCCGGTCACCGGTGGCCGACATGCCAAGAGTTACTTAAAATTCGTCGCTCGAATTTATAATTATTTTGCACACGTTTTTCCAAATTTGACAATTTCTTCGAAAATATATCCAAGCAAGGTGTGTTCTACGTCTCTCACTTTCAGGTGCATTATCTCCGGACGGAAAATGCAAAGTTTTCGATGCAGATGCCGATGGTTATGTGAGAAGTGAGGCTATAGCAGTGACTTTTCTTCAAAGGGCTAAAAATGCCAAACGAATTTATGCAACAGTGGTACACGCCAAAACAAATTGCGATGGCTTTAAGGAAGAGGGTATTACATACCCCTCAAGTGTAATGCAAATCGCTCTCTTGAGAGAGTTTTATGAAGAATGCGGAGTGCCACCAACAATGCTATCATTCGTTGAAGCTCATGGTACCGGCACGAGAATTGGCGACGTTCAAGAAGGAAACGCTTTGGATAAAGCTCTGTGTTCCAGGAGACGAGCGCCTCTCAAAATTGGGTCCACTAAAACCAATATCGGTCACACCGAAGGCGCTTCTGGCATTACTTCGATTGCTAAAGTAAATATACTACTCGTGTCTTTTCTTACAATTAAAGGGGGGGGGGGGGGGGGTTCTGCCTTGTAGGACCGAAAAAGTAGGTGATATTTGCGAATTTTTTATAAAAAAAACTGTTGAACGGGTTTATTTGAAACTCGGCAAGTTGTTTCATTGTACCCTTAAGTATTATTACAAATTTTTATGAGGCTATACAGAAAAAAATGTGCGTGTGTAGAGCGTCGATTGCAGAACGTTGAGAAAAAATGGCTCGTGCTGGCGTTGAAGGAAAGTGTCCTATGGTTTATCTGAAAAACAAAAAGGAAAAGGGATTCTCAATCTGCATGAACGTGACTATCTATGGACCTAGGATTATGGCTGTATCTGTTACCGTTCTTTTTTTACTTAAATAATTCCTTGCGATTTTTGGACGAAATTCCAACTATTTTTTTACAAAAGGCTGCCTTTTTAACAGTTTTTCATTTTTCTGAATTGTTGTAGGTGAATTTTTCTGAATTGTTCGAAATCGACCTATAGAATTTCTAAATCGTATAAGAAGAAATTTTCTTTTCTTTTTTACTGTAACGTGGAATAAAAAATCAATCAACTTTCGTACTGTTCGTTCGGAGCGAGCAACTCTGCTTGAGCGCCTATAGGTGCTGTTCGCTCAGCGTGAGCGTCTATAGCTGAGCCACGAAAGGGTTGAAAAATCGTAACTTGGTCATTCAATTAGACAGTAAAATGACTTTTCAGGTCGTAATTGCTATGGAAACTGGCATAATACCACCAAATTTGCATTATAATAAACCACGAGAGGGTATCGATGCGCTAAAAGAAGGGAGACTCGAGGTAGTCACCGAATTAACACCATTGGAAGGTAGCTATGTAGGCATTAATGGATTTGGCCTCGGTGGTGCTAACTGTCACGTCTTGCTAAAGTCAAATCCTAAGGAAAAAATCGATAGAACATCGTCTAATGATGTATTGCCAAGGCTAATCTGCGTCTCCGGACGGACAGAAGAGGCTGTTCAAGTATTGTTGGATGAAGTAAGAAATATACTTTTGTTACGTTTTCTTAAGAAATTCAATCGAATCTTTAGTCATTTTTCCGTTCCACAGCTTGAACGTAAACCTATAGATATCGAACGAATCACTTTGCTTTATGACGTACATTCGGATGATATAATTGGTCATACCTATAGAGGGTACACTGTCGTTGAACTCAGTGATAAAATGGATCACCCTGTTCGAAAAATTCGAAAATGTTCAAAAACAGCGCCTCGAATTTGGTTTGTGTTCTCTGGATTAGGGACTGACTGGACTAAGTGGGGTAATTAAATTGTGCGAATTAAATGGACAATATATTGCGAATCGAAATTTTTGACAATATAAAAAATACGCTAAAATGTGTTGCCGTTTCAAACACGTGAAATTCGTAGGCACGGACCTTCTGCAATTTTCGGCATTTGCCGCGGCTGTCGAGAAGTGCGATGCTATCCTAAAACCATTTGGGATTCATATTTATCAAATCTTGACCAATAAAAGTACCAAGGCACGGGACAACGTTTTGAATTTCCATGTTGGCCTCGCAGCAGTACAGGTATCATTTGAGCCGTTTATTTTGAAAGTGGCCCGAGTCCAGTTTTGTTTAATTCCGCAAAATGCTTTTTATGGCACCTAACTTCAAGTGACACATACTACTACGGTTTACAACAACAAAAATTCACAAATGTGCCCATAATTATGAAAGTGGTCTAACTCATATTTTTTTGTGTTGATAAATTTCAAGGATTTGTTTTAAATAATATAAAAAAATGTTTTCACATTCTGCAACATCGAAAGTTGGAGTTTTATTGGTCTTGATTAAGGGGTTTCACCACTGTAACAGCCTAGAAAAAAGCACTTTTTTGACAATTTTTTTTTGGATGGAAGGAATAGTAATAGACTAACAACATTTGATGAGGTGATTAAGTATATATTTAACTATTAAACAAAAATTTATGATCGACAAATATTAAAAAATGGAGGAATCCGAGTCACTCTTGCGAGGTTCATTGAATTTGAAGCACTCTGCGGCACGCAGTGTAGCTGGTGCAAATTTGCACCTAGAAAAAAGAATAAAAAATCACTTATTCTACATGTTCATAGCTAGAGAAATGCGCAGGGGATTTTAAAAATATTGAAATTTGTGTGACTGGCGACTATTTGAATGAAAACATTACATTTTCCACAAAAAAAGAGGTAAATCTTTTATTAATAACTAATGTTTAAATTAACATATCAAAAATCCCCTACGTATTTCTCTTCAGAATGTTGTTTTAAGGATATTGTGAAAATTTGGAATCAAAGGAATGAAAATTGTTGAAGTTATGCTGTGTGCCGTTTTGAAAAATCGTGTTCCGAGAAAATCACCTTTAAAGTTTTGATATGTGTTATACACATTAAAAAACGCTTAGAAAAGGCTCGAAATTACAATGACATAAAATTGTTTCAGGTAATAAATTTTTTGCTACATATTCTAGAAGGTTCAAAGCAACTTTTAAGTCAATTAACGAAAAATCGATTTTTTGAATACAGTGGTGTAACCCCTTAATGAAGAAAAAAAATGTATTGCAAGCTAAAATGATGCGAGATAATTGAAAATCTCATCTTTTTCAAATCTTGAATTAGATCACTTTCATAATTATGGGCACAAATGGGCCTAGGCCACTTTCAAAATAAACGGCTCACTTATCAATTTATTTTCTTTCCTCAATAAAATTTCATGTTTTATAGCAACAAGTTGTGTCACAGTCTTAAAATTTCCTTCCACATGTTTAATGCAAAAAGTAATAAATTTTCAAAACAATATACAGATTGGCCTAGTGGATATTCTGACATCAGTTGGTATCGTACCGGATGGAATTATTGGGTATTCCATTGGAGAACTTGGATGCGCCTACGCTGATGGATCTCTCACGCTTGAAGAAACCATTTCTGCAGCATATTTCTGTGGTCAGGCCGTCCTAGATAGTAATTCGGGGTGTTACTCAATGGCAAATATTGCGCTCGGATACGAAAGCCTCAAAAATATAATTCCACCAGAAATAGAAATTGCGTCTCACAATGGATTAGAAAGTTCCACCATCACAGGTCCCGCTAACGTTGTGAAAGCCTTTGTAGCCGAAATGTGTGTAAGTATTAATTCAGCAACGTATTTTTGTACCTTTTAGGGTTGGCGTATCCATTTAAATCTTTTTTTTTTCCTATTATCTCACAATTATCTATCAAATAGTAACGCTCCGAGTAAGGAGACGATACTGATCAAAAATTTCAAACAAAGTGCCCAGTAGTAACAATTTGACTTATATTTTCGTACCACCCCGTTTCAGTCGAAGAATATTTTTGCAGCGGAAATGCCCTGCAATAAGGTTGCATACCATAGTCGGTATATTGCTGATGCTCGTCCAAGGCTGTTGGCGTATTTACGGAAAGTAATATTAGACCCAAAGCCAAGGAGTCACAAATGGTTGAGTACATCGGTACCGCTCGAAGAATGGTCAAGACCGGCAGCTCGTTTTTCATCAGCCGAGTATTTTACCGATAATTTACTAAATCCTGTGTTGTTTGAAGAAACACTGGCATTGGTACCAAGAAACGCGGTAACGCTGGAAATCGCTCATGACGATCTTCTGGAAACCATTTTGAGAAGCAATTTGCCAAAGTCTGTTGTTAACATTCCATTGAACGACTGTAGTCGTAGAAACGATACTGAAATTTTATTACAATCGTTAGGAGAGCTTTACATTGTCGGCCTACGTCCCCAGCTTCGAAAACTTTACCCGGATGTTTCCTATCCAGTTGGTCGTGGTACTCCGATGATTTCGCCTTACATCCGTTGGGACCATTCTAACGATTGGTTCGTCGCTTCCTACAAGCCGAAAGAAAATACAAATGCCAGTACAAGAGTTATCGAAATCGGTTTGGTGCACGAGCAATTTGAGTACTTGAAGGGACATGTCGTTGATGGCTCGAATTTATTCCCAGGCACTGGTCTTATCGAACTTGCATGGCAAACTTTTTGTATGTCGAAAGGCGAAAAGTTTACCGATGTCTCAGTAGTTTTCGAAGACATTAAATTTCTTCGGGCTACAATGCTTCCAAAGGAGGGCTCTATGGAACTTACTATAATGGTTCAGAAAGGTTTGGTTCAAAATTCATTTCATATGTTATTTCTTTTACCCCTCGACGTACAATGACGAGCCTGACTCGTCATTCATTTCATGGCTTTACTGTACAGAACTATTAAATTATTATTTTTTAATGTTATTGGGATGTTCTTTGTTAACATCAATCTGATTAATAAAAATCCAAATTTCAAAATAAAATGTACTCTTTCTCAGCTTTCGCGTAACTGCTCAATTGAGCGAAATTAAATAGTATTTTTCGGCCGCATCAAGTTCCGGGGTTACATCTAGTTGGAGGCCGAAAAAAGGCGTATTTTTGTGAATTTTTTTTTGGGAAAATGATTGCAGGTTTCAAATTGTTTTTTCTTCATAGTAAAGGGTATACCTTCGACTATGTTTCATAATTTTTTTTATTGAAAAAAATTCACAAATGTAGGGGATACAATGCATTTCCCGGACCGCTGTTCGAAAAAGGTCTTCTGCGGTGACCACTGTATCTTCCACCTCACTCGTCTAAAATCAAAAAATCAAGTAAATTATGTTTTTGTATCGTATTATCTAGTACTTAATCGAAGGATTTGAGAAAATATTAATTTTTGAAAAAATGGTCGACGATTGAACGTGAAAGTCCAAATTTTGATGCATAAATCACTTCATTTTCGTCGACAATTTTTTCAAAAATTAATATTTTCTCAAATCCTTCGAATAAGGACTAGATAGTACGATGCAAAAACATAATCTATTTGATTTTTTTATTTTAGACGAGTGAGGTGGAAGATACAGTGGTCACCGCAGAAGCTCTAGCAGTCCAGGAAATGCATTGTATCTCCTACATTTGTGAATTTTTTTCAATAAAAAAATTATGAAACATAGTCGAAGATATACCCTTTACTATGAAAAAAAAACAGTTCGAAACCTGCAATCATTTTCCCAAAAAAAATTCACAAAAACACGCCTTTCTTTCGGCCGCCAACTAGATGTAACCCCTTAATTGGTATGTCAAGGGGTTAAACTTGTCTCATTCTATGTGGAAATCGTAAGTTACCAAATAACGCGAATTAAAGTTTTTACCAACATATTTTCAATTAACCATTTTTTTTCGCTTGAATATATTACTGAAGCAACGAAATGTTGTTTTTTAAAAATCATACCAATAGTAATTAATAGCACCAAATTTATTTAAGCTTTTTGTCCGTAACATTTTCAATTTTAATATTTTTTTTCCTCGCAACAGGAACTGGAAATTTCGAAATAATCGAAAACGATTCAGCCGTGTGTACCGGCCACGTGCGTATCCTCTCAAACGTGGAAGAAGAAACGATTACTTCGTTTGTGGAAAATAATGAATTCAAACCCGAAGTTATGTCCACCGAGGACGTGTACAAAAGTCTTAGATTACGCGGTTACGAATATACGGGACTTTTCCGTTCGATCCAGAGAGCTTCCATATGCGGGTCCAATGGACATATATCATGGGAAAATAATTGGGTCTGCTTTATGGACAACATGTTGCAGATGAAAATACTTAAACCGGATACAAAAGAATTATTTGTACCGATAGGTATAGACAAAATCATTATAAATCCGAATAAACATCTCACGCAAATTCGATCCATACTTTCGACCGATAAAAGTAAGTTTCCAGGATACTCCTTCAATCTTTTACAAATCTAAATGTACAAGAGATCATAATTGAACTAATTGGAGTGTCTTAATAATTTCTTTTTCTTTCATTTCGCTTATAGAAATATCGGTTCCTGTTTACAATAACTTGGAGACTGTTGTTTCTGGTGGAATTGAAATTCAAGGTCTCCGAATTAGTGCCCTTACTCATAAAAAACCAGTCGCTTTTCCGGTATTGGAAGAATACCGATTCGTACCGCATTGCGATCCCGCGGGACTATCTTTATTCGCAATATTTCGAGTAGCGACCCATATTGCAATGGAAAATCATTTCAATCCGAAGGTCAAAGTGATCGAACTGATAACGGAACCTGATAAGTTGGTGCAAGGCAAATTAGCGTCATCTATGATATTAGAAATTCTTCGCGACGTGTCGCTTGTCAAAAGTGAGATCATCGTGGCCGCGTCTAATGTCGAATTAGGTAAAGATTTGGTGCCACGTAATGTGACGGTTGTGGAAGTGAACAAACTCCATAGGAATAAAAGTGCCCTATTTGCTATTGGTTATAATCTTTTATCTCGACGAGACGATCAAGCTGCTTTAAAATCACTTTTAAATACCGTCAGGGATGGAGGTTTTATTTTAACGGTAGAATCAAACGATAATACTGATTTGTCTTCCATTTTAAATCGTTTAAAGTTACATATTGTCTTACAAAGAACAACTGACGGGAGAAGCGTAATATTTTTACGTAAAAAAGTGGAAATATCGAACAAACCGATAATGCTTAAAGTGAATAATACAGAATTTACGTGGATATCGGAATTGCAAAGGATCATGAGGATGGAAACGGTATTGTCTGGAAAAACACGCATTTACCTCGTTGGCGAGGGAGATTTCGAAAATGGCTTAACGGGGTTTGTTACCAGCATTTCAAAGGAAAGTGGTTGTAACGCTATACGACTTGTGTTGATACAGGATCCAGAAGCACCTGAATTTTCGTTTGAAAATCCTCTGTATGCCAAACAGTTGAAGTTGGATTTGACTTACAACGTTTTGCGAAAAGGTTGCGTTTGGGGTTCTTACAAACTTTTGCCGTTATGTGCACCAACTCCTCGGTTGGTTAACCACGGAATTTTGAATCAAACAACGCGAGGCGACATGGGCTCATTCGAATGGTTGGAAGGACCGATTAAGGTGAACTTGGGTGATCCAAATCAAGTTTACGTTCACTACGCATCGATCAACTTCCACGATGTTATGTTGGCTAGTGGAAAACTGAATAGCGCAGTTGATGCAAATACGAGGGGAAATGAAGAAAATGTAATTGGCCTTGAATACAGTGGTATTGATTGTAACGGACGTCGCGTTATGGGATTGATCAAACACGCGGCATTATCGAACCGCTGCCTTGCCGACGAAAATCTTCTATGGGAGATTCCCGAAGAATGGAGTTTGGAAGATGCTGCCACAGTTCCGTGCGTTTACGCAACGTGCTACTATGCCTTGTACTTTTACGGAAATATGAGGAAAGGAGATAAAGTTTTGATCCATTCGGGCAGTGGTGGTATCGGTCAAGCTGCTATAAATTTAGCTCTAAATGAAGGCTGTGAAGTTTTTACAACTGTAGGTACACCCGATAAACGGCGATTCATCCGGAAACATTTCCCACAAATACCAGAAAATCGTATTGGAAATTCCCGTGATACGAGTTTCGAGAAAATGGTATTGGAGTGCACCGAGGGGAAAGGCGTCGATATCGTCCTAAATTCATTGGCCGATGAAAAATTGCAAGCATCGGTTCGCTGTCTCGCCGAGAATGGTCGATTTTTGGAGATCGGACAGTTTGATCTCGCGGTTAATAACAGTCTTGATATGAGACATTTTCAAAGAGGCATTAGTTTCTACGGCGTTATGTTGGACAAATTGTTCGACAGCGCACTTGACGTTAAAAAAGAACTAGCGAATCTTGTTAAGGAGAGACTGAAGACTGATGCTATTAAGCCACTTACGAGAACTGTTTTCTTGAAACATCAAGCGGAAGAGGCCTTCAGGTACATGGCAAGAGGAGCTCATATAGGAAAGGTAGGTTTTATGAAATGGAGAATGTGTATTTCCAAAGGGAATACAGAGAGAATCACTAATAAAATAACTATATTTTTGTTAACTGGACTTTGGGCTTTCATGTAATATAAGTACAGTAGAATCTCCGTACAAGATACCACAAGGGACCGGAGGGGAATATGATTCCGAAAATTACCGTTCCCTTACTCAGCGGCCTGCTACGCCGGAGAGGAATAGAACTCACGTTCTTCGCATAAGATACCATGCAAAATAGTTTAAAGTTAAACCGATAATGTAGGTTGCTATGTATTCCATATCCTTTTCCTTCTTTTTTTTTGTCACTTGACTAGAAATCCGCAAACGAGGAGTTCTCGCAGTGTTGGCAAGAAAGAAAGAGAGAAGAAAAGTTATTTTTACCGTTTGTGCAATTATCTCACGTAAGTAAATCAATTTTAAACATACCAGTCCAGTGCGTCACGGAAACGCCACTTCCCCGACAAAAAACTACGTTTACGAGTCATTGAAAATTCTCTATGAATTTTAAACAAAAAAGGAATTAAAATGTGATCTTAAATAATTAATAATTTAAGATAATAAATAAAAAAAATCGTTATGTGTAAATAATTCTCATTTTTTCTCATTTGTTTCCGTGGTATCTTGTACGGAGTACGCAACTCCAAAGATTCAGAGGCGAAGAGGCATTAGGAGTGGGGGTAGTAGATTAGCGAAGGGGAACCCATGGTATCTTGTACGAAAGCATTCGAAGGTATCTTGTACGGAGATTCTGCTGTACTTTCTATTTTTATTTTCAACAAAAGTAGTTGTAACTTAAATTCTCGCAAATTGCCCAACAACTACCGTCCATATTCAAAATTTGGTAAAGTTCAGACATGTTCTTCGGCAAGATTTTTTTAAAAATATCGCCTTCTTCTTTATTGAATCCTTTCTTAGGGATTTTCGGATGTTTTCAGATTGAAATGTATGTGCTTGGCCAATCCCATTACCCAATGATTTTCACTCCCCCGTGATACATATTTATACATTTTTGTTATCTCAAAATAAAGTACATACTTAGTTTCTAATGCACTAAAATATAATTTTTTTTTCGGTAGGTTATGATAAAAGTAAGAGATAAAATGGATCCACCAAATACGCCAATAATGGCGCTTCCACGTTACCATTGCTATGAGCATTGCAGTTACGTGATCTTCGGTGGACTTGGAGGCTTTGGCTTAGAACTCGTAGATTGGCTAATTCTTCGGGGAGCCAAATATTTAGTTCTAATTTCGCGTAATGGCGTTACGACCGGATATCAAAAAATGCGAATGTCGTTATGGAAATCGTACGGGGCTACGGTACGTGTAATTACCGACGGGGAAGCTTGGAACCGAGAGAATTGCGCTAATATTTTGACGAAAGCAGCTAGTTTGGCGCCAATAGATGGTATATTTAATTTAGCTGTAACGTTACACGACAGTTTGTTCGAAAACCATACGGTCGAATCCTTTCAAGAATTATTCAAAAGCAAAGTTGACATTACCAAGCAGCTCGATACATTATCTCGAGAATTGTGTCCTCAGCTGCGACATTTTGTGGTATTTTCTTCCTGTACGTCTAGTCGTGGCACCATTGGGCAAACTAACTACGGCATGGCTAATTCCATTGTGGAGAGAATTTGCGAAAAGAGAGTTTCGGAAGGTTTACCAGGCCTAGCGATAGAATGGGGTCCGATTAGCGATGTTGGAATTGCTGCTAATATGAGTGAAAATGCAGATTTTACTTTTCCTGGTCTACTTTTTCAAAAAATGTCATCTTGCTTGCAAACACTCGATCACTTCTTGTGTCAAAAAACAAGTGCCATTGTGTGCAGCGTGATTATCGCTCAGGAAGACACCTCCGGTACTAGCTCCGCTAGCGTTGTTAGTAGAGTTCTAGAGATCATGAGTAAGTTTTTCGTATCATTTTTATGCATGGTGTCAGTTTTCAACATTTTTTAATTGTTTTTCCGAGCAGATTAACACTTTGTCGTCCGCACGTCTGATCGGGATTCTTTCGCTTGGCGCCGGTATAAATCTTTAAGCACGACACCAACGCGGTGCCACCGGTGCTTGCCGGATAGTTTTCGCATGGCACCAATGGGGTGCCACCGGACGGCAAAGTGTTTATGAGAGGAAATTTGTGTAGTAATTTTATAGCAACGTTCTTTAAGGGGGGAAATACATGTAGATGATGAGAAAATAGTCAATTTTTATCAATTTTTTTTAAGGTAGGTGCCTAGTCTAGAGAGCGAAAAAACAAGCTTATTTTCGAAAACGTTTTTCTCAGTTTCTTTATTAGATATTACAATTACAACATTTTCTAGGACATAACGCTATCCTTATCGAATGGAAAAAAAATGGTTTACATCGTCCAGCGTTTTTTCTTTTTTTTCAATTTTCAGAAGGCGCCAAAGTCGAGTCCTCAATAAAAAGGTGTTCCCATGGCGGACAAATAATCTCCGCAACCACTACATCGATTTTGATGAAACTTTGTGCGATTCTTTATTAAGGTGTTTTGTATGGTAATTCACCAGATTTTTGGAAAAAAATTTATAATATAAAAATTTACAGAACGAAAACGGTGCAAAAATAGGTCGATTTTCGTACAGTGTTTTTCAAATAGCCGCCATTTTTTTCTATTATCGATTTTTGGCAAACAGTGGTGAATTACCATGTGGCAAACCTTCCTCTTTAAAAAGTTTTTTCCTATTTTTGTTTCAAACGTTCCAATCCGAAGATTGTTAGTCTGCCATGGGAACGATGTGTTTCCCACAATCTTAAAGAATTTAGTTTTCCGCAAAACCGAATTTCAGTTAAAAACTTTACCACCTTTTTCTTGAGATGTTTAAATAACATTTTATGATTTAAAAAAAAAATTCTTTTTTGAAGCTGCTACATGTATTTCCCCCCTTAAATTTATAGTTAATTCTAAGTTTATTACTACTAAAGTTCTTCATCATTCCTTTATGTAGGAATCAAAGATATTAAATTAGTGAATCTACAAATACCATTGACGGAACTTGGTTTGGATTCAATGACCGTGGTTGAAATCAAACAATCATTGGAGCGTGAATTTGAAATATATCTAACGCTTCAAGATATACGTGCGTTAAACTTTGCTAAACTTATGAAGATGGATAAAACCGACAGTGAAATAAAAATTGATTGTCATAACAATGATGAAAATGGAAGCTCAAAAAGTGGAAATGAAATTTTACAATTATGGGATTATGGTCATTCAAATTCGGATGTATGTCTGGAATTGTCGACGCAAAGACTCGAAGGAAGGAGCGAAATATTTATGATACCTGGTATTGAAGGGCTTGGCAACGTGTTTACGCCAGTTGTGCCGAAAGTAAAAAGTCCAGCCGTATGTCTTCAACTTGGTTTGGAACACGAAAATTTGGATACCGTTGAGGAAATGACGAATAAATTGTGGCCAGTGAGTATGAAACTTTTTTGGGAAAATTTTCATTGGAATTTTCAATGCAAGTTCATATCTAATTAATTGTCATCATCGGGCTAAGTTATAGTAATATTTCTAAACCTATTTCTCATTTTTTTCACAAAAGTACGTAGAAAACAGAATTCAAGGGCGTAGACAATTCACGCTTGCCGGTTATTCTTTCGGGTCACTAATAGCAATTGAACTCGCAAGAAACTTAGAAAGTAAGGGATTACACGGTCGTATCGTTTTAATTGACGGAACACCGCAATTTTGCAAAACTATGACGTATCAAGGCACACCCACTGCTTCAAAGTCTGAGACTGAAACTTTGATTTTGACAAAACTTATGGATAAACTATCACCAAAATCGACTGCCGAGGTACATCAATATTTTCAAGACTCGAATCATTAACCCTTAATGGTCACACGTTCCAAAAATAACGTATTGGTTACACGGGGTCAGAATGACCCCAGCCATGTGTTACGTCTAAAGTTGGGGTTTCGAATGGTAATTCGAGAGCAACTTAAGACTTACTTTCCATTTTTGAATCGATAGGAAAATATCGATTCAGGGATAGGAAATTGTTGGAATCAAACGACTGGTTGGGATTTGGAGATATATACATATATATTTACATGTTCCTTGAAAGGTAACGTTAGTACACATTGAGATTCGAATGATCTAGGATGATGTAATCTTCTCTGGGACCCAAGTGGTCCTTAAAATGTGCCAAACTATAACAAATAAATTGAGAAACCGGAGGTTCCTATCTGTTTACTCAGAAATAGAAATAGAAATGGAAGTAGAGCTTGGAATAGAACTTGGAATAGAATTGGAAATGGAACTGGAAATAGAAATGGAAATAGAAATGGAACTGGAAATAATACTGGAAATAAAACTAAAAATGGAACTGGAAATAGAAATAGAAATGGAAATAGGAATGGAAATAGAAATGGAACTGGAAATGGGATAATAACCGAACAAACTGGTAATTCCTATCCGTTCAGTAAAAAAAATAGGAATAGGAAAATAATAATTGAGCGAACTGGTAGTTCCTATCCGCTCAATTAAAAGGAAGGAAAATAGATGAGCGGACTGGTAGTTCCTATTCGCTCAAGAGATAGAGGTAGGATAGTGACCGAACGGACTGGTAGTTCCTATCCGTTCAGTTAAGAATAGGAAAAGGGAAATAATAATTGAGCGAACTGGTAGTTCCTATCCGCTCAATTAAAAGGAAGGAAAATAGATGAGCGGACTGGTAGTTCCTATCCGCTCAAGAGATAGAGGTAGGATAGTAACTGAACGGACTGGTAGTTCCTATCCGTTCAGTTAAGAATAGGAAAAGGAAAATGATAATTGAGCGAACTGGTAGTTCCTATCCGCTCAATTAAAAGGAAGGAAAATAGATGAGCGGACTGGTAGTTCCTATCCGCTCAAGAGATAGAGGTAGGATAGTAACCGAACGGACTGGTAGTTCCTATCCGTTCAGTTAAGAATAGGAAAAGGAAAATGATAATTGAGCGAACTGGTAGTTCCTATCCGCTCAATTAAAAGGAAGGAAAATAGATGAGCGGACTGGTAGTTCCTATCCGCTCAAGAGATAGAGGTAGGATAGTAACTGAACGGACTGGTAGTTCCTATCCGTTCAGTTAAGAATAGGAAAAGGAAAATGATAATTGAGCGAACTGGTAGTTCCTATCCGCTCAATTAAAGGGAAGGAAAATAGATGAGCGGACTGGTAGTTCCTATCCGCTCAAGAGATAGAGGTAGTTCCAGGCTGTTCAATTAGGAATAGAAATAGAGATGGAATAGGAATTGAATTAGAATCAGGAGTCGAGGTTGGGATTGAATAGGAACTAAAAATAAAAAGGAAATGGAAATTGAGAATAGAGCTCAAAAATAGAAATAGAATTTGAATTAGTATTCGAAATTGGATTAGTATTAGAAGTAGAAATAGAATTAGTATTTGAAATCGGTTAGTATTAGAGATAGAAATAGGAATAGAATTAGTATTTGAAATCGGGTTAGTATTAGAGATTGAAATAGGAATAGAATTAGTATTTGAAATCGGGTTAGTATTAGAGATTGAAATAGGAATAGAATTAGTATTTGAAATCGGGTTAGTATTAGAAATAGAAATAGGAATAGCATTTAAAATCGAAATGGAAATAGAAATTGAGTTAGGATTTGAAATTGAAATTAGTATACGAAATTGTAATAGAATTAGAATTTGAAGTAGAGTTTGAATTAGGAATTGAGTTAGAAATAGAAATAGAAATAGAATTTGAATTTGAATTAGAAATGGAAGTAGAAATTGAAATAGAAATTGGAATTGAAATTGGAATTTAATTTAATTTGGGAATGGATAAAATGTCTCTTAGCTTTTGAAGTCAGGAGTACTGGAGTGTTCTTCATCTAAACCGAAGAATCCCGGAGCGTGGTTCGGCGGCAGCTGGCTAGTGATGACCGGTGAGGATGGTGCGATGGAGGTTGTAGGATGTGGGAATAATGCACTACACTGTTTAATTTTGAACACTAAAAAAAACTATATTTTGCTAAATAAAAAAAATATAAAAGTCCGAAGCCGCGTTAACAAATGACTGAATCAACGTATGATTCTAAAACCGAATGAGTCTGGATCCACTGATCGAGTGATCCTAAGACTCGTGAGGGAGTCATCGCGAATGGTCCTAAGACTCCGCGAGTGATCTTAAGGAGATCGTGGGATCAACTGTCCTAAGACAGCTCCCAAAACCGACTGTGCTGAGAGTCAAAAACTAACTGTTCATTATGATTTTCGCTGCTCTCGATATTATTAACGATAATCTTAAGCTACTCCTCTCCACAATCGCACATGATTCTTTATTGGCCAAACTTAATCTTTTAGTTTTTCCATTGGACCCAGATTATGGAGTAGGGATTTTGCTTCTAACGGTGGAAGGATTCTTTGGAATTCCTTTTGGTGGGGATTTTTATAAACAGTACTGATAACTGTGGAATTTGCCAAGTGCCAACTCGAGTTTATGAGTTTGGGAAGTTTATGAAATGAAGAAGTTTTGGGTTTCTCTAGTGAGATTGTCTTGAGAAATTTTTGCATGCGCTGGTCACTTGGAATTCGCTTATCAAAAAGAAAGAAAAAAATTCATTGTTCGTCTTCTTGGGTTGCCTTTGTTATGGCTTCTCGAAAGATTTCTGCAGAAGTCAACGATAGCTTTACTATGGATTACATTCGTCTTATCATTTTCAAATGAACCTTCATGCGAGATCTTTTCGAGAATTACGTGTACGTAACACATGTTTAAACAATTACCACGTTGCCAATATCGTGCCGAGCGACTAATAAAAATTCAGGATATTACTTTGAACCTTTTAGAATGAGAACATCATCGCAAAAAATTTTTATCAAATTTTCAAAATGGCGAAGAAAATTCAGGAAGGAGGCAATCCGTAAAAAATACCATTTTTTACTGAAAAAATCATAACTCTGGCAATTTTTAATATTTTTTCATAAAATTTTAGGGTGATATTTTTGAGATATCAGAATGTATAAAAAAAAATAACTTCATAGTGGGCGCTTCAAAAAAGGTATTTATTTTCACATTTGAAGAGGGTTTTCCCGACGTTAATCTTATCTTACAAAGGAAATCCCAAAGCACTATTAGAGGGAAGGCTAGACCAATCGGGCGCCAGTAACTTATAGTAATTCTAGTTACAGTTTCCGTTGGGGTCATTTTGACCCCGGGTGACCATTAAGGGTTAAGGGAAGACTAAACTGAAAAATGAAAATTCGTTGTTGTTGTCTTTAAACCTTTTTTTTATGGTTTCCTAGGAGTAAAATGAGGTTTTTAAGAGATTCCACCTAGTGATAGCCCCCAAAACAAAGATTTATAGCCTACAACCTAAATTTTATACGTAAAACAGGTGTCAGAGAAAATAAGCCCATGCGCAAAGTGAGAAGGTATATATGACTGCTGGACATCTAAAATAATTAAAAAAGCCCTAAAAAATAATAACTCTAGATTAGAATTTCAATTTATACCTTATTTCAAGAAAAAAAAATTTTTTTCTTATAAAAACCTCAAAATTTTCATATTTTTCAGTTTAGTCTTCCCTTAAATCCTTTTCGATACATCGACCCGTGAAATGTGAATTTACGCTGAATTTCATTTATATTTGTTATTTGTATCTGATTATTTATATTCAATTTGTCATTTATATTTATATAGCTGATAAAAGAAATTCAAAAGTGTACTACGTGGGATGAAAAACTTGAAGCCTGTTTCAACCTTATACCTAATAACTTTTCTACGGTAACACGCGAAATTCAAAAGTCTTCATGTACGGCTGTTCTAAAACGTATAATCGCAGCTCGTGAATACTCCAACAAACCAAAAGCTCCTCTAAGATCACCCATTACTTTGATTAAACCTTCGATATTAACTATGGGAGCAAACTATACTGATTTACCAGAAGTAAGACTTTTACATAATTCATTTTTCTTTTCAATCTGTTTTTCAATAATTATTTCAATTGTTTTTCTATCTTGGCACGTACCGGCGCTAATTATTATAAGAAATGTATCCGATTCTTACTTTTTTGTTGAAATTATACTTTAACATTAAAATTCGTTTTTTTTACAGTAGAGTCATAGCCATTATTGAATATTTCATTATTTTATCAACTTTGTTTTCAAATTCTTAGTTGTGTTGCTTCATAACGACAACAAAACAGCTTGAAAAATCTCTTTAAGAGTAAACTATTCCTTGATTCTACAAATGTGACAAATACTTCAATTAACGTTATTCATGTCTGTTGGAAAAAAAGGAATTGATCGAAACGTATAAAAAAATTACTCTAAATAAATTTTCTTCTTTCTATTTTCATACAGCTTACGACAGGGAATGTCGAAATTCACACGGTGACCGGTGATCATATGACGATGTTCAAAGCGGATAGAATAGCAGAGCTAATCGATGGTGATCCATTAGAAGAACAGAATATCATAAAAAACCTCTAACACAAGATGGGCCAATGCAATTACCTACAGTGATATACTAGTTGAGGGAAAATACGAAGACTAAATATTTTTATAAGTGGCCAAGTCGAGTAACGCTGGTCGCAATATTTACATGGAACTCATTAATAAAAATGAAAGAGGAAGTTATTGAAATTGAAAAAGAAAAAATTTTGATAATTTGAATGTGCATATCACACACTGTGGATGGTGAAGAGAGAAGCAAAATTACTAAAAAAGATAAAGATGCTGGAAAATTATCCGGAAACAGAGAAGCTTGTATATATTGAACCTAAATAAATTTAAAATGAAAAAATTCAATAAATCGTGGGCAAGAAGATAAATTTAAGTTGATTTCGCCACCAATCCCATTACATTAATCTTATTATAAATAAATTAACACGTATTTTTATATGATAACAAATGTTTTTCTACTTCGTTATTGTTTTCCCTACAATAAAAATACAATTTTTGCCGTTCCATGTACTTTCTATTTTTTTTTTTTTTTCATATTAATGGAAGATTCACCACTGATGAGGACTTTTTCTCTTAATCTAGGGAGCTTTGGTTTACCAAAGAAGCTATAGCTTTTTTTATCTTACTTTCACATAGTTCAGATTGCTTCGGTTATCTATGCTTCATAAATGCTATGTATTACCGTTAGTTTTTTTATAAGAGTTAACGCTTTTCATAAGCGATAACAAAAATGTTTTGCCTTTCTGATAAACTGGAGCTAACAGGATTGGTTGCGAGGAAAAACGTGACGCTCTCTCTTTCTCGCTTTCTGGTAACACGAGAAAGTGTGTCTGCGCTTTCTGTACCTCCTCGTGTAAGTTGTTCATATTAAACCTTTTTCGTTGCAATTTACTATATAAGTTTATCCCTGATAAGCGATTCTAGGTACAAAGCATTTTAAATGAACAAGATCATCATTTAAGATTGCAGAATTTTGTCTGTTTCAATTGTACTTTACAACTTTTAACCCTTTGAACTCCAATGGCTCCCCTTAAGCAATGCCCCCGGAGTAGAAAGGGTTAAATCTTATCCTGTATTATTTTCTAATTAATAAATCCAAAGAAGGAAAACCAGAATTATGGGAGTTTAATTGAATCAATAGGACCCTTAAAGCAAGTATTCCTTTTCCTTACAATATTTTGTAATATTATAATTTCTTACAAAATAATTAATTTTCTATTTTGCAATCATTTTGAATATTGTCATTTAATTGTTTTGCACGTTTTTTAAACAGTGCAAATTTCTTATTTTGTTTAATATGCGAATACGCTATAATGTTTGTATAAGTCATTGAACTTTTTATGCTAAATCACACCGTCTGAAAAGTAAAAGTGAAAGTAAATTAGTTCCAACTAACCGGGAAATTATTTGTTGCACTCTTGCACTTCTATAACCGAGCGTTTCCTACTGATTCGAATTTTCATCGTAAACGCATGTATATTATGTACCATCCAAAGCGTACGAACGTAGTTTTGAGGTTATCTTGCCGCACATATGCTATCCTTCCTCGCAATGTGGGGAAATAAAAGTTATACGGTTACAGTGAATAAACTTTTTATAAAAAACAACAAAATCTGAGTTTCTTATTCAACAATAACAAAGATCTATCGGGGATAATCAATAACGTTTCAGAATGGCGGGAGGTTTGACGATCGTACGTCGTCGTGGCTTTCAATTGGCCAAAAACAAGCTACAACAACTTTGGTCTTTAAATGCTCTTATTCCTCAAGGTCAAATTAGAAGCAGCGAGAGATTGCTCTCTTGTAGGAATATTCATTATTCAACAACTTGTTTAACCTCCAACAATGTAAGTAAAAAAAGGACTCTTTTTTAATATATCAATGGAATACAAACAATTTTTTTTCATGAGACGAATTTAAATTGAAGAAATCTATTATAACTTTTACTTCACCTGGTTCAATTTCTTAAAAATTCGCATGTTCATTCAACACGTGTTCGAATACAATGCGGCTTAGCCCAGAATCATATACAAGAGGTTTTCAGTGAATATGTGCCTACTTTATTTTTGAATTTGTTTTAAAATATATATAACATTCATATTCTGAAAATAATTGATCAGATAAATTCATTTTGGGTTCATCTTTAAAATTTTTATTCCGACTCTTCGTTAACACTGCGAGAATTAGATTAAATTCATTTACTACAATCTAGAATCCCTTCAGTGAATGACTTTTTGTGAACGTTATTACAAAGAAGAGATAATACAAAATACACAAACTTGAAAACCGCTTGAAGAAACCGAAACAATATTTTTAAAAAATATTGATTGTGTCATTCGACTACGCGTGGGGTTATCTCCTAGCCTTTGGTCTCTTCAGATATTGGCCAATATAATATAATAACCATTCCTGTTACAACAACACTTTTTATTTAACATTCTTCATCCGCTAAGTTAATATAAAGACACTTCTTCGTGGGGGTCTTTCTTAGTATTTGATTTATTGATTGTGAGTGTTCTTGTCTTCCTTTGCATTTCTTCTAAATTTGAAGTAAGTCTTATAGAAATTTTCTAAAGGAATGTAAAAGTTTTGAAATAAACTGTAGTGCGTGTAAATCAAAATTTTATGTAAATCTTAAAGTGAACATATATTATTGTTTTAAGAAAACTTTAACTCAATTGTCGACATTCTCATATAAAGTATATATTTTCAAACTGGAATTTTCTATTATAATCTATTATATTTCTATTATATTTTCTATTATAATCAGTATTTATCTATTGTAATATTATTTTTGGTTTTTTTTTCAAAGCAATTCTGTAATTTTGCTTTTGATTTTATCGTAATAGAGCATTATAGTTCGATATATTGACAGATTGATGTTTCTTTTATGTTATATTAATAACGAACTTAGGTTGTGCAGAATCTGTAGAGCTGTTTCTTTATTTCACTTTCACTGAACCATGAGTTAGTTGATACAAATAAAAGAGAATAACAAAAATTGCAAACAGGTTGCAATAGAATTTAAGGAAAGTAGCCCTAACAAAAGTCGGACATAAAAACATAATTAAATCTACTTATAAAACTGCTTTTTGTTGTCCCTTTTGCTAAATAAACTAAATATTTTATGATTAGTCAGCCACAAATAGTGAAGTAGTCGGATAGTAAACGTCTACTCTCCTTGCAAACAATTTCGAAATATTGTTAGAACCATACTTTAACAAACATTCCACGGAAAACAAGCATCATACTCGTTTTCCCGTTCAATAGAAACATGCATACAATTGGAATAACAAGTGATAAACACATGCACGTATTTCTACAAACTAAATATATCTTTCTTAGCCAACAATGAAATGTTATCGTTACTCAATGAAGATAAAGATTTATTCTTGAAGTAAATGCGAAGTGAAGTGTCTACATGTGAAACTTTCTTTTTCAAATTATATGCATTCGAGGAAAGCTCGGCTGATGTTAGAAAAAATAATTTAAAAATTAACTATATTAGAAAAAAATATTTAAAAATTAACTATAGTACCTGTCTATGCAATATGAACTTACTAAAATAGTGGACAATTATTCTGTTTATTAGTGATCGTAGTGTATGCTTACAATTATATTTTGATAATAAAAATATTTTTGCAAACATATTTTTGCGATAACTTTTGAGATTATTTTGAAATATAGAAAGCGAACTGCTTTCGAACTGTAAACACATAACAATATATATAAAAATGTATTGACTCATTTGCAAGAAATTTATGTCGCTTTAAAAATATGTTACATATAATACAATTACAACATTTCCAGAAATTGAAACAATATAATTATAAAATTAACTAAGTTAAATAAATTATCAAATTGTTTCAAAATATACATTCCATATATAAAAAATATATTCCATTACGATGTTTCTATTAAGCATTATTCTTCTAATAGACAATGGCCGACGCTCTGTACAAAAATATTTGGGAGACAGATCCCGAATTATTTGAGCTGATGAAGAAGGAAAAAAATCGTCAAGAATGTGGGTTGGAAATGATTGCCAGTGAAAACTTTACTTCGCTTAGCGTGCTTCAATGTTTAAGTTCGTGTCTTCACAATAAATATAGCGAGGGACTTCCCGGACAAAGGTGAGTATTTGAAAATTTTGGGAATAGGCCGATTATTAATTCTGGTCATTGCAAAAAGAAGTTAAAGCTTCTTCGATCACAATTTTACAAATTTGTTGGAAAAATCTATTGAATACTACTAAATTTCATTTTTTTTTATGTTATGATGCACTACCGAAACATAGATTATTGTTGACAAAAATCAATAGAATTTAATAAGGAAGGTTGGCTGCCATTGGGTATCACTAATAGTTGAATTAAACTTAAATTGAAAATTATTCTATTTAAAATTATTCTGTTACAGGTACTATGGCGGTAATGAATTCATTGATGAAATTGAACTACTTGCACAAAAACGTTCACTGGAAGCTTTCAATTTAAATCCCGAAGAATGGGGATGTAATGTACAACCCTACTCTGGTAGCCCTGCGAACTTTGCAGTTTACACTGGATTACTTGAACCCCATGGCCGTATCATGGGTTTGGATCTTCCCGATGGTGGTCATCTCACTCATGGTTTGTATTGATTCTTGCAATTCAATGCACAATGAAAAATTTCGTTGGTAGTTATTTTGTAATATAATGGAAAGTTATTCTTATTTATAATTGAATGGGTCACCTCAAAAACGTTGTAAGGTACAATTTGCAAATTGTTCAAAAACCCCCAAAAATGAATAAAATAACCTGATGGATTTTCTTAAACAATTTTTTTAGAAAATTGATGGATTTAAAAAAAAATCCATCAGATTATTTTTTTTATTTTCGGGGGTTTTTAAATAATTTGCAATTTGTACTTTACAACGTTTTTGAGGTGACCCATTCAAATATTTCAATCGAATTATTATTTCTATATAATTCTGCCATTACCGAAATCTTTTGCAAATCCTTTTTTAATCAGAAAAGTTATGCTTCATTCTCATTACATATTGATCTTCCAGGATTCTTTACCGCTAACAAGAAAATATCTGCAACTTCGATCTTCTTTGAGTCCATGCCGTATAAAGTGGATCCAGCCACCGGATTGATCGATTACGATAAACTTGCCGAGCAAGCTAAATTGTTTAAACCTAAAGTTATAATTGCTGGGGTTTCTTGCTACAGTAGATGTTTAGACTATAAACGTTTCAGAGAAATAGCAAACGAAAATAATGCATATCTCTTCAGTGACATGGCTCATATTTCTGGTTTAGTTGCAGCTGGGTTGATCCCAAGTCCATTTGAATACAGTGATGTTGTTTCTACAACAACCCATAAGACCTTAAGGTGAGACATTTTGCAACATTATAACAATTTTTTAAATTATAAGTAACCTTTGAGACTTCACAATGATAATATATTTAATTTAATATTATTAGCACTATGCCGTCCGGTGGTACCACGTTGGTGCCATGCGGAAACTATTGAACAAGTGCCGGTGGCACCACGTTGGTGTCGTATCCCGACCAAACGCGCGGACGGTAAAGTGTTAATTATAAAATATCATGTTTTTTTTTTCTTCATTTAGAGGTCCACGCGCGGGGGTAGTTTTCTTCCGAAAAGGTGTTAGAAGTATTGGAAAAAATGGAGAGAAGATAATGTACGATATTGAAAGTAAAATTAATCAAGCCATTTTTCCCGGTTTGCAAGGAGGTCCACATAATCATCAGATAGCTGGTATCGCAACAGCTATGAAGCAAGCAAAAAGTCCAGAGTTTGTTGCATATCAGAAACAAATAGTAGCGAATGCCAGACGATTATGCGCTGGTCTAAAAGATCGTGGCTACAAAATCAGTACAGATGGTACAGATGTGCACATGTTGTTAGTTGATTTACGAAACACCGGCATTACTGGCTCTAAAGCGGAAAGAATTCTCGAAGACATTTCCATTGCTTGCAATAAAAACACAGTTCCTGGCGATAAAAGTGCATTCAATCCCAGTGGAATAAGACTTGGAACCCCAGCACTGACAACTCGGGGTCTTAAAGAAGAAGATATCGACAAAGTTGTTGACTTCATACATCGAGGTAAGAATTATTTTTATTCTAAGGTACAGTTCATAATTTTGTTTTTTCTACATCAAGCCTTGAATGGTTTTTTACTTTGCTGTTTATAATTTCTAACTTTTCAAATTCTTCAATTTTTTCATGCGCAATTTTCCGTGTAAGACGAAAAATTTTCTGATACGTTATTTGCAGATGTGAAAATAAATTGTATATAATAATCGTTTTCGCATCAAAAGTAAAAAGTTAGTAAAGTAATTGCACACTGCGAAAATAAGAAATACACATTTTAGGTTTTAATCATTGGAACTACTAAGAATAGCAATTTTTTATTAAAATAATTGTCATGTATAATGTAGTCTGTAAAATCCTTGCTTGAAGCAAATGCAGAGAATAACTAAAATATAAAATAACAAAAATTATATATTTTTTCAGGACTACAACTTTCAAAGGAAGTAACAAAAATATCTGGACCAAAACTCGTCGACTTCAAAAATACTCTTGAGACGGATGAAGGTATCAAACAAAAAGTCTCAGCTCTTCGTGAAGAAGTCGAAAAGTTTTCACGCCAATTTTCTATTCCTGGACTCGAAAAGTATTGAGTATTTATGCATTATTTTATATTTTTTGTTAAAGAACGATTAATTAATTAAGAAGGCAAGAAAAAAATGTATGGATTTTAAAGTTCTCGAATTACTACAGTTTCTCTTTTTTCAAATGATATCGTAATCATAGTTTATTTTAGATACACGCGTTCAAGATATCTATAGATACCAGCGAAAACCTATTCGGAATATGTCCATTTATAGGGTTTTGGTTATTTCTTGTAGTTTTTTTTTAGGCAGGCTAGGTTCTATACAACAATTCCAATTTCGGTGATTTATCACTTAGAAATTGCGATATACTGCTACAGAGTTGAAATCTTATTTTAAGAGTCTCGATTTTTTTTTTAATGAAATCCATTAATCCAATGGAGTGTGTTATATTCGTTAACTTTTTACTACACCATTATATTTTATCTGCTTACTTTATATTATTATTCCATGTTTAAAGAAACAAACGATACTCGCAAAAAATTTTCCTTTTGTAATTGTCTCGCTAATAATACATAGTAAGCATTTTCAGGAACTTGTTTGGTTCACTTTCTGTTAGCAATATCCATTAAATGGAAATCGAATACCTGGATGAGGGTAAAGTCGATGCTTGCTGTAATTCAGAAAGCATTTCAAAGCAATAAAATAATGTAAAAACGACTTGATAAATACGGTAATTTTTTTATTTAGTGGGTATCTCTTTATCTACAAATCATGCGTACAAAAACGCAATTGGTCAAACTGCTTCGCTAAGTAGACACGTGAAATATTCCGTAAATCCGTCCGTGGTACTGAATTCATCCTTTACTAATATTTAATTCAGGAATATGTTACAATTTTAAAACTGTCCATTATAGGTGTTTTAAAGTTTTTTGCTCCTACAAATGGACAAAGGAATCAAGAGTAAGAATAACACTCGTTTTAAACACTATTTATGTCGTCTAGTAGACATGCTTCGAGTTGACTCTCGTTCAATTTTACCTTATTATTACATAAAATTATTATCAATGAATAAACATTTTACTTGAAACATGTAAATAATTTGTGGTTTTAATTCACTGATGTTTTGGAAATACTACAAAATAATAGATTCAATCGGAATTACATTTCTCGGTTACACCAATAATTAATAATTTTCACAATTATAATAATATCGAAGTATTAATTATTCTACTGTAAAGTCCCTTTGGTTTATACATGCAAGTGAAACACGGAATAATATATTTTATATATAATTTGGCAAAAATTTGTTCACAGCAATAATTACTAAGAGACTTGTAATCATTAAGGAAAGTTATATTTAAAAACGTAAAGTGCTGATACTGTATCCATATTTTTTTACAGGGAAAATATGCAAGTAAATACACAAGGAAAAAATGTTTAATTAAATATTTATATAATTTTGTATCACTTCATATAGAGAAATAAAGGTGCCTTTTCTTATGCCAATGTCCCTATACTTTTGCGTTTAGTCATTCTCAGAATATATGCATTATAAGGAAAAAGACTGGACACCGGTTTGGGGTGTGTCCTAACTGGCAACTACACAGATGTAATATAGCAGTAGTATTAGTACAAAGATGCAATGTAATATCTTTCAGTAGTCAAACATGTTTAATACTACATAAATTTATAACTGTAACATTACCACGGGTAGAGTTGTTTAAAGCGATTTGCTATTTACATGCACATTTCCACGATATTACAGTGTAAAGTCATATTAAGTATCGAAATTCTTCTTTGCTCCAAAAATTGTTTATATTCGTTATATCGACATGTTATATTATGGGAAATGCCAGGATTATGATTTATTGTTAATAAAATATAATACTGCTACATCTCTGTAGTTATATAAATTGTGATTTCTACATTTAACAGCAACAATTAGGTGTGTCGGCTGGGAAAATATTTTGGCTAACATATTTTTTTATTAGCCACCGCTATATATTTGACTGTTTTCTTTGAGCACCCGGCTATGTATATATATATCCATTCTTCCTTACCCTGGTGAAAGATTTTAAGAAAAAACCGTGGCCAATTTTAAACTGCAATAAACATGGAAGGACATTTCCCAAGGTGGCCTGAAATTTATCAAGCATTCTTGCAAGAAATTACTTCAGATTACGTTTAATATTTAAATAAGATTATGCTGCAATTCTTTTGCAAGGAAATTTGTGAACTGAAATTGCAAAACTACAAACTGCAGGGGTAGTTACTACAAAATCTCATTTGAGTTGTTTTCCATCAACCTTTTTTCCAGAGCGGTCAAAGAATTTTCTTTGCAACGTCCAGCTCATATTGTTTTAACAATTGTTGCGACAAATGCTCCTCGACCTTTCTGTTTCGGGTATGAATGCAACAATTGCCAGTTATTATTTCCTGGGAACATAGTTATGTGCAATCATACTCCTGCGATTTTGTTCAGTCCTGCAGCGATAATCCCTAATTCCCCTTGTAAGATGTACTGGAAAAATATCATCCTATGGCGTCGCCTTGAATCGATGAAAAATATTGATAATTTATTCCGCTTTGTTTGCGTTAGGATAATTACTTCTCTTAAATTAGTTATTGCTGTAAATTACATTTAATGGGTACAACGGCGACCCTTTATTAACTTGAATACTGTCATGCCTAACTTTAGGAAATGGAATAAATTATTTACTCTTATCAAATTTCTTTGCTTTTATGTAAACGTAAGATACTTGAATTTTAAGGTACCAGTTGATTTAAATTACGAAGCTTTTGTCTCCGTTCAATTACTCCAAGTATGTATCTGTTCTGGGCTGTGATAGGAAATACAAATATTGCATTGACTTCTAGCAGACGAATGTACAAGATGTTGCACAACTTCTGATCAATAAAACAGGACCATAGTACGATATATGAAGAGAGCATCTAGTAACTTGAATTATTTTATAAATAAAATAGAAAACACAGGAAAAACATGTCTATGGAAAGAAGAAGCCATTGATAGAATTATACTAAAAATCATTAACCTAGGACCTACTAAAATCCACGCTGAAAGAAATAGGTGAAGGAGTTGGTGAAGGTGAACGTAGATTCAAAGATTGTTATTAAATTGGTAGCGATATAGGGTATAAGAGATTTTGTAAATAAATAATATCTAAAGATTATGAGAAGATACGGAAAAAACATAATATTGCAAGAAACGACTTCTAGGATTGTCCAGCTCAATAGTATGATTATTCAAATTGTTTATCCAAAATCATATCTCATCCTGGAATGGGATTTAGTTGTAAAGATTAAACTAACTTAACTAGATTACATGATCTAAAAATTTATATACAAAAATAGAGTAATTGTTACGGTACACTCCATGCATAGGTGGATTTGAAAAAAAAAGTCATACTTGAAGTCTTAAAATGTGTAAATCATAAACAAATCCACTATTTACAATTCATTAATTGTTATTGTGAATATTGGCATATTAAATTCATACCAAAGACATACTAAAGTCGATGAAAATTACATGAGTGATAAGAAATTAAATCATAAGGATCAAACCAATAAGTTCGACAATGTGAGGTAAGTAAGTAAGAAATACAAAGATACATGTATGGAAATGGAAATTGCATTGTTCGAGAAATACTTCTAGAATTTTGTAAATTATGCATGTAAGCTTAAGAATTAGAAATTGTAGGATAATTCGAAAGATTCTTTTTTGTGGAAGTCAGCATTTTGGTATCTTGGAGTTTAGATTTCTGTTATTCCAGAATAGTACCAAACGTCCCACAGACGATAAATTAACATTATATCAAGGAGCTACATTTGCGTCATAAGGGTAAGGCGATAGAAACTTTTTCACGAAAGATATCGTTTACATGCAATCATATTTAACTTAAAATAGTATAACATAAATAGCGAATATTTTTTTTATCGAATATTCTCAATAACAGTTATGAATTATTACTAATGCATTTCTGTTCATCAAGATTCGATATGCGCATACCACCCCACGGAGTTTACAACAAATGAATATCCTCACACTTTGTGACTCAGTTCGCGGTATTCGTAATACAACAATCGAGTAATTTGATAAAGAAGTTCTTTTCCGACGATGCTTTGTACTAAATCATTATCTTCGAAAAATCCTCCCTTATTCTCTTCCGGTAGTTCGAACATTTTGAATATTTATATAAAGATGCAAATAATTAGGGATTTTTCGTGAAACTTAAAATTTGGAAATTATCGAAAAATTAGCGCAAGATATTCTATCCATGACATGAAATTATGTATTACGTTACGAAGAATGCTTTTTTAAATTTAAACACCAGATTACACAGGCTTTGAACATTTACCTATACGATCATCTTATTCTATATTACACTTATTTCCTTATTCTTATTAATTTTCGAAGTAAATGGCCGATTTGTGGATTTGCGACCCGACATAAAAAGAGTTTCTTTTTCAAACGCTATGAATAGGAAAAACAAGAGAGGATTTCCCAATACCCTCAATTAGTAACTGTATGTACATATTCGTAGATGTATATCTTTGTTACAGTTTATTTGTCGTATGCTTTGCTTTTATATAAAATAACTTCTTATTTGAAACATATTACACGCAAATACATAAATTTATTCTTCTCTTGTGTGTGAATGTTTTATGTTACATTGATATATCAGAGGGTGTCTTGTGACAAAATTAATAGCTATTTGCTGAAGGTACAGTGAATAATCTGGATTTAAAGCGAAACATCGAACATGAATATCATGTGACTTTCGAAAACTCACGATGAAGTTTATTGAGTGTTTCCAAATTAAGACCTATTTCACATTCGTTTCTTTTTTTCTTTAAAATAGTAGCTTCTACTTCTCCAGACTTCATGCTTAATTAAGCACAAATGAATTTCATTAAAAATTATATCGTCCCAAATACTTTCATTTATACCATTGTTTTGCACAAAAATCTTTAAATTAGAGTACCTTCGAAGTTCTTTATAAGTGCACTTGTTGAAAGTACCTGGGTCGAATATTATGTATATATATATTTATATATTTACACACGTGAAAGTTCATTTTGTTTTTCATTCATACCATTCATTTACTTATCATGCAGTGCAGCGACATCTCATTATTAATCAGTCGAGTTCTTGCGCCGTGTGAGATGTAGAGGCTGCGTTTCGTTGATCTTCATCCGAATCTTCATCGTCTAAACCGTTGAAGAATGACTGTATCAAGGAACCAAAGAGCCCTTGATTACGTGGACGTGGTGGTGGTACATTGAAGAAAAGTTGACCTATTTTGTCTAAGTATTGCCTATAGCATGGATCTCTATTTAAACTCAATTGATACTCCTCGCAAAGGACTGTGAACATTGCCAATTTGCCCCTAGAAAAATTTCATAACAATTAATTAGTCATTTACTCCACAATAATTAAGATTTCAAATTATTTCCGTTATTTCATTTTAACGCGTTGACTGTCAAATTACTGTCAATTATTGCCTCAGTGGCAGTGGCAGTCTACGTGTTAATTAAGATGATTTATTATATAATATAATGAAAATGGTTTGTTCTCATATGTTACAAGTCTTAATTTTTGTATGTTTTTGCGGAAAATATGTAGCAAATGGTCGATTGTATTTCAAATAGCGTAAAAAATTGTATTAAGCATGCTATTTTGATCAAAACATGTGAATACTTTGGATATTGGCATTAACCCTTTCGCGACGGCGAAACTGTAGTATTATATTAAGTGGCGAATTACATTTCGCCACTTTTCACTTACTGAGAAAAATTCCTTATTTCGTGACGGCACCCGTCACGAAAAGGTTAATAATGTTTTTGATTCGATAGCAACAGAAAAGCTAAGCACTTATAAGAATCAACGAAAGCTTCTTTCCCTGGTTTTCAATTTTCTTTTCAGATAGCAAAATTTTAATAAGAAACCCCTAGTAAAAATTTAATTCGAAAGTTATACTCACGTGTCGATAGTTTTCAATAAGAAAAATAAAAAGTTTAGTAATGGAAGAAAATAAGGTGGTCCATTCTTAATTTTTGGATGTCGTAAGGTATATGAATTGAAGGCTTCTTGCGCAGTTGCTTTATTTTGTAGACATAGGTACCTAGAATAAAATATTTGTATTTTTCGCTAGAGAAATGTTGGTCAGGAAGAAGACATTTTTTTCTTCTTTTTTAAAAGAATGCCTAATAAAGGAGAGTATAAACACAATTTTTACTAAACATCAACAATATTTCATATTCTTGCAAAATAGAAAGTTACTTACTGCAAAACTGCTTGAGCTATAAAAAGATCTATTTCATTAGAGTATCCACGTTGTTCATGAAGTTCAACCAGCATAGCAGCGCATCCGGAGCCATCTCTACTGTATAGAAAATGTTGCCTAGCCATCACATAATTTTTCTCTGGGGGCAAAGAGAGTATTTGTTTCATATAATTGTATAAAAACTAAAATTGTCAATACTTGCACTTATTATGGTTGTTATCTTAATAGATACGGTTATTTAAATAGATAAATCGGTAAAGCTTCATATTACCTCTCCAAAACACTTGTGCGATTTTCTGATGTAAGTCTGGATGACCGGTCTTGAAATTACTACCTCTTAAACTCCACCTCAGTGCTTCTTGTACAAATGTATCACGTTCAGGGGAAGTTGGACTCATTAAACTAAACAAACTTGTGATTTTTTCAAAATATTGTTGACTCGGCTGTGTTTCGGATTTCACCAAGACATCGATAAATAAAATTCCTAAGTCTGCACCACTAGCGTACTGTAATGAGACATTTTGATTAATTAAGAAACAGCTTTCAAAAATTTTTTTAAATTTATTTTGTTATGAACATGCCAGTTAGTTTTTAGAAAGGTTTTCTATTTTTACAAAAGGAATATAATAAATTTGTAAACTTCATTTAGAAGTTATTAAATGAGCAAACGACTGGAATAATTTCAGGTTTATTTTAATCGATAAGGACAAACATTAAACTAATTAGGAGTAAAACATTTAAAAAATTATGAGTTGAAATATCTCAGGTTCGAAAAAGATTCTTTCCTTAAAGTTTGTCATAAGTTATTTATCACAAAGATAATTTGAACATCGGTAACCAATGCTTATGATACATTGTCTTTCATTGCAGTATTTTTTAACCCTTTCGTTACCATGGGCGACTACAGTCGCTCTTCATAAAATGCAATTGCATAAAATGGAATACCATGTTTCCCGCAATATAACACACAATATCATTATTAACTGTAATTATTATCATACAATTACATTATCCAATATTATTTAATTTAAAAGTTTAATTAAAATTGATTACGTTTAAAAGTTATAAATATTTTAATTTGTGGAAAGTTTCTTTTTTTCAATAAACACCGTCAAACCAACATTGCGGCGAAGCGTAAACGTGGCTGCTGACGATCTTACCATAATACCATGGCGGAAAATTCGCCCGTAGCAAAAGGGTTAATAACAAAAACCATTTTGATGTGTCTCTATATTTTTTGTTTCATAAAACTGAATATAAAATTTGTTCAAAGTGACATATATAGGAAACGGCATATATGCGATTTACTTGAAGGATACAGATTTCCTTTTTAATATTTTAATAACGCTAATTAAAAGAAATATATGACTTTTATCTACAGCATCTAATTTCTTTTCAAAAAACAAAATAATTTATTCATATGACTTGTCAAAAATGTAGATATGCACTGTATTCTAGAACAATCTCAGAGGTGCAACAAAATAATGTATGTAATGTACTTTAACGTACCAAAAATTTACTACAACTGCATTGCAGGCAGACAGCTATATTAATTTCTTGTTAACGGAAACGTGTAAATTCGATAGGAAATTTAAATAATCAATCTACGCAGGTTTAAAGAAGTACATGCAAAGGTAGCGTTATTCAAGAATGCCAATGATGTATCTTGGATAAAAATATGTAGGTAGTTATCATAAATGCTACTAAGTAATTGATTTTTTAATATATACATATATACGTAAACGACGTACTTGATCGCGCTGTAAAAGGAGTGTCGATCCATTATAAAGCAATTCCAACAAATCTGAGTACCTTTTCTGGCCGAGGTATCTAGAAAGAAGAGGTTAAGTTTGATGAGAATGATTTTTCGAAATGTATATATAAGTTCCATCGAATAATTTGAAAATTTACCTGAAATATAAAGTTCTGTACATTTGGTGAGCTTCATAGTAATTGCCAGAATTTACAGAAGCCTCGACTTTTGTTAAAATTCGCTGGACACCTTGATTGAATCGTGAGGCCATGTTTATTTTATCCTACTACACTTTAATTTTAACTTTTAATGTTGGTACCAGATTGGACGATAGGGTGGTGACACCGGCTACGATTCGAAATCTCTCAACGGCGCTGCAAGTGTAAACCTTGTTAGACCTTTTCTATTTTTGTCTATTCAATAAAGATGCAATAATATTGTCAGTATTGTAGCTAATTTTGGCAAGAAGCAAGTTTGAAATAACCGAAATATGTGTATTTATGTAGAGAGAGATAGAGTGATTAGGAATTGAAACAAAATCGAGTCTATGGGAACTTATTCACATTTTTCATTAACAATTTCTATAATTTTACTTCGAATTTTAAGCATTTCTACATGTAGTAGAAAATCGGTGTTAACCCTTTCGCTACGCCGTTCGTCTTTTTTGAACGGGGACCCTCGGTCCAAAATATAAACTTTTGGTAAAGTCGGTTTTTTTAAAAGCAAAAAAATGTAATAAAAAATAGGTAGAATAAATACGTTTCTAACGCGTATGAGACATATACTTATGTAAACGAATCGCGAAATAGCCATAAGTAGTAGGGATCAAAAAATATTAGTCATAATTTTAACGTTATTCAGGCGTCTAAATGAGGACACCTTGGATGCCGGATATATCCGGCGTTAGTCTCCAGCAGACCATCAAGTGGATGTCAGATATATCCGGTGTTCGGCTCCAGGGAACATAAAGTGGATGACGAATATATACGGCGCCAGGAGCGAAAGGGTTAAATTAACCTTCTGCACTTCGAAGGAATTGCTCGTTGCGTGTAAAATGTCGCCTTAGAGACGACATTGGAGTGCAAAAGGTTAACAGCCTAAAATAAATATTTTAATGACCTCATTAGTTGCTTTCAATTCGATTACCATGTCTATATTTATTTGTTAAATTCCATGAATGTCTTCCTGAAGAATAATATCGAAATAATATTAAACTCAAAACAGAATGTTATGTTAGCTAAAGATTGTCGAAGCAATTTAAATTATTTGGACGATACATTAAAAAGTATCTTTGGAATTATTAATTTCGCAACTTCTGGCAAGCAGTAAAAGACGTTTCAGAAAATTTATACTATACTTTTATTAAACCATTCTCCAGTTAAATATTTCAAGAAACACAAATTAATTTGAAGTATATAATCATTTATAATTTAATAACTTTATAGTAATATTAAGTTAAATTTTACGTTTTCAGATTTAAATTGCACATTTTATCCTTCGCGCCCATACCGCACACAGTTGTCGGTAAATTAGAAAGTTAACGATAATAACACATTTCTGTTATGACCATTTTTTGTTTTAGCTACGTTTCGAAATAATTTTATTAGAAAGACCTATTCCTATAATAAAAATAAAAATATTCGAAAAAAGATATTGCATTAAATTATATTTATCGGCAATACGCTAACTGTGGAGCGCATACATTTGAAACAGTTGTGTTAAAAATGTCAGTGAACTGTTGAATTACGAATTAATATATTGATAAATGCGCAAATGCCGACGCAACGAACGCTTTTCTGCAAGTGAACGCAGCATATATACATAAACATTTACACTATTACACTCAACCACACAATGCAAAAAGCACGCGGAAAGGTAGGATACAGTATTCAATCTGCCATATTGGATTATAGTACGGGCTACTGCGCTTGTGTAATTCCAGTGCAGTAATGTACCCAATAATATCGAACCTGTCCCCTTTTTTAACGAATCAGCTCAAACTCCATGGTCATATTAAAATCCTGAGCTTTAGCTATACTTTCTTTCTTTTCTTGTTTTCTCTTTCTTGAAATTCCTGTATCCATTTATCTTTCTCTTTTTTCTCAGATTCCGGTAATAGTTACTACTGGTAAGTTAGATCTCGCTGCAAATAATGATCGGTAAGCGGTTCAACTTATTAATTCTATAAAAATTGTAAGGGAAAAATTGAAAATCGCAAAATTAACCAATAATCCTAGGTGAAGGTTCCAAATAAGGAAGACATAAGATGTAAAATCAAGCAATTTTATCTCGCTCGTAATAAACATTTGTTTAACTGCTTAAGAGCCAAGTGGCGTAATTGCGCTTCTTCTGTTCCATGTCCAAAAATACCAGCTTTTTTAAATACCGGAAGAACAAAAGAGCGCTACTGCGCCGCTTGGCAATTTTCGATTTGGAAGAAAAGACCTCTGGTAGTCGTGAAATAAACTTATTATTTGTAATGAAATACAATAGTTAATGAAATTGAATTTAATTAACGGTACCGTCTATCGACTATTGTCAGTATGTAACCTACGTTACTTACAATAGATATTAGTTTTTGGGTGGCTCGTAAACGTATAACAGCCGATTGTGTAACAGTAACGTATCTCAACAAATTTTGGCTGAAAACTTCTGGGCATAAGCGTTTTGTGGTACGCGCTACGTTTTGCAGCACCGTGTACTACAATTATAGTACACAGTACATGGCTTCGTTGGCGTAGGATGTAGTCGCGCCCCTGACGGTCGTTCGTCTAACCGAAACCTCGAAAAAAATAATTATCGCGAATTTATGTTATTAGTGAACGCAAAGTTTGGTATGTAAAAAATACAGACAATAATAAGCGGTAGTGACGTTTAGGTCAGTCGTTTCTTTACTATGTTGGTATTGACAAAATTATTGTGAATGGAGAATCAACGGATTTGGGGTAAGTAGTGTTTGATGAAAACACAAATGGAATCTCTCCTCTTTTGGGATTTTAAAGGGGGGCGGTGTCCCAGTAAGTATTTTCTTTCCTGTTTCATTATTTGAATTACTGTTGATCGATTAAGCACCTAAAAACAATGTTGAAGTAGAAACTCAACAAAATTTACATTGGCTTGAGTGTTGACAAAATTTAAACGAGTCGTGTTTCTTTTTTTATGGCATCTGTAATTTTGGTTTGTTAGATAATGATCGAAACGACAGAGTCAATACAAAAAAAGTGTATCTCTGTTATAAAACTGAACGTTAGAAGGATATCGCTGCAATGGGAAAGCTATGATCTGATTTCATGGTCAAAAAAACAACACGTAATGGTATAATTTCAAGACACGTTGAATCTATAATACAATCATAACTTGTTGCAGCAATAATTCTATTTGAGAAATTCAATTTTGGTCTTAGATTCGTTTTTTCACATCTGTTGTATACAATTGTAACATTTTGTTAAAAAATCCCCTATTTAAATCAATAGCATTCCTTAATAATTGTAATACCTACAGTTAAAGTGATTTTATAGCAACGATGCAAACAAAAATATTTTTTACAAAAACCGTCTTTATATCGAACAAACATTTTAATCAATTTCCAATATCTTCTAACTATAGGTTTTCTATAGAAAATGCAATAAAATTTTCTTCTTTTATTACTAGTGCTCAGCTTTTTTATGATAAAATTATATTGTACCTGTAACTTTTAAAACCTTTCTTTTTGCATTACATAGTAACTTTGCATTGAATACATTATGCGGTAGAGTATTTTTAGAGATATGTAACAATTTTTCTTTTCGCAAGATAAATGTTCTACAAAATCATTTAATTGTAAGTAGAAGAGTGTTTCATTGCATGTTTTTACAATTACTGCTTTTGCAATATTGTACATTGCAATAGGATGGTGAAACTGGGACCATAAATTACATTATTGACTACAGTAATATAAATATCTACAAGGATTTTGCCTTCGTGATATTCAAATTGAACTTTCTAGAAATTTGTTAATTACGTTAATTATAAAACTGGCTTAGGTAACTTTAATTGGTAAGGTGAAAGAAATGATAATGAAACTGTTGACCCTATTCATGGTTTTTAATAACAAAATTTACTAAGTAGCCTCGCCAGATGAATATTAATTTTTCAAACCCTTTTGTATCATTAGTGTAAAATCAATTTTATTTAATTTTTATTTGATTTATTTGTAGGATGGACTTGGTGGAGACTATGAAAAATATAGTTGCTAAAGGTATGCAGACAGAGATGGGTCCACCAGTAGGAAGTACAGGATACCCTGGCACAGCCAGCGGCGTTAATTATGTCACAGAAAAGATGTACATGTTCTTGCAAATGTACCTACAAAATAAAGGATGGAATACGAGCGTAGAGATGTTACAATGTTTCACGGATCTCAAGGAAACTTCCATGCTACCCAGTGCAGCTTTCTTGCAGTATGTAATGCAAAAATGCGGTAGTTCTACGACAGCTAAATTTGGCTCTTTATTATTATAACACAATGATAATGCAACAAAGCTATTGTATAAACGTTTTTATAATATCTCCACAATTTTAGTTAGCCATTGTGATGTGACTTTAGAAGCGACTTCAGGCGATCGCTATTTAATTCGCTGAATTTATTTTGAAAATCAATTTTTTTTTTAAATTGTGAGAAAAGTATCTCATCCGAAATGTAGCTATAATGAAAATGAGATTACAGTCGTAAAAATTAAAGTTGGGACTCGGGTGACATTTCAAGAAAAACTATTAATTTCCATTAGAAATGTTAATAACACGAACCTTTAAAATTTTTATGTCAAAGTTTGTCTGATTTAAATGAATGGGTCATCTCAAAAAGGTTGTAAGGTACGAATTGCAAATTGTTCAAAAACCCCCGAAAATGAAAAAAATAACCCAATGGTGCAATAATAGAATGAGTCACCTCAAAAACGTTAAGTTACAATTTTTTTAAAACAATTGTTATTGCACCATCAGGTTATTTTTTTTTATTTTCGGGGGTTTTTGAACGATTTGCAATTTGTACCTCACAACGTTTTTGAGGTGACCCATTCAAATAATGTTTTGCAATTGTACGGTTTCCAAAGTTTCATTGCAACTAAATAAAATTCTAAAGCCCGAAAATCGTCCCTTTAAAATAAAGCATTTGTCAAATTTAATCACAAAAAAATAGCTAATGAATGTCAATGTTCTTCTAACTTATTTCAGAATGGTGGCGTCACGCGTAGTATTAGATTCACAAGGAAGACTGGTTTTAAGAGAAAATGGAAAAATAATTTTACCATATGAGCACTTTGCCAATGCAATCATGTTGAAACATATGAATGGTCCCCATGGGTTACATTTAGGATTGGAAGGTACAATTCGAGCCGTTATGGAATCTTATACCATCGGACGTGAGTGTTTTGGAATGGACAAAGAGTTTATCATTGAAGTAGTTCAAAATTGTCCCAATCCGGCCTGTCGTTATTACAAGAATCAACTTGAATTCTCACAGAAGATGGGCCATGTGGGTCCTACTTACATACAGGAAAATGAAGCTGCTGCTTCACTTTTACGGTCTAGTTTTCCTCACAATACTGATTTTCAAGCGGTACGTGTTTCTACTCATATAAACGTGGAGTAAGTTAGTATTCGGCTAGTTAAGTACTATTACTTGTCACCTTGCGCAAGTTTTAACCCACTAACGCCTCAAACGGCACTCCAAAGAACACAAACTTTTGAGCTTTTCGTACCGATTCATTTTGACAACAAAATTATATTAACACTATGTCATCGGACGAAAACTATCGGGCAAGCGCCGATGGCACCACGTTGGTGTCGTACATAAAGATTTACACCGGCGCCAAACGAACGAATCCCGATCAGACGTACGGACGGCAAAGTGTTAATAGTAATTGAATGGGTTTTGGTTAAGGTACAAATTGCAAATTGTTCAAAAACCCCCGAAAATGAAAAAAATAACCTCATGGATTTAAAGAAAATCCTTTTATTTTTAAAAAATTGATTAAAAAACCCATCAAGTTATTTTTCTCATTTTCGGGGGTTTTCGAACAATTTGCAATTTGAACCTTACGAGGTTTTTGAGATGACTCATTTAATTGATAGCAGCATTTTTATTAAAATTAAATTTTTTTTATCTATTGACCCTGCGTAGTAAGTTACACTAATAAATTTGGAAATGTTTTATACAGGCTCTAAGTGGTGCTAGTTCAAATTCTCATATGGGAGGATCCAGTGCGGATTTACCCGAAATGAGAGGTGGTAGTAATCAGATAAATATTCAACGTCCACCTAGTCGTCCGTCCTTGAATATTCCACATCGTCCTGGAAATCAAGAAAAAAAGTCAAGTGGTAAGCAACAGCAGCAACAGCAGCAGCAACAGCAGCAGCAACAACAACAGCAACAACAGCAGCAACAGCAGCAGCATCAACAACAACAACAACAACAACAACAGCAGCAGCAGCAACAGCAACAACAGCAGCAGCAACATTACGAGTCATTGGTATCATCCGTTCCTATAGGGGATCATAAATTATCGGATTTTTTGCGATCTAACATAGACAATCTCGAAAACCTCAACAGCCTTGGATTGGGAAACCTTCAAGGCTTAGGAAATGCAAACAAAGATCTATTAGCTTTACATAATGGTGCTTGGTCAGCTGAAAGTGAGAAAGGATCGCGATGTTCTTCTTCGAATTCCGACGGTAAGAATATGTTAATCAGTCAAATTTGTTGACTTAACACAAGTGAAGAAACGAAAATATGTTTTAAGTAAACGTAATTTTAACCCATTCGAGACCGATTGCACATCGTGTGTCCAATTGATTTCTGAGGATATAAGATGGGTTGCACACCAGGTGTGCAATAGTAGTAATGAGCAATTGAACGGGTCACCTCAAAAACGTTCTAAGGTACAAATTGCAAATCGTTCAAAAACCCCCGAAAAAGAAAAAAAAATAACCTGATGGTGCAATAATAATTGTTTGAAAAAATTTGTACCTTACTCACGTTTTCGAGGTGACCCATTCTATTATTGCACCATGAGGTTATTTTTTTTTCATTTCCGGGGGTTTTTAAACAATTTGCAATTTGTACCTTACAACGTTTTTGAGGTGACCCATTCAATTATCAGTTCGCTCTTAGGGACCGTGTTCGAAAAAAAATCGCCGTCTCGAATGGGTTAAACATGTTAATTTATCCTCCAGATTTTTATTTATTTATTTTTTTTCATAGATGTGAGTTTCTAAAATTATTCTTTTCTTTAAAGGTGGTCAAGAGAAGATAGTGCGGGCTTTTGCAGAGGTTATGAAAAATATGGCAAGGATGAAAGCCTGTGTACGTCCTGCGATGTGTAAACCATATGGAAAACAATCGGAAGCTCTTCAAAAAAGTAAGTTTTGTAATTGTGTCCATGAAAGTGGTCTAAGTCATATTTTTTTGTGTTGATAAATTTAAAGGATTTCTTTTAAATAAAATAAAAAATGTTTTTACATTCTGGAACATTGAAAGTTGGAGTTTTATTGGTCTTGATCAATGATAAAAAAAAATTTATGGCAAGATAAAATGATGCGGGATAACTGAAGATCTTATCTTTTTCAAAACTTGACTTAGACTTAGACTTTTATAATTATATAGGCTATGTAAAAAAAAGCGATTCATTTGTGTATGTTCAAATTACATGTCAGTGTGGTGATAAATTTATTTGGAAATTTATCGCGCTTCAGTCACATCATGAAGAGGGTAGCGCTTTTAGGAATTGGCGTCGCACTTGACAAAACGAAATAATGCAATGGAATTATATGTTACATTCTATTTGAGTCGAACTGCGAAATGAAATAGACTAAAATATTCTATTCGATGTTGAACAATTTTTTAGAGAAAACAAGACAGGTACCTTATTGACCATTAATCTTAACACTACGCCGTCCGCGCGTCAAATCGGGATTCTTTTGTTTGGCACCGGTAGAGCTTCCTATACGACACCAACGTGGTGCCACCGGAATTTGGCCAACAGTTTTTGCGGGACACCAACGTGGTGTCACCGGACCGTATAGTGTTAATAATCTTGATTTTAGGATAGTTTTTTGTCAGTGAATGAACCAATTAATAATTTTTTTTTTGACATAATTTTGGCTCTTATGTTAACCATAAAAATGCGGGTGTAACAGTGTGCTAGTTATTACAAACAGTCTAGTTTGATTTCGTCAAAATACACATTTTGATGTTCGTTCAATCGATTTCGAAATACTATAACTTCATCGGATTCCACTTTTTCATGGGATTTTAGTTTGAGATTTTTTGAAAAAATCATCATCTTAGAACATTAAAAAAATGTTTCTATTTAGAATGTCTTTATCTTTTTAATAGAAATACAGCCTGCATTTAACTATTTCTAATGATCGCAAGTAATGTTATCAAAGTATTTCGGCATTTTTAGTAAAAACATTATTAATATTACAGTTACCATCGATTTTAACATTTACTACTTCGATTAACTAAAAATGATAACAGGTGCTGGCGGTACATCATTTCCATGATACGTGAAATGATAAAACACAAGATTCAATGAACTCGCTTGTAACCTGCTTTTGCAAAATATAAATGTATTTTGTATAATATTTAACTATCCATATTAACATTTTGCCGTCCGCACGTCTGATCGGAATTCTTTCGTTTGGCGCCGGTATAAATCTTTATGTACGACACCAACGGGGTGTCACCGGCGTTTGCCCGATAGCTTTCGCATGGCACCAACGTGGTGTCACCGGACGGTATAGTGTTAATGAGGATATTATTGAGTATAAATGTGAAGGTATATTATTCTTCGATTTTTCTTCGAGTTTCATATAACAATCTAATTGAAAATAAAAAACATCGATTAAAGAGGATTTTTTCCCTATTTTTTAGTAGTGTTTTCGAATTCGTATTTTACATGTTTTAAGAAAATTATCGTTGGAAAAATACAAAAATAATTTTTAGAAAGTGATCCAAGCCTATATTATATATAAGTATCATGAAAACGATTTTACTTTTTTCGCCTATCTCGTTGCTTTTGGTCTATAGAATATTCGTAATTAGCAAAGATTCAAGCTCACGAGAGTTCATTGAATAAAAAAGTTGTTTATCCTGTGTGGGATATCCATGTATAGTACCGGTTTTTTTTTTACTGAGTTTTGCATAAAAGATTGATGTATCGATGATGTCCATGAGTATTTTCATATTACAATGGTATTATTGTCCTTTAAAGCATTGGTTGACACGATCCAATTGGTGCAGTCACTGCGAAGTTTTTTGCCACCTCCGCATATTCCGGTCTCCAGCTGGAAAAACGAAGATAAGCATCGATTAGACCATTCGGGTGCTGCATACCTGTCTACTTTGTAAGTTTCGTATTTATAATTATACATATAATTGTATTAGAACGGAAACTTTTTTTAATTAAAAACTCTAAATAGATTTCGAAATAGGATAAAATTAAAGGGGAAAGTTCATCCTTAAGATAACATTTAAGTAAAGCGATATAACATTATGTATTTTTGCACTCCACAGAGAAAGAAGAAATTCGCTGAAAACAATTGTGCAGTTGCTCTCAAACGAATAATAGTAGAATTAACTACAAGATCAACACGAATGATAAAATTAAACAAAATTGGTAAAATATGAAAAAAACTTTTAAAAAAAAGCGACATATAAAAGCTTGCGTACTCATGTGAGTACCTTAAATTTTTACTTTTGTATTATTGTATTCGGAATGTTTATTATCTGTGTAGTTAATTCTAATATTTTGAATTATTGTCGCAAGTTTACTATCTTTCAATATGACATATTACTCTAACAGGGTATTTGGTTCAATAAATGTATATTAGATCCGTAACGAATTATACGATTGTCTAATAATTGCATTGGGGGAAGGCTGGGGCGATAAGAGTTAAGTGAATTATTAACCGTTTTCACAGAAAGAAATTTCACATTATACCTTATCAGTTGATCCTGTTAAACTTTGTTCTAAGAGATGGAGAAAATTTAAAGGATTTATTTAAAAAATTGTTCATTCGGACCTTCTTTTATTTTGATCCAAAATAAAAAGAAATGCGTTTCAAGATCAAACACAAAATGGATTCTGTATGTTCGATTATTACGCGGATTAATGAATTGACTGATTTACTTGTCTTGCAGGAAAGCTGGTGCTTTGGAAGAAATGTGTGAACAGCGAAAACTGGATTAGACATATTTCCTGATGCAACAAAATGCGTCATTTTCTACGCACTAAGATGTTCTAGTCAGAAGGTGTTTACAACTGGGTGTGGGATGTCACAAGAATCCGAAGGTTTGCTCAAAAAGTTGTTGGCTTTTAGGACTTCAGTGATGAGTAGGAGACAAAACGAGTCATGCGTGGTCTGTGATAAACGTGAGTAGTACGACGAAAAAAAAGAAACAAATTTATAAGTAGGTTCGAACTCACGTAAAGTTTCTTTAACAAATTTCCTCTGGTTTTTAAATACAGAGAAATGATCTAATTTCGAAGAAAAAGAATTTTTTAAAAATAAAATTCCTCGTAGATTGTCCACGGAGCATGTAATGGCGCTTAATTACTTGTTTAATCGCGATTATTAAAGATGTAAAAGTGAGTACGAGCAGCGTTAACATCGAATTTTGGAAAATAAGAATTTTTACAAGTGACAATACACTAAGTGAAGAAATTGTTGAATCTCTTTTCGGATTTTTCCTTGGAACTTATTAGTAGATTTATCAAAATCACGTTGCATGACAATCAGTTCCATGAATCGAGTGCAACACAAATTTATACAAAGATTGTACTCTTAGAATATCATTGATAGATTTAAAAGAAAAACGTAAACATGATTCTGAAAGTAATTTGGATAGAATTAAAGCATGGTTTTATACAATTTCTCGAATTCAATTTTATTCGAAATTAGTTTCAGTTTCATTGAAATTAAGTACAAATGTGGAAGAAGTAGTATAGTCATCTTTTATTTGCTTATGCGTGTCGTTGGTTCGAAATTATTATCGAACTCGAGATAAAAGTGTGTTTTTAATGTTTCTGTTAACCTATTATTTCGCTAATAAGTGAAGTTATTTATGTTAGGCAACATATATTTTATCTAATCGTTATAATATTTTATCGTTTATTTCCAAGTTAACGGTAAAGTCGAATCGAGCCATTTGAACAGCTTCTTATTAAAAGGAGCTCGAAAACAAAAGGCCATCCGCGTCAAAAGCTCCGCGGACAATCGAGACGTGTGTGCGGGTGCGCTTATCAACAGTTAATTAAGATCCTTGAAAGTTTAAACAAAATTTTGTTTGCGTCGTACAGTAAAGAAGTATATTTTTCAAATTGTTAAATTGTAGAATGCAAAACATTGCGTTGCTTTTCCTTAGCCCTTTCTTATCCATCCAATTACGATCGTTTTGAAAAACGTATAGATCTGAATTTTTATATTCGTGAAAAGTACATCGAAAAATATTTCAAATTGTCGTGGAAAGTATTGCTTAGAAAGTTGTTACTTTGGATAGTAATTTACAATATCCATGAAATCCCGAAATTTTTGGAGGAAGATATTTCGGAAATCGCTAGAAAAAAAATATGACGAGTGAATTTTTCGATAATTAGAAATTGGAAAGGAAGGGGTTAACCGCGCACCGTTCAACTTTTTGGAAACGTTGTTACTTTTATATTTTATAAAACGCGCGCAGAACAAATAATTCATTTATCATTTGCATCAAGGTCCCATTGAGACTGTAACTTTAGAGCGAAGTCGTTTTTGGAAACATAATGATTCGCGTATATGCTTCTTTTACAAATCAATTTTCTTGTATTTCATTTTCAATTGCATTTAACGTTTTTGTATAGTTCACTACCGAAAGCACATACGCGTATCATTGAAATCTTTGGCAGCATTTGAGCATACGAATGCGTTTTACGTTCGTGTGCGTATTTTTCCGAGAGACTGTGTATTTTTTCGGCTATCAAATAGCAAAATTAAGCGTGAATGACGCATACGTGTTATAAACTTTATACATATTAATTAATTAGTAATATATGTTATATATTTATTTATTACATACGCGGCAAACCTCGTGCCTGATCTTTTTATACGATGTTTGTTGATACTTTGAATTAACTTTTTGTTTTGTCATTAATAAGTATATGCATACCTAACAATCTGTATGAAATATCGGAAGTGTTGGTCAAAATTTCGTACGTGTGGGGTATAGTCCATGAATTTCGATAACGTAAGCGCCGAGTACGATAGCTTTTCGACGAGTATATTGTAGCCTTGGGTAAGGGATAAAAGTTTCGTTTATATAGGAATTTCTAAAAAATAATTTCTTAGAAGTAAAAAGTCTTCCATTTATGAAACTTTAGATCGACTGTGATGGAAATATCTTTTTAAAAATTGCATTCGAAGAGTAGTTGATTTTAATTGAAATAGCACGCCACCACGAAAATTTTTTAGGTAGCTATTTTAAGGTATTCCGAAAAATGGATATATATGATGGATTACATTATTGACAAACCGAAAATTAGTTACTATTCGGAAAATAGTTGATTCGTTATCCCGATACCGTCGTATTGATTAATTGTTTCGTTGGGATTTCTAACACAACTCGGCACAACTGAACGAACATTTAGATTTCTGAAATTGAGAGTATTTGTGAGAAATAGAGAGTCATTTAAATTCACGGTAGTGTGATTTAGATTCTTTCTGCAGTTTTTCGATATTGAGGAGAGATTATTTTATAAACTATTTGAAATTCAGCTTTATATTGACAATATTTCTTCGTTATATAAGTTTTTCTTATGTCAGTTTTTTTATTATTTACATTAATCGTCGATTCATTTTTCCTTACTATCACAAGATTGAAGAGAAAATAATTCTACATTATAAGAAAACAATGACTATAATTTATATTCATAGACTACTAATATCAATCGGTAGATATTTAGAACATTAAAATTAGGGTTATTAAACAAAAATAATATAACTAATAATTTTATAATACGTTTTGAAAAGACTTTTTTTTTGTTAAACAGACCTAATATTTGTTAGTCGCAATGTTTTCTAATAATTCGATTTCTCGAAGTGTTATGTAAAAATATTGAATGATTACGATTTGACTTGGACATATCGAATGAAACAATTAAGTTTTAATGCATACCATTTTTCTAAAATCCATGATATTAAGATGTAATTTTCAAAAATTCAATCTAATATTAATATGTTTTCAAATTAAGTATCATCTATCTTGCATAATCAAGATAAAGCATATTGTTTGTAGGCGGCGACCCCGAATTTCATCAAATGAAAATCAATATAGATGATAGTCGACTGGTTTCTTCTAAAAATTTATATTTAACACTCATCATGTTAATTTCTCCAATTAGTAACATGCGTTTTAGTTGATAAGACATGTGCTCGAAAATTTCTATTATACATGATTATTTAGGTATGCATAACATGAAATTTATGAGGCTGCTGCAATATAATCCGAACTATCATTGTTAAACATACATACATACATATGTATCACCGTAAACTTTTTAAATGGACTCATTCTCTTCCATAAATAGCTCGTAATTAAATTACTTTCAGTCTGAAACCAGAGCCAAGAAATGATGTGTACTTTTATTGAATTTGTGAAATCACTGTGAAATAATACGCGACTGCTATTTTCAAAAATGATGACTGTGAATAATATATCACAATGCAATTTTCAATTATGAACATTTCTGTGAACTCACTTTCAACTGGTGTATCATTCAACTGAACGACGTTAAGCTGGTTTCAATAACGATACCCTACCAATTAAATTGATTCCGTTATTTTTGTGTTCCACTCTCGTACCGTCGAGTGTGAGAATTTCTATCATTGATTCTGGTTAATTAATTTAATTGATACAGATGCAACAGTCATCGAAAGAAGGAAAATCGTCTTGCTATCAAAGTATTGGAGCAACATATAAAAGCATATCCATAACAAGAACAAAAAGAAAAAAAAAAGAACAAATTATTGCTGTGTACCAAAACAACTTAGTAATAAATGATAAAAATATCTTTAAAAATATCTCGAGTAACGTACAAAAAGTGTATTAAACGTATTTTTCCTAGCGATAATTGTCCACGAATCACATTCATTTTTGGATATTGCTAATCTGTCATTATCACATTGAACTGGGAAGTGCCTGTTTCACTTTGACAGTAAGACATTACAGGCCTGATCTATTAATATAGTTTAAAATGATTTAATTATACATAAACTCGGAAATACTGTAGGTCGAAATCGCTACTTATAAGTTTCTTGGATACCGATCGGTTATCTTTCATTATGCAAAGTTTTACTTGTTTAACAAATGATTTCTTAAAGTGTACGATGCTATGAAGTTTGTGGAAGCTAAGTTTTCGAAAAAAGTTATCTTTCACCTTTCTTTATATTTTAGGTGCATTTATCAATATGTTAAATCGTTAAAGTTTGAAGGATCGTTTATTTTTTAGCAGAGTGAATGCAATACTTTTGATACGATAAGGAGAGATTTAAGGAATATGATGCTACGAGATTAATTTTGTTCCGATTTTGGAGCTGATTTTGTAAAAAATTTATATGTTTGGCATCCTCGACAAAAAATGAGTGTTATCATCTGGATGAAATATTACCAATTAATAATTTCGTAACCGTTTGCAAAAAGGTAACGAAGAATTTTTTGAAAAAGAAAATAAAGTCAAGGGAAAGAAATTCGAAAGCCAAAATATTCAAATTAGGAAATCGCAAAACTCTGTCTTCAGTAATAACGATTGGGTTTTAGAGAAATATGAATTAATATGATTGCTGCTGCGATTCTTTTTCTGATGATCTGACTTCATTAATATATTAAGTTAGTGCAAATTATTAGGATTTATAATGCGCTGTGTCATGCGCCAGAAAGAAAATTTGAGACTTTCAAAATGTCAATTTGTTAACGTTTTGTGAAAGAAATTTTGTGTCTAAGGATTGGATTGTAGAATGAAGAAGTAGAAATTTTGTTAAGAAAGCATCAAAAGTTCAAAAACATTTCTTAAACAAAACCTTATTCGTTACAAAAAAAATATTTTTCATCGTTTCGAAGATATAATTTTTTTCTACTATAATAAATTTATTTTGTTACCCTATATGGGTTTATACCTTTAATGATTTGCACTTGCAGAGAGACTATGCATTTTTACGTTTTTTATATGATTACCTATATATTTCTCTAAACATCTTATAGTTTACATAAGTTGAATTCAATTCACTCGAAATCAACCGCCAAATTTCTTTATAATTTCATATAGTTCTCTAAATAATTATTTCAATCTTGTGTCAAAAATATTTTTACTTGCGACATAATTTATCTAATAGCAGTTTTGTATAAAAAAAATATAAACTAAAAAATCATTAAAAAATTGAATGTAATATTCACTCATTTGTGCCCATAATTATGAAAGTGGTCTAAGTCATATTTTTTTGTGTTGATAAATTTAAAGGATTTCTTTTAAATAAAATAAAAAATATATTGACATTCTGCAACATTGGAAGTTTGAGTTTTATTGATCTTGATTGATGAAGAAAATAAAATGATGCTAGGTAACGGAAAATCTCATCTTTTTCAAATCTTGACTTAGACCACTCTCGTAATTATGGACACATTTATCGTTCCGAATTAATTAAGCTATTACTTCGAGGCAAAAATGTATCAATCAATTGAGGAAGGCGATTACCGCTGTACTTTTCGATGTTCCTTCGAAAGTAATATCTGTATCGTATAATCTTTCGATCGCAACAAATCAAAGACTAAAAAACATTTCTGCAGTCTCATACTCTGTACGAAGACAACTGATACGAACTAGCGTAAAAGTATGAATAATTAATAACGATGCAATAATAAGTATCTTCTAGCCTATTTATTTAATTATTCTAGCTACTTTGTAAATAAAACGAAGAAATGAAAGAATCAATTGCAACGATGTCATTTCTAAAAGTGACATCAGTTTCGTGAAAGAATTGGTGCATAAAATTCGAATATTTAGAAGAATGAAAACATCAAACTATGAAGAAAAATATTGTGCAATAAAAATAATGAGGTCTTTCCACGTATATTGTGTATTTTTGATATTTTGCGAATTGTCGTTTGTTAATTATAAAAAAAAATACATTTTCTTAACTGTAGATTATGAATGAGTACTATCACCAGAGAATGTAATATTTACGTTTTTCGTTCTATTGAAAAATGGAGCGGAAAATTTTCGAAATAATAGTTTAAGAAAAAATTGCGAGGAAATAAAGAAACAAGCACCGATCAGATTAGGGCAAATGCACCAATAGATGGACGGTTAAGCAAACTCTCATGCTTTTTTAGCAAAATAATATACTAAAATACAAATAAATTATAATAAAATGAATTATATTAATGTAAAAACATGTAATTAACTAGAAAAAAATTACTAAAACTTTGTGAAACTTCGTAGTAATTAACAAAAAAGAAAAATTTATGAAAAAGACCAAAACCCCAGTAGATGGACAAAATCTCCAGTAAATGGACAGCCAATACCAATAGATGGACGCTAAATTTTCTTACATTTTTGTAATTTTATTATTTTATTACGATATTTATAGCTTTTTTAGTGAAATACGAGCATAATACTTTTATTCATTTATAATAGTAATAACAAACAACGTTTACCCGACATCTGTCACATATTTACTAGTGGTGGCGCTCTTGAAGCAAAACTTCGTCATGTCAAATTTAAATATTTTTTTTTATCATTATTACAAATATAAAGATGAAAAAAATCACTTTTTGCAATCAGGACTACATATAGCCATAAAAAAAATTATGACTTTACGATTTCGTTCTTAAATTTAATGTAATTACTTTTGGAAATAATATTTGTCCATCTATTAGAGGGTGTCCATCTATTGGTGTGTTTACCCTATTGTCTGAAAAAGAAAGAGCAATAATTATAATATTTTTTTATTCTAATGGAGTAGTATCGAAGGTAACTATTCTTAGTGACAACTGAAAATTCCTATTTGTTGAGTCGTGTCACTTTTCTAGAGACAGCTCGATAACTTGACTTAGATATCGAACTCCATTCGAAGTGCAATCAAAAATAAAAGTCTTACTTATATAAAATGGGTGAAAAATAATTCATAGCTCATACGTTGCCGTACTTTACGAATGCAACGATATAAAGTATACGTATACATATTAAATTCATGGAAAGTTCTCATTATGCAAAGTGCAGATACCAATAAAGGAAGAACATCTAACCGTTAAAGGAAGGGTTACTGCTCGTCTATTGATTTTTCTTACGAATCAATTGCTAGTAATATTGCTCTTTTTAATATGAAAATTTCAAATTTGTTTAATCGCTCGACTCTAAGGGAAGGTGAAAACAGTTAGGGAATTTATACGAATCCGCGAGTTATCGACTTAACGCTAAACCCGGAAACAATTTCTTTGAGAAATGCGAAACGGTATATAGAATTAATAGTATGTATATTGGTGCGAATAAATATTAATGAAAAAGAGAAAACTCTTTTAGCATCAATTCGCATTTCTGAATTTTCCATTACTTTTTCTGGAAGCAGAAAATTCGGAAACAATCTGGCACGGAAACCCAATTATTCGTTGCTTTGCAAATTCTTCGTGTTTTAAAGTTACACGGAAGAGGCAAAAACTTTCGTTAACTAGAAATTTTATGCGCATAATGATTTATCGAACCAATGTTGCCTCGACATTGTTTCAAAATTTTACTTTTAAACGATTTCCTGAGAAGCCATTAACAAAGTAATGACCAACTTCTGCACAGTACTGTTATTCATATTTTTACGTTCTAATGCATATTATAAAGACCTTTGTTGACAGCAAAAGAGAAGTGTTAATATACAAGAGACAACCGGTTAATTAATCGAAAATTGAAAGCTGTAAGAAAAAAGGAGTTATCAGTGTAATTAAAATATTCAAAAGGAACAGACAAGAGGCAGAATTTACTAAAAAATTACTCGAGGATGTTAAATAAAATTACTATAAATTTTTTTGAAATGGGGCGAAATAATGTCAATAATGTCCAATCGATACAGTTGACGGGTACTAATTCAATGACCGTAAGTTGCCAAATAATGCAAATTGCAGTTTTTATATATATTTTGAGCTCGGAATTTTTTTTCTTACATATGTTACTAAAACAATAATATATTGTTCTTTTTTAAAATTATACTAATTGTGATTAATAGCAACAGATTTATTAAAATAACATTTCGTTTCGTCTATGAATTTGGCAACTCACGATCTCTGCATGGTACAACTTGTGACGGTGTAATAGATATAACGTACCACGATCAACTGAATCAACTGTTCTCAGAATTTAGAGTTTAACATTCAGAGCAAAATGTTTAAAACAAATCGTTCCCGGAGTTATTAGTTGAAATCATTTACATCCTCGCGAACCAGGGAAATAAAATTTATATTTTGAATCACGTTGAGTTAATTGTGCAACGAATGCTACTCATCGAGAAATATATTGTTCGAATAAGATGGCACTTTGAAATGTTTCATCTTTTGTGTGAGAAAGCTGCATTCAAATGAAGCGATTGTGTAACTTCTAAAAATATAGGATTTTTAGTAAAATCACAAATATAAAATAAATTTTATTAAAAAAAGGAATTTTAAATTAATTTCACCTGGTTTGCGGGGGTTACCGACACTTATTTCACCCACGAAATTCAAAGATACCTCTCGTTAAAATTGGAAAACTGTCCAAGTTAAGGAGTTAAAAACTGCGTATTGCAATTTGGGGAATAATAGATTTACATTTCATGTTCTTTTTAAAAGTATGCTTTGAAAGTCAGTTGAAACGTAGCACTTTTGCAACGAAACAAATTTTATAAAGTTGCAAGTGGTTTTCCACTCTCTCACCTTGATTTGTAAATTTATGGCATTTTTTATTGGTAAAAAAAATCGTATTCAGGACAGCGAATAATTTGAGAAAAAGATGTTACTAAAATGACTACTTTTGGAACCAAAATCTTTACTTTACCGAAGAAAATACGTTAATACGAAAAGTAAATTGAAGCATAAGTTATCTTGGAACGTTAAAAGCAAAGATGAGATATATTTATTCTGTCGTACCTATATCTTCAAGTGAGAAGACTCGCAGATTTCTTGCGCAAAACCAAAATATTAATAAAAAATTACTAATATGTAATTTCTTGTTAAATAACACGATATTCCTAAGTGGAAATTGTTTGAAAGTTTTTCGAATCTCTTCATGATAGCATAGTGATTTTTCGAGTGAGTGGCCGGTCGGCGAAAATATTAGTGTAAAATTGACCGATGTCTTAGGTTTAACGTAATTTCTTAAGTTACTGACCTTGGTTAAGATTTATAAAAAGTTGCATAAGTTAAAAGTTAAAGAGTTATCGTCAGTCTTTTGAATTGTAATAGTAGATCTGGTTTTCTTAAAGAAAGAAAAAGAAAAACCTAAGGATAATTATACACAAACATAACCGCTATGACTACACATTAAACTTGTCGTTGCTTGCCAATATTGCTCTTCTGTATTCTCGCATAATTGAATTCATGATACCTACCGATAACAATTATTAAAGTTTTTACAAGTGTGACTCGTCTCTTTTTCAATGAACATTCCTAATCCCCTGAGTTAAAGTTTGATTCACGATTTGCTCCGCATCCGTTGGAGAGTATGGTACTTCCTGCAAGTAAATACAAAAGTTTTATTCGACAGCCGTCTCTTCTATATCAACAACATTCGTTTCTAAAGAATTCCATAGGATGCCTTCTTAAGCGTGTCACTTTCAAAATAAGTGGCTATTCGAAGGAAATTTCAAGTCCGTATACGTTTTAAATAAATTTAAAATTGATATGAGCAATTACAATATCGATTTCCCGTGGCGTTTTAAATATTTTCTAATTTTAAAATGCTTATGTACTGTTACACTTGAAATTGTAACATATTGCTCTTTTAACCTTGATGCTGAGAAGACAACAAATGATAATGCCGAACAGCGGCGTAATGAAATTTCAAAGTTTATTCCAAATTCAAGAGTATCGACACATTTTAAGAATAGTACTACCGATATGTATTTTTATACGATAAACAATTTTTTGTTATATTCCGTCAAAGTATAAGAGTGGAAAAAAATCGTGTCGTTACACCCCATAATTCTTTATCGTAATTTTTCCTAATTCTGAAACAGACATTCTTAGCAATTTTTCTAAAGCTTTTAAAAAATTGTCAAACCAGAAACAATATTGGATTTAAATTGAATCAAGTTTAAAAAAAATATTTACACCAGACTAGACATCCGTTTTCTTTCTCAAAATAATAACTTTTTTTTAACCCAATAACGAATTGGGAAACACATACTATTGTTTCCCATCGAGCCCGAATTGTTCTCTAAATTGTACAAGGTTCGAAAAATAATTGTAAATTTGTCGTTCATTAAAAGTCAAAGATTGCTCTTGTAAGGATGAAATAATAGCAAATGCAAATTATCTGCTTCAAGTTCAATAAATTTTCTTAACGTGCAGTGTAGTAAGAGACAAATAAATAAATCATGCTTATACGCATCCACACTGTCTGTGGAATTTTTCAGGATTTCAAAGTGAATTAACTTTTTGCCTTAATAAAAAATAGGATCACTTTTAAGAGAAAATAATTTTATTGTTATCAGCGTTACGGCTTGTGTCTTCTTTCTGTACCTAAGAAATTCAAAATCGTGGGCTACTCCTTAAATATGGAGATGTATATGAGTCTGAAAAAAAAAAGATAAAATGTTTTGTAGAAAAAGCAGGGAACCGAACCTCTCGTGTCGTGAGAACGAAAATCACGTCGTCCAGGAAGTAATAAGCTTGTCCCAAGTCACCTTCGCAAAGATAAGGAAGTTTGCTCCATGCCAGACATTCAAGACTGAGTGGACTAAAGACTCTATCAATCAGACGTGCGATTTGCCCTTCGAGTTCATTTCCTTTGATTGGCAGATATTCGGAGGGTTTGTGATCTCCCCTTTCTCCAACTTCTACATATGGACTGAACGGTAATACTAGTGCCACAATTAAACGTCCACCAGGAGCTAAAGATGTTTTAAGTCTTCTCAACAAAGTATTCGGTCGGTCACAGCGATCCAAGAGATTCAGGCAAAGGATCACGTTGAAGGGTCCGGCTTCCTGGTGCCATTTCTCAACATCAAGTACACTGTTGGAAAAAAGGTGGAAAATGTAAGATGCATAGTGACAGTCAATTAGTGAATTAACGCTTTCTTTCTCAATTAACACTTTGCCGTCCGCGGGTCTGATCGGGATTCTTTCGTTTGGCGCCGGTATAAATCTATATGTGCGACACCAACGCGGTGCCACCGGCGCTTGCCCGATAATTTTCGCATGACACCAACGTGGTGCCACCGGACGGTATAGTGTTATGAAGATGATATAATATTGTAAGAGGATATAGGTTCGATATTCTAATATCGAACATTTCATTAATTTTCCTAAACTGATAATGAGAAAAGATTTAGTAACTTTAATAAAGTTGACAGCTTTTTGTAGTTGCGGAAACTTCAACAAATTTTCAAAATTTCTTATAGCTACGATAATTGAATTCAGAGACTTAATAATTAATAAATATTAAAACAGTTGACTTTTGTATATTTTATGGTAAAAAGACAATTGTTCTGGCACACTCTTGAAATATTTCATAAATTACTGCATAAGTGAGTAATTTCTATTAAAATGAGATATTGCAATATATTGATTAGCAATTATCATTATCTCCCTGTGTACATTACAGTACTTTTTGACTCTTCGGTGGGTCCTAATGTTTGGAATTATCGTAAAATTAATTTGGCAATTTATAAATTTTACAGTAGCAAGTTTCAAAACCTTATGTTATTTGACACAAGCTTCAGTCAGAAGTATATTTTTCCGACTTTCTTTTTGTCAACACTGAACATGGTTATTTTTTTTTCATTTTCGGGGGTTTTTGAACAATTTGCAATTTCTACCTTACAACGTTTTTGAGGTGACCCGTTCAATTACTTTTAAGGGGGAACAACAGTGTAATAGTAGTAGAAATAGGCGATATTTATGATTTTTTTTTTATTCACTCATGTACTCCACAAACGTCAGTGTTGAAGGGTTAAAGAATACGTACTTTGAAGTTGGTTTAAAATTTTTTTTATAAAGAAATATATATTTTGTAGTACATTTATAGTGGTCGCTGTAATACGCTCCACGGAAGAGGCGCGTTACCGATTGTCATCATAATTCGCTTATTGATCTGAAAATCAAAAGGAAAACACTGTTTTAGTCTATATTAGTATGGCTTCAGTTAAGCGTACCCGGTTTTTGAAAAACGAATTATTGTTAAAATTGCAATTCTCCAAAGAAAATTCACAAAAAAAAAAACCAAAAAATTTTTCCTTTCAGAGAGAAAAAAATAGTAAATATGAATATATCAAAAAATTCGTACGCTTAACTGAAGCCATACTAATATAGATTAAAACAGTGTTTTCCTTTTGATTTTCAGATCATCAATGGGCGAGTTATGATGACAATCAGTAAGGCGCCTCTTCCGTGCAGCGTATTTACAGCGACCACTATAAATGTACTACAAAATATATATTTCTTTATAAAAAAAAAATTTTAAAAGAAGTTCAAAGTACGTATTCTTTGACCCTTTAACACTGACATTTGTGGAGTACATGAGTGAATAAAAAAAAATATCATAAATATTGCCTAATTTCTACTACTGTCACACTGTTGTTCTCCCTTAAGAATAAAGCGACTATTAATAATATAATCGGTTAAACTTTTTTTGGAAAGAGCGTGAGGTTGGCGTACATCATGGCCGGGAAGGGTAGTGAATTCTAAAGTTTGCTGGCTATACAAATGGAGGAATTTTTATAGATCTCAGTGCGACATTGGAGAACTCTTAACGTAGATGGATCTGCTTATTACATTGAATAATATACACATGTACGACTGCCCATTGAAAATCCAACAACGTTCGCTTAAGTTTTATAGGATTGTTGGCGAGAGCTTACGAAAGTGGTAGTGGGAATGAGTTTCTATAAAATGTTACGAGTCTATAGCCTAGAATCTACGTTTGCTTATTTATAACAATTCGAGTGGTTTCGAGGTACTCTCGGAGACGCCTAGCCAGGATGTAAAACTACCATAAACTTCTACTCCAATCAATTGCGGGCAATAAACTTGTTAGTGAGAAGGACGCCGAAGTCCTGAGTGATTGAGAGGGGCGCCAATTAAGATTATCCTGAACTTTCTTTAACCCCTTTGCGATTTTATCGCTTTTGCGTGCACATATATTTCCGTCTTTTAGACTTACGTGAACTTGCGCTTCGAAAGAGCCCATCTCATTGGAGTTGATATATCCGTAGCATAGACATTTTGGAATAAATGAGCGATATGTGCTGTCGTTGCCCCATCGCCTGCTCCCAAATCTATTAGACTGTTCCAAGGTCCTGTATAACCGCTGGCATCCATTAGCTTCAAGAATTGCTCCGCAGAAAATACGTGCATGGATCCACGGCCTAAAAGTCTGCAAAGGAATTTAAAAAAAAATCGACGATCAGTATTTTTATCTTTTCTAAGGTAAAATATGGTAATTTCAATTATAACAAAAAATTGGAATTCGATTTTAGTTGAAAACTATTTTACATTTGATGAAAAAAAAACTGAATTTGAATAGTTGTCAATTGGGAAATACAAATATAGGCGAAATCATTGCAATTGGTGATAACGTTACTAAATAACCTAATAACGTCTACTAATTCTAAGATAGACATTATGCAGGGTTTTCAAAAAGTAATGGACCCTAAAACTGGTGTCGAGTCACGTTATTCCTCATAATTTGTTTCTGAGATAAGAAGATTATAAGATTGGAATAACGCCACGGAAACTTGGGCATTTAAAACCGCGGGTCTTTTTTTACATTTTATCTAAAAATCATTATTTTTTTTAAAATCAGGTTTTATTGGTTTCTATTAGTTTCATTGAATCCCATAACTTTAAAGGAAAAAGGCACGAAAGAACTCCCGGTGAAACTTTTAATCAAATATTAGGGTGTCCCATAAGTTTTTTCCGCGTCATGCTATGTACGACCTCGAGTCGGAAAGGAAGAAACTTATGGGACACCCTAATATTTTGTGTAAAATTGTTAACTTTGCAACTTCTTCTGGACCTAATTTATTTGGCAACTTACAGCGAACAAAATTAATTCGCTGTAATATTGAAACTCAATTTTTTTATTTGCCCTGGTTGATGTCGTGCAGGCCAAAATTCTAAAGTTATTTTATCCTCATTAGCTATTTGACCCATTAACCCTTCGCAATTCATGTGGGGTTAAACCAAGCTCAGGGATTCTAGAACTGCTGTATACTTTTTAAAATATACAGGATTCTTTTTGCGATTTTATTAAAAACCGTTTAGGGCTCTTTTTTTGGGGACAAAAAAATGGAACTTGGGACAAGGTACATCTTTCTTCAAATTACGTATTCTTCGATGGACAATCTTCGGGGTAAAATTAACCACACATGGTTTTAAGACGTGGCGTTTATTCACCAGTTTCGCAGAGGGTTGAAAGATTGATAGTGAACCCTGGTTCCATAACGAAATACCCGACGACAAAATACCCGCGACAAAATAACCAACCGCAAAACCCCAGCAAAACCCTAGAAAAACCCTAGCTAAATCAGCAGCATGATTGTGAATAGGAATATCACCCACAATATGACCTATCAACATATTTCACTATATATTTATTTTTAGATGTTATTATTTCTTTTTGGCTACACGACTTTAATTATTTACATTGAAGTAAATTAGTTGAGACTATCCCGATGGAATGTAGTCTGTGTCAAGATTTAGATTGGAAACTTCATCTAAATCAACTGAAATTATTTTTATTAGCAAATCTTGTAGTACCAAGACAAAGCAATTAATTATATCCCTTTTATTCGCATTTTTTTTTAAAGCGACAAGTGATACATGGAAAAATAACCCGCGACCTGGATTTGAACCAAAATTTATTTATTATTTCATTATAAACAATTACGCAAAAAACTAGAAAAATTATTCAAATTAATAAAAAAAAGATAAATAAAAAATATTTTACAAACGATTACACCGTAATGTTGCCATTTAACTTTATTTTTTCGGTGGTATTTTGGTTTAAGGGTATTCTGTCGTAGGTATTTTGTCGCGGGTATTTTGACAGCGGGTATTGTGACGTGACACCGCGAACCCTTAGGTGGTGAGACTCGCGAGACCCTCACTCGTGTACAAAGTAAATACAAGAAATGGCGCAATCTCGGTAGTTTTTGTTGTTATTAGTGTTATTTTGCGAAAGGTATTAAGACATTAAATGAAATTGCTGGTACTGCGGAATTATTATGTTTTGCAGTAGGAGGATCTACAAGAGTGTAGCAACGGAACATCCAATGCGATTTGGAATGTCGTAAATTCCGGCTAAGCCAGGTATCTTGGTCTTCTACCTTTCCTCACTCGAATGGAGATAGTTGGATGTGAATAAAAAAGTAGTTCATTTGAAAATACCAAGGAGAGAGTCCCGCGCGTAACCGTGGCGCGTACATCCATCAATGCCGTGGAACGCGGGATTTTGATCGTGGATTCGGTTAGGAGCGTGATATAAATAAAGGTTCGTAGTGGTTTCTCTGTGTTTCCCTGACTAACCCCTTACGTACCACTCGCTGCTGGAACGATCTCCTTCGCTCTAGCATGGCCAGTGCCATCAATTAACGAGCACCTCCCGGACCCATTGAATAATAAATAAAAATAAGAGTAAAACGAAAGCCGAAGGTGGAGGTTCCACAAGAGCAAGAGGAAAAGGAGGAGGGCGTGCGCAGACAAGACACAAGCGGGTTGGCGCATTGTTCGTTGCCTTGGTGAATACGTCGCTTCTCCTTATTCCTTTCTACGGATTCTTATATTCTCCCTCCAAGCTGGTCGTTGCTGCTCCTGCTCCTGCTCTTGCTCCTGCTCCTGCTCCTGCTCCTGCTGCTGTTTCCTCTACTTCTCGATGAACCCCCCCCTTTTTTTTATTTTATATTGTCAGTCCTCATCCTACGACTCTCTTCGTTGTCTTTACAGGGCCTCTTCAACGAATCTTGTAGAAAAGTGGCGGCAACAGAGGAAGAGAGCGGACGAAAAAAGAGAAGGAGAAAGCCATACACGTGCGGCTCACAAATCAGACCCGCGGATCGGAACCCAAAGTCTCTCGACGGCGGCGCGAGCGACAATTAATTCACCGCTTTTGCTCTCGGCTTCCTTTAGACCCATTGTATTACCTACGCTTCTCTCGTCCGCTATCTCTTGTATCCTCCGTGAGGCCCACCAAGCGCTCCTCGTCGCTTGTTTTGTATTAGACTCTCTCGAATATTCCTAACTCCTCGTTTGCAAGGAGAGGACCCTCCGAAAGATTCGCCTTTAATTTTGGTCCTGGCGGCGTGCGGTCTACCAGTTTCATTCGTGACGATGCACCGCGCTGCGGTCCTTCTTAATGCGCGACCGACAAAAAAATCTGATTTATCTTTTCAGCAATCGAACTTGGAACCCTTAATATTTAATCAGTATACATGTTGCGCGGCTCTTTTTAATTGACTCGCGTGCTATTTCTTCGAGATTTTGACGTATAATCAGTTACTAACCGGTATTAATCATCCCTTTATGTAACCAACGTATTTCGTCGCTCTAGCTGTAATAGAATATTCATTAACGCACAATTCGGCACTCTCTTGGAAAAAATCCCGAATTTCTTCATTACTTACGATTCCATTATTAATTATAATAATGCAATCCCAATTATAATTTTTTTTATCTGAATTTTTCAATCACTTAATTTTACACAAACGGATCGACAGAAAATGTCTCCGAAAGTTACCTTTTCTCAATTTTTTAGAATCGAGCTTCAAATAAGTTGATCCATTTCAAGCAAAGATATAAAAAAAAAATCGCCATAAAACGCGGTTTTACCTTTGGTCTTTATTACCTCGAATTAAAAAAACTGACACTTTCTCTGTTATTATATAACAATTGGTTCGGTCCAATTGTGATGTGCAATCCCTAAACCCCATTTTCGTAACTTTGACAACGGGAAATTATTAGGGGCGTGAATTAATCTTTACAGATTTTTTTTACAGATTTTTACCCCAGTGCATGCAATCTTTTGGCAATAGTTGTCCGATCAACTCCCAATTGAGATGCCAGTTCCGCTTGTATTTGAGCAGAATTTTCCCGGAGTAAAGCTTCCAAATCATCGTCGCGAAATTTTTGTGGCTGCCCAGGACGTTCACGGTCATTGAGATCAAAATCACCTTCTTTAAAACGTTTAAATCGAACAAATTGATTTACGTGCTTTAGCGGCATTTTTTCCTTGTTGGAATTCATTCAGAATGCAGTGACGTATGTGTAACTTATCGGTTGCCATTTTTAACCGTACTATTCCAACAAGTCCCGTGGGCTCGTTACGCAAATCACATAACCTACTAAATAGTCCAACTCTCACACTATAAAACCCTAAAAAGACTTTAAATTATTTTAACTTTTAATAGGTTTACTAGATGATTAACCCCTTGGCCTACACGCTATCTGTCGATCGCCCGAGCCATAGTAAATAAGAAGATCGGTCGCGCGTCGTGCCATTTAGCTGTTCAGCCATGTGCCCGAACTAGCGCAAAATGTTTTCTTCTTATGACATGCATATTTCCGGGCAACAAAAGGAATTGTAAAATAAAAAAGAACGTTAGCTCGTGGTTTTCGCTTATGGCACAAATTCCTTGCCACGAGTCTCACTCGTGGTTATAGGCCAAACGGTTAAAAAAATCTGGAAAGATTAATTCACACTCCTAATATTATTGGCATACTCAAGTTTAGCGCTCATAATACAATGTAGAGATATGTCGAATAATCTTCCTATTCTACAGTAAATCAATGATGCAAGAATTTCTTATCACGAGCGATAATATTCTCTGGGAGAGACTGAGATACGTAACTCACCTATACGCACCACTGCGCGAATTCACAGATACGTAATAAGATGTTTTGTTGCCGTGTGACATCAGAATAGTGTATGTCTTTCGTTACACGACAGATGGAATTTTGCCAATGTATTCCACATTGGAAATATATGTAACTTTTTCAAGCTACGAGAGCTACAATTTTACGTTTGTTATGATGTTGCAATTTTACTACGTAGCTCTTACCTATGATACTACTATATCAGAGGGCCCATCAGAAAAATAGAATGTTCTGTGTTTCCGCTTTTATTCATACAATACACTCAACTCTTTTTTTACACGTTAGATACGTTTCTCAGAAATTCGTGTAAAGTTTTCTGTATTAACGCTGTGTCCGGTGGTACCACGTTGGTGCCATGCGAAAACTATCGGGCAAACGCCGGTGGCACCACGTTGGTGTCGTACATAAAGATTTATACCGGCGCCAAACGAAAGAATCCCGATCGGACACGCGGGCGGCAAAGCGTTAAAATTGCTGACACGTTTCGTGTTATCCGAAATTCGCGTGATATGAGAATAAAGAACTATATTTAGTCACGTACTTAATTACAAGACGATGACTTCGAAATCGCGGTAGTTCGGATAAATTTTCCAAAAAAAAAGGAAAACTTTATTGGAACCGTGTAACTTCAAAATTCGTGTAAGAAAAGAGTTTGGTGAATTACATAGCGACGTCAGGCGACGGATGTGGAAGGGAAACGAAAGAATGGATATTAACACTATTAATAATTTTTTTTAGCTAAAAAATTAAACGTACATTCGCAGCCATATTTTAATGTTATCTAAGAACGAAAAAGGAGGTAAGGAGGTTCTAGAATTCACCCCCCGGCAATGAAGGTTCGAGCACGTTACAAGCACCGACAATGAGATATTCAAACAAAGGTTTGAAGCATCGAGAAGCTACACATATAATAATTGCTCCTCGCTTTATTCGTTAGTAGTATTTAATAGTAATAAGTTCATTAACGCTATTTTTACCGCGATAATCGTACGTAATAAAAAATAAAAAATATAGAATTATAATTAAAATAGATTTTCTTAATCAATACCAAATTTTTTACAGACGTATAAGTGCTCTATCAAGCATCTGCCGTTTGGGGATTTCGAAAAAAGATGAAATTAAATCTCGAAAATAATTCGAATTTAAATTTCTAAAAGGTGTCTTTTGACTCCCGTGGTAGAAATAGTGTTAAGGGCAATTTTGTCTATCTCCAGCAAAAGTAGGTACTCCGGATCTGAATGTCCTCGGTTTTCTTTTGCAAGCTTTGGCCCACTTAATGGACCGTTTCCCTCGGACTTGTCGGTATCCCGTATACATGCATTACTTCTTTCACCTATTTGCGCTACGTATCCTGCTCATCGTAATCTTCACAATAACCCTAATTACAGCCGACGTTGTGTATAAGGCCTGCAATTCATCAGTATGCATCTTCCTTCATTCCTCTGTGTCTTGTTCGTAACGCTTTGGGCCAAGTATTTTTCTTAGAAGCTCGTGTTTAAAAATCGTGAACTTCTTCTCGTCTCGTAACGTAAAAGTACACGTTTAACTTCCGCATAACACGGCCGGTAAAATGATCATTTTGTACATTCTGGCTTTTAAACCGTTGAACAGTCAGCGACATGCCAGCAGCTTATTAACCGCGTAGAAACACGTAGCAATTCCCTCACTGTGTACCACTCCCGTTGTCGTCTCTAATTTCATTTTTGCTGTTTAAGCTTGTTCCTATCTTTTTTTATATCAGAGACACCGTATCGTAAGTTACACTTTCGTTGTTAGTTCTATTCCTTGTGAATCGAAATCAAATTAAATGTCAGTTCGCACGATGTCAATTTGGAGTTTTCGAATAAAACGATCTCTATACCAAAAATAGAGTAAGAAAATTAAGTATTAAAATAATACTTATATGGAAGTTGACTGAATTTAGCAATACTATCTGCGAAAGAAATCCGTTTCGTAGAAAATGTTTCAAGTCCTGGCCTAGTGTTGAGCCAGGGACATTCCTTTTTCTTAGCCACAGGCGGTAACACGACAAGTGATTGATTTCGAGAAATTATTTTCTCTGGTAATTTCTGAGAATAACGTACAAAGTATGCTTAATAAAATAATCAATGCTGGATTCGAAGTTAGTCCTTTAAGTACCTTTTGGACAATAGTGTCCCACCCTAGCTATATTTTATTGCACCTTATTTATAACACCTGGATGTAAATACGTGAGAAACATCCCTGTTATGATTATCGAAGTGGAATTTATGCGTTTCGATATTCTTTAGGTGCCAATATTTACCATTTGATAGTCGTTGGGATAAGAGTATTCCATTGTCTACTTGATAAAGCCCCATTTTACAATTTCGTCCAAATTCTATCAAATTCAAAGATATATTTGTTGGGTGTCTTCAACCCCCAGTTTCACGAAAAAGAACTACGACATAATTTCGACTTGTTCCAACCTTTTGTCATTGTTGATAAGCTATAATACTCGTTAAAAAAAATGGTTTTCAAATATATTTTTCCAAAATTAAAATGTGGTTGTTAGTTATTTTTTACACGTATTTTAAATCGCTTGGTGACGTCACGGTAGGTTTAGTCTTAATTAACATTGTATTAAGTTAATTATTTTTAATGAAACTTATGTTATCAAATGTTATGCTCTTGTACTTGGTTTTATCGTCTGCATCATGTGAAAACTCTGCCTTCTTTTATATACTCTATATTGCTTTCTTCTAAAAATCCAGTTTGACGTCTAACCATCTAACGTCTAATTTAATTTGAATTTACGATCGATAAAACGAAAGAATGAAAGTATAACGTCTGATTAAGTAGCTGACATTTAATGAGATGCTTTATTTAATAAAAAAAGACTTTCGCTTTAACAGATTTAAAATTAGGGGGAGAAAATTCGCGGGAGTTTTCTTTTGAGCCTTTCATTCTTCCTTTTCCGTCTTTTCCGTACGTCCATCAAACTGTTAAGCTTTAAAGTTATGAATTTCGCGAGAAACTACAACTTTTCGAATCTCTCTTCCGCAGAAGAAAAGTTTCCGAGTTAAACTCGGAAAATTCGCAATTTTAGTGGCAAAATTTAATTTCGTGTTTCAAAGGTTAACGCAGATTTGAAAAGCTTAAAAGTCGTTTTATACACAAATATGTTAATTTTTGAATGTATCGAACGCACAAAACACGTTGCTTACATCCATTGGGTTGGCAACTAAGTAATTGCCGATTTTTCAAAGCAAATAAATGACAAAATCCGCAATTACTTAGTTGCCAACCCAATATATTGCATTTTTTTTATTGTCTTCAAAAATGTATATTAAACTCGTTGAGGGATAGCCGGTTTTGAAAAATCGATCAAAAAAATCGGTATTGTATATATTTTTTGTGTTGCGAAAAACCAGTGATTTCTACCGAAAATGCAATTACCCAACTCACAGAATGAGCTTTATTTCGTGCGTTAAGTTGCAATCGCTTATCTTGCTTTTATTAAAAGTTATTGCCTGGGGTGACTCGATAAACGTCATACTAGAATCACAATAGAATTTAAATGAATTAAATTTCAACGAATATCCTCGAATTTGAAAATTAGAAAATTATTTTCAACCACCGGCGAGGGGGCAAATTCCACATTTGATCATTTTTTTTTTCGAAAATAAAATTAAAGCTAGACAACCACTTCGATTATTACTACGTTTTTTTAAAATGAATATACTCGTTTTTTTTTCAAAAAAAGCTGGTTTTCAAATATATTCTCCAAAATTGAAATATAGTTGTTAAGTTTTGTACTAAATTTAAAAAAAAAATAGTAGTTTTGTTTACGTATTTCAAATTAAATCAACAAATTTGTGGTTTCTCATTCACTGACCTACTATTTCAGTTGTTACAAAATCCGAAACCAGTTTTCGTCAATTTTGTAAGAATGCAAACTGAAACCTGGTTTTCTGAAATTCCTGATTACTATAGTTGCTCTACCATAGCTAGAACTATAGTCGAAATTACTACATAATTGCGGATTCTACCAAACTTTCAGTTCCTTTGTCGAAAATTTTATGTGCAACATGGATTGGTAAAATCCATCCCTCAGTTGGAGCAGTCAAATATTTCACTGCGAAGGATATCTTTCGACAGCGTGGCACATAAGTAATAGTAGTATCTATTTACTAATCAAAATAATGGCGATGAAAACATTTCCCGGATTTGTGATGTAGAATAAATCCGAGGTTTTCATTTACGCGCAGTAAGAGCCTGCCATTGTCCCGAATAATTTAGGGTTTGTTTTTTAGCTCCAGGAATTTCGGATATGTTCTTCCTCGTAAAAATAGCTATCCATTCTTTTAAATTAACCGGGCAAGGCTTTCAACAATTCGAAACGATTTAGTGTATAAACTTATTATCTACGTACGCGGGCAAAAATTGTTTGTCCCTACACCAAGATTTCTGGTTAAGATAAAGGTACTATAATATTTGTTGCATCTGTATCCTCTAGTTATCGCGGTAGTAATGCTTGCGATTTTAGTAGGATTGTTCCGCGGACATATGTGGAATGTACACGCATTATGCCTTGGTATCTTTTAACGTGCAGGAATGACTGACATTTCTATTCCATTATTTTTGAAATGACGTTTGTTGGTCCAATACGGTTGTTATTAGTTTCAACATCTATCCGTTGTTATCTAATGCTAAGATATTCAAGCCTGTACCGGTCAATAATCATGCTCGTAGGATTAGAGTGTGTTTTCGACCTCAAAACACCCGATTTCTCCGGTCTTAGACCAATGATCGGATGGGAAATTCTAGGAGCTTCAAAAAAATGTATTGCTTCTTTCTTGCGTTATTTCTTTTTGTTGTTATTTGATATCATGAAATTTTTAGATAAAAGTTCATTTTTGGCTGGTCGATTTAACCCTTTGACTGCCTCGTAAAATTTACGTGACTCCCTATTCACGCCGCGTGGGTCGCAATGGTATACGCTATCGCATTTGTCATAACCAGCGCGGCCTGTACGAAAAGTTTAGTGTCGGTCACCGGTGATCAACATGGCAGTCATCGTGTTAATCGTAAATGTTTAGATTGAAGCAAACACGCTGAGACTGTTTCGATGGAATGCTCAGTTTGACAGAATTTCAGTACAGAGATGCGACGACCCCTGGTTCAAATTCTGACCGCAATTTATTTTTCATTTGCCGTGCCTACGTTTAAAAACGCAGTATTTGTCTTAAAATTATAACGAGTTCCCTTAATTCAGGTTCACTCCTTGCACTACGATTTTTCTAACAATCGCGTGGGCCAAAGTTGACGATTGACCTTCTGAGCTACTTATAAACGCCGCGAGTGACTTTTGGTCTAAAGTTTACTAAGTGAGTATCTTTTGTTGCAGTTACTAAAATGCAAACACTTACCATTAAGCCGGATGACCTAAAACAAAGGAGGGCCTAACATTTCAAAATCTATTAGCCGTTGGATGCAAAAGCTGAGGCTTGAGCGCGAGTTGCCAACCAATTTGGGTGCAAAGTATCGCGTGATTTGACGTGACCTTAACAGCAGCGCTATCAATTTATACGCGAGTAAATTCATTTTCCTAGGTAATCTATATATTTTCTAGTATCCTCCGACACGAAGGCCTCTTTATCGCTATAATAACGCGTCTATGATACGTAGACGGGAGAAGCGAGTATCGGCGTATGTGGAATGCGCAAGAGTTGACGAAAAAGTTGATGAATATAAGTCGTTGCTTTGTATCGAATGGCAAAGTTATTTGCATTGTTTTTTTTTTATCTCTTTGCATGTCACGCTCTCGCGAGCATACAACTCGAGACGAAGTGTATACCCTATACCCGTGTTGGAATCGATAGCGATCTTTTTCCTGGGCTTTGCGATTATTTACAATTCCACCCACCCACACGGTAAGAAAGAAAGAGACGCGGGACGAGTAAAGGTCTATTCAAGAGGGGGTCCAAGGCGGCAGCGGCGGCACTTCAATTTTTGTCTTTTGGGCCGTTTGGCTTCGGTGGTTATCGCGCGGGGGCTTCAAGGCGCTCGTAAAATACCCTCGAAGGGCGAGTTCGTAGTGTTAAAGAGGCGCTCGGAGGACCGTTTACCTAATAATAGCAATAATATGTAAATGCGATGCGTATCAGCCGCCATCTAAAGAATCCACCCCGCTTCGAGCCTATTGTTTGCAAATCCTCGTTCAACCATGTGCCCTGGACTTGCTGCGCAGGACTCTCCGCTATATGTGTACGCCACTAATCCGTGTATATTCGTACATGAAACGCTTGGATATCACATCCACACACATGCTTGTACTTGCATCTTGCACTGTTCGTGTTTATATTTGAATATATAGTGCCTTGATGTACGTTGTACCTCTGCACAGAGATCGTCCATAAGTCGAATTCATCGTTATATTTACTCCAATCTTGTTTTCTTCCTTTCTCATGTCTCAGAAATTTTAACTGAAAGCCAATTAGAGCATGTGCAAGAACTTCGATATCAGACGAAATTATAATAAAACTAGGGGAAAAAACGTACCCTTAAAAGCGGATTTTTAAACAAATTCCATGCATTTCATTTAAGATTCAGCAATAGATATTTTATTAATTTTACAAATATTCGCCTAATTTCAACTAATTGGCATGAAATTAATGTGCATAGTTTTGCTTCCGATATTGATACGCTAAACATTTTTTCAATGAATAGCACGCAGTTATAGGTTATGTAATATTACATATATATATTTTTTCCCATAAATGATTCGTAAATAAAATCCTAAAAAATTCTATTGATTCGACAGTTTTTTTTACTCTAAGGATGATATTATAGTATTTGAGAAATATGTCAAAAAAAGGTTTATATAAATTTCAAGAAAATAAAATGATACATTTATGTATAAGTATAAGGTTTATGTATTTTCTGTGGTGATGGGTTTAATCTTTATATGAAATTATATTGATTTCGTTGATTTACATATTTCATCTTTTTCTGTTATGTTTTTCATTTTATTTTTTTAGGATTTGTATTTATAGGGTAATTGATTTAACCCATTTGCATCATGCGAGTCCGCGGAATAATCCGCGCTCGGTAAGAAAACAATTGCGGGCTCGCGTAATAATCCGCGCTCGGTGATAGCAGACATTAGCGGATCGCGGAATATTCCGCTCTTGGATGCAAATGGTTTAATTACTTCACCAGAGTAACATATTTCGTACACTGGGATTTTTTAGACCCTGTCGTTCAAAATTTGTGTTTCGTGGAAGCTATTGAATTTTTCAATTAACAGAAATTGTATGATAATGGTTGAATGTCGTTTGAATGGATAATATAGGGTTTGCCTGAAGAAATTACGAATAGTATAGTAAAAGTAATGGTAAAAAATAATAGTTTTATCAATAATTAAAATTTATTGACACCCGTTTGAGGTCTCATTTGAAAGCACCCGCCAGCAACCTACAGGGTTTTACTTTACCAGACATTGTAATATCGTTGACGGTTTTTCCGGGCCATGCTGTAACGAAAAGTGCCGCACGAAGAGAGACTGTCTCGGCCAATAATGTAAGTCCAGGAACCTCCACCTTTGAGACGCGTGCACTCTATGCCCGGAGCTAAGCGAAACTTCAACATCTATATTTCCACGGTAATTTCGTATAGGCTGATATTTTACGTACAAACGTGTTAGACTAAAAGGCGTAGTTTTCGGATCTACAGCGAGTCTAGGTAGTTGATTTTATGTGAAATTGTTGTCTTTGGCGCATTCGAAGCAACATCGATTCACTACTGGGAAATTCTTGTCTATAATAAAAATGTTTTAAACTCATAGATAGTCTACTGGGGTTTGAGATTCCCCAGTTCAGTTTACCTCCAACTAAATCACCCTTACGCTACTTTTCTAATTTATAGTATCTTATATTATTTTATTCTACTTTATATTACGTTATTCTGATTTTTACGCTATTAATTTAAGGGGGGATTCCGGTGTAACAGGTTCAAAAAATCGAATTTTTTTTCTTTGCATAAATCAAAAGTACAATGTTTCAAGAATGTGTTCCAAAAGTAGTATCGCAATTAAGATTGAAGCTGTAAGTGTCGTCAAACTTCGCCAAAAAGTTTAAACGCAATTATCTCGAAACTACGTTTTTCAAACCGGTGTCTAGGATAGCGCAAAAACTAATCAATCGATCAACTTCACAGAAGGCTTCATCAATTCAATATACATTTCTCCTGGGGTTATACCAACAATTTAAATAGTATTGTTTATTTAACGACATTTTTAGTGGCAATATGTAATCAACTTTTGTGTCAAAAAATTCATTATTTCTTCAAAACCCTAGGACTTTTTTGATTCTTCATGTTTTCTTTTAACAAGTGGTATAACCCCAGCATGAACTATCTACCTTTAAGAAAATTTTTCATTTTTAGTTATCGGATGCTTGTAACAGGTGCTATATTAGACACCAACAATACGAAAGTGTTTGGCAGGATTATGAATACTAAATAAATAATACAGAAAATGGCAAGAAAAAATTTTTTTTCAATATTTCATGGATGCTTCTTTATATCCCAAAAGAGATTAGTTGGGAATTATTAATAGTTTTCCAAAAAAAAAATTCATGAAAATCACCTATTTTTAAAGCTGTTACACCGGAATCCCCCCTTAAATAGTGGAGTCCATTTTACGTTTTAAAAATTTTTATTTTTGCAATATTGCATATATTTATCCGCGCTTTAAGAGACTCGTTTCAAGGGACAATTAAAGGTAGACAATTAAAGAATTAATTGGAGTCTCTACTAACTCTAGTTACCAAAAGAGTCGAAAGCTCCAGTCGCAAATCGTCCTTGTTATCTACCGCAGTTCCCTGGTACACGCTGCCACCTTTTGACAAAATGCTGCAGTAACCCGACATTGCATGTAAGGCATGGTGTTTGTATGCAGATATTAAAATAGAAACTACCATTTTATTTTTTAGAGTATTCCATTTTCTAAGCTTACCATGTCTTACCGAGGAAAATATGTACCGATGTTGTTAACAATATAAATGAATTGTTTAATAACGGCAACGTAAGAAAACCGCGTGGAGCCCCGGGACGTTGCCGTTCGATTTTATTAACCGGGGCCTTCAACAATTTATTTTCACAATCCTGTGTTTAAAAAGCCACAACAGGATCGCGAGTGTAATAAATATAGTGGATTTATATTGACACTAGGATCTGTTTCAGCTTTTACCGCTTATATCGCTCGTCCAGTAAGATTAGAGCATTTAATTGTTCACGTTGACGCATAAGAAAAAAATAAATTGTAAAATAGAATTATTAATGAAACGTTGCCGAGGAACGCAAACAATTCATTGTTGTAATGAAATTATTAAACTACCTTGGCTGGAATGATAACAACTGTAATAAATACTTCAACTTGGAGTAGTGCAAAAAGTGCAATAATATCTGCTGGCGGAATAATAGTTGCCATAGCGCGTAAGAAACGAATGGTAAGAGTATAGTTATATGGTTTTTTGCGCATAACTGCATTAAGGTTTACAATGTATTACCGGTAAAGTGATATCTCTGTCACGTATAGTGTTAACAGCAATTTAAGGCATATTCTCTGGAGAATATAGAATGATAATGATGTCTATTTGTGAAGGATGGTAAGAGGTAACTCACAAAATAACTCAGTTTTCGATCGAGGTAGATATATACATAATTTATGAAGCTATAAATAATAACTGGAGTAGTTGCGATTTCTTCGTGATACCAATAAAATTCCTTGCGAGTTCGATTACATAAATATAAAAGTAGTACATATTCCGATTCAGCGAGGAATAGAGATGCTTTAACAACCAACAATTTTTACAAGGACTTTTGTGGATGAAAAGAGCCTATATTGTATCAATTTTCATGTTACTCGCAACATTCTGTTTTATGTAATGCATCCGCGGAGAGCCGCTCGCGTTACGGGGTAGACTTTTTTACTTTATTAGCGAGCGTTACTGACTCATCTAGCAAAGTGTTTGAAAAATATTTCAGCGGTTAGTATAATATGGACAAAGTTTTCGATATCTCCAGACAGCTCTTCTCGAAAGTGTCTTATAGTTGCATTGGTACATCTTGCACTGAAGAACAAAATCCTCTGAATTTCAATTACAGTAGCCTAATTGAAAAAATAAATTTAATTCAATAGCCACAACAAATCGGCAACAAAAGAAAAGAGGATGATTGTGCCCATAATTATGAAAGTGGTCTAAGTCATATTTTTTTGTGTATATAAATTTAATGGATTTGTTTGAAATAAAATCAAAAATGTTTTTACATTCTGCAACATTAAAAGTTGGAGTTTTATTGGTCTTGATTAATGAAGAAAAAAATGTATTGCAAGATAGAATGATGCGAGATAACTGAAAATCTCATCTTTTTCAAATCTTGACTAGACCACTTTCATAATTATGGGCACAATTGTCATACGTTTGTGGTAGCCCATGATAATGTTCTTCCCGAGTCGATAATATTTTTTTTCTGAGTAAACACCATAAGTTTCTCAATAATTCGTTATATAATCTGTTGATGATTCTCCAATTTCTTTACATCACTTGTTATCACTAAATTTACAGATGGACAAAATAAAAATATTTTTAGCTTCCAAGTCTGCAAACTGGTAGTTTCTATCACCAAATGATCGCAAAACCCTTAAAGTCCGCTGTAAATTTCATACAGGTAACAATTCCATCTGTTACAAGATGATTACAATGTTCTTAATACGCTAAATACCCACGTTCTAAAGAATAAATGTGTCCATAATTATGAAAGTGGTCTAAGTCATATTTTTTTGTGTTGATAAATTTAAAGGATTTGTCTTAAATAAAATAAAAAATGTTTTTACATTCTGCAACATTGAAAGTTGGAGTTTTATTGGTCTTGATTAATAATGAAAAAAATGTATTGCAAGATAAAATGCTGTAAGATAACTGAAAATATCATCTTTTTCAAATCTTGACTCAGACCACTTTCATAATTATGGGCACATATGATCCATTAACGTTCTGAATGAATCGTAATAATGCTTTTACTCAAAATACCACGTTGATTTTTTTTTTCCATACAATATATCGAAAGTATATTACTAAAAATATTTATCATGAAACTTTGTAACTCCAATGTCCAATCCGCCATAATGCGGATAAACGTATGGTAACTTAAATTGGCGTCGTACTTTATATTTTTATATTACGAAAGTTTTTACTGCACAACGTGCAGTATGCAGAACGTGCTCTATGCAAAAATACAAGAATTTGTTGCAGTGTAAAAACATGCAAATCGAATTCAAGACAACACTGTTTGTTCGTATTTCTTGAACCCTCGCAAGAGTAAGCTTCGGTGTCACTAAGATCTTCCTACTTTGTTGTATATCCTTATTATAAATTGACAGGCTGAGAACTGGACCAATACTAGCAGTTATTACGTAACAACATTCTTTGGCCTTTTGTGCATTTTAGCCACACGTAACACGAGCTACACTCTTCACCTTTTAACCGGCGAAGACGAGTTACAAGTCACGAAAATTCTTTTGTCCTTTAACAGTGTATCCAGCCTCTGGGAGTGCCTCCGATCGAAAAATGTGCCGGTTAACAGGCGAAGACATAAACGTCATTACACAAATTCGTTTCACGTATATTTTCTTCTTTCGCGAATGGTGACACTTACGATTTTGGAGAAAATTGCGCGCTGTATAATTTTAAGACGGGCGCGATTTGGAATTGGTACAACAATTAACCCTCCGCGCACCACGCGGGGTTGAAGCAACAATGGGATGCTCGTCCGATTTGCAAAAAAGTGGAAACGGCGGGGTGTCAGTCTATATTTTGTCCGTTCTCTTTCTGATTCCCTCGATTAGTCGGCTTTGTAAACGTCGATGGTATAAATGTTGGAAAACATAAAAACCGTAAATTTACGGCAAGCACGTAATTTGTGTAAAACAAACGATGTTTTACAGTCGTAGAAAAATTCTAAGAAAAACGAGGACTAACATCCGCAACACTCAGACATGTCCCTCATGGGAGTTTGTGAATGCGCACGGAAAAAGTAAAGCGGAATGTGAACTGCAATATATGAACAGCCACTGCATTCATATTTATAGGTGGCACAACCGTTCCTAGAGTCATTTATACGATTTTACTAGATGCGGTAATTATTCCGGTAGCGGAATTCTCGATTCCATTGTTTCATTACAAGCACGGACAGTCGGGACGGTACAACTCCGGATCGTAATGAAACTTAGCAGAATCTGGGAAAAATCAAATCATCACCGGTCGCTACTTGCTTCTGATGAATAATTAATGATCTTCACTAAAGGTGCGTGACGCTACGATTTTTCCTTCTCTGCAATATTTTCCGAGTTCAAGAATAATAATTAAATAATGAGAGAGTAATTTCACAAACCGTCGAGTATCCGAACGCATGAAAAAACGATTCACGAATCCCTCGGCCATTTTTGACGTTAATGATGAACAGTAAATTTCGATTTTACAGGATAATATTGAAATCTGGTATACAAGATGCGTTATCGAAGAAACACGGAATTTCTGCGTAATTTAGTTACGCGGTATGATATGATAAACATCACTTTGAAAATGTCACAGTCGCCGTTTAACTAAATTAGCAGGAATCCCTCGGTAAAACTTGCATTTTATTTAATGAACCGACTTGTACGGATACGGTTCTTTATCACATTCCTTTACCACTTTGGAATTGTAAATTTGCGATTATATTTACATTATAAAAACATGCTCCAAGTACTAAGCAGGAATTTGTAACAGAGCTTTAAAGAATGTTCCGTAATTTCTGATACAATTCAACTGTTTTTTGAAAGCAGTTCTTGCAAGATGAATATATGTAAGTAATTTAGAATATGTAAATGCGATACACGGCAAGAATGTTATCTAAAAGATCCGTATACCTCAAAGTTTTTAGGCACCGCTCTTGCATGAACTGCCTTATTTGGGCAGAAATTCGAGTTATATGTAACTTATCCATGAATCCATAGTTAAAAAATAACATACGATATCGTTTTATGGCAGTTCAGGTTAGATCTAATTATAACACATTTTTTATAACTATATCGCTATTTATACAAATTGGAGACATTAGGAAGTGTGCTGATCAAACTTGACGAGACAAGCAATATCAATAATAAAAACAAGAAACTGATGCGGAAACAGAAAACTTGCAAATCTAAAGGAAAATCCGTTTCATTGCATTTCTCGTTACTTATTTTATATTTTAGATTTATATTTTTTTTAAGTACTTTTTGTATTTTATTTTTTGTATTTGTATTTATTTATGTTTTATATTTTTTTTATAGTTATATTTGACACCCATGTTCATATTTTAAAAACGTTTCTAATAAAGCAAGAAGAAATTGTCTATAATTAATTTATTTGAGAATCTAACGTATAAAATGTAGCAAAAATCTTAGCCGCGACAATATTTTAAATTTGTTTAATTTACTGTTCCAACAAATGTGATTTATTTTAATGTTTTGCTTTCGAATCATAATACAAGTACGGTAACTTGGACCACGTAATTATTTCAGAGATGAGTTACAAACTTGTTACCCATCGCAACCTCAGATTTATTTGACTTTGTTTTCGGCGTTTTTCAACGACGTCAGATGAGAAACGCATATAATCAAAATACATGGGGCGTGTACACGTACGGAGAGACGTGCGCTTTTAATAACACAATTTCCGCCATGGAATACATAAAAATATGGATTACACATGAAGCAACAATATCGACCATTTTTATTGCCACAAAACTCCGCCCCCTGTGCGAGAAAGCAATAAAAAGCCATTTGAATATTCCAATAACTAATACTCGTTCAATAACAATGCAACAAAATGATAAAACTTTGTCCTCCCGATGATAAACTGTGACAAATATTGGAACAATACCATCAGTACCATAAACTACTTTGTTAGAATAATGAAAAGGACGTTTTAAATTATGCAAAATAAAACTCCCATGTGAGTAGACAAATTCTAACTGTCACTCAACAGTTCGATCGTTCTCGTAAATTATCGTGACTTTTGAAATGTGGATAAGGTGTTGCTCCCAATCAGTTCCACATAATATGGAATTCTATAGAATATATGTATATTCATTTTTTCCTATGGGGCAAATTCGTTCTTGTCTATTTATAAGCCTCTATCGTCCGCGAACTGAAATATTTGGAAAATTACGGTATTTTCTTCAAAATGCAAATATGACAAAAAAATGCTAAAGATTATTTTTATTGCAAATTCAAGGTTCGAGAATCGATACTTGTTCTCCATTATATTATGTTATCTCATTTTCATACTTAAATAGTGGAGTCCATTTTAATTTAAATTTTATAAATGTGTATTTTTCCTATTACGTATATTATGTTCGTGCTTTTGAGGACTTGTCCCAAAGTGGTCCAATAAATGATTTTAACTCTGATTTTATCGTTACAATGAAAGATAATATACGCACATTATCATAATTTGTTCATAAAAAAATATATATAAAATAGTAACGCAACGCGACCAAAATGTTTACAAGGAAATTAAAATTAATTATTGTTTTTTTACGAGTCTCTACAACTTTTGTAATTGTCTTTATTCTCATTGCAGTGTGACACAAAATGAAACAAAATGTGAATTTTGTGCGACACAAAATTCACCGCTGCAACCTGTAAAAAATCTTGGAATTGAAACAAAAAATATTTCCCGGCAGAAATTTTGCCATTTAATGGAACGTTACTTCGACGACGATCGTTCCTAGTAGCAACGGTTGTTCAAACATGAAAAAGGAATTTCACTTGTTTAAAATAATCTCCAATAATCCGTGTCGTGACTCCTTCCTAGTCACATTTCCTTTGCATGCATACGGACAGACATCTTCCATGTTTTAAAGCCGCCAACACTTATATTGGAACGTGCATAGGCAATTCCACTTAATGAACCAAGTGACATAAGATCTGATTGGAAACACCTTCTATGGAATTCGTTTAGTCACCCTTAACTTCGTCTACTTTCTACAACGCGATGCGATGGACGCAGTTGAAACGTGAATTTTCCTATTCGATCCCTGCTTCGTATCCCTTCGGGAGGCAGGAGGTAGGAGGTAGTAGGTGTGTTGTTCCCATAAAAAGAGAGTCATTTTTTATGGACATATTCAAATTTACTTCTCCAAGCGGGGGACCGTAGACGCTGTCGCTGAAAATTATTCAGCTAATATTTCGAATTAAAAGTTCGGAAAAAGAGGAGCGGACGAGCGACCAAGTAAAAGGCAGATACACTCGTTTGCTCGGTGGTGAATCTGCAATATACATTGGCGTCTTTCTTCTACCGGTCAGTTCATTACAAACTGTATCATATCTTTGGAAAGATACTGTGTACGTTAGCTGAACGAAACACGTAACACCTACGCAGTGTGAATGAACGGATAGCAATGTTGTTGAAAAATAGCCTGTCCCCGAATCTAGTAGCGAAGAGAATAATAGAAAAAAGTAAGAAAGTAAAAGAGGAAGAAAGAGAAGGGAAGAAAGCACGGAAGAAGTCGAGAGGGTCTTTCGATACCATCACACTGTATTCCTTGTCTTTCTCTTGCTTCTCTTATCCTTTCGCGTCTCTCTCCTTCTCATTTTCTCTCTTCCTCTCACTCTCTCGCTCTCGCCCTCACCCTCGTCCTCACCCTCACCCGCTCCCGCGCCCTGTCCCTCTTCCGCGCCCTCGTCCTCGTCCTCGTCCTTTCCCTCTTCCTCTTCCTCTCCCTCCACCACTCGTTCTTTCTTTCTCCCTTCGTTTGCGATTATACAATCGACGTTGTGCGCGGACACGCGCGTTCGCGTTCACTACGGCATCATCTATTGCATATACCGAGGCACGTAGGTTTCACATAAATGTGTTTGTCCTTTTTCTTATGTGTTAGTTCGCTCGGAGCGACAATGTAACAGCTCGCGCACCCCCTTTCCCACCCCATCTCATCCCATCGCATCGCATCCCAGCCCACCCCGACCCACCCCACCCCACCGCCCCAGACGTTGGAGGATGTGGGATGGAGGATGTAGGGGGGTAAGTTATTTCACAAGAAGCGGGGTGGCAAAAAGGGACTCCAGATAGGGGGTGCAATTGGAGGAAGGGGACAGTCGATGTGTATTTAGCATTCCCCCCACTTCTCGTATAGGGTCTCGTTAGCCACTCTTTCCTCTCTTTCTCTCAAAGGTTTCATCTGTGCGGCGGGGGTGTGAGGTAAGGTTTTATCTCAAGAGGGATGCTGAATGGGCGTGAACTCCGGACCACCCTGGGACGACGCCTGGTGGGGGAGTTCACGCCCACGACGGTAACCTGGAGGGGCGGCTTGAGGGGAAGATGTGCGGGCTCTGGGACAATTATACACGCGAGTTTGCAAATGCCTGTCCTCGCTCCAGCGATGGAGCTCCGGGGATAACAGAGCGGAGGGGGAATGGAAAGACGAGGGTGCGCCTGTTATTTCGCTTCTACGGCGAGTAAGGGTATGAGCGCTCGAGAGATGTGTGGGGAGGGCAGATTCTTAAACGGGATCGTTATGCGAGTCTTTCGCATACTACCCTCCACCCTTCCCCGCACTTTCATCCCCTTACCGAGTCTTTCTCCTCTCTCTCCTTCGTCTTCGCTGTTAGTTATATTTCTTCCAAGAAGAATATACGTATGTATGTGTGCATACGCGGACGTCTGTGTAGGTGTCACACAACACCGATCGAACCGTCTCACGGACGGGAGGGTGACGGAATCGTCTGATTTGCACCGTCCTCCACCCTTCTCGTATAGTAAGTCTCTTTCATCCGTTCTATTTCAATTTTCTCTCTTTTTTTTCCGCATCCAACCCTAGGACCGAGCGCTAGATATTCACGGAAATGACAAAGTCGCGTTCGGAGCTCACTGAAATGCGTAGGGCTTGTTTTCATTCGCAGGAAGTACAGAGAGATGATCAAAATCAAACTAACTAAACCATTTTTGTTGTTACACTGATTCCGTCGAAGCGGGGCTAGAAGCCTTGAGGTTTCCTCGGAAAGGGAGCGAACATTTCTTTTCGCACGTATTATTATTGTTGCGTAACAAGCAACCAAACGACAATGTACGTGCTTATGGCGTTCCTTTAAAATGGACGCCAGTTATAATGCAATCAAATTTCAAGGGAAGCATTTTTTGCCATTTTCTCAATGTTCTGGATGCCGCGAGTATTGAAAATGATGGATAGTCGTTAATTCTTATTGCAAATCTAATTGTTTTGCTTCAAAATCTTCAACAATAACATAATGGTGGACTTGTTATGATATATGCGGTACCGTAACTCACATATTTAGATGTTATTTCAGGAATGAATGCGATTCAACTGTGTACTTTATAATAATAATAATAATAATAATAATAATAATAATAATAAAGATAATGATAGTAATAATAAATGAGTGCTATCGATGTAACAATTTTTGATAGTGCAAAAACAGTTATTATAAGATATTTATATAGATATTTAAATATCTTTTTTTGAATACAAATTTTTTTGAATGTGGAGCCGAAAATTCATCGTTTTTGTTATGTGGAATTCTGTCATTCTCTTGAAATTTTCAGAATACCGAACCGTCATGTCAAAATCCTTTTTAATATCTGGACTGTAGATTTATCGGAATCTTGGAACGAAGAGAGGAAGAAATATCTTCTTATTCTAATCCCTAAGCTTACTACATTTTCAATTATTGATATGGGTTTTATCTTTTTTATCTTCGGGTCTTTATGACTCTTTGTATTTTTATTATCAATGGGCGTAATGCAGAAAATAAAATCCTATAGGAGGCGAATATAGCGTGGGTCCACTTTTTTTTGCCAAAGAAAGCAACGAATGTTTATACGTGAAATTTGGGGGATGTGTCGATTAGCTTCATAGTCAAAGGTAACATTTTTGAATAATCCAATAAAAATGACGAATAACTTAGATGGACACTGCTCCTACTTTTGTAATACTCTACATCAGTGGTTCCCAAACTTTTTTGTCCTACCGCCCCCTTTCCAGAAAAAATATTACTTAGCGCCCCCTGGAAATTGATTTTTTTTTAATTTTACTGTTATTCATCGCCCCCCCAAATGCACCTGTGGCCATCACCGCCCCCCTGAATCGCTGCAGCACCCACCAGGGGACGGTGGCGCCCACTTTGGGAATCCCTGCTCTACAGTGTCGCATTACAATGCTGTTTGGTAAAATTGAATTTTCATTTGTATAATTTTTTTAAAATATTGTCCTTTCCCTTTACACAGAGACTACACTTTCTAAAAATTGTATATGCAATTCGTTCTTTCATTTTGCGATCAAAATATAGCTAGACCATTTTTCCTGCACCATCGCTCGAGGACTACGGTGATCCTGGGTGAAACTTCAATCGATTTGGTGAAGGAACATTCGCCTAAGGGAAACTTTACTGCTTACTGCTACATTCGGTATTATAAAATATTGTATAATTTAGTAATAAAGGATGTATTGCGCTTGAACTACAGAGCTCTTAGTTAATCGCGTGTAAAATGAAGATTCCTACAAGTCGTATAGTTGGTTTTTCTTGAGTGGTCGTGAGAAAGAACACTGAATTATGTTTCAACGTTGGGTTAGCAAAGATTTTGGCTTCTTTTTACAGTGTATCGACCGATTGCGATGGAGTGCTCGAAGGTATGGTACGTATATATGTCGAAAATTTGATAAAAGATCGTAATTATCAGGTTATTCCAAGCCACGAAAGTAAATTTTCGATGAATGTGCGAATTGTCGAAACCGAAATCGTAGCAAAAATAAGGTAATAAATTTCGAAAAGAAATTTGGCATTAGAAATGTCATCCCTTATTAAAAAAATAGCGGAGGTTTCATTAATATTTTGTTTATAAGCTAATTCTCATGTTTGACATAAAATTTGCAAGGAATTTTCGTAACACTGTTCGTTTGATTTGAAACAGTCTATCGGCAGCGTACGACAAAGCCGTCACCCGTATACCTCTGGAATCCATCACATAAAAAAAGTTACTCGCTTCTTACGTTGGAAAAGTAATGGTAAAGAAGAAATGGCGAAAGAAGTGTAACACATGACTTTTCCTACGCTCAAATTTCTGACGTTTCCGCAGCTGCATGTCAAACGGTTAATCGTAAAATCGATTACCCTTAAAATGTGTTTGAAGGGTATAAGGATTTTTCAGCGTTTAATGCGATCGACGAAAAAAAGTGTCTCAAATTTCGAGAAATACGTCGCCCTTGCGTAAACAAGTCCCTCCATAACTATCGCGCATGCAGTAGGCTTGGGAACGCTAACACACTCTGTGAATTATACATGCACTTCGTCCACGGGGCGAACGCTGGATTGTTCCACACGGTGGACAGATAAATGGAACAATATCAACACGGCGAGCCAATCAGAAGTGTTTTTATGGTGTTCGATAAAAACTGGCTTCTCCTCGCGATCCCTCGCTATTCCCCCTAACAATCGTACACTGCTTCTTTTCGACTTCTTCCACGCATGTACGTATCTACGAGATGCACAAATACTTCCAGGAATGTATCTACGAATATGTTAATGTCGTTATGCATTGTGCTTTTGGCTTGCATCCTCTCATCTCTCTGCTGTCGTACGTGCACATCTTACAGAGAGGAGAGTCTAGAGGACGTATATACGTATACGTGCATTGTTTGATCTGCAAATGCTGCTCAACTTTTGACTGAACTAACCAATTTCATCTTCCAGATGCTGGAGTAACTTCTATCATCGAAGGAAACACGTCCCTAACCCTATAAATTCCAAATTTGGCCTTACAAGTCGATGACGGATCGGTGAGGATTTCGGTTACATAATATTTTAATTAACCGGTTGACTGGTGGCGCTTTTTCCAATTTTGGTGCCAATTCTGGTACGAACCAGTTCTTCACGAGAATACATGAAAAACAATATCTAGGGGATTACTGTGCTTCTAGTGTCATCAGTCCAAATTCTTGAGAGTTATTCAAATATGTACATATATGATCCATTACCAGGATTGTCACCTTTGTTTTTTGTACATATATGATCCATTACCAATCAACCGGTTAATTCTTATCCGTTTCAGTGCCAATCGTGCTTCTTCCGTCTCGTGTCCGAATATGCCAGTATTTTTGAAACACGAAATAAAAAAGCGATACCGCGCCGCTTGTCAATTTTCGATTCGGAAACAACAAAAACCCGTGGCACTCAAACGGTTAATGGCGCAACGTCAAAATATACGGGCCAAACATTTTCTCATTATTTTCAGCGTAAGTCTTAAGTCATCAATCAAACTCTGAATCAACAAAATTACAAAAAAAATAAAAATTATATTTAGAAAATAAAAGAATTACAATTTTTTTACGAAATTTCCCTTTTTTTAGGAACAAATTGTTTTTCAGCAACTTTTGTTATCCCTGATCGTAAAGATAAGTGCTTACCCCGGGAATTAATGGCACACTCAATTACAATAACAGTAAAAATTACTATACATTTTGCCCAGTGTGAAATAATTTCACACACACACAGCCACATAATTTTTCTTGGCATGAAAAGCTCCGGGGACGAGTAAACGTTAAATACTCGTGGACCGTTAAGGGTTGATTAAGAAAAAGGCTAGAAGCATGTACGGGCAAAAGAAAACGATTGCAAAGAAAATTCTCGATGTTTTCCTTGTAGCCCCGAGCGTTTGCTGAAACTCCTACTGTGACTTGATATTTAAAGGCTGTCTCGCCTTCGCGATTGGCTAAGGAATCTTGGTAGACTCGTTGGTCAGTAATTATCATTAGCGCGTTTGCGCGGACAAACCTCCCGTATCCCTCGAGTTTTCCCGATTGGCAACCCTCTCGTAATTAAGACAAAGCGCAAGCGCGAATTCTCGCCGTTATATCCGTTGGAAAAGCTCACCGTCGTCCGACCATCCCTCTAAGGAATTCGGGTGTCTCTTCGTGACCAGTAATTATAAGGGATGGGCGTTTCCATTAAAGTGTGACACAACCTTTCTGGCGAGCAGGCAACAAGGAGTTTGCGCTTTGCTAATTACTCATTAACCCCTTTTCCCGCATTGCGCATGCTTGGAAGGGTGTTTCCTTCTTCCACGACCTACCCCTTTCGTACCTGTTCAATACTTTAAAAAGTTCCTTTTATTTCAGGATTTTTAGTATGACAATGTTTCTTTGGGATAGAATTACTTTATTTACGACATAAAGAGAATACATTCTTTCTCGCTTTCAGCTGCCTCTCTTTCGCTTTTATCCCTTTTTTCTTATAATATAGAGTTAATGCTGCATAAACTCATTTCCTGTAATCATTTTTCTTTAATTGAATCCACCTTTTTTCGAGTAAATGATACCCGGTAACGGCGTAGCCACGGTGTTACTTCGAACGAAGGCACTTTATGAAAGCCAAATGCTTAAGAAGGAAAAGCCATTTAACATTTGTTGTCGGATGAAATAATAGCGTTGTAGGGTGAAATGATGAATACTTCGCGCTACGACAGGTTGTCTACACGCAATTATTTGATACAAGTCGATTCCACGTAACAAATGAGCCGCTGAATAATCCTAATACACGATGGCATTCGCTGACTCATACCGCTCTTAGGTTCTAACAAACTGTATCGCTATTGAAATTAGTTTCAGCCGCTTCCATGTATTTTTACGCTATTAATTCCGTGAACTTTTCTAACGATATAAAAACTTGAGATGTTGACACTAGTCATTCGCACATTCCTCCGTCTTACGGTATTGTTTTTATGTTAACGTATAAACATTGAAAAAGGAGCCATCCGCAAGAAGAGGCCAAAGTGTCTTTGATGTGTGGCAATTTAACGTTATTATATTATGGTGATTTGCGTTGAGGTTATTTATTTCGAAAAGATGCCGAAGCGAAATGGCTTTAATAATGTTTTGCACGCAAGTGCTCAAGAAGAAAAGCTCAAGTTTTACAGTTTTGATTCAGCTTTTTTGTTTGCACATTAGGTACAAGAATCTTTTGTCTTCAAATTCGGTATATGAGTTTTCGTTGTGGCTCTATTTCGGGTCAATACACTTCGGGTATCGCGTATCTTCACTACACCTTGACACTTTTACTTTACTTGCAAATTGTGTGTTTTACTTTTTTTCAAAAATGATTCACATATTTTGCATCTTACTTCAATTTATCTAAAATTACAAATTGTTACTTTACGCCTTCGAGTTTTCCTGAATACATAAAATGCTCAATGCCAACATGAAAATGAATTTACTAATGTAATTTCTTGTAAAAGTGGCATAAATGAGACCTTGAAGAACCCAAAAAGTGCAAATATGCACTTAAAAGCTGTAAAATAGGTCAGAAATGTGGAAAAAGAAATAAAAGTGAGTAGATGGGATATAGGAATTCCACTGTCCCTGAAAGGAGACACTCTTTTACCATCGTTTTCAATGTAAGCATTAAAATAAGGACACCAAGGACTAGACCTAGCGGTTATTATCTGAACGTCATCGTAATAGCTTCTAACATTTCATATGTCATCAAATTTCTAATTTGAACCCTTTGCACTCCAACTAATATCAGCATTGCTGGCATAGCGACTGTAGGTTTCCTATAACCCCAAGAAATGAGCGGCGCGCAGAAGGTTAATTTAGCTATTACCTTCTGGAGGTGTGTTGATATTTTAAAGACTTCTGTATGTGGCTATGGAAAAGTGCATGTATACGTCACATGTGATTATAAGTAGCACTCAACTTAGGACATGGTAGCGATATTAATATCGCATTAGTGCTCAAAGTTGGAGGGTGCAAGTTCAATTTTGACCATACGGTTACTTACTCCCTGTCTGTTCATGTATTAATAATTATTCTCTATCTGATTATACTTTTTAACTACTACTGAAAATTGTTAATACGGCACTAGGACATTTCGCGTAATTACGACACCGTGTTCAATACTTCTAGAGGCAGTGTGATGTGTATATGTGTATCACAAATTTAAACAACTTTTGGCTTTGAATGTGTGCTGTGAGGACAATTCTTAATGCCCTCATTTACTTTTTACGGAAGAAGAAGTTAATAAGGTACATTGAGTTTTTACTGTTTTTTAGGGATAGATGTGGAACGTGGGGAAAAATTAAATGCAAATTCTTGAAGAAATTCAAAGCTCATTTTCTAAAAAAAATGCAGCGTATGTCACATGTATGGAGAAAAACAATTTATGAAATCTGCTACAAAAATAACAGATGCCCAAAATATCGAAAATCCAAATATTGTTTTTCAAAAATTATAACAAAAACGCTAAGACGAAAAGTACTATAATTATATACGTAAATAGTAAAAATTACAAACAAATTTATAAAATATATAAATTTTATATCTTTGATGCTTGGTTGGTCTTTACAATATAATTTATTAATATAATTAACCCTCATTGTGGCCGTAGACCAAGTAATAATTCTTTTCCCTCTACTTCCATAAGTTTCGATTACTAGTTGTGCGCCTTCTTCAGCATAGTTTTTTACAATTGTTGATAAATTGTATGTATTTACTAGACTTGATAGTATGCTTACAATAAATGTAGTTTAAACTTTTGTAGGTTCATAATAAACAGTTCCATTCCCCTTGATGAAAATTTATTAAGAATTAATGATTATATCATTTTTTATTATAACTTATTGTTATAATATTTTATTAATCGGCATGTATTTCATTAATAAATATATTTTTTATTAAAAAAAAAGAAAAAAATATATTTTTTTCTTTAATCGATAAATTTCACTGAAATTTAAAACATCTTGAGATGTTGTCAATGAATTTTTTTACCCCTATAAAAGTGATAGGAAAAGTCTTGATACTTGGTCTACGATTATGCCGAAGAATAATATAAATACATAAATATCTTCTGAAGAATAATATGTAAAATAACAAACACAATTGTTTATAATGTCGCCAGTATCAATTTTTAACTGTCTATGAATATCCACTATTTTTTTAAGCAAAATTCATTGTTATGCGTTACGAGCCCATGTTCACTATTTTTCCTAGTAATTTTCACTATTTTGACGATTCCTTTTTTCTCAGTGAATTTATACAGTAAGGTCGTTTCGTACCGAAGGCATTAACCGATAATTTTTTTGTCCGATAAACGTAATGTCGCATTGCTTTCTTTTTTTTCTATTGCACCGTGTGCGTGTGTATGTGTGTCACGAGTAATAATTTCTTCCTGGTAGCATGTGTTCTCATAATTTCTGGAAAATTACCGATTCTACGTTGGACTGCGCGCAATTACGAAAATAACACCGTGATCTGGCCTGGTTCCCGCGTATTAATCCCACCGGGACGCACTATACTTGGATCTCATTAAAATCGTATTTACTTAGTCGCACCCGAATGCCATATTGTGTGTTGCTTGCTATTAATGTCTCACTCATTTATCGAAGCTTCTGAACTTATTCCCAAGTTAAGGTAAAAGAATAATCTAACGACTTTCCTTAGAATTCATTTACTCTACAGTGATAAAATGGAGTGGAACGTGGATAGACTCGGTAAGACACGAATGTGGCCCCGATCATTTTGCTGCAATTAACTAATGTAACGTTGTAATTTTATTGGCTAATATTCAGTTACACTAAGTAATACGAACTGTGATGTAGAATTGACGATGGAAGGAACCTATAAGAATTTTCATTAATTATATTTCACGTATTTTTTTGATTGTGAACGACTGTATATGTGCCCATAATTATGAAAGTGGTCTAAGTCAAGATTTGAAAAAGATGAGATTTTCAGTTATCTCGCATCATTTTATCTTGCAATACAGTAGAATCTCCGTACAAGATACCACGGGTTCCCCTTCGCTAATTCACTACCCCCACTTCTAATGCCTCTTCGCCTCTGAATGTTTGGAGTCTCTCGCTCCATACAAGATACCACGGAAATAAATGAGAAAAAATGAGAATTATTTACACATAACGATTTTTTTATTTATTATCATTAATTATTAATTATTTAAGCTAACATTTCAATTTTTTGTTTGTTTAAAATTCATAGAGTATTTTCAAGGACTTGCAAACGTAGTTTTTTGTCGGGGACATGAACTCAAGCCTATTTTGATGTGTTTCAAATGTTTAAAATTGATTTACTTACGTGAGATAATTGCACAAAAGGTAAAAATAACTTTTCTTCTCTTTTTCTTTCTTGTCAACACTGCGAGAACTCCTCGTTTACGGACTTCTAGTCACGTGACAAAAAAAAGACGGAAAAGGATATGGAATACAAAACAACCTACATTATCGGTTTAACTTTAAACTATTTTGCATGGTATCTTGTACGAAGACCGTGAGATTTATTTCTGTCGGGCGTAACAGGCCGCTGAGTGGGGGAACGGTAATTTTCTTCTTTTTTCGGAATCATATTCCCCTCCGGTCCCTTGTGGTATCTTGTACGGAGATTCTACTGTACATTTTTTTTCTTCATTAATCAAGACCAATAAAACTCCACATTTCAATGTTGTAGAATGTAAAAACATTTTTTATTTCATTTAAAACAAATCCATTAAATTTATAAACACAAAGAAATATAAGTCAGACCACTTTCATAATTATAGGCACATATTATAAGCATATTCTAGTGTTACATCAATTTTCGGCTTGTAATATCGAAGCCTTCTTCGGATGACAATTTGTTTTTCAGAAGTCGTCGTAAATAAAATCAAGTTGTATATGTCTTTGTTTCTTATAAATAATCTTGTAACGATATACTTAACTCACGTGATCTCAACTTAAAATTACGAGAAGAATGTATGTTGCATTTTTATTTGCCATTTCTGCCCAATTTCATTTTATCTACATTTAACCAATTCAATTTAGTCTAGAAATTCACAAAACCAGTGTCATCTTTTCGTTTCAATTACGCCACTAGAAAGTAGTATTTAACTGCAACGTAAGAAATATTAAATAATCATCATGCTGAGACACATAGCAGTTTGCAGAAAAGAAGAATCCTAGGGGTCTGCTTACCCTTCACATTTCACAATACTAAGAGGGGGAAAGAGGCATGGAGAGGAGACAGGAAGGTAACAGGTGGCGCGCGGAACTAAACACCCCCTTCCCTCGGGCGGAATTCTCTCCGAGGCCCTGATGTGGTAAGATAAAGGACAAAAACTGGCTACTGTGTACCGTCTGGCTACAGGGCCCAATGTTCCCTACTCAACAGTGCATCTTCGATACGGTTTCAATGTCATATTCTATTCTGCCATGAAGTTGCTTTTTTTTTTCTTCCAACTTTTGCAATAAGTTAATCACTCCAACGGCATTAAGTTTATAATAACCGTGATCGCTGGGATAATTGATTCCCTTCAAAGTCGATATGAGTATACCGATTGCACATTATTTTTAACACATTGTTGACCGGTCACGAGTTAACTCGTGCTCTCGTGGCCAAAAGTTGCCGACCGGCCCGTGATGCGCTTCTTTTATTACGAAATAGCCGGTGACATGGAGGTAGTTTTTCAGAAAAATTGCCGGTCAACAATGTGTTAATATGAATATATTACATCCGAGAATTATGGTCATTTAAGTTATGATTATTGTCACTGAATGCACAGAAAGGGTAATTCACATCTGGGGTCGCGCAAATTCGTTTTAAACTTGCATCTAGAATCTTCCGTACTTTTTACAGGGGTAATAAATTTCAAATTGAGCCCAGGTTCTAAGAATTTATCAGTTTGTTACGTAATTGTCGTATTTAGGGTAAAATTCATATCAGCAGAAATTGGGAGAAATATTCATTTAATTCACGATATTTCATAAATTCATGATTTAATTAATGATTAGTTCCTAATAATGAACGAGAAATTTAATAAAAGTTCTGTTTTCAATATTTAATAAAAGTTACTTTAGCAACACTACCAAGAAATATTTTCAATATCTGTGAAATACGAAGAATAAAATTAATAAGAGCATCCCACAAACAATAGTACCCCATAATCTCCCACGGACCTTCCTTTTTCCTGTTGATAAGAATTAAATCAATCTGCGATAGTCGATTTTAAATATTGCATATATAGATTTTAGGTACAGTATAGTGCATATAAGGTATAGATAACAGATATTTTTGAAATCTTATCGTGCAGGGTGTGTCATTCTAAAAATTTTTCGTAATGACTGAACGGATTCTAACGAAATTTTTACCTGAAAGTAATGAAGGGTCAACTGATCTGACGATGTTAAAACGGCGCATCATTTATTACCTATACATGCCCTGACCGGAAACAGTTAGGCCCTGCTACCTGTATCAGTTTAAAGCTGATCTCTGATCCTGCTCCAGAATTAGAGTACCTGGTCCTTAGCTTCTGAAACGCTTCGGGTTCTAGCAAACAACAATATAGGAAGAATGGGTAGTGCCAAGACATACGCAAACAAGAGTATTGGATGTAGAAAGAAATGCCATGTCTCCATCCATAATAAGAAGGAGATGCAGTCGTATCACCGACAGGTGAATGCATTTGTTGATGTTTCTCCGAGCGCAGAAAAACAATTTATGAAATTCGATATGAAAATAATAAAGAAGCGTTCATAACAAATAATAGTAGAATGATATGCAAAAATTGTCCAAAATTGTAGGATTCCTTCACAAAAATAATACACCTCGCAAAAGTTCACGATAAAATTAGAGTTAATTATAAAACTGATAAATTATTATTTTTTTTACAAATTTTGTAACACCAAGGCAAGGCAATATTACATTTTTAGGCGACAGCGTAAGGTGTGAAAAAGTATCTTGAGATTTTGAATTATATTTTATTGAAAAAATCATACTAAAGATCAACAATCACAGATTTTAGAAACATATAAAAGTAAAAGGAAAAACCTAATACTAAAAATATAGCATGAGGTACTTGAGCCAGTCCTAACTTGTTCCAAAATTCTGTAGAAAGCATTGACGCATATTAATAAGCACATTTGCGTAATTGGAAATTGATTGAATAGCATCAAAAACATTGACAATGTCTTTCTCCTTTTTTTTACAAACAGCTGAACCCTGAATTCAAGGACGATATGTAATAAATCTTGGTCATATATGATGTCACATTAAATTGCAATTGTTGTTCAATTTTTCTGTAACCACCCTGATCCCTTTAATCTGGAAAAAAATAATCTAACACCGTTTCCTTGATTTTCCACGTTACGTTATAAAATCCTGGGGTATTTTTCAATATTTGACATATGTTTCTCTTACGAACCCTGGTCTCGACTGAAATAATTAACCCTTAAACATTCAGCTTTCTCGAATAAATCTTGAACGGTGCATATAAAGGCAACATGTTACGCACATGAGCCCCAACTGTTCTGTCGAGCTCTGTGAAGCAGCACCGTTAAACTTTCCCTCCTTCTATCAGAGGTAAAAAGATTGAGCCACTCTCAACCCTCACTGTAATATAGTATTTCCGGGTTTCCCTAAATATTTTGCCAAATTGCAGGATGTACGAAAATATTCAAAACGTTTTTTTCTTCTTTTCCAGGTGCTTATTCGCACTATGAAGTATTGGGTTGTCCGGAAAGTTCTTTTGTTACTTTTTGCGGAAAAATCCTATTTCCTGTCGGATTTTGGAAATTTTGACAAAGAAAATGGATTCCTCGGAAAAAAATACATCGAATATCGGTCTCCCGAAGTTCCAAAAAAAAGTTATCAAAAGTCGAATTTTTTGGGCATACTTTCCCCAAAAATGGGGTTGGACAAGTCATTTCTAGGGGTAATTTTTTCCGTAGAATCGATTCCCTAGATCAAATTTAATGAAATCCCAGCGGAAGTTGGAAAAAAGTATTGGGTTGTCCGGGAAGTTCGTGCCGATTTTGAAGGAAAATTGATACCGAAAATCGGCACGAGCTTTCCGGACAACCCAATAAAATCGAACCTTATTGGGTGTTTTTAGATTAATCATAATTTTTTTGTCTTCAAAATATCGAATCTGTTATATCAAGATAGTGTAATAATAGGTGAGACAGCGTTTAACCAGCAGGTCGAGCATTTTCGTCTCTAGAGATATAGGGAAAGGTGATTTTTACACTGAAAGAAAAATGCTCTGGATTTCAACTAAATTTGTGTAATTGGAAAAAATAAAATTGATTGAATAGCAATAGTTTCGGAAATTTTGTCATTGGTTCAGTGATAAAATTAGATGGGACAATTATTATATGTTTGTGGCAGCCCGTGACAATTTTGTTTTTTGAATAAATAATATTTTGTTCTGTGTAAAATTGGTTTTTTTTGCTACACGAAAGAAAAGGTATTACGAAATTCGGTCATTGATGCAAATGCCAGTAATTGTTGACTCAGTGCAACGCTACTACTACGAATTTTAGCATCTATAAGCAGAGTTTCGAATTCTAAACAACAATCATTCCTTCTGCAAGATGGTATTTAGAGAAGACAATTCTTTGGAAATGGGTGTAATTTAGTCCATTCAAGTTATGAAACGCTCAAAAGATGGGCCAGCTGTTTCTATTATATGACTTTCTGATTGGAGCCATTGACGTGTGTTTATGTAGGGTTCTGTTTTTTTCTCATGATAATTCTTGTATAAGAACCTCCATTTGGACACACGGACGAAACTATGGATAAAGTGATGAAAATTACGGATAATTATCGTCACTTTCACAAGGGGAACCAAACATTTCAAACGAAGGGGCATTCGTAAAGAATAATAACAGTAACGGTAAACGAGTGTCACTAATTGCGACTTGCATTAATACAAAGAATATTGTTTGTTATTATTTTTTTTTTCATAGATGTCACATGATTTGACAGCAAATTACCCGACAGACATTATTAAAACGTAATTTGGGAATATGCTTTATTACAGAAGTATAAGTTGTATTTCATTCCCGCAGTATTCTATATTATAAACCGAAAAAATTCATATGTACTAATTTCAATATATTTGGTAGCTCTTCATATTTTTATAGACTAGCAACAACGCGCGCGCTGCGCACATGCGTCTTATTCAGTGCTCATGTAAAAATTACAATGTGAAATTTATTGAATTGCAATTGAAGCAATTTGCAATTTGGAACCAACTTTTGGGCACTTTAGGAAGTTCCGTATCCGATGTATTTTTTTCCAAGGAATCCATTTTCATTATCAAAATTTCAAATGTTCAACTCGAAATACGTTTTTTCTACAAAAAACTTGTTTTTGACGAACTTTCGCTAGGATTTCATTAAAATAGACCTTTTAAATCCATTCTATGCGTCAAATTACCCCTAGAAATGACTTGTCCAACCCCATTTTTGAAACTTTAATTTTTACCCTATTTTTGGAGGAAGGCCAAGGTACACCAAAAGTCCCCAAAAATTCTACTTTTAGAATCAATTTGAGCAACCGGAGATTAGCCATTATATTTCTTTCCAAACAAAAACTAAAACCGAACAATGTAAACTAAATAATTTTATGAAATAAACAATAACCATCAAAAATATTTGGTATTTGCTCTGTAACATTTTGTCGCCCCTTATATTTAACGGATGAATTTGGTTACTCCAACAAGAATTCAGACGTATTAAGGATTGTTGTGAGAAAACTGTCACTTCTATATATATTTCGCTACGTCATTTGGTGCCACTTAATTATCATAATGTCCCTCACCAAAGATAACATTAGAAGAGATATTTTAGTCGCTTCACAAAGGTGGACCACCCATAGAAGAATTCTCAGGATAAGAATGTGAAGTCTGAAGACAAATATCTCACATCTCCACTTATTATATCATTCCAGTGTATCTTGTTATCTGTACCAAAGCATTACGCGTACTTAAACCAAATATATATGCGACTTTTATATACCTCGAAAGATTCAGTGGAAAGATATATGAAACAAATATAGTATATATATACTTGATATTTGACCCGTGTATTCTGCAATTTGATATATTTTCGTCTTGATAATTAGCATAATTAATAATCGTTTGCAAGAATATCCTACAGGTTCTTCGTCTTTGAATTAATTTCTTAACCGCATAAACATAATAACATGATCAGCAAGATTTACTTGCAAATGTTTCAATCGGTTAGTAACTGGATTGACAAGTAGATGAAAAGCGCTTGATAATAATTTATTTGGCTTTAAAGCCATGTAGTAATGATGAATATATTAAGAAAAAAGAAGAAAAGCGAATAAGATGTATAATTATTTTAGCAGCAACGGCAAACCGTAGGTACCAATCAATTTTAATTGACGTAGGAAATGCGAATGATTGGAGAAGTGCGGTAAAAGAAGAGAGGCATCTGCGTGCCAATCTGACGAAATTACGCGTAATTTTGTGGAAATAAAATCAAGTGGACCCCACTCGGTAAAATCAGAAAGGTATTGTGGATGCTCGGTTGATTCCTTTCCCTCTTACTCGTCGAGTGAGTAACTTTGATGGAGGACACCTTGCCACTAATTATGATTAATTTGTGCGAGTCGAGCCTTGTACGTTCTTCGACCAGGACCTATCGCGAAGGAAAGGGAGGAGAGTCGAGTAATTAATATTCACAGCGGGACAGCCCTTCTTCCAGACTACTGCCTCCACTTTCGTATTAAGCCTCTGTAGAAGAGTGTAAAGCATCCGGCGTTAAAATTTATCTCCATAAATTTTACGTTTTTGCTCTTGTCCTCCTGCTAAATTGGACATTTTTTGCATTAAGGGATATTCTCGCCGTTAATGTACAACTTTTGTCAGCATTATTAGTTCCTTCTACAAATTATTGACTTAATTTTGAAGGATAGCGTATCTTGTCGCTATTGTAAATACACCAAAAGTACAGCTTGTGCCATTTGAACCTCAATTAATTTGTGTGTTAAAAAAATTAGATAGGAGACTTCAGAATTACGCACTTCCTACGCAATAATATCGATATCATCAATTTTTCTTCTAGAATCTTGTATCACAACATAATTGCATTATCGGAAAATAATTTAACGATAATTATTTGTATTTAGTAGCTTGGTAGGACCAATGAACAAAATTCATCTAAGCTGGAGTACCACATTTTTTATCCGATGGCATGAAAATGGTAATAAATGTCGTATAAAGTCAATCGTGGGCTTCTTCCTCAAAAACTGTTGATTTAGAATTGGCGGAATTGAATCTTTTTCAGTACACTATAAATTATTGAACACCAAAGGTGTCAATTAACGACCACGAATGAGTGGGTTGGGAGATATAAAGCCCACTATTTAATTTCAATATTAGACAGGCAAGTTGAGTAAGAATTGTCCGTTTTGAAATTTATTTCCTTCACAGCCAAATTTTCAGTAAGAATATTTTAAGGAGCCATCTTATTATTTTTAATACTATTATTCGGTGGAAATGAAACTTTTAGAGATACTGGTAATTTCTAGGGAATTTTCGTAGCTCTTACAGACTGTGAATTGCCATTTATTATTAAAACAGCCAAGATCGAGCCTTCAAATAAATCACATATTACATAGTCAGATACAAGAAAAAAAGTCTAAGCTGCTGAAAGTTTTAGGCGAGAAAAAGTTCGAGTGCATAGGGTTGAAAGGTAAAAAAGTAAATGTATGATATACAAAGACTGTAACGATGATTAAATATTATTCTGAAAAATACCCTAGCAAAACCTCAGCCAAACCCCAAACCCTAGCAAAACCCCAACAAAACCCTAGCAAAACCCCAGCAAAACCCCAACAAAACCCCAGCAAAACTCTAACAAAAGTAAATGTATGATATACAAAGACTGTAACGATGATTAAATATTATTCTGAAGACATAACTGTTTGTTACTTTTTTCCCTACGGATATACTGTCCCAAATATTCGTACAAGTATATATACCTGATAAGTAGAGTAATTAGTTAGAGGAAGGCACTATGAAATAGTCGTTGCACTTAATCGCAGCAGGTGGCAAGATGTAAAGTATCGTGTATCGTAAAGGAAATAATAGCTATCGATTCTTTGCAAAGGAGTGGTTCGTCATTGCGTGTCGAAAGAGTTTAATTACCTGCAGATACAGATAAAGGCATCTTTGGAAATGTATAAATTGACTCAAATGCTTTTTTCCCCAGAGATAAGGCGTGCGAAATGAGTTGGTACTTTCGCTTTAACGTTAGAGAAAGAAGAACCGATCCCCAGTTTTATATAAAATATGCAAAGGTTGTATGCAAATAACAATAATACGCATAAAAAGCTCGTGAAGTTATACTCGCTTCTCTTTTAATTAATGAAAGCAATTTGATTAAGCCAAGCAGAAGGCGGGAGAAGTGGGTGAAAGTAAAATAGTAGTAAGTCTTTTTCTTTGATAAATTAAAGAAAATTTGCCAAGAGTAGGCGCAAGCTGTCAGGATCAAGTTGATATTCTAATTCTTCATCGTGTTACAGGGGAGGGAATGATTGTATGTAGTAGCTAAGAGAACGACGTGGCTCAGGAAAAGGTTAATCACCCGCGTTGGATTTTAATAAATGGTTCAAGAGGGGGTAGGGGGCAAACAAAGCTGGCCATCAATAACCATAGCCCATCTCACCCCAACTCTCGGCTCTTTGCTTGCAGGCCTTTAGCATCAGCTTGTCGAGCCACGGACAGTGAAATAGGCGGAGATCGTATCTCCGTGGTTATTAATTAACCGCCGAGGAGGGAAGGCCTTCTTTCATCACCTCACAAACGATCTTGCCTTGACCAACCTTGTTTTACTTTTAGTATTAACTGATCTTCAGTTTTGAGTTATCGTTAGGAATGAACCGAGAAGGAATGGTCATTTCGTAGATTGTCAGTTATTCAATCGGCATTTACTATTTTTCTTGAATCACGTATAAATACATATATACGATTTCTAAATGACAGATCCAATGAAAAATGCGATACGCATCAGCTATATTTCATGTAACTGTCGATAGAGAAGAGTTACATAGCCCAGACGCAATGAAACTTCTAGATAAGCATAATCGCGGGCACTTTATACTACAGATTCTTCATATCAGAGTGGAACCTCCAAGAAAGATAACTGGACTGCGACTGAGACTGCACTAAGCGGCTTAATTGTAGACAGCTGTGGAATCTGCAATAGAGGCTTACCCCTATTGGATTACAGAACCTAACACAAGGTTTTTCGGGTAAAGAGGCTCCCTTTTATTGCCAAATTCCTTCGAATTCATCCCGATTATTTATTTCTATACGCTATTGGCGTAAATATTTAGAAATGATAATTTTCCTTAGTTGTGGAAATATCATTTGTCTCACTGAACAGTATTTTCGAGACTACAAAGTCTTTTGGAATCCATTGAAGTAGGTCTTCATGGTTCCTCACTCGAGCGAAGGCGCATTAAAGAGTTTAGATGCAAATTGGGATTCTCTTGAAAATGCCAGTGAGACAGTTTAGGAAGACCTTAATGTCCGAAGCGTGACTGTCTTATGAAAGACCGCCAATGAATTTGGGAAAAGCCAGTAGAAATCTAAATTCAGCTCAGTAACAATTTGTGAGTGGACCGTGTATTCGATCGTACTAGCATTCAATTTTTCACAATGTTGCCTTTCGACAACTGCTTTTCATGAATTTCGTTGTGATATAAATGATTGAGGCAAGTGGCATTCAACAATGTTACGACGTTAAGTATTGATTATTTATTACTTACTTCCATTCTCACATATTTTATTTCATAAACTCTTGAACTGATTAATAGTTTGACATGTGCTCGGGATTGACTAAGTTCTGCATCTTTAAATCAGTCTCAAGTAACCGCATAACGCTAATGCAGATCAAGTTAATGTCATAAATGGCGTTATCCAGCACAAGATAAATGATAAGATCGATTTACAAGTTCACAATCTGTGTTATTAATTGCACGGGATTTAGATGTATTTTTGTTACAATTTTGTAGCAGACTTACGTCGCTTATTCGTTAAAGTGTCAGGAACGAAATGTTATTTTCAATAGGGCCACTCTGAATCGATAAAAAGAACGTGTATTAAGTTACATTTTTTACCAAAACTAGATAAACTGGCTATTGAAAGAATTTTAATTGGTAACTATGTATTTTGTAAAATAAATAATGGTGGACAGCAAAAGTCATTACAAGTCGAATTTCAATTTGGCAATCGTCAACTACAAATTATGGACTTCCCGTTAAAATTTTAGGAATTATTTTTGATCTTACTTCTGTTGGTGCTGACAGGAACAATTGCAAGATATTTCAACAAATAAATATAATGTTTCTGTCCTAAGTCAAATATTGATATGAAATAATCTTGTTTGCATGTAGTAACGATACCATCAGTATTATTTTTGTGACTATCGCGATTGTCATTAAAATTGTAATATTTGATCCTGAACATGTTGTGTCACGACAGAAAAACTAGAAAACGAAAGAGTACTTACCCGTTGATCGACGTTCGGCTGATAAACCAAGAAAGGGCAGATTTTGCCAAAGAATGCCAAGCTTGTAAAGGAAGGGAGTCAGAGCGTTCTGCAGATCTCATCAGGAAGACCTCGGCTGCTTTATCTGGCTGGTCATGTTTTGGTCCAGCTCCCAACGGGATCCAAAGTTTGAGCAGATCATTCCGAATCTTGCTTTGGTCAATGGTGTACCACTGTTTAATAAAAATAGGCGAAAATATTATATTTGAAATTACCAAGCAGCTTTATATTTCTTCATATCAATCAAATTCAGTTACGGTATCTATTAGGTCAAAATTGCCTCTATGTTACCATAGTTCAGCGAAGGTTGGAGCAATGAAATCTCTGGCATGAAAATTACGTTTGGGTAATATCACGGGTCAAATTTCAGAGTTTGACTCTGGAAGGATCAAATTGAATAACTTGAAAACAGTACCGTTGATGTATTGGGTTGGCAAATAAGTTCGTTCGGTTTTTGTGATTTATTTCACTGTTAAAAACCGAACGAACTTACTTGCCAACCCAATATATACACATACAATTTGTCCAATAAGATCGTGGCCGCCGTAACATAAAAAGGTATTTATTTTATATAAGTTGAGGAAAAACCAAGTAAAGTCATTTTAGTCATAATTTGCGAATTTCTCTAAACGGTCAAAAAACTGCTTAGAATCCAAATCATCTTTGTCCCTTAAGTTTACATTACCTGTCATCAATACTTAGACTTGTTTCAATTGCTTTTCTATAAACAGGCCACACAGAAAATAAAATATAGAAAGTAATAAATATTGATTTTTGTTACTGACGGCAAGCGTAGTCGCATCATTCCAATGAATACTAATTATTAATATGTCTTCATAGTTCTCCAAGGAGTTTCAGGTATAAATGATTGGAGTCTTGACATCATACATCTAATTGTAAGTTTTATATTTTGAATGTTGACTGTTCGAGGGATAAGCGACACATGGTCGTAATTAAGAGAAAGTATGACTCAATGAGCACCTGTTTTGATATATGTTGGGTCCATTGATTTGCAGTTCCAGAGCTTCCGAGAATGAGAAGCAATTACCCAAGGTACATTAAGCAGAGCATCGATCTAATTCCACAGGCGGGCTAATGGCGAACCGACGATGAAATTATACGAAAATGCAATCAACGTGGTTTTTGTCTCGGCTCGTTTCAAGGGTAAGAAAAAAGGGGCTAGAGGGGGTAATTAGGAATGCTTTTGCGCCTCGCAACGGGAGACACTTGTTGCTCTCCTTCATTTTCTCTCTTTCGTTCATGATACTGCCAGCAATATTCTTCCCTTCTTTACACTCACCCACTCTTGTGTGTGTTTTACATGATTGTCATATCGGGGACTAAAAGTCAAAAGGACGTATACACTCCACTTGTTGCAATACGGTTTACGGCCTTTGGTTTCTGACTTCTCGACGCACCATTTTGACTACGGACGTAAGAAGTAGAACTCCAAAGAGTCAGAGCAAGAAAGACTGATTGAAAGGGGGGGGGGGGGAGGGGGGTAATTAACACGACAGTGCCCAGGTGCGCGCACCTAAAAACTTGTTTATGAATTGCTTCTTACCTTCCTTCCTCTTTTGAATTCATTAAAAAATTTCAATTATATTTTCCATTATCTCCTATTTACCCTGGTAAATTAAAAAACTGTCGCGATTACTTTTTAATGATCTTGGGAAAAAGATTAATTGCTTTTTTAATGCGAAATCCCCGTATTTAATCAAGGAAGCGTTGACTGAAATACTAAGAAAGGATTTTAAAATCGTAGTAAATTAAAAGCCATGGAAAGGTATTGTATTTCCACGCTGGTCTGCACTTAATTTATTTGCTAATTTCTTCCTACCGGTGATGCATCACGGTGACTTTTTTAATTTGCAGCATTTCATTATTGTTGATATTACGAAGAGAAAATCGTAGAATTAAAAATGTGTAATAGCGACAAGTGGTTCTTGTAATTATAAGCTCCCCCTTTTTGAACCTCAATTATTTTTTTTGTTTCCCAGTCAAGTAGAAAAAAAAACAATACGCGTTTATTAAAACTCAGAAGACTGTACAAACAGTTTTGGCATCTGCCGTTGTAGAAAATATGCCGGAGAAAAGGATTACAAAAAATTTACAGCGTTAAATAGGGTTGCCTTCTAGTACGTGAGTTGCTTTGAAACAGGTGATTACAGCCGTGCAACAGCTGAAAACAAATAGTTACATTTCCTAAATTATAGTCTACAAATTATTTCCAACTAAAGTGGAAAAGTAAATAGTGTTTCCCGAAATTATACACTACAAATTATTGAAAAATTAGGTAGAAAAACTATGTGAAGGAAGGGAAACTCCAAGGGGTAGAAAATAGAGATTTTTGTTATTTAATTGTACACCGAAATATTAAAAAAGTCTAACTCGTGAAATTGTCTTGTAATGTGAAAGAATTTCGGTACTAATGGGCCAGGGAAGGGATGCACTTTCTATGTATAATCAAGATTTTTGATATTAAATATTCACGTTAAATAGCAATAGAAAATTGTTACATTAAATTTTTTGGACAAATTATTCATGATGGAATCTAAAATGGTAAAATTATTTGTTTCTAAAGTAGTATCTCATTTTGATTCCCGGTGTAAATTACCAGAATATGAAGTAACAATTAGGTGACTTAGATCAACAAGGAAAGAAAAACAAATTTAATTGACAAGATTGGACGTAATATTTCAAGCAAAGGTTATGAAATTTTATACACCACTGAAAAAAATAGTATGGCAGGAATAGGTTTAACAATTAATAATAAAACAGGCCAATATACAGTAAGCTATTTGTAAATCGACGAAGTAGTGATTATGGATAAGACTGAATGGATGATATACGTACAACAATGATTGAAATGTATATGCGTGCTAGATATCGCGATAGAAAAAGTTTACCGAGATATTGGAAACGAAAAGTGAATACCGATGAAAGATTAAAAAGCAGTGATAAGTATCTACAAAAAAATATTTAGAGGATTTGACGTACGAAGTAGAAACGGAAGAGGTCGAAGATAAACAGAATTTTATCACAAAAGCATAAAAGAATAACATAATTTTTTTAAATATATTTACGGGAGACAGCAGGAGATATTAATAGATTCTATATGGCCTATATATTGATGAAAAGAACTTCAAAAGTTGAATGAAAAATTATTTCACAATAAAGAGCAGTTATCGAGGGTAACACCGCAGTTCGGTTCAACGGAAAACTCAATTCGAAAAATCAAAAAATAAAAACTGTCCAAAAATTCAAAAATTTAAAACTTTAAAACTAAAAGTTTTTGGAATAAAATTCTGAGTAATTGAAAAATATGCCATCGATAAATATGGATAATATTAGGAAGAGAATTGCGAGAATATTAAAATCAACGAAAGAAAAGCTTGAAAAACCCATTCAGAAGCGAAAATGATAAAATATTAATAGAAAGTTTGCACAAAGCGAACAGATGGAAGGAATACTGCGAAAAATTATATGGAGGAGTGGAGGTACAGATGAGTATAAAGGCAGTATGTACTATAGATACCGATAAAATGGGAGACTCAATTATAAAGAACGGAGTTCAAAAAACTAGGAGAAGAAAGGAGGAATATAAAAGCTCCAGAAACAGTCGAATTACTTTTAAAAGTTTAAAAAAGCAAGAAAATCTGCAGGTGATAAGGTTTTCAAGCTATGAGACTGTCCCAAAAGTTTCTATCGTCACCTGTATCCATTATTTGTGGATTACTTATTAATAAAAGAAAAAAAAATTATTGGAGTAACCTAATGGTATGGAATATTTAGAAATCGGGGGCAACAACTGTAAGTTTTGCTGCAGCTGAATCAGTTGAATCACCAAAATAAGTCAAATCAGGTATTGCAAATGTAAAAATAACCATACCATAGATTTATTACTATACGCCTGAAAAATTCTAACTAGAATGGAAATTGACGAATGAAGCGAGTAACAAGAAAAATTCAAAGAAGAACAGTTTGAGTTCAAAAGAAATGGAGGAAGCAGAGCAGCAAAACTCTTCCTCATACTGATCGTAGAAAAAAGAATGCAAGACCGATCAAACCAACTGTAAAACGTTCTGTAGATCTCAAGAAAATGTTCAATAATGTAAATTGGACGTTAAGTTTAAGTAAAAAGAAGTAGTGTAATATATGGAGATAGAATATTCATATGTGATTTATACAAGGATCAAGGGGCTACTGCATACGTACGAAATAAGCAAAGAAAGCGAAAGTGTAGAAAAGAGTCAGAAAGGGACAATCGTCACTTTTATTTATTATCTAATTTTTAGAGGAAGCAAGAAGTGTGTTAAAAATCACACTGATTTTATTGTAATTTTTTAAACATATTTGGGTGCAAAAGATTGCAAAAGGTGCCAACCCTGTCAACGCAAATTTTTACATTAGGTATACTGACAAAATTCTGGTTGATTGTAAGAAACTATTATTCGGAGAAATGTGTTTACGAAATTTGGAAGAAGTAATTTAAAAAAAATGAAATTGCTAAAATAGGAGCAACAACGCGCCAAGTATTCGACTGATTTGGCCAAGGAACTTTTTATCGCTAGGATGACAATCCTATTCTTAATCAATAATATTTTTTTTCTGGGTGCAAATGTAGTCTGCCCAGCAATTACGATAAAGCGTTCTCTGGTTTGAATAATTTTGAAGTTTAAACAGTATATGCGTACATATGTTGTTTTCGAAATTGAGTTTCGTTTCAGGTTAACGCAAAATCATAAAAACGTGTAATTCTTGATGACCACAAATTGGAGGCTAAAAAAGTCGGGTAAAAAAGTGAGATGATTTGAGGAATGGCAGTTAAAACTATTTCCACAATCATGTTTCAATCGTTACAGTCGTACTGGAAATACTGTAAATAGAAGGGTTTCCAAATGATTATCGCCTGAATTTTTCTAATTTAATTGCATCATAAAATTAGTTTCGCTTGCTTATTATCTGAGATAAAAAGCAAGTTTTACAGATTTAAGACGAAAGTAAGATTATTCCGAGAATGAAATTGCTCGCAGGTCGGCTAAAAAAAACAGGGGGTTGAAAAGATATAAGAAAAAGCTCATCAGATCGAGTTTTACGAGGTGCGAGAATACGAGGTTTTGCGATGTAACTATGCCATTGAGTGTAAAGTTGTCTTAAGTCCAGGGGAAGTAAGCGTTTGTAAAAGAGAACAAAAGCAAATCAAAGAAAATAAAAGAAGGCCGGGAAGAAGGTGAGAAACTCGATGAGTTTCTTCTTGTGTAAATGCTGGAGGTGAGGTAGGAACGAGGAGAAGCGTACAATTTTAATTATATAGCTACCAGCGTGTGTCACTAATTGCAAAGTAGCTGTGGTAGTTCTCTCATTTTATTTCCTTTTTTAATCTTTGCCTCTTTCTTCTCTCTACTTCCATCATCACACTTTGATTTTCTTTTTTCTTTTTTCGTCAAGGAATTACAAATGGCTACCGACGTGGTCGCGCGCTGCCGGACAGCATTCCTCTTTGTGTCATTAGTGGCGACTTCTGTAGTTGCTGTGTTATGGAGGCTCCTCGCTTCCACTTTAGCCTCTCTATGCATCAGCAGACACGAGTAGCCAACTCGGAAAATCACAGTCATCTAAATCAACGTCTCAGACGTACTCGTACAAGTTGTTTTGATCGATCGCGTGATTCGATCTATATCGAAATTGTTCATTAAAATATTATCATTTTTCCGCATTTCTCTGTATCCACTTTTAAGAGGAGACTATCCAGTAGATTCATTCGTCGAAATCGAAAAAAAAAAATCGTAATCGGCGAGAACGTAAGATATATCCGTCATTTTTTAAAGTAGACGAATACAGAAGTGACACTCAGGTTAATATAATTTTATCGAATACATTTTTAACAATTTGGAATTTCCCACCCGGGTAGAGTCTTCTTTGCCTTATAACTGCCGTGTATTTTAGATCAATTTCTCTTTCGCTTGAATTGAAAACGAGAATGCATATTAGAAGTAAGATAAAGCGTAATCTAGTTCGCGTTAGACTAATGATGCGATGATACACGATTTTAAGTGACCCTATGCAAGCTGCAGCAACGCTACCTCGTGAGAAATAACCAAATTCTTTCTTAATGCAGTTTCACGGATCTTGCCTCAACAGTGAGATGGCACTTCCAGTTCCTGTATTACCTAGACGAAACATTAGATTTGCAAGATGTAATAGATTGAACATAAATTTCTACTACATATTTTTTTCATCAACTTCAAGGACGGCAACGCCATGACTTTGTTTTTTTTTTATTACATATACACTTTACGTGTTAAGATGATTTGTCTGAAAAATGCGGAGGGCTCAAGCGAGACTAAAGTCGCCTCAGAAGAATTTCTTCGTTATTCCGTTATTGTTATAAAAGATGCGATTAAAATAAACGTTTTACATCTGGTTGCTTGATAAAAACTATTTTTATTAGCGTTAGGAGCATAATAGTGCAGTTGAAGGAAAGAGAGAAAGGCAAAAGAAAAGAGAGAGAGAGATTCACTTTGACGGCTGACAAGATATTAAAATGATTCATGCCTGACAACGGTAAGCTTTCAAAGCGAATTCCATACTTTTGCGCTATTTCACTTGTAACGAATATCAATAAAACAACGCTCAGTTTTTGATATTATTTCTTCTGGCGTCGCCTTTTTTATAATTCGTAAATGGTTGTTGGATTGATATAAAAAACAGCAAAGAAGATTAAAGAGCAAAACGCATTATCAATAGAATAAAGTGTCTTAGATTTAGAAATTATTGCAAGGTTCATTATTATTGAAAATATTGTAAAACTTTACTGCATTGAAAAGGTAAATTTTCTTGCATAAATATGAATTCTATTCCATAAAAAAAATCAGAATTTATTTCTACAAAAAATTATCATTGCAATTATTAGTTCTTTAGCCTAACGATTTCATAATAAATATTTATAATGAACTAAACAAGGAGAGACTATCCCCATGGAATGTAGCCTGGGACGAGATTTAGATTGGAAACTTAACCTAAATCAACTGAAATTATTTTATTCGCAAGTCTTGTAATGCCAAGACAACAAAATTTTTTGTATTTTTCTCGCATTTTCTAAACAATCATTTATAGTAAAAAAAGTGTGTATTGTAAAAAAAATTAAAAGAGCAAGGAATTTTAAATACTTTAAATTTAGGAAATTCTTTCTCTGGAAGTTTTACATTCCCACATTTTATTTCGCGTTACTAATTTTTTATAGTTTTTGGTATTGTTATTGTTACAAGATTCCTGTGTATAAGTGTGCTTGTTAAAATAGTATTGCTTCTAAAAATCATCAGTAGCGAGCACTATAGGGAAGAAAATCGTAGATGAATTTTTTTCCCATCTTTATAAATATATCTATTTCTATTGCTGCACTTTATTGCGCTGAAATTTTCATTCTTTTGTTGTAAATCCGTGAGAATATTTTGCTTCCTAAAAAGGATCGAATATTCATTCTCCGTCAAAAATGTGTGTGAAGAAGGCTAGCATAAACCATGAACGATAAACACTGCAGACTATAGCGAAACGGTTTATGTTTTCCGTGAAGAATACTGGGGATGTTTGGTCGGTTCGTACGCGGAGCTCTTCGAATTCCTCAGGTATGTTGGATCGCGAGTCAAGCGCATTCTCTTCCTGTACCATTATGTTATTGCTGCTCCAGGCGCGAGCCAACCAACACTCTCCCTACATTGGCGCCGTGAGACCGACGATATGCTATGTATATTTTGAAAACACAATAATCAAAGCTGCAAGTTTTATGACAACTTGGAAACTGTATCGCGGGTTCTTAGAGTTACTTCTTGTATCGCGACAGTATTACTGTTTGTCTCAAGAAGTACTTCGTAAATTCTGTGTGTTTGTCCAACTCGATATGTAGCGTTACAGTAAAACCTCGATATAACGGACTAATCGGGGGGAAGGGGGTGGTCCATTAAAGCCGAAAGTCCGTTGTATAAAAATAGGTTTAAAATAAATCAAAAAACTTTTTTTTTTAAAAATACACTGTATTTAGATATAAATAAAAAATAAAAAACACGAACAAAGTTCTATTTAATTGCCTTCGGACACTCGTCGTGAAGTGACGTTGCTGTTTGATATCGACGCGCTTGCTTTCGGTAATCCTACTCTGAAAAAGGAATCAAGTTTTGTTCGCACTTTTGAAATTTGCTATTTTTTTATAATCAACTGTCTAAAATTACGAAAATGCGTATAATACATTTTTTTACATTTGACCGGATTTTTTGTCCGTTATATCCGAAGTTCGTTAAACAGAGGGCCCTTATATCGAGGTTTCACTGCACTCAAATCATGTGGGATGGGATTCCAAAATTAGGTTTACTCAGAATTACGATCAAGGAGCCGTCTATTATGAAAGTCCATTTATATTTAAATTTCCCAAAATAATTTTTATGGCAACTGACTTCAAGTGACACAAGTTCTTACAGTTAACGACAAACAACGCACAAATGGACTGAGGCCACTTTCAAAATAAACGGCTCAAATATAGGGTCACCCAAAATTGAAACTACATTACCTCCACTTATTAAAAAGAGGAGATTGAGCTTTTATTAACCCTTTAAGTGGCACCAGGACAACGGTAGCTCACCCCAGCTACGGAATAACCACTTCGAAAATCTTTCCCACAAGGCCAAAAAATAATCGAATATCGGACTGAATTTTTTTGTTAATTTAAATTCTTAATAGGCAATTTCGTATCAATACAATTTTTTATAAATCACTTGATTCGTTTGACATTTGTAATATTGATAATAGGACTTGGAATCTGTGAAACATAAGAAACTATGAAATATTTGCTTATAATCACTGAATCACTATAGCTCTCATTTGAACACTAAAAACAGAATTGTAATCTTTAGTTTCTTAACAACGCATTATTTACTGTATAGGTTTTGCTGATTAGCTTGCTTACAATGTGCACTGATTATTGGTTTTCAAAATATGTTTTTTGGTTAATTATTTGATTGGTTAATTGTACGTTATTCTGTTCGACGTTTAGTTCATACGATGTATGGGTACAACACAGATCGACCTCGGTGTTTACTCAATGCATAGACCGTTCAGGCAGCGTGGAGAGGAAAGATCTTTAGGAACAGCAAAAAACCTAGTTCAATTGTGTAGTTCGCGTTTTTATCATAAATATGGGAGTAGTTTCAATCGTAAAGAAGCCAAATACTTAAAAATAAGCGCTTTTCGTTATTTCGGTGGATCGGGCAAGATTTGGGTGATATAAATTACCTGTCTAACAATCAATAAAGAAATGCATTTATTATATTCATTAATCTTGATTACATGATGAGTGATTATAATTTGAAATTTACTGAATCGAAATTCAAGCTATGGCCGAAAAATTCGATTTTTGGCACCAATTTTGGGAATTTTCGGGACACCCTTATCCGATGTATTTGTTTCCGAGGAATCCATTTTCATTATCAAAAGTCTAAATATCTAACGGGAAATACGATTTTTCCTCAAAAAACATGTTATTGAGGAACTTCCTCTAGGGTTTTATCAAAAATAGACCTTTGGAATCGCTTCTACGCGTCAAATTACCCCTAGAAATGAATTGTCCAACCCCACTTTTGATACTTCAATTTTTACTTTACTTCTGGCGCAAATTTTTTAATGGATTTGATCAATAATAAATTTACGAGACTTATCCAAAGAAATATATGTGCAGAGAAAAAACACCTGGCTCTTGCTTCATTTATTTATATTTTTATACATCCAGACCCTACTCTTTGTAAATAATTCACGCATGATATTTCCACTCGGACCAATTAACTTCTCCAGACTTAACTATTGACTGGCAGCTGGTTTCCAATTATTTATCACTACCGCGGCGTGTTATTCTTTGCTTGAACACGACAAAACACGAATTTGTAAATGCATTGGTCTTTATAAATTTAATTTCTCGGTAAACAAAACTTAAGACTTGTTAAGGTTCAAAGTATAAAATGAAATTTCTTTCCCTTTTACATCGATCGACTCCTTTGAAGGGTGTCGATTCTTGATTGCAAAAGTGAAGTGTAACTAACCGTGGTTGGTTTTTCGTTCGCGAGTCATTGACACTAACGAACGCGTTTGTTCGCTCCAAGAATATATCACAGGTATGATTTTTCATGGATCATACTCTTGTGCCTTTGAGGCATTATTATATTTTGGAATATTGTGGAATTTGAAGTTTGTATAGTATAACGGATAGTTATCAATCATTTGATATTCATATTCACGCGTGTGTGTATGTGAGCAATCAGACATGTGTAAACTACTAACGACTCGTTAAATCTTATTTTCATTATGGCCTTAAGCAACATTTCGAAAGGGATCTTCATAAGAAATAACTAGCCAATCGCACAGAGACGATTGAATAATTCTTTTTCCGAAATGTTAATCCACTTTGTCACCCTTGGTTCAAAATAATAGGCAATATTTCCTGTTGCGATAAAGCGATGTTGGCTTCGTCATTGCAGGAAATTTGTAGATTAAAGTTGCGTGCTTCTTGTTTTATATGTGCCCATAATTATGAAAGTGGTCTAAGTCATATTTTTTTGTGTTTATAAATTTAATGGGTTTATTTAAAATGAAATAAAAAATGTTTTTCCATTCTGCAACATTGAAAGTTGGAGTTTTATTGGCCTTGATTAATGAAGAAAAAAAATGTATTGCAAGATAAGATGATGCGAGATAACTGAAAATTTCATCTTTTTCAAATCTTGACTTAGACCACTTTCATAATTATGGGCACATATATGTACGATGTACAATTTAAATACATTTTTAAGTAAAAAGAAAACAAAGGCAAAAATGATTTTATTTCTAATTGGGTTAATCGTAACCGTAGTTAGAATTCCTGGAAATGATGGTATATTTTATTTCAGGAATAATTGAAATTGATGCATATTCCTTCTAATGCAAGCAAAATCTACAGCTAATTTGCATACGAAGTGGATGTCCCGCAAAAGCTAGATACCGGATAGTATAAATTGCCAAATGACAATATTTTTTTGAAAGCTACATTAATTACGAAAATTTACTAATTAAACGTAACTCCAAATTTTCAGACGGTTTCGAAGTAAAAGGTGAAGCAACACTCTGGTGATTGAAATTTTCGTTTAATTTATTTTGTGTTTACCTGCAATTTTCCTGTTTTTGTGTCACCGCTCTTATTCATTTCCATGATAAATTTTTTTTTTTAATAAAGCAACATTTCAGTCAGTGCTTCATTGAATTTGTAAAAGCAAGGGTCCCATTAAAAAAATACAGAGGGTCCCGCGACTTCCAGATTATTTCGTGGGTATTCCGCGACCAAAAAAGTTAGGCAATGTCAGCGACAGATATTGGCAATAAAGCATATACAGAGAGAAGAATAATACGCAGTCGGCAGGAGAAAACGGAAATGAAAAAAGAAGCGAGACAGGGACGCGTGCTATCACCGGAGACCTTTAATTTGTAAATCGAAAAAGTGCCGAACGAGCTAAAAGATAAGAAACCGTTGTCTGTTGGTATTGAAGGACGGTTGTTGTATTTTTAGATGTTTACAGATGAACCTCGTGTTTAGTGTAAATACCGAAAAGGGTATAATCAACAAGTAACTGTCACATTTTGTAGATCCAGTACCTTCTTATCATGTAGATTAAATGTGACATCAAATGTTTGTGAATTTCACTGAAATCAACAGAATAATTTATTGAATAACGACAAATGTTACTATGCTTTTAAGTACTCTTCGTGTGTACATATCGTTACGTTGTACAAATGAAGGACCTCGTATCAAATTTCATCAACGTCGTTCGCGTCAAACTGTGATTATTTGTCCGAGTTGAAAAATAAAGACTGGTCATGACCTAAGAATAAGATTAAATTCAGGCCGAAATTCCGAATTTATAAGACCCAATTTTGCACTGAAAATGCAAAAACTGCTTTTTAACCCATTCGAGACCGATTGCACACCGTGTGAGCAACCCGTCTTACAGCCTCCCAGTAATGACGACCATACTTTACAAGTTAAAATTTTTTTACTTATTCACCGAGGATTTTCGACGTTCTGATTGGTTAGAGAATTTTAATTAAATACTCGGCAATTATTCCGGATTTTGAAAAATGGTACATTTCTCAAATTTTCACCCTCTACCACCACGTTTCGGCTTCGAACTCTTCTAATTAATACATCCTGTGTATTGCAAATACTGCTTAAGAGAATGTATTTTTGATATTTTCAATAATTTTTCAAGACGAATTATTAATCTTTAGAAATACTCTCAGCGAATACCCATTCGTTTGAGGGGTAAGGCCACTCTAGGATTTTCGAAAAAACGATTTTTTGTGGTCTTAAATGGTCCCTTGGTATCTCAAAAATGATGTCCCAAAAGATTATGGCCGGGACAAATCTCAAAGTACTCGATTTTCGAATTTTAGTACACGGCCGCCCGGTCCGCAGCGAGCTATTACTCAAAACTTCAAACGCGTTTATCTCGAAACTACATTTTTCAAAATTGCCGGAAACAGATCTCAGACAATTTTCAACCGATCAACTTGAAATTTTAAATATATTTATAAAATTACATTACCCATAAAAGTACATATCACTTTTTTTTATATCGCATAGTTCATTTGTTATTAATAATTTTCTGACGATTTTTTTGGGAATTTTTTCAGAAGTGCGCCATTTTGTCAAAAATCAATATATCGAAAAAGTGATATGTACTTTTATGGCTGCTCTAATGTATAATCGAAAAAAAGTAACTGACTTATTAGAATTAACAAATTACAGGCGGTGCGTTTCCGGCAGTTTGGCCTGGAAAAACGAAGGCGTCTTCGCAAAAATGCTGCACAGCCGCCATTTTGAACATAATCGCTTCAAAAAAAAATTAGTGTATACAGTCGATGATATGAATAATTAACACCCTTTTTCGTAATTGCGATTTATCTTATAGTTTGTCTAAAAAAAAATTCCCAAAAAAGGCCTATTTTTTCGACTTCTAGAGTGGCCTAACCCCTTAAAGGTGCATATGTAATAGCGTAAATTTGAACTTAATGACAAATTTAAAGCACATATTCGCCTTGCTGATAAATACTGACTAATGTAAGTCATAAAAAAAGGTGGAAGTCTAGGAATACGTAGAAAGGGAGTTGAAACCATGACACACCAAAAAAGAAATAAGGCGAGGAACCAACCCATAAGAGAAAGAATAGAGGAGGAAGAGTCAGAATGACATTCTACGAGTGCTCGTATTCACTACCACCCCTATGGAGCCTCATCCATCAGTCACTTAATATTTCAGCATAGCCTTTTTTCCCTCCTCCTGGATCCTAAGTCGCCCTTCTTTTAAAACCTTAAAACACCGAGTGCGAAGGTACGACGTTCTAAGAGTAAAGTTCGCAGTCTTTGCGTAGGGATATTAGCTAGTATGGGGATTTAGTTTTAACGTTGAAAAACCTTGTAGGGTGACGTGCAAATTTCAAATTTCTTTTATAACTCCCCCTTCTTCCACGTTCAGTTAGGATACATTTTGCCAGTTTTGTCTGAGTGCTTTTTCCACTTGCCGCTAAGTCAAACGAAAAGGACCGTAAAACAAGTAAAAACTTTTTATACGAAGGTTTATGGGTATATAAATTAATGTTACGTTTAAAATTATAAAACTTGTTATTTGGTATGTTTAAATACTGGGTGTGAAACTTAAGTTCACCACATGATGCCAGTTTTTATTGTGGGAAGTTCTTGTATCGCCTTGAACATTGCGGAATCGCTTTTATTTTTACGTAAGGGCAAATCATTTAATTGTTTAATTAAGTGTATACAAACCAATTGTTTATAACTGTCAATGAAAGATTGTTATTTATCACTTGAAAATCATGGGAAAAAAATGTGAAATTTTCGAGGCCTTCTTTTAAGCAATTACCGATAGGGAGGAAGGCAAATAGTTGCAACGAGTGGGAGAGTGAGCTTAGTGAGCCTGAAGCATCTTCGGAGATGTTTCAGGAATATCGAGGACGTAATTATACCATAATTACCAGGCTTGAGGATCGTCCGAGAATAGTGGGGATAGCTAGTGGTTGGCCTTGTGCGGTAATTGTACTAATTATTACTGGCCCGTACCCGCTTCCCCCCTTTTCCTTTCCAGCCTTCTTACGGTCCTTAATGTCGAACGTCGTAAAAGCCAGATTTTCAGGGCCTGTATATTCTTGCAAAAAAATTCTATTCGTCTCGAATGTATTGTTCGAGACATACGTACATACAGGAAACTCAAAATACGCGACCTCTTACAAATTGGATAATTTTCTAACACGTGAATGCTTTAATCGTGAAAAACTAATTGCAAAAGGCGATGATTATCATCATCGTCATGTACAAAATAACAGCACTTATTTTCAAACTTATTTTTGAGTACGTTGAAAAGTATTTATGATTGCAATAAGAATTTTATAGTCGTGGAGGCCCAAGTTTTTATAGCGACATCATGTTGAAAACGCCAATGTCTGACGCCCCCTTCCTGTTTTCCCTCCTCTCTCGAAAGATATTGAAAAAATATTGCGCGATCGATTAAAATATTACTTTTCAAGCACCCGTATGCTAATACGTTTAATAGCTTCCAGGGGTTTGCTTAGATATTTCAAATATTTGAAGTCTTCCTGATTCTTGCCACCGTAAGCTCGTGAGACACTCCCATGAAGAGTTTAACGTGCGTTGTTAGCAAATAGAGTTGACTTTAAAATTATTACACAAAAGAAATTGTTTTGAGATCGTGGCGGAGTAATTCTTTCATACGAGTTCACAATATTTGAAATTTATAGTTTTCGATGCACTTTTGTGGAAATAGAAATAAAGAAACTACAATTACAACGCAGTAGCTAAATTTATGGTGATTTCAGTAGAATCTAAGGGTTACATTCGAATTTACACTGTTGTTAATGTACGCAACATTTTTAAATAAAATAACTGAATCTTTCGAAAATGCATTTCTTAGTAAACTCATGTAACGATATCGCTGAGATTTATTTGGCAGAAAAGTATGCCTGCATAACCTCAACAAGCTATACGGAACGCTGGTTTCAGAAATATTTTAATAATATTAGGTTGTCCCATAAGTTTTTTCCGCGCCACGCTATGTATGATCTCGAGCCGGAAAGGAAGAAACTTATGGGACAACCTAATATTTTTATATCTAAAAATATTATATTTTTAATATCAACAAAAAACATTATAAGAAATATTTAAATACAAAGAAAGTTTCGAAAAAGGCACATGGATCCAATAAAGTCACAATTATTTAGAAAAGTTTATAGAATCGTAATTCATCAAGGGGGTTGACAAGCATGACCCTTTATTCAAATATTTGAATGTAGATTGCTTATTTAGGACACCTGACGCAACTTATCTTAAAATGATTTATTTGACAAACTATAGGAAATCTTGTTACCACCATATTAATTTTATAAAGTTTACGAGTAATTACTAAATTGTGTCTTTGGATAATAATGTCATTGCATATCGCAAAAGGTGGATAAAATGCTGGCCAAAAATTGATCTATGCGTTAACATGATTTTAAGGGGTTATACACGCTTAGAAGGCAGAAAAAAGAGCGATTTTTTAAGAATTTTTCCTGGAGAGACATTTTAATTTATCAATTTCAAACTTTGTGTATATATTGTAGTAGTCCTTGACTACTTTCTCAATTTTTTAGGTATAAAAATAATCATTCTGACAGCCGCTGCAGTCAATCTCCGGGAGTAGCTCGAAAAAAAGCACGATTTCCGGTGAGCAAGATTTCTCAAAAACGGCTAAACCGATCGGTCTCGAATTTTTACACAAGCTTTATAGATATACTATCTAGTAATTAGTCGTTGATTTTGACTCTACGACAAATATTTTTAATTTTATGAACAATTTACGGACAAAATTTTCATGAAAAATTGATATTCCTGCTTTGCGAAGCCGCCATTTTGTTAAAAATTAGTATTTTGCAAAACCCAACGATCAAACACGAGATAATACATTATATTAACGAAAAATTTTTGGTTTTTTTATTTCAGATAACCCAATTCCGAGACATCGTGCTCACCGCAAAACGTGTTTTTTTCGAGGTGCTCTCGGAGATTGACTGCAGCGGCTCTCAGAATGATTATTTTTATCCCAAAAAATTGAGACAGTAGTTAAAGACTACTACAATATATATACAAAGTTTGAAATTAATAAATTAAAATGTCTCTCCAGGAAAAATTCTTCAAAAATCGCCTTTTTTCGGCCTTCTAAGTGCGTATAACCCCTTAATGTATAATATAATAGCTTCTTCTAATTTAGTCATAAATGTGACAGATTGTAGTATGCCTAACAATAAGACGTTACTACATCTTATTCCAATAAGAGCAATGCTGAGGACGATGCAGAGGAAAATATATTATTGTATCAATAAAAATTTCACAGTTTTTCACGATTTGTTCGGTTTAATCGTACGCAGCAGGGACTTTTTGCCGCTAATAACATAAATAATATTTTTTTCCCTAAGATTTTAAACATATTTTCGACTGCCATCAATCCCTGGCAGCTGAGTTACTCGCTTTGTCATCTGTTTCCGATACAATGGCAAAATTACAATATCAGTAATTACAAACCGGTACGGGACCAATAATTCTTGTAGTGGGGTCCGAAGCACTTTAGGATCAGTTAGTCCGACCAAGGTTTGACCCGTGGACCCTTACCATGACAGTTGAGTGTATAAATTACCGAGCCATCACGTCATCAATTAATGCTAATGTAACCACCAATATATGATGTTAATGTAGATTGATTTCTGAAGGCGAGGGTGAATATTGCCTCCCAAATCGTAGAAATTGGGAAATGTCAACCAAAGATTTTATGGCAGTCACTAATGTAACACATTAAACAACACCTTTAAAAATAGATCAGTGTTATTCTAAAACCTAAACTTTGGGAATCGTGTTTTGTTTAAAAAATATAACATAAATTGTAACCTTCAAAATGATACACGTTAATAAATTTGTATGTAGTAAAACGTTCTATAAGAATTATTAAAACGATTTTTAAAGATCAATTGGATTCTAAGGCAATAATTTTCATCCATTTTTTCCCTAATTTCAAAATAATTAATTATTGCATAATTTAGAAAGTAACTCAAGGAAATGTTAATCTAGTTTAATACAAATAGTAAGTGGTAACTACAAGTAGTTTTTCTTTAAGTACTCCTACATTATGACCACGGATGTTGCCTTAGTGTTCCATAATCTTTTTAAACATTTTTCCTTATACCTCCAGTGAAACAATTTATTAATGAGTTCATTACCTCCAACTACTCTGTACTCTGCATTACAAGAGCGATATAGCTGTGTAACTGTATACGGCTTTGATATTAAACTATGAAATTGGAAATAAATTTCGTATTAGAATAGCCCGAAGAAATGATGAAAAAACTATAAAAATATGATGCAACATGTAGAGCTTATTATAGAAGCTCTACATGTTCCAATCGACTTTGAAATGAAAACGTATTAATAGTATCAGCTCTAATAAAACCAGGTTTTATTCATCACAGATAGAATAAACATTATTAATTTCATCGTAATTTTAGCGTTTTACTTTTTAATTACAATTTAACGACTTTCAGGTATGTTAATGAAGCCTAAATTGATATCTTTATATAACCATTCCTGCCGTTACATTTTAAGGTAGTAGTTAACTTAACTTTCACGTAAATTGCAAAAATAATTATTGTAACACATCTGCATAGCTTCAGTCTTGGTCGATACGGGATACGTTCTTTATTTTCTTTAATTTTGTGAGAAATTGTAATAACTGCATTCTAAAGTTGGGGTTCAACTGTAGAACAAATTTGTTACAGTTTTTAAAAGTATTGTTTTTTGTGAGTAATAATATTACTCTTAATAAAAATAAAGATTCCTTTTATATTCTTGAAAATATCACATTCTTCCATATCAATATATATGTAGCAATGAAGTATGTAGCATATTAAGGTAGAAAGATATTTCAAGAGGTATTTTGTGTACATTTTTTAAACTTGAAGTACTGTAATTTCACGACTGATATAGTAAATCAAATTTAGTTGCTCCACTTGTGCAATTTACATAAGCATTTTGTAAGCATGCTTCATAAAAACGTTTATCGATATACATAGTTGAAAATAAAATGGGTTTTGCAATAACAGAACACTTGTGTTTTTTTACAGCAATATTCTATTATATTGATTTCAGTACCTTTTTCGAGGATTGTTAGCGTATACAGTCACTGTCAACCCCTTATCGCAAATTAAAGGATTCTAATTTGAATATTCATAACTAGACTTTCGAAAAGTTCTCCGATTGAATTCAACTATAATCGGTAATTTTTTAGTACCACAAAATTGGAGGCAAAAGCAGCCGATAAAAATAGAAAGATTTTTATAAAGTTTATCGTTAATCTGTTAATCCTCAAAAAACGAACTATTTTTTACAAGAATCACCCTCGTAACAGACAGATTACTTGGAATATTCCATATATAAACGGATACCTATTGAAGGTTGACGAGGATTAACTTTGAAGACTGCCGAAATCAAATCGGATATCTACGTAACCACTGTTGTTTCGCCATTAAAAACAACAATTCCCGTAATTTTTCCAATGTCCTTTTCTGCCTGTATAAAGCTTGCAAAAGTTAGAATGTGGTACGAAGAATATGTATCGCTCTCTTTTTGTTTGAGAGAGACCATCACATCGTATAGTATCGGTCTGAAGTCTAATCTGATACAGCTTTATCATTTAAAGTTACATGTACTTGGAATTAATGATGTAGCGGTTGGCCATTGCCTTCAACATCGCAGTTGTCTTCAAATGTTATTCAGTAGACGGATCACTGCTTGTAGGATATTCCTAAAAAATTCGATTTTTCGAATCAACTTTTGGGCACTTTCGAAAGATCTTTATCTGATGTATTTTTTTCCAAGGAATCCATTTTCATTATTAAGATTCTCGATATTTCATCAGAAATACGACCCCCCCCCCCCCCCCCCAAAAAAACCCCTATTTTTCACCAACATCCGCTACATCAGATCAGAGCGGATGAATCCGATAGGTCTTTATAATGGCTTCACTATTTCGAGATGTATCGTGAAATGTATTTTTACAATAGGATACTACACATTTTTTTATGTAAAGAAATATTTTATATTATTTCTTTATTTATATTTGCTTTAAGAAATAGCATTTTACTTGACTAGACGTGAACGTGTTTTATCTTAACGCGTAATTTCTGGTTATTCTTTAAACCTTATAGGCTTGGTTTGCAAAATATATTCTTGAAAATTTAACTGTAACCTACAGATTTAAATTATTCTCGTTTTTAACACAAATCAGGGTATATAAAAGGAGTGTTTATATTTTCTTACACTGAGAGTAACTTGTCAGTTTTTTTGGAAGAGAATTATATCCTGAATGAGCGTATAGTATAGAATACGGTAACTTTTTTAAAAGGGTAATGGAGTAAACTAGCCAGTTTTTTCTCCTTGTCTACTAGTTGTCAGTTTATTTTAAAGACTAGTGTCGTTTTAAAACATTGCTCCTTTTTATTATCAAAAGAAATTTATGAAATTTCGCCGAATTAGGATTTCAGGGACTGTTGACAATTCTGATTTTAAATTATACATGACAATAGAAAACAAAAATTAAAAAATTACTCTCTCTAAAAATCGATATTTGGATGATTCATGACAGATATTTAGACAGTTATTGAGAATCAATTTTATTTAATTAATGCTGTAAAAAAATTAGTTACTGGCTAAGATTCATCTTTAAGATAAATATTTAATCTAAGGTGTACCTTAACAACAACGATAAATCGAGAGTAGTGAATCGGTTGTTTATAAAAGCGGAATTTCTTCTTTGTCAATGTGTAAAAAAATGTACTTCTAATTATGCAGTCTAACCGTCTAGTTAATTGTTTGTGTATAAAACAATTAATGGTTAATAACATCTCCAAGGATTACGATGTGAGCCGTGTCAACTGTACTAAGTATACGCTTGTGATAAAATTGCCTTTCAAGATTCTGTAATAATTAGTCATTTTGTCCGATCACTTTGTATAATTAACAACTTTGTTTGCATTTAGAAATAGAGCAAGGACGTAATGATCCATTGTGTAACGACACTATAATAGTAGGATAACAACAATTTACAACAATTTAACTGGGAATCGCTGCTCCTATAATTAAAAAGTATACATACTACGGTACCACAAGCAGGTGTAATATTTTTTAGTAAATTTTATTCTGTTGTTGCTTCTTACTAAGGCAAAAGACTGATGTCTATTTGTATTCCTTATATCAATCATTGGTATTTGTTGCACTATTAAATACTGCAAGGATGGAAGTAGCACCGCTACAAAAAGTTTTAAGAGTTAGATGCGTTTAATGTACATACAAGAATGGAAAAGACCTTTTTGTGCGTATAACACATATCAGACGCATAATTGTACCGTATCGTAATTTTACTATCGTGTGTAAAAATGAATATGCTTATTTTGTTTATCCATCCCAGCATGGCAATATTAACCGTTGTGGTTTTACGCGACAGAATAATCATTTCTCTACAGCAAAAGGGAAGCGTTTGCATTTGTGTTGCAGATAATGCGAAATGTATGTTAATTTTCAATTAATGTTTCGAATTAATTTTATTTTATGTGTTATGAACTTTAATTACACTCAATGCATCTTTCACAAGCGTGAACAACGTGTAAATATAAACTAGTTTGTTTTTTTTTAAATCCAATATAGCGTGAGATTATCGTTTTAAACTTATGAAGCAAAGCATACTTTGCATTTATGGATACGCGAACTTCTTTTTTGCTTGTATATCTTACAATTATAAATGCAAGTACTACCATTAAGTGTTTTTGAAATGCTCGTAATATGTAAAAATTAGTATACGTTTTTTCATTAAACATTTTCATGATATTACCAGGTGGCATACAATGGAAACGGGTGGGGTGACTGCACTGAGAACCTGCTCTTTCAAATATGCATTTTAAATAAATTGTAGAAATATGGTAGTTATTTTAAAAAGAAACTCTTTTATTCCTCCATTTTTAATGAAAATATCACAGCTATTGTTAGCTTCATAAGGTGATACAAGTACATTTTTCAATATGTAACGCATTTAATTCTCATGACAATATTCTATGGAAAAATGCTCATGCCATTGTTACTTTCGAAGAGTTTCAAAATCCGTTGAAAATTTGCTTAATAAAATCTTAGCAATTTTCTTTGGAAAACTATTCAAAAAAACTTGGTACAAATATTGAATTTCACCCATTAATTTTCATTCAACTATTATTTAATTCTATTTGCAAATATCGCAATTGAACATCTCGTACAATTTTGTGTTTATTGAATGTTTCAAATATTTATTACACCGAGCTGATGGGTCACAATAATAAAATTGTTCAATTAAGAAAACATATATAATAAAAGAAAAACAAAATTATTGGGAATTTAATTAAGTATACTATTTTAAAATATAATAGTCGTTTTTACTAATGTAGTCTCGAAAAGAAATATTCAAAAAATACTTTTGTGCCATACAATGGTAGAAAATTCCAACAGACAAATAATTTAAGCTAAGCATAATTATCAAAACAATTAAACAAATTTTTTTTTTCTTATCTCATACTCACTTCTTCGCAAAGATAATAATTTTATAGATACAAATCTCTTCGGGGATAATCAAAATATGTAATAAAATTTTTGGAAAATTAAAAATTATTAATGACGTTAAACAAAAGCTTCAATTGTATTCAAAGAATTTACGACAATCTTAGGTTTCTCACTTATAATACTTGTTACTTTATTTTCTTTAATTTTTATTTTCGAATACAAATTTATTTTGCATTGCTTTTTCCTGTATAGATTAGGTCAAGTGCTAATTAAAATGATAAAAAATTAATCAGTGATTGCTGAATTCGTACAAAAACGCATACGTTGTTATACAGGTATACAACAGTGCACACATGAGCGGAAATGAGGTAAAAGGGCGTAATCTTATCAGTATAAATTGGGTTTGGCTCTACTATTTAGGCTCGGCTTCGGGCATTATGTTGTAATAAAAATCATCTACCTCTATAACAACAATTAACCACCCTGAAAATAATAACTTTGACCTGTATTGGAACTATGGATCTCTACCTTTGCCTAGTCAAGGATCGTCCTAAATTCTGAATTGAGCTATTATGCTTTCGGATGTCTATTAACCTTTAGATTGCCGCTTGGCCACTCTAGTAGACCAAAAATTGCTTGGAACTTTCCTCAAGTAGTTTTCCACACTTACGTATGAGTTACTTTTTCATAAACTTACGATTTTTATTGAATAAAGAAACCCATCAGTCTCAAGAGTAGAATGTTTTAAACTTTATGGGAAAATTTTTGTAAATTACGTGGACATCTTCTAATTGTACAAGTTGTTGTACCTACCTACTGGCAAGAATACGAGTTGCGCACTTATTCTAAAATGTTCTGTGGAATTGATATCGTTAAAAGGCTATTTGAAATACTACAATATCTTACTTGCTGAATGGTGACGTCACTTGTACCTCTTGATCGACACATTATAAAAGGATTCATTTTCTTTCTTATAAACTCCATACTTCACAGTAAATCTTCATTTGGGAGCACTAATATCCAAAGATTTACAACTTAGCTTGATTAATTGTAAAACATATCACGCAATTAATTGTTTATTATAGAACGTGTTATCTTTTGGAAAAGAGAAAATTCTAAAAGATAACGTGTTTTCTCAACTTTAATGTATCACGTTCTTCACGACTTTTAGATCATTGTGCCACTTCTAGGAGGTAGGGATATTTTTTAGGTATAAGAGAAACCACTTGTGTAAGCATTGATGTGACCTTACTGTATAGGTTTTGACAATTGGAATTTCCAGAATCAGGGTCATGACTCTTAGTACTTTGATTCGTAATACTTGGCCAGGTATAACTGTACTACACGGAGTCTTTGAACAAAAATTAGCTTTGTCCTTTAATTTTTTGTGACGTTATACGCAATTCCAATAGAGTCGAGTAATCGTATATTTCAAATCGATTACTCATTAATCTGCTTGCGGAGTATAAAATTATATGATGTAAAACAGTGACAAAAAAAGAATGTTCTGCCTCGTTCTTCCTTATTTTTTTTTTAAACAACAGATGATTGGTATGGAAAAATGCGATTCAAATTGTAATTTTAATGTATGTTGCCTATAGGTGAAAAAATATTTGACGTAACTGTTTATATGATTTTATCAAATTTGTAATTAATTTCGTAGAACTTGTAATTATATATTTTGTTATTTTCTCTGAATAGTGTCACTTCAATATTTTTCGAGGTATTCATTTATAATTACAAACAACTTATCCCTTCTAGTTATTCGACCCCCCTCCCTTACATTTTCATGCTTCACTGCAATTGTAGACGAATATTAACGAGAAATAACTAATAGAGTTGTTCAGTGTAGGTGTGCCTGTTTTAAAGGATTTACAATTTTTTCCAATTAATTATACTATCGTAAGGAGCAAGAAAGTGGTGGTTCAAGAATTTTTTTTAAAGTTGGTATTAAAATTGTGAAGATCTGTATACATTTTGTCAATAAGTACATTAAAATTAGAAAAATGTGCATAAAGAAACATCTAGATTAAAAAAAATAATCATAGTACATAAAATCAGCATGCCTCAAAATAAATGGAAGTCAATTTAATGCGAGGATTTGATTTTATGCGTCAATATAACTTGTATCGTCGAATTCATATGAGAATTTGTTTCCGTTTTTCAATTTTAAATATTCCAACAGGTTATGAATCCTTCCTTTGTTTTATGAATGCTTTAAATACTCTAAATGTTCAGGACTCAATATTGTTCCGCTTTACCACAAGTCATTATTGTCGAATTGAACATGAGACAAATGATATTTTAGAAGCATCAAATATTTACTGTGGTCTATAAAAATAAGATAGTCACATTCATTAATTAAATCTTCCCAGGATAAAATATATCATTTTTGATTAAAGAAAATTATATTCGAATTCGATAAATGTCCCAGAAATTTAAATTTAATGGAAACGAATTTTGAGAAGTCCTATACTTTTGGTATATAACTCTAAATTGTAATTGACTCTAGGAAGTATAAATTAATAAATACATAAACATTCCATACACCGAGTTGCGACCTTTTTCAATATTTTGTACATACTCAAAGTTACAAATGCATTTCGAGTATCATCACTAAAACTTTGTTAAAAAAACTTTGTAAGTGATTGAAATTTTTCTACTTACCAATAATAACAATTCAGGTAACTCTTGAGGACGATTGTTATCGAGCCCAAGGAAATAAAATAAAGGGGGATTAAATAGGTACGGTCCTGGGGGCAATGCCATGACCCCAACAAAAAGAACATTTATGTGGTTCAATGGAAGGGTCAGGATTCAGGAGAATACACGAGTCAAGTATAAAACGTAAACGTAATAGAATAATATTGCTTATCGACGTACCTGACTTTTGTCATATGCATCCAGACGTTCGTCAGCCTTTTGTTTGTCATAAAGCACGCGTGCAAGGCTACCATGTGGTCTGTATGTTCTCATGACACGAATAGAAGGATCTGCCGTAGCAATATTGGAAGAATGTGCTTCGAAATTTCTCGTGTTTTCAGTCGATTTTGAACAAGTACATTTCGTGGCGGACAAGGCTTTACCGGCCATGCCCGCCCAAAGGGAAAGAAGCACTACATTCACCAACAATGCGAAGATGTGTCACTATTGGTAAACACGTTTTCCCAAATTTATTAATGAGTAAAAAATGTTGGAAGGAGGCAGTAAACACAGTTTACATTGCATTAGCACGTGGCCATGTTGGCGACTCTGCGCCTTTCCCGCGGTAGAAAATCGAAACTTTACAATTAACGGATTCGCCGGTAATGTAGAGAATTTCCTTACCTCTGCAGTTTCGCGGCAAATTGTACGTTACTGCTGTGTATATATTATTTTTCTTTCTTCAAAATGCAAAATATTTGCCAATTTTATTTGGGACAATCATAATTGTTTTTACAGAAGGGTCTACAAGACCTTGGTCCTTAGCCTTCAAGGGTTTCGTAGGGCTCGCAATCCTCAGATTAAAAATTCGGTGCAAAAAAATGTTTGTTATGAATTTTTTATCGATGGCTGAGCTAATACGTCGAGAACTTTAACGGAAAAGCTATATTTCATCGTGGCATTTAAACGTTAGCTGCAACGCGCAGAACAATGTCACAGTCTCATAAGGAAATGAGGCTCATATCATAATTATAGTAAACTTTAATAGAGCTTATGAAGCTTATATGATAATTATAGTGAATCTTGATAGAACCTACGCCGATATTTCTTGATATATACCGTATATTCGCCAATAACTATTAAACTTGTTGCAAAATTTTCTGTTTTAAGAACCAGTCTTGACAAACAAACTTGACTGACGAGTAAACTCTTCAATTAAATTATTAAAATCTTTTATACACTAATACATTGCAAGGATGAAATCTTAAAAGCTGCAAACAGTGAAACAGCAAAACCTTGGCAAAAAATTATGGGCAACGTAAATTCTAATTTGAAATTTCACTTGTAACACCGCATATTAGAATGTTAGTATAATATTAGTAATGCTAATACAATATTCTATACAGTTTACAAACTGTAAATGAAGAATTATGATACTTTTAGAATGATATATGTGCCCATAATTATGAAAGTGGTCTAAGTCATATTTTTTTGTGTTTATAAATTTAATGGATTTGTTTTAAATAAAATAAAAAATGTTTTTACATTCTGCAACATTGAAAGTTAGAGTTTTATTGGTCTTGATTAACCCTTAATGGTCACACGTTCTAAAAATAAAGTATTGGTCACACGGGGTCAGAATGACCCCAGCCATGTTTAAACAATTACCACGTTGCCAATATCATTCCGAGCGACTCATAAAAATTTAGGATATTAGTTTGAACCTTTTAGAATCAGAACATTATCGCAATAAATGTTTATCAAATTTTCAAAATGGCGAAAAATAATCAGGAAGGAGACAATCCGTAAAAAATACCATTTTTTACTAAAAAAATCATAACTCTGGCAATTTTTAATATTTTTTCATAAAATTTCAGGGTGATATTCTCGAGATATCAGAGTGTATAAAAAAAAAATAACTTCATAGTGCGCGCTTCAAAAAAGGTATTAATTTTGACATTTGAAGAGGGTTTTCCCGACGTTAATCTTATCTTACAAAGGAAATCCCAAAGCACTATTAGAGGGAAGGCTAGACCAATCGGGCGCCAATAACTTATAGTAATTCTAGTTAAAGTTTCGCTTGGGGTCATTTCGACCCCGGGTGACCATTAAGGGTTAATGAAGAAAAAAAATGTATTGCAAGATAAAATGATGCGAGATAACTGAAAATCTCACCTTTTTCAAATCTTGACTTGGACCACTTTCATAATTATGGGCACATATATCGGACTGAACTAACAAGACGTCGGAAAATTGATTAATTTTAATATTGTTAAATTAACTATCTACGTTATATGATAACCATTAACAAGAAGTAAATGAAAAATTCCATATATTTGATTATACTTGAATTTTTAAGGAATGCTTGATGGTGTTCCTTGTCTAAACTAGGAATTCATGGAAATAAATTAAGAATAAGCGTAATTCTAATGAAGAAATGTAAACATCTAGTACATGTATTCTGTAATCGAAGGAATTTAAAACAGTAAATGCACTTTTTATTGATGCCCATCGGGTCAAAATTTTATACAGTGTAAAGGGTTTGTTCAGTTTTCGCATATATGCGAGCATCTCTATAAGGCGATGTTCTAATTAAGTATCATAAGCGAATTTATTCTTGAGGTCTCACACTGATAATCCACTCGATCGCTGGTGTGATTTTTCACCACCCAACAATCTCGAGTTAAAGTAGACCGTAGAAATTGGCCCTAATTATAAGGCAATGGAAATTGCTCAGTTAATTTTACATTCGATGTAATTCGTGTTAAAGTGGATGGTTCATTTTAAAACACTTTCAATAGCGTACAGTATTGTATTTAGGAGTCTAAATAAATTATCGAAAATTGTAAATATTTATATACCTCGAAAACCTGTTCGATTTGGCTAGCATCTGTAATTTTTATTCGGAAAAACTTTAATTTCTTTTTACAATTCAACAATACAGATTGACACATTACGGTGTTACAAAAATAACGGTAATCTTGAAGAAATCGTTATTACCGTTTTCGTGAGGATTATTTAAATGAATACCACTCCGAATTTTACGTGATCACAGTTCGGAATTTATTGAACTGAAATTGAACCTATGCCCAAAAAATTTGATTTTTGGAATCAACTTTTAGGCACTTTAGGAAGTCTCTTATCCGATGCATTTTCTTCCGAGGAATCCATTTTCATTATCAAAATTCTAGATATCCAACGGGAAATACGTTTTCTTTTCAAAAAACATGTTTTTGACGAACTTCCGCTGAGATTTCATTGAAATAGACCTTTGGAATCGATTGGAAGCGTCAAATTACCCCTAGAAAGGACTTATCCAAACCCATTTTTGAAACTTTAATTTTTACCCTATATTTGGAGGAAGGCCAAGGTATACCAGAATATCCCAAAAAATCGACTTTTGGAATCAACTTTTAGGCACTTTCTAAAGACCCTTATCCGACGTATTTTTTTCCGAGGAATCCATTTTCATTATCAAAATTCCAAATATTCAACGGGAAATAAGATTGTTCCTTAAAAAACCTGTTATTGAGGAACTTCCTCTAGGGTTTTATTTGGAATCGATTCCAAGTATCAAATTATCCCCAGAAATGAATTGTCCAACCCCACTTTTGATACTTTCATTTTTACTTTACCTTTGGCGGATATTTTTCAAGGAAAAATATGTACAGAGAAAAAGCACTTGCTTCATATATTTATATTTAATATATCCAGACCGTACTCTTTGTAAATAATTCATGCATGATATTTCCACTTGGACCAATTAACTTCTCCATACTATCAGAAATACGATTTTTCCGCAAAAAACCTTTCCTTTCTTTTTTACAGTAGGATTTTACAATGTGACCCTAATTTGAATATTACAGAAGTATGTAAATGTAAAAATCTGGAGACTCTTTGTTACGAAAATATTTATATACCGTGTCAAAATTTCACTCACTTCGATAATTCTGATCCAAGCAATAAATAAATATGCAAAGATATAATTAATCAAGACAGGGGCTAGTTGTTCAATAACCGTGTATGAAAAAGTTTGAGGCATTGTACGAGGCAACAACAGATGTATACATATTTGTTCGTACAAAGTGTTGCGCTATGTAAGAGTAGCTGAGGTTGAAAGGAAGGAGAGTGTAACGTATTTTGCGACAAGGACGGACACTGAGGATTAATAGACAAGAAATAAGATGAAAGAAGAAGGAATCAGTTGTCGAGGTGAAAGAACGCTTCGAGGTGAGTCGCAGAATATTGTCATTATCGTATCAGCCTGTCAAACGATGCTTCGTAACCTTCATTCATTGCTTCCATCAACGAATAGCAATTTCCCGCGATGAAAAGATTTACATCGAAACGCATACAAAGCATTTAACCTTTAGCTCTATTTATTATCATTGAAACAACACCATTACAATTCTTTGACAAAAGGGGTTGCGTAGACGTACAAAAGATCTGCCTCCTCTTTTTCCGACTTCCCCGTGATCGAGATTACGCGAAATCTACTCGGAACATTTTTATTTATGTGTCAAATGCGTTTTTACGGGTAAAGTAGTCCGATGGTAAAATAAATTCTCCATTCGAATTTTTGTGCCAGAACTACTCGCCGAGACGTCATCAAAGGTATGGAAGGTAAGTTCAATTAAAATGACATTCTTCGAGTCGGTCCATGGCACGTTCGGAGTCTTAAACAGCGTAGAAAGCTTGAAAGGCTTAAGGTAGAAATGAAAAGAATAAAATTAGATGTAGTAGAAATAAATGAAATGAGATGGTCGCATGAAAGGAGCTTCTGAAGTAAAGACTACTGGAGTCATCCGCAAAAAGTCAGAATCTGGAAACGCCGGAGTAAGATTTACCATGAATAAAAAGATATGCTAACGAATTGAAAGCTCTCTCCAATTCAGCAAAAATTTAATTGTCATGAGAAAATAATTCAGTTTATGAAGACAGAGAATACTTTATCTTTTTATCCTCTTTGGTGCATGAAGATCAAGAACTGGGAAAAGTATATCGAGGAAATTGGATGTCGAGGATACCGTTGACTACGTAAAGAGTGATGAAAATTTGGTAATGAATAGGGACTGGAATGTCGTCGAAGAAAAAGTATGCGGGGAGTATGGCCTGAAGAAGAGGAAGAGATGTTCGATTAATGGACGCACAAGTCATCGATAACTGATACTTGGTTGCAGCAGCACCAAGGGATAAGACGCCAGAAGATGCAGCAGGGTACCAATTAGGTTACATAATGATTAACCAGAGATTCGGTAATCAAATAAAAGATTATGGAAGTTATGCAACGGGAGATACCCATAGTGACGACAAGTTGGTAATGGCGATACTTCAACCGAAGGATGAGAAGCTAAAGACAAGTTCAATCTGGGGAAAATGAACTCGGAGACACTCAAGGACAAGGAATATATAATTGAAGGCGCAGTGTAAGGATAGCAGGGCGAAAAAAAAAAGCTTCTTTCTTTTAGATGAGATACGAACGAATTTCTGTTTCGAACGAAAACGTATGTCCGATTGTGAGAAACCATGCTGAATTGACCGAAACAGATGGTAATCATTTAGCGCAATGTCCGAAGAATACGCTGGGTGGGGCAGGACTTCCCATTGGAGATCAAATAGTATTTGACCTTCGCAACAGCATAGGGCTTTGCGTTATCATGGAGCAAAATGACTTTACGTTGTTTTGTGGCACAAGCGGGGCGTTTTTCTCAAAGTGCCTCGTTGAAGCGATTCCATTGCTGATTGTAGCCTTGCCCTGTAACCATTTGACCCGCTGTAAGCTTATAATAGAGCATCTCCTTTCCATACTATCAGATACCGAGGAGCAGCTTATGTTCGTGGATGCTCCATTTTGCGATTGCCTTGGGTTTGAAATTATTCTGAGATATATTCATTAGTTGTCACCTGCAAGGATTTGCTCCCAAAAAACTCTCCCTTTCCGTTGTCTTAAGAGACAAGGATTCAAACGCCGTAAAGTATTCGTTGGTCAACTGATGGTGCTGTAGAATCGTACGTCCCTTTGTATCTCTTCTTTTGCATGCAACCGATTGGAAATAGTGGACTGACAATGAATGTTTTTCTGTTGCATGGCAAGCTCTTGTTTCTTCTATGCCGAGTCCTCGGAGTGCTTGCGATTGTTCATCTTCAATAGTCTGGGCCGCCTATTTATTGTTCATGGTGAAATCACCACTTTTGCATCGTTTCAATCAATTTTTTCAAATATTTCTTATTAATTATCCGACACTGTCTTACTAATGCGCGTTACTTGTATTTTTATCAAAAGTGTACATTGCACGTACGTTGTGAATTTAGTTTATTTTTTCCACGTGAAAATTTCGCAAAAATTCATATTTCTAGGTCAGAGGAAAATATTTGAGAATCTTTATGAATTTATTTGCAGTTTGAGATGTACAACAAATACTTCAAAACTATTCAAAATATTACAAAAGGGAAATAAGGCTTTAACGCATCGAATACTTTTTTGCAAATTTGCAAAGTCTAAGTTTTTACTAATTACTGAAGTTATTTTGGCGACGGTTTTAACTGAATTAATAGAATAAAAATTTGCAATGGCAATTCTGCTTTGTTTTTAGATCTAGTGTATGTATTTGACAGATCCTCGCGTCCTTTGCCTCGTGTTATCATTTGTTTCGATCAACTCAGAACGCTTGCCCCAATTATTTTGAAGACTAAAATAGTTTTCAGTCAAAGGTGCTATATTTGGACATAAGGTGTACACAAAAGGCTACTAATGAACATTAGGTAGATAGGCTTATATCTCATTATTCCACATATAGCACCTATAGAACCGATTAAAACAAATTGAATCATAAACTATATTCCTCATTTGCAATTCTAAGTTACAGTATATTCCATTATAATTTATTACCTCTTCTATTAGCGTTTAACGTGTTTTTTTTTCATTTTGTGTTTTTAATATTCGATTTTGCTCATATTAAACCTGTGGTGTCTTCTTCTAAAGAATAATATCTTCTTAATGAGAATGTTAATGCTAGTTTTAAATACTTGGTGAAAAACTGAGTAGTCAATTTTACGAGTGTATCAACGTTACGTGGTAAGATCTAAAAGTTTCCATAGTGGCTATGTATGAATAATGAGAATCGCCTCATTTTAACATCAGCAGATCGGTTGAACAGATATTGTGACATGTTTTGTTAATATCCGTTCAATCCTCGGCGAGAAATCGTAAACTAAGTACGGTAGTCGGATTGTATTTTAAAAATGTTTAAAATCGAGTATCCCGCTGTGATTACATTTTCAATGGAAAAAGAAAAAGGTCTGTCGGACATTAAATTTAAAACGTATTTATCATTGCTCTGTTAGTTACTTAAACAAGACATTCGACCGTTTATTTTACTGACGATGATTCTTGTTGGGCAGTTAGAAATATTTGAAAGTTTGGGTAGCCCAAGGTTCTGGCTTACGTTTGTTTATAGTCTATTACGAACATTAGCTACAGTCCACACAGCTGATAAGTGATTCTACCTTACTAGATATTGTTCACAGTACACATGCCCACAGTATTATCTTTCTAATTTAATTTCCTGTGTATACCGGAAGTGAATAAAGACATTGTAAGAATCTACGAATAGGTTGGGAGTAATAAATCCTTATTAAGTGCTATAATGAAATCAAAGCTATGTTGGTAATTGTTGTACCACTGTTATTCTTTTTATTATCTAGATGTCTCAATTATCTTGTTGCTGACAGTTATGGAATTTCTGTAAGTAATTCCATTAAATATGTATAATATTCGCGTATTTTAAACACCATTTGATATTTCCACGTAGTAGCTTGAAAATGCCTCATTACTTTTTATACTTATACACTTTTTTACTTATACACATATTACTTATATAGTACAACTTTGGTCTTACAAAATAAAAAATAATGCACGTTCAATATATCAATAATGAAAATTGTAAAATTACGCAATGTTTTTTTTTAAATTTTGAACAGCCAAACCATGTGACTGTTTGTAAAATTTCAAACTTGCCACTATCGACTATTGTCTGAAATAAGAGTTCATGTATAACCCTTTTATTTTAATTTAAAATGAAATTTAGAGGTGGAATAATTAATTGTACAAAGGTTTTATGAATATTTTTCTTAACTACTAATAATTGAAAAATAATCTCAGATGATACAAATTTGGATATTCAATATTAAATCAATGAAGAAATCATACACGCAATGACAAAAAAGTATTTTGAAAATATGACGTAGTATTTAAAAATTGATTCAATGAAATTCAGAAAAAAAATTGTTTAACCACAGCAGCTCCATAAATATAACCGAATACGGCATTCTTTGTACCTTTAACCCTCTTTTTCTCGAAAGCCTCACATGATACGGCAATTTGAAAGTCAGATTCGGATTCAGCGTCGCGAAATCTGCGGAAGACGACTCTGCTTTGGTTCAACGGCAAGAACAAAGACTAGAATTTGTTTTGCAATGTAATTAAAGAACCACTCAATAGCTCGGGTAGTATAAATCAGGCGTCACTTTCGACAACAATTGAGACAACAATTGTAAAAATGTAACAGGGTCGAAGGTAAATGAAAATTACAAAATAAAAAATATATGAAGCGCCATAATTTAATGATAAATCTTACACATAACCTATCCAACTTTAGACGCTGTTTGAGTGTTCCGTATAGATTTTAAGTTTTTACTAATTTTTTATTTTACGGAAAACAAAGTATCTGGTGCATGGGCACTATTCAAATCGGTGATTGATGGAACTCCTTTCACTTCGAGGTATTAGCTTTCATCGTACATATCCATCTTGCTATAACCCCCTCGAAATCCTACACGAACGAACTCTGCTTTCGATATTTGTCGTCCAGTGATGGAATTCGAGGGAAATTGTATTTATTTGTTTTATCCACTTGGGGATCACTCATTACGCAGTACCCTCTCTTCGTACCCTTTTTCTAATCCAGCAAAAGGATGATTTTGTAAATAATGTTATGTGAACCTCGAAATTCCTGCGATTTCTCTTTCAGTCCACCATTCTATGGGTAGCCGACTGGCTTTAGCTCCTCATGCCAAGAACAGTGTCAGAACTGCTCTTTCGTCTTATACAGGGGAGGGAAAGACACAGGGTGTGACTAATTTCTCTTAGCAGCGAACATGCTACCTGTCCTTACCTCAGATACCAGGGATAATCTATCAACGTCCCTGAACGTACGCTGCTACTATCTATTAAAAAGCCTGCGTAATTTTCAGCAGTTCTCTTTGACGAACAAAAAATTGGTCTTTTATGAAAGGGACGAATTACAATACGACATATTGACCAACATTTACCAAAAGTATGGTCGCTGCTTTTTGATCCATACTGCTCCTTTGTGGTAATTGGACGTCACATTAGCAGCAGGAAAAGACATTACGAAATTTGAAATCGCTTTGTACGCTGTTTCTGAACCACGTCCTTGTCCGCTTGTACGCTACTAACAAGAAAATGTAGCATGTGCTCAACCATCAACGCTAATTCTTCCAGAACAACCGCTGGCATGAGTTCCCCGCTGCGAATCGTTCACTATTCCTTTTCATTATCGTTATCCATATCTGCTACTTACACCTAGACCCCATGCTATACAGTATATCTGTTTAATTAGTTGCCGCAAAAACGCGTCGTATTTTATGCAGCAAAATTATCTTTGATACACTGTTCACAATGAACTTTCTTCCTTGTTAATAAAGCCGGATTTTTATTTTTACTGCAAGTAATTTGTTTTAGCGCTTCCTATAAAATTGTTTGCTACGGTTTCTGGTGCGTCATAGTAATCACTAGTAGAAGAGCGGAACTGAAACATTGAGATTGATCGATTACTGTGAAATTGACAAAATTAAAAGCGGTTTTATTTTAGTGTTTTATTGAGTTCAGTGTCCCTTTTGCATACCAATTAATTATTATTTTAGCACTTTAGGGGTAACTTTGGGACTCACTGTGAGTAAAGTTATTTTGATAAATTACTAAATTAGTCGTAACAAGAAAGTGATTTGGTGGAAACCGGTTGAATTAGCGCTCAGTTTCTCGGAGCATTTTGAGATTATCACAATGATTTTTTGGTTCGTTTCAGTATTTTAGACCTTATTTGCTAGCTTCGATTTTATCAGTGATATCAAGTTTCGAGTAGTCTTACATGGTCAAAAATATAGGACCACCCTCTAAAAAAGCATATCTATACCTATAGAGCCGCTTTCGCCACAGATATCGAAAAACCGACTACACCAATGGAAAGATCATGCAAGAGAACCCCATAGGTCCAATTTTGGTTCAAATCTGCCAGTTTTGTACCGCGTTTTTGTCAAAATCGTACATATTTTTGTTACCGATCGTCACCGCCAGCCACGTTTTTGGGCTGTGGCTTGAAAACTTTAAGAAATATTAAACCGAAGTATTTTTTTTCGAAAACGTTGTACATTTTTACGTGAGACCAGGCACCTTTTACTTTCAGAAACAGTTTTTTTATTTCTCCAGGAAATAAAATATGCACGATTTTGGCCAAAATGCTAAAAGTCATTAATCGACCCCACGCGGTACAAATCAAAATTGGACCTAAAGGCTTCTCTTGCATGATTTTTCTATTGGTGTAGTCGGTTTTTCGATACCTGTGGCGGAAGCGACTCTATAGGTATAGTTATGCTTTTTTAGAGGGTGGTCCTATATTTTTGGCCACTACTGTATGTACCAAGAGACAAGGTTTTGACTGGTTCGATATTTTTCGTATCAAATGACTTATTGTCAGACAAACATACTTTCTTATATCATGCAAGAAAAAAATATTCGAGGCTTTCGAAAATTAGATATTTGGGGCACAATTTAGTCCCATGTGTGATACAGAAAGGAGGGATTAGAGGAAACTGCATATTAAGATTACAGGTTTTATATACCATACCGGATATATGAATCGTGAAGACAACGTCGATGGACAGCACAGGTAACGCGTATGTCGGAAATGAGACAAGCATATGGGATATTGATAGGAAAATTAAATGGAAAAAATTATTGGGTAGATCAAGATACAAGTGAGAGAATAATATCAAAATGGATCTGTGAGAAATAGGGTATTTTTACAAATAAGGGGTAGAGTTAGCTTAGGACGCAGATGGGTGTGGAGCTTTTGTGGATTTCTTTTTAATAATCTTAGGTACTTTCATTGAAATCCTTAGATATAGCGTTGATTTTTTTTTTCAGAGTAAGGTATACGCCTTTTAGGGAATAGTGAAGACCAAAATCAATGAATCCAATGATTTAGGCATCGCTCCGTCATAAGATTTATTAAATTCAGTAAATCAGAAATATTAAAAAAAAATTGTGTAAGTATTTTAATAAATATTTACGACGTTAATATATGCTTACACCAGGTAACGTCGCCCTCACGGAAAATTATGTCGTGAAATCTTGTCAAAGTTTGTGATTTTCATGAATTACAAGGTACGTGTTTGAAAAAGAGAATCTTTTAGATTCCGTCAATTTTGATTGATCTCAATCGCAAGGTTACGATTGACGAATTTAATTAGAAGTTGTCCAATACAAAATTGACCACACGTGTCTCTAATCATGTTTATCGTGAGCGTCAAGAACGAGGACTAGTTGCCACCCTAAGCGCTATTACACCACTGATTATACAAACCGTGGTCTACCAGATGTAGATTAATGGATTTGCTAGTTATGATCTCAATGTTCAGATGTCCGGGATATCATTTTACCCTCAACTATATTATTATAACTCAACACTCATCACTGTCATCCGTGTTTAACAGTTCACACATTGACAGCGTTATAATTTAAATGAGCCGTCGTCACAAATATATATAATTGACTCACGCAGTATTGCAAGATATCGAAATTCAGATCTATCGCACAAAAGAAGAATTCTCTTTTGTTTTAGCACTTAAATCATATTTTTACGAAGCTTTCTTTCCTCATACATACGACAGCAATCAACATAAATTTAGCAATAGTATCACGATTCCAATTAGACTATCTCAGCTCCAATCGTATCGCAAGTTAAAGAGTATATCTGACATTGATCACGGTACGCAGAGCTTATGGCTGATTCAATTAGAATTCTGATTTTAACTCACGTAATTCCTTGCAGCGTAAACGTGAGTCCATGCATTCACTGGAAATTACACAAATATCCGATTTTTATTATACTTCGCATACCGCTGGTCTTCTTTTTCTTGTAATACATAACTGTTCCTGCTGATTCATTTACTTGACGTTCCGCTTGTTACGAATATCGCGGAACGCAGATTTATATTATTACCATGTAATGCACATTCTAACGACATCTACGACCCCCAACAACTGCAAAAAATGTGGATTTAAAGATTCGCCATAGTACGAGCAATAAACAAGTATTTAACCAAATCAACAGTTCCAATGGAAGCGAAGTAAGGGGTGAACAATTAATATATGTTTACAGCTGCCATAACTGTATATATAATAGCGTTAGAGGTTGTTAAACTTCGAAGAATGTAACAGCGATCCTTCATGTTTACAGTTTTGATGATAATTCATTAATGTATGATAAGTTCATAGATTCCACCCTTATAACTAGTATCGGTATGGGTGTCGACACCCCCACCTTATAAATCATTTTCGTTCCTGACGTTAATTGCCGCGCTTCCCCTCGTTACCAGAAGAAATGAGATTTTTTAATTGGCAAATTTTTCATTGTAACGTGACGTATGCTTTCTCCCGGGGGCTCTTTTTCTTCACCATTTTTTATTTCACTGAGTATGGATAGATAAAATGAAATATTTCTCCAGTTTTAAGTGACTTCAATTTTTTTTTTATTTCTTCTCATCATGAAACATTTAATTTTCAATTTGATCGGAAGGTAAATCTCATAAATATGTCAATGGAGAGAATTGTTTTTTACAAGGACTAACAAGTACTTTTTTATTTATAGGGTGAAGCGCATGAAATTGTACGATGCCTTATACAAATTTGCGATACTAATAACTTGTAATACTCGGGTAACTTTTTTGTTACAGTTATTGCTGATATATTTCAAATAATACAATGATATTATAGAGAAAAATATTCACTGAAAATTATATCTATCATATCAAATGTAAAAATTGAGAATTTTTTTAGTGTTAATAATATTGAGGGGAGGAAATCTGATAAAAATCGAGTCATTTCTATTAACAAATTTTAAATCGTTCTTAGAAATGTTCAGGTAAAATTTTGTACGAAATTTTCCAGTGACCGTGTTTACAATTTTTTTGTAAAAAGCTTTTATACTTAACTTGGAATCTAACTTTACACTTAAAAAGTTTACAATTATTATTTTCTTCACTTGGACATAAGGTCTTTATTGACAAAATAATCTTTCATGTATAGGGTAAACACACCAATAGATGGACAAATATTATTTCCAAAAGTAATTACATTAAATTTAAGAACGAAATCGTAAAGTCATAATTTTTTTTATGGCTATACGTAGTCCTGATTGCAAAAAGTGATTTTTTTCATCTTTATATTTGTAATAATGATAAAAAAAATATTTAAATTTGACATGACGAAGTTTTGCTTCAAGAGTGCCACGACTAGTAAATATGTGACAGATGTCCGGTAAACGTTGTTTGTTATTACTATTATAAACGAATAAAAAAAATAAGGTATGCATACATTATTATGCTTGTATTTCACTAAAAAAGCTATAAATATCGTAATAAAATAATAAAATTACAAAAATATAAGAAAATTTAGCGTCCATCTATTGGTATTGGCTGTCCATCTACTGGGGTTTTGGTCTTTTTCATAAATGTTTCTTTTTTGTTAATTACTACGAAGTTTCACAAAGTTTTAGTAATTTTTTTCTAGTTGATTACATATTTTTACATTAATATAATTCATTTTATTATAACTTATTTGTATTTTAGTATATTATTTTGATAAACAAGCATGAGAGTTTGCTTAACGTCCATCTATTGGTGCATTTACCCTAGCTAGAGATGAAAAATGTGTTTTAAGCGAAAATTTCTAATATTAATCTCACAATGAAGGATCTCATTAAAGTTCTAAAATATATAGTATTTTATGGTGAGGCAATAACGTGTTAGAGATCCTGCCGGAACTGCTAAATGAAAAGTAATGTTTTAGGGCACCCAAAGTGAAAGCCCTATGTATTAAAGGTTTGAGAAACACATTATCGAAGTTACACGGAAACGAGAAGGTTGCCGTGGTAAACATAAAATATAACATTAAAGTAATGCATGTACTAATAGCATTGCGCTACTATGATTGATGTTCATCTTCGACACTTTGTGTTTATTCTATCAACTAGATGGTATTAAAAGCTCTGAGAGTTGGGTTGACTTGTACACGCTTAATTATTTTCTAGATGGTGATTCCAAATTTTATGAATTTTAAAATTCAATGTAACGGGTTCTTGCTCCTTTATTTTATCAACGAATTTTACAATGTTGCAATGTTTGGCGGTAGGTCTGATAATCCGATGTAAAATAGCAGTAGCAAGCAGACACTCACAGAAAATTCTCACAGAGAAATTTTTGTTGGAAAACTTGCCCATAATTACCGGATTCTACGATTTGAGCGATGATCCTTCGCGCGAAAGACGGCGTCTCTAACCCTTTCATGTGAGAAACAACATAAAAATTATCGTATAACACATACTGCACGCCATACATAGATTAATGAAATGAGGGATAAGTTTTCTCAAGGTTATACACTAGTTATGACATTTTTCAAAAAACACAAAATCGTGTTGTATAGTTTTTACAATAGACTTAACTGTATGTACTGAGTGTTTTGAACATACTGTAATATGAATGCCTCACTTGCCAAATCGATTAACTCCATTTTCTGAATTTTATTAAATTTTAATGTCAAAGTCTATTGTAGCTCCTAACTCTATATATTAAAAAAAAATTTCTCTAATAATGAGTATTAACACCACTAAATGACAAAATTTTTTTAGCCATTGAATAATAAATAATTTATTTCATATACTATTTTATCATTTTTCTCAACTTCTAGTTTTATGGAGTTAATCGATTTGGCAAGTGAGGCATCCATATGTAGAAATCATCATAAGATTCAATTAAGGCAACCTAGTAATTATCTATGCAAAATTGTCAGAGGGAGATTATTTCGTAGGTTTTGTCCTGCAATTCTAGTAAAACTTACAAATGTAATGTACGTTTTGTCATCTAATTTGTGCCAATAATTATGAAAGTGGTCTGAGTCAATATTTTAAAAAGATGAGATTTTCAGTTATCTCGCATCATTTTATCTTGCAATACATTTTTTTTCTTTATTAATCAAGACCAATAAAACTCCAACTTTCAATGTTGCAGAATGTAAAAACATTTTTTATTTTATTTAAAACAAATCCTTTAAATTTATCAACACAAAAAAATATGACTTAGACCACTTTCATAATTATGGGCACATTTGTCAATATGAATGGAAGTTGAAGTTACTTGATTCTTGATATCATTTTTGGAAAAAGAAAGAAGAAAGGTCTTATGCTTGTTGGAAACCATTAGGTTGGTGCAACATAATTAACGACGATTAATTTGTATGATTGCTTTGAAAATAATTGCCGTTAATTATGCACCAACCAAATAGTACTTGACAATAAAAATGCAGTTTATAGTTTGATGTATGACATCAGTCAAGTTCGTAAAAAGTTTTCGTCACCTGGTAAAATTAAAAATAAGAGGTCAAGTCTCATGTCTGTTTATGAGTGATTTTTTTAGAAGTCAATATTTTCCAAATAAGCTGTAAAAAATAATAATTTGCATATTAAATATAAAACAACTCTGCTGATACCGGGTAACTTTATACTTGAGTTTCTGAAAATTGTTTTGCAGGTATTACAGGATATTGTCGTAATAAATAATTATTTTAGTAGAAGTGCGCTATTTTCTAAGTCTCCCTGAGATTCATCCTCTTTTTTCCGAAATTTTGTTATGTTACAAAATAATAGGTAGAGGGAAGGTAGGTAGCAATATTTTTGTATTTTCTGATCACACGAGAGATTCGAATTGTATAAGAGGATCATGAACATGATCCGGCGGTTTAATACTCAGAGATTGTATTGTTTTATCAAATTATGTATGCGAAAACACTACCTCGATGCAAAAAAAGACGAATAAACGAACAATAAAGTTTGAGACCGAATGTATTGTAAGGTTGGATCATTCAAAGGGTTTTATTCGGACCAACATTTATTTGCGACGTGTTTGGGCTGTATTCGACACTCCAAGCCTAAACATGTGGCGCACGTGCCCCTCTTACAAAGCAATGCCTACCAGTGTCGCATTCTTCTCATAGGGATATTCTCATACAATTATATAGGTTTAATGAATGTGAGTACATACATCTCTAATTACTCGGTATTAGCTTCTCAAATAATCCAAATAAGCTTCCATTACACGATATTTTACGGGTCTTGGATTCTTTTATGTATTTTAACGGTCAGTTTTAATGAAACTTATTAACAATTTGTTACGATACCTGCCCTGTTAGTGAAAGACATGAGCGCTTATCCAGAAATTTTGGACAAAAATCTGGGACTGTAGTGTTGCATCTTAATTGAATGAACTAACCAACCAGCCAACTAACTAACTAACTGTAATTTCGATTGAAATCGCCTTTGTTCATCATCGAACAACATAAGTATGCTGCTGTATTAACTCTAATTAAAAATAATGATGTCCTTGGACGCAAACAGGTAATAGGCTGACCGCATAGAATTCTGTGGAGAACATGAACGAAACATGAATTGAACAGTAATCTTACGGATAGAACAATTTTTCAAAGATTCATTAGTTACTTTTCTGAGTTACAATTATATATGTGTTACTTTGTATCATATTATTTAGAATTTACGTAATTATATGGTGTTTATATTGTACAATTCATACTGGGAAAAAATGTTCGTAATCGCAAATGGGTTAGTTTATTTTTACAAATAAAGGTTTGAAATAAAATAAATGTCGTAATATAATTGAAAATATTTTTCTAGTTTTTCAACTTACGAAATCTCACCGGAAATGCAATTCTGATTGGTCTTTGTAGCGGCTTTGCTGTTTCGAGATACCAGAGAATTTTTGTGAAAATGATTTGGATATTATAATTACAAAAACATCCACAACCTCGGAATAAATATCGAGGAGTTCTTTATGTAAAAACACAAAGCTGTGGACAAAAATCTTCTTATTATTTGAAATTACATCAATTTATGACATTACTTGTTGATTATTTCATTGTGTAGACATTTATAAATTGATTAATATGTTTTCTTCCATTTTTAAACTAATTCCAGGAAGTCTTGTTTTTGACGAATCTGCTATATAATTCACAAGTCGAGTAATGTAGTTCAATTATAGGTATTGCAGTAATAATAGCTATTCAGATAATGTTATACAATATTGCACGTAAATATTTTCCAGCGATAGTAGCTATTGCTATTTCGAAGTGTAACGTCTGCACACGATACTTTACAACATATCCTTCAGAAAACATTCTACATATATCAACGAAAGTAGTTAAATTTCCCTCTTGGGGATCGTCGAAAACCTGAGGCATCTACTTACAGATCAAAAATTGTAGCATAACAGACAGCAAGCGCATTTGGTGTCGAATATTTAGATGCGAGTGATGGTATGTGGAAACAGCTTTTATGTTCCATTCACGCAGGAAATTTTTGGCAAGTGGAAATTTACAAATGAAAAGTTATCGATTATTTGTGCCCATAATTATGAAAGTGGTCTAAGTCATATTTTTTGTGTTGAAAAATTTAAAGGATTTGTTTTAAATAAAATAAAAAATGTTATTACATTCTGCAACATTGAAAGTTGAAGTTTTATTGGTTTTGATTAATGAAGAAAAAAATGTATTGCAAGATAAAATGATGCGAGATAACTGAAAATTTCATCTTTTTCAAAATGTTGACTTACTAGACCACTTTCATAATTATGGGCACATTTATTGATACGAAGTTTTTGACGTTTTCCAACAAAAAATCTTCGTAAAGAATTTGATATCCGAGATAATTTTGATATAAACGAAAATTTTTTATAAACGAGAATTTCATATAAACGAGAATTTTTACAAGGCAGTTGAAAAATCAAGATTTTGACTCTTTAGCGTTAACAATCCTATTGTGCAGTATCCTATACTTATATGAAAGTAAGTAGCTATATCTTGAAATGCTGTTTTCGAGAACAAAAATGAAAATTTTCAATTTTTTCAATATTTACAGCATCTACAAATACCAGGTGAATAACTATTAAATGTCTCGAAATAAACGTGATAGAGAAATTCTAAAATAATGGAAATGATCACGAAAAAAGGAAACAATAATAAAGGTGAAAAAAAATTAATCGTAAAATCTGATAAAAAGATAAGTAGAACCAATTTTGATCTACTACCGATTATACTATATTTAGATTTGAGTTCTCGAAAATGTTCAAATAAAAATATTTTATATATTTATTATTCTATACCGTCCGTGATCGTGAAATATTTCGATCACCCCGATAATAGCTGGACTCCAACTTCCGTGATCCTCGTGTGCTTCGAATACCTCTGGTTTTAAAATGTGTCCAGCTATGCGTGAGGACATGATGTATATAATTACGTCTGTTCGCATACCTTCCTCGATGTTATTACAGATACCACGTCGAAGCTTAATCTAGTCCATCGTCTCTAAATTATCCATTTCGAAATTTCTATAAACCCTAACAAACGGCTCTTTCGATTTTGTTATGAGCTCTAACATCAACTTTGCATAAACATGGTACTCGAAAGCGCTAATAACGATAATACACAATTTCGTATTTTTGGGTCAAGTTTGGCAACAATTTGGAAAGACATTTTGATAATTCGTTGACAGCGGTGTTTTGACAATTATTAATAACTTGACTAATATGGGTTTCGTGACGTAATATCATGGTGCCATTCTATTCGAAAATTAGGTCCCTCTTTTATTTATGTACGAGAACATTACGGCGTCACTTAACTTAGGTCTCTGAGAAAATGTAATTTCCTTGCAGCTAAAAATATCCAATTGAGTTTCTATAAATTTCGTAAAATTAGCAGACTGATTTAACATCGCATTATTCTGTGCGACTACTTAGTGCTTTGTTGAGGTGCTATTTGAACACTCGGTGTTGAGGTCGTTAACTCAGCTCTTGACGTACGTTTTGTAATGGTATACATATATACGAGTTGGTTGGGTGCTACAGACGAAGGATATACATTGATTGCATTTTTGCTGCGGGCCCGGGGGTAATAATGTTAATTTGGTAAGTAGAAATGGACATCAGCGGGCGGTCAGCCAACGAAGGAAGGAAAACATACGGTAGCACCGGACCGCTAATGCCTCGTTTTTGTTCTCTCCTTACTAGCTGTGATTCTTCCTTTTTTATTCCTCCGACGTTTCCTTCGTTTCACCTCGCTCTTCATCGGTCTGACAGCCGACAACTGCAGCAGAGGCTTTACACGATGCAGGCGACATAATGACGCCCCGCAACCTCAAACCTCAAACTCTAACTGAATCATCGCTCGATTCACTTCATGCACTAACATCCACTTGCTTGTAAATCAATTCCTTTGCAGGCTTCTTCGGTTACCATCATTTCTTAAATTATTGAAAAGGGAAAAGACACTTTTCAGTAATTATTATTACACTGAAAACAATTTATAGTAATTCCAATCATCGCCGTAGTTAAATAAGGCATCGACCATAAATTTCTAGTAATTTTAACTACATTTATTGTTATTTCAACTACTTTCGCGATTAAGTCAACTAGAAATTAAATGATTAGTACCTTTATTTTTTTCCGGTGTAGATATTCGGTGTTACGTTAAAATTTAACGAAATGTATGTACAAAATATTTTTCTAAAGGATCCTCGGTCTTGAAAGAAGAAGTCATTTTTAGAAAAGTTCAAAAATTGTTAACTCACATTTTTACGTAAACGTTCACCAAATTAAAATCGACGAAACTTGTTTCGGGGGTTGGAAAAAGAATTGAAAATTGTAGTATAATTTTCTCCACCCTTTGCTATCTGATGATAAGATTAGTGAATCTTCAATAGCGATCGTCAGTGCTTTATTATAATACGACTATCTCGACCGAGAAGACTCCATGGTGAAGTAATTTAATACATTAAGTAATTTAACAATTAAGTCATTAAGTAATTTAGTACAAATAGATCCTTCGCAAAAAACCCGATGAAGATGAATGCGTACCTGAAGAGTTATAGTGTGGAGCGTTAAAAGTTTGATAACATGAAAAATTGGAAAACCTTGAAAGGTAGAGACGGAATAAATGAAATTAACACTCAGGAGTTATAATGAGTTGTATCCTTCTAGTATGGTCGAGTACAAAGGTTTAATCATAATGGGAGTACGTAAAGTACGTCAATTTAAAATAAATAAATTTTTGACTCGAAGTCTTAGAAGGACATATAAAAAGCTAGAGATGGAAAATACGAGCATGGAATTTCTTAGGAATAAAGAGAAAGAATAGTTACGATGCGAATGAAATCGAAACCGAAAGATACATTTATGATCGCAGTATACACGTTCACCTCAGAACACGACCATGAAGAAATATACAAAGCCTGCGAAGACATTATAGAAACCGTAACATGTATAGAAGGGGTGGCAAATTTAATAATGACGGAAGATGAAGGCATTTTCAAAAAAATATTTTTCAGAGTGAAGTGCAAAAAAGGGGTGCTAGGGTAAACACACCAATAGATGGACACCCTCCAATAGATGGACAAATATTATTTCCAAAAGTAATTACATTAAATTTAAGAACAAAATCGTAAAGTCATAATTATTTTTTATGGCTATATGTAGTCCTGATTGCAAAAAGTGATTTTTTTCATCTTTATATTTGTAATAATGATAAGAAAAAATATTTAAATTTGACATGACGAAGTTTTGCTTCAAGAGCGATACCACTAGTAAATATGTGACAGATGTCCGGTAAACGTTGTTTGTTATTACTATTATAAATGAATAAAAAAATAAGGTATGTATACATTATTATGCTCGTATTTCACTAAAAAAGCTATAAATATCGTAAAAAAATAATAAAATTACAAAAATATAAGAAAATTTAGCGTCCATCTATCGTTATTGGCTGTCCATCTACTCGGGTTTTGGTCTTTTTCATAAATGTTTCTTTTTTGTTAATGACTACGAAGTTTCACAAAGTTTTAGTAATTTTTTTCTAGTTAATAACATATTTCTACATTAATATAATTCATTTTATTATAACTTACTTGAATTTTAGTATATTATTTTGATAAAAAAGCATGAATGTTTGCTTAACCGTCCATCTATTGGTGCATTTACCCTACTAACTGTTACAGTTTTTATCATTTTTCTCAAATGATACAAAAATGGGCTTCAAAAATGGATGGATGTGGACGCAAAATTGGAAGAAAATCAAAGCGAATTGGTGAATAGTAAATCAATCTATGGGGTAAATATGTTCTTTTAAATATGTTGTAAAATAATGCCACGCTGTAAAAGACACTTTTGTAACATAAATTTGTATGATTGTTCGAATATTTTTACAAGCAGCTATACGATTAAACGTAGAAAATACAAACATGCACAGTTTCTTTGGACGAGTCAGAAAAATACGAGCACATCCTGGATGTTTATCGGTGCCATATATGATAATTGCGATAAAAACTAATAGAAGCTTTAAAGTTTGAGAAGTTAATGCGTTGTTGCAATAAAAGAAAAGAATTTCGTAGTTGGCAATGTAAATCCTGGGTGAAATATTTTGTTAAAGCTAAAAAGTTGATTATACAGTACTAGACTGCAGTCGAGGTCAGAATCGTCAAAGTCGAAAGCCCTACCTGCTGGATGCTGGAAGATTGGTAGATGCACCATAAGGTGGTATGTATACCAACACATGTGGGAACATATCTATATACTCACATATGTATGACAGGAGCCGCTAAGGCTTGACTTCGGATGCCTTAGGGCATATAAGACATATAGGCTTCTCGTCTTACGCATCCCACCGCATACATCACTCCACGCGTGAACCCTTACCACCTCCGTGTGCACCGCGTGCGTTGGTAATTATTATTACAGCAAGAAAAGGCCAAACAGCAGGGATCGGGTCTCTCTTCAACGTGCCTAACCCCATCCCTGTAATCAGGATGGGATACATATTCGCGAAGCTTCAGAAAGGAATATCTTACTTGACTCTCCTTATTTTTTTCGAAATTTATCATAGACAGTGCGCTTTTGATGCTAATCACGGCATCGTCCTAGCAATATATAATTAAAGTGAAAAGGCGACTTTATTGAGATGTAATTATTTACAAAACAATCGTTAGACAGGCGTGTAATAGTTACGGATAATTGAAAAGTGGCATTTGATAGTGGATACCAAAATTTTATTACATTTGAAAAATTGTATTATTTGTAATGTACAAAGGTTTAAACGTAACCTATTCTCTGAAATGTCGATCTAAAAAATCTGTCGGATATTTGACGCATCGTTGCTGCTATTGAATAGAGTTCCGTTTTCAAACCGAAATGTCCTCGTATGTATTTCCGCCTTGAAATCCCGGTTTCCAAAATTTGGGGCTGACAACCCTACTGATGAGTCATTTTTATTTTTCTTCATTAAGCTAATGCAATTGGAATGTGGAGCATTTTTGCAAACGCATTTTTTATTAACACTAAACCTACCATAAGCGGTCAAATGAACCTTTTTTTTTTACACGTATTTTCAATGGCTCGGTGACGTCACGGTATGTTTTAGTGTTAATCATACCGATCATTTCGTAAATTATATGTTTAGAAGATAAGTTGAATGAGGTAAATTCAAACTGAGAGGTAAAACAATACAACTCCTCACTCTACATTTTCATAAGACTTTCAAATTTTGGCATATAAAAGATTGTCACGACACAAAATAAGACTGCTTTCGAAACTGTGTTATGGTCGAGAAAAATTTATTTGCCAATGTTTTCTAGGGAGGAGAAAAAAATGATTTAACACATTCTGACATTTATAAGAATCTGACTGTGCAAGTCAGTGTTAAAGGGAGTTCAAGAGCCAAGGGCACGTTTGCACGCTCTGTCTTTGCCTTTCCTCTTTGCCCTTCGCTTCTTCGTTTTAAATTTACAATGCCTTCACTTGTAATAAGCGGTTGCGCGCTTCGTTCATGATTATGAACTTACTTCGGATACCGAGGAGACGAGTTGAGGAGTCTCACTGTAACCAAGAGTAACCATGCTCGAGATTACACAAGGAATTCTTTCCAGTGAAGTATTTTAGCCTGCAATATTTGTTACTTGTATTCTACGAAACTTGACAAGTTTTATTTTCCACTGTTATTCTTTATGTGATTTATAGAAAAAGGTATTTGTTTCTTGGCGCAATTTTGATTATGTGCTTCCCCACGGAATTTTCATTTAACTTCCCTTAAAGCTATAACACGTTTTCTGTAGAAGGAAACTTTCCAATGGTATTTTTGAACTGCCTGTTTCCAAAGAATATTTACGATGGAATTTCAGACAAGATTCTTTCGTTTGATGGATAATGAAAATTTTTAAAAACTGGTTGGCGAATGCGCTTTATGTACAAATAATTGTTGGTAGGACATTAATGTTTGAGAGCAGTTCCAAAAATTATATTTTCCTTGCCTTCAATAGCTAAACTTGAATAGTTGGGGTATAAATGTAATTAATATCCAGCAGAAATATTGGGAACCACGTGAAATTATTCGTACGTGTTGTCATTGAATTCAATTAGTTTGTCATGTTAATTGCCTTTTAAAGCTAGAATTTAGACTATCAATTAGAATGTCCCTCAAAAAGTTATCTATCTTCTTTCAAAGGGTTTCCTTAGAAGCAATCGCAGCATTAATTATTGCATTTTTCTAAAAAATCATCAAATTTGTACTGGATAAGCTACAACAATGTACCTTTGCGCAGTTGTATTATATTATGTATGTATCTGAGTTATTTCGATTCACATATTAAAATAATCCCAACCTCAATGTACCCCGCGAGACCTTTGTAATTTTTCGAAGTGTGATCGAGATAGATACTATAGCAAAAGGAGTGACTAGAAGTAAATCTGACTGTTGGGATTCCGATAAATGTTGAAATAAAATTTGATATAAAATCAATAGAAGGATAAAAAATACTTATTTTTTCCATATCTAAATTTACATTTCAATGAAATACAAATTCCATCTCATAAATTTAGCTTTACTTGGATGGAGGCTGTTTCGACGATTTTGTAAACGACGATGAGTTTATATAGGGACGCGGAGAAACTTTCTGAAAACCTTTATAATGGGTTCGACAAAAAAGCACCCTCGTGGGACGCATATGCTAGAGCGGCCGTTTTTCGCATCCATATATGACCCCCCCTCCCAGTTCGATTCCCGCGACAGGTAATCGATAGTCGTCGATTGCCACGTACACATATCTAACACGACCCCTTGGACAAACAACAACCCCCTTCTCTTTTTTTAGAGCCAAGTCTCGATTATCGTAAGGTACCCTTATGATGTCCTATACAGCATCAGCCTAAATCCTACAAAATTTTCGTTCATACCCTTAAAGGTATCGGCCGTTCATGTTTTAAGATAAATCATCCGGGGCAATAAATATCCTGGTTTCGGTGGAGAACGTATTTTCAGATATAGGATCAATTTTGGAATCGTAATGAACAGATGGAAAACAAACGGTATAAATATGTACCTGTACTGAATAAGAAATTTCTTAATTTAAAAGTTTGTTTCATGGGTATACCTACGTAGAAAAAAAATTTTTTCGAGACTTTACTATGTAACAGCTGCAAACGTACTTCCCTGAGGCCTGAAATGTGCTGATAATTATGAAAGTGGTCTAAATCAAGATTTGAAAAAGACGCATCATTTTATCTTGCAATACATTTTTTCCTTTATTAATCAAAACCAATAAAACTCAAACTTTCAATATTCCAGAATGTAAAAATATTTTTTATTTTATTTAAAACAAATTTTTTAAATTTATCAACACAAAAAAAATATGACTTAGACCACTTTCATAATTATGGGCACAAATATGTTGTATAGTAATGTAGACTTCAAGGGTGAATGTATCAAGAATTATAGTGACGTGAAATATAAACAGTAAGAGCAACTGGATGATATCTTTAAATTTCCCGCTCATATTCATGAAAAGGCATTTTTTTTTGGAATCCAAAGCACCAATCGAATCATTCATACGTTTTACGACACCATAATGAAATTTTAGACGAATTTGTTTGGTCATCTTTTACCTGCGTGTACTCAACTAGAATAATTCTTTTTCGATATAAGTTACGTATTGCGTTTGTAGAATAAAATTGGTTCACGTGCGTCCAATTGCAACCACATCGGCAATTGTGCGATTTGCAACCCTGAAAAACCTGATTCCGAAATTATTACTGTGTCTTCGCGGCATATATATTTTAAGAATTTTATTTAAAACGCAAGTAATACCAGAAAAAAATGAAAATTGCATAACATTTTTTGTTCTCCATTTTTAGAAAAACTCCTACCATTAAACTAAGTAAGTTTGTCATATTTATTCAAACACAGGGGACATTTATGGATTTTATGGAAGAAGAATGATCTTTATTAACTTCTGTTTGTAAAGTTCGAATCGCTGGAAGTAACCTAAGCTTGACTAAACTTATATAGATGAACGAATTTTTTTATAGCAAAGATGTTTGTCCGTAGATCATTATTACAGAAATTCATCCAAATCGATCAATGTCATGTTTTTTTAACTTTCGCAGTAAATTTCAACGCGTGTGGATCAAAAATAAATTGTATGGTTTTAGTTTTCACAATCCTATAGGGAAATCAACAGTTTTCAAATGGTCTTGGATATTTTTTGGCAGTAACTACTGTCACTGGAGGAAATTAGGAAACAAAAATAGCAATATCTGAGAACGATTTTAGATTTCTACTCGGCGTGTATACTGTAATATACTGCCTTTGGATTCTCTTTTTATGACGAACACCCAAGGGCATGTTTCAATTTCAGTAGGTGTTCAAGGGGTAACAGAAATTGATATAGAGAAAAAACTTAAGAAGGAGAATTTTCAGTTTTCCTAGTTTCCATATATTCTCTAGTCAGAAATTTTCTGGCGATTTGGTCGTTGAGTTTTTTGATGCAAGAATTAGGAAACGATAGGAATTTTTTTAAGGAGTATATGTAGTGTTGGTTCACGTAAGGACTTTTTTCCGATTAACTTAAACAAGATACTTTATTTAAAAAAGAAATTAGTGCTAATTTTCCTAACTCACTTATCTTTATATTCGCTAAAAGTAAAAACTATATTTTTTCAGCTAAGCCTTTAGTGTCTTAACACTTTAATTTGAATGTGTTTGATCTGTTTTATAGAAGTTTAGAGGCACTTCCATCGAACGTTATTGGGTCAATCTATAAACAATCCACGTTTTTTTGTTTATTTCAAAAAGTAATTTAAATACGAAATGTATCCCCAGCTCTTTTACGGTTTGATACAGCTATCATAGATTCGTTTAACGCCACGTGACACGCGAAGGACTCGCAAACTTTACTTGAGGGACAAGAAGATTCAGCATTGACTGAAAGTATATCAGCAGTGTATCCTTCATGGTATCCTTTATCGGTTTTACCAAGGAAAATATGCTCCAAAAGCTTGCGACTTAACTTCTTCGGTTCTTGACGAGGATTTTACATCGTGCAATTTGTACTAATTTTGATTTCGTTATTTTACAATAAAAGGGATTCAAAGGGAATACGAACACACCTCCAACTCGAAGGAAACTAGCAATTACAATCATTACTAAATATTAATTAGAATTATGCTAAAAAACTTAATTTAAGGGGTTAGGCCACTCTAGGATTTTCGAAAAATCGATTTTTCTTTTTTGGTCTTAAATGGTCCCTTGGTATCTCAAAAATGATGTCCCAAAAGATTATGGCCGGGACAAATCTCAAAGTACTCGATTTTCGAATTTTAGTACACGGCCGCCCGGTCCGCAGCGAGCTACTACTCAAAACTTCAAACGCGTTTATCTCGAAACTACATTTTTCAAAATTGCCGGAAACAGAACTCAGACAATTTTCAACCGATCAACTTGAAATTTTAAATATATTTATAAAATTACATTGCCCATAAAAGTACATATCACTTTTTTTTATATTGCATAGTTCATTTGTCATTAATAATTTTCTGACGATTTTTTTGGCAATTTTTTTCAGAAGTGCGCCATTTTGTCAAAAATCAATATATCGAAAAAGTGATATGTACTTTTAGGGCTGCTCTAATATATAATCGAGAAAAAGTAACTGACTTATTATAATTAAAAAATTACAGTCGGCGCGTTTCCGGCAGTTTGGCCTGGAAAAACGGAGGCCTCTTCGCAAAAACGCTGCACAGCCGCCATTTTGAACATAATCGCTTCAAAAAAATTAATGTATACAGTCGATGATATGTATAATAAACACCCTTTTTCGTAATTGCGATTTATTTTATAGTTTGTCTAAAAAAAATTCCCCAAAAAGGCCTATTTTTTCGGCTTCTGGAGTGGCCTAACCCCTTAATAACAAATTTGGTATTCACTCCAAATTCGAAAAAAGTGTGGTATACTATTCGCAGTCATTGTGCACAATCGACATACCATTGATGATTATTAATTTCTTGATAGTCATTTCACACAGTTTAATAATGACTCTTTAAGTAAGTGTTATTACGCGTCGTCTTTCTCATTTTGTTAGAATAGTTGCATAACAATCTTTCCGTAAATACAAATGGGATTTACAGTTATGGTGAGTACAATGACATTCTTGGATATCTCAAATGCTAAAAGTTATCCCTCCTTTCGTATTTTACTAGAAACATACAGGCAAATGAATATACTCCCACTCGTGATTTGCTATTCTTTCGTTTTGGCTACTACCAAGAGCATACGCAAGCTCTTCACGATTATCTAGAGTACTGCTCATATTTTTCAGTCGTGAGTTGGACAACTGAATTCATACCATTTATTTTACGTTAATAGTTACGAGATAATTTGATCGTTTGAGTTCCAAATGGAGCGATTGCGCCTTTTTGCCGCAAGTCCAAAAATGCCAGCATTTTTGAGACACGGTATGAAAAAAGCGCTACCGCACTGCTTGTCCATTTGTGATTCGGAAACCACAAAGACCCATGGCGCTTAAACGACTAACGATGTTTTCTGTGTCGCGGAAACCTTTCGGTTCAGCCGTTACAGGCTGCCACCCTTACAACTAATGCAATAATTTAACAATTGCAACGATTATCACTTTTCGTAACAGTTTCCATTTTTTTCGCAATTTTATTCTTCAGCATCCTGCTGAATTATTAGGAAAATCATTTTTTTCAAGTAAACTTCAATTTGATCTGCTTCGTCATTGGATTTTGTGTACGTCGCACGTTCAAGTTGAAGTTTATTCACGTGTGCAAAGTACTGGTTGTCGTTTTGTGTAACATACGTATCTATGCTGTGTATGTATTCTCCACTATGGCGATTATACGTACTGTTTTCCCTGGAACTCACACAGCCGTTAGTATAATGTCTTTTCATCCCCGCTTTAAAGTCTAAAGTAGTAACAGTTACGTCGAAACGAGGGATTCTCTCATCGACATGGGCTGAGTATTACGTGACCGTCGTAAAAAAAAAAATAACGGGAATAGCATTACGCCTGGAGCTTTTTTTCTCTTACTGACAAAGTCTTAAAAGTCGGATGATGTTTTATACAGATTCAGAGGGTAACTCTTGATCTCCTTTGGTCCTTCAAGCATACGCCTGATAAGAGAAGTTTTTAAGGGGTATTAATTTTATCCTTCGAGACGTAAACCTTATTGTTAAATTTTAGCATGCAAGGTAATCTTTGTTTAAAAAAAGAAATGTCAGACATATAATTTTAATATATCCAGCCATGCTTGTGATTTCCGAACGGGAGAGAATAATAAAAGCTAACAGCAACATTTCACTGGCCCTGCAGGTATATTATAGTATTCCGGAGTGGAAAAAGGAACAAGTTTTCACAGAAGCAATGTTTAAGGTCGATCCATTCGAGATATTTTAATATGCATATTTTTTAAATTGATTCCTGTGGTTCGAATTAGAATATACCAATCAAAAAGTTTTATATTTCAATCTCATTTCGATGAAGGATGATTGAAAACAACGGATGCATGCCCTCGGAGAAATATGAGTTGGTAGTAAAAAGAGAGTGTTAATTTGTATCTAAAGTGGAAATGGAGGCTTCACAATCCATTTATGATAATGACGAAATTATCAATTTAAAACTACACCCAAAACATTAATTTTGTACAATCTTACCGTCAAATTTGATTGCATGTTACGTTACAAAAATAATTAAAAAAAAAAAACTTAGACATGTCAGACAAGAAGTAACTAATTTTCTATAATATATATTATGACAAATTGTGTGGGGCACATAGGTCCCACTTTTGGTCTCAGGATTTCATGCGAACATTTTTTTTACCGTAGTTATTCTGTAGCTGGGGTAGGATAGCATCGTTCCAGAGACACTTGAAGTACGAAGTAATAAATTTATTAATTGTAAAAGGCTAAAATGGTCTCTATGTGTATGGAAGGTTGCTGGTACAGGGTGTAAGTATGGGTTATCTCGATTCCTACGCATTTCAGCATCGCTTTCGGTGATGTGCGCTCCGGCAATACCTTGTTACACGGTATGTGATCAGAAACGTAAGGTAATGGAGGGTAAGTATACGCAGGCGGCTAAGTATACGCAGTCACTTCTTTCCGTGATTGGCAACTCTAGGTAACAACGTGTGAGCTGAAAGTGAGAGAGGTGGTTCAGAAGCGTGGTGAACTAGTAGCCAGTTGTCTTCATCAATTTATTTGAGCCGAAGGGGTAAGTTAACTGCAACTTTTCGACATTGTAAAATAAAGCCGTAAGCTTTTGCGAAAGAAGACAACTGATTCCTGCGAACACAGCAGGGTAGAGTTTGTGGAACAACAAGAATGTGCAAAAGTATACCGAAAATTTGTCCAAAAATAACCATCCGATGAAGATTATTCGTAAGGAGAGCGTTGGTATGCAATCATGATTTTTTTTTTTCACTTTGAAAAAAAATATCGCAAGAAATCATTGAAATTTTGTGACGAAGTTAATCGAATTAGGTACGCACTAATTCAGAAAATCGTTTAGTAAGTCTGTGAAAGTATTTTTGATTTTGATTGAAACCGATGGAAATCGCATGGCAGGTTATCTTCGAATGTGTTTATGCTCGCGTGACTGTATGTATATTGGCAGTTATGTGTAAGAATGTACACGTGCACATAAGTGCAGCTTTCATGAAGTTTTAGAGTCAGCTTTATTTTAATGTACCGCCATTATTGATTTTGGGATAAGTTAGAAGCGTTATAAATTTTGCACACCATTATTGCAGTACAATTCATTTTCGCGGCACCTCATAAAAGATCTAAGCAACAAGGTACTTAGGAGGTTCGTTTATACAAAATTGAATTGTACGTTTAACCCTTTTAGTGCCGAACAGCGATATATCGTCGTTTTTCTAACCGATATCTAATTCTTCGGCACTAAAAGGGTTAATAGAACAGCTAACTAATGACAACAATTAGCTATTAACTATTTTTTTTTTTAATACGTGAGTAAATGTTACGTGGCAGTCAAGAATAATAATTGTGCGTATCACAATAAACTAATAGAGAAAACAAGTGCGACACTGTTTGATGCAACTATGAAATTTTAATAATGGTCGTGATTCTCATTAGAGGGAGGGGAAAGCGGGTCGATACTGAAATTACAAAGCCCGTATATTTTCCATTAACACCTGGCAATTGGTGTAAAAGCCTGGAAAAAATGTGACTCCGTATGAAAAGGGAATATTTGCAGGAGATATTGACGGTATGAAATAAAAAAGCAGAGAGAGAGAGAGAGAGAGTCGGAGAATGAGTTGCAAAAGGGTGGAGAGGAAATGAGAATGGGGGGACGAGGGTAGCATCGATGGATATCGAGTACCTACTCGATAGGCGAGTATAGGTACGTGAGATAATAAGGCGTGCTTGGGCATGCCAATGGAAACCGCACGCGGCATTATTCAAATTGAATCCGGTAAGGATTATTATTGGAGTCTCACTCGGACCGCATCGACTCATTCCGCGAGCATATTTGCGAATACATCGAGAAGAGGACAGGAGAGAAAGAGAATATTTCAACATTGAAGAGGGGGCGGCCTCGCGTCACGACCTCGGTTTATACTTTTCTCTGCAGTATCACTCGATGACCCTGGTGTCATTATGTTTCTCCTTGGATATCATTACCTTAATATCCCTTCGTCTTGTTTCTTTTCCTAGACAGTTCTCTTTGGATTTATTCTTAGAGTCTTTCGTTTTGCAAATGCAAGCCTTGCTTCGGAAATGTAGAAATGCCAATGACTCGAGCATATCCAGTTCGAAAATGATGCCCCTATTTCACTAGAAACATGGTGGCAAATGAATATACTCGCGCCCGTGATTTGGTATTCTTCCGTTTTGACGATACTGCCAAAACCATAGGAAAGCTCTTCACGATCAACTGGAGTACTACTCATGTTTGAGCCGCTCAGTGCACACATCGATTAACTCCGCTTTTGAAAAATCTTAAATTTAAGTGTCAAAGCACTTGGTATAGTCATAACTCTTTATATTTGAGCCGTTCAGTGCACATATAAATTAACTCCATAAAAAATGAATTCAAGAAAAATAATAAAATAGCATATATTGCTTTTGAAAAACCTTTTTAAATAACAAATTTAAAACATGGACAAAAATGGAGTTAATCGATTTGTGCATTGAAGGACTCATTTGTCTGAATGCGTTGTCATTTTGATCTTGTAGTGAGTTGGACGGCTGTATTCATACACCTCTGCAGTTCAGAGTTTCATTTATTTTACGCTAATCACGAGATAGTTTGAGCCCAATTTACGTGACTTCCTATTCGCGCCGCGTTGCCATGGGTCGCAATGGTATATACCATTGCATTTGACATAACCGGCGCGGCCTGAACGGAAAGTTTAGTTTTGGTCGCCTCTGACCCACACGACAGTTAACCGTTTGAGTGCCATGGGTGTTTGTGGTTTGCAAATCGAAAATTGCCAAGCGGCGCTTTTTTTATTCCGCGTTTCAAAAATGATGACGTATTTGGACACGAGACAGAAGAAACGCGATCGCTTCGATCTGCGAGTGCAAGCTTTGCTTCGGAACTGTATAAATGCCAGCCACTCGAGGACATACAGTTCGAAAAAGCCAAAGGGAAACGTTACATAGGAGGAATCTCCGTTACTGGCATTCTGCAAGCACGTTGTCGAGATGTTGCTGCTAGGTCTAGTCTAACTTACAAAATTGTCTCTCCGTTTCAGGCGTTATTATTTCATTTATGAAACATGATTCTTTTACAAAGGAAACAATTGTTGTTGCAAATCTCCTTAAGAAGTTGTAAGAGCCACTTAACAGCAGTTAATATCACTTTTTATTGTTGAGTCATGAAGACTAGAAGACAAGACCCTTGGCGAAGATATAACGGTCCACGAATTAGTGGTTTCTAATAGAGCTTGCAATTGGTGTCATTAACAGCACGCGATTTCCGTTACCTTTCTTTCCGCACGATAATACTTGAAGAACATTGTGTATACACCCACGCGAAAAATGAAAAAGGAGAAATGCAAATGAATATATATAATAGTGCTATTACCGTCAGAGAAAAGGAAGTTGAATTTTCACCAACTTCTGCACATTAGCTCCTGAAAAGTTGAAGGGGCAATGTAACGCATCCAAGTTTGCGGAACGTCATGGAAAAAAAAGTCTCGAGGGTTATTATTTGAGAATGTACAGGTGTTATTTCTGTAGCCACGTGCACTTGGATGCGTGTACTTTTATGCTCTGGAGTTGTAATATACCGTTGAAGTCTCTATGACTATGGCAATATGACACGTTGAAGCTACTGTCACTTTCTAGCATATATGTGTAGTATTAAAGTCATTATTACTCTACGCACAAATGCTACTGGTAATAGTAAGAGTTATGTATGTATTAAAACTTCATTTGTACATACGCCATGAAATGTATGTGTGCAATATTTGAAAATAAAAAATTCCTACTTTATAAACGTATGTCAATGATATTTTTGAAATTAGCAATTTCCAATAAATTCGAGTGCACATAGTTAGCCTTCTTGATACATTTCTTGAACAATTTTTTTAATATAATGATAAGCAAATTAAAACACTATTCATGAACTAAAATTGTGAAAGTACTGAAATGTTCACACGCATAAGTTTCGTTCCATACATTTTAACGAGAGTACACCAACCTGCAAGGACCTAATGTGGCAAAATTAGAAGCGATCATCGATCGCACACTTACTTTTTAAAGCAAAGGGAGACTTTTTTTACGCTGATAGCGTCAAAATAAAAAATCTTCGTCGATGCTACGCTTAACAGATGTTTTACATTTTCTTCGGTTCGTAACAATCCGGAGGGTAACATTTCTAGTTAGCTTAAAAACACATTACTGGAATTGAATGATCATCATTATTGGTTGGAATGGGCCCAAAGGAAATACGTATAAAGGTTAAACGAAAGGAGTGAAGGCACGTGTCACGAGAGATCGTGTTCACTTTCAAAACGAGACGGCGTTAACGAGTCTGGCTTGCCACTCGAATCTTCATGGTAAGAGTTGTAGAGAGAACGTAAGAGGACGGCTTCTCCTTCCGTCTTAAAGAAGGCCCTATAGCTCTTCTCCGTGTGCTTTTCTTTCTTCCCTCCTAACTTCATCCTTCTGGGTATGTACATATTTTTTTTATTTATTCTTCGTCTTCTTTGTCAATTTTTGTTGTTCCTTTCCCTCAAGTCGTGCCAGGCATCCTGCTGAGGCGTTTGGACCGCAGACCACACTGAGCCACGCACGATAATAACCCCGCGAGGGTGAATACGGTTACCTACGGGTTAAAGCCCGTAAGTTGCCTGCATCGAAAGAGTTTTTACGGTTCATAATTCAACCGAGAGTATTTCAAACGCCTGCCAATGCTAAACCGTAACCTTCTCTTCTCCATCTACTGCTTTAATACTTAATGCGAACTACGAACTTTAATATTCTTCGGATTTACCATTCTATACTTTCTATGATTCATTATTGTAGGAAGATCTGTCTTAAGCAATTGCGTCAACGCAGACCTATTTAACCGTAGTTATTTCCGTACTTTACGATCGATCAGAATAAAGCAAATGGGTGCTTTTAATTTATTGCATTTGCACCCCACCAGCTTGTTTTGGGTAAAAAGAAGAACTGCTGATTGGTTCGGGTATAGATAAAGGTGAATATCAGCGAATATTTTCCATATTATATCAATATAGTTTTATTTACTTTTTTATTTTGTCGTTTTATGAATATTCTTGAAAAACACAAGCAATAGGTATTTATTCAGGAATAACATCGACGGAACTGTTGTAAGGAAATTGAGCGACGAAGATGATTACCCTATTTACCTGATTTTACTGGGTGTCAGGACACTTCTGGACGGTAGTGTATTATTTCTTCATTTAGTTACAATATTATTCTTCTGAAATAACCCGAATTCGTCGATAAAAGGGATGATTGAACATATGCTATTCTGGAAGAATACGAAGGAAGTATTCTTCAAATACTGCAAATATCACTTGCTTGAAAAATCCATAACTTCCACAGAACCCTATCAAACTGGACAAAAATACGATAGAAGTAAATTAAGAGTGATCAAAGTTAATATGTTTTTTCCGGATTTCTGTTTATTTTTATAATATTGATTTTCTTCACAAAACAGATTTAATTGACAAGGCAAGTTATAAAAAATATGTCAATCGAAAATTGACATATATCAGAATTTCTTTGAAATATATGGAAATTGCAGAATCGAAGGGTTCTCTGCGAAAGGGAGGCAATTCCAATTATTTCAAAATGGAGCGTCCTTCTTTTTGCAGCAACCCCTTAAATCAGTTTTCTAACTATCACTGGTTCCGATAAGTCTCCAAATATGAGTAAAAAGGAATTAGTACGCAAAGTATACGTAGGAGTCAATGCCACTACCATCGATTGTTTAATTAATAGACATTGCATTTACTTAGCTCTCCATTCGATCAACAATTGTTCACTCACTTAAGTGTGCAACAGCCAATTGTTAATTCGATTGATAATCTATCCGGAAAAATATTCTATTAGAAATTGTTTGTAAAAAGTATAATAATGCACCTCGTTACTATTTACTTATCCCTGCAACGATTATTATCAAGAATGTATAGAGACTTTGAAGGTACATTTTTCTATGGGAACTTTTATAGTAAAAACCAACAGAGCGACGTGGAAAGGTGTCGTTAATATTACTATTATTTTTTTCTTCCTAATGATACTAAATTGGCTTAGATCTGTCCATTAGATAATTAAATATTACCATTTGCATTTATTATGATCTGTCGAAGAGATAAAAAAGATGAATTTCGGTTCCTCCTTTTTCGCACCAACGCTTACACTCAAAGCGTGTTGTAACACATAGGTATTTACACACACGCCTGTTTCATTCCTTTCCTTTGGATCCCGATGCACACAGTGAAAGCAACTTTATTGCCTGTACGCCCATGCTCACATCTATTCAAACCACATGGGCACCTTAGCACGCTTGGGGACTGACCAATTCGTTTAAACGTTATATTTTCATGTTCGTAAAAAAGTATAAGTTAATGCTTATTACATAATTCCTTTCGTTATCTATTCGGTTAAAAAGATGAAAAGTGCTATGCTTAGAGGCACTTACTATTTGGAACGTGAAATGCAGCATCTTGTTACACCCTTGGATACAATTTTTTTATCATTGTCAAAATTTACAGAATAAAATGTAATATTCGTGTAAAACAGAGAGATGGAATAAGAGCACAATGGATACGGGTATTATCTATTTTATTTGTATTATAAAGCATATTTAAAATTTATTAGTTAGTTTCAAAATAAAGCTAGACCGCAAGTTACGACTTAGACAAAGCAGAACTTTTCTGAAACACAAATTTTGAGAGTTTTAAAAAATTCCTCATTCCTCATGTAGCAAAATTAATAGCATTTGTTACAGTAATTTTCAGAATTCGGATAGATAGACTGAAATAATTGTGTGGTTTCTTTCATTATTGCAAATATATAATAAATATATGTAAAAATAATACAGTGTTCATATTTTTTTTAAATAATACAAATATTCATTTCTTTTTAAACATTGCGGTAACTTGTTTATACTCCAGTAGTAAATTATGTGGACACCATGACTTTACTAAAAATATTTCAGATAATTGCAAAATTATCGAAACATTTTCTAAAGAAACAATTGTAATTCTAAGGGGTAACAGAAAAAAAGAAATATTACACTTATCTCCTTAAACAGCACTTTTCAGATGAGTCTCGTGATTCTTTCTCTTTCTAGCTTCTTCTCTTTCCAACAATTAACTATGTTTTTCCCGATCGTCGTTCATCGAATCCAAGTGATTGGATTTTTTATTTGATATAGAAAGGCGGTGCTGAAATTCCCAAATCGCAGTTACCGCGTTACTCGTATGGACGTTACACACTTAGGGGATGCACATCACGTTCTGTATGCCGGTTTCAGAAAAATGGAGGGAATTAATTCAGCAGGGTTAAACCACATTAGTTATCATTGCGAATGTACTTCTAAATCATGAAATTAGCGGGACAGATAACGATCGGATGTTCTTTAACAGTTGATCGACAAAATTTCTGCTCGAAGGTAAAATGGAGTCTGAAAATTTGAGACGCACTATTTTTTTATAACACCAGCATGTTTGGTAAATTTGGTTTTCTTTGAAACAAAATTATTTGCTGTAGCTTCTTTTCCTTACGGCATATTCATTTTCGTCTTTTCTCCGTGAAAGTATGAAATAATTGTACCCATAATTATGAAAGTGGTCTAAGTCAAGATTTGAAGAAGATGAAATTTTCAGTTATCTCGCATCATTTTATTCTTGGAATACATTTCTTTTTCTTCATTAATCAAGACCAATAAAACTCTAATTTTCAATGTTGCAGAATGTAAAAACATTTTTTATTTTATTTCAAACAAATCCTTCAAATTTATCAACACAACAAAATATGACTTATACCACATTCATAATTATGGGCACAATTATAAAAAGAGTACATAATATTTATACTCATATTATTATTATTATTATTATTTTTTGCTGTTATCGTTGTTACTATAATTATATCATTTTTTATACGCTTTCTGTTCCTTCAACTATATAGTAAATGTATATTTTCACACCGGCAGAGTATTCATACAAAGAAATGATTCTCAAAATGTTGCAAAACAAGCAATTATTAATTTGAGCTTGTGCGACCGGATGATATTATAGCTGATAATTAGTAGTTATGAAAAAGTACCTCTACATATTGGTGGCTTTGTTTCACGATCACCGGATACAAAAAAATATCCCGAAGTAACCAATAACCAAAGCGTACCTTATTTAAGGTATTATAAGGGGCCCTAATTAATACAATGTGGGGGTAGGCGAGATTTTTTTATGAGGCCGCGTGGTTTTATCGCCAATTAAGTTCCGTACCCAGGAGACCAAGAGCAGGACGTAACTGGCTTCAAGAGAGAAGCCTAAAGAAAGAAAGAAAGAGATAAAAGATTGCAGCTAAGGAATGTCTACCTCCGACACCTCGGATGTTCATGAAGGTTTACCAGTGTTGCCAGTATGTATCTCAAACATCCCTCTACTGTTATTGAACTTGATTTTACATGACCTCAACGTTAATGTTATTCAGGTTTAATCATTTTCAATAGTTTTGATAAGTATAGGTTTGCTTCTAATCATTATTTTTATGCATCATCGATTTATTGTTTCGATCTAAAAGTTTTGAAACCTGTAGAGTGCGTCTGTATAGTTAATAATACGTGCATGTGCATATGCATATGCTTATGTATAAGTTAAAGTGCTACATGTAGTTCAAATACGTATCATTACTTGTTACAAGGATGTGTACGGTTTCAGAAAATATTTTTGGATGCATAGGTCCTTTTTTTCCGAAAAAAGGCGAAATTTCAATAAATAAAGATGTGTTAAGGTGCCGTTTACATTTTTCGTGTTATTAACCCTGAACAGTCAATATGGTTTTTAGCACCCGTAACAGTCTTTGGCGTCCTGTGATGTATTCAGCTATTTGAAGTATAGCAACAATTCTCTAACAAATTCGTGGCACTAGTTGTTTTAGGTATCTACTAGGAGATTCAAAAGGTTTTTGGAAAAAAAAATCATTTTCTTTTGAATTTTTTCTCATAAATTTGTAGCAAAGTCATTAATAAATTCAATTTTTTTCAAAACCCCACAATAACTATTAGGGGTTAATTTTTTACCTTGCATTGAAATAAAGAAGGTAGCGATTCCACATGTAAATTGTAGTCTTGCCAATGGAAAAGCAGTTATCGTATATATTTTAAAAAATATCAAAGCAGATACACATATACTGTTTCAAATTATATACAGCTGATGCAAATTCTTTTCGCGTGTGAAAAGGCAATTAAGGAGAGGGTTAATCACAATTATTGAAATTAATGTTTGGCACAACACGCTTGTGAATACGTATACGAATTTCGTAATTACGTAATTATGGCAAAGGAATGATATTCTTTCATTTAAATTCGAGTCTCAGTTGGAAGTTCACTTGCATGCGAATTCTGGTTACTGATGAAAACGGTAACGAAATCAACACCAGTCGTAAATCTAAGTAACACCACGGTACAAAAAAATATCATGCGCAGTTTTGATATTCCATAATTTCTATATTTCATACTATTCCCCATGCGTGTGACTCGATGTTTAGATTTTCAAAGCGAAACTAATTTTGAGGCAAAGGTATGCAAAAAGAAAATTTGCATAACTTCTCTCTTGCAAATACGACAGACGACGCGGACTGCACTCACGACTGAATTTTTCGTTGCGAGGATGTCATTTGTAGGAAATTTTGTTAAATGAATTTTATTTACACCTATTACAGGTGCACTTATATAAAAACTGTGATGTGCAATACGTGTCCACAACTGAAGTTTATTATTTTAAATTATTATTATTAACAAACGGATAATATTCGCGTATTTAAATTACAACAATTTGCAGGAAGGATAATTTTCCCGTACCTAAAATTGCCTACGAGAGTAAAGTTCCGGGAATATTTGAACTCGGCCTCGCTATTCAAAATTTAAATAATAAATACTTGGAAAAATTTCACGTAGACAATCCCAAAGAAAGGGGTCCGCTATTTCAATATTCTTCAAATAGGATTCGCTTATTAAGGTTAGTATGCTTATTTCAAGTCAATAGCAATAACAGCATCTTATAGATGAATTCTTTTAAGACAATGGACACACATCAGGAAACATAATGTTTCACGTACCTTTTCTATGAATTTCACTTTGATAATTTTCTATACGTACGTTCTGCACCCTAATCGCTGAAGGTAGAGATGATCATGGAATTGATTTCCTTCTCATCTGAATATAATTTTCCTCGGAGGATCGTACACGGTGGATATAATGACGGAGTAATGCCGTAACACCTTGGAGGCATCGATACTTGTGTATCGGTTGTATTGTGAAGATCTCTCTACCTTTAGCAATTGCCGTGAACTCTTCTTTTATACGGCATATTCGTGTGCACGCGTTTGTTCGAGCGTGATATGTTTAGGGCACGCTGTGTTCCTCTCTTACACGTCTCACGAAGGCGTGATTCGTGATGGTCAGTAAAGAAAGACGACCAGCATCGATCAATCGGGAAGAAATCTCAATCATTCCGATGATTGCTCTTGCCGGTTTTCTCTTTTCCGATAATCTCATTGTTGAACTTATGTGCTGTATTGAATCACAATTAGCGTTATGTACCATAAACCGTGCAACAATTTTTTGCCCGATACCGATACTTATACTCTATGGGATCCTGAATATTATAAGGGGTTTGTCCTTGCACGTGATCATGGAAGAAAAATTGTATCCCTTAAATTTGGAATTAATAATCTAAACATAGGAATCACTGAAATTACTAATGTTACTAAATTTACAGTTTTTATGTTATAAAAGGGTACAGTAAAAAATTTCTAGATAATAAAGAAATCAATTACAAGAGAGATCATTATTTTTAATTTAATTTTCAATTTCGTGTTCAGTCCAGAAGGTTGGTCAACTTGAATAATAAAAATGATTAAAAAGAACTGCAAGGTTTTCTTTTTGTCGATATTAAAACGGAGTAACCCAACGCATGGAGAAATATACCGATGCACTGAAATTACTCACTTCCATTTTCTAGAATATGGTTTGAGAGAAATGTCCATCGACACATTAAATTGGTGCATAATTAACGACGGTTTTTAGCGTTTCTTTCCTGCAAAGTAATCGTCGTTAATAAAGCACCAACCTAATATAATAACATATTTTCAAATATTTTCTAATTAATTTTCAAACACGATCTCTTTTTTCTGAATGCTGTTGCTGAAGCCTGCTATAAAACCAGAAACTAAAGGAAAGAGCTCTTTCCAATAACAGTATATTTTCACCTTGCGTAGTTTGCATTTTTTACAATGTTATAAAATAACAATTTTATTGTTCCGATGTCCTAAGTTTTTCCGATAAGTACTGTAAATTGTGTCGCAGCCATTGCACTTTTTCTTTCTTCCCCTTTTCTTCAGCTATATTATTTATAAAGATATAAATACTACAAAGCATTATTAATGATCACAGGTTTTTCAAAACTATTCATATTTTTACTAAAAACGCTTTCGTTACAGACGAATTTGATCAAATAAGTTATAATAGCCGAATGTATCGTTTTCGACTTATAAAACAGTTCATGGCGTTTGCAATGACGGCAACTCATGGAAATGGTAGCATTTATAGTAACTGTACATATAGTGCAGCGAGTGCATGTACTGCCAGATAGACGAGGGGAGAATGCGTTGTTATTGTGGTGTAGATTTAATTTATTGAACAGTTAACGCAATTTGCATTTCTTGCGCATAGGGAATCGAACTGCTTGGTCACATTTGAATTATTTATTAGTAATTATTACCGTCACATAATAATAATAATAATAATAATAATAATAATAATAATAATAATAATAATAATAATAATAATAATAATAATCGTTCCAATATTTCTGGGTATTCCTAATATATTAAAAACAACGTACTTCTGCAGTAACACTCAAGCTTCAAAAATTGAAGTATTTATGCTCGGTCGTTTCAAAAATTTCTTACCCCTCTGCATTGTAAGCTGTTATTTCACGTTTATAACAGATTTGTAGTTCCCAAAGAGAGTACATAATCAGAACTTCATGATCTAAGTGATGCATATTATTGTAAATGTAAACCCTTCGTTTGATGTAAACTGGTTAGTAATTTGTGTTAAGCATCAAGATAATAATAGATGGTAACAATTTTCCTTACGGGAATTTCGGACGGTTCATCGCTTGTACACAACTATGCAAAGTCTAAATATCGTTAATGTAGCTTTTTAAAAGTTCATTTATTTCTGTGTAATCATTTATCTTGACCGTATTTAAAAATGGTGTTAATATTTCAACCATTCAGGCCCGTCATTTAAACGGTTAAAACGTACCAACACTGAACTTCTTCAGGTAGAAGTGAATTATATCCGGTTTCTCTTGTATAATAACTTCTCGGTGTAAGATCTTGATTAAAGAGCGACTATTTGGATGGTACGTTTAATGATTAATCGCTTTAATCAAATTCAGATTTTGATCAGTCATAGAAAACATTTTTTTTTTCAAATGAAGACGAGAACTTAATTCTTTATCACAATTATTGGTGAAGGCCTACGCATGATTAATGATTGGACGTATCAAGCATATTCAATTTTGGAAGGAGGGAGATCGAAGATAACGCTTGATGCAGGGAAACACGGTTATCCGAAGGAGAATGTTTGTTGTTCTCTGTTAGTTTGGTAAAACGAGGTAAAGCGAATTAGATGTTTAGTAAATTGAGAAGTTTTAAAGCAGCGGGTTTGAATTTAAAGAAGAGATAGATATAAGCCAGTGCAGATCGTAACGCCAAAGGCAAATTTGGTGCTGGGGAAGTAGAGGACACATATCTCAAAGAGGAGTGTTAATGGTCAGGTCAAGCTGGCCCTCCTGATTCTGGGCGTCAACGGCACGCGCTTGGGTGGGTCCCGATACGGGCCCACAGTCTTACTCTTTCGATTCTTATCGGATCCGGGACTGCATATAATTATAATTAAAAGTGATCAAGGCGATATGAGTACATTCAAGCCGCATACAGCTCCTCTTCGAAGCACTTACCTATGGTTAAGAGCACATTATGGAGGGAAGAATGGTGGCATAATATCCGCTTGAACTTAAGTTATATTCTTCGACGAAGAGATCGCCGCGGTGCGGAGGTGGAGTCAGTTCGCGGGTATGCTAATTCCGGCCTCGGGCCACCACGCAGCCCTTAATAGCCAGCTGAACCTCTTACCAGCAACTAGTGCTCGTATAGTCGTAGTTATAGACTCGATACGAACAACTATAGAGCTTTGAGTTTCGTTCCTTTTCGGAAACGTCTTCCTTCGGGCTTCCAGTCTATAATTCCTGGGAATTGTTACTCCCGCTAATTTTAGCTTGCTCGAACCTCGAGCTAATAAATGATACAGCTACGATAATTAGGACTTTATACTACGGGCACTAGGACTGATTAAAAAACTTTGTTCTTAAATACATCCGTTAGGTGAAACGATTGTCTTGCATCTTTTTCCAAGCGCAACAAAAGAAGTTGGACCACTTTTCGGATGCACATATCGATTTCGTAGACGTATAGCGGATCGATCATTATTTATCGACTAATTCGTCTCCATTTAGAAAAACATCTGCCGGTCTGGGGCTAACCCCGACATCACCATCACCACCGCTACGTTCATCACCAGCGCCACCATCAACAGCACCAGCACCAGCACCACCACCACCTCCACCTCCAGGGCCTTAGCAGAGTAATTCTTAGAGAATCGCGGCACGGTACAGCCGTCGATTCCTACCTCATAGGCAGATAATCGCCTTTGATTTCTCTCTTCGATTCCTCTCCTCGTCTTCACTCCCCCCACACGGTCCCTCTATCAGAGATCACTCCCTTCTTATATAATTACCTTATTTCCGAATAATTGGCCAATTTATACTCGAGTCCCAGCTGAAAACAATCCGCCTCTCTCTCCCGGTGTGCCCCATAGGGCCCCGTAGAGCGGTTATTTTATGTATATGGGAGTGTGATTAGATCAGACCCCGTGTCGGTGTGTGGGTATGATAATTCTGCCCCGCGGGATCCATGGGGCAGTCTCCACCCACGCACACTGTACCATCTTTCTCGTATCTCCTTTTATTTCCTTTCCTCTTCTTCTCTACTTCTACTTCGAATCTCCTCTTCATGTAATTCCTTTCACGAGATTCCTTTTTCTTCCATTCTTCTTACTACATTGTAATCTTCCACTCATTTTACTTCTTTGCTTTACGACACCGCTAAAGTGCTCTACGTTGTTTACGCGTTCCACGTTTAAATTCGAACGCTTCTGCTAGGAATCAGTAGCGATCCTCAACTCCTTCAACCATTTCCCTTACTTCTTCTTGCAGAATTATTACTTCTTTTCTTTGTCAGCAAAAAATCAAACACATCAGTTTACATCTCGGAGAAACTCTTCGGCTCATGTTAGCTGTTAGTTTTATGATCTTGAAACTGTAAGTACGCACTTCCAAACAATTGATTCTTATCATTCTCCAGCTACTACCGAATACTCTTTTTCGAAACAGAAGTTGCCAGTATGATACAACACGCGCGTATACAGTACACGGTGACTGCTATTCGTATGTGCGTAAAATATATTCCCTGCGAAATTTAATGCAAAAATAGTATATCGTTATTTAAAAAATGGCTATGAAGTTTACCCATTACCTTTTACCGAATAATACAATTCCATATAACCTAATTTTCGCGATCTGCAATTTAAACTTTGCTATACTGTTTGGCTATAATACTAGTCTACAGCTCAGCACATGTCATTTCGTAGATGTTTTTAGTTACGTAGTTAGAAACTAGTTTATTGTACTTCTCTCTGTAATAACAGCAAAATGTAGTCTCCCGAGATACGAACTATATCACATAGTAGTCAAACAGTAGACGTAAAGTACGTCATTTTACGGTAATACAATCTGTAAATTATAAGCACCAGTAAGCAACATCGTTAATTTCATCGCAAAGTGGATTAGTGTCGCACGTACATTAAAATCCGGAATTGAAATTTTTGTATCGATAACTACGTTTTTACTACACATTTTTGCATAATCTTTCGTTCATTGAATAACGTCAAAAAAAGTGATTATAATTGAGTTAATTATGCTTCTACTAAAAAAAGAAAAATAAGGAAGAACTTCAATACATATTTCTGTAGATTAATAACGGTACTTTGTTGTTAAAGGAGTTCCATTATTGCGTTTAGATTAATATCGAGAAGTCTTAATTTTTTTATGACAGGACTGGGCACTATAGTGGCTACCCACAAACTTGGCGACTCTGCGCAAGATGTACATTCAATGCATAGATGAATTTTTTGTAAAAAAGAAATTTGATTGTAAGGGGAAAATCAACTTTCAAAAGGTTATGCATCGAGTTGGACGTAATAATTAGAGTAACTCTGCGCTGTTTACTTAATAATAATTTGGATAGCAAGAATTTTCAACGCACATGGCATATATTCCATGTAGTGTGCATTTGCATACGTTGGCAGTAAGAGACTTGCAATTAGAAATACGATTTTATCATTAGCAGTAAATTCGTGAAATCTGGGTTTTCGAAAGTTGCATTTATGACCAGGCAGTAGAATTTATGTTTCTACAAGTATGTGTGAGTGACGTATACGCGTGAAACAAAGTATGAGATTCGCCAATAGCTTCGACGAAAGCTCAATCTCCAATTAACCCTGAAACGGTACCATCTAAAAAAATCGTGTTAATTTTTCTTCCCAGTCTTCCAATTTTTTAAAAATATAAATTACATATTGACTCATTCGGTGAAGTAAGTCATTAAAAATATTCCAATCAATGATATAAAGTATTAAAAAAAGAAAAACATATTTCCAAAACTAAATGCGCACTGTATAAGAATTCTGATAATGGAAGCATAACGATATATGCGCATTATTAAAGTAATATAAATAATGTAATAATATTTCTGATATTACCATCTACAAGCTGAAAGTGATCAATGTGTCACTCCAGAGTTAGGGTCTTTAACAATAGGTGGTAGACCAGTTCTTTGTGTTCATGCAAATGTAAGCTCGGTTTATACTTGGAAAACTTTATGAAATATAAACGTTCACTGTGTTACTTAAACAAAAAAGTAGGGGAAACGGTTTAGTAGTTGCATAAATTTAACGGAATTCTTTATTATCTTTCTTATAAGACATTTAAAAATTTCCGAACATGCCAGTGTGTGTGACAAACACAAAGGAAGACACAGGACCGTTATTAAATGAGAAACGAGTAACATCCTTATCAAAATTTGTCAGTATTATTTTCTAACGTTCCAATTAATTAAATTATCTGATATCTCCAAAAAAAGATCTTTAATTATTTATTTAATTTCTGGCGTCTGTCACTTTAAACCTTTGCAACTATAAAATAATAAAATTACTATGAAACAATTTCTTTATAGTTGGTTTTTCTTTGTTATTCAATAAAAATAAAAATTACTTATTATTACGCTTTATTTTTCAATTATTTCACTTTTATAATAATTTACTATTTTTCTGTTACTCAAGGCTTTGCAGTCGGAGTACTCCTTCCAGGAAGACTTGTTTGGTAGAAACTCTAAGTGAACAAGAGTTGGAACATCCTGCTCAGACTCTGAACGGAAAATTCGGATTATAGAGGGTTATGCAAGACTATAATCATGACTGCTACAACAATTAGACGATTCTACCCGATTTAATAATCACATTTACGATTATCTGGAAAGTAGTAAGCCTTTTAGTTGATTTCAGTGTTCACGGTTATTCCGTGCCAAAAAATGAAAATGTCTTAACAAATTCGCAAACCACACGTGAGTATGAAAATCATAGAATTATAAAGCTTGTGTACTTGTTTTGATTTCATAATGAAGGCATTGGTACGATTTACTAGTAAAATAATGCTTGGATGCGTGTGTTTTATCATCATTTAAATAACTTATGTGAATTCAAGCTGTGCGTACATATGCTTAGCAAAGAGCGTTCGTATTGAAATTGCTGCAAGGCAACCTATCTTGGTGCATTCCTAGTGAATACATATTCGTTCTTTACCGTCTGAGAGCACATTGCGACCGCACATGAGTTTCATATAAATGCACAAAGCCGACGAATGCCGTGAGAGTACCAATAACTAAACATTATTAAGCAGTTAAACTTTCTACTTCAACGAAATTTTTCACATTTCATTCGAAAAGACGTATGGGAAGAAACCGGATTAGTAATCATTCTCAGTAAACTTAACGAGTTGATGGTAATTCTACTCCAAGGTGGTATGAAGTTGATGGATATCAGTAAAATTGTAATAAGATCACTCGTAACCGTGTCAAGTAAGTAAAAAGTAATTATAGGATCATCTCGACGCATCTTCCGAAAGTTAGGAGCTAATTTTATATTTTTTGACATACAGAAAAACAAAAGCTGCAGTAGCCTACGCTTATCGCCAGCACCATAGGCGAATCCAAATTTTTAAAAGTTAATATCTGTAAAATCTTTCAAGTTTTCAGTTTCGGGTAGGTACTTTCTTGAAATTGCAATTTTCTTAATATTACGTTATAAAAAAAACCTTCGAATGGAGAGAAAAAAATAAAGATCTTTATGTCTACCGTAGTAATTGATTTCCTTCAGACCCTAATGCGTTAAATGCTTAGAAAAAGTTATACCTGATGTGTGTTACAAAATATATTGGTGTAAAAAATCGCGTTACTTCTACTTTGTGTCCAAAAATGCCAGGATTTTTGAATGACGGAATATCAGGAGCGTTACCGCGCCACTTGGCAGTTTTCAAATTTGGAAACAGCAAAAACCAATGGCACTTAAACGGTTAATGAGACGTTCTCCTTTGGAAATTGGAAAAGTAGTGGTATATGTTTTTCGAGAGAAAAAACACTCGTGTACCATTTTTTCCCCAATTTCAGAAGCTTCAATTGAAATTCACCATTCCGCGGATTGCTGGGATTCAAACTTCTGTATAAAGGATACATCCAAGTGTGTGCACCGTGGGATCTCACGTTATACATTCAGTGAGACTGCTGATGTTGCGAGAGGGGATGGAGAAAGATAAAGGCAAAGAAGAGAAGAGAGTAAACGGACCGATCGAAGAAGAGCGGAGCGCTCGAGTGTAGCAATTAACTCGATGCTTACGACGATAATTAGCGAAGGATCGAATGAGGCAGCTGGCCGGCGAGGAATCGGGCTTACCCGCATTTACCTACATAATTATCGTTATGATGATTATGACTTTACTCTTTACTGGTGCAACGGAATCTTACTCTTCATAAGCCTTCAACTATGTATCGTATGAATCTTCGCGAATTATACAATGAGAAAATACCTTGTTGATTAATAATCCCCGTTAGATAAAAATATATAATTAGCAGCAAACTGTTTTTACATGGTTCCTTTGTAACCAAAGCGCATGCGAGCCACGGTTTCGCTTTGAGAATGATTTGCGATATGCGAAGCTAATGGTTTTCATGGGTGTGCAATTAATTTTTTATCACGTGAAATCGAAGGAAAGAAAAATGGCGTACTCTCGTTCACCGTTAGCACAGGTACGCAGTAAACCGGAAAAGAGCGTTTGCCCGAGTCTTGTAATCGGTCGCTGTATCGTTAAGCTCGGAACTTACGTTGGGTGAAAGTTCGCTTAATTCGATTAGAATCAGCCTTGAGGCTGATGCGAATATGATTTAACCATCGACTATCTCTCTTCGCACTTTTCACATTTTCTCAAGTTCTTCTGCAAATAGCGATTTATTGCGGTTAATCAAACGAATGTTTCTCATTTCACGAAGCGGTCTTGTATAATTCATGGCGAGGAATGATTAGTCTCTTTGATCCTCGGAGGCGAAGTAACTTTTAGAGCGGGGTGCCATATTCGGTGCATAAGATGTCTTAATGCAGGCATAAACATTCAACGGTGTCGGCATTGCTCGCGTAGAATAGCATCTTATAATGGGAGATATAGAGGTTCCGCGATGACGAAGGAGGCACAGCGTGGTTTATCGGATCGATGTGTGTACCCCCGCCTTTGGAGTCACCCACATCCTACTTCCCCCTTTTCCCTTATTCCACCGCCCCTGGGGGTAGTTATACAAATTTCCAAGAGTGTCTGCTACCCCTCTGCGCTCCTCCAGCCCCGTTTGGTTCTCTACCTCGGAGGCAACCCCCTTTACCAGGGGTACCTCTCGGCTCTCGCGAGCCTTGAGTTTCCATGGTAACGTGGGGGCGGGTCTTTGCATATTATATTCTCTGTGTGACAAGTCGCCTCGTTATGTGTGTTGCGTTTAAGTGAACTTCTATGTATGTGTGATGGAAGAAAAGGGAGGAATAGGTGTGTTACGGCTTTCCAGGGGATGCAAAGGAATCGGGTAGTGGAAGCAGATGAGGAATTGTCACCTACGATGCTAGTAGAAAGTAGAGAAAAGGAATGAGAAAAAGCAACGCCAACTCTTTGTACTTTGTTGGGTGTTGCAACCACCCTAGGTTTCTCTTTTTCCTCGCAAGATTTTCTCTCGCCCTCTCTCTCTCTCTCTCTCTCGCTCTCCGTCCCTCTCGCTTTTTCTATCTTTCTCTCCTCCCTTTGCTTTGCTTACTGTCATCCTCACCCACGGCAACGTCGCGTTCAAGGAATTCGTGAATTTCTTGAAATGCATCTACTGTAGCTTCGTGATTATTCCGTGATTTCAGATGTGGATTATGGAATACCAATACTGTCGAGAATAGACTTATTTTACTTCCCAGCGAGAAAAATATATCATAAGAACGTCGATAGAGACGCGAGTTTCCAATTCGGTAACCGTAATTATGGTATGAATAACTGAAGTTACAGCGGTCCTTGCTGGATTCGAATTTATTGCTAACAATGGAATGTACTCAAATGAAGAAAAGTTATTAGTTACGCGTATTCTTCATTGCATCACCAACAGTTTTCGAATGTACATTTTTGCGCAAATAAACAATTTTTTCTATACGCATACAATTAAGTACATAACTTGCATGCATGTTTCAGGAGACTGGATTCTGCATATGCAACCCGCCATACATGGTTAGCATATCACCAGGCTGTAGAAAAAAAGGAGAAAAAGAATCACGTGATCGACACAAAATACTCCGTTTTTAGTAAACGGATGATTTTAATTTTGGAATATGTTATCACTCAGTCTTGCACAAGAGGCTGGCAACCGATTTTTACTCTCTCAAATTAATATCTTTTTAAAAATTTCCTTTATTAATTAACTTATCACCGAGTTTGTAAACAATATGGCAAACGCACGGATGTGTCAAACTAAATATCTTCAAAAAGAATAAAAATATCACTTGAACATGTTCGAACTCACCTAATACCAATGTACCAAACTGAAGGAATTTAATAACACCTTACTTACGATGAAGGAAAAATCCAAAATACGCGAAAAATGTGTCGATCAGATACGATGTGGAGGCGACATTTTTTTTCGTGATAAACAACTTTTGAAAAACGTCATACTTCGTACAAAACGCATTCACAGATGGCTCTGTAAATAATCTTACAGGCAAACAAAATATAGAAAATTTGCATAATTACTCTTACCGCAAACCACCAAACAAATACAGTTGTATTTCATGATTAAGTTGAAAAATCAGTAAAGAACGTATCGTTCATCATTTCCACCTTAATACGATCCACCGATTTCAGAGTACCGGCATTTACTTGGCACAAGAAAAGACTCCCCGATTTGTGATAAAAAAGGAATTAAGTTTCGGCACAATAGAATCATTATACTGCAACCAATCGCTTCTTATCTCTAACTAACCGCGGGAAGAAATATACCCCTTTTTATGCAATTAAAAGGAGTTACCGGTCTCTTCTTGGCTTACTTATGCCCTGTCATCTTCTTGCAAGTAAATACTGCAAAGCAGAACAATATTTCCAGCTATTTTCATTATTATAGACAATTATCTGTATACTATATCTATTAATAACTGTACACGATTTATGAGAAAATTACATTCTTTTTATTATAAAGTAAATTTATATCGTAAAGAAAACAGCACTGAAACTTTGTCACCCTTTCATAATTATTATGCTCTGAAATGTGTGGAGTAAATGATTTAAACCACAAAGGGCACACAGGTGTCAATTAGGATTTGGTATTTTTCATGTCCAGTTTTTTATGAATATAAATAGGATTATTTAATTACAGCAGTCATGTATTTTTTCGTTCTCTCAGAGTTCTCTCAGAATTTGGTCGGAAATATTATACGATTGACTCTTAAATTTGTATTTTGAAAATGAATTTTCAAAATATATAAATTTCGCACGATTCGAAGAAGTCACATAACGATAGTGAGTTAATATTTTAGAGTATTGTGGTTTCATTCTCCTTTGATATTTGCGTGGTTTTGGTGTTGAATTTTCGATAGCCACATTGGACGCCCCCCATTTTGAATTTCAAATTAATATCAGACTCCCATGCAGCAGCCTACGAAATCTTTTATCCTTAAATTTTTGTGAAAATGTGAAAGATAATTTTGTGACACATTTTTGGGCAGGAAAAGCTCTTATTTGTTCGACTACCTAGGGATTAATAGCCACTTTTAGTCGACCATTTATAAAAATAGGTACTATACAAATTGACGTAGCTAAAGCAATTTTTACTGAACCCAAAGAAGAAGTAGTTTTGGTGTCGGCGATCATCTGTGTTAATTGGTACCTTTTCAGAAATCCGTCAAAATATATGCACTTTTATTCGCGTTAGTTAACATAATGATGTTCATAGGTGATTCAATAGAAGGAATTGTAGTAGTGAGCATATTAAATTGCAATTCGCGGTTTCCAAGAAATGAGTCATTTAAGGAGGACTTTTTTCACATCGGTTACGTCGTAATTTCTCTCATTACGTAGAATATTTAACTTAGAATGAAAGTATCGTAGTATTTTACTTTCTCGGCTTCCACAGATGCATTCGACGAGTTATGTAAGAACTCAACATGGCGCATCGCTAGCTAGTTACTTTAGTGACATTCATGTTTTCTAAAGTACCAAGTACTTTCTGACGATGTTACAGGTGCATATATTACATTCCGTTTTCTATTTTAAATAAGATATCAAAGTGTCGTAAATTCTTTGATTGGTGCAGATATTTTATTATCCCAATATCAGTGCAATTTTAGGAATGAAATCTAAATCGAAGCTAATCGGTATGTATCGAAAATTGTAATTTTATCAATTCAAAGCAGGACAGATTTCGAAACAGTATTATAATAACTGCAAATATAAATTTTGGAATATTATTAGCTTCGCGATTTTGTTGCTAGAATCAACATACAGAATAATGACAAGAGGTAATTGGAATGAATGCGAAGGAGAAAAATTTAAAAGACCGATACTGTAAAAAGTAAGAATGTTTCCTTGGACATACAAAACTAAGTATTTTATAAATCTTTCGTAAATTTCGATTAAAAGGAACATGAAAACACTTTCAAAATTTCACGAGGGTTGCTTTATAACATCCGTAACAATATATTAAAAGTCCGTAAGCGTGGATGAAATACGTTAGAGTGCAATAAGCGTAAACTTCACGAGGAAAATTGCGTCATTTCTTCAGTTATGCGAAGCACCATCGTCTCCTCTTACCTCTGCGTTCTTCCTATTTTTGCTTACATCCCTCTAAACGGCAAGCGGGACACCCTGAAAGAAAAAAAAAAATCAGCTTCATAGTCCGCGGGGAACGGACGAGTTTGGGGTGGCAATGACGGTAAGACGAAGAGAGGGAGTCACCCCATTTTTTTTCAACCCCAGAAAACTCGTAGGGTAAGATATTGATTTTTTTATTTTATAATTAGGGGCGCGCACCCCTTGGCTGCCAGAAAAACACGTCACCCAGATTATCAGAAAACACCAGAGTCTACCCTCCCATATATGACACCCCATGCTCTGTCCGTACATATATACTTGTCCTTCAAAAGTAACCAATCGAGGAAAGCCAATTTTTTGTTGGTTCCATATAAGTCTCCCTTTTTTTAACATCTACTTATGTAGCACGGTAGCGTCGCTGTATTGCCGCCATCGATCATCCTTTATTTCGCTGGGACAAAAAAAGAGTAATCGCATTAATTAAAATTTATGTTTGTAGGTTACTCCGAGACATTTACCTGCGTTAATGTTTTATCTTCCCATCAAAGAATTAAACTGCACTTTTTTTTTTCATCAAAGCAACTCGTTTACGTGGTTATCCTTTGAACATACATGCCATTATCAGAAGGTTAAAAACCGCAATAAAGTGAAGTTATTTGAAGCGGCGAAAGTGCCGGCTTTACGATACTATGGTATATCAAAGGGGTGATTGAACAGGCATGAGGGCGTTTTGCGTGACTGAAGAGACACCGCATCGATTTCACGGGTTCTTTCGGGTCTTTTTGTCTCGGAGTTTTCTGCTCTTCGCGACGACACATTCAAATAAGTAACCCCTGGCACCCTCTTACGTCTCACCCATCCTTACCCCCTGCATCCCCTTTGATTCGAGGATGGGTCGCGACGAGATTAAAAGAAGAATCAATAACGCCCCTCAACCCACCACTACCATCGTGCACACTTATTCCACAACCTCAAAGGCCTTTTGCCATATATTGAAATGCTCTAAGAGGACTGCTTCGAATCCCCGACGATCCGCCACCACCTATATGGGTGGTCTAAGGGGGTAGCCACCCACTTCGAGTACTCCTCCGATTCCTCTTGGACAAACACTACGCGATTACTCGCTTCCTCTTCTTTGGCTTTCGCGAGAGGAGGCATTCTCTTCAACCTTTCTATTTCTCCCGTTTCTTTCTTTTTCTTCTTTCCCTTTTCTTCTTCTCGCCACCCTTCCTTACTACCCCGGGGGAATGGCTTTCGAGTCGTCGATTCCTCTTGCATAGCCCCGAGATAAGAAGCGGACTTCTACTACTGATTTTAACCAAAACTTCTTGGGTCGTGTCTTTAACGTGCTTTACATCTAAACACTTCGTATTGTTACAATATCTAAAAGAGCTCCTCTCTCTTTGCACGCTTTTTAGTAGTAATTACTAAAACTTAGTTATCGCGATGAGGAAATCAAGGGTATAAAATTATGCTAATTTGTACTACGCAATTATAATTAGTTCTTGTTGATTATAATTTTGACTCAAGTCCAAAAACTATAACTAGTGAATCGGGGTTCCAACATTAACACTAGAACTACCACACCAGTCATTTTGACTGGTTTGACAATTTTATTTTATTATCCCTACATCATCTTACATTTTTTCTTCGCAATGATGTAATGATTTTTGGAGAGATAGCTAAATGACTAATATAATGAACTTTAATTTTGTTTTATTAATTTAAAATAAAAGTTATTTTTTTAAAAGTAGAGATAGCTACGTCTCAACTGTCGGTAGTTCTAGTGTTAAGCGGATTTTGACTATGAAAATTACTATGGTGTGGTATATTACCCGTCACAACTTCGCGATATCACGGGAAATAACTTTTCGTGCCAAAAATTGTGTTGGACATTTTGTTTTTTCCAAATTATACCAAAATTGAGAATCGAAAAAATAGAAACTGGAATTGCAAACTTTTCCACCTTCTTTTGACAAAACGCCTCTTCTGTATTTATAAAGACCAAACATATGCAATATTCTAGGCATATATATGTCCTGTTACCAGAAATATCTTGAAATCATATAAAAGACTGGGCGCTTCATTTTTCAAATAGTGTCGCCTTATATAGAAGATTTTAACATACGCTTTATGGAATTTTGCTGTATAGAAACCTACGTAAAATACACGTGGGTCAACACCTACCAAAAATATATTAAAGACAAACATACACGCATAACACGAAGTAAGTGAAAGCCCTTCTTGAATTTTTAACCTATCGTAAGGGAGATAAGTTGAAACCACCCTTTGTATACTTACCATCTGTGTCAGTACATTTTATTTTTCTACAACATCACCTTGCTGCGGTATCTGCGTTGCAACACACGGACGAAGCACGGCAGCTTAAAGAGCTCGAGTATCCGGAAATGATTATTTACGAGTCGGAAATTAGTATTTACGATGTCTCACGAAAAGAACAACGTACAGTGTATAAGCTATCTTAAGTATCATAGAAATATTTCCTTATATTCGCGAGAGTTTCCATTTTTTTTAGTTTTACAGTTTCATTAAATCTTGATTTATCTCGAGCCACATGAAATTTCTGAAAAACGTGTAAATTTTTAAAATCTCGGTATTTTAATTACTCGGTGAATGAATAATTTTTGAGTTCTTGGACAAGCATTCGTAGAATATGGAATCTATGCTGTGTAAAAAAGACAGTATTATATTTAATACCGTTTCATTCCTTGTAATTATTTATAAAAATCTTTATCGATTCTTTAATACAGTCATTTTTAATACAAAATTACAAATTTATTATTTTTTTTGAAGATCGTTTCTACATTGTCATTGTCGAAAATTGCGAGAGTCCAATAAACATTCGGAGTAGCTAAAAATTATGTCGCCAATTTCCTTATTAAATTGATGAGGAAGATGAACCAATTTATTAAATTTGGCTTTTTAGATGAGAGAATATTAATTCAGATTGATATCACGGTTAAACTGTTACAATGTAAGGAAGTTTGTATTTTACTTGGATTAAATAGATCTGAACATCCCACTACAGCTGACCCTCCTTTATTCGATTTTGTGTTTCCTTTTTCGGTAATACATACGCCACCCACACTACAGCTCGATTCTTATCACGCAGAACACATTATCTTATGTTTCGCTATTGGTTCAGGTAGGGCAAATTTCGCCGGCTATTAGATTTAGACTTAAAGCTTTTCCGTTTTGGGACAAGAGAAACAATATAAACGTTCACATTGTAAATAAAATTGAAGGATTTTTTTAACCGAGTAAGGAAGTGAGATAGTGATTTTAAGGAAAACCGTTTTTGAATGTGATAAGTACAGATAAATGTAAAATTCTGAATATTGTGTATGTAGTTAAATGTAGAAATTTGAGTACAGTTATTTGAAAGGTGAAATTCCTTAGATGCATCTTACCTTGTCTTTTGAAATAACATGTAATTTTCAACAATTGCTGTACATTTTTGCTTCGACGAACATGATGTAGATAAAAGTGTATGAAGATATAAGAATTTTAAACCTCAGTTTAATGGTTAATAAGGTTTAGAGGTATTCTGTAAAATACACGAAAATTCAAATTTTGAAATTGTCCAATTAGAAAGTTGCTGTACTCAAAACTGTTAAGGTGGAGGACTGAATCCTCTTATGTTCGTGAAATTTTTTATTTTTTGTGCACCATCAGAAAAATTCGTACCTTGGAATGAAATGCTAATTATACTATTCTTACTTGAAAGCTTTTGTTTTGAAAATGGCGATTTGAGACCAAATTCGTTGATTCCGCAAAACCTCTAAGTTTAAAAATGAAAATTATCACGATTTTATTTTTTCTTATGGGATTCACTGATTCGACGTAATTTCCTTAAGAATGCAGGCGAAGAATTGGAATAGAAGGGAAACAAGTTTTTGGAATAAATTATTTTTGAGTATTTTTATGTACTACGTAAATTAAAATCAAAAACATTAACGCTCACGATTAGTCAACCGAATGTGGAAAACCTCCCCTAGGAAATAAGTCGCTCGATTAGGGGTGGCGCGCGAGGTTCGCTAATTGTTAATTGATTTACGTAAAATTATAGAGGCGTGCTAGCGCAAAATTTACAAAAACTTGCAATTTTTATATGAATATTATTAAAAATCACAGGATACAAAAATAAATTGTCTAACTTCCTTTTAACTTAATAAATGAATTTTATTTACAACAAATTGTAAAGTTTCTGTTAGAAAATACATACCGCATTGATTTTACTTGTCGTACTAAAATATTTACAGGGTTTATAATTTCCAGTGAAAACTATTTGTTATAATTTCATGCAAATATGAATAGTGTAACAGCTTAGAAAGTGAAAATGCGGTGATGTAGAAACGACGAATACGTAGAAGCGATAATTATTTGGCAATTAATGATTTCCATGCGTAATTGCCGGTCGTGCCGGTCGGTTATACTAGAAGATTACTGTTTTTTTGCGTGCATACCACCTTGTGAATGCTTTCTGCTAAGTGGAATCTTCATAAAGAAAAGAAGGAACGAAAAAAAAAAATGTTGAAATAAGTTAGATTTTTCCTTTAATGGAGGCAAAATATAAGGCTTTGAGGGTTCTACGCCGTAATACGTAATTCGCCGCATCATTATACCTATGTATGAGTTTACTTTCTTCAAGAAATGACTGTTCTAACAGAAATGAGCTCAAATTGTATCACCTTGAGTATAATAACATAATACGCGTTTCTTTGTTTTCAGTTAATGAATACATACTATCTATTGAAGCAACGGGAGATGATTGCAGAATGGTTATTTCCAACTATTACTACTGTAAATTTCAAGTTTCTCTGCGGAAAAAATCATTTTTCCATGCATTTTGTGCATAATGAGAAATTATTCGGACATTTCAAAGCAACCGGTTTTGGGTCCTATGATAAAAACAATAAAATATAATAAATCAAGATCCTTATTCCTTTATGATAGAAAAAGTTCGTGGGTGGTCATCGTCGCGCGTGAATCGTATCAACTACGGGCATTTTGATTTGAAGAAGTTGCACCAGTTACGTCCTTTTCACGTCAATGGCATCACATGGAACCTTTATAATCTCGGAAGAGGACATTCGTAATGGTTTTCCTATACGAATGGTAAAATTACTTCTTTTTCATATGATTATTTTTAATTATACTTGTATTAATTCTAGAACGTCTCCCTAAAGAACGGAGCGCCGTGCCAAAAGTAGGAACATTAAATGCGCAATCTACAGCATTCGGGACCAACTGTTTCCTCTCAAAAATGCCATTGTCTGAAAAACACTGTTTTTTGAAGTATTATAAAATACCTTGTTGTCACAATAATGCGTTTATAATTTTTCCACGAACGTCTTTTCAATTCAACAATATAGTTAACGTTCTTGTATTCGGTGACTATAGTCACTCGTCGTGTGCGGGTGTCGTTTTATGACGGGTGACTTTGGTCGCTCGTAATAGCGAAGGGGTTAAATAAATTAATAACTTTTTTACGTAACTCGATGCGTTGGCAGAAGAAGTCAATAAGTTATGGGCACATGCATGTTCGTATTTTCGTAACGACTATATTTTCCACATTTGGGTTAATTAATTACACCCAGATATATTCCCGCATTACGTCGACGGCTACAAGTTTACTCGTGGTGCAGCAAATAACACCCACTCATATTTGTTTATTGGGAATTTGCTGAAAGTCCAATCACGGTGCGGCAAGTGACACCAACCTGCGCTGGTTATTGCGAATCCGTGCGACGATGTTACGTTTTAGGAGGGAAATCATAAATGTTGGCATTTCACAAAGAATTCACAATGCAGCCGGACATTATGATGTTGTTTAATAAAAACTTCCCACAAATTTCTTTTCATATCTTGCGTTTGAAACGATTGCAAAAATAACATTGTGTTTCGCATAATAGAACTTTTGCTATATTTCTCTGGCGAAAAAAGAACAAGAATTAGCATAGGTACTGCGGGATTACGCTGCAGATCTATAAAATAGAAGGGAGCTATAGAAAGTAAAAGTTACTAAAGACATCCTATATTTTACTAAGCCTCGTTTCTTCTCCACGAAATGTAAGTCGTGTAAGATAATAAATTGACTTTTAGTTTTCTTTACATTTCCAAATTAAAAATATACTTTATACACCCTTAAATCACAAGGCTAAGCTTTATAAAAATGCTTAAGATCTGAATGAAAATGGTTTCTTGTTATGGTTTAAAAGTTGGACCGTTGAACTTTCAAGTTTCGATTCAAAAGAAAACCGGAATGAGAAGAAAGAGAGGAGGGTCATGGGGATTCCTTTTCTTTTACGTGGATAAAAACGATGCGCTTGGTTTAAAGTTACCTGGTGATATGACTTATGTGCTGGAACGAGTTATTATTTACTTATTAGACGTTCGAACGTGGCGCACCAGGTGGAGGAGGGTCGGGGGGAGAAGGAGTGTGAAAATGAACTAAGGCCAGCCATGGTAGAAATTAAAAACGTGACTCTACCGAGCGGGTAGCGTCATCGCGCGGCTAACGAGAAGATACGACCTCCTGCTAAACGTATATGTATAGATATAAACCCTACCCATATGCTACATTATGTGTTATATCGGGCTAAGGATGTGCGTTTTAAATATAACGGGTGTTAAAAATATATCCTTACTTACTGTTACAAATTGCTACTGATTATTTATCCTTACTCCGTGTTTTATTGTTCCCCTTTGCTCTATTTCCAACCGATGCTGCGTATCTTCTTCGGTTCATTAATAAAAGCTCATAGTAATCGCTCCGTATGTTTTCAGTGGTAACTTGAAAATGTTGTGAAATCCGCGATGTAAGAGACAGCTAAGAAATTGTGCTTGCAACGTGTTTCCCACGTCCCAAGAAGGACATCGAACGCAATTACTGTTAATCCATTTAATTTCTATGATTAGCAATTAGCAGTCACGCGTCTATCGAGTATATTCATGAATGATAAGTCAGAGACGGGGACATCATCGCTTATATTCTAAATTGAGTACTAAATTTCATAATTAGGAGATCACAAGTTCAAATCTCGCTCATTATCATTATTGGTGTTATGAGCCACCGAACTGGTTTCATGTGCTACTCCATCTTTCCTTATCTTCTACTAATCCCTTCGACTCACCGTACTTAATGGAGTTGACATCTCTCGTAATTTAAGACAAATCAATCAATCAATCTAAGTTTGTGTCTGCTTCTTGTCGCCCTTCCAAAATTTTCGAGTAAACAAATTTCAAATGTGAAAAGGTCTGGTGTAACTCCACTCTGGTAACACTTTGGAGATTTTTTTTTACTTGAAAATTATCAATTTCGAGAAAAAATGAAATTCAGTAAAAAATAGCTTAGAAGCCATATATTGGAATTTTAGCAGAATTTTGAAAAATTTATAGAATTTTCCTAGTATCCTTTGAGGCGTTAATGGGTTAATGGAACTCGTTCTTGACTTTTTCACAGAATATTGCTTAATCCTACCTAATTTACCATTAATATTATGGATCCAAATATGAAGATTCGTATGATGCTACCCTAGCTTGCCAGCAAAGGGGTAGCTTTTTGCTGGCAAGCTGGGGTAGTATCATACGAACCTTCATATTTTGATCCAGGATATTAATGGTAAATTCCACCTTGAGTATTATTTTGGTGTCACAAATTATGGTACACGCAATCGTCTTATCTATAAATTTGGTACTTTGAGCACTATCTTTTCCCGTATGATCAACCCTTAGACACACACCGTACGTTTTACAGCTCGGAAGGAATTGTAGACCATCTTAGGGATGTTGTAAGTAATAGGGTCTTTAGGCTACCTATAGAAATATCATATGTTCTTTACCTTTATCATTCGTTTGATCAGATCATCCGTTCGCAACACATTTAGGGACAGTAAAATGGCTCTTTACAAACTTTTGATATCAACTGCAGTAATCTAACATTTTTAAAAGTAAGCACCTTGAAGTAAAAGAAATCATTTCCTTTTTTAAAATGCGAATCTCTGCTTAAACAAATTATAAATCACCCCACGTTTGTGGTTTATTTAATACCGAGGACGTTGCAATAAAAGGCAACACGACAAAAAATTCGGAGAGACACAAGGCTTTTGCCAAGTTACCTTTGCCTTCTTAAGGGGTTAGGCCACTCTAGAGGCCGAAAAAATAGGCCTTTTGGGGATTTTTTTTCAGACAAACTATAAAATAAATCGCAATTTCGAAAAAGGGTGTTTATTATACATATCATCGACTGTATACCCTAATTTTTTTGAAGCGATTATGTTCACAATAGCGGCTGTGCAGCGTTTTTGCGAAGACACCTTCGTTTTTCCAGGCCAAACTGTCGGAAACGCACCGCCTGTAATTTTTTAATTATAATAAGTCAGTTACTTTTTTTCGATTATATATTAGACCAGCCATAAAAGTACATATCACTTTTTCGATATATTGATTTTTGACAAAATGGCGCACTTCTGAAAAAAAATTGCCAAAAAAATCGTCAGAAAATTATTAATAACAAATGAACTATGCAATATTAAAAAAGAGTGATATGTACTTTTATGGGTAACGTAATTTTATAAATATATTTAAAATTTCAAGTTAATCGGTTGAAAATTGTCTGAGTTCTGTTTCCGGCAATTTTGAAAAATGTAGTTTCGAGATAAACGCGTTTGAAGTTTTGAGTAGTAGCTCGCTGCAGACCGGGCGGCTGTGTAATAAAATTCGAAAATCGAGTACTTTGAGATTTGTCCCGGCCATAATCTTTTGGGACACCATTTTTAAGATACCAAGGGACCATTTAAGACCCAAAAAAAATCGATTTTTCGAAAATTCTAGAGTGGCCTAACCCCATTAATATTGCTAATGTTATTTTATTGAAAACGACGGAATGTCGTGAAATATTTACGTAATAAAATCGGAGAATAGCAAAACCCTAGCAAAACCCTAGCAAATATTGTGTGGTGTTTATTTTTTTAGACAAAGTATCTCGAAGTTCGAAGAGCATTGCTGGCGAATAGATTTTCGTAATGGTGTAGCTGTACTCGATGCGATTGAGTGGAAATGGGAAGGATAAGAGGAAAACTGTGTAGATGAATGCATCTCTAAGTCATTCCCTCTTGTCCAAGCAAATCTTACTCCTGCTGCATTCGAGCCATTTTCTTTCGATGTCCTTCGAGAGTCCACCTCTGCAATCTCTCACTGAATGAATGCACTTCGAATTTCTTTTTATCTGCGCTATGAGCTTGCAAATGTCCAATACCTATTGCCACAATCTTATCCAAGACAATTTTGTATTTTATTTAGTTTCCTATTTTGCTAAGGATAAGTGAAACATTTCAAGCGTTCTCGAACAGTAGTAGTACTGGAACTGAATATTCTGCTATCTCTGAAATTGTCCACTTCTAGCAATTTAATGCACAAAAAAAACATTTATTTACCGACCTTTAATTTCAACTGTCTCATACTTGTAACATTTGCACAATTGCGACAATTTCTTCTTCATTATGATGGGACGTTGTAAAAATTGGGAGGCCATGTAATGGAGGAAATAAAAATACTGAAAAATTTCTTACTGTTTCTTAGTTGGTTGATATAAATAATACTTAATTGTTCTTAGTTTTGATAATCAACTTGGTTTTATTATAAATTGTGTAGACGTTTCGATCCGTAGTTGTGGATCCTCTTCAGTACAGCTCGTTGGATTATAGTAGTATTCGAAGTTTGAATCTTCTGATATTATCATTAGAAGAATGAATAATATAATTTTGTGTAATTTTAAATTAATAATAATTTTCGGTTTCATTTATTCAGATGAAAACGGATTATTAAATTAATTTTTGTTATAGTTTGTGTTGTTATATATTATCCCTTAATGTTGTAATCTTAGATTAAACTTCTATTTGTTTTATACGTTGTCATTGGATTGTTTTAATACTATTCGATTTATAGCCTTTCGATGGATCTGGTATTAGTATTTAAGGTGAGCTGAAAAATATTTTTCATTTTGTAGCGTTAAGTAACAATATGTTACCTGCTGTGCATCGCAACGTTAAAGGGTTCTGTAACATTTACGAAATCGTTCGTATTGTTGTATAATAATGATAGTTGATACCATTCTACTATCGGAGAATAAATGTTCGTACAAGCTGTCACAGAATAACGATGCGCGTAGTTACGAGTTTCTCAAAAATTGGCATCATTATCGCGCGTGTTATGTTGACATCATTATTGCTTGTAAGTTAACATTGACGGTACACACAAAGTTCTTGTAATATCAGTAAAATAACATTGTTAACTTTTTCTTCCATAATATGACGCTATTAAAAATAACACGCTTCGTTCATTTTTATCATTTTGTTTCGATATGAAAATATATATTATTTGTTGAGTGCATGCATGCAAAAATTTCTGTGTGAAATCCGGTCTATGAAAAATAAAACCCCGTATGTATATTTAGAAAAATGAAATGCTGCGATACTTGCAACTGACGTTTCTGTAACACTTCCATACATAGAAATATCATCAACATTTCCATACAGTACGAATTTATCTTGCAGTGCTTAAGAAACGGCAAAACTTTTATTCTCCAGTACATCAAGATGCAACATGAGAAGATACATTTGAATAGATCCACGGGAAGTACGATATGCTTGCAGCAATGGACAGAATGAGCTCACAATAGCAATAGTTTACGAGCTTTTGTAGTTGCGGCAATGAACTTACAAGTTCCAAAAGCCACGCAGTATGTTGGTATCTAAGGTCTTATAGGAAACAGCCATGATATTTATGATCATAGATATCCGATTGTCTGAGCTTACCACCTTTATGCGACAACAAATTCCATGATTAGTGCAGCATTAAACCACGACGTTTCATATGCACGTGGCAAATAAACCAATTTGGAACTTCATTAATGACTCTTTGCTCCATTGAGGGACATCTTATCATGTACATTCACTATACTGCTCGTTTCGAGATTGTGGTATATTATATTTTATATACGGTTTATCTACTCTATGGTGTATATCTTTTCAATAGAAATAGTATTTTATTTCAAAAAGTACAATGACCCAATCTGGATCACACTTTTTTTAATTATTAAATATTTGTAAGTACCGCGGAGTAGGTATTACAAATTGTAAATATTGCAGCAATTGGTGATACGTAAATATGGAACTGGATCACTAGAAAAAAAAAGGTTGAAACTAAAGAACTTTTGGTTTCTAGCGAATATACACGACGAATATTAGCTCGAACAATGGGTTTTGATTTATTGCATTGGTTCCTACTGATGGTTCTTAAATAGACAGGCCTGTAATATACGTACATTAAAATAATATTGTTTTATGAATATCAAATTTCCATTGGAGAGTTCAATTTTGAATAGTCGAAGTCAAAATAAAAATAATAAACTTTCCAAGAACTCACCTTGATCCAAAGTGTCGTAATTCCGCATAAGGTTCCACATAGGTCGAGATGTTAGCATACAAAGCGACGCTACATACGTGGGGGTTGCGAGGAAAGAGAGAAATGCTGTGCGAGGGTAGCGAAGGATCCAAAAGGGGGTATGAGAGCTCCAAAGGTTCTGGATGCCAGTGTGGCTGGCGTATATTTTACGTGCTGCCTTTATTTCGATACGACCGGGGTTTCGATCCCCGTCCAAACCTAATTTGCGTTCCATCTCGCGAGCAAACACTCAGACGACGCGGTTCTTCGACATCTACTACTACCACCCCTGTCCTCCACCTCCAAAGAACCCCACCCCCAAGTGATATATCGTGCTTCGAAAGTATCTTTATATATGGTCTAGAATTTCCAGGAGAATGTATGCTACTGAAAGAAAAAGGATCCGTTTCTTCCTAATGGATTCCCCTAGTGAACAGCTAGTCGATTTATATCTTTTCGAATATATACAGAAGGAATTAAAATTATTCTACTGGACTTTCTCTCAATTGACAAACCGAGGAGATCATTTTTCTTATGCGGGGTGAGTTGTGTGCGTGTGTACATAATTCGCACCTACCCATCTACGCGAACTACGACGTGTGAACTGGCTGAGAGAATTTTCTGAATAAAAATGGGATTATTGATTTTCTATCTACAGTCTCTCTTTCAAAAATATTTAATACACAACAAAGACAATTAATTTTAATTAATTCGCGAGTATCCTTTTACATTTACTAGTTACAAGTATGTTATTTATATAAAATATTGCATTTCAAAAAAGTATGTTATAATAATTACAGCTGAGCAGCTTCCAGCCCAACATACTACAAGAGCAAGAAGCAAAATATCGAATGACATATTTTTGAAGTATAAATATGAATGTAATAGTATTTACAAGTGTTATAACTTACAATAGCAAGTAGAGGCACCCCGAGATAAGTCTCAGTAAATTCTGCTAAGGAGACAGCATTTAATTTCAAGTGAGCTCGACAATTTTCACTTAAGAAATAAATGTTTTAAATAAACTAGAGATTGTAGTGATTGATTTTGAATTTTAACTTGTTAAAAAGATCTAATATTTCTATACACAATGCGACGTGAATAAATCTTTTCAATCTTTTACTATTTTGCATTTCTTACTAAATAAATAAATTTATCCAGATGTCTGCAAGATATTTAAACTCCAAAGGTAACAATGGAGCACTCATTGTCAGTGATTGTTACGAAGGAAATATTTTGCTACTTCTCGGGTTTATATAGAGAGACGATTATATGTGGAAAAAGTAGAACATATTATTTCATTTAGACGCCAAAGTCCGCGATCTAACTCGTAGCTAGCAACTTCAAGCCACCGCATTTCCGATTTTGACAAAATAAATATCGAGTAAATTTGTAATAACTTTTAATTACCAACTGATTTACTCTTGAAAAATAAAAAAGCTTAAAATATGTTCGTCAACTAGGAAGGCTGAGAGTCAGTAATTTACTTATGACCTAAGTTCAATTTGGCAATAAAGATAATTAGAAGTGTTAGCCAATGATTCTTAAAAGAAAAAAATCAAAGCAGATTATTCTTAGCAGTGCTTTAAATGAAGAGATGTGTTTTTGTATCTTAATTAAGCTCTTTTATAAATGACATCACCGATTATATTACATGTCTGCAGTTAAATTGCTATATTTAAGCGCAATAAAATCTCTATACCGATCTGCTATATTAATTCGTTATCTGCGTTTAATTCTTGTTTGAACAGCTCAAACTCTATGGAACGATTGTATCTTGTACTTCGTACGATCGCTAACTCATATTACCATTTAAAAAAATCGATACATAAGTCGAAAGGAATCATTCCAAACTATGAGATACCTTAAACAATTATGACGTAATAATTTGAAAATAGTGAATTTTTTCTATTCATTAAGTAGTACTACGTTTTCCCTTTTTCTCAATAGACTTTTGTTTTAGCGTTCCAAATTACATTTACCATTACTTTAAAATTTTGTAGCTACACTAAAGTGTGGTTTATGTATTTAATCTCCAGAATTATCATTTGATTGGAATTGACTCGAAATCGATTTGTGAAGTAACTATATAGGACCAAAATAGTTGTCACTTAATAATAATTGTTTGTATTTTTTCATGCTTAATTTTTGTATGTTTCACTTGTCATTAGAACTTTATTGTTAATTTATAGAAATTAGTCATTTTGTTAAGTCTGGAATTGCTTCTGCTATAATCCAACGAAAATAGTAAATATTGGTTATCTCTTTTCTAGCAAATTTTCTGAACTTACTGCGTTAATGGAATTTATTATTGTTAATTTTCTGACTTGCAATCTAAAAGAAACCTGAAATTGGTTCCCTTAGGTATGGAAATACAATTTGGACAAATGCAAGAAGAATCGATTTTCATGTATTAAGTCAGCTATATCCAGGTTTTATATTGATGATCTTGGTAGTTATTGATAAGACAAAAATTGATTAATTGCAGCCACATTTAGGAAATTTGTGTTGACATTTCTTTAGCCGGAATCATTCTTGCATGTTCGGAATAGTATGTGAAAGATTATACTTACTGGAGGTCGATCTTTGTTGCCTCCTTCGTTGTTTCTTGTATTCAAAAGCAAAGAAAAACATTGAACAGAAACAAAAATAAATCTTACAATTAACAAGAAAGGGATGCGAGGTGGAATAAAAAGTCAAAGTTTCATTTTCTGATAAACTAGCGTTTAATAGAATACGTCGAGGTTTAGTACAGTTTAGTTTCTTTTGTTGAGTTTCAGAAAAATCAGACGAGCTTGCGATACGGTGTATACAAGGATCAGGGGAGAGATTGTAGGTCTTTGGGTAAAAAAACAATAACTATACAAATTCAGTTTGTAAAACATGACTTCCTGACATTCTTATTGTATATCGATTTCCCAAAAGATAATAACTCTATTAAAATGACATCATGATGTTACACGTAAACCCTAAATGCAACATATCATACCTATATTACTAGAATCAGTGTAACTTGCAAAGAAAATTAACAGATTTATTCTATTGTATATATTATCTAATCAATATTCTGTTCGCATGTTATTGATTAAAATTTGTAATACAATGAAATAATAGGATTCTCTTGATAGACAGATATTCATGTTATCACGCGACATTGATTCTTCCGGGGTTTGCACGTCTCTATGCAAATTGCTTTACGAACTAATATTCGTTCCCCGGAAATGGAACATTCCCCGGAAATAAATTCGATGTAGTCACATGACATTTGTTAACGTGCATATCATACATTTTCATACGCGAAAACCTTAGGAACATTTTATTTTTGAAGTCGTGGTAAAATCAATTTAATAGATATTTTTATCTTTTAGAAAATCCACGTAGCTATCTTTTTTTATTCTTCTTGCTGTGCAAGTACTCTCATTCACACTCGCAGAGTGCCTTTGGTTTTGGAAAACTCATCGAAATGAACTTGAATGTAACCTTCAATAAGTTTGTAATTCGATTCGTGAAAAATAAATGGATGTTATGAATTATTTCTTCGTAAAGCAAATGTACCTGTACTTTGATATGTTACCGTTTGGACTACAGTATAAAAGTCTTAAAAAAGGAATCATCATTTGCATTATTAATTAGAGTACTTGAAATAAGCAGGTGGATACATTCGAAAATGTTTCGTTGCGTTTTCCAAAACGAAATATATGTATGTATTACGAAAAATTGCAACGACGGGTCTATAGACCCGTTTACAAAAATGTTAGCATATACAGTTAAATTTAAAGTCTCAACGTTATACATTTCATGTTAAACGTAAGAAAGGAAATGAAGAATAAAAACGTTGTATGGCACATTAAGATGTGGATTAAAAAGTAATACCAGCGTTACTATGTGTGTTACTAAAAATGTCTGAAAAATTTGTACGTGACTGTGGGTGATTTGCTGTAAGGAACAAAAGGACTTGAAGGATTGATAAGGTTTGTAGGTTGAGATTGTATTTGTTTGTTTGTTGCAAAGCCTTCTAGACTAACAGGAACAAACAAGTTAATCTAGCAGGCCTTGGCCGTGGACGACGCGTTAGGAACCAAGTGTTTTCTGTTTCATCTGTACCATCTTATTACCTTTTTTTTTCTCATTTTTATTCCTTAACATAAGTGTCCCTATGTGTTTAAAATCATCGATTTCTTTGCAAGTCGCGGATCGACGGATGTCGTTTGTTTCTATTTAAAAAAGGATAAAAGTCCTGTGATCAACTCGCAGTTGCTCAATGTATTGATTCGCGTGGGAATGGAAAATGAGAGTTCATTAAATTCCTTTATTTCTCTATTTTCGTGAAATCCGATTAGACTCGAAGAGTGTGGTATCTCGTGTCTCTTCTTTCATTCCTGCTTTCGATTTGTCTCATTATCGTAAGGTACAACGGGGCTTGAACGTGTAACATTGCGTTGTTGCGCGCAACTTGCATCCAGTATGATCGAAATACGACATCGGTCTCGCTTTAGTACCAAGAAGTCTTTATTTATATTACAAAAAATGTATACAAACTATATTCAGAAACAATATCATCGTGTCTATGGTTCGCAACGTCCCCAGTGCTTCTGAGTATAGCCGATAAAGAAGACTCATTTTCATAAGACAAGAATCAAACGAAGGAAAGAATCATGATACCCATGTCGCTTTTCTAGCATAATTTTCCAACGTAAAATATAGCTCAATTCGTAAACAATATCACGCGCACGCATTTTCCTCTTTCTTTTCCTCAATGTGTAAATGTGTCTCTTTGTATACAGTGTGTTTTTAGTGTAAGTTTTCTTAACGTGTACTTTTTTTTTTTTTAATGGGAGGGGATGATGAGAACATTTGCAGTGTCATCGACTACAGCTAGTCATATCATTATGTATATTATATAATATATATATATATATCCAATAATATATATATAATATCATCGTATCATTTATCATCAATCTTCTTCATCGTCATCATTATCATTATATTTAATGGTATAATTAATTACTTGCTTAGATATGAAACCTAGTAGGAACATGATTGCACCAACCCAAGGTTCTCACCCACGTAAAATTGTCATCTGTTCGCTTCGTACGTTTGGTACTTGCTGCCTTTCATAAAAAATTCATCGCGACTTTTCATATTGAGAAGAAAATACAAAAATTTGACATTGCTGCGTTTATGTATAGGTATACGTATTGTTACAGAAGTCCAGGTACAAAGTGTTATGTTCCTTTTATTAATAGGTGTACTATAAAATCTATATACATATGCGAACGAAGACTAACATTGTCTTCGAACGCACACATAACGCATGTTTGTACATGAACGTAATGCAATGTTTTTTTTCGAAACGTGTTGTTCTGTGTATGTTGCAAGTATTATATTAATTTCATGTATTTCAATTGCATGTATATGTTGAATTGTATATAAACAGTAACAATTCCTTCGATGCATCTGTGTGAGTTACAAAAAAAAGGGGCAACAGAGCCATCGAAGAGGATATCTCCCGGTTTTTTTTTTATTCTTTCCTTCTCACATGTAATTATCCAACATATTTCCTTTTTCCGTTGTTGTAAGAATTCGGGAAGAAACAGGATGGCAATTTTACAGGGGTTGTTTTCCCTTGGAATTAGCGTTTTGGGTACCTCGCGCATTTAGTCGACACTTAACTCACACGAGGTCCCATAGTGAGTACATATAAGATATACACATGGCAATCTCTCACAAGAATTAGTCACTATCATCAATTAGTAGTTCGTTATTCACTTCGCAGCACCTCCTTTCCTCTTTGCAATAATTAATTAATAGTCAATCAAATTCACCATAATTTGTCCCTCAAAAACTCACAATTTAATCGCCGCGACAATAATCGTTGCTAATATGTAATACAATAACCGATGATGAACATAATAATAATAATAATAATAATAATAATGGTAATAGTAATAAGAATAATAATAATAATAATAGTAATAATAATAATAGCAGCAGCAATAATAATAATAGTAATAATATAAAATATAATGACAATATAATAAAAAACCGTTGTACATTAAAATTGCATCGCTCATTGTCAAAAGACAGAAAAATTCATTGAATATACGTATACCACTCTCGTTTATGGGAACGGAAATTGGGTAAAGAGCGATTGATTTATATTTCCACTTGTCTTGTCTCCCAAAAAATTTGTCTCTCTTTTGACATAACGAAAGTCCTTATAATAATTATACAATAATAATAAAAATCATCATATGTGTGACTACCAATGATCAATTACAAATAGAAAGTTCAATAATAAATATCGTTCTAGTCACACATTGAAACTCAACGATTTATGGTTTACATATAAAAAATTAATAGAAAAAACATTGCTTCTTTGAACATGATCTCTCTTTTTATACTTTTTATTTCATATTCCCTCTCTGATTCCTCATCCATTCATATTTTTCGCTTTCGTGTCACTCCGTGCTCCTTCATGTTCTTTCGTACCGTTTTCCAAAAAAGATTATAATATTTTTATAGTCTTTAATTTCGTTCTGCGCATTCTAATTAATTTCCCTAAATTACGCGAAACCGAGAGAGAAAGAAATAAACAGATAAAAAGAAAGGATGAAAAACGAAAAGCAGAAGAGACGAAAAGGAATGACTATACGACTAATATACACCGTGAGTTTCGGAGAACGGAGTGGCAGTGCGCGATTGCACAATTACAACACAGTTAATAAGGTTTTTTTTACTTTTCATTACATATTAAAATTTTCTCTTAAATTCGCCTTTTAAAATCTGCACACGTCATTATCACTCATTCATTGTTGATTTAGGAACAGCTAGTAGCGAGGTTCGGTTTACTCTATCACGCAATCTCCCATTTCTTCGAAAAAAAAAAATTCAAACTCAAAACGCAAAAATTCCGTCGTCGGCGTACACGCGTACGTACGTAAATATGTCGCGAATTCTCCATTACTTTTAATATATCCTTTATTTTCTAAAAATTCAAAATAAAGTCACATCCTCCATGTGTATTACTTATAACAATCTATATACACACACGTCATCATCGTGTGTATATAGACCTCTGCTCAGCCTTTTCTTTAACCCATTATATTCGTGTATAAAGTGTATGTGAATAAATCGAATAATAAAAAAGAATAGAAAGATTATATCTCCATATTTTTTCTCTTTTTCCCATTTCAATATACTAATGACAATATAACGGACAATGATTGCAATAAGTAATCACAAATGACCGCAAGTACTAATCACTAAAAAAATTATATTCGCATTCCGCGCTTAATTAGTTTGTTTTCATTTTGTTGTCATTTTAATTAATTTCTTTTCATCAGTCGGCTTAGTTATTTTGTTTTGCGATTAATTGCCCTTTTTTGCGAGGTATACGTTACATAAATATAATAATATATATCTTTATACACAGTCGATGTAAAAGTGTTTTAGTGAAATTTTTCTTCTCTCTCATTTTTCATAGCTATTCAAACTTTTTTGTATTTTAGTTTCGTTCATTAAATTGGCAACGTTTGATAATATTTATTACGAACACGTTACCCACCGTTCTTTTAATTAATGATATATGAAAATTACGACATAATTTTTTTCTTTCTGTTTCACCCCTTCTCAAATATCCATAATTCAAATGTAATGAATATGATAAATTCGCGTCATAGAAAAAGCATTTCTGCGAGAGGAACATTTTTTTGCAATTAGCTGTACTTTTAATTATTTTTACTTCTTTTTGCTTCTTTCAATTTTTCAATTCTTATTTATTTATACCGAAAAAAACGTCTGTTTTATATATATATACATATATACATACATACATACATACATTACATACATACATATATATATACATATACATATGTTATTTACGCAATGTAATTCGCGGCGTTGTTATTTTTTTTTTATAGCGCATTGACCGAATTTCTAGCGCGCACGTACGCATATACGAGCGTCACTTCCGGATAAATATAAACCGTCACTTTCCTCAATTTCTTCGTTTTTTTTTTCATCTCTAATACATTACAACATGTATATATAGATTTTATCTACTTAAATATATTTATATTTTTTATTCATAATTTCATCAATCGTCAATTAATTTATTTATTTTCTGTTTTTTTTTTAATATTTCTAATATCATATACCTACCCAATGCGCTTACGTTTTTTTCGCCTCCCGCTCACTAAATTTTTAAATTGTATTTAAAACTCTGTATATTAGTTGCAATAATTAATTACATTCGTAAATCTTACGCGCTAATAGTGAAGTTGTTTTTTTTTTTTCATATTTCGTAGGTTTCTCAATTTATCGCTTCTCGTTTACCATTAGGGACGCGACTACGATTACCTTTTACCTTACGTTAGCCGTTTTCGCGATTTCCTATCATCGAAGAGACCTTTTTATAGTTATCCGAAGCAAAGACCCACGGTTATTAGTGACTGCATAGTATTTTAATGCTTCTTACTTCTTTTAGTTACACCGTTTAATCGTTACCGTTTATTTCCCGATAACTACGGAACTATTATTATCGTTAATTATTATTTTTATTAGTCAGTAAAAGTTATCATTAGTTATCATTAATATTACTGTTACTATTATTATTCTTATCCATATCATACTTATTTTTATTATTACTAAATCATAGTTGGTTTGTTCGTTATTAAATATATTTTTATTAAGTATAGGAACCATGTTGCTGGGTTTTTTATTTATCGTCATCTGCATTTGTCCCTGTTTTGGGACAAAGGAAAAAATAATTTGTGTTCTTCGTTATTTGGTTCGACAATATCTCGTTCGGCTGAATCCAAAAACTCATGGAGTCATTGATTATGTAATCAGAGGAAATTAATGAACCGACGATATAGAACCGTTTATAAACGCGAGACGAAGTACCCCATACCCAGCAAAGGGGGTACAGTATGTGTACCCTTCCCTTCGTTTCGCTTCCTCTCCTTCTGTCCCTTCTTTTCCGCGAATTTATTTTTTCTTTTCAATTTAAAGGAAAGTCAACGGAAAGGCAATCAAAATGAAGGCAATTATCACGATTTCGAATTCCAATGGGTACTTTGATGACGATATCTTCAAACTCCTGTACTCACGCGTGATCGAAAACAGGGCCGTGAGGTCGTGGGCGAGAAAGAGAGGAAAGTATATAAAGAGAGAAGGGTAAATAAGTAAGCGAGAATGAATTTATCGAATAAAAAAGATATAAGGGGTAAGTGATTGTAAGAGAATGAGAGAGAAATTTAAGTGAAAAATACGTACGTACTCGTAGCGCTGACGGCATTCACGCGTCGGTTGTCTACTACCCTACTTCGCCGCTTAGCGTCTGCTTTTTTAGTAACTTTTTTGTTTTATTTATTATTACTTTACATAGGAACGTTTTGTCAGCCCATCTTCAAGGTCCTGTTCATCACCATTTTTAACATAGACGAATCGTCATTCTTTAATAATTTCTCATACGCCTGATCGGCAGCCTCCCTCGCTAGATACGATCGTTACAATTAGGAAAATCATTGATTTAAACTGCGTTGCATACTTTTTTTTCACCTTTGCACTTCTCGCATTTTTTTTTTACAAATCAGAGGAACTTTTTCTTTTTTTTTTTAAATTGACGCATTAATAACAAACACGTCATCGTTACAAAAATAACAGAGAGGGCGCGGAAAAATTGTTTATGTTAACCGTATACGCGCGAGTCGCCCGATTTTTATATCTTGTCAATTGGTCCTCCGCGCGTAACGCACTGTGTTCTCATTTCTGTTTCAGGACATACTCCAAGTCGCCCAAGTAAGCAAGGAACCCTGGTATTTAGCTCGCGTTACAATCTGTGAAGAATTTCACTCGCCAAATTCTTTTTTCTTTTTTCTTTTTTACATTCACCACCGTCAGTTTCTTTAACGTCCTCTAAAGTCTTGTTTCGTCTCATGCGTTTCGTTTCACATGCCATTTTCTAGTAATTGATCTAAGTTCAGTCGTGATTTAACGCGCCCCAGCAAGTGCAGTGACTTCCTGAACAATTTTTTGCCGTTTTGCATCGGGACCATTGTTATTATCTTGATTGGTTCTCTCGGAGTTACCTTGGGATTGTCCAGTTATACTTTCAGCAGCAGCACGTGCAGCTAATAATGTAATCTGATTGACAACATCTTCCATTTCGTCTGTTAAAGGATTCACTTCTTCGCCTGATTGTTCCCCGGCATCGGTAATGTTATTAAATTTTTGCTCTTGTTGATGTTCTTGACGATCCCGTTGACTGGATTCGAGCCGTGTACGATGCTGTATCGTTTCCACATGACGCCGTAATTCTGTGATAGTTCCGTAAGTTCTTGTGGATGCACCATTGTCGCATACTGAACACGAGTACCGGGACTGCACGAGGCGCAATGCACCGCGACGTTGTTGATTGCCAAGATAGCAGGAACGTTGATGAGCTAGTAACGTTGATTCTTGTGGGTATGCCCTCCCACAACGACGGCATACCAGGCACAATTCGGTCTCCACTTCACGACACTGAGGAGGTAAACCATTGTCGTTACCAGAATTCGGCAATCTTACTGTTTCTAAGCCTGGATGGTTTGGATCCTGTTGAAGAAATGCCTGCATCAGGGCCCGGGGTACTTGCACCTGTGTGCCACCTTCCACATGGAGGGACATCATCCCACCTCCTTGGAGATTCGAGTTCAAGCTGGAAACTGCTACTGAAAACAAAAAAGTGGTAGATCTTTCGTTATTATTTCGTAGCGATATCACTCGTGTTTAATTATTGCATTGTTGTAGTCCAGAATTTTGTTAATTAGCATGCGTTACGGAACAATATAAATACAGCCCTTGGCGAAAGCCTGGAAAGATTAGCCATCGCTGGGCAGTCGATCAAAAATGACCCAAAATTGGGCATAAAGGTCAAAGTTTTTGGACCTACTTCGGCCTACCCCAAAAATAAGTCAAAATTAAATGTTCACGATTAAGCTCGGCAAGGTCATGTTTAGGAGTAATTTAGCGCGTTTAATCAATATTGCGAGTGTTCGGGGCCGAAATCTCAATAGTAATAAAGTTATAGCGATTTTTTCGAAAAAATGCCATTTTGTAACATAATTGATGAGTGGTTCAGTACTTTCAAGGCTCTAAAAGCTCAAACCTTTGCTTTATCAACTTTGGTGATTACAGGAGAGCAAGCTGTCCGATGAGTTTTAATTTTTCGAACTGCTAAGATTAAATATGTTTTACAGGAGAGTGGTATGGCGTATCCGATTAGACGTGCGGATATAATTGATTTGTATCGACTTAGTTGTCATAATAAAGCCTCAAAACGTAAGCAGAGGAAAATTTATGCGGAACCTGTTTTGCTCTTTTCGCTGAAGGACAGGTAAATTGGTAGTTATTAGTTTACCTGTAGACCCCAATGTACATTGACGGGATAATATACATTCAGCCTATACCAGAGGACCGGATTTTTAAGGCTTCGAAGTTCGAACCTCCGAATTTGTGGAATTCCACGATCGCCGATTACATTTTAATTGGAGAGTTGAGTTAAGTCACTTGGTATAACACATTGTATTGAAAAATGTACGTCTTTGTGTCCTCCGCATTTTTATTGTAACACCATTTTCCGTGTTATTTATTTCTTTTTAAGAAATTACAGAATGGGAGAATTTTATTTACAGAAATAGAAATTGTAAAAGGACACATGTTGATTCTGGCAAATACGAGATTACGGAAAGGACGTGAACATTTTCTGCCCCTATTTTTACGTTTGAATTTTACATAGAACAATGTATGAATTATTTTCTCAACAATTGCGTCACGATGCATTGTTAAATATACAAAATTCATTTAATAGTACTTTCAAAACTGAGTGTTTCATTTCGATTACAATTTTAGAAAAACTAATTTCTTTTCTTCAAGTGTGGAATATCGCCCCTATAACGATGTTTAAATAATATTAAAAAGAAAATAATGGTATGGTGACTATCTTTCGAGAATGCTTTGGAAGTAACTTTAATGACTACATTTAAGAAGTTTTCATTGTTAACCTTTTTCGTACCATACCTATACATTTGAGTTTGAAAACAAGTGTAGTATATTGTAGGAAGTGTTATGCGAGATAATAGGAAAAAGTTTCAGAACACTTCCGTATAAGTATGGTCTTTATATTTCCCAAATATTCTTTAATTTTCAGGTTCCAATTCTGACAAGACTGGGTTTAACGTTATGTCAATATTTCCGTCAACCTATGATACACTAATTTTTGTGCGTTACATCATCGGAGCTGTTTCAGAAAAAAAAGTCATTACATACTATCATTTTGCGTAATTGTTTTTTTTGGGGGGGGGGGGGCACTATTCTACGAGTGTTTCAGGAGCGTCTCTCTTTTGTTACCTTTACATTGAAGAAAATGATAGAATAAGCACGAGCAAGTCACTCAATTTCTTTGGCACAGTTTTGCATTTTAATGAAATGCTCGCCAGGTCTTTAGTAGTAAAATCTGTTTTTCGCATCCTTCGGTATGAAATCCTGACACTACATCTAGAGAATGTATCATAAGCATGTAAAAAGGGAAAAAAGAGATAGGAGTTTAAGCCACGATTTTAGGAAAGAGAAAGGGGAGATCGTTTTCGAAGTCGATTAGGTATGTTGACGGGTTTACGCAGTGACGCGCGTGGGCATATTCGTCGTGTACGTATAGTAGATGAGAGTCGTTATGAGGCAGGAAGTGTTAATGATACCCCTGCTCATTCACTGGACGCACTCCTGTAATTATCCAGAGGAGGGAGGATGAGGACGAAATGCGGAGAGGATGTTAACACTGTTTGTAGCCAATGTGTAACTAGTCTCTCGCATTCTGTCATACAGAATTAAAGTTTATGAGAAAAGCATCTGGCTCCTCCACAGTTTTGAAAAAAAAACCCTTTTCTTTTTAATTAAATAGCATTCATTTAGCAATCACGTTTGTCTGTTATCGCTAACAATCCTTTGTTCCGCGAGCAAGCAAAGAGAAGTGAGAATAGCCAGAAGAATAATGACCCGCAGGAAAGAGAAAGATTGTTAGAAAATCATACAAGGAAGTGATTCTCGGTACATTAAATCACGAGAAAAAAAAAGCTCCAAATGCAAAAAGTAACAGGTCGCATATATACTACCGATGCATAGAGAAGATATTATTTTACGTAATATTGTTGATGGGGAATTATAACAATAATGTTCCATTAAAACGACATGAAATATGGCTAAGTTTCGTAGCGAATGTTATCAATTCATTTGTGGAGCTTTGATAATAAGCGTTACGGCGTATCTGTGTATCAAAGTCCATTTGACTCCACCCTCAAACATAAAAACTTTTATACGGATTTGACTTATAAAAAATACGGATACTTTTTACAAGCTATATAACACTGTTTTGTTGAAAAACACGAACGTAAAAGTACGCTTTATAATCTGTGCGTGAAGCATACAACATTTTCCAGTCAATAAATTAAAAGCAAATGCGTTTGCTTAAAGAAAGATCTTATCGTGTAATATTAAAGAGGACTACACGATGTTAAATGTAATAAAATAAGAGTGGTATATAGATGCTGGTAGAACGATCAATGTGACACTCTTGAAACAATCGGGCTGTCCGTGAAGAGGGGCTTATTACTCTTAATGAGTGCTGGTTATTTCTTTGAGTGGCTTTGATTTGAACTCTCCTTCTCCTTTTTCTCGCATCGCTTCTCTCGTGTAGTATACATATACCTATAATTCTAAGTAATGTTTTATGCGTAATACGAGTTTTATAGAAAGAGATGGAGAAGTAACTGAGAGAAGAGAAGAACTCATTTGCCTATGGAATGACATTGTAAAGCTTCGTTACGACTTCGGTATAGATGTTTTTACTGAAATGCGTGAGCCTTGTTTTATAAGAAATCTCGATTCTCGACCACTCCCACTTACTCAGTGTTTCTCATTAATTTCTCAAGAGTTAATTAACCTTGTTTGTTTGTCTGAATGTAAAGAACACTCTAAGCAAGATTTTCGTTAGTACGGATACACCAGGATTCTTGATGTCGCATCATTTTTGAATGAACGCTTTCAGCCCTAGCACCTTCTGATCGAAACCGAGGGTTGGTAATAAGGTTTTGTGCATTAAAATAAATTTTCACGAACATTGTTCGATTAATTGGTTTCAAAAAAATTACTTAAGATTGTAGAAAAATCCTGATCATGCGAGATGTGACTAAATGAATTTCTATCTAACTGTGTGTATAATATTTATTGAAATCAATCAATAAAACGTTTATATGTATTTGCACAATTTCTAATCAGGAAAACGTTGTACAGGTATGACGACGAAAGTAACGCGATAAAATATTGAACGCCTACTTGAACACAATTTACTTTGCTCGTTTCTCTGTTTACGTAACTTTTTATTTGAATTTAATCAGCAGAAAATATCTGCTTAATATATTATTATATTATATTAATATATATTATATTATATATTATATTATAGTGCTATTGGGGCACTGTTTATCAATTTGCGTGAAACTTATGCTTTTTTGACTGCAATGTAAAATTTTGAACCTACTCCGGAATCGTCTGTGTCGTGATCGATTGCTGTGGTAGCATCCACCAACCACATTCATGTAATATTACGAGGTAAATGTGGCATCAAAGGATGCATCCTCTGTTGAATAGCGACTGTTTATACATCAAAAATATACTAATTTTGTAGAAATGTGTTTATTTCCTGATTCAGAGATACATCAGCCTGATATATTAATAGATATTTCTTTTACTGTAAAAACTGGTAATAGATATTAGATTGTAATACAAAATTACGCATTTTCATTTCAATTTATAGGAAACAAAATTGTCATAAAAATACAAGAGAAGCTCTTCGATGTTAGAAATCACTCTAGAACAAATTCACTGCGTAGGTTATTCTGAAATGACCCAATCTCTATCAATATACTGGTGCTTCGGTCACTCAATGAAGAGACCTGTGTGACGTTGGAATTACACAACATTAACACAATGTTGTGCCAATTATAAAGAAGTATTATAATGGAGTGATATAGTGGGAATAAAGTGAGCCTAGCTGCACAGTGCTGGTATGGTGTGAGCTTACCAGTCGATATAAATACGGTAGACTTTACTTAATTGCTGGAGAAATACAATAGAATCTCTGGAATTTTTTCATTCTCTTCCCCGCGTTTCGATCTTTGGTTGTACTTTTGATAAACACAATTTGATGATTTCTATCACGGAATTTTTCAGATTCTATGCACAAGCTATTGTAATTCCATGGTTTGATATAAACGATTACGAGAAACAACCGAAATAAAGGTAAAATTTTAATTATTATGGAATAACTTTCTACTTCACTGAAAGGAAATCCATAAGTCCCCCTAGAAGGGACAATAGGGTTATTTGCAGAATTATATTGATTTTTTTTTCATATAGCTAATATAAAATTCTACGTAACTCTCGATTCGTAAATTTGTGGACAAGAGATTAATTTCAATATATGTGACATTGAGAGACACTGTCCTGAAGATAGTCGCGACGCATGCTGGAAATTTGTTCTTGGTGAATTTACGAGCGAGTTTCCGTGTCAGGCCCAATACCATCGATTCTCTCTTCTCTAAAACAGCTTCTCTGCATATACATACATACATAAGGTCTACGTACATATCCCACTGTGCCATAAAATTACACCTCGAAGGATACTCGCCAATGTATAAACGACATTGTCCCTACTTGCAATTAGCCTCTTCCAGAATCTTAAAATACTAAGGATATATAAGATATCTCGAGCTATAAAAATAATAGTTATTTTATCGGTATGTGTCATATAGGGTCCATTAAGTATTCATAAAACTGACTTTCCTAATAAAAAATTTTAATCGATAAAATCTTTCTTCCCAACGTACCAGTTGATGTATCCATACGGTGAAATATCATCGAAGTATTTTCGAAGAATTTTCTATTTGTGGATGAATGGGTTCCAAAAGTTTCCGAAGGTGTTATATCTTATTCGAAAACCATACAAGGTAAAATGACGTTGCCTTCACATTGTGGTTAATCGAAACACCGACTTAGGACCACGTTTTGTTGGAATAATTAGTCGGCAAGGTCGAGTCTGATTTACGATAAAACGACAAAAGTACTTCCAATCGATCAAGTGTCGAAGAGATCGCGCAAGTACGTCGTAAAAAATATGTAAGGGTACATTCCGCACATATTCGATGCATAAAGCTAGTACATTCTCACATGGAACTTACACAAATGTAGGGAAACACGTTACAAAACGTGGGCGTGCATTCCTGACTTCGCATTATCTCCTCGGCCTCTTCACTTTTTCTCGTCTTCACTCGTACGAGGGAACACCTTTTCTCTCTTTCTTTTACTTAATTTACTGTCCTTCTCTTACCCACTAGCTCCTCTGTTTTACCACGACGCTTCTTATCGCGGATACTTCGAACCGGAACGGCTGTTTCACACCTCCGCTCTCGCGAGAATTAGGAAATAAATTAGCACCGAGCTAATTTCGTTATCTTACTGATGCGACCCTCTGACTTGAGACATCAAGGGGCCGATGTCCGATTCCTTTTAACTAATAATAAAACCTGATCGCGTTGGCTTTCACTTTGAGGATTAACATTTTTTTCACAAACTTTAGCATTAAGATTTCTTAATTGTCTTGCCTTCAATGCAATTCGTTATTATATTGTAAATGGAGACTCGTTTTTGTAAGTGAATTGCGTAAAGAATTTTCATTAACATATATTTAATTAATAATAATAACGTGGTTCTATGAAAAACCTCAATATTCGAGACAGTAAATGCTATCTTTGCCATTATATCAATAATTTCGAGCAATACAGGATAAAGAAGAAGTAACTGCCCCTTTCTTCTCGTTATCTAGAGTCATTTTGATGGGCTGATTAAGTTTCTTCATTAAAAGTTCGTCGCTATCTTTGCGAAAATAAAAGTATTATTATTGGAAGAGAAAAGTCCATCTTATTCTAATAACACAAGAATATAAAAATAGAGGGAAAAATGGGAAAGACTAAAATGCAAGTTATCTAGAAATTTCTAGAAGAAGGAGGGTTGTATAACTACAGGGGTGGTTATGTCTAATTCTTTTTTATCTCTATTCCAAGTGAATTCAAGCTCATACGATATTTGGTGTTAATTTTTTTCTAAAACAAAATGAATAAAATGTACACTAATTAAGATTATATAAGAAAAAATCTCTCTTTCATCCCCTCGGTTTGTTCCCCGCGTTAAAGTTACACCAAGTAGGGTGGATTTGAATCGAAATCATATTCTAGTCTGTTTTTTTTTTACCAAATTAAATTCAGAAAGGAAGACTACAGTAATTGTCTCATCTCACTGGCGTGGTGTGACATTTTCACAGGTTTCAGGGGATTATATCTTATCCTCTCAACATAGTAGTGCTATTAACTTTTTTTCCTCTCTTAATTTCCTCTCATTTTATTCCACTTTATTTGTTGCCACAAAGTAGGTAACGTTGGTATTTTTTGCACCTATACCTTTCTTAACAAGAAAATATTTTTTTCTGGCATTTCATTTTCTCGCTGAATACAATTTTAGCAACACAAAATATGAATATTATTTCTTCTCATAAATTATTTTCACAGTGAAGAAAAAGTATGCAATCGGATTTTGGAGACCATCTTTTTTGAATTAATTAGCAATTACTTTTTTTATTCAATTTACTCGTAATGAAATTTTTTGGTGCGAATAAATACTACTTAGTTTCTCTTTGTTTCGAGTTCTTTATTATACCCTTAAGTAAATAAAAATTGTAAGAGACTGTATTTCAATTCCTTAACTGCATTGGAAGGTATAAGTCGTGTTTAATATTTCTTCCTTAGAGAAATTTCGATTAAAGGGAAGTCGTAATTTCAGCGAAAAGGTAAATCGAACGCTCTTATCTTTAAGTTAGACTCGAATCCCGATCGTCCTGGTGCGCGTATCGGACAAGATAGTGGCGCGTGTTGCTCCGATAAATTTCATTAATTAATTACTGACATGTCTTCGAACTTATTTTTGTTAAATCTTGGACTCACGCAAAAGGGAAGAAGTATTACAGTTTCATTTAATTTATGAAGATCCTTTTTTCAAAGATAAAGGTTCCGGTGAAAAAAAAAGAATCAGTATTTACACATGTGGGACTTTTTTTTTCATAGACTCCAGATACGTACATATAATAATCATGCAAGTTGATCCGTTGGTAATAAAAATGATTTTTAAATCATTCGTAAAACGACAAGATTCGTAAAACTGCTAAAGTTTTCATTTAAATTTCAGTGGCTGTTAATCATTTTGGCCTTCAGGAATAACATTTAAAACTCAGAAATTTGAAATTTTGTATGCACAAAAAAGACAAATGACTCCTTCCTTACGCATCAACATTTGCGTTATTGAGATTAGCAGCGCTTAAGAAGTCAGTTGTTGATAATTGAATATTTTATTTTAAATTGACGAGTTCCAAGTCAAACGCAGTATTACACTGGAACCCGCGTTTAATTACAAAAAAATATGTAAACAGTTTCCATATAATAAATAGAAGCACGCTTTCCCCGCGTACGTTTAACGTGGAGTGCAAATAAATACCTATCAATTTCTAAATTATGCATGGCAATTTGAAAAAAATATCATTAAGTTTTTCGTAGCGTAATACTCGTTAACCTTATTAAGTAACTATTCCCATAGAGATGAAAGTGTGAGAAACATCTGGCACACACTTCTATCTATCGATAAGTATCACGTTCATCCTCTGAAACGTACTTTAGATTTTCGCCACATATTCATTCTCACGGAGGTAACCGTTTGATACCTTTAGTGATGAGAGAAAGTAAATTGTTGAAAACTATATATTTCTTATTTATTATTAAGTGTATATATTGTAACAGAAATCAGACTCGCTTCATATCGTATTTTTAAATATAGAGCAATTACAAATCATCGTCGTAACCGTTTTACAAGTTTTCTTGTAACACGGTTTGACACATCCATTTTATTGTTCCTTTGACAGAATCAAGAGCCTAACGAGCATAAGAAATAAATTTCACATTTTATTCTTTCGGAGAGCAGTATTCAATTGCGTCGAAAAAGGTTGGAATCATATGTTCATTATTTTATTATAAAATTAAGATGCCAGATGCTCTTCGTACCTTAATTTACTTGGTGTTAGTATCAAGCATGTTTTTGTTCCTAATGGAACAAATCTGTTAGCTTTTTGATTTAATCAAGAGAAGGCATCTCAATGCTCGAACTTTGAAACACTCGATAAACAGAGTGGACGTTCCCACGTCGTATAATGAGACACTCGACGGCTTGTTTCGATTGGTCGTAAAAAAGAGTCTACCCCTAATCATCCTGTTCTCCACGGTGTGAACGAACGACCCATTTCTCACTTGCCCCACACAGGATTGCCAGCTTGAATCTTGTAGTGTGATTAGAACAACTTTACATTCCAAAGATCGATAGTCCCTTTTATTTGTACGTACATTAATCCCAACATCAACATGAAAACCTTATAAATCTCTTTAACTCTTAGCTGGTGGAGTAAAGTCAAAATTTACAACGTTTAGCGTTCAAAAGATTAGCGGAACATGTGGGAATGAAAGTTACTCTTTGATTTATAGATCATTTTTTTTTATTTCTTTCGTTCCAACCATTCTATGGTTCAGTAACAATGAGTTTACGTGTATGTTCCAAAATAAAAAAAAAAGACAACAGTCAAGGATGTGGACTTTTGCGTTGATATATTTCATAGCTTTAAATATAACGCTCATAATTAGTTAATGACAAAAATGGATATTATTTCAACGTATCGAAGCGTCCAGTTTTGGTATAACATCAAAATAATTGTCAGCCATTGTACAACCCTTCTTAAGCAGCGGATTTGTCACTATTACGGCAGGTGGATTCGGGTGAACTTGGGAAGTAGGCCAGATGCGAGCTTTAGCCACTGGGGTGCAGCAAGTATTTAAATGATAACGGCTGTGCTGCACATTCTGCTTATGCTATCGCGCATTAACTGAGCTTTAGCATCAGCCGTAATCGGCTGCTCCTTGAATCACCACTGCCAAATGACATGAATTTTAGAAAGAAAAAAAATAGTTTTAGCATTGACCTAATCTCGGATGCCGGTCTGATTAGTGCTGGGTACCTGTACGGTCAATAATGGCTACAGCTGTGTTAGAAATTAAAGAAACAATACTCATTTTAACAGGTAACGTAACCTTCGGCAAAAAAAGTTGTGTAAATAATGGTATCATTTAGTCCAGCAATAAAGGAAGACATGCTCAACCAAAATAAATACACCAAGTGATTCACCACAAGTGTCGGATATTAGCACGGCTTTCCACAAGAAAATTCTACAAATGCCGTGAATCACCTTGTGTATAATATATATAACGGTAATCATTACCGAAAACACTCTGCTTCCTTTATTTTTAACAAGTTCTTATTTGCACTGTCGGATATCATACTGCGATCACGACAGGGATAATTAGGACAGCCCTTTATGCTTATCTCAGCAATTATACAAATGTAAAAGCTGTCGAATTAAATAATCCTTATATTTTTTCCCAAACGTGAGTGTAAACAATTTTGAGTATCTATCGAATTAAATTCAAGAAATTAGACGTAAGTTTTACGTAAGCTAATAAGATTCTATGAAGATGGGGGATCGTAAAATATTTTAAAAGGGCCATTATTCAGTTTTATTTTCCATCAAGGTGACTTTGATATATAAAGATTTTTTTAAAAACTTAATTGAAGAAGTCACTGCTATATTTTTACCGAGAGAATTCGTATTCGAAGTCGCAAACATCTTGGAATAATATGAATTGTTAAAAAATACGTGAAAAAATCTAGTGTAGTTTAAAATAAACATTTCTAAATTTTTCCAGATTGGGGAAAAAACTCCCAAATTCCCTTCACCGTATTACGTGGAGTAAATTTAGTTTGAACGTAAGGTTAGAAAAGTTCAAAAACCGATGGTAGAATTACGTTTGCGATCTTTGTGAAGAAGTTTCTAAGAGACTCGAAGTACGTTAGATGAGATTTACGAAGGAAAGAGAATCATTAGCGAATGGAATATTTATTCAAGCCCCTTGCTCTTCGCGTCGTGACACTTGATTCGTTGACGGTATCACCGGGTGCCAGGCAGGAAGACCCGTATTATCAGAGCAATTGTCTCACCCCCTTCTACCCCCGCCATCGGACAGTTCAGTTAACTATAAAATCATTATCACCCCCCTCTCTTCAGGTTATTACCGTGATTATTCCATTAATACAGCGCTGTCAGTCTGCCCAACCGTTCGTTCGTCCGACGGATCTTTAATTATTTAAATGTCGTTCCCGTCGGTAGCTACATTCACAAAAGACCCTCGCATCAATAAATGTTTGATTCCCTTCTAACTTCACACTTCATGCATGACATGTCGTAAAAATAATTCTCCCTGTTCTTTAATGAATGTTATGTAACAAAGTACGTTAGTTCTACATTGGTAATGATTTGTTGAAAAAGTGCCATAGAAGCGAAAACATAAAATTGTTATTTTTAATTCTTGGTTTTATGGTAGCAAATTAATGGATTCGATTGGTGTCGTTATTTCAAGACGAAATTGAAACCGGTGGTGGTTACCAACGCGTGGTGGCTGTAACATTTACATTTACGTAGTTTGCTGAATTTCGAGAGTTTGTAATTTCGCAATAGATTAAATTGAGAATAGATTCTCTCACAGATATAACATTGAAAGTAAGAATGTTAATAAATTGAATATTTGATACCTATTGGAAATAAAAACGGAATCTACATTCTAAGATACTTATGTTCCATGCTCAGTAGGAATCGGTCTTTGTAAGGTTGTGAAAGATTTCAACTTATTTATGGTCCGTGCAACTGCAACGGAATGCTATCGGGAATTATAAGTTTTCTTGAGTTTCCGTAAGGTAAGTAGGAAAAAATGAAGAAACAGATGGCTTCTTACATAGAAAAGCTTTGATTTTAATACTTGAAGAAGTAGAGAAGATTTCAATGACATGTCAGCTTTCTAGTATAGCCACAATAATTATGTCCGTCAAATCGCAATTATCATTAAACGACGATTTAATGAGCGAGGCGCGCCGGACGTGGGAAGTTGCACAGTAATTACGTTGCTTCAATTATCAGACGATTACCTGTGCGGTATTATGGTACTGGAAACTGGGAGTGGACGGCACCTGTCCTTGAAACTTTGAGTGTGGTGTCATAGGTAATGCTCGCGAAAACTACTCATTTTTTTAGCTTTTATATTTTATTATGAGAGCAAGTAACAAATCTAGTAATGTTTCCACGTATCATTGCTGGAAGATAACATGAAGTTCTGGGAATTAATGTAAATCAAGTAATCCGATCTTTTAATTCCTTCGGTAAGAATGTTACAGTTTTATCCGTCTCAGTTTCTTTATTAAATATCCCATACCTCTGGCTCTTAGCCCGATAACTAAAGTTCCATTGAAGAGTCTTTGCTCATTAAATCGATAAAGATTCTCTTGTACGAATTAAAAAGCGGAAAGATCTGTTCCTTTTACCCTTAGACCTTAAGATCCGCTACATTGCAGGATTAGGTCCTCGTTAAGATATCGCGAAGTCGTTAAAAATAATTGTCAGCTGGATAATTAAGGGGTGGAGTGAGCAAGGGGTCTGTCTTTACCCTCATTCTATCGGAAGATACTTTGAAATAAGACGTTGAAGACTGTATATTTGGTTTCCACCCTTTTTTCTCCTCGTTCTCAATTCTTCAGCTCTATCTTTCTTTCTGTTGCTTCCTTTTACCTTCTCTTTGTGTCTACTTTTTTCTACCCTCGATCTGCTTACGTTCCTCGTGGAAGCTCTTTATCCGAGGCTCTGTATTTTGTTGGTACATCGTTAGGAAGCCAAGAGGGTGCCTGATTCACTACCGAACAAGTCACGGGAGGGGAAGGGGTTGCTTGTGAGACTAGGAGTTTCAATGATGGAGAACACCCTTCGGTTTGTTACGCAGATCAGACGTACGCTCCAAAGCCATCGAATCTTCTGGCATGGAAAAATCCGCCGCGAAATATGTTCTTGCGTGTATTGGGTGTAGTTTATAGGCACAGAGGGAAAACCCAACAGCCATGGGATTTTTAATCAGCTATTGAGCAAATGACTTGCACGAAACTATTCATTTAAATACTCGTATATTTGCAAAAAAATGTCGCATAATAGCTTTTTATCCTTAATTGAAGTAATACTGGAAACAATTTTGTATTTCCTGTACGTTCGAGTTTAGTAGTTTTATAAGTTATAGCAGTAATGTATGATTATTTCTGTTTCATTGATTTTTTCGAATTGGTCATTCCTCTTGTTTCTAAGCAATAAAGAGTATTTGGACAATTTGAAGCTGCACTATTTACGTAAATTTTAAATGTAACGGAAAAATTAGTTCGGTATAAACAAGAAAGCGAATGACATACCCATATTCAATTTAAAATTAGTAATTAAAGTGCAACATTACATCCGCAAAAATCATTTTTATGGGGTTAAGGTATAAGAAACGTATGTCAATAGACCATTTTTCTTAAGGGTACCTAAATTTGTCTTTAAAATCGGTCTTAGCATGACGTCAACCAGAAAGTTGCATATTACATAAAATAATTGTTGTATACAATTAAAGTCATATAAAGTATAGCGACACGAGCAATGGACTCTCCCATAAGCTGGAAGTAACAATAGAAAAATGTATAAAAATTGTGTAAAATGAAATTATACGTGTAACCAAAATATTAGAAAATTTCATTTGGTTAAATATACAAATGCACGTGATTTTAACACTTGTGAAGAAAAAAAAATAAGAATGAAAAAGAACAATGTGCGTTCTAGATGCAATTGCAAACATTGCTGGAAGGGAAGTAAAAGTAAAGGCTAACGAGAACGGGAAAGTTTTCATGGAAATAATTAAAATATAGGGCAAGAAGTTTTGAGTGCAAATCAGCACTGTTCATGAACTCTTTCCCTTCATCGTCTTCCGGTTGGCTTACCCCCAATACAGGGGGATTTATTTTGGAATGGGGAGTATCGTAAATATTAATGCGGCGGATTGAGGCAAAGGGAAATATTTGCATAATAATTACCGAGCCACCCTCCGCCCTTGTTACGTATGTCTTGGTATAATAAAAAGGTTCTTCTCAGACTTTCGTGTAAGTAAAAGAAGAATAAGGAGAAGGAGAAGCTGAAGGCAAAAAGTGAAGGAGAAGCACAATCTACGAAAGAAGGGTAGTGAAAGGTGGTGTTGGTGGTCTCCGGGAATTTTCTAATTAAGAAGATTCTGATTTACCCCCCCATAAACAACAGTAGAAGCACCACTTTCTTAACAAGAAGAAAAGAAAAACACTCGACCCCTAAACCATCGAAGAAAAAGGTTTTAATATTTCAGTCCCTTTGCATCTTGCCAGCGGAATAGATATAAAGCACACCCCCATCTTCATCCCTTAATTATCGTTTTGCAATATTGAAATGAACGGTACAATTGTGATGCAAATTTTGTGAATTTTCGATATCATTTTTCCGGCAACTTAACATTTAATTAAGCGGCGAATCCGTAAATTATCAGTTTCGCAGAATCAATTATTCCTTCTTGACCGAAAGGAAATGAAAGATAATGAGTGATAAATTACTGCTATTACATATTAATAATTTTCTTAGATATTTTAATTAAGAAACGGAGAGCCACTTGCCATTTTCTTATGAGAATTTATTAGCCATGTCATTATATACTCATTATATACTTGATACCTAATATTTTCGAATATACGGGAAACCGAGTAGCAACAACTGGAGTAATAAAAAATACTATTCAAGCTAAGTAACTACGATATTCTAAATAATCTAAGGAGTGTTTGAGAATTTTGATTACTGCATTTGAATTAAAATCAGTGACTTTTTTTTATCGGTGTTTTATATCCAGATTCTATCGAGACTCGGATTAAGACTAATCAGAGTAAGGGCTTGGTGTAAGTTTCGAAAGATCCAAGAATAACGTATTCAAAAATTAAATAGGCCGAGTGTTTAAAGTTTTTTTTAGAATATGGGAACAGAATGATTTAATGCAAAAATATTAATATTAAAATTTCATTCAAAAATTATTACCAGGTTGGATAACATTTTACGAGGAAGATAAATTTCATTAAAATCACGAATCAAGTTATATTTTTAATTCTAAACCTAATGTACGTTATCAATGAGAACGGAATCTTCGTAGGAGAAATCAATTCGATACGCAAAGACAATGGGGTAAAGATGCGAATTCTTCCGGAATTCTGCTTAAATGGTGAAATCACGAACTGGTTTAATTCTATCATGACGCCGTATTAAAAAAAAAAGATAAACATTCAATTAATGTTTACAATACGCTTTTAAGAATATTATGGCAAGATAAAATGCACATAAGTTATGAGCAAGCGATTCCAGATTCTTGCGCGTGTTATCTTTCCCACTCATTATATACTGGTTATAATAAGAAATTTTTCCCCCGCATATTCAAGTATTGGAGTCATTTGAATTTCAATTTTATGTAAATAATCTGAGTTTTTCGCCCCTTTTAACGACAAAATCTAGCAGTACAATAATGTACAAACTGGGTGACAATTATTCAAATACTGCTTTCAGAAAAAAATATATTTAAACAAACAATTTTAATTTCGCTGTTTTATGAAATAGATTATACAACAAATAATTGTTACATTTTGTACAGTAGAATCTCCGTACAAGATACTTTCGAATGCTTTCGTACAAGATACCACGGGTTCCCCTTCGCTAATCCACTACCCCCACTCCTAATGCTTCTTCGCCTCTGAATGTTTGGAGTTGCGTACTCCGTACAAGATACCACGGAAGTAAATGAGAAAAAATAAGAATTATTTACACATAACGACTTTTTAAATCTATTATCATAAATTATTAATTATTTAAGATAACATTTTAATTTTTTGTTGGTTTAAAATTCATCGAGAATTTTCAAGGACTCGTAAACGTAGTTTTTTGTCGGAGAAGTGGCGTTTCCGTGACGCACTGGACTGGTATGTTTAAAATTGATTTACTTACGTGAGATAATTGCACAAACGGAAAAAAATAACTTTTTTTCTCTCTTTCTTTCTTGTCAACACTGCGAGAACTCCTCGTTTGCGGACTTCTAGTCGCGTGACAAAAAAAAAGAAGGAAAAGGATATGGAATACAAAGCAATCTACATTATCGGTTTAACTTTAAACTATTTTGCATGGTATCTTATACGAAGGACGTGAGTCCTATTCCTCTCCGGCGTAGCAGGCCGCTGAGTGGGGGAACGGTAATTTTCGGAATCGTATTCCCCTCCGGTCCCTTGTGGTATCTTGTACGGAGATTCTACTGTATATGCCGTCTAATTTGCAGGATATTAAATTTTTATGGGATTCCAATCTAAGCAAAACCAGTTATAAACATCAAATTTTTAAGGCATTAAAGAAATCAGAACTGCTTTTAATTTTAAAAGTTACAAACTACAACTGAGACATACAGTCGCAAATCAGTACACGTGCAGTACATCTTTAGAGAGATAAAATATGTATAAGTTGAAAGTCATCAATTATGAAATATCTTTAGAAATTAGTCATGGCGTCCACCTTGCGGAATAAGTTCTATAAATGAAAACTAGATGCGCAAATGTAAAATAAAGTAGTAACAGTTATTTGCTATAGACGCTATAATGCGACGATGAAATAAAAGATTCATAATTGACGACAATTTTTATTAACGTCGACATAACTGGCTATGTATTAGAGAGATCGAAACTTGGCTTGAGCATATCAGGGTCTTCTTCGTGGCTTCTGGTACGTATAGAGTTCAGTTGTAACTTTCTGCTGGTGTCTTTGAGATAGACATTCTAATTGGACAATGGGTTTTAGCGACAATGGCACGTGATGAGAGTAATTAGTGCGGGGGTGGCATGAAGACGAAGAAAAAGTAGGGCGTTGGTGTTACCTAGACTAGGGGGATTAAGAAACCCTATCGATATACTGGTTCTCCGTGTACGTCTAATTTAGATTTATCGTCAAGCTCCTCGATTACCATTGGCCACGATACACATTTGCAACAAAAGCTCACCTACTTGGTTGTACGAGTTTCAAATACAACGGAATCGCTAAAGAAATGTATTACCATATGACCCGATCATTTTCAATCGGGTCTATGTGATTTTAAAAAAGTTATATGGTTATACAAGATTCATGTGATTATAAAAAAATGGATTATAAAACTAATTGAGGTAAAAAATTAATAGGAACCTTGAAAATTGAATAATTTCTGTAACATCCAGAATAGCTCAAAAATCAAGATACTGAAGTTTTGATTATCCTTAATCGTGAATGCAGATGATTGCAAGAGTCAGCATATGCTGTGAAGCGTTAAATAGTCATAAGTGTCTCGTTAACCGGCATCTAACGATTTCCATTCACGGTTTAACGACACAAAAAAGTGCACAGGTTGGTGAGTGGCCATTGTATCAGAAGGAAAAGTCGGCATGGAAACACAAAGGAAAATTCTTTTTAACATTCAAAGGACGAATCAGTAGTCCATTCCTTTTCATTGAAGCTGGGAATCATTAGTATAATCAACAAATTAGTGTTCTCCCATTAAGGGTCTGGATAAAGGCGCGATATAGGAGTTTGGCAGGACAAAGTGCGTCTTGGCATGCGATCATTCCGGGTGTACACGAAACGTGCATGCACTTGAAGGATCGAGGGGAAGATATGTACAGAATTATCAAATGAGAGATTTTTTTCAATTGAAAATAACTAGAATTAAAAATTTACACGAAATTCCAGAAAACGAAGGAATTCTTTGCCCGAACTTTTTTGCCAAACCGTGATCATCGTGTAGATTTTTATGGTAATAATTGGTCAAAAGAAAACCACGTGTTTGAGGAGCTTGGGGGGTACAACAGCGTTCTAGAAAGTTAAGGACCACCGCTAACAATGTAGTAGCTCTTCTGTTTACAGTGCTCTCGTCCCAATCCACAGTTGGTCTACCGATCATCATCCGATAATAAGAAAAATTTGCCCATCAGACGCGTTTCAGCTAATGGACTAATTTGAGCAACAGTCAGCTGGGTGAGAAAAATAACTGACAAAGGAGGAAACGGTTGTGGTAATTTTACTAAATTTAATGTCAAATTTGTTGGTAATGAATCGGTGGTCCTATCTTATGACACTTTAATTATAATACATGGCAACTTCATTAAGGTTAATACCGTGTAGCCTTCTTATGACACAACCCTGTGAAAGATTAACAATGCCATCAGTGACCTCTTGTTAATTCGTAAATTGGATTATTGTTGTACACGAATAAACTGAATTAAACTTAACTCCAGTATAGAGATTATCTGCCGTTTCTGTATGATTGTGTACTTAAATGTAGCATTGAAATTTTATACACATGAAAACACAAATACAGGTAAATGTAAAATAAATTTCCCTTTCTGGATTAGAGAATCGATATTGAAATGTATGTCAGTGAGTATCGTTGCTGTACTACTTTAATGGATATATTTGATTTCCTATTGTAATATGTAATGATTTAAATTACCAATGATTTATTGCATTATAGGATTTGAAAAATCATCTTAGTTAGAAATATTAACAAATAATATATCATTCGGTGTATATTATTCCTTCCCTATACAATTTATTGACACACGTAAAGTAAATAAGTTGTGAGGTAATTGAGTTGATTTTTATCTGGTATGCAAAAATATTACTCTGATATAAAAATTATAGAGTGGTCTGTATACGTATGCTAAGATTTGAGTATCGAACTGAAGAATCGATTCTACACTAATTATCCAGGTAATACTAAAATTAAATATGGAAATTTGTTACCGTTGGTATTCTTTACTATCGATATTTCAATAATTTATTCAACAAAAAGTAAAAGCACTAAAGATCTTTAGAACGGTTTAGACTCTATAAGCTTTCACTGCGAGGTCATTAGACAGAGTGTGTACGACCACCTTGCACCTGTTTCTTAGATTCGATCATATATATTTTTTTATCACAAATTTTAGTACTTGAAAACTCTAATATTCCACGAGTCACCAACCATGACGTCCTAGGGCAATAATTTCCATAACGTTCCTCTGCTTCAGGATAAAAAATAATGTAATAATTCAAGGAAGAAAGTTAGTATGCCGCACTCTTTAAGCTATTTTATAAACACAGTGGCAGACTGCATGTTGCTTTAAGGTTTCCTCAGCTTTAAGCCTTTTAAGCGTTTGACCATAAAGTCAGTGGTAATTGTCCCGATGAATCTGTGCGTTCACCCTCTCGTCGGCATGCAAATAACTCAGGGGGTTTAGTTAGCTAATGGGGTTGGTAACCCGGGTACGAGCCAGTGAGTTCATTCATTAAGGGTTGATGGCTTAATTGCCAGCTCGCAGTATCAGAAACCACCCCCATCATGTTTTCATCCCTGTGCCTGTTTCATCTCACCGTTCTCTCACTCTCACTTTTGCTTTGCCTCATTCTACAGTTTCAGCAACAGGTTGTCCTACTAGAACACGGTTGTACCACCGAATCGCGATTCCAACTCGTTTTCCACCCCTAATTGAATACAAGCCACTGTTAATTAATTATACCCTCGTTTCGCAAGCTGCCCTGCCACGACGACACTGTACGATATAACCACCCTTCCAGTACTTAAACACCTTTTTAACGCTATTGCCACGATTTTAGCAACCCTCTTGTATACATCCAACGAATTTAAATGTGACTGAAATATTTAAACAGTGCCCTTTTTTACAATGTACTTGGAGCTTCACATTTTCCTGTAACAATTCGCCTCCTGAAATTTCACGTAGTTGTTCAAAGTTGTTAATACCCAACACCGATTTTGTTAACAACTAATAACAGAGCTGCCTATGAATTTCTTATAGTTTACATATCGTTACTCTTACTTCTTTCCTTTGTTCTTTTAAAGTTGTTCACGGTTTGTCAAATTAGCAACAAAGATTGTAAAAAGAATATCCACAAGAAGAGAAAAGATGGAATGGTAATGGGAGGAGTGTTGGGATGGTATAATTACCGTCGTAATACGGAGAAGCTACTCAAGCTTGAGCCTCTTTACGAAGAGACTGTGTAGCGTACCTTACAAAGTACATAAATGTACATTGTACGGCTTCACGATGTATATAAGCGAGCCTTCGAAGATCTTCGGTAAGAAGATGGGCAGCATCTCTAATTGCCATACAGTAGAGAAGATCGTTGGAGGCTCCTTCTCGAGCGTTATGACTGCACGGTAGTTGCTCGTCGATCTTCATTGTTTGTACGGAGAGAGAAAATAAGCGCACATTTGCCCTGCGAACGTTTTCCTTCGCGAGCCTTCGACACGGAACGAATGAGATAATCATGTTCAAGCTTAAGATCGCTTTTAAGGTGGAAAGAAATCAGAAAATCGCGATCAATACATTCCAAAACATATTTCAAGTAATGGTAAACTAGATGTAAATTACAAAGTGTTTTAGTCCATTTTCTAGAATTTTGCAGTAATATTTCATGGAATAAAATGATTGCAAGGACGTGAATTTTCTACGAGCAGACATGAGGTACCATTAGTACAGGTGAAAATGGCTTTGTCAGCCGATGCAGGTCTGACGTACGGCTGATCGATCTTATTCGCGATTCCGCGAAGCCGTGAAGATTACGTTGTTACAAACGGATACACCCGGACTCGTCCGTGACGAATGTTAAAATGGGATTAGTATTCATCCTTCACATTCAATTTTCGTACAGGACAAGAAGTGAATATTTAATTGTGTTATTGTATGTAGAAGTATATTTATTTGGGTGTGAGACGAGGGATGAGAAACTTCATTTTGAATCCAGAAATACCTTTTATAATGATTTTTCCTCACTTTTCTTTAATGCTAAGTTCCGTTTTATTTGGCTTTCCCTTATAAACAATACGTTTGGAAATCGGCACTATAATTTAAGGTTCATAGAGATTCCTACGGGAAATGGGGTTATTTGTTTACCGATGTTGAAATAATGTATTACTGAAGAAATTCTTACGCCATGAATCCCGTTTGGAAAATGTACTAATTGTCTGTCAACCGATATCGCACGTATTCGTCACTAGGAATTTAATATTATTAAAAAAAAATTGCCATAAATATATATTTAGCCACCAAAGAAATGTATTATAAATAAATATTAGAGAAAAAAAGGAACTCTCCGATTCACTGTTGTGTTCATAACCAATTATCGCATAATCGAGATGGAATAGTTCCAAATGGGATTGCTATTTATGGCTAATACATGAAATGGGGTATCGTTCCCATTTTATTTGCTCCTTGCGTTTATTCAGGAATAAGAAACTTTGAAGGGATATTACCGACTCTTACTAGAATCTTCTGACAACGCGATAAGTGAAAATAACATAGAAGTGTCTATATGTCTACACAGCATCCAGTAAATTTATATCGTATACGTAGATGTCGAAGTACAATCGATAAGTTTGGAATATCGACAAATATAAAAATGTAATAGTATAAGCATGGAAAATGCCGTTGGAACAATGAATATAAAGTGATCTTTGAAAATGAAATCATACATAATTTTTCTACGCATCATCCAACGTCAGATATTAAAGTCATCTTAGAAAGAAAGAGTAATAAAATCTGTTCGTTATTGTGAAATTCTTGGGGAAGTATGACGTCAGTGTATTTCAACAAATTCCATTGTTCTGAATATATTCAAGACTTTGCTGATATTAAACTGCATATAAATTGGGAATTTAAAATATGACGATCCCCGGAAAATATAATAGAGCGAGATGCAGTTAAAAAGGAAAAGTTTTATTGATATACGAAATCTTGCGTCGATAAGTGCACAATTTTCAACTTTTTGCACGCTCCAGCGGGATAAATAAGCATACTCTCCCCGGAATATAATTACTCGTGGCTTTTCATTAGAATTCCGTACGTAATCTTATGATTAATCCTCAGGTTGGGCAATGGGTGACGAGGTGCATAAGATGCATACGAAATTTTGTTAATTTTATTTTTGGAGATCCTTCCACTGTGTCTCAGTTATTCTTCTTTATGCATCCTTTTTTCATGTTTTTAAGTCGTCTTTTATATCCCCTTGTTTTGTTGTGTACTAAAGTCGGTTCGCCATCGCGATGTATTATAACGACTATACGAATTTTCGCCATTTGTATGCACCGTAGTCACAAGCCGTCAACGTGGGTCGACGGTGAATTATCGTGAGTGTCAAGTCTTACGACCCCGCACCCGCCTGGACGAACAGTTTAATTTAAGGTCGGTTCGTTTAATTCCTGGTAGAAAGCGCGACTTCGCCATCAACGGTAGCTGGACGATGGAAAAGGTCCTTTGGATTCAAATGCGCGCACGAATAGACGATAAACACGTTCCTTATTATACAGAATTTTTTCCTCTTTACGAGCACATGAGACTTTCCAATTCATCATACCATATGTGTAAAGATTGCTTTCATCAACCACGACATCAATGGTCAAATTGAATATCGTTCATCGTCTTACTGAAAACTGAGACTATTCTCCTGTGTCCTTGTATGTAAATCATTGTCATCAAATTTAATGTTGAAAATATATAGTTCACCGAAGTATTTGACCCTTTCACTCCTGAATTTTTTAATTTTTATTTTAGAAATAAAAATTACGGGAATGTACTCTGGTAGATGTAATAAAATAAAATATATATTATAAAAAATTTTATTCTTGAAACTTTTTGAAAAAATTGTATGGGCTTATATATCCCAATTGTATTTCAATGGAATTTATAAAATTGAGGATTTTTTGAACATTGCTTGGGATAAATATATCCCGACAGGAGTGAAAGGGTTAAATTTCTGAGATATGAAAAATAAAAAAACTAGAAAATGTTACTTTCACAAGTGGTGTAGGCAAGAAAGAAAAATGATTACCACTCGCTCAACTTTTTAGTTAATTTTATTCCTAATTTTCATGCAAGATTGTTATATATCGATTTAATACTTTTGTCTTGGTTTTCTACATCAAATATATTTCCATAGTTATTCCACAAAGTATGTATTAAATTTCCTTGAACATGAAGTTCCTGTAAAGTGTAATAATATTTGATTTCTTTTCGAAACAAGGAAATTTAATGTTATTTGTGGAATTGGTAAGAGTGTCTGTTGCACTATGGGCTGTTGGCCAGATAGGTATCCATATAAAACGGAGTTGCTCGCTGGATGAAAATGGGCGAGAGGGTGAAAACTAGTGTTCGCAGTCAGTAAGCGAGAGAGCATGAGATGGAGGGTAGGTACATGGGGGATGATTTAGTAATGAAGATATTAACGGAGCGAAAGCGCGCCGCAGAATACTGAGATTCAACTATCTAACTGCTAACATAACTCAAGTTTATGACTCTATCCCAAGCTCTCGTTCTTTCTGCCCTCGCGTGGTAAAGCTTCTTTTTTTTTTCTTCGCTCTGTTATACTGGCAATTAATGTTCGAACCATATGAAAGATAGTCAAAGAAAACTTAGTTTTTGAGAAGCTTGCATGTAAGCTTGGTTCGCTCTCACAATGTTTGAAGAGAGCTTCTTTTGTATGTCAGGATACTTTCTATTCGAATTAAAATTTCGCGGATATGTAAAAGGCTAAAACTTCATTTATGTCAAGTGTATTTATACTCGAAATCTTTTGTAAATGTATTAAAAGTTCGTCCGACAAAAAATTGCATTACGGTAATTTCAAAACAATATTTATAATGCAATATGCCTTAATTTGCGATACATTCTGCGGATGTGTCAAAAAATCCGTCTGCTTCTAATTACCAAAGTTTTTCTTGAAGTTTCATTATTTTCAATTGTATTTTTATAACAAAATATAACTTATATTCAGAGAATAAAGACAAATATGACCGTTAGCAAAATTAATTAAAAATTTGCAGCGTAGTGCTGAATTTATCTTACAAAGTCTTTTCATTGTTACCCTACGAACTTTTACCATTCCTTATTCTTAAAATATATGCCGTTAATTTCGTGCTATTCAGTATGAAATTATTAATTGATTACACTTTCAAATCTTGACAGTCGTGGTACGAAAAATGAAAAGCCTTCATATTTTAATCTTCTTAGTATTAATTATTTTAAAGAATATTGATTAAATAGTGATTCATTAAAAATTTGTAACTGGTTTTCTTGGAAGGCTCAATATTAAAGTAATAAAACTTAGAACAAGAATTATTTCGAAATATATAAAATTGTAAAAGAAAATAGAAACGTGGAATTAAAATGCAATTTGTCGATTTATTTTCCTTCGGCTAATAATACTCAAGATTATCCAAGAGAAAGACGCTGTATGTTCCTGTCTCAGCACGCATAGGTTTTAATGCAGGGGCTGTTTTTTTATACGTTAGCAGTGGGGATGGTCGAAGGGTTGCAGAGCGTTAGGAAAGAAACGCAAGTAAAGAGGGTTGAAATAGGTTTCTGTAGGGTACATTAGTAAAGTTATGTCCCTGAGGGCACGGTTCGCGTATATCTTGGTTATTTTTTATTACTGCCTCTAGCAACACGTGAAAATACGGAGAGAGCTGATTTCCACAAACCTCGTAATGTCCCCTCAAAAATAATACAAAGAAAGGAGAAAAGAAGAAAAGATTTCAACGTAATCCAGACCTAAAGTAGTCCGATAAATTCAGCTTCATAATTATGTACATCGCGATGTATGAAAGACAATTTTTCGACAGATTTCTACAGTCACGAAGATTTATTTACGCCTTTCATGGTTCTCACACACCACTGCGAAGATATTAACGAATGCGCTTCGGTGCTAATCAAGGGAGATACTGCAGGGTGTTCCATATGCCAGTTTCGAATCGCGTTTTCCATGCATTTTGGACCCGGCTGTGCGTTATCCCAGGGGTAAGGGATTGGGTTTTATATTTATGGTATACAGAGAGGGTGGGTATTAATGCCTGGCCTTTTTTTTTACGTTAATAATCAAACGGGATGGGTACACAGGGTGAGAAGAACTGACACATTGAGTCAATGGGATGGGTGAGGTTTTCGTGGGGTGTAAAAAAACGCATTTCGGGGGGTCGTTCTTACAATACGACTGATGCAAGTTTTTTTTATCAAAAGAATCTCCCATCTCATGATGCGAAGAGCCTATTCAGCAAAAAATACAATGATATTATGAGTAAAGTAGGGGAAATTAATTATTATCCTAAATTTCCGTTTCTTTATCTCGTATCACTTAAGTTAAAATAACATTCTAGCAGAACCGCTTAAAATTTTTTTATCTGAGTCTGAGCCAATAATTTTTATTTTAGTTATTGAAATTTTAATGATAAATTAAATGAAATGTGAATATATTCTCTTGATAAATAAATCCTCGGTAGGTAACTTTCAATTTGCTTTTAGTGCTTGCTTTTAATTGATGTGACACAAAAAATATTTTCCAAAGCTTTTTCGGAAAACGTGCAAAATGTCAAAATTTAACTATACGCGTAAATTAGGAAACACTCCAAAAAGCGTTCAATAATATGGTATAAATTTTAAAACAACTTAAACAAAAATACCATGTTATCTTACGTGACTTGTAATAATTTATTTAAACTTACAGATTCATGATATTACCTTCAGGGTATTTTCAAGTCCTATTTTTCTTTAAATAATATCAAAATCGAACAATGTAGAATATGACAGACTGTGACACAACATAGGTCGATGACAGGTCAGTTACTATCGGTGGACGAATGTAATGATGGAGGAAAATGTTTACGTGATAGTGAAACTATAACCAAGCTTTTCTATGGATTGTTTCTACAACAAATAATCGTTCTGAAAATTATACGCTTATTTCTTTTCTTGTAGAGGTTCCCATAGAACATTACATTTTTTATTTAATAAAACTTTTTAGAGTGGGAAGGTCTTCACGTGATATTAAAAGTTTACCCTCGCTATATCAGCGAGAGGGGATTCCAATTGTTACGGAATAACGATAATATTTTTATGTTAATTTATTTTTATGTTAAAAAAAGAATTTCAAGAAGTATTGAAATATATGTTCCTTTATATTTTGCTCAATTTATTTTTATACGGTGGAAGAAAAATTCTTGTTGAACGTTTTGTCTCATAACATCTACAGGGTGTGCGTGTAGAGGGTGAAAATTTGAGAAAAAATGTTGTGAACCATTTTTCGATATTTGGAATAATTACGGAATATTTAAATAAAATGTTATAATCTGCGGGAACATGATTCGTCAATACTTTTGTTCTTTGTCCTTGTCACAAAAAACTTTGGCGGTTTTACCATCCTGAATTGCGGATCATCGTGACATAAAATTTAATGCTATTACTTGAGTAGTTTTCACTACTTCGGAAAGTGTTTTCCGATAGCTGGACAAAATAAAACTATATATAAACTTTTTTTAATATATAAGTTCATACATTTTTTACGTAATTGCACATTTAAAATCACTAAATTCTTTCTATTTTCTTGCTTGTTCAAGTTTGAGTACCCTCTTCCACATTTATTTCTCAATTACATACGTACTATTGAAATGGACGAATAGATAAAAGTTCGTCATGGTTTTCATTATTCAGTGAATTTCAAATGGAAGGGAACGTCAGTGCGTTTTGTAGACGCTTTTTTTCAAGTAAGAAGTAAGCAAAATATACTTTGCCTGCAGACAATGCATGGAAGTCATTTTGATTATACACTTTTGTCCCTGCTATCGGTAAATGCACTTTTATATGCACCAGGCGGCGATAACGAGGGAAAAGTTTTATAAGTAGGGTATTATCCGTGTTGTCAATCAAAGGGGTTCGAAGAAAGTAAGCAGTGGGAAAAATACGAATAGAATTTGATATTTTATGGGAAAAAAGATACGATGCCCTTCAGAGTCCGATATTTTATAGAACAAAAGAGACGGGGCTCTCACTACTAGAAAAGTCGTAGGGGCAAAAATTTAAGCGCAAAAATATATAATACTTAGTCACTTTGTCCATATGTTCATTTTATCAATTGTCTCAAATATTATTATTATACTGTAATATGAAATTCTAAGACTATTTATGGACAGTCTTTCCATCTAAATTCGGAAATTACAAGCTCTTTGGAACATTTTTTATCCTAGCTTATGTATTCGTTCTGAGCTTACATTTTGTAACAGATGGGGTATCAGCAGTTTTCGGTAAGCATTGAAACACAAATGTGTAAAACAAATAATTTTAATAGAATGCCAAATTATGGAGCAAAGAAAACTAAATAATTGTAATTTCATTTCCTCAAAACATTCAACAGTGAACTATAATCCAGTTTTTCGGTAACTACTTTTTTTCTTTAAAAGAGACAATACATTGTCCACGACTAATTCTAAATGAAATAAAATGCGTGAACTAAATAACGCCATTAATGAACATAAACTATGTAAAACTTTTTTTCTCATCCTTCTGTTCATTCAGATTCAAGGGTTGGCAAGTCGTTTTCATGGAGGGTAAATAAGCATTATCCGTAGTGTGAAGTACGCAAGTAAAGGGACTGTAAGAAAAAAAAAATGAAATAGAAGAAACTCAAAACACGAGTCTCGAATGGGGTGTTGGGTTACACGCGACATTGACGTACCGGTTGAAGAGATGGAACGGGTACTGGGGCTAATTTGAGGTTAGCTAATTTTGCACGCGACAAAAAACTCTTTTGCTATTCAAAGCATGGGTGGAAAAAAAACAGAAACATTGTATTATATACATAAGGGTAGAAGACGTTTAATGAGAAACGCTTGGGGTGAGAAGCACCCATGTAAATGAATTACTACGATTTAACTTTTTTTCTAACATATCGCAACCCTCCTCCTTTTTTTCAACAGGGTTGGCTGGTTTCTTTCATTGTTCTTTCGTAAAGTGGTTAAGCAGGTTGCTTAAAAAAGAGATAAGTGATCAGGACATCACGTGTGACGAATTTCGAGATGGTGGTGTTGTTTCTAATCTCTAAGTGTCCAAATATAGAATATGTGACTGCCATATTAATTTCTTTACTACATACGAAGAATATGTCATTATCTGATCATGCACGTATTGAATATAAAACACGAGGACGTATACATCGTTAATATAAATGCTCAATTTTTTTATCGTACCACGCATGTGGAAGTTTTTTACATGTGAAACTCTTTTGTTTAAATCAGTTCTCTCAATTATGTAAGTATTATTCCAAACTGTACATACATACATATATACACGTAAGACATGCAGAGGGTTTTCTCAAGAACATCGGAGCAAGTTTGCTCGTAATGGTTGCATGTAAAACCCTATAACAAAATTAACTCTGTACGATCTTATGGGTAGCATATCACACTGTTGCTAGGGTTTCGCACAAAATTGTTAGTTAAAAACCTTCGAATGGTCCATCTTGAATATTTCTCGATTAAAATAATAAAAATGACCTTGTAACTATTGACAGAAGCTTTTATAAGAGAACAATCTGATGTATTACGATATATCAGTAATATATTATATTTTTTCACTTTCCAAAAAACCGAGTGCGATGTTTTGCTATCGCAATTTTTGGTTAAGGATCCAACTTCGAATCTATGAATTCGTAAAATATTCAATTAGTTCGCCCTTTATGAAACGTCGATCTTTTAAATAAATAGAAAGAAGCACCATCATCGCAAAAACGGTGTTTTTGGAGTTGTGTCACTTTCGCAGCAGCAGTGCGATATTTGGCAAATGCGACTTTTGGCTGAAGATCTAACTTCGAGTCTATGGATTCGTAAAATATTCAATTAGTACATCATTTACGAAACGTCGATTTTGCAATTAATTTCAAAGAAGCATCATCGTTCCACAATAAAAGCGGCTACGTCAAAATCCGTACAGAGCTGATTTAATGACATACATATATATATACATATTTCCTTGAAACAAAAGACACAACCTATCTCTAATCTGTTTGATAAATGTATTCGTTGTTACTGACCTGTTGATGGCCAGGACGCGACTGAGGCTGGGAGAGAGCCTGGCCTGCATGGTCTACTTGCACCGCTGAAACTATTAGAAGGAATAGATATTTTTATTCCGTCTTACAAATCATTTTGTTAAAAGGGGCAAGCAAAATTTTCAGAAACTAAATACAAACTTTGGCTTTTCTTTTTTCTTTAATGATCGTTCTCATTATTTCGTGCGGCATTGCCAAAGAACTCTACGAATTTTGAAGCAAATCGACCACATCCCGATAAAATGACAAGGTACTATTTATTTATGAGACTTAGTAACTTCGATATTTATGTCAAACAACAAAATGAATATGATGCGATTAATATAATTTTAAAAGCATTTACGATGATTATTATAATAGTACATCAGGCCAAGCTCTCTCAATTAGTAGAATTCATCAACAAGCGTCGCATTCGCACGTTTACGACACAAATAATAAAGGTATCTACGACATGTTCACTTTTAACCACACACAGCTACGGAAACACCGAATTTAATGTCATTTTTAATTGATAATGTAATTTTCTTCTCGGAAACAGTTGCAAATACATATAGTTCCCCATATACGTGATTCAAGTGGTTATTTCCATATACCGTTATTTCATACGTGAATTGAATTTTGAATCCACATTGTAAGATACAATTAACATGTATTGATTACTCTAGTTGAATTGCATTATTTTCATCACGGTATTCAAGTTCTTGTGACGCTTTTGAATTTTTCATAACTTGAAATACTTATTATTCCATATATCAATTATTAATCTATTATATGATTGAATTATTAACTTTTTACGGTCCTCTTAAGATGTAAGTAGCGTCACGTGGTTTTATTGAAACCATATTAAGACATACGCAAAACTAGTGTTGCTATTATACCTACGCTTTAGTGTAACATATATAAACACCTACTCTAGGTCTTTGGTGATTAAAAAAAAATTGTTTGTGTAGTCATTAATCATTTGATATATTTTTCGTAAATTAAATTAAACAAAATATAATATTTGAATTCCTTATATAGTTTATAAAAAAAGGACAGGATAAGACACTTGGTAAAAGTTGTTTTCAATGGTCGATTTCAAATTATACGTGCAGAGGAATGATTATTTTAATGGCATGCAATTTCTCAAGAAAAAAAAACGATAACATAATTATCGTTAATATTGAAATTACATTATTTCGGCCACATCAATATTCATTCTCCATTAAACAGGTAATGTTAGTTTAAATTTTGGGAATTCGGACTTTAACCGTTTGCGAACTCATTTTCTGCAATTATCAGCGAGACTTTGGAATATCACCTTCTTCAGAAGTTACCTTAACTTTTTAGTAACTGCATCTTTGGGCTCGTAGAGTTGTAACATTTACAAGCAATATCATTGTTAACTGAAATTAATTTGATTTTTTTCAAATGTTTTACGAATAAGTCTGAATCTCTTTACATTGTTTTATGAACAATAGAGAAATATTCAGACAGTTCTTAGTTCCTGTACGAAAATGTTATACATTACACTTTACACAGCAGCTATTTGAAATTTTTCCAAATTATCAGAAAAAACTATTCTTATCTATATCTGCATATTCCAATAGATTAATCTTTTAATATTCAATTTTGTTTCCCCCGAAATTTTAAACAGTGAAGTAAAATTATCACTAAATTTAATTTGGACAAGTCTACATTCCATCGGGATAGTCTCTCCTCTTTTACTTTAACATGAATATTTATCAGAAAGTAGCTATGCCAAATAAATAACATCGAAAAATCTCATGAAAAAAATATCATTGTCAATTTTGTGCGTTTCGTGACAAATCATGAATAAAGCTAAGGTCCGTGCATCAATTGATTTGCATAAATTTCACTTGTCTCGACGCTTGGTAAATCTACTTGCAGCTTCTCCCGGTAGGTAGAAAAACGTTGGTGTGTATTTTTATGCAGCATCTAAGGACTCCCGATTACCAGGAACCTTTAATATTCTGCGTCACGAGAATAGATGAGAATGAGAATAATATAAACTCATGGAATTTGACTAAAGATTGTAGAAGGCGGTTGTTGGTGAGCTTAATAAAAATCCGTAGTCGCCCGTTGGCGGAGGCCATGCTCTCACACGTTTCGCAGCTCTTCGAACCTGAGCTAACTTGGAATACGCGCTCACCTCGGTATCAACACATATGAATCTTTGTATATAAAGCAGTATAGTAGCCAAAAAATGTACATATACATACATATATATAAAGCCATGTGTAAGTCCAAGAGTACGGTAGCGATACGTTTCTCCGGCAAATAAATAAAATAAGACTGTAAGCGAGGGAATAAAATGTGATTTACAACGGTGGAAAGACAATGGCCGTGGCTCCGCACGATAATGTATGCGGATGGCGCGGACTGGTACTGGGGATATACTGACTTCTGATTGGTCTTACCACGACGCCACCGCTACAACGGAAAGCGATAAATAACTGAGAGCAGATAAAACCTTTCTTTCTGCCTTGCAGCTTAGACCCTGGGCCCTTTGGGGGCCTTAGCACCGTGCCTGAAGCCTTTTCTTCGCGTATACATGCCCTACGAATGATTTCGTGTCGTAAGGGTCCAGAGGCCTCCAGGAGGGCCTGATTTTCTACCTCCCACCCTATGATCTCTCCCTCTTTCGCATATCGTAAATACGATTTACGTCTACCTTCAGCAGAATTGTCTGAGGTCTTCTTTGTTTATCTCCCCTCTCGCCGTTTTCGAATTTTTATTAAACCAACATGTTTCATACATCCTTCGAATTATGTATCTCAATAACGATTTTTGAAAATTTTATTAGCCTTCGCGAGAACGCATGAGCGAATCCAAACGTTGGACGTTACAAATTACTCCGACTCGTAGCAAGAAGCAAAAACGAAATTTATCAATTACCTTACACGTCATGCTCGCTCTATTTCCTCAATTCCGACTCGGAGTGGTACGAGAATCTCGTGAAAGGTGGTTCTTAATATCGGAGGCTTCTTCTTTCTTTTACACTCGCATAACATTAAGGTTCTACGAGTTGGCTGAGGGACGATGAGAAAAGAACAGGGGATGAGGATAAATGTAAATTTTTCCGTGAAACTTCTTTTTGCTTTTTCTAGAGGTGCTTCGGGGTGTTGGAAACAATGGGAGGGTGGTACGAGAATGATCGATCGTTAAAGGGGGTACGCGCCTAAACTTTTGAAGATGCGAGGGTGAACACAGGCTTTACAGAAATATCATATTTTCCCGGTGTAGCTTGTTCAAAAATATCCAATACCCAAAGCCCAGCTCCTCACCCTCGAAAAGCAGAGAACCCAAGCTCGTGTGCAGCGAAACGTCAAACTTCCTATAATTTTCAGGGTTGCCATGTTACATTGGAATAGTTTTACCCTATACACAACGATTATGGTTACACCCATCGAGGAATTTAATGGTCACCTTTATACAGACTTAGACTATATACAATGTGTGGTATAAGAGTTCGAAGCCAAAAGGTGATGGAAAAGGGTGAAAATTTGAGAAAAAACTTTATGTGCCATTTTTCGAAATTCGGAATAATTACCAAGTAGTTCATTTACCTTTTCTATTGAACTTTCACCCTCTACCACTACCTTTCGGTTCCGAACTCTTATACCGCACACCCTGTATATTCCATTTTCTACTTTGTAAAAAAAAGGGAACAATTTTGGTCTTATTTCTTCCTACTCACTAAAATTTACAAAAAGGAAAACCACACGTTAGCAGTAATTTGACCTACGGGAATCCATCACGACTTTGACGATGGTAATTTTTCCTTCGGGATGGGAAATCGGACGTCAGTGATTGAAAGTGCGGCGGTAATTTTTTCTATTACGGTTGTAACGAATACCGATACGTCCAGCGCATTAAAAAGGAGACAGTAGTAAAGGTTGCATCGCATTGCATATTCCGTGTGTTGCCTTGCAACAAAAAGTATGTAATGTACATTTTAAACAGCTGAAGATGCCAAACACGTATGCCTTCCATTATACGTCACCGTATCATTCAGCAACGAGCGATATTTTTAGGGGTGTTAAGTCGTAAATGAACATACGTAATTTCAAGGCTCGCCAGCTTCTGATTGTTCAATAAAAATGCTACATAGCCGAAATAAAAGGAAAGCCGATAGATAGAGAGCCGATGTTGTACCGCTTCGCACTCTAAAATACAAGTAGATAAAATAAAATAAAAGTAAAAAAGCGGTCTCATAAATCGCGTGCGACGATGCGTGCCACTGACAATCAGAAGTGTCGACTATCATGCGAGTCTACTATATTATAGCGATGATCAGCAGGCGCCATTTTATCACGTTATTTTACATTGCAAGACGACGGTCTATCAGCCCTAGTGATAATCTTCCTCAAAGTGTGTGGAAATGTATAATGAAATATTTCGTGATACAGCGTTACAATGCAATAAGTATAATTTCTGTAATGAAATAGCCCGTTTTGAAAACATGTCAATGCGATTTTCAGTAAACGCGATACGAAAACTCTTTTATTTATGTTTTATTTATATACAATCCATTAGGAATATTAAAAAGAATGGAAGCAGGAGCTGCATTTCATTGCCAGTTTTCCATAAGGCCGTACAAAGTTACTTTTTTTTCAGTGAAATCTTAATTAATTGAAAATTCATCGAAGCTTATTGGAATGCTTTCGAAATATTCAATAAGGGTTGTGAAAAGAGTGGAAACGTATAGAGATGTAATTATTTAAAATAGCAATCATAAAATTGAAAGAGTGAATTGATGAGGGTATATACTCGGATGGCCTTTTGAGGCGGAAAAACTCTCCAAAGGTTTTTTCCACGCCGGTGGATAGCAATGCAAACCTAAAAGTCAAAAGAGAAGCTATCGGGATACTGCCTTTTTTTATTTTTCGAATCACCCTTTTTAGGATATTATACGTGCGATTTTGGCACTGCAGAAATGTTCCTGGAACGGGCTTTATTTACTTTCTGTCAGGTGAAAATCATCGACTCGTGCACTTTATTTAAACGGATGAATTAAAATAAAAGACCAGATAAACGTTATGTAATATTACAGTTTTATAATATTATAATATAAGTACTGTTGGGAGCTGAAAAATTGGTAGTTGAAATGGCACTTCCAAGTACTATTTGTGATCGTTTGGCCAATAAGAAAATCGATTACGGGTCATCTTTATGCGTGAGTAACTGTGAATGTGAACTTACAGCCAGTCAGAGCCGACTGCCAACTCTAAAATGTATTACAATTGTTAGAAATTTGATAAGATGGTTATTAAATTCGAAGCACATTGCTGTTAGCTACGTATAATTTGTCATATTTTTCGAGACTTTGACTTGCAGGAAACTCCGCATATTTCGTGGACAGAGTGGGTACGACTTTTTCAAAACCTATCCCTTTAATTAAATCTTTTCCTTTTGAAGAAATTCAACGAATATGAACGTCCGAATATGAAGGCATATGTGCAAGTAAATGCACCCATATATCACCGAATTTGAAAGTAGGGGAGAAAAGCGAAAAAAAATTGTAATGGGATCAGACGGCATACTTTGGGGCGGGGGAAGTCTCTACCGATCATTCTACTGTGTCGACAAAAGTATCAAAAAAAAGGGGTTCTCCTAAGAATGGTGCGAATTAGTCGCGCAGGATTGAACCCTTCGATCAGTACAGCCTTACTTTAATTTTACGATCGCACCGGTGTCCCCTGATTCGATATATAAAGAAAAAAAGCAATCGAACAGTTAAAATCCATATCCATAGCGTCTATTCGAAATTTATTATTTTAGCGGCAGTTATGGATTATAAGCGATCATTATACTTCGAACTCGGGGAACTTCAAAACGCAAGGAATACTAATCAAAATCACAAATTAAAGGCTTTGATATATATTTACGGTAAGAATAATGACTATCTCAAAATGACGCTTGTATTGTCCTCTTATAGAACATACATAGAAATACTTCCTACGTAGAACATTTCGATTTAATGTCTCACTTAAAAGGTGAGTCCCTACGCTCAAATGTGATACGGATATCCATCCAGTTGTGGTATTCACTATCGACGCATATCGATCTATGATCTCTCTATTTCTCCGTCTCGCGTTACGAACTCGTAACAGCCATCGATCAGCTTTGAAAACAGTACAACGACAGCTTCTTGTTTGAGGTTTTGCCTTAGGCATTAAGGGTGTACGTACGTACGTACATGTGTCAGTAGATTACAATGTGTCCTTTTTTTCTCTGTCCCTGCTCTATGGCAGTATCGAGTCTATGCTAAACGATCACGACAGACGATCACGTATATTTAGTATGGGCAATATTCGTTACTATAACTTCTATTGTATGGTTACGTGGTCTACCTCCGCGCTTATACCATATTAACTTTATTGTGAAGTATGATCGATGGATGATCAAACGATTATATGGATTATACGAGAACTTCTCCGTTTGATCCCCCTTGCTTGGTCCTCCCTTTATGCGAGCAACCCCCCAAGCTACTTTTTTCTTTCCAAACACCCTGATAAAGTAAATGTGAATAATTTTTCTAAAATATTTTCAGCAACCATTTCGTATCGTGTGGTCAATCTAGTTTATATCTCTTTCAAAGTACTCAACGCACACCGTTGTATGTTTATACCGTTCAGTTGTTTATAAAAGCGTCTGTCTTTGTAGTGACATCGAAATGTTAAAAAAAAATCGGTATCAGACTTATACATTTTGATATTATGTAGATATTCTATATTGCTAATACTTTAGAAAATGATTCTCTGTATTTCACTAATTTTTCAGCTTTTACTGACTGTTACCAAAACTGGTAGCAATGGTCCTTGAATTTCTCAATACTTGGGCACAACTCTAGATGTATTTCAAAACGGAAAATATTTTATAAGCAGTGTGTCGATTTAATTTTAGGCACATACAACGCTTTTTCACTTCAGGCAGAAATATTTTTTAAAAAATTTCGACCAATTATAAAACTTATAAAAAATTAAAAAATACTTGAAATATCGAGTCGTCTGGCTTGAAAATCGATTATTTTTATTTCAATTCAATTTGTTATAAGGTACGTTGAATAATCGACAGTAGCAATTTTGTAAAATCGTAGAGAATTTTGCCAATTAACGATCCAACAATTATTCATCCATTTCTCTTGTTGTGAGATGAGGAATAAAGAAACCCCTCGACACTTCCACGAAAAACGAAATAATTTGGCTTTGAAATAAGTCTTGTTAAAGAAACGACGTTTCACTTTAATCAAACTCCGATAAATAGTAAGATAAGTAACGTTATTAAAAAGTTAGTTGGCATTCACGCCTGTACAAGTGGTCGATTATTGTCGGTGTCGTTAATCCTAAAACGTGTCTTTTAATCTAAAGCCCGTAATTAATAATTACCGAGGAATACAAATCCGTACTATGTTTCCTCTTCTCCGTGAAAGTTAAGTAGCTTCGTTTGACAAGGGAGTACGGGTAAGGGGGAGGCGAGGTTGGAAAGAAGGGCAAAGTATTGGGACTTTAATATTCTGGAGAGCGTTTTACCCCTCTTGCAAAGGCACGGTTTTTATCTTGAGCCCTCACAGCGACCACCGGCCTCTCTCTCTCTCTCTCTCTCTCTCTCTCTCTCTCTCTCTCTCTCTCTCTCTCTCTCTCTCTCTCTCTCTCTCTCTCTTCCTAGCGTCTGGTTTCGAATTTTAATAACTCTGGGAATGCTCAGAATCTAATAATGTTCTCTACCTTCTTTTCATACACATCCTCGTGCGTATATAGATGCGCGATTGTGTTTAATATATACATGATATACTCACACAACATGCGGCTATATATATGTATGTATACAGAAGGAGCAAAAGTGGAGACCAGCCTTTATTCCTTTCTGAATTTCAGCCCGTGTGTAAAAATGTAGTATATAAACGACCTTTAACCCCCTTTAACCTCCTCTCTTAAACCACCCTCTAAGAAATCTCATATCCTGGAATGACGTCGCGAATTCGACCCTCAAACTGTCCTATCAGAAATATTCCTTCCACTTTCATCCGTCGAGAAACGGCCTCTCGAAATATCCTAATGGTATCGTGGATATCAATTCGATTATGAATAAGTGTTCTTTCCTACAAATCCTCCGGATAGTTACCGCGCGCAGCGTGCTCTTAAGATCGCTACAGTTGACTTTGTTCGTCATTTTAATAGTATCTATATACATATATACACAATGTATACGCACTGGCCCGTATGAATTACTCATTGCCATTTCAAGATAACTTTACGTCCCTCCTGTCGTTTATCCATTTAGAGGATGAAAGTACACGATTTTTTTCTTTCCTTTAGTATAGGACTTCGCCGAGACCCTCGAATAGTCTGATCAAGGAAGATAAATACGTGGAAAGATTCTCCGGCGCTTTCTCCCTTAGGGAAAAGAAGGAAGCTCCTTTTTGTCTAATGTATTCACAAATCTTCGTTCTAACATAGCGTTATCACTCTCCGGGCAGCCATACTCGGGGGTTTCTTGTAGGATTTTTTTTCCATTTCTTCACCTCCTTCGTTTTACTCTGCTACTACCTTCTCTCCATTTATTCTTATTTCGCGAGGGTGGAATTCATTTCGCGGCCCAACGCCCTCGTCTCTTGCCAGTGTAACTATTCGATTGCTTCGATTATCCGTTCTCCTTAGAAAAAGCTCACCCTATATCTACCTTGTATGCCATCCTCTTTTCAAGCTTTCTCTCTTCCTATCAGTCTTTCCTCCTACCGTTTTCATTCTTACTCAAACCAATGTGACATTCTTTCATTTCCGATGAGAATTGCGTCTATGAAAATGGAAATTGATACTTTTCACACCTTCTCTACATTAACATAAATCAAATTTCGTGGCTGCGGTTCTTGTTTTTTTTTTTTTTACAAGATGCTCACCAAAACGAAAAACAATTTCTACTGTGATCGGGTATGCTTCAATTGCTTGTTCTCGCAAGAGATGGTTATAAATAATAGAATGTGACGAGAACAATAAGGATACTATTTTTATATTTCTTACTTATATCATACCTACACATAATTCAAAATATTAAACAAATATTTTTCAAAAGTGTAAAATTTCGAATAAGCAAAATTTTCGACATTAGTATTAGTCATTTAAAAAATTCATTAAAACGAAAACAAAGTATCCCTAAAAAAGAAAATTGCCATTTTTTTCAAGCATAATAATTTAAACCTTGTTTGAAAAATTTCAAATTTTCAAAGTGCAAAAAATCGTGATCAAATTTACTTGGGATGCTGGAAGATTACATTCGTATTCTCTTAAATAATGGTACACGATTTTAAAAACTCTTAGATTATTGAAGATTCGCGGAATATTGTGAGATAAAGGCATAAAAAAAATTAACTTTTACCATAAAAGAATGAAATCGCATTCTTCAAAGTTGTTTGCCTTTATTTCATCCACTTTCTACTTTTTTACGTTCTTATGAGTTTTTAATCGTTATTCAAGGGAGAAGTGTTCTTTCTTTGTAATCGGTCTCTCTTTTTACATTTTTGCACTGCTTCTCACTATACTTTGGCGAGAGACTGATGGAGGTTTATATTACGTGGATTCATATTACCAGCAATTAAACTCGTATACTACCACGTATTCGTAGTGTTTTTACTTTATAGGTATACGGGTTCGGTGTATGATGCTTGTATGAAACAAAAACGCCTCTGTGTACCGGGTGGGTGTTAAGTGAGTTCTTGCTCTTGACGTTAAAGCGTCACGCGGCTTTATGTATGTTGCAAATGTCACGCGTAATCGTGACCAGTACTTGAATACAAGAATACATTGTCTCTAGCTTTTCTAGATATATTTGACAACTTGTTGAACCCATCCGATAGGATATTGCCTTTATTTATTTGATACCTTTTATAAGCTTGATTGTGAATAGGGGATTACCAATTACCAAATTTTAATACATTCTATCAAAAAAGTACCCGGAATTTTTAAATAAGACATAAAATATTCAATTATTTGTCAATATTTATTTTGTCGCCTTCAAAGTAGGTCCCATTTGACGCAACACACATGTGCCAACGATTTCTCCAATCTTCGAAACATTTTTTATAAGCGTTTTCTGGGATGGTCTTCAGTCCCCTCAACGAATTTTGGTTTATGGCTTGAACCGATTCAAAACGTTTTCCACGGGGAGGTAATTTTAGTTTTGGGACAGAAAAAAACCATAAGTCTTTTCTAATATTTTGAAAGATTTCGCACAATGAATAAAAATGTCGATCAAAGACTTTTCTTCAAATTTGGTAACACAAAATTTGAGGCAAACTCTTTGATCGATATTTTTCTTCATTTTGAAAATCGTGACGCGGTATTGAGGTCAATTGACTATAATAGCTGCCGTAAACAAACTGCTTAACGGAACGCGGTCAAACTTGATATCATAATTCGGTACACCAGTGCTAACATAACAAAAAAAAATTCAAATGCCTACATATAACGCGGGAGATTTAAATAAACTATTCCGGGTATTTTTTTGACAGAATGTAAGTCATAGCTGCATCCAATGTCGCTTCTCTTTCGGAAATTCTATCAGTACAGAAAATATCTTCCCGGAAAGTCTACTTTTTGACAATTTTTTTCCGTAAACACTATTTTTGTGCACATTGATCCTATTATAAGACACTTGACCCAAAACCAAGTTGTATTTAATTAAATAGTAAAAAAAACGAAAGAGTAGGTCGAAGTAATAAGACCAAGGCACTTCACTTGTTCTAGAAGACCCCCTGACGTATCAAGTCCGATGCAGTGGAGGAATCATTTTGAGATACCATTCGGTAAAAGGATGCACTACATAGCCTAATTTACTACACGTGAAATTAAAAGCGTGCATTTTATGATATACTATAGCATACTTATAACAATAACTTTAAGTGCAGTCCGTACATTAGATACGTATATAAAATATGTATTTAGGTTTACAGTATGATCGTTGTAACTCCGGAGAGATAAACTAAGGCCTTATATCCCTAAGTTGGTCTCTGCCATTACTATGTTACAGGTATTGGAGTTATCTATCAGACACGAGGAGTGTCATTCCGAAGTTAATATGCGTTGAAAGTAATTTAAATTCCCTTGGTAATTTTAAAAGGAGTTTGCTTCCCCGGCAAAACGTATTGTGCAAGCGATACTTTAATTTAGCAAATGGAAATCTCTACCCTTGTACCTCTTGTTTGAGTTCCTGTTTGTTAATAGAATGGAATTTTCTGGTTTTTCTCTAGAATTTATGTGAGGCGTGCGTACATTAAATTTGTTGCACCGTAGCACAATATATAAAATGTGCAAGTCTTACATTTTATAGATTTTCGAAAGACGTAAAAGTGGAGTGACAAGTCCCTCGAGCTCAATTTCCATTTTCATAATATTTAGAAATTCCCATCATACGAGAGAAAGTGAATCGTCTTCTTCTATCTTCCAGAAAGCAATGAAATTGCGAAATCTTGCAAGTTTATCTACACACCCTATATAGCGAGATATTTGATTGGTCCAGAGTAAGAGGAGATGGTAATCTTAAATATCCCGTTTCGAATTTGCAGGAAAATTAGGGATAAGGATTTTATGATCCCAGAGAGTAGGTGGATTATTGTAACCGCAAATCCAAAAATTTTCATAAAAACATTGAGGTATGATAATTATTATGCTCTATGCAAATATGAAGTAACGTTAATGTAAATGCGGAAGTTGCTTAGTAAAATCTATAATTGTCATGATTAAATGTAAAGGAATAGGCAGAATGAGTTCGACACAGGATGACGCTCACGATACGCGCGAATCACGTCCCTTCTCGTGACTAAGAATCGTGAGTGCCGATGGGGTACTCGTGTATTCTTTAGAAAAAAGAATTACGAATACGAATGGTTTGATTCGAAAACTGATAGATTACTCATGCATGTCTATGAAGACCTTTTTTTTTATTGATCGATAACGTAGTTCTATGAATAATATACTTTACATATGTATGTGTCGTATATACGAGTGCGAAAATAACAACACCCCTGTTATTTCTTATTTACTCGTATTTAAATTATTAAACCTTAACGCAATAATGCTGAAAAGCGTATTTACGTATGCAATAGAGATGATGCGAAACAGTTAAGATATACAAACATTACTGCTTTGCTACGGTTTATGACACCTAAGTGTTATATACATACTGTTACGAAATAGATATATGAGGATTGAACTATTTTCTAAATGATGTGGTATTTATAAACTTCCTACTGCGGGTGACGTGGCACAGTAGTAAATGTTCATAGTTCTAACTAGAAACCATGAGACTGGACTTTTTTTTTTACTATTTTCAATCCTTGAGTTCGAAATGTGGGACTGTAAGTAATCCCGAAATGTAAAAATTTGTGTCATCAAACTCGATATTTTTCACGACTACTATTATAAAAAAAATAATTACTCAATTAATTGACGTCATGAGATTGAGCGTTTGTTGATGATCTGGTGACTTTTACTGAATTCCAATTTGAAAAAAATTTTTAAACCACATCCTTGTCTATTTTTAACTAATAACAAGCATTACAAGCAATATCCTTATGGTCCAAAACGTCTACGTGATTATGAACTGTTTTCTAGAATTGAATTTGTATTGTGCATCGAAAATAAAATTCACCGATACATTATTAAAATTTTTTGATAATTAAAAAATATTTGTTGTAAAGATAGAAAACCAGTTTCAGGTTTTGCAGAAGCAAGCTTGTAAGTTTTAAGATTCTCCCTACACGCAGATGTTTGAAGGATACCAATTATATAGCTTGAGATTTGACGGTAGAAAATTACATTTGACAAATGAAATAACGAAATTGCAGTTGCGTTTTATAAATGAGTTTCACGTTTCCCCCTAGTCCCCATATAATTAAACGCAAGTTTGGATTCATCTCCCAAAATTCTTGACTATCTTGTTTATCGGGTACAAGGAGATGAATAAAAGATGCAGGAGGAGAGAACGAGAGGGCAGAGGGAGAACGAGAGAGAAGAATGAAACGAATGAGGGGAAGGAGGTTCGGGGGACGAGGAAAAGCCAAGTGCTTCTTTTGTAGTTGTCGGGTGATAATTTTTAATCAGCGCGTCCGTGAAGGAACCCGCTTCCTTTGTACTCGGCACCTCTCGCGATACTGAATCTTTTCAAGAGGGGAAAATATTGACCGTGAAAGAAGCGGAAGGACAAAAGTTTTGGGATAATTGGCGGAGACATGGAGGACAGCCGCTTAATTCTTCTCTGGAGCAAATGCTAATGGACATAGAAAAATTATCATAGATGACGAAGATGTTTTACAATCAACATTTAAATCCAACTTTTTTACATTATAATCAAATATCTTTTAACTTCGCGTCCTACACGAAGAAAATTCTATAGCAAAAATACTATCCAGCATAACAAATTGATGACGCATGAACATGTGCACACATATGTTGGAATTGTTGGCATACCTGCAGCATTTTGCAGTATCTGTAGCATCTCTTGCTGTGTAATGCAGTTCTTGCGGGAATATCGAAGAGGCATTGTGTCAATATATGTAAAGTATTTAAATGTAACACTAATTACAATACACAAGTGGATGCCATCAATTTACTGTAATTTATGGTGCTTATACCTACACGCTGTCCTTCTTATGTGGGTATAAATATTTTCTTGCTACTTTAAATTTTCCTTATGTAATTTTGTATACCAGTAAAAAAGATAATACACCACTTATGGTTTTTTTCGTTTTGATAATTTGCTAGTCGCGCCTCCCATAGGTACAGGGCGATAAAATAAGTCTACGGGGTACTACACTTTACAAGAGTAGTAGTGGCTCGTTGTCTCCGTGATAGGTGGGAAATGGGATTCTTTTCAAGGTGTAGGCTTCGAAGGTATGTAATACCCAGCCTAGGACTGCCGAGGACTCACAATCAGAGCGCCACCATGGGCTATTAGAACTCTTGGCATTCCAAAGCTCAGCTTTACGAGGACGTTTTCCTGATTCATCACGAACAACTGCAAACATTTTGTTTTGCTTCGCTTTACCTATTTTATACCCCTCGCAAAAAGGGAGCATACCCTTAGGTCATTACTATAGAATTATTGCGTAATGTATTGCTACCGAGGAATGAATCGCAAAACAGATAGTTACTTTTTTATTCGTGCTTTACTTGTACCCTACATTTACTTTGATTGTAACCTCGAATTAATAGTTCAATCGAAAATCTATAGTCTAAGCTGTGAACTTTGCCATTTTCGAGCCTGGTACGATTCATTGTCAGTAGGTATTTCGCAAAAATCGTAATTTTTCATTATAGGTTGAGTTTCTTTTTTTCTTGTTTATTGATAGAGTACCAAAATTTAAATATTGTTAATAGCCACTTACATGTTATGTACTCGTTACACTTTTCATGACCAACAGCCTCGCACAAACTAATGTGTGCGTTTGTCGTGATGCCGATACTATTATAAACTAGTAAAATCCTATCGGGACTTTTAGGGTTCGAAAACCCAAGCCATAGAAAATGCGTTTCTCATTTAGAATTTTGAAGAGCATTATGACATTTCAAGTCATTCAACCTTTTCCTATAATTCAAGGTAAAAAGAATAACAATCTTGTCATACTTTATATTTGAACCTCCACGAATATTTATACACGTGGCAGCACACATAAAGTTGTTAAACCCGAAATTTGTTAATTTCACTTCCCGCAATTACTCCCATAGCGCGCTAGATTATTTCGAATACATCTGCAGTGCAGACTAATTAAAACATGGAAGAAAATGAAAGCGTGTTTTCAAAGTACGTCCATCGCCAGTAAGAGCCCTATATAAGGCGTGGGTGTAGATGCAGGTATGTGTGTTTGCGTATAAAAGGAATACACCAGAGGTATGAGGTGATGCATTCCGAGACCCATTCAGACCGGCTATACTCCCCGTTGTCTGACATGCTCACAGACAGACAGGCAGACGTACGAACGAAGAAACCTTTCTTCAATCAGACCAACGCATTTTAATGTTAATTATCTTGCTCTCTTGATGCAATCTAAATTTTATTACGTAAAATCATTTTCAGCATTTAATTCGATCGCAAGTAATCCGAGAATCGCACGTCTGCTGCTCAATGACACGCACGAGATGTGATCTCTTCATTGAGCGAAGAACAAAAATTCAAATAGCTCCATGTAACTATTCCAAAAACCTCGAAGGATCGCGAGTTCAGAAAGGTTCGAGATTTACCATCGGGAATATTCGCGACGAGTCCTGATTCACGAAAGTGTCTTTCGCTTGAGTTGCGAATATCCATTGTCTTTTGGAATTAGAGTCGAGAGCGAAGAAGAGTGAAAGAGGAAGAAAGGGTACTCGTAGAAGGTGAAGAAAAGGAAGAAGACCAAAGGAGAAGGCACAGCCGGTCCTCGCATACCTCTAATAACTTGAAGTCCTATGGAGTTAGCGGTCAGGACTGCAACGCGATGACGCGACACTACCGGAGTTAAGTGGCGAAACGCGCGGACAAAAAGTGCAATGAAAAACCATGCCGAAACCAAAGCGAAGCGGCTAAAACAAAGGAGGTGCGGAGGTGTGACGAAACGTTTGAAGAAGAGGAAAGTAAAAGGGATAGCAAAGTGAGACTGCTTCCGATTCAAGGCAACTCTTTCAAAAAATTAATTGTTAACAGATTGATCGTTTCCAGCCTTTTTGTACCTTATTGAGCGTTCTTGCTGAAGCATTTAGTAAAAGTCACACTTCTTATTATGGACGGAGCTTTATCTGTAAAATATCAATCCCGCTTTTTTGCCAATCAGAAAATCGAATTAAAAGTCCGATAAAAAGTATGGATTCTTTATACTAGAATGCTGTTCCTCTGTCTTTTCTAAAACTTCAGGACTATGGCGTGTATTCAATCAAAATTACGCACAAAATATTTCTTTTAATGGAATCGTGGAACAGGTAAATTTTCGAAGTGAGCTTCCTATCCCTCGTTGAATTCTCGATTTCGACAGATTTTGCACCCAGGTCGAAAAATAAAAGCTAAAATCTGTTTTTTTATCTATTTGAACCTGATTCTATCCTAACCACGTGTAACATTTCTAGCAATCTAGGCTCAAATAAAAATAGAAAATTAAACTTGGATTGATACAAAATATTTTAATTAAATGAACATTACGAATAAAACCTTATTTCGACCTTACAGGTTATCTCCAAATTTCTTATTAACGTTTAGGGTAATATCTGTTCTCTAAGACTTTGTTTTGACCTGATTGAGAAGCAATTTTTGTATATTCAGTACAAGAGCAGCTTATAAATTCAGAATTTCGACCTGGATTTAATCTTATTCTTAGGTCATAGTCTTTATTTTTCGACTCCGGTAAGATTTATTGGGATTTCAAACGTTAATCAAAAGCAGTAAAGCATCAGAAATATAGGTGACTGGCATATCGGTGTGAGTTACACTTCATTTTACCACGCACAATATTGTTCATAACTGTTTTCTTTGCATATATTATAACCCACCTTTTAACGTGTTCGCAAAGTTGCTTCGACGAATATCTAGAAACATAAATCTCGAAGCTTTGAGCAGAAAATACGGAAGATCCTCGAAAGTTACGATTATTTCCCGTAAATGCTCTAAACTTGGAGGAATTCCTTGCATCTCAATTTCCAGCCGCGAGATTTATGCCTGGGAATACCCGGCGGAGCGGCATTGCGAACAAATTTAAGGGTGGATCTTAAAATCTTTTTACACTTCTCGTTTTACAACCCTTTGTTGTTGAATATTTACCATTCCTTCAGGTATTCTCATGTTCGGAATTTCAATAACATCTCGGTGTTTTTTAGTATAAATGAAAGATGCGCGATTAATTAATATTTCATACTAAGACAATATTTTTCTTGCGGTATAACGAATGTACAGTTCTGCAAGCCGTACCGTAAATAGTGTTTAAGCGGAGTTTATGAAGGCAGAAGTCGAGATATAATTCATGAAAGCGTAGCTATAGATATAGCCGGTATAAGTAATTTATTAAAGAAGCAAAGATTCCGTTACTGTAGGAGTAAATTTGATCTTTTTAGTTGGCTGTAGTGGTTGGTTAAACTCGATTAGATGCTTCAAAATTATTAGACCGCTCCGCGATGATGATGGCAGGGGAAGAAATTATTTTTTGCCTTGATTGAGATCTCAAGGGAGCACGTATGGAGCCACGTGTAGAGCAGAACCGGCAGTCCCTTCTATGAAATATCAATGGCTTATTACTAATATAATCCTTCGTTCAATGCTCGATGATTGCTTACCACTTCCTTCGCGGGGTTGCCAAAGATACATTTGACAGTGTATATCCACGTATTATATATACACACACACACATACACATCTATGTTTTTATATGTATACGTGTATGTATGTATATCTGTAATTGCGTGTACATATGTATACAGCTACGAAAACATGTACCGGGTAAACATAATTTGCTGCACCGATACTGGGTGTTATTGATAAGAATTTATGAAAGGAAAAATTGTGGCATTATTTAATATCGTTATCGTGGAAAATATTGTAAATTTATACTAGGTATGAAAGTTATACCCCCATAAGACCGAATGAGGGAAGCGGGAATGGGGAGGAATTGAATAAAGAAAAAGAATGAAAAAAAAGGTAATCGATACAAATCCGAGGACCTTGCGTAGACTTGCATGCCGCACGGTCGTTTTTAAAACTCCGCCGGGAAAATAAGAAAAATTCATCAAGTAGGGATGATTGCCCTTTGCCTCCTCTGATCGTTTCAAACCTTCACCCACGGGAACGACCACGAGATTTTTCATCCTCTTCTGGAATCCATGTACCGTTCCACGTGATTACAATTTCAACAAGCTGAAACTCGCTATACCTACAATGAACGTTACAAAATGAAATCCAGCGCACACATACATTTTACATCTTTTTCCTCATTTGCTCAAGCTTTTAAATTATTTCAAATGGGTTTGGAATTTAATTTGTCATGAGTAGTTTGTACCAGAAGAATATGGACCGCGAAATATTGAAATTGAAATTGCTGTGATATAGTGCAAGTATACACTACCGCTCAAAAGTGTGTGGACACTTCCTCAATTCATGTAACTATCTGAAAATTTTCTACCAACCGAATAGATGTTTATTTATTTAACAAAATTAAATAACCATATTGTTGATTTAGTACATACTATTAGAATACATTAAATACATATTTGTAATAGAATTTAGCAACAAACGTTGTTTAATAATAAAAATATGTATAATATATCACAAATTTCATGAACCTGGCAAGTGTCCACATACTTTTGAGCGGTAGTGTAAGTGGTGGAAAAATCTTTTGTTGTATATTTAGTTCTCCCACGCCGAAAAAAATAAAAGGCACTAATTACCTAATTTTTACACCAAAAAAATGCTCTGGATGTTAACCACATTAATCTACTGGAAAAAATAAAATTGATTCAATGGCATCAACGATAGATCAAGTATTGTACAAACCAATCAATCAATAATATCTTTCTTTTGGGTAGTTGAGTCTATCACGAGAGTAGTTAAAATAACAATAAGTGTAGTTAAAATTACTAGAAATATACAATTGACGATTTATTCAACTATAGCAATAGTTGGAATTACTATAAATTTTGTTTAGTGCAGAAATTGGAAAATCTGTATTTCTATAAGTCTGTTATAAAATCGATAATAGAATTATCGATAATAATTATCGATAATAAAATTCTAATAGTCTGTTATAAAATCGTTAAGTGACAAGTATATGGTCACAATTATAGCAACTGATTGTATTCTAAGGAAAAATAGCGTATCGCAAAAAGATGTAGCTTATCTTGAAATATGTCACATATCAAATTTGATTAATTACTCGCGCTGCATGTCAAGCAGCTCGCGTAATTAAAGCTTATAGATCTTTGTCAGTCCGGAGTTATAAGTCATTTGTACGATGATCCCATGTTGGTCCTTCAATTCCGTGTTGAAGTACGATCTAATCGAGCAAGAGCCCATACTATTGAGTTAATTATACCGAAAAAAATATGTAATAATTCTAACTATCGCTATAGTTAAATACGGCGACAATAATATATTTTTAGTAATTCTAACTACATTTATTCTCACTTTTACTATTTTCATGATTGAGTCAAGTAGGAATTAAATAATTATTGTCTTCATTTTTTTCGGTGCACAAGGTATGCAATGGAAGGATTCGCAAGAATCTTGAGCGTGTTATTTTGTAGGGTCATAAAACAAAATTACGAAGAAATTTCCCCTTTCGCGACAAATTTTTGTACCGATAAGAAGAAACATTCTTCAGAAGTGTCTAAAAGTACGAGATTCGTGAAAGTGTTGAGAATACCTGTCTTTACGCTATATGCAAAGTAAACATTTGTAATGCTACCGTAATATTTAAGCAGCAGTGAATTTTTAAAAGGTGCTATACCGTAAAAACTGATACAGCAGTAAACGATAAATAAAACAAAATCATTTTTTGAGCGCGTTGGAAAAAATTGTAAACTCCTAATTGGCAATAGTTTTACATTTTTATTTATTCGTTAATATAAACAACCTATATTCCTGCATTCGTATTCACTGGTAGAGAAAATTGCACAGTGATTTAATTTCTTCTATTTGTGAACTTAATTTTTCCATATTTCATTTCTTCCGTAATACGGCAAAAAATGTATAAAATTTCAAGATGATATCAGAGCGTGTACGACGTTACTTTAGATGGGTTCAAGTAATACGAGTTGTTGGGACGGTTCTCGTATGAACTAATTTCAAATTCATTCCCCTTCGCGGGTTCCTCTTGCTCGGCGTGCGTTCGCTACCGTAGAAAAATCTCATTTTCTTCGCCCTAAGGGTCTCTCCACACCCATCCCACGACTCTCTCCCTCTTTCTTCTCTTCTCTCTTCCCCTTGTTCGTTCACATATATTCGCCGCGAAGCGAGGCAATATTTGCCTAAGGAAATTCAGAAAAGTTTACATACGAGCCCGGGTGTTCTTCGTCTCTCTCTTTCTTTCTTTCTTCCAAGCGGTGGGTTTCTTTAGTCAATTTTCTTGGATACCCCACAGCTTCTCTTCTATCCTTAGGATCCTTCTTAATAATATCTACACACATGCACATTTACTCTATGTATTACATTACTACATTGAAAACAGGGCGGAGGTCGATGGAGATCACTTTCTTGGTAAAGAGAATGAAAAAAAAATATATGAGAGACATTCAAACACTCGCCTCGACAGCAAACGTGTTCCGTTCCCCATCGCACCAAAGGAAAAAATCAAACACCATCCAAAGGAATGTTTCTGAGCTGTAGCCAGGTTACATCCTATTTTTTAACCATTTTCCTAGTTATTAGTTTCACAGCAGACAATCTATCGTGTGGAGAAATTCGTTTTCGTCACAGTAAGTATAACTGTTGTTCTAGTTGAATAAGGTTTCAACCATATATTTTTACTAATTTTAACTATACTTATTTTTATTCCAACTACTTTCATGATCAAGTCAGCCAGAACTTAAATAATTAGTGCTTTCATTTTTTTCAGTGCATGTTCGTCCTTCTTATCTACAGCTTGTCTCTAATTCTTAAATTAATTCCTTTTAACAAAAGAACATTTTTTCAAGCTATTTCTTGTGAAAATACAATTTGCGAGCACTATTCTCTCGATAATTTCCAGATTAATCCGTTCTTCAAAATGAAAAATGGGTCGCGATAGAATAAGGAGGCTGTTTCTACGCCGAGATTGGTGCTTAGACGAGGATGTCGTCGATGCGTTATTCTGCTCGGGTAATCCTTGAGAAGGAAGGAGGAAGAGAGGCGTGATCGGAAGTGGACCAGAATACTTCCTTCATAGGGGTGAACATGTCGGCACCGCCCTCATGTATGTAGGTGGTGCCTGTATCCATAAAATCAACTGTAACTCATCTTCAGTTACACCTATACAATCTGCCTGAACTCGTATCTATTCTAAAATGCTCTTTCAGAAGATAATTAGATATTCATAACATGAGAAACGAGGTTCATGTGGAGAAAGAAAAAAAATCTTGCAATAACAAACCCTAGGATACGATGGAAACTTTATGCCATCGTATTTTTGAGAACAGATTTTCTCATTTCTTTGGTTCCTTTCGAATTCTCTCGAACTTTACGTTCCAAGATGCTCGACGGAGGAAATGGTTGTCTTAACAAAATACGTGTTTGTGTGACTTGTCAGAATTGTGATATAGAATTATGAAGTTTTCTAAGAAAATCGTCTATTTTTACAAAAACTCTAGTTATATGGTAAACATTTGTTTTTATTGTTTTGGGTACGTCGAGGAAAAAAATATAGTCAAATTTAACCTAGTTTTACTATACAGCTGGGTTGTGCTATTGTAATATACTGGTAAAAAATATCTGGGAAAACCCTAACAAAACCCTAGCTAGGCGCCGTAGGGTTTATATTTCACCATACGTGATGATAATAGTAACAATAAATGAAACCGTATTGTTAAACAAAAAATATTGCGACAATATTATATTGTCTATCAGGTTCCGGGTCAAGTTCCCTAAAACGGATAAGTCCCGGAGAGTAAAGGAAATTAGAGTGACTTGGAATAAGATCCCCTTGTTGTATAAATACTTCTAATCTAATAAATGAATATCAAGTAAATGTCACAACTTGAAATATGTTAATGAAATATTACTAAAACAGGGATTGTCTCGCGATAAAGAGCGTAGAAGCTCTAGAAGGTTCCAATATACTCTGTCTACTTGGTAGATAGGTATCACTCTTAAAATAACACCTTCATGTGAATGTCCTAAATCTTTTCTTCTCACTTTAGCGGAGACTAATCTTGAGTAGTTTTACTTTATACAACTTTAAAGGAATGACTAAGGTGGAGAGGAACAGCACTCGTAAAATGGGTTGAATTCTACCCCCCTTGAGAAAGTAAAATAGGAAAAAGGTATTAAGGGTTGGAAACGAAGAAAAAAAGGTTCACGTCATTGGCTGGTAGAAGAACCTCCAAGGATTTGAATACGATCGATTCCCAATAAATAAGGATTCTCGTGATAATGCGGCTCGGTCCTTCACGTGGGAAGTGGGTGGAAAGGGTAGCGGCGACGGTTCAGGGGATAGGTTCCTATCTGTAAAAGATAACGAGACAGCCCTTGGCGACAACCGTAGTTGGGCTCGGCTCGTTCTTGAATTGACTTCAAGGTACACTCACATCGAAACAAGTTACTTTCAATCACATTTGTGAAAAGAAAGCGGAAGAATAACATTACCGACTCTCCTAACGACCGTATAGATTGAATGTACATTTTTTGAAACACAAAACCGTACTTCCAAGTATTGCAGCTTGTACAAATGCTTTGTTATCATCACTATCTCATTGAATGCGAATTAAAGTACACTCTGCAAGATATTCCAGGCCATATTCTGTCCGTTTTTTGAAAACAAATGCACTTACACACCAAAAAAAAATTGGAATACCAATTTCGAGTTAGAATTAGTAAAAATATGTAGTTGGTATTATACTTAACTCCAACAATAATTAGAATCACTATACATGTTTTTCAGGGTAGGGAAATAATTATTAATTAATTATTATTAGACAGGTAAATAATAATTTCATGATTGAGTCGAGTAGAAATTACATAATTAGTGCCTTCATTTTTTTCCGTGTATATATTTTCCATTGAAATGAATTAAAGTACTTCGTTGAAGATATTCTTGGCAATATTCGTCGCGTTTTGAAAAACAAATATACGTACACACCAACAAAAAATAATAAAGGTACTCATTTTTTTCATTTGGAATTAGAACCACTAAAAATACATGGTTGGTTCTACATTTAATTACAACGATAGTTACAATCATTGTATATTTTATCAGAGTGCGTAAATAGAAATCGATATCTCACAATTCTCTTGGAAGAGTCGTTCGGGACATTTTCTGCGCCATCAAAATCTCCTGATATTCAGTTATTTTTCCATTAATCTTCTTCCCTACTTATTTTTCATTAAAATCAATGGAAAGATGGGTCTGGGAAATCAATGCATTATCGTCATTTGGAATTGAAGTTCTTATAACAAGTTAAAAGTTGCTTCCCCGGTTATCGGTCTGCTCTTAAATATCATTAAAAAGCTGAGCATACAACGTTTCTTTAAGAGTAATGTAGCCCTGCCGAACGAATGTCAGGAATAAAGGATTCTTAGGAATGGTAATGCGCTGATTTATGACAAATAAGAAAATTCGGCTTCGCTACGAACGCTTCGAGCGTACAACGAGCCGCGTACCAATAATGAATACGTATAAGGGGGGACGCTCCGGGGACAGCGTTGACTTATTTGAAATGTAAAAACGCGCGTCTCTTTGCGCGCGCGTTTGCCTGCTCGATCTCGAATATTCCGTTTCTGTATTGCGGAACATGCATGCATAATAGTGTATCAAATTATTTACATCTGCGACTGCTAGTACTCTGACATTGAATTTGCTTTGATATATTTTAGATGTACTGGGTGTCCCTAACAAATTAAATGATGTTGAAATATTTTTACACATAGCTCCTCGGAAAATAAGACTTCTTTTTTCTTCCTATCAATATCATGCACGAAACGGAATTTTACCGAGCAATGGCGGAAAATAAAATTTCCTGTCCCTTTTCCACCTACGTTTCCTTAAAACAATAACGTTCGTGAATCAAATACGAGGAAAGTATGTTAACAATAATCTTCCATTCGATCATTATAAAGCTTGTTTTACTTACAAAGGTAAAATGTTTTTCGCATTCCGCGAGCTTCTGTTTTACTGGACAAACAGGAATGACTTTACATGTATAAAGAGAACTGTCTTCAAAAAGATTGATTAAATTCTTGTACACTTTTCCTTAGCCATTCCAGCTCTACGCAAGAAAACTAAAACGTCACTATACTTTTCGAGTGATGCCTTCAACGTTATTTGTAGAAATTCAATAGATCTTTAGTAAATAAGTGCATTAAAATAAACTTCGTTTTTGCAAATACGCTACGTATAAGACGCGGGCAATATTCAAGTGTATAAAGTAAATGTCGCTACAACTGGTCGTGTTTCAATTACTCTGTCATACAGTTACCCCTTACAAAATCAATGTCAGTGTCAATAAAAAAAATAATATTAATCGTGACGTTACTAAAAAAAAGGCAAATTTTCAATTACATATAAAATATGAAATACCTTCTTTATCAAATTTTCGAAATTTAATGGACGTTCAAATATTATTATTCTTCTGACCAAGTGTCCCGAATTTTTCAGAATTACAAACTTTTGAATACCTTTTATGCAAACTTTCATACCAACAGAATTGCGATTTTAATTACATTTTACCCATATTTAAATATCTATCCCATATTTAAATATCTATTCCTATAAATTTCCAGTGCTGCGAAATAAAACGACGCAGTATTTGAAACAGTATTTTTGAGTACATCTGAATATGATACCGTTGAAAAACTATACCTACAAAATTTGATTTTCATTATTCGAACTGAAAATCGATCAAAAGTTCATGGGCGACTTCGAATGAGAAAAAAATAATATAGGGTGAATTTTACTTCCAAGGGGAAAGGGGTTCTTATATATACACGCCGTACGTGATCAGCATTGACCCTCGTCAAGCTTCATTTCGTATATCTATAAAAAAGAACGAGAGAAAGGGAAACATTTTAAATTTCCCTCGAACTATTTTGAGGGGGACTATCCTTTGATCGAGAATGTCATTAGGACGCTACTCTTAAGGAACACGCCACAAGCCCCACCACACTGCTTATTTTACACAGTCCTATCAAGATTAGTTTTAAAGTTTATACAAAGAAGCTAAAGATAAGTTCTAACTCTGCTCTAAAGTAGCTGTTCTTTTGATATAGATTTTTTCTTCTTTACGCTCTTTTTGTTGACACGACAAGCTTTTGGGAGACATTTTGTATGAAATTCAGTTGTTCATCTTTATTTGTACCTTCCAAGTAGACCTATTTCGAGCGACAGGATATTAACTCACCATTCGTTTTACGGTTACAAATTTAATATGTACATTTCGGATTTTTAAAGTGGTCCATGCATTAGAGAATTGTCCAATTTCTGGAGGATATTGTAATTCCTTATAAAAATCGAGTGTTAAAAATATTTATGATTCAACAATTATGCAATTAAATTAGTTTGAAAAAAATCATAAAGATTCTGCAGGAGATTTCTTTATGATCTGCAAAATTTCCGACTCGGCAAAGTGGGGTCCTGATTTTAGAAAAACCCATTTTACCGTGGTTGGGAACTGAGACTCTAATTAAAGTGGGCTATTATTGAACAAAAAGAAAAAAACAAAAGGAGTTTCTATGCGATATTTATTCATTCATGCAAGTACAACATTACTAGTCAAATACCATATCGTGATCTTCTAATGCTGACCCAAAGTTCGATGAACTTGATCCTTTGCTACTCTGACATACAATCTTACTATGATTATTGATTGTTTTGGTAGGCACTTACGCGCTTTCATTGTTTAATATTGTAAAAAACAAGAAATTAATTGGCACAAATATAATTTATCCGAGGTAATTGAACTGTGTAAGCATTAATCAATGTTTTGAAAATTTCGACGTTCTCTACGAAAGTGGACTGTAATATTTGTCCTGTTTCATGGGAAAAATGAGGTTCATTGAAAAATTACTAGCAAAAAAGTTCCCATGTGCAGTCACATCGTGCAACTGAACAAACAATCTGCTCATGTTCGTTAACACCTTTTACCCGCATACTTACAGAATGTGAAACGAAACCCCATTGTTGATGTTAAAGTCTCACACTCATAAGTAACAACAAATTCGCTCACGGTAGTCACATTGCGTAAAATCCTACTTCTGTTTTGTGATCAATTGTTTCATTTTTCAATTCAGCTCATTCGACAACCTGGGGTTAATCGCAATCTTCTGACTACGATTGGCCTTTTTCCGGACTGTTCTCCGAAATTTGTGCAACACAGGGACAATTCTAACACATCATATTGGTGCGTTCCATCTTGCCGATGGAAATCAATCTTTCGCTGTATATTTTTTTTCTATGGCCTTTTCACCCATATTACGGACTTTTGGTATATAGGGTTTCGAAAGATGTATTGTCACTTCTCTTTTTACTTTGGAGTAGGGTAGTTTTAATAGCTGCAAGAAAGTAAAGAAGCAGGGGGTTCAATCGTTCAAAGTATTGATTGCTAATCGCGTCGCGCACCCCTAACATAAATTATTGCCGTAGATACTAAAAAAATCCTGAGTCATCGACAGTCACCCCATACGTCTATACGAACTCTGCCATTCCGCACCCAATATTTCCTTTGACCTGCAGCTCCCCTCCCCCTCCTACCCCTGCTCACCAAAACTAAAATCACAAAAAAGCCCCGGAAAGCCTGGAATGCATAATTAAGTACTGGAAATGACATCCAGTACTGATACAATTTCTCATGATCGTACTTACTTGCCTTTTTCGGAGGCATCGTTTAAAAACTATATCCCGATGACGGTAAAGTTCAAGTAACGAGAGACCTACGAATGAAGAATTCAGAAGTTCGTTGAAAATAAAACGAAGGGAAAAAGGTGGTTGCAGTACATATAATTTTCTGGGTTATGGCTTAGTAGACCCTGGAGGCATGCAACGTGGACGTAGCATACCGAATAGGCATTACTTGATTGTCTCAAAAGGAAATTGAAGATTTCTTTTTTTATTTCTGCTACATAACCCATCGAGAGAAAATTTTAATGTACCGGAGATCCCGGTGTATCCAAATATCCCCTTATTTTTTCCCCTCAAATTCTCTTGAGCCGTACTTCGCAACTGGATTGCCGGAAATGGAATTACTAACGCAACTAAAATGCTGAGTAACACGACGGTGGTGGCACCTTTTATCTCCATCAATGCTCTTAGAATGTTAGTCAGTATTTTGGAAATAGGATGCTACATCCAAAAATTTCTTTTTATGTACTTTTGCGGAGAATGGAGTTGTGGGCTATTGTATCCGTGGGAATATATGAAGGTATTTTGCTAGGTTTTCGAAAAATTCGCAAATTATTGTTTGTATTATTCATTTTAGGTTCGAATCTGTTTTCCAAGCTATTAAAAGTCAAATCCAAGAGATGGAAAAAGGGATATTCTTAATAATTTAGCGCTTTTATCAAAAAATATGGTGACCACCAAAAGAAAATTTGAAAGGAATCTAGTTTAAAAGTGATGTTTTTTTCTGTAATTACAAAATTTCTAATGTATCTGCAATTAACCCATAATTTGTGTTGCCTATAGAACTCTTTACTTTGTTATTCTTCTGTGAACTACAATTTTAATGCTGTAGTTGAAAAAAGTACTATCCAACTAACGGAGCTCGGTATTACAATAATAAATTTAATTACATACGCTTGTAAACCCTTGGCATAAATAATTCCAACGGTTTCTTCGTTTTTATTATGGCTAAAGGATCGACACGACCGCTGTAGATATTACTGTATAATTGCTGCATAATCGATTTAGATTTTTGGGAATCGAATTAAATTGGCGTTGATTCTATAAAACAAGAATTTTTTGCTAATAACCGCAAATTAAATCGTAAAAATCATTTATGCAATTTTCGTATAATACACTGTAATGAATTATTATAAAAAACTCTTCCATTACCCGATAAAAAATTGCAGTGAAATTGAATCAACCGTAATTTTTTAATTTGAAAGTTGATCCAAAATATTATTTTCGAATGGTATTAAATTTGCATCCACTTAAAAAAAAAGCTTTTTACTATTTGTATACACTTTAGAATATTATAACTTCATATTTTCATTACGAATAAAAATTATAATTCAACTCAATCTCTTTTTAAGATACAAATAATTCCTTTAAAATTCATATAACGTATTTCTTGTAACATTGTAATTGTAAGCAAGTAAATTGACCAATAAATATCTCAGTATTCAATTTCAACTTGTTTTTTTTTTTAATGAAAAAACAGTACCTCTCTTTAACTAATTAAATTCTTACATAATAATTACTGCGGTTTTCTTAGAATACAAAGTCAATTGAATAAATTGGTTTGGTATGATCTGTTACCGGTGATTGTTAATTCATGTAAAAATAATAATTATTGACATTGCAAAAATATTTATAATCATTTGCAGCTCGTGGCATTGGAAACTAACCGCAATAAATGAATATATTTTTCAAGAGTGTTAAACCACGCTGAAATTGATTGCAATTGTGCTAGAACGTGGTAGTTAATCAATAACTGTTTTTGATTCCTTGCTTTAATCAACGGGCACACATGCATGAGCCCCGGGTCCGAGTATTCGTTTAAAAAATATTTGTCTTCATTAAAGACAATTCATCTTTCGTGCCAATTAGAACGAACGAGTTAGACAGTGTATAATTAGCACAGCGTTATACAGTCATGAGAAACTGAGTGGTATATCATTAATGTTTATTCTCTGCACTATGTGTAATTAAAGAATTAACGCTGGTTGTGATTAGTTAAACAAATTAAGAACATGGTGAGGTAAGAAACGTTAAGTGGCGCAGGTAGGACGGGGCTTGCCACCTACAGCATATCGTTCTCTTCGTGGTAATTAGAGGCGTGCATAATTAAGTTTACTGATTGTTGACACGAGGCGTTAGCGTGCTCGCGATGAGTGTTTGCAAGGGTGCGTCTCAATTAGAGTCTTCGAACTTGCTGGAACGTGTTCGCCATTGATGTGTCGTTAATTTATTTACTGTTTAATAATTATTGTATTGATAATGGTAATGGAAGGTAGCTATGTACACGTTGGGAGTTTTTACAAGAAGAGCTTACTAATTAATTTGAAAAAAGATACGGTGTCACGTTATAAGCATTTACTTATTTTTTCGCAGTGATTTCATTGAAAGTACATCTTTTAAACTGATGCCACATGAAATTTTGCGGTCATGCTGTTGTGATTGCCGCGTAATTAAATTACGCCGAAGATAGTCACTGTTAAAATTAACATTCGTGTAACCTTAACACCATCTAGAGTCAACAGTACGGGAAAATAATTTTTATAAAGTGGTCCAAAGTGGACTGTTTCTGTAATGCTACCGATAAAACGTTTTATTCAAATGTACAACAAATAAAATACTCATAACTCTTTTTAAAATACTAATAATCAATTTGAAATCCATTCAATGTATTTCTTGCGTTATGGTAATTGTTAGCAAGTAAATTGGCCAATGAATATCTTAGTATCCAATTGCATCTTGTTTTTTTAGTGAACAAACAGCACCTCTCTTCAACTAATTAAATTCATACATAATTATAACCACGGTTTTCCTAGAATCCAACGTCAATTGAATAAATCTGTATTTATTTTCTGTATTTGTATGTTAAAAAGTATAGTACTAATCGTATAATAACAAATGGCAGCATATGTTTGAAAATCGAACTCTTACAAATTTCGAAATTTCGTGTAATTATTTAATTTTACAGAATTTTAATAATGAAAAAAGTCTCGTAATATTATACGTGAAACTGAAAATAAAAATGAATGTTTTACAACCTTTCTTGGACTTGAATGGATCTGGAAAAATCAATACACGTGATTTTTCCAAGTTAACATACGAAATTACAAATACAAGGTCTGATTGTCATCATTACGTTATCAGAAATTCGGAAGAAACAATCTTCATTCAAGGTTTTGTTATGCAATCTTCCAGTTTCTAAAGACATCTAGACTATTGGGACCCGGCAGTGTAATGTAAATATTCTCTCTTAAGTCTATTCTCACTTGAAAATAGTAATATCCTTGAACGAGGTTTCAAAATATTTATAATTTACAAATTGACATTGAGCTTGCAAATTATCAAAAGAATCTCAAAAAAAAAAGAATAGTATGATAATTACCAAACGATTGGTCAATAGTATTGTTGATTACTGTTAACCAAATTCATGACAGGTGTTATCAACCACCTTTTCACACTGAGGAACCTACATTTCCAGACTTATTTAATGACGAGGAATAGCTGGAATTCATTGTAAAAATTTCAAAGGAAAATCGCAGGATTTTGTCAGATGGTCGGACACATAGTGACACCGCAAATGATCGATCTGTTGCATAAGCTTGATTATTTGCTGTCTATGGATTGGCTTAGGGATTAAAAAAGCATTCGAAAATCAAAATGGTCAATATTGACCAGCGACCCGCTATTGATTTTCTGGCAACTGTAGTATTCACGCCTTTGGAAAACTGCTGAAAAAAAGGAAGATTAGAAAATCCGGTATAAATATTTCTCAGAAGCCCTGCACGGTGTTAGTGCGAATCCGCATAAACGCTTAACCAAAGCGAAACTGAATCATATCCGTACTTTTGTAAGTGCGTATATATACTACGTACTCGCAAACGAAGGTATAAAGAAGAACAAGAAGGTAGTCAGTGTGTTACTGCGTGGGAGCACTAAGGTCCAGTGGACCTCGAAGAGATGAGGTATCAGAAGAAGAGAGAAGGCATTAGCGAGGAAACGAATAAGAGAAACACCATGAGAAACAAGAAGAGAGACGGTAGGTGGGGAACCGAGGAAGGCGCGAAGGCGCTCGCCCCGATGGAGGCGAAAGTTTACGACGCGTCGCCCGGCAGAGTTACCGACGCTACCACAGAGGCTCTCTTGTCCTCCGCCCCTCTTCATCAACAGTTTCCAGTCTTTTTCGTTATATACCACACACGTAAAACACCCGGTGTACACGGGAGGAATCCCGTGGTATCCTCCGGTAACACTATCCACTAGTTGATGTAACAATGTGGCAGTCCTCTAGTAGCGGGTCGCTGGTCAAGTCTCATCGTTCATTTTACACTGGGTGTCGAAACCTCGCTTCGTCATGTCGAACGACAAGCTACCTGGATACAGAATCTTAACGGACGGTTTACCTATATGAAAGGTAGTTTGAGAAGTTAGCGTCGATGACGCGCTCGACGAGTAAGCTCGTGAAGTTAATGCAAATAAATAAATCGGTGTTGTAAAGTCAGCAGCGAAATATTTGAAAATTGGGTAGCCATAGAGTCGGATGTAGGAGGATAATGGTAGAAAATGTTGGTATAATAACGTCTGTAAGAATCTCGCTGGATGGGTATAGGCAATCTTTATCTCGGACGTTTATAAGAACAAGGAGAAATCCTTCGGTGGAGTGGAAGCTTCCAAACGAAAAAGTAAGTGCAGTAGGAAGGGTATGCGGGCGAGACGGGCATAAACTGCTCGACTAACAACCCACACGTACCTCTGCCGAGCGCGAAAGAAGCCGGGGAATGGTTATAGTGAGACGGACGAAGAGACGGACGGACAGACGGACGCACAGACACCATTAAGGGCTCTGGCTTAGCGCGAGAGAGCGATGAAGAGAGGTGAAAAGAATGAGAGTAAGAGAGAAGAGGTAAGAAATATACAAGGGGCTGTAAATTATATCTCCACCGCGAGGAGTCGAACTCCGAGACTAACCTCAACCCAGACTCGTAAAAATATCTCCTCTCTCTGCATCGAGCGCAACTCTTCGTGACGCCCAAGCGGGTGTTTGGTCCATTACCTTAGGTCTCATTTCATGAGAACGTCATCCGCAGTAAGTCACGACGGATTACCCTCTCAAAGTATTCTGTTTGGAGAACAATTGTTCTCCGAGCTGATCCTCGTGGGTTCAGAAGATACATATGCTCCGGGATGTCTCCAGGCAAGCATAGGGCGAGTCGAGGTCCTTGATCTCACTTTTTAGTGGGGCGTAAATCAAAGGCCGTTGCGCGAAGCGAGTTCTCGGATGCCCCCTCCATCTTTTACCATCTTTCCCCTCATTCTGCAGTGTCCGGTCTAAGTAATAATTTCGAATTAAACGTTCGGGGGTACTGTAATAAAGTCGTTTGGGGGGATAAATTTAGTGCAGAGTCTACACAGCCCAGTGTGGTGGGTCAGCAATCGCTGTTGAGTATAGGTACAGTTGTGCCGCGAAGCATGTAGGTAGGTGTTGGACACCCAGCGGGGTCTTAGCAGGAGTGGGCGGCCCCGTTGAGTCCCTGACTGAGTCCGGAGTGTGTAGACCAACGTCTCTTTCGTATCTGTATTTGTAGATACCAAAGTCCAAGAAGGAAGAAAGGTGGAAAGGAACACCTTGACACCCACACACTGGCGACGTAGCAGCACAGCCATAACAATAAATAACTCTATCCTTTCATGTGTTACTACAGGATTCCTCCTTGCCAGTAATACTGCATCTTTCCCCTTTCCTTTCATTCTCTTTCGGGAAGTCGCCACTACTTCCATCCGTTCCTTAATCGAGTTACCTCCTGCGCGAAGACTGCTTACGACCGGATGTACTCCCGATTGCGTACCACCGAAGATAACCGTGTCTCGACATGGTACAACCATTGTCCAAGCTTTCTATCACCTTCATCTTATTCCTTCGTCTCTCTCCATTTTTCTCACAAATCTCCGTGACTTTCATTTTTAAAGAATGCGCGAATGATAAACCTAATTATTTATTCCTACACGGGCAATATCAGTTTTATGAAAGATGATTAACTACAGTGACGTAAGAAAAAGTGAAAAATTGACGCTAGTTATTGTTTGCCAACGTCTTTGGGAGAAACAGCTTCGACCCGATAAAATTATAAAGTCATTAGTATCAATAGTACGTCAGTGTTAAGCTGAAAAGATTTGGTCACTATATAACTAGGGCCAAAGCGAGGTCAACCAGAACTAGGGGGTCGCTTAGTTTTTTGCAGAGTCCTTTATGTCTTTCTTTGCTTCCTCTCCTCTTGCAATTTGGCCCTTAGACGTCAAAAGGCCTGGCTATGGACCGCCGGCATTCGAAAAAAGAAACCATCACGTGAAAATCCGAGAGGGGATAGGTGGTGGATTCACTAGGGAGCCAGACAGCTTGGAGTCGCTTTCGTTATTCCTTCGCGTCAGCTTGTAGAACAACGGGATCTCATAACTTTTTCTTCATTACAAAATTGTCTATATAGACCCACAGATCGTTAATAACATTATTAATGTTAATAATGATCCAAGAAAATGAATATTATCTTTAAAAAAATTACGTAGTAACTTTGGTTCTTATAATTTACAAGCGCGACGATATTTACAATTTTTATGGAAATCTTTTCCAATTTCACTAATGCCTCGTTCAGTTTGATTCACTAATCGACCCATTAAGCCAAGCCTCCATTTCTAATTAACGCAACACGAGGTGTTAAGATAAATCGATGAAGGGAGAACACCTGTCGATGTTAATTACGCTAGGGTATCATTACCACACACCTTCAAAAATTAGCCAAATATAGAATTAGCCGATGTCAATGTGAATTCCTTGACGTCACAATGCTCTATAGCTGAAGTGACTGAAGTGTGACGTAGGGTATCAAAAAGGCAGGTATACGCCGCAAAAAACAGCATCGCTTAACTGCTATAGATTACCTAGGATATTATGGCCGGAACCATCGTGCACGAGACTTATAGGTAATGAAAGGGGTTACGAGCCAGAACGGTGTGTTCTTAAGATACACTCGAGTACGATCCACGACATATATTCGTGAGTATATGTGTGAGTGAAAGTTTTGAATTCTTTTTCGTTGTCTTTACCTTTTCGTAGGGGAAGGGGGCGAATGAGGTGTCAGAGAGTTCAGACTTTTACACGGGCCAATATACCCAATCCTCCCTCTTTTCTACACTCGCTGTACTTATTTTAACGGCATATACACGCCTACGTCTATATGCATTTAAAATATAGTACAGTTGGGCCCTAGTTTATGAAGGGTCAGGTTATGAACGCTCGTACCACAAGAGAGACTGCGAGATGAGAGAAAAAGAGTGGAGGGGTATACCACCGAGGACCCTGGGACCATCGAACCCTTGGGCCCTTGGGCCCCGTTTAACAAGACTCGGTTAATGCGAGTCATAGATCATTCCAGCATGCACTAAACGTTCCAAGTATAAATAAGTATAAACACCGCGTAAATCAACGTGATTAGGGAGCGATTCTGTATTATTATTACCTTCTTTGATTCTCTTTAAATTCGTCTTTGGCCCAAAAATACTTGTACCACAAGTTCCCTCGTTCTTCATATCCTCGACCAAAATTATATTTTAAATTACAAATCACTTCACACTTTCAAAAAATTTCAACGTCAGCAGCATTTCGAAAGACTCGTGTAAATGGTATTAATATTAATTAACATAGGATTTACTGATTAAATTTTGAATTTTTAGTTTATGAGAGCAAGGTAGTGTTGGAACAACTGCGGCCCACGCGTGAAATTTCGTTAGTCCAAGAAAACTTTTTGTAAATATATTGGTTTTTCAACAAAATTCCATCCAACGAGGAACTTTGGTATTCCATTTAAGGTGCGACCTCGTCAGAGGGTTTAAGATCCTTCTATGTACATCTTATAATACCTACTTATAAGACGAACACTACGGAACAATAAAGGAACATGATAATCGTTTACATCCTGTAATATTATCAATTTTCTTCGCATTATCTTTTCGCGAGATGTAGGGACACCGCTCTTTACGCCCGAAGCGCAGATGCTCCTCCATTAAGCATCCCCATAGAGTCTTGAGGGTCGTTTGTCATCGCTATCAAATTGGGCCTTAACTGCTGCTGTTTCTCCGCGACAGTCTCAATTAACGAGAACCCCATTATTCTACGTTAACCTTTTTCAAGATTCCAATATTTTCAAGTGCAAAGAGAATACGTGGAATGTTAATAATGCTCTGCGTCGTTTTATCAATTTATCAGTTGAAATTGCAGACAAGTGTCTCTAAAAATGATAAAGAATAACATTTTCGGAGTTACCTTAACACGTGAAAAAAAAAATGACGCTTCCTGAATATATGTATATGCGTATGTATGTTTATATACGTATGCGAGAGTCATGTAAAAAACGGAGCACGGTCCTGACCTGACCCATACACAAGTATGAAATGGCAAGGAGATTAGTGGGTCTGGGCCATTTTCTTCAAAGGATTCCTCGGAGATAGCCTAGTAATGCGATATAAATGGAGGCAGAACTCAGCCGAACGAAAAGCCAACCTTAGAAGAGAAGGAGATACATCAAGATTGGGCTGACGGTTGACTCCACACTCGACGGGGGGTACAGTAAAAACTGGATCCCTTCTTCACCGCCTTTTGCTCTCTTGGAACTCTTCGTAGCATAATAAGGACAAACCTTTAATCTTTGGCTCAATTATAATTTCCTGCGCTCTGCTCGGGACAACGTTTGAGAGGAGATCGCGAGCGGAACAGGACAGATGTAGTAGTGGCGAGTTTTGCCGATTGAAAATGGACCACCACCATCGGGACTTTTTACGACGACCGCGACAAACATTTCTACTTCTCGTACTTGTTATCTTTTTTCATTAGAATCTTTGTGCCGCGTAGGTATAGACGGTTTCAAACCGATTCGGTTATGGCCAATTCAACCCGCTTGCATCTTAACAATGAGCAGCGAGGAAAATGAGGACGTCCCTTTCGAAACGGAAAACGGTACGGCGACGCCCTTCATAACACGAGCTTCGAATTCAATAATTCGTGAAATAGTGGAGCACATGCTTCGGTGCCCTGAGTCTCCAGGTAATCTCGGAATCGAGATGCTCTTTGTCATAAATGGGTGAGAAAATATGCTTTGTCATTTATGTTTCCGGTTCGGGGGTGTGCTCACCCTCTGTGCCTTGGAGTGTTATAGAGTATACGCACGCAAGCAGTACGAGCGATGCCACCCAGCCAGGTGTGGGGCCCTTTCAGGTCGTTACAGCATCCAAAAATTCTTTAAAGGATTTCGACGAACAATGCTCATACCCCGAACTATGGAGGAATTTCATCGGCGGCTCCGAATAAAAGCTATAGATTGCAATCTCAATTCTTGAGTTTTCGAGTATGTTAACACAAAGTCTACGGATCGCTTTTGATGGATAGGAATGATATTTGGTGACCTGAATTTTCTTTCTACCCACGCAGAAGACTGTACTCGATAAATCCATGGAACGCCAGAAAATGATTTATTTTTCTTCATCATGTCAATAAAATGTATGATTCGGCAATCGATCCAAATTATAATAACGATCCATTAATTGTTATAATTCTCGCGTACCTACTCTGTAAAAGGAGTTATGAATTTTTGTATAGAAATAATTGTGAAATTCCAGGAATTGGGAAGTAGCGTCGAATTTAACAGAGCAAACTATTTTTGAAATTTCATATTTTCATTTGAGTAGTTAAATTTTATTTGAGTATATTTTAATGTTAATATTTTTCTGAAATTTAAGAAAACAACTGTTCCTTTGAAACTTCACAAAAATGTATGCGTTAATTTCTTTGCAGACTTTTTTTACGAAATTTCGTTCAACCATTTTCTACAGTGACAAATACATAATATCTGTCCCTCGTAAATCCGAAGCAGCACAGAAAAAATTAGGATACCATTTTCTTTCGTCGATTGTTTAAAGTTTTAGAATAAATTCAGCGGATCCACGCTCGACGTATCGAAGAGTATCGGATAGAGACTATTTTTTGTTCGTGTATGAGCCCTTCTGTTCTCCAACGACCAGTCTTTTGAAGTGAAAGATCGTCGAATTAATTTTATCTAGATCAACCCTCCTCATCCCTTTATCTCAGGCCTTTGCATTTAATCAAATGTCACGTGACAACGTCTGGAAGAAAACGATGAAAAACACGAATAAGGGTCCTACAAATGCATCAGTTTTGTATTTACAAATTTCACCCCTTGCCTGAATTTCGATTAACTACGATACCTTGGTAAAAGTTGAAAGCTACTTTTCTTGGCTATCAGAGACGTCGAAAAATCGATAGTAATTTTTTATAAAAAAATGTAAAATTTTATTCGTGTATCTTGGGTATGAAGACAAGATTAAAATGAAATTTATCTAAAATAAAATGTAGCATAAAAAATTCGGGATGGTTTAACTTTAAATGTTTGATACACACATGGAAATAAAAAAACTAGTACCATTTTTTAGAAAAGTTTCATAAATTAGACCTTCGAAACCCCAGAAGGTGTTTATATGCACTCGAAAACTTAAAATGGACCAGAATTTTGAAGAAAAAGAAGTCAGAAAATACCCCACTGCCCCTAAAGTGGTCACCTAATACGCGCAAAACGTGGGACGTATACGTCTCACTACCCCTGAAGTGGTTAGCTAATACCCGTTAGAAAGCTAAACTAATGAAAGAAGGCAACTATTATTAAAAGAGTAAGGGTATCGTCCACGAGCTATTCTACAAACGCATTTTTGAGATATTAGTCACACGATGCATGAAATATCTCCGAGCGAGCTAGACGTGCATTACATAACCAATAATAGAAAGAAAGTTTCGAAGCGTAGACGAAAGTGCAGAGGAACGTTTGTTGGCGGCCTAGACAGTGGATGGATTAATCATGGAAGATGGATCATCCGCGAAAGGAGTTGACACGCAAGAGTTAAAGGGTTAATGTCTCTAGGAGCTTTGAGTCGGTCGAAGACGAACGCGACTGGCTGGCTGCCCTCTTCCCCTCCGTCGCCCTTCGCGAGGTACGATCAAAGATACACATACATCCGCAGGTCATTCGCGCCGATACACCCATGGAAGGAGGCCGGTGTAAGTGGACAGTAACGTGGTTCGTAGCGCGTCAAGAGAGAATCTGTCCCCCAGATAAGGAGCAGGAGGAGAAGGAGGAGGTTGTGCAAAGAGGAGGACAAGAAGGGAGAGAGAGTCACGTCGCAGGCACTGCAAGTACCGAGAGTCAGCTCAGTTTCTCGTACGCGAGAACCAATCCCAGTATTTGCGCGTCCTTCCAACCGCGGAATGCGTCCACCTCTTCCCAGGGGCGTAGCCGTGATACAAAGTCCAGCCCCGGATTTTTCCCGTATACCCTCGTGTCTAAGTCTTTCGCTCCTTCCTTGGCTTAACTGTCTACTGCAGATACACTAAAATCCCCTTACCAACCTCTTTCCATTAAGCATTATGTTGTCATTGGCAAACCCTGCGACAACTAATATATTTTTATGTAGCGAACATGTTGGAGCCTCTTCTTAGGAGACCTCAAAGAATAGCCCGAGAGTCAATTGTCATTTATATCGTGCTTCTTTTTTTCCAAATATAAAAGCAACGTTATAAAGGTAACTATTGGAAACGATCGAATGATATTTTCAGATATCCACCTACTGGCAAAATAATTACGTCGCTCCACGAGTAGTGAAGGGAGGTTTTGTATAAAATGGACGATCGACAACTGCACAAAGTGCGATACTCCCCCAAGATGCAGCTCGAAAGACACTGTACTCTGATACCAAACTAAACGAGATTTCTATTGGTTCCTCTGGCCCATAATAATAGTAGCAATTGATACCCCGTTTAAATATTTACACTTGCTACTATTATTATGGGACAGAGCTCCGTGTGCCAAACAGGAATATCAACATAGCAGCGGGGACGAATATTTTCCACCGTGTAAAACGATTATTTCTTACAAGTGCCACGTTTCGTTCTGTTTGCGAGAAGGTATTTACAGGTACCTCAGGTATCATTGTTGGGATATTTATATAAGAACATAAGTATTTTTTACGCTCAAGACTCTGGAACCGTGTAATTTCGTTGCGCTTTGATCTGGAAACTACTTCAACACCTTAAGGGCCACATTTTTCTGGAAATATTCCACTTTTTTTTTACATTCAATGTTCGATACAAACGTGAAAATCAATTGGTTAACGCCATTTTCATAAAAGTTGCATAAATTAGAACTTCAAGAACCTATAAAGTGTCCATTTGCACTAAAAACTGTAAAATAGAATAACTGTAAAATTGTTGAATATCTTTCTCCAATTAATAATTAAATTAAGAAAAAGGTCATTTCTGCACTGGTTTCAGACTCCGCTTTTTCCGTGGATTAAACTTTCAGAATATATTTCACGTTCTTTGTTAAACTTTGCAGAAAACTCACATGAATCCTTTAAATTTGAATAGCAATTTTCGATTTTTCGTTACAAGGCTATTCGTCCTTCGAAGCTGACGGCAGTATTATAATGGGTTCTCATGACATCATTCTACAAAATTTAATTTGCGATAAAACTGCTCTATTACTATCTAACAATTTACGGAACGTAATTGACAAAAAATGGAAATAATGCACGGCCATTGTATACCGCCATCATGGAATATTTGTAGTAACTAAACCCTAAGAATTGGAGGTGTGTTTGTAATTGCTACAGCATTTGGCGCAGTTAGGAGGTCCCCTACCATTTTTGTTCCCTTTTTTCAAAAGTTAATGCCATTACTATTTGAAGGAGTATTACGATATCGGTAAAACCGAATTTTAACAATAAACATATTCCCTGCAGTTAATATGATATTCGACTATAATTAATGATGTAACAATTGTGTCTTCAAAGGAACATTCCAAAATATTTACCAAAACGAGGAATGTAACCAAAATATTAGGTTGGTGCATAATTAACGACGAATACTTTGCATGATACACGTCAAAATAGTTGTCGTGAATTGCCCACCAATCTAATATATTGTTTATGCATTGGGTCTGACTTTTAGCAACGATTTACTGTTTCAAGCACCTAAAATTTAGGAAACGTTGAAAGTCCAACTGTTGATTTATATGGAACAGCAATTTCATGCAAGTGTAATAATTTTTTTGAATTTTATCCTTGCTTCTATATTTTCTACATATTATAGAACGTTTCAAAATGAAAAGAAGATATTATAACGAGTAAAACTAGATTACAATCATGTATTTGTAACAGAAATGAATATAAAAAAAATCAGCTTGAACAAACCTTTGATTTGTTTCTAAATGTAACTCTTTAGAGCCACTCCTTGAGTAAAAAAATTTGTGTGGGTTTGCTGACAAATAAATCCTTCAGAAAGAGGGTAGCATTAGTGTGGCAAATGGGATGATTCTATACCTATATATACTATATACAGAGGACATCCTTAACAGCAAGAGTTTTGGATGACATGATGGAAGGAACACCATGTCGCTACCGAACGGTAGCAAATGGAGCATTAAATAAACAAATATGGCTACCACATCAGTAAATGACCAAGTACAAGTAGTAGCTTATTGATCTTTGAATTAAACAATACCAGATAAATAAACTCAGAAACTCTGAAATATATACTATATATATATTACAGGTTAATTCGAAAAATTCGTTTTTCAATGGAACACACAATCATTTCGCCGGGACTTTAACCAATGCTTTTACCCTGGAACCATATTGTAGGTAATCGTATGTACATTGTATATACAGCATTGGAAGTGTTTGCTTTCAAAATATAAAAAGGTCGCATATAAAGGAAACAGCCATGGCTGGGAAAGTCGATGAGATTTTATAGGAACTTGAATATAAATATTAATATATATGTAGAAGCAAGTTCTGTAAAGAGGCTGTACGAGGAAACAGGATTTTCATTTGCACCACATGATTGCTGTTTGAGTCAAATAGAATTTTTAAGTCGGAGTCTACCACAATAAACATAATAGTGCGATAAAATGATTTTGATGTTTGGCGTTTGAATTCCTTGGTACTTCATATACGTGTGTTTTCAAAGATACGTTCTTTGTGTAACGTTATGGTTTTATCCAAAATCGTCTTATTGTAACGTTTTTGATTTGTTCTTTGCAAATTGGTTAAATTAATTTAGCCGCATGAGCCGAAAAGGATTAAAAATTTAAAAGTGAAATATAATACCCTTAAGAAAAAATCTATGTTTATGAAAGGCAGAAAGTAGTCCAGCGTAAGTATGTGCATAATATCCTTTATACATTGTCGTTGTATGTTACTAGAAATAAGCGGCGCCATAGTACCACCTGCGTCATATTACCCGCATGAAAAAATGATTTTCATTACCAAGATTATTACCTCGCACCCCAATATAAAATTGTTTATTATATTATCGATGGAGCCCGATTTAAAACACGCTTTTCAGTAACAAAAAAAAGAAAAGTGTTCTAAATGGACAAAACCTTACAAAGAAGACTTTAACTTTGGAATTATTCCGGTCGCAAATTCGAGAAATTTTTTTTCTTGAGATCATAATTGAAGAAAGATTTGTATTGAAGAAAGATTAAACCAAATTAGTATTGAAGCATATTTAAGAAAGATTAAATCAAAAAAATGGATCTCCTTTTAGAACAGAACTCAAGAAAACCGTCAAAGACATTTATTTCATTGTTGCTACATCGTTGGAACAGAAATAATTCGCATTTTATTGTACAAATTCTTTCAGAACGAAGAGAATGAATAATTTAGAATACGAATCGCGTAAAAATTGCGTTCTTGTTTAATACTTAGTTATGCTAAAAGAATCTGAGACGCCCCCCGGCCAGCTAAATCAGGTCCAACTTAAGCATTTTTTAGTAACAAATTTCTATAATTATGTTTTTACTATAAATGTTACATTTTCATAAAATAATTTATATTATATTGTTAAAACAACATTTAACAACTGCCATATAAATTTTTTTCATTTAAAAAAGTCAATACCTTCCATGCAATATAGATTTCCACGGGTGGGGGTCTGAAAAGCCACAGTATACCAACTATGTCACCCCGGTGAAGAGGACCAACTAAGAATTTACAACGTAAAATCAAATAAAAGGAACGCAGTGTAGCGAACTTTCTAAGAAACGCATATACCTGAATATATATTTAATTCGATTTTTTTTACTGCATTACTGCACCAATAAAGAAGATTTTTGCTACCATATAAGGGCATCTGTATAGAAATATGAATAATGAGATATCTATAGATATAACAAACATTCTTTCGAAGCACACGATGGTATGTAAAAACGTACGATTTTAGAATTAAGGTAACTGGGGCTGAAATATTTTGATAAAGCTACGTGACATCCTCTCTCCGTGGTTCTTTGGGATCCTCTATGAGTAACCCAGACGAATCGCGTATACAAGGATGGATCGTTGGGGAACACAGGACTACTGGAGTATATCCTTGGTTAGTGACGCTGGTAGATTTACGGGCGGCTCGCCACGCAGACGATCGTCTCTTCGCGGATTCTTGGGCTTCCAGCGATATTATTAGCGATCGTTCTCTTTTTCATGCCGTCCACCTCTTTCCCCCATGTCCTTTCCGCGCTCCACGGGCCACTTTTTTTGAGAATGCGCATAATATCCATCATCCTTCCGAATCCTTTTTTCTGTCCACTATTCAGTATCCATTTTAGCAATTCTCCTTCAGCTTGTGAAATTAAAGGAAGGTACGAAATCTTTTGTTGATAACCGAACAAAGACACAAAGATACGTAGAACGTTAACTAGAATAAAATAAAAGAAGTAACTCCATTTGGAGTAAAAGAAGTATAACTTGACATGAATATATAGCATATATAAGTAAGCTTACAAGAACGTATGAAGTTAGATACATTAGAAGGCGTTTCTTAGCCGCCATAAAACAAATAAAATATAAAACATAAAAAATCTATATTACGACTCCGATTTATCTAGTGCCAATAAAGAAATTGTTGCAATCTGGCGCTGCTATTTAACATTCCCTAACTGTTGCATTTGGAGTTAGTAAGTTTATAGCGATATTCTTTTCCAATAAAATTTTTTAAACATTTGCTGTTCAGAAAAGCAATGCAGAAAGTAATGTCAATTACAGAAATTTGCATTTATTGCAATTTTGCCCTAAAACTTTGCTTTGTATCTGGCATTATTCTGTGAACAGCGCTTTATTGACTTTTAATCGTTTGCACTCGGATTTTTTCTCGCCTAAAGCTTTCAGCAGTGCTTTGGTAGCGCTCGTGAGGAGTACTTCGAGTGCAAGGGATTAATTTTGTGAGATTCTTGCATGAAAGCGTAAATTGTTTGTGTTGCATCAATGATTCGAGTTACTGCATTTTCTATAAAGCTAAAAAAGTATCAGAATTACAAATGTCACTAACGATTATTTTGTAATTCACGAAATTCGTTGATAACACAGTGATATTCCTGCTTAAAGGTATGACTGGAAACCTGCAATAACTTTTTTTTGTCGTGGACACGGCCGAAGATCTTATTAACAGATAATAATACAATCAGTCTATCATTTAACACCAAATTTTTTATTCGAGTGAATTGAAAAATTTGGAATCTCCCATGATCGGCGAACTCCCATTCGCTATTCAACAGAACGATACGTTAACTGCCATGATTCAGTCTCTATGAGCCATAAAGCATGCAGCCATCGTACATGTTAGCAAGCCTACCGTGTCTCCTATACTAGGCATTACGAAGATTACAGGCAAAGGTTCCGAGTAGGTATATAATGACCCTTCTTCTGAGGTATCTCTTTTCTCTTTTATATACCTTTACAGAGACCCTTACGACGCAACACATATCTAAGATCCCATTCTTTTACTCGATCTAGCTCTATTAAAACTATGCGAGATAATCGGCTTCATAATACACCGCAAACCTGTGAACCTGCCAACCACCGCAATTTACTTTCAAAAGGCTGCAACTTCTCCCATGATTCCTTACTTTACATTTCAACAGGAATTGCATAAATATATAGAAGAACATAAGGCAAGTTCGTCCTGTTAAGGTTATACATAATTTACAATAATTTTTGATAATGAAAGAGCGTCTTTTTATTCGTGGTGTATAATTCACTTATTGTTGGTTATTCAAAATGGATGAGCACAAATGGTATTTAGAGTCTCAGAAATGCTTTCTTACACGCTGTCAAGGAAAGTATAATGTCGAATCCATCTTTACCGCGTTTCGCTCTGATCCATAGAAACTCTTTTAACCCTTTCGCACCGGACGGGACATGTGCTGTCCCAGTCTGGAAATTTTTGATATTACGGCTGGGACAACGTATGTCCCAGTTACTGAAAAACATCTGGGACAGAAAATAACGCCAAGCTGGGCCTCCAAACTGATCCTAAGGCCGTCTCAATCCTTCCGAGTTCATAAATTTCTCATCTCAATCGTTCCCGATCTAACCACCTTCAACCTTTTAGGCATAAAAGTTATTTTATCTAATAATCGCTCGGAGGAGAAATAACTGATCCCGGCAATGGGGCGCACTCGGACTGATTTTTCGCCGTATCGAAAGGGTTAAAAGATTTTAATTCCATATTTTATACAAAAAGTTCACTTTTGAATTCTCATTATTAAACAAAAAATTATAAAGTTAGGGACGTTTATTTTATCATAGACCTGTCACGCGTTATTTTAAAGAAGTGTTAAAATAGATAAAACCGTTCTTCCACACGCTACCAAATTTCTGAAATGTATAACCAATAGAATTTCGAAACGACTTTTCTCGATACACTTAAAACACATCTTCTCAACGTTCTCCCAAAAATAATTGTTGGAATAGTTCGATGTTTTGCGATAAGCAACAAATAGGAACCCCATCGAAGGGCTTTTTTCAGTACTTTTCCAATGTAGAGAACTTGCTAGACTTGAGTAGAATAGACAGAGAAAATCCGTTGGAAATAAGAAGAAAGGATTGCTATGCGAGTCCTCGTTTCTTCCTAATAAGCCGGGCACATAAGCTTCTTCCACCCGTTAGTCATACATTTATAGGGGATGTATCTCTATATCCCGCGAGGATAGGAGAGGGATGGTTGGGTTAGTAAAGATACGTATCTTCTAGTTATTAATGTATGTCTGCATCCAAACCTACCTCCTTCTATTGCTACTACGTTTCTTTTTCTTCTCTTACCGAAGTCGGACGGGTTTGCCAAGATGCGCGGAAGATCTCAGAAATTACGTGAAAATATCATAACGATGGTTCTCATGTAATGATATAAAGAATTACATTGAATAACTTTCAGGAGATCTCCGGTAAGAGGATATCTACCAAAGATTATTAAACTCAACGTGGAAGTACGACGAAGCTACTGTAATTCTCGCGATTCTATAAAAGGTGAGAATTCCAAGAAATCTTGGGTTCTTCTAACATTCATGTGAACTAACGATATAAAGAAAACCAATATAATTTCTTATTCGGAACACCACGGGTCATTAACGGTCAAGAACTGCATCCTGTGCGTCAATGGCGATTCTTCAAAGGCGATGACAATATACTTTGACCGTAATCTTGGTGGATCTAGGGGCATGTTAGATACCGTATCCAACGAGATGGCTAAAATCCGTAGAAAATGATGAAAATCTTCCAATGGCAAGAGAAATGATGGCTGTCATCTTGGTCGCACTTGCGGGCCAAGCACGGATCTTGACATTTACGACGACAAAGGGTATTTGTATTTAAAATCGTAGTTGAGTATCGCTGGTGCAAAGAATGAGTTCGTATTGATCATACTCGCGAGGCCTCCATCCCTCTGGACCCTCTCCCAACCAAGATATGAATTCCTAATACACAACGGTGTGCCACCCCCTCTGAATAACGGCGAGGAGCTTCAAAAAACTTCGTTATGTTGGCTGTGATCCAGGGACAATCAAAACCATCTTTAATTCCTTTGCTCTGTCTACCGAATGACTTATGTTCATAGAGATTTTGTTTTTTCTGACATATAGAATTTTTATGGCTCTTTTAAAGGGAAGATGTGACAACGCCTTACTTTTTGAGACACATAAAAGAGCGTAGGTGTCATTTTAATACCATTTCAAATGAGAAACGTTACGACATTGTCATCATTTTCGTAATAATACGAATTTACTGCTCTTATAATAAGGAATAATAATAAATTACACAAATAGTATAATTTCAGATGTGAACACATGGCTATTTGAAATTTCTCCCTGGAAGACTAAAGTATCCTTCTTTTTTTTCTTGCTTCCTCCTTAATAATATCAGATATACATGTACAAATGAAGACTCTGTTACTCTTACACGAATGGCAGCGTGTAATGTACTGGCGGTAAATTATCCGAATAATTATAGAAGAGACACGGCGCTCAACCTGTGCCACAGAAACAAATAATAACCGCGGAGAAAAAAGAGGAACAGATGAAGACTCGGATTGTCATTACCTTCGCCCGTGGAGTTATTATAAGTGAGTTAGGGTAAGCTAGGAAGGAGAATCGTTAAGTTTTGTCAAGCCGAGAGAAAGAAGGTGGCCATTAACGGAAGCAATCCCGGAATTAGTAGAAACACAACTCGAGACCCATTCGGCATAGCAATCATCATTTAATTGCGTGGAGAGGCATGGGACGAGAAACAGAAGCACGAGCAAGCAACGAAGAAATTGACGTTTACTTCCGTTCCTCTTCTTTTTAGGGCCATCCCTAGCTACTCGTACGAAAGGTACTTCGTAACTTTGGTTAGATTCAGTCACGCAGTGGCTAGTTTCTCCCGCGTGAGTAACCGTATTCACGGCATCCGTCTGCCATGGACGGCATCAGCAACCACATGTGCCATTGTCACGTACTCCGTGGATTCTTCTCCGAGATCTCGAGTAGGTACCGGGTCTTGGAGATCTCCCTTTTCATAGAGAAGATCAGGCCGCTGTGCCCATACACATAAATTACATTATTCCTCCTGATGGGTTTGTGGAATTCAAAGGTCGCGTGTCACTGGATCCTCGTACCGTCTTGAAGCTACACCCTGCATAGGAAAATGCTGCAATCTTCGCGGAATTCATACGAGAGCGTTTTGCCTTCACGGAAATTAGATCTGAATTGGAGAGTTTCTTCCTTCGCCACTGAAGTCTTCAATTTCAACAAATATTTACTAGAAGTACCTTGCAGAATGCAATCCTCTTCCATTTCTTTCGCGAAATATGTACGTGAGGTCAATTAAGCAAAAATAACTGCTATCGTGCAAATCTTGGAATAATTTATATTCACGCGACGGAGGAACGCTAATGTCCCCAATTGTAAGTTCGACAATCGAAAACTATTTCATTTATTTGCGATGGAAATGGAGACCGTCTGCGAGTTGGGAGTAAAACGAAAGCCCTTCGGAGGTCGAATCTCGAGGTTGCCATGATAGCAAGGATAAAGAGATACACGTATTTCATCACGACATCGAAGTTTGAACTTGCGACCGCAGCAGTCCGTTCTGTTGGCTGGCGGCTTGGTGGTTGTTGCTTGAATTATACTCTGATTATACTCCGTGAGCTTGGTGGGTATGATTAAATATTAAACAACGCCATTATCTTGAAGTACATACGAGAAGGAGGGAGGGCGAACGAAAGAGAGAGAGATAGCCCGAGAGGGTTCATCCTCAACGCGGTGACCGCGAACGCTCGTGTCGTCCTCCTACAAGGAGGAGGATTAGCTTGTAATCCTCATCCTGGACTTAAACTAACCAGAAACAAGAATCTCAAGAAGCGTAATTAGTTATTTGCTCGCGAGCCTATTTGCTTTACTCCATTCCATGCACCATTCTCGATGAACATTTTTCAGTGCGGTCGAATGCCTCTGGAAACCATCAGATTAGGTATTCAAGTTTTTTTTGGTGAAAACTTGCATTCGTCTAAAGTGACTCGAGTAGTACTAGCTCGGAATCAAATCAAGTTGTCTTAAAACTGTAATTGCTATTTCTAAACTTTCCCGTACTCATTTCTTTGGCTTTTCCAATATTAAGAGTGTCCTTGCGACAAAGCGAAGTCTTAATTGCTTGAAACAGAATTTTTATTTCTCGAAGTACCCAGATTCGCTTTTATTAAAAAAAAAGGTCCTCTTGTTTTAAGGATTAGCAAAGGCTGACAATTGACATTCGAACGAAACTTTTATAAGACATTTTTAAAATTATATACGATTTAATATTATTTTGGGATTTATATTTGAGACTCAATCAGTTGAAATAATTGAATGGGTCACCTCAAAAACGTTGTAAGGTACAAATTGCAAATTGTTCAAAAACCCGCGAAAATGAAAAAAAAAATAATGACCTGATGGTGCAATAATAGAATGGGTCACCTCAAAAACGTTGTAAGCTACAAATTTTGTAAACAATTATTATTGCACCATCGGGTTATTTTTTTTCCATTTTCGGGGGTTTTTGAACAATTTGTAATTTGTACCTTACAACGTTTTTGAGGTGACCCATTCAATTGTTTTTGAAATGTTTTATGAAAATAGTAAATGATTCACCTGTTTTAAAAAGAATTTTAAAACTGGGAGCAAGAATTCAACGTTAAGGAACATTTGTTTACCAAGTTTGCTGTTCTGCTCAAATTCTTGCGTTTAGCTCCAGTAAAAAAACTTAACAATTAACAAAAGTGTTACACGGTTTTCAAAGTTTATAGGACTATAACGAATTAATTAAAATTCAGTATAAATACTGGAACTGAACATACCTGACAAGTATTGTAAATGTGACATGGAAATGTATGCATCTAAAATTTCAAATACTAGTTTTTAACTAAATTTGTATTCACCCCGTAGTCTATGATACATTACGGTTTTTATGTATTCTTTGCATCTTTTTATTACTCGTTTTCAACTAACAGTCTAGCGTTTCTCTGTTCTTCGATCACTTATATTGTAGGTTAAGTCATTTTAACCTCTTGATGACCGAATTGTCTCATACAGTTAGAAACGAACATTTCTCCGAAAATGCTTTGTCGAGTCTGATCTCGTATAGAAATGTGAAATTCCTCCTATAGTGTTTATTCGAGTGTTTGGAATAAATTGTACTAATTTTCTCGAATTTTTATCATTTTCTCGCCCAGTATTCTTATACCTTCAAATTCATGAACTTGGCTATTCTCGTTTAAGGTGATACATTGCAGCATAGTTTTCCATTTAAAAGGTATCAATAAAATTATAGTAATTTGAGGATGTGATATTTGTGGAGTTTTAATGAGTATTATTGTTATTTTCAACTTGACACACAAAATCCTCTAAATTTGGAAGAATAGTAAAATTCGAAATGTGATTTTTGTTCACGAAAAAATATTTCAAAGACACTGCGTTAATTATTTCGTATTATAGATAATTATATTTGCAATAACCATTTTGGTTACGTTAGAGAAAAATCTTTAATACCATGGCAGGCTTATACGTTGATTTGTAATTAATGCTCGAATGAAATAAAAACCATATTCATCATGGTCTGTGGAATTGTAACTCCATGATTCTAACGAGATTGCAGAAAAAGCATGTGAGATGAAGTTGTCCTTATTTGCAAGGAAGACGAACAGCCATGGTTATAAAATTGTGCGTTGTTAGACTTTCTTACTCGGAGTACCACCCAGTCGACTTTTGCAACTTGAAGAGAATGCCCCTGAGGTAGAGGCGCGAGTCATGCGTGGAAGTACACCAGCAACATTGCCATAACTCGTCTCGGCGTGTTACCTTCGCGCAGTTTATAGCTCCGTCATTTTCGCACAGTAGGCCCATAAGAATAACCGATTCGGCCGTCCAAAGAATTAACAGTGTGTGAGAAATAATGCGAGTACTAAGCTTTTTTGCAGCTACGAAATATGCCATTAGAAATTTCACAATCTCCTAAATGTCAGACTTTTTTGACCGTAAGAAAGATCGGTGCGTAATCAAATAATGGCAAACGATTTTTATACACGCATACATACACACCTTGCCAAAGGATCAACGTAGGCTTAAAGGTGTTGGAGGATATAAGCCAAGTATTAGTGCGGTCGGTAGCCGACCGGTGAGTTTTTTGCCGGCTTCCAGTAGCGCCTTTGATAAATACAGAAGAACAGAAAGTTTTGAACTCTATCACTTTTAACAGTACCTACTGTCCACAAAAGTCAAGTTCAGTTCTTCGAGAGTCGTCTCACTTTTTACACGTAATTCACAAACACGCTACCAAAGAATGTACACTCGCAAGGAGTTTACACATTCTATTCGCTTTCATGGGACCTTCTAAATTCACATTTAAAAATGGAATAAATTTTATAATTAATGCAAAGCAAAGTGAAAAACGTGCTTCCACTTTTTCCTTCGACAAGCCAATTTCTGAGTAGGTTTCCCATTTTTTTGAGAGTCGTGGCATCAACCTTTACCCAAACTTTCTAGTGTCAAACTCTTCATAGGTGAATGTTCTCCCAGGCATTTGCAAAAATTTACATGTTGTGCGCCACGATGAACCAGAACCTACGGCTTTAATGGAATTTTTTATCTATCAGTGCCATGAAAAGGGTTAGACGTTGATTAGGTGAATACCCTGGATGTGGATTCGATTACATCGTAGGTATACTGTTCTCGCACGACCTCTTGTCGCGTGTCCTACAATTTACGAAACTTTTACTTACGATTTGTTCAGGCAACCTTCCGAAAACTTCGGTTACAAATGACTTCTCAACAAATTTTCCCAGCTGCGATGTACTCGTTATTTTGTAAAAATGATATACGGTTTGGCTTTCATTGCGATTCTAAGCAATCTGTCCCAGACGAGGGGACCGGGAGAAGAATAACGTAAAGTGAATCTCAAGGCAATCTGGATCGTAACATCCTTCCCTTCGGATAAAAAACAAAGCCATGCATTAATATCCGGTAACAAACGGAATTTTTGTGAATTGGTGCAACAATGAGGACTCAAAGTTTCTCGTATGGTTACCAAGGGGAGGGGTATTCTTTGACCCCACAGAAAAGAACATCGTCGTCTGCACATATTTTTTTGTTCATTTCATCATTATCCCTAACCCCAGCCATGAGTCACATAATAGCTTCTCCACGGCAGGGCTTAATGATTTATGCTGCTTGCTTGCCGTGCAGCACGTTTTATGTATTTCTGCGCAATGCCATGGTTTTTTCTCATATTTTTTTAACATTCTCGCCCCGAAGAGAGGCGAGAAGGGGACATCCCATACACCCAGTTGAAGCTTCGAACTAACTACGGGGCCTATATAGATCGATGTAATTAATAGCTTTGGAGGATCGAGTAACATATGGCTTCAGGACAAGACGAAAAGGAAATTCAGGTTCATAGCGATGCGACCAATGTCGGCGCACCTATCTCAAAGTTAACCGCACGCTCTTTCGTAAAAGGGATTAAAGGCAAATGAAGAAAATAAAAAAAAAATACGAATGACGATGAAGAAATAAAACGAAGAAAGAGACATTCTTGACCGCATGCTAATTCCTACCTGCTGCCAGTCCACCAACTCCTTCGACTACGATTTAAGGATCCGAGGTTTCCTTCTATTGTTATTCTATATTTTTAACGATGACCCTGAATTTCAAGTTTAGACCGTTACGTTTTTATGAGACGCCACGGAATTCGATTTTATTTTCTTCCATTTTTCAACGTAAGGACATCGTTTACTTATCTTTATCTTCGGCGCGCATTTACCTTTGGACGAAAAAGGAATTTACCGTGTGGTGTGACAAACTGGGGAGTCGTATTGTGAAATCATGCCTCAAGATTTATGCCTTTTTTAAATCCTACGTAAAAGCCTTTTCCTTTGAAATTAGTGATATTTTCTGTCTCCTCCTTTCTTTAAACGGTACCGTATTGACGATTACCGTTAACGCACGGACGCCCTGCGTACGAAAGAGCGGATTCGCACTTTCCAGGGAGGGTATAAGGCTGATTGTGATACTAGGTGTAATTTCCATTACTTCCGTGGCCCAAGGAGGAAGATATATCGTGGCACAAGAGAACCCCTCGAGAAGTTATCATTTGCATTCCCCCGTTGGACGCGTGCCTGTGTTTGCAACATGCCCGCCCTATGCCCCGCACGCGAGTCTCTCTATCACAGTGCGTGTGCATACTTTGCATAATTTCAACGAATCGCGCATAATCGTAACGTTCACGTATCTGTAGCAGTCGCAAAATCAATTAGCATAAGGTTCTCGAAGTGACGCACAACACCTTGTGGCACGTGGCACGTTTCTACACCGGAGACTTCGAAAGGGTTGGGAGCTTTTTTTTGTGTTTACTTCCATAATGCGCTCTTCAAAATGGCAAGATGTATTTTACTAAAACTTCTCGAATGCGTAACGCTCCTTACCTATGAAAGATAAACTCGGAGGAATAATTTAGTATATTTATAATAAGTTTGCTTTTGAATTGGGGTTTATCGTTTATGCTGTCGTGGTGCAAGAATACCCCATGTAAATTTCAGATTTACATAATATTATCGAGAAACGGATAGAATAGAATTACAACATTAAGATGTTCATGCCTGAGGGAGCACAGGTGTGATCTCCATATCATAAAGAATTTCATTTCTTTTTCATTATAGCCACATATCTGTGTTCATTATAACGGTACGCTATTAATGAAAACAGATTTAATTAATGTGGGTCTCTCGATATACAGGGTGTACGGTATGAGAGTTCGAAGCCGAAAGGTGATGATAGAGGGTGGAAATTTGAGAGAAAAATTTATGTACCATTTTTCGTAATTCGGAATAATTACCGAGTAATTAATTAAAACGTTTGGGTCAATCGGAATGTCGAAGAGGCTCGGTGGGCATGTCGAGAAATTGCCCCCTCGCCCCTCGCAACGTGATACCTCCACTGATTGGCCAAAACGTTTGAATTAATTACTCGATCATTATTCCGAATTTCGAAAAATGGTACATACCATTTGTTCCGAAATTTTCGCCTTCTAACACCACCTTTCGACTTCGAAATCTCATACCGCACACCCTGTATATTTTAATTGCTATTACTACTTCGTATGGTCTAGCGTGATCAACTATTCATCACTGTTCGATGAGTGTAAAAGGAAAAAAAAAGAAATTGCCAAGGTACTAATTCTAAATAGCAGACGCAAAAAATGATAAAGTTACTTCGAAAATGATCGTTACGCTGCATAATAGATATCGTATATTTTAGATATAAAGAAAAAGCAAGAATTTCGTAAACTGCGGGAGATCAAACGTACCGACGTCCCCTCGTCACTAAGGAATCAATTTTCCAGGCGAATATCCAGTCTATTGTCTCCTTTTCTATCTCGTTCTCCTCATCCTTTCACAAAAAAATACTCGAATTGTTCGAAGGACGTACCGTTTAGAGATTTCATTGAGCCGCTTAGCGAATGGGCTACCGGCTACCATCGACACAATAGCATCGACAACTCGTTTACCCTTTCTTGCACAGATCGGTCAAGATAAAGTGATCATCGCGAAAAAAGACTGCGACTAATTAACGCTGAAAGATTATTCGTGCATACATACGTATAAATATAACGTTCTTTTAGTATTTTTCATATACACAATGAATGTTTGAAAAAACTGGAAATTTCATAGATCGCCTCGAATGAAATTAAAAGCCATAATAATAAACGTTATTTACGGAAAAAAATTTTTTTTTCTTCAACGAGATTTCCTTACACTTTTTTACGTATGTAGTTGTGAGCATCAATGTTTCAAGAAGCTGCTAGAATTCTTTCGCTACACTGTTTACTCGGAGAATATGCATCCACGTCTTGTATAACTTCAATTTTTCTGATACTACATTAGCAAAGATTTTTCTTGATGTTCCGCAAAAGTGTGAAGTACTTGTACATACAGTCAGTGCAAAAAGTAATTCAAAAGTGGCGAATTTGAAATTAATATCTTCATATTTACGTTAGGATTCAATTTTAAGGAAAATTAATCAATTTTGAGTTTACTGAAAATACAACAAAACCCTAGGAATTTGCAGAACTAGATGCGCGAAATGTTTTTCTACAAAGTAAATAATTAATAATCTCAATTTTTTGTCTGTACCAATACTTTTTACACTGTAACTGTATATTCCAAGTACGTACCATGTTACAATTAACAATTACTGCTCCGTCAAAGCGCTGATTACAAGGTTACCAGTGCATCATTGAAATTACAGTGTTCCCGACACAGATTGAAACAAATGCTAAAGGATTCAGAAATATGTAATTTTAATGGAAACGCATTTAACGTCACAATATCTTTCAAGCTTTCTCTAGAGACATGCGAAATTTTCTATTTGTGCATGCATACACACACACACATATATACACGTTTTGATTGACGGAGTGTGTACATGTACACGCACGTTCAGGAAATTAGCGTGTTTCTCGCTAAAGTTGTCTCCTTTTCATACACTGTCTGCACCGAAAAAAAAGGCACTAATTATGTAATTTCTAGTTGATTCAACCATGAAAATATTGAAGTAACAATAAGTGTCTCTAGAATTACTAAAAATATATCCTCGATGCCGTATTTAACTGTAGCGATACTTAGAATTACTATATATTTTTTTTAGTGTGTTCTCAGAAGATTGACTCCAAAATACGAGCAGCGAAAAATATCGAAGAAACGGTTTCAAAGTAAAATGATGTAATTAGTTGCGGAAAGTATTGCAAAAACTGCGAAAAAAAAATAGTAAAAACGAGGATTTCGTAGGTATCTCACGAGATTACTTTTTGAGATTACAGTAATCGATATTAGGACCAACGCACTAATCCACTAAGTTCGCGATTATCTTAAGCATTGTTGTAATTTATTTGAAATTTTTTGTTGCCACCGCATTTCTGCAAGTTTCTTCAGCAGTTTTCACAAATCTTTTCTCTATATCGAAAATGCGAGAGTTTAGTAGCTTTGAAAGCCAGAGCTTATCTCCAGGCGAAGTTAATTGCGCCAATGCAATGTATGTCGAAGCAACTGGCTGTTCCAAAAGAGCTGCAAATGTGATGGTTCCTATTTTTTTTCACAGTAACTCGATATTAAGAATCTGTGCCCTACCGCAAAAAGTTACGTATTTTAGAAGTGTGTATTTCCTAAAATAATTGTAATGTAACGTTGCTTACTTTGTGTGCGTATTAAAGATTTTTTTAATTAGCATGCGTAATGTTCCGAAATTAAAAATAAAATTTACGCAACAACTGCTTCGACTTAAATAAATGACATATAAATTAAAAAAGTGTACATAAATAAATTTGAAGATGGATCGTGACGGGATGCATTGTGGGATAGGTTACGGGATTGTTAAATAAGAATGAAAATAAACAAAAGAATAATCTTGTGATAGTATAGCTTTATTTTAGACTAGAACGGAAGAAAAAAAATATAATATTAATTAATATAAAATAATAATAATAATATAATAATCAACTATTTACACGAGAGTATAGATGGGAACCGACATACATAACATTGTTGTAAAATTTTTAACATATGAATGTTTTTTATTTAAAATTCGTATGATGCCAAAAGGGTAAAGCGTAGAAGCTGAAGTCATACCCTCGTCCGCAAGAAAGTGAAAAGCTTAAAAAAATTGTCGTCAATGAAAGTAAACATAAAAAAGGAAACACTAAGGCAATGACCATTTTATTCCTTTTAACAGACGAGAGAATGACCATCAATAAAATTCCATAAATAAGCTAATGCATAAAACCAGTAATTATTAATGAATAATTAAGATCAATGTCATCGTAATGGCGGGTCCTAACTCCGCCTGGTTTTTCACCAGACGCGAAATAGTCGTAGGATTGTTATAATAATAGTGGTAATAATAAAAATATTTCGATAAGAAGTTCAACAGAAGAGATGTCGCTGAACGCATGAATGAAAGAAATAAATTACGTGATTTTCTTACTTCCAAGGGGGCCAGAATGGGGACCTTACAGCGAAAGAAGGGCTCTATTCGGGCCCCTGGTGATAGAGATAAGGTATACGAGGTATTTACACTGTTAAACCTTTTAACGTACGATAAAAGATGTCTAATAGTAGGGCACTAAGATGACAATGTCTTGGAATGGCTTCGAGGATGAATGTTCTCGATCTCTAGTGTTAAAATGGGGCAAGTTTGGTAAAGAGTTTACGTTACCCTTCGTAGGAATTAAAAACAAAAAAGAAGGCAAATATAGTCCGTCCTCCGTTCTTCCAGGCTATACTATAAACGCAATAACGCTTTGAATAATAGATAAGTCGTAGACATATTATATAATTAATGTGTCTCTAAATTCTCATTATCAAAATAAAAGAACAAGAAAAAAAAGGCATATAATACGTGGTTTTTATGCTAAAATGATCGAAAATAATATATTTGAATATAGTCTTTAACTGTACATTATTTTTATTTGTTTTTCTTTAATCAGACAAATCGCAATGAATTTTAAAAGAATGTTCTAAGTTTTTATTCATTGTTTCTCTTTAACGAAATAACAGAATCTTTCAAGCTCTCACTTTCACGCCCTCGCATTCAATCTTCTCCTTTCTTACTCTAAGTATAGTCATCTGATAGGAACTTTCAGTATTGCCTAGCTCTGGATATATTATTCGTTACTATAATAATAAAAGGTATCCTCGACATCTGTTTTATTTCTTTCTCTCTATATTTAAAAAAAACGATAGACATAAGGTAAAGTAGTAGTTGTAGGAATGGCCCCCTAGATTATCACATGGGCCTTAAACAAATTACACAGGTATGCATACACGTTAATTCGACACAACGACACGTGCACGACACATAGTATAATAAAAATGACGTATGCGCGTGCATTTCGAAATTCGACTATACATTTATAATTTAAGTTTTTGCAAGCGAGGTCTCAACATCCTCGTGTCATATGCTACCGCAACGTAAAATACAACGAGACAATCGAATTTCGAAGAGTACAAGACTTTGCGAGCGCTTACGAATCTAAGAGGTCAGCCAGACACTCACCGGCGGTGGTGGGAGCTGTGCTTGCCGCAGCGTTGCTAGTATGCTGCTGTTGCTGCGACTGGAACATCGCCGTAGGGTGAAGGAACAAAGATCCGTACATCATGTTTTCGTCCGACTGCTGTTGTTGCTGCTGCTGCTGCTGTTGCTGCTGATTACCTTGCTGCTGTTGGCTCGACGTGTTGGCGGCGGTACCAGTCGTCACATTGCCTAGGTTGCTCGTATTAATAGGAGCACCCGGGGTCGGCGGCACTAAGCTACCTTCCTCAACGGCAACGCGAACGGACTCGATATGCCTCCGTGAGAATACATGCTCTTGAAGCGGTGACTTGGGCGAGTAGCGTACGGAACACAGTCTGCATTCATCGGGCCCAGTGGGTCCACGATGAGGTTGGACGGCAGAGCCTTCCGCCGGCAACCCAGCCGCCAATCTGGCCTTCTTCTCCTTGGCACGTGCGTTCTGGAACCATACCTGTAACTCGTGTCCATTAGTCCCGATTCGTGGACCAAATCTTGGGTCGCGGTTACGGACTCGTCCGAGGTGTTGCGGCGATGCTCACCTGGACTACACGCTTGGGGAGTCCAATCTCTCTCCCAAGCATTTCACATTCGGCCATCGTTGGTGTCTTGTAATCCGAGAAGAGAGACTTCATCACCTTCACCTGAGTTGCTGACATCTGCGTTCTGTATCTCTTTCCGCCGGACTGGCCGCCGCTTCCACCGCTCGAGACTGGAGGACCAGCATTTCCTACACCGGTACTCGTTGTTCCATGTCTGGAACTTTGAGTGCTCGAGGCTGGACTTGCTGGACCACTCTCGTCGTCCAAAAATTCAGTGGTTTCGCTCATGCTGTCATCGTCACACATACTTCTTTCCGAAAGATCAGTCAAAGGTCCGCAATCACTGCCCACACGGAAATGTGCTCCATGTTGGTCCTCCAATAATGTACTCAATCCTCCAAGATTTAATTTCACCGGTCTGCTAAGATCCACAGGCTTGCTTAGGTCCAACGGTGATTCTCCAGGGTTTCCAGTATTCTGTTGATTACCACCTTCCTGCTTGCCATTACTTGCGTGAGCTTGCAATTCGCTGATGTACCGTTTCATTGATTCTTCGTAATACTTCTTTAGAGACGCTTCCATGTCGGTATTAAAGGGTGGAAAGAGCGGTGGCATCATATTGGGCGTACTAGGATTGGAAGGGGCAGATTCCATGGATAATTCTTCGTCAGGAATGTTATCGATATTTACTTCACCTCGTGCAACTTGATCAGCATGCTTGCTGCTCAAATGAGATTCCAAAGCAGATTTTACTTTAAACAACGCTGGACAGAATGGACATCTTTTGTTTATCACTTGACTGTGCGCTCGGAATTGCCCCTTTCGTTCTCGCGCTCGTGTATTTTGGAACCACACCTGCACCACGCGTTTCTTTAATCCAACTTCGCGCGCGATTGTTTCTAACATTTTCCTAGATGGATTCGATTCCACTTGATACTTTTGGTATAAATAATCTAATTGTTCCGGCAAAATTGTTGTTCTTAGACGTTTATCTTTGGGTTGTTCACTGTGTTCCGAGTTTGCACGTCCATCCGTGGTTGACCCGTCTTCAAAATCTTCGTACTTTCTCTTTCGATCCTGCATCATCGCTATCAAAGGATGAGGAGCGTCCGAAGGGACACCAGCTGTAGCATTTAGAGCTTGTTGTTGAAGGATCCCAAAAGGTGAATCAGGTGGATAGGCTGGGGGAAAAAGGGATGGATTCATGATATGTACTAACTGATGTTCACGCCAAAGTTCAAAACGACCGAACATTAAGTTGCACTTGTCACATTGAAAACTACCTTCTTTACTGTCCGTCTGTTGTTGATTTTGTTGCGAACTTTGTGTGTGTTGTTGCGAGGCCGATTGCGTTTGATGGTGAGGCGGTGTTGATGTATTTAATGGTTGCTGGAGCTGTTCCGTCAGAGCAGGAGCATTCGTAGGATTACTCGGTGTAGCATTTGTGGTAGTAGTTGAGCTACTGTTGCTGTCTTCGGAACTCAGAACAGCGGCTACCTGGGCAGCAGCTGCTTGCGCTTGTGCACTTCGTTTGGCATCCTCCTCTTTAAAACAATGCGTTTTCTGATGACGAATAAGTTCATAATAGCGCTGAAACACCAATAAACATTTTTTGCATTGATAATTCAAACCTGGAGTCCGTTGGAATCGTCCAGATCCATCATCACCTTCTCGTCCTCCAGGTGTAACAGGTTCTGCTGCAGGTTGATTTTCATAAACTTTGCGGGCTTTTTGACGAGCGTTTTGAAACCATACAACAATGACTCTGGGACTCAAACCTAAGAGTTTGCTCAAGTATTCTAAGTCATCGTCTTTCGGGTACGCGTTGTTTTCAAAGAATTCTTGTAAAACTTTGATTTGGTAATCTGTAAATCTAGTGCGGTTCGCTCTTTTTCCGGAACTTCCGCCCGAAGAATTACTACCATTACTATTCCCACCGAAAGAATAGTCAGCTGGCCCTCGACCCGGACTTAGAGATCTCTGGGGTGTCAGTGTCATTGCTGCAATCGCACCTGTTGCTACATTTCCGCTGCTTGGAGTTGGACTGGCAAAGTTCTGTGGTGTCAATTTTGGTGGCAACATTGGCGTGGCTGGAGTATTGGTAGTCGATGACGTATGGCTTGAAATTTCATGATGGATCCCGGAAAAAACCGAACTCATGTTTAAAGCTGGAGAATGAGGTCTCGATTGTTGATCACCAGAACTTCCTGGAGAGGGGTGCTGCTGGTCTTCCGGATGTTGCATCTGTGTTTGGCATTGTTGAGGTTCCAGGATCTCTTGTTTTATTTCTGGGGTTTGCGAGGTACTAACATTTGCGATGGCAGGAGGTGGAGATGGTTGTTTATTAGGACTCTTATCGTCGGATGAGCTACTCCCGGATACGCTGGAGTTTAAAGGTGTTACTTTGGCTTCACCGGTTTTTTCGTATTCCTCGAGATTCAGTGTTGTACTTGGAGGATTGTTAAAGTTATACGGACTGTCTTTATTTCTTTGACGTTCTTTGAATAAAGTGTTTCTAAACCAATGTTTTATTACTTTTGGCGGTAAACCACTTTGGGCGGCCATGTCCATAATTTGTTCTTCCCCCGGAGAATTATTGATATCGAAGTGAGCTCTTAAAATTTTTAGTTGGTCATCGGTGATACGCGTTCGAGCACGTTTCTGGGAAGCAGCGGCGTTTGCCTAAAAGTATAAAAATAACAGAACTTTGGTTTTATAGTAAGTTTATAGTAGGTGCCCAAAACTTAGAATGGATTTTGTTAAGTTTCTATGACTAATTGAAGCTTCTATGCAATTATTACCATTCAATGAAATGTTCCCGTATATTAGTTATTGACCTTCAATACATCACATTTTTGAAAAATGTAGAGGACAAAAGTTTCGAACTTACCGCAGCTGCTTGTTGTTGTTGAAGTGCAAGATGTTGTTTAGCAAGAATATCGGCTTGCGTATTAATCGGTGGATAGGCAGCCGTCGCTCCGTCATATGGTGGGGGTGGCAGCATCATAGGAACCAATGGTGGCTGAAGATTCATGGCAGCAAGAGCAGGAACATTTAACCCTAATGGCAATCCCATCATTCCCATCATAAGTCCTGGGTACTGTTGCAGTTGTTGTTGTATTTGTGAAGCAGCCATTGCATTTATTGCTGCCTGCATTTCTGTCATTTGTTGAGCAAGGGTGAGCTGAGCATGTTGTGGATGTTGTTGCTGAGACTGAACATGATGTTGAGGATTCGACGATGGAGCTGTTGGTGTATTTGAATCTGTACTGGATACTGGTGTATTACTGGGTGCAGGTGTCGTTGCTGGCGTAGTCGAGGTAGCCTCGGGAGTTTTGCTACTACGTTCTTTATTCTCTGCTACTTCTTCCTTTTCCTTCTCGCGCTGTTCCTTATCGGAACTGAGATCTTGTGGTTGATTAGGTGCCGGGGTTGAACATCTAGGTGCAGTCGTTGTGGAAGATGACGTTGCTGCAGTCACAACAACACTCTTCTTCTCGTATTCACATTTAAATTGCTGAGCATATTTTTCAAGGAACTCTCGTGGAACCAGGTCACGATGTACTTCTTCACAGTGGGCTTTTAACACCCAAACACTACTAAATTCCTTATTACAATGTTGACAAGTGCTACGAGTTAATTCGGGTATTCCATCATCTTCTGGATTTTCTTCAGCCTCTTCTTCTCTCTCTTGTGCAGCCTGAGCTGCCAAAGCTTGCTTTTGTTGTTCTTGCTTTTGCTGCTCCTGTTGAGCTTGTAGAGCAGCTGCTGCCTCTTCTTCTTTTCGCTGCCGGCGTTCATGATTTTCATTGAACTGCATTACAAGATCGAAGCCGAAACTTTCAAGAAGATGTTTATACATTTGTGACGTTTTATGTCTCGGTTGTGATAAAATGTCTTGTGTTGTTTGAGATTGTTGGGATGTCTGGGACTGAGAAGAATGTTGTTGTGGCCCCGGAGTAGTTGACGCAGGAGGTGGAGTTTTGGCGGGGTTTGAAGCTAGTTGCTGTGACGCAGCTAGCTGTTGAAACAGGGCAAGTGGGTTACTGAAGATGCAATATAGTTGCTGATGGGTTGCTAATTGTTCCTGATTAACAAATAAAGCACTACAGCGGGAACAAGATAGCATGTTACCGCTGTTAACACTATTTGTATTGCAAGGGGGACTACTTGGACTCGATGGTGGCGGTTGTTCGATAAGAGGACGACCAAGATCCAATTGCCCGCTCGCTGCAAGGTCAGGAAGTTTGCTGGCTCTCGTTTGGTGAAGAACACTTCTCATGTGAATATCCAATGTACTTCCCTGCGAGTATGCGACTTTACAGATGTTGCATTTATACGGCTTCTTGTCCTGATCTTGCTGAGAATCTGGAGACTCTGTTGGACTTGCTGGTGGCACTACAGAGATGAGAGTGTTATTATTTCCTTGCTCTTGCATAGCTCTTTTAAGTTTATGTAAATGACTAACGCTATTATAATGTACTAATAGGATGTTCTTCTGTGTAAAGCTTTCTTTACACACATCACACTTGTATGGTCTATTTGGGTCCAAATACTTTTCCATTGGGTACGACATTTTCTCACCTTTGCGATGAAGTAAAGTCTTATTGTGTCCGGTGAGGTAACTTTGGCGTGTGAATGCAACTTTACACCGATGACATTTAAACTTCCTCCCAGGATCATGATAAGAATCTTCTGCTACCGGTTGGCTGTTTAAATAATCCTCAAGAAGACGTTCTTCCTTATGAAGGGGTGACGAGTCACTAGCATCGCTTTCCTCTTCATCACCTCTGCCAGTTTCATCTTCAGTGCTTTGTTCGCGCATTAAACCGCCCTGCCGCCTTAGAGCTTCCTCAGTGATAGCTTGAAGCAACGGATGAGCGTGTAACAAGCTCTGTTTGTATTGCGCAAGTTCGTCTTCATGAAGGTCGCCGTGTGCCGATTCCAAATGTTTCTGCAAAGCTTGCACAGATCGAAAGGATCTTCCACAAAGAGCACATTTTGTTGCATCCCTTATGGCGTGATACTGTGAGTGTTGTTGAAGCTTCTCTAATGTTTTGAAGGCGAGACTACATTGTCCGCACCGATATTTATACACGTGTTTTTCACTGACGGCCAATGTCGGCGTCGTAGCTGGATGCGCTTCTCTATGATGCTGTTGAAGTTCTTCAAGAGATCTACATACCCTTCCGCAGATAGTACATCTCGTAATTTCTTCAATTTCCTCGTTTGAAACGCGTTCACCCGGTTCTTCTTCCTGCTGCGTTTTACTGGTAGTACCCGGCGATGCAGCAGCTGGGGTTGAAGTGTTTCTTGGATTATTGTTTAACCAATGGCTTTGATCCACCAGCAACAATAATCGTTGCAAGCCATCAGCATTAACAGAATGAATTTGCATCACGTGTTTTTCTAAAGCTGCACGTTCTTTGAAACCGTCTTGGCACAATGGGCATAGCAATTCAGACGTTGGTTCTTCCTTTACACTTTCAGCTTTTTCCTCAGAATCTTGAACATGTGCGATCTGCAAATGTTGCCTTAATTCGTCACGCGAAGTCGGCTGATAGGTACAGTAGGGACAACATATTTCTTCTGGCTCAGCTTCCGGATCTTGGTCCTGTTCTTGATCATTCTCTGGTTCTTGTTTCACTTCGCTACCGCAGTCACTTCCTTCCTCTCGTCGCTCTGGAAATAAAACAAGCCGTTGAATTTTAGTCGCCTTACTTATGTGCAACTATAACGCTTAAAATTGATTTTTGAGCCGATTTGGTATGTGGTCGTAAAATAATAATAACATAACAGTTTTTTCAAAGTATGAAATTCTTTTATAAAGTAGTGCTACAAAATTTATTGTAAATTGCATTCACGCTTTAGAATTGTAACTACATTCATTCATCACTAAAATGATAAGAGAAAATTGGGGGTCAATTTTGCAAATAACAACTATACAACATAGTATTGTTTTCATTTCGCATGAATTCGAGTAAGAGGCTTACAACACGAACTATCAATGTAATTTACAAGCCCGTCTGTTTACTTCGTAAACTTGGGAAACCAGTTTGACCATACACGGCTTTCTTAATCTTTTTACGAATCAGGTGTTTTACGCTATGCTTCTTATTGGTACTTAAACTGCCGATTTTAATAAATTTTTTTTACATAATTGATTTATACAGCGGAGGCGTGAAGAGAAAGATATATGAATAAAGAAGGGAAAAAACTCCTAGACATTTGTTAACTTGCAAGGATGTTACCTAAAAAGAATACATATTTTTTTTGCCCAACATTATGGCAATGTTGTATGTTGAATCGAATGCGAGTTGGTATTGGCGGTTAGGATATGCTTCTGATAGTTATCTCTCTATTTCAAGATCCCATTTAAGCTTCAAATTGGAATCAGAAAAAATTTCTAGGAAAAAGTATATTTCTAATATGCGTAGATAAAAATCACCCTATTAAAAGCGATTACCGTGATATCGTAATTTGCTTTGAATATATTTACCTTTGTTTTTTGAAAGTAAATAATACAACTAACCGGAAGTATAAAAACATTTTTCGTTAGCAATTATTCAAGAGGCTGTTCACAAAGGTAAGGAAGAGTAAATTGTAATATAAATAAGGGCAACTCTAAAACTATTGTTGTAAAAAGGGGTTGGATCCCGTACTTTCTCAAAAATTATAGTTGCGTAATACGAAATTACTAAGTGCCGAAGAAACAGACGTTAAGCGAAAAGAAATATTCATCACGAAAGAACGCCTTTCCCGGGGCTTTTGTCATTGTCCAAAACCGCATGAGCCGCGTCAGTTGCAATGAAGACGCGCGTAATACTGCTCTCTGGACTATAAGTCTATAATACTCGTATAAGTGGATATTATAAGGTACAACGGAGTATTGTGCGTGGCACACGCCACAACCATATGCTTTGGAAATTACCGTTATTATTGCGTTAATTGCGCGAGATAATCGATAAAAGCCTTAAATTCATTCCCGGCAGTGAATTACGTTAATTCAAAAAATAATTCTTAACAACAGTAGTGGAAATGCTCCTTTTTCCGCAAACTTACCGTTGTTGTTGCTTGGAGCATTTGGTGTTGTTGGTGTGGTAGGACTCGGTTGCTGCGTGGGTGCTACATCAGGATCTGGAACTACTTGGAATACATCGCCAATATCTGTGTGTAGCGTTTCATTGCCTTGAATCCCGCTTCGTCTATGCAGTTGATGCAATTGTTCCATTTGAAGGTGCCTTAAGGATCTCACATGTTGTAAAAGAGGTAATCTATGCCTTGCACTGAAACCACATAGGGCACAGTGATAGAGTTTTCCAGCAGATGATATATTAGAACTGGCTTCCAGTAGATGTCGAAGTAAAAGCGCTGCAGCTTCATGTCTCGGTGATGCCGCGTGCAATGCCAGTTTATGTGCGCTATTGGTGTAATAATCACACGCATGACATCGCAGTTGTGCAGCACTTGTCGGCGATGCGAGATATTTGAGCTTCCATTCATTACGTGGTCCGCCCTCTTTCACATGGTTAACATGTTGCAACCTTTGTAAGTGTTTATCAGTTTTGCAATGCAGTTGGAAGTTTGCTTTAAGGTTGGTTTTATAGGAACATAGTTTACAGACAAAGTGTCCAGCTACTAAAGCTAAAATTTCTCCCTCGCGCGTCCGCGTTCTATCAGCTGCCAAATGATGTCCCAAAGCTTCAAGGGAATCTGTCGCAAAATTATTACACACGCAACAGTGATAAAGATGTGCAGGATCAGGATCTGCAGGTTCCGGTGGTGGTTCCATACTATCTGGCGACAGTCCAACATCTCCTCCAAGATTTCCCATGGCACCCATACTTGCCATTCCTCCCATGAGTTCAGGCGGTAACTGAGGTGGCAATTGTCCTCCTGTCATCATCTGTATAAGTAATGCTTGATTGTAAGCCATGTCAGCTAATGCTGCTTCGGCATGTTGAGGCTTATCCAACCCTCCGAGATGCAGAAGCTGTTCTAATTGTTGTTGATGTTGCTGTTGCGCTTGTTGATGGTGATGCTGAGTTTGTTGATGGTGAGACTGCAATGCCGATAAAGTTTGCATATGCTTAACATTCTGTTGCAAGACCAAGATATTGTGCGTATGTTTTTCACTGGTCATGTGTATCCTTAGATTGCGCGCTACGTTAGTTTCGTAATTACAGACGTCACACCGAAATGTGGGCTTTGGTTTTCCCTGATTGGCTCCTTGGCTAGAGAGATGAGGACTGTGGTTCTGCTGAAGATGAGGACTCCGTGTCGGTAGTGGAGTATCTTGCGAGGATGAAGGATTACTAGTGCTAGTACCACCTCCCCCACCTTGTTGAATTTCTTGCATGTTATTTAGATGTTTATCACTCTGCATGTGTATACTAAGATTACCTTTCGTCGTGGTAGAGTAGTTACAAACTTCGCATCTATAAGGCTTGTAGCCACAGGTGTAGGTTTCTCCCCGAGCTAATCGAGGATGTGGCTGTCCAGCGATGCAGTAGATACACGATGTTTCGTTTTCCGGATGTTTCTCTTTCATATGAATTTCTAATGTCTCTTGATATTTATAATGCCAATTACACTTCGGGCACTTTAACGTTTTACAGGAATTTCGGCTATGAATACCAGCGAGAGGACCACCTGGGCCAGCTAATCGGCTACTTGCTAAAATAAGCTCACACTTTGGGCACTCTACACCACTCGGTCTACCTTGCATGTGTTCTGGACAGACACCTATCGTCGTTCCAGTCAAAAAATTCGGTGGTTGTTGGGTAAGAGCTGCATAAGACGAGGGAGAACCTTTGGTTGACGTAGTTGGTGGTGGTGGTGAGGTGTAGTGAATGGCATCCGGTGCTTTGGCCCATGCCGCGGCGCTCACTTGACCACCAGTCCACTGATGCTGTTGTTGTTGATGATTATACGACAGAGGGTGACTCGAATGTGATGTAGGTGTTGTTGGTGTGCTCGGAGATGGTCTCTGTTGTTGCTGAGGACTACTGGGAACTCCAGGAGTACTCGCGGGTGTGCTGGTCGTCGTAGGTGCTTCCTGTTCGGTTGAATCTGAACGTTGTTGCTGCCGAGATTGCGCTTGTCCGGACGAAGTTTGCGAGCATGTAGAGCTTGCAACTGGTTCTAGGAAACTGACCAATGGTTGTTTTCCTCTGCCAACTGCTTGAATTATTGCCGAAGCCGTTGAATGCGAGAGAATTTGTCTTTCATCCTCCATAAGAGTTAATTGATGTTCACCTTGAGCATGGGCTACAAAACTCTTCGCATATCCAAAACTTAGTTTACAAATGAAACACATAAGAATTGGTTTAACAGGGACAGAAGCTGCTGGTGGAGGGGGTGCAGTTGGAGGCGGTGGTGGCTGCTTACTGCCTTCTGCACTTCTATAACTTATTACTCGATAACTGTGCATCACAGGGAGGTCGGGATTGTGTTGCTGCGATGATCTCTGCTGTTGTTGCTGCTGTTGCTGTTGGTAGGCCTGATGAGCATATAGTCTTGACACGTAATAAGCGCTTGCTATTTGAGGAAAGACAAGGGAGTGCGGTACGGTAACTCCTCGACCGTCAACGATACAACCGTCAGGTAACGAGTCATCTTCGCTAAGTTCACTTTCACCTTCAATTATATAAGCTGAGCCATCCGGATTGTAGACGATCTTGCCATCAAATTTTTCGACATCACCACCCGTGGGACTTGGGCTCGGACTGGGACCCTGTTGCGTTTGCTGTTGACTTTGCGATTGCATTGTCATGGCCGTATTCGTGGTCGCTGTTGTTGTAGTAGTATCCACAATCGGCGTGGGTGTTGGTATCGCATCACGGGTGCAAGGTTCCGTGCCCGAGGGTGGACTAGCTGTGCGAGGATGATGAGGCTGATGAAGAGCTGCCCCCGCAGCCGGGGGGGACCCGCCCCCTCGGCCCCCCTCCTCCTCCGGGCTCATCTCTTGTTTTTGCTGCGCGTACGCGGAATTTTTGAAAGCCCCGCCGTGTTGCTGATGATGGGCTGCCACCAGCTGCTGATAGAGCTGATGCTGCCCGATTGATGAGTGTTGCTGAAGATGCGAGGGAGGAATGTTGTGATGTTGAAGATGGTATTGGGGGGGATGGGGCTCACTGGAGGGCATCACCCCAAACGTGAGGCGGGCGCCAGCCTCACATCACCCACGGCGCCTGCGCTCTCCGGGCTTCTTCTGCTTTTTCTTTTCCTGCTTCCTCCCGTCGCTCTCGTCGCAAAACCGTTTCTCTGATTTCTCTCCGTTTTATTCCTGTTCTCTCCCCCGGTGGATGGTACACTAGCTACCCCGACACAACCCCAGGTTGTACCTGTAACATAAATATCACAAATTCGTAAGCTTGTGTCTCAAATCCCAACGAAAAATTGATTTGCACACATCCAAATTTAACGTTACAAAATGTTTCTGCTAAACCAAGGAGAGTATAATATCTAGTCTGGAGGTACCCTAACACCCTTAAATGCCCAAGACTCTCTGTTCCTTGCGAGGGAATCACTCAAACTCTTAGAGAAACTGTCTAGTCCGCTTAATCCAAGTAAACAAAGGTGGAGAATTGAAAAGATAGTGAAATACGAAGAACTTCAGCAAGCTGCGCATACAGTCTGTCTACAGTAAGACCAGGCACAAAGAGCGGTGCCTTAGTTGTTCTGTTAAACAACAAGGCTCCTTCTGTCCGGATTACCTGAACACGTTGTACGCCCAGCTGTGTTTGCAGTTCATCGTTCGAATTTATCTATCGATTGAATATCGTTATGTATCTTTTTCTTCACCGTAACTAAACGCTTGTGTCCGAGGTGGCGTGAATCGATTTACGCAGCATTGATATATGAATGCATTTATTGTAGATATCCAAATCACTGTTGGTTCGATAAAGGATTCCTAAATACGAGAATTTCGTTTTTTAGTTGCACGCGGTGAAACCAAAGTGATTGACACAGTTGCGAGGCAGGGTAACTAAATAAAGTAAATAATCATTTTGTGGGAAAGTGTGTAAATTTGCCAGAAACATTTATAATTTCACCCCAGTTATCCTCGGAATGCGTTGAGATGGTATTGTACCGGGCTTACAGTATTCACGGAATCCAGTGGATTGAAGAATAAGGAATGGGTGTCTCTACCTATTCCTATATATGCTATGTAAGTTTGCATGTGTGTATTATGTTTGTATGTATCTATATATATATGGGGGTGTAGAGCAACGTGACGGCCCGAGGCCTTCTCGTCTCGTGGTTACCTTTTCCTCTTCTCAACTCTCTTTTTTGCACTCATTCTCTTCATACTTTAGGGCGTACGAGCAATATAAGAGCGGGCATTATACTATGGTACATACGTGTACAACATTATGCGCTCTTCTCCTCCCTTCTACTGCTATAATTCCGCAGTACAAAGTCCATAATCCAGTCACCATATTCCCTTGCAGCATCTCGCGGTAAGCACCGACTGTGTTTTGTAATTCGTACGGCACCACAAACTCATGATCATTTTACCCGGATTATCCCCCCCTTTGTGTTTACGGTATGATCGATTTCGATCAGTTTGAAAAACTATATATAAATTCCTAAGGTGACCACTTGTAGCTGATACAGAAATATCTGAATCAATATTATTTTAGTTCAATGAATTAGGAGTCTTATATTTTGCCAGTTAGGTGGAAAAGTAGCTTGTATTTAACACATGGCAAGATAAATAAACGAACAAAAAATTGTCGCCAGCTATTTAAAACAATTTGAGAATATTTATCCAAACATTAGTTGAGCCATTGTATTTCAATTTCGTTTAAATCCAATTTTTCGAAATTCAGTTAAAACTAGAATGAGGCAAACATAGGTACTTTTTCTATCAAACTTGGACTTAAGAATATAAAGGCTCATTTATTGCTTTAGAATTTTGCCACCAAAAAAGATTTTCACTTATACCGATGAATTATGTATCACGGCGTTGACTTTAAGCGTTTGAGCTAAAACTTTATGAATTGTTTTGACAGAGTGACGGTAAGCTGGTGAGTAATCAGTTACAGGATCTAAAACATCTGCCAATCTGGTATCACCTGGCCCAAAGCCCTATCCTAGAATAGGAATTTATTATTCTCCAACAGGAAGGCATCTGAAACGAGGCGAGCTTCGAAACGTACGGCGCCAACCGTTCTCTATTTTCGCACTAACCCTAATTAACCGATAACATCTTAATTGTCGCCCGGCTCGCAAGGAAATTCAGCATGGTAGTGGTTCTACTGTTTGGTCAGCTCTTCTTTGTCTGTTTTCTAACAACCCCCTCGAATCATTAACGTTTGAGTAAAAAAAGGGGAGACCTCGAAAAATCAGTAGATTGAAAACATTGGATTAAGCACGGCGAAGTAATTCCTCTGAATGACTAGGTCTTATTTGATGAATTGCATTGGTTTTCAGGAAAAAAATTGTTTAAAAAAATTACAGCATATTCAATTTTCCTTTTACCGAGTAAGTTTTTGTACAGTTCAGAATTTTTGTGCCATACAACAACGATCGGAAATTTGTATAACCGTTCCTCTACTTCCGTGCTAATTGTTGACTCGCAATAGTAAGTTCCTTTGCGTGTCAGAAATGAGTCAAGTGAAAAAAAAAACAATCTATAAAGGTAGGCGTTATAAGGTAACCGTAACTTAGGAGAAAGTATTATTGTACGCAGGTGGTTGATAAGTTTTGCGATCGATGTCAGAGGAAGAGAAGAGTTTGACGGAAATTTCAACTGAACCGCGAAGTCGCGCAGCTTTTGTTCGTTGTAACTCTTCACCGGAAACCAAACTGATGTATGCACCTCCTCACACGAAATTTCTTTTGTTGATGCCATAAGGAAGAGTTGTCAGAGGAGGTTTCGCGGAGCCACATGACGATCCGAATTCTTTGCATTTGGGAGCACGTAAACACACATTCACATACATAGACGCACACAAGTTGCAAAAGATGCGTACAATTAGGGTCTCAATTATCTCATATGAGTCTCGTTATTTATTGAATGTATCGTGTTGGCCCGCTTGTTTCTCTCAGGCGAGTTCGCGTGCTTCGTACGTTAAAAGGATGAAGAAAACCCAAAAGAAGTGTCCGCGCGTAAAACTTGGCGATAAAAACTCCTCATTGTCCTCATCGGACAAATAACGGAAGGTATTTATGTTTAATTATTCACGGAAAGTAGATTTGACGCATCAACTCCATAATATTGCGACTAATCAGGATAATGGGAACAATGCGGAATTGTGCTTTGCCTGAGTTTACTTTATTTTCCGTGGGAATATGCGCTCATTAACAAAGAAGTGCAGATCGGCCTCATTCAAAAAGAAATCGTTAATGAAAATTTATTTGTGTATTATTGCAAGAGCTTGGGCGCAAAGCAATTTTCATACCAAAGAAGGTACTAAACGCAATATATTCCACGCGTAGGAGCCGATATGACACTCAGCCTTAAGAGTTTTGATCGAACTAATGAACGTGATCGGGTATGAAACGCTCTAATTATTATTAATCAGTACTCCATGGCCCCGATACTGCGACTCGACTTCTTAATGTATCATTCATCATTGATATTTTCAATTGTGTAACAAGCACAACGAGGACACGTACTGCGGATCATAGAGGAACAGTGAGGGCGAAGAAGAAAAACACAGAGAAAAAATCGATGAAGGAAGAGAAGAAAGAAGAATGCGAAGAAGATACAGGCGAGAGATCGGGGGTTGCTCGAAGACAACGGATATAAGTGAACGCGAGGCAGAGCATGAAGAAGCAGCGAGCCCCGCGTAATTTACGTGCAACATGGATCCGGGCAGTGTTTAATCCAATGGAGGAGTTGGCGATTATGAAGTTAGGTGGTGCTGAACGCGAAGAGAACCTCTTTGTGATATCAATTAAGTATGATTTGCCCCTGCCTACTCTTCTTTACCGTATACTTGTGTACTCCCACAAATAGGCTATCTGTTTCCCTTTTCCTTTTGGGTAACCTAAGTTTAACTCACTCCCTTATAATTTCCTCTCAATGCACCGTGAGAAACTTGGCCTTAACACGCACGCACGAACTATTCCTCTCGCGGCGGTGACCGATTATTAGATTTCATCGAAATTTTCGTCCTCCCGCACATATACCTATGCGTAACTATCCACTCGAGAGCCATCAATTAGCCCTACTTCCAACCGTGAATCCCCAATTAAGCTCTCGTTAAACTCGTGAGAAACGTCAATGGTACCTTTCTTTTCGCAGAAAAGCATTACTGTCTTATACGCATTGCTCCAAATTTAGTGTTAGTAAAGTATTTATGTTCAAGAAGGTGGTTTAATAACCATTTACGAATAACGCATAGTATCTTTATGTAATAATAGTTACTATATGTAAAGCGAACTTTCAGTGGAGGGATTGGGACTTCGGTGAGTTGATTTGACTTTCCAAACTCGAAAGCGCAAATGAAAGTAATACTTTGTATACTGGATCTATGATGTATCGTTCAGAACCCGTGAGAAAACTAATCCCAAAGGTACTCGGTTCTTGTTTTTTGATCAACAGTTCCTAATATCGTTAGATTATTTCTGCATCGTTGTGTCTTCATAATTAGCATCAACGTTTCTGTACCACACACCCAAACTGCAATTAACAACTACTACTTCATGATTAATGTACATGTGGGGCAATTATGAGCTTTTCTCAATTAAAAATTGCCAAGGGCAAAAGGAACGGAAAACGAATTGTTCTCCATTTATTTGTTACGCAACGTAAAATATAGCTACTTCTCCCAACATAGAGCTTTTTCTAATATATGAAATAATACGATTAACGCACACAATTTTTATAGAAAGGTTTTAACCGTTGACAAAGCTGAGCGCAAGCAAGTTCACTCTACGAATAGAAAGTTTTTTGCCCTAGCGTCGAGCGGCATTGCTAGCTGGCTTGAAGGGGTAGCTAATGACAAAATCAATGCGACATAATTAGACATGGCGGCTACCTACTATCTACTATTTTTCCATGTTGATGCTAAAAAAATAGGTAGGCTATATCAAACGGATATAATGGACGGAAATTATTGCAAAAACATCTCTCAATGTAATCAATATGGTTTCGATGGCAACTGGCACTCTTTTTCCCTTTATCACCTTGCCTTTTTCAAAAGCAACGAAAGCCCAGGCTGATCGGCATTCGCGAAAACAAAGTTGTTGTTACTCGCGCTGATCGTGCAACTTAGACATATTTCATTCCTGGTGCGTGTCACCTCCGAACGAAATGCCAAGCTTGTCGTTGGACAGAAGGAAGCTACTATTTGATAGAAAAATAGCAAAAAATGGAAACGAATAAGACCAAAATGTTTCTCCCTATAACTGCAATGCAAAATAGCGTTCATTATCAACCGGGTGCATTGTCTTGCCTGCAGGCATTTTTGCTTAGTTGCTTACGTAAGTTATTCAAGTTTGTCAATGATTTATTACGACTGCGACTCTACATTAATTGCGAATATGTAATGGTTAGATCGCTAGAGACACATTTTAATAAACTTCATGATACGTAACACGCTCAACTGTACTTTATCCGAATTTAGAATGACTTTTTAAAATTGCACTTATTTCCATCCAAAGTTCTCTATCTGGGCACCTTCTAATAATGCTATTTTTGATGACGAGTGTAAAGATTTGTTTCCATATACTTGATTACTTACGAAAATTTTCCTCTTAGTCATAAAATTCAGTTAAACAGTTACCTCACGTTCTTTGTGAATACGGTGCCTATTAAAATTCGCCTCAAGATTAAATCCTGAAACGAAAATAACTTATCGCATATTCAGTTCACGAATTTTGTTGGCAGGAAATTTCTTTAGGATTTAACTGTAACTTATCTTTATAAAACTACACTCAGTGGTCTTACTTTTTGTCACAAAAATAATTGTTCTTTTAAATTCTATGTATAGAGGTTGTCTTGTAAATCTCGAGTGATTTCATATCCAAATGCGTTTACATAACTGGTTATTCTTTGTTATATATCGCAAACTTTCTTTCTAGTGTAATGTGTTCCTTCGGTTCAAGTACAGGAATATCATGCAGGCAGGGGAAGCATTATAAAATTGGAAGAGTCGATAAGCGACTATAACGTTGCTATAGACATTGACAGGCGAGGTATACCCTGGAAATAGAAAATTAAAACCATTCTTTCATAGGAGAAAAGTATTCAAGAGTATTGAATTATTTTGTTCCCTTAGGTCATTACAGATCGACGAACCTTGTAGCAGTCGCTTTGCCCTATCATTAATTGCAAAATAGGATCTCACGGTCTGTCCTCCAGCTTCAACGCGAAAGTCTTCCAAACAATCCTCTAGTTGAATTACATTGGGTGTAAGTGAGTTAAGTGCCGCGAAATAGAGTGAAATTTTTGGCAAAAATGAATATTGTTGTAATTTATATTAAATCAGCATGTATTTACTTACACTGTTGAAGTACAAAATTGTTTATTTGTCTTTGAAAAATAGCACCGTAGAAGGATCATTTTTGTCATCACCTTGTTATGCATTCTTCTTACTAAATTGTTACTAAAAGCTAACTCCACATAAAACTAGTAACAATTTCTGTTTGTTTGATATTTGATGTTGTAGACAACATTTTTTACTGAGTCATCTCTGTTATTACTAAACCGTATTATTTACGTTTTTGTGTAAGAGGTTAGAAGTTACTACCCTTTTCTGTACATTGAAGACAAAAACTTTTTCAATTATTCATGAGACTTGTCGTCTCTTTTCGTATTGTCAAAATTTCTAGAAAAGATTCGAGTCCATCGTATTGTATGTCGTCCTTAACTATTGAGAAATCAGTTCTTGGAAACGCCATTTGTTGGATTCCATTAAAAATAAGATGAATTGTTCATAAACCTTTTTTGGTTATCAAAAACTTTCGTTTCTGTATGTACACAAATTTTCCCTTTACTCTGTAAAAACATTTTTCTTTGTTTCTGCCTAACAGAGTGGGGTTTCATTCCATACGAGTGACATATCTCAACGAATATATCGAGTTACAAATCTTTAACAATAAGAAGTAATTCAATGAAAGATCACAAATGAATAATTAAGAAAGAAAATCACTTGTTGCTTTGAATATGGTGTGTGTTTGAAAGAAATAATTATTTAACTGAATGATATCGTAATTCGTTCGCACGAATTGTCAGACTAGAGGGACGATGCACATGGGCGTTAATTAAACGTTCCATGCATCTTTTATAGTCGCGAATGTGTGATGCGGGCTCATTGTCTGGTAGAATTATTACTAATTGCTAGTCGTCCTTCGAGTAATTGCAATAGTGTCACTTACACGTGCCTTTCTCTTGATGTAAGATAATAATAAGTAATCTAGATAATTTATACGGGGGCCTTAACGCAATTCAATCTACAACTACTTAATACCCAAAGCCGCACTGTATTTTTTTTTGCTCTACACGACGCTCCAAATGAATATTTCAGTACTTGTGAAAATAACTAAGGGAAAAGGGACAGTGAACGAAAAATGAGAAAATTACGTTAATTTATGCGTAACTTGAACAAATATTTTGACATGTTGGGTAAGACCTGGTCAGACTCCAGAGATATTCGACCGATTGGTAAATCAGTTGTGCACGACACAGCCTCGCATACCACGATTCTTCCATTTGTGAATCGAAAATGCTGCTGCGTGGGTTGATCCGCATCCCGCGAGATGACTCGGAGTCTTATGTACAAGGTAACAATGGGTACAACCTGACATTCCATTCACGCATGAAAGTTACGAATTGTAATTAATCCTACGAGTGCGCTCCGATACCGATCTTTTGTTTTAGGACGAGTATGGTGTGTCTCTTAACACGTTATACGAACTCGAAAGGCAAACCCAAACTGATCTTACACCGGATAAGCGTTTCAACCCTAATCTTGTCCCCGGAAACTTCGACATTCCTTCCATCTTTCTCGACAAACAGATTATCTGGGATCCTCTATGCGATCTGATTTTTGATAAGTAACTTCCAAATTGGAATCACATAGGTACAGGAAACTTCACGCAATTTCCGTAAACTGTCCCTTCCATTTTCTTAGATACTTTGTATTCTGATATTTTCAATTTACAGTCTTTCAACGTTCGTGAAAGACTATAACACGTATAACAGCAATTAAAATTGTCGTATTTTAGCGAAATTTACACTTATTTTGGTGTCCTTAGAATTCTTGTGGTAAACTTCAATTTGGAATACGTTGTTACAGACGAAGCATCTGAATCAAGACATTACATTGCATTTATTTCGATTGAGACTGTGTTCTTTTCTTTCCAATAACATTGCGGTTTTTTTTAAATTCGCTAATTTATGTAATGTGCGAAGTTGGTACAAAAATGATCTTTCGTTGGGACGTTAGATCGCTAATCAATTAATCATTCAACACATGTATCCTATGTATATATATTGGATATATATATATGTGAGTGTATGTATATATATATATATATATATATATAAATATACATATATATACATAGATAATAATAACACGTCGCTCACACTGAAATTAACCCCACCACGGCTTAAGAGTAGCAGTATATGTCAGTCCACCGCCGGGGGCAGGAACAGCGCACGTACCCGAGTGTACTACATGCGTGTCGGATAATGGCACATGAATAATTGAATATCCGGCTGGTATCTATGAGCCACGAGTAACATCCCTTTGTTGGACTACAACTTACAGGCATTCATAAAAGAGAAATCATTTCTAAATTGTCTGGTTTCAATTTTTAATTACGTTGTTTAAGTTATTTTAGAATGAGATATAACACTTTCTGTCCACATTCTATTACCCACCATAGAGCTGCAATTTTCAAATAAAACGGCTTACTCCTATCAGTAGAAAAACAGAATTGGTATGTGTGTTTTTGTACGCACACGTACACCATTATGTAACAGTACAAATATATGTATACCTTTTTTTTGCAAAGCAACGAATTTCAATGATTGCCATTACAGACTTTTGAATAATTTTCTGTTCTTTTGTTTCCACGTTAGGGAAAAGTAATTACATCGAAAAAAGTAAAGGCAGTAATTATTAAATTTCTAGTTGACTGTATCATGAAAGTAGTTGGAATAAGAATAAATACAGTTAAAATTACTAGAAATATATAGATGATGCCTTATTCAACAATAGCAATGGTTAGAAATATTATAAATTTTTTTTTTTCGATGCAAAAGTCCGAGCTACTGAAAGCTTTAGGTGAGTTCAGGTGCAAAGGGTTAATTTAGAATTATTCTCCAAGTTTAATTCAACTTTGTGAGCGCCAAATACTTGTTTAACAAATTTTTCCAATACAAGTTTTCTTGAAAATATTTCCCAGGCAACAGAGTCTTGGCGTTATTTTCCCAAACGGGGACTGTGAATTCTCCTTGTAAAGTTGAACAAAACATTTTCGTGAATGGGCATGAGATCTTTCGTTTCCTTTAGCAATTGGTGATGCTTTTGAGTTTTCCCTGGAAGCAGGTGTCCCCATAGTTTGGAAGTATAATACATTATAACCTTTGGGTTTGGGGCAAGAAGAGGGTGGTAGTTACAGGAACTCAAAAAAAGGCAGGTCACTCTCGGCTCTGCCAGGTGCGTTCGTAAACCTATTTAACTGGTCATATTGTTATTCTGTCCGCTAAATACCTTGAATGCATATAAACTACGGATACGAAGGCTTTCCAATATATACAGTTTCGTTGGTCGTACCGTGAACATTTGCCACCAGAATTTCTATCGTTTCGAGAAAAGCACTACCGAGAATTGGTTTACTCTTGTCATTGTAAGCATCGATCCTCGTCACTATGAATGTACAGAGGACCAAAAAAAAATCCAGGATTTAACCCATAGAACGTTTGTTCTTTTATCTTCGAAACATTCACGATGAATGAAATTCTGTCCCAGCAGGTATACCACCTGCGAAAATCGCTACAAAACTTTCTCTTACCATTTGTCTCACAAAAAGTTGTTCGAAAAGATTTTCAAAATGTGGAAAAAATTTTAGACGTGTGTATATGCATCTGTACGGATATATATATACATACAACAAAGGAATTTTAGAATAAAGAACGCCACGAACGTCTGAAATTCTTGTTATATAAACGTACGCTACACAGGTATAACGTAGCTTTATTTCTTTTTTTTTAGGACAGACCAGGCCAATTAATTGCTTCAGTGTACCTTGGATAATTAACATGGAAAATTATACATCGGTTCTTCCTTATCCTTAGACCATAACTACTTCGAGCAGGTACAAATTGCCGTTGTTCGGCAACGTCGAAATTCGTCGTTAAAATTTCTCAGGCACTAAAGTATTAGCTGGACTCACAAGTGACACTTCTGAGACAAAGAGGACAGACCATTTACATTTATGGTAGGTGAAAACAATGCACGAGGTCCCTTCCTTTCCTTCACTTGTACGGTACTACTGTTAGACCTTTGTACTATTCTTCGATTTGAGAAACACCTAAGGTCCTTAATTTATTCCTCGGTGTCTTAATCCTTTAATTATTTCATTCTGATCCTATCTATCCACGGGAATTCCCAAGTAAAATTCTTTCCTACCGTTTAAAAAAAAATGTATTTCGAGGGTGTGGATGGCCATTGTTTCAATGACCTTTTAAATGAAAGAAAGTTGCTTGTTTGAAGATAATAAATCTTAACTGTATTTCAGACATTTACATGAATCTTTGAATATCTCGTATAAATCGAACCCAAGGAGCTAATCGATACGAGAATTCGTTAATTAAAGCGAATGAGGACGTAGAAATTTCGCTCATATCGACAGTTTTGTGCGCGCATTGGATGCATTAATTTTGCTGTCTAAAGTGCAATTAACCTGATTAATTAGCGAAGTTAGCTTACATGATTTATTGAAAGTCTCAATTAAGAGTGATGTATGTTAAGCGTGGAATAGGCGAGATAGATAAAGATACAAATAACGAGGACACTGAGAGAGTTACTTCAACAAAAGGTCTGAAGTCCTTGTTGGTATGCGATATCGACGACTACGCAGTATAAAAAGAAGAAAAAATATTACTGTTATACGAAGGCGACGGTAACTAATAAATCCACTCCCACGGAAAGCTTAGCTAAGGAAAAGGATTAACATCAATGCTATACAGTAATTTCGAGCTAATGACGAGAGAGGCTCAATTCCAAAGATAATAGCAATACGCTAATGAAACCATTTCCGATCGAACGGATGGCTTAAGGCCAACTATAATTACCTAAGTTCGCGTGTAATGAATGTTCCCTGTATCTGTATACGAGTGTACCAAGTATCGGAAAAAGATTCGAGTATTCCCTTTTTTCGACAAATATTTGTACTAGGGTCTACTCGATCCGTTAACTCGACTGATACCAACCCTCTGATTGATTCGACCTTCGGAAACATCCGATAAGAACATCGCACTACGGAATTTCACCGAACCCACAACTTTAGGTATTAGAAGGACATTTATCCGATCCACTTAAATTCCAAGTGTTTCTTAATTATCTTATATTTTTAATTTATCGATACCCATGGAAAAAATGGTTCAATTACAGAAGTTGAATTAGTAATTAAGATAATTTCAATAATTGTGCCACAGTTTGTAAGTTCCCATCGCTTAAGTGAGAATTATGTGACGTAAATGTCTCGCCAAAAACTCAGTAAGATTTGTACACCTCGAGGTACTAACCCCAGTATAAGGCATTATTCAAGAAGTCAAATATTTGAAACTTCAGCAAAAATGCTTGTACATCTCCATAATTCCAATTAAAAGCCATGGAGAAACGATAGTATGGAAATATTACTGCCATATATTAAGGTATGAAATTTAATCACTGCCTATGCTGTAAAGGTTTCACCGTTTTACCGTACTTTCATTTTTATGCGGGATGGCAGCTTTTAATTCGTACAGAAAGTTGCATGGAAAAGTTGCGAACGTGCTAAAAGGACCGTAATCTACGGAAATACCAAGATTCCTTTTCCAACGGTCCAAATTAGTTCCCCTACCATTATGGTGTTAAGATCGACGAAAATCCGATTTATCATTACTTTATTTTACCCAGCATGGAAAAATGATAAGAGAAATGAAGAATTGGAAGATGTTACTTCACAATTTGATAAGTATGTAATACTTTACAAATTGTTACATTTGGTTACAATTTTGTATGTCTTGATTCTGCAGTTTACCGAGGTTTGTTTGGTCTTGCGGATGTGACAAACTGCAGTATTTATCGCTAAATTTCCTCTGCAGTGTGTGCATAATTTTCACCTGAAGCTTTATAAAACCTCAACATGGAAAAGGGTAAATTGTTTTTAAATACTTAAAACTCCCTATTTTTTTAAATATTCGTAGTAAAATTTTTCTATATTTAATATCTACTGTCGATTCAAGTTCATTCCAAATTCCATTTCCACTGGAAAAAATGTATGGTAATTCTAACTATTGCTGTAGTCGAGTAAGTACCTTACATTTCTAATAATTTTAAATACATTTATTATTATTTCAACTACTTTCGTGATTGAGTTAACTAGAAATTAAATAATTAGTGCCTTTATTTTTTTACGGTATATACATTAGGTTAATTTAATACTAGATATGAAATTAAAGGTAAGTTGAGTTTCCATTTTTGAGATCGTCTTGCAAATGTATGTGAGCTGTTTTTTAAAAACATTAGAACTTCCAAATACCTAACAAAAAATTGAAATTGTAGAATTTTGGAAAATAATGAAATTTGTATAAAAAATCCTAATTTCAATGAAACACTAATATTTACACATTCTTAAGTATATCGTCATACCGATTTGTCTGGAGGAAGAAAAGTCATTCAAATATAGTGTTAATAGCGCATAAGAATAGATCCGAAACATTTGAAGCCAAGGCAAGTGCGTAAAGGATTCGTGGCAAAAGGACGACAGCCATAATGTTTCCTGAGCGTAGAAAAATATGCGATGATTGGTTACTTGGAGTTAGTGGTGCGCTTTAGTCATGATAAAAACTAGTTCGAATCCCGACTCGCGATCCGCGACACGTCGCAAGCTCCTCGTCTATTAAATCACCGACGGACACCTCAAGGCTATCGATAGCTCACACACGTTTCTTCTATACGCAGCCATTATTTTTCCCTAACCCTTCTTTGCTTTAATCTAAAGTTACTTGTCGCCGGAAGTCGATTGTCAGTTCCAAAGATTCAAGCAAATGAAAAAGAGAATCATAATGGAAACTATTCATTACACTAAGTGCGCTTTACAATTCTTTAACTGATTATATGTCCACATTTTTTCTTCATTCATGGAGTGCGGATCTTCAAAGTGTTTATTAAATGATTATTGTAACGTTTTTTATAAATAAAAAATATCCCTTTTTTGGCCGTCGCTTGTAAATATACTATGTAATTTTGTATCGGATACCATTCGATTGTAAGGGAGACATGTCGCGATATATCTCGAAATAGTGAAGCCACTATTAAGACCAATCAGGTTCATCCGCTCTGATCGCTACGATGCCAACTTCATGTTAATTCTAAACATTGAGCTTTGGATTGTAAACACAAGAAAAACAAATAAGAATTGGAATGTATAAGCATCTAAATTAGACAATTGATATTTTTGTAATTTAACGAAAAGCTACCGGAAATTTCCGGAAAAATCGTTTTTGATGAGATATCGGGAACTTAATAATGGAAAAAATTTCAGATTCAGAAAAAAATGTGGGATAAGGGTCTTTCGAAAGTGCCCAAAAGTCGAATTCTTTTGGCATTTCGGTATATCTGGACCCCCCCCCCCCTCAAAAAAAATGGTGCTGGGCATTATTATTAATTTTCGGTTTATCTATCTTTTCTGTTGCAGCTTCTCGATCATTTCTCTATGAACTCTATGAGCTATATACATGGATTCGTCGATAAGCATAAAGGAAATTTCAATATCTGTTTAATCACAACTCTATGAGTATTTTAATGAGATTGAAAAATCTGTAATTCAAGGGTGTGTTTGGATACGTTTGATTTCTATTAAAAAAGAATTGGCCCGATCATCTCATTTAACATGCAGAGCCTGCAAGGAAAAGAATTATGCAAATCCTCGTATGCATACAAAAGAAGTAGACACGATAAAATATGGTTTTGATTGATGATTGATATTTAGAGTAAAGAAGACGGTCAAAAGAAAACCAATGAATCCTCTTTAGTCCGTAACAGTCTGGCTTCGTCGAGAGTATGGGCGAGAGGGCTGAAACTGGTCGACGTGAACGTTGCAGGTCGTGGCCCGGCGTGTTAGTTTGTAACCCGGTGAGAGATGAGATGGAAGATAAGATGTGTCCGGTCGGTAGATGGCCATTGGCCCCTTCCACGTATAGAACCAACTGGTCGACCAAACGCATTCACATTGCTCTGGTTCTTCCAACCCCTGGCAGCGACGGAACTCACACAATACTTTTTTTTACCCCTTCCTCAACATTTTCACGTTCGCTCTTTTTGTTGTAACACGCACTCGCCTAAAAAGGAGCATAAGAAACTTTAGTTCCATCTTCACCGAAGAGGTTACGGAGGAACTCGTTAAACCGAAAAAGAGAGAAGCTTTACTTTCTTACGATAAGAACGCTCGAATTTATTAGAGAACATAAGGACTTTACTGATAAGACAGTAAAGGCCTTGTATGCTTTCTTTCCCTTTTCTGTTGATGAAATCGTGTAAATCAGAGACTAGATGTTCTATCAGTGGATGCAAAGCACAAACTGAGAAAAACGAATCGACAAAATAATGAAATTTACTAGAAAAGTGGCAGCCTTTAAGAGGAAACTAATAATTATTTTTTATTTTTTGGCAAATCTTTGAATCTGTTATTTTACAGCTTTGTAATTTATTTGTAATTATTTGTGGTTCATGTGTAAAAAAAATTTGCATTTTTAAAAATTTTCTTGTAAATTACATTATTTACATATATGATTTTATAATTATTTGTCGTGAATGCATCTTTATTATTTTCACACGGAATTTCAAAACTTCCTTCCCTCTGTGTATGCGCTCTTATACTATAATAAATGATTTTAGGAAATTGTCTATAATAATGATTCGTGTGATATTATAAATATACATCTTGTACGAACTTCACTCCTTTAATATTGACTTTATTATGGTTATTGACGGTAAGTCGAACAAATCCAGCCGCGACATCACGCACCAAGTATGTGAGGTGTGGCAGGAGAAATCGTACTTCATGCCTATACCGAATTCATGCCATGCCACTTATAACCCATCAAGGGGTCACTATATCGTACCACTTCATTAAGCATACGCTTAACAAAATCTCCAATTTGGCAATAAATAATCATGCTAATTTAAATTCATTCCAAGCTTGTAGAGTTACATTAACTGAAAATTCGACACTCCGTATTATCATAAATGTACTCGATGTTTCGAAATTTCCCTTGTTTTTTTTTATGCCATTTTAATGACTCAAACACACGGTAACAAATTGTAACGATCGGACGTATAAAGTTAATCATTAATCATTAGTCATGTTCGATTATGACGTACGATTGTTGATCAATATTGTAATAATTACCATTTACAACATATGGAAACGAGTTTTCTAACCTGCTCCTCCCAGGCATCCTCGTAAAATAAACAAAACTTTATTTTTAAACAGATTTATGTTTTAATCAAAGTTCGATTAAGTTAACTAAACCTTTTTCTAGGACGGTGTCGTGGACTTGATTCGCTATCTCAGCAAGAAACTCGAAGCAGATTGTTTACGGGATTGACAAGTACCGGTAAATTATCGTTGAAGCAAGTCGGTAGTATATCAGACATGACTGCGTTTTATAAAGTAACGAATCGAGTTTCACAAATATTACATATTTTCTAAATCTAGGGCAGAAATACTTCGAAAGAAGTGTTAATAAAAAAAAATTTCTTTTTTTGGTTTCATCAATAACTTCAATACTTACAATTTGTAACGACGCGAATACAATTTCGATAAAATAATTTAACCCTTTTCACCAAGATTCTGTCGATCGACTCCAATTTCACTTACACCTGATGCATACATTACACATAATTTCCATTTGAATTATGTAAAACATTGCAACAAAATTAGCAGTGCATTTCTTGTAAGAAAATTCCGTCCATGAATTGGTAATAATTTGTTCCTCCAACTTAGACTTTGCTTGCACAATGTATCCACAATTGTTCCCATAAATAGGCTTAAATGTTTCAAACAATAGATTTAAATAGATTTCAAAGTGCATTGTAACCACCCTTGCTTCGAAGTTTGTAAAGCAAGCAGGTGTTGAAGATTTCCAGTAGCACGAGGTTAAAGCTACTTTCGCCAAAAATTCTTTCCAGTATAGATTTAAAAACTCCCGGTGATACGTTTTGTATTCGTGTCAGAAAAATGATGTCTATTCGCTTAAAAGTACGTACAAATGGAAGACATCTATGGAATCTCCTAACGAACATACCGAAGATACTCACAAAACACCGGTGAGACACCACCTTGAGTTTTGTCTTCTAATCCCTAATCCGCAATCAGAGCCGATTGTGCTTTGGGAGGCTTGACGTGTATACTTGGGTCCCTTAGCGGGTGAACGAAGGATTATGGGAGATTAAAATCGCAGAGTGCTGCCGGATGAGAAAAGGAGAGCACGACACCCAAGATAAAATGAATGACAAAGTAAATATAAAAAAAAAAAGGACAAGGACGAGGAGAAAAGATAGAAGAGTATAAAGAAAAACAAAGCTTCAAGGATTGACGGAGGGAAAGAATGATATTTAAATAAGTTGATTCGTTAGTCCATGGGATTAATTTTCTATGACTATGGTATCGGCTGTGGCTCTGCATTCATTAGACATTCTCACTTTTTCTTTTTCCCCTTTTCTAACGCGACAGACGGTTATAGTACAGAGTGTATACCCAGAGGTTTGTCGAGCTGAATGGTAGCGAAAGTGCTTGTTCAAGTTGACTCGCGAACTGGTCGACAGATCATGCAGTGGCGTCGAATGACGTGAATCTGTTCAACGCGAACATGTTCCCCAGGTATATCCGGAAATTAGTAACATTGCACCTCCGATCTTGATTCGAGCCCGAGCGACTTCCATGCAAATTTCTCGAAATTTGTGTTCTTCCTCTTTTTAAGATTCCAAATTCGCGCAAATATGCCGGGTTTGTAACGGTCCTAGGGAATTCGATGATTATATAGGGATAAATCGTAAGACTCCGAGCAGGGCTGTCGTCAACTTGCACGGCACTCTTCAAACTTGACAGTGACACGTCCTCGTATGTATAGGTAATATTAATGATACGCTGCATAGACCAAGAGAAATATTGATTTATTGGAAGCAAAGAACGAAAGAGAACGAGTAGCTGCGTACTAACAATGAAATATTCAAGTAACAGTATAAATAATAAATTAAAGTGTACCTAGAAGACCGTTAATACGTGCATGTCCGGAAATAACTGTATCACGGCGAGCAATAATTTTCAGGAAAATTCGGTATAAATTACTGTCACCGGTAGTACTGATACTTTCGAGCAGAAACTGTTAGGGGTGAGTTGAGTAATCAGAAACACCTGATAGAAAAGCGGTGGAAAATAAGTTTCTTAAGTACTTGAAGTTATAGTTAAACTAATCATTTATAAACTGAAGTAAACAATGTCGATTGTATGTCGAATCAAAATTCACTTTTAATCAAAGAGTAAAAAAGTCATACTCGGTATTTGTAATTACCCGACTACTGTGGGATAATCCAGAATACAGAGTGGAATAATCTTAAACAGATTATTAACCGAAACTAATTACTACAGAAATCGTATAGAAAGCCTCTAGAATAGCTTTTACCGGTACTGAATTTTGTATGTGCCCACAAATGACATTTGTAGCACATAATCTAGTCTTCGAGTTATTAATAGGCAATTGTTTATACTTTTCAATGAAATAATTACAATAATATCTATTCTCCATCCTTGTCACCATCTATGTCTTCTTCCCTTGTTTCGTCTTTTTTTATAATAAGGATTTCAAATTTTTTTATCTGTTTCAATTTTTTAACCCGCTCCAAGGGCCATGCATTTCCATTTTCTCTACGTTCGTTTTTATCCCACAATTTCTTGCTTTTGGAAAATCTGAAGATATTCTGGAAAAATAATGTTTCTGGTATAGCACTGAAAAAAATTTTTTTTAATTTTAGCTATAATTAAATACGCCATCAACGACATACATTTCTAGTAATTTTAACTTCATTTATTGTTATTCCTAGGATTTTTATGATTGAGTCAACTAAAAGTTAAATAATTAGTACCTTTACTTTTTTTATGTGTAAAACGGGACGGTTGATAACACGAAGGAAATTTCGAAGGATCAAATATATTCCAAAGATCATTAATCACATGGTTCCACCAGTCATGAAGATCAAAAGTGTATATTCATTGCACGTAATATAAAGAAAGACAGGGATAAATATAATTTAAAGACTATGTGCCTAGTACAGCGCTGAATACACATCAAATTAAAAATGGCTGTTAACGAGACACAAAACTGTCGTTTGGAAAAACATTAATAGCACTACAAATATAGTTGGTACTTGTCTGTTCCTTGCCATGCCAATGACGTATCATTTTGATATAACAGCGCCATGTAGATGTGTGTATGGGTGTACGCAGCGTGTATAGATCTGCTTTAGGACAACGACGTTTGGATAAGAAGAAACGAAAAAAAAAAGGAAAAAAAGTTGAACGCGACAAGGACTATTGTTGCCGGTGTAAAATATTGTTTGCCATGCCGCGCACGCCCCGGTGTGCACGAATAACAACACGCCGATTAATGTTGACTTACTCGACGGCATGGTCGTCTATTAATAGCGCTAACATTTGATTTCGTATATGTATACTATCACCAGATCAGGCACCATAAGAATTTGTACCCGATTGGATGACGATACTACACGAAATTCTTTTGGGGGAGGTTATATAAAATGCCATGGTCACGATTGATATATTTTTTTTTTTTCATTTCTTACACGTGCTTGTCAAAAGTTTATTGCTACACAGCGCCTACTTTCTTTTGAATTAAGATACGTTTAATTAATTAATAACGAAGGGATCATTATATAGAACTCCGAAAGCAAAAAAATACAAAACAGACACGAATTATTTGATTTCTAGTTGACTCAATCACGAAAGTAGTTGGATTAATAATTGTAACTCGTCAGTGTAAAAGAAAATTGAAAAAGAAAGTCATGTGCTGGAGATAAAATTGCAATCTTTATATATAAATATAATTAACTATAACATATAATTTAAATATTAATTATAAATTATTAATTGAAATATTAATTTGAATATTAATGATAAATTGTTAATTACACCAAGAAGCATTATTTGGATTGTATCAACCACGAAAGCAATTAGATAAATTATTTAAGAAAAAATGAAAAAAAAAAATAGTCAGAAAATGTGTAGGAAATAAGTATGAACATTTTGTACAATTATAAAAAAAAAAACGAAAAATTGTGCGACTGAAGTTATGTAAGTGAAACAAAGTCCTCCAGCTATTCGTTGAATTTAAATCGATGCCTCCAGATACGCATGAAATAAAAACTACTTTTGAAACCAAGAACTACCTCCAACAAATGAATACGGCTGCAGGTCGGGAAATTTAACGTCCATTATACTTGTAACAGTCATAGTTATTTTCAACTTTTTATTTTTCGTCGATTTCTTGGCAAGATCGAATATAATAAATTTATAATGGTCAATAAATGTATGTAATGTATTTAATAAATATAATTTCACTCTTTCCTATTTTGACCGATATTGAGAAGAAAGTGCGAGGAAAGCAGTAGATGCTAATGATCGACGTGATTATGTGAGAATTGCAACTGAAAACCGCATGGATAAGGGACAATGGAATTATAATGACTACACAAATTATTGTAGTAATAGTTGAATATTCCTAAAGAGCATTAAATTAATTCAATCTAAGCGCTGTTGTACGCAGCGATAGCGCGTTTGTAAATATTTTCTTTTTGTTTGAATTTGTAATCAAAAGGATACCTTATGAATGATCCTTATTATGATGATATTACGTGAAAGTTCGATCGCATTTTTTTTGTAAGTTATCATAAGATCAAAGAACATATAAAGAAGTTAGTTTTCGTTTAATCATTTGAGTCATGTTTTTATATAGCAATTAGTAAGATTTACAACTCAAACATATTTGTATCATGCAACAACTTTCTTTCTAGTGTATTTCATTCCGCATTTTTACTAGAAAACTGCTTAGGCTCATTAACTAAATCAAGTAAAGCATTTGCTTACAATCTTAGACTGCCTTCCATACATGAAAATAATTCTGATATCATTAATTTCCAAAGCAAGAGCAAAACACAGCTGCACCGTCGTTCAACAAGTGAATTTTAAACCGTTTCCTTAAGCAACTGACAAGATTGAAATCCTTATTTTATTGAAATATTTGCGAATTCTTTCACAAACGATACCATTGAGATCTGTATCACTGTTATTAAATGATTTTACATAAAATTCTAATCTTAATACGTATTTAAAAATTTAATGAAGCCTCGTAAGATTTAGATCAATATCTGTATTCAAAAGTTATTCAGAACATTATGACAATAATCAGGAAAATTAAAATTTTTTGTATCTTGTTGAAATAAAATTCAAACATCGAAAACTTTTGTAACGAACAATTTGGAATTTATATTGTAAAACTTTTTGTATATAAAATTAGTGGGATTTAAAATAAACTTGGGTAAGAAAAATACACCCTGCTGAATAACTTAAAACCACCAAGATTATTATGTATAAAATGAAACTGCATTATGTACAATTTATATACGTATAATATTGAGTCGTTGGAAAGATGTAAGAGTATGGTAACACCTTAGTCAATTCATACATCCAAATAATGCCTTATCTTTATAACCCCTGGGTTTGTTTTAACTAAACATTTTTGTCACAATATTTTTGTGAAGTTATATGCACATTTCCTCTATAAAAGATTAGGACGGTAAGTAAACTATGCAATATACTTAAGGTAGACATATTTTACTCTCAATAATACTTTAAGCTTGACAAAAAGAATTGTTTATAGCTTTATTTGAATAAAAATTTTATGGGACTTGTTAAGGAATAGTTAATTCCCAGAAAAAGAAGAAACATGTAACATACTCCCAGACACAAACATAATCGTTTATGGGCAAGGCATAGTTATTTAAGAATAGCAAAAAGCTAATATAACCTTTGACGGAAACATTAATTTTCTTTTTCGAGATTTTTTAGTGTTAAAATACTCTTATTATTTTCCAAACCCCGCTATGGTCTATATTCCCTAAAGAAATATTTTTGAATATGAAAAATAAATGATCCCAATTAACTCGGAAATTGTTGAAATCCGCCGAAGGATAATTAAAAACTGTTCTAATGAATAGTTATTTAAAAATTGAAATAAGTGCATATAAAAAAAATATAAAAATTTTTTATATAAAAGCCTACATATAACGATAACGTGTTTATGTGAGATTTCTAATACTGCGACAGATCCATTAGGGTATCAATGCAAAGCGCACGTGACCGCTCGCATCGGACTCGTGATTAAGGAACAGTTATGCCAATTAGCTGTCAGTTAGCACCAATTGGTATTTTTCGAGCAAGCTCTCATGTAGCTCAGCAAATATTCTCAAATGAACTTTGTGCTCGGTGATTTAATTCGCATTCATTATTTTTTTCTTTAAGAGACGATATTACACAGTTATTGTCTGTGTACGGATATGGTGGTACCTTTGCCGTCATACGAATGAAATGTCCACTAACATATGTATATTTATATGTAAAACTGAATATGTGAATTAATTGGAACCATAGCTTGGTGTAAATTATTCTTCATAAAAACTAATACCAGAGAGAGGAAGAGTCTTTGAGTAGATGAATGTAGTTCCGATTAAACAACAAATTTAAATCAACATCTTTTCATCAACTAGTGAATGTAATTATCCAAGAAATTAATAAAATGGTACATCTTCTACCTTTAAACTAGATAGAAACAAGAAATGAATATATTAACAAGAAATTAAACCTTGCACAAAATATATTTTCTATTGCATTGCATAGAATTAAAGGGTTCTGTGTGTAACAAAAAATTTTGGTGACATTAAAGTTGTTTTCAATGCATCGCCTCTTTTTTGAAAATACTAAACTATTTTTTAACCAAGTTTCTAGTTATGCGTTGTTGCTTGAAATATATTTTATAGATACACTACCATTAATGTATACTACAGTTTTTGCCGAGTTCTTTTGAAATGTGAAGATTATAATTGATAAATTAAAATGTTTAATTTTGAAAGGAGATTATAAGCAGTAACTATCAGGGGTAAAAGTAAAATACAAAAATAAAAATGAAGAATAGATCGGTTAGAATGTGATAATTATCTCAATGACTTTGGCTTTGTACGTGAATTAATCAATTACGTTCCTAAACTTAGAATGTCATGAGATACATCTACTGGCTTCAATGAATATTCAGAATACATCGATGCAATATCTGAAGAGCAGGGCATCGATGACAAAAACAACGTTTAAGCCCTTAATTAAATTTGTTACGTTAAATACTCTTCAACGAGGAAGGAGGAGAGAAAAAGGACTAAGTGCTGCGAATATCGGTAACCTACAATGTATTTTATTGTGACAGGACATGTCGTCTTAATATTTCATAAATATGAGATACATAACATCCTGCGCAAAAGCTGTCATTCCATTAATATTTGCGAAAAGTTCTTGTCGTGTCATCTCTCTGGACACGGCGATAATACATGCATCCCATCCGTAAAAGCGACTTCTAGCTTTATTGGACTGACTGAATATCGACTGACAATAGCAGCTAATAGCACATAACAAAAGGTTGAACACATAAAACCGGTTGAACCCGGAAAATGTGTGCATGCACAATATATATCAGTTTAAAGTTAAGCCATACATTTACAAATGCTAGCTCCTGCCCCTTGATGGAAGCGGTGAGCTTTACCACGGAGATTAAATTCATAGACTTGCGTTAGAGAACCACCTTAATCTCTCCTCTTGTCACAGACGTTCGTAATTATTTTATTAATTTTGGTGACTGTGTAAAATTCGTTAAATTTAATCGAAAGTAATCAGGCTTTTGGTCAATCCTATTTCTGCACTTGGATAGAAAGACAGTTGATCACAAGAGTTGGGAGTTGTACACAAATTGAAGCGAATTCTAGGAAAATTTATAAAATTTTTACGCTTTGATAGACACCAGTTGGAACTGCGTTATTTGCTCCAGTGTACAAATTGATAACATGGAGCATTTGAGGCGTGGAACACTTGGTGTTAATTTTCCTTAAAATTTTGTTGATCCTACAACCACACGCCAAAATCTTGGGAAACTCATACTTTCTTACAAAAAAGGTTCAGAAAAATATAGTGCGTCCAGATATTTTCAAATTTTTGGAAACAAATATATGTTTCCTGAAAGGACCTACGTTTTGTTTAAGGAATTTACAAGTACTCATTGAACTTTGGAATTTCAGCGCCATTCATTCGCGAAGTATGAAAATAAATTTTTTAAATCAAGTAATCGCTTTTTTAAGGGCAGCTTATTAAAAACTTGACTGTATTAATTATTTGTATCGTACAAAAAGGCGTAGCTATTAGAAACAAAACTTTGCAAGCGATTATATAATTATTCCATACAATAAAGTGTCGAATATAGTAGGTATCGGAGAGAAATCTTTACTGGATATACAATATTCTTCCGACTGTTCGTTTTTAAGATGCAATACATGCATATGTATTGCATATGTATTTTCTTCCGACGAATAAAATCATATTATTTTTCAACGCTGAAAATATTGTACTAAAAAATTAACAGTTTCTATTTATGCAGATGTAGACTTGCTCAATCGTTTAACAATCCTTGATTAGTATCTAATTAACTGGGCTGAGATATTTATCCGCCAAATTACCCAGAATTAAGAAAAAAATAAAATAAAATAGCTGTTCGCGTTTAATGGTATGTGTTATTGCAGTTAAGTATAATGTATGTACACGTAGGCGAGTAAGGTGAAAACATAATGAGGAAACAAATTTTTATACGACTTTTTATAAGCTTCTTTTTGGTGATGTCCATAAAGAATACCATAATAATTACCTCGCAAAAATATAATTACGTTTCTAACAACCACCTTTTGCAATAATTAGCAAATAAAACAAACACCTTTTACTTTGAATATTCTGTGTGATTCGCTTATCATTGCCTATCCTTCGTTATTATTTCATTCGATTGAACAATACTACAACAAACAAATATTAATTACATGGTAATGAAAAATCTCACTTGAAAACTTCTCAAGAATTAATTAATCTCTTCTTTCAGTATCCGAAGTTGGAATAAGAGCTCATTTTAGAAGGGGTATTTTTGGGTAACTATGTTTAAACATTTCTTAAATAGACTTATCAACTTTTATTTTTCACAATATTTTTGACAAATTTAATAACAAACAGCTGTAGTTGATCTAGCGCTGCAGACAAAAAATTGATTGCAGAAAAGATATATGCTAGCCTTGAAAATTGCTAATATCAAAAAATGTCATAAGTTGCAATAATTCTATTTTTTACATAACGTTCCAGTTGTTAATTTCAAAAATATTAAGATTAAGTAGATTCTACAAAAATATTGAGATTTTTGTAGAAATCATGAATCTTGTTATAAAAAAATAAGTTAGCATTCCTTATAATTCAGGTATACTCATAAGATGTAGTGTGGTATTATGCCGGAGTGCGTCGAAGAGCTATTTCTCTGTTACGTAGGCGTTTTGGGAGAAGTCCGAATGTTAAATCATTTACCCAATACAAAATACAGAGAATGAGTTATTTTGTGTCAGTTAAATTGAAAAATATATAAATTTTCAAAACTGAAGCTTTTCATAGGACAAAATATGATTGTTACAAACGGAGAGATAAATTTGACTGATATATTACTTTTGACAAAAGTAAAATTACCACCGAAAGATGGAGAAAATGTGGAATGATAGAATCGAATGGAATCAGTAGCTGGTACCGATCATAGCTGGCAACTTGTGACCAAACTACAGCTATCAAGGTATTTTGGCACTCTTATGTGCATATATCGCTCTCTCTTGTAATCGGAAGGACCGGACCCTCAGACTTTACAAATGTAAAATACAATTAATATATCTCATAGTTTCTCAGAAACATAAAAAATCGTATCGTTTATAATTCCCAATTTACTATTATTTATATGCTTTGAAATAAATATTATTATTGCTTGAATGCAATAAGAGGACATATAATATTTCAAATACTTTCCGTATAGTGCTAAATTCAAGCAACTAAACTCATTACGGCATTCATCAGGAACAGTTCTATATTAATACTGCAAATTGTTTCGTGTCGCATTATTATGGCGTTTACGGGTACAAAATGGCATTTAGCGTTACACGCTGCTGTCATAGTTGGACGAGTTAAAGCGAAGAGGTGCATGTTGGTATAAGCTGTGATAATAGATAGTGATATTAAACGGCATTGTGTCGACATAAAAGCAACTAATGTCTCTTTCTCTATAGACACATTCGTAGCTTTTATGAATCTACTACAAGTTTTACATCACATACAGTGATTCTGGTAGGTATATGTAGTTATAAAGAATGGGGCCTCTAACCAGGTAGATATCCTAGGAGTTAGTTCTTTGTCCATTAGAGAAAGAGGGATATACGTATATGCCTATGGTTACTTCGTGTGTATGACGAACTATCATAGTGTGTCCTCCAAAAACTTCGATGTCCTGACTGGTTATCCGATTTGATATAAGTGCTTTCCGTAGGTGGGTGTTCAACGGTTAAATGACGATCGTAAACTACCAGAGTCCTATTTAGGGCCACCTACATTTAAGCCCCTTCGTTAAGCATCTTTAAGTGGATATCCGTATCCTATGTACACATTTATTCCTTCTTTCTATAATTAATGGAAACATCAATAACATCAATGGCTGATCGTGTGTAAAGATTAGAGTGAAAATATGATACACTGTACGCGTCGTGTGAATACATTTAAACGTGACACTTATGTAATTAAAAAAATGTGAAATTACAGAATTTTTGAATACTTAACTGTTACTTCACTTTAACACTAGAACTACCACACCAGTCATTTTGACTGGTTTGACAATTTTATTTTATTATCCCTACATCATGTTACATTTTTTCTTCGCAATGATGTAATGATTTTTGGAGAGATAGCTCAATGACTAATATAATGAACTTTAATTTTGTTTTATTAATTTAAAATAAAAGTTATTTTTTTAAAAGTAGAGATAGCTACGTCTCAACTGTCGGTAGTTCTAGTGTTAAAAAATGGTTCGCTCAGAAAAGCCTTGAGTCTAATTCGTGAAATGGGAGAATATCATAGAAATAAGAAATCGAATGAACTTTTGTTGGATAAAGATCATGGAAAATTCGTACCCCCCTGTTTAGTGTAAATATAGTGAAAATATAGTTTTTATGCTAATTTAAAGTGAAAATTTAGAATCTAAGCTCTACTTTCAGATTCATTTTAGGAAATATACTAAAAACCCCACGATTTTAAACATCTTTGTAATAAGAAAATTCTAAATTTTTATTTTCACACTAAATATTTTCCCAACGATCTCGAAGCATTGAACAAAATAGATTAGTGCGAAGTTGCAATTGAAGGAGGTTGACAAATTTAAGTTATTGATAAATGGTGGCTTGCAAGACAAGTTTACACGAATATAACTTGTATAGGAAGAACATTGTTCAGAAACGCGGCGTTTCCCACCAATGTAGCTTTTTGTAATTCTAAATTCATTTCCGTGTTATAATATTATACATCGTATTCATTCGCGTATTTTTGCACAGCGTAAGTTGGTCGAAAATACATAATTCATCGAATAACGATTCTTTTAATAATCGACAATATATAAATATTTACAACGGTGCAGAGCTATACTCACAACGACAATGAAATGTGATTTCTCTAACAAATCACGGCAATTCACTTATTCAAGAAAAATGTCTTCTGTCCTACTGCAAATGGCGGTGCATTTTTGCAGCAAAAGATCTTCGTGCAAGGCGCGCGAAACCCTTTGTGCAAGTTTGGGCCTCTCAGTATCACGTGAAAGTATTCAACCGCGTCATGTAAATTCAAATACGATGTATTTTTTTCTTTCGTGTTACGATAAATATTATTAAGCGAATAAACAAAAATCACATGACATTTTACAGTTACAGAATTTCTGTATCAGCTTTGTGCAATCCAGTGACTTAATTACATTAAACAAACCGCAGCTCTCTTCATAATTACACGAAACATTACTGCGTTTCATAAAGTTAGAAGGAAGAGTGTATAAAATAGCACGTAATCGATATTACTTCTTATAGAAATGAGCACGGAAAAGTGTAAAGGTGAAACGTGAAAAAGTGTAAATTATGTCGAAAGGTTGAGAGTTATACATGGAAAATACAAAATAACATTACAATTGCGAAGCATTGCTTTGTTTCAGTATTCCCACACCGACAAAAATAAAGGCACTAATTATTTCATTTTTAGTTGACTTAATCATAAAAGTCAACTAAAGTAAAAAAATATTGGCTGTTATTCGACTACAGCAATAGTTAGAATTATTATAAATGTTTATTAAATGGAATCGAGCGATAAGTATTGTAGAGGCAGAACGATTTTGCTTTTATTTTATATAATTGCTTTGCATTAAGCATATGGTCATCGCGAAAGACTCAAATTTTTAAGTATTAACTCGAACAATTATGTTACTTCGATAGAATAAGAAAAACGGTTTTATGATTGTTGAAAGAAGCTTTTTTGGAACAAAAATCCGATCGATTCTCGTTTCTTTATCCTTGCAAAATTTTTTCTAAAGCTAGAAATTGTCAGTTTCTTTTCCTGAAAATTTGTATTTTTTGAGTTGTGTCATTTTTATAATTATGAAGTATTTTAAGAAATAAACGGAAAATATGTACCGGCCCACTTCATCGTTTACCGCGAATCTTGCCCAAATGCAATCATCTGCCGAACTCATAATTATAATTAACAGCTACTGGTGTTTATATTGTGCGAGAAAAACACGAATAAGTCCGCCATTATGCTGCGTTTAGTATGATCTGTCCGAGGAGAGCAATGAATTATCACTATCTAAAATTTGATTGACGCGTACTTGTGTACATACTGTATAAAATAAACACCGATTTGTGTATCAATTGACTCTAGTCAAGATAAATTTCACACTAACGTCGAATTATCTGTTCACCCTACATGTTTGTTTTACACTTACTGAAATACCGCGTGAAGCTAAAACAAAGATGTGTTGAGTGATCGCGCTTAAAGTGTCTCTTACACCAGACCGTGTGAGTTTTAATATTTAATAAATATAAATTATATTATACGTGCATTTTTCGTGTATAATAACCCCGATCGTAAAGTGCTTTTCTTGATACCGATACCTCACTTTTTACACGAACCGGTTTTACATTGCACATTCTCAGAAAAGTACACCACCTCGCATGAACCTAATGTAAAAATTAAGGTTCACCAATTTTCAGATGCTTGTGTTGAAATAAACACGAAATTTGTTCAATACGTTCACGAACTCTAATCATTAATTAATTAACAAAAACAGTGTATTCCTTTAATTACCAGTATCAAAATAAATAACTTTCGATACTTTTAGGAAATTCGGCAACAGGAAAAAATATCACGAACCATTTAAATTTTTTCTTCAGTACCTTAATTTTTTTCTCAGAATATTTATAGTCTTTCTTATTTTAAAGTAATCGTAAATATGGAATGAAACATCCTTTAAATATTCTAAGTGACAATCTTAATCATATTGGACATGGAAAAATATGAATTTCCTTGCAGAAATTCTAAAAATCGTATCACGCGAATCAGGAAATTTTTTATAAAAATCTATATTTATAAATTGCTGAAGATTAATACTAACAAAAGTAATGGGTAAATTTAAATGTGAAAAATGTTCTGAAAATGTCATCCCTGTTCAGGAAAAAAATATGGTGGAACATTTATTTGAAATCTTTGAGTTTAGTTGATGTATATAAAGTTCCAATAACGAGATTTCATGTAAAATGCGTTTTCAAAAACTGTTTTCGTATTTTAGAAAAAAAATTTTGAAAATATTTGGTTGGGGAAAAAGTAATTTCGGCTTTTCTCATGTTTTTCAATGGGATAAACCGAAATTACTTTTTCCCCAACCTAATATTACCAGATAAATTCAATAAAGTTACAAAAAATTACCAGTCATGAGTGCTATTTTTCACTACATAAATAATAACAGTTTGGTACTTGACTAAGTACTTTTACCCACGTACTTAGTCAAAGTTGGGGTGTTTCAAGCTCAGTATTTATAAGACGTTGATTGGGTGTTGAATATGATAGGAGGGGCGTAATCAATCCCGTGCATATTTCCACTAGGGTAGATATCAACTTAATCTATATTCTGCTAGTCTCCCCGAAATATATAACCTGAAAGAAATTCTTGTGGACCTTGTTATTCTAATTAATTAGTCCAACTTGAAGGTTCGAGAAGGAAAGTGTTTTGAGCCGTAAAAGTCTTATAAATATTGTATATTCCATTTTCTTTTTTAATTTTCATTTTTTCCTAAATAGATCGGTATATATTTTTTAGATTAAGAGAATTATGGGAGTAGAAGCGATTTCAGTATGTGTTATATTGAAAGCAGAAGCTGCAATTATTTTATTTATGAGACGTAAGAGCTTGCTTAGGCCTTTAGAAATTGATTTTTTTGATTTGATTGATTTTTTTACTAGAAATAAGCAAATTAGTTATTTTCACTCCGAACCAGAAAAAGATTTTTGGATTCAAAATATGAGTTCCACGTTAAACTTGTTTGCAAACGAACGTAGAAAAATTATTGTTTTTAGATCCGAAAAGTCGAAAAACGTATGAATTTGATTCGAAAATACTGTCGCTATCCTGTACAAACCCATCAAAAACTTTAACATTGTATAAGGTCGTTTTGGCGAAGTAACATTTGCACTTACGTTGAAAATGGTGTATAAAAATATATCACGCATGTGGGTACGTGTATACACACACACATATACATATATAATATATATAACCTATAACGTAGCTAACCCTGTAAAAGTGATGACTACTGACACGGTACGTCGTGTGCAACAATAATGGGTTATGATAATAAAGTTGACATAAAGGCACCTAACGCAAACGCGATTCATAGACACGAGACCAACAAAAGTTCATGTAATACAATTCGTAAAGTTAAATCCTTCTCTCTCAGATTTTTTGTTATGAAAGTACGTTATATATATGCACACATATATCCCTTTTCAAAGATGCTAAATGCTCATGCAAATTATACAAGGACTTTCATCTCGAGGGTTCTTAAAAGTTCCATTAAAAAGAGGCTACTGTGAAAAATAAACAATGGCAGTCATTTAAATTTGAACCATATACAAAAAAAGAAGATTTTCAGATGAATAATTTTTTATTGTAGCCGAGAATAAAAGAAACTAATAATCCTCCTCTGTGAAGAGTACCAGCGGAGTTTAAAGACTTTAACGCTTGGTTATCCGTCGGCACTCTACCAAGATGAAATCTCACGACTTGAAATAAAGAAAGACGCCGAGATTGATCAACGTTTAGTGCGCCCATTATGAAGAAAAATGTACTTGCAGTGTAGTCAAGTGTTTTAAATGCGTGGAGGGAAAACAGGAGGAGTTGCAAATTCGCTCAAAACTGGTATGGTCGAAACGAGGAAAATACGTGTAGAATAAAACCTTCGGTTTATGCCGATACATTTAATTGATGGAATTCCATGCTAAAGAACTCAACATCGTGCACCCTTATTTATACTCGTCATCGATTAATTAGCCTCATAGGAGCCATTTCTACTTCCTTTCCCGCAACAAATTGCACACTGTCTATTCTATCGTGATACTGAGCAGCAATAAACAGTTGAAATGATTCCACAGAAAATGTATTTATGCATGCACATTTTCTTGCCGTATAAAGATTAATGCAACAACTGTGATCTGTGATTCTTCTCAAATTTTCAATATTATTCCAACTTTTTGCGACACAGCTTTGTTTAGCAGTGAAACTTAACTCTTTGCGCTCGGACTTTTTCTCGCCTAAAACTTTCAGCAGCTCGGACTTTTTTTCGCTGTATCTGTCTATGTAATGTGTGATTTATTTGAAGGTAAAATTTGCATACAAAATTTCAAAGGCAAGATATTTTTAACGTTATTTTTGTATTATCGTAACGTGGACATTTTGTCAATGAAAATTTTAATTACAAATTGCAATCGCTTTATCTTCAGTACAGTGTGCTCGAGAGGCACACTTCGAGTACAACGCCGAACTTTGGTAGCGCCTGTGAGGGTACTTCGAGTGCAAAGGGTTGCAAGAAAAGAATACTCAAATATCCAATTATTGAAGGATCACAAATAATCCCAGGGTAAAACAAGTGCAACCAAAATTGCAAATTTGTAACTCGTCTAAATCCCAAAAAGTTAATTATCAAAATCATGCGCGATTGTCTGATTGTTTACTCACAAATTACATTAGCACATACCGGTTGAATCTGCCTACATACTTTTAAATGCGAAAATTTGTTAATGAATAAATTATGAAAAATTCCGCGCGATAAACGAGAAATTTAAATTAAAATCGTAAATTTCACACTAGATCTAGCATACCTCTCCACTAGAGAGTGTCAGTAAACAAAAGGCAGATATCTAAATCAACCCGCTGTATCGCATTTCTCGTTGAGAGCCTACCGGTTCTGTTATCTCTGCCCCATCGAAATCTGGCGTGTCGCACGCGTTTCCACCATTCCCCTTTTGTCCCCCACGTTAGATAATGCGTTTAAAAATTTCTCGATGGCTTTCACGCGATTCATCAGTACGAAAATGAAGTGTAGCACTTACTACCCAGATATACACCAACCTATATCTAACGTAATACCGCTCTAACAAGCTACAAAATATTTCAATTGCTATCTTATATATGCAAATGCAATGCTATCATATTTTCGTGATTTCTTACATGACTTAATGGACAATTTTTATTAAATTGAAAGAACCAGTTTCATTTGAATTACAACAAAACGAAAGATATGGTTTTTATAGCCATGTAATGGTAATAATCTATTTTCACGTTTTTTAGGTGTCTAACAATATCTATAGCAGATTCTCTTTCTACGCCGATTTTTTTTAATGCGGGTTTCGAAAATATCTGCATATAAATATACATTTTTTTATCAGTGCAGCATTCGAACCTACAAATACATCGAAGTTGAGCAATTAAGAAGAATGAGGCCGCAAATATAACAGAAGTTTTTTTTTTAATGGGGGTCTTTTTTTATGCGGTTTATTGTGAAACGTATCTACGAAAAAGAATATACTGTACTTTCATCAAAAACTAAAAAAATTGAATAAAAATAATTGAGAAATGAAATAGATTTTAATCATTAATGATATAACAGGAATAGATTTTATTGCGCTGGAGAAATTTCTACATTTCAAATGCAAAGGTTATTAATATACTTGATAGTTTTATTAAACTATTAAAATTTAATATTTAAATTTTGTTCCATGCGTGTTACTTTTGCAATAACACAACATACACCAAAATTTTATCACTCGTCAATAAAATTCCATAACTACTTGGCCAAAACTGTCACTTTCTTATGCGATGACTTAAAAGACTGTGTCGTTAAAGCTCAGTCGCATTTCGAGAAAAGAATTATTAATTTTATATTCACTTTGGCGACACATTACGGGGGCTGTGGAATAATTTACATGAAAGAAAGAGTTATTTGGAAGTTGAAGAAGAATAAGTTGGGACAATGTGTAAAAATTGGAAAAATTACAATGAACCCTTGGTACTCTTTGAGCAAACCAATTTTGACTCCTGAGTCAAGAATGGTATCGGCACAGGACAAGTTGGAAGACTCGAAGTGTCAAGATCGATCATTGTGCGAGTAAATATTTCGTTTCCCATTACGTACAAAAAATTCCATGTATGTAGAAAAATTTGAATATTCATATTTTTTAACGAAGATTTTATAACAGTTGGTTCTTCTTCACCTTTCTTCTCTTACAATTTTTAAACATGAATCAAAATGTCAGTGTAACAGAAAATTCCATTTATATATACGACATCAAATTTCGAAACACTAAAACCCACACGAGTTGAGAAATTCCAATATTTAAAACTTCCGATTCGATAACGTTACAACTCGCAATTATTCTTCTCCAAGTCCGTGACAAAAACGAGTGTTTGGAAGTTAATAGAAACCCATGGCACGCAATTTAGAGTGAGGAAGAGAAACTGTGACAGTTTTTTTAATAACATTTGAAAAACACGGCAAAGATAAATCTACCAATTTTCACTTTATAGATTGATATAATGTTTCGTATGACGTGTCTTTCGAATGGTATCTCGCAAACTTGATTTCCGCAAGAAAAAGCGTGGCTTGGAATCCTTCTGTTTCTAAGAAACTTAGTACCTTTCGTATGCACAACTGCGATTTCATAGAAATACGACTGGCTTGGCACAATTCATAATTCACAAATCGGCAGAACAGTATATCATTTGGAGCATGCAGCAACAGGACTTATCTTTAAGATACAGTTACATACAATATTGCCTATAATTGTCATTCACTATTGTTCGCTTCAGACAGTTAGTGTTGACTATTGATAACAATTTATTGTAGCAGTACACTTGCACCTTAGAAATAAGCCCCGCATGTGGCTGCATAAGACTCTCGTGCTATGGCAATAGGTAGAAAAGCGCATTGTATTTCAACTGTATAAGTAATTCGACGATTGTTACGATAGTCTAAAAGAATAATTGTTACAAATTAAAATATTCCTTGCGGAAACTTTCATTGCATCGTTCTCGTAACACCCCATTTACAAATTTTATTAGGGGCTGCAAGATTCCGAAAAAACGAAACAAATAAAGCCTCAAGTTTTATTATGACTCGAATTAAAATAGAATCGAAATTGCAAAACCCTCTATGAAACGTGTTTTTTTTTTCAGTACTAACACTTTTTTTTTAAATTGTTGGTTTATTTGAAAACATTCGCCGGAGGGTAAGTGCATTAAGTGAAAAGTAAATTGTTTCAACAATTTCATAACATTTCTACAGTATCACTGGGATTTACGGTGATTTTCACCTAATATGAATTTCGTGACAGTCACAGCTTTCTTCATTGATCTTAGGTCAAACAATTTATGAGCTTACGTTATGTAAATATGCATATGCCATTACGAGACGTTTCTTTAACCAAAAATAACTTAGTATATTTGATCGCTGTAAAAGCGTAAGATATATTTCTACTCTTTTGGTCACATGATACTTGGTAGAAGATGAATGGCTTCATGCTTTTTCCATAAACGTACTTCTATCTGTATTCAAAAATACATCTTCTTGAAATAGCGAAATGGGTATTTAGTTAAAATGACATTCTTGTTCCTATGCTTCTCAAAATCGATGTAGCAAAATCGTAGCAAAATTCTTTAGTTGGATGCCAAAGAGAAGAACAATTTTTATGGTGGAAAAAAAAATTAACTGGTGTTAGGGACATTTATAGAATAATTTCCGTGATCCACTGCACAAATTTTCGTCGAAAACTATAACTTTTTAATTGGAAAAGCTTTGCATTTGGAAATAGCAAGATCCGTGCGCCCTGTATTTCTTTGAGTTACTCTAATAGTAATCAACCGATTTTTTAATATTAAATATTACTCTACTAAATAATTAAATACTTGTTATCCTACAAGTTTGGGTTTAAACGTAACGAAAATTCATGTGATTGATTAAAAGTAAAGTTTTGGAAATTTCATTATACTAATTTCAATACAATATATTAAATTCTAATGCTCTACTCGAATTTCGTGGGAAAAAACGTTCACAAATCCTAATTCGGACTTTTTCGTAAAAAATAAAATGGAAATGAGACTTCTACTGATATATGTTTGTTATGTGAAAGAGGTATGGCATATTGGTCAAAACAGAGTGTAATTAATTTGCACTATATTTTTCACTCGTATGTAACTATGCGTAAGAAACAAAAAATTATCATCATCATTATTCTGTCTTTTTGACAGAATTTTTAAGGGACAACTCCGATTGGAAATTTCGCAAGGAATGAGATGACTTTAGGGAAATTCGTTTTTTGAAATTGAGGAACTTTGAAATCGAAATCATTTCAAAACCGTCCTTTTAAAACATTTCAAAAAGTATAATGAAGGTACAGAAATGCGAATAATTTGACGAATTTAGACTTCTAACTACTTTGGAAAGGGTATGGACCAGTTCATGGCTGCATTGTTATGCTTTTTTTAACGCATTCTCAATCTGTTTCCGATTGTACACTTGACCGGCTAAGCGCGGTTTTTTGTCTCCGAGCTAAGCGACGAAATCACTCGAATCGGAATTTACCACTAGTTCAAAATTGGAGCATTTGCACTTTTTGCAGCATGGTGGCATACCGACATTCCACTTTTTTTTAAGATTTCAAAATAGATTTTATTCGATTCGACCAGGGTTTTTTTCTTTTTTGTAATCTATAGTCTTGGCGTGTTACAAAATATACCATGTACAAATTGTTTACGATTGGTTTACATAAATAAACAAATTAAAAAAAAACAGCACTTTCTTAACAAAAATTCTGCGCCGCAAAAATATAAGCAGTACGGGAGTCTGCTGCTGCTAAAAAATGGCGCCGTGTGTCCACAAAAAATTCTGTACCTTTCCGCAAATTTACATCGAGTTAACTTTGATCCAACGTATCACAAAACCTCGACTTAACAAACGTATATATAGCGTAAACATATCAGTTTTCGAGCCCCGTTTCATAAAAAAATTGTCCCCGTGTGCAGACACGAACCGGAGCCGTGGTAAAAAGAACCAAAACAATTCTACTTGAAAAATTTTCCAAGCATGAAACAGTGTGAGTAACTCATACACGAATTGTTGACTTTGTGGGAAACGCAACAAGCTGGAGGAGCATTGTTTCCCATAGGCGCTGAATTTTTCCGGTTTGACACAATACGAACGTTTTTTCTGCCCACTTTATTATTAGCCGCTCGGAATCGTGTATTTAAAGCTTCACCTTCGTGTATCACACATCTCTTCGAGTTGGAAAGAAATATATCAGCACATACTCGAGCATTTCTTTGTTATTGGATGCTCGCTGGCGAACGCCAATTTATTTATACACCTTTGCGTTTGTACCTCCCTAGCGCGTTATCCAAAATGGTGGGTGGTAAATCATCAACTACGCCGCGTCACATTGCCTACGTGCAGGTATATGGCTCCCATACTCTAACCGTTTCATTTGCGCTAAGTACGCAACCGACAAACGTCGCTGGTGCTTTCGTGTAAATAGCAATGGCGAAGGAGTGGAAGACAAGACGTACCTGGGTTCATATCCCGCGAACGTCCAGATTCCCTTCGGAGCGCACTGTACTCCAGAAATTGAACACTGTATTTATTTGACAAACTCTCTTCGAAGATTCGACGAAGCTCGATTTGTTATCTTACTCCACGTATTGGCAGAAGTAGCGGAGGCGCATCAACGTAAGAAAGTTAAATACGAAAACAATTCGAAAACCGATGAATGAACTTATACACAGCACAGTCTAAGTGAGGGATCCCGATTGGTTTTCAAATGTATAGATCCCTCGATCATCATTCCCATCATCATCATCATCATCACTACGTGGAACCGTTGTACACGTCCTGCGAGCACTTTTGATGTCACCTGGTGCCGGAGCGAGCCAGGAAGCCGAGGAACAAAAAAAAAGGACACTTTGCTGTTACCCCGTACAACGAAATTCTGTCTTGGAACTCCGCACTCGAGAAATGGTGGTGGAAGAAGAGGTGCCAATGGGAGTCCGGGATTCCCACGGACGCGAGCGTTTGAATAAGGTCAACAATACCCTAATGTAGAAAAGTCACGCACTTCACTTGTATTTTCCTTCCGAATCGCAGCACTTGGAATCGTGTGTCACTTTGCCGAAACCTTCCCCCTCTTTTACAACCGCTCGAACTTAACTTCTTACGTTATACTGTTGAATATGACTATTGTTATTGTTATTATTGAAATATATTTATATATATGTATATGTATGTATTTGTTTTCGGGTCACAGAGACAGGATGAAATACATCGAATCAACTACATGCTATTGCGATAACGCGGCAAAAGGTAAGCGACCCTATCCTTAACGCGGCAATACCGGCCGCGATGTTCTACTATCGCGGGGCCACGAATCTATCGGGGTAATACGTGTACGGATAATATTTTAATGAAGAAAGGCCGGACAGCGAAGTGCCCACGTCGGGTCGCGCTGCCGAACTGTTCGCTCCCCGCCCCTCCGCAGTGGGCTTCCACCCCTCCGACGAACTTAATGTGCCCCCTCCACGTTCCCTGCTGATCCTGGTTGGACGCACCGTTACATCAACCCGAGCGGTCGAGTGGGGTTGTAGGTGGATCCGATGGTTCGTTAAGGGCGTGTCTTAAAAACTCAGTGTTCCCTCGCAAGCGTTGAAACCCGTGCTGTGGTACTGTTCCAAGGAGAAGGGTGGGGATATAATCATTTATCTCCCCTCTCAGCTTACAGAGAAGATGCCACCAGCGCATACTCTATTCTACTCCGCGAATACAAGAGTAGGGGTCGCAACGGTGCAGGAACCGGCAGGAACTTCCCGGATATCTTTCCGGTAATCTTTCCTCTCTCGCGCGCTCCTTAGCTCTCTCGTTTTACCACTCTACCCAATACCGGACGTATCGTCGAAGTTCGATCGAAGATCCAGGATTTCCGCCGGTGGATGTCCCGCACCCCGTCGTCGTCGTCGTCGTCGTCGTCCTCGTCCTCGTCAACATCAACATCAACATCACTGGGTTCCTCTCTCTATATAAATATTTTTTTACATTTTTTCTCCCTCACAGTCGAATCGCATAACCAAGGAACGCGGGCATTTCCGTCGCAAACTTGTATCGCATTGTTATATATGCACTTATTTTACAGAGACACCTATTATTTTCTCCCGATGGTGATCGCACTGATTTCTGCTGCACTCAAAGAAATATATAACATATTCCAACTAGTGCTTCAGTTAAATACGACATCAACTACAATGTAAAAAAAGGTTGGAATTTTATGGTAATTGTGAAATTTAAGAAACTCGGGGGTTCCATCGAATTTAATGTAACAAAAAATATGGAATTTTGCATTTTTATTTAAATAATTGAAGATGCATTTAACACTTTGCCGTCCGCACGTTTGATCGGGATTCTTTCGTTTGGCACCGGTATAAATTTTTATGTACGACACCAACGTGGTGCCACCCGCGCTTGCCCGATAGTTTTCGCACGCCAGACAACGTGGTGCCACCTGACGGTATAGTGTTAATTGTCAGTATCTTTTCTAAAATTAAGTGGTTTTTACACAGTTCTATGAAATTTCATTAATTGAACATTTTTCCAACTAATGCATATACTATTTCCTAGTAATTTTCACTACATTGATTGTTATCCCAATTTCTTTTATGATCGAGTCAATTAGAAATAAAATAATTAGTGCACTTATATTTTCGATGTAAACAATTTAAAAATTGTTCACAATTACAATAAAAAATTGCAAATATAATTAACAGTTACAAAATTAAGAATATGTTCCGAAGAATTATATTGTCTTTGCGTTGTCTCAATTATGCTGTAGCAAATTGTATAAGAATTTTAAACATTTTTTTGTTCCAGAACAATTGGATTTGAAGATTCTGGGTTTTGCAATTCTATTACGTCTGTAAATGCATAGTAGTTGTGATTTAATATTTTAATTCTCACAATTTTTTGAAACTCAGTTTTACGAATCTTTGCTTAGTGGTAAGACGTTTTTTTTTAACGGAGAAAAGATTTTCGACGGAATTTATTTCCAAATCAATTTTTTTGGTGCAACAGTGTCAAGTTTATGGAGTCTGGAAGATAAGATCATTTTTTGTAAGTCTAATATTTCAACAGCAATCGAATTACTTTGCTACCACGGTCATTAGAGAGTATCGAACGCGAAGCAACTTAGCAATTGTAAACCGAGTTGACTGCGAACGCAATACCTGGATGCACGGGGTTTGTCTGCAACAACGAGCTTTGATAAGCTTGATGTTCACTCGCGTTGATTTGAATCCGATGAAGTATGTATGAGTGTGACCTTTTGAATACCAAAAATTACCCTTTTGTTTTTTTTATATTACACTGAGGAGAAAACGCCAAAATAATAAAAAATGCAACGAAGAATAATACATATACGCATCCGTGACGGAAAGTAATAAAATTAAGTAACGTAGTAAACAACTAATAATAATCTCTAATTTTATAATAGGTAAAAGTTTATGTTTATTATTGTATGTATTATTTTTGTAGGAAATGGTACGGTTCAGAAATTTCCATCTAATTTTTTGTTTGTCTTTGTAATTTTATTACTTTTTTTGTGTAAAAAACGTTTAGAACTTTATATACAAGTAATTGTAAAGTTTAAGAAACTTGCAAGCTGCATCAAATTTAAGAGAACAATAAATATGAAATTTCATATTTCTATTTGAGTAGTTAAAGATATGTACAATAATTATAGATGATTTTGATAATAAATCGATAATTTCAGTATTTTTTCCAGAATGTCATCAACAATTTCTTTGAAATTTCAAGCCAAATATATGCGTATTAACGCGCATATTTGGTTTGAAATAGGAATCCACCAAATAGAATTATTCCATCTAAAATCAGCGAAAAATTCAATTCTCGAAAATGATTATTTCATAGAAACATTTTTTACAGTGCACGTGGGTAATGTTGACGAAACTATTGATTGTTCCTCTTCTCAAATAATAATGAAATTATAACAAATGTAGCGTTATACATACCACAATAGCAATATGTATATATCGCTCGGGACTTTTGAGACGTTGATTTTTTGATATATTCGTCCTACCTGGTTTCATTACGAATGCATGGGGAGACGAAAATTTGTATTAAATTAGTTGGCGCTACACGCACACACCATTTTAGCATTTATTTCGAATAAAATTACCAAGCTGGTGACGTTATAAAAGATTTCGGTACCACTCCTAAATTGCCAAGCATGATAATACTACGCTGTGTGCATCTCTGAACATTAGTAATTACACAATTTTTCATAATTATTTCTCATCTTATTGGTAGCCTCAAAAATTTCGTTTGCGTCTTTGGCTTCTTGATTTTTTGTAGGGATTTGTCATTAAAACAATTCCTTCGTGGAATAAATTTCTTAAAACTATGCAGAAAATTTCCAAATTTCATTTATGAAAAATTAGTGGAATTACCAAACCTAGTATTTTGAAATTCGTTTTTATGGAAAGAATGCTCATACCCAAAAAATAAATTTTATTTAATCACAAAAATAGTTGAAATAATAATAATTTTGGTTAGAATGGCTAAAAAAATATAATTGATACTACAGAAAAAATTACAATTGCTATATATTTTTTTCAGGATACCCTTGACTTTTATAGAAATTGATAGAAATGGCCAAATAATTACTTAACGTTTTAATAAATTTCGGCAGAATCAAACATCAAGACAGTTTATGTTGTTAAGCAAAAATTTCCCCGATTAAAAAAAAAGGGGAATTGCTTTGAGTACTTCTAATGACATAACGTAGATAAAAAGTAGATGCAGGAATGTAGGTACACTAATGGACATTACAGCATTTACACCGACTGTACTTGTATTAACGTAAGGAACTAATCTAATTAACGGTTTACCAATCGTACCTCCTTCAGCTCTGGAACTTTAGCGATAACTGCTTGAATATCTTTTAAAGTAAATCATTTGGATCTCAATTAACTTTTCAGTAGGTCGATTTAGGGACTAATTACTAGACACTGATATTATCTAACTCAAATACTATAAGATTCCAGAATGTTGTAAAAGAGTAACCCTAGGCTACTATTTTTTAAATTCAGCGAAAGTGTATTCAAACTTGTCAAAGGAGTTTCATGTTACTGAATGTTCACTTACAACTATATTGGGTGACAAAAAATAGATAAAAACATTCCAAGTCTTTTTCTTGATAAGAAGTCATTATTGCTACACGTTTACTAGTAGCAAATTGAGAAAAGCAAATTTTGTTGAAACGTTTTTGAATCTCGAAATTCCAATTCTTGTAACGATTTTGAAAAGAGTGTAAGAGAATTTTGCAAGAAAAAGGCTTGTACTATTTTCAAAATCTACAAAACTGCGTATATTAAGAAATGTGACTTGTAAAATTCATTAAAATGGTAAGACAAATGAGCTTATAACAACAAAAATATGAAAAATTGCAAACAAATCACTAAAATATGGAAATATTTATACAAAAGTAATACACGAAACAATAAATGTACGAGATTATTATAAAATTGAAGTTAATTGTTAGCTTTCTATGAATATCTACTATTTTTCTAGTTCATTTTATGACTTTACGTCACGAGCGCGTGTACGTTATTTCTTTTCCGCCATTTTTATTATTTCGAAGATTACTTTTTTTCTCACCACGTATTAATATTAAATATTCGCGTTTCTGGTTTAAATAAAAATTTTATGTTACCAACAATGGCGGTTGTACATGAAAACACAATTTCTTTTTCACATCCAGATGAAAGTTTATTGCTGCGAAAAGTATTTCTATACGTTTAAGTGCGACAACAACAATTATGAATGAAATTACGCGAACTCTCTTTTAGTACTTTTCCGAAACAACTCGCTTGTGAGCGAGCCGGCACAATGAAACGATTCATCCCATCCACTCGTATTTGTACAAAACCATTCCTTTCAAAAATTGGTCAAATATAGAAACTGTAGCAAAGTTTATTTTATGAATATATCTAAAGAGTCTACAGTGATAAAACGTACGTCGGGAATGCGAAGGGTATTTTGGAGGCATCATATTTTTTATGCTATAGAACGAATTTAGGAGTTCTGGTCAAAGATTATCGTTATCTCCACGTTTTTAGGTATCGTTGGGAAAGGTAAAATTAAGATAGCCTCCCTATAACGAATTTTAGAGTTTTAAATGTCTGAGGTGGTAAAAGTAAAAGCAATATTTTACGGAAAGTTCAAAATCGATAAAAATCAAATGAAATTATAAGAATTACGATACTTAGCAACATTTTTGAATTTTCCATATGCGAGTCGCGGTTTAAAATAAATTTTTTACTGAGATCAGGACAATTTTTTTGTACAGTTGCAGTGCATAAATAAATCGAAAAAAATAAAGCCACGCTGAAAAAAATATATAGTAATTACAACGACCCCTATAGTCAAATTTGGTATCAAAAATGTAGTTCTAGCAATTCTAACTATATTTATCGTTACTCCAATTACTTTGAGGCTTGAGTCTCTAATTAATTAGTGCCATCATTTTTTTTCAGTGCACTACTTACTTCAATTCTACTTGACCACATCACGAAAGTAGTTGGAATTACAAGAAATGTAGCTAAAATTACTCGAAATGTATGATTGATGCTTAATTCAACTACAACAATAGTTCGAGTTACTATAAATTTTTTTTCAATGTAATAGATTCTTCAATGTATTAGAAGTTTCGTGATGATACAGTGTCTTTTCGAAAATAACATTGAGAAATATTTAGTGTAACATTACTGCTGTGGCAACTCATGCAGAAAAGTTTCTTCTTGAAGCTACGATGCACGATATAGTAGTTTGGAGGCAGGCACAAATGTGAAAGCAACTGCCATACGGTGAGTGGAGACATACACCATTACAAATTTTGTACAAGTTCACCCATACGATATTGCATGACGAGAATAGCATTCATTAATATAATTTATTTAAAAACAGCTGAAAATTGTACACGGTCTTGCATACCAGTGTAGCAGTTCGAGGTGCATATTGTTTTACGATAACCCTCTGTGAAACTGCACGGAAGAATAATGAATATAAATACAAAATGTATAAATTATTTACAATAAAATGGTCCTACTGAATACACCTTTATGATGCAGTAGGATTTTTACGCAAATATATGAAGAAAAATGGAGAGAAGTTCCAGTAGCTTTTTAAATTCTATCCTATTTTTTGTTTTCCCCCAAATTGGGTAATGATAAAATTGTAGTAGAACGTAACACAATGTTTTTACCACGGTTTCTTTATTTCAATAATTAACTTCGAGCAATTTTTTATACATAATCCGCAGATGCGTTACACTTGTTAAAGAATCATTGCTAATACGGTGCTTCTACTTCGCTCGATTTTCAAGTCCTCAACGAATACATTTATTTTTTTGCGCTTATTCTCACGTCCGGTTTGAACATCTCCCAGCTCGCATTTGTAAATTTATACGCTCGCCGGTGGTTAAGAACGCGGTAATTTCAATAAATTGTGTCTTTTATTTTGTTTTAACTACACCCACACATTAAGCAAAGTTTCGACTACAAAAGATCGAACCATCAAATTTATGCTGTTTTTTTTAAGGCTACCTAAGTTTTTATCGCATACTTGATTTCTTAGCATTTACATAGTTTCTTGGACGTACCATGGAAATGGAGAAATCTATGACTAAGTCCTATCACATTTTCGTTTCAGCATTCGATAGAATATTAACATTTTAAGATAGAAACTCTCTGAATCTTGTTTAGCGTTCAATGACACGTAGTATCTTTTGAAACTAAATATTTGTGTAACATTTAATTCAATAAATCTATTAATTCGATAAATTAAAATATACTTAACCTCGGATACTTAAAAACACATGTAACAAAAAGTGCTGCGATATATTCATGTCGGTATATATGCTCCTCCGGATTTTGCCATAATTGTTGTGGAAAATGTTTGGAGTGAAAGTGTTGCATGTATTATAGATTTGTCAGTAGGGTATCACGTTATTGGCGCCTGTACAAAAATGTAATTTTACATGAATGCAAATAATCGCATTTTTTGTTTTATATGTTTTGCTATAATGAATTTACAAAAAAAATTCATACAAAAAAATGGCTATGAATTATAAAAATGTTGGCACTTTTTCACCCTTTTGAATTTCTAATTTATGATAATCTTAGCCATTATAATGCGCGATTCGAAGGCAACCTAATTATCAATATCCCAAAATTATAGTATTTAGTTTCGGGCCTTTTAAAATTTGCTAATCTGCATAACAGAAATGTTTTAAATTCAGAAATGCTGGCAATCATTTCCATTGAATGCAACGATGTTCCTCCATGTTTTTCTCAAAACGCAATTAATTGCTTTTTCACTTAATTACAAATTCCTATCAACGCAAGACTTCAACTCATTCTTTATACAATCTGTGGTGCATTAGATTCGCACTTCTTTCGTTATTCCGAAGAAAATTGTTCGAAACGATTGAATTCCCAGAATACCTACAATGTTCTCGAAATATGCCATTTCATCTAAAAACTAATACACAGAGAAACCATTCCATCCCAGAAGAACAACTGTCGCTAGTATTCAAGCAACCTGAATAGTTTCTTTCGTTTCATCGAAAAAAAATACTGTATCAATATTTTAGTTTGAACGCATGAAATCTATATTGGAAAAGATGTCTCTCCTTATTAATATTCCGGGCGTGTGGTATTCCGGTGTTGTTCCAATTCTATTTGGGTGCTTTCTTCCAAAGTTTGTCGATTCATCACAATTCATGTTGGACGTTAATAACAGATGAATGCATAATCTATCTTACCAAGATAGATATATGAATAGGAAATTCGATTGTGTACTTTTTTTTAGGGCATTGATTGTTAGTCATGCTTATACAGTGTGACTATTATAAAACGGACACCTTTCGTATATTGCCAAGTTTCGGAACTTATTAACCTCACAACCATCATTTCGTTCGTGTGAACTGTTGGTTTAATGGTCATACACGTGTATATGTATACGTACGAAGGGACGTGCATTCCATTGGAAAGATTTTATTCCAAGACTATTTATAAAGGAACTAACCATCGCTCTCGAACGTACAAGGGGGAAAAGAGAGGTGAGTTTGTGAATGGTCTTGGACGGAGAAGGTTTTCCCTTCACAAAAAGAATTCCCCTGTTGGCTGCCTATTGCGGTGGTCAACTTTAGTGCACCTTCCGGATTTTCTAGCTGAACTTCGGCCAGGTGTCTTTGCGAAGGAAAATTCTCAGCATTATTTTAAATGTGAGTTCAGCTTTTCCTTCTGTCACTCGGATTTCTCTCAAAGTTGTTTCAAATTGATTGGGTCTTTTAATGTGTCTCCATGCAACAGCTGAATTTCAAGTCTCGGCACTTTTATGCAATCAGTTGACATTATACAGCGTCAGATTGGATCGAAGTTACTTTCAGCACCCATCGAGTGCCGCCCTCTGAAACTCGGTAGTACTGCCACTTGTTTTGTGTCGGGAGAGGCATCTTTATTCCAAGGAATGTCACGTAGTCATGGTTTTGAGTATCAAATACCCCGTCCCTTTGCTTTCAAATAATCATTCCACGTCGAAAATTCATAGCAAGGAAGGGAACTGACTCCACCGTATGATATTACCTCACGTTTATTGTTACACTGAGATGAAACTGACAAGTTAAAAATGTATGCCTCTCCAGCGCGGCAAAATTCGCTGCAGCGTGGCAAAATCTGGGCTTTATCGAGTAAAAACAGTCACTCTTTTTCCTCCGTGCGTAAGGATCACTGGAAATTGTCATTCCAAGTTGCAGACTCGAAATTTCCCTGGTGGCTTTTCCTAACTCTTTGGAAGCATCTGAAAGTTTCAAACATTCAAATTCGAACCTGTATGAACCATGTAGAGCGTATGGAATTCTAAAAAGTTTCCGATCCGTGCTTTAATCGCCAGTCGTTGGCGTTCCTGAGGAACCCTGGCGGCAGGTTTTGCGGAGATTCGCATTATTTCGATAACGGTAAGTGGCAATGAAATTTGGTCAACTGCACCTTGTACCTATATTTGAATTGCATTAAGCATAAACCGGGTCTATGAATTCCGATAGGCTTTCTTACAATTTTAGGCTGCGATATTCGAACTAGGCTTTGTGTCAGAAATATGTATAGGGTGTAGTATAAAGAAACAAGTGTATATATGTGTATATAAAGAAGGAATGGAGAAAAGGGGAAAGGTGCGTGAAGAGGTGGTTTGTCCATCCGTTCGCTTTTACGAGGTCGTCAAAACATTCTGCGATTCTCTCTTATACGTTAGCTAGGCGAGCATTCTTTACCTGCTATAAGTACTTGGGATGGCGAAGAGTTAAAGAAAGAAAGAAGGAAAGAGATCCGTTGGAACGGAGGAAGATGAGAGGGATTCGCAAAGGAGCTTCGCTGCGAAAGAGTTAAATTGTGACGGATACGGTAGCCAGCAGCGATCTCGCAGAAGGCTGGAAGGAGTCATGTAAAATGACGCTGAGCTACGAGAAAACGGTCTCATCAGAACTAACTGGAGGAATGGTGGTTAGATTACGAGGGTCTCTCCGCTGACTCGTTTTAAACAAGTAATGCAACGAGGGAAGAATGAAGAATCAAAGTAAGATCACGATAGGAGAGAGGCCAGAAGGGAGAGAACAAAAAGAAAGAAACCGAGGGGATGCACGTAGATAGGTAGATAGATAGAAATACTTGTATTACACCGAGTAAAAATCATTTGGGCAGTAACAGGAACAATGTATGAACGACAAAGAAACGTATGGATGGAAAGAACGTGGAGCACAACGGAAAAGGGAGAAGATGAGAACCTGCGAAAAAATATCCTGGAGACCAGAATACATATACAGGCGAGGAATCGGTTTAAATGGAGAATAGAGTTCCCCAGGTAAGGACCTTGAGATTAGGTCTTGGTGTCAGATACACGTAGTCTTTCGAATCTACTCTAATCGCATGCCACTTTCGTGTTTACATGCGATTGACAAATTGATTAAAATTCTTGAGGAATGATTCAATGCTTTGATAAGGATAGCCCAACATAATTTCCAGGCATAATGTTTCCGTGAAGATTCAACTCTGGAATAACGTACTTTAGAAATGTGGCAACAAGAGGTAATATATCTGAGCTCCTTATGAACTCGCCAAGGCTGGAGTGAGGATGTTTTTCGAAAAATAGCAGCGGTAAAATAAACTAACAGCCTAAATTACAAATTATTTGTCAACTTTATGGTGCGGTAAACGTTGTGTAGGAAAAGTTACACGGCACGATATGTTGACGACTCTTGAAGCAAAATTTGAATTATTGAAACACACCTGTGTAATATTTGCTGCATCGGTAGTATTTTATAATCCTGAAACTTTACAAAACCAATGTTCATGTGCAAAATCTTTGTTTATTTGTTTTTGTAAATGGAGAAATTCTGAAAAATAGCACTTTTTTAAAAGAAAAATGTATATGTTGCAAAGGGCTAATAAAAAATCATAATAGTTAATGTTTGTGGATTTGGAAAATTGGGACAATCTCCCGGCAAATTAATTATTTCATAAATATATTATTGTGTTTTCGATAAAATATGGCATTGATATACAAACTCTTTCGGCACACGTCTAGTCGACAGTTCGACTCTGTGGGGAAAATACATATATATCCAAACTTTTCGACACAAATTGGTTGGACTGACTAAAAGTAAGGGATTTGCTATAGATCAAAGTTGCGAAAGGATCCCCACAATTACATGATAGTTAACTTAACCTCCGCGAACTGTTTAATATTCATCGAGTTTATCTGAAATTAACATTCTTATTTAACAAATGTTTTGAATTAATGTTGTTGATATCGCCGAGTGTAAAGTACACATGTATTATAGACGCAAAGGCTGCTTCGAATTTATAATCACCTCACATTATAATTATATGCTGAGAAAGTTGTTACCGGTATGAAACGTTTAGGACTGCACATCTTGTGCAAAAAAATGGTTTGAGTAAAAAGTATGCAGGGTGTATTCTTGGCGATGATACGTAGTAGGAATGCAATGAATGGGATTCCAGTGCGTGATATGCAACTAACGTAGGCACGTTTAAACGTATACTGTATGGTCTTAGGATAATGGGGGTGGCCCCTATCATTCCAACACGCTATTGCTTTGTATTACCGTTAGAAGTACACCTCCGTTGCAGGTCTTGGAGAAACATTGGCATTTACACACGGTAATTCGTCACATTCGGTGTTGGGTTAATATATTAATGCAGTTTAACTGAAAGGGTTGCAAAGATACTATTGTTTACATATTTAAAAACTCCACCCCTTTAGCCACCAAGGTTCTGGCACGCACCTTGAACCTTCGCGCTATTGACCTATCATTTGCTAAAATCTCAAAATTTATTAATAGGGGATCCCTACTCAAAATTTAAAAAAAATACTTTCATTGTTTTTAAATAATCACTCTTTACAAAAGTACACTGTAAATAAACAGTTTTTAATTATAATATACAAATAATTGTGTAATAACTGGGGGAAAGTAATAATAAGACGAAAGTTCAGTATCCCTGAGCCTGACACCCCGACTAACTCATTAATAATAATAATAATAATAATAATAATAATAATAATAATAATAATAATAATAATAATAATAATAATAATAATAATAATAATAATAATAATAATAATAATAATAATAATAATAATAATATTTTAAATATTATATTATAATATGTAATAATTCATAAAACTTAGAGATTGCATTGAATTTAAAGTAACAAAAAGTATGAAATTGCATATTTCTGTTTGATTACGTGAGTTATATTTAAGTTTCAATATCTTTTCTGGCATTTCAACAACTATTTGCTTGTAATATCAAAGAAATGTAATTTGTTTTACATATTTTCCAAAAAAATTGTATACGAACATATTTCACGGTGCCACAAGACGTACCTTATTTATTTCTTTATAATTATATGTTTACTGGTATAAAATAATAATTATTACTTATACGAAATAACAGAAGATCGTGTGCCTGGCTTACAAAAATAGCTCCAGTAACTCAGGAGGAAGTTGACGCACGGACAGATGTTGGCGGTTTCAATAAGCGGTCTCTATTATATTTATATAGCTCGAGTGTCCAATGAAGAGAAAGTAAAATACGCAACTAGGAGTAATTGTGATATTTTCGAAATAATCGTCTTGGCAACCGTATTTATAATAATTTTAATCATTTTGAACTACCATCGTTTCACATTTGGGTTTGCGGATTCGAAAAATTGGGTTAATACTGACCTTGCCCAAGAACTATTTTGTCAAAGTACGAAGGTTCGTCTGCCGCACGCGAAATGATTTTCTCAGTTGCGTGCGTATTCGCGATTCATGGGGGGGTTTTCATCTACGTCTACCCGTTTATATAAGGGTAGAAACTCAAGAGTTAAAGAGACTGACAGGAAACGCTTCAATACGGTCATTATTGACCGAAGTTGAGAAGAGCACGCAACGCATCGAGTTCCTAGCCGAAAGAAGTCTGATTTTTTATTCAGGTAGCTGCAACTGAGGGTGAAAGCTGGAAATAAAATAGGGTAAACTTATGGAAACCGTGCTGGTCACTCGACTGGTGCAACTTTCGAACAAACAACGGGGTAACCGGACAGACCAGACAGCCGGGCGCCAAAGAATCCATCCCTCTGCTTCTATCTTTTAAAAAAGGTTCTCTTTCACCTTGGTAGTGAATGTATTATTTAGTGAATGCATGTTTCACAAAATATGCAATGATAAGTTAAGCAATCGTTTAAATGGGAAATGAATTACCGTGTAATCGATAATAAGTTGCTAGAATAGGTTTTCGTGTTGCATATAGTGAACGCGAAACTATTGTTAACGGTTGAAATAAATCGCATAAGCCGGTCATTTTCACCGAAATATTCCCCAATAATCTGTAGGATTTATCGATAAGTAATTCACTTTTACGATTTAGTGACGCGAGCTTTAGTGATGGACCTTTCAAAGCAATACGGTATATGATGGACGCGCAAAGATTGCATTCTTTACAAATTTGAATAGAGAAGGAATCCCGCGATGTTTCGCGAGTCTATTTGTTCCGCTACCGGCGAGAATATTGTATCGATGTGTGCAATTTTTGGTTCAAACGATTCAAAGGAGTTCCTAGTGACCGTAAACGTAACGGAGCTCTTTGGAAGCGTGAGAACACGGAGTTACAATAGTTGCTCAATGAAAATTCAGCTGAAATACAAGAGGAACTCGCAGAACAGTTGAGTGCAAGCCAACAACCTATTTCCGATCAAAAACACAAGGAAAATTAGGTCCAAGTGTTCCTTTCGTTATTCACCGCGAACCAAAGCAAGTCATCCTTGGACGATACTGTTATCAGTGACAGGGAAGCGAATTTTATGATAACTTCCAAGTAAAAAATGTCACTAGTGAATCTCCATGTATTAACGCTGAAGGAAAATATTTAGGAAAAGAGTGTGCTTTGTGTTCAGAAGGATAAGAAGGATGTCTTGTACCCTAAAATACTGGAATCGAATCGCATTGTGGCTGCGAATCGTTATTCGAGATAATTATTCACAATTGGTCTTGAGAAAAAATACCTTAATGTTATACAGACAAAGAATGTCGTCCAGTAAAATTGCTTTATGATAATGCTAGCCTTCACGATGCTCAACGGCCGAGGGATACGCTCTTGGAACTTGGTTGGGACCTTTTACCCCACCTGGAGTCGTCGATAGATCTTGTCCCGTCGGATCACCGTGTGTTTCGATCGATGCAAAACTTCTTCTCCGAGGCATAGTTTAAAACACGAGACAAAGCAGGAATCGGTAATTTTATCGCGTCATAAGACAAAGTTTTTTCTGAACCTGGTATATACGATACTATACCGCAATACGTTAGGAAATAATGGAGGCTAGTTCGAAGATTAAATTGTTTCCTTATATTACGCAAATTAAAAAACGTACTTATTAATAAACTTAACTTGTTACGCGGTGAAAATTTCGATCACATTTGTTTTATTTATATTTATTCTACAAATAAATATCATCGGTATTATTGAAACTGGTTCAAGAAAATTACAAAAAATTATATTAGCAAATAAATTACATTACAAATGAATTCTCAATATATTACAGTGTGAAATATATGTTTAAAAATTCAAGCTATACTGATTGAAATACTTTGTGAAACTTAAGAATTTGACAGATTTAAAAATATCGTTAAGAAAAAGTATTGATTCAATTATATTAGGGTGTCCCACAAGTTTTTTCAGTGCCACCCTATGTATGATCTCGAGTCGGAAAGGAAGAAACTTATGGGACACCCTAATATTTGGATAATCCTGAGATTAGGTTTAAGCTTCACCATGGAACGAAACTCGGAATATATGAAGTTTTCCAAATCATAATTGTAATGCCTTTAAATAATATTGTTGGCAAAGTTTTCCAAAAGCAGGTATATGGGCTCACGCATAGTGCTAGCAGGTGTTTTATTAGGAGTTTGCTTCAAAAGCAAAAAATTATTCTTACTCGGAGCTGAACACTGTCAGAATCATCGAATGCCGAAAGGATTTGTCCGGCTTTGTCTAGGCGTAAAAGGAAATAGAGAGACGACAATTTTTATGTCTCTGCAGGAGCAAAGGGACACCCTGCAAGCCTTCCATTCTTCTTGTCAGTATTTTTCTACCTGCGGCTCGCCACGAGTTTTCAGTGTATAGTTTTGCTGGTACTTTTTAACACTACCATAGGCAGGTACGTAGCAGACGAAAATGAAAGGAGAAACTTACAAATTAGCCTCAAGAGACTTCTAACCATACTAAAAGACAAGTATATAGAAAAGAAACATAATAGAAAGTTCGTATTTGAAAATACAGGTTTCGTGTCTGCTTCTACAGCGAAAGTTAGAACAATTGATATTCAAATAATGTCGAGATTTGATCGGTACGTTCGATAGGATACATTTTGTGAGTTATCAATATAAGAGTAGCATGTAAAATGCAGAATACGTGAGGAAAGGAATAGAAGACGTCTTATTGTAAAAAAAAAAACGAAACCAGTCGGCGAGGCGTGTAAATGTTGTTTAAAGTCTAGACACAATGTTGGACCCTTGAATTAGTGGGGTACGGCAATGAGGGGGTCGCTACGCGAAGGCTCACGGTAATTAACGAAATTAGCTGTAATTAGAGTGGGCTTCGAGGACGACGTGTGGTGTCTTTTCAGTGGATGATGTCGAAGAAGGATGAAACGTTGCCGAAACGAAAATACCAATACACGTCGTATACAGACGGTTATTCATTTATTTATACACACACACAGGTCGTATGTGTATGCACCGATCCTTAATGACTAACTACGGAACATCCAAAGTACCCAAACTTATGGGAACCACTAAAATTAAGGGAAAGAAACCCACAAAATAAAAAGTAAGACTGCATTTTTATTCATAATCTATTTCTTAGCATTTCTCTTTTTCATCTACAAATTTTTGAGTGTATATAAAATGATTTTATTCGCGAAATTAGGAGGAAATGGAATGGTATGTGATATCAAATAATTCAAATCACTCTGTTTTAAAAATGGAATTCGATATATTTTTATTCATTGTCTATGCATTTTCGCATTCACTAAATATTATAAATTAATTATCAACATTTTATGCATCATTTTTCATGATTGATTAATTTAGAAAAAATTAAATTATTTATTACTCGACGGTCAAAAAAATTTTGTTACTTCTTGGTGTTAAGCCTAATGTTATAGAAATTTCTTTTAAACATAAAAAGTTAAGAGTGTTGTGACACTCAAGTTTGAAAAAATTCGAAAATCTAATATTATCGATTTTGCCTGTAGATGACCGAATTTTCTGAAATTGTCCATTTTAACTTCTTAACTAACTGTACTAACTAAAAACTAACTCTTCGCCCTGAAATTTTCTTTCCTGAAAAAATAAAAAATGTATTTTTTGGCAGAGTACTCGAAAGAACTGAAATTGACAAATAGAAAAAAAACACTATTCAGAAGTACAGTAAAAGAAAGAAGGAAGAATATGTCGAGACCCTGCACTAATTTTATTAATCTCGTGTCGTCGATTTGCTGCAATTTTCCATAATTTCTTCCGTCTGTCTCATCCTGCTCGTCAGGCATTGCCAAAGGCACTGCTGGTACCAGACGTTGTAGAAAGTAAAATCCAACAGGATCTGAAATTTATGATGAGCAAAACAGGAAAATATTATATCTAAATATCCGTGTCAGGTTTCTGGAATCTGGGAAAACACCCCATGAACCTGCCTTTGAACAAGTGTCATTGGTCAGTGAACCTACTGGTAATAGTGGCCGTGTACAAACGGAAGATGGGTGAGGATGGCCCGACCCTCATAGTTGGATAGGTAGTAGCACCTGCTCCTATATATATTATCCTGGAGGGTAAGTACGAAATACAAACGAAACTGGCATTACAATGAAGTACCCGCCACCGGTTGACCATTGTCTATCCTCGACGCAATGTTGCTTTGTATCACGCATTGCGGGGTTACTTCATAGCATTATTATTTGAAGGCGTGTAATCCTAATTCCCGTGCAGGTATCTTGCTGAAGGTAAACTTGCAGGTACCTAAAGAGCCCATCGTACTGTTCATCTCTGTCCTGTTATTTACGACCATTGTTTATAGTCCTGCGTTCACTGGAATAATTAACATAGATGAGTCCCTTCAAGAGTGACAGGTCAGTCGGAATGTTTATGCCACCCTGCTCGAGCCGCCCTATGCGAACACGTGCGAAAGATCTCTTATCTTTTCAACCAAGACATATCAGTTTTCCTGTTTTCCTTGTTAATCGAAAAGAAATTACCGATACTGGGGGAACTGTGGCCACAGCGTGGAAATTACGATCATGCTCACGCCTGGATATTAATTAACTACCAGGATCAACAAAATTACAATTTTAAATAACATCCAATTCGACACTTACATTATTTCCGAATTATTAAGCCGATTAGGAAGTATTACCCTACCCAGTGTCTTGATACATATTAACATGCCCATGTAGGAACTGAGTTGAGCTGACCATATAAAATAAAGAACTGAAACGGGCATAATTGCGGAATCCTTATATCGCATTACTGCCATATACGTAGAGACAAGTAAGAATCGTCATAATAAAAACACTACAACGGAGTTTCAAATGATCAGCGTAACCGAGCTGCCACGAAATTTGTAACAAGAACTTTTGTGCTTCTCGTTTTGGCTCCCATATAGAGATCTCGTATTTACATAAATATGGTAATTAATTGAAAAGAAAGACCGTGTTTTTAGCGTGATTATTCTCCGAGAGGCTATTTTTGAATTGAGGAGCACAAATCGGCTGCATGCTTCAAAAGATATTTAATTTATTAGGTGCTTAGAAAATAACATACATTTCCTTGCTCTGGATATTAATTATCCGTAATAAAAAAAAATAATTACACATGGATTTTAAATTAAGAAAACGTCTGGGTGTGACATGTGACAGTAACACCATCAGTCAAAATGGTGTTGCTCTCATTAAGGAGTTCATGGGACTAAATATGTGATGAATCAAATTACATTTTTTATTGCAATTGCAATAGTAAGTAATCGGCGTATTTATACATTATGATACTCGTGTGACAATTCAGAGAATCGAACAAAATTTGTCCATTACTATTTTTTAAACATAACGAGGAATTTCAATTTTGGAGAAATTACATTAATTCAGTTGTTACAATTTTATCTCAATGCACTATACGTAGTAAGTGTGTAATAATTCATCCCGTTGATTGCCACTTCAAAGCGACTCCCTTTCCAGGCGGCGTGGGACGCAATGGTACACGCTATTGCATTTGTCATAACCGGCGCGGCCTGAACGACAAGTTTACTGTCGGTTACCGGTGACCGATATCGGGAATGGGATTGATTCTTGAAAATTCCCCAGATGTCTAGTGTTTCATGTAAACAGCAGTAATATATCTCGCACTTTGGCTCTTGAATTTATTGAGATGTATCAGATTATAAGTGGATTGGAAAAAAAAAAGAAAGAATGTTGCTGCATATCTGAGGAATTCCGTTTTCGGAATGGATTCGTGTGACTATAGTGAGTGAAACGTTGGATAAAAGCAAAGGGCATTGATCGTGCGTCGGTCCTCCATTCACGAAGTTGGCGGTTACGGCTTCACTTATGTACTTAGGTGCACGGATCTATCGATGTAGTAAGGTATATAAGCACATGGTTAGCTATGTGTCCCGCTATATGTGGAACTCATGCTCGTATGGTCGCCAACCGTGTCATGATACGGCCATGCGTGGTCACGGTACATACTTTGCCGGAATCGTTTGGGCGCCGTGAGTGGCCCTGACCTTCCGTAAACTCCCGTGTCTCGCAATAAATCGAATGGGCAATGACGTTACTGGTTTCACTTAGCTGCACCACTGCCAGAAAACCCTAGAAAACCGATCGCTGAATTTCCCCATTCTTTTATTCCTTGATGCGAATTTGTGATTATTTATAAAAATCTAGCTGACAAAGAGACGATTTTCGTAGATTATCTTGTGGCGCATTTTTCTAGAAATGTGTCGTTAACGTTTAGAGGACGAGAGTGGTCGAAATTTCGACCACCAATTTTGTCGGGCGATCGACGAGACAAATTCTTTGATTTTATGTGCAAATATCGAGTAAAAAAAAGTCGAATTTTAAGGTAAAATTCCCGGTCCTCTAAAGTTTAAGTGACAGTTGAAACATATGTTACTAACTGACAACTTTTCAACTCCCTACAGTAACTAACACATACATTTTGATCTCTGAATTTCGATGAAATTGTGTTAAAATTCCAGAAAAGGTATTGAAGTTTCAATATATCTTTAACTATTCAAATCAAAACATGAAATTTCATAATTTTTGTTGTATTAAATTCGATTCAATCAAGTTTCTTAAATTTCACAGTTACTGTAATATTAAAAATCAAGACTTTTTTTGTACAGTGCAGATGATGTTCTCCAAATTTTAATATTTTCCTACGTAATTTTACCATCCTATTTTTGATCACAGACATGTCTTTGTTATTTTTTTAGTGACTTTTAAGAATTATTTTTTCCGTAAGTATGTTAGTAACTGAACACGCACTGTTTTGTCAATGCAATTTTAATTGAGACAAGTTAATTTCTTCAGACCCGTAGCAAAGAAAGAAAATGGTTTATTTTTTTTGAATCTTTGGTACCATATCTTTTGTTATGGAATGAACCAAGTATTTCAATAAATGACAGTTGTTACGTATTAACCAATTCGTTTCTTCTAATCTGCATACAACAAAATACATTTTCTACAAGCATGTACGTACTATTTAAATTTTTTCGCTAGTATAACGCAGACTATTTTGTAAGTCCATAGCGTCCTCAAGTTTGTCAACTATAATACTAGCATAAAGCTGTGATCAAAATGGAATAGTAGTAGGTACTCGACGGGTGTATATGATGCAGCTTCGGAGTAGTAAAATGGAATTACTCGCGTACGCGTAGGGAGAGAGACGTTGTTCAGGTTTATGTCCTCGTTAACGGGACTGGATTTGTCTCTATGTCTCTGGGGGCATCGGAAAAAAAAGTTTTTTTCTGCGAAAATATATCAAGTATCAAACTCATGAATTAGATCTTCATTTTTACTTACAACAAGGAAATTAGAGGTAGTTATAAATTTTATACATTTGCCCCGGTAATTATGGAGGTGACCGAAGTCATTTGCTATTTGTTTTTATATATTTCAGATTTTCATGTTAAATACTTGTCTTTAAAATATACATTTTTTTACTGTTCAATTTTATTTTGTAACTTATAATAGTTGGATCTGTTCCAACACCAAGTAACTTGAATTATTTTCAAAAGTTAATTAAGCGGCAAAAAATATTGTATCACAATATTTTAATTTATTTCAAACAAAGTATCAATTTTTTACGTTTTTTACTTAGGTCACTGTTATAATTGCCGGCATATCTATGCGTAGTACATATTTTAAAACACATGAATTTACTTAATTCGGAAATTTCTTATTTTTACTACCAACTTCCGATACGTACTTTAGCAAGATTTCGTTACTGAAGATTGAATAATTTCGTTTTAAGGAAATTAAGAAAATTGTAGATCTTGAGATTTCTGACTCTACAGAATTTGGAAAAACATTGAGACTTTTTTGATAATTCGTACAACGCCGAAATAATGCACGATAAATTACGGAAACAACCAAAAAAAAAATTTTCTCTAAAATTGAATAAAAGTAATATATACACTTTTGGTGTTCATTTGCCTCCTTCTTATTGTAGATCCACAACTTGAAGGTTCGACGGATGTATTATTAAAAAGGGGAAATTGAAAATCAACGTAAATCCCCGTGTGGTTAGTATAAATAATACCAAGAAACCTCACTCCAACTCAAGCAATATTGATGTCTGGTTCACACCGTTCCACGGATTTCGTATAATTATAGGTGCAGCTTAAAGCGTGATGGGAAAGATTAAAATGTCGAGATATTCCCTTTCTCGAATCGGTATATCCGTTACATCTTCTCGCGAGCTCTATAATATCCAAAAGCGATGTTTTCTAATTAGTTGCATTACAGACATCACTGTCATGATCTTTGTAATACATGAAATGCATAACTCTTGTATCTAATTTTCTTGTTCATACGCGATATATAGAAATGCAAAAAGGAAAATAAAGTTCAATAATCGCTCGCGTGCGACGAAGGCGCGAAGGACATAACGGAGATACAAGCTCGATATGTTGTAGTACAGGGCGATCTGTTCGATAAGGTAATTACTAAATGCTAATATAACGAGCGGCACGTATTTGTTCTTTACACATAACTTTGCCAAGGCACGAAGCTCCCCCCAAAAAGAGACTTCCGGTGTTCCCTCCTATAAAATTCATTCAAATATTCTTCATACGTACTTAAATCAGGATAGGTAGATTACGAGTTATGATAAAGAATTAAAGGTTGCACGTGTATTACAAGGGTCTCTCTATCGCGGCAGACCGTGACAAATGATACTACTTCTTTAAAATAATGACATCATACGTTACGCTGACGCACTTTATTAATTACTAATAACGCAATTAACGAGTGTGTGTAAAAGCGTGGGAAATCGAGTTGTTTGTAAAGTCGCAAACGAATATTTTAGAAGTTTCATATTTTTCAGTGGTTTCTTTGGTTACAGACTTTTCATTAAACTCTACGCATTCAAACTTTTTTATTACTTTTTTATAATTTTACTTCTTTAGGAGTATTGATATTATTATGCAGGGTTTAGTTTTACTTTATCGTTAATGAATTCTATTATATAAATAAATGAGCTATAAAAAATAGTGACTCTCGCAAATAGTGTATGTTTCTAAGGGTTAACCAATTTCACTCGGATTAAGAAGTAACGTGATTTCCCATTTTTTTAAGGTCGCGTCGATATCATGACTGCGGACTAAATCGCAATTTTAATTATCCAAATTAGCGTTGCAATTGTCACGTAGCTGCTGCGGCTCGAGAAAATGTTTCATACGTTCCGTGGAAAATTTCAAACGCTCATTATTAAGAGGGATATAGAATTTGTCACAATTTGTTATGTCCACTTTGTCATGTCTAATGGCAGTGGAAGGAAGTGGTTCAATTATGCAATTTGTGATTGCAAATGTGATAGAAAATAGGCCCTTATTTCAGAGAGTAATTTACGTTACGATATGCGTGTCCATGTAGTTGCCTAGTGAGCAAGCTCACACAGTAAAATAACAGTGCTGTAATGAAATTATTTTCCGTGAACACGTAATTGTTCGGTGCATCATTCTCTCAAAATTCAGTTATGACATCAACAACTGGACGATTTTTGCCAAGGAACGCTCAAAACTATAAAAATGGTCGAGGACCATCGTATATCGAACATGCGCTCGTATGACATTCCGTTGCAGAGCCATCTTTATTTTAATATGTATGACAAAGAACATGTTCTGTTGGAATGCGCGTATGGATTCCTGACGGTAAGGCAACGCGAGGCTTAACCGAGGGAAGTACCACATTTTGGTACGACATACGACTAGAGGTCTAAAACATCGTCTCTTATCGTATCTGTATCTTGTGCATTGTCGATGTTACATGTCCCTATCGAGTGTCATTAAGTGTGATTATATTACCCCGCCTGTTTACGTGTACCCACTCCAATCGTTGTTTCGTGCCTGATGGGGGAAAACGCACTGCTTTTACCGTTGATACATAATTTATTGCTATATCTGATATTAAAGTATCGTGCACTTGAGAGGATGACAACGGGTTGTAGCGGACTATTCCTACGTTTTCTACTTGGACGACACGACATCATGCAGCGTGTGGGAGTTTACTCCCCTTTTCTTTTTCCTTACACATAGACACGCAAATAATGTGGTAATTTTTCTCTGCACTTTTCTTCAACTTATGCAGCTCTACTTACGGTTACTTACCAGCTAAATATTCGTTATTACCGCGAATGAAGGTGATTTAATGTAACGGTTGTATTACCCTCAGCGACAAAGTTCCCTTTTGCAATTTTGTTGCAGAAGCAAAAAATAGATATGTATTTCAAAATTATAAGGACCGTCTGCCAATATTTCCCCTTTTGCTCCGTACTATCTGAAAGATAATAGGAAAGGTTAGGCACCACCTCGGAGGACCCGGCGACATGAGAAACAAAGTGGAAGCTAGAGAAAGCCTCCCTCGCTTGCCCTGGCGCCTTTTATTTTCGTGGCGCCATGAATGAACTCGAAAAACATTGCATCTTTCTGGAGCTCGACATAACGAGAGAAGATACAAGCCGCCCCTATAATTTTTTAATTACGACAGGCTGCGTCTTTAGCAGCCGCCCATGACGATGTGCAGGAGTCACTCAGGTCCGGTGACTTGCACACGGCGCTCTTTGCTACCTAATTTTTAATAACACCTTCTTTGCCCGTCCCCGAAGGGCAAGGGGGATCGGTTTGGAGGCGTCCTCCAACCTTCAGCCTCGAAAAATATGAGGATAACGAAACGACGAAACACACTATAAGGACTGTTTCATTAGAACCTACGTCAATGTTGATCATTTTCGTCTTCCTCCTTCTTTATCGTCGTTGGAGTTCTCCCACCAATTAGCATCAATTAACTTTACCGGAAGTAGTTTCACCTGTTGGTTAATAGCTTCTCAGGTATAAAACAGGGAAATTCTTGGAAGCGTCGATGATGTTACTATGTATTTTCAGGTTTCGACATTTTGTTTCTTTAATTATACCATTCGAAGCAATTAACCTTTTCCACTTCGGTATCGAATAAGAATTATGTCGGAGATTTCTGTGGATTCGACAAGGATACTTGCCTTTGTTTTCGATTCTTTCCGAATACGGGATAGTTTCTGTTTTAAAAGGGTTTTGTTTCCCCTCCGAATGAGGAAACAATTGTTAGGTGATTATAGAAATGAGAAAAATTAGAGAAACCCATTCAAAATAATTTTGGGATTTTTTGAAATATATTTTTAATTAATGTGCGAGTTCAATGCGAACTCTAAAATACTTTCCCGTCTTGAGGACCACTCTTATGAGTCAATAATTCCAGCAATCGACCGGAGAGCATGAAAAGCGGAGTATGTATATTAATCTATAACACAGTTTGGGTACATTTTTGAATTATCTAGGGAAAAATGAGTTGGAAATTACAGTTATGTATAAAAAAATTCTGACACTGAATTGGAATCTTACAAAAAATAATATTTGGGAAAAATATTTTAAAAAATTTACTGAAAAGTTCTGTAGGTATATTTCTAACTCGCGATGGGAGGGTAAGTTTGTGGTCCATAGCAGGAAGGCTATGTTGGGCAAACGTGGAAAGACTAATATTTTTCAATTTTTAACTAAGCCTTTCACAGTAAGTGCAAACTTGGTGCTATCAGATCGGTCCCGAACCATACTAGGCAGAAGCCTGAATCATAATCGAAGAGGACAACGTACCGATGGCTCCCGATGATAAACTTGGCTGTTTCTTTTGCTGTTTATAAAGGCCGTAATATCTAGGATTACATGGAGAGCCTGCTTTTTGAATGGAGAAGAGATAGTGTACGTCATTGCCACTTACAACCGTCAGTCTGAAAGTTGCGTAACGTCGAAGACGATACGAATACCTAAGTCCGAATACTTGACGAATGTTTCTAATGCTTTAGTTTATTGGTGCTTTTCCCGCAGGTGAATTCCATTAAAAATACATGGAATTAGATCTGTATAATTGCATTGAGACGCCAAACCACTGAACTAACGTATTCGTGTGATGTATAATTTGCCTGGTCGCTATAAATTAAACGAGAAATTTTCGTGACGGAGATAAGTTTATGGACATTTAATTTTAGTGAAAACTAGATGATGATTTTTTTTTTAGACAAAGTGGAGATTTCCTGTAAAATAACCTTATAGTCATATGCAATGGGTTTTCGGAGGGTTGGTCTCAAAATAATTCAACATTTGCGTTATCCGCAGTGACAGCCGGTTCTAACTATTATTTTGCCAAAGATCTGAAGTACCGCTATTTTAAACTATTAGTAGACCATAATTCACAGATGGAAGACTGTGGTAATAATTAATGGCTGTGAAATTTGGCTATAAATTAACTTAAAGATGTATGTGCAGCATTCTTAAGCATAATGGCCATTAATAAAATCTGTTGAGTGTATACACGTTGAACAATTTTTCATTCATTTTTTTCCCTTTAATAATTAGTATCAGAAAGAAAATACACCTAAGTAATAAATTTCTTTTAACTACCGCAAGTCATTTTATGAAAGAGACGTGGGACAATAATCATTAGATAATATAAAAGAGACAAGCGAGAGCGAAAGCCAATTTTAATTAGACCAAAATGCGAGATGAGTTCGTGCTTTAAAAAAAATTTTCATTCTGTGATTGAACTTTGTTTTCTTCATATGGTTCCCGAAGTAATGCAATATTTTGTTATTCTTAAAAAATAAAAAAAGAAACTAGGAAAATGTATAATAAGAGGATACGAAGCTATTAAGAGAGTAAATGTAAAGACGGTGAGCGACAGCTTGTTCGGTGATCCGTACAGACGAGTGCTTTATGCTCCAACGCTCATCTTATGAATAAATATCACGATTTCCGGTGGAGATCGGAAAGGTCTAAAGATATCGACATAGACAACAAACCGATAGCAACAGATCCATAGAAATTCGTACAACTCCTTATCTGCTTTAAATAAATATTTCAATCCAGGATATATAAAGTGGGTTTTCTTACTGAAAAATGAAATAATTGCTTTCCACTAAAAGTATATGCTTCATGTTTGGAAGCAGCGATTCTTGAACTTCAAAACAATTTTTATGAAAAATAAATGTCGTTGGAGCTAAAATTGGCGTTGCAATATTGCATTCCTGAATTCCAACAGTATCCTCTACTGATTAAACACAGAAAATTTCCCTCTATTACTTGTAAAAATGTCTGTTCCATGTTTAGTTTATAAAGAAAAACGATCAAGCTAGTTACTAAAATTGATACCGATTTTTACCATTGTGGAACAGTAGCAGAAATACCGAAATTTGATTTGAGATAAAATGTACCCATTTTGTTAACTCTTTGCCGCATTAGAAGAACATTTTTTATCTTTAAGCACCAGGTACTGCATTTTATTACTTTTTTTGTAATTTTATTCCATTGAGAATGTTGATATTATTAAGTAGAGTTTAATTTTTTTATTGTTAGTCGATTTTGTAATAGAAATTAATTAATTATGAAAAATAGTGTATTTTTAGCAAAAAATATATTTATCTAAGGGTTTGCACTCGGACTTTTTTTGCTGCATCTGGCTATGTAATGTGTGATTTATTTGAAGGTAAAATTTGCATATGCAATTTATAAGGCAAGGTTTAGCAAATTTAGCATAATTTTAATAATATCATAATGCGAACATTTTGTAAATGAAAATTTTAATTATAAGCTATTCATTAATTGTAAATGCCAAAATTTGGTAGTGCCTGTGAGGAGTACTTCGAGTGCAAAAAATTTGAACATGGATTCTTAAACTTTTTTTAAATACAGTTTCTGAGATAAAGTAGTTTACAGTTAATCTTAAAAACATATGTATACATACACAAGCATTTATTGAATAAGAATATCTTGTAACTAACAAGTTGCTTATCTGCAAATTATCATATATTATATTTAAAATGTCAGCTCCAACTGTAATCTTTATCGAGAGACATTCTTACTTAAATCTGTAACACAGAAATGTATAGAAAATTGGAAACATTGATTTCAAAGTTTTATATGTTTACATACACGTCTGGACTTGCATACATGCAACACACGTGCTCGCGTCAGCATTCAGTACGCTCAAATGCGTATGTGTGTAGTACATACGTACAACCGAAACTTAAGAAAGAAAATGAGTATGGTGTATTAGCTACTAAGGCGTCGCGACGCCTGTGCTTCCGTCGTAGTCCGCAAGATGGAGACACGTATAGTGTAGACGTTCTTTTCACGTTACACGAAATCCTATAGCATTCCTTTTCTTGCGAACCATCAAGTTTTTACTTCCTCAAAAAAGTGTCTTCAAATGGCTTTGTATATAAAAATGATTTCATACAAATATACGTACATCCTTGTGGATCCAATCATAAAATAGAAGTTTGAAATTCATAGCCGTCAACTTTTGGGCTTTCAAATTTTTATTATATATATAAATTGGTATTTTTCAACACCCTACATCAAATTGAAAAATATAAATTTCTAAATGTTAAATTATAAAGGTTTATACAAAAAATTCGTGCGGCAGTAGTGGAAATAAAACATTAAAAAAGAAGGCGTTAAAAAATGAGAGTATATGAGTATGTGACCTGAAAGTGACACGGGGTTATCTATAGAGGGTTAACATTTCTACCAATTATACAATAAACGAACGATCTGGTATTGATCCGATAGTATCTACTGATACAAAGGTTCTTATCAGAATACCGGCAATGACCTAGTATCAGTAATTCGAAGAATTGAACAATATTGAAAATTTAATAATTCGCATGTTCTGATTATTAGGGATATTTACCAAAAATCGTGCTAGTGTCAATCCGGTGACATCACGTTGGTGCCCCGTAAAAATTATCGTCCAAATAAGTATCGATGGCACCACATTGCCGTCATTAATAAAGTTCTACCGATGCAAAAAAAAAAGAATCTCGATTAGACGTGTTATTTTTTTCGGTGTACCTGATAAGCCATAAAAAGGGTCGTATTGATTTCGGTCATGGTAATATGTACTGACATTTCGTCCTTTTCCACACTCGTAGGAATGGAAAAAAACTTCAAAGGATCGATACCTTTCTTTTCCGCTTGATATCTGCACTTGCGAGTTACGTCTACTTGCAGAATAATATACATGCATATATAGTGTTGATGCGTTACTTCTTCAAAGATAGAGGGTAAACTAATGGACTGCCTTATAATGTGAAAGAGCCTATAACAGTCGCGAAATTCTTACTCCGAGATAAAATCTAATAAAATCGTACTTTTCCATTGTTCGACAAGACGTTCATCGAGAACGGGGATGTAACATTCACATCTCTCAAAAAGTTTGCAATATCTTCCTTCCACATAGGTACGCGCATACGTAAAATGGTGCAAGTGACGGTTCGGGGCCGTTGTCATAGGAATATAAAGAGAAGCACGAAGGGGATGAGAGTGAAGAAGAAATAGAAGAACAAGGTTGTCACACACACCTTTTACGCCGGTACTCTCATCTATGAGTACACACGCTTTTAAAGGAGCTTGCAAGCTCCCCACCCTTCTTCTTCCTCTCCTATATCTATCGTTTCGTCGTATTACTTTTTCTTCGTTTTCCTGCGGGGATAGCACGGGGATGGCTGTAGAGGTGGAAAATGAGACGAAGAAAAAGGTGGATTCTCACTGTGGAGCAGAAACGGGAGTCGAGCTTCGAGCATAGCTAACTAGCTGAATCTGAATCAATACTTACTTCCGTCTCAGCCACCCTCGCGGATCCTTCTTTCTCTCGCGGGGGCTTTAAGGGTTTTTTCCCTTTTCCCCCATAAAACGTCTTCTATATACGAATGTCGACTACCCCAAGGTCCCCCAAACCGTTTCTACGTTTGATCAAATGAAGTTCGCATTTCGATAAAGAATATTTACATGGAAAATTATGAAATACTTCGTATTTACTTATTACTACATTATTCTCCGTCTCTCGTACGCAGAGCTACGTGTAATCTATTTTACCGTTACGCGGTTCTCATTTTTTTTTACGGTTATATTTATTTTATGTATCTAATAAAAATATACATTTTAAATAAGAGACGATAGGGGCAATGCCGAAATTAAAACCCGTGTTCATAAATTATTAATTTTACTTAAAAATTGTCTTTATAAAATGAGAATATAAATATTACAATAAATGATATGAATACTAAGGAGCTGCTTAAGCTTGCTCGATTATACGTATATATAATTTCGTATACACAATGTTCCTCACGCAAAGAAACATGTCTGGTTTACTTGAGACGATCTTCACATGTTCCTCGCATAAATCAAAATACCAAATGACTCAAATATTTCTTAGAGCTCATACGTTTCGTTTGCGATGGCTGCAGATAGCATTTTGAATAATCTGCTGAATCGAATAAAATATAAAATTATAAATAATGTGTAATTTGTTGTTGCGACTTTAATGTAAGTGTATACGCTACCGTTCAAAAGTTTGGAATTTTAATAAAAAATACGAAAATTTACGTATTCAATTTATTTATTGCTATCTAAAGCATCATCAATAGTAAAGAAGAAAATGCATTAAAAAAACTCAAGTGATTGCAATTCCAGTAAATGTGACCTAAATTCGTTAATAATGTCAATAATTTGTTATAATCGATTGCTTCCATAATATTAGCAAAAGATTTTATAATTCGCATAAAAATATGACCGTTTCTAAATTTTTCAACGATAATGCATTGCAATTTGCTTTTGAATCTATTATAAGAAGGAATTAGTTGTGCTTCGGATTTCGTAAAATTGTCCTTGTTTTCGAAAATTTCGTAAATTGTGACGAAGAAGCATTGATAGTTTTCAAAGTACCATTTAGAAATGACGATCGTAATTTAAAACCAGCAGCATTACATCTCTTGATCTCTTGATACTAATTTTGGAAAAGTACTTGAAATATAAATAATATATGCGCAAACGTTTACGATGTTGACTCTCGAAAGAAAATAAAATTGCGAGATCATAACGAAATAAATGAAATCCGGAATTAAAATTAATGCCAACTTGTCCTAAATTTATGATGTAAATGTATACCTATATGAACCTATTTCTTCAATTGGAGATTGTCAACTACTGTTCTCAGAAAACTGACGTAAAAATACTCAAAAGCACAAAACTACGTCGAATTTGTGGCAATGAAATGCTCCACAAATATATGGAAATAAATGTATCCCATTAGAAATTTAAAACGGCGTTCTACTCACCCGGGTTTTACTAATTCGTTCCTGTATTGGACTGACAGAAAGAAAAACAAGCAAAAGTGTAAAACAGAACAACATGTAGAGGTAATTTTCCTTTGGGGCGAAATTATAATTCTTATGTGAAAAAATTGAAAATATATACAAGTTACAACTGCACGCATTCAATATATAAAAAAGTAATTCAACTCGCCCTTAGAGCAGACTGAGGGCACGTGTACCATTTGTGGTCACTTTTAGAGATTTCACTCATACACAACTTGAAAAAATGTGTAAACGATAGAAAAGAGTCCATCGGTGTAATCCAAAAAATGCTTTAATCATAAACTCTTTGAAAATAATTAAATTCCCATAAAAGGCCTTTTTGTACTATTTGTGCCTGATAAAATACCGTTTTTGGTCAGCTGGTTTTCATTTGTGGACGCTCATAGAACCCTACAAAAATCCACAGCAAACTTTCCGTCTCTAATTGCTTGCAATGCTTGCTTGGCCTCGTTTCCACAATAGTTGGAGAAGTTTGCCCTTTATTTCTACAGTTTTCTTCATTTTTTCATATTTCATTATTACCTATCAGAGTTAAAAATAACGAGTCTACTTTTCATCCAAAATTAAATTAATTCTCCAAACTACGAGCCTCTACTTTCCAATTTTTGTACAGTATTTTAAATATTATAGAGATATTGTTAATTTTGTATATATTTTGAAAATTCTTGAACTGAAATTCACCGGATTTTTCTACTGCGTAATTGTATACAGTTTATCTCCATACGTGGAAGTCTGTGGCCAAAGTAATATGTAAGAAATACAATTATTGTTAGGTTCTTATGCAAGTCGTATTTCCCACACTTAAATCTACTATTTTTTAAACTGCTCGTACTGTAAAACTAATCCATTAAGTTTATTGCCTGGAATTATTGACATAGCTGAAAAGCAATAGAACAAGTCACTATACATTGCTTTCAGACTGAGCTTATATTTTTGCAGTTTCCAGGTGTACGCAGATATGCATCTACGTCATGTATAGTCCTTCCGTGCTGGAAAGTATGTGATGTGTGGAATTAAATATCAGCAAATACCACGGGCGATTTGTTTATATGCAAATATTGTAGATTCTCTACTTTTTGAACTCTCTACGGCCTGACAGTCTTCCTTGTTCTTTTACACACTTCCGGTACGTCACAGAAGGAATATGTGCGTTTAAGCGCTTTTACTACACATTCCTGTTATATAATTCTAGTAATTTTCAAAATAAACAAAATTTTACTTTATTTGTAACAATAACTCTCAAATGTATATCGCACCGTTTCAACGAAAGCGATATAATTTATACCGAAAAAATAAGGACACGAATTTATAAATTTCTAGTTAATGTTGTCACGAAAGTAGTTTGAATTACAATAAATGTAATTAGAATTTCTAGAAATATGTGGTTAGTGTCATATTTAACTACACTTATAGTTGCAATTACAATATATTTTTCTTTTCAGTCTAAGAGACACAATTTTTCAGTAATAACCCCAAATGGTCATGTTCAATATGACGTCATAAAAATCAGAAAAATTGCCTAATAAGTAAATTTAATTAATATGAACCCTCGGCTACCCCATGGGGGTCAATATTGGTCCGCTCGTCGTGGGGCACCGGAGGAGGAAAACTACATCGGATAACTGAGGGTTAAAACTGCCTGATGAATACCGAATAATTGGTCCAGAACAAACTAGTGTCTCTGGTTCTTTGAAATGCAGTACATTCGTACCATACTTAATAGTGCTTTAGAATCCTAAGACAATAGCGGAATAAAGAAAAACTGTGGAGATTTCTAAGAGATTAAAAATATGCTTCTGTCGGATTACTTGGAGATTAATTTGTAATATTGAAAGGCAAAGCGTATAAATAGAAGATATTCAAATACTGCACGCTCGAGTTCCTGACAATGTGACGATTCTTCCGGAGACGATATCAACGACCGTCTTGACTTCTTGAGGGTTGATGCTGGAGCCATCTCCTTCCTATCAGCCTACTCATCCTCTCGGGTTTTACGATCTCGTTCTACCGTCGTGCTCTTAAAACATCGAGCTTATCTTTTAAGTAGAAAGTATATAGTGTAAAAAGAACGGGATATCTGCTTTCCCTCTGTCTCTTAAGATTACATTTGATTATATTCGTCTTAAGAATTCAATCCTCCGTGGATGAAATTTTCGTAATAAGTTGAACTTAATTAATACGCATATACCTAGACACGAAAAAGATTGCTCCGGTGCCATACGAATTCTATGAAAGAATACCAAAAGGAAAATTATCGTGGTATTCTACCGAGATAGCAAAGCAGATTACGATCACGACGAATCCACGGCAGCGTTGCCGTTACTGCTACTGGGATATTATAATTCCCTCAGCACCAAACAGCTAATTGTGTTGCGTGGGTGTGAATATGGTTTATAGTTCGGCGGAAAACCTGGCCTCCAGCCAGGCAAACGAGCTCACGTGACGTCACGCGACGGAAATACTCGCCGGGCTAATTAGGCGAGGCACCTCTTCTCGTATGCACGAATGCAAGTGGAGATCATGCGTCTCGTCATTTGTGCAACACTGTCATGGGCTCTAACACATTACAGCTATATGTAAAAATCACTCGTCTTTTGGAACCTTTTTATCAAAACACCTGTCCATTTTTTCAACCGAGCGTCCATAATAAAATCATCGGGTGTTCCAGTTTTTCGTTGATCCCGATTCGTATCCATTGGACGTACCGAGTTCATTGATAATGTCAATTTTAGTTCACCTAAATTAGAGTTTGTAGCATTTGTCCAGCAGAAGAGAGGAATACGCTGCAATTGATTTGATTAGAAACCAAAAAAAATCATAACATGCAAAATGAAATTAGTAACTTAACAACTTCCCCAGGAAACATACCAGAAAATTCTCTCAGCTGTAGAACAGTTGGCAGGTTGACAATTGTCGACACACATGCCGACCGTTACTGTTAAATACTTCGGGCGTACGAAACCGATAGCTAGGGACGTATGATAAATGTTTGTATGTATGTACACGGAGGTACAAGTAGAAAAAATAATTTGACTATTTTTATAGAAGTAACAAGAAACAAATATCTAATCAGCCACAGTATAATACAGTAACCGTAACAACAATTGGCTAATCAAATGGGAAAGAAAAAATTAGACGACAATGTATAGTAAGTTTAAATAAAAATAGTAGTCGCAGCTTTATTTTTTAAATAAACTTACGGAAAGAGTGTAGAGTAATTTGTGTACAAATTAATAAGCAATTAATTTAACAGTAAAAATTAATAATTTGAAGAGTTTTCATTGCCGAGGATATAGTTTTAGACATTTCTTTTATTGTTTAAATGTAATATATTTCACATGTATATGCGCTCATTTAGAATATTTTTTTTAGGACAATTTATGCCCCTACATTGAGAAATCTAATAGTAATCTCAATTATCCCGTTTAATTTGGAAGTAAAGCTTTATTATTTGACATAAATTCTCATGTAATGAAGGTACTAAAGAAAATCAGACTTGGAAATTACGGGAAGGCTATTATTAATTTATTTTTAACACATTGAAATTGCTGTAAACTCTTACCTGAGTAATAAATTTTGACGTCGAATAAAGTCCATGTTTCCTGTTGTATTAATTGGCTAAATTTGATCCGCCATAAAAAGTGTTATTAATTACATCTGGATAATTTTTTATATAACATAAAATCCATGTAAATAAAAGAGCAATTCCATAAAACTTATTGTTGACACACACACAGGTTTCGACATCAAGATAATTCCATCAATAATTAAAGAAAGACAATTTTTATTTTCTCAAAAAAAGATGTACAAGTAGTTTTCAAAAATAAGGGATTCACCCATTATCTCGGAGTTTATGCATTATTGGGAAAAATGACTTGACACTAGTTTTTGGATGGGACCGTTACATTTTAAAACCTCTATAGTATTTTGTCAACTTTTTTTGATACACAATACAACTGTATTATTTCTATAACTAGAAACTAATGCATAAAACATTTAAATTTAATTACAGTATTAGTGCATAGTAAGTTCTTTAGTTTATAATGTTAAATGAATGAAGTGATTTTACCAAAGAAAAAATCACAATTCAAGCAGTTATTAACACCAGAGCTATCAAATCACTTAAAACAAATAGATTATGAACGGTAAAACATGTCCTGAAAAAAATTATTTAAGTAAAAATTTTCTTTTAAATTTCGAAAAATGTTTTATAAATCGCCTGATTGAAATTTAACATAGAATGTTCACTTATCGAAATGGATTTAGGTCCAAACTATCTTATGTCACTTTTTGATTCATGGGATACAAATGTCATTCGAATAATTTCTTACAGTGACTGTTGTGGACAATGATGGTTACATATTCATATAAAATATTACAAATTATTTTGAATATTTTCTTTGCTTTCCTTACTGGTGGCCCTTATCTGTGGCAATCAGGCATTTCCTCTTAATCTTACGCAGTTGTTTTTATATCGAAGACAGAGTTATACAGATTGTAATGGATGTCGAGTAACAGGAAAACACGCAGTCCGTTGGGAGAGGATCCTGATTCCACGCATGCAAGTCCGTGTTTATATCCTTGCATCACAGCGACACCCGTCTGTCTGCATATTCGCAACTATTCTCTCAACTTCTTATCTATCGCTCTTTAAAATTGGATAGCATCTTTCTCGGAGTCAAATTTGTAACAATTACTACAGAATTACACTATTTTTTTGCAGCAGAGTGCAATATTTCAAAATGTTTGCCATATAACCTAGCAAAGCAGCAATAAACATTTATTTGTTTATTATCATTGCCACTTTTCATACCAAACCGAAGTTGCGTAAAGATTAAAGAATATATTAACTGTAGGATCTACGATGCTTCGCTTAACGAGATCCCTTAATATATTATTGTCACAAGAGAGAGAGCTGCGTTTTTCATAACCTTTAGAGAGATTGCAGGTGTTACAAATGTGAAGGATATTTAAATCCTATGGATAAATGCAAGTGCATACGCCGATACGCACTTAATTATAACTGAACATAGAGACACTATTTGTACCATTTTCGTTACAGGCTGCTAATACACTACTTTCGTTTTCGATATAAATATGCTACTAATTTTCCAGTGTTTTCATTTACGCTGTAAAAAATGCTGGTATGAAATTTCGTAGAAAAATATGTGAAGGAATTACCATATTTGCTTTTCGCATTAATTCCAAGCCTTTTTTTACTCTCAACATCTTTTTTCGAAAGTTTGTAGTTTGTGACCCAAAGATATTAAAGAAAAATTTTCATTTTTGGCGCCACAGGTGAGCAAAAGGAATTCGAAACACATATTTCTAAAGTTCAGACATCGCGTCCCCTGTTCAAAACAGTTTCAACATGAGAAGCTGCCTACAATTTTCTTTTCTCGACATTTTTTACCCTACAACTTCATTTTAGAACCATTTTTTCCAAATTTCCAATGGTACTCTCAGGAAGAGCAGTATAAAAACGATAAAAATGTGAGTGTGTTTTGTCTGTGTGTGTATTCGCAAATACGAGTAACATATTAGTAAGCTTTTTTTTTAGTTGAATAATTTACTTGAACCCTCTTGAACAGGAAAAAATGGGGTTTTCTTATGTTACATTTTTCTGTATATGCTTATACTACACATATGCTTATATAAAACACATTTACACGCTTCTTCCAGTAAGATGGTAATCGAATTACACTTGAACGTGTTAATTGAATGCGAAATATGCGTGCGTATATTATGGTGAGGTGTAGTAAGTGTACCAGAAATGATAATGTTCTTCACGATGATGATGATGATGATGATCATGACGACGGTGCTAATCACGTGTTAGCGAGATTTCCGTGGAACAATGTAAAGCGCATGTAAACGGTGCACACACCAGGGGTGGGCAAGCGGGCGTGACTGCGTTAAGTTAAGTTAAGTTAAGTCGAGGTTAACTCCCTTAATTACTCAGATTTAATCAGGATCCCCGTGTATGTATGCAAGGTACGACCATAACTAACTGACTACAACAGATGGGGCAAAAGAAAGAAAGGGACAAGATACGACGAGCTCCAAGCTTTGTAATATCTCGAGTTGGATATTGGTATAAGGCGTCCATGCGAAGTGGCGGGCTTTGCTCGCCCTCTCGCTTGCTTACTTAACGAAGATTAATTGCACTTAAACTAACCGCTTGGACTTCGCGCAGAAATCGTCCCTGTATAGCAATCTCCATAGGTGACATTATACCTGACCTTACAAAGTTACCGATATGATCAGTACGTCAAAATCTCTTTTGGAATATTCTTGTTTTTTTCTCTAAGCATTATTAAAAATTTTGATGTACTCTACATTATTAATATTCAAACGATGAGGTCTTGTTCCTGTGTGATTAATTGGAGGTAACAGTCACGGTCTGTAATCAAGCGAAGGCTCCGTTAAAAAAAAATCATTTTTTTGCTAGATTTGTATTTTCCAGGAATATATTGAGAAATTTTGAGAACGTATTAAATAAATACTCACGAACATCGTTATATTTAAGAAAAAATATATAAAAAAATATTTTTTTAATTTAAAAAAAATTTTTTTTAAATATATAAACATATTTTTAAAAAAATGGGGTGACTGACGATTATGAAATTTAGATTAAGATTCATAAATGGTGTAAATATAATAATAACTTTGTTTTGAATAATACCAATGTATAAAGTATTTCTTTTTTAATATAAGAGTTTCAAATAAAGACCCAGAAATTATTTGGTTACAGTAAAATCCTCTTCAAAGTAACTAAATCGATAATCGTAATCTCTTAGGACGAGAAAATTAACAATTAACGAAGAAGTAGTAGTGAATGAGAACCACCAATTGCGATAATTGTCAAATATTTAGTGATAAATTTCTGTAACCTGGCAAAATTATGGAACAAGTGACTATGAATTGAATGGAAGTTTTGCACAAGATAGTTTTTCAAAAAGAAATCTATTTTTAAAAGAGTATCTTTTTCCTGGAATTTGTTACCGTGCACAGACACATCATAAAAATAGAAAATTCTGTCCAGTAACAGATTTAAAGATTTCATAAAATGATATTTCATCAATATGAATTAGAAAATACTATATTTTAATAGATCCTATAGCTTTACTCGTTAAAATTTCTTCCTGAAAGGCAAGCCCGAAAATTAAGGAGGGAAAGATAATTATAAGGAAAGAAATTATGAAAGGCTCGAGACAAGAGGAAACCTTCCTTTTTGTTTTCATCCTTCCACGGTATTTTTCTTTAAACAGCATTACCATGATTATTATTAGGAATTCTTTGAGGAATATAGGGAAGAAAGCACCCTGCCTTAATTCATAAGCGTCATTAATTGCCAGTAAATAATCTTACCGACCGGATATCCATTCTACCGTGGCCAGTTTTTCTTCCTCATTTTCATTGTTACGCTACTTTTCCCAACGTTACTTCTCTTCCCCCTTTTCATTTACATAAAGCTTTGCTGGTGTTCTTATTAAAATAAATAGCCTAGCACATTCTCTTTAAAATTAAAACGATATTACTACTTTGTCTCAATCTTTTTATTAGTTGACATAAGATAGTTACCACGATGACGGTTAATTACAACTCACCCTGAGAAATAACTCCGTAATCCTTGCTAGAGGTCTTCATTCTCAACCCTTCTTTACATTCTTCTTTTTAATTGCGAAAGCAACCCCTCCTGGGAGTATACTTCTTTTCCTCTCGTAATTAATTTGAGTTTTAGCTTTCCTGCACCCGTTCTCCGTAAATGTGTCATTTTTATTAATTCCGCAAACGTTTATTCTATGGGGTAAAATTTTAGTGCTAGGATATAATTTATGGGGTTTTCCTGTTATTTACTTATCCCGTGTAACTTGTAATATTTCAGTCGACACAAATTTCATGTTCATTCGAGATTCTATTAAATTAATATTACCCGAATTTTAATACTATAATAAAATTATTATTCATACTAAATAATTGATTAGGCATTAGTGTGTATAATTTAAAGGGTGTTACATTATTTTAGTAGGAGTAACACTTTATTAGGGTTCAATTATTCTAGTAAAGGTAACTGAATAATATCAGTATGAAATGAATTTCTTCAGTGCCCCTTGAATTTCTTCTACAGTATGATTACTATTTTTTGGGATGTGTAATACTTTTACCCGGACAGTGGAAGAGCAATAAATTTTGGAATACATAACTTGAGAAAAAAAAAATGTTTTTGATTAATCCATTCATGAATTTGTTAGTGCATAAAACCTATTTTAAATAAAGTTAGTTACCATTTCATCAAATATGGCCGCTTATTGACACATTTATTGACACGCTTTCATGTAAATATGTATAAAATGAAAATAAAAATGAAAAAATAAAATGTAAATATATGAAAAGTTTACAAAAGCATTAAAAAATTCTTGAATTAGATATATATATATATTATCAGAACCTAATAGAGCTACTGGATTACCACCGAAATTTTAAAAAATCTGCCATAAAAAAGTTTGCGTACGAATAATTGTTGAAAGAAGTTGTTGCAATTAACATATTCATTTGAAATAATAATTTCACGAAGTTATTAAGAAGTGATGCAAAAAAAAAATAAAAAAGAGCATTTTAAAAAGTCGGATTATAATGCTCATAAGTTTTGAAGTCTCTTTTCGGTACTTGCCTTCGAGCAAAAATTGAAGTGGACTCACGTGCAGAAATGTATAGAGCCGTGAGCGATTTCGCGTGAAACGATTCCTGACTTCGTGTTTCTGGAGAGGTTGGTATATAAATGGAAGATTTTTGAGAGGGAGGGCTGGGATATTCGGTACAAGTTAATAACAGGGTTACCTGGACGATTATTTTCGCGGCGATAATTAGACGTCGCGTTGGTCGTTCGCGAGGAAAATAACGAGGAAATAATTGCGCACTCAAGAAATCTCCTCAACAATATTTAAGAGAGAAAAAGAGGAAAAGACGCGTAATGCTTGGAAATAATTTTTATATGGAAAAAGAGGGGAAGTCATTTACGACGAGAAATTATTAGCCGTTAAAATAAAAGAAACTACAGAAGCGAAGAGAAGTTGAAAAAGGTGTAGAACAAGAGGTTTCCTCCGATTGTGTAGTTCGTCAGAGAGAAGAAAATGGAAGAGAAAAAGGTTAATTAAGTAATAAAAAGTCGGTAAGTCTCGGTGTGGTTTCTGAGTGAAATTAAAATAAACATCCCCTTAATGAGTCGTCGCAGCATCCCTTTTTATTCATTCCACTGAGTCTAAACTGTCACTAATTAATTCCAAGCCCATGAAACGGAGAGAGGAAATCTCAGGGAGGACTCAAAGTATTTGAGAACAGAGGGTGAGTATTAAACAACGCGAAACCAGGCGTTGTCTGACTCTTTAATTAGCTGTGAGTGGTGCGAGGGTCGATGAGCAACAGGTGAGATGCAAAGCAAGGGTTATTCTCGGCTTTAAAGCTTTTGACAAGTCAAAGGGGGTTGAGCCATTCAGTATTGCCTTCCTTCGTTCAACCTTTTTTTAATTTTACACTTTGAATATTATTTCTCAGAAACTTCTGTGGCTCTAAACACCATTTTTACAGCATCTTTTGCCAGGCTTCAATACTTTTAAACGAGTACAAGAAAAAATTTGTAAAATCTAAATTTTCCAAATTTGTCAATGTCAAACCATGTCCAACGAGGACTCACTTTTCAAAAAAAAAACGCATCGTTTATAAATTCAAATTTAATGCGGCAGCAACCTCTAGCGGTTTAGATCTAAAGAAATATAAAGGGATTTGGAGAACGCAAAAGAAGTTCGGAATTTTATTATGGAAACGCTTTGTGTTGAAGATGGTGTAAAACGTCGCTCCTTCAACATATTCGCGAGTGCTCCCTTCTGCGGATGAAAGGATTGGAAGTGTTAAGAGTGTAATGGCAATAATTAAGACCTGTTGAGTATCGCTTAAGGGATTGCGAGTTGACGAAGGAAAGGGGTGTGGGGTACTTTGGAAGAGAAGGGTTGTAAAGTGATGAATATTCCAAGTTGAATCTGTGGTACGAAGGGGATTTGAGCTAATGAAAAGTACATTATGACTTAGTAGGAGTGAGGGAAGAGTGGGTTAAATGCGATAATTTGCGTGGGACGGTTATGCTCGTGCCAGCAACCCTCTGCCATTTAATTACACTCAAAACATGCCTTAAATATTGTCGGAGGGTTCTGCTATCCATTGCAAGGGATTCAACCCTTAAGCTTCGTTAAACGAGCGGAGATTTACTCTTTCTCAAAGTTTCCTCTCTCCCTCTCTCTCTCTCTCTCTCTCTCCCACAGATTCGTTGCGTCTATGGTCAAGGAAGTACAAAAATACATACCAACAATAAGAGTCATGAAAGCAGCTGAAGGAAGAGCTCATATCGTTCAAAGTCGGGGCAGAGTGTTTCTTTTATCGTGAAGCAAGAAAAGTCAAAGTCTAATCTTAGAGTGTATTTGTATTGTTTCCATCGGGAAAGTGTGTGGTTAATGGGGTGGAGGTGGGTTAATGCTACTACTGAATAGCTATATAAAGTATACATACCACGCTACCGGAGACACGGACACGGCGAAAAGAAGGGACGTGGATTGCTCAGCACCCTTGGACAGATAGATTTGTTGTCCACACATTTACAGGGGTGTCCAATGCTTTCCAAGGGGCTCGCCAAACTATTAATTGTCTCTGTTGATTCATTTGATCGTGCTTGGAGTTCCCAAGTGACAGCAATGACTTCGACAGGCATTTACGAGGTCTCGCCGACCACCTCTTCTAATTCTCGAGAAAGCGTTCGTCCGATTAAAACTAACCCCTTGGAAATCGAAGGGCTCTTAATGGCAGGTGTCCAGCATAGCTTCGTAATTAAACGAAAGGTAATTAACTACCGCAGCGGCATTGCAGCTTTCACTTCAATGCTTTCCAACTAAAATGGGTCCTCCACATTTATAGAAGTTCAATCAAGGAGTAACGAAAGATGAAGATTAAGGGAAACATTTCGAGAGGTCTCTGCGACACGTACGAAGGCAATAAGATTTCTTTGTTGGAGCGTGATAGCGAAGATATCCAAATCAGGACAATTTAAAGCTGTATAAACTCTAATAACTCGTTTCCTGTATTTAAGGACGTCCAAGTGACATCCGTCAACGAGCAGTTACCACGCTCATTAAGATATGATGATGTGTCGCTGATGCGACACCCAAGTATTATTATCGATGATCATGAATATATTTCCAAGTGTATGTACGGTATACGTACATTGTTATCGTATAGGGGAAAGAGTATGCCTGTGGATATCAACGTGAATGTATGGAAGTTATTGCCGTGGCCACTAGCGCGTCTAGCAAGGTCTAACCTCAACAGTCGAACTTGATGCTATGACCATGACCTACCTTCACCTCTTTACGGTGCAATTGGTTATGTGCTTTATGCAAAGAATTATTGAAAAACAAACAGAAGGTTGAAACTGAAAGTTCGAGAACTAATGCAGTCGTGGAAACAGTCTGCAGTCGCACAGAAGAATCTCAGTTTGTGATGTGCAACCATGCAGAAAGTTTACGTATAGGTACACACCAGGATGTGATGTACTATTTCATAGAAAAATTTCCAATGACATTCTATTTGCTCTTACACGATGCTCCTTTATACTATTTACACACCGCTCACAACATTCTTGTCGAACCTTAAAGTATCGTAGCTGTGAAACTGTAACACGCGCACCACCGGAAAGTTGATTTATTAGCCGACATCTCGAATCATCTTCCACATGTAAAATGTTTTCCCCGTGTAATACGTGAAATATATATACATATACGCTCAAAGAAAATCGTCATTAATTATGCGCCAATCTAATATCCTTTTTTATTGTAATATTCTAATAATAATAACACTGTTATTATTAGAATATATACCTTAATGTTTTTTTATAAATATAAATAATTATATTCTAATGTTCTTTAAAATATGTAGCAGAGGAAAATTCTGAAAAAAAAATTTTTTAGGTGTCCGGATTAATAAGTGAATTATAAAACTTTTTTGCAGCATTCCGTATATCGAACATTAACTCTCGGTTCACCACTTCTGCGCGAAACGATGAATTGGTTTTTTTTAAATGTCATAAAAATTGTAAATTGTCGATTTTAAGAAATATGTCAAATTCTTAATGTGGCAAAGTATCTCATTTTCGGATTTTCAAAAACTTTGAATTTAAGAATGAAATATTTAGAAAATCTATTGCTGTTACCGTTATCATCATCATTATCAAAATATTTCTTAAATTTAAAAATGAGAAATATATTGGAATATCTATAATTAATTACCTACTCGGTAATTATTGCGAATTTTTTTCTCAACTTTTCACTTTCTACTACCACCTTTCGAACTCATATAACTGTACTCATATCTAAAACCCTGCGTATTAGATATAAGTATCTATATATAAATGATATATAAACATAACTCTTTACATGTTGATTATATTACTTGTTAAAATGTTGAAACCGCACGGGTAAGAAAAGGAATCGTTATTTCTAGCAAAACTGATGAGCATTCTTTCATTCTGTTTGGGTGAAAAGAATTCACAGGATGTGCTTTTTCTTTTTCTGCAGTGTTGCTCGATTAAGCGTCAGTTTCTTCGGTTAGGTCGAGGAAAAATAAAGATAACGTCTGAGGAATTAATTAGGACCAGGTAATCAAGAAGATACCGGCACTGCGGTACGAGATTCGTGAATACGACAAAAAGGTGCGAAGAAGAGTCGCGCATAAATATTCACTTCTGTGTTCAACACACAGTCCCCCGCGTGAAGATTGGTTAAATATAGTACTTCTTTGACTCTTCTTGTTCTTCTTCTTTTAATCCTCTGTAGAAATTCGAAATCTTTCGCTCTTTTTTTTTACACTTTTATTCCTTTTTGCAAGTTCCCTTTTCATCTTACCTCTCACCCGCAGCTACACTGCCTGTTCCAGTCGTGAGTAACGGCTATTCCAAGAAGTTGTTTCAGATAGAGAGCTAATTTGTTCACGCGGCCCACCTCACGTAAGGATCTCACATATACATGTAAACAGAGCCCTCACATATTCGAAATCTGGATTTTCATTCCTTCGGCATACTACGAAACCTTAAAAAATCTTAATTACCAAAGCTTGTTGCCGCAAATCATGTTTATTAGTATGTCTTTCTACTACAACATATTTTAAGCAGGAAAAAGGGAGGACACATTCCGATAAGTATATCTACATATATATACTTATCGCGGGGACAGAATAATGCAAGGTTTTCAAAATAAAGTAACATCTTAAAATACCTTTCGCACATTTTTCGTCCAATTTGGTTAGCATTTACTTTGTAATTGCCCCCTAGTAATTGCATTTACGCGTGGAGGTTCATTCTAACTGAGTAAAACTTCATCAAAGAAAGTTAATCCCGTTGAGGGAGAACTCAGTTACTGAATTTTCATCGGTAACCGTAAAATTTTATTTGAAAGTTTCATCTGATATATACCGAAATGTGTATGAAAATAAAAGTCAGTAACTTTCCCAATTACGTTTTGGAATAACTTGATTCAATCACTTAAATAGGAGCATAAAAAGTATTTTGCTTTTTATCATAATTACCATAGTTATTTCAAACTTTTTCGAATGCTCTCTTATCAGCGGCGCTATGCATGTTTTTATTCGCAGTGGTTTTTCTCTTAGCTTTTCTAGACTTTGAAATGTCTAAGCAAGTATTTCGTGCAAGAAAGCGTTCGTTGGAAATGTTCGGTATGTCCGTCTCCCGTGTTTACTCCAACGCGTGCATATTATAAAGGCATCTGCACAACTGTCACGGTAGAGTAAAAATAGGGGGTTGAAGAGGGTGTTACGATAGGGAACTTATAGTATCACATGAGTTATTAAGATTCTACCGCGCATGCCCACCGTTCTTTCATCGATTCATAAGAATATTCTCAGAGTCTGCAAAGCAACTCTCTTCTCAGGACCGTATAGAAGTTCCTTGGCATTAGCAGAAATTTGCTTATCCTTGCCAAATGATGAAAAATTGTTATTTTTCATCATTGAGCTTTACCTACGAACAGTAGATTAGAATCGAATTGCAAACAAATTCGAATAGCCAAATGAGAGCAGGAGGAAATTTTCTGAACAGTAGCATATGGTAGGTGCATGATGATGAACTCATCCTTAGCGCAATTCACTTGTCTCATAATTTGGGATAAATAAGTCAATAGCGGTCACTTTCTACTTTTTTATCCCTACATATCTCACTTTTCAAAACATTCCCTGGAAAACCTTTCTGACCGAAAAATTTACATGTAAATGATTTAATTTTAAAAGCGTTGGGATTTGATAATGGGACGTAGAAGTCCGAGACCTGCTCGAACTACATTGACGGAATTTCTCTAATTTTGCCGATAATTATGAATGTGACCTAAGGCATACATTCTTTGTTTTGGGATGTTTTAGATTTTGCGTTTATTACTGCAATTACTACTACTACTATTACTATTACTACTGCTACTACAACTACTACTATTACTATCATCATTATAATTAATATTTAAAAAATTGGGCGAAGTTGATGACTGTCAAATTTGCGATGCCTAGATCTGGGTCCAAGAACTAGCGAACGTACGTTTACGTACATGAAACATATCTACTACACTCGTTTGCACCATTGCCTACTTGGAATCTCCGCATACGAGCTAAAATCTGTGACAGTGTCTGGACCAGGTACTACAATAGTCTTATTGTTACCCTATTCTGTATACGAGCAAACCATTACTTTTTATACAGCTTGTTTAAATGCAAAAAAGGTACTGGTGTAAATATTCGTGAAAGTCTTAGAGTCATAAATTGTTCATTAAATTTTGTTGTATCGGAAGGACGGATGAAAAAGTAATTGATTAATGAGAATAGATGAGAAAGTCGAGGAAGTATTCAGGTAAAAGGGTAATAAGCAGCGCGGACGGTAGTTCAAACGCGTGGTGGAAGTTACGCCTTCTCGAGAAACCGGTATTCGCGGGCTTTCCTTCTACCTTCGTGTCACGTGGGCGTGGATGAGAAGCTTAGAACGTCGATCCACCACGGAGAAATAAAATATCGTGCAGATGTTCTAGACCCGCGTGACCTTCCTGCTACCAGTATTACACCGTACACTTGAAAATTAATTTCCATATAGTTTCGCCGAGCCAGCGAGAGGCTCAAAAAGTATCCGTTTAATCAAATGGCATCATCGATGGAAAAAAAATTGTACACACATTCGAGATGCGTGTATATATATATGCACAATGGCGAGTAGTGTGAAATGGCAACACTAACGGCGCACTCTAAATTCCGCGTGTCGAAGAGGATCCCTGGACGCGCTAGGTCCAGTACCTCAGGTTACCCCATAAAATCCTATATAGTATGTCTCAATTAAATCCCGCCATTTTTTGTCAAATAAAATTGGATATTTGCCTGGAAGTCAAAATAACTAAAGGGAAAAATAAGGAATGGGATAAAACTCGGGTAATTTTTGGCAAGGGTGCCAAATGTTTCCGACAGTAAGTACGTCCCTGCCACCGTTAAGACAGCACGCTTATAACGTGAAAGGAGTGTGTGCGTGTTTGGGGGTAGCTCATTGGGAGGAAGAGGAGCAGAAGCAGAAAAAGAGAGAAAAGAAGAAGGTGGAGGTGATCTATGCGTTTAATTAACCATAGAGACGCCACTACTACCAACTCCTTAGCCGCTCTTAGTTCGAACTGGACATTGTAAGAGGCAATGGGAAGGGGTGTAAGACCGGAGAAAAAGATAGCAAATAAAAAAAGAACGGGGGATGCTACTACCACTACCACCATTGGCACTACTACTACTACTACTACCACCACTACTACTACTACTTCTGTTACACAACCACAACTATCGCTACTACTAGTAGTAGTAGTATCACTACTACCGTCACCACCTCCACAACCACCTTCAGCATCACCACAACCACTAGTACTGTTACTATTACTACTACTAGTACTCCCGGTAAAATTAACCTTCTGGAAAAACTTATAATGTCTCTTCTTAGATGGCCCCTCGACGAATATACTTTCATTTTATGAGACAGATAATTAATGTTTCTAAAACTTCATCACTATAACGGTTATACTGAAGATTAATTCTAATATTCTTCCAGTTGTATCATCGCTTTTAAACAAAATACTGTTTTATGAATCATAGTTCTAAACTTCGTGAAATAAGGTTTTATTGTTCATATAAGGTAAATGTCCTTATTTATGGCCACAACCCTATTTGTGATCACTCGCGAATTTTTATTAAATTAATCAAAAACTTGAAGTACTTCATCTTCGAAAAGAATATTTATCATGTTCGGCGATTATTTAGCCACGGTTTGATATATAGTTTCAGTGATATTTGAAAAACAATTGTGCCCATAATTATGAAAGTTGTAAGTCAAGATTCGAAAAAGATGAGATTTTCAGTTATATTGCATCATTTTATCTTCCAATACATTTTCTTCTTTATTAATCAAGACCAATAAAACTCCAACTTTCAATGTTGCAGAATGTAAAAACATTTTTTATTTTATTTAAAACAAATCCTTTAAATTTATCAACACAAGAAAAAATATGACTTAGACCACTTTCAGAATTATAATATGAGCACAAATGGTAATGAAAATGTGAGAAAAGGCATTTATTTATCGGCATTCATGGCAGATCAAGCGCATAAAGTCGTCATGTTAGTAGATCTGCAGTTTGTCACACGATACTATGACGGTTTTGCCTTTTTCTCAACTTATGTGACATTCGTATCTCAAATAGGGACATTTACTTGAAGTATTTCAGAATTTCACATGATTAGCAAATGCTAATACTTCGAAACGTTTTGGAATGAACATTAATGTCAGTTCCTATGTAAATGCGAAGAATGCTCAAATTGTACCGAAAAACAGAAGTTTTGAAACAAAACAAATTTCGAATTATGCCGAATACAATGAAGTCGTAATTATACTGTATTTTGTATACTCGGCTAAAGATGTATTTCACTTTAATTTGTAGCTGAAGTTCCATTGACATCTGGGTTCTTGAAACTCGAGTGAAGCAAAGAAGCGTACGATTTGGGCGTGACACAATGTGTAATTAAGATAATTACCGGAAATCGTGGGACGTAGTTAGGTCAGTGCTGTTGTGTCCTGAGGTATGAGAGAGTTCAAAATTATTTTTTGTCGATGTTATACATTTAGGTCCCTCTTTTCCCTGCGAACCGAAATTAATGTTAATTACTAGCCATATGTTAACGATTGCGTGCACTGCCGGTGTTGGTATACTTTACATAGAGTGGAATCTGTGTAGCTATAAGTGTCGTCACAGTGTGTACATGTGTGTGTCGCACTGAAAGCCCGCAGGAAGTGTCTCGTAATAAAACAGTGACTTCCGTTGGTGAAACAATACCGCAGGATTACCGACCTCTATCTTTGTCCGACTTTAGTCATCGGGATGCCGTTACGATTAACCATTTGCCATTAATTTGCTTCCAAAGTATAATGTAACATTTCGTTCTTGTTGTGTGTCATCTTGTATTATTTATATCCATGCCTATGATTTATCTGTATTTGTGTTCGAATTAATTTCTACATACCGCGACTCTCCACTGAAGACTTCATCCCCTTTGCGCGTACTACCCTTCTTTCAAAATCCCACATCTCTGCTACTTGCTTTTGGGATTTTCTTCAACTTTCCATATGAAACTCCTGGTGTTTCTCTACCGTAAAATCAGCTTATCTAACCATTCTGAATATTGCGCGCTCCGAACAGAATTTGAGAAATTTGTAAAGTAACTGTATTTTTCTTTCATTCAGTGTTTCTTCAATTTGCCAGGGTTTTGCTGGGATTTAAAATCAGCTTATTTGACTACCTCCTCAAAATTGGGCGTACCGGATAGAATTTTAAAAATTTCACAAATTGTGTAAGATAATTGTATCTTTTTTTTCTCATTCTCTGTTCCTTGATTTGCTTCAATTTGTAATAAGCTCCAGTACACACTTTTTACTGTTTGTCGGGCTTTGGATCTTCAGATTGTTATAAATTGAATATGTGAATGTTTAGATTTTCATTGAAATTTCTTGTGCTTCCAAACTTTCGAACTATCGTGTATTTTCTTTAAATCATATATTTTTATCTGTAAATCTAATGTATTCTACATCTGCAGCCCCGTGGTTAGCGGGGCATAAATATAAGCAAACCAATATCGATACATGACCATGAAATTTTGATAGAACGTTTCGTGTTTTATTATCAGAACAAAAAATTGCATTTGTATTTAGTTAAAGACAAGAGATCAGTGTGCGAATATTTGTAAGACCGAATTAGGATATTCTTTGTTGCAAATAATTTACGTGAAATATTACGGTATGATATAACATGCTTCTTTTGTATAATTCATTTGAACATTTTATTCGCTTTCTACGAAACATTTGAGAAATTAAAGGATGTCTTAAACGAAGGAAGAAAAGAGAAAGAGAAAGGGTGAGAGGGACAGAGGTACGTCTCACCTCTGAAACGTGTCGGTGAATAGAGAGGTCCGAAACGCGCGAAAGACTCGCTTTATCAGCGCGAGTTCTGCCCCGTGTTTCCATTAATTCGCGTCGCGGGCAACTCGTGCCATGGAATGCTTGCTGAAGTTAAGAGAAGTCGTTTGCTATGGGCCGTGCATGGGCAACCGGTTCTCTTGGTGATTCGTCGTTAATTCGCCAAGGAAGAGCAAACAATCGCGAGCACGTCCCAACAACCTCCGTTGAGTCCGATTATCAACAAGAACTAGGCATGTCTTTCCATGGTGCAGAAAGACACTTCAACGCTTATGATCTTACGTATTTCGCCTTATGTTTTTCCATTTACTCTCATGTATGTCAGTAAAAACGTTAATTACAATGCATCAAGTACTAAATTGTTTAAAGGATCCTAATGGAATACCGAAAGCTGAAGTAGTCTTCAAGAAAAACGATCAACCATATTTTTATAAATAACTATTTTTATATTATGCAAGCGAAAGTTACTCACCAATTGGGTTCGCCAGCATAGAACTGGAGGTTTTTTCTGAAACACAAAAAAAATAGTTTCGATAAAATATCATGAAGAAATAGTTTTTATATCAAAGTGAAATTAACACATTAAACGTCACACCGGTTCCTAGGGACTGGCACTAGACTTTTCGTTCAGGCCGCGCGGTTGTGCCAAATGCAATAGTGTATACCACTGCGAGTCACGCGGCGTGAATAGGTTGTCGCGTAATTTTAGCGCGGCGCGTGTTGAAGGTGAGTTTTTCCTTCAGCTTTGAGGTAATATTTAGCGAGAGAATGAAAAAGGAGATTTGAAGCCCGTGCACCCATAACCAAGTGTGTTATTATATTTTACTCTGACCCGAGGTGGAAAGAGTCGGGAATAATGTGGGCGAATGAGCTGCAATTATTTAAGGGTCTGCATACGTAAGGAGGGTTGTTCTCGGTCAGCTTGCATTACATCGGTTGCGGCTCTATCGATTCATTTGCTTAGTGCCCCGTTTTTCTCGACCTTTTCCTTTGCATTCACTATTTTCTATCCAACGTTGCCCCTTTATTCATTTCGCCGCTTTCCAACAATTTGTCTCTTTTTGGAAAAACATTGTCACATTTGGCTAACATTGTTCAATCGCTTCGTATAAAAATCTATCTTCTTACTTATGCTGCAAATATGCCAGCTTTGCGCGGATCTCCCCAACAGCTCATATGCAAACTTTGGATTTCCAATTTTTCCCAAAAATTATATTCAAAAATATTTCTAGCTTTACTAGAAACTGCTTCTGAAGTTGTATTATTTTGAAGGACTGCAACAACTGACAATTCCATAATTCACCCTGATTACGGATGGCCTTAGGGACCTCAGCCTTAGCGCATAAATAAATTCACTCACTCATTCAAGTCTGAAATTCCATCGAAGCATTAATGTTCAAGTTTATGGCTTGTTGCTTCGAAACTAAATCTGAACTGCAAAATCTTCACGTCCGGAACCATCAAGAGTCATGGCGTTATTAGCACCTAACTCTATGTGCGTTGCAAGTATATTTTGGATGGAATTTCTACAGGAAAGTTTAGAATCCGTACAATTCCAAGCAGAGAAGATAGGACAGCAGTAGTGTGGGTCACATTTCATTGCATAGTTCAGGATAATGACGAACAAAGTAGTGGTAAGTATTGGCATAAGGCCAAAACTTTGTAAATTCTCTTGCAAATTGTTGTAACTCTTTCACTGAAAGAAAAATTCAACGCGCAAAAGATCCGAAACTATGGTAATAAAAATTAAAATTAATTAAATACAATAACTAATTATAAGATGCAAGAAAAATTTTACAATTTTACAATAAAATTCTTATATTCGCGTCATAAAAGCAGATATTTGGTTACATACTTAGCTGTTATACTAATAGAATATTTTAATACATGTAAATAAAAATCGTTGAAACAAACAATACGTGACTAGGTCACTTTCGTAATTACAAAGACATTTGGTACGGTCTAGTTAAGTTTATAAAAATTTCATGACCCTGAAATATCAAATATGTTGGACAAAATCACAAATAAAACTGCTTTTATTATCGTAAACTGTATTTCTTATCGTTTCCAACAGAATTCAGCCAAACAGAAAGACAACTCGGTTCCGGTTCAGCTTGACCTTCTCTACGTAAAAGAAAGTGATACAAAAGATTCTCCGATATGTTTCGTGGATCCTTGTATAAAAAAATTCGTAAGGGGTTCATTTTGTATATATATTTATTTGCAGCTCCTTGTAAATTAATATACCAATTAAAACGAATTAAGCTATTCAAAAACAGATATGACGAATACGAATTAATATTAAATATGGTGTGGATATTTTTATATATAATGGATATTATATTTTTTTTTTGTTCTGTAGCAGAAAGTACGTATTTGTTGATTACTGTAAGAACCTAGATTTACCTATACTATTTCAAAATAAATTATTACCTATGATATAAGATTTGTTCATAAATTTCCAGGTTTCCACGTTCGACTATGGTGGTCAAAGAGGTTGGGACATATAGTTTCGTCCAGATTCGCATACCTAATGACACTCTCAGTTCGCTTCTCTTAATTTTGACTGTCGCAGAATAATTTTCAGTGCGTATTTATTCTAATTTCTATATTCATTCTTCTAAATACCTGAAAATCTGTAGAAGAAAAAAGTAAAAACAAGACATTTTCTCCCACTATACCCGCGCTTTTTATGACAAGTGGTCATTGCTGCAATAGCATCATAATTGTCAAGAAAATTTTTACTACGCAGTCAGAGACAAAAGATAGAAAAGGGCGGGTATCGCGGTAACTAAAGATAAATTTTGAATTTGCATTTGCAATTTTTATTACAAAAATTGTATGAGGGAAGAGCAGACGTACAATCGAAGAGGTATATAGGAATGGTTTGGAAAACGTGCGTACATTGACCATAAGATTTCATGTCTGTGTGTTAATGTTGACGTGTGTCTGTATAAGTGCCCTATCGCGAGGATTTCGGAGGGGTGATTATGAGCGAGTAAGTGCCGCCGTCCAGTTTTTACCCCTCTTAACCCTCCAACCAACCCCTCGACCAGTAGCAACCCCCTCTTACTAGCGGCTTAACTAAACCCCAACGGATCAATACGCTAAAACATTGCCACGTCGAGAAGCAACGTAAAAGCGAAAGAAAACCAAGACTACTCGACAACTGTACAAGAATTTCCGGTAACCACGGAGTTCCCGGAACTTTATGCTGACCCTTTATATACTATTTTAATTAATATTCATTAATTCTGTAAATGAGTCAGTTGTTGGCAAGACGCCAAAAATATTTATTTGAATTCGTCACCGATATCGATGCATCCTTTAGAGAGCAATGGGCCATGGTGAACAATTGTTTTGGAAGCGTAAGGGTTGTTTGTTGCTTTTATTTTTCGCTATAAAAAGAAGATCTTCGTGTCCTCGGGGAGGGTGAGACCTTCGAAGGGCAAGAGAGACGGATGGACAGACGTTCGTGGCCTACCACAACTCACGTAAGGCACACTGGGATACCCTTTACTAGCCACCCCCGTGTGTTTCTTTCCCCGATGGTTCTTGCTGGATCGATATATCGATTGTCGTTGAGAACCGGCTGGTCGACGACCACAAGAGGCTTGTAGTGTGTCTGCTTGTGGTCACTTGTTGCCTATCATCCCCGAACCCCTAGCAGCATGTTTGGGGAATGTTTGTTCATCCACCACAAATCTACCAAAGTCAACTGCTTTGCTATAGCAGTTTCTTCCTTTTTCAGGAATTACGCGTAATTTCCAGCTAGGGAGACACAAGTCATTTTGTGAAGAAATCTGAAAAAATTTGAAGTTTGGTGGACGATGAAACTTCAAGTTTTACCAACGTTATTTATTCTTATGAAGCAAATTTTATTATTCATACTGCATTAAAAACCATTTACCCAAGAATTACACCGCTGACCCTAAGGTTATGTTTAATCGTACTACGAAAGGAACACTAGAAAATGCCGAAAATATTTTGCAGGTAATAAATATGTACAGGTTCCTAGTCCATGTGGAAAGAATAATAAGTATATTTTTTATATCAAAGTATTTTTCGCAATTAAAAGAAAAGTATTTTTCGCAAAATTTACCATTGCACATTGAGTATTTAATCAATTTGTTAGAATTGTGTGTAAAATGGTGATTATATACAAGTTTATGTTGCGACCAACCAAAGAAAATTTCTACAAGTACCAAAGGAATTCCGCGATCCCTTTAAGTCTAGGTACGGATTGACGCATTTAATATCATCGTCTCAATTACAGTACCAGATTGCACGATTGCATATTATATAAGTGGAATAAAAAAAGCACCGATGCAAACAAATGCTTCGCAATTTTTAATTGAATTGGTAGAAATAATACACAATTAATGATTTAAACGGTAACGTGGAAAATTTGCAACATAGCTAGTTGCGTATTTCTTTGTGGAACGATAATTATTTCGACAATATAAGACAATATTAGAAGCTGGTTGATGGTAATAAATATATATTGTCAACTGAGAAGAATTGCTATCCACATTATCTAACATTATGGGACTAGTAATCTTTATTCTAACAGAACCAAAATTGTTTTACCACGTAAAGCATTTTAAAAGTTGTAGAAATCTCATAGATTCTAAGAAAATATTTTACAACATATTGGACAGTTTATTGCTAGCAAGCAATTTGAAAAAATAGTTTAAGCAATTACAACAAAATTTCGAAAAGTAATTTTTTAGTAATATTAAATATTTTTGATGTAATATAAAACGAAATCTTACGTTGAAAAGAGGAATTATAACTTGTTTTTTAATTATTTGTATGAACCAAAAAAAAAGATCCACCTCAGTCAGTAAAAGACTGACAATGAGTAAAAATTAGGAGCAAGTGTATTGTTGCACGTTCATAATTGCATAGGCCCTATACTTTTTTAATGTCAAACAAGCAAAACTTACACATTGTAATTTTTTAAATACAGAAAACGACCATCGAAAAAGGTAACAGAGAAGATCTCGAAGATGCGTTTAAAAAATGGTTCCGGAACACGTGAGGAGTCGAGGAGGTGTTTGGAGCTTTCACCGAAAATAATTGCAGGCAATAAAGATGAGCCTCGGTCAAAGAAATTATCGAAAAACCTGGTTCCGACGTCTTCCAGGAAGATCGTGAACAAAGAGAGACCCGACAAAGTACACACGTGTCTCGTGTTTCCTCGAACTATATGGGGATTAGGCACTTGAAGAATGCAGAGCTATCACCTTTTCGAAAACTTCGTGATTATCGGTTTGAAGGAGAAGGAGACCATCTTTCTCTTAAATATAAGATAAAGAAAAAACTCGTTACTTAAGACCTTTCCTTGTTTACACAGAGGGAAATATCTGCTCACCTTCGAATTATCCCAGCAGATGATGGAATGGCTTATCTACTATTTACTGCGCTTTCAAATATCCGATAATCTTATCATAAAATTACGATGGACACCTTTGCCTATCGAAGGATAACTTTCGATTTTTTTCGGGATATTTATTCAAACGCGGGTATTTATTCTTCATTTCGAATCTGTTGACTCTTTCAATTTTTATTGGGCGTTCAATATCTGAGTTTCGTTTCCAGTGAACAATTTGCTATCATATATTTGCCGTATGATACATCTATATTATTCTCATAAAAATGCTTGAGAAATTCTCGGTTATGTGATTTGTAAATACCTCAGCTTGTAACGTATTTCGGAGGATTAAGATTTACCAGAGCCGTAGTTTCGCACACAGATTTATATTTTTTTCGGTTGACTCCTGATTTGCAAAAATCATATGTACCTTCCATATAACGTCATTGTGCAGAACAAAGGAAAAAGGCAAACATACAGTTTTTAACATTTACAAAGTATTAATTTCCCCACTTTGAATGGTAAGCAATAAATAACATTTGCAAATAATCATTCTTTTTATTAAATATATAATCTTAGCATGGTCATAGAATTTAAAGTGTTGTAAGTTTATTTATTCCTTTTTCTACTTTTTCATGTAAATAAAAAGTTTATGCTGCAGGGAGAATGATTAAAATAATTAAGCTGTATTGCGTAAAAACGATGTTGTAAGAGTACCGCGTTACAGTAGGGCTCTCGCAATTTTTGCCCGGTATCATATGGAAACGGCGTTACAGGAGGATATATTGCGCATGTATTGTTAAAACAACACCGCTCAGTTAGTGATACTGTTTGTATTACGGAAACTTATAACTGCAATTTTTTTCTCGCGAAAAACACTTGTACATTATTTCTAATTTAAAATTTTGTGTATTTTCTTTACAGCAGTCTGTTTCATAAGCTGATCCTCATTAAAAAAACCGTACAGCACATGCAACGTGTTCGACATTTTTACGAAGGCACAAGAAATTGAGCAATCTTTAAACAAGAAATCCAAAAATAATGTAACACAGTCGCAAATGAGAAAATAGTACAGAAATAAAGTTCCTCGTTTGGTTATTGAGCTGCAATATTTAGTATTCTCACCTCTGGCGGAGACACTTTATCTGAGTTTTGTCCACGTTAGTACCCGTATGGGATTGAACATGTAACGTCGATCTCACCTCTCAGGCTAGTTTCTATTTTTGCTTTATTTACTCTAAGCCCTACCCTCAAATAGTATTGTAACAGGAATTCCGATACTTTTAGTAAGCTGGCGTAACGTTTCCTCGTAATATCTTTAGTTAATAGTAGTAACTTATGCTATGCATGTGATATTTGTACTTGATTTCGTACTTTGGAGTATGTGTCAATTGATAATTTATCTTCGATTGGACAGTATTTATTTTGCCACTTTGTCGGATAATGACATAAGGGCTGATATAGTGTAATTTAATGCTGTGGAAATTTTAAAACTAGGAATTTTTTAATAGCGTACTTTGATTTTTCCCCATATTTTGAATCGCAAATTCTTTGGACGGTTTCAACTTAATGTTTTGTTATAATTCAACGACTGTGGCGATAATTAAAGTGAGTAAATGCTGTCGCAACAACCACGAATTCTTCGAATTCTAAAATGAGAAATTTCCTAGTTACAATAAGGGTGCATCGTTCTAAATACTTTACCACCTACGCTCTTCTGGCAATATTCCTTCGCAAATTATATCTACGAAGTTAATTCTCGCGGAATAAATTACATTCACTGCGAGTTTTTTTTATACGGAAATCCGAAACATTGCGATTATACGTTTCGTTAAGCGACATTCGTGACACAATAAAAATAATCTTCAATATTAATAGATTCCAAACTATGACGACGTTAAAGTTGGAGATGGCGACCTCTTACTTTTTTGGTTCAAAAGAAACGTTTAATGTTTTTCAATCCAAAGCAATAGATTTAATTTTCATAATAAGTAGTACCTCAGAAATATAAGACCAAACGATGCTAATCCGCCTTACCTTGTTTCTTGTAGGTTAATTGCTAATCTGGCATGGACCCTCGCAAGTCTCGTATACACCAACCCATAAAGTTAGTATTCACACATTTGTAACAAGCTGCTATACGCTAACAAGTGCTTCCAACGAATTATGTCACTATTCATGGCTACAATGTTTTGAACACTAGAAAACTTCCGCTTCATTCTGTTTAGTCGATATTAAAAGAATCCAATAAGTGTTAACTTTAATTTGTCTGTTTGAGTTTGGGTCTCCTAGGCAATACACAGCTAGCGTCTTTTAACCTGCTCCCGCTCATTTTATCGTATCGAGTACCGATTTTTTATAAGAGTGAAACCATATGCTCCAAATACCTGTAACAGAATTGAACTTATTGTTTCATCCTCTGTACATCGCAGGACAAGACAATACTTTGTTTAACATTATTGAGTAAAGTAATAGCAAGCATCATTAAGCGACCGTATATTGGACTGCATTTTTATAGTCCGCAGCACGATAATCATTACTATCATGTTCCGTTGAAATGGATGGTATTTTGATTTATAATAGAATCTCGTTCCGATGGTAGAAGTAGAATGAAGAAAGTTATTTGCAGGCTAAATTATTGATTTCTTTCTTTCAAGAGCACGCTTACAAAGCCGAGGGAATTGCTTCAATCTAAACGAACCGAAGCTACAGAGACAAGCTAATCACCACAAGGATATTAGCTAATCTCGACCAATTAGACGTAATGGCCGGATTAAGACGGGTCGCACGCATGCTAAAATTGAATATTATATAATAGTTACGTGGAGAGACAGCTGAAGCTATGTTTCCCACGTACACATCTCGAACTCGGTCGTACTTATTATTACGTATATTCATCTACTTATACCGTGTGGGTTTCAAAGAAAATGCCGTTTATCAATCTTTTCAAGAAATCTATTTTTCCAAGTACCACAAAAAGTTTCCTTCTAATGCTACCTACTCCTTAAAATAGAACATTTCTGGAAGAGGCTGCGTCTACAAAGCAGCGAAATGAATACTTTCATTGTTTTCGAACTCTATAATCGAGAAGACGGAAAACAGGTGAAACCTATTTCATTTTTTGAGCGAGCAAACATAAACTTGCGGCCAAAAGATTTCGTAGGTTGCGTTGGTCGGCGAAAGCTAATGCTAGTTAGTATTTGGGGGAGCGCTGTTGGTTTTTTTTTCGACTCTTTTACTAACTCCTTTCCTCATCGAATTATTTCTTGTTTCTGGTTTGGCGGGTACTGTTACAAATCTGCAACTCGAAAGGCGGGGATGTCGGCTGTCTTGTCAGCGCTACCAGCTCGCCTGTAAAAGAGCCCGTCTTCGCCTCGTAGTTTTATGTTTTTCGACGCTAAAACGTCCCCGCCACAAACTGGTAACTGGTTGTGGATCATTTCGTCTCATCAGGTATAGAAGGGACGCGTGTTTCGTTACATAGACACTCCTGTATTATGTACCACACAGTTTTGTAGAAATAACTGAATGCAATACCCTATGGATGAACGAGATTCGTCATATCCATGGCCCTAAAAATAGTTATCTTTTGTGAACAAGATATTTAGTCTCATAAAATACCACTTGTAGAAAGAAAAAAGGTATTCCAAGTAAATTTTAAAACACGTTTCCATAAAAAGACACGTTGAAAAGTTTACCACCCTTCTTCAATTGTTGGTATTGACGAATACTTCGTTCTTTTCAGTCTTTCCTTCAAAAGTTGAATTCTTTAAAATTGCTAACTTTTCTTGCTAACCCTCTTAGGGTCAATGGGTTTTGCCAGTTGGAGATTTTGCTATGCACCTCTACCTATTTATCCTGGACCTACTTATTTTACAGTGATTCACATGCTACAGTTTTTAATTGCATATAAGCACTGTAAGTTTCTGGAGGTTTGATGTATACAACTTTTACAAAAAAATGAATTAATTAATTGTTTCTACATATGGATGCCTCACTTGCCAAAAGGATTAACTCCAGAAAACAAGAAGTTGAGAAAAATGATAAAATAGCTTCTGAATTACAATGTTTCTTATGCAATGGCTAAAAAAATTTTGTCATTTACTGATGTTAATACTTATTATTAGAGAAATTTGTTTTGAATATATACAGTTAGGAGCTACGTGAGTGCTTCAATATTAAAATTTAATAAAATTCAGAAAATCCATATTAGACAATAACTGTAAAAAAAAACCTCAATTTTTCTCTAAGAAATGTGCCCTCAAATGATTAACATTTCAGTAGCTAGTACATCACCGTAATCAGAATACTCAATTAGTGTTACTCTTACCAAAAGCTTTTAGCGCAATGACTAATGCAATAAAATTGAGCAGAAATGTGGTACACCTACAACTGCATTCTTCTTCATGAACGTTCTTCTCATATATCAGATGAATCAAGTGTTTGGTAGTTGCGTTACCAGGGTAATTTTATAAACTCGAATTTGCACTGAAAACCTAAAGCGTGGCTGAAACTTACCACAAACAGAACGTGTCAGCAAATATAAATTTATTAAAAACACGAATTTCAAAATAATAATATAGTTTCAATACTTACGAAAATTCACAATGCAATCAAGAGTTTAATGATTATTTGAATATCAAGAAAATTCCCAGAACCGATTTACATTGCGTTGTTGTAGATGGCTGAGGAATAAATGGAGGAGAGCAAACGAATGGTAGACTAGACCGAAGGATGGGGATGTTTTTCTCAGAATTATGACGAGAGCAATGCTCGGATCTACTGCAGGGGGTATCTTTCTTAAGCCCATATACAGCTCGCGTAATTAATTAAAGTCCTTTCCGAAAGTCAGCACGTCGATCCTTATCTGACAAACTGACAGACTGGCACTCTCTTCGTATTGATTGAACTATTCTTTTAGTAGTAGTCAGTGTTAGAACTATGGCATATTTCAGTTACGTGTGTGTGTATGTAGGCATACGTACGCATGTTACATATGCGTACGTACAGACACAACGAAAACATCTTACATGCGCGTGTTGAGTAAATAATGCAATGCTACCTTATTTGCGCACTGTCAATATAATGAAAAAGGGAAACTACGGGAATGATCTACTTTGAATGTTTGTTTCTCTCAAAAGTCCTTTTCTTTCGAATATAACTAGTCAGCCAATTAGAAGAGAGTAGTCATTTAACATTCCAAAATATCACATAAATATACATTCATGTATAAAGATAGCTGCAAACAGAGAAAATACGTGTTCGGTTGGTCTATCCACTGAGGCTGACCGTTGGATAATCTTGTAAATAGTATCCTGCACGTTGCAGAGCATTGCTCAGTTAGACTACCGTGATTTCAACACATATTAAATAAACGCATTTACCAGCGTGCTCGTTCTAATCAATATTTACCTGAGCTCGGAGTTAATGTCTCTTGACACGAAACGCTTCATTATTTTTCTTTCACTTGCACATGATCTTTCATACCTTTATAGTTCTTGCACAGGGTCATTAATATCGTCATACACAAAGAAAGGTTTAATTATTCCTTAACAATTTACGTCTACTTGAAAGAACCTAATCTGACTGTTTAACATAAAAGGCGAATACTTTTTTGGTCAAATGCAAAGGATGTATTTCTTTTTTAGTTATATTATATTATCCGTAGTAGATGTACATTGCAGTTGAAAAAACATAAGAGACGTGTAACTATAATATGCACGCAGATCTAGAGAAAACGATAAACATTAATTTAAAAAATGAATTTTTTTTAATCTACAATTCCAGTGGAACATTTATTCAATTGGAACAGTAATGGTTAAGCCTAACAAGGTGTTAATCGATTTCCCGCCGAATAATAATTTTTCCAAAGTTGTTAATGAAAATGGATCGGGAAAAGGATGTCGCAATATTTTAGCCAATTTTGTCACATACACGTTATGTGTTAGTTTTATTACAGGGTGGCATTTTGAGAATTTTTGTGCCCTTTTGAGAATTAAGTCCAAGAATTTGGAAATATTGAATAGGTGCAGAAATTATATTATTAAACTATCAAACAGTTCCTTTTTCGCAGAAAAAGAAATGGAGACACGAATTACTTCATTTCCAGTTGATTTCACAATGAAAATGCTTGGGGTAACAATAAATGTGGTTAGAATTACTATATTTTTTTTCGGAGCAGAAAAACAAAACCTCCACGGTTTAGACTTGTTCCAAAAAAACATATGCAGAAGTGTATGGTAAAAAGGTGGAAGCAAGTTGGTAGTATAGGTAGTATCCGAATCCTATACTTTAGAAAGTGGCTCATATTTCTGCCATCCTATTATTTCTGCATCGAAAGCTTCTTTTTATGCAGCTCAGTCGACAGATCTTTTTGATTCGATGTTTCCAAGCCACCTTCGACCCATAGGTAGCAGGGATCTTCTGTAAAATTTCCAGGGAAGTGGAAACAAATTGAGCTACTGTTACTTCAAAAGAAACACGTTAAAACCCATATAACTTTTAGGAGCTGTACACACGGATCTTCGTGGCCATCAAATTTAGTGTATGTCGATACATTCTTCGCAATTATTAGAGATACGTATTCCTTTAACCCATAAAAGGTGTAGGAGGAACACTTCCAAACCTGTTTTCGAAAGAGGAAAGAGTGCTACGGTATTTGAATTAATTAAATATGATTTCTCTTTAAATTTCTCGTCCAGTGTGAAGATATATCAAAACAGCATATCGAAATGATAGAAATATAACCTTTCCTTGAGGGAAATGCGTTTTTCTTTATTTCGTAGAGACGAGAAGAAACAAGAGGCAACAGGGGCAGCAAAGGAACTTTATATACGAGATTCGAAGCACGAGTAACGGACATACGGCCCATATTACAGTCTGCAACTTGTTAGGTTTTATAAGGCGCTTAAAATTTTATTCGTTATAAAATTCCCATCGGCTACCCTCTGCTTTTGGCTCTGTCTTTTCTTGATACTCTATTATAATAGTAAAGCATACCCTAAGAGAAATGGAGAGAGAGGAAATTTGGAAGCCTCTTTGAATTCGGTCCACGTTAAACAGGCCCAGTTCCTGTTTTACCTAATTAGCTTATTGCGGACATTAGATCTCTTCATTAGTTGCACCTTCGACAGTCTTTCAGCAGATTGATAAATAGGTTTTAACGCAGAGAGAGCTCGTGGTAGCTATTACTATGCGAAGAGTTTTAAAATTTTTAGAAGAAAACCTGTAAGAGAAATTCTACCTCCCCATACAAACTTTGTGAATCGATTCTTTTTAGAGATAATCTGTCTTGAAATCTCCAGAAGGTACTGTTTCCAGTGAATGAGATCATCACTTCAAGCATTCAGAATTATTTTGACAGTGCATAATTATGAGTTTCTCGAAAATCGGTGAGCAACATTTTTTCAAAGAGCATCTTCAATTGCCTTTTATGCTACCCTATTTAAACTAAGTTGAAAATTCGAAAATTGTTAGAAATATATGATCGAAAGCACCATTGCCGTCATAAGAGAGTACGAGTTTCGCAATTTCTAGTAATGCTAAATATTGAGGCAGTACTGGACCGAGTCAAATTTTGGTGTTCTAATATATCTGTTTTCATGAAATCTAAAAAATTTAAATAAAACATATGTGTAAATTATAGAGTATCCAATTTAAATGTCAAGAAATATCAAAATTGTTTTCAAATAAACTGCAATCTTTTTCATAAATGGTTTCTACTAAAGACTTTGTTTCTCAATTTTTTGCTCTTTCTCACAGGAAGCTTGATGGATCCTTTGTTGATGAAAAAATCGACAGGTAAAGATAGAAATAACGTGAGTTTCTCAATGAGGGATGGAAAGGACACAATGACAACAAAGTTGCAGGCTTCTCTCCGTCTTCCTTCCTCCCTCTCCACCTCCTTAAATGCATTGTCCATAAGTTATGTACGGACGGCTGAGCCTGAATTCGACTTAATTTTCCTGAGAAAAGAGATTAAGAGAAAATGTCCGATGAATGCCATGCAAGCATCCTTCTGGAAACCTCTTAAAATATTCGAGACTGTTGCCCGCCATAACTATGAAGAGAAGAATGCTCCTGCATTACGACTTTATTTTTCGCATTTAACATCTCCTACAGAAACAATTCTGAATTATTTCAGAATACAAAAATATCGTTATTTTATTAATTATAGGAACAAAATTCTAAAAACTCTAGTGTTACAATTTTTTAAGCCACTCATTGTTTGTGGTCCTAAAAAAGAGTGAGGGTGAAAACAAGAGAAGAACAACCAGTTTCGAATAGTTCGACGAAAACCAGTCAAGCGAGAGTCACCAGTAAGAGAAGATGAGAAGAGAAAGAAAGAGAGAATGATGAGAGAGGACGTTCTGGAGGGACTTACGGACACTTGGTCGCTCAATGGTGCGAATTTAAGAGCGCAGCCGTTACGCTTCTCATTCGTTAGCATAAATTAATTATTTTTTCAGTCCAGGCAAGCCAGCTGATGTCAGCCAACCGTCGTTAAAATCTCCTTCGTGTCCTGGTGTTTCCGATCGACACAACAACCTCATAAGAACTCACATTTTAGATATAATCAGTAAATCTTACACTTATGAGCCTCATTTGAGATAATACCCAATGTTCAACTTTTTTATTCTTACAAAAGTGTATTAAAAAATTTCAATTTGTTATAAATTTCGAGACGGTGTCATACAATAATGGTTATAAATATTTACGACGAGGATTAAGAAGATATGCTAAATAATCATTTGCTAATATTAATCAGTATGTGTTTATGATATCCTAAAAGTTTAAAAGATTAAATTTTTAGGATCCTGAACATAAGCTTCGAAGGAGCGGATGTCTCGTAAAAAAAAAAGTGCCGTACAACCGTGATAATATATTGTACGGTAAAACGGACAATAATTCCACTGCATAGGAAAAAGCTGTAAATTCGAAAATTACCATCATTGAACAACTATTTCGAAAGTATCAAATATCGGGCACTTCAACAGACGATGTTTTTGAAATTTGAATGTAATAAGCAAACACATTAAACCTTATTAACATACGACCCTTACGTTTATGCTTAACTGAGTAACAGTTAACAGATCCGTTAAAAGTTAAAAGAATTTCTGAAAATAAGTGACAAGAATTTGTCAATCTGTCTTTTCAATTCAATCTGTACCATGGGAATATAATTATAATTATAAACTATAAAATATAATGGGAATATAATATAATTATAATTATAAACTGTAGCTTTCTTCTGAAATATATTTTTAAATTAAAAACGAAAGTTTTTGAATTTCAGAAAATTTTATTATAATGATTACTCTATGGAAATTTAATTTTCATTTCTACAACTTTGCTAACGTCAATAATGATTCACCACTGCGGAGGTCAGATTTTATTTCATATGCCAACGAACGCTATTTCCTAGTCATTCCGTTCGAGTTTAATACGTTTGGCATTCAGAACTAAAGAAAGTTGTGGTCAGTAATTTTCTTAACAACACGAAGATCCTTCTTATCAAAATAATAAAAACGTGGAAGAATTAAACTTTTTTTCCATTTGGAAATCAACTGTATTAATTGTTTTTTCTTTTTGGATACTTTCTCTTAAAAATTGTTAAACAGTTTCAATCTTTTCGTTGAAATCGAAAATGGTGACAATAAATAAAGTTATAAGTAAATATATTCCGTAACTTATTTTCCTGAAATCGAAAAACTAAATAGTAAAATATGGTTATTTAAAAATTTTACGACAGGGAAACCTGTAAGTTACGTTATACATAAAACTTTTTATTTTCGAAGTTTAAATGAATGGCTGAAGAACTATGTTTCTTCGTATATAAAATCTGTAATCTCGAATGAATGTTTTAAACAAAAAAGTGCGATGAAAGTTTTGAATAAAAAAACTGAAATAAAAATTGGTATAAAAAATTTGGAAGAAAGTGTCGATATTTAATACTAATTTTTTGGAAATGCCAAGGTTACCGATCTATTTTTAATGGGTTGATATATTTTCGTCCACGATATTTTAACGACCCATGCCTATACATCCTGTAGGCTATCCGCTTTGGAAAGAAACTAATCAAAATTGTGTTCGGGAGAAATGGAAAGGCAGAAAATAAAATTTCTGTATTTGAGTGAAAAAAAAAATAATATCATCACACATAATTGATATTCTAGTTTCTTGTTATTGTTATTACAAATTCGTTCCCGTTTTCCAATGTATTGCAATTTTTGAAGTGTGTATAGCAAAAGTAACTGAATCGTAGAATGACTCCTTATGTCATCAAAATCTACTTAATCGAATAAAAATAAGCTGCAATATAAATAAATTACGTATTCTCATAAAACGATTCCTTCTTAAACTAAGTTCGAGCTTGGGCTTATGCACGCTATAGCTACAACACTTGATTGGTTTCTCGATTGTAAGGTTACACATGTAATTGTGAAGGTTCCGGATGTTTCAAAGCCACATACTCCACTCTTTACGCGTAAACCAATATCACAATAAATCTCGGTTGTTTAAATAAATTGGGATTAGTTGCAAAGATAAAACTTGCGAACGATAAAATTTTCGAGATATATGCAACTACGTCTTGTAAAGTGACAAAGAGAAGCTCGAAAAAGAAATTGAATTGCGCAAAATGACTTACTTGATTTCGTTTTAACGATTATCAAACGTAACAACGTATATTTAGAATGTTTGAGGTTTTGAGGTCGAGTTTGGTTGTTCGCGCTCTTAATACGGGAGCACAATAAGCCGAGTGAACTTAGATTGGGCTAATTAATTAATGCGCACGTCCTGTCTCGTCCCGCCTAATTATCTCGCTTGTCAGCGAGTTCGTCCTCCACTACCATGTGGTTATAGTACCTCCCCGCGTATATATTATTTCTAGTGTAATTGTAATTAGACTGATTGTGACGTCAGGCCGGAAGCTTACACACCTAGAAAAGTTCGTTTTATAGAAGAAATGGGTTAGTTAACTCAAATCATATATGAACAATGTGTAATGAATTCCATTATATAATTAAGCACTAATGGTAAAGTAGATCATTGAAGAAATTAGCCGGCAGGAATTTATTTCATTACTCTCTCATGGTACTAGATTGGAGACGCAGATAAAATACAAGAGATGAGGATGCTGTGATATCGTATTTGGAAGTATCGTGGATCATTAATTTCATAGAATTCTGCGTAGACGAGGTCATTAGAGAAGGCGGAGAATCAGGGATGATTCTTCTCGAGTAGGTCTCAAATTTGAATCGACAATAACCATTGACGGCAGGGTTTTAGCATGGGAAAGCCATCAGTGCGTATCTCGGGATCATCGCTCAGCTAGTCGCATGATGGGATATGCATAAACGGATGGACCAGTCCGTGAACCCTCTGGAATTCGAATGAATAAGCATGCAAGCCTTGGTGGAACAAGGTACACAGGACGAAGGAGGTGAAGGAGGAATAGAAAACAAATGACGAAGGAGAATTACAAGTATGGCTAAACGAAAATTTATGGAAGAATGCTATGAGAAGTTTTACTACTTGATTACGTTGCCCTCTTTCTCACGAAGTCTTCTGGAACGGGGATTTCAATAGATCTATACCATGGATCATTACCCGACATTTTCAAAGGAGCAGGACTCCGTGTTTGGATTAAAAATAATACCACACGTAAAGAAAATCAGCAAATCAATAGGATTCGTTAGAAACGATCACTCCAAATGCCTTTGTTGTTTGAAAATTCTAACGATCCTTCGGTGCAACATAGACGCATTGGACGCTACTCCCGAGTCGCAAATTGCTTTTGCAGGAGAAATAAAAGGGATTAATTTACTTTTCCTTCGGTAACTTTACATATACACGCATTTCGCTTCTGCCACCAAAGTGTAACCCTAGAGGCATAGGCATGTCTTTACTTCGCATTGGGAAGAACTATCAAACGACTCAATTCCGGAATGAAAAAAAAAAAAAAAGGTTCGAAATGGTAACGGGTTTGAAGTCGTTGTCGGTTGTGACAAAGAAGAAAATAACGCCAGACGTGGAATAAATCCAACCGATTCGATAATCGTAAGGTCGACGAATCAAACGTCTTTTGACAGGTAGGCTGAGAACTTGCCCTAGATACCTCCCATTCATTCTTCAGGTCATACTCGCATAAATCGAAGGACAACGCAATAAAGGGCTGCACACAACCCTTAACTACCGCAACGTACTTTAATTGTATCAGCCAACGAAGGGGTTGCGTCGTGTATTTCTCGATTTTTGGGTCGCGTGAGGGGGGTCGGTACTGTTTCTATTATTGTCTCACAAGGTTCGTCCCGTTCACCCCTTCTTTACACGTCTTACCTTTTTTATACAGGCTCGATATACAACTACACTGCTTTCCTTTTACCCCTTTCCTTTCTTTATGTTTTGTGTATCTCTCTCTCTGTACAATACCGTGGAATTAAGGTCCTAAATCAAGGTATGGGAATATCTGAGAAACATTACTGTTTGCCTGCATACTAATACCAATAAATTGATCTTGTACACACCAACGAGATACGTCCGAAAAGCTTAGGAAAATAATTCTCATGTCGAAGAGATTGATCAACGTATTTTTTTTTGTACATCATCTCCCAACGTTCTTATTTTCATTGGCATTCCTTTTTGTCTTTACCTGCTTCTTCGTTACAGTAAGTGAATCAATTACAGGTTTTGGTTCAAACCATTCGAACTTTGCTCGAACATGAGAATATGAATTTCAATCGCGGTTAAAATCGCGTATCGTACCTCATAAGCTCATTTACATGAAGAGAAAAAGCATCTACGAAAAACTCTGCGCTAACATTCAAATTCAGGGCAAGGAAATCTATCGATTGCTACTTGTCGGATTCAACGGTTATTTTTATATCGACAGCTGCGGCTCTGTGCATTCATTTTTTTTTTCATCAATACAGTTTCCTAATGGATTCTATAGATGTAACGAATTATTATCAGCCAGCCTTCGCCCTAAAACATTTCATAGCTTCATGGCGATTATTAATTTCTTGCAGAAACTTAAGGGGTTACATCTAGTTGACGCCCGAAAAAAGGGCGTGTTTTTGTGAATTTCTTTTTGGGAAAATGATTGCAGGTTTCGAACTGCTTTTTTTCATAGTAAAGGTTATATCTTCGACTATGTTTCATAATTTTTTTATTGAAAAAAATTCACAAATGTAGGGGATACAATGCATTTCCCCGACCGCTGTTCAAAAAAGGTCTTCTGCGGTGATCACTGTATCTTCCACCTCACTCGTCTGAAATCAAAAAATCAAATAGATTATGTCTTTGGATTGTATTATCTAGTCCTTGATCGAAGGATTTGAGAAAATATTAATTTTTGAAAAAATGGTCGACGATTGAACGCGAAAGTCCAAGTTTTGATGAAAAAATCACTACATTTTCGTCGACCATTTTTTCAAAAATTAATATTTTCTCAAATCCTTCGATTAAGGACTAGATAATACGATGCAAAAACATAATTTATTTGATTTTTTGATTTTAGACGAGTGAGCTGGAAGATACAGTGGTCACCGCAAAAAACCTCGCGGTCCGGGGAATGCATTGTATCTCCTACATTTGTGAATTTTTTTCAATAAAAAAATTATGAAATATAGTCGAAGATAAAAACTAATGAAAAAAAAACTGTTCCGCCAACTAGATGTAACCCCTTAAATGCAATAATTATGAAAAATCCTAATTAAGTAATATTAACGTTTAGAAATGTTTTAATATAATTTGATTAACAGCTTCGTCACACCGAAGGATAATAATAATGTGTTGAGACATAATAAATAATTAATTTTCAGTCTAACAGGTTCATGAACTGAAGAAAGTAAATAGCTAGACGTTTAGTCTACCCAATCGTCCTCTTTCTTTGTGACGCATCGATGTAATTAAGAATTCTTTCTTCGTTCCGGATGAAGTAATTTACATAGCTAAATAGATTATTTCAATTACTGGATCGACTGAAAAAAAATACATACACACACATTTGAATGCACAGGTCCAAATATCCGACGCCAGGAATTAATTTAAATAAATCTGCCATAGACCCCTTTAGTATCACTCAGTGACTGAAGAAGGTAAATAAATCATGTAAATATGTACCGGTCGACAAAATGCACACACACTTCCGGTTCGTGGCGTAGCACGCATCGAAATTTGAATATTTTCAGTGAGCATCTGATGCATAAGCACGCGTCCATAAAACTTATACGCCGATTCAAATTCTAATTTTTGACCGACAAATTTGAATACTTTCTTTCTAAAGTCTTTTTCCCTTTTTTCTTCGACTCTTAAGGGTACACGTATATATTTTCCGTTCGAATCTCATCGTGGACACGAGCGCGTACACGTGTGCGATCGACACGCGACTAAATTTGAATTCTCATTCGAATTCCATCGTGTAGATTCATTCTGTTAGATTTGCATTAGTTGTTTCGTCTTATATTTTTTCTTTCGTATATTGGTCGGGGGATCGACGAAGAGGGTTGTATTGCTGTAGCGCGTGGTTTTAAATATTTTGCATTCTTTCCTCTCGCTTAACCCTCTTTGCCACGCGGTTACTTTCAAAGAATTTAGCCAAATTTACATGGCTCGTGTCGCTATTGACACTTCTTTTTAGGATAGAACGAAGAAGATCCCATTCGCAAGATGCAATTTTGCATAAGTGTGCGTTACATTACCTTTTATACATATATTGTCTATAATCTTATTAAAATTGCAGGGCTAGAAAATATTTGTAGCTCAAATTTGAAAAACATTTCAAAAGTAGCAGGAACGTGCATTGAGAAAGTAAGATGTAGTATATATACAGTAACGATCAAAATATAGTTAATGTGAAATAACTTTTTCCTTTTTTTTCCCTTAAGGATCCTTGCGTAGGATGAATATGAGTAGCACAGTAAGAGACTTAATATATTTTTATTCTACATGGAGCAACATCCAACAACCTTTAGCGTACACGATAGTTCACTTTACATGACTTGCCTTTCCCAATAATAAGGTACTTCGTATATGCTGCTTACCATCGAAAAAGATCTTAGCTATTATTACTGTGAACTTGTCCTACTTTAGCTTCATCCGATGTCATTAATGATGTATCGTCAATTTTTTGCAAAGTATTTCATCTGAATTCAGAGCTGCCATTTTTTAGGTATATTTTGTATCCTTAGTGCTGTTTGAATAACTTATTGAACATAAAATTGATTACATTCCATATGTATCGGTGCTTATTGAATACTGTATGTATTATGTTTCAGCAAATACAAAAACCAAAAAAAAGTTAATTCGCTTTTAACTTTCGTTATTAGAAAATCAATAAGACCTACTTTATCTCCATTAGTTGGAATGTCAAAATAAAATCACGAGACGGATTCGCTCAATTTCGACGTCGAATTTCGATTTTCCAAAATATGGTTTCTTGGAATTCGAGTTCACATCTGTCGAGGATTCATTTTTACTTTTACTCAAACGATATTCTTAAATACAGTTTCCATATAAATTCTTAATTAGAAAATCGGAAAATTGACAAAATTAAACAACGCATCCCGCATTTTATAATCGGTATTGAGAAACGCAAACGCGGTTCTGCACAAGGATATAAAAAATGTACGAGCTTAAAGGAATATCTTGAATCTTAAAGACCACGTTGGACTTGGTTACTGTGTAAAGAAAACTAAGTGCGAAACTTTCAGTTCCAGGGAATTTTCGACCGTGTGAAATGGTCGATCGATTGTCATGCAGGTATGACAATAATTATCATCGCCGCCACCCACGAGGGCCACAACCGTGCGATATGGAGGTATATGAATACTCTGTTAGGGAGATCATCAACGAAAAAGGGAAAAGATGGTGGAAGAGAAGGAAGGAAAAAGTGTGAGAGAGGTAAAGAGACGGACGACTTTTACGACGAGACAAGTTTCCAATAGTCCGCGCCTAATCCTTCCTGAGGTTTCAAGCACACTATGCCAGTCGGTGTATGCTTTGGTGACTGAACAAAATGCAAAGGGAATGTCGGTGTCGCGTGGGCGAGAATTTTATTGGTGAATTCACAACCCGACGACTGGTGTACATAACCAGCTTGCAGAGTATCGCCAGTAGGTTGATAGGGACACGTTGGAATGTGATCGGCCATAAATATTCACACTGTTGAAATTTATTATACCTCCTCTGGGCAAAGAGCGTTACGTTAGAGACGACATTTTTGAGTTCTTTAAAACTTTAGTGTAATTACACTAAATGATTTACTTCCACTATAAAAATACTTTTTAAATATTCACTGCCTCCTGCGCTTCGTTCCTTCCGTTCGCCGTGTCTTTTATCGCACGATTTTGCAGCTATATGGCACTTCGATATTCATAAAAAAAAGAACAAATTTGTCTTACTAGATAAAGGCAGCATCAAATCGATAAAATTGGAAGGAGGAAATTGCGATAAGCGTATGAAGTATTTCGTGTCACAGTTAGTACACAACATATATATATATATATATAACATGGGAGGGTACATCTACATTTATAAATAATTGTGGAAGACATTTCCAAGGTGTTGTCATAAAACGCGACTCTCGACTTTTGTGGTTAGACTTTTACGGATCGCATGTCGATTGTGTCCCTCTTTTGTATTGTCTGACTTTGGTTCTTTGTAAGGGAGACTAAATATTTGGCGGAAAATGGACAACCGATGCAGTAACATCGCGCAGATACACCTATGATATATTCTCTTTCGTCTCTTCACCTAACCGCCTCATTAAGTTGCCGATGAAACAGTGTGAGGTGTTCGGATACTCTGAAATTCAGAATTTAAGGAAACTAGGTATTTCCGTACGCAAGAAAGTTATTAAATTTTCCAATTAAGATTGAAAGTGTAATACACATTTGCACTTATCTCTCATCTTTATTCGTCGAGGTTATAACTTTGTACCATGAAACAAAGCTTATCTGTTCTCGTGCGTTTTAATAGCCTTCGACAAATCTAACATTTTCACTAAGCGTAAATGTTTCTATTTATAGACGGAGGAACGTAGAAACAGGAACCAGATTTTCTTACTACATAATAAAAACAGACCCTACTTTTCTAGATCGGTCCTGACAAGGACGACAAGACACTGAACGTTCGTTCAATGGGATTTGTAATGTTAAGTCAAATGAATCGTATTACATACACTTCGTACAAAACAAGTTGCATCACAGACACAGAAAAATGATTTTTGATATTCCTTAAAAAAATTAGGAATGTTCAAAAATAATTTGTTCAACAATTTTCATTACATTGATGATCCATTTTTTTTCTCAGCATAACATTGAAGCAAAATGATTTGGTGACTTGAGGAATATGAAAAAATATGGTAACGAATTCTGCTTTATAATTTTGTAGTTCAGTCTTGATGTAATTAGGAAAAGCAATAATTATTCACAATCCTGCGGGAAAATTATACCATTCTTGTGGCATGCAACGAGTTCTGCAAAAATTTGTACAATGGTTTTTTGTCGGTGGAGGAATTCCGAGGATCGAGAGTATACGATTAAAAAAATCCGAGGAAGATGATCGAGGATTCTATATGAGAATCAGGGAGCAAGATGGTAGGTGCTGCACCATGGATTGCGCGATACAAGCGGTTTCTGCGAAGCCTTAGGCCCCTTTGGAAGAAATTTCCATGTCGAAGGCGGCGAATCGATTAGACGCCGGTCAACTTCGACCCGTCGAACTGCAGACTCGATTCTGAAATCTTATGCGTCGAGCGTATAATTATCGGAGGCACGCGAGCCTACGGACCCTCCTCGAGAGACTTCCCTGCGCCGCTCTTTCAACCAACGAGTTTCGCTAATACTAGGAAGAAACCTAGACGTTGACTATATTCTAACTTCGACATATATATATATACAAGGTATAGATATACTACACTCGACCCCATGGCGTAGCAGCACCATGCCCCATTACCATACGATTTTCATGTTAGCGCCTCCGGGCTCCCAAAGCTGCACGACCGTGCATTATACTTACCGCAATTCCTATACCTACACTCGTTGTCGACGTAACATTACCTTATATGCATCAATACACTTCCCCGACATGTAGGTGTGCTTTTAGAGACTTACACGTTAATTCCACAACATTTTTATTCCTCTCCAAAAGACCATGCATGCTTTTAACTATGAAATTATCTTGGGAATACACTTAGCAGTACCCGAGAGCTTAACATCATTGCTGCATGAGCTCGCCGTGTAGGCATGCATCCTACTCTTGCATAGGGTCGTTAAGTTTTCGAAATAATTAAACTATATACGTAATCGAAATAACATTACAAAATTTACTAAGGAAATATGTTGATCAATGTTGGTAACTCGCTGCCATGAGTCTGAATGTCAACAGATTTTCTTCGAAAGAGATTGAGGGGTGGCTTCAAGAAGGAAGAAGAAAACGAATCGATTGAGGGATGGGGGTTGGGTTCTCGTGGTGAACCAAGGGTAAGCTCACGATCAAATATTAAGTTTTATCTGGCGCCACTTTACCCAGAAGGCTCTCTCTCTCTCTCTCTTTCTATCTCTAATTATCCCCCCTTCTATTTCAATGGCTGTTGGTCCGTCACCCCGCTCTGTTTTCTCCCTTAGTATCCCTATAGTCGCAATTCTATCTTTTTCCTCTTCTTCTTCTACTTCGGTATCCACCACCAACATTCGCACAAGACATATCGAATGAGCGTACAATACACAAGACGTCAAGAATATTTTCCAGGATATTCTTTTCTTCCTTCGGTATACCCTAACTATAGGATCGTTTTGACGCTAATGGTTCCCGTTTGTAATTAAGAAACGGAAACTTACCGAGCAAAATACTTTGGACGAAAGAATTCGTTCGATCCTTGAGAACTAGCCATTATATTACTGGCATCCTTTCATCCGCGTGAATATTTGATACATGAAATTGAATTATTTCATAAATAATGGTCGGTATCATTAAATTTAGATTGCTGGGTAATAAGCGAGAATTTAACCAGCGGTATGAGAGAGAGGGAGAGAAAGAGAGAGAGAGTTTGTGAAAACGGAAAAAATAGAATGTATTGAAACGAAAGAATACTACTTTATTATTCTTTCGATTTAATTGAGAGTGTCCTTCGAGGATTCGATCGAAATCTCGTTAACGTGAAAACGAGGGATGATAGTGTTTCGATTGAAAATTTCCTTGGTTCTTTTAACAGCGATTGGTTGGCGCCGTTAGAAAGAAACTTTTTTCCCTAATGACCTAAGCCTGAGTAGTTACCGTTAATTCGAGCCCTCCCCTCAACTACCCTTTTCGTTCTTTCCCTTTCTCCCCGAGTTCGTTTTCCTCGACGATTCACTACTGACGAATGCTTATCGGGTGACCCAGAAAAACAGTACAGACACCGATAAAGAGGATGCGCTGTGTGTATACGCAAGCTTATAATACAAAGAATTTAATTCCAACTGTTCGACCACTGCAAGTAGATCGTTTGAATGAGGAAATAATTAATGCTGCATATGACGGTATACCATTACCTAGTATAATTTTCTCTCATTATTTCTCCTTGTCTTTACATATGTAGCTGGTATCGACGACTAGAGGGAATTCATAATTAAAGCTCCTTCAACGTGAACAGCGCATGCCGTGGAAAGAAGAAAGGTAAAAAAACGCAGAAAGGAACATGCAATATTATATTATACACCGTTGAGAAAATTAAATGGTTAGAAGTTCGGCGAAATAGGTATATCGTTTAAAGAAATAAATTACAATATTGTGTCTCTTCCCATCGGATCACCAAGTATCCATAGAGGAAATGAAAGAAGCAAAGAATATAAGGATAAAGAAGAGCGCTATTGGTTCTACAAGAAGAGGGTGCGAGGGTGGTTGCTCTCACATTCTTTTTACCAGGCAAACGGTGCCGGCAGTGAGCGTCGCCTATCGATTTTTACTTCTAATGAATTCGAGCTAAAAACCCGCACTCGCCCCTTAACCACCCACCCTCGACGACCCCTTATGCTTAGCCACCGCTATACTACCCTCTGTTCCACGAACCACGCCAATCACTGCGCGGCATAATTACACCACCGACCCCGACGCGACTCGCGAACCGACCTCGTGTTTCTTAACTTATTTCTGTATACTGCAGTAAAAAAAATATATAAAGAAAAACATAAGAAACACCTAAAAAGCTTTACAATTTCTAAGAAATCAAGCGCAAGTCTGAAACGGTGTAATTATATACATTTTTTTTTCACGTTTTCAACTAACGTGCTATAGACCCGACTTATGGGTTTCGAAACAACGCATGTAAGTTACGAGACCCGAGTAAGAGACCAAATGCAAGCGGTTGTTTTTGTAATGCATTAAATATAAATATATAGAAAGGGGTGCAAAATTTTACAGTCCCGTTCTACCGTGATGCCACAAAAATAGTGTTAGACTATTAAAAATGCAATGTAAATTATAGTTACAATATTTTTGTATATAGTTACGTAGTATATTAATGAAATACCAAAAAGTGCAAGAAGTACAAAGAAAAATAAGTATCGTCATAACTAATTCTACAAACCTGAAATTTTTCAGAAATAACAATAATGGTGTTATTCATACATTTCAAATGTATGGACACTGAAGCGCGATTGCGCTGTTCGGGATTCTTCGATAGTGTTTTTTTAATACCCCTTGGGACTGAAACGGTTAATAATATTTCATAATAGTCTTTAATAAATTTTTGTATTTAATAATATTTTACCTACTAACGTCAGTGTTTTTATAATATTATAAATTAATATTTTCCCACACCAACTTTGTACATTTCCCTAAACAGCGTCTGGTAGTATTTGTTGTGAGTTTACTAATTCCATTTAGTATCACCAACTACTTTAAACATTTATTCGATACGTACCAACTTATTCGATAACAAATACAATTTTAAACTAAAATAGACCCTAAAACTGTCCAGAAGTTCACAAATGGTTTCAGTATTCTAATTAAATGCGAGAAATTCATTATAAATTGTTGAATAAAAACTTCACAGTGGGCACACGTGTGCACGTGAATGTGCGTATGAGAACGGGAGCGTTACACTATCAGTTTCTTTTAACGTTAACAAGCATTAGAGGCAGAATTTATGTACAATGTAAACCGGTTTAGAAATCCATCCCTTAAGAATCTCAGCAACTCGACTGCGGCACAATTATCGGTGGGTCGAAAAGACATTGAGAAGGAGATGGCGATCCTTACCCCCAATGGGGCGAGGGAACGTTAATTGAAATGAAACCGTGCGAATGAAAATTCTGTGGTCCACGAACGGAATTTTATGGTCGCTCTTCCCTCCTTTCTTAAGGGAAACGGTGATGTAAAAATCAGCTAAAAACTCGGTGGAGTGAAAAAAAAGAAATAGATTTTTGGAGACTTTATGTTCTGAAATGGGTTCCTTTTCCTTCGCAAATTGCTTTTCATGATATTCTGAAACGAAAGGTGATTCGGAATTAATGAAATTTAATTGAAGTAATAAAACGCTTTAATTGCCAAGTGCATTTTTTGCATTACTCGCGTATAAAAAGGAGATACATTTTATTGCTACGCAGAGAAGGTACTTATTTGTTTATAGCATGTATATGGATTTTTGCAGTGTTACATTGATTAAAAACATATCAGCCTTTTTAAACAAAGTTATTGGAGTACAGAGAAATTGGTTCGTTATTTGTAGCATTAAATGTTATACCGATACTATATTTGTTATCGCTTCTACATTTTTCAGCGGACGACTTTATTTGAATTAATAAAATACATTCTACTAAAATACTTAAAATTTTATTGCACTGCAAATTTTATAGATGTGTCAGAAAAATGACACAATAAATTACCACGCATTGACAAAATACATACATAACGTAACAATAATGCGAACACTGAAATCATTACACGACATCCAACAGTTTCTGATACATGTGTAATATTTTCTCCCTATTGGGGACCAAGAATGGTAACGAATGAAATCTAATATGGTGAGGCGGTTCGCGATTCAATAACGTTTCCCCGCAAGAGGTCCGGGCGCCAAATATTTCATCCCAATATGGTATAACAATGGTCTCTTTTTGAGCAAAAGAAACTATGATATAATATTGCATTGAGCTTAGCATAATTGAAACACATAAAACAAGAGTTATATTTTGCTTGAAGAACCAACCTTTTCTGTACCAATGTCTTTTTTGCATACGCGAGCTGTGCTAATTTTTGCTACACCATGAAGCTTTGACGTTTGCTTTCCACATGCATAACATTCATCTAAGCACGAAAGTTATCGCTTTGATCATAAACTTTATTCTTTTTTTATGTCAAAAAACTTTCAGCGAAAATGTTATTTTACTTATGTCATAAAATATTCATGTCAATTAGGAAAAATAGGAAACGAAATTGCAAGCAATGATCAAAGCATTCTACTAAGTGAACTCCAATGTATGTTCTGGATCGATGTAACTCTACATTGTAATACAACGTCTATTTACTTACTGGCAGCTGAGTGAATTAGCTTGATTTTTCTGTCACGGCGTAAGAGATAAGGGATACACCTCATGATTTTCTCTTTTACTCGCTACCTTTTCTTAGAATAAACTTTACACGGGTTCAGCCCACGGATATGCTTTATGCGGATATAGAAAAATGAACGCTTTTATCCTGATATTTAACTACCCCAATCCGACCATTCATGTCGAAAAAAGGAAACATCTAATAGTACCTTGTGTTATTTTATTATTATTATAATGTGAACACTTTAATTATAATATTATTTCTAAAGCTCAAACTTTGGCAATACCTATGAGGGGTAGTTTCATTGCGAAGGGTTAAAATAATCGCTTACTATATCGAGAAACAAATATTGCATTGCTCCGTTTGACAAAATCAAATTCGATACCGGATATCGCAGGGAATGATTACGTTTAAGAAACCATATCAATTAATTTCAGCAACGCACTTAATATTAATAATACGTAGCCAGGGTTCGCTTCAAGAAATTAAAAATTTATTATTACTTTTTATTTCTCAAATGATGGATGTGTGATGTAAAGATTCGTAATTATTCATTCGTTATTATCCAACCCCCATCATCATAATTGCATAAATACCGTATGAATTACCGTAATTACCAGCCGTAATTATACGAAATTTACGTCTCTACATACATCAACATTATACTGAGGACGTTTAAAAACACCTCATTTTGCTATTGTGTTAATATATCTGAAGTTTGGATTTTCATAAGTGTGTGTAACGATTACTCTGCAATTTTAATTCCATTCTGCAATTTCTTTCTTATTCTGTTTCCCAGACTTGGTCCTACAAAAATAATGTTTGAATATTTTTCAGATCGTTATTTTCGTAACGCACATCATTTAAAAGTGACCTAATATAAATGATATTGATTTTTGATATATGTCACGTTTAATACCTTCAATTGCAATTGTAAAAAAATGCTGCAAACATTTTTTTTTTAGAAATAACTTCAATTAGAATTTTTTTCTAGTTGTTAAACACGTATATTTGTATCCATAGTCGAATCTGAGAGAGAAAGGGTAGATGGATACAGGAATTTCGAGAAACTCAGGACAGAAAGTATGACTGTATAGCTTGAGCTCAGAATTTTAATTATCGAAATGGATGATATTCACTATATCTAAAAAAAATGAAACCTTCGTGATTAAAATTCAAATCTTATTTCAGGGCAAAAAATAATTTGAACTTATATAATTCTAACCAGATAAATCGTAAACAGAATCGTGATGTTGTTTTAGTACCTAAGAGTTACCTTTACCGTTAATTCCAAGCTCTATTCATCGGGCAAAGGTAAGAAACCTTCGAACTGTATCGACCTCTCAAGGTTAGCAGCCCTTCGATCCATTCTATCAGAGCCCTTTCGGGCATAATATTCTCACGTGACAGACAAAGGAACATAATGTGACATAATATGCGTACAGTCGATCGATTTTCATTCTGCATTATGAAAATGCATATGAACGAAGCATCTGACTCTTTCTTCTTCCCTCGGCCGTCTATTTTTTCAATCGCTATTTCTCCCTCGCGCGTTTTGCTGCGAGATTTAGTAGATTACACAGACACACGTGCATGTGAAGGTATACCACCAACACTCTCGCAAGCGGATAACTCCACCGTGAAATCAGTTACGAAATCACGGGTTCCCATTGGAGAGGGCCCACCTTACGGGACCGTTCATTAATTTGTAACGAAGCGGCGCCGCCTGTTATTATCCTACGGTTACGCGATCACGCGGGTACATACATATAAACATACACATTTACGCGGTTTCTTTTAAGATTTCGTTACGATTTCGAAATCAACCTGAAACTGCGAAAGAAACCATTATCCACGTTATAATTTCAGTTCGCATATCTCAATCTTAGTCAGTATGGTTTAAAAATGAAAAATGTCACTGTGTAATTAGAAAATGCCCAACAAGGACTTTTGTTTGACTCCTTAAATAAAGAGCATTGTAAAAAGTGCTCTGATATGATTTTATGTCTTTAATCACTTTTTTTTATATTCTGCAACTTTTAAAACTATATACTACCTCTATCCCATAATGATAGTAGCGGTTGATGTCCCGTTTGAATATTATCTTGCTATTATTATCATTATTATTATTATCATCATAATCATTATTATTATTATTATTATTACATGACAGAGGTAGTACAAATTTATATAGGTGCAATGTTCCTAAATTCTGTCGATTGTAAACAAAAATAATTAGTTTTACGCAGCAAACGTAAAATTTATTGCATAATCCCACCACGAAATTGAAATTCACTTCCATGGTGAAAATTGTCCACTTTATCTAAATCCATACCTAAACACATATCATGGAGGTATAAGTTAAAACGTATTTCTCCCTGTTATACCTACAAGTTACGTTCTGTTCTCTCTTATCCAGGTATCTATTTTTAGGCATCCACATTATATAAATATAATAACGACTACCTATTGAAATCGTCAACGTCCGTGCGTACATCGACTTTCCTCAGAGTTCAAATACTAAAGTACCTGCTCTGAACTAGGCACACAATCTACCTCTATTTTATGCAATGTTTACTATATTGTATCATCAATTCACTATAAAATTCGAAAAGTAGAAACAGTGGGTAAAATATCGGTCATGGATTTGTCAGAAGCTATTCCGCAGGTCTCCGAAAGTTGCAGATCCCATAAAGTTACTATTTACATGCGGTTACACGGTGCATTCATAGTAAATTGTAGTGGAAAAACTTGTTATATACGTTGCAGTTCAATTACTATGCATCTTATCACTTTTTCGCGGAATAAAGTTTTCTTCGTGCGATGAATGAGACCTTAACCTTTTAGGAGAACGCCACTATGGTGACGCGCCGTTCAGAAAGATGACATCCGCGAAAACCACTATAGTGGCGAGTCGTGCCTAAGAGGTTAATTAATTTTCGCCAAAGAAGCTTTCCAAAGTATTGAATGTTCATGAAACAAGAGCGCACTCTATATTCATACGGAGATATTAATCAAGAAGAATTATGGTAGTGACGAAAATGAACGTTCAATAGAAACTCCTATTGAACAGATAGCTATACCGCTTCCCATAAATTAACGGGCGTTAATCACCCTGGCTATGGCACTTTTCCAAACTACTTCACGGTGTTAAAGGTATACTCGACTTTCTACCACAGATACATAATTCATAGCTGGTATTATGCCAGCTAAAATCACAAGTATTTTCACGTTCCGTCGACGGATTTTTCACCGCATCACTGTGGCTATCTTCACTTCTATTCTGCTTCTCAAACGGCAATGATGGAACGCTCTTAAATCCTCGTTTCTCCACGGAACGCTCCGAGGCTATATGTCTTAAACTCTATTTCTTGTGACTATGTACAGCCGAAACCTTAGGTCTCAGTCAGAGTATGAAATGTTACCGGAGTGTAACGAAAACGAGGAAAATGTAATGTGAAACTCATTCTGCATTTATGTAATTGATTTCGAGGCATACAAAAAAAATATTGAAATTAACCCTTAGACAGCGACCGAAACGCGTGCTTAGGATTTTGCATCACGCCCCTGCGGAAATATGTAACAGCTGCAGGTATGACACAGACCTGCTATAGTATTATATTATTTCGAGCTTCTGGCAGGTACGGCCGTACCTGCGCGGACACTTTGTAATAAAGCTGACGATTCTAAAGGGTGAAGCGATAGGGTTGGGGTATACATACAAAGAAAGATCCAAATGTATAGAGAGAAAAAAGATAAAACAGGATGATGGAGGTCTTCTTCTTCTTCTTCTTCTTCTTCTTCTTCCTCTTCCTCCTCCTTTCCTTCATAGTCATCATATACTTGAGAAGGGTAGTATGGAGGGGTTGCAGAGACGGAAGAGGACCAGCCAGAGGGGGTTCGGATCAATCGATAGGGAAATATCGGCATAGGGGTGAGAGCTCGAGAAGACGACCAGCTTCGACGAGGGGGGTACGTGAATGCATAAGGGGTGGCATTAGTCGATCAGGAACGGCATGAAAAGGGTGGCACGGGGGTGCACACTCCTTTGTTCGCATACGCTGCTTCTTCTTCTTCTTCTTCTTCTCTCTCTTCTTCATTTCTAGACTTGTCTTTTCTTTTCAGATTTCAAGCTCTGCCTTTAGAATCGAAAGAAAACTGGAACGTCATTTGAATTACGTGTAACGCGAAAAAAATCATTTCATTTGTTTCGGAAGTATCGATATAGGGTAAATGCACCAATAGATGGACGGTTAAACAAACTCTCATGCTTTTTTATCAAAATAATATACTAAAATACAAATAAGTTATAATAAAATGAATTATATTAATGTAAAAATATGTAATTAACAAGAAAAAAATTACTAAAACTTTGTGAAACTTCGTAGTAATTAACAAAAAAGAAAAATTTATGAAAAAGACCAAAACCCCAGTAGATGGACAAAATCTCCAGTAGATGGGCAGTCAATACCAATAGATGGACGCTAAATTTTCTTATATTTTTGTAATTTTATTATTTTATTACGATATTTATAGCTTTTTTAGTGAAATACGAGCATAATAATGTATACGTACCTTATTTTTTTATTCATTTATAATAGTAATAAGAAACAACGTTTACCGGACATCTGTCGCATATTTAACAGTGGTGGCGCTCTTGAAGCAAAACTTCGTCATGTCAAATTTAAATATTTTTTTTTATCATTATTACAAATATAAAGATGAAAAAAATCACTTTTTGCAATCACGACTACATATAGCCATAAACAAAAATTATGACTGTACGATTTCGTTCTTAAAATTAATGTAATTACTTTTGGAAATAATATTTGTCCATCTATTGGAGGGTGTCCATCTATTGGTGTGTTTACCCTATTCCTCTCGTTCTTTATTAAAGAATTTTTGATCCGGGCGTTATTTCGTAAAATTTTAGTTATTTTTTAATTGTCAGTAACTCATCTTAATTATATGATTTAATACCAATATTTGTGTTGATATGGAAAACGAGATACAATCTCAAAAAAAATACACTGCGTTTTATTTTTACATATAGAGGAAATTTAATGATTTCGCTTGAAATTTTCCATTTTATGTATCACAAGGATTTATTTATAAGCCGACTTTGGTAATGACATTCTTTTGAATTCATGGATTGTTTAACCTAAGATCTCATAATTCCGTGCTTAATAAAAATTGGACCGTTACTACATTAATAAAACATCCAACGTTACAACGTTTTATAATTTATTATACAAATGAAACCGGGGAAGTAAAAAATATCACGAAACAGCGCGAATTATACTGAAGTATTAAGTATAAGTCAGTTCTAAAAAGGAACTAAAAGACATCGCGATGCTGAAACTCGCTGTGTTTCAGTATTGTCAGCAGTATGATAATTATTGCACAAATAGTATAATATTGTTTTTACGTTTTCTGTGCGGTACATCACAGCAGAACTTTACAATGTGTAATATAGCAGGAGGTGATACACGTAACGAAGATGGAGAAACGTTAAATAATTTTAATAAAGCAAATACAATTTTTTACATTTTTTATAATTAAAATGAACATCTGCTGAAGGACACATTGTGTCATACCAATTATTTAATCAATCGAAAACCTTCAGCGCGACCTGTATACGACTTGAAATGAATTATCACCCCCTCAAATGCGTTTGATACTTACATATAAAATTGTAACATTGTAAAATAGTCACATCTCTGGTGCCAATTTGTTTTGGTCAGTCTCAGTTTACACAAAAGCGAATTAAGTGTGCATCCTAATGATATAATTTGCGTGTAATAAAAAAATAAGTTATATAAAATTAACATTTACAAGTGCCAGGTGAATTTTGCATGAGAGGATGTAACATTTGAAATTTAACTTCTACGCATACTGGCATTTAGAGTAACTAAATTTGACAAAGTTGAAAATTATTATTTTTCATAAATGTGCAATCGATACTAGCTTTTTTTTACATTGTAGCTGTACTTCCAACTTTACAGCATTCATCGCATACTCTGATGATTTAATTTTTCGTTAATTTTATTTCTTCCCGAAACATTTTTAATTTTTGCTAATAATCTTACATATTAAGCACGCATTTATAGATATACTGTCCATTTGTCCATTAAACTTTTTACGTCTTTCTTATGTATACTAAGTTTTCATTTGTACTTTTATTAAATCAATATGTCAGACTGTGAGGTAAATGACCCTATAAATAAAAGAGGCGTAAAGGAAACTTTTTTCTTGCATCGATGGCTTATGTAGGAAACTCTTAGAAATTCTGAGGAGTTGAAGAACAAATGAACTGCCCGAAAGCCAACGCGTGATTCACAGTGACATGGTCACCATGGTTTTACTAACGTAATTTCAATTTCCGACAATTAACTTTTCGTTTGCTACCGTTAACTGCGATATTATTTCTGCTAAATCATGTAACGCAAAACTTTGTACTTCCACAAAAATACTATACACTCACAATTTACATATTGATAAACTTATAGCCATTGCACGAAATAGGTATCTATTACTTTATATTTCCGAGCAAAAAATTTGTCTTACTATAGATATATATATTATATATTCTATTCATAGAGCGACTGACAAAAATTTGTATGCAGATATTCAATATAAAAATTAATTGATCCCATTTCTCAAAGAGTATAATGAAAAATACTGAATAATTTACCTAATACAATTTTTCAATGGACTTATATGAAATTAAATGCTTGACTTATTTTCAGAAGGAAAAATTATTAAAAAAAATCAGTGCCCAGTTATGAATCCATACAAATGTTTACCTATAATTACTCCAAATATTTTAACATACATACGCGCATTAAATGAGTACAGTGAAGGTAATATCTCACTTAAAAGCGGGGCTTATGACAAAAAGATATAGTTGGGGCTCGGGTATAATAAAATGATTACCCTTGTGCATGCAGGTCAAGGAATCCTAATTACACCTTATAGCGTTGGCAACAATATGCGTATTGCGATAATGAACTATATGCAGCGTGTTGGCTGTATACATGATTGCAATATTTAGCAACTTTATTAAACATTTCTGCAAGCACAAATATTTCAGGGAAATTCTATTTATGTATAATCCGAATAGTGGACGTTTGCTTTGGCCTCGATTCAGATTGTCGAAGTAAACTTCGCAAATTGAAACACGAAGCATCAAAAATCGAATTGAATCGATTCGATCAGTTTCATCGAATACATAAAGTTTTGTAAAACAGACTGCCCTAAAGCATATTTGAAAAATGCTTCTAATTTTAATTTGTTAAGCACCTCTAATAATACTTCTTTCCTTATGTTTTTTTGTTTTTAGTGTTCTTTTTGCCCTTCCTAAACACAAAAAGTATAATTGCGATATTTTACAAAAGTTACGTGAAGATATTGGTTTTCTCGCGGAGGAGAAAATGGGTGCCACGTATCAAATGGTCTTCAATATTTCAAACTATTTGTGTGTATAACTTGATATTTGAATACAAAATTGCTATTTATCTGAAAGAAGGATTTACGATAGAAGATCTTGTATAGTTTCTCTTTCATGAAAAATTATACAAGTGCCGAAAATTGATTATAAAAAATGTTGATAATTTTTTTTAAAATGTTATATATTAGGTTGGGGAAAAAGTAATTTCGGCTTTGCTCATGTTTTTTAATGGGATAAACCGAAATTACTTTTTCCCCAACCTAATATATATTTATTCATGATTTTATCAACACTTGAACATGATTAATATGACGAACCGAACGTTACTTTGCAACAATCACTAATTTTATTCCTAAATGAGACATTCCTGAAAGTTGTAATAAGATTATTCAAATAATATCTCCATGGAACATATTTTCAAAATTTATCTATTGTTCAGAAAACACGTGGTTATTGCGCACACAATATATTCGTGTACTAATGGAACAAGAATAGTTTTCTACTATTGCAAAATAATAGCTTTCCACGTTCTAAGATATGAAGACTTTATCGTGTGATAAAGTGCAATAAAATGGAAGTTGTTTCGACCCGAGATATGAAAAGATTATTATAAACAAAATTCAACGTCTCAACTCGCGTCATTTATTGAACCACAATATTTATTGAAATCGTTGGCGAAGTCGCTGCATTGGATGATCGGTAAGCACGTACATTGAGTACGGAGTTTTGATTTAAATTGCAAATCGATTTCGCTTCTTTGTAGTCACCCACCTAGGTGCGTACCTATCGTATACGATACGTGACGACGCGGCGAGCGCAAGATCAGATTCACTTTATAACAAAAAATGAGAAGGCAATACCAAACTCATCCTTTCTCTTAAATTAAAGGAATTCACTCGACTCTATTGAACTTTTACCTAGAGAGCGATGGGTACCTCGGCTCCTTTCACTCTCTTCATTTTCTGTTTTATATATAAAATACAAACTGTTTATCACGCTAACAAAAAAATCCACTCCAACGAGAGGCGATATCGATACAATAATTGATCCGACTGAACAAACTTGTCCCTGCGATTTAACTCAATCACACGAATATAGGCTTGATAAAAAAAAAATTAAAACTCGAATTGCATCGAGCACAAATTTATTCACGTAAAGCAACGTCTTTTATCTTTATACTATGATTGTCAAATAAAGTTTCCACTCCAGTAGTATTTGTCCGAATTTTTACAGTCAGTTATTATCGCAAATCAAACAAACGTAAACATGGATCGTTACTGTAATGACTGAAAATTTCAAGGAAAGTTTAGCATATTCGAGGAATTTTTAATTTTACTTATATCATGTGTAGGTTTTACATAAAGTACTTTTGCATTTTACTTCGAATCTTTCCTAACATGGCACCAGCAACGAAGTATCGAGAAAAATGATGTTTTGTGACGTGGACGTAGTTGAATGCATTTCTTTCGCGGGCGTTTAACGACGATTCCAATCGTTTACGACTTTAATAATTTAGGCAGAGTTAAGATCCGCGACGGTCGACACGTTTTGCATCGTAAAACGTGCGACTAAATCCGTATTTATGGTGAAGAAGGGGCACGATCTTCCCTCTTTGTCTATTTGCCTGTCTGTTTCCAGTCTTTCACTCCCCTCACCCTTAACGTATCGCGATTTGATCATCAATGAAGCCTGAGGCTGCAACGCATCCTGCTTTGCGGAATAGCCAGATTTAATTGGTGAATTGACTTCCTTTTGCGTTGGCCATCGTACGTTTCAAATTTGACATCAATCCTGACTATCCTTTTTCTTATGTTGAGCATTTTAACTTTCAGATGATTATCAATCAAATTTATATTTAACAGTACGTGAGATTTATTTGCATACGCTTTGTTTGAATTAAGGCTTACCGAGAACGAAGACAGCAGAACTCATCTACACTCCCTCGACTGTCTTATGTTCTGAAACAGAAAGTTATGGACCGTGTCAGTTACGTCAATGAAAGTTTCCACGGTGGACTACATTGCTTAAAAAGTTTTACAATCAAATTCTTATCTTCTGAAATCACATTTATTAACAAGTTTAAGATGATTTTTAAAACGTCCAATAAAATAAATGTTGTCCCCAAAGTTTAAAAAGGTTATCCTGGCTTCGGGTGTACAAGTATTAGCGATTAAGAGAGCATCGTACAATATGTGGAACCGTGATTACATCTGAATATCCTACTTTCCATTTTGGTTGCAACTTCTTTTTTTTTCAACGCTTGCGTAGTCTAATGGGGTCTAAATCGCTCGAGCATAGTTCAATTCCAATTTAAGTAATAAAAAAATTGTACAATTTTTCTAAATTGTAAAATTTAAAAAAATAGTTCTATTATTAAGTTCTGACTATACTTTTACGTGAGTGAGAATACAAATACTACAAAATATTGTTCCTTCCTTGACGTTAGTACCAGATGGAATATATTATCTTTCATGATTAATTATTTAAAATGTATAAATCTTAATTACTTTTATTTACAATCATTTTGAATAAGAATATCTCGAAAGCAAGAAACATTAATGGTATCTGAAAATGATCACTGTGAAGGACAATTAAATGGCATTAATTAATTGTTAGCATAACAATACGCTACGTGCTGGGACGTCGAGTAGACGGATGGACCTACAGGGGCCTGGGACCTTCATAAATTTACATATCTTAGCTCGCGAGAATCATTTTTTATACCCGTTAAGAGCGCTCAAGATGTGTGCGTGCGTAAAAGCTGTGGACCTACAGCACAGCGCAACTATATTACGAGTCCCCATGGTGTTGCTCATAATATGTCTCAATGTCTGTTTCCTTACGATTGAAGAATTTCTACATCATTTCTTCTACGCATAACGATGTTTCCATTTCTGAATTATTTTAATTGTATATGAAGTGACATTTATTATGATTATTATTAAGTCCCAAAGGTAATGTTCACCAAATGGCATTAACTCATTTAATGGTATTTTCCAACTCGTAAATTAATCAAAGACACAACTTTGTTTTAGAATTTGTTGAAAATTGCTATATATTCAAGGACATTGCAAAATTTTTCTTCATTTTAGAATCGAAATAAACCAGGTTTATTTTTTCGTCGAAAGATCTCTAAAAGTTAGACTGTCACCTTGATGGATCATCCTTTTATTCGCAGCACTCAAACATTCTTACGAGTAACTCAATAACATCAGCTTAAGATATTTATACTTAACTACTTACAATGCCTGAATTGTATTCTTGTTATAAATATAATTATCTCTTTTTCCATCGTTTTATTGATTCATCGCTAATTCTGAGAGTTTCAATAAGCCACTACCGAAGCATTCTATACTGTTTCTTAAAATAAAGTATCCGTTAATTCAGCAACAGAATGATATTTACCTCGAAGAAGTTTACTGGTGAAATATTTTTAGAACAACTATTCGATGCAAAAAAGTTATATAAATTACCACATGCACGAATATATGCGTGTATTATGTGGCGTTTGCCCGGATAATATTTATTTGATATTAGAAAATCTATTTTTCCGCCGGCTTAAAATAAAAATGGTTAATGGGTGCACAATACGAATGACTTACGTGATACTCATGAGCCTCTGGTAGCATTTCAAAACATTTTTGAAACATTTTTATTTTCTTGCAGCGAATAACATTGTGAAAAATGTCACTTCGAGAAAATTAAGGATAACGAAAAATAGTCTACAAAGTGAAAATAAAATAATAATTCGAATTCTAACACGGAATCCGAATGATTCCGTAACAGAATTTTCATAATTATTTTCCTCAATGGAGAATATCGAAAGATTAAAAAAAATTCCTGTTTGATAAGTATTAATTGTAATCTAAGGAAAATTACCGCGAATTCAACGTGTGTGGAAATAAATTATTTTCATTGGGTACACATTTTGATGATTATTACACCACTACTAGACAATAAGTAGAGTGTTTATACATTAATCTTTTACAGATGGGATGACGAAAGCTCTTGCCATGGATTTTTAACAGAATTGACATTTAAAATAATTAAACATATTTTTATACAAACTTGTAACACAGTTTATAAAGATTTATGAGGCCATTGATTAAAAATGAATTGGTCATTACTGAAAAAAAATATAAAACACATTTCCCATAATTGATTCTGTTGCAATTTAACCAGTTTGGCATTCGGTATACTATGCGATTTGAATGACTTTTACGAATTCACTTTAAGATGAATCGGAAATATTTTTGACTTTTGATATATTGAATCAGTAATTTAAAATCATATAATTTCAACTTGAAATTTGCATCCCAATTTTCACGAAGATCGCATACAATGAAACTCTCACCATCCTCAAAGGGTAAAATACTAGAATTATAATTTACAAGTGAAGCAGACCGTGTAAGATTGCGAAACGCGAACAAGAAATATAGCTAGTAGGGAGAAACTCAAGACATTTGAATTATAGTGTTACGGAAGAATGTCAAATATAAAATAGATGGGGTAATAAATGAAGAGATTAAGCGAATAATTAATGAGAAAGAAACCTATTAAGGGATACAGTGAGATAAAGGTGAATCAAGTAGAAACACATACATTAATACTTGAACTTCTGCTGAAAGACGCTTTGTATTGGTACTCTGATAGATATATTTTAGCAGTAATAATTTTGTCATCGTAATTCATCAATTTCCCGACAGTTTCATCAACGATTCTGAAATTGCTCTGCTGAATGTGAAAACATCAGATTACAAATGATGTTAATCGAGGTACTTCGAAAGCCCCAACTATTGCTTTCGAAAGTCCCTAAAATTGTTTCCAAAAAGTTAAATTTTTCGGGCACACTTAGCCTCCCCTCAAAAATAGGGAAAAAATTAAAGTTTCCAAAATAGGGTTGGACAAGTCATTTCTAGGGGTAATTTGACGCGCAGAATCGATTCCAAAAGTCTGTTTTGACGAAATCCCAGCGGAAGATGATAAAAAGTAAGATTTTGCGGAAAAATCGTATTTTTGATGAAATATCGGGAATTTTCAAAATTCAAAGAACCTATTTTAAACACGCTTGAATACTTTACGATGCAGTACACTTAAAATAGGTTTCTCAATGTTTGGCTAATTATTTAATTTTCCCATGTACGGGATCAAGTATTGGAATTCGAAGCAGCATGACTCCTCAAAATTAAGTATCTTGGATCCTAATCGAGACTAACCCTTTCTTTCCCTAAGATCTCTTACTGCGTATCTTTCCCCAATACATATTCGGGATCTAAAATTATCGATGGGGTCGCCGCTAGCCTAAATAATTAAGGAAACTGCGTTTTTAATGCAGCCCACGTTTTTGGTAATAGAACATTACAAATTTTAATCCATTAAACGTATTATATCGTTACGTATTATATTTGAATATGAGAAAATGGGAGCGGCGATTACAATATTATTAAGCATCTATTATATGGATCATATGAGAGCTATAATGAACTTCATATTATCCTACACGAGAATTGCGTAACGTTATTTTCTGCACATCAGATATGGATGTTAATTTTACTGGGATGTATATGCTCGCGGTAACGTCATATACCAAATAAAAATCAGAAGAGTAGAGCTACACGCTGAATTAACGATTAGAAAAGATTTAATTGCCTCTTGTACAAAAGTAGTTCCTTAGGCTGTAAAAATTGTGTATGCAAATCTCGCCAAACTGCTCCTCGAAAATTCAATGCACACCATTTCGTGCGAAAATTATGTATCATACCGTGAACATGAAAATGTATAATCTGTTTATCTGCCATTTTACATTAAATTGCGCTAGTTTACGAACTTTAACGGCAGAACCTTCATTTGGAAAATAGGTAGATTGCATTATATAAAGTTTATTGCAAGTAATAAGTTGCCCGACTCGCACTTGTGAGGTATCACTTTCCAAAAAGTGCCCAAAAACTCCATTTTTGGACCAATTGGTATAACACAGTCATTTCTCGAAAAAGTGTTTAAATTAACACGAAATTTTTTGCAGTATAATCGTTGTAGCTGATTGATGACAATGGTTCTCTTGATACTGCCCCTTTATACTTTAACCTTACTCTCTCGATACAATTGCAACCAATTTCGCTACGAATCATCTTTATCGCTCGAAGTTCGCCTCTAGCGAAAGGATGCCATGGACACACTCGAAGTTTCGAATGTTTACTGTGGATCCCATTAGCACATTTTTCCGAAATGCAAAGCTTTATTTACCTTTCGTTAGACAATTAGATTGTTTACAGCTGTTCAGTGTTTCACTCCCAGCGAAATCCATTGAAATAATAGCTCGAATAGTTTTCACAGGTGTGGTCTACAGTTAAAAACGTGTTTGACTTTGGACCATGCTAGACACGATGACTAATCGCGCAGTTATGATTGCCCGTTCTCTTTTGACTGATACAAGATCCGTATTTTTGATTCAATAATTGAATTAAGGTTCATTTTTAAATTTTAATATGCATGACACCGTGTTATAATAATGGTGCCGATTATGGCAGTCATTATGAGACGTCGTATCGTCACATAAATCTTTCTAAACATTCATGGAGTTGATAAAACTGACGAGCTACCCACAACTTCCCAATTCGATATTTAATGGTTACCAACAACCTTATTCAATCTTCCAATGAGTCAAAGAATAACGATTCAGCATAGTAGTGCAATAGAAGACGATTCACCAACAAATTAAATATTGCTGAGTCAATACTCTAGGCAAATACAGCTAGATTTCCTATAATTTATTGATCGCTTCTAAGCTTAAGGTTTCCAAACGAAAGTTCACTTTAATAAAATTGCTTGAGGTGATTAATACCGAGTTATTATTATTTGAATGTTTGTCATCCAAATTTGTACTATTTCCTGATTGCAAGTGGCTTTTTATTTAGCGTAAAAATACGACAAAGTAATTTGAAAATCTATAAGTAAAATGAAATACTTCAAACAACCAGGACCTACGTTTACAAATCGTTTCGCAATATTTTCTAAATATTTGAGCCACTTGAAATTTTTAGAATTTTTAGAAAACTGTTTCACTGCTATTTGTAATGGATTGTGTACCGCAGAGTAGATTAAAAAAAATTCGACCTATGTATCGATGTATAGACACCCATATAAGATAGTCATAACTATTTATTATCTTGCCAACAATCCTTTCTCTTATGACCGCACTCGTTATCGATTTCAAACTTGTCCAGCAAACCATAATGCGATCTAAACATATTTTTGGAGCGATATTGCTAAAAATATCATTCATAAAGGTATTCCGCTATTATATTGAACTATTCATAGCCAATGAATTCGGTAAACCTTAATTACATTCATGTTCCTTTCTATTGCACACACTGCAGGACACAAAAAAACAGTGTTAATTTGAGGCCGTGGCATTTGGTGCGACTTTCACATTAGAAAATACACCGCTAAGAGGATAATGCTCGATGATCAATGAAAATGCGAATTAGGAAAAAAATTATGTCTAATGAATGCTGGAATAACATTGAATGGTATGGTATCAAATCCACAGTAAGCTTCGCGTAGAACGTACTTGGACAAACCTGCTTAGTTCCAAATTCAAATTTTGACCAATCAGTCATTTTTAGTAAAATTATATTCTATAGGACCGAGTTACTATTTTCAAAATGATCTCAAGATTTAAGTGTGACAGGTACGAATAAATTCAACTATTGAAAATGATTTATTATTATCAATGCAGTCACTTTCAATACGTTGAACTTTTGCATTCCTGAGTGACGCGATTATACAATCTTGATTTTTACAGGTAACATCTTTTTAGCGTGCATAATTTACGTATAAAAAGGATGGGTTTATATACAAAAAAGAACGCAGATAAATTCTGTGCTTTGGCTTCTACTTAATCGCGCTACTTCGTCGGAATTTGAATAATCATAATTGAATTTTCTTTCAAACGTTTTCATCAACGTTTGCAATTGTATTGTCGACGCTTAGATGTGTAGCAAATGTATTTTATTAATAACTTTGAAAATCCATACATACGAGTTTTTGAATGTGTTAATACAGATTTTCAAAGTCAATATGCATCGGAGTGGTGTGTTGCGTAAATTTGATTTCGAAGAATTAGAGAATTCTTCGAAGATTCTAAAAGAGTCACACATATATTCTGAATTAAATTTACGGTAGAAATTTCAGGTTCGATCGAAGTACCTATCAGTTGAAAAATGTGGCCAAGAAATTCTTAAGATTAACTTTTTTTAACAGTGCTGTCTCTAAGTTAAAAATGAGATGGACATTTATTTTTGTCACGATACCCTGTATTATTACCGGATCAGAATGTGTTAGTGCGTTTTAATGCGCTATCTTTCCAATATGTACATTCGTGTGCGTGAATGCGTGGGTGAAGACGAAACGAGCAACCGAACAGCTCAAAGTGGATGTCTCTCGTCTCGCCTCGCCTCGCCACGAATTAATAAACAGCAACAAATGACAACCCACGTTCCTTCCATCCTCGTTCACCATCCCCTTCGGTGCATAATCTTTCAACAATGATTTTATTACTACATTTTCCTCCTTTTTTTATAGTTGTAACGAAAATTATGAGCTATGAAGACCTTTTGAAATTCTTCGATGCAAAAATAAAAGATAATAATTGTATGAAATACGTCGAAAAGTAATCCTATAAATATCAATTAAAAATAAAAGAATGTATGAATTTGTAGTGCATTTTATTATTTTACTAAATTTTCATATTGTTAAAATCATGAAAATGAAATGTGAAATAACTCAAAAGTTTTATTACTTTAAAGATTTCTCTCTTATTTAAACATTTTATTTCAGTGTCTTTCAAGTTATTATAATAAAAAAAAAGTTTCAAAAAGAAGAATAATAAAAATAATTTAGAAATGAAAATTCTTTAATATTCAGAATTGATTTTGTTGTGGGTGCACTTTATAGTTTAGGCCTGTCTGTACTCGTAAATTTCGGCGTATTTATATCGTAGAAAGCTAAAGAGATTATTTTTACAAAAATCAGTACGTGCAGTAGTGGGTAATATATCTGTTTTTTGTCAACAGCAGATCGAAATTATTCAAGCCTTTCCTTCGAGTTTTATTTACGAGGGTTAAGTCACTTGTTTTTTTAAATTCGAATTTTTTTCAATACATACAAATATAATTTGGCAAGTAACGTATTTGGGGAAAAAAAATTTTCCAATCTTACTGAAATGGCGGAGCTATAGCCTACGAACAATGTAAAAGCGCGGGTGATCTGCTGTTTATACATGCCAAAAAAAAGTTTAATGTTCTAAATTTGTTTAGTACAATTTTTTATCAATTTTACATTTTTAGGAACAATCGCGGTAAGATTGATAACATATAATTGTTTCAGAAAAAGGTATTTTTATTGAAATTTGGATATTTCCTTTTATTTATGAAAACTTGCTAATAGATATTCAAGATTGTAAAAATATTCAATGTACAAGAAACAAATTCTCTTTTTATTAATATTCTTTTTATTTTTATAGATAACTTAACCCTCTTGACATTTTCTAAAATATATCTATAATTAAATGAAAGCGTCTCTATGTTTGCCCAATAATTATCGTTTAATGTTACTGGAAATCTACATTACACTTATTGTTAGCTACTTGTAGGTTAATCGCATTATTGGAAACATACCGAATTCGCTATAAATGGATCAAGGGCTCCAGCTTTTACCTTTACGTAATTAAGTTTATAAATAACATCCGGCAGGAGCAAATAATGATTCCCAAACTGCTCGGCGTATCTTCAAGTCTAGTGAAATTTTAAATATACGCGTCATTTTGCAAACAGTTGCGCTTTAGTCATCATCCAACTTTTAAACAGTATCGTCAAGATGATCTGAATGTCTCTTTGTAATTAATAAAGAATCTTTTACATCCACGTACAGCTCCAAATGGTCGTGTAGCTGATCCACGCATAACTGGACAGACTAGACCCCCCACTGACATCCCTCGTATCCTAGGAGATTTTTTAGATAATCCAATACCCGAACTAGAAATATCAGGATATACATTACCATAAGCGATTAGTAAGAAACTGAATAATTATTGACTGAACGAGTGGCGCCAGTGTTATCGCAATTATATCGCACAGCTCACATATTCCATTCCGAGATTGTCCTTTTTATCTCACTAATACTACAAGGTACATGCTATAGATTGGAAACCACTGCAAATTAAAGGATAACAAAATTCCGAAAAATATTCAAGAATAAATCTATCACAAATTTTCTTCTGTTTTTCAAGATGCAATCGTCATGTTTTTTTTAGAAATAATTTTCTGCATCAAATTAGAATATTCGATGATTCTTCGTCAACTCTCGCTAATGAAAAAAGGTGTTATTTGAAACCAGTAACTGTCGGAAGCCAGCATCTAATGCACATGACCTTTCGGTGCTCGCCATCTTTTCGATTCCCGTTTTTTTTTTACGTTCACGTGCAGATGCTGGAGTTGAAGTTTACGCGGAGGTGGAATTGTGAAATAATGACGGTATAGAATTACTCGTGAGGCAATTTGCATTTGTAATTACGGCCATGCCGTTAATAACTAATTAATGAGAGAGGTCCGGCTTCGAACGTACTTCGAGTTTGCCACATGATGTAACCACGGCTTGTTCCCGACTAGTGTTAATTGATCATCCATTAATCAAAGACTTTCCTACTTTTTTTTATCAGAACCTCTTCCTCAGTTTCGCTTTGTTGTGTAGGAACATTATAGTTACAACCAGACGAGGATCGTATTCTTTAATTGCTCCATCGATCAGCATATAGTTTTAAAAGTTCTGAAAATAAATTTTCTGAGATCGTGGAATGCGTAACCCACTTCTATCAATGTTCCGGACGTACGTAAAGGACATTCAGCTTGCACGAATGGCTCATGAGAATTTCCAAAATTGGCGATAATGGAGCAAATTCTTCATTCCAATGAACAATGATAAAACTACGAAGGAAAAAAAAATGTATACCTATCTGGGCGCCTATCGCTATACATGAAGTCAGAGAATATTGGTCCATTAAAATGTAAACACACAGAAAAGATCTTGATCGATAAAGATGGGTCAGTAGCAGCAGCAGCAGCACATATCCGCGAATCGCGATCACAAAAGATACACGTCAGGTGGGCAATCGTGGTGGATTCGACGTGTAGGCCCTGGGGGAGGGGGATTTGGACGTTATCGTCGACGAAGACGGCAACGACCACGACTACGACGGCGACGAAGGTAACGACGAAAGACGTCGCGACGTGGTGGGGGCATCTACGGCCGCTACGGCAGGACTAAGGGTTGTTTGCCTCGCCGTACTGCTCTAGGTCTTCGGCCACTCTTCTCCTCGCTCTTCGAACCCCCTTATCACCCCCGCTTTCTATAGCTGTTTTGCATAGGGCTTGCGCCGTCGAAGGCGGCACACAACCACCTCGGCGTCTTCTTCGATTTGTCGAATTCTCCTTTTCTCCCGAGGAGAAAAAACTTCGGTATGACTGAAGATTAATATAACTTTTAAGTTTGCCCCACCTTGCGCATTCATTGACTTCTGAATAACAGATGCCCCATGCATTATTTAGAAGCGATCGTCCGTGCGGGAAGTTGTCGTGGAAGAAATTAATTGTATCGGATTCCTATGGCTCTGGTTTTGGTTTACCGCTACTGGTAACTTCAAGGATTGGGAGGGTCTCAGGTATTGTTTGCAGGATGTGACCAAATGATGAAAGCTGCCTGGATCTTGACGACAGGAAACGAGCCAATCAGTATCTCTGACGCTGCTTTGCATCAAAAGGGTTGATTGAGCGTCGGGTTCTCAGGGTTAGTTAACGCCTCCGTGTAATTATGTAAAGCTAGGTGAATGAGAATATAGAGAGGGCCCGTGCTCCTCCCAGCATCCAGCGCTAGCTGAACATTGATGCAACCCTCTCTCTGCGAGAGGACCGAGCATCGACAAAGAGGGGTTTGGTTAGCGCATGTATAATTAGCGCGAGTAGTAGTGAATGTTTAGATTGCCAAGAGGCAGGGTGGAGTCACTTGTTCGGCGCATGTGCCAGCATCCCTTGCTATACCGGAGATATAATATATTCATAACGTAGCCAACCCAATCATCCCATTTGCCACTCCTGTTTGAAAACCCATTTTTGATTCAGTACCGATCCGTTTCCTAGCTGACCGTAAAGTAATTGGCCAGTATGGCGGACTATCGGGTACTACTGGGATGAAATATTACTTAGCTTCGATACTTAATCCGTAATCTAGCAGCCGCGCAGATTCATTTCATACTCGATACTTTAAGACGACGATCTATTACTGCAAAAAGTCTGCTTCCCTTGTGAAAATTAATGGATTATTCAATATGGCAGTTTTAAATTCAGTCTTTGCGCTGCACGTATTGCTTTGATTGTAGAGGCAAGGGAAATAGAACGACTCAAAAGAAATTGATAATCTTTTATATGACCGTTGCAAGGAGCGGGTTTGAGAACAAATTTGAATTCCCTATATTACGTTTGCTTTCATTAACAGTAATTAACATGTCCATGGCGAGGGAAAAATTAAACAAGGGCTTTTATCAGGTGGAATTTGCTCTAGATCCATGACTCTGAAGTACAGAATAGGCGGTATGGCTACTTTCGCAAAGGTGGTAGACGATGGGCTCTTTTTCAAATGCTCGAGCACGACACACGCCTCGAGCCTGTCAGTTGGTTCCGGCAGGACTTGATGATTCGTTGTACTAGGGGCGAAGTTACATACAGAATTGTTTATACAAGAGTGTATTAACCTGCAAACCACCCGGAGGTTACAATGTCATCATTTGCAATCAGGAGTGCATTCTTGGTCGTGCACTTCGAGTAGGCGTATTGTATGATCACAACTTGTATATTTTCCACCAATTATGTATCCCCTTTATTTGTCTCCAGTATCGCTCTCAACATGCTTCCATATCTTGTTTCCTATATTTCTCGCCATTCTGTTTGCCTCTGCCTTAATTCAAAAACTAAGCTAGCCTTGTATGATTATTGTACATTTTTGTGCCTTTGCCTTAACTTACAATCTAAGTTGGTCTTGTACGATCACACAAGTTTATCTTTGCAACAATTTCAACAGAACAATGACAATTCCTAAGGTTTCCCGTTGCCATCTTGAAAAACATACACACACATAGAAATATATATGTATAAAAGCGGCTTTAAAAATTAATTTCATTTTTATCTACAATACGCTTGAAATAAATTTCTGTAGTTAATGTTACCCACTGCTACCAGTTACGTTTGTAGACCTGTTTCAGATATTTGTAAGTCAGCTTTCATGAAACGTGCGCCTTGTACGTGAGGAAAAAGGATCACATAAATTGCTGTTTTTAGGCACACACGCTGTATGAATATAATAGAGTGCTTACTGAAATCGCCAGAGTATACCCGTGCGCCAACCTCCTTCAAAGTTGACTTACTAGAAAAATTTCCGGCAGAGGGAATACTTCTCTGTTACTTTATGCAATAATTCATATCTTATGCTAATTAAAAATGATGATAAAAACAAGAATTATAGTAAAAAATATCCGTCATGTAACCAATGGATAGCAACTAAATTGAAAAAGCATATTCAAGCCCTTGTCTGTCGAAATTTTGTCAAATTCCTACTTTTTAATCATAACACCGAAACTTGAAAAAAGAAAAAAATAAGGAAGCCTTTCTTTTTAAATCGGAGGGAAATAAAATCCAAGCGGAGTGTTCTAGTTCTTACCAAGTAATATCTTATCCAAAAGCGGCACTTTTTGACATTACGTAACTGTAACTTAATTTTTTCTTGCCAGTACAATTACTCGTATACAAGTTCACCATGCACAGAATTTATATCAGAAGCACATACAAGGAAAAACAATTTGCTTGAAGTGACGTCAGAACGAAGTTTAGATAGGAAACTGATGAAAACTGGAAAATGTAGTAAACAAAGCAAGGATGTGTCTATGGGCCAAAAATAGGATCTTCGGGTTAGGAAGTTATTGTTCCATTATACTCAAACTTATGAGAATAGTGCATTTGAAATGAAGCATTGTGTGTACAAGTACAAATCAGATATTTTTTGTACTTCTTCGGCAGTTGAAAAACTTGTATTAACATTCCATTCACCAAATTTTTCTAATAAATAATTGCAAGGAAACATGAATATAAATAAGAAATTTAAGGTTAAACAGCTGCAAATGAGATCCCCTTTAGAGTCTGCACAACATACGTGCATACGGAGAGTAAATAAGATGGAAAAACAAGTTTTTATTTTTGAAAATGATACAGCAAAAAAGTCATAACACTTCACTCAAAGTTGAGAAACGTGCAATTTACATTCACCTCTTAACGGCTGTATTTAGATATAAATTGTTTGAAAAAAAGCAATTAGAAGGATAATTAGCTGGGTCGTAAAACATATGACGAATGGGAGAGTACCAAGCATAAATGTATACTTGAATACATGCATGTAATAAATTCTCATAGTTCCTAGATCTGGTTCTATACGTGAAAAGCGCAAGCACCATGCACGATTACAAGTGTAGATAGCATAATTACACCCGCAAGCGTGACACCGTTGAGCTGTGCAGTATTTTTCTCCCTCTGTATCTCTCCCTTTTTCATGCAAAACATATCAACGGGATCGCAAAATAAGTGCGATAAAAGTTGTCTGTGTGTTTCACAACCGCCTTGTATTCCCACATAACTGTTCCTATTATCAGATTCTCTTTTTTAGAACATCGAATTAAATACAGAACTGGGAAATAATTACTGTACAAATTATACTTATTATCTGTCGCATGCACATATTTTGTTATATTTACAAATAAGTCAAGCTTCATGTTGTATATTTAAATCTACATTTCTGTCAAACGCGATATTAACAGTTCCATGAAGCATAGTAACGTTAGTAGAACGTAACGTCATCATCAGTTGAAACATTTATTTTATGAAACTGGAATTGAAAATCAACTTCCGAAGTATAACAATTACAAAAGCTCTGGCAGGAACTTTCTGAAAATACGTGCAATACAGAATCGAAGGACAGTATATCCACGGAACCTAATATACGATTTTATAATGTATATTTACGAGACAAAAAATTGATAATGGTTCGAATGTCGTCTTTAAGTCGCACGTCCCGTTACTAATGACTTGAGTAATTCATAGGACGTTAAATAAAAAGAAGGTAAAAGAATTAATGTGAGTAAGGCAAGAAGGTTTTTAAAATGACTTGGTGTTAGAAAATAAAGAGAGACCGGAAATAATGTTCCATTGTTTCCACAAAAAGCGACAAAAAACGAGAGAAGAGGTGTTGTAAGAAACCTTAACTATAGGGATTTTTAGTAGTCTAAGATGTAATATATTTGACACTGTCAATATCAGCATAATATATTAAAAAATATTACTCTAATTGCGATGTATTAATCGGATCGTAAACAGATTCCAGATTCTTATAAAATTAAATTATGTGCCTTTTTCGATTTTTTTTTTTTCGAGCGTTGGTCTCAGCACAGGCTCGGAGTGAAAAAGATTTCTTTAACCAATTGTACTCGAGTTTTTGTTTAACGCAAATGCTATTCCACGTCCGAATTATTCAAAAGGCTTTTATCTTTAAAATACTAAATATATTGGTCATGACCTCGATTTTTGATTGTTTCGTTTTTGTCCAATTTAACGCCACTTTTATGTTAACGAATTTCAATGTGTTTTATTACTATAAAAAATGAGTTACCTTAGCCTTAAATCCCCGAATAATAAGTATACGAAAGAAAATGAAGCATTGGTTAAGATTAATTATTTGTAAATGAATCTTGCAACATTTTAAAGTCTAACCTCTCTTTGTCAGTATTACAAAGGCGTTTCTGAAATCGTTACAACTTTTGGTTATTGAATAATGTTTACCATGTAACTAACAGTCCAACAAAGCTGCTGTTAATCAAAATCTTCCTTCGCTAATTAACGATTTTTGCAATTACCTGAGTATGAAAGTTTATATACGTCCAATTACTACTTAAGGGGCGAATCCACATTAGGAGACCAAATATTATTCACTTATTTCATGAATCAATTGGGTTGTGATTACAAAAAGAAAGATGTCTGCACCTTATCATAAATTATAATAATTTTATCAAATTTTTACGTAATTTACACGACACTTTGCGCAACTATATTGCAAAGAACGTACCGCAAACTTTCTTGTAAAAATGTAGATGTGCAAATATCTATATGTAGGTAAACGAATAATATGTAGGAGCCATGTATATGTCCATATATTGCACGTACGTATATACGTACGTATGGTGGTGTGTGGCAAGAAGTATTAAGAAGAAAGGCAAGCCCCGAAGTTTTTAATAAGCAAGAGTCCTGTAACACGTACAGGATATTACCGCGACACTCGTGCAAAAGCAACCCCTTTCAGGATTTTTTCCCTCATTCGCGGGTATGAGAAGGATATAAAGGAATAGTCTCTAATTAACTCATACCCTTCTAAGTTGAGCAAGCTAGGTGCAGAAGGACCATCCCTGAGTTAAGATAAGGATAGATGACGTACACATACACAAAGCTTTAATGTGAGATCACACATGCTACAGATGAGAAGTAATAATCCGAGAAAATTTCATTATCTCCTGCTAATAATTCAACTGCGCCAACTTTATACACTTGCACAACTACTACCGGAATTACGTATAGGTATATACCCACATAGTACGAAGTCGACCTGATAGCTCGTCTTCGTTTTATTTCATGTTATGCGTAAATTTAACATTAACTTAAAGATCCTATGTAAGTATGAAGAAAAGAATATCCTCCTGATGAGCTAGAGTTTAATGTCTGCAAAAACGTTGGTAAATTAAATGCGACAAACGTAGTTTCAACCCGGAAGTTACTGAGAATGAAAAGTCTAAGTAATTTATCGAAATGGCTTTCTTATGCCACTTATCTACACATTTGCATCGCACTTCTTCTATTACTTCTTTAAATTCAGTATACGTATACGTGAATGTCTTCTCGTGAAAGAAAATTAATATGTGTCTCCATTGGATTAATGACTGTTTCGATGTTTCTTTAATCATTGAATATCGTATCAGTTTTCACAAAGTCGAGATTAAATACTACTGCTATTGTAGGACAGAGGAACATCAATATCAGCTCTTAAAAGTATCGTTAAAGGTTACAATCCCACAGAAAAAGTTGCTGATACCCCGTACATTTATTATCTTACTTACACATTACAAGGAACCTTATAAATTAGATCCTTTCGTCTTAATTGTACAATCTTCTTTCCACAACAAATACTCTTTTAAAAGTCACATTATTATAAGATATCGTCGCATACGGGCAACAAAGATGTGGCTTCGGTAATGAAAATAGTTGAACCCAATCCAACGGTTCGAAAAGCTTTGGAATGCAGCCAGTGACGTTAAAATCATATTTTTTGTTGTATTTGTAAGAAGATTTCATGAACGCTCTAAATATATTGTACGATCGTCTAATACGCGACTAATGCGACTAATGAAACACGAGGTACGAATAAAGGTGTATTTAATTCAAGTCTAATCTTGTGCAACCACCGACTCTTCGGAACACGAAGTTACAATAAAGCATTGTTCCAGCGCTAAACCCCCACCCCCTTTCACAAATCATGTGGATATGTAAACAAACGATGAATATCATATTCGTGAAACCGAAAGAACTGTAATATTAATGCAGTGAAATAATTTTGAAATCTCGTATACCCTACATGAACAGGAAGGAACTCAATATAAGCTTCAGTGCGCAGCTTTATGTTAAAAAAAGGATGGAACAATTAAAAAAGTAATTAAGCAGCTACACAGCAGCTATATAAAATTTGTTCTTGGTATTTTTTTTTACAGCTATTCTGGGACTTCCTCATTTCTTCATTCTCTGAGAGCATTGATCGTGGAACCATAAAGAGCTGAACGTGTCCCTGAACTTTAGTAGATTTCGTTGTCACAGAAAGTAGAAGGAAAAACCAATGCTTTTGTTCTAACGAATGAAATGGGTATATGATTTTGAATAAAAGTACTGGAAGGGTCAATAGAAGGAGTGAGAATAATTTGTATTTCTTTTTTGTATTATATCAATTGTACCAATTTTTCGTGTTTATTTATTACGTATTGAACTTTAAAACTATGATTGTTCATAATTTGTTTCGAAATCTGAAAAAATCCTAGTATATTCTATCTACTATCGAATTTTAAAAATATATTATTTTTGTAATAATGGCTTTAATCGTCACGTGTAGGAAAAACAATATATCAAATAAGTTAACTATACAAGTAGCTACTTTTTGCTCGTACAACATACATGGACACCAGATTTTACCGATAACTAATTATTGGTGTCATTTAAGATATACTATTATGGATGTTTGCACTAACAATTCTTGAATATTCCGACACAGTAAGGTAGTGGCAAAGGAAACTTTAAGATGGCTGAAAATCTGTAAATTAGAATAACGGTGCGCACGCGTTGTATGCGCACAATCTTTCAAACATTACCTGGATACATACCATCAATCTTTTCAACAGATATACTGTTTTTAAGAATATGTTAATTTACTTAAAAATCGCAATTACAAAAATAAATGTAGCAAATATCTCATGCTAACCCATTAACAATATTTATTGTTTTATAAATATTATACACTACCGGTCAAAAGTTTGGGTCCACTTACATGTTTCATTAAGATTGTGAAGTGAACCTAAACTTTTGACCGGTAGCGTATAAAAATGTAACCTTTATAGTTTATAGACGCTTTGTTGAATGGTATCACTGGAAAGTGGAGAAAAAAATTTTGTCCTTCCCTAAAATCAAGTTTTAGGGTAAAAAATGTCGAAAAAAGTAAAAAAATTGTTTAATTTAATTTTACGGCATCTTCTCGTTATACAACGTTTGAACTTCAAAAAATATGTGTTTCAGCATTTTCATTTTTTTACTGAAAGGCTTGGAACAAATCTTAATTTTCATTTAAACGAAACAGGAACCAATATATTTGAAACTAGTTGAAATAACAATTTACGTGCCTCGAATCACTACAAATATATGATTGTTGCCAAATCCAACTACAGTTATGGTAAGAATTGTTGTACTACTTTCGCTTTGAAAACACAACGCATATGGAGAATTCTACTTAAAATAGCACTTATTGCTTGTATGCAATTATTCTAACTTTTTGGTAATCATTTTTTATGTTCCGGTAATGGCACTCATGGTACTAATTTGGTTATACATGATTGGTCAAATGATTTCTACGTGTGGTAACAATGAATGGAACTTATACATGTGTTTATACCTTTTTTATAATGTAATTGCCTTTCTGTAAAGGTCAGAGAACCCCATAGTAAGAAGGTGGCTATTGCCAATTGTACCTCTATATGGAAGAACATACGTGCACCGATAATAATCATGATAATGATTATTACCTGATGATGACGATATTCTTTCCATTAGAACGTATTGATTTTAGACTTAATAAGGCTTTACGCAATATCGCAAAACTCAAATTTAAAGGAAAAAATTGCCATTGATCAACCCTTATTCATATTTTAATTGCTATTACTCTCGTCACGATGGAGGAAGGCACGATTCGCTTTGGACGGCCCTGAACTTTAATCGCGATTAGATCGCCGTAAATTGCAATGTGGTGCACGTCGGGCATATCCATTTGCAATGCCTGAACATTTCTATTGAATATTCTTTTCATGAATTACATACTACCGAGTTCTAGCACTCGCGATAACGCGTGACGAGAACGCCATATATAAATGCGTGCTAATCCGTGTACTCTAATCACGATCAGTTACCATCAAAAGGCCAAAGCACTCCGACATTTTTCGGTATAACTTCACTGAAAGCTGCATTGAGGAATTTTATATGTATAGAAAACCTTAGACGCTTTCATGAATATAAGAAAGATTAACGATGTTACTTACACTCAAGATGTGGGAAACTCGGTACAAAATTATGCAAGACAATTCGCTATCAGTCAGTGGGCGTTTATTAACCCTTTGGATGCCAGTGGGCCGATCTGTCGGCCCTCAGTTTCTGTGCGAGCAATACCACGGGCCGATGCCAGAAAATCGGCCCGTGGCATAATATCAATTTTTTTTAACAGATGCACAATTTTTAAGAATATGTTAATTCACTTAGAAATTGCAATTCTTTAAAAAAAATAACAATTTAGAAAATATCTTGTGCTATCCCATTAACGCCATTAAAACTCTACAGAGAACTATCATTGAGTTCCCAAAACAAATTTTTTACTTTTTTAAAATGAATTTTTAGGACGCGATAAGCAATTCATAAAAGCGTGAGTATAAAATCGGCCGTTCAATCGGCCGTGGCATTTTTCGCACATGCAGCGGAAATGGGCCTGGCATCGAAATAGTTGAAATCAACTTTGACGACGTCACATTTGTACGTAAATGGGAAAAGGAGAGCCTAATGTGGAAAGAGGAGAATGGGAAGAAGAGAGACAGGCATGGGGCGAGCTTTACGGTATAGCGGAGATTAGAAAAGAATGGTTGGGATTTTTCCAAGCGTAATCGCGCCCTCATTGAACACCCTCGCTGTATCACATTAACGATATTGATTCGAAAAAATACAATCAACATGAATTCGCCGATAGGCATACACTCCTTACGTGAAAATCATACTTCAGTGTAACAATGTGTACACATGTATGGAACAACATAATAAATAAGGAAAAGGTATATAAACATGTGGGAAACATACAAGGATCATATAGTAGAATAGTAAACATAGAAAGGTCTGACTCATACGAACTCACGCATTCATGTAAAAATTCATTTATGAATGCAACGATGGAGATCTGTTCATTAGGTACATAGAATTGTTCATTAATTTTTGGCGAGCATCTTGTTTCGTATAAAAACTGGGGTTCACTTTCACAAAAGATAAAATTTTATTGTAAATATATTTAAAACAATTACATTTTTTTTAAAAAAAGAACATATATATATTAATTTCAGCTTTTCACACATTGAAATGCAACCATTGAGAAATAATTTGTTTTAGTAAAAGGACAAATCTAATTATATGAAATAATCAGGGTAAAAAAAGACTAAGTTTTAACATTAATGAAGTTCGGAGCTCTCGCGCCTTTTCAAATAATTTCTTTTTAAATGCTTTTAAAATGTCTTGATTTCGAATGATGTATCATTCTGCTTTGAATGCTATCTGTCAAAGTTCTATCATATAATACATTAACCTTTCTACCCACAAATGATCTATGTATACTCGCTTCATACTAATGACTTGTAATTTCCCGTTGTGCAGTTTAAATGTACCCCTTTGTGTAATTCCTGCAAAATTTGTGAATAAACTAAAAATAACATATACCGAAGAATAGAATGGTAAACTGGTGACATCTATTCCTGTAATTTTCTAATTTTTAGAAGAAGCATGATAAATATTTCACTACTATGCCTGGATACATTGTACTGAATAATTTATCGTAACATAATTATCTGATAAATTCCAATCTGAGCTCTTCCAGAATTTTCCAAATAATTTCCAAAAACGGAATCAATCGTTTTACCGAAAAATATAATAAAATAAGGCGATCACAATATTGGTTACGTCATTTTGGCCCAAGACGTTCCATATATTATCTCACCCTTAAACTATGTTGAATTCTAACTACATAACAATGTTGTTCCGCGAACAGAAAAAAAGTAGCAAGTGCTATAAACAATTATATCGGCCGTTATTACCCTGTAAATATTTCAAAAAGGGATTTACGAAAAAGATTTCTGTCTCTTCCGTTGACATCTCTAAATAATCGTTCTGTATTTCTTGAAAAATAACGGATACACTCGGCAAAACCTTCGTTCAGGCATCTTACAAATGAATAAATGAGTAATTGCAATGAATAATATTATCATTTGAATAGATTTTAAACTTTGTACAATTAATTAACGATGATCATATTAAAAAATATTCTTTATGCCTGTGGCTTATGAAAAAGGCACACGTTAGTCTTCTTATAGTGTCAATATTAACAATCGAGGTAGAGGCTACGATGAATTTCTACAGCTCGATTATTCGCTGAACGATTAATCATATTAATTACAACCGAGGCTGGACCTCTTATGCCGTTCCTTTAAGAACTTTGCAAGTTGCTTAATTATAAATTGTAATTAGCGCGCACAGTCGTAGCCCGCGTAGGCTCGATTAATTAACGCCATGCCTCTGGCTATTAATTATTAATTGCCAGCCGACGAGTGTGTATCCGGCTGTCCTCCGCGACACTTGATTCGTTCAACGCGACGATCATTTCTCTCCTCATCCCTTATGGCCAACTTTATTACACTGTATTACTTCTATATCTACAAATAATCCAACACAGTTGCTGCTGTTGTTGCCGCTGCCATGCTATTAAGCTACACTACCACTACTGCCATTTTTTTAATTGACGTCGAGACTGTTAATGACGAAAGCCATGGTTTAATGTGGCAACAGAACCTCTATTTCTTTTGGACGGTAAATATACAATTCATGGTATTCTCATTGATGTTTTATTGCATGCTCCACCTTATATTTTAAACAATTTTTGTACATTGTTAACCTGAAATTTTTATATATTTCTAAAAATTCATGGAAAATTCGGAAAAAATTCTTGCGCATTTTCTTGATAATTCTAAGCTTTTATTTCATAAATTTCAAGTTTTTCCGAAACTCGATAAGTTTCAAGTAAAAAAATGTTAAATGTGTAATCCGATTTTTAACTCCAAGATGGAATCCACCACCAATTCATTAGTTAGCCTCGTCAATTGATCACTTGCAGTCTTTGGGTTGTAAATACTCATCCGTAGCAATTGTCCTCGCTTACTTCGATAATTATTTAACCCTGAAGAATGGAATGCCGGTGGTAGGATTAAGTTTTCGAGAAATTCAAAGTTCGAAAGCACTTTAGGAGATGTAATTTCAATACCCAAGTATCCACTTGGTATACCTATCCTGTATAAGTAGCCGGAGTCAAGCCACAAGTATCATTCGTTTCTATACCTACTTACCTCTTTGTTTAGTTACTCGACCAACACCAACGTTAATAATTATTACTCTACCCTCGCCATGGGGCCAATTATTGTGAAAGAACTGAAACTTTACTAGTTACCAAGTATCCGATCGATTATGTGAATGGACCCTTTGCATGGTCATGAAGAAGGTTACTGTATGTAACAGATCATAATTTTGAAATTAAATACTCTCCGAGAATATAAGTAATGATACACGCGGAGGAACTTGGCAATAAACCTGTTTTATGTTGCAGTAAATGTTCGAAATATTATTAGAATTTGCAATAGTTTCTTCTAATGCCTTGCTAAATATTTCGCTTCTCAAGACCCACTTTTTTGCGAAGAAACTATAATGTGCACGGTAGGTAAAGAATTTGCAAGTAGAGTCAGTCATGTAGTTATTTGTTGATAGGTGGCAATCGAATGAATCCTTCCCCGCGTGATTGTTTAAGTTGGTTAAAGAAATCGTGCTTTTAAATGCAAAGATGAAAAATTGCATGACGTTAATTTATAAGGTTAAAAACGAAGAATAAACAATGGATTTCTTGGAAGTACTTATGGCGTAGTTTTTATTTAATGCAACATACATTAGAATCTCGTTTCCCTGAATAAATTTTGCATTACGATAAATGTCTACATTAATTAACTTTTAAATACAATGACATAGTTTTTAGACAAGTTTCATTACAAAATAGCCGTTGCGACGGCGTTGCTATTGTCTTCCGCGACACATGAGCTCAGGAAACATGTTTACCTTATTGATTTTGCCACACAATACATAGTAGAGCCAATATGAAATTAGACAAATAGTATAAAAATTCTTAAACTTATTAAAGATCAATCTCGATATAAGAAAAAAAGCATTTCTAACCTTTTGAAGATTGGAAACCATTATAATAGTGCTGGGATAGCACCTTATCTTAATACTCTACACTTAAAGTACAGTTCTAACTTGAAAATTGCAGAAGTTAATAAAAAAAGTGTATTGTTCATTCCTTATTAAAGTCGCTAGAGGGTAAAAAAAAGAGTAATGAGCATTTCTCGGATTATTTTCAATTAGTGTAACACTGGAAACATTTCTGTAGTTATTCCAGAATCCTGCAACCGCTAGTATACTAGCGGCAGAGATCATTACAATTTCCACCGCTCTGCAACTGTGCGAGGAAATTCCACTTGGTTTAGTATTAATTTACAATTCTACTCTAATATTGTTTTCTTTTGTGCAAGTAGCACAAAATTGGTAGGATTTACTATTTTACATCGATTTATATGATTACGGCTATAATAAGAACTTTTTCTTATTTTTGTTAAGATCACTTAGAGAATACTATTTCTTTCGACATTATTATCGTTATTTATATCACTATTTTTGACAAACCACTACAAACGCACTGAGAATATGGAAATTTCACATATGAAAACACAATATTCCGTCAGACTTGTGTTATACGAGACAACAAAATCTAATTCTTTTACTTCTTGGAAAAATTACTATTTTAAATCGAAGAGCTTTTGCTCGGTAATAATCGTGAAGGTGCAAAGTAGTATATGTACAAGAAATTCCAGATTTTAGTTTTGATCTAATCTTATGATCCAAAACCAGTGATTTCAGAAATACGACGAAATTTTACTAAAGTGTGATAAGAGTGGAATACAATTTTTCAAATAATTTTTTCATATTCTTTAAAATCACTCAGATTTTCAACGGTTTCATAAGAAAATTTCCTTGAATTTTCCGCGTTCCATATTGATTTATGAAAACTGCACCTGATCGTCTAATAATATATGCAAGCTTCTTAGAAATATAATTATGTTACTAACATAAATCTTAAAAAGCAACTAAGAAACGTCGTTTTCTTCGTGTCGCATCAATTAATAATGCTTAATTAACTGCTAAACAAGATTATCAATTATATACCCTGTCACTATCATCTGCGTCACTGATTCAATTTGTAACCTTTGCATGCTTAAGCTTCTATACATCCAAAAAAAATATCGATATTTAAATGGGTACTCAGAAGTTGAATCCTCTGATGGGAAACAAAAGCGAAGGTTTATATGGATTCTGGAAAAACGTTTCTCAATACTGTGTATCATAGGGTGACTGCATTCTTCACTGAAAAAAAATGTTCTGAATTTCAATTACATTGACCTAATTGGAAAATATGAACTTGATTTAATAGCAAAAACAATGCGTCAAGTATTCAATAGATTTGATAGAGAGTTGAAAATTTCGTCACTGGTTTAGGAGCAAAATTAGGTACAATAATTGTCATATGTTTGTGGCATCTTGTAATAATTTTGTTCTTGGATCAATAATATTTTTTCTCTTTGTGGTATAAAATATATATTCATATGTATAATATATGTATATGATATATTGTGAAAAAAGTATATTAAAGAATGCTGTTCATTCCAACACAAACTCATTCCCCAATGATCGAAAGTGTTGGTAATACCTTAACAAACACCTACTGTTTAAACACTCACTTGTACAGTACTCGGGTTCTTTGTTATGTTGAAAATTCTTGGCAAAGCAAAGGAGCGGCAGTTCATTGGCTGATAAAGCTTAATTATGAATAAAATCAATGCATGGGTGATTGAAACTTTCTTCAACGAAGTAATGAAAATATGTGAGATTTCTTGAGATATTATAATTTACAGTCAAACATTTTTTCGACATATATCTGGGATCGCGTTACGGACGCGCCGATGCAAATGCTGATAAAGACATATCGTAGCGGTAGATTATTGCACGGCAATGCGTTAGAAAATACAGTGAAAATGAAAAATTTGAAAGTATGTACCGAGCAATAATGTTTTCTACGGAAGCGGGTAAAAAGTTTTACGGAAGTCTTTCTCTCTTAAGGTATTTTCTTACTTTCGCTGGTACAGTACGTATAGGCTCAGCCAACAATTTCTTCCTTTAAAAGAGACAGCAAGAGCACGGCTGTGGGATAATTGACGCTCGTTAGTTTCTTCTCGTAGTAATTTACCTATAAAATCATTTACACCCAAGCTACAAGACGAATGTCTGTTCAATTATGATACGCTGAAACGCTTTCTCTCTTTTGTATCAGTCTGGTTTTGGCAAGAGCAAGCATTTTTTCGTGGAGAGTTTCAAACTCCGTCATTACTTTGCAATATATTATATATGTACCTTTTCTCGATGGATGTAATATCAATAATTTTTTATGAAACTCAATCCAATGTATTCAAAGATTTATTCCAATATTTGTACTCAATATTCAGTATTTCTTTTGTATTTTCTTTAATAATGTTTTTGGAATAGCATTATAAATATTGGTATAACAATAACGAGTGTTACTCTAAAAACGCCATTGACAGAGTATTGTTATAGATTCAACCAAAGATGTACAATAATAAAAAAAAACATGGCAAGAGAAATAAGAATGATTCCAAGCCCTAGTATGAAAAGCAGTAAAACACATGCCAATATACGATAACGAAATTATGTAATCTAATTGGAACATTTTTAATGTCGATTACAGAGAAAGTGATAAAATAATTTTCTCTGTTAGATTTTAAAAAAAATAATTCGTAATATTTTGAACATTTCTACTGTGATATTAAAGTAAGTGATTATATGTAACTTTTGAAGGAGTTTCTCGTCTTCGTAGAAAATACTTAACATGTGGCATCCCCGCAAGAAAAGTGACATACGTAAATTTATAATAATAAGTGGAAAATTTCAATTTTACAGGAGGAGGCCAAAACTATTTATTATCATTATTTTCTTGCTTCACTTATTCCGTGTAAAGTTCCATAGTTTTAGAATTTTTCCCGCGGAAGTGCGATATGTGCTTTTACGAGGGCCCCCTTGTATAGATTTTGGACTATACCGAAAATTAGTAATTATGAACTAGTAACTGTTGGGCAAACTTACTTCGTACTAAGATTTCTAAGAAAGAACTTGGATAACCTACCGGGCTTGTTGGGTTGCGATATCTTAGTCAGGATTTCCATAGTATATACTTTCCGAGGTATCGCAGCCTTCGTAATCGCACGTTCTTTATCTGTAATCTCTCATTTCTTCTAATGAAGATATCCCGTCAGCGAGAAATCTTGCTACTTCTAAGAGTAATTAAATAGTCGAATAAAAACAGACTTAGAAATGAAGTACTCAAAATTAACAGAAATAAACGAGGGATGCAAATATTCAGATCCGTCTCAGTAAAATATGGCTAGCACAGTTTATATTTCAGAAAACGCTAATTATACGTATTCAAAAATGCGAAACCAAAAATAATATAATTAACACTGTGCCGTCCGGTGGTACCACATTGGTGCCATGCGAAAACTATCGAGCAAGCGCCGGTGGCACCACGTTGGTGTCGTACATAAAGATTTATACCGGCGCCAAACGAAAGAATCCCGATCAGACGTGCGGAGTGTTACAATGGCTTTTCTTAATTAATATCGAATTTTTTTCAGACGCATAATTGCTTCACTAAGCACCTCCCGTTTGTGAATTTCGAAAAAAGATTAAATTAAACCTCGAAAATAATTCGAAATTGAAATCCTAAAAGGTGTCTTTTCACACCTTTGGTAAAAATAGTGTTAAGCGCACACCAATTATTACTCAAGAGCATGTGTAGTTATAAACAGGGACAAATCACGTATGTAAATTTCACAAGATAATTCGAAAAAGAAGTATATTTAAATACTAATGTTTGCGTTCGCTGAAAGAATTGATATCGAGTCCTTAAAAAAGTATATGGATAAAACAACGTGTATTAGTTCGTTCTATTTATACATAATGCTTCTAAGGTACGTTGTTGACAAAGTCGTATTTGGTTCCACGTACATTGCTCGCATTGCTTATATTTATATCGACACATTCCTTAATGTAAGAAATTTTACGACCTTTGTTTTCTTAAAGCATTGAAATCGGCTAAGGTAAATCCATAAGCAGGTAACAAGATACACATCTTCAGTAATTCGCGGAAATACGTTGAGAACTAAACAATGAGTTATTTATATCTGTGCCGCTTAGTAGTGGAAGTTTACAGGTGAATACACATTCGCGCAAAATAGATTAATTTCGGTATGAAACTGTAATCACTGGTTATTTTACGGGTAGACGAAAAATCTAATATGCAATTTTTTGTCGCAATCTTGGAAAAATTTTTGAATTTCGTTAGAGGAATATCTTGAGCACTTTTTTATGCCGTTGATCGGATTGAAAAAATCAACCAATCAATGAAAATATTTTTACAAAAAATAACTGCCGTGGAACCCAGGACCCAGGGGCTTGCAAAAGAAAATTGTCCTAGGGCTTGGTAAATGGTGTCATTTCTCGTCAACTCGAACAAAAAAAAGCTAAAACGTATCTTAATCGGTACGAAGAAATTTCTAAAAATGGCGACACTTTGAAGTAAAGTTTGCAATTTTTACGTTTTTTGTCCTTTAAAGATTTCTTAAAAATAAGGATAATATGTTTTTCATCCCTTTGTGGTACCAATGATAGCGGCACGGTCTGTTAGGACTGGACACACAAGTTTGGCGCAATTGGCGAAGTAGATCTAGAAATACTCGTCAAACTATTTCAAAAAAGGCAGGTGTCGCTTGTTTTGAGGCGCTATAACTTCTAAAATCGTATAACATATAATTTAAGAAAAAGTAAAAAAACAAAGACACCGATCAATATTGGAATTCATGCTTGAAATATCAATTTCTACTTGCAAAATCTCCACCGCCGCCATAATTGACCATCATGAAACTAGTGGACATTCCTGACAATTATTAATCCACGGCTTATAATAAAAGAAACTCAAATTGCATTGCATCAAGTATTAAATTGAAAAATGTCTACCGTTACTTCTTTCATTTAAAGGAAAAAGAAAGGTCGATGCTGTTAATGATATATTTTCGCCAGCTATAATGCAAGGCATTTTCGCCGAGCGTTTTATTTCAAGGAAGAAAAAATAAGGTTTCGTTTGTGGCATAGAAGCGAGGTTGAGTACCGATTTTTACACATTAGAAAAAATGCTTGCTCTTGCTAGAAAATGTGATAGTCGGTGAAACGAAGTAGATAAATACCTGACGAAGACTAAGAACGGGCAAATCCAGTGTATATGTAGGGAATAAAGGGTAAACACCTGGAACACTTGTTTTTAAGCAACCAAGTTGGAAAGATGGAATTTTTTGGTCAATAACTATTGACACACACAGCACGTCTACATTTATTATCCTTCTTTTTTTATTCACTATCACATAGTTTTTTTTTATTTTATAGACCTTATTAACAAATATTGTTATGTTGATTTACATTTTTATAACACTAACACACAACTCATTTAGTAAAATTGTACAAGCAAGAATATACTCGTTCTATATTTTACAACCTTACGATCATAGAATTTCGCTAATTTCAATAAAACCTATCGATAAAGGTATCAGTAACTTATCGAAAGCCTCATAAGTGTAACAGTATGTTCTTCTCTGAAATGCTCCTAATGTGTCATTGGTCAGCAGTCATCGAAATTCACTGTTACGTATGTTATCGTAAAAAGGGATATATTGTCAAACTTGTAAAATTAAATATTCATGATTTTACATGCGGATTTTCAATTGTTATCCAAAGTATTACTGGTTCCATGGAAACAACTCCAACCACGTCATGGATAGCAAACGTTCACAATAATTCACTTGTTATTGCATAAGCTTCCTTTTCCGCTCCATCCTCCAAAATGTAAGTAGAAATGGACGAAACGACAGACACCGCTGCTCACTCGCATGACCACCTAAATCTTTAAGTCTTGTATACCGAAGGTTACTACTACTACTACAACTTCTTTTTGAAGTCCCAAAGCATTCCCACTGCTTCCTTCTATGTGGAGGAAAGAAAATAGTGTTGAATATAATCATTCCTATGAACGCATTGCATATGTTGAGTGTTTTTGGAAAAGAAACAGGGGTTATAACGAATTAAAAGGCGGTCATCATCACATGGAGTTCTTCTGTTATGTAAAATTATTCATATGGAAAGGTGAACTTCCGAGCATCACTTGCATCAGCGGCGAACCAATCAACAAAGAGGGATTGACAGAAGATCGGTAATTCCCGTAACTCTTCGGTAATAATCGCGTGTTTCCTTATTACTCCTCGTGGTATAAGTCCTCGTGGTGCGGGAAGCGAGGACTTTTAATTGCTTCCACGGCAGTCTTTTTGGGATAGTCGCTGATCGAGGAAAGATTACGTTATACTATCTGACGTCGCGAATCCTTCCGCCGCGGAACAAAACGTACCAGTTGCTTCCTCGAATCCGCGCCAAACCGCATGGCACACATAGAGCGTGCGCTTCGTCCAGCGTCCGACACGATACTACCTCACTCCCCTTTCCGCTCTCTTTCTCATTCCCGCCCTCACCTTCTTCTGCTTAGTCCCACTCCAACATCTGTCTCACTCTACACAGTCTGTAACCCCTTCCAGATTGATTTGCGTCTCTTTTCTATGTTCCAATCCATAAATTTTATCTTCTTTCTTATCCTTCTCTCCTTGCTTTCAAGATTTCACCAGATTTAAACGAGTCAAGCTGCGGCTTGCTTAATTTTGCCAATTCTCAAACAATCATTTCGTTCTTTGCTCTGATAAAATAGAAACAAGAATTTTTGAATTTGGTTTAATAACATGTTTGTAATTGCCATGTTTAGTAACACACATTGAACTCCCGAAGGAGTACACTTTTAACACTAAACCTACCGTGACGTCACCAAGCCATTTAAAATACATGTGAAAAAGGTCATTTGACCGCTCCATGGTAGGTTTAGTGTTAAATGAAATATAATAAATGAATTTTAATGGCAATCAACAATTCGGATACTTTTTTCACTTTGGCGAGTACTAACGCAATTTCAACCTTCCGTGGGCAAACTGGGTCGCTTATGTCTAGAGCGAAATTATATATTTTTTTTCTACTTTCCGTCGAATTTATAATTTTTGGTGAGAAAGCTTTGAAATATTAGATTGCGATATGAAATTTGCAAATTTCTCGGAAACTTGGAAAACAGAAAAAATATTAATCACGCATATTAACGACCCAGTTAATACGCAAAAAATGACACCGGTGCGGATTCGCGTTACGACAAATTTTGGAAAAATTCTTTTTCTTTAGAATAGTAATTTATATAATAAACTTAATATTTGAAAAATATACATATATATAATTAATAATGTATTTTTATTGTAGCATTTTAATGATGTTTAGAGTAAAAGAACTGGGTACGTTGCACATTTAAATTCATATACACTGACAATGAGCTTGTCTCAAGATACTACCGTGTCTCGTGATAATGCACTTGTGCACGAAATGTACTGCCTGATTACTGTATTGGATGTAGTGGAAGAATTTGTTGGCCGGCTCGATCACCAGATCTCTCGCCACTTGATTTTTTCCTACGCGGACACAAGTTAAATGATATCCCCTCAAGAATAGAAGGAGTACAATCCGTATGCACTGTGATCGTTGCACAAATTACTAAACGGGGTAATTATTGGAAATTATTAAAGTTGTGTCAGTGAGCTTTTACGAAAGTTCCAATGTTGCTTTCGACGTATTATTAATTACATTTCTCCGACGCAACCATACAGAAGGTATCAGTATCAAAAACTATATAATGAAATACGTAACAACGATTAATTAATGTTGACATAATAAATTATTGTTTATCCCATTAAAGTGGTTCTTTTGATTAGTATCGGTTTCGGTAAGAAAAAGTTTGTTAAATACTTTTTGGTTCGAGTCAACAGCTCGTTTCTCTCTTTCACTCAACTTTTAGTATATAAGCCTAAGGAAATTAGAGGCAACTTAGTGACTGGTCATTAAACCAACGTCTTCCTGACGTCATACAGACTCCCATTAAATTTGTCGCATATTTTCTGCATATGCGAGGTTGGTCCGACTTCGTTGTCTTTGCGGCTACTAATCTTCTTGATTATTAGCGACGTGCCAATTGTTCCGCGACAATCTTATCCTGTGATTAGCAAAGATGCGTATTTTCAAACACATTTTAAAAATAATTAAGCTTTTTTTTAGCACCACTGGAAAATTATTCAAAACGACGCTTATTGAAGTTCATAAACATTAATACGTACGCCATACGCGTTAATATTGGAGAAATTGCAGAGGTACGTAGTTATATCGTCGGTGCAAGAAAAAAGTTCGAAAAATAACGAACGGGATCAGATGTGAGGGACTATTAATAAAGCCTGATATAAATTACAGCACCGTCTGCAAATAAAAAATTTGGTAGAAATAAATAAATAAATTAAATTGGCCGAACTGTCATGTATAAAAAAAGGTTAGACAGGATGCTTTAGTTAAATCAGTCAAATTCATATTATTTTCGAAAATTTCACGGAACGATAAATTAGTGACCAACTTTTAAACCGACACTCAGAGAATTCAATTCAATATACCGGAGTTAACCAGAATTAATTTTTAATTATTAAAGCCAAAAAATGGCATTTTCGGGGCCAAAGGACCATTTGTGTTGGGAAATCGGAAATTCTGACAGTGCCATTAAATTCCTCGTGAAAAAATATGCCGGATAGGACGTTGCTGAAAACTCTAAAAAAAATGAGGTTTAAAAATTTTAAATATAAATTCGAATTTAGAACAGCCACTATTCCCAGAGTGTTGAAAATATTGTCATACTAATTTTTTTTAGCAGCAATTCCCATTGTATTGTTAAATGTACATATTATGTAAGAACACCGACTTACTATTGAATCAAAATTTACTTGCATACTCAACAAGTTTCGGTTAAGAAAAAAAAATAAGGAATTTCTGGTGCGACCCTATTCTTAAAAATTAATATTTGCCTATATTTATTTGTAATAATGATTCGATGTATAAATTATATTAAAATGAGATCTATAATACGAACAGATAAAGAAAATGAGATGCAAAATATTGTAAGTTGATCGAAGTAGAAGATTGATGCATCGATTGAATTAACAAAACGAGCGATCTACATAGCTCGAATTATCAACCATACATACAAAATTAGCGTAGGAAGCACATGCTAAACATTCAATAAAGCGTTCGAAAGCCACCGGGAATAATCGTAATCATAAATAATCGAGCCTAAATATACGTCGTAACGTCTGCCGTCTCTCGTGTGCCAACTGCTATCCGCGAAACCGTTAATGCTACGGACATTATATCCCACGCATTATTTTTTGCACATTTATTATAATTTTTTGGTACTTCACAATTTGATTCTCTTTCCAAATTGCGTACATAAATAGTGAATTCATTTGCGTTTCTTGGAACATCAAAGCGAACACGTAGGAAAAAATATATTTTCGTGCAAGATTATATGGATAATTTGTATCTTATTACAGTCTTTTATATCGCTTTAATCTCATTTTCTACTTCAAAGAGCGATCTTCGTTTCGGCTACGGAATAGCTTCATCGCATTTTTTAATTTTCTCCATTCTGAAGGGTTTGCTGCAAAAAGGAGGTAGCTCCATTTTGGAATAATTGGAGTTACCTCCTTTTCACAGCCAACCCTTAAGTTTTCGAATTAAGTTCTAGAACAAAAATATTGAAAAATATTTCGATAAAAAGTTTAGCAAAAATAACATGAAAAGGAAATAAAAAAGGAAAAATATTTATAGGAAATATTTCTACCCCAAGCTTGTTTTTTTACCAGATTCGTTTAAGGCAGCCCTTTAGGCCGATATCCAAATTACTTTTTTCGTCCTAATACATTTCAATAAAGCTTATTTTAATAAAATTGTTTTTAATTTATTACCAAGACACAACGCGTTTCTCTCTATAACTAACAATAAGTAACCTGTTCTGAACATCTTCAATCTACATAAATTAGTAGTATAAGCTAAAGAAATAGATGATGTTCTAGGAATACTTGTATACAAACGATCTACTTAATAATCTATAATATGTTTTCTCGGAAATTACGCCTAATTAATGTTCTCCGATTTCGCACTAACCTAATTTAGGGAAATGTTTGACGCTAATAAGCTAGTCTCAGCGAGATTGTCTTAGAGAAACCAGAATAGGGTATACCAAAAAGTATTTCTCAAAAGTGAAAAAATATATTACAATAGTATATAATTTTCGAGAAATTTTCTTACTTTCAATTTTTAAGTTTCCAGTTATTAATCAAACTCAACATATTTTTGCAAATTTTCAATTGTGAATAGTAATTTCTTTGGGATGTACTGCTTGTAGCATATATACCATATACATATCATTAATTTTCCATGTGTGCATGGACGCATCTCTACCGATCATTAGGGCAAATAATATTTTCATTTTCTGTGGATATTATTTCAGTTTCTTTGGAGAAGAATTGTATGTTATTTAAGAAAATTGAAGAGACAATTTTTATTGCATGAAATTGTTATTTATTTTATTTTTAGGAATAATTTTATAATATAATATAATATCTTATTCTATTCTAATCCAATATAATATTTTTAAAGTCCCGGAAAGGCCAGGCTAAAGTGACACGTTTTGAGGTGGATTCATACGTGGGGCCGATCGACAAGCAAGTAATGTTTGGAATAACATAATCCTCGACTAAGCGTGTCCGTGATGATCATTAGTACGCAGTAGCGGTTAATACTTTGGTTTGATACATGCGTGTTCCTTAATTTTCCGATGCACAGCGTCATACGAGCACAGTCCTTTTCATTATCAATTCTATAATGATCGATTCCGATGTAGTAGTGCGTGTGGCACATTCTGTACAGTTTGTCTCTTCTATTTATCATCATCATTATCATCATCATCGAAAAGAGTAATGAATACTTAATTGTTTCTCTATTCTTTTGAAAAAAGCATAAAGAAATCTGAAATAAAAGAAAATATTAATGGGTAAGTCTGTATGTGGCTATGAATCCGCATGTGTACGTAAGCGTAAGCAACGGACATATGGTCGGCTGACTCGACCGATTAGACACATTTGCATTACAATGCAAAAGTCTACCCACCACCGACTAGGTTCCGTGCTTTATTACGAACGTACACCATGAGCTACAGTCTATACCAATACTGGCATAATGGTACTTAACACTGATAAAAAATTGTTGCAGCTTTCCTGGGACCCCCTCTCTCTTTTCTCTTACAGAAAACCTTTTTGTTTAGATGTCACTTTAAACCCGCCCTTCACACGAATCATGGATGCACGTATCTATCAATGTGTACGTGCACTTTCGTTCATACATTCTCCTTTTTTATTCTTCAACCATATTCTGCGGGTATGAGATCGAGATATGACCAATTTCGTTTGTTGCATTGTAAACCTCTTCACGTTATGTTAGTTTGCGGAGTATCTCTAGAAAACGTTCATCAGTTCGTAAAACGAAAGATCTCGAATTTTTCTAAGCGTCCTCTGCAATCGATTGATTTCATGGTGTTTTCTATAAGTTTCCTTTCCTATAAATATTTTCGCCTAAAAAATGAACGATTTGAAATACACAATAGTATGTCGTTAAAAAATGTGCCTTACTCTGAGGCTGTCTTTTAACCGTTTGAGTCCCAAGGGGTATTGTAAAAACACTATCGAAGAATCCCGAACAGCGCAACCGCGCTTCAGTGTCCATAACATTTGAAATGTGCTGGGTTTTCTCGACGTAAATTCTGAACAGACTCATTAAATCTGAATCTAACGAACGGTTAAATGACCTTGAGAGTTTCCAGTTACTTAAAAATAAAAAACGTCATTTCATTTGTTCTTTGAATCAAAGTAATTCTTACATGACAAAATTCAAAGAACAGTTAATTTAATATACGCGTATAAGGAACTACTTTGTTAGCAATACCATAATTCATTTTCTGCATGTCATGAAGTGCAATTAGTAATAACGATTTTCCGAAAATTATACACTCAAAGACACGGACTAGTTGCTGTACTCCAGTACTTCTATTGAAAGGCACACTCATTCGAATGCATATAAATGTAATTATAATGTATCAGGCGATACAAAGTATGCAACAATTAATTGTTAAGGTTCTTGAACTTTCACCAATAAAGAAAAAAAAACCCTAATACAGCGTTCCATACATTACGCGTACATTGGTTCATAACTATATACGTAGAACAAGTTACTCCGGTAATTCTCGAAAAAAACATCAATGTCTTTATTTAATCCAGTTTGCGCAAAACAACTTTTTCAATAATTCTAATACAAAAAAGTGCGAGCGTTATTCTTACTCTAATTGAATTTTGTAAAAAGAAGATATATACTATAAGAAAGAAGTTCTTTCTTATTTTATTCTCTTTGTAGTATTCACCACACATAAAACCAGCAGCAACGGAGAAAGGTTGGGAAAATATTTCCGCGAAGAGATAGCGCAGGGGTTGAAGACACGGTAAGGACTAACCACGAGTTAGAAATTAATTAGAAGAGTGCGGAGTGACCCCGGCAGCGGAGTCCAGTAGGTAGTTAAGAAACGTAGCGGGGTAAACGGGATAGGTAATCAACGAGTAGATGAATTAATGACCACACCAACTACCCTTCAGAGATACTTCCGAGAAAGGCCCGTTCCAGATACGCTTCTGTAGTACGTGAAGTAGATTCTTATAAGCCACCCTTACATCTTTCCGCTCCGCATTGTGGTGTTACTTACACACGTACGTATGGATAGTAACATTCCTGCCCCAATCCTCGAACAAAGATCTCTGAATCTATCGGCCGATTTTCCCCTTGAAAGATTTCACTGGTGGGTTGAAACAATACACCCCTATGTTGCCCTTCTGTTCGGAATCAACCGTTCGGGAATTGCTATCTGAAGGTCTTGCGGATAGGAAATAGTCATTAAAAATCATCATTTATTTCTATAACACTTTTCGTAAACTAGGATACTCGAGGGACAACTGCTCAAAGGTTTGTGAGTAAAGCTTCGTAAGCAAACGTATCGAAGTTTCCGTCGATAAGCCAAAATATAGTATGAGAATATATTTACAAAGGGAACCGACGATATCATTAAGTATTTATTGTTAGTGGCGATGCAAATACGCGTTAATTCGTGAGCAGTGGGAAGTTAGCTCAATTTTGTGGCTGAATAAAATAGGTTGAAGGGGGCAGTTAATTTATTTATTGAAATTCTTAAATTTTCTCTAAAAAAATAAGTTGGGATATTAATAACTGCTAGAAATGGTAGGAAATTATTCGTGAATAAAATTTTAGACAGAAAGTTTTGACCAGAAAAATTGGAGACTCGAAGAAGGGTGTGACTTTCTCTAGTGCCAAACGACGAGAACCGTACCCGGAGCATACTATTAAAAAGGGAGGAAATACAACAGTGTAGTGATTGTTTCAATAACGTGTATTGAAAGCTGCGTTCGCATCCAAGCAAATTCAAATGAAAACTCTAGAACGACATGAAGCGGAACGTTTGAAGCTACACTCCTATCCACTTTGCTACGTTGATACGCGTGATCTACTTTCTTTTACCTTTTTTTTTAATAGACACGGAATTCCATGCATTCTTTGCGTTACTGATAAAAATCCATGGAATTAATTGTTGACTTCATTTTTAGAAAACTACTGAGCACTCAAATTCTACAAGTCAGAGTCCACCACAATCGAAGTAAAATTTATTGTAATGAAGTAACATCTCTTAATATTGTATGGACAATTCGTTCCCCTGGGAAATCACACTTGGGAGGTATTTTACTAAACGATAGGACGGCAGTTTTTGACACCTTGTGCCTTTACGCTCTCGTCCTTTGTATGCGAGGGTATTTAATTCCATGCAGTCCTTTTATTGATTCGACAATGAATGCTAAGTAAATTCAATGTTTATACATAAGTAAACCCATGTGAAATCTACACAAAGGATATGAAAGACTGTCAGTAACCATCGATGTTCATGCGTGTACCTACGTTTTCGTGGTTAAATAGTATAAGTGCCATAAAATCGTTGAACTAAATTTCTGAAAAAAAGTCTCGCACGAATATCTTGCGTAACAAGATAATATAGTGTTTCTGAAAAAAATTCGTATATTAAAGATTATCATCGATCGAGTTGATTCCAACGTAACTTGCAAAACATGAACGCAGGTATTCGTATGACCTCGAAGGAGCTGCTTCGTGTACGAACGAGTGGAAATTATAAAGCTTTTATAGCACAGCTTCCCACCTCAGGGCGCTCGCTTCTGATCTGCATAAAAATAGGGGAGTGGAGGAGTGCAGGATCCTTAATACGAGATCAGATTATGATTTTGCGGGGGAGTACCCAGTCTTTAGAGAAGGAGAATAACGATATAGTGGGAGAGAATCTTGAGAGTTCTATACAACTTCTCTCTCTATCTCTCCCTCCTCTCCCCTTACCTCTTTCTGTTCATCATTAAGAAGACGCCGTAACTTGGAGATTTTAAGGGATCACACAAAAAAAAAGGATGCTGCATCTCTATGTTTCTTCTTTCTTTTTTGTGCTTTCTTCTCTCTTTGCCACATACTTACACATACGTACATACGTTTATACAGCGAGCCATACACATCTCCGCGTTTTATGGTTGGAACGAGCAACGAGCAGGTATGTACTTACCGTAACGGATGGTGAGAATGTGCACATGCCAGTGGTCAATGTTGCCTTAGGTGGCTCAAAGATATCCGCTGTAACTTAGAACAATTGATCATACCTTTCAAGCGAAATTTGCATTTTCGCAAGACACAAGAGTAATCAAAGTATGGGAGCGAATAGATGACTTGTTATCAGTTCTTCTCGCGCCCCCTTTTTTTCCACAAAGAAACGAAATTGTACTTAAGAGAAATTTCGAAGTTGGTTATCGAAATTTACGATTTGCCAATGGCATTAATACCAATGATAAATGAAGTGTGAATAATAAATATTTGAGCGTATCTTTATGGAGTACCACTTCGTAATAGAATATATCGGCTGGATTTATTTAAAACAAGAATCATGGTTACGACTCGAACAAGTATTGGTTATACTATATGTTCCATATAAGAGTCGAGCATTGGAATTCTAATTGATCCGAAAAGCTGGCCTCTTGATCGGATCGATACGATTCATACGTTCATAATATGCAACACCCTAACATGCGGCGAGAGGAGTGAAATGCAGTTGGTGTATAATAGCGTCTCGCGAGAGAACTAACGATATATCTCGGACTATTGTCTTGCGAACCGCGACAGTCGCGGCCATTATATCAAGATTAACTCTCTTACTCCCTTAGCGGAGGGAACTGAAGAGTTTCTGTATGTTATATAAAGGAGAAAAAGATGGAGTGAGTTAAAAAAAGATAAAAGGAATGAAAAAAAAAAAAAATACGCCAGCAGATACACCAGCCGTAAGGTTTACCCCGTGAAACATATACACATTATAAGAAAGGAAGGTCTCTGTGCTCATGGCGTGTCCTGCTATGGGGGTGTATGCTAGGCATCCGCAGAAGGGGACATTATAAGGAGTTATGAGGTTCTGGCTCATACGTGAGCGTCCTTTTGCCTCTGTCTACTTTCTTTCTTCTTCTTTCCATGCAGCATTGCCATTGCGTCTCTTTTCGCGGGATGTCTTGTACACAAGATCTGCGGCTGTTCTTAATGTCTCCTGGCTTTTAATGTTCTTCCTCGCTCTCGCTTTGCTTTGCCCTCGAGGTCGATCCCCGAACATTTTTGCCCGCTGCCTCTCTTTTTCATGGGGGATCCGATATTGAGTTATACCCTGCGCGTATTTATCGTTAAAAATCCTCACTGTACGGGAGACCAACGAAAGATGAAAAAAATATAGAGAGAACCCTCGAGGAAAAGGATCAAGCGATAAAGTTAGCTCGTGTGCTGTTTCTTCCAAGGAATTCTCCTTTGTATACCTCGAATGAACGTTTGTTCATTTCCTTGTGCTCATTGTCGTTACATATTTTTATTTATTTGCTATGGCAAAAAATATTTTTCTTTACCTTCATCGTCTTTGTCGTTAATACTATCATTCAAAAATTAAGTCTAATCGTTGTATATGTTTTAAGTGTCACATGACCGCTAGTAGAGTAAACATTGCCTTAAGATTTTTCACCTTTGTATATTTTTTCCGTGGCGAAAAATTTCGCAGTAATTTTAAAACAAGTTGGAAAAAGATTCGAGTCTAAGATACTTTTAGGGTTAAGTTTCATTAACAATTATCCACGTAAAAAGTTGATCATATTTTAAATTCCAAGTATAATCACAGTAGAAACATTAAAAAAATGGAAGTAAAGAAATTAGAAGAAAAAAAAAATAGAAAAATAAGTTGTTTTTGTAATTATTTTATAATATTTGTCATATTAAAAACTATTTTGACGCATTAAAACATCAAAATTTAATTTATACATTTTGCAAGAAATGAGTAATACACTGATTTAACAATTTTTGCTCAGTTTTTGCATAGGCTGCTAGTTCTCCTGCTAGATTCTTTGAACTGAAACTCACTACACTGATGTCATGGCAGAAAGAAATTGTTGAATGTATTTCACATTACTACCGGAGAGATGACAAGAATAGGTCTTATAAAAATTTACATGTTATTTTCCATCTTACAATTCCACAGAAAAAACGTAGTCTTTCTGGATACGACCGCCCATACGAAGTGACACTTGTGTCAGGTGACTCAGAGATACGCGACTAAAGACGATTCGAACACTTCGAGGGAAAATGGATTTGCCGAGACTATCATTGGTGATACAGTTTTGTATTATTAAATTATTGAACAAGGATAACTATCCTACCTTTACAGGATTGGCCGCTTCACAACAAAAGGGTCCTACCCCTACATCCACGTATTTAACAATGAAAGGCTAGAATGAAGGGATTAGAGGTGGATGTTTTGACATATCATGATAACACAAATTCTAAACTCACTTTCAGAATAATGTGCAGGTTAAAAATGTCTTCTTAAAGAAACGTTAAAGCTTGGAAGAAAAAAAAAAGTTTTTAGAGTCTTATCTACCTGTAGACAATGCCATTGTGTCTTCCCTGCACGTTATGTGGCCTCTGGCCAATACATCGCAGCGAAGTATAAAAACCTAAGGTAAATGGGAAATGTGGTAAAACAACTGTATCAAACCAAGAGTGACAGGTAGCAGAGGTCGTGACCCACTTAAGTCGACCTACCAAAAGTAGTATCGTGCATGAGAGTAGATCAACTGAACTGGATTCTGGTAACTTTTACAATCAGGGTTATAACCCTCTACTGACGTACTACGTACAAATACAGATGGTGTATCCAGATACACAGACTCGACCACCCACTTGGTTTTGGTAGTGGTCTACTGTACAGCATCGTCGTCGCGAGTTCACCCTCTTGGGGTTGGCAATTCCCCTTTTTCGCCACTACATCCTACTAGTATCTACCAGAGTCGCTTATTTGCTCGTGTAGTATATCGCGAGCAACCATGAATGGGACCACGTGTATCGGCTCAACTGAATGCTACTGAAAGCCCAAGCATTTCAAGTTCCAACCTTTCCGTAGCCAACGTGATACTCGATTTCTGACACACGCAGTGAACACCAATCGCGACTACCTGACTGTCTTCAATTTTTTATTACGATACCAATTAGGGATGACGCACATTCCTGTAGTTTACAATTAGAAGAAGTGTCATTCTTTTGTTATTTATATAGAAAGCGGTATCAGGATTTCAATGAGTCAAAGACTATCAGCTTCCGCAAAGTAATAATTAATGTAATATTTGTATTGGCAAAGAATATATGGAAACAACAGAGTTACTGTTATGGTTTAACTTGGTGACATTTTTTGACGTCGTTTCATATTCTGTTTATTTTATCAGGCGAAAAAGCAGCACTTCCGATACAAATAGGACGCAAATACATTTAGAATTTCTCATTAAAAAAAAACACTTAGGGAAGTGTACTCACCGATATTTGTTAATTAAGTAAAATGTTTAATACGTATCAGAATTGTGAAGAAAATGTGCCTACTTTTAATGTAGTTGGGGCTGATATATTATTTCGGAAGTTTATGCTTTTCGGGAAAAAGAAATCGAATAAAAGTTCACGGTCGATTGCATTAAAAAGAAGGCATATGGATAGTTCACGTTTCGAATAACAATAGAATTCTATACCTGTAGTAATCCCTCGTGCATTTGTTTAATTTTCTGGTCGTTTTTCCATTCTTCTTTTCATTCTACTATTTTCCCGCTTGATTTTTTTGTCATCGCACACAGTCGCATGGAATATTATTTCACAAATGCAACGGACATTTATACACAGGTAGAACAAGAAGGGCAAAAGCAAAGTTGCTAGCCAAGGGACAGTGGATCCGATACCTTTCATAGGAAGACAATAGGTGCTTGAGGATTTTCACACGCCTCGGAACTCGCGAAACCAAGGGTGGTTACCCCTCGGAGCCGGTCATCACCTGGCCAAACAAGAGAAACTTGTAACTGCATAAATTAATTCCAGGAATCTTCCATTACTTCTCTACCTTTTTAAAGAACATTAAGGAATGCAAATGACATTGCCTAATCCATTAAAAAAAACGTACATCTAATAGCCCTTGACCCGTGTATAACAATTCATCTATTAAATAGATGCTACGTTCAAAAGGACAAACGAATTTTGAAATTTCTTTGTAACTGTAATGCAGAACAAATTATTTAAACGTTTTTTTTTGTTTCCGCTTTGACTCATTTGCATCACGTGCGCTATTCTTGCCGTCATAATTGGAGCGTACGTGTGCGCTAATGTTGCAAATGGGTTACCAACCGTATGGGCCCTGACATTTGACAATTGTCGTTAACTTAACATTTACCACGAATTTACCATATGCGCATCAATGTCATAAAAACATCCCTTGCTCCTGAAGGTCACTGTCAGCGTCATTCTCTCAATTTCGTTAATTCCCTGAAGGATTGGTTCACTCTCATTGCCGGGTCGTCTCACGTTTTACAGGGATACTCCGTTTCTCACGCTGCGTGAAAGGGACAGGTAAGACCATTGTTGATGGTCGATTAGCCTAGAACTTCTCTGAAAATTTGGAATGCTGTGCATTTTACCATGTCGTTCAACGGTTTCAACGACAAATATCTTTGCATCTATTCTGCACACCTGCACCTTTTAACGGCCGATTTCCGCCCAATTTTAAGATACATCAATATGGAAATCAATAACCAAATCGCGGTATTGTGAACTCTTAAGCAAAGATTTCCCTATGATCAATTCTAAAAATGTGATTTTTAAAAATTCTTCGTTCGAAATGAGAAATATTGTGAAATCAAGTTCTAAAATTGAAAGGTATTTTCCGTCCACTGCCACCTACACTACCGCTCAAAAGTATGTGGACACTTCCTCGATTCTTGTAACTACCGGATAATTTTCCACCAACCGAATAGATGTTTATTTATTTAACAAATTTAAATAACTATGTTGTTAATTTAATACATACCGTTAGAATAAATTAAATACATATTTGTAATAGAATTTAGCAACAAACGTTGTTTAATAATAAAAATATGTATAATATATCACAAATTTCATGAACCTGGCAAGTGTCCACATACTTTTGAGCGGTAGTGTACAATCAGTTGCAAACAATAAGTAGATCCAATACGATCTACTCCTTCAATTCGCGTTTAGACCTAGCAGCGATGGAAATTTGCTATTGATATATTACAATACATTTTACGATTTTTCTGACGCCGTTTCGTTTTTATTCTGCAGATGGAAAGAAATTACGATATTTCTTTTGCAGCATATAAATATGTTCACCAATTGATGAAAAATGTTTTTGAAAGTGTCAGTTTTGAAGAAATAAAAAAGTTATAGGTAAAAGGTAATGCATGGAAAATTAGTAAAAATCATTAATCCTAAGGAAAATAAACTAAAGAAAGGAAAGGGGATATCATTGTGCGATGCATGAAATGTGTGAATTTCCACGAAATCGTATGATTCTCGGGAATACAAAAGACTAGAGCTGAGTATAAAGCGGGAAACGATCCATCTTTGGCATTCATTCACGAAAAGAATAAGCTGTGAGAGAGGAGCTGTGGGGGTGCTCAAGGCAGAATAGGAGAACGGCGAAGGGATGGTGCTTAAAAGACCTGTGTAATAAAGAGAATCTGAAAGGAAAGAAAAAAGGCTCAGGAAAAACGAACATGAAATGACAGAAACCAAAAACGTAGAGGTTACTGTAGAAGACATTCACTAGTCAAATTGAAGGAGGTGTCAGCTTCCTTTGTCCTTTTTAAAATCTTTAGAATTTCTTCTCCTAGAGGAAACCTTATCTTCTTCTCGTTTTATTAAATAGTTTCGTAGTTTAATGCAAGGAATAAAAAAATGTATCACAGATTTAATGATAAAGTGATTGAGAATGTTGACGATCAACCTTGAAAAGGTTTCTGGGGGATCTTTTCTTTCGGCGTAATGTAAAATGTGAATCATTTTTTTTTTGCAGCAGCAGCAGCATTGTAGAACGTTGTCTTACTCTAAAAGAAACGGCTGAATGCTACGTTAAGATGTGACCCGGCTATAATGAGTGGCCAGTAAGCACATTGTCATGCTAATCTTCAAACAGGGTCCTCCTGAGGCCCTTCTAGTAGACCAGGGAGAAACGAAGAGCAAAGACCAAGGACCCATAGGACAAAGGGAAGACCGGTCTTCCTTGAATCTCTGGGTGCCCCCTTGAAAAAAGATTTTCGTATTTCATAATACAACGTATACACACACATACACACATACCTTATGTATAGAGCGCCCGATGAAAGTATATAGTTAAATCTAATTTTCTTTGTTACGTTCTCCTTCTGGGATAATTTTCGCAAACAAGAGTTTTAGTTATAGCAAATTTCAACGTCCTTCCCGGAGGGTTTCATTTCGTAGTAGTGGAAGATATTAGTCTTAAAATATATAAATCCTGGTACAATGGCAGCACGATTAACTGTCATATATTTCTGAACATTATTCTTTTGCAATAACGAGGTAGATCGAAAGTTTTGAAATGTAATATTCATTACTGGCGATTGTGCAAAATTCTTAACGTAAGACAGTGAAATGTGAAAATTGTAACGAGTGCTATTTTTTCAAGATGAAGGAAATGGTAGCTAATTCCAAGGCAAAAGTTACGGAAAAATATACAAAACTCTAATAAGCATGAATTCAGTGAAAAGAAAAACGAGTCATTTTCTGGAAAAACGATACTACAAAGTTTTGTACCAGAAAATTTCTTTTGAACAACCTCAGCACTAAAGTAATTTTTTTTAAACATTCAATTTTTTGGGAAGTACAATGATTCACGAGCTAGGAGTACAGTTTCCTACAAATAGGTTGCTTCTATGACAATTTTGTAAATATATTTCATTCGAAATTTCGGTATCTGCGATTCCATTGTTATAATAACGAAGAATTACTTTCAATTTTTAATAATAATCAATTGGTACTATGAATAATTTTTGCCACATTTATTTATCGATGGTTTTTATTCGATTGACATAAGTCTGCACTTCTTTGTATAATATTCTCCACATTTAACCACTTCTTTCTCTGAATATGTCACGTAGTATCTCAATAGTCCCAAAAGTATTATACAGCATTATCACTATTCGTGACAAAGAGAAATTTCCACCGTATACGTCCACTTTTAGTATCAAGGAATTTTATTTGATATTGTATTAGTATTATGGTTTTGTTTCTTATCTCTTAAAGTATATTAAAAGACTGAGGGTCGAAACTTTGGGCAGTGTATGTAAGTAGATATATATAGTATTCGAATAATTATTTATCAGGAAAATTATGGGGAATAATTGTTTCTATTTTGATAGCATATTGATAAAAATCCTTAAAAGCGAAGAGCAAGTCAATAATTATTAGTAAAATGAAATGAAAAGTACCGGGATCGGTTACGCCTTTCCAGAATAGGATTAGGTGCGATGTCGTATGTCGTACGTATCGATTCGAATCTCTGGGTTTTACCTGACGAACAAATCCGTGATTTTCTTTTCATGTTGAATTAGATTTTACCTGGTGGATGGGATGACTATGTGATAGAAGCTTCATAAATGGTTTCTTTAGTTGCTTTGTTAATTAACAAAAATATGATAATGAAGGTTTATTACTGTTTGCATAAGCGTTTAATTTCAAACAATGAGTTTACATTGGTTCAGTCCTTTTTTCAGGAAAACATTTTGTTAGCATTCGTTCAGATGTTTCGAAGAAATCGTAGACCAAGTTCGAAGAAAAAGTTCTCAACCACAGAAGAACAATATCCATCCAAGATTGGAAAATGTCATATTGCATGTAGCAGTTTCAGAGTATTTTCTGATTTTTCCTTTTCGATGCAAGCACAATTGAGCCGATAAGAATCATAATCACGCAAGTCGAAAATTATAAAAATTCAGTTAAGTACAAATTTTAATTGTTTATCCACTACTTTGTTTACTACTACGGTGAAATCATGTTAAACATTTTTTAATATCATCGCAAAAGCTGTTTTCCTCCTCAAATTCACGAATGTTTTCGAGTGCAAGCAAGAAGTATAAATTCTAGTTGTTGCAACGGAGTATTTACCCATAAAACTCATACAAAATAAGATAAATTTGTTTTTTAAAATCTGTGAAACTGGAGGTACGTCCGTAATGGGTCCCTGAGTTTTTGACATCTCGCAGGTATACACCTACATAATTTTAGAGCCAGGTGTGTTCGGCCGAAACAAACCTGAGAGGGGCACCGATATTTCTTTTTCTTGCAAGTTATTGTTGCACAGTTTATATAGACCTGACCCACTCGGTCGCTAAACTATTTGTTTACTAATGACGGATTGTCCCGGGGGCCTATGGCTGGTAGCTTCTTTTAAAACATCCCACGTCTGCCATTTACACTCTCGCACACTCCTCTTCCTTTTTTTTTGTAGTTTCTCGTGATCAATGTATCTTTCGCCTTCTTTGCTTTGCTTTTCATCCCCGCAAATAGTAAGATATAAATCTCAATAGCGAAGGAATCCTTCGGTTCTGGTTTAAACAGATTTTTTCGAATTATGTTTTGAAAAAGTTTTTACCATAAACTATGAAACAGATCATGTACTTTCAAGGAAAAAGGACACATTTTTCCCTGCTCATAATACGTTATTTTAAAATACCGTAGATTTTTCGCTCAGGATATACAGAAATGGGGAAAATAAGTGTCCCTTCTAAAACATATAAGATATTGTAATTGAGGACAATCGATTTTATGTAAAGTATTTGTAGATTCGATAAATTTTAATATGCGTATTCCGATGGTACAATTGGATGAGAAAACCCCTTTTTTCCAAAAGAGAGAAAGACTATCAGCGATTCTAGGCGTTATCAGGAAATTTTTGTTATTACGTACACAATAGTTAAAAATTGCAGTGAAAAACAACCGCTGAAAGTGTAATTATGAATCATTAACATCAATGGAGGCTAACCTACTAACACCAATGTAAGATTACATGTACACTCTACACCATTCATCACACGCTCGCATGTAAAGTAACACACGAAGAGGTACACGCACTTCACGCATTATTGTTTTCAACTTTATGAAAAATATAATTTCATACATTATACAAACGTATCGTACAATTAGGGAAACGGCCAACAGTTGCTTAGTGTAATTAAGGGTACAATTTGCACGAGACTGAGCCGAAGTAAATAAATAGTCAAATTTGAAATTTTGGAAATTTTCGAAGTACGAGTACATAATTCACGATGTTGGGTTGTTAATCGGGGTTGATTAACGCGTCGACTGCGACGGTACTTTTCAGGAATAATGCAAACTACGAGTTTTCTCGTAGGTTCGCAGTCAACGTGAGAAGCACGGTTGCAATAAGCGAAATGGCTATTTTTGAGAGAGAAAAAAGTTATATCGAAGATGCTGGGTACACCTTCTTCAGTTTATCTGACGAAGAAGTAATAGGTCGGAAATAAGAGAGTGAAGAAGAGATCTGGAGGATTGCCGACCACTCCTGGCTAATTGGGTCTTATAGGTAATTATACGCAATTAGGAGTAGGTTGGCTGCTCAGTGGGCAAACTTATACCTCGAACACTACAAATTGGTTAGCCTGTATGGGCTAAAGTGTGGAGAGTTCGTAGGAGTGAGCAAGAGATATTACAGAACTAAGATAGACCGCCGCCAGGTACACAAATTATCTGGCGACGAAAAAACAATTAAATACTACCACGTCGCTACATAGTAGACTTTCTTGCCCTTTTCTTTACTGTATAGGGTGATCCGGTATATTTCGGTACAATAATGACGATATTGTCATATATAAGATTGCTTTGTTTACATAAGAACGACGTACTTTCAATTCTCCACAAAGTTAAGTATTACCATCATCGTACTTTCGTTCCTTGAATAACCTGTACCCAAGTGAATACATCACTGCAAAAAAGTTTTATGCACAGAAAAAAAATTCTATTGTTTCAACAACAAAATTATTTTACTCCCACAAATATATGATATTTATTCTATTTTCTTTTGTTATCGAAGCAATAACAAATTTCTTAACACGTTCACGCCGGGGCGGATATTTACGTTTTTTCGTGTGAGGCGGGACCGCCCCACGGAACAGTCAAACGTGACCCACCGGTGGGTCACGCCGGCGTGAACGTGTTAAACAAATCCATCAAATACATACTTGATAGATAGTTGTTGCTATCGAATCAATTTAATTTTTTTCGACGATTTAAAAATGTCCCCGCTACGGGGACACCGATCGCAAAAGAATAACTTTAAGGCGAACTATGGGCTTTTGCAGTAAATAGTCATTTACTGCAAAACTGAGTCCTCAGATTATTGCTGCTTATAGTGAATATGGACACCCGCTATATGCAACGACACATGAAAATCATTTTGAGAACCTTGTGTGTTCGTACAACACATTAGAACAACCCTACTCATTACGGGTGGCACAATTAAGGCCCAATTTCAGCAGCATTATGACCGCCAATTTGATTGTAGCAAAAAGCCCGCGGTATTCTCATTCGAGTTAGAATCGAGCTGGGAACTCTTTGGAAACAAAGTAAATTTATTTGGGAAGATTCTTAGGTGCAACTTAGGTTTTCAGTCGAGGATGAAAGCATTTTTATTGGAAAAAAAATAGTGTGAATTTTAACTGTATTTCTAGTGGGATGGTTTTTATTTTTCTTTACTACAAAATCGCCCACACATAATTTAATTAATTACTTCAATTTAAGCATGCGTGTTGTAATATCTAGGAAAAAAGTACAAAGAACCTTCTTCGATTAACAATACTGGAACAGATACTAAAGAATTCCTAACCCAAACAGCAAGCAATTAGTAACCCAGTCAGGAATTTCAGATGGTTTAGTACTAATCCTAATTTACGTAGATTGTGCTAACGTTGCGTTACAGTAAATTACTATTGGAAAATGTAAGTCAATTTTATTTAAATATATCTTTAGTTACTTATAAACATTCATTGTGTAAACGAAGGTGACGACTCTCTCCCTCGACCCTCAGTCAAAATACTTAATTTCCTTCAAAATTTTGAAACTCTCAAATGTAAGTCTCTAATAAAAGTTTGCTGTTTATTATTTATTTAAATCTGAGTAAACAATTGAATTGAATTGTAGAGATGTAATTTTTGGAATTTTTAGAGATGATTTTTTTACTCCAGAGTCCCATTAAATTCAATTCAAGTTAATTCCCAAGCCCAATTAAAATGCTATTCCTAAATATTTCAGTCGTATAACAGTGTGAAACATTTTACGTTTGTTACACGTAAAATCTGAAATATAACCCCAAGTTAGATGAGATTACATTTAACAACACACGTTAGCCTGGCAGTGACAAATTGGCATTTTAGAAGAAGGGAAACAGAGAGTAGTGTCCACTTCATTTTAGTTCCTAGCCACGAAATATTGCAAAGTGACATGGATCAATGTCACAGATACGCTTTGCATGTGTTCCCATGCTCATGGCAATCAACCTGGTTATGATTTACTGTGTGAAGAGAGTAAAGTGACAACGACGACATCTGACATTTGTTGAAAATTCGCAAATCTGGAAAATATAGGATTTTGTTCGAAGGCTAATTTTGCATTTTAAGGGGTTACATCTAATTGGTGGCCGAAAAAAAGGCGTTTTTTGTGAATTTTTTTCGGGAAAACGATTGCAGGTTTCGAACTGTTTTTTTTTTCATAGTAAAGGGTTTTCATACAATGCATTTCCCGGACCGCTGTTCAAAAAAGGTCTTCTGCGGTGACCACTGTGTCTTCCACCTCACCCGTCTAAAATAAAAAATCAAATAGATTATGTTTTTGCATCGTATTATCTAGTACTTAATCGAAGGATTTGAGAAAATATTAATTTTTGAAAAAATGGTCGACGATTGAACGTGAAAGTTCAAATTTTGATGAAAAAATCACTTCATTTTCGTCGACCATTTTTTCAAAAATTAATATTTTCTCAAATCCTTCGATTAAATACTAGATAATACGATGCACAAACATAATCTATTTGATTTTTTGTTTTTAGACGAGTGAAGTGGAAGATACAGTGGTCACCGCAGAAGACCTAGCGGTCCGGGAAATGCATTGTATCTCCTACATTTGTGAATTTTTTTCAATAAAAAAATTATGAAACATAGTTGAAGATATACCCTTTAATATGAAAAAAAAACCAGTTCGAAACATGCAATCATTTTCCCAAAAAAAAAATTCACAAAAACACGCCTTTTTTTCGGCCGCCAACTAGATGTAACCCCTTAATAAAAGCACATTCCCTTCCCTAAATAGTAGTTACAAGTGAATTAACGCCGAGAAGTGATCCGCAAAGATAATATTGATAACATATTTTGAATGTAGCGTTTAAACTAATTTCAAAATACTGCCATGTCTCGTGTTCTATGTAGGCTGCAAATCTGGATTACTTAAATGCTTGAAGATTATTGTAATGATTATGGTGCAACACATTGTGACTTAGAGCAATCGTACAACTGTGAGATTATAAACCTTGTTTCTGTGGGAAGAAAGTATTATCTCATGGGAGGTATATAATTCAAATTCAATCTTGCGTGCTTTCAGTATGCATTATAAAAGTTCTTCATTTTTTTATTGTATTGACATTTCATTTAGATAAATGAAAAACTTTTAATTCAAACATTTCAATTACGAACATTTACCCAAATGTTGTGAATGTTGAGCACAGAGAAGAATTGTAATTAAACCATAGGGTAAAATCAACAATTTAATTAATTTTACTTCTCATATACCTAAACTATTAAATTAGTAATATTAGGTTTGTTTTTAAACTACGTTTAAAATGTTTGTTAATGAATTTTTTGATCGATGTATGTACGCCTGGAGAATCTACCTTCCTCTTTCTGTGTCAACAATCCCGTGCTCGTACCAATTATGTCATATTCCAATAACGAAAATCTGGAAATTTAGTGGCATCGTTTTAAAAATGGCTTTTAAATAATTGGATTATTTTCAAACACGCGACCTTTCCAGCAAAGAGTTAAAAAGCCTTTAAGAAACAGATGCATAAGTTAGATACGTACAACTATACTGAATATTATTCTTTTGCTTGATATTTAAATAAAACAGTTGATGATACAATGCGAATTCTATGCACTTATTTTTATACGTAAAGCACTTTCCTATTATTTATACTTAATGTATCTATTTGCGTATCCGTTAAAAATATGAAAGTAGTCGCCGTTAAGCAGAATTTAAAAATATTTAAAAATACTCCAACTCATCTTGTTTCTAGGTGAATTTCTCAAAGAAAAAGAACGTCTGACGATGCAATATAAAAAAAGACTAATTTCATATATATATATGTATATACATTACCGTTCTGAAGTTTGTAAGCAGTGGTATTTTTGTGTAGAGTAAAAAAGTCTTCTCTTAATATTGTAAAAGAAACCAATTATAACAAACTTTTAGTGACGTATTGACTAATTTAGGTGAGAAGGTCTGCTCTTCATGCATGTACCTAAAAATTCTTGCCATTATTTTTATTTGTAATTGAAAACCTACTTTGTTTCCGACACATTTTTTTGGAATTGTAATCATTTGAGATTTCTTGTTGTATTAATTGCAGTCACGTTTTTTTACTAGTAGTCAATTTTTAGAATGTGAAAAATTAATTTAATACGTGATTTTTTATATTTGTATTTGAAATTCTTTGCTACTTTCAAATTCTTGGACGATAGTGTACATACAGATTTATAATAATTTATAGAGAAAAGGCGATAATACACTTGTAACAAAAATATAACTAGTTACGCATGTATTAATACCACTTACGAAGTAAGTCAAACACAAAACATTCTATAGACAAATGATTATTATAGAAAAATATTTAAAATTATAAGTTCATCTTCGATAATTTTCGCAATTATGTTTATCGCGTTAAAGAGCTTCTTTATGAATGTAATTCGCTATTATGACATATTAATATTTGCTATTAGAACAGAAGCAACAATAACCACATCTACTGTTATATTTCACGTACAACTGCAATACATAACACAAATGACAGAGTTATTAAATTTGTAGAATCACATCCTATTGTTACATATGCAATCACTTTCTGGATATACTTTCTTTTAAATTGTAAAACTCAACCTGGGATCGATTAATGATCGTGGAATAATTCGAGTTCGTGAGGAGGGCAGGGCACCATAGAATATAACATATCGAACAATGCATGACAATAGGATCGCATTCGATTTTTGCATGCCAATTTCACGTAGTATTGTGTTGTAGACAATGCACCAATAATTACGCTAAACGGGTGACCATACCAACGCCCATTTCGGCTGGATTCAAATCACCTTTTCGTATCCATTATCGTTACACAGTTCCAATAATCGTTTTGATGCGTTTCAGACAATTTTTCGACAACGTGATGTACCAAAGCGGCTATTTTTCATCTACTATCTACACACACAGCAAGGTACATATTTTGGCTAAAAAAATATTCATGAAATTCCTCTGAACCGACTAATTTTCATACAAATAGTATTGTTATTTTTATTTCAAATTATATACGGAAACGAATTTTCAAAGCGTCTATGCAGCGCGTTATAATTTCGCAAAATATTTTGAATTCTTTCAGAAAGAAATAACTGTCGAGATTTTTTACACAAGTGACGAAGTTTGGATTTAATAGGCGTGACTTTCTTAGCCAACCGTTCACGCCGCGACGATTACTATACGTGCAATAGTGTATACCATTGCGACCCACGCGGCGTGAATAGGGAGTCATCTAAATTTGGCGCAGCCGTCAAAGTGTTAACACACAAAAAGGATATTTCAGGTTTTATCGGGAAACGAAAACATCCCAAGTCCTATTACTGGAGCTCTTTTTTTTGCTAACCGTCTTTTTCGGTAAATAAGTAGTTCCTAATGTTACATTTCCACAACGTTGTGTAGTTACCATTTTGTTTCCTCCTTTTGGAAGGATAATCTCTCACAATTTTCCCGATTTAGAGAGAAGCACCAATAAAAACAGAAATATTGTGAGAAGGAATTATTTCATAATATGTAGCCTGAATCATTCCAAATATTTTCCTTCCAAAAGATTGACTGACAGGCGTTTTATACATTTTAAGTTCTGAGTGAAGGCACTCGAATATTAGTATATTTACAAGGTATGTGGTATAAGAGTTCGAAGCCGAACGGTGGTGGTAGAGAATGAAAATTTGGGAAGAAACGTTACATACCATTTTTCGAAATTCGGAATAATTAGCGAGTAATAAATTAAAATGCTCCGGCCAAGAAGGGTGAGCATGTAAAAAAATTGAAACTTCAAATTTCCTAGCAGCGACAACCATACTTTGACAGCTAGAAATACCCCTCCTCCTAGCAAACGGGAACTTGATACCACTTCTGATTGGCCAAAACATTTTAAATAATTACTTGAAAATTATTCCGAATTTCGAAAAATGCTACACAACATTTTTTCTCAACTTTTCACCCTCTTCGAACTCTTATACCGCACACTCTGTATAGTTATGTCCTTTGTATTGCAAATAATTATAAAATCAGAAACAAGGAACAAATCGTAGCAAAAAAATGGGATCAGAAAAATCAAATTAGTATAGACAAAGGTCTTTGAAAAAACAAAATAAAAATTTATCTCGGAGTACAAATTACATTCGATAAAATCATAAAACACCAAGATCCATGAAAGAATGTCTCACCAAAAGTGTAAATCGTCCTTCCGATCGTTATTCTTAATCGATTTGTCCGTTTCAAACGTTTGTTTGTGAAAACCATTTGGATGTAACCCAGCAAGGAAACAAAAGCAAAGGTAGGAAACGGAGTGAGGATACTTAGAAGAGAAGAGAATAAGGGAGAGTATGGGAGCTTTCAGCCCAGGGAGAGAACAAGAGGTTGAAAAGGTGTGAGCCTCGGTACGGCCAACCGGTCGTTTATTATGCATCGAAATGCCAGCGAAGATGCCACGCGAGTGGACAGGACGTTGTAAACGCGCGCAGAAATAAAATAACGGCAGTGGTCAGAGTGATTCCTGCGTCGCTTCAGGCGATCATCCAAGAGAAATCCGCATTCGTTGGGTTCAGCAAGGACGAAAAGAATCCCCGCGTTTCCCCTTTCTGATATTTGTTCCACACTTCGTCAAACTTACATTTCTAACTTACCGATTTAACGTTACTCGCTATGTCTTCTAACATCGCACATCTCTCGACAGGTTCACCTGAAACAGACAAATAAAAGACACGCGTCAGGGCATTAAACTTTAAGTGAGGAAATCTTACACCACGAATGACGTTGGTACATCTGTATTTAATCGTTACATTAATATTGTAAGTATATCGCATCAGTCGTAAAATTTAGAGCGGTGTGTTTCATGCAAATGAGTTCACTTTTAAGTATACAAGGAACGGGTTGCACCACAGCATGAGGTGCCTATATTAAAACGCATTCCTTCACCCCGACTATCAATTTCGAAGGTGTTATGGAAAACGAAAAAAAAAAAAAAAGAAAGAAGGAAAAGTGATAGGAGGTGCTTCGCACCAAGATCTAATTATCTGGTGATGATTATATAAAGGATATTATTTTTTCCTTCTCATGGACAATATTTGCCTGGCAGATGTAAAGCATTTTTCATTTCCAGCTTCGCTCGATGTCTTTCGGGATTAAATACTCGTTACGTCCACTATTTCGTCCAACAAAATTTGTACGTGGTCTGAAAAATGTTTACCAACCATCTCCTGAATTGTCCTGAACAAAATATTTGTAGCTTCGTCGAACTTTTCCAATGAGTACGCGGGTCCTACGAATTCGACGGTTTGGAATTTGTATATTAGTCGAAATTTATTATAACAATAGTCGATAGGTTTGAAGAGAGAATCAAAGCAAAGGCTCCTTCAAAAAATGTGTAAATTATGAATTTTGCCGAAAAAAAAGCATTAATTATGCATGTTGACTCAAAAGGAGTAAGAATAAATGTAGATATATATCGTCAATGCCGAATTTAACTACAGGGATAGTTAGAATCTCGATATGTTTTTTTTTTCAGTGTATAATACGTTTTATGAAAAATTCCTTAAAATCTACATCACATTGCACATTGAAAGACGAGAATATTGGTATTTCAGCCGCGGGTTGTGCCGTGGGTACATTCTATAATTAGTCCAGTACAAAGTAGAAGAGAAAAGTAGGGAGAGAATAAGAAAGAGAGAAAGAGAGATGAAGAGAGCAAGAGAGATTTTTATTTTGGTTCAAACTTGAACGTCCTTGCGCCGGCTCCATCGTTAATTTTCTTACTTGATTCCAGAAAGAGATGCGTGCTAGCATAGAATAAGAGAATAACGTTACAACCACTGCGTCACAGGAACATCGTTTAGCAAAAATTATTATTTTTGACATATGCACTTCTCACACCTAGTCTCGTTCTTGCGAGAACAGTGGAATTTAACCCACTTAAATTTGGAAAATCATTTTTTTTTATTTATTAATGATATAAACGTTTGAAATGTCTCTAAGCACAGGGGATTTATTATACGTTTGTCTAAAGTATACACTCGCTGGTAGCAATAATTGATAGAAAATGATGCTTCCTGAAAAACGAAACGTAAATACACGTTATGGAATATTCGCCGTGTTCATGAGCGGAAAATAAAAAGTTTCACGGTTCACCTTCAGTTGTCTAGCAACGACATAAAATGGTGAATAAAAGTTACGAGAGTAGAAAAAAGATAGAGAATGAGACTGGGAAAGAGCAATATCTCTAGGTGTGTTACTAAGTCTGCTTCTGTTAATTAGAAGCAGAATAGAAGGCTTGTGTGCGTTGAAAGAAGGATCGTGTATGGCAGTTTCCTTCTTTCCTATTGCTATCTCTCCTTTTGGTGTTCCAGTACTGCTCTCTTCCTCCTCCTTCTCCTCCTCTTGCTTCTCACTATTTGTGTTTCCTTGTGTTTGTTTAATCAGACGCGGGTCTCAGTCTTCATTACTCGCACTAATTTATCTAAGTTGTCCTCCGGTGTCTTTCTGGCCTCCAAGTGCGGGAAAACTTGCCACCAGGATCTGCAGGGACGTAACTATTGGTCTTCTGGCAAGAAATAAACAAGATTTCTAGTCGAGCAAGCGGGATTTTTGAGAAATGTAATTGGGGACGAATGAAAAAAGCAAATAAGGTCCCTTCCTCGAGACGTCAATTTACGAACAAATTTGACTATTTCACACTTTTGTATTTCTCATTATAATCTGGTATTTTCCGATGGAAGAGAGTGGATCAAATAAGGATTTTGCAATAAAGCTTACGCCTCTTTCGAAGGACAATGAAGAAGGACATAGAGCTATTGGATATCGAGGGCAATATTCGTTTAAGTCCTACTAAGACGCTGTATGCGATGTAGTTGGATCGGATTCCCGGGACTTCCCTTCTTTCGAATCCGTTCTCTGTCTTTTCCCTTTTGATTCACCTCATGCCAACTTCTTATCCAATGACGGGCAAGAAGAGAGGTTAGGTGTCAATCGCCTCTCTCTTTCTCACCGCAGGGTTTCTATACTCGAGGATCAGCGTGTCAGTAATGTGTTTGTTTAATTTGCGGATTCGTTTTCTGCCTCCTCATTTTTATTTACACAGTGACACCCAATCAGCATCACGTATACACGCATACGCACACGCACAGACGCACACAGGCATCTTTGGGAGGATGAAAACGACAATGATTTGACATAATAAATTAAGAGAACGCCATGTGGAACATTTCGTGGAATTAATTATTTGAATTATACACTACTAGCAATACCACTATTGAGAAATATTCTCACAGTGATTGTAAATAAATGTCATCCTCCATTTGTAATCGAGGGTCGTTAGTAGGACGTAAGGTAATCACCCGGGGTTATTGTTCAGCCGTTTTTAGGGTTGAAGAGAGTGACCAGTTCCGTTGTGCATGAGAACCGACTGAAACAAAAGCATGTAAACCTGTTGGAAACAATTGAGCTCACCCTACGTTCATATCGCCCCAGGGAGAGATGTTTGAGAAGAAATAACTGAAAAAGAGGGGATGAACAGTTGGGTTACTTTTTTCTCTCTTCTTTGGCAAGGAAACCCATTGTGCAACGATCGTAACATGTGTCCCTCTTTGGTGACGCAAGATGCGATCGCGACCTACTGTGTCTCTCGCTCATTTGGACACCGGTTGGGAACTGGTCCATAGTGGAAACAAAAGGTCAGCTATTATAAAAAATATTCATTATCAGGGCTCTTTAAATATTACACAGAAAAAAATGCATACAAATTCTAACTATCGCTATAGCTAAATATGACACGGACGATACATTTCTAGGAATTCTAACTACATCTATCGTCACTCCTACCATTTCCATAATTGAGTCAACCAGAAATGACGCGATTAGCGCCTTCCTTTTTTTTCGGTGGAATGTTAAATTATGCAGAAGGTCACATAACCAGTGGTATTTATCAGTTGCAAGAGAATTGTCATTATCGGGTACAAGACGCCAGAAGTCACCGTTAATTTTGCACATACTTTATTATTATTGAATCTCTTTTACAGTAGACACAATTTCTAAAGAATTATCAAGACAATTTTGCATAAAATTTCTTTCTACATGGCTTTCACTAAAATCGCTATAACTCCATTTGCTTTTCACGCATACAAATCGCGCGTCCAACTGATTGTGAAAAAAATAAGAACCGTCCGACAATTTTTGTAATATATAAAAGCGTTAGCAGCTAAATGAAATAAAAGTTAATTTTAAGCGATGAAATATATCAAAGATTTCCCGTTGATTCCTTAAGCTTCTCTTCTTTTCACACGTCCATCCTACAGGATTTCTCGAAGGTTTTGCAGCGGGTGTGAGGCAGTGGCTAAGAAGGCCACTGAAGGTGCTGAAGGATAAGGAGAAGGAAGGGTGGAGGGTTGGTCAGTGTTCTCCTTACTTAGAGGGAGGCGAGTCTGTTCTTAATTAACGTTCGTCTCTTATGCTGCGCCCCCTCGCCATCGTTGTGCTGTGATGAGGCTCCTACGTTGTTTGAGTAAGTATACGTACGAGTATAAAAGTAACTTGTGTGAGTGACCTAGATGAGACGCGCCCCCGTCTAGCTAATTCTTTTCTTCCGCGCTGACCACGGGAATAAGTAGGTAGCTATGTATCCGTACTATTTTTATGTATATATACGTTTTCATTTGGTTCAGTATGGCCATCCTTACACTCTTCGTCCTTTTCTTCTTACATAACCACAATATCGCCTTCAAGACCCCTTTTGTAACAGCTTTCCACTGCGAGGGTTGAGTTTTGTTATTGATAAGTCTCACGATTTACTTTATTGAGGCTCAAAGTCTTTCTACCGACGGAAATATTTGACTTAAATATAGACTAAGTACCGAAGAGCCCGGAATAATCACAGTGTTTTTTCTTCTTTTCCATCAACCCTCGGTTCTTTATCGCAAGAGAGCTAGAGTAAGCAAGAAATGTATATTAACGTTGAAAAAAACGTTAGAAAGCGTTTCCCTGGAATAAGAATGAGAGCAGGAATACACCGAACAGTCCCATTCTTATGGAACATCCTGGGCAGCGCCTTTTCTCCATAGCGGTACGGGTATAACAGCAATTAAGCCGTCGTTAATAGAAACGATTGTGATTAATTATCGGATTTAATGACCGGCTACTCGCACTTGTAAATATAGTACAAGGGGTATCTGGTGCACCGTAAAAATTAGAGACCATGAATCCTCCTTATTCCCTCTCCCACCCTGTTCATGTGCCACTCGTGTGTCTCCGGTACATAGTATGTACATCGCGAGTATAGAAGACGTCACACTCGGCTGATTCTTACAACCAGTAATCAAAACCAACCTATGGGACTGTCACACAGAACTAGACGTATTATTGTTGCGTATATCCATACTATTTCCATGTATATGCGCATTTTCAACTAGTTTAGTACATGGTTACCCATACATTGTTTCTCCTTGTTCCCTCACACAGCCACAACGTCGCGTTCAGAGACCCCTTCATTTCTACATTTCTTACCTCATCCGTTTTGGACGTCATTTCTTGAAATTTTAATATCTTCTAGTTGAGAAGTTGTTTGGTACTAAATGCAATACAAATTTTGATTTTGGATCGGCAAAATTTCAAAACAAAAAATAAAAAAGCAAAGAAAAGTCCACGATTTTGTTGTCCAGGTTTGTACCTTCAAGTTGTAAGGGAAAGATCAAAAGTGGCGAAATTTTATTAACCTCTTAGGAACGGCTGAATGTTGTACGCGAGGGTTCATACGTGAATGCCAGTATATTGGCGCATCGTTCAGAAAAATGACATCCTCGAAAGCCACAATAGTGGCGCGTCGTGCCTAAGAGATTAAATTTGATCTCTGCAATCGATTCTACGGGAAAAATTACCCCCAGAAATGACTTGTCCAACCGCATTTTTGAAACTTTATTTTTTACCCCATTTTTGGGGAAAGGGGTAGGTATGCCCAAAAAAATCGACTTTTGGAAACAAATTTTTCGCACTTTCAGGAACAAATAATACTCTATGAGATATTGTATATGAACTGATCGTGAGGTTTAGGTTAAGAAGCATTAAAAATTGTTTAAAATTATTAATGCTCACGATACATAAAAAATAAAATGCACCCCAACCCATCTTCGCTTGAAGATTTCATGGTTAAAAAAATATATCGACCATGTTGGTTGTTCCTGAATTAACAAATCTACGCGCAATCTTATTTTTATCAGATCCACTCATCTGCAACGATTCACTTTTTCGAGATACCAACGTTAATTCATTTCAGACTCGTAGTTTTATACTCGAATTGTTGAAGTTTACATTGAGAATATACAGCGTTATCCGACATTTTTTCCGCCAAGATCGTTTCGAAAGAAATAGGAGTTCGTAATGCAGCGAAATTAAAGATAGAATTCAAGCTAATAATATTCCGCGATTTCATCAGTTCATTTCAGGAACACAAGATTCTGGATTATAAATGAATAACGCGTCCGGTTACGAGAACCGGAGAAACGAAAAACAATATTCTTCTTTGCTTATCGGCTCACCTAGACACCGAAGTATCGATTCATTCATATAATAATTACCCTTACTGCATTAGGGGTCGCTTCCCCTTTGTCCGTCCTCTAAATATCCTTGTTATATTAGGTAAGTATGGACTTCATATCGGTAGGAATCGAGTCATGCATCTGTATTTGTAGAATCCTTGTCGTTTTCTGTCCGATTTAATTATTTAATTACTTATCTAATTACCGATACATTGCTCGATAATTTTCCAGGTGTCACGTCAAAATACCCGCTGTCAAAATACCCGTGACAAAATACCCGCGACAAAATACCCCCGAGAAAATAAAGTTGAATGGCAACGTTACGGTGTAATCGTTTGTAAAATATTTTTTATTTATCTTTTGTTTATTAATTTGAACAATTTTTCTAGTTCTTTTGCGTAATTTTTTATAATGAAATATGTTGATAGGTCATATTGTGGGTGACATTCCTATTCACAGTCATGCTGCTGATTTAGCTAGGGTTTTGTTAGGGTTTTGCTAGGGTTTTGCTGTTGGGTATTTTGTCGCGGGTATTTTGGTTTGCGTGTATTTCGTTATGGAACCATTTTCCAGAAATTCATGAGTGTCGTATAATATCATATAAAATGTACCAGTCAATGCGAAACAAAATATCGATAGAATATCCAACGGATTAAAACGTCTAGGTTCACTGAATAGTGACGAAATCAACGATCGAATTCTAAGTCTACATATAAGGCACGCGTTCGCTGGTGAAAATAAAGAAATTATTAATTGAGCGGGGGATGAAATGTAAAATAAAATGTTGAAAGATCAATACTCTCGGTACATGCCGACAACAGACGACATATAGTAGATGAGCCGCTTAAAATTAGACTTCTGGCTGCGTGAAATAAGTTCTTGCGGGTGTATTAGAATTCTGCTGGGCACTGCGGACAATCTTGCGCTCTAACGAATAACGCGGTGTGTTTAGGAGCACATACAACATGTTAGGTATAGAACGTACATGTTGAACGTTTAATGTGTTAGTTAGGTGGGTGGCAGAGTCGGGTATTTCTGTATCTAATTATAATCCTTGGTGAGGGAGCGAGGCAATCGCCTAAAATTAGAGCATATAGTTTAACCGGCAAGCCACCGCTATTTTACATTTCTCTGTCCCTTTCTGCAACCAACCCCCACTACATTTTATTACATCTTAAAAAGAAATTCGCGCATTATAAATACCATCGCTTGAATGTCTTAGCATGAAGCGAAAGGAATTCTTATTATTCCCTATACCGTCTTATGTTGACTAAACAGAATAATATGTATATAGAAGAATGCACAGGTGCAAGATCCACAATGTACTCTTCTACGACAAATTTAAGAGAGTCATATGTTTAAACGTAATGAAGGCGTGGTCCGTAAGATGGATACTGTACCGTGCATGTAATCTTTCATTTAAGGTGCGATTACCTGTCATACTACGGTAGGTGGATATTCAACAGTGGAGATAATAAAAATGGAAGCGACGCTGGGTCATGCGTGAGTCTTTTTTTGCAGTAAGTAAATGTAGGTTCTACCCGCAATATGTGTCATTATCGACAAAAATTTAGGGCACACCGTGCACTTTTACAAAAACAGGGTGAAAGACCCAGTTTCTGGATAATTAATATCGACAACAATAATTATCATTGTGGAGGTGACAAAGCGTAAAACTATGACGTTTCTGGATCATTTTCAGCAAGTAAAAAGACCGACACGAATAAACGATAACAATGTTGAAATATTAATTTTTAAAATTATCGGTCACTGTAATTGTCCTTATAATATTGCATTTTATTATTTTTCATGCAATTTTAATCGCATAGTTAAGCATTTGTTGGATCATAACAGCATCTGCAGCAAAATTGCTTTTTTTTAATGTTACGAGCCCCCCTTGGACCGAAACGAACCTACTTCCCAATTTAACGGAATCTATAGTACACGATTTTTCACATATTAGCCATTAGTAAACTTTTTAGTTGATTTTTTTAATATTTCATTTTTCCGTTCATGTTTTCTAAACTTAGTATCGAACCATCACGTAGAGCAGACATGCGCATTTTGTTTGAGGAAAATCAGCGAAGGCGATCACCTAATTTGTTTTTTTATTAATGAATGTCACTTTTCACATTATTTCATTAGTTTTTGCATATACTCTTCATTACGAATAATGACTAGATTTCTTCAAAGATTTCTTTTTGGAAATAACTAACATACTTGGTTCCAAATATTTTACTCAACTTCTTATATTTAGTTTTACATCTGACCTAAAATCGAAGCAGAAACATATAAACTTCTGACTAACTGAAATTCGATTATATGCACAAAAAATAATGCAGTGCAATGAGGTGCGCAAAAAAATAATTGGTAAACATTCTATAAAGGTAAAGTTCTCCCTTGATTCACTAGAATTTTTCTGTGCATCGCCGTAAATTACTTTCTACTGGAAAGGTAGTTCGGAAAAAACGGTAATGAACTTAAACATTAGAAAATAACGGAAGAATCAATTACTTCTTCGATTCTCGCAATTAATCCTCATGAGTACTTCGTGACTTGAGCACGTAATTTAGTCACATGAGACTACTCATTTTGCTTCGACTAATGGACTTTTTTCTCTGTAAGATAGTTAATACATATTGGGTACGCGTGGGCAAGATTAAATTTACATCCGATGTAGGGGTTGGGAAAAAAACCAGGAGGTGAATAATAACAACAAAAAACGCATACTACAACGATCTATAGGAAACAATGATATGAGCGACAGCTTGTGATTAGTCGTTGCGGAATAATAATCAGGATAATCACCAGCTTATACCCTTCCACCCCTTTCCCTTCCGTTCCTAACCCTTGATAAAGAGCAGGGGAAAGGTCTAGCTGCGAAGCTGCGACAGTTCAGGGAATGATGGTTGGTCGGTTTGTCGAGTTAATTGTCGTCTGGCGTGTCCAAAAGTCCGCTACTAGCTTTAAGCACACGCAAATGTCACCGCGAGGTACGAGGATGCGAGTAAAAAAACTTTGAAAATGAAAATATATTTATGAGACATTTCGATTTTCTCAAATCTCCGACAATAACCATGAATTTGTTTAATGAACGGGGACATTAGCCCTCTTTCAAAATTTCGCCCTGATTTAAACAAAAAATATGTTAATTTGAAATTATTTTCTAGCGTCATTAAAACGTTAATGATAAAAACTACTGCTTTTTTATTACTTCGATTGTTTTTTTTTTACGATTATATTAACACTATTCCTACTGCGCTAATTATATGATATATAAAATTCAAAACCAAAAATATAGAATTATAATTAAAATCGGTTTTACTTAATTAATACGAATTTTTTTACAAACACATAATTGCTCTACTAAACACCTCCCGTTTGTGGATTTCAAAAAAAAAGATTAAATTAAACCTCGAAAATAATTCGAAATTGAAATTCTAATAGGTGTCTTTTGACACCTTCGGTAGAAATATTGTTAATAAGTACGATTATTTCAATCACGTGACTTATGTTGTCATTATTATTTTTCTTACAACTCGAAATAGTGCACCAAAAAAAAAATAAGGTTTACGTCATTGCAACAATTAACTCTCCTTCGAAGAAAATCATGTTTTCCAGTGAACACGTACCAATAGAATACGATTTGATGCAATCTCGCGAACTCTGGCAGAATTTTGAATTTGAAGTGAAGCGGCTGCTCAAAGCCATAAGAACATCGTTAAGATTATATTTAGGCATCGTAAAAGAAACTGTGCGTTCGTTGGGGCTAAGCCGCTCATTACGCGAGACAGGATTAACGTGGCACCTACTCAGAAGCACTTTGAATATCTTAGTGTGATGTCTACGAAACTTATGTATAACTGACAAGTGATACTTGACTTTCCAAATTTGCATTAATCAACTTTCATAATTGCGGAAGCGCACAGCCAACAATTTCATATACAATGTTCTCTTTACCGTTGAGAAATATATTAATTCATTAATGTCTCGTGAAATTTCACTTGCAAGCTATCTTCCAATACAGTTAGACTTTTAGAATCAGTATGTAGTTCCATGTAGCAAAAATAATTCAATTAGTACCTATTTTTATTGGCCAAGTTACCTTTCATGTGCTCTTTGTACATATTTGAGTCTTCGAAATTAATGCAACCCGACGTATTTGTAAAACTATTGGGTGAACGTTTCTTTCATAACTAAATATTCTTGTATTTAATACACTCTGATTTATTTCTAATTAACGTGACGACACTAACGTTAAATTTCTGTATAGAATTGTGAAACTAATTGATTGCTTTCAACCTGTATATTAAAAATAGTAATTGGTTTCCCTGTTTGTAAAACAGTTTCGCTCTTTATAGTTACTCCAAAAAAATGGAATTTTTGAGATAAGTCTGTTCCTAGTCTTGTACAATGTTAGTCTTCTAAAATTCTTGACGCGATACTGTTCTTTCGTGGAACTTTTTCTTCGAATGCATTTGACGTACCCCACGACGTAAACAGTGAACAAACATTTCCACACAATTATAAATTGATGAATCGTAGAACTTCTATTGGGTACAAGAGCAATTACAAAAAGACTAGTACCTACTTTAGCCACTTCAGCAAAGGGGTTGATGAGAGTGATATGCAAAAAAGGGGCCATAAATTGAAACGTTTCCTACCAAAGAAATGATTACATATATATATACATAGAAGGATAAAGCCTATATGTACCCTTGATTCTATTCTTTCCTATTGGAATTGCTTATCGACTTTGTTAGTTTCTTTTATACGATTGGGAATCAAAGTATCTCCTTGACGCCCTGAATCTTGCGCAACATTTTTATAATTTTGGAGATAAAAGGGATTCTCGAAGGTTCCAGGAAACGCTAGGATTCATAGGGGTTGGTCCTCTGCTAGATGGTGGGTTTCGAAGGGGTGGTTTAAGCGGTATGCAAAGCAGGCGGTGAATTTAAACGGTCCTGCGCAGAGACTGGTCTCACCTCGTGGTCGTTTCAGGCTATCCCTCCTGAATTCCCACTCTCACTCAGGCTCTGTCTTTTTCTCCTTATGTATACATGTGTATATACATATATATGTATAATGTGTATACGTATATGTATGTACACACACAATCTCAGAGTAGGGTTTCCTTATACACGCACAGACACTAATAAATAGACAGGCATGATATAAAAGGCACTGATGCTGTGTAGGCATATGGTGGCGGGTTCACGTGGTACATCGTCACACGCGCGCAAAGGTACATATCACTTTCCGAAAACATGTAAACCGCGGGGGTTCGGGGTAACCTGATTAAAGAGCTTCTCTTGACAATTATGTGGCTGTTTAGGATATATGTTACGCGTAAAACGTCTTTCACGAGAATCGAATAAAATGGCTGCTATCCGCTCCGGCGCGCCTGAGCTACTGGCTCTTGCTTGCCTCCCTCGTTTCGGTTTCTCACACATACTATACATTTCACACGATCCTGATACATCGTCATACCTTACACATGTCGACACCCACGCGCGCGCACGTGTCTACGCGCAGAACAGCTGAGTGCATTAAAAGCTCTTCCTTTTATCAATTTCAAACAAACTTCCCGCCCTAATGTTTTCCACTTTTCGTTAGCCAGAGCTAACTATCCTTTTTTTTCTGGTACTGGATTTTGCCTTCTTGAAGGTTTAGACGGAGCTTCTATGTATTGGTCTTTTCGTCTAGTCCTCGAAGACTCGCATGTTGTACCAGCGCAGCTATCTTACATTGGATCCTCTGTTATCAAAGGTGCGTTCATCGGTGACCACTGCTTGACTCTTCAACTGAAGTATCGTGGAAGCTACGGACTGTGTCACCGCAATGCATACAATCGTGCTATTTTGTGGTTTCGATTTTGAACAATATCTTACGTGTCATGATGACTTGCAATGAAATGCCAAAATCACTAAATCTAGTGGAAAAACGAAATCCAGTAATATTTGCAGGTTTCGAGTGTGCGGAGTTAGTTTTGTCACCATACAATGTTAACCGTTTGAGTCCCAAGGGGTATTGAAAAAACACTATCGCGAACAGCGCGTCCGCGCTTCATTCTCCTTGCATTTGAAGTGTGCTGGGTTTTCTCGACATAAAATTGAACAGCGCGATTGCGATGCTTGGGGCTCAAACGGTTAATTGTTGTAAAAACTAAGACCCATTTGTAAAGCTTTTATACTCGTATTGGAAGAAGGGATTCGAAAAAATGCTACGCGTTGCGTCTCCTACAAAACTTGCACATCCAACTGCTGATGCCTTAGGAGTATTCGGAAAAGAGGACCACGAAATGTAGCCATTCAAATTCAAAGGCCATTTAAATCGCAATTGGCGGACGAAGACTTAAACATAAGGGCTGAAAAGGTTGAAGAAAACTTGAAACACGTTGCACAAAACTAACTTTCGCCGTGCACTTTTATTTCTTTCCGCACTTCTAGTTTCAACTAGATCTTCGTTACACTTTCAGACCGATTTTCGAATCTGACAATGAAATTGAATGTATCTATATACACATACGTTGAAACTCTATGAACCAAGCGCAAAAGCTTAGCTTTTTCTAACAGCATTTCACCATACAATAGTTAATTTATAATTGAAAAAGTTATTTTGTTGCGAGTATTTTGAGTTTTAAAATTTTAATTAAAGCAGTTAGGTGTACTTACTTTGAATAGATTATATCATTGTCGAAGCAGTCGTTGAATAAAAAGCTAAGCGTAAGAGTGCGTACAAAATTTTAGAAAAAATGGCCACCTTCAGGAATGTGTAATGCAACAAGTGTCGTATGACTTTGTACAGGAAGAAATTGGAGATGGTACATGAAGGACCAATGGCTTGTGCATCGTATCTTTAACAGTTTCAAGAACTTACACTCCCAAAACTTCTTCATATAAAGCGTTTTGTAATTTTATCCAATAATATATCAAATTATACTCAGAAAGAAGTTATAAATTCACCTAAAAAGAAAGTTAACAATTTTTTAATAGATTTTGTACACTGATTTTTTTAGGCGAAGGTCCCATAAGTTAACAAAACGACGAATTACGATTTCACAATTGGTCCACGTATAATTTAGGAATCGTCAGTAATAAATAATTACGTGGGAAAAATGTTAATTTTGTACAATATGAAAAACAGCATGGATTAAAACCAACATTTTAGTATGATGAGAAGAGACGAAATAATATTACAAATTCTTCACACATATCTGCACGAGTATTGGTATACTTTATAGACTGATGCTCGTAAGTAGTAAAGGTCAATAGTTGCCAGCCCGACCATTTATAAAACAATTGACGCTGCCATTTTTGCAAATTCGAAGATTTCGTTAATTCATTACTACCCTTAAATAAACGTTATTTTAACCTTTTGCATTCGGGCTTTTTTTTCGCCTAAAGCTTTCAGCAGCTCGGACGTTTTTGCTGTATCTGACTGTGTAATGTGTGAATTATTTGAAGGTAAAATTTGCAGATAACATTTAAAAAGTAAGATATTTTTAACATTATTTTGTTAATTTCATAATGTGAACATTTTGTAAATATACATTTTGATTAGAAATTATTTGCAAACATTTACAGTGCCTGTGAGGAGTACTTCTAGTGTAAAGGGTTACTGAAAAATCGTAAACTTACCGTGTATAATCGGACTATATTTAAAAAATGTGCCATCATCGTAAGAATATGCGGTTTAAGAACGAGTGCATATCTGCAAAAACGGTCGTGATTTAGTGCTTTGGAAAAAGATGCTGGTTTAACAGGAATAATTACAAATATTTTATTTTCCTTTCTTATTATGATTCCAGGCATAAACAAACGCATATTTATCGGAATGTGAAATCGTTTTTCATGTGATGGGTTTGCTATAGTCCCTTTACGAGAGCGCAACAGTTTAAACGTTATAAATTTATTGAATCTCTCACATTCGCAGATTTTCTCTAGAAACATTCTGAAACTGAAGTGCCAACGGAACGAGTGGTCTTTTCGTTCGTAACGCAGTCGCAAATTGCTTTTGCGTAACTCGCTATGGTCTATTTCCACGAAGTAACTCTTGGTCCATAGACATGTACAGAACTTTAGACTTAGAATCAAAGTCTCTTCCTCGTTTCCGAAGCAATTTTACTTGCATTCCTAAATAATGACTTCCTATTCTACGGATTTACTATGGGAAAATTCGTGTAAAAATAAATCCACGCAATTTAGCAGTATAAGGCAGAGCTCTGCTCAATAGTCACGGAATTATTTTTAGCTAAGGTTTTGGACTACCTCGAAGAAAGAGAAATTCATGAAACTTATATGTGCAAGGTGACTTCTAGAAAATAGATTAACCTAAAAAGGTTCTCGGTGAGAAAAAAGAAAGGAGACTAATTTATTGCATAAAATTTGTATCCTCTTTAAAAAAACACAATTCCACGACTGTCCCAAAATCATCAACACCTTCTCAGCCAATAAAACGGTCCTCGCCTTCTTCGGAGCAGGTTTACTCTTCGCAATCTAGTATTTAGACTACTCCTTTGCCTTAGAAATGCAGGGGTTGAAATCAAAGTACCTGCTACCAAGGTGGTAACAGGATTTTCGTAAAAAAGTTTTGGAAATAATTTCAGTAATTTGTTTCTTAGTGTTTCCTTGTTTGACCATCATGCAACAATTAACATTATACCGCCCGGTGACACCACGTTGGTGTCCCGCAAAGACTGTTGGCCAAATTCCGGTGGCACCAAGTTAGTGTCGAACTGGAAGCTCTACCGGCGCCAAACACAAGAATCCTGATTCAACGTGCTGACGGCATAGTGTTACCAGAAATAAATTCTAGCATCACAAACGTGTATAGCGTAGCTGTATGTAATTGGAAAGTATTTTTCCCTCTTTTTCCATCATAAATTCTTAAATATTACCCCACAAGTGACGCTAAAAGGAAATGAGCTACATGTAGTAGGGTTCAAAAACATGATCACAGTCATAAAAACACAATTTTCGTTTTTAAATTTCTTTCTACTTCATTTATACTTTTTCAATACTACTTCACACTCTCGGAACATTCTTGTCTCCCATTGTCCTGCAAGGGTCCAATTAGAGGTAACATCGGATACCTTTATGTCAAAACCTCCAAACCAGTCCGTTTAAAAATCTTTTTGATTCATCGGTAAGAAAGGTATACATAAATTTTGATACCTGTTTAATTACATTATAATATAGGAACCTTCCTTTCAGTTGTCCAATACAATTCGAGGAAACACACCATAAAGAATGTCTTCAACTCCCGTGGATAGTGCAGCTGATTTCCGCATTGTGACTCTCGTGACGATGTAACAGAGCCTTGAGCACGCGCGAAGTATACAAATCAATATTTTCTACATATCTGACGAGTTTTCCCTAATTGGCTCGCGCCTGCACTCTGGCGACTCGTCCTAAGACATATCCATATGTCTTTTCCATAGGAATTATGATCCTTCTTCGTATTACGCTATAAGCAACATTAAAATTATCAAAAATAACACTAAAGCCCGTAATTAAAATAATAGCGAAATCTCACGACACTCTTAGTATTGTTTTTGTCCTGGAAGTTTCCTTATCACGTAGATTCAATATCGACGAATAGTTTTTTCTGGATTAGACGAAGTCTAAAGACAATTGAGGGGGGGGGGGGGGGGAATAATTATCCTCCTTTTTTCATTGACTTTTTATTGTTTATACTAATGCGTGCAATTTCGCTCCATGAAAATTGGAAAGCCGCGAACGGAGTAAACTTCGATCGGAGATATTATGAAATAAATCTCGATATTGCTCGGCAGAGGAAGAAGAGCGGGTGGTCAGTTTTAATTAAAGAACTAGTGGCGTCAGCTGCTCCTTACCAATGGTTCTTTTCTGTTCCACTTCTTTCTTCTCATCTTTTTTTTCTTTTTGTCGTATTTTCCTCTCTTTGAGCTTGTGCATTGCTACCGATATAGCTTACGCGGACCGTAAAATTCTCGGAGTTAACGATGGGGTTAACGGAAAGGGGGTGTAAAGTCGAAATGCGTTATGCGGCAGGAATCGTGAAAATTAAATTTCTATTTTGACCGAATCCCACACTTGAATGTGCTACAAAATAATTATCATTACATCACTAACAGCATTTTATTTTTAAATTCATAATCATTTACGTTTTGTCTCAATTATCATTATTTCCAAATTACAAGCGCTCGATTCATTGAGAAGATGCATCTATTCTTTAACAAAATATGATTGAGATTCTGTAATTGCTCTATTACTACCCTTCTAAGTCAGACGAAAACAGAAAACTGTTGGCTGCTGTTGAAGAAAGCGTAGCCGCCGAGTTGGCCCTCGCTATTGTTCCCTCGATCTTTATTTTTGCTGGACTACAGCACACTGGTGTTTCATTGTGTTTGAGCTCGGTGCGACTCTTTTGTTTTGCTTTGCTGCACCATTAGAACAGCTAATTGCCGCACATACGCGATCGTCTTTTGTTTCCTCCTATTGCTGCCTTTTATCGCCTCCTTTCCTTTCTTTTTCTTTTCGGGAAGTCAACTTCTACCATCGTATACTTGTTCCCCATATCTCCCCGTGGCACAACCAAAAAGAGATAAGTCAATATGATCTATACAAGGAAAAAGAAATGAAAGAACAGGATCAACTTATACCTTTTGTCACCATATATTTTAGATAACTTTTTTAAGAAAAAAATATCAGAGCTTTACGGCAAAAAAAATTATACTAATTCCAACTATTGCTGTAGTTGACTAATACATCAACCATACATTTCTGGTAATTTAAAACTACATTTATTGATATTCCAACTACTTTCACGAATAAATTAGCTACAAATTAAATAATTAGTACTTTATTTTTTTTTCGGTGCGTTTCCTTCTGTTTGATAAGCATAATTTTAGTAGATCTTAAAAAATTAGCGACGCATAAGTTTCTCGCATTAGTAATAAATATATTTTAATTTATTTTGCCTGTGGTCTAACGAGGCTACGATACTTTTAACATCGAAAAAAATTAAGGCACCGATTATTTAATTTCTAATTGACTCAATCACGAAAATAGTTGGAATAACAATAAATGTAGTTAGAATTACTAGAAATATATTGTTAATGCCATATTTAACTATAGCGATAGTTAGAATTGCCATATATTTTTTTCAATGAACGTCAAAGCTTCGATTAACCCTTTCGCTCCGACGGGCGTATATATACGCCCTCGAAGAATGACCATTCATATACGATGAGCGTATATATACGCTCTGGAAAAGTGGGCGCAAATTTAGAGAACAAGGACTTCTAATTACTTCGTAGTGTTCTGTACTTCAGTGTCAACTACTCAGTAATGCACTCCCGTTCACAGCGACCACATTTTGTCACAAGCACTCCGTAGCGAAAGGGTGGAACTAAGTTAATGTATACTTTAACACAAACTCGTGAAAAATTAGACATTTTCATATTGTTACGTTTAGTCGATACGAATCCCCATAAATTCAATGAAAATGTACCACCTCGTGAATCAATCTTCTAATTCATGAATAGTGCACGGATTAGCGTAATTCATACCTACGAAATGGTAAGCATCACACTATCTCGTGTCAGATTCATACTAACAAATCATTCAATATTTATTATATGAATCCAAACATGCATGTAACTTCTATGTGGAGCGAAGTAACGTGCATGCATTAGCGTGCGACCTACATACTTACCTGCATACTCACATTATCCGTCACACACATTTTCTAATTCTAACCCTTGTCAACACGCGCTAACTGACTCATTATTGCAATACACGCTAACGCAAACTCAGTCACACGCGTGTACCACGGCTCTCACATTATGCATGAAAAGAACTTAGTCGTTCCTCAAACTTCCTATACCTACAGTTGTAGGAAATTTGAAGAATTACTTTGTTGTTGCAGTGTTTCCTCTCATGGTCTTAACCGTTTGCGTACCACAAGCCACTTTCGCGCTCTGCAGATTTTGTGTCGAAAAAAAACCGGCGCATTTGGCCGATACAGACAACTGACGGCGCAGCTTATAATCAAAAACGTAATCAAAGGAGCGCGATCGCGCTCTTCGGCTTTTTTCGACGCGTAATCGAAGGAGGATCGCGCTTCTTGGCGCTTTTCGATCGTGTTTTTTTCAAAACCCCGTGGTACTCAACTGTTTAAAAACAGTGACCACAATGAAGAGCAAAACGGTAATTTGTGGTTATGCATATTTCTAATATTCGGACGCTAAAAGCATTCTGTCACTATTGTGTAGTTGAAAAACGTGCATGCAGCAAATCGCGAGTAGATTCGTTCATCCTTCTTAGGATCGAGCAAACATCGGGAGGAATTTCCATTACATGCCAAGTGCTGGTCCGATTTTGCTGTAATGGAAGAACGGATAATTTTGATAACAGGATTATCTATCCCGTTTAAACTATAGGAGACGAAGCGTTCTCTAATTACCTCCTTCCAGAGATTTAACGTTACCTATGACACCAAGTGTCTAGGGTTGTATAGACCTGCTCGAGCCAACTAAAACTGACTCGGTCGCTCACATGGTTTGACAATTTTAAGGAAAGACTTTTTTATTTTTTAAATTTATTTTCTCGACTTATGTCATTCCAAAATTACTTTCCACCGCATTCTATGTAACTCGAGAAACAGGAGTAACTAAGAAAAACTTGACACCGTTTTTCACGTAATTCAAGAATAATTCTATAATTAATTGACAATTCTTGCACTAAAATGTGGTTAATTGGGAATTAATGCATAAATATAAAACATCGCTTATCAATTAACTAAGTAAAATTAATAACAACTAAGCATACATGGAATTTTACAGAAAATCAGATACTGCATAAAATAAATTACATACAATCCAGAAATATCCTCACGCATGGAATTTTAGCTTATTACGAAACCATTCGATGTCTCTTTAATACGATATTAAAATTCACGAGTGTTTAAAAGTGATTCGTTAAAGCAGCGACGGTATTTTCCTATTTGGATTTGTCATCGGCCTATTGTCTGTCAATTTCAACGTGCGAAGTTATGTTTGGTTGTAGCGCCGGGAAGAAGCACGGATGGGCTAGATGTTGTGTCAGTAGAGTCGTTGAGCATTAAAAGTAATTATGGCGTGATTGACCGTAAGACCAAAGGCAGTTGAGGGATTGAGGAGGAGATGAGTTGTGTGGAAGACAGGGGAAAGAGGGGCTAAATCATTGGAGTGACGCACGTAGCTCGTTGCTAACTCCCAATTATACAATCAGCGAGACGAGATACTCTCGACGTGGAGGAAGAGAGAAAAGCGGAGGACGGATTTTATGTTGCGATATATACTTTAGTAATGAGTAGAAGTTGAAATGAATTAAATGAGAATCAAGGGAATGTAAAGAACATTCATATAAGAGAGAAAGAACATTTTTCTTTGTTGTTGTCTATTGTAAAGCCGAGTGCATTACTTGCCTTGACGCAGCTGTTTGCCAGTGCTTGTTTAAATTTGATGACTGCACGTTGTAATTTAGGCATAAATAAGCCACCCCAAAGGACAAATGGAGTTACATTAATAATATTACAGGACATTAAAGGAATAAGCGCGATTCGTCTGGAGACAAGGATTGTCACGGATGAATAAAGTATGGGGTTTACCGAATTTCATCTTTGCTGTGTTACATTGCACTGAATCATGAACCAGACCATGATTTTTCAATAAAGATATGCAACATCGAAAGTAACTACATATTTATTTGAGACAATAACGTTGTCTCAAGTGTCAGCTACCATAATTTGTTAATTCTACTGTATTCCCATATTCCGAGTGAAAGCTGTTGGCATTGTTTAGTAATTGCGCACTATTAGAAAAATATTCACATTCAAATGAACTCCTTTGCATATGACAAATACTTATATATAGGTCATATTTTTATCACTCTGTCAACTTTAGCCCACATTATCATCAGAAAAATTGTAGAGCAAGGGGTTAAAAGAAAATTTTATACACAATTCTGTTTTGGAAACTAGAAAATTTCATTTGAAGGGGATTTGCTGGGGTAAAAATAAATTTGTATCTTAAATAGTTCAATTTAACACGTTAAGTGCCATGCTAAATTCACGAGACAACCTGTTCAGGCCGCGTGACCCGCAGTGCTATGCACTATTGCATTTGGCATAACCGGCGAGGCCTGAACGTAAAGTCTTACGTGGCACTTAACGTGTTAAAAATATCCTTTTCAAATCTAGTATATCAATTTTCGACAATCCGTATAATAAAATTGCAGTAGTCATTTGGACCAGATTACTAAAATGTAATTTATTTAATTTTGAATAGGTGCACAACACGAAACCAAAGAATAAGCGTTAAATATTTCACGGAATATTAAACAATAAAGTTAAATATAAATTGTCTATGTTATATAAATGCATTTTTTGAGATATTGGGTGCTCAAATATTTATTTTAATAGACGTTTTTGTTCTCATCGTCTTTTACAGCCAATTTTGGTCATTGACGTTCACGAGTCCCAACATATGTCGCTACGCACTTCTCTCAAGTTTGTTTGCAATCGTCCGATACCAAGTGTACAATCGCAGTCGCATGCACTCGTCCTATAAACAAAAGACTTTCATCGGAACAATTATTAAACAATAGGTTTCACTGCGCATTTGTTCAACAAGGTAACCAACATACGGTAACCGTTTTGCATCACGTCGAACATTGAACGTCGGATATTTAGCGCTCAAATGAGTATCCTTTTATATTAGCCCTGTCCTTTGAAAAACGGAAGATTGCGACCGTTCACAGAAAAACCCGTAATATTTATCCGCCATTACAGCAATTGACGGTACTTAGTAGCTTTCATACTTGTAAATAACTCATACGCCCTGATGAAAAGTCAAGATTGGTATTATTAGAAAAATGTTGTTATGTCGTATTTCCGATTTGATCTAGCAGAATGTTCTTACTACTAAGAGCCTTGCGAGGCAGAGATTCATGGTGTTGAAATGTATCGAAAAACGACGCGATGCACTTTCGCAAGGTTTATTTATGAGCATGGGTCTGGTCAGAAGGAGGCGATCGGTATGGACGCGCGAGTGGATCCGGGCTAGGTCGTTCAACTAACGTTCTACCATTGCATCCTACCGACCAGGACACAACGGCTGAGGCACCTTACTCTTAACAGTCCTCAGTACGCGACTAAGGATATACACGCACACATTCTTTCGGTACAGAGAGCTATGCTCTCTGCAGATGCGCGTGTCCGTGTGAATGCACGGCAATCGTACACAGAAATCAGCATGTGTGACAGTCTACCCCATAATCCCTCCTTCCATGTCCTCATAGGCATAAGGTGCATGCTCGCCGACGCCGCTCTTAAACGTTCACTCTCTCGTATTAATAACGTCGCCACTGCCAACGATTTATCGAGACCTTCGAAGGACCCTCTGCGTAGTTTTGTTCCTTATTACTCCGCAGCCATATCCTTACTCCTTTCTCCGTTGTCTTCGTTTTCGTCTCCTCTCCTTCACTCCACATCCTCTCTTTTGTATCATTGCAGTTTATCTCGTGGTCCTTCGCAGCAAAATTTTATTAACAAGGAATGTGTTTCAATAATGCGTACCCAACGATTTTTATTGATATAGTAATTCAAGTAAACGTATACGTACATCATTATCGTAACCAGTCTCGAGTTATTCAGATATAATCTTTTACGTTGTTGGTCGATTTTTTTTAATATTGCCAAGTACTGCTTCTTTAAGCGCGCTCACTTAAGGGAGTCGTATCTCATTTTTAATTTTTTATACTTTTGTTACAATCAGAGACATCGTTTCTTTGATTCGCAGACTCGTAAGTCATATTCGCTACATGCAAAGTAACATGTTATAATATCAACTTTAAAATAATATTAACAGAAGGGAAACTCTCTGAAATATTTACTATAACCTGAAGATATGTCCGCACTATATCGATTGAAATGAGGGATGTACTTACATAATTTTGAGAATTTCTTGGGAGAGAACTTGAAATCCATTTGTATTGTCTGTTGTCCTTGTGAGAATAAGACATCATTGTCACTAACCAACATACAAAACCACATACATACATACATAACAAGACAAAACCCTAGGAAAACCCTAGCGAAACCCTAGCAAAACCCTAGCAAAACCCTAGCAAAACCCTAGCAAAACCCCAGCAAAACGGCGTCTAATTGTCGTATTATGTAAGACACTTAAACACATGCTTGGGATTTCAAATATATTAGTCTTAGTAGAAAATATAAAATTGATTCGAAAACACTGACAAAGCTTCAAGTATTCCATAGATTTGTTTAAGAAATGGAGTCGTTGGTTCAGTAACGAATTCTTGAATCGATAATATTTTTTCTGTGTTCTAACCAATTTCCCCAGATAATGCCAGATTTATTTATTGGACGCTTTGAGACAAGTCCTCTAAAACGCGAAAATAGAACATAAAATCGAGAAAATATAATTAATTATTAACCCTTTCAGGGGTACATTTTTCCTTAACACTTATTATAAAAATAAGAGTGGCTACTAGGGTTTTTGGGGTCGCTGATTACGAATCCGAAGTAAATACAATAATTCGAAAATTTTGAGATTTTTGCAATTCTAAGATGTTTTTTTGAAAAAACTGAGCAACGAAAAATTTTGAAAAAAAAATATGTTATAAACCTATATATGGAGAATACGTAAACAAATTTTCAGAGCTGTAGCCATGTGCGTTACCGAGAAACTGATTTTTCAGTGACAAAACAACATTTTTTCATGTTAACTGTTTATAACAAGTATTTAAATAAATTAATTATTGCAATTTTACGCCAAAATTTCATAAATTAGGTACCCAAGAGTCTAAAAAATACTTTTGTACCTATAGATAGGGCAAAAGGTGTCAGAAATGTTAAAAAAACGAGTAAAAAAAATAGGTGGGACATATATGTCCCACTGCCCCTGAAAGAGTTAACAGTCAACATGGTTTTTTGCTCGACTTCTACCACAACTCATGACCTGATTTCGGTAAATGAAAATCTACCAAGAGTTTGAAAATTTAGTGAAGTAAAGATTACATAGATTTCCTTTGCACTTGGACTCTCTTTTTGCCTAACGCTTTCAGCAGTGCTTTGGCAGTGCCTGTGAAAAGTACTTCGAGAGCAAAAGGTTCACGCTTGCCACTTTTTTTTTTGGGGCCTCACGACATGAGTGCAAGGCATGAACGATCTATGGTATCATACAGGCTTGAAGTTTCAACGATAGAATTTTGATTATTCGGTGGTTTCGGTAAGATTTGACGAAATATGAATTAGGATTTCAAAGCTCTGTTGCCACGTTCTATCACTTTAGGCGATCTTTCGGTAACTTCGACTAATTAAATTCATATCGATCGCGCCAACTACCTAATTTTTATTCTAAGAAAAGTTAATAAGAAAATTGATGAACTGATTCGACAATTTTCAAATTCGCTCAAATGTATAATATTCTGAAGACTATGTAGTAAGTATAGGTAGTAAAAACATTGATTGGTAGTATCCAAGACACTCAAGAGTAACGAAAAAAAGAGGCAAAATAGAGAACAACGAGAATGTACATGAAGGAATGGAAGGAAAGAGAGAAAAAGAAGTTGAGATGAACGCGAATTAAGTCGATCGCTGTGCGTGGAACCACATCCTTCGCACTCTTTTACCCCGCCACAAGTTTGTATCTCGTTTTTCTTTTGTCCCTTTCTTTTCGCTCAACGCGTATCTCTTCTTTATTATCGACATGAACCATCGTCTTTTGTTTTATAATAACTGTTGTGGCTGTGGTCTCAACGATTTCTTTGCTCGTTTTAACATTAAGACGCGATACTTCCTTCAGTGCACTCACGAACCGAGATCGGCAAGCTTGAATGCAATTGAAAGGGGAAATGTATTATATTTTTTCGCATTGATGCAGTCATTTCGCGATAAAGTATTTTATAATAGCTGTTCAAGATACGATTATGCATTATGGTGAAGTTCGACTAGTTAATTTTTCCTTAGGCAGTTCGATAAAGTAGCAATCTTGCGTTCTCGCAACACGGTTCCTCTTCTCACGAATAAATGTAACAGGTTATATTCCACTTTATCTAGAATCACGTGAACTTTTTACCACCCACGTAACAAGTGTTTGTTAAGAATGCGATGACCACTTGGAAGTCTTCCTCTCTTTTCCGTTTTTACGTTTCTTTTTATTGTTCGAGATTGGACAGACAGATAGACAGGGACAGCGACGGGTTGTTGCAGCAGCGCCCTTAATACGGCAATAAAAACTCCGGCTCACGTAGATTATTTTATTTAGTTTCCCAAACTGCCGCGGCTTAAACGCATCCATAATTACCGCGTTGCTACGTGAAATGCTTAAGATATTATAAATGTAAAGATACAACATACTCACTGTATGGAGGTAACCAATCGTACGTGCGTAATTTATTCGAGCGTGGATTTTAACTCCCACGCCGTTCGGGCATACCAACCGATTGGCTCATGATCTTGTATACACTTTATGTATAGAGTACGACAAGGTGTCAAAGAACTTATGGAGATATTCCGAACTCAAAGTTATTGACCCTACATTGACCCTGTGTGTGCATAAAACTGTCCTCTTTATCCCTGGAGTTGGGCTTTCCAGTGAAACATACGGTCTTGTTCGACGCATTTGTCATGCAATTTCATCAACTGCCTATCGACCATTCGTAGCATCGAAATTTCTAGTCCTGCCCGGCAAAATAGTGGAAAATCGCTGTTCAAAAGGAATCAATGCAAGATCCCGATTCGATAATTTGTTGCATATTAGAAATTGCAGATTATCGGCGGCAGATCAGGTGAATATCCCGTAGCTTCAAGCGACTCAATAGATTATATACGTAAATTAAAAAAATTACGGTGGTAGGGGAAAGGGGGGTAGCCCCGGCCAGTGGGTAGCCGCGGCCATTGCAATCATTTGAAGTTCCCACTAATTTATAATATCCATTTTAACACTCATTTGACGTCTATCATATCTATAACACCTACCACGGCTCTTTAGATATTTTAATTTTAACAAAACTTTAACAAATTAAAATTTAAACAAAAAACCTTTTGTAATGGTCGCGGGTACTCACTGGCCGGGGCTACCCCCCTTTCCCCTAAACATTTTCATTATTCATGCTCAAGAAGTAGACTGCCCCCAAAGTAAAAGAAATACGTGATGTTAGGGAAGAAGAAAAAGAAGAAGAAGAAGTGAAGGAGAGAAATCTTAGGAAAAAGGCTCATTTTTGTATATACAGTAGACTCCTTTTTTATAAGATAACAAAAAACCGTACAAAATACTACAAATTGTATGCAACCTTATTCTTCTCAATTGCTCTGACAGTAGATTCGCCTAAATTGAAATATCTTCCAAGAGACGCAGAAAGGACAATCTTCTAGTTTAAAGCGGCCTAACCAAATTTTTAAACACCGCACGGTTTCAAAACCACATAAAAAAAAATCAGTAATTTTCCCTCTACAAGAAAATTAGTAATCAAATGTACTGTTGCTGATCCTGAAACTTCTACATGATCACTGATTCGTACACTTCTTTGCAGAAGTCGTTCTTGAATCTGCTGGATAGTGGTAAAGGATATTCCAATTTGTAAAATAAGGTATTGGCGGTACCTATACCTGCGTAATTTCTCTTTTAGTGGATAATGCCTGAGTTTCTATCCCAGGTGGTGAGTTTGTAACATTTAGCCAAGAAAAATAGCAAACTCTTGCTGGAATAAAACCATATCTGTTATTACAACTTACTACATTTACCAATTGCTTCATATTATACATTTTTTACCTTGATTCTGTTTTGGTCTCCGTTGCAGAGGCCAAAACAGTAATCAGCCTTTGTTCATTGTTATAAAATATCTACTTCGAATTATACCCGATACAAAACGAGGTTATAACGCGGAACGTTATTGCTGTTTTTCAATCTATCTTTGACGTGCTTTCTTCCTTTTTTATTCTCGCCGCAAATGATCAACGAAAGTGAACGAAAGAAGCTTAAACAAATTATAATACCACATTATCTGACGCGCACGCTATTTTCTAAATATATATTTTATTTTTCCCCGCCTAGATACTTTTTCTACTTTACACTCATACATATTGACATTATCTAGATAGTATGGAATTATTATAACGTGATAAACGACTGTCGATAATTTTTTGACGAAAATAATTTTGCAAAATAAAATAGAACACTAATTACGAAAATATTTTATTTTTAAAGGATCTCAATAAATCTGTATGACTATAAAATAGCACTTGGAGCTGAATAATGCTGCTTCACACGGGAAGCTTTATGAGCATAAAAATTGCCAACTAACTATCATAAAACTATAATAATCGATGTGCAAAGAGCTGTTTGTAAGTGATCCGCTTCACGTTAAGCTAGACATTAGGGCAGTTACGAGAATTACCATCAAGCTGTTATATACTAGGAAAAGAGACCGAACGAGAAAGGGAGAGAGGTAGTGATGAAGCCAACGGAAAGGTATTACAAACGGGTAGAACTCTTTTGCTCTCACTTGTAAACCTATAAAATTCAGAAGGTAAGTGTCGATTTCCAAGGCGGTATCTTTTGAAATATCTGCGTTCCACTCTCAGTGCAGCCGAACATACATTTAAACTTTGGAATCATCACGACAATTACGGCAATTGCTCGCGAAGAATATAAACATTTAGCACTGACTTGACCTTCTAACCAAATAAATACACCCATGTTGTACGAAGATTTCTTGAAATAACAATAGCTCCATTTTAAGAATTCCTTTGTATAAAAACCTATAAAAATTTTCTCGTGCACGTAGTGGTACAAGAAGGGATGTATATTCTTAGTCTAAATTGTCGTCAGGATTTATTTGGACGTAGATTAGGCTTCAGCTATGCAAGTTGCAAATACTCCAGAGTCGAGAAAATTTCAGTTGGTCGTTATACGCTTACAAATAAAAAATAAATAACAATTGAAAACTTATAAATGAAGTCTAATGGACGATTATAAATGGTTAGTTGAAGAATTATTTGGGTCTTTCCACCATTTAATATTTATTTCGTTAAATATTACATACCACTGATGGTCCATAATTTTTCTTTTTCCAATTAAATATCGTCCAACAGTAGGGGAAGTGCACCTAAATTGGAATAACATATGATCGATTGGAAATGGTGACATTTGCTGATTTAGACCCATTTTAGGCAAATACTTCTGAATCCTTAAATTCGTTAGGCTTTTTTATTCTCTTCCATAATCTCTACGTTTTTTTTTTAAATTTTTTCCTTCACATCGAGCCGCTGGGCAGGTAATTTTGTTTAGGGGGTCCAGTATAAGCGCACTCTCCCTAATTGATCTGCTATTTTACAGTATCTTACCTTTACCGACACGTATTTAAGAATTTTAGTGGAATATATAGAATCATGACAATAATATCTAGGTCGCGAGGAAATGTCGGGGTCGTTGGATAAGAGAAGATGGCGCGTCGATGTCCGTCGCGTTTATTGGGATTATAAAGCGTGCAAAGGAAGGAAGGCAGGAAGGAGAGATTTGTTTGAATTATTCAAATTAGATATGAAATTGAATGCGTGCGCTTGCTCGTGTGCAGGTAATGATGGCACTTGCATATAAATGGTAATTATTGTCATTACTCTGTCTGGATCGTTCGGTGTGCAATGCTCTTTCTCCCTTGCGCATCATTTCTTCTTTACAACTATGCTTACCACATAATATCGTGTATTCCCATATACTAGTTAAAATAATTATCAAAATTGTTTTATTGTTGATATAATTACAGGGAACATGCTATGTCCTCCCACATTTAGTCCTCCTTCCCCTTCGTTTCCTACATGTGTATAAATTTGTCAAATAATTTCACGATCGCTGTTCTTCGGTACTTCGCTTCAACGTAGTCGAAATCAAAAATGATAGTTATTCGTAACTGGTCCTAATCTTACACTGTCACTAAGAAATTATTTTCGGCCCTTCTTCGTTGTAGACTTCATTTTTAACGAGATAACAAAATTTACAGCAAACGCTGAACGTATTTAAAATTTCGAGAAATCCAGAACGCTAATATAAAAACTGGAAATAATTCATTGTCGCAAAAAGGTGAGTCAGTCCATCATAAATTATTATTATTATACAAAGTAATGATAATAAATGATCTATAGGTCTGAACTTGCGGTACGGCGTTAAAATGTAACTGAAACAGTTCTTTGTCCACTCTCACGAAAGTTAGTAAAACCGCCAGACCGCAGTAGGGTAGGTATTCATCCAGAATCTCTTTCAAATTTAATAAGAACAAGAGCGAGAAGATGAAGGAGGATAAAGAAGTACTCTTGCGTACAAAGGGAAAAGTCTCTCTCGCTTATGTACATTCAAGTCCTTGGATTTGCTATTTCACTCTTGGCTCGGAGGACAAAATCATAATAAAACCAATAATTAAGCTACAATATCGCTTGTGCGGAGGAAAAAGAAATGATACGAGAGAAGGAGATCGGGAAGTCCAAGAGATTCTCATTGTTCTGTCCTTTGAAAAGGAACCTCAAGATACGAAAGAGTGGTCGTTCTATCACCACGAAACTCCAAGGAAACAATAACTGCGGCGAGGAACCCAACAATACCAGAATTATTAGCTTTCCACCGAATTAAAACGAGTGTTCGGATCCGTTTCCGTCGTTGCGCTATATAGCGAAAGACTGCACTCGGGTTTTCATCGCCTTTGTTTCTAAAAATATTGTTTATTTTTTAAGTACATTGTTATTCGCGAAAGATATATGACTAAACGCTTCATAAATATTGGTTGAAAGTCGAAGAAATCAAAGGCCCTTTCATATATCCTGTAGCTTTCGTCTAAATTAGTCATGTTATTTTTTAGAAGGACATACTCTAATCATATAATGAAACGTCACACAAATTTTCGGTCGAGCATTTGACATGAAAGATTATCGATCAATAATAATTCAAGACGTCAAGCTATTGCTCACCCTTTCGATTATCAGTGATGATCGGACTGATAAAATATCTCATTCACTTTTCTATCAAGCTATACTTGTTGCGGACAGAGAAAGCTACATTCCCGTGAGAATACTTTTGAGAAAAAGATGTAGACTTTTTAAAAATTTTGAACAACATTTGTCTATATAAATATATTTTTATTGCTATTATCGAATTACGGTGTAGAAAATTATGATTATAATTATAATTATTATTATTATTATTATTATTATTATTATTATTATTATTATTATTATTATTATTATTATTATTATTATTATTATTATTAAAAGAGTGCAACTTCGCCGCTTGGCAATTTTCGATTTGGAAACAAAAAAGACCACTGGCACTCAAACGGTTTATTATTGCAGATTTTACAAATTAGTAACAGATATAAGTAATGACATCCCTAGAATCATAGCGAATGAAATAATTAAAGAAATATCCTAGTTATTAATGTCTTTCTTACATTCAAATTTCTTTTTGCATTATTCGCGAGTCAGAAGAAGTGGCACAGTGAGGGCAAAAAATAAGGAAGACTTATAGTTAAATCTGCGCGATAATGTTGTCTCTTCATCAATTCAAAGAGGAAAACAATTCCAACCGAATGACATCGCAGTCATTATGTTAGAAGCAAAGAAATAACAATGTCAGTGCGACACCTCGTTAAACAGAAGCCAGTACGGCGGTATTGCTAATGATCCTAGAGTAGAGACAGAAATGGCGTTGTTGGCGCTTCTCTCTTGTAGGAGTCTTCGAGAAGTCATTAATAACCACCTCAGAGTGCAGTTAGAATGTTTTCTTCGTTGTACCTTGGTTCACGTAGTAAGATTGTAGATGTACCCCTCCCCTCTCTTCCAGAAAGAAGGTGAGAGAGAGAGAGAGAGAGAGAGAGAGAAAATACAGCGGCTGCAGTCGTGCGAGAGTTAGAGATCTGATGACGCTAATGACGAAGCCATGTGTCCGCCTATTGACGCTAACTGGACTCTCTGTAGAAGTGGCGATGGTTACGGGGTTCGCAGAGGTTTCCTCCGCAGACTCAAGAGATCTTCGGAAGAAGGGTGAAGCGAGGTAGAACGGAAGGTTTCGATGCAACCGAGATGATTTACCTCACAACTAACAATATCCCTCCTTAAAGCCGTGGCGGATTTATTAGTTTTCTTCCTCGTTTCTCCTATGGGGGTGCGCGTTGTGCGATGGACAGAGCCCGAGGCTCGAACCCGGCACCTCATTACCTGATAATTTACTACGCCAGTAATTAACTGAGCACACAAACCTCGCTGCATACATGCTCCTCTCCCCATACACAAAGGTACGCATAGTTTCAGGTTATATATTGCACGGCTACGTCATACTGATCTATTTACCCATTTATTTTTGCGCTACCCCCTCTGGCATTCGCACCATACGCACCCGCAACAGCCGTGGATAATTTCTCCGAAGGTATCGGTAAACATTCTTCTTCAACTTCTTAAATATTATCCTCAGAACTGTTGATAAACGTTTAACCATCAATTATCTTCTAATATTTCTTCTGAACGGAAAGGCAAAAACTTTCACGATATTCAATATCGCAAAATGTCTTGTCCAACTTTTTGTGAGTGACGTAAGAAAACGATTTAATCGCAAAATACGAGACACAGAGAATTTCTCATAGTACACGAAATTACTGTAGACTCTTTACATCAAAGCCGAAGCATAATTTGGCTGGAAGTTCGAAACGAAGGGCTACAATCACTGTTTATTTGAATCATTGAGTACCACTGTTGAAAAATAACGATAGAAAAGACTTACACGCTTAACTAAGGAAATGTAACTGCCAACATCCTAATGTGGAGGAGGATGAGGTACGCAAAGAGGGTATAAAAATAACAATGCACACAAGGCCCTGGAAGCATCCTCAAACTGCAAGGGCGCGAGAGGACTCGTGCTTTAGTCGAAAGCTGATTAGAATGAGAATAGACGTGGGTGTGGATCCACAAAGAAGGATGAAAAGAGAGAGCTGGAGGAGATGGAAGATAGAAGCGGGCAAACTAAATAATAACCCTCTTTCCCCCCTCCCTTTTGCCTACCTTTTCAGTTCCAAGATGGACCACCCGGTGCAATGCAACGAAGAGTGCCAGAACTCAGCTGAGAGAAGATGAACATTTGAAATGGTAATTGCGTTCCGAAACGTTCGATGTTTGATAAACCCTATGGTCATCTACTTTTATACGTTCCGATGACTTTAATGAATTTATTTTCTGCATCTGTAAAGCAATTTTTGTTTGGAAAAAAATTTACAAAATCCTCACGTTGAAAATCCTAAGAATTAATTTTTCAAATAATTAAAACAGAAAGTTGATAACATCGTTAATTATACACATAACGCAAGGTGTGTATCCTCATTTTATTATCATTTTATGTATAAACAATAAGAGAATAAACGATTTAATTTGATAAAGAAATAATTGAACGTAATCTAGTTGTAACGTAAAAAACTCGAATGTCTAATACTCGTGAAACTGAACGCACGTGATAGCGATTGATATTACGTAACCATATAACGAAGTATTCTTGGCAGGCATATAACGAACGTTTGGTAATCGAGCTACTTCAGCTAATCAAGAAAACTTTACGTAATGTAAGTACAAGTAGATGGCCGTTAGTATTCCGCGAAGTCCTTTAGTTTTGAAATTTGCTAGGAAATTGTCCATTTGGGTAATTCAAAATACTAATAGACAGGATGATGCATACCAAGGGGTTAACTGCTCTCATCCAATTCTTCTCAGGTATCACGCGGAAACGACGCGTTGATGCATTCTGCATTCGAGACTAAGGTATGCTTATGAAGGGATCTGATTGAGTTCTAAGTATATGGCGTCTGGTTCTCTTCGAGCTGCTAATTAAATACCCGCGAGGAGGAAGGAACATATATAGTTACACAAACATGTGCAGGTACCAGTTCCTCCGGACTGTCCTCCCATACCTCCTTTTAACCTTCGTATACCCCTTGTTCTATTTCCCTTTCTCTCTTCACATTCACTGATTGATATTTAAGCCGGAGTTTAACCCGCGCCCTCTGCTTCGTTCATGGGATCGTTAGTGAGCTTCTCCTCTTGGTAAGGCTCCTGTTCCGTCTTGATGATTTCTGAACACCTGGCTGACTTACTGATAACAGTATGCACACTCACAAGTATTACAATGCTCCTGGACTAGTCGATAGGTTTTCAGAGATGTCGTCGTATAACAATTCACGATCGTGTCTATGCGAGTATGCACATTGACATTGTTTATTGCATTAACCCTTTCCCGACACACGTTAATGTATCCCGTGATCGTGACATCGTTGAGAGTGTTAAGTCACGGATAAAAGTGCATGGTATATTTGTTATGACAGTGTAGGAAATTCCTATAGCACTTTTCTCCCGTGACACAGTAGGGGAACCCGGGGCACAACGGGGTACCGGGGCGGAATGAAATTTGACGTTTTCCGGAGTCAAGGAAAAATGCTAGGCGTCTGTTATAAATTTGTGCTTGTAAAATTAAGAATGTGCCGAATACCCAATTTAGGTACGCAATGGTTGATTCGCGAGATTTTTTGAAACGGTAATTAAAAGGAAAACTGCAATTATTTTTGTTTGCTTATTTTGAAGTTGGATATATTTTTAAATAAAAAATGCATGCAAACTTAATTGGATAACACTGAATTTTATTTATTGGCAATATGGACAAAAGCGATTAATTGATGTGTACAATTAGAAACATATATTTATTATAAAAGCTACAAAGTATCACTGCTGTAAGGGTGAAAATTCCATTGTTATTTTGAGAACCTTTCTTCCCTTGCAATGGTCAAATTTCGTGAATAAGTTGATGACTTGCATCTTTTCTATAAGGTATGATAAAGTGTTATTACGTCCTAATACCACAGGAAGTGCTTTCGTTTTAGAAAAACATTGGTAGCTTGCGTTTCCCAGGGTTCAAAAGCGGCATCGACATAAACGAAGACGCCTGAGATAGTTGAGGTCACTGAATTTAGGTCAAAGTCTTTTGAATAGATGCATGGGATAAAGAGAGGTTTAGGGAGCTAAAAATTGGGGATGCACTGTTGCAATGCTAACAGAATTTTTTGCTTAATTAGGACCTCTGTCTCGGAGATGCGTCTAAATGTGTCCTACTCGATGTAGAAAAATGGAATCCAGTCTGGTGATGCATCAGAGTGTATACAATTCAGAATAGTGTGGAAAGCGCTTTTTAGGAATGCACTTAAATGCCGCCATCCAAAACTTGTACAAGTTTTGTACCATAAACGCAACTAGGTGTAAACAATTGTAATCTTTTATAAATGTAGTCGGAAATGAAAACTCCTTTTGTTGAAGCGACTGCGATGTATCTACATTGACTCTCAAATGCATTTCCACATAAAACTGAAAGTCGAACAGTAATGTAGTATTTAAAAAATATATAACGTGTATTAATGTTCATACATTCTATAATATAACTTTAAAATAATTACAGGTAATTATTTGCAATTCATTATCACCTTTCGCTGGACTTCTGTAGCATTCGACACCTGGATTTCGGTTTGTAATTTATTCCCCACCCTTTGAAATGCATGCACAGATATACTCACACTATTTACCCTGTTACTAAATTATACATTAGCATCACAAACATTGCATCTGCAGTCCGAGTTACTTAGGTATGTGTTCGCGTGTACGGTATAAGTTCCCTACACCACGTGTCTACCTCTCTTTTCACTTTCTTTGTCTTTTTTACTTTTGATGGGATCGTATATACTGTATTATATAGAGAGAGACAATACTCCGAATGAAAGCATTGGGTGACGACCAACCTCTATGGGTAATTATACTTAAACACAATAATTAAGAAGAGCTGGCGATTTTGAAGGTGTCTTTCGTTTTCTACCACCGCGTTACTACTGCCGATATTTAGAAAACTTCGTAATCATATCACATTGCCAAAAACATGTGTGTATCGAAGCGACCCACACACTGTTCTTGCCAGTAAGTTATAGCAAATAGATATATAGGATTAAAATATACCAAAAGCCTAGCAAAATTCTAGCAGAAATTTGCAGTAAATAGTAGTGACAGATTGAAAATATGCGTCAAAATTTTGCTTCGTAATTTCGTACAATACGAATAAAACACAAAATTTGTATCTTTAATGCTAATCAAATAAATTATAAACAATACACAAAGTATAAACGATAAATTGCTTATTCCTATTCCTAAGCATACAATTTTTTGTACTGTTTGCCAGTAGGTGTGAACAACATATTAAATATAAATTATATAACTATGCCGCGTTTACAGTTTTTGATTAATTTTTTAGAAAATATACAAACGCATTTCGCAAATGAAAATTATGTAATGGAAAAATAGTGTACCCAACAATTTTTGTGCCTAATATATTCAATTACAATGCTACAGTTTTTTAAAACGTTACAAAATTTTAAATGGAGTTTCATTTGAATAAATAATTATTTAAAAGATAATACGAAAGCATACTGGTTAAAAGATTATGTTAAAATCTCTGCTCTAATCCAAAAACATTTCAAGGGTAGACAGTTGGCGATATCAAGGAAAGCCGTATTAAAGCTTTTTATGCGATCCAACGTATAATTAGCGTAATAAGCAGTTTTTTAAGGTGGACCCAGATCGAAAACAACGCGATGACTGAAAACAGCTAATTTTGATCAGGGGAGGACAAAGCCTGCTGCTTGTGCACGTAGAAGTGGGTACTGGTATAGGTGTATATAGAAATTCAAAGCAAAGCTCGCACATCCTCCCTCATCCATTCACTTCTTTCAGAGAGTTGAGTCCCGATGAAAAGGCGGGGGCACCCTTTGGGTCCAAAAATTTTTTCAATCTTTTTTGTCCTTTCTCCTATTCTCTTCAACTTCCCTATCCCTTTTCTTTTTCAGTTTTCTCGGCACTCCATTCTCTATTCTCTTTAATGCTGAGCCGCCAACAAAAGGGTGCATTCGCGCAGACGCCCCAACAATAAGGTAAAGCTACACATGCCGTTTCGAAACAGATTAATTACTGAGCACACTCAATGTAATTAAGCCCCATGGAATATTGTTACGTACGGTCAAATCCGTTCGGTGCAATTTGTAGAGGAAAGTGATTCGTATTCTTTTAAACATTGTATATATGTTATATTTGTAGGAATCCAAAAATTTTGGTTTGCCTTCCTTCGAAACACATACAAGTTTTTGGGACATATTACCTTGTAATATTATGTTCCATTAATATTCTAAATTATTTATCCCACAAAACTGACTGAAATTATGTAAATGAAATTATGGGATCGCGTCACACATTTTTTTAGTCCATGCAAGATCTCCGCTGAAGTATACGTTTATTTAAATAATTAGCCAACTCGAATGTGTTTTTTTTTGTACAACACCACCGGATTAAATCAACCATTTCAAATTTCAATGAAATCTAGTTTGTTAAAGAAAGTACATGTTTTAAAAAGAAATCTTTTTTTTCAAAATTCAATTTTGGGCAGGTGACGTGTCTCGCTTGTTAAATAAAGTATTAAAATAACACAAATTATACCGACTCTTTTTTGAAATTCCAGCTTTCGATATTGCAAGTTTGGTAAGACAAATCTTACGAGAAAACCTGATGGGATGTAATTAAACGTTAGAGCAGTGCAAATTGATTGATAAGAGTTCGTAAAAGAAATGAGGGTTTTAGGCAGCTGATAAGTACAAAATCGATGATTCGGAGTCATGCTAATTCCAGGTAGAGTCTATACTTCACTATCAGTATGTGTGCCTTGGCATTAATATAACAAGATGGGCCGTGCATGTGGCTGATAGCTGTATGCTTCCTCTGCATTATGACAGTCTCCTATACCCACCTGATACCAATAATCTGAATACACGTTCTTCCGCGACATGCGATATGTTTCTCGTTATGCAATTTGCATCTTCTCTCTCTTATATTGTCGAGGAATCATGATTTCCTTCCAAGTAAAGAGAGAAGTCATTACAATTTATTTACATTATAATTTTTCGATTTTGTGTAGATTATTCGTCCATACACACGCCATTACAGAATAAGATACTAATTACCTTAAAGATGGAAATTGTTTGGAAGTTATATGCGCATTTAGTTAAACGTGGAAATTAATGGCACTTGTTTCGATATTAGATTACTTGATAAAGATAGGCAATAAGAATACAAAGTGTAATTAAGGAAATGCTGCGGTCAGCTAAACTTTGCTAATAACTTGGAAGTAGCTCAACCTTCCCTCTCCTTTTGGAGGTGAAGGTTTGCAATAAGGGTCCGTTTCGCGTTCCTAAAGTTTCTAAGCTTTCTCAGAAAGCGAAAAGGATGAGGGATATGGTTTGGCGAAATGAAGGGAGTTTCCCAATGAGTTTTTGGTGATTAGATTACAGTTCGCTGAGAGCGGAAGAATCGAGCAGCTGTCCACCACTGGAATTTCCTAAAGAATCTGACTAATTGTAAGTGGATGAAATCTACATACAAATTGAAAATCCTTTTTTATTTTCAAAGTAATTATACAAAAATAGAAAACCTAAACTGTGAGAAAAAATGTCTCATAATTACGAGGTGTTAATTTTTAACTATAAATGACGATATTGATTCAATAGCGTCATTTCATCGCGACTATCTTTCCAATTGTTGAGTTTCGCGAGCCCCAGTATAACCTCTGTTTTATTGGCGTTGTCCCCCTAAAACGCAGTAAATAATAAATAAATTGTCCGATCTGTTCAATACTTTTATTTCGTTGTCCTCAGTGACTCGTTAGAGATCCACATACCTGACACACAGGCTCGTTCTTTATAATCCTTCACTTCATCAATTGTCTTCAAGTGAACCAACACGCGAGCTGTTCCCGCTAGCGCAACAGACGATGCATCGCATCCTTCCACCCTCGCAATATGCTCGAACCTAATATTTATCATCAGCACATGGAATTATTATTTATTAATTTGTAACAGACCTAAATTGGCATTAACCCTTTCGCTATGGAGTGCTTGTGACAAAATGTGATCGCTGTAAACGGGAGTGCATTACTGAATAGTTGACACTAAAGTACAGAACGCTACGAAGTAATTAGAAGTCCTACCTTGTTCTCTAAATTTGCGCCCACTTTTCCAGAGCGTATATATACGCTCTTCGTATATAAATGGTCATTCTTCGAGGGCGTATATATACGCACGTCGGAGCGAAATGGTTAATAATAGTTCCTACCTAGCATTATTATGAATGTCAATGTGGATAATACCGGTGTTGACAACTCGTGGAACTTGTGCACCACTCAACCGCCAGAAAAAATTTAAATAATATCAAATTATTTTGATTACAAATGATTTTCATCCTCTCATCAAAAATTTCCAGTCAAAGTCTATTTGCTATTACGTCATATTCACCACCTAAGGTGGTACATCTTATTACCTAATTTCTTAATTCTAACTTTAACACTAAATCCTAAGCATTTATTTCATCCTACCAGAATTTTTCTTCAATACGTTTTTCCTTTTTGGAACTTCGAGATTAGAAAGATTTTCCCCGAGTCCGTACAAGACCATATTCACGTGAATTTTAACTACAGGTTTCATGTGAACAGATCTTCCAACCTCTGCTGCTTTCTTAACGACCTTCCTTCGCACTTTACGTGCAATCGCAAGGTCTTCAAACAACTTCTCCTCTTCCACCCGGAGATGGCGTCTGGTGGTCTCTCTTATTTTATGGTCAAACTTACATACTTTGAACCACTTCCGAGAAACAAGAGCAGCTTTTACTAAAGATTCTGAGTCAAACTCTCGAAGAATCGTATGCGATATTTCTACAGGAAGCTCAGTTATTATGTCAACCTTCTCCAAAGATTTGGAAGAAGTGATTCCAATAAAGCTGAAAAATGTCTGAAAGAACTCCATGTTGCTTTTTTCGCCAAGATCTGAATTTTGTTTCTTCCTTAAGTGCAAGTAAATTAATGTTTAGCGTTAAGTGTCCCAAGCAAAAATTAAATGGTACCAGCAATAAAATGGTACTAGCAATAAAATAGTAAATGGTACCAGCCATAAAATGGTACAAATGGTACCACATATATCAAAATCGTGGTTATTGTCAAAGTGTGCCCTAATGAACGGAGTTACCATTTTTTTTAAATAGGTTCCCACAACAGAAAAATACCTACTTCTTGAACTTGTGCATGGAAGAAACAACAAATGAGTTTAGAAATAAGGAACTACTTGATGTTTACATATCGGAATAAAGAGTACGCTTAGATTTGTTGATAGTATAGCTCCGTATAAAATTCTATCGAAAAAAACTACAATATAAGAAATGGAAACTATTGGTATGGAGTGGAAAGAAGTCAACAGGTTGAAGAGTCCTACTATTCGGGAAATACACTAATAAAAAATGCACACGGATAAAAGGTTTAGACGTAAATAAACAACTGGTATGTATATTCCTGGAATCTGAACGATAGAGGTATCTGGCAAAGAAAGCACTACAGAAGAACGTTAAAAATTTATATAGTTTGTAACAGAAAATTATTCTTTGTCTGAGAATGTCTGAAAAGGCAAATGAAAACTCGGATTGGTAATTGAGGTTAGATTTTGGGTGATATTGTCAATTATCGACCCAAGCTGGAAGTCCCTCTAGATCGTAAGATAGAAGTAATAACTCGACATTGTAATACATCACGCTTGACGCGATCGGTAATTCTAATCGAGGACAGGAATTATGATATAACTGGACTGTGCGAAATCGCAACGGTGGCGACATCGATCGGTGTAAATCGGTAGCGTTTGCTACGGCGCGCTGGCAGCTCGGAATAACGACGAGTAGAAGAACGTGCCGCGTGACGTCACTTCCGGAACACACCGAGAAGGCTCCCCGCAGTTCAACTCAGGCACTACGACTCCGGAAAAGTGGATACATACTATATAATGCACCCCACACTCTAAGAATTTATGGTCTGAAATAAGTAGAAGATTAAATAACTTTTAAGTAATTAACAAACGTTTCTACAATCAAAGACGGACCAACTAAATATTATTGTAGTTTAATATATAAAAATAATAGGATACAATGAATGCGTTCGAATAATTTTGTAACCCGCTTTTAGTAAATTTGTAATTCATCTTTATAATAAATGTTTTATAGCTTTTACAAATATTATGCGATTTGCTTCAAAATTTATATATAGAATCTTGATATCTGTATCTTACAGTAATTTTAAGATTATCTTCGTAATTTACGTCTAACATAAATTAGTATTGTTTAATTTTTTATTATCAACCGTTTAAATGCTTTAGTAAGTCACTGTATAAATTGATGGATATTTATTGGTTTGAGTACAAATAATCGAACCAGCATAATCTTATATTGTATCGAAAATTAATAACCAGTTCGAAAATTTTGACATAAAGTCTGTGTCCCATTGGGCTGTCAGTTCAGCGTCTAGCAAAATCGAGAAGACCGTGTAGGCGGAGTTTCAATAGGACAGGAATGTTTGACAGTCATTTTTCAATGATCACGCCGAGTTGTTATCAACGGATGAGATCGAAATAAAACCCTCCCTGATTTTCTCGTGCTAGAGAAGAATTCTTTCTTTTCCAATTTTTGTTTCAAATGGAGTGAAATTCACGCTTATTTTATTTCGTTATTTTTCTTATAAATAATAAACGGAACCTGTTGTAAAAAATGTATTTTATCTTTAGTTAACTAACTTGAAAATAAAATGCGTCAGTCCTTATTTTTAGCAGTGTCACTAAATTTGATCAATCAAATTTTGAAAATTTTTTAAATTCTCTATGGCCTATTACGATAAAATTTTCAAATTACCATTTTTAAAAATTATTTTACTGCTAAGATAAAACTTGTATTTATCACTTGCACTCTCTAGCGCATAAAAATCTACTTATTTAGAATTATAATGAAATCTTAAAAATTTTTGTCATTTATCACTCATTTAGAGTGTATCTGTCAAACTTACAACATTTCGAAAATTTGTTTTATGACTAAGTACAGCGATCGCAGTATATACAGATCGATCTTCAAATCTTGTATTAGCAAAAAATAAGTTATTTTCAAAGTTCAATGTACCTAGTCAGTCGAGTCGTAAGTAACACCCGTTTCTTTATCACACGTTTATAGCTGCATCGGAAGTTATTTATGACTCGACAATGGAAGACCAAAAGCTATATGTTGTCCTTTCCCTTGATACTAATTGATGCAGTATTTTCTTGAATATAGATTTCGGACTTTCATAGAAAATCGATTTTTGGTATTTGCACTATTAGAATGGACCAAGTGTTTTGGACGAAAGGTAGATTTTCCTTCCGAATTGCCATATGATGCATCTTCTCTAAGACAACTGACGTGAAATGGGTGGAACAGGATGAGCGCAATTTTTTTTTGTTTTTTTTTTTCATATTTTTCCTATGTTTTTCTTCTATTTTATTTACGCTGGACGGAAATGAATCGAAAATCTGATATCTTAGAGAATCGCTTGAAAAGAAATATAGATAGGGAGGTGAAAGAGGGAAGGAAAAAAGAGGCTGTGATGAGTATGAAAACTATTCTTTGGATGCGTGTACCAGGGTACACACTTGTCAAGATGGCGCAGGGAATTAATTAAATTAAGCTTGCCCCTCCTCTGGAGAAGTAGCTCATAGGATAATATGAGAGAAATCATACACACAATATGGCAGTATGAGGAAGATACAAACTCGTTCCAATGAGGCTCTTTGAGTTCGACATCAACTGCAAGTCATTCGAGTGGTAGGTTGCTCCATAGGTATCCCAACTTGCTTGTCTCTGTCTCTGTATGGGTCTGACTAAGAGTCCTATGTTTTGACGTTTGCCCTCGCGCCAGGTAATTCTGCGAGTACGTTCATCGGCATTTCAGGCACGCGGATAATTCAACTGGATCGTGCTTGAATTTTGAAGCTTAATATTTGAATTCTTCAAGAAAATTTTTTGATAATTCACTAATCAACTCCTTTATGATAAACAGTTGTAAATCCTAACGTACTCACTTTTTATTTTACTAAGTTCGTATTGAACCGAATCCGTAGAACGAAGTGACATTGTCACCTGAAGGTGTGTAGTTAATACATACACAGGTAATACTCCAGTTGTTCACAATTGGCCTGTAAGCATTTCAATTATTTTTGACTTAACATATGCAGATCTAAACACGCTTTTGTTAGAATGAAAAGAAGTGTTAACCTCCGTGAAGAAAAAAAGAATCGGAGAGAGGCAGAGCAGGGATCATCCATAAGTTAAAAGATGCAAATATTCAAGTCGACCATCGAAATCTAATTAACTAGCGCAAAAATTGTTGAGTAAGAAAGAGTGGGCAGACAAAAAAAAATACAGAGGTTCTTTCGAGAAACTCTTAACAGTTCGAAGGTGTCGGAGTATGGGCATCCTGAACTTTAGCGAAAAAGAAAAGCCAATGGCAATCGTCGTTACAAGTCAGGTTTATGTTGCTGCCACGGTACAATACCCCCAGGCGCTGAGATGCCTCGACTTCAAAGAGCCAATACTTGCACGCTGCAAGACGCAAGTGAAAATAATTTTAATTATTTTTGTAATTATTAAATCACAAACAATGTTTAAATTTTTATAATTGTACTGAAGTCAAAAAAATTTTTCAAAATTCTGCCCCGAAAGCGATTAGATAGTCTAATGTATTATATTAAAAGTATTGACATTTTTATTCCGGATGTCTCAGTCCTGAGAAAGAGTGGTCACTGTAGAACGTATTTAAAAGTTGTAGCTTCGTCTTATGTTAATTGTTTGCAATAGCAAAATTAAAATGTGTTCACGAAATTGTAATTTTTAAAATGAAAAAATAATTATCTGAAAAATGTTTTACTCATAATGATGATTTAGTGATATAATGATTTCTTTTATGGTCCATCTATAATCAATTATAAAAATGAATATGCAGCTAATTGTTTATAGAATGATTATTGGAGGCAAGACTTACTTCAAATATTTTAAACATTCCATAGAAATAATTTCAAGAGGCTATTAGATGCAGCTAATTAATCATGTAAAGCCTATGAAAGAAAAATGAAAGTGTCGAACAAGATCGATATCGATTATGGAAAAGATCAGGGTTCAAGAGAAAGATTCGTGGGTCAAATGCCAATCATACGTGAGGATTGTACGATTGCCTGCGGCGTAAGGGTCTTGAAAAAGGTCTGTAACATTCGTTACATAAAAAACTGAATGGGGGAAGCTTGTTAGTTTATTAAGGTTATTGATGTGAGATGAGATCTACAACAGGATTAGTCCTCGGCTAGTGATTCTTACGTTTCTGTCTCGCGTGTTTCCCTTCCCGTTTCTCCTTCCTTCTCTTTTCTACGTTATTACGTATTACCTTATGTCTGTGCTCACTGCCCACGTGAATATTAGATGCAACTAATACTAACTTCACGAAGACATTGCTAAAGGGAAGGAACGAAGAGGAACAGAGAGAGGAAAAAAAGGTGATGGTTTGACTGGAGTACCAGTGAGACGAGGGACGATAGAGCCACATATTTGTCCGTGATGATTCGTCGATCTTTATAATTCGTTTTTATACGTGTGACTTTTCTTCGTGAGGGAGTTCATTTTTGACTTGATCATTATTAACGTACAATGACAAAGAGATTCATGGGTCGGTATTTTCATAACAGGAAAATAACATGAAAAAATAACTTATACATGCACAGTTGAAGACACTTGGATGCATAGTCAAATAAGGATGCATGAAATAATTGATAACCTACTCCTTGTTTTTATAGGCTGTCTTAAGTGAATAACCATTTCCAGTCGGTAGTGTTATTTAACCCCATAACATCGAATATGTCTCGAAACCCTATAACCCTCCACTAATATGACTCGGATCGCAAAGGGCAAAAGTTTTAGTGAATTTTAGCCCTTAGAGAGTCCCGACTCGCCAACATCCAACCTTGGTTTGGTTCTAAGCTGAGGACCTTGGAAGACTTTTTAATAGAAATAATGAGCTTTTGATATTTTTGAGACCCCGGACCTCTAAGGGTTAACCGTTTGAGGTGCAAGCTGCGCGATCATGCCTCTTCTGCCCCGTGTCCAAAAATTCCTGCATTATTGAAGCATTTTTCGATTCGAAAACGACAAAAACCCGTGGCACTCAAGCGGTTAAACAAAATTTTGCAAGTAACTGCAGTAACTTTGAAAGCATCAATAACTTATCGGTGATATTATTATCTTTTTTCGATGGAAGGTAATTCCTTCCGAGCTTATCGATACATACTTTATTTGTGTGAATCATTTAAACACAATGAATTCTTTACTAAAGAATTGTATCTTTTCGGGAGAGATATTTCTGCAACGAGGACGAATCTCAATCGCAATCGAAGTAGTTTCCGATGTCAACAAGTAGCGACCTCGTCTTTTACCAAGCGTAGTTCTTTTTCTCTGCTCGCCAGGTAATTCGCAATTCGTGTCGGCCGTAACTCTCGCGCGTCCCGAGCGCTTTGCCCGGAATTACAGCCGGATTTACAAGCTGCGGCAAATTTACAAGCCGACCAAGAGTGCCCTTCCTTGTTCTGCGACCCATGAAATTGTTAAGAGCATTGAAAACCCCCTACTTTTTTTGCATTCCATTTTTTGGAAATCCGCAATTTACCCATATCGTCATACAACAGATATCATTTTCTCAAAAATCTACCTTGACCGAAATGCTATCGACCTTCCAGTTAATTAAACTTATTAGTATATTATTACTAATAACGTCGTTACAAATAACGATGGTATGGACAAATGAGGATGGCGAGTTTATAATACCGTTGACCCTTATTTACAGAACAGATATGTTATAGTTTCCATGCATTGTCTGAACAAGATTATCGTAGGCTTTTCTCTATTCTTCACCGAGTGATGTAAGTAAGTGATCGTTTTGGTACCGTACGTTATCACGATTTGGCTGGGAGGCTGATGCTACGGATAATATGCTAGTGACTGATAATGTTAACTATAGCTGACAGATAGATAGTCATACATCATGATTGTTCACTTGTTCATGCCGGTCGTATGGAGAATATACTAAACATATGTTATCCTCGTTGTTGTTGTTTTAATATAGTTGTTCCATCCGCGAACAAATGAGTACAAGAAATTTAAAAAATAACATAGTTATGTGACAAACTTGAAATAGCACTATTCCTTTTTCTATAAGACAAGGCTGCGAGTCATCGATTTTCGGTTTTCTTCATAGATTTCTTTGTGAAGTGTTGAATGATAAAATGTGCGTAGGAATGAAAACCATCCCAGCAAAATTTTCTTTCTCGCTTCATCTTGCACATTTGCATTACTGAGTACTTTATTTATTTACGTATACCTTTTTAATAAAAAAGAAAAACTTTCATAATATCATTAAAAAATTTATAGCCGTACTTTGAGACATGTTTTGGAATTTGGTCAATATACTGAGTATTATTTGTTCCGTTTTTACCCATCTTTTATTTTCATTCAGCAAGTAGACACCCAGTATAGTCGGGAGACTCCTAAAACAACAATGGAGGCATTAAGATGATCTACGGCCAAGTCGCTTGACCCTCTGATTCAAAAAAGGTGTTCGAATCCACTTGAAAGTAAGAGAGAGATTATCAAGAGAAGAAAATACGTGTGTTTGTGTGGGTGTCGGTTTAATGCTGTTCCTACGAGTATTTGTGAACATTGCGACTTTTAGCTCTATCTATATATGTGGCGCGCACTTATGAAACCTGATTAAATATATATTAGGGGAAAGGGGCCCTGCTCACGACGGGTGGTGTGGTATTTTTTCAAGGGCCCAAGCGCTGCTCTTTCCAAAGGGTGCGGTCGTAGTACCAAGAACTGGATAAGCGCAGCTTTTTTTACATTACGAACTACACGTGGGATTCTTATTAAACTCCTTATAGATACCCTGGGGTGAAGAAACTTATCACAAAATTACTAAGTAATTTTGCAGTATATTGAAATCCGAGTGATAGAATGATGTCCGTAAGACAACCATTCGGACCAACTTATTTGATGTCACGTAAAGTGAATATAAGAAACATTTTAGGCATGTCCCTCTCCTGTATATACCCATCATATGTGCCCATAATTATGAAAGTGGTCTAAGTCAAGATTTGAAAAAGATGAGATTTTCAATTATCTCGCATCATTTTTATCTTGCAATAAATTTTTTTCATTATCAATCAAGACCAATAAATCTCCAACTTTCAATGTTGCAGAATGTAAAAACTTCATTTATTTTATTTAAAACAAATCCTTTAAATTCATCAACACAAAAAAATATGACTTAGACCACTTTCATAATTATGGGCACATATATGTGTTTATTAGTGTTCAGTTTTGAATGTTATCTCAACATCTGTATGAGTGTAAAAAAGGTATCCGGTGTAGACGCAAAATTCTTTTCGCTTCTGTCAAACACGAAGAATTTACAAAAAAAGGAACGACATATACAATGTTTTTCTCATCGCAAGGAAAATTCCTGATCAAGGATCAATTTTACCTCGAAGCAATTTGAAGTAAAATTTATCCTGGATCTAATAATCTCCGCAGGATCTGTACTCAAATTGGTCAGAATATTTTTCGATGACCTAACGTCCTCAAATATATGAAAAAGTGGAGTCCTATGACAGATTGGATGCAGATTTCGTGTAGATTCTGAATAGTATTTAATTTCACATTCAATTCAAATCCAGATTATTTTAGAATAAATCATTAGGATCAAATATCTGGGATTGGGTGTATTAGACATTTGTATACATCAACCTGGGGCTGAGTTACTGATCGCACGAGTGCACATACAAGGTATATCTTCTTTGTGTTTGTAAGTAATTATTGAACCTCACACGACATGCGTCGAATACGAACCTCGCATCAGTCTGATATTGATATAATATTCAGCCATTCTTCTTTTTGTTTCATTAACGATGGCCTGTAACCAAAATAACCACATGAATATGCAGATCCAAACAGGTAGCATTAAGAATGTTTATTAAAAATTCACAAAAAGGTAATAAATCAAGGAATTCTTTTGTTGACTCGCCACAGAACGTACAGAATCATGTTCCATCACCAAAAATATCTATGATTCATTAATAAAGCCTGACAACTACTGATAAGAGAAGGAAACTGTATGCATAATGTGTCCTCAACATTTGTGCCACGAATAACAAAAGGAAGGCTTCAGAAAAGTATCCGCTTCAGGTAGTTAAAATTTTATCAACTGTAAGTCATTAACACGCTCCTGAATATTCGTGACACAATTTTTCTTTAACGAACTGACGATAAAGGATGCTTCTCTCGTAGGATTAAATATGATTGGTGATTGACTGATATCGAGTTAATGATTAAAATTTTATAATTAAAAAAGATGATGCCGTATATTTTTCGAAGAGAGTATAATTTAATTAATATTTCCCAGCGTTTCAAAAGGCAATAAATTAAATGCATTACAATCTTACACGAATGAGGTTTTCTTTGAAAAAATTCACATCAAACAATTTTCTAAATCTCCAAAGTGCTAAATATTTTGTCAATCGAGTTCTGTTCTGTGTGCTCACCCAGTATACTTATGAGAACACGGGGGTTGGTAATGCACAGTTACAACTGTCAAGTCACGTAGTGACCGGTTACGATCTTCGTTAATTATCATCATTTATAATTGTCTCTTTCCGAGATCCTCCTTCTTCTTTTCTTTTGCTTCGTCTTACAGCACTCGATAACCATGAGAGAGAATACCGAAGAAGAACTCTCTTTCTGTCTCGAAGCAGCATGGTTTAATATTTCAAATAAATGCGTGCATTAGCGCGCTATCTCGCTGTGATCCCGTGTTGACTATTAACAACGTTGGGCCGAGCCACTATTATGACTTATCTGACCGGAGGTTCTGACTACAATGCAACCTTCTTTCTCGCATCCAACCTTTGTGGTAGTCCTTCTTAATGTGCCACCATTAAAAAATACCGCTCGCTATTCCACCAGCACAATCACTAGGGACAATCGTAGATATTTGAAAAGACAAATTTGTGGATTGGATTTCCGTGTTTCCCATTGTTTCCAGCCTTTTAATCACATTCAGTATTTCTCTCGCTCACTAATCCGTTTTAGCTCGTGTACCCAGATAAAACAGTTTTGACGCCGTTCGAACGATTAACTTCACTCTTCCTTCCTTAAATTGTTAATATGTACGTAGAGCTAATAGTTGATAACTTTGATAAATGATTAAGGTATTTTTCAACGGTATCTTCGTTCCTCGATGAAGCTGGTAAAATCAAGGGGCAGAAGCGAGGGTATTAATATTCCAATTCACTTTCCCTTTTTTCTCCAACTATTCTCCCTAATTATTAATATACTCGGATGCTGAGATAAAGTCCGGAATCATCGTCGGGAGACCCTATCTCTCTTCGTTATTAAATATGAATGATTAATTAAGAACACCTAGCGACTTGTCTCCATTCAACCTTCACTTCTTAGGCTGACAGAGCAGAGTTGGAATGCCCCAGACAATCATTCTCTTCGTCAAAGAATTTTTTTTTTGTATAATCAGGATGGTACTGCCATGTAAAGACCTTAGTAGCTTAGTCATTACAAAAAATAAATAATTCCAATGTTTGGAATGATTATACGGAAAGTAACGTAAAATGTAATTTTAAAATATCTTTATTATCTAAGAAAATTAAAAAGAAATTTCAATAAATTAATAGGTGTGTAAAAATTGTTAAGTGTAACATCATTAACCTATCGAAAGTAAAAGATGGTGGAGAAATTTTGTAATCATGAATATCCAACTTTACCGTTAATTGTTCTATATCAATTAGTAATTGCAATTCTAGAAATTTTTGTCGAGCTCTTTTTTTCAAAATATTGTTAATTTTGTTGAAAGTAATTTTTTATTTAAGATTAGTAATATAAGTATATAAATCAATAATATAATTCATCACAAATTGAGAATTATACTTAAACCTTTTATTGTCTTACTTAACAGACTCATCGATTTGTCATTTCATCGAGTCACTTGAAATTACCTCTACAATTTAAAACATTTAGTGCTAAATTCGGCACAAACGTATTAAAAAGAAGGATAATATTTTCCCGTGAGTTAACACTAGATTTACGGGACCCGTCAATTTGACGGATTCACTCATTTAAACATAATGCAGGCAATCGAGGTCAGTAAATCTAGTGTTAAATGTAAACATTTGTTATTACCAAAATAAGAAAATTGTTATACCAGAATTCTCATCGTAAAAAAATAAAGGACACACAGGATGCGACAATGGAAGTTGGAAGTTACGCGGATACTACTGGACATCTCAAAACATATTTGTTTATATCGAAATATTGTTTACTTAAAGTACATAATAATGATATAGAGCAATAATAACTACCAAGTAAATAAACGAATATTAATTATCAAGTGATATGATGAAGTACAATTTTCTATGAAATATCGCTACTAATTAAATAAATGAATCCCATAAGTTTTTCGCATGTCACGTTACGTTGATTATTTCATTTTTTACACGTTCCCGCTTAATGTTCATTTACATTGATACTTAAAAGACACGTGGATTTTAAGCACGATCAGATAGATGATTCTATGGCTATCGACACGCTGAGATCTCCCAAACGATTTCGGCTGGTATATTAGCTGTGAGATATTGAATAACGTAAATGATTAATCGTGTCGCCTCGAAAGTCTGGCTTGTTTCAAGCAGGTAAGCCCATCTCGGTGTGACTCGAGTATTTAATATACCTTTGTGTGCCTGTGGAGGTACGCGTACATTGTGTTTTACGTTTTCACGCTTGTGATTGTCCATAGTTATATACCGTATAAGTCTCCAATAGGAACATCTCAAAAGGACGCATCTCAAGTTCTACCTGTATTGCTTCTAACCAACACTTTCATATTATCTTAGGAACTCACTATCGCCTCGAAGATTAACTAAGCGTCTCGAGAACCCTGTAGATCTTTTTATGAGATGTTGGTACCTTCGAGTTGTGGATATAAATCACAAACGAGAAGTGTCATTCTGGACTGAACTTCCACCCAACTAACTCCTATGCCCTTAACCTCGAGATTCATTTATATTTTCTTTTTTAATAATTTATATTTGAGCCGTTTATTTTCAAAGAGGCTTAAGTCCAGTCTTCTTTTAAATTTCGCAAAATGTTTTTTATGGCAGCAGTTATCAACGAAAAACTTACAAATGAACTTAGGCCACTTTCAAAATAAACGTCTCATTTATCTTTTCTGGCTGCTTTCATTGGTTATTCGAACTTGCTGTGAGGTTCCCTAAGTTTGCAAAGCTTAAACATTATTACTTATAATAATGTTCATAAATTTATAACTAAAGTGTTTAGCATTCTTTCATGAATATAGTATACAATTTGTTTATAAGTAGATACGCGACGCGATTTATACGAATGTATGCCTTGGAAGTTTACAGGGAAGCATGAACTGCTTATAGTATGGAAATCTTCAAATGTTCAGCCAGCGATGTATTCACAGAATACTTTACGCCGATGTCTAATGGATATCTAATGGACCTTATAGACATGTGATGTACGTTCTATGAATGTCGTATTACAAAGATATAACGTAGGAAAAAAAAAAAATATATATATATATATATAGCTTGATAGATTTATTGTTAGACCCGTTTCAGTAGAGCTTAGGTAACATAACTAATCATATAGAAAGAGTTCGCAAAGGCTGGTCCAGCGACCTCATCGGAACTCAAGAGAAGTACATACATATTTAGATTGTTACATATAGTGCGAACTGTGATATTGCATTCTTATCGACGGATTTATCCAATATCCTTATCTTCCGACACCTACCTTACCTATCCCGAACATAGCTCTACCGCTCGGTCGATGTCTCTCTCTCTCTCTTTGTTTCTTTCTCTCTCCTCTACCGTCGATGGACACCCGAAGATCCGGAATCCCCGTCTACGGGAGGAGCTACGAGCAACAGCAAGGATCCTGGGTCGATGCCGCTGTCTCGTTATCGGAGAGAGCATCGATTCGCTATCTGTGGAGTCCAAGAGGAACCTGATGGGAGATAAGATAGGCAACACCACGTGCCTCCTCATCACCGCATTTGATTGGCGCACACGGTGACGTCATCACTGCGAGGACCAATCGCCATGAATGGAGGGATCCGACGCAGAAAATCGCGCCAGAAAGAAATTCAGAAGATCTTGGGACATAGCCGCGCAAAGGTGTCTTTCTTTTGGTCATTTATGTCCTGTGGAAGAAAGAGTCCCAGGGATATGACCAGGGAGGAAAGGATAAGAGAGAGAGAGGAACAGCCGGTGAGCAGCAGCTTTGGATCCTGCCTGCGGGCTTCTATGAGTCTCTCAAACTTCTTCCCGCTTCTTGTTCTTTATAGTATATATCGTTATTATTATATTTGTGGGATTTTAATTCCAAAAGTTCGAATAGTGTTACTTTAAGAATGGCATTGGGGAATTAATTTATTTTAGGGGTAATTTGACACCTAGAATCGATTCTAAGAATCTGTTTTAATGGTATCCTGGCGGAAGTTGGTAAAAACTAGGTTTTTTGCGGAAAAATCGTATTTCTAATGGAATTCCTCGGAAAAAAATATATCGGATAAGAGTCCTCCGAAAGTGCCCAAAAGTTTATTCAAAAATTCGAATTTTTGAGTATACCTTGGCCTTCCTCCCGAAATGGGGTGGAACTCACTTCTAAGCGTAATTTGACACGTCTTATCGATTCCAAAGGTCTATTTTGATGAAACCCTAGTGGAAGTTGGTAAAAAGTAGATTTTTTTTCGGAAAAATCGTATTTTTTGATGGGATATCGGGAATTTTAATAACAGAATTGGATTCTTCGAAAAAGAATACATCGGACAAGAATCTCCCGAAAGTACCCAAAAGTTTTATGTAAAAGTCGAATTTTTTGGGTGCACCTTCCCCCCCTAAACGGGGTAAAAATTGAAGGTTCAAAAATGAGGTTTAATCCTAGCAGAAGTTATATATATTCATTTAATTACTACGCTTCTAATGTTTTGCAATTGCTGCAAGCTGTGACTGAATTCGAATTCTTCATTATGCCTGATGCTTTGCTTTAAATTTTCAAACATGAACGCTTCGAAGATCCACAGATAATTATGTTAATAATAAACAACAAAGCGAGTGAATAACGTAACGGGATGAAAGAAGATTTACTTTAAATTTACAAAAAGGGGGTCATAGAGTTGAAATCGTTTTGTCTTGATGACGAAGATTGTCTCGTGTCGTCAATGACGATGACGTATCCTCTTGTTGTTGAACGAAGCATCAGGAAACAGGTTTAAATATTTTCAGGGCACGTGTTTTACATAGGCAGAATGTGCTTTGCTTTCTTACCACAGTTGAATGCATGTGTGTCTTCTGTATGGTATATATAAAACTCCTATGCGCTATCTCGGGTCAGATCTCGAGGGTGATCCTTTTCAGTTCCCATTTCTTTCGTACAGTTACTAATGTCCTAAGAAGACCTCGTGGAAGACGCTCAAATTTTTATGTATGCAAATACTCGGTAACACTGATACCTTATTAATTAATACATTTAAAAATCATTGATCAATTAAATTAATCAATTGAATGTCGTTTAACTTCTAATCACTCGCATTAGTCTTTAAAATTCATCATCGACATTAAAACGCTGTGGTATATGTGTAAGTATTTGAAGAATATAAAGTCTCATGTTTAATGCATTATTTGTGACTTACCTTAACTTATTCATTGTGTTACAGATTTTACGGCTTATAAATGCATTATATGCAAAAATATATATAAAATGACACAAACATTTATACGTAGATTCGGTAAGTATAACATCAAGAAAGTCTGCGACAATGAAATAATCCCTTATCTCTAGCTTACGCGTACAACGTTTCTGGCGATCCTTAATGGCAGACTCTGGCAAGGTAGGGAACAAGTTTAGAAGTATCATTTCGACGAAGTGGAGAGTAAGTACGTGCGATAGATCGCTGCATTAGACAACCAGCGCCATTTTAAGAAGACAATTTAAATTCACGCAGTGTAAGGGCCAGTCGGTATTTTCCCCGCAGGACAACCTTTCCATGCATTAATATACTTTCTAAATTACTTTGAAGGAGTTCCATTTCATTTAACTTTAATGACAGCGTTATTATTAAATATGATTTTATGTTTGGTGTTGAAACAAAAGCTTTTGTTAAACGTAGAATCTTATTATTTATATTTGCGACAATCGTCTACTAATTTTTAACGGGCTGCCAACAATTCAACGGTTTATATAAAAATACATAGAATGCTGGAACTTATGGCATTTATGCAGTAAGCGTGCCTATTAGGATGATGAAGTCATTCGCAAGTATTAAATGTGTCTATCATATGCTTCTTTAACCCTTAAAGGGCAGATCTGTACAGAACATGGAGAGCGCACCGGGTCAAATTGACCCAGTACCACTTTGAGTGTTTTTTGTGACGAGGAAGTGCATTTTTTCAGGCTATAAAAATTCATGTGTGTTCTTCCACTGCTCGAAATAAATGGGGAATAGTTTTGGGAGAGATATAAATAAATCAAAGTAGTTTAGAAATCCAAAAAATTGCATTTTATTGGTCTTTTTTTCCGTCCGTGGTATTTTTACGAGTAGTTGTCACCCATTTTTAACTACCGCATCGTGGTGAAAAATAAGAATGAAAATAAACTTCAAGTTTCGTCACGTTATCATTCGGATCTTCTCGATACTCGCCAACATGATTTCTCAAAAAGCTTCTGCCCTCTTTCAGGGATTTGTCTTCGTCTGATTTTTCAATAAAGACCCTTCCGTTGAGATTTTATCTGCAGCTTGGCTCCTTAGGTCATTAAACACATAAGTCCGCCCACCCATTTCAGTCACACGTAAGCCCGACGAGCACATTAATATTCATTTAGTTAATGCAAACGAAGTCATAAGCCAAGACTGTAACTGGAACTATGTCGAGGTGCAAAATTCAATACAATTAACACACATGGAAATAATTGAAAAGAATCTATTACTCGATACAACTGATTCACAAGTTGGGAGTACCTACTTTGCATACTCGATTTAATTGCGTAAATATTTCCCGTTAACATCGAAAATGCTATTTCTTTTATAATTCTTGAAATTATCATACAACAATACAGCTTTTTCGTATATTTCTAGGAGAACTGTGAAATTTTGCATAAAATGGCAAAATAAAATAAAAAAGGAAGCATGTATCGCCAACACCAAATTAAAGATGACTGGTCCGATACAAGCGGAAACACAGTGTTTATCGGCAGACATGGCCGTGGCACACTCATTTATTATGCATACCCAAGGTTCGATACGTGTTGAAGATTGTTGCACGTGGTAGACTTTGCCGCGGCAGTTACGTGGCACACGTGTGTAACGAGACGCGCGATTGGAAGAGTAGCGGTTTGGTACCCGAGAGAAGAGCACTCGAAGGAGAATGAGGTGAGGTTCCACCGATCACTTCGTGTTGACAGTTATTGTACAGCTAACACCCATTACTTCGTTCTGTAATTACAGCAAACATAATACGGTTACTGTGATAAATGCTCAGGCTCTTCAAAAATGTTCCTTCACCTTTCGTATGATTCTTAACTTACAGGTCACATCAAGAAACTTCTTTTGCTTTTCTTGACTATCGGCGACAGTAGTTTGGGGTAATCGATGCATAGGTGAAGAAAGAAATCAAGGAATACACAACTCTGCTTCGCCTCAAAAATATAAAAACTTTCTTATATTCTAATAAGAATAAAAAACGGCGGTACTCCTAAGATTTATACAGTACGATCGCTCTACAAGATACCAAAGGGACCGAAGGGGAATATGATTCTGAAAACAGAAGAAAACTACCGTTCCCCCACTCAGCGGCCTGTTACGCCGGAGAGAAATAGATCTCACTATTGTTTGTCATTTATTTCCGTGGTACATACATTGTGCGGAGCCAGCGACTCCACATTCAAAGGCAAAGAGGCATTAGGAGTGGGGGTAGTGGATAGCGAAGGGGAACCCGAGGTATCTTGTAGAACGAGATCAAAGGTATCTTGTAGAGCGATCGTACTGTAATACATTCAGCTACTGCTCTCTTAACCCTTTCGGGTCAACGTCAAGTGCGAGTCGACACCGTTTAACCCTCCAGCGGTATAACTTGGACCGTAAAGGGTCAAAGTGTAGGAACCAAAACCGATTTTACAGTATCTCTTAGCAAGAATCCTGCCAAAAATATTAGAAAAAGGGTGGGGGTGGAAAGCACTTTCTGTTCTTATCTTTTTCCTTGGTGAAATTTTCGTTGATAGGAAGGAAAAGTTCCTAATGTATCACGAACCTGTGGATTTCCTGACATTCGAGTTACAGAAGACAAACAGAACATTTTTAGAAAATACTTAAAATAGTAGAAGTGGTGATCAAAACAAGAAGAAGGGAAATTCGTATTATCTTGAATCTTACAATTAGAACCGTTGCATCTTTATTCTATATCAAATTGCCTAAGAGGTTAAGCAGGAATTATTTCTGTTCTTCGATCGCTCAAAATAAGTAGAGAATATGCTTAACCCTTTGACTGCCACGTAAAATTTACGTGACTCCCTATTCACGCCGCGTGGGTCGCAATGGTATACACTATCGCGTTTGTCGTAACCAGCGCGGCCTGTACGAAAAGTTTAGTGTCGGTCACCGGTGACCAACATGGCAGTCAAAGTGTTAAGAGAGAGACATCAAAAATTTAAATTAGTTTAAAAGATATGAATTTTTTTTCTGCAATCCAAAATACATTGCCACACCCGCTCACAACGACTTAACGGAACATTCCAGCATAATTCCGTGTCGTTCGCCTTCTGTTAACACCAGTTGTTTAATTGCTCATGTAACAACTGTTTAGAAGATTTACGAGTATACGTTATTCTGGAACCGAAGACAATTATTTGTAACGTTCAGCTTTTTTTTTTAAATACATATATTTTCCAGAAAATTGTTTTGCGTGTAAATATTTTAAACAAGCATCAATTTTTGGTTCGAATTATTCAGCTATTTCTGTGCCACAAAATTCCTGTTACAAAAATTGATCAACCCTTTCATTGAGAAAGGCATACACGCGTACAGATAAGCCCTTGATGACTGACATTTGAATATCACCGCATGTACGGATGGTGAGAAGCAGCCAAAAGGTTAATTATCAACTTTTTTGCTCTTACACGCTGTGTTAAATGTAATATCTACAATTTGTAAAAAATGTTCTGAAACACACACTTATTTTATATATTTCGGTAGTCCTTGATAGAGACCGGATTCTTCCGTGAAAAGAAGATACTTAATATCTGGTGTGGTTCCCTCGGCATATCCAAAAGTGTCTAGCGCTTCTCCTCGTGGACAGACATGATAGATTAGATCTTAGGCTCTACTATACAAGATTCTCATATTACACATGTCTTTTTATTCGAGCTATAAAGGAGTTTGCTCGCCGGGCGGCTTCTGTTTTACTCTTCATCATCTCATTCTCTTTTATGATTTCACGAGGATTTTTAACATTTGTAACCGTACAAAGCCACAAATCTTAGGAATAACCAGTTCCATGATAATTATGCGATTACTATTACGCACTAGGCGGTACATTCAAAATGAAACTACCACTGTAACATTTAGGAACAAGATAACCAAAACGGGAGCGAAGGGAAAGGTTTTTGTACGTTTACTCCTTCAATTTTATAGAACATACACTGTGTCGTTGCTCCAATATTTCATGAATGTGACTTGATTGCAAAAGGAAAAAAATTGACTTTCCTATTTAAAAAATCGGTCATGGACCTTACGGGGCCCCATAACGCACCATTTACAGAAAAAAGTCCAATTAGAAACGAGCCGCTTATGTTGAAAGTCGCCTAAGTCCTTTTTTTTAAGTTTCGCGAATTATTTTTTATGACAGCTAACTTCGAATGGCACATGTTGCTACAGTTAACAACAAGAAATTTACAAATGGACTTAGGCCATTTTCAAAATAAACGGCTGAAATAGTAACATTGTCGTGAATTATAAGTTTACCTCCTTCGCTCCTATGGAAAGAAAAAATTGATCTCCTGCAAAAAGAAAGAATTCCATATCGTACATGAGATTTAAGTCTCCGTGGACTTTGCAAGTAACAAAAGAACAATAAACACAGTATGGTCAGGCGGATAGTTTATTAGCACTCGGGAGACAATGGAGGTCGGGACCTGAAAAGAAACAGATCTTCTTCGAACAGAAAGGAGAATCTGCTGGACTAAACATACATATGGTATAGTAACAACCAAAAAAATAAGAGGAGTCTTTTAATCTATCCGTAAGTATACGGTGTCAAATGATTCTGAATGTAAATAAGGGCAAAGAATACGTCAAAATCATTCAATGCGGTATGAGCTGTTTCTACTCTTTGGTATAGAAATAGTAGTAGAAATCCAAACGAAAAAAATAATAAAAAAGTTGCCAGGGTTTGCTAAAGGATAAAGTCCCCATAAAGCGGTTAGTAGGTCTAAAATGTATTCAAAAATTTAAATCATCCATTAGAATCTACGGAATCGACATACGCACATCGATACGAGGAAGGACCTCAAGAATTCGAAGCCCTCCTTCGTGGAAGTGCGAGCACGAGCCTTTCTCTTAAGATTCCGACAAGAGATAAAGGACCTAGGTCGTATGAGAGGGTAGAAGAGAGAGAAGTTTGAAAATTATAAACCAACTGATCCTAGGCTATTGGATATTGTATGCGCAGGTGAACTTCAAAAACATACATTTCTTCGAAAGGACATAATATGTACAAATTAAATATATATGTAGCTTCCAAAGATCCCACATTTTACTGACACAGTTCACATTTTGCAGTTATTGTAAGTTCGTTTGCTCAATGAAATAAAAATAGCCTGAATTCAAATTAAATAATTAATTGAGTAGACTTCTGACGGTACAATTTTGAAAATTAAAAAGTAACACAATGTTACTACGAATAGGTAAAACGTGATAATACAGTTACTCACGAATTCTTCATTGAAATAATTCTTTCCAGAAATATTCAGAATTTCTGATATTAGATTTTTGTTAAGAGATAACATTCCATAATAAAAAAAAAAGAGAATTATATTCGAAAAATTTCATCAATTCGCAAATTCTGCTACGGCTATTGGTTGTTACTACTGAAAATATACGAGAATGTATGTAATGGATTAACAGTGTTTTCATATTTTGTTTCCATTATTATTCCATTAAATAATTCGACAAACATATACGAAACACCAATGCGCTGGTTTTGCTGACTGTTCTAGTGTTAATTTGCAGCCTTCTGGTATCATAACAATGGTATATGATATTAATGTTACGGAGCGCAACATCATATGTATGCAAATTCCACGTGGAACATCCCTTTTCACTTCTACCTAGTTAACGTAGTTTCAGCAACCGTACGCGGATATGACATCTTTCGCAAGTTCGTCATTCGTACAGTATAAATTGGTGTATCGTCAAGATATGACACGTCAAATATAATATACACGAAAACTAATTGTTGAACGATTAAGGAGTATCGATTATTTTTTTAAGAGTTTTTATGAATTTTTACAAGTAAAAATATGCTGTTTATAGCAAAATATTTTTCATGTGCATCCTGAAAGAAAAAAAAAAACTTGAATTGCGACAACCACTTTTTATCGTTTCCAAGTCATCGGAAACTAACAAAAAAAATAATTTTTTTACCATTTACGAAAATATGGTCCTTGATTCAAGAATTTTTTTGAATTTTTTTCTAGTTTCATGGACGAAAACCGGTCGAGTGTTTTTTCCGAAACTTTAAACACCGGCCATTTTGTCAAAAATTAACTTCTTTCAAAATCCGTCAACCAAGAACCAGAATTTGGTAAATAACGAGTAAAAGTGGTTTTTCTCGTGGAAAGAAACACCAAGACCACCAAAAATAGTGGAATTTGTAGTTATAAAAATTCCCGTAGACTGTTTAATAGTTGCATTGCAATGTGTGAAGAGTTGAAATAAATATACTCATATACCTTTGTAAAAAAAAAATCACAAAAAATATAACCTCTTAAGTAAACCTTTCGTATCGGCCCGCCGTAACACGGTAAGAATGACGCATCTAGCGACAAGTAGGGTGGTTCGAGCTTTTGTTCAATGGCCGTGGAATGATATACGCGGATTCGCGCGCCGCCGCGGTGACGGGATCTCTTCGCTCGTTTGGTGATGATTATATCATATATTATTAATCGAATCTATATTTTATAATTTTATACTCCAAACTATGCTATTAATATTCCTGCTCTCCTTTACTATCAAGTTTGCTTTTAAAAGGTACAGGGCAAAATTAAATGAATATTCCAAATTCTGTAGGAAATATACGTTTAATTAGATTTCCGTTTCAACAATAGTTGAGCGCCCTTTGGACGTGCATTTACTTGCTCTAAATGTGCCCATAATTATGAAAGTGGTCTAAGTCATATTTTTTTGTGTTGATAAATTTAAAGAATTTGTTTGAAATAAAATAAAAAATGTTTTTACATTCTGCAACATTGAAAGTTGAAGTTTTATTGGTCTTGATTAATGAAGAAAAAAAATGTATTGCAAGATAAAATGATGCGAGATAACTGAAAATCTCATCTTTTTGAAATCTTGACTTGGACCACTTTCATAATTATGGGCACAAATGACTAAATAAATGTAAACAGAATACAGAAGGAACGGAGAGAAGGAAAAGTGCTTACCGTTGCAAAAAAGAATTTTAAGATTTTATACACATTGAGATACAACACGTTCAGTGTTCTAATGGACATTCGATCCGTAAGGGATGTTGAACAAGCATGGTGCTCGACATTATATAGGAGCGGAACGTGAGTTGAGGTATTCTGGAATTCTAGATTTGAATTTATGTGGTTCTCTCGACCCGTCAGACCATTCTCTCTTTGCCGTATCCTTTGCTTAGAATGACCCCTTGACTTCTCATTTCTTGAACTACGGAGAAATTGACTTTGAGGTTTCATCATCGAATGCATGAACCTCAAAGGCAACTACTTACACGTTTGTGAGTAAGGAACGTCGAAACAAGTAAGCGCATTAGTCACTTCGGTGCCTCATTAGTTTAATCTAAACTTCTTTCAGAGGTTCAGAAATTGTCCTGCTTTGTTGTTTCAAATATGCAAAAACAATCCCACTTATTCTCGAAAGAAAAAAAAGAAAAAAGATAATTCGAAGCAACAGATGAAGCGAAGGCGGCTGCCGCAATAATTGGAATAACTGCTGCTGCGAAGTATCGTCGAAATCGCGACAACGTATACTCGCGAACGTATCATTATCTAGAAATAAGCCACTAACGATCTACCGCTGTGTTACCAATTGAATGAATTGGACAGGATAGCATAGCCTGCGGCTAGGATAATTAGCTTCATATGAATGAAGTTTAATTGGCTTGAAGCGGACGAGCCCCTCGGAATAATCGGAAGCTGCAGGGCTTCCGCCTAACCCTTTGACTCTGAAGACAAAGTAATTCGGGTGCCAACGAAGGGATGTCTTCTCTGAAACATCCCCCTCGCGGATATTATTAGCATTGTTAACCAACTAACCCTGCGTCTCAATCGTGGATCACAGTATTGCTCAACCCTTTTCCTCGGAACCATTCTCCAGCCTACCCTTGAATTCAACACCCTAATTGGCATACTAAAGTAATGCTAATCCCGACTAGTGATCAGAGAACCCATTTACAAAGTGTTTTCGTTAAATACCCTTTCGCATTCTCGTCACACTGAAACGTGACGATCTTTCTGTAACTGACTTCAAACTTTATTGCACGTATGGATAATTGTATCCTTGAAGCAAAAATAAAACATATTATAAATAAATAAATGGGTGAAGAAAAATATAATCGTTGAGCGGTGACGAAGAGGGTAATTCGATAGGGAGGATGTTGGAAGAGGCCGAAGTTAGCCCGACAGAATGAAAGCACGAAATAGGTATGACGATTCTCGGGTTGACATTTCATTCCCAGTGAACTCCCGTACTATGCATACTAACTAGTCCCCGTTAGGTAAGCTATACTCTTATGTGCTCTGGATCGGTCAACCCACCGGGGAAAAGGGTGAAACTTGTAAAAGAAGGAAAAAGGAGAGAGAAATGAACGCCACGAAATGTTACAATATCTACAAGGGGGTGATCTGTGATATTTCGTCCTTTCAACACTCGATTGAGAATGGTCACCGTAACTAGTTGCGTCCCTTGCCAACGGATAAAGTCAGTTACCTTTCGGAGATGTCCGAGCTCTTTATTGATAATATTTATACTTTTTGTACTTTTATATTTATTTTATACTTATTTATACTTTCCTTGTAATATTTATATAACGATACTTACGTACAGTAAATTTGGTATCCATATCTGCTACTAGAAGACACATGTAATACATCGCACCAAAAGACATGAAGGCACTAAATATGTCATTTCTAGTTGACTCAATCGTGAAAATAGTTGAGGTAACAATAAATGTAGTTGGAATTATTAGAAATATATTATCGATGCCATATTTAACTATCGCGATAGTTAGAATTACTATATATGTAAAGAAAGTATACTTTCTTTACATATATAATACTTTACATATATTTTCTTCCAATACAGCGGAATAGAAGAAATAAGGTAACAAAATTGTAACACAATTTTCGGCAGTCTTCTGAAAATTATTCAAAAATATTATCCTATTTAATTGATTGTTTAACACGTTCAACCCGGCGCATTTTTTAAGCCATTTAAAAAGCATTGGCCTGTGAACCACCGGTGGTTCACGCCGGGTTGAACGTGTTAAAATTATTGACGCACAAACTACAAAGACACATTTTCTTAAAGTATAACGTGTAGATGGATCGCTACGTATATTCGGCTCTGCGTTTTGAAATATAAATATCTCAATGCAGTAATATTTATTCTTGATCTCAGTGAAGAACAGCTTAAAGGCAGTAATATTTCCATTTGAAAACATAACCTTTCAATCATTTCGACAGAATCCGCGATAAAGCACCATAGGATTCCCGAAATCTATCTAGCAGGTAAACACGGTTTATAAAAGATTTTGTGGGAACAAGAAATTACAATAAAGAAGAAGACGGGAGAAACAGATAAGAGTACATAAAACGTGTAAATTCTTAATGGTGGTAGTCACGAAATCAAAAGCCATCCGTAGTGTGATACCTAAGGAATCTATTTTTAAACTGTTTCTATTACCCATAGCAACTATCTTATACGACAGATCTAACCATTATTTTGGACTAGCTCTATTTCTTCCATTTTTGAACCCCACCTATCGCTACTTCTCTCACTCCTCTTTCTTCTCGAGACTTTATTTGCTTTTATTCCGATGTAATTGTTGGGACCAGTCACCACTATCACCATAACCATAGTTCTAACTATCCACTTTGCGAATGTCTCTAAACCACGCGACTCGCTTATGCGATCTTGGCTATGGTCTTTCCTCGCAAAGACGTACTACTATGGTACTACAGCCTGCTCTTTCAAAAACAGGAGAATTTCCTGCCTTTTTTTAAGTTGCAGCGCAATTGGACAAGGTTGGGCTAGAACAGAAAAAATATTCCTGAAAGATGTAGAGTGGGTGTACAATGAAAAATTTTATAGTAATTCTACACTGAAAAGAATGCTCTGGATTTTAATTACAGTAGCCTGATGTAAAATTGATTCAATAGTGATAACGATGCGTCAAGGATTCGATGGATTTCTTGAAAGAATTTTTTTATTGGTTCTGTAAGACATATGCACATAGAATGACTATCATATGTTTGTGACAGCCCATGATAATTTTGTTCTTGAATCAATTATATTTTTTTTCTGTGTAACTAGGGTAAACACACCAATAGATGGACACCCTCCAATAGATGGACAAATATTATTTCCAAAAGTAATTACATTTAATTTAAGAACGAAATCGTAAAGTCATATTTTTCTTTAATGGCTATATGTAGTCCTGATTGCAAAAAGTGATTTTTTTCATCTTTATATTTGGAATAATGATACAAAAAGTAATGTTTAATTTGACATGACGAAGTTTTGCTTCAAGAACGCCACCACTAGTAAATATGTGACAGATGTCCGGTAAACGTTGTTTGTTATTACTATTATAAATGAATAAAAAAATAAGGTATGTATACATTATTATGCTTGTATTTCACTAAAAAGCTATAAATATCGTAATAAAATAATAAAATTATAAAAATACAAGAAAATTTGGTGTCCATTATTGGTATTGGCTGTCCATCTACTGGAGATTTTGTCCATCTACTGGGGTTTTGGTCTTTTTCATAAATTTTTCTTTTTTGTTAATTACTACGAAGTTTCACAACGTTTTAGTAATTTTTTTCTAGTTAATTACATATTTTTACATTAATATAATTCATTTTATTATGACTTATTTGTATTTTAGTATATTATTTAGATAAAAAAGCATGAGAGTTTGCTTAACCGTCCATCTATTGGTGCATTTACCCTATTGCCGCAGTTGAATAAGGCATCAATCATATATTTTTAATATCTATTAACTACATTTATTATCATTGTTCCAACGACTCTCGTGATCGAGTCAACTAGAAATTAAATAATTAGTGCCTTTACTTTTTTCGGTGTACTACTTGCAGCCATATTTCGATGTAGTACATCACTGTAATACCAAAAATTTATTGCAAATGTCTCGGAAACGAAACCTGACTGCCAGGTAATTATACAAGAAAAAGCTCTTCAAATTTAAAAATCAACGGAATCGGTAAAGAATCGCCTTTCGACAATTTCATGTAAATAATCGTCTGTTGCTAAGGTGAAAACTGATACGTATGTGATATCAAACTATTCTGATATACCAGATGAAAACACCTTTCCGGCTATTTTTGCCGAATAAAACAAAGTACAAGGTGACGGCATCTCGTACAGGTGAGAGCTCATTGAAAGGTGAAACAAAATGTAGGAACATTGGCTTCACTCACTCTTTCGTACTTGCCGTTTTGTAAGCGTGATATATGGGTAGTGTACCCATATATTTACTTTTCTCACGCATGTTACGTTATTTGGAGTCGCGGGTAATATATGGTTTTTCTATACTAATAACACATTTTTTTGACGAAGGTATTTTCGAACTGCCTTGGATTATTTTTTGCTGCCCAGAAGTTCAATGAATGATAGCTAACCCGCTATCGTAGGTTCTTCAGTAGGTTATTTATATTTGTGTAAGGATTGCGTGCTTAATATAAGAATATGATACGTGGTAACTATGATGTTCACTAAATTTAGAATATTTTATACAAAAAAAATATTCAAATGAGAAATGTAAATATAAAAAAAGTTGCCCAGGTCAGCATATTTAAAACAGTTTAAAAATAAAATTTTGTTATTCAGAAAAACAACTTCCTACTTTCCATGTTTTTATTGGATTTTAATTTTTACGATATTTTACGCAATAATTCTGTTGAAAACCCTTGAACGTAAATACTAAGTGTAAAAAATTGTTTATTCCAAAGTTGCTTATAATTAATTTTAATTATTATATTGCCGACAAACTCATACCGCATGGCATTAACCCTTTCAGGGGCAGTGGGACATATATGTCCCACCTATTTGTTACTCGTTTTTTTAATATTTCTGACACCTTTTGCACTATCTACAGGTACAAAAGTATTTTTTAGACTCTTGGGTACCTAATTTATGAAATTTTGGCGTAAAATTGCAATAATTAATTTATTTTAATACTTGTTATAAACAATTAACATGAAAAAATGCTGTTTTTTCACTGAAAAATCAGTTTCTCGATAACGCATATGGCTATAGCACTGAAAATTTGTTTACGTATTCTCCATATATAGGTTTATAACATATTTTTTTTCAAAATTTTTCGTTGTTCGGTTTTTAAAAAAAAAAATCTTCAAATTGCAAAAATCTCAAAATTTGAATTTTGAAAATCTGACTTCGGATTCGTAATCAGCGACCCCAAAAACCCTAGTAGTCACTCTTATTTTTATAATAAGTGTTAAGGAAAAATGTGCCCCTGAAAGGGTTAAATGTGGCGTTAAACAGGTGCGGGTACAAAAGACATACTCCAGATATACATCATCGATAATCAAATAAATAAAATAATTTGTTAAGAAAATCGCTTTTTATTCGTCTAAATGCAATTAAAGAAAAAAGATAAAATGTTTCAAAGAGGGAAATATTAAAGTGATCGTGCCATTTCATTGGCGAGAGAAAATCTGTGAATGCAAATTTTGGACCGCACGATTTCCCTTGTCGATGTTGTAATATCCGTACAAGAGAGTCAGACGAGCATATTTTGAAAAGGGCAGGGTTCTCGAGTTTAATTATCGGGTTAAACGTAGCGAATGCTGATTCTGATGAGAGTTCCGGATTCAAATGCCCTTTCGTTACGTGACTGTCACACTGCCGGGCTAGTTAACTAACTAACAGTCCCGGACAGTTAGTGAGTAGGTACGGGCAAGTAAAACGCGATCCGTGGGGGAGATACGGCACGTATAAACCCTCGAATGACATTGTTCGCACTCGGATTCATATTCAAATTGGCTTCAACCCTGGATTGCGATTATTGCGATTATTACCGTCAGCTACAGTTTCGAGGGTTCTCGCGGATTTTCGTTATGTCTCGCCAGCTCGCTACACACGTAGTTATATGTGCTATCATAAAGTTCAAAATTCTTTGGTATAATTACAAATTTGGTTTTAATGCAAAAGGTTCAAGCTTACAAAAGTTATGAAACGATGACAAGAACATGAAGATTTAATTTTGGTTATTTATTAAAAAATATATGTTACCATTTTTGATGCAGGGATTATTTGATTTTTCTGTCCAAATTCGGATAAATAAATATTTCGCGAAGTAAGTCACATTTTGACAAATTTCCTGCATTTTTGAGACAGATATTTTTTAAATTATTTATTCTTTTTATTAATATAATAATACTTTATATAAATATAAATAAATAATTAATATAATACAATATTAACAGAAATATAATTTTTGAAATTTATTAATTATTATTTATTGAAAAAAAAATGGTTATTAGAAGGCTATATCCCATGAGTTACAATTATTACCATTAAAGTAAGATTAGTGAATTGTATAGTACAAGGGTAAATGGAACAGGGGTTGCTGAAGATTCGTTCCATTTGTTAATTCCGGCAAGTTTAGGGTGAGGTCATTGCGTTTTTAAATTAAAGAAATAAGGGAAGAGAAGTATATGTTCTGAGAATGGTATGCGGGTGTGAGAACTCATTTGCACTTTAAAAAATGACGAGCGATAAAGCTAACGTTCTGCCTTAAGGAATTACCGGTGAAAGAAAGAGGAAAGGAGAATAACTCTTACGAAAAAAATATTAGATAGAAGCAGTTAACAAACGAATGCGAATTTTATCGAGTGGAAATGATTTTAATTCCAGAAATTCTCCTTGAAATCTGAAACGCTATAGATCTCTGTATATACCTGCCGATTTTTTAAATTGGACTTTTAATTGCGAAGAAATTCAACTACATTAATTGTCTCAATGGCCCGTGGTATATAGCAATTTCCAGAATTGGGATGAAGGGAAAGTTGATAAAACTGTTGCAGAATTAGAGTTATTTGTATAAATGCTTTGGAACGAATTCCCTAAAGCGCGGATAGAGACTTTTATATAGTTCATAATATAACAACAATACATATATTTTATAACAAGGTACAATGAAACAGACTCCTTGATATGAAAAATAAATTCAATAGTTAATAAAATAAAATAAAATAAAATACTAACAAGTAAATATGTAACAAATTGTAACAAACAATAAATGTTGGGTTTAGAATTTTAGTAATGATGGTACTTATCTATTTCTTTATTAGTATTAAATCTAGGTACAAGCCATATCATTTCAAATTTTAATATATTCGCCATATTTCTAAAGTTTCCGTAATTTAAGAAACATTACACGAAAAACATTATTATCCTAACGGTAGACTGAAGGCTATTTTTTTTACCAATACTGTAGTTACTTAACTATACCGTTCTAACAATAAATAATAATTCCTGAAACTATAAAGTATTGGTTCTTATGCCTACTTAACATTATATACCTAAATATTTTAGTCAAATGTAATTATATTCTTAATAAAAAATTATTGCAACAATATTTTAGTGCCCATTAGCTCTCAGGCCAAATTCCCTGAAACGAGAAAGTCATAATAGAGAAATTTAAATTAGAACGATTAGGCGTCGAATGCGGACTGTCGCGTACGCGTGTCGCGCAATTTTTCTTGTGAGTGCGGTAGCCACCTAGCAGATGTACGCGAACCATTCGTCTCTGGACGCAACCAAAATATATAATGAGCAAATGTCGACCATTTAGCACATTCCAATTGAATGAAATAATTAAAATTTACTGTGTGAGAACGTTCTCAAGGTCCCTTCGTGCACACTATGACAAAAATAAAATACAAGGTGGAGGAGAACACCAAACTTGTGAGGAAGGGGCTGATGATTGATGCATAATGTGTAGGGAGAGGTAGCATTAATAGCAATTACCAAAACAGCGAGGATACTATAGCGGATGTTAGTCTGTAATACCACCATTAAACAATATAATTGCTTCCTTCCTTTCTGGCTTTTCGTTATTCTTCCAAGACGCATCTTTATACTGGCTCGGCAATCGAATTAATTTACAGCAATTACTTTTCCCGTCATTCATTTATTCGTTCAATCACGATGAAATTAACACCGGAAAAGAGTTCATGATTACAGCAGCTCCGTTAATTGGATTTGTCACACTTCATTCTATGTTGAATAAACCAGTGTTTATCTTAAACTATCATTTAATCCACTCACAAATACCTATAAACTTCAACCGTATGATGAGGGCGACTGGTATTTTTTTTATTTATTTTCATTTTCATACTAAAAATACCCCCCCCCCCCCCCACTATCAATTCTTTTTTAATAATACACTTATATACTATTATAAATTTAATATGCTAATCTTAAAAAGATATTTACTATTTTAATTTATTAAAAAAGGTTCATGACATATTGACACTTGTAAATTTTATATATTATCGAGTTATTTATTTTGTTTAAGTAAAAAAAAAATGCGAAACGTATTTCAGGAATAAAAGAATTTGCGATACTCTTTCCGAAAATTATATATACGTTATTAGAGATTCCTCTCTAAAGTTTCGCTATTTTTGAAGCCCTTCTCTTCGACCTACGGCCAGTTTGCTTAATCGGGTGTGAACGTGCCTTTGCGAGACCAGGAGTAGCTACATATTGCGTTATTTAATTTCGTGCACAAGAGCAAGAGAAGGAAAGAAGTATGAAAGAGAAAGCAAGAGACTGAAAGGGAGCCTACTTCCTTTGTCTGAAACGTTTCAATTTGAATCGAAGCCGATCGAAAAGGGCCACAAGGAATCAGGCGCCGATCCGTTATTAATTAGATTGGCGGCTGAACAGCACATAGGAAAGAGACTCAGTTCCCTCTTTCTCTTCGCTTTCTGTCGAGATCCCTTGATTTTTAGGAATTCCTGGACGAACGATAGTATTGGCAGCTATGCAAAATTAATTATCCGACGTTCAAGAGCATTTCGACTGTACCGCCCAACTGCTCCGAGTTAACTGTAACACACGTGATTCCACCTAAATTGGAATCTTCAAATAACATTATTTAACTAAAATTTACCATTGACGAAAATAAATATTGTGTCTAAGATCCATAAGCAACAAAAAAAAGCACAAATATGTCGATAATCGTATCCAAAATTTGAGTGTAAGTTTGAAATGTAAAAAATTACTTTCATGAAGCACTTTTTTATTAATACAAAGAAATAACACGCCAAAAGTTCCATAAAAATGTAATACTTTTCACTGCTAATGAATCGAAACGACTCCTTTTTCGTCAAAAACAGAACAAAACCCCTATAGAATGTTAAATTTACAACGAGTGTCATTATATCATACACCATACTTCAAAACACTTCACTGAAATTTTGGCAATAAATAAGTGTTTTTCAATAATTTATTTTCGCACATTTCTGAATCGAATAAAGAATTACGAAATAATTGAATGATTCTTACTTAAGGTGTTACATCTAGTTGAAGGCTGAAAAAAAGGCGTGTGTTTGTGAATTTTTTTTTGGGAAAATGATTGCAGGTTTCGAACTGTTTTTTTTTCATAGTAAAGGGTATATCTTCGACTATGTTCCATAATTTTTTTATTGAAAAAAATTCACAAATGTAGGAGATACAATGCATTTCCCGGACCGCTGTTCAAAAAAGGTCTTCTGCGGTGACCACTGTATCTTCCACCTCACTCGTCTAAAATCAAAAAATCAAATAGATTATGTTTTTGCATCGTATTATCTAGTCTTTAATCGAAGGATTTGAGAAAATATTAATTTTTGAAAAAATGGTCGACGACTGAACGTGAAATTCCAAATTTTTATGAATAAATCACTTCATTTTCGTCGACCATTTTTTCAAAAATTAATATTTTCTCAAATCCTTCGATTAAGGACTAGATAATACGATGCAAAAACATAATCCATTTGATTTTTTGATTTTAGACGAGTGAGGTGAAAGATACAGTGGTCAACGCAGAAGACCTAGCGGTCCGGGAAATGCATTGTATCTCCTACATTTGTGAATTTTTTTCAATAAAAAAATTATGAAACATAGTCGAAGATATACCCTTTACTATGAAAAAAAAAACAATTCGAAACCTGCAATCATTTTCCCAAAAAAAAAATTCACAAAAACACGCCTTTCTTTCGGCCGCCAACTAGATGTAACCCCTGAATTTAATACATATTTTATAGCTGGATAACACAGTGGTACAGAGCGAAGGAAATAATTCATTTGGTTCGACTGAGACTTTAAAGACTGTGAATCGAACTTGCCATCGCAGTGAAGAAATTTAAATCTTCAATATGAGCTCATATAATCCTAACGTAATGAACCGAGAGGAAGAAAACTGTCTGGGGACAGTTTCAAATATTCGTTGGAATGAAGCATCTTTGCAATCTTTTAATGACACAGCTTTAAAGATTATCACACAAGACGTTACAGAGAGATGAATCGGTTGCTGCATACTATAAGGAACTACTCAGAATCGGTATGAGTTCTACTTTACATTACAGGCATTTCAATAAGAAAAAGAGAGAGACGATATAAAGTATGGAATTCATAATTTATTAATCTGAAAAGCTTTTTGGATTTTATAATATTCAAATCATATTTGTATGTTCTTGAATTTCTATTCGTATTCAAATAATGACGTAACGTGAAGGCGTGAAAATAGGCGACTCTCTGTTTTTCTATTTGACTATTGGAGCCAACGGAATTTCAAAACTCTAATTATCATTTCGTAGATACTGAATTCTTCGTTTTTCAGCATTTAATTACTGCACCTCCTAAAATCACGTAAATGTTTTTCTTTTCATAAAATATAAGTTTCGATAATACAGATAAAAATACTCGAAAACCTTTTCATCTTTATTCCTTTCACAGGCCATGGTTTCAAAAGAAATTACGCGAATTTGTATTTGGAATTATTCATAGCTAAATTGAACTTTGTGGGAAGCCCAATTGCCCAGATCAAACGTCTGTTTCTCTCTTCTACGCTTAATTTGATTGCTTGAATAATTGGAAATTTGCGTACACTATCGCGTTTGTGTGGCGTTTCACTCTTTTCATTCCCTTATTTCTAATAACACTTTTCACGTGTTTCAAATGTATCGATAACGTGTATACATATATATATATATATGACAGACATCAAGGAAAAGTGCTAAAAATGATGTATGATAATTTATTGTTTTACTGGCAAAAGAAAAATCGTAAATTGCATTTCCTTTTGTAATCCACTTCAAAATACGTAATGCATGGCAGTAAAAAACCTGGGTGGCTTGACGAAAAAAAGTACATGTTTCAGACTGCCATTTAAGCACAGAAAAAAAAACATAGATGAATGAGAAGAAAGACTACAATCGGGAAAAGATTAACTTGGCCTTGCCCTGAAACATTTAAAGCCTTCATTAAACAATAAGTTAGTGCACCGGAAAGGGAAAGTGAGTAGAAAAAATTAGTAAATTCGAAAAGAAAAAATGCCCTAAAAGGAGAATAAATAGAATTAAAAAGGAAGGAAGTGAAATGCAATGAAAGCGAAAGTTGCAAATTTTTCTAGAAGTCTCTAAAGAAAATATATACTAATTCTAACTATCGCTATAGTTAAATACGACCATTAACATTATGTTTCTAGTTATTCTGACAACACACTCAGGCCAGTTTGCTATATTTTATTTATCTGACTACTTGTTAATTTGTAATTATTATCCAAAGCGAACAAATGTTTGTGTGTGTGTGTCTTCAGTAGGGTCGGTTCTTCTGAAACCCGAATGGTAGACATTCCAGTCTCGGGATTACGACGAAAGTGATATAATCTAGCATGAAACCCAGAAAAATAAGTAAATGCAATGAGATTAAAGGATCCACTTTTTAATACTACAGCTCCTCTGTTCTTGAATGTTTCACAGAAATGGTATTATTTATGGTATTTTTATTACGCAGCATTTCGCATCGTATATAGCAATTCTCGCTGTTGCATGTTTATGTGACACTAAGTAACCAGGTGATGCTATCATGGCGTATCTTTTTATGTAACATGGAGATGATACTTTACTAAATTGAAATTCCAAAATTGAAAAGCGCTGTAATAAAAACTATATTTTATTTTGTCGTATCAATAATCGTCAGACAGATAGTGTAACTATCAGAAGCGATTAATTACAACGATTACTTCCGGAAAGATATACACAATTACGTACCGTTAGTAAGAAAACAAGTAAAAATGAGCAAGGGATAAAATTTATCGATGGGGAAATACTTTTTTTTTTATTAAAAACACGAGAAAGTCTATTACGTTTCATTTATACACCGAGATATAGTCGAAGTTTTCAATTATTTTTTAAGGATTAAAATAAATTGAATCACCGTCCCTTTTTTAGGCATCTGCAACGAAAGAGATATACATATACCTACAAAATAAATGTATATACATATGCGTTTGCTCCGGACAACGAAATTGGATTTAATTAAGGATAAAATTAAGCCAGACGTAAAGTAATTGCGTGATTAATCTGGTCGAGCTCAAATCTAATCAGTGCATTCAACGAATAGCCAATTATAGCCTCTTCAAGGCAAAAATAGAATAATTCTCATTCGATCTCCATCACTAATAGTCCCTTCTCTTTCGGCAGATAGAGTGCGAAATTACTTCTGGCTGACGATGTTCAACATTTTACAAATTATTACACTCCTTTATTGCGTCTAGAATATTTTCTAACGAAATTTCAACTTACTTGATGGCACAATTTCAGTAACCTCGTATTTCTTTTAATTTAACACTCCCAGTGACACACATTGATGATTCTTATCCTTTTTTAACTTATTCCGGATTTGATCCGAGTTATTTAATGTCATTAGAAAAACTGCATTTAAACTTTACTGTGTCAGAGTTAGTCCTATTTCTCTAAAATCTTATATACGCCTAAGTTTCTAATAATATCCGTTAAAAATATATCTAGCGGGCTTGTTAACCATGAAATATATCTCATCCAGTGCTACTTTCCATAACAAAAGAATCTTACAAAAATGCAAGCAAATTTACAAGATCATAATTCGCATTCACTCTATGGCAGTCCAATTAAATATTTACTGAAATAGGATTCCATTATGCTCAGTTTATCTTTTTGATTAGCATGAAACCATGCCAGGAATATACAATTCACGTTATTTGAGTTCTTAGGTAACTTAAGGATCCTAATTAATTTTTCTACTTTACTCGACTTCGTCGAAAGAGCCAATTGAATTTCATGAAATGCTGCCCCCAGTATCATGGAGGTTACGATCTAAGGAGAAAAACAATTGCTCTTGATAATTGTATTAATTGGAGAGTGCGCGTAAAAAGGTAAGGAGAGAAAGCTTGGAGGTGTATCGTTTTGCAGGGATCTTCATTTGTTGGTGGGCGTTGTAATTAGTATCGTGTTCCCGCCTTTGATATTAACTGTTGTGAAAGCAGGGAAGGCGTGGCTAGAATCCAACAGAAACAACTGTGCGCTGTCTCTACAGTACCCCGGTGTTGCGTGGAACATGTTAAGGTATTAATTTAAACAAATTAATGCACGCATGTGCCATCTTGTTTGGTTAATTAGCTATCATTGTATAAACGGCTAATTGTTATTTTGTTACTGGAATTTAATAATCATTAGAAATTGCTTAAGAGTAATTGATAAGAAACGTCACTTTAGTGTTTTCCTCCGATTTCGATGAAACTAACAATAAATAATATTGTAGACCTTGAAAATTTACAAGCTGCGTAATTTTTTATGTGTCGAGAAACGCAAAGCGATCCTTGGAAGTTAGTTTTTCAAGGAACGACTTTTTACATTTTAAATCGGAATTGTTAATTAAGCAACTAATAATAGACTCTTAAAAAAAAGCAAGGAAAAATAATCTTTGGAAAAAAGTCTCTTTCGAGAGAGAACCACCCATTCCCTGTAAAACAGCCCCTAACATTGATCAGTAACGTTACCGTTTCGCCAATTAGCCCCTTCAACTGTCCATTTCTCCCATGATCTTCCAAAAGAACGGCAAAAAAATAGAAATTAAAACGATGAGCAAAGTGGAACCAGTTTACCCGAGGCATCTAACAACCCAGGATGGGCACAACCAGGAGTAGATCCTCTGAAAGCCGACCCACTTCTTATTTCTGACTCATAAAGCGAAACCACAGTCACAGCGCCTGCAAAATGGCAAACCCGATAGCACAGCTGCTGTAACCAGAAAAGATGAAGCTGGAAAAAGGGGGTAATGGGCCTCACATCACCGCAGGGAAGAAGTCCGTCGACGGCAAGACTTTCACTTCTAGTTGATAAAAAATGATGATATTTGTTAGTTTTACGATATTATTTTAGAATGAGCAAACTTTTTTCCAGATATCCATATTTCAGATTTTTTAATGTAAAAAACTCACGCTTTCTTTGTCCAAAATTTTTTCCAATATCTCTAACCCTTCTCGAGGTATTCCACGAAACAAAATTTACCCTTTAAAATTACATCATGGTATGAATGGAAAACGGATTAGTGTTAGGAATAAAATACAAAGTTTCAAAATTTTCCGATTCCCCAACTAGCCTTAACTGAAAATGGTTTCGGTGTTATATAAATTTCCAGTTTCAAGCGTAAATACAGTTTCGTCAATTTCTTTCAAAGCGTAAATACAGTTTCGTCAAGTTCATTCAAAGTTATTACTGCATTAATTTTTACAATGAATGGCTATATATGTGCCCATAATTATGAAAGTGGTTTAAGTCAAGATTTTATCTTGCAATACATTTTTTTTCTTCATTAATCAAGACCGATAAAACTCCAACTTTCCATGTTGCAGAATGTAAAAACATTTTTTATTTTATTTCAAACAAATCCTTTAAATTTATCAACACAAAAAAATATGACTTAGACCACTTTCATAATTATGGGCACATATACTTATAATTAATGGTTTCAATCACCATATTAATTGAAATAAATGTTATTAATAATACAAATTCAACTTAGTATAACAAATTAGCAAGCCAATTAACATAGGGAAGAAAAAAGATGTCATACCATTGGATGATTTTTCTTGTAGCCACACATCATGCTACTCATCCCTTTCTTAACTAAGCTAACAATTAGTTATCGCACACAATTTATTGTAGCTGCTGGAAATCCCGAAACAAAATAATGGATCTGGATCCGCGATAATATTTCAAGTTAACCAGATGTCCAAAACGTCTGTGTCGTCCAGAGTTCGTCCAGCAACCATCGGTCAGTGTCCACTCTGTTTTAACTACGGATTTAACTAAACCAGACTAAGTACTGTTACCACTGTTGACGCAAAGGTTTAATTTCACGAGTGGTCGTGTCTTTTACAATGTTCGTATTCCTTAAGAGGTTTTGCTCTACTTGATTGATTAATCACATTATTCTGCGTCTTAATAATTATTCACTCGAAAACGGAACCAATTATATAAGCCTGTCTTATCTCATATAAACAGTTAATGAAGTTTTTGTAATTATGTTAGATTAAAAATTGTGATACGAGTTTTCGTAGATTGTAATTTTGGAAAACATGGAGTATGGAAATACAAATGGAAAACACCAGATGACGGTAAGGTCCGATAAAAATTGTCATGGCTTTATTATGCAACCCGGATGTTGAACTTGGGTTCGATTGATGAGTCGAGTTGGAGAATCTCCTCTGGGAAATGTTCATCGTCGCCCTCTTCACCCTCGCTTGGGTACGTTTGATATGACACCGTCAGGTTCAATTTCTTCCTTCGCTGTAGCACCAAGTTTAAAAGCAACTTAAATTCAGCACAACTAATGTTTGCAATAATTCTTCCAGTAGCTCTATACAATTGCGAATATAAAGGTTTACTGATTTCTTGGACCAGCGATTTTGCTCCTTCGATGAATTTGCTGGCAGTGTGTCTCTTACATAGCTAAAAACGAAAATAACTGTAAATAGCTTCTTACAAGTTTGTGTTAAAAATGTGGTAATGATGGTAGAGGATGGGGATATGAAAAAAAAAGTTATTCACCATTTTTCGAATTTCGGAATAATTACCGAGACGCGATACCACCTCTGATTGGCTGAAATATTTTAATTAATTACTCGTTAATCATTTGAAATTTCAAGAAATGGTTCATAACTTTTTTCCTTAAGTTTTCAAACCCTACCACCATTTTTCGGCTTTGAATTCTCGTACCACACACCCAGTATTAATTTTCCTAAAAGCGTGCACAAAATTCGATTTTTTGCACTACTTTGCGTGCATAGAAACCAGAAATTATGCCACGTATTTAATTAATACGCGTAAAATAAATTCAGCATATTATCGTCATCCAAATCTATACATACGTTAGAAAAATAGAAATAATTCTAATTTATTTTTCGTAACCAACGCACTCAGAAACAAAAGGTGGTTAGAAATGCCAAAAGCGTTAGGTATGAAATAAAATTTTAATCAATTCCCAAAGAGTTCAATTTTTTCCTTGCTTAGGGATCTTGCACCTTGCCGTACGCATGTAGGCATCGAATAGTCACACAGTCACTCAACCCGCTTGGAGGGTAGCGACTAGGATATTGAGGGGGAGGAAAAGAGAAAATAACTGAAGAAATAACGTGGAAAAGGGGAAAGGTAGAGCGAGAGTAAGAAAGAAAGAGGTTTATGAAAGCAAAACGAGAGCAGAACGTGCATTGCCTATCTTACAACTGCTCACCCTTGTTTTAGATCTAACATTCGCTTTTTCATTCTTTCCTTCTCTCTTTTCTGAAAAGGGACCTCCGACAAGGAAAGAAATTGCTTTGTCCTCCTGTTTAAGATAAAAAAGCAGTATGAATTTCTTACGTCATTTGTCAGTTTAACTATTCCGTTTAGGTATACCAAAACTGTAAGTTATCAGAATGTTACTATTGTGATAGTGTAGTGAATAATTGAAGTCCAATTCTTTTTCTTTAATAAAGTTAGACAAGACAAAAATACGCGTCAAGGGATCCCGGTCGTCTGAACAAAAATAAAAAGTACGAACATTTTTTGATATTTCTTTTATTATACAACGCATTTTTCAATTATAATCTTTGCTAAATTGTCTTGACAATGACAAACACTGGCAATTGCTAAATTGTTAAACGCCAACCGAAATCTCTGCAATTGCAGATTTTGTTCAGAATAAAATTCTTCTTGGTATTAACGCGGGAAATTAAAAAAAAATTACAAAAGTTAAGAATTTATTAAGCTTCAGAAACGTGCAATTTCAATATTTTCTGAAAAAAGTGCTACAATAAAATTTCTTATTGTCACTTTTCACTATTTTTACTTACTGTTGAAATGACTTTTATGAAATTTAATAACCTCCAATATTTATTAACAAGTAATTTTGTAATAAATAAAAAGATACATAAAAAATATTGCGAACATCAGCGGCAAATTTCCCGGGTTTTCTCACTTTTGTCACATCCTGTGGCTCTTCCACTTTACGAAAAATTTCGGAAAACCGTTTTTCTTTTTTCATAAGCACGCTTCTTAATTTGTGCAAAGTTGATTCGCACAGACAATACAAAAATAAATCAATACGTAAGACAGGAAGCTTTCAAAAAATCGGTAGCCTCCTTGTGTCTTTGACCCGCGCATTAAAGTCATCCATAACGTCTGAGACGTTAAAGCGACAGCCACTTCTTTTTTTTTTATGAACTTCTACTTTTGCTTCACAGAAGCCTTCAGAGTTGAAGCTTATCATATTTTCTAATTCAACCCTCTAAAAGGAAGATACTCAAGAAGAAAATGGAATAAAAAAAGTCCGATGACGAGGAAACTAAGAAGGTAGTAGTCTGCAAAAGCTATATGACATAATTTTTCGGCGAGCAGCACTTACGTCGAACCTGCCTCTTGTAACCGTTATGTATCCATTTATCTTTCGTGGAGGATGTGTCTTTCTACTATGAAAAAAGTGCTGCAAAAGTGCATATAGATCGAGTGGCGTATAAAATTTTCCAACCCCTCCACTGACTGCTGCAATGAATTCTTTTTATCGTAATAGAATATTCGCAAGGGACAATTTTTTCGCTAGGTTACGAAATTTATATCATAACAAAGAAATTCTATACAAAAGTACAAAAGTGCTGTAATTTCTGTCGGTATGAACTCTGTTTTCGGCATTACTTACTCTCTTTATAAATTTCATCTACAGAAACGCGGTGTTAGAGTTTGAAACTGTATCAAAAAATTGTAACTGCATTTTTTTTTATGCTTTTGAAATTTTGTTTAGGCATATGACGTCTGTAATGATATGTGTCAGAAGAACAGTGCATATCTTGTATAGGTGGACGTAGTTCAATGGCAAGGTGCATCACTAGCATATGAGGGGTCCGGCATTCAAACCCAAACAGGGGGAGCACGTTCTACCTTTTTTCTATTTGCTCGGTCGTCACAGGTGCATACAAATTATGATGTGCCGATACCACTGCAACTTTTCAACAATCGAAATAACTTTATCGTATGATTGTGTAACCTTAAGATATTACAAACGTATATAGAACTAGCGAACAAATTGTTTTTTGTATACATTATTCATAAATAAGAATCGGAGGATGTTTAAGGCCTAAGTCTGCACATAAGTTTACTGCCCATTGTTTGGAAGGTTACCTGTTATTTTGAAATGCATGTGGTTTCGTGGATAAGGAAACCAAGTCAAAGAATGTGAAACAATATTTCTAACACTAGTAACACTTTCACTGTATATGTGCGACCACGGTAATAGCTTCAATTGTGATACCTTTAATTGACTTGGTTTGAAATTATAATTACCCAAGCTTTCAGCTTGTTCTGGTCAGGATTTTTCCATATCAAGGGGGGATTGCGGTGTAACAGCTTTAAAAATAGGTGATTTTCATGATTTTTTTTTGGGGAAAACTATTAATAATTCCCAAATAATCTCTTTTGGGATATGAAGAAGCATCCACGAAATATTGAAAAACAATTTTTTCTTGCCATTTTCTGTATTATTTATTTAGTATTCATAATCCTGCCAAACACTTCCGGATTGTTGGTGTCTAGTATAGCACCTGTTACAAGCATCCGATAACTAAAAATGAAAAATTTTCTTAAAGGTAGATAGTTTATGCTGGGGTTATACCACTTGTTAAAAGAAAACACGAAGAATCAAAAAAGTCCTACGGGTTTGAAGAAAAAATGAATTTTTTGACACAAAAATTGATTACATATTGCCACTAAAAATGTCGTTAAATAATATTAAATTAAATAATTCTATTTAAATTGTTGGTATAACCCCAAGAGAAATGTATATTGATTGGATTGAGCCTTCTGTGAAGTTGATCGATTGATTAGTTTTTGCGCTATCCTAGACACCGATTTGAAAAACGTAGTTTCGAGATAATTGCGTTTAAACTTTTTGGCGAAGTTTTACGATACTTACAGCTGCTACTTAATTGCGATACTACTTTTGGAACACATTCTTGAAACATTGTACTTTTGAATTATGCAAAGAAAAAAAAATTCGATTTTTTGAACCTGTTACACCGCAATCCCCCCTTAAATTTTTCACACGACACAGGTCAAATTAATTACGAATTTGCTAATAAAATGCACTGAAAAGTACAATTATTCGTTCCCAATATTAAAAGATTTGTGAAAATTACACGTTAGTTTGAAACACCACGTACACAATTCACCAATGATGAATAGTTGCTATTACGTATTCCAACCTCAGAGAAAAGTTTATCGCTGGGCCCAACCTTATACATTCTTTTGCGTTCCGTCGTAAAAACATAAGAATCAACGTTAGTGGCACTTGCTGCTTCTACTACAGGATTCAATTATGAATTAGTACCCTTTAGTCGTGAGGCTAATTTAAATCAGGAAACTTTACGAACCCCCGTTTCATTATACCATTTGCACGATGTTTCCGTATTTCATTTAACTGTTTTTTATTTATATGTGGATTCTCTACATTCTCAGATATGCCAAACTTCAATAGAGAAGATTCAAATTCTGCTTTTAACACTATCTATTCCTTGGTGTTTGAAATAAAATGTAATAACAATAAAATAGTTTATCCGTAATAGGAAGAGTTACAGTTTCCCCAGCAGTAATGATTTTTCAAGAATTAATTTTAATTTTGACTGAGAATAATTAGAATCTCAAATATATACGTATGGATAATAAATAAAAGCGATTCCTTTCAAGAGAAAATACAAAGTCACGAATGGGAGAAAAATGCAAATTAAAGATATCTATTTTTATCGATACAAAATACAGGTTTGATAAATAATTCGATACAAGACGGATATATTGATGATTTACACATTGTTCTTCATAAGAACTTACAAATTTTCTTACTCAAATTTATATTTTTCATGCTTCAAAAATCTCATACAGATCTAAAAAGATATAGAGTAACATTTATTTTCAGTTCCTAGTAGTACAACGCCTAGCTCCTTCGATTGTAGCAAGTATTTACTTTATCGACACGTTATATTAAACAGTTTCCTACTATACCGACCCAGTAAACGAACCTATGAAAGGAATTCAAGCTCGACACCGAAAGCAGCAGTGATCAGGTACTCGCACCAAAAATCACATTTACGTATTATGGTGTCTCAAAAATACCTTTAAGGACCTGCACCCCTTATGTATGTATGGGTTACTTGCTACTTAAAGAAAAAATCGGTTTTGAAACAACATAATATGTAGGGCTCGTAAAAAGTAACGGGCTCATCTCAGAGTCCACGGTAACATAATGGTAGATCACCCACCGAGGGCTAAAATAAGCGATTATCCCACTAGTCGGGTTTGTCGCCCTCGCTACGCCCAGGCGACTAATCCGACTCGTGCGATAGTCTCTTGTTTTACGCCCTCGTTGCGAAATTTAATATTTTTGATAATTGTGCACAATATTGTGGAACAATAAACGTTTCATTTTTAATTATTTTGCAATAATTTTTTAATTAGTTTTTCTAAACCTCACCACTAATACAACGCTATTCTTTTTGTAAATGTATATTACTTTTTAATATTGTAAAAATTGTAAATATTGTTTGTTCAATTTTTTTCTTCGTTACTTTTCGATGTACAATTTTTGAAAACAACGTTTCGGTCTACATACAAGATCTTCCAATAATAACAAAAAAAAAGAATTGGAAAAATGTAATTGTAAGTAAGAATTGTAATAACAAAAATATATTATTTGTGTTAAATTCGTTATGATAATCTTTACGTTATTTTGACTTGATTGCTCTGCGCCAAGTGACGGATGTAATTTCAACTTTAATTGCCGATATCTTTAATTTCGTTAAATAATTTACCGCAACATCGATCAGACATACACTACCGGTCAAAAGTTTGGGTCCACTTCACAATGTTAATGAAATATGCAACTGGACCCAAACTTTTGACCGGTAGTGTATAAATATTGGATAATAATACCGATAAAAATAATATCGTTTCCTATTTTTTTCTATTTTTACTATTTTTTTCTAAATAAAATTATCACAAACTGTTGCAAAACAATATCCTGAAATACTCTCCGCAAAGTTCATTGAAAACCAGATAAATATTAATAGGAAAATGTATTCAATGGAATTAGGAAATGCATAAAGAAATAAGCAATAGAGAAAGAACAGAAACATAGTGCAAATTAAGACTAGCTCTTTCTCTTTCTTATACGGTTCACGTTGCTGTGAGCGACACCTCTTTTTGTACAATCATCCTCATTGTGCGTTGCTTTCTGGAATAACCTGGACCATATCTTCCTGTCCCTTTCCACTGATTTTCTTCTATCGGTGTGAGCGCCTGCATACACGTATCCAGTCTAGCATTAAAACTGGAGGGGGCAAAAGGACCTGCGCGTGTTGAAGGCGGCACCAATATAGGGGTGACCGCCCCCTGTGTTCAAAGTGGGAGCGTTGGAGGGGAAATTGTAAAAGTGGGAAATTATACATGTGTTAACGCATAAGTGTGAATGTCTTCACTCGTGTGTAGCCAATTCCGCTTGCGATACAGGGTGAAATATACAATAGCGGAGAGAAAAAAGTGTAAGGTGGAGCTAGACATAACTTTGCCATTAAGATGTAGCTCGCAAACTCCGTACCGAGATAATTTCCATTAATTAGTTAATTACCCATAATTAACTAAGACGTTCTTTGTGAAAATATTTTGCACACGATATTTACGCGACGCCACATGAACCTGCTTCCAATGGGGTTAGAACTTGTTGCACAGGCGCATTAAGCTTTTTGTGGGTTCCTAATAATTCATAATCTTTGACCGACGCTAATTCTTATAATTTTGTCCCTTCCCGGAAGCCGTTACCAAAAAATATCAGGAAGGTAATCGTATTTATTTAACTTCTGAAATGTTTCACAAAAGTGAGAAAAACATGCTGCAAAGAAGCCGGGGGAGAATCATGCATATACGATCGATCGTTCGACTATCAAAATTCCAGGGTGCGCTTTCCGAGACTCATGCGGGAGACAGAGTGTCCTTTTTTGTCACCCTAAATGTCCACCCTCCTTGTACGGAGAGAAAAAAAAGAAGCTGAGTATAGAAAAAGAAGAAACACATATAAGAAAATGTATGTGTGTATGTGTTATTTTTTCCGAGGCATTAAGCTTGTTTCTTCGTAGGCTACCGAGAGGGATGGGTGTGTGTTTCTCTAAGGGGATGAGGTATACTTTACTTTGGGGATTCCACGCGAAACGTACAGCGCAGTCAAGGGTTTCCAGTATGCGTCCTTTTTACAAACGTCCGGCAAAGAGTTCCATGCGACAATTGTGAGGGAATTCGAGGAAATGTACTGTATATGTTACACGACGTCGTTTACTTCAATCCAATTATCCTCCAATATTAATGCAAAAGAACTTAATCAAAGCTATAAGGGAGATTGATGCTTAATTAGTCTTGATGAATGTTGTCTTTTACAATGACGTCAAAATTGCGAAATTCCCAAGTATCGCTGCAACTGATCGACCACGATGTTAATCATCCGCGGAGTACTTAGTTGATTAGAGTTAGAGTTATTTATTTACCGCTCTGGGACTGGTCCCCTAAAGCGCGAAAATAGAAATTACAATACAGAAACAATATTTATACATAAATATTTATTAGTTGGTCAGTATATGCAATCAACCCTTTGCACTGGGAGGGCCACTCAGAGTCGCCAGTTTCAAATGCTGATCTCTTAACACTATTTCTACCCAAGGTTTCGAAAGACACCTTTTAGGATTTTAATTTAGAATTATTTTCGAGGTTTAACCCTTTGGACTCGAGCGGCGCCGCTGCGGCGCCAGTTTGTACGCTAATATCTTATGTCTCGAGTGCAAAGGGTTAATTGAACCATTCGTTGAAATCCACAAACGGGAAGCGATTAGTAGAGCAATTGTGCATCTGTCAAAAATTTGGTTTTGAATTAGAAAATTTATTTGATTTATAACACTATATTTTTGCTTTTGGACTATTGACTACATATAAGTAGTCTACACTTTAGAAATGGCGTTAAGTTACGAATGCCCAATTCACTCCCGGGGGGTACATACCTATTTTTTTCGATCGTGAGCCACATTGTGGGTCCGTGCACTTTTGACGGACCACCATTTTAACCCTTGCCCTCGGATTTTTTCTCGCCTAAAGCGGCTTGAATTTATCTTCGCTGTTTTTGGACATATAACGTGTGATTCATTCGAAAGCAGAACTTGCGTGTACAAATTAAGAGGCAAAATATTTTTAAGGTTAATTATAAATTACTTGCAAACGCCAAACTCTGGCAGTGCCTCTGAGGAGTACTTTGAGCGCGTTTTTCAACTGCTATAGAATCAATCCCCGTATTTAAAATTTCTAATTTAATCATGAAAATTTTAGAAAGGTTTCTAAATATTAGAGATTTTTCCAAATTAATCGTAGAAGCAATCCCCGTGATTAAATTTCTAATTTAACTTTTTTATTTACCGTCACGTTTCTTTCTCAATAACGTTACTGTTCCCGCAAATTCCATTTCTCCTACCTTTCCTTGACTTCGCCGCGAGCTTTATCGATAATGTAAAGAATTATGCTTTCGCTTGCGGGCTTTTTAGAAATGAAAATGCAGTCCATTTTCAACAAACTCGCAGCTACAGCCTGTTGTAGATTCGCAAGAAGCAGGGTAGTCGGTTCAGTGGTCGAACAGTTATCCACCGGCTTTCAAACAGGACAGACTCAATTTACATTCATTTATTTTCACCGCCATTTCATTGATTGCAACAACCCCTAACCCCTTCTTGGGTCTCAACCCTTGGTGGCCTTCTTCCTTTCGAAGATCTCTTCTGTGTATGCGCGCATGTGGCTCTATGTGTGTGTGTGTGTACACGAAGCTGGAAATTAAAGAGAAGTATAAGAGTGCTTTCTTATTCTCCACTTTAATTTCCAGCTTTTATACATACACACGCCTCACGTACACGTCTTTTCTTATACATTGTGTCGACTTCACTTTAATTTCCAGCTTCACTTTAATCACCAGAAGTGCAGCCTTCTGTCCGTATATTCCGATCAAGTGCTTGGTAAAAACGCTCAGCTTGACATCCGTTTCCCTTAGACAACAACGAACGTATCGTCCATTCTGCGATATTCGTCGAAATGAAGGCAAGTATCGTGGCTTTACTTTGACTGGTCGACAAGACTTTCCTGGAACGAGCCGTAAAAGAACCGAGAGAACCTCTCTAAAACGAAATTCCATGATCAAATATATTTTTCTGTTAATTTCAAAACAAAGGAATCGACGACATTTAACTCAGAACCCTTTAGGAAAGAGGGGGGGGGGGGTCAATCGAGCCACGGGGCAATTGAACCAGTCGACTTAAAAATATCATAAAAATGAAAAAATAAAGTGTCCTTTTAGGATTTGCCCTAAATTTGGAAACACCGTGATCATTCGATTTTGAAACATTCAAGCTTTTGTGTTTTCAAGCACTAAAACTGGATTTTTTTTTCAGCTTTTGGTAAAATACTTTAATATTTACATATAATCATAAATTAATTAATCTTAATGCGTTGGTATATGAATATTTTGAAATTCCTAACTTGATTGAAACTGAAATAATTTTGTAATAATTTTTGATATATTGATTATCGCAATGCTTGACCTCAAACAATCGTTCAATTGCCCCTTTGTCGGGGTCAATTGAATCACTCGACGCGGTTGAACAATTGAATTTCTTTTTCTTAAATTAAATTCATCTATTAGAAATCTAATTGATCTATTGGAAATCGTGAAATGAATATCGAGCCACTGTTGCCTAAAAAAAAGTTATTTACTTTTGATAATTCCGTTAGGAAGAAATATCAAAGAATTTTTGTCCCCTTCACCCCTACAGAGTCGGAAGGAATTCGAACGTAAGGAAATAAATTTGCAACAGAGAGTGTTTCAACGATTCCATTGAACAATGTCTATTTCCCATGATTGCTCATAAAATGTAAAAAAGGGAAAACGAAGTACGTCGACTCATTAATAACTGCCGCGTACGAGATGTGTTTTTGGCAAGAACAGTCACGTATTTCGAATAAATGGTCTTATAGAAGCATCTATGTAGGGAATGAGTAGCAGGGATGTTTTGGGGAAAGGAGGGTGAAGAGGGTCCAGTCTTGACATTAACAGCAAAAGTGGAGCGCATGAAGAATGGTAACCTACGGAAAAGGAAATTTATGAATTTCTCACAAAAAATAATGGCATGATAATGAAACAGAACGACTGACTCGCACACGCGTGAAATCATTCCGTGCAGTTGCAGGAGACTTCTTAGTGGAAATGAAAGCAAAAAAACTCGTATAGAGAAAACGGAACAACGTATATGTCTATTTTCTCCTTCTCCCTATAGGGCACGTAACGTCAGGGGTGGTCGAGCGTGGCCAAGGACGTAAGGGAATGAAAATAGGAGAGATGGAAACAAAATAAACGTGGATAAGGGCAAATCTGCACTTATGAGCCACGCCGAAGACGAGAGCGTCCATTTCGATAGGCAGTATACGAGCCAGGCTGCGATTCGATATAAATGCAACTGTGCCATCCCACCCCTCGATGGGGATGAATCTTCGCGAATTGGAAGGGAAGAATAGTTAGGCACTTCCGCCTAATCCCAATCCGAAGGTTCACTGATAGTGGGATTCCTGGAGGATTAATTAAAGGAATGCTCCAGAATGTTACCATTCCTCATCCAATACTCCCAGGGCTTTCGAATCGTGAGGATTTAGGATTATTGTTCGTATAATGATGGGGTTTAAAAACGATTAGGGTAATGAAATGACTTAATCTTTATTAAAATCGTGTAGCTTCTTTAAATCCTAAATTACTAAAGGTACTTTAAATAAAAAACATAAATTTGCGTAAGTTCGGAAAAAAAAGTATAATTTTAAAAGTTACATATAAAATGTTAATTTCCAAGAAGACCAAATTACAGAAGGATATTGTTGTTACAATTATTGTTTCTAATATCTTATATCGTTCCTGTATAAGCAGTCTTGCCATACACGACTCTTTTTTTACAGGCTTTATTTTTACACGAATCGGAAGTTGAACGATTTAGGGCCGGTTGTTCCACCTCGAGGTAGATCATCTGATGGTTAAAAGTTTATTTGAACTATCAGTTTTAATTATTAGATACACGACTTGCTACTTTATATCGAATTAGAACAACCAGCTGTTTAAAAAAAATGTTCCTTTTTTTATCTCATTATACTTTTATGTTTGTACTTTTTAGTTCATACTTTTTTGACTAATTTATCTAATCCAACATAATTTCAAAGTCATTATTTTATTATTGCATACGTGACAATGGAGGTCTGGTACAATTTTTCATTTCAACCTACAAGGTTTTCGAATAACATGAAACATATCCCGAATTTTACTACAGAAAACTTACCTTAACTTATTTACCAGAATTTTTTGGAGACGTATCTTCCGCTTAAAAAAAAAAAAGAAATGGGTGTATTTATCTGATTTTACTAGCTGTCTGGATATTGATGGACGATAGTGCAGGCATATAAGACGAAGAATCGAAATTCACAGAAGGCACGTTTTACCCGGAATTCTTCAAAATTGTATAATTTTAGTTTTGTCCGCTGATTGGTCCATAGCTTTTAATCAAACATTTTTCGAATAAAGTGTTCCCCAAAATGGCCTCAAAGATCACAGTAGCCATATTTAGTTGCATATATTGCACATTTATTGTAGTGGGTAAAAAAAAAAGTACGATGCTTAATGTTTAAGTTTATACATATCTTCACGTTATATATGTGTAGTATGACGGGTGGATAGGGGTGAGTAAAGGCAGCAATGGCGCCCCGGTTGGGCGTTTATTATTATGATTATACTTGATATCCCCTGGCCGAAGCAGGGCTAGCACAACCCTGCGAAACTTTCCCTCCTTTCCGATATTAATATTATTTTTGCCCGGGCGTAGCGGCCGCCATATATCTCGGCTCTGGGCATAAAATCCATTCCCCGTTCCAACCCCTAACTGACTGCCCCACCCTCTCTATAACAGAGAGAGAGAGAGAGAGAGAGAAAGAGAGAGAAAGAGAGAGAGAGAGAGAGAGAGAGAGAGAGAGAGAGAGAGAGAGAGAGCGAGAAAGAAAGGAGGAAAGAAAGTAAAAGAGTGCTGGTCTTTCTGTCCAGTCGCGACTTGGCTTTCTTCTATTATTAATTAATGGCGGGCCGGCCATTTTCTTTTTCTCCATTTCTAATACTCGGTTTCAACATTTCCCCAAGTGATTAACGTATTTGACGTATATCTTGAAAAATGTTATTTTGAACGATAAGGGAAACGAATTGATTGCTTACCATTGTGAACGGTTATCGTTAGTAACGTACGTAAAAAATATAAAATTCCAATCAGGCAATTAATCTTTGAAAGAATTTGCAATTGCTAAAAAAATTATGAAAATAAGCCCAAACTCAATTTTAAGGTTCAGCAGAAAAATAGTGTTCGGTATAAAAATGTTATCGCATCAATTACCATCGGTGTGTGTAATTAGTAGCATTTTTAAGAATTTTTCTTACTTTTTGGGATCTTGTTGCAATATAAAGGAACGTAAATAAGGCTTTCTTCATTATGAACCTATACGATTGTTAGTTGCTTCAACAGGGTCTACATCATATTGTATTTGCATACAATTATTTTTATGCAAATAATTCATCACAAATTCAATTTGCAATTATACTCAATGTCAACTTTTTAGCTTTTCAAAATGTATACGACGAAAAAAAATTTGAACGAATCATTTGAATAAATTATTATGAATTGAGTTGTTCAATATTCGTTAACAACAATTGCGCATTTTCGTTATAAAACTTACCTACTTTTAAAAGTAATATTTTCGATTCCACATCTTCTACTCAAATAAATTTTATTTTTACAGAAGCTATTGCATACATTGTAAAAAAAGGTTTTGAATTTCAATTTACAAGTAATCAACAAGAGATATTTCAAATTTCTATTTGAATAATTGAAAATATAATTGCAGTTCGTTACCATTTTTAGAATTTCAACAGCTATACATATATTTCAAATTTCAAAACCAAATGTTAAAATGAATTGCTAAACAAACTTTTCAGTGCAATTTCATACAAACATTTTTTACAATGTATATCTTAATATAATTGTAAGAAAATTCAATGCTTGATTTAATTTCAATTTTCATAAGTGCGTGCAATTTGTTGTATGCGTAAAAACGGTATATTCGAAAGAAAGAGAAAGAAACTTTAATCTCGTACATAAAACACATTTCTCAAATAGTCAATCACGCAAGCGATAAGTGATCGCAAAACTTGGTGAAATAGATCGTCAGCAACCTAAGTCTAGCAAGCCTTTCAGATTTTTCTCAGTTGGTTTCTTGCAGGTTATGAGACGTGAGGGTTCGTGTGAGAAATTTTAAACTGCCTTAGGTAGGGTCGGAAAAGATGGGTAAGATCGACCCATCGGCACATCCTAGAGGACATCCAGGACATCATAGGACACGGGGGTTGAGAGAATTGCTCATTTGTTCGACGAAGTGGTCGGAGGATGCTCTGTAATGTTCTACAATCCTCTTCTCCTCTTTTCATCGGCGTATTCCATCCTTCTTCACCTCTATCTTTCTTTCTCTCTTCTGGCGTATTCGATCGAAATTCAATTTCCACCGTTCTACTCTATCCCCTTCACTGGTACCACCCTTGAAACTCTCAGGTCCGGGAAAAGCGAACCTCCGCTCTGCATTCCTCACAATAAATTACGCAGCACAATTACTCACGAGAATCTCCGAGCGAATTGCGCTTAAATGTTGTTTTGCGATGCAATGGACTCGAGCCATACATATTCCATTTTTTTATAACACCCCTTTTCCCTTACCGCTCATTTATTCGAAAATATCCAGTCTGTCGGCAGATTTAATAACGGTCATTGTACGCAATTTTTGCAATTAATGATTTTGTCGTCCATTTTCTGTGTTATTTTTCAATAAACGGACAATCTTCCTTCACAGTGTTGTTACAATAATTTGTATTATCGGCTAATCCTACTCGATTTCTTAAGATACTCATAAAAAATTTTTTTTTAATTATTTATAATAAAATGGAATAACCAATTCATTACAAAAAATGTATAATTTTGTAATTCATAATTTTTAGTTGTAAGTGGACCGGCAGCATCCAACAGAACTATGTTACATGCTAAAAACCTCACGCTGAACGTCAGCATTCGGGAAAGCCCGTCTCGCATTTCAGTTTGACCGGTTGAGTTCCTTCAGGCTCTAGAATGCACCTAGATACAATCGTCGGAGGATCTTTTTATTACCTCGGTAAATAAAATGATTTGTCTACCGGGTACAAAAATGCTATACACCTAATTCTCTTTTTACACGATAGATACGTTCCCAAAAAATTCGTGTAAAAAGAGAATTAGGTGTAAACAATATTAAAAAATTCTTGTTAGGGTTCACTTAATTTATTTCGTGCTCACACATTTTAAGTCATTAAATATATTATAAAAAGTAAATTATACTTTGAGAAAAAGAAAATAATATCTGAAATTCATTAATATAAAAAAAGTTAAAATAATATAAACATAAGAAATATTTGCTCTATGAGATTCAAGAAAAATTCATAGAATATTGAAAATCGTGCTAAAACAAAACAATTCGTGTAAAAAGAGACATTTTTTTTATTTTTAACTCGTGTTAAATCAAATTCGTATAAAAAGAGAATTAGGTGTACTTATAAAATCAGGAATTATCGAAAATCATATTTTATGCACAGTTTTTAGCAGAATGTTGATATCAATTCTATGTGGGTATCGTAAACAAAGAAAAATTCAATTTTAATAAATCTGTTATTATTAATCACCGTTTATATGATTTCAAAGAAGAACAACAACTTTGCTCTAATGACATATTATATAAAAAAAAATTGCCAGCTGAAAATATGTATATAAAAATTTCAGTCTACGTTGTTTCGTAACTTACGATCTGTGCATAGTGTTATAGATAAAGTATTGTGCATAGTTGATATAAATCTTTTTCAAACGTATTCTAATCATTGTTTCCCAATTAACGCCATTTCTACCGATAGTTCCGCGTAATCAGTAATCAGGAGTTATAAATATGGCGTTTTGAATAAAATAGAATTTTTTATTCGATATTTTACAGGCGCTAGGCATTTTCCTTTTGTTGATGTCCAAAATTAGTTAACGAAAACCGATGCACTTAGAAAGTAATTCTAAATGAAAATGATAAAAGGTGTCTTTTGACACCTTCGGTAAAAATTGTGTTAAGGAAAAAGAATGTATGCAATAAGCTGACCATGCACAAAACTATATCGCAGTAGTATGATAACATTTAAATGTGAAAATGGAAAAAAGTGCATGATGAAATTACGAAAACTAAAATTGCTGGACATAAATCTCTATGAGCCGATTATTTTGAAAGTGGCCCAAGTCCAATTTTTTATGAATTTCCGCAAAAGGATTTTTACGTCAGTTAACGTCAAGTGGCACATGTTACTATAGTTAACAAGAAAAAAATCACGAATGGACTTAGGCCATCTTGTTTAATTTCGCAAATAGTTTTTTATGACAGCTAACTTCAAGTGGCACACCTTACTACAGACAACAGCAAAAAAACTCATAAATGGACTCTGGCCATTTTCAAAATCAACGGCTCCAGTGAATTTCTACTTTCACAAAATGATACTGTATTCGGAGAAATGGCGACGTTCTTAATGCAGAAAAGTAATAATGGCCGTGTATTCTGTATGGAGCTTGTCCTCTTCTCCCTTTCTCTTTCTTGCCTTGTGTCCTTCGTCTACACTCGAGACCTTTCGTGGAAAGCATACGAGGGTGGCTACAGAACAAACACATTAATTTCATTTCTCCTTCCCTTCATCTTGCACACATTGCGTGTAGTGTATGTTCCACCTATTACTTCATGAAGAAGGATACTGTGCATGTATGTAACATACACACTCACAAACACGAGTCAACACGCGTCTTCCAGCGTATAAGTAAATGGGATGGAGAATTGAGGGAGTTGAGTACGAGGTTCAAGGGTGGTGTATGGTTGCTATGGTAACGCTCAGTTCTTCTCTTATAATTATATGGGGAAAATGGCTCGCGGACGTTTACTCCGCGCAACCGTCACTTCTATTGTTATACCACCACCACCACCACCACCACCACCGCTACCATCACCACGGCCAGTATCATTAACACCAACACCCTCACCGATACCAGTATCGATACCGTTACCGATACCGATACCGATTTCGATTCCAAATTCGGCACCGACCCCACTACGACCACAACGATCATCATTAACACCAAGGCGACGTATTTTTTCCACTTTCATCTTTGTAATCGAGAATTAAAAAACAAACCTATTGCAAATCAAGTCTTAAGAGGCTACGCATCGTACGAAAAAATTGTCTCGGATGAAAAGTTGATATCTCCAACGGGGGAAATTTGCCTGTCCCGTAATCAGACCGCCCCCCCCCCTCCATTGTAGGTGGAGCAGGGACAACTTCAAAATCTAAAATGGAAATCTCGAACAACGACGTGGGCGTAATAGTTTTCTGTTCCCTTCGAGGTGCTTATTTTGAGTGAGCACCCTCGTCTCTCACCTTCGGGGTGCTATGGGTCCCCATTGCTATGAGTCTCCGCGCTTTTCAGATTCAAGGTGCTTGATTACCATGAGTCCTCTCGCCTCTCACCTTCGTGGTGCCATGGGTCCCCTCGTTTTTCACCTTCGAGGTGCTTGATTATCGCGAGTCCCCTCGCCTCTCACCTTCGCGGTACTTGATTACCGTGAGTCCTCTCGCCTTTCACCTTCGCCGAGCTTGATTATCGTGAGTCCTCTCGTATCTCGTCATCGTGGTGCTACGAGTCCCCTTTTCAACTTCGAGGTGCTTGAATACCGTGAGTCTTCTCGCCATTCTTAGAGTCTAAACCGCGATTGCCCGAAACAAATCAATATAAAACTGCTCGTTTTCGAATTTTACTAATACTGTAATAGCTTACGCTAAGAAAAGCAATAGCGTAAATCGAAGAAAATGACAATGAAAATTGTAATTTTGGATTTATATCAACTATTGAGTTTGAGAAAGCGCCATTGCTCGATTCTCCCCTACAGGAAATGTTCTTCACACGGCTGCATAATAAATCAGAACTATTTTATTAGTAACGAGGTAATCGATTTTCGTGATTTTCGAATAGCTGAGAATCATAATGCACAAGTGGAGTCTAATGGGAATCGTTTGTAACGTTTTCTACGTCATTTCCATCCGAGATAAATCTTCATTTTCTATTGATCATAAAATTCTGAATGACTGATGATAAAGAGCAGGAAAAAATATACGATGCAAAGAGAGATAGATTGAACCTTGCGGAAAAAAAAAATAAAAAAATGAACGATTATCTTTAGAAATGGATGGAAGACCGGGGGATGAGAAACAAGGACAAGAGGGTGAAATAGAAGGAGATCCTATTGGAGATAGTTAATATCTTTGGTCAGCATTTAGTGGCATAGCGTAACGTTACAACGATACACGCAGTGGATTCTCATTTCAGGCTAGTTTTCTGTATGACGGCCATTGCCCGTTGGTGGGACACTAGCGGAGGGGAAGAGAGATAGAGCGAGAGAGAAAGAAAAGGGGAAGTGGGAACGACGCTTCTGGAGCAAGGAAAAGAATGGCGGGGGTTATTCATTGCTTATATGTGTGTGTGTATTTTAAGGATACCTAAGGAAGGGATAGGTCATCAGGATGAAGACGGAGGAGGAGGAGGGAGCATATTGCTCTCGAATAATCCTACTTGATCGCGGTTTTTGGTCGTTTTTGCGCAGTAGTGTGGGTGTATATATATGTTTTCATCTTATACCAGTCACTAATCCTGCCAATACTTTACTGACATAGTGGTGGTTGTCAGGAAGAAACCTTTAAATACAGCAACCCCCGAGGGTACGCGAAACTCTTGGACGCGAAATGTTTCTCGTTGGGGAAAAATGTTTCCCCGAGTTGAAGGAACTACAACGTCACAAACGCCACAATCAGTTTACTGACGATTTCCCGTTCATTCGAAACTGCCAAACCTGTGCGAACCAGGTGAACAAAAGTCGCATCATGGACCACGTGGGGTTTAATTGAACCCCAGTTAGAAATGTAGCGCTCGAACGAAAAGGAACTTGGAAATGTAGTTTCTTTTCTTTTGTAAAAGAGGCATTTACAAAAAAAAACAAATGTTTATCTTCGAAATACAGATGGTTTATCAGAGAAACGCGTACGTAGGATAAATTCCGAAAAAAATAGATTACTTTTAAGATCCGGCTTAATTTAAACCCGCGTGCGATTATTGGGTTATTTTGACGTTTCTCGATTATTTTAGAAAATAAATAAATAATTTGCAAATAATGACGAAACTCACAAATGTAATACACGAAATTCCACAAAATGTGTAAAATATATTATTATTATTATTATTATTATTATTATTATTATTATTATTATTATTATTATTATTATCCTTATTATTATTATTATATTAACCTGTATATTATTGCTATATATTTCAGAAAAAAAATTATTTTTAATTATTGTAATTATTACAGTTTCATGAAACCGCAAAATAAAATTGAACAATTAAAGCTCCAGCAAAACCCAATTCAATAACGAAATATAAAATTCCAATATCTTTGTGATTAAATGACAGTAACCACTCTTTTATTTTATATAAATTTACTTAGTACCGTACATTAAATGATTTTAATTATGAACCCATATAAATGTATATGTTATAAGAATAAACCATATAGTTTATTTAATTTATAATGATTAATAAAAAAAAATCGTTAATGAAAATTCAGCCGGTTACAAAACTAAATTCGTTCGACTCGTCTAAATGTCATTCAATACGGGATAAAAGCCAAAGTCAATGCATTGTCAGCTCTGCCGTCTCGCCATCGGACTACTCGCAGTCATTGCGATAAGTGAGAGAAAGACTACCGGGTTTGAAAAAATCATGAGCTCCTTAATTTCTAATTTTTTTTGGTATTTTCATTTTTACAGGTTATGGCGCCTCGTGTGAGAGATGCTTGGTACGAGCGATTAATTTTCGCAATCGATACTAAAACAAATCCATAAATAACAGTTACAAGTAAAATAATAAATAAATTTTAAAAATCTCGAGTTTGTTAAAGTTATTTTCGATTTCTATCGTTCAACCCTTCGGTGGCCACCCTGTGTAAGTGCAATATTTTTTTCAGAAAATTACACGCGTCAAGTATTACAATAATTACATGTTTCTCTTCAAATCACTGACACGTACGTACGTTTGTACTGGTATATTTTTAAGTTGGTGCGATAACAAGAGTTTACTTTCTCGCATGAGTCAATCCTCCGAAAACTAAATCATAAAGATTTTGCAAAAATTGAGATTTCTATTCTACAGTTTCCTTATTCGTACACTGGCAAGTTTGAAATAATTGATGAGCTTCTTCACCCAGAAACAAAGGGAGTAACCGGCCGAAGACCATAATTAATTCATAAATCCGGGATAGGCAAAATTAAATGGAGAGTGCAAACTATTTTTTCTTTTTTCGCGCGGTTATTTCCTTTCCGAATGAAATTATCGCATAACATTATTAATGATTATGTTAATATCGTAATAAGAGGTTGGACACACATAAGAATATCTTCTTAGGAGGGTACCGAGGAGTCGGAGGGAAGAAGAGGGTATGCAGAGGTTGGAGGGTGGACCCTCGCGTATTTTTATCAATATCTCGCGGGTTGCGCTTGCGCACGGTACTACAGCATCCCTGCCGTTGAATCTTCCGAGTGCACATGTGTATAATTTTATACAGAGGGGTGAGACACAGACGATGACATGTGCCGTGTATGTAGATACGTACATGTACAGATTTCTAAGATGTGGTGGGAGTTACGTAATGAATGTGTACTGCGACGAGTATCTCGATGTATGCGCCCCAGGGCTTACAAATGATGTGTATGTGTAGCTAAGGACCCCTTCAGGACAAAATGGAGCCAGGCTTATATCGTTGCCGGCATTGCGAAGTATATCCTTTCTACAAGCTTTTTCCTTCTCTGTCGTGAAATTCCTTCATGCGAATGCAAAATCGCCAAAGCCTCCAAGATAATTGCTGCTATAGGATCCAGAATTTTTTTTTTTCGCAGAACTTCTCTTGTACTTTTTTTAAGACTTCTTTTTGACGTCAACGACAGTACGAGAAGAATATTTCCCAGGTACTTACGCGTGTATACGACTTACACGTTAGTCTGCATCTAAGAATTACCGTAGAATTATTAATTGAAGAAATATTCCCATCGCGTATGTATTTTTTCACTTTATAGAAATGTCTAGTAATCATAGTGGAGTTTCCTCTGGATAAATTATTTATCAACCCATTTGCATCATAAGCGTATGCGTCATAAGCAAAAAAAATGAAGGGGTCCTATAGTGTTTTAGAAATAAAATAGATTTTCTTATTAAATACCGAATTTTTTTTCAGACGCTAAGCACTTTCCTTCGTTGACGTCCAAAAGTTAGTAGACGAAACGTGGTTAATTTAAACTCACGTTAGTAATTCTAACTACGTTTATTGTTACTCCAACTATTTTCGTGATTGGGTCAATTAGAAATTGAATAATTAGTGCCTTAATTTTTTTTTCGATGTTAAAAGTATCGTAGCCTCATTAGACCACAGGTAAAACAAATTTACAATGTATTTTTTACTAATGCGAGAAACTTATGCGTCGCTAATTATTTAAGATCTACTAAAATTATGCTTATCAAAGGGAAAAAATATATAGTAATTGTAACTATCGCTATAGTTAAATATGGCATCAACGATATATTTCTAATAATTCTAACTAAATTTATTGTTACTCCAACTATTTTTATGATTCGATCAACCAAAAATGATATAATTAGTGCCCTCATTTTTCCCCGTGTAGAATCAGCAACCAGAAGTATAGTTATTTAAGTAAAATAGATTTTCCAGTTCGATACCAAATTTTTTACGAATGCTGAGTACTTTCCTTTCGTTTGTATCAAAAAGTTAGATGGCGAAAAATGATTAGGTCAAATTTAGAAATCAATTTTAAGTTAAAATGACAAAAGATCGCTTTTCACACCTTCGATAGAAAGAATGTTCATGTTCATAATAATTGAAGGAAACGTCTATTGGAGTTACATTAACGCGAAGGAAATTCGTTCGAAGCGAATAGAAATTTATATGCACTTATATTAAGCCTTTGACTGCGGCGAGCCCTAGGAGGAATCCATCAATATGGACGGCGCGTTATTTGCATGTGAGTGTGTGAGTGAGTTAATCTTAGGGTTTAAAAAAAATAATAATTGCAAATAACCTTAACAATTACCGATACTTGGTTGTTATGTTACGTTACATAGAGCGATAAATTCCATCTTCGATCAATTGGTAAAACAGTAAAAAGTTTTAGAAACAAAAAATTGCAGAGGGCGTAAATTTACGCCTTTCGTATATATTGATGGACTTGTTAAAGCGTATATATACGCCTGTAGCAGTCAAAGGGTTAACCGATCGTGAGAGTTGGTTAAATAGTTGCAATACAAAACTCGATAAGTAGATTCGTAGCCATTGTTTTCCGTTGACCGGAAAAAATAATGAATATTGGGTTGGCAACTAAGTGATTGCGGATTTTGTCATTTATTTGCATTGAAAAATCGGAAATTACTTAATTGCCAACCCAATACATCCCGTACACTGAATTTCATTTGTTAATGACACACGAAAATAAAAGAAGATATGGTCAATTTTGATTCCCATCGTAATTTGCATCTAAGACACGGACTTTTTCTTTCGAGGTATCTAATTCGTAAAAAAAAAATATATACACATACTTCCTCGGCGTATACATTAGTCTTGCCATAATTGCGAAAATAATTAGGAACTTCTTAAACTGTAAAAAAAAAGTGATGTATTCCATGCTGATTCATCTCTGCGGAGATTTCAAAATGCCGCTATGGATAATAACTTCATGCAAGAGAAGTCGGTTTAATTATCCTAATTTAACACTTTTTAAGCGAGGAAAGGAAATACCGGGGAAAACTCGAGAGTTTCCGTCTCGATGGTACAACACGGATATCAAGTAAGGCGATCTCCCTTTCTTCGTGTATTCTTTCTTCCTTCAGCGAGATAGATATTATTTTCAACGCCACGGAAAAGGGTGAGTGGCACAAGGGATTAGAAGACGTGAAAAACAGGGATGTTCGAAAGAGGGGTAACCTGCGTGTTTTGCAGCACGAAATACTCTCCATTGCACTGCAGTGTCGTATATAAGGCATTATTATTTTCCTTTTCTCTTTGAAACCAAAAGAAGCTGTTTCTACCTGAGCCAACTGCGGCAAGTCCGGGGAAAGACTTTTTGACACGTCGATATGGCCGTGGATTTATACGCGCGTTTGCGACGGGAGGTCTTGAAAAATTTCTGAAAATTAGCAGAGTGACATTCTCGCTTCGTTATCTTAACTTTGCCAACGAGAAGTTACGAATTATGTAGGGATCAGAAAAGAAAGGAAGACTCAGCGCGCCCGATAAACGAGCTCGCATCTACTTTGCGGACGTTTTAACTGTTTTGAGAAGAGGGAAGAAAAACATTTCCCTTAATGGAAAGGCTGAGACTCGCAAGCAGTCAGAATAAAGTCCCATAAAGTGGAGATCTTTCTTTTAATATTTTTCCTTTTAACCTCTCCGGGTTTGTTATCCCACTTTTGTCCCTTTTTACTCGGATATGTGTCTATAGAATTTTTTTTGTTATTCACTCAGGGTATTACATAATATCACATTTTACGGAACTTTGCGTATCTCGATAATTATTTATCTTAGGAAGAATTTAATTGGTACTGATTTAATACCGGCGTCGAGCACAAATCGAACGAAACGTATTTTCCGGGAACCGATCGGAAGACAACCAGGTGAGTGACTGGCTGCCTGAAAATTTTCGCGTTCCATGCGACGGGGGTACAGATGCTGCTATATAAAAAAATCGGTCTCCACCCTATTTCTCGTCCGCGTTGGGCCGTTCCCCCTAGGATAAAAAAATTCCCCCCTAGAAAAACCCCTGGTATAAAAAACGAAGGGGGTCGCCTACCTACCTAGGAGTAGCGGCGGATTAGGCTAGCGATGTATTTGAGTTGCGCTGTAGTAAAGTTTCATGTATAGAAACAGAATCTACTTATTTTAAATAATCTGTCGACATTGAAGAAAAAATATTGTGTATCTATTTTTGAACTTCGGTATTAGGTCGCAATCAATTGTTATTTTATGAATGCTATTTTATTTTAATCAAATGGAATCTCAATAGAATCTCAAATAGAATCTGCTAATTGAAATAGCGAACTCTATTTTGTTTCATAATTTTACAAAGTGTCATTACCTTGTGAATTTCACACCCGCCTTCCAAGAGACTTGTTCCAAAGTGTTAAATAAATAATTCTATCTCTGAATTGAAATACATTTTTTAAAAGGAGCATAGCGTAAGAACGCTTTATATTAGAAATACCTATAAGTCTTCGACTTGAGTGAATTTGGAAAACCTTAACTGATACGCTTAATTAACTTTCAGACACTTACAGGGAGTCCTGATAGATCATATTAAACCTTGCCTGTCCAAAAGTATTTCAAGTTTACTTACTATTAATTGTAAGTTCGAGCTATTTTTCATACGAAAGAAAATTACCGTACCGAAGTCTTTTATATCAAGCATAGAATTAAAAATATTTATTTATCAGTGAAAATTCATCGATATGTTTTCAGAGTGATAAGAAAATGAAATGATTTTCATATTATGATAAAAATAATAAAATAACTTCTGTCCCAAGGTACTTGGCATTCGTCTTAATAAGGGAAAATGTTTTTCCACGTGTGCCAATTCCATCGAAATGACTGATTTTTATACAGAATTTAATGCGATGAAAAATTTGTAGTGGGAAAAATTTACGAAAACCTCACATTCGCATGTAAATCCACCCACACACACACACACACACACGCGCCAGAATTCTAACGTTACAAGTGACCACATTCCTGTAGATACCTTGTGTGTAACTTTCTTGCACAAATTGTCAAAGCTATACTCAACTATTTAGTTGGAAATCCTTCAAACAAATCCTACGGTGCAGTTTCAAGCCATCGCTAGCAGAATGTGAATTTACCCCAATGATCGCGTGCCCCACAGTTTTTTATTCTCACGTTGCGCTACCCCAAAGGTCTACCGGATGGTTCACGTGGCTTGTCTTGGTCTAACATCAAACACTCGTTATTCCTGTCCATTCTGGATTACGGGCTTTTCCGCGGACGATTCAATGTATACGTACTTAGATTTACGTGATCTCCCTCATTTTTTTTTCACAAAAAAATCGCCGTTTTGAGCCTCAACGGTATTACATTCGGGGATTACAAGCTTACATTATACCTAAATGACCACAGCAAGATAATCCCTATTCCTTATACCAATAGGAATAATCTAACTTCGAAATTCAGTGTAATTTTGCAGCTCATTCGAAGGTGTCACGAGTGCTCCCTTTTTCATTAATTTTTTTGTTGAATAATAAATGAAAGCTAATGTATTTCGAATAAAACAAATTTTTCGGAAGCGATCGAATTGATCATTTTGTATGAATTTGTGTGGTATTGGCATTAACACTAGAACTACCACACCAGTCATTTTGACTGGTTTGACAATTTTATTTTATTATTCCTACTTCATGTTACATTTTTTCTTCGCAATGATGTAATGATTTTTGGAGAGATAGCTAAAGGACTAATAATTACTAATGAACTAATAAAAACTAATGAACTTTAATTTTGTTTTATTCATTTAAAATAAAAGTCATTTTTTAAGTAGAGATAGCTACGTCTCAACTGTCGGTAGTTCTAGTGTTAATTAATTTGTGGTTCATTTATCAAATTCGACAATTGCACCCCTTTGAAAAAAATGTTGGCGTTTTCTTCCATGCAAAAGTATTTACAATTCCTCATTTATAGTGATGCACTGTTTACTTCTAAAAAAATGTAACGCTGAGTATGTACGTATAAAAAATATAATACTTCCAATATAGAACAATATCGATCATTATATGTAATGATATAATTTAATACATATAATTATTTTTATAATTGTTTTGAATTAGTTTTCTAATCAATTTTGAATTAATTAGTAACAATTACAAAATAAATTCATAACATTTTCATGCTCTACCGGTACAGCAATCCCTTTCTCATTCATTTGTCATATTAGGTATATGTGAATTTCAATTATCATAAAGAAATTTTATGTCTTGCAACTGAAGAAAGGGCGAAATATTTTCTGAAATTTGAATAATTTCAAAATAAAGAAACTCAGAAATTTTTGTTTTGTTAATTTGCGGCTACCTACGTTACAAATATTTTCATATCAGTTCCTTTTGAATTTACATGCAAAATGTAATGTAAGACGATAAATGTAATTTCAAGCAATTTTGTCGTTCCATCAAACGTTCTTCTAAATTAGAAAATGCCACGTTATACTTTGAAACTGGAATCACGAGAATCGTGCGTATTTTACCAGAAAACATCGTTTAAAAGGTACATATGTTTCCAAAGAGGGTGTTCCCCGTGGAAACGGAACGAATAGTATAAAAATATTTTTTTGCGAAATAACGGTATTTCGACGATGAGAGTATTGAAGAAAAAAACGAGAAACATCTGCCAGTCCTCGACGCTTATCGAACGGTTCGACTCGTTTAGTTCCTCTCCTAATACATTCGTTCACGTGTATTCTCATACACACTCCGCGGCGTAAGGATCATAATCATAATAATACATAAGATCCCATCATGCACCACGGGACATCGGATGGAAGAAATAAAGAAGACATTTGTAGATTCAATTGAAAAAAAAGGGTACGTGGGAGGAGAAAGAAGAATTTCTTGACACACGTAGATTCTTCATAAGTTATTATTTATCATTCGACAAAATTTGGAATTGTCTAATTGCAACAGTAGATTCTTGTTTGTGTGATTGTAATCAAGTGTATCATATTTGTTATAATATATTGTGATATATTATTATAATATATTAATTATATATTGTGGCTTGGGTTGTTTCCTTTAGTCGCGTGATATTTAATACATTAAATATTTTAGATGTTCAATTTTTGGATCGACTTTTTTTTAATCACTAATTAAGTAAATTCATTAATTGAGACTATTCCGATGGGATGTAATCTGGGTCGAGAATTAGATTGGAAACTTAATCTAAATCAACTAATTCGCATTTTTTAAGCGAAAAGTGACACATGGAAAAATAACCCGCGACCTGGATATGAACCAGGGACCTTCACTTCTCCGTAGTGAAGCACTTGTCCAACTGAGCTATCGCGGCCACGGTTCACTCCTACATGCGTCACTTATATGCTTATTCATGCGTAACCGATAACTAGCGAGAAAATTAACTTTATATTTAAGCCATCTAGGATTTGATTTGGAATCTCGATCAGTTACCTAGTGGGGATCCAGGTCGCGGGTTATTTTTCCATGTGTCACTTTTTGCTTAAAAAATGCGAATCAGTTGACTTAGATTAAGTTTCCAATCTAAATCTCGACCCAGACTACATTCCATCGGAACAGTCTCAATTAATGAATTTACTTCATTAGTAATAAAAAAAAAGGCGATCCAAAAATTAAACATCCAAAATATTTAATTATATATTATTATAATATATTAATACAGCTTCTTCCCTACACGATATTCATCAGTTCTAGGTTCTTTGTGATTTCTTCCATCCTTCTGTCTTTCAGAGAGTTTATTCTTCCTTTCGGAACGGAATTTTTCCTTCCTTATTTAAATTTTATTTACCCTTCTTTCACTTCCAGATATCATTTATCATTTAAAGTGTTGACTCGTTGGGACGGTGTTCCATTTATTTATTCAATTACACAGACAGAGTTAATTTGAATGCAGGTGAATACGCTCTTCTATTATGAATGGCTTTTCAGATTTCTGCCCGATTATTAATTTTTAATGCATTCGCTCCGATATATTCTACTTCATTTCTTAAGGTAGCTCTCCTGTTACAATCAGCTACAAAAGTATAGACACTATGCCATGTAAATTGCCTCATTATTTCAATATGTTTATGGTCAGAAATTGTTGACCGAGTGTGCTTCAATGACGTTTATATAGAGCAACTTTTAATACATAGATGCGTATTACACACCAACACAGTCACCAATTACCAGCGTTATAAATGATTTAACAAACTATAATTTTTAAACTAAACTGACGATATTTATGATTTCTTTTTTTATGATATCTACTACGGACTAATGTACCACCCTTTAATTTATTACTAACATCTTAAAATCCATTCTCATGAAAAAAAAATTAATAAGTATAACAGAGAGCGGTACTCCCTATGCTCACCGCGTAAAAATTGCTATTTTTAATGGCAAATATCTCCGTTTTTAACCGTTTGAGTGCCGCGGTTTTTTGTTGTTTCTAAATCGAAAATTGATAAGCGGCGCGGTAGCGCTCTTTTTATTCCGTGTTTCCAAAATATTGGTATTTTTGGATACGAGACAGATGATGCGCTTGGCACTCAAACGGTTAAACGGACAATCGTAGAAAAAAATATATTTAATTTCTCATAATTATTTCAGAAAAATATCAAGAAAATGTTTCCGTGGGAGAACTATTCAAAATTTTGGGATTTCTCGTACATACGCCGCGTTATTTCTTTCTAGGACTATTAAATTTAAGATTTTTACAATTATATTCCAATAAAGCAATCCATGCATAAGTATGGTGCATAACCAGCAACCACTGAATAAAAGCAAAACGAATGAATATCAAAAACGAAACCTATAAATCTTTGAAATTAGTGTATTTCTATTCAAACAAGAGTAAACACAGAAGGGGATTAAATACTATTCTGTCATGCGATTAGACTTGTTTTTTGTCGCATTTTTTTTTCAACATAGTTTTTCGTATGGATTCACTTTTTTTATGGACCAATTTTCGGGTATGCAAACATGGTTGATTGTAGTGGCACACGCGCCTATTTGTGAAAGCTCAGGGGTGCTAAAATGTAAACGCACCCCTTCTTCTCATTGAGGATGCGAGGATATGTTAAGCGACTTTTTTTGACCTTCCGCCTTTCTTTCGATCTCTTTCTCTGCTGGGTAGAAAGCTAACCCTTGTTTGGTCCGCCGCGCCCACATAATTACCAAACAGCGGGGAAATAATACATGCAAAAAAAAAAAACTTGGCGGACTTACTTAGAAAGAAGAAAGACAAAAAGGGAATGAAATAATGCCTGCGGCTGAAAACTTAAGTGGCAGAAAAAAATGCGATATCATTGTTGTAGAAATTCAGAGAGCGAGGGGGAGATATGCTCGTGTCTCAAAAGAGCAAAGCTATAGTTTCGCGTCGTTCGCGTAACTAGCTTTGAAGTGAAAGAAATTTCGAATATTTTCAAGATTAGCTTGAAATGAGGTTCCAGGTCTAGGTGAGAGTCCCCCGAAGCGAGGGTATTAAATGTACAGTACAGAAAATACAATTTTTGCATATTACAACGGTGAAACTGGTTCAAATAAAATATCAAATATAATTTGAAAATTCATATTTGACCCATTTGCATCGTGCAAGTGGTAATGAAAAACAGTCGCAGGCTCGCGGAATAATCCGCGCTCGGTGATAGCAGACAGTCGCGGCTCGCGGAATATTCCGCTCTTCGATGCAAATGGGTTAAGTGTGTTAAAAATTTCGCAGATTGAACGATAGCACGGTTTGCTAGCAGAGCTAATAAAGTTTATTATAATTTATCATATTATAATTCTCTATAAATTTATTATAATTTAAATTTATAGCTAAGTTTAGTTAAGTTTGTGTAGGGAATAAGATACCTTAGAATGCCTTCGAATAAGATACCACGGGTTCCCCTTCGCTAATCCACGACCACCACTCCTAATAACCTCTTCGCCTCTGAATATTTGAAGTTGCGTACTCCAAATAAGATACCACGGAAATAAACGAGAAAAAATGAGAATTATTTGCACGTAACGATTTCTTTTATTTATTATCATAAATCATTAATTATTTAAGATCACATTAAAATTTTTTTTTTGCTAAAATTCATAGAGAATTTTCAATGACTCGTGAACGTAGTTTTTTGTCGGGGAAGTGGCGTTTTCGTGACGCACTGGACTAGTATGTGTAAAATTGATTCACTTACGTGAGATAATTGCCCAAACGTTAAAAATAATCTTCCTTCTCCCTTTTTGCGCGTGACAAAAAAAAGAAGGAAAAGGATATGGAATACAAAATAACCTACATTATCGGTTCAACTTTAAACTATTTTGCATGGTATCTTATACGAAGGACGTGAGTTCTATTCCTCTCCGGCGAAGCAGGCCGCTGAGTGGGGGAACAGTAATTTTCGGAATCATATTCCCCTCCGGTCCCTTGTAGTATCTTATTCGGAGAATCTACTGTATTATATTTTTATTACATGGCAAGCATTGTACAATTGAACGTGAAAAATAATTCTTGTCGCTGCCTATAGTTTATTATAACGTTATTGTGAATTTCTTAAAGCTTTTGTCACAACAAATGTATTTGTTGCCGACAAAATAAGGGTTTATGCAGTTTATCGACGAATACGTATAAAAAACATTTTAAACAAAAAGATATAGCAATCAGAAACAGACGTCACCTACAGATTGGGGTAGACATTTTTTTTATATCGGTACTATGCTATCCCTACAATACGGATGTGCTAAGCATCGGGCATCCACAGGATGAGAAAAAATCTATAGGAGCCCTCCATTTTTTCTCACTCTTCATTCTAAAGAGACACTTGATGTAGGGTAGTCGATAGATCGGAGGGATTGTCAAACACCTACATGGTGACTTGTGTTGAAACGAAAACAAAAATACATTTTTATGAGGATTTTCTTGTAATCCAAAATCTGTAAATTAATAATTAGCGCGTAAATGAGACAGATAATTAGGTCGAAACTAATTATTTCTCGGGAGTTTATTATATCTACAATTGTTAGTCTCATATTTACTGTTATTTATATTTTAATACTTATTATAAGTATTAAAAGTAACTATTTTCGTGAATATATAAACAAAAACGAATTCCCTAAGCAATTTCAATAATTGTTTCATTATTATAAATAAAATTATTCAAATGCGACCCAAACGCTGTTTCTACCGCGCTAATATACGTAATCATTAATCGTTATACGTAATCAAAAATCCAAAAGCAAAAACATAGAATTATAATTAAAATTGATTTTCTTAACTGATGCCAAATTTTTTAAAGACGCATAATCGCTTTACCGAACACCCCCGTTTATGGGTTTCAAAAAAAAAGATAAAATTAAACCTCGAAAATAATTGGAAATTCAAATTCTAAAAGCTGTCTTTTAACACCTTTGGTAGAAATAGTGTTAAACTTCCGTAAACTCAACGACTGCTTGATTTACCCTAAGTGTGTTTTTCAGTCTCAGTCTCAGTATGTGGTCGTAGTCTATGGCCAGTTTCACTTCGAATCGCGTGTCGGAAGTGTAACTTCAACTGGTATTACTATAATGGTTTATTATTTTTTGTCAGCACGTGTAGATTTTTATACTTCATTTGTAATTTCGGAGAAAGTGGCAGAAATAATTTTGCAATTCAAAGAAATCATGGGGTATCGAAACTTAATTTGAATACTTGGATATTATCCAAAACGTGGTGTTTTAACACTATGCCGTCCCGGTGACACCACATTGGTGTCCCGCGAAAACTACCGACCAAATGTCGATGCCACCACGTTGGTGTCGCGACGAAAGTTCTACCGGAGCCAAACAAAAGAATCCTGATTAGACGCGCGGACGGCGTAGTGTCAAGAGACACTTTTCATTCCCATTGTATTATCGTTACTGGGGAATTACATTTATTTTTCTATCACTTGAACTTACTGCATTGTGTTCGAGATACCTAATACTGAACCTTGGAAAAAAAATTCCTTTGAATTTATCAGAAATATTAAATATAACTACCCTAACCACCTTTCAGATACCTTGGTTATTTCGCTTTGTTGACTTTTGACTGAAAAACTTGTCCATGTGAATTTTGGAATCAGAAGAATGATACTCGCCGCGTCATCTATCGGTGATTACATGTACTGTTGACTAAGAGAATTATCGTCGATAATGAAAAAGTCTTGATAGAATTTAAGAAGAATGAATATTTCGAAGATTGTTCAATTATTGCTATACTGGGAATCGAACAAAAAAAACGCTTTTTAAAAAATTGCTAAGATATATATTTAACTTGTTCAACATCTTTAAACCGAGGACGGTCGGTAAAGTAGGAAATTTCGAATATTCCTTTAAAATCGTGACAGTCGATAACTACGAAATTTTCCACACCGTCGTCCCCGTAAACGACCGGTACATGATAGTTCATACCTTTTCACACCTCAGGCTACGTATGAACTTAAGCAATGTAATTGAAGGAAAAAATTTGGATCGTCGCTTTGAAATATTTGTTGAAACGTGTTTTCGGAATTCATTTTTGTACAATTATTATTCGGTTTGGATTTACAATGACAAATCATGAAATGTTTTAACATATAATCCTAAGTAGACGTACACCTACGTTTCTAATTAGCTATAAACAGATTCACACATAAATGACTACAGAAAGTAACAAATCTATAAGAACAAACAATTTCTTTTTCTTTTGGCAGTGTCTTCGTCACTCCTTCAGGTTTTATTATTATTCTTCAGAGAACGCGACTAAGTGGAAAATTGTAGAAATTCTACTTATTTATAACCGCAATTTAAAAACAAAAACAATCTCTCATATACGCAAACGATATCATAACTTAAATATGTTGGTTTCATATTTTCAATTATAACACTTTACCGACCGCTAGCCTATTAATCGGCTTTTTGTCGCCAACGTCTACCGACCGATAGCCTATTAATCGGCTTTTTGCCGCCAACGCTTTAAATATAATTTAGCATTAATATCATCGAGCGGCCAGTCGGACGCGCGAATGCTGTTGAATCGCTGGCGATCGGTAAAGCGTTAAGTGGACATAACAATGTTTTAACATTTTGGTAACATATTAAGAATACATAAACAATAATCAGACGTAGATTGAGATATTCTGTCGTTACATGTGAGCTATGGCAATAATAACAATAATAATAGTAAAATTGATGATCATTACGTTCGTAATAATAACGCCATTTATATTTTTTTTTTTATAAAAGATTGTATATATCCTGTAATTCATCGTAATTGGATAGATCATTTCCAAGGTTCATGATTACAAATATAATATTTGAGATGATCTGTAAAAGTCAGATCAACTTTCAAAAATGTATAAATATTTCTGAGCTGATTTTTCATTATTTCACAGACTTTTGAAGTTGTTTCACTTATTTCTTGAAAAATCCAATTCGTAGATTATCAATGTCTCATAGTTTACTGTTATTCACATAATCGATATATGGATGCTTCACTTGTCAAATCGATTAACTCCATTTTCTGAATTTTGTTAAATTTCAATATAAAAGCACTTAAGTAGCTCCTAACTGTATATATTCAAAATAAATTTCTCTAATAATAAGTATTAACACCACTAAATGACAAATTTTTTTTGCCATTGCATAATAAATACTGTATTTCAGAAGCTATTTTATCATTTTTCTCAACTTCTTGTTTTATGGAGTTAATCGATTTGGCAAGTGAGACATCCATATGCAACAATAGATTTTAACAAACAATTTATTACTTCTGCATAAAATATACTTCCAATTTCCGTTTTTTTTTCTTCGATTGCTCATTTGCTTTTAATCATAGTTTATTTTATTTATGCTTCATTTATTTTACTTCCATTTGTGAAAATTGAAAATCCTTATTTGTCACGTATATCTTGCATGAAACCATTTATCCTAAATTCAATGCATAATTGTATGGGGAAAAAACCGTGCAAAAAGAATTCTAAACGGCAGAGAAACACAATTATTTCGTAAAGTATGCAATTAGGATACATACATGTTATTTATAGGAAAAAAAAGGGATTTTTCATTATTTAACATTGTAAAACGTATTTTATTTTTCTTCCTAGGCAATACAGTGACAATTTCGAAAAGAAAAACTTTCTGTAGTAACACGATAAATTCGACTGTTTCTATTATAAGAATTGCAAGATTTCGAGAAAATTAGATCTGATTTTCCCCACTTATTGTGAAATGTAAGTTTGTGAAATATACTATATCTTAGAGCAATCAAGTTCCCAAGTAAAGAATTTGTATTTCGATCGACAAAGTGCATGAAATATTAAAACAGAATTTTTCGTTATATAAAAATCTGTCAAAATTGACATGGTAATTACTTTTCATATTATAAAATACAAATGATAATTGTTACAAATATTGCAATTCCTTTCTGATAGTCATCGATTTTCTTCACAAGATCCTTTATCAGTTAATTATCCGTACAGACTTCTACCATCCATAGAAAATCTTTGTTTGTTACACGTATTTTTTGTCATTTTTGCGACATTTGTTACTTGTACTTATCGTTTTTATGTGACGTGTTTGCATAATAAACATTCAATTTCGGATTATTTTAGAAAAGTCGGACATCTTTCTTAACATCCTATAACATAATTCTCCAATGATCACTCCGCTTGTTACAATGTCGTTCAATTTCTTATTTGTACAATCCACATTCCGTGACATTTCTTTTTTTAACATATCAACATAGTATCTTCTCGGGGAAGAATTGATAGACTTTATACATTTCAAATGAAATTACGTTGACTTATCCAATCAAGTTCTAATACAGCAGACATATTGTTTTGGCAATCATGCTGCTAGAAGATTTTTTATATTCTTCGGAGTATTCTCTTCATTCAGATGTTTCGTAGTGTACCGCAAAGCGTTTAGAAGTCCCTCACTTTTACAAGGTGGTTGGTCTTTCAGTAACTTTACACAGCCTTTCACCTGCAAAAGACAGATGTGTAGACATATCATTAAAGTGTGGCAATTATTAAAACACGGCAATTCATGAATGTTATTAAGTATTCCTAACGAACAGCAACAGTAATACACTCGAGCCTCGAATCCGCTGCACAGAGCTTCACTACGGAGAAGTGAAAAGGTCCCTGGTTCAAGTCCCGGTCGCGGGTTATTTTTCCATGTATCACTTTTCCGCTCAAAAATGTGCGAAAAATACAAAAAAATTGCTTTATCTTGATACTAAAAGATTTGCAATAAAATTATTTCCTGTCTTAGCTTTGTCTTGGTATTACAAGACATGCGAATAAAATAACTTCAGTTGGTTTAGGTTAAGTTTCCTCCAAGTTAACCCTTTTACTCCTGATTTAAAAAATTTTTATTTTATAAAAAAAATTACGGGAATGTACTCTAGTAGATATAACAAAACAAAATGTATATTCTAAAAAATTTTATTTTTGAAACTTTTTGAAAGAATTCTATGGGATTATATATCCCAACTTTATTTCAATGGAATTTATAAAAATTAGGATTTTTCGAACATTGCTTGGGATAAATATATCCCGACAGGAGTGAAAGGGTTAAATCTCGTCCCAACCTGCACTCCTTGTTTACTTTATTGCAAATATTTACTGGAAAGTCGAAAATATAAAAAAAAGTAACATCCAAAAAATTTCACATTTAGTTCCATACGTACAGTAAATCCATTGACGAAAATATCTGATAAAATTCTATCTTCTTAACCCATTCGAGACGGCGATTTTTTTCGAACACGGTCCCCAGGAGCGAAATTTTTTTTTTTCCTTGGCGAGACTCGAATGGGTTAAGTAACCAACACTTTGACCACGTAAGACAAAGGGTTAACCCATTTGCATCGTAAGCGTCTATATACGCTCAATTTTTCATGCAAAATTGAGAATATAAATAGGCTTATGACGCAAATGGGTCAAGGAAATGTGCAGCTACAATTGTGTGTAAAATACATACATCGACATTAGAGCCTTTTACAAAGGCACCTTGAGGATGGACATGATCGTACAGTATAACCAAGCCAACCATAACTCGAAGAACAAATAATTGGGTCTCCTCCCGTTGAAATTGTGCTATTAAATTCCTGCAACATGATAAAAGCGAGATTTAAAGTCGAGTAAAATATAGTTAATATCAGCTAGTATTATTATTATTATTATTATTAACGTGATTGTCTTTCATTAGTCTTTAATCTCATCCATGCTTATTGAGCTTTTGTTTTATGGTCTACAAGAATGGTTTGTTGATAGTATGGCGTAATATAAAGATAAAATGAATTTCATTGATGGCAGGCGAGGCGTGAAGTATATCAAAGCTTACGGATTTTCCAACATTCGCAAACACACTTTTGCCATTGTTCCAAGAGTCTCCGTAATATTCTCCCGCGGTATATCTTCATTCTGAAACCGAAGGGGAATGGTAATCTAAACAATCTGACAGAGAACTATATGTATATCGAAAAGAAAAATTGGTGGAACATTCGTATTTTCATTTTCAACCTACTTCCTGTAATTATTACGTAGGAATGAAATTGCGTGAACGGTGACAGAGGAGTTACAATAATTGTAATTGATAGAATGGGGACTCATAAATAAATCTATAGAAATTGTTCAATATTTTTCGCATTTTTTTGTCCAGGAAATTCTATAACAGCTTCTATCTTTTTCTTATTCGGGGTTTACCCTTTCATTGCTAATTACATGTCCTAAATATGTAAAACCTCTCTTTAACCTCTTCACGCCCTTGGCCACATATGTGGACGTTTAGGTTTTTTTAATTATACATACTGTCAATAATAAATAGAACAAATATTTGATAACAATTTATTCACTATAGAATCCCTCAATCAGAGAAGTAAACATTTTTTTATTTGGCTGCACTGGTAAATCGTAAAAGAAAAAAAAACATTGTCATTTTTTGTTCTCGCCATAAAAAAATCGACCCAGAAAAGGTTAAAAATACGCATTTATAAATTTGCCTCGGATCTTATAGGTAACAAATTGGTTGAGAAATGCAAATGTTGCTGAGTTCAGAAATCCATCTCAACGCTATCTTCCTCAAAAGGAGGCAACGGCGAATATCCAAAAACTTTAGGAGTACCGCGTTATAGGAAGGCCGTCTCAATTTTTGCTCAAGGTGTGATTAACGTACCACGAAATAGAAGGATTCGCTGTTAAGCATTACAATATTTCACGAGCGAGCTGAACATTTAAATTCTAGATATATTTTTAATGGTTTGGCAATGGGGTCTGACGCAAGACTGCCAGCACACGTTTCACGATGTCAAGTATACGAAAGGTAAATCCTTAAGGGGTTACAGCACAGTGCGCGCGCGGTACGAGGGTGTATTTTTAATAATTTTTTTCAAGCAAACGATTATTTTTTTTTCTATTGTTACTTGTATTCAATATATATATATATATATAAACAAGACTCTACACAAATTTTTGTATCCCCATCTGACTAATAGTTTGCGGTGTACAGCGCTTTCAAAGGGACACTCCGATTTGGTGGTTGACAGTAATTAAGCCATAAGGTTCATTTGAAAAAAAAAAAATACCTTTATAAACTAGACATATAAATTTATAGCACCACGGGTCGAAATTTCGATATCTAAAAAAAAATGGCGGACCAGCGAATTTTGCACATAAAATTGTCATCGTTTATGGAAAAAAAAATAGAACGGGGCCCTTTATAAAAAAATCTCTCCGCGGTGCCATAGAGACTGGATTTTCAAACATTTTCAGACTTTGTACATGCAAATCGGATGAATAGTTTTTTAAATATGCTGTCAACCAGGTTGAAAAACATAGTTTCGAGAAAGACGCGTTCAAAGTTTTGCTGAGAAAGGATAATAATACGACATAGAAACTAAATTTTACACTGTATCTCCGTCAATTTTACGAATTTCTTAACAAAATTTGGTGAGAGTATTCTTAACAAATGCAGGTTTCAGAAAATGAAAAAACAAAATTTTTTTTACTGTGTTGTAACCCCTTAATCTCTCGCCCTAGGATTTTTCCAATAATTTAATGTGAATTGACGATTAGGCATAAGAGCTATCCATAAATATACCACATTGTTTTCACTTGAGACTTATAATCTGTTGAATGAACTGGACACTTTGTTATAGGTCAAATGGTAGAGAAATTAGCCCAGATACAAAAGCAATTGTAAAAATACTTCCATCTAGTCATTGAACATTAGACGGCGGTGTTAAACAATAAATGAAGAGGATATAAAAATAGATAATGTGCTTACATCCATCAGAAAAGTTATGGTCGCGTGACTCAAAACTCGCAGCATGGGTGTTGCATGGGCGTAGAACAAAGACATTCGGTTTGCCAGTTCGTTCCCAACAACGAGATTTTTTTCAGAGATATCCTGCCGTGCAAGAGACGCTCTCGTCAAAGTTCTTCTGTAGTAACTGAAGTCATTTTGTATAGCCGGAGTTTTCATCTTATGTTCGTCGAACTTCAAAACAAATTCTAAAATTTCCGCCAGCTGCTTAACCAAAGCTTGTTGCGTTTCCAGGTGTTGCGTCGGCGAGAGATTGCCTGAGCATAATTGTTCCAGGATTTTTGGTACTACCTTCTCTGCAATGTACTCGAAAAAATGAAGACGTTGTTGAATTCGCATGGATTGTTTGCGCAACAGAGTTACTATATTTCTTACCCAGTTCCATTGAGAATTCATAAAAGCGCTTTAGCTTCGCCACTAAAGGCGCCACGGTGAGGTAAGCTTTTCGTTGACACTCTTCTGTTGGCGCGGAAATGGCTTCCCTGATTTCTTTTCCTGCACCCTTATAGCATTGGATCTCTTCCAGTATAGACTCTGAATTTTTTAGTACCCTTTGCACAGCCTCAAAGGTTTCTCTCTCGATATCCGACGGTTGTGCATCTGTAAATGTAGAAAATTAATGAAATTAATTTACCGATGCTAGAAACAATTGAGTCAATTATTCCCATTGACATTTACGGATCACCTGATTTTTATGCAATTTGTTTTGTTAGGGTGTATATTAACCCCTTCAGTGCGGCTTACTCTTGCACGAAACTATCAATATATGCGGTAATATTCAGATGTCGGTCGTTAAGGGCGCATATATGCGCCTTTCGTATATATTGATGAACTTGTCAAAGCGTATATATACGCCTTTAGCAGTCAAAGGGTTAAATGACAACTAGAAACCTCAAAAATAATTTAAAAACCTTGGAACTGTTGAAATTAATCCTCAAATAAAAGTAGATAAGCGAAGTTTAAATAATATCTCACCAATATAATTCATGACTGCTTCGAGGTATCCTGTAATACATCAAAAACAAATGGAAAAGTGTGTCATTTTGGGTGTAGAATCAAAATCGCGAGTGTCCAGGGCCGAAGTCTCAGTAGAAACAAAGTTATATCAAATTTTAAAAAAAAATGGTACTTTCGGGGCAAGAGGATCATTTGCCTTGGAAAATCAAAAATTCCAACGGTGCTGGAAATTGCAACGGTCCTTGTGAAAAAAATACGTCGGATAGGACCTTCCCGAAAGCCTGAAACTGAATCTGCGATGCTACGTTTTACAACATTTCGTTGATATTGTATTAGTTCCCGACACTGTCACGAATGTCGGTGAAATATAGCGTGAACTTCACTTATCTACCTTTATCTAAAGAATAAATAAAATAGTTTGATACTTTTTGAACAACCGGTTAGTTATTTTGTATACGGTTTCTTTTTTCTTGAATTTAGGTAAATAATTTTCAAAAGAATTCTACATGCTAAGAATTCCCATATTCTCAGCTTGATGGTGAAGGAAATTCTGGTTTCGAAACAGATGTAGTTAACCCTAGAACAGCACACCTCCAAACTCGAACGTAAAGAGCGTGATCGATTTTCCAAAAAAGGTATTTTGAAAAATGATGGGTGTGATTTTTAGAGAATTACTAATTTTCGTAATATCGCACATAATTACAGATTTGGAGTTCGGACAATTTTCGATTTTGGACAATGGAGTTCGAAATTCGCGTGGGGTCATATTGACCCCATGTGCTGTTCTAGGGTTAAAATGAAAGTAACATATAAACATACACAATTTAACAAGACTGGAGAATATCTTTCTCGTTTTGAACAAATGTCACACTTACTTTCAAAATCCAAGAACACATCGTATTTTTGTGGTGTACAGCAAGTAGATTCATCCCGAGCTAAAAGGCTGAGAAGTTTACCCATTGTTGAGTTTTAAGCTTTTACTTCGTATCAGCTTTGATCTAAAATTATCACCTGGAACAAAAAGAAAGAAAAAAACCGATAAAAATATTTGCCGAACGTGTCAAATTGATTTGAAGACTACGGTTTCACACACGATTCAACCTGGTCAGCGCATACGCGTTCATTCCTGTCGAATTTTTGGAGACACCAAAAAAACAGACATTTGTAAAAAAAGATCAGGCTATACAATGAGTCGTGTGATCTGGTTGCAAGCAAAACAACACGTTTGTTTTTTTTTTACGTTGGAACGCGTACTAGAATTAGAGTTAGAATTGTTTAATTAACGCTTTGAGACGAGTTCCCTAAAAAAACAAAAACCATGAAGGAGAATAACCGTAATTCCATAAAAGAAAATAGACTCCACTTTTTGAATTACCAAATTAATTAATTACCACTTTATTTCGTAACTATAACTTCATTTTTCCACCGATTGTAAATTTTTATTAGCTCTTCATGCTTCAATTTGAATTTTCGCGTTTTCCAGTCTTACAGAGAAAGGCGCAAAGCCTTACGCGTTCCTCTGTTACTACTGGGCACGCATAACTCGTACTTTGAAAAGCCGATAAATGAGTTAAAAGATGAACAATTCATTGTTATTAATATCCAAGGCCAGATGATCAGCATGATCAGGTTCGCTGATAATATTATAACCTTACCTACAACCTACAAAGAACAGTCGCAAAGTTAATCGAAATGGAAATTTTCTTAAATCAAAAATATAATGGAGAGAAAAATACAAAAACAGAATATAGAAATATTAGTACAAATAAAAACAAAAGCAAAAAATAAAATTATAGCAAGAATAGGCAAAGAAAATTTACAAGAGGTTCAAGAAATGAACCATTTAGGAATTGAAATGGTATAAAATGATACATAAGGAGAAGACTTTTGATTTATAAAAAAAAAAGGTATTATTGAATTCAAGTAATATCAATGAAATCAATCACGTCTGAAAAAAAAAATATTATTGTGTCACTATCGATCAATCAATCCTCTGCATTTAATTGACGCAGCTAACAATAAGGTGACGTTTTAAATTTAACAAATAATTCTCGGAGTGGAAGAGGAAACTAGAAATCATTGATATTCGCGGTATCAGAGTAATGGAACGGAGTTTTCAGCTTCATTCGTGTTAGGCAGTGAAAGAAAATAGGAAAATGGGACAACAAAAGCAAAAGGAAAGAGTGGTTTATTTTTCATATTTTTTGCACAAAAGCAATCTGCGGGTAGCGATATTGAAAGCTCAATAACTCTGAGCGACAAAGAAATGATTTAGAATAATTTATAACAATATGCCAATGGATGCTGAAAAGTTAAATTACGTATCGCTCTACTTGGGTATGCCAACGATATACATCTATTTTCATTTTCTTCGATACTCGAATAATGTGCTTGAATAATTTATTGGAAAAAGCCATATAGATTTAGCTTACGACTTTTTGAAGGTCTTTCATTATACTCAATCTGATTATGCACTGTGCGTTAAAATCTAATAAACCATGTAGAGGTGTATACAAAGGTAACCGGGCATTATTTTTACTTTTATTTTTAATTATTGTCATTCAAATTTGGTATCAATAACTCCAGTTGCTTTTATTAAATTCTAACAAGGAGAGACGATAAAGGGCCCAATCTAAATTCCATTGATACCTGTATTATCGCTCTTAACTTTTATAGCTACATGAGTTACATTTTTCGTTTTTTTCTCTTATTAGTAATATTGAGGGCTATTATTTAGTAACAATAAAATTATCAAATTCAAATGTAACTGATGTAATTGACGGTCTTACTCACACAAAATGTCTTTGTCTTTTATTCAATTTTCACCCTAAACTATTACGACACAGATTTAAATCTAAAGGGAACTGCTTATTATTCAATATCATTTTGTTAGACTACTGCATTCCAATAAAATTCTTTCTGTAGTATTTTGTATGTGATAAATATCTACTGAACTATTTTTCGGAGCCCTGCAAGTTACAAAAATTATAGTCATGTAACACTTTGGGTTGCTGGTCTTTCAAAAAGAAATTTCTATTCTAAAATTAATATTTAAAAAAAGTGTGCATCAGTATCATAGACCTAGAAAACACCATCCATCTTCAGATTTTTCAAAACTTCATTTTAAACAATTAGATACTATTATTTAGTATCACTAAAAAAATAGTGTAGCTCTACCTACACTTAGATCCTTTTGAGTCCTTATTTACAATCAATGTTTTTTTTTCAATTGAAAATATTACATTAAATCAAACATTTTACAATGAAATAACTTCTGTAGGTGAATTTTGAAAATTTGCAATGTTTCAAATGTTCTATAAGTGGCTGGCAAGCAATCTTTAATATAATAATTCATAGTTTTATATTTATTCGAGAATTCGATAATTCTAAAAATATGTAATTAAATCTATAATTCTATAATTATATAATTGATCTAGAATTTCACTTTGATGGAACAGGAGAGGATACTCTGTTCACATCAATTTAAAAAGATGGTTTGGTAAATAATATTTTCAAATCAAAATTTAAAAATATTATTTAAACAATCAGAAATTTAGTAAATACTATTACATTATTAATTGAAACACTTTAACTATTTAGATAAGCAACATAATTATTTTTACATGACTCCTTAGTAAATGTCTAAAATATTCAACAAACAATTATTTTTTTTTAAACTCAACGACCGACAGTCTATGAATATTATCAGATTCTGGAGGATGCACATGTAATTATTCATAATAGAGTAAACAGAACGTACCCTTTTCAGTGTGTGATGAGCCTATCGTATACGTTTCCTTTTCATACTTTTTCTATTGAAATATGCACAAATCAAGACACAGAGCTCAACAAACTTTATACCGCTGATAGCACAGTGTGTTCTTGTTCACAAAATAAAAGCAAATACATTTTGTCTACGCGTACAAATAAACTCCAGCTCCTGCAATTATTGTACTATATGCCAACGTGGTGAAAATAGGTTCATTGTTGAACTAATAACTAACAAGTAGCATGAGAGTATTAACTTCAAACTTCAGGTTGTAGCCATGATAAGCTTTACAAGGGGTTAAGTTTCATATAACTTCCATATATGGTGTTGTGTGGACATATACGGTTGCGCGAAAAATCAATGGGGTTTGTAAAGCTCGTGCAATGCGCAACCCTCGTACAGATGGCACTGAAGGCCACGCTATTGGATGCGTGTCTGCAACGTACACCGTGATTTGAAATTCTTACAAGATAAATTAGTATGTATAATAAATACTTAGTTTTGGTCTAATTCAAGACTAAGTATTTATTACGTTATATTATAGAACAGACCAACTAAGTATCTACCATCATATAAGAAAAATCAAATAAAAAGAATAAATCGATTCAGAGAAAACTTATAGAAATTTTTTTTAAATTCTTATTGCTGGTAATTGTTCTTTGTTTGAGATTATTATCTGGTTGCTATTCTGGAAATATTTTCTCATTTTGAAACGTATTACCTCGTAATTACTAAAAAATTGTCAAAGTAAAAGTGTCCTACTAAAGACAAACAAGTATGTTTGACAAATGTATCATCAACCATTTTCTTAAAAAACACCTCAGATGAAAGAAAAATTGTTACCAGTCCAATTTATGAAAAAAAAAATGTATTTTGTTTATAAATCTTTTCTCTTCCGCGGACTCGGCAGTCAAAGCGCTTGGAAACCAAGCATTTTTTGATCCCCTGTGCAGGAATGTTTTAACACCTTGAAGGTTACGTCAAATTTACGTAACCCCCTTATTCATGCCGCGTGGGTCGCAATGGTATGCACAATTGCATATACATATATCAATATTACAATATATTGCCCCTGACACTCATCTAATTGTCCTGATATCCACCGATGGCAGCGGTTGATTCTTTTTTCCCAACAGGGATGTTTTCTTAGGAATTCTAATTTACTGGTTGGGTTTACTGCTTAATATTAGGGCGTCCTATGAGTTTTTTCCGCGCCACGCTATGCATGACCTTGAGCCGGAAGGGAAGAAACTTATGGGACACCCTAATGCAATAGAAATCTGACTTACCAACCATTGCTGTTACGAACATGTCGAATCAGTGCCTATACATTCAGTGGCCATCAAACCGTTTAGACTATCCTATAGTAATATAAGTGGTGATACAGATCAGAAAGATACCTTGGAAAAGCTATCGATCAGGGGACTCCGATTATATATTCAAACCTGTATTCATAATCAAGACTTGGGACCTTAGGGGTTACGACTTTGTCAAGTCATGAGAAAACACCTAGATAGCGTTGTTGTAGAATTGTGATTTGGACATTCTATAAAATAATTTAAATTTAATTAATATATTAGGATGTAAAATACAGAAATACATTTCTGCAGAAATACAGAAAATACATTCTATTTGTTAAACTTCATTATACTGTTCCTTTCTGTGTAATTAAATTGCACCCCTTCCTTTCCGCGAGTAAACCAGTTTACCGCGAAAATGAAAACACTTTACCGACCGCCAGTGGTGAAATAGCACACGCACGCCCGACCGATCGCTCAGCCGTAAGCGAGAAAAAGCCGATTAATAAGCTAGCGGTCGGTAGTGTTATTTTTTAGTAATTATATTTATATTTTATATTTTAGTAATTACTTTTAAATAGCTATCAGCGGCTATCATTTTAGGTTTTTCTTCATTGAATTTTCAAAGTTGGACAACTTCAGTAACAGGCAGCGACATCAGAACGCAACAGCTTGAATACAATCTTTAATTTTATTGTTTCATAGTCAATGCTTAAGCTTACGAAGAAGATGTATGTATTCTTAATCATTATTTTAGGACTTAAGTTTGACTTTAAATGTTTTTGTTAAAATTATAATTTTGAGGATATAAACTTTTCATATCAGCATTAATTTTTAAGAATGGAAAGCGATCATCTAAGGTTACAATTTACTCCCTTATTATTACATAAATATATTATTAAGCTTATCCAAAGCAAGCAAAAAGATTAACAGATGGCGCGCACTAAATATAAGTCGCACTTCGGGCTAAATGAGAGGGGGGAAGGGTTCCTTAGCTAGAGACACATTTCCAATATAAAAGATACTTTACAAAAAAAGTGGCGAATAACAGTAAAAAACCAAAAAACATAAAAAAGAAGTATCAAATACCACCCGGAATCTAAGCAAAAAATTCTCTATGGGAAATGTTTGCCAACGACAAACAGTTCGCTCAAAACGACCACCCGATAATTGTAGGTGGCACCTTTCATGAGCTCGCCCGATTTCCCTTTGATTCTTAGGTATTTGGAGCAACTCACCGCTTTCTCCCGGAGTCTGGACATCTCTCGAAGATTACTTCGACCGTAACGAACCTGTCCTTCGCTGTTACGCGATCTCTCTCTCTCTCTCTTTCTCTCCCTCTCTCTCTTTCTCTCTCTCGTTCGTTCGCTCGCTCACTCGCTCGTTCCACAATATCGAATTCTTTTCGGAGTTAAGACCGAGTTTCGGGAAGCTTTGAACTGCTTTGTCAAGCTTGCGAGATGTACTTGGGAATTACTCTTCGAGTAATTATTCAAACTCCTCTTCAGAAAGAATTTCGTATCCTCTTCTATTAGTTTACAATTTCTTGACTCTCGATAAATAGCATGCCACCAAGAGCTTTATTCCGTCAACTGTCATTCGTTACACGGTCGAGGCATTAAGTTCCCTTGTCTTATTTTCCCGATGACATCTTCATGTCACTTTCATGCGAAGTTCTCACCAACTCGAAACTATAGTTCATGTCAACCGCGAGGGATGGCGCTACTGAAACGATTGCTCAAAGGAGCTTCGTTCCATACATAAATTTACGTTTATTAATATCCCTACATAAGATTTATTTAACAACAGCAATTTCAAGTTCCAAAAATTATTGTTGTGACAAGTACAAAAAAATATTTTACTAAGAATTTGTTCGATTTTGATGATAATTATGCTCAATTCGTACAGATAGTTTTTGTCTATGACAAAATATACGAATTTTACGATAATTAGTATTACCTGTGATGGGTATACTGAAAGTTTTGTACAAATTTTAGGCATATGGTGTTATTTAGCTGTAGCTTACATGTATTTGTGCAATATAGATTTATTAACTCTAAATCGCTGTGTGGGAAGACTCGACCGTATGGAGGCGTTATAATCCTTGGCGTCTCCAAACTTATCGATATCTTTGGAGGAGGAAAACTGAAATGCCCCTATTGTCATTTGGAATTAATAAATATGTATGAATGTATGCATTAATTTCGTATAAGTCTGATTTCATTAACGAAATTTGGTTATTGATAATATTTGGAAGGTTACCTGAGCATTTTCCTGAACTCTTAATTAAAGACAGAAATAAGTCGATGTGTAAACTATACATAAATTGTAAGTATATAGTACAGAGACACTTCCCGCTTTTTTCTGGCGCTGTTCCGCTTAAAAATATATCAAAAATACTAATTATTTAAATTACATACCAGCATGCGAATACGGTTCATTTTTTGTACATGACTTATAGGGCTACGTTTAGGTCATTGGACGAAGCTTTTCAGCCGGCAATCTTTCGATTGTAAGTACGACCTAACCCAACTCCCAATTTACAAACGAAAGGTAGAAAGTAGGAAGCACAAAGAAGGGAGGAACTTGGGTATCGGGACTATGAAGCAAGCCAAGTTTCATGGGCAATGTCTTCTGGAATAAAGGTAGGGGAATGTCTGTCTCCATGGTGATCTCATCGAGCGGCTTCATCATAAGAGCACCCTAGGAAAACGCCCTAGCTCACGTTCACTAAACGCCAGAGGGTCAAGAAGCAAGAGATTCCAACAGTTCGTGTCACTGGAATAAAGTCGTTAAAAGTATGGGAAAGTTGCACAGAGAATCGTTAAGTGAAGTACCCGCTCAAATTTTTGTTAATTATGATCAATGCTAAATATTTCATTTACGGCATTTATTAATTACTTTTTCAAGTGACACGAAAGCAATTGATATGTCAACTTCAAAAACTTTGCTTCTTGTAACATTTTCATTAATAGTAATTGTGAGTCAAATTTTCGAGTTTCAAATCCAAACGTAATATGGCCTCACTTCAAGACGTAAATGAAATTTGTACGAAAAAATGTATATGATCCCAATTCATCCCTTACCAAAAGCAAGGATTTTTTACCCTTCTAGAATAGGGAATCCCTCGGATAGCGAGGATATTGCCCCCTCGAGTTACACGTGTTCCTGAAGTAGCAAGGGTCTCCCTCTCTTTCTTTTCGACCTTGAGTTACAATTGAGATAATATATCGCAAGGTTTCGAGAAGTTGAGGACGTCACTAGTAACTCGTATCTGTTTTCTTTCGATTTACGAAAGATTTTTGTCACCGATGATCATTAGGATGAATTTTTGGCATAAAGCTACCTCTTCCACGTATATTTTCAGGTCTTTTTTTCCGCCGTCATCTACACGCCAGAATTAGAAAACTTTTGTTACAATTGATGCCACTATTAGTCACATCTGGGGCGGCCACCATTGGTTGCTTTATTTTAACTGACAAGGGGAGACAATAGGGACGTCTGCCAGGATTTCAGTGAAGCTCTTTTTTTGTAATCTAGAATCAAAAACCCCAGTGTGAGGAATAACAGTCAAAACCTTCCTCTACTCCCTTCTTAATTTTATCAAATAAATCGATACAAAACTACTTATTTTTATAGCCCATGAATAGTTGAAATTTGCGAAATTATAACTTTCAATAAAAATTTACTTCGCATTTGCTACGGTTTTTTTACAATTATGTACATTGCGCAGTGCCCGGGCAAGCGGACGAGGCGATAACGACTGCGTCCCAAATGTCCCTTAGTCCGACCTTGGCAGCTTCGGTCCCAATAATCGAAATTCCTTATGGAGATCTTGTATCAAAAAAAAGATATCGAGCATCAGTCGAGGGGTGGTTCTCAACAATGGAATCGAGGTGTGCGAAGCGGAAGACGAGGGGACCCAGCAGAGGAGATTCTGCCTTCACATCCTGGACAGGGAGAAAGAAGAAAAAGGGGGTAAGAACGGAAGCTCGAAAGAAAAAAGAAAATCCTTTCTCTAACCGGAAGGGCCCGAAAATCACAGGCGTTGGTGAATCGCGGTATGCAATCGAAAGCACGGTAGAAACAACACAATATGGCGGTAGGGAAAACTTAGCTCGCAAGTATTGAGGAGGTAAAACAAGAACTAGGTAACACTGCGACACTACATATGCGACACCTAACCGACGAGAAAAGCGCAGCACCAACCCGATGTCGGAATACACATCCGCATTACAAAATCCCAGTTGTCGCTCGATTTCAGTAATTCCGAGGGTCGCGTATTTACTATTTCTCACTCTTTCTTAAATTCTCCTTCTTAGCGGCCCCTCTGTCCTTAGGGCACTACGGAAATTCGTGGTGTGGACGGTGCTGCCGCCCGAAGTGGCGGATCTTGGTCGATAACCAATAGTATGGTGTCTAATGGCGGCTTTCGATGGATCACCCTTCAGGTGGAGCCCAACGACAGCGTGGTCCTTTTCTGTTGCGATGCCATAGTGATAGAAGAATGGGAAAATAGAAAAGTATGCAGGTGCAACGGAAAAGAAATAGTTCACGAGATTCGTAGTTGGTCCCCGTGTTTCCGATCACATAACCTAGAACGAAATCTATATACTTGGTTTTGTGTCATCAATTATGTTTTTCTAGCCCCTCCGAGGAGATCTCTGGACTCGACAACTGCCCCATTGTCGGGCTGCTTTTTAACGGAACTGACCTGCCACGTTCTACCACCATGAGATTTATAGAACTTGCAGAAATAACCATTGTTGTACATTGCACCTACTCATAGAAAAAGGAACTGTGCATATCAAATGAAGTTCCTTTAACATGTTTTGAGTAATTGCTTCTGAGGAAAGTGTGGGAGCTATTGCGTTTATTACCTGCAGTTTTCTTTAACCTCCTTGTTCAGAGGAAAACTGTAGTAATTATTACGTATAACGATAGTGGATTGCGCTTAAATTGCAGAGGAAATGGAGATTCATAATTTTCTAGAAATCTCCTTTAGGCGACATGTTTTCGCAGGACGCGCAGGCTTCGCAAATAATTCTCACACCAAACTTTTTTTTATTCGTTATCCATTATTCTTTATCCAGTATTCTCTTGCATGAGAAGAGAGTAAAGACGGAGCAATATAATGCGTCTCTACATTACGAACTGGTTTCTAGCGTTGGTTAATAATTCTACCATTCTTTGTCCTTATGGTTCGAAATTCAAGTTTCCTTGCTCTTACCTAAACTTCGAATGTGTATATTCACCCTTTGAAAAAAGAACCTCCAGGAACTCCTTCCCCTTCGTCCGTTACATAAGATAAAAGAGTCTAGACCGACACCTGTGTACCCAACCCTCGCGTTTCTTCTTTTCATTTACTTTCATTTGGCACAACTGCATCAGCAAACTGATCAGTCGACTTTTTTCACAATGTGACCATCTACACCTGTAAAATTTAGGACCCATCATTGTACAACTACAATGTTAGGTAAAAACATAAACAATAATGCCTATGTCGTACCTGAAAGTGACGTAAAACTAATTATACGGATTTTTTTCGGCATTGAACTTATATTAATAATAGCAAATTTTATTATCAGAGAAAGAATAAATGTGTGCACTAATCGCATCTTTCAATTAATACTAAAAAGACCAGAGTATGGCAATAAAGGCGATAAACGTCATAGTGTAAATATTTAAAAATCTATCATTTTACTTTCTATAATTATGAAAAGTTTATCTTCCATTGCAGCTTATGATGTAGTCAATCATGTTTTTATTGCTTCAAAAACCAATGATTGTTGAGTTTTACTTTCAACGTCCGCCATTTTGTTGTAAATCGCCATTTCTTAAAACCCTTCATTCAAGCACTGAATAATAATAAAATGTAGTCACTTCTTCTTCAGAAATTGTTACGTAGCTTTTTAAACTATACATTTTGAAATGTACAAAAGGTTTCTAAAAAATCATTGATGATTTTGAAGAATAAAATTCCTAAAAGAATTACCCATACTTTTACTTCCTGACTGAGCATGACCACTTAGAGGCATACTTTGTGCGGACCTTTGCAGTAAAATGGGAAAATAGATTTTAAAAAGTAATAAAACAAAATCGTTAAATTTCTAAACATTAAATTCTAAAAAAATTGTGTAAAACAAAAATAAACCAGGTAATATGTGCATATATAGTTTTAACTGCACTCTTCTCGGTACTTGTGGCTATGAACTTATATAAAAGAACTATGAATTCATGTAGAAAATGTATTAGAAATTAAAACTTTGTTGGCATCTCTATGTAGACCATAGAAAGTGATATATCTATAAGACGCCTCTTCATTATCTAAAAACTTCTTTAAAACACCGTTTGCATAGTCTGCAATATTATGCAAGGATCTCCGTAGAAACGTTACACATTTTACGTAGAAAACAAATCGGTGATCATGTTTTCGTTAATACCCCGTATAAATATTTTACGTAGCTTCAGTAGTAAATGCTTTCTTAAGAATTAAACAGTTTCCGCATTTCGTATAAAAACAAACGAACAAAAAACTTCATTTCTTGTGAAGAAAAGGCATTTCAATAGAAAATAAACGTATCCAAGATTATGCACAGAATACGTCGTGAAAATCTTCGCTGAATACCACAGCATTGGTGTATGGCGAAAACCAATACACCTTTCTCCGTGAGTAAAATTAACGTTGTTCACTGACGCCTGTGAGAGTGTAGGCCAAACCCACCCATACCACCGCTTACCCGCATTAACCGCGTTACGCTTTAACGCCGGCATCAAATAGTTCCTACTCTTACGATTTAATCAAATATTTCTTAAAGTACATCACGACAATTAGTAAAACTTTGGAATTATTACCAGAGCACTTCAATGGAAACTGTAACGTAGATAATTTCATTCAAGGCGACGTAAATATTGTGACATGCAATTATTACTATGGAAACAACGTGCGGGCGCGGTCGGCGCGTATATATTTCAGGGACGTATTCATTTTTTCCGTATCCCTTTATTGCAGTATTCGTGAAAAAAAATTGTATGATTCACATAGAATGATTCATCTTGATTCCATTCCAGTATGAATTACAGAAGAATGTACTTAATCGAGTCTGGTTTTTATTTTAATATGACGAGCTACAAAGTTCCGCGAATTATTTTTTTAAAAACTAGTCAACATACCTCTTTCAAATTACATGTATGACGTTGACCCAAACTGCACCCATTTTTTTTGCTTCATTCATCTACATCGCCATTGCCATTTCCCCATTGCATTGTGGTTTTCGTACTCCTTTAACACGTTGACTGCCGCGTCACCCATATTCGAGTGCCAGCAAAGTTTCTGATCGGGCCGCGTCACCCGTATTCGGGTGACGCTTATTTGACGACTTGCGAAGGATCGTCGTAGGTATTTGAAAAGGTATTCCACAGGAAGTAAAAAACTATTAAATTGGTGTGGGCACTCGTGGCCTGAAGGAGATTTCAATGGAAATACACGTGGCAGTCAACGTGTTAAAACAAACAAATAAATCGTTCTTTTAGTGTTTAGTATTTTTTTCACTATCTCTATACACCGCAGTGATCCTTGCGATTCAATTTTAATTTTATCATAAACAATCTTCCGCTAGTTTTAGGGTAATAATTAATTTGTAGGCGCGTTTTCTCATATATGACAAATGCGACACTGAATTTTCGGTTTGTAACTTCCTCTAGATGGTTCTGTAATCTCCGTTCCAGAAGCCTTGTTCCTGCGGCCATCTCATTTCCCTGATTACACAACTTTTAACTTTGTTCTCATTCTATTTCTGTTAAGGTTATCAAATTTATCGCATTCTCTAAAATTTCTTAAAATCCGTGCTTATATTTGAAAACTTTCAATTTTCAATTCCCTTCCACGTCCAAATAAACCACTTGAAATTTAAAAGACGATTACGTAAGCTGTAACCGCTTACTTTATTTTTCAGTAATTAATCCCACGCTTTCTCCAACTCTATCGAGGTGGCTACTGAAAAACAGTTGCTCCGTTTCAGAGATTTGACAAGGCATGGTTCGACATGGATGCATCCCTCGTGACAGCTTGAACAATTCGACCCTTAGGGTTATTCAAATACACAACCCGTCCACCCATCTCAGCCACACCCGTACCCTTAACGCAAGTGCATTTGGAAGTTATGGGCGTTAGAAGGATAACCCGAAAGTTCGAATCCATCTTTCAGAGCCTTCAAGAGATACGATCTTTTTTTGATGTATTCGTGATACCATCGTATCAAGGAAACGCAATTCCTAACGGTTCATTAAGAGAGCATGGATTTCGAACTGCTTTTGGAACGAAAGGCTCAATTTTTTATAATATATTTCACATTTTTGTGAAATTTGTCAGTTTCAAATTCGAGTAAATAAACTATCAAATGGCTTTATACCTTTCCAGACCGATAAAGCCGCACTTTTTGAAGCGGCTTTGAAGCGTTTAACCCTCTGCAGTCCAAAGTCGAGTGTAACTCGACACCGAGATGATAAATATGACTTTCCACCGGGTTCTCCATAAAGTTCTGTACTAGAACCCCTTCTATTCTTGCTTCTCATTACCGACATTAGATGTTGTATTGAGAATTCTAATTAGATGATGTTTGCCGACGATCTGCAAATAAACCTTTCCTGAAACGCCCGTGATGTGGTTCGTGAAGTGAATCTTGATGCCAAGGATGTCCGGCCCGGGCAAAAAGATGTGGACAGTCGGAGTTCTCCTTTAGAAAGTCTTAATTTGTCCTACTTTATTTTAAGTTTGCCTACTGGCTGCGCGTGTACGCTTAAGCATAAGATAAAGCGAACAAATTTTACCCGGGGTGTCCAAGACCCTTTTCCGAATCTGGATGAAAAGAATCCGATGACCAATTCTACGCTGTCTTCATTCCAAGACGAATACAGCGATTGTAAAAAATAAGTTCCCGTTAGATAAGAGCAGGACCATTTCGTGGCTGACAAATTAAGAGCTTTCGAGATTTGGATGATCGTAGTGATAAGCTTTATCAAAGATTTTTGGAAATTGATAGATAACTTGACATCGACCCGTGATTGATGGGATGGGAAAGGGATCTTCTAGATCTTTTTCACCGAGGAATTCGATAACCCGACTCGCTACTAATTCCTCTAATACTTTAGACAGTGAACAAAAGTTCGAAGCGAGACTACCAACCGGTACAACTGGTTTGACACTTCCTGTTGGGTATAGGACAAATCGTTGCCGATTTCCATTGAATGGGGAAACCTCCATCCATGGGCGAAAAGGAGAACAGATGTAGAAAAATTGTAATTAATTGTTGGTATATTTAACCCATCAACTACAAGGGTCAATTAAATGTCCTTTGTCGAAAGTTCTTGGAAAAAGAATTTGTCGACGCTGTAGCGAGTATCTCCAATTAAAATTTGTTCACTAGGGGGCCGGGCATTTTCTTGCATCGTCGAAGAATCGAAAGCTCAATTGTGGAATGTGTCTAATTAGTTACTGGCCATTAATATGACCATTAATATGGTGTTCCTCGTCTTTTCAGTAATTCCTTATTTAACCCTTAGAGGGCCGACATACGCTTGTAGTCGTGAGGCTCCGACTCGTCGACATTCAAATTGGGTTTGGATCCAAATTGGGGACCTTGCATCACTTTTCAATAGAAATAATGAGCTTTCGATGTTTTCGAGACCCTGGCCCTCTAAGGGTTCAGGAGCTGGCATTTTTTTTTTTCATCAAACGTAGAACGAGACACATTTCACAAATTTGATATTTTGCAAGTATAGCAATTTTGAGAAGTCTCCAAAATATTACGATCCTTCCTCTCACGGTCTTCAGACGAATGTGGGGTAGTCTTACAATTACTAGGTATAAAACAAAAAATTTATACCTGAAATGTCGAGTCACCTTCGTTCCGAAAATGCGCAGAAAATGAATCTCCAATAAATTCGTTCATCTTTTCCAGAGCAAGGGGGACTTCTTAGGGCCTCTCGCGTGTAAGGGGAATTGGAAGAGCGGGCAGTGATAGTAGGGGCCGTGCGAACGCGATCCTTCTCTCACCACTTTTACCGCCACTTCCAAGTCGTTAACGAGTGCTCATAGGCATCCCCAAATATAATAGCCGAAATTTTCCGAGACCTACCGAAGAAAACCCGCCAAAATGCTATGACCTCACGAATGACGCTGAGATGGATCGGCGCAGATCCAGAATGAGAGGGATTCATAATAAATTGTATTCATTATTTTTACTTATTATATATTATTTCTTAGAAATTATTGTATTTACTTTTTATATTTATCTTATGTTATTTTGATGAAATTATTCCCAATATTTCAAATATTCACTTTTTAGGTGAAAAAAACTAGTTTTTTAGGTTTAGGTGAAAAAAAAATTATTGGTATCGAATAACATTAATAAAACAAAAATAGTGCGTCTCATGTATAATGATGGTACAGATTGTAGAGAAATGGCGGAATAATGTTTTGTCGCGATAAAATTTAAAAAAGACGATCCCTAATTATCTGAACCTTTGATCGCTTTGTTTATCTTGGTACATCTTCTTTTTTCATTATTCGGCAGTATTCTGTTCGAAAGTGGATTTGAAACGGAATACTGTTCGAAATTATATAGACTCGGAAATACCAATGTGGTGGGTTCCCATTATCTCCCACACTGCGACTAAAAATAGAATTGGAACTGAAATTTTGGTTTCTCGTGTTACCATACGTATCTCCGTGACCTCTACCAATATATGTATAACGAAAGAGCTGTTGCTCTCTTTGGGGGATTTGGCTTGGTTTGGTTTTTTACTAAAGCCTCATCCCTTGCGATTGTATTTACGGCTCACTTCCTTAACTCATTAAAGCATACCAGCCTTCTCCCCATTTACGTCACACGCGGAGCTTTGAAGAATTAGAATTCATTCAACTAATGTAAAGAAATCTCAAAGTCACACATAGTTCCGTAAATTGAACAATTTTCAAATTGGTCCGGGAGGCAGCGTTGCAAATGACATAATCATTTTAGGTCGATCGATTCACATTAAAACTTATTGTTTATAAGTAGCCGTTTAATGGTTAGAACGTCAGCAGGTCAATACGGAACCTCAATACGTAGTAAAAAGAGCGCTACCGCGCCGCTAGGTGGCAACTTTCGATTTGGAAACAACAAAAATGGCGCTTAAACGATTAATTTATCATACCAAACGATTTATCATGCCACAATTTAAAAACAAATTGTAATTTTTATTCAGGATCAAGTCACAATCGACCTTAGGAACTAACTATATACAGTAACCTGTGAATCTCATTACCAGGAAAGAATATAAAATGAATTAAGTGATTTAATATCATTATTGCGAGGGGGTTAGCAGCGAATTTCAATAACACCCAATGAGTAAAGCTTTAGACTGCTGCGTTCCTTGATGTTGAAAAATCGTAGGTTTTTGGTTAAAATTCACACATGAAGTTGGGACGCTACTATATAGAGGAAAGGCCCGAACAATATCTGATGTGAGTTCCTAGAGTGGCCAAGCGGCAGTCTAAAGGTTAAAAATTCCTCGTACATACATGTAGCTTGACTTTGCATCAAAAAAAAAATTACCAGCCTTCGAGCTGATAAACCTCTGATAACGATGATGACGAAATCAGAAGTAGTTCAATTTTAAAACGTTTATGAGATGCTGCCTATTAGCTAACACGTGCAATGTAATCCTTTGCCTTTTTCCAACTTTTATTAACACCATACCTACCGATATTTTATATATACCTATTTCTACCGATGGCGGCTCTAAATGACGGCTTTTCAAATAGACGTTATATTCTTTTCCCGTTGATTATAAATAATACAGAATTTAGCATAGGCAATAAAAGACAAAATAATTGTCGTGTATTAATTAAAAAAACCGTTTTTTTGAAGGGTCTTAGGAATATACGTTTTTAGAAAAAAGGCTCGGAAGTAATTTACATAGGTATCGTTATTCTAACCAAAATAAAATTTATTAGTCGTCGCACTTCTTACAGATGGAAGGTCTCTCGCGTAATAAACATCTTTCATACACATATTTTTTACATGTAGAATAAATGTTTACGGTTTTATTTTTTAGTAAGTTTGAAATTTCAATGCAGGTAATTTTATAAAATTTCATATATTTTCCAGCGGTCAAAGGACCACTTACGGTAGATAAGGGTAGAGCATAAGATTATAGAAAAAGTCGTGCAGTAAGTTCAAGAAAAATGAAAACCTGGAATTTAACAATTTTGATTAAAATTTCAAAAGTGGTCATTTGACCGCTCTGGTAGGTTTAGTCTTAAATATGTAGGGGAAGACCGGGTAAAGTGAATACCCCGGGCAAAGCGATTACTCCCCAGTATTCCTAAATTATTCGTTCGCCAATCAACACACCATCACAGTAAGGTACCCGGATCTTTATTCTAAGGATTTTTACTACGATGGTGTGTTGATTGGCGAACGAATAATTTAGGAATAATGGGGATTTTTAGCTTTGCCCCGGGTATTAACTTTACCCGGTCTTCCCCTATATTACGGAAAAGTATTTTATTCTCTGTAGTGTAAACCCATACAGTAGCGTAATAAAAGAAAAAAAAATCATACCTAAAGTGTATTCATCGAATAGCAACAAAAACTACAAATTCAACAATTTAGGCGCCATCTTCTTTGTACAACAAAGTCGCACCGTTCTGAGCCTACAAATGACGAATAATGAAGTTACCGAATACTAATAATAAACCTGTTGTTTCAGAAATCAATATGCACAGTACTTTTATCTACGACAAATGAATATACATTGTAAAACGATTTTGTAATTTGGCCTGTACAAAAATATGTGAAACTCTTCCAAGAGTTGCGCGAAGACATTGTAGCAGACCTATTCTGCCAATTTGAGTCGGACTCAAGAAATTCCCGCGAGTCAAATGTATTTTCAACGAATGCGCTAATGAAGTTTTGAGCATTTCTCAAAATCAACCCTTTGCACTCGAAGTACTCCTCAGAGGCGCTGCCAAATTTTGGCGTTGTGCCTCTCGGGTACACCATTAATATACTGCACCGAAGATCAAGCAAAAAAAAAGTTCCGAGTGCAAAGCGGAACGCAAGAATATAAAACCTTTTTACAAAATGACACTTAAACCTTTCAATCGCATCTTCTTCCTCAAATATCATCGAAATTTTACATTGAGACAATTTCTGATTGTAATAAATCGTCCATGGACTTGCGTATCTCAAACTTTCAAACGTTAGTAACGGAGCACAATGGGGGCATGTGTATGCGCGTATAAATTTATCTCCGTTAGATTAACGTTAGTAGGAATTTTTGTCTAATCTTCTCGAGGAAGTTCATCCGATACATAGAGAGTCAAGTGTCACACGCGCCCGCTTGGGTTACGCAGTACGATTGATTTGGCAATGTTCCAAGCGCGTATGCGTTAACCCATACGCACATGATTGTTTATTAAGACACTTTCTCCCACGTAATTTTTCAAAAGGAAAGCCGGTGATCGGAAAGGTATGCAAGCACAAGGTGAAACTAGAAACCCCCGGAAAAAATATTGGAAATGAGGGAAGACAAATTAATTTACCAGAAAAAAGCGCTTATACACGCTTCGTACTCTCAATTTTTCAACTGCGCCATTTCAAACGCGCTTCCAATGCGAATCCCGCTACGAATAGCGCTAGAAAGTGCTTTTCTTTGGTAAATACCCCCATTCATCGGTTCACGAATTTCTGAATGATCCGAATTCCTGAAAAATATTGTCCTTGAACTTTTCGTTATGGCAATTTAAAAAATTTCGAAAATATTCAACGTTAATTGTGAAACTGTGAGAATTCGATATCGAAGAAATTTCATTTTGTTTAATTAGACTGGTGTATTTGAAATCCAAAGCATTCTTGTTTTCAGTGTGAATATCAATTTTCTTAAGAATACATTTTTAATTGTTAACTGTAACGGGAGGACCTCCTTTTAAATAAAAAAATATATGCATGTAATATTAAAATGAGAGTCCATAAAACTTAGACTGTTAGTTTCGGGTTCCCTTAAGAGAAAACTAATCTCCCACGGAATGTTATCTTCCTTCGGGTCTCGAATCTCGAAGAAGTCGAGGAAAGATAATTTCGGGTCTAGAGCGACAAGCTGATACGAAGAAACTATAGCAATCGAACAACCAAAATTTAAAGGGATTTTAAATGCTGGAATTGTTGAAGAGGTATGACCACTCGAATCTCCCCGTCGCCGTTGTCGTCAGAAGTGCAGGAGACCAGGCAAGACATTTTTTTTTGTTTTCGTAATGAGATTATCAGAAAAAAGGAAATCCATATCTATCGACAGTCGTCTCTCGGAAGAGGGAAGGCAAGAAGGCCTTAATTCTAGATATCGATGCTGCCATACAACTGGTTCTACTAGCTAACAATGAGTAGAAAGTGAGTAGGAGCTCAACCATATTTGTATCTTCCATCGGGGGGGCATATCTTTCGAAAGATGGGATAACACATTTCAACCGCACTAAACGAAGCGTATTTGGCTCCGGGTATTCGGTACTACAATAATTTTACGCCTTATGAGTCTCCAACCCTTTTCTTTAATAGCTTTTATGGAAAAAATGCTCTGGATTTCATTTACATTAGCTCAAACCATTCCAGACCGATTGCACACCTGGTGTGCCAGGGTTTTTTTTGTCGATTGCACACCAGGTGTGCAATCGGTCTTATAGCCTCGCCAAAGAAAAAAAATTTAGCTCTTGGGGACCGTGTTCTTGATTCAATAACAATAATAATGCGTCAATTATTCGATGGATTTAGTTCAGATTTGCATTGTCTAAGGAATTTCGTCATTGGTTCAGTGACAAAATTAGACGCAATAACTATCATACGTTCGTAGCAGCCCATGATAATTTTGTTCTTGAATTAATCGGATTTTTTTCTGTATTGTATTCTTTTTCCAAACACCCCTTTTTCTTATTGTCAGTAACAACTGAACGACGGATGTTATAAAATTTGTTGAGATGTTGGCAAATAATACTTTAGATCACAAAAAACTTTCCTGAATATTTTCCCCAAAATATTCAGGAAATTATTCACTTACTTTGAAATTAGCTATTGTGAGCGTTACCAAACTTCTCACTGGACGAGATTCGAAATATGAGTAATTTCATTGTTAGAAACATTCTGAGTGGAACGTGCGTAAAACATTCAAGAAAAACGAATATTAATAAGATTAAGACTTTGTCACACTTGTTACAATAGAAGTCAGCCACAAATGCAACAGGCAACCACACAAAAGCTTGTAAGGGATTAAAAATGTTACATCACCGATATAAGCTTGAGTAATAAAATAGAAGTGATTCCTACTTTGAAGATCCTCTATTTTGCAAATGTGTTGGTGACGCTAAGAATTTTTGTGGCACTTTACATCATCTCACGACCCTAATACAACAGCAAAGGTTTATCTGTTCCCCGATCAGGTTATATTTAAATACCTCCTACCTCGGATTTTCGTGACACCGGATGTTAACATTTCCCTGCTGAACCTTTCGTAAGGTTTCTACGTTTTCCGACTATAATATCTCCTCCATCATATTCATAATCCTCGACGGTACAGCTATCATCGTGTCAATATTCCTTTTCCACAATTTCCACTCTTCTATTTTACCTGACCCTACCCCGAAACATTTACTTTGCTTAGTTCCTTTTCGGACATTGCCCGATTTTTAATCTCTACGGCTACAAGTAATCCTAACAGAAAACATCAGATCTTGTCGATAACTGATACAGGGTCCTTTGAGATACAGGGAGTGCGATGTAAAAGTTCAAAGCCGAGAGGCGGTGGTAGAGGGTGACAATTTGGGAAGAAAAGGTTATGTACCTTTTTCGAAATTAGGAATAATTACCGAGCAATTAATTAAAACGCTTTGGTCAATCGGAGGTTCTATCACGTTGCAGGGGGCGCAAGGGCACTTCTAGTTGTCAAAGTATGGTTGTCATTGCTAGGAAACTTGAAATCTAAATTTGTTGACACGCCCAAGGAGCATCTTTGACGTTCCAATTGACCAAAACGTTTTAATTGATTACTCGGTAATTATCTTAAAATTCGAATAATGACGCATAACTTTTTTCTCAAATTTTCACCTTCTACCACCGTCTTACGACTTCGAACTTTTATACCTATAGTAAGAAATAATAAGTTTAAGGCGATCTTAAATTTTTTAAAATTATTTTGATCACGCCTAGAGAAATATAAAAATATTATTATTACGTAACTTGTGTACCATAAAGGGTTATTCTAACTTCTGGAATGTTAAGTAAAAGTAAAAGTTGTAAAGTTGATTTTTTTTTAGAAAAAAGTACAAACCAAACAATTTTTGGTTTGTTCCTCTTTTACCTGTATTCTCTTTTACATTTTACATATACATATACGTGAGCATATACAGGTGTATATGTATAGGTGAGTAAAGATTTCACATGATCTAATCAAACACGAGGTCACTTTGCTAGTATATAGATTTCCAAGTGTTGAAAACTTGAAATAATAATTTTTACTACAGTCTTGCTATTATCAAGATACCAAGCAAGCGGATTACTATAGGTGTCCTCTCGTAAGCGTATGAAATCTAAATGAAACGCCTTTACCATTTTGCCAACGGAAGTCAGTGTCGAAGGGTCTCGACGGGTTTCCTACAAACCAATATCGTCTCTTATAAAATTTGTCGTGTCTGGCCATGGAAGAGAATACTTATTACCTTTCCTACTCTTTGTTAAGTCCTTATGTGCCTCTAGACGCAGCACTTGCGGCAGGAGAAGTAGGTGCGGTTGTTTTAACGCCAACAAACAATCCTCTGCACTTCGTGTTGCACCGAGAGGATTGTTTTAAATGAAAATCTCGTTTCACCACCAAACAATGCCCGCACTTACATTGCGTATTTAGAGTCCCTCTTAAGTTATGCTTCGGTTATCAAGAGTTTCATTAAACTTGTTACCTTTGGTATTATAATACGGTTAGTGACTCGCATAAAGAACCAGAAACGTTTAAAAAAAAAAGTTGAAGCCTTGGAAAAGAGAGAATGCTTCGATAATTTACATTACTCGAACAACTTAAGATTTAAAACGTTCAAAAACTACTTTTGGGACAATGTCGATTAACGCAGAGACACCGATGAGAACTGTAGCAATATACTGATAAGTAATTCTAGAGAAAATTGTCCTAATTAATACCAAATTTTTTACGGACGCGTAATTGCTCTACTAAGCACCTCCCGTTTGTGGAATCCAAAAAAAGATTAAATTAAACCTTGAAAATAATTCTAAATTAAAATTCTAAGAGGTGTCTTTTTACACCTTTGACGGAAATAGCGTGACAGTGAGGCTCATGAGAAGTACTCGTTTTTGTGACCTGGTGATTACAAAATTAGAGCAATTTCAGATTCAACGGGTCAGAGTTGATCAGAGTCGACAAACCGTTGACGGCTCTTGGTCAAGCCCCAGGGTACCGGGTATTTTTTTTTAAGTCCTATTGTCCATTTCCATAAGGATATCAAGAAATCGTCTGTCAATAGGTACTGCCATAATCAAAAACCGACGACGGGTGCGGTATTCCGAGACGTCTAGCGCTTATACCCCCTTCATTTGTACCGTTCGGATCTCCGTCGGCTGTTGAGACCACTTTCTTTGCTCAAGGATCCTTGCCATCTCACCGAACCTACTACCACCTCGAAACCAAGATTCCATCTAAAGAGCGTCGATCTATTATGCCGCTATATCAGAGATTGACCGAGCTTTCTCTTCATCCCGAGGCACCGGCTTTTCCATCCGAGACGGCAGGGGCATTGGTGCGCCGCCATGCCGAGTGTGTATCGAAAAAGATTTTTGGTTTGCTGTGCCCCGAGGCACCCAGGCCAGTGCACACATAACCAGACGCGATACCGGCACTTATCTGGATCATCTATTCTGCTGACGCAGGTGTTTCGTACGGAGCTTGCTCGGGCAGTAATCACTCACATCGGTAATTTGGTCAATCAATATATTCGCGACTCTCGAGTGCATCTTGATTGGGACTTTAGAAAGTTCGCGCGAGACATTCGTCGTCGATACAATTTCACGGTGCTTCGACCTCGTATGAAGTCACCGTGAGATTCACGGTAATTTATGCAGTAAGTCACTACCCACCTCGTGGAGCGATGAAGGGTTGCTCCCTCGATAAGATTGCGAACTTCCTGAATGAACTCAAGCACATTTTCCTAATTATCATATACGTACAAAAAATACGCTGATGAAATGTATATGTGAAACTCTTCATTCATATCGTTGGATAATCACGTTATCTCGGAGGCCTTTTACAATATCATGACGTCACAGGGAACTTCCTCCTCACACATGTGTAAGAGATATTCTTCAGCCTTGATGAGGTTCGGCTCGTTTCTGCTGAACCGTGGTTCTACTACTATAAGAAGCCTTGAACGGGTGTCGTGTAAAACGAAAATTAAAACATAAAATAATATACATCACTCGTCGTCGTCGTCGAGTTTGCCTGTATTACTAGATCGAATAGAGAAGGAGAAGGTGGAAGCGTGAGGTCTTTGACACGCGTTAGAGAAGTTTCGATTAACGTTCTCGTTTTTTTTTTTTAGTTTTGTAACAGTTTTTGTAGCACATAGCAACGCTTTACACGAGTACTCTGTATTATCTTGACAGTTCTGTCATCTCTATTGGGACAAAGGAACTCGGCGTGAAGCCTTGAACCATCGTTAGATTTACGCAGAGCCATTGTCGCTAACCCCCTTTGGGGAACACACTCGTTAGAAAAAAATTGGAGTTTTTATAAAAATTGTATACAGAGTGTGTGGTATAAGAGTTCGAAGCTGGAAGGTGGTGGTAGAGGGTGAAAATTTGAAAAAAAGGTTATGTACCATTTTTCGAAATTCGAAACAATTACCGAATAATTAATTGAAATGTTTTAGCCAATCGGAAGGTCGAAGAGGTTCGCTGGGCGTGTCAAAAATGTTGACTTCAAATCTCCTAACAACGAGGGCCGTACTTTGACAGCTAGAGGTGCCCCCTTTTCCCCCCGCGACGTGATGCCATGTCTGATTGGTGAAAATATTTTAATTATTTACTCGGTGACTATTCCGAATTTCGAAAAATGGTACATAACCTTTTTTTCTCAAATTTGCACCCTCTACCACCACCTTTCAGCTTTGAACTTTTACACCCCACACTCTGTAAGTTAGAGCTCCGCGAACCTAAAAATGTTTATATGCGCTTAGATATTATAAAATAGACGAAAAATGTGAAAACACTGAAAATAAATAGATGGAACGTATACGCCCCACTATCTAAAGGAAACGAGGAAATTGTCGAAACAATTTTATTTCAGTACCTGGGTAACCTTTCTCCAGGAATAGAATGAGATAGTGCAAGTCCATATTAAAGAAACTAACCATTCGATTGCGTCCGAGGGTTGATAGTCCATAGCAGGATTTACCTTTTTACATAACCGTACAAATACTTGTGCTTGGCAAACATCGGGCCTAGATAAACTTACTGATTTTACCCAAGATTTTGCACCTACTTATCTGAAACTCCGTGTGGTTCAAATTATCAGCTGAAAGAAGATAAGTACACGCGTGATGCGCTTGTCGACAGCCGTTGTAGATATCGTTTTAGAGGAGTTTTTAGAGAATATTGAGCAATAATAAAGCATCTACATCGAAGCGTTTTTATCAAGAATGGCGGACCGGTAATCTTATCGGCTTCGAATCGGTAAATGACATAATCAATGAATCCACGTTGATCCATTTACTCTATCAAAGCGAGGTCGATAGTTTAGTAAAATCACAACAACGGATGAACCTGTACCCGTTGGTACTGATAAATACCAGCATGTATTTGTACCTTTTATTGCCATTTTAATCGGCACTATTTTTTCTTAGCAAATCGGCCTTTCTTATTCCCACGTAAATTGAGTCTAAAACGTCGAAAACGTCATTTATTTTCAAGTTAGCAATTATTATTTTCGGTCCCTATCATTTACCGTATTCGTAATTAATAGGAACAAACACTGAAAGTTTAGGCACAAAACGGCACACTGGATGCTGATGCATATTCTGGCTAATTCTAATAAAAATATGAAAATACATAAAAGTGTAATTGCATTTTAAACTTCACTGAAAATTCCTTCAGCGATATTTAAATACGCTTGAGCTTAGAAACCGGTTATCACTTAATTTCACACGTATTCCTAGATTTGTTCTCACTATGACGTATGTTGGACTTTAAGTTTCGTAATCTTCCGATTAAGTTCTACATAATTACAAAAATATATGATATACTTCCATACTCATAAAAATATATGAGTTTTTCTGTATCAGCTTTTAATACGTATCTCCGAAGGCAAAAACTTAAAATGTAAGTAAAAGTGTTATCTGAAATGATTGTGTCAATCATTCAACGAAAAACTACTTGAAATACTCGTGTGTGCATCGCATGCATGAATTTTGTAAACGTAGTACGTATATAATGTGATACGATATGTAGCAACTCCACCTTTATTTATATTATAAATTTCTGCTTTATACTGCCAATGCTGATATTCCTACATACGGGCACTTCGAGGTTACGCTAAATTCCAGTGTCTCCAATCCTAATCTGTGGTTACCAGAAATTGACTTAAAAATGGGTCCCGATAACAGATAAGTGCTGCAATGCCTTGCTGATACGGATATACGTTATCGAACGCTCGCTCACCAACACACGCTCTACACGCGCTCGTTCATTAACACCGTTGTACGCTATTATGCGCTAACTCATTAAAATAATCATATCCCATTATGACTTCACCCACTTAAAGCCAACAGACGCTACCACACACTACCTCACTGACACCGACAACCGTTGATACACCCTCGCTCATTAACCTGCAATTCGCTGACATAGGCTCATTCAGTCACATCATTACACGCTCACGCGTACATTGCGTCCGTCGCACGAGTGCGCATTGACATATATGCACGCACGTAACCTAATATGCAAGCATATACCTACTTTTCATTCACTACAAATTTTGCATTTCAGAAATGAAAAACAAAAATGCAAATTCGCTGCTACGAAACTCAAAACTTTATGGCATGAAATGGTAAAATCTACAATAAATATTTATGAATAGAAATCATTAGTTTAGATTTCTCACACATTCAAGATTATTGAGCAACTGAATCAAAGTTATATTCCAATTTTGAAAACACCCCTTCCTTGACCGTAGGTTGTAAATAAATGTTTATTTTTTTCTTCGGTCTTTCGGACTTGACACTATTTCTACCGAAGGTGTCAAAAGACACCTTTTAGAATTTTAATTTATTGTTAGAATTATTTTCGAGGTTTAATTTTATCTTTTTTTTAAAAATCCACAAAAGGGAGGTGCTTAGTAGAGGAATTATACGTTTTTACAAAATTTCATATTAATTGAGAAAATCTATTTTAATTATAATTCTATATTTTTGGATCCGGATCTTTCATTACGTATAATTAGCGCGGTAAAAATATTGTTAATTCCTAAATGTCTAATTTCAAAAGGAACAAGATTTTCAAAGGTTAATTTAGACAAGCGTTTGATAAACATAAGACCGAACGACCGAAGAAAAAAATATATACTAAAATTGAAATTTGTAAACTATTTGAAATTCGTAAATTATTCGTAGTTATAATTTTCAAGTAACAAATGGTTCCAAACGAAAAACAGAAATTGAAGAAAACGTTGGGAAATGGTATTGGTATGACACAAACCCCAGCGAGAGTTAGTAAAAACATGTGTTATCCTGAATGCAATTAATGCAACGGCTGCAGTCTATATATTTTACTGTGCATTTGGTAAAAACTATTTAACCAGAAAATCTATAACAGTTGTGCCTTGAAAAGGAAATTTTCGTCAGTGAAATAATGTCTTGCAATTACGGAACAGATGAACAGTCCGCTCTGTATAATTAAGCGATTAATTTTCAAAAGACTGATTGCGAATCGGAAATTGTCTAAATTATTAAATTCGTTAGAGTTACATTATTTATTGTAGAGCCATACGATAAATAAACAAAGGGCGCTGTTTCTGTAATTAGGAGTAGATTTGATTACAAGTAAAATATAAAGGTCTCCCTTCTACTACTAGCTTATCCAAGAAAGGCGTTAAACATTTATCTCTTCTCAGGTAAGAAATTCACCCGATTTATGAATTAAGAGCACCCTGCGGAGTTTGGCGTCGTTCTTTTGTGACGTTTTGCGAAATATCACAATAATAGACCAGATGAAGAAAGATCAATGATAAAGTGTATTCCAAAGCCCTGGAACAGCGGAGGTTTGGCCAATTTTAATTGGTGGAGTGTACCATCGGCCCAGGTTAAGTTAATTGAGACCGAGACCCCCAGGTGGTTGACATGTGTTGAAAAAAGGGACACTGGATCCGTTGACTGTGACCACACACGTGTATTAGGAGGGTCAAGGGTGTTGAGAAATCACACTGACCCCGCTATCATAACCTTGGTTTTCTCGCTGTTTTCTCGGTGTGAGCCACATTCTGGTTGCCCAATCACAAGTTACGGTAATACGCCCATTCACTCTGCAAATGGTTTGGGAGAGTTCATAAGCTCTTGGGTTCAAGTAATTTCGCGGTGTTTCAAAATGAGATTGAATCCTGAAGTATATAAAGAAAGCAAAAGAGGTCCAGGAGGAGAACTTTGTAGGACACTCTTGCCCAGGAACCATCGCTAAGAAGAGTTTGAGGGGTAGAGCAATACTGTTTTTGGGAATTCGAGCAAAATTTAAGGGTTTTAACCCCTTTCGATCGGCAGATTTCGCAATTAGGAGTACCAGCAGGTCGGAGCAAATCTAGCGTGAACTACTATTTTTGCGATTTTCGAAGATTCCCGCTGCGGAGCCACCGATTTCTACGATTTAAATATGTCCCCGCTACGAGGAGAGCGACTTCTCGAACGATTTAAAAATGTCCCTGCTACGGGGACACCGACCGGAAAGGGTTAAGGGGGTATTTAAATGTAACGGATCGAAAAAAAAATCGATTTTTTGTTGCATTTTTTTATGGTTAATGATCATAGAAGTGATATCCCATAGGTATAACGCACGGTCGATGCACATTGCGCACCTACAGAGGAATTTTATAACCGGCCAGAATTACAAAATCGGTTACTATAATATTTAGAGATTTTTCGGTGAAGAGCACAAGATTGAAATGGAACCGTATTCGATGTACGACAATGGAAGTTTAATTTTTAGGATTGGGAAAGTGACAGCCAACTTCTAAATGCCAAAGAAGACAATGGCAAGTTGGTCAACGAGGATAGAAATATACGAAGAAGCATAGAATATAGAATCGGTAAGGCTCTTTTTATATCCAAAATGAATAAAGCCAAGTAGAAATTATTATCACTGCATCCGGGTACGGAGAAATGTATTAACCCTTGCCGACCCAATGTCGCAATGTATGTCGCATGGCGTGCACTTTAATCCTTAGGCAAAAGTAATTTCATAATTTTTATCATAAAACTTGAATCATCTCATTATCTGGTTGCTCTAAAAATTTGATGATACATTTTCACGAAAAAATAAATATTTCTTGTTCTATACTTGCTTCGTATAAAAATCGTAAGTGCATAACTTCCCTTCCTATGAAAACACACATTGGAAATACTTCTGGAGAGTTAGGAGTTAGATCTCGAAAGATTTTCAACCGCTATTACGTTTTAAGATTTCCAGTTGCTTTTTATAAGCGAATGTAACGATTTTAGGAGGAAATCAATGAATCCAATAATAGAGCCATTTATTTTTAAAGTGGCCTCAGTCCATTTTCGTTTAAATTTCGCAAAATGTTATTATTAGCTAACTTCGAGTGGTCACATCGATCGTAACAAACAACTCGCAAATAGATTTGGGCCCTTTTCGAAATAATCAGCTCAATTGCGGAGTTAATCTTTAACATGTTGACTGCCATGTAAAATTTACGTGACTCCCTATTCACGCCGCGTGGGTCGTAATGGTATACGCTATTGTATTTGTCATAACCAGCGCGGCCCGAACGGACAGTTTAGTGGCAGTCAACGTGTTAAAGATCAGTACCGGTGTTAAATGTCACTTTTCGTCTCACATCGGATATTTACTGTGGGATGCTGCATTGACGATATACTTTCAGCGTGACGCATCAGTCGTCTGAAAGGAATATCCCTCGTGATGCAGTCGCTAAAGTGTTTGGCTTTTTCCAACCCATACGATGACTCTGATGTGGATGACTTTCTCATGCCAGTTGTAAACCTTTGTCGTATCTTCGCATACGCTTAATGAAACTCGAAAGGTTGTGTTAACTTGCCAAAGTCACAATAATTTAAGGTGCTGAGATATTATGTTATTTCACGAGAGTGCTTCGACGCGGATGCAATAAATACTGACCCGAGAGGGACTAAAAGTTATACGTGACAAAGCTTCAGTAATAAAACAGTAGTGACTTCGGTTCAGGTAGAGTGCAGAATAATAAGTACATAGTTGGCAATAAAACATCCGTTTTGCAAAATTATAAACAGAAATTTCTTCTTGACACGAAAGGTAATCACCCAACAATAAAATGTAACGTTAAAGTCACATTTTCAATACCTACGACCAGTTACCTTACAACTTGAACAATGCCCCAAAAAACCGACTTTTGGAAAACAATTTTTCGGCTTTCGGGAGACCCATATCCGATGTATTTTTTTCCGACGAATCCATTTTCATTGTAAAAATTCTCGAAATCCAACGGGAAATGCCCTTTTTCGTCAAAAAACGTACTTTTTACCGACTTCCGCTAGGATTTCATTAAATTTGACCTCTGCAATCGATTCTACGGGAAAAATTACCCCTAGAAATGACTTGTCCAACCCCGTTTTTGAAACTTTATTTTTTACCCATTTTTTACCCATTTTTGGGGGAAGGGTACGAACACTATTTCTACCGAAGGTGTCAAAAGACACCTTTTAGGATTTCAATTCCAAATCATTTTCGAGGTTTAATTTAATTTCTTTTTTAAATTCACAAACGGGAGGTATTTAATAGAACAACTATGCGTCTGTAAAAAATGTTGGTATTAAATAAAAAAATCTATTTTAATTATAATTCTCTCTTTTTGGTTTTGGATTTTTGATTACGTATAAATAGCGCGGTAGAAAAAATGCCGGCATTTTTGGAACACGGCATATAAAGAACGTCTACCGCGTCGCTCGGCAATTTTCGATTCGGACACAACAAAGACCTAAAACAACAATCGATTGATAGTAAAGTGTAAAATATAGACTATACACGAAAAAACAATTTTGGAAACTGCTGTGTAGAAAATAATGATGCACTTATGACAAATACAGGAATATTGTATGGGAAAATAATATAAGTTGCAAGCAAATTTTGAAAAATCCAAACATTTCTTGACCACAACAAAGTACAAAACAATAAGCACCAACATTTATTTAGAATTAAATTGAACTTGATTATTAATTTTCTTTGCACTGAAAAAAATAATTGGTAATTCCAACTATTGCTATAGTTAAATTGCTATATATATTGCTATATATTAATTGCTATAGTTATTTATTGTTACTCCAACTATTTTCATGCTTGAGTCAACTAGAAATTAGATAAGTAATGCCCTCATTTTTTTTCTGTGTTCCTGTGATGAAAATAGGAATATCCACTATTTTATTAGCAATTTTCATTATTTTGACATTTTCTTTTTTCTCAGTGTGGTGTACAGCAAGTATGCGAATTATTAATTAGTTTTTGCGTTTTGTATCAATTATTATGGAAAGTAGTTAAACTACTGCACGAATTAGATGATTTTTCTAGTAACTTCTTTTTAAAAATAAAATTTCATTTTATCTGCGTATTTCCCAGAAATACATATTTACGATATACTATACATATATATAGTACACATATAAAGTCATACATATTTAGTATAATCCCGATTGGAAAATCCGTTTGTGGGTAATTAGCATTTGAAACTCCCCAAGTCCGATCATGGCGTGAGACACGTGAGACGAAAGTCGGATCGCTATCCTCGTGTCCAAATTTTCGAGAGGCAATGTCTCCTCGTAATGCGTGAAATTTCGGCAGAAGTTACTTCTCTCGTCTTGGCGAGAGACGAAGATTCGAGGAAAATTGTTCGTCTCTTGTGTCCAGCGTTGCCAAATTTTTTTCGGACTATAGTCATGTCAGGGGCGTAAAAGTGAACGAATCCAAAGCAGGAAAATTCTGGACATGTTAAATTTCAAGTTGGTCACTATCATAGATAGTTTTACTGCAATTGGCATTACACATTTGATTCAACTATAATAGTAACATTTTTGGTGGCAGTGTTTGAACCGTAAAATGGAAATTTTAGTAAATTTCACTTTACGTCCTAAAAGAGATTTCACCGCTTCCCATTATCGTTTTAGAGATTCGAGAATCTTAATATTCTTCCCTTTCTTATAAATATCGTTCTCGCCTCGTCTCATGTTTCGTGACGATAATAAAAGTTACACATTTCATGTCCCGTCTGGTCTTGTCCCTCGAAATTTTTATCTCGACTTGTCTCGCTTCCCTCTTCCCTCGCGACATCTCTACTTCGACAAATAAAAAGTCTTACTAGTACGAGAGTAATCATGAGCCGCGACTCGTTTGGCTCAAAATCTGAAATACACCGCAACGTTTCACTTTTACACAGACATCTTCGACTGTAATTATAGATTTGAGGTTTGAAAACGTCTGTGGGAGTTCGAAATTGAAAATCGCAGAAAATCGAAGTTAAAGGAAATATTCAATCTTACAAAAAAAGTTTACATGCCTTTGCAATACTATTTTGGGTAATTTTCTATTTTTTTATATTGTTTATAGTTTATTATATATTGCTGTTTATACTTTATTGTTCATTCGAATTATTGTAAACTATGTCATTCAGAATCTAGCGCAAATATTTTTAGTGAACTATTTTTCGTACGTACATTCTGTTATAGTTCAATTTCTAATGTTAACGAATATGGCTGTTTTTTTATATAATAATTTGGATAGTATCTGAATTTATATTTTAGTTATATTCGAGTGACATATTACTTATCCCTTCCTCGTTAATGTTTACCTATCATTAAATTTATTGTTCCCCAAAAATATTTAACAACATTTGTAAAATATAGATATTGTTATTTCCGAGACAGTACTTCCATAAAACCGAAGAAAACCAAGCAAGAGATTGATCTTTCTTGTATTGATGTTTAAGGACATGGCCAGGGTTAGGTTAGAAAATTATCAAGAAAGAGAAAAAATGAGGGAAAGAGACTCAGAGGGAGGTAGAGAATCCTTTGTATGGCCCTAGCGTCAACCAACACTAGCGAGCAGCTACAAATTTTAACCTTGAGGGACATAGTTTTAGCTTTCACATGCTTTTCCCAATAACGCCTTTTTTTGACCTGGTAAGTGTAAAGTCTCATGACCCGTGGTAAAGGCATAAACCAAAAGTTTAGGGGCAGCTTAGAAACACATGTAACTGTAGATCCCCTGATCCCCCCTCCCCCCACCCGCGACTTTGGGAACATTTCGAATTCCTAGAAATTCACAATTACGTGCCGTACAAATCAGTAAAGGCTTTCGAAATTAGTTTAAAAGGGGAATTTTATTTTTAGCACCAATGAATGTGTTCCAGTCTTTACATTCCATTTCAATATTTATCCTCACGGTTGCCTAGGTCTCGCTATTACAGGTTCACCCTAATCACCGGCATGCTAGGCAGGCAGACCTTTCTCCTATCACCAATAGTATTAAATAATATTCGTTTAATTATCGTTTTCGATGCACTACGATGTTCAAATTAATGAACTGCATGGTACTGGAGTAAGTGTATTGTTTTAGTCTCTCCATATTAGTGAAAAACAACTACGGAAACAATTCAGTTTCAAGTAACATAACTGAGGCCATACCCCTTAAATTCTTACACGTGTCATGAAAATGAAGAAATATAGACGCTCGTAATACGTACATACATCCTTAGGCGTCTGGGAACGCCGTCTCTGTGTGTGTGGCGGCGATTGGGGAGCCACCGAAGAGACGTTAAAGTTGCCGGGTTGGTACGGCACTGATGCCGGGTCCCGGAACGATGGGTAAGCGTATGCCTATGGAAGATGTAAAAGTACAGAGTGGCTGAAGCAGTTCAGTCGCCTTTAACAGGCCTTACTGCAAGGAACGTTTTCATTACCGGTTACCGCGTGCACGCGAACCGCCACCTAAACGCCGAAACTCGCATTGAGAATGAAAATCTCTTTGTGCTTAGTACGAGAATTTTGTAGTTGCAGAGTTGTATCTTGTTCAAGCAATATAAAGCGCGTCGGTCTCAGTCCTCGCTCCAATAATCATTTTAGTTGGAACAGTTGTAGTACCTGGACTGATGCGTGAATAGTTCTCGAGGGCACCACAGCTCCTTCTGAATTTTAGCATTGTGTGAGAGGCGGATCAAAAAAATTGTAAAAGCGTGCACGTGGATAACTTTGAATCCGACGTAAAAATATTCACACCGTTGTTCATCTTCTTTTTTGTGTCAACAATCGTATTCTTCCGAAACTAAAATTCGCTCTTCGAGTCGAGAAGCTCCGAATTTTTAGTGATACGTTGTGATATTTGTTCTTGTGGATTATTCGGCAGCCGGCGAAATCAGGTTGGTAGACGCTTTTACGTTTCCTTTCTTTCCCCTTTCTGCCTCCATAAATCTACCGCACGGTTTTTTCTCATTACATAAAGATAAAAAGTAAAACATTCCATGGCGGCCGGGCCGGGAAGCATGATACAAGTGTATTAATCTCCAAGCAGTTGCTAAGACGAATTATTTGCACTCGTGTGAAGCTTGCCGGCACCATTGAATGAAATTAATAGTGTTACGAAATTTACGTTGTCAGTGATATCTTACGAAATAACAGGTATTGGTATTCCTAGTCGATTTTGAGAAAAAAGAGAGAGATGGATACAGGAATTTCGAGAAAGAGAGAGACAGAAAGTATAGAGGTTAGCTTGGGCTCAAGATTTTGACTACGAATAGGGATGTGTCCAATTTCGCATGAGTAGAAAATGAAAGTATGAATTTTTGCTAAAGTTCAAGTTGTTACCAAATAGTTGGAAATGGGTTTCTGAATTTTTATTTTTCGAGAAGTTCCAGGATTCTGTGAAAATGGTGTTAATTTTTCGAAACTCCCTAATGGGTATTAATATTTTATCGAATCAAACCGGAAAAAATATGTACCTAATTTACCTAGATAGCTGTTTTTTTTTGTATTTTAAGACGTTCGGTGCCATGTGACCTACCGGTGGGTCATGCCGGCCTTTCCGTTTAGACCGCGCCGGTTACGCGAGAGGCGATAATCTACCATTGCGACCCTCGCGGCGTGAATGGGAAGTCATGTAAATTTGGCGTGATGCATAACCTATTAGGATTCTTTTATTATTTGGAAATAGCATTTTATTCTTGGGTAAAAGAGGCGTATAAAGATGACGCTGATTTCACACAAATAAAAGCAAAATTTCAATGACAGAAATTTCCTACATTGTTATATTGAAATTAATTCAAAATACCTTTGCTGCAGTAATCCACCTGTAAAAGTTACTTTATTACTTAAATATTACAACCGGCAAGGACTTTTTGCTATTTTTTAGACGAAAAAAAAGTGTTTAACTGATTTAATATTATAACAAATCTAAACAGATATGGCGATAAATAAATAGCGTCTAATGAGTATTCTACGATCCATAAGATAACCAAGACTTAATTAGATTATTAAAATATCTAGTAACATGTAGTTGATCGTTATCACTCTGTATTTAATTTTGCCACTTTCTGAAACAACTTAAACTGCAGTTGTTATCCTACATGGGAGCAGGTTTGCCGGAACTTTCTTTTAATCATATTCAGTGAAGAAAAATATTTGCAGTCTTCATTTGCTAATAATAACATAAAATACCTTTTATTCCCGTGCAAGTGATACAATTTTAATAAGGTTCAGTTTTCTTTTTCTGAACCAGTACTTTTCCCATTCCCATAAAATTGTTACAGAAAATTACAAAAACTTCGTTAGTATTCCTTAATGGTTATTAGGAACTGGTAATAACTGTTGCACATCGTTTTTGTAGTAGTTGGTAGTAGATATATGTATATATATACATATATGTATAAAGATAACAGTTACCTATTTTCATATCAACAGTACAAATTACGGAACTATTTCTAGTAGTACAAAATATTGCTGGTGAAAAAGACAAATAATATTTTTGTCCAATTAATTCAAATGAATAAATTAGTGATATCAATTACATAGCAACTAATACTACTATACGCGTTTCATATAATTGATATAAAAAGAAAATCGTTTATAAGAACCACTGATAAGATTTTTACGGCGCACGATGAAATGAAAAGTTTCAGTAAATGAATGTTAATTAGTGGTTACAATGTTATATAATTCTAATTATAATGAAAGTTATAATATTGATTCCTATACATATAATTTAGTTTCAAGTCTTGAAAAACATATTTTAAATATTTGTCATAGCGGTTTTAACATTTCCACTATTTTCTTTTGGTAAAGAAGTTCTCAGTAAAAAAAAATAGACACAACCTTAAGTTAGATAACTCTTGTGAAACAAGACTTACAGAAGGTTATAAATGTTAAAAAATTACTGTAAAAATTGGCCCACCACAAACTTGTACAAACTTGGGGAGCACAACAAAATTGTACAAACTTGTAAAAACTTGGAGAGAACCTCAGAAGGTAAGAAAAATAAGGCCCCAAACATACATTTGACTAAAACTAGGTTGGTTCCTATAGTTTATACATTTTCAAGTTCTCTGAAACTTATCGGATCAATACTTAATTTTGAATAATTTCAAAATGTTTTTGAAAAGCAAATATCAGCCAAAAAGAGACATTTTCTCTGCTAATTGTATTTTTTTTGTTCTGAAATTGAGTAGGTATACATACAACAAATTAAATGTATCCAGCAAATTAAGAGGATTTTTATATACATATCCAGTTTCCTTGCCGAGATAATTTCTATTGAAAATTGTAAAAAATGAGAAAAGGGATTCAAAATAGAGGCTGAAGCGAATTTTAATCCGATTTATCTACTGATACCATGGATCCCAGTTGAAAGTTATGCGAGATATTCCTTGTAAGAAAACAGACACATGTTCGTATTTGTACATACGCACATGTATTGTTCTCAATACTGTAGGATATCCAGCCACATGTGCACGGATGCGAACATCTGTCCGTTATTTCGGCCAGAAAAACATTTTTTTTTCCCACAAGTTGCAACAGGTTTTAATCAGAACGTTATAAGAATTAAAAGGCCTTTCTTACACTGTCTGCTGAAATTAAATAGAATAATGAGTACTTTGCAGAAAATAAATCAAATTATTTATGGTAACTTAAATTATAAAGTGTATTTCGAGCAATAAAATATGTAATTTAATGTAACAGTAGAGCAAGTTAAATCTAGGGTGTGTAGAAAAGCTGCAATGTACACATTAAATCGAAAAATTGATAGAAAAATATATTTTTACATCTTTCACATAATAAGTCAGTATTTTTCGAATCTCGTTTTGGTACATAAAGGACTCTGTAATTTGTTCCAACATTCTGAGAAATTGACAAAAATTTAATTTTCAATTTCTGATTTTATTTTTCAGTTCCTATTTTTTTCTACAAGTATACCGTAATATAAACGCAGATAGGCTAAGAATGCCGTATTTTTATGTATATAACCATCGTATCAGCAAAACTTTTTTCACAAAGCTTCAAATATCTGAGATATGAGACTGAAAAGTGCTGACCAGATACTCCTGTAACAAAGTTTTATTTTCTTTGTTTTTAGTAAATGTGTAAGTTAAGGATAAATGTGTAAGTAAAGAAAATAATTGTCTACTTAACATTTAGAGTTTTCGTGAAGTAAGATTCTACCAACTGATAAAAACTGGCCAACCTTATATTTACATATGAATATATGTTCCATTTCGTTTTGGGTCTGTTACCAAATAAAAGCCTTTGCTAGCATAGGTAAATATTGACTTCACGTTTCATTTCTATATTCCTTGTTAAGAGAATACCTCAGTAAAGGGCTCAGTCACATATGCCGAAATGGCCCCTAACCGAATTTCAGCAGCCGTGTAATCAAACAATTTTTCATCCCATGAAATAATTTTGAAAAAGTTGCGAGTCCGTATACTTAATATTCCTTTCTCTACATAAAAAAAGGATGATCTTTTTAGATGTTATTTGGCTAGGGTCTTTTTCTCACCACATATTATGTATATTTTTGAAAGTATAATATCTAAGAGAATCTATTGTTTGCACGCTATTGATATTTAATAAATAGAGAACATTTAAGTTAAGCTTTGTATCTCCTTCCGTGTTTGTTTAAACATACCTTGGACCTTAATTGTGGACTTTTTGGAACGGTCGGTTGTAACGAAACACAATAAAAACCTTTTTTTTTTTTTTTCAATTTTTATATCTTCTCGTAAAGTAGTTAGATGGATGATCAACATAGCACCTTGATTAGTTAATAACATTTTTCCAAAAATGTATTATTTTCAAGGCAATCGGCTGTATCATTTAGATTCAAATATTCTGTATATTTATTGGGAAGTATACTATACATTGGAGTGCATAAATATGTTAAAAATTGATTGCGGTTGAAATTTACATTCAAAGAATCTTGATTTCATCATGAAATATGTATCTTGATTAACAAATCTTTTAGGCGTTCAGTATCTTGTCACTTAATTGACTCGTATATCAACTTCAAATTTTACCAAATTACACAGAATTTCCAGCAGTTGGAAGACGAAATCAAAATATTTTTCATACAGATTCATTTGAAAAGTGTTAATGACGAATGATGCGTTGAATAAAAAATTTCGGCCTTTTTTGTTATCCACTACGTAATTCGATATGAATTTTTTATTGGTTGCGCTTGGATACCAAATAATTGATACGTATATTGAACAAAATTTGCGCAGAATGTATTTCTGATCTTGTAATTTGATATTTTTGGGGAAACGACATTTTTTATGTCACGCACATAATTATTTTGGAGCTACTTAAAAGCAAAAGTAGTATTTAATTAGCGGAACGACTTTTATCGTTCGGCTTCGGTATTTATCTGTATTACTATCAGGAGAAACTCTTCAACGAAAAAAATTATGTACATACGAAATAGAAATTGTGTGATTTGGCCTTTTTTTCCAAATTAAATTATAAATTATGATAGGAGTGTCTCGAAAGTCGGAAGGCTAATTAATTAGAACATTCAGATGTGGGAGCATTTGCCAACTTATTTAATATTTCGTACTATTAGAAAAAAGTTAAAATAGTTTTTATATGCAATATAATTTATAGAGGTATCATGATAAAGTACTATTACTTGGTCCTTACCCAATTTATATATCTTCAATTAATTAAAGAGGTTCATGTGACTTACAAATATACAGATATTAATATTTATCTACGTTTTTCTTCCAAATATAACATTTCAGTGAAATGAAACACGCAAACCTCCTTTGAAGTTGTAGTCTTAAAAAATTACGAGACAGATACAGTACAGGGTCTTTATTTATTTTAACTTCTTTTTTTACTTTCTTTTTGATGAAGTGTACTTCTTAAAGTAGTGAAATTTTAAGCAATATTATATAATTTTATATAAAAATTATATAATTCATATATATAATTATTTATATTATAAGTATCGTACAATGAATTTGAAAATTTATAATTTTTATTATATGTGTATATAAATAATATAATACTTACGGTATATATAATTTTATTCAAATAAGGTGAAGTTACAGGTGAATCGGGGAGGCATTCAAACGGTGTTCACCCAACATTTATTATTTTTGCGTGAAGATATGTCACGATTAAGCGAGGAGTCGTAGATTAATAGATATACAGCAGATATTTAGCAAATGTAGGTGATTCAAGTCTCTGAATGATTGTTTCAAACCCGCATAAGTTGGTAATATGTATATGTAGCTGCCCAAATTTACTCCATGCCACGACTTTAATGTATAATAAATGTGGGTATATATGGAAATTACTTCTGACTTCCTGTTGTAAGGGAAGCGAAGTAAATTTGTGCAATTTTTACGAACCAAACCGAAATCATTAATATATTAAATTTTGGTATGGTACGTATATAAAGATTAAATTACATTTAATTATATACTTGCTTTCACTTGAGGGCCCTCAGGATGCCGGCTTGCGCTCTATTCATTGAGCTATGACATCATTAGTAACTTTACCGCTTCTAATTGTCTATGAATGTTAGAACCTAACTTTGTATTTATACTTATTGTATAATATTACCACAGGTTGACCTGCGAAACTGTAATTACCGTTCGGGCCATATACGTGATATATAACCGGTACATAACTAATAATTGCGAAGCACCATAACGCCGTTACAATGAAGCTATTAAATCTTAAAATCCTAATCTTTGATTCGCTATATTTGTAACAGCCCCACCTGAAATTTTCATAGAGTTACTTTAGCAATAAATCACTTAACTTTTTTTGAAAAACGTTTTATTGTAACGACAATTTTTATATTTAGCAATTTTAAGTTTGTTTAATTTAACAAATTTCAAACCAATGACCATCTCTTAAATGCTTAAATGATCTTTATTTCAAAGATGTCTCCCAATCGATTAAATGCGTAAAAATGTTGATAGTTTGAAAAATTCTTAAGATTACAAATGACATTTTTTGTGATAAATAAATAGGAAAGTAGGGTATTCTTTAAACACCATCCAATAAACATTCACTTAATCTTATTATTTAAAAATATACGTATGTTAAACATTGTAAAGAAACATTTTCTCCATCGGAGTCCTGATAACCAGCGAAAGTCAGCATCCAGCTAAAAACTGGACCGATTTCTAATTTCAGCGCGTGGGTAGAGATTGATCACAGCGTGTCTGAGAGTAAACCATAATGTAGAGATTAATTCATTCACTCAGGTGAATTAATTACACTCATTATACTATTTGCGTTATTGATTTGATCAGTAATTTTTCCATTTATTAATCATTAACATAACAGCATCCCTTAAAAGAAGCCCTTCGTACCTTCGAACGAACAAAATTGAACGTACAAATGTTCCTTCCCTAACAGCAGTTCTGTGATAATATTAAAACTAGAACTTGTTATTTTTTGTTCAGCTTGATGTTGCATGGCTCAACATTTCAAAGGAGTTAATTTATCGTCTTCAACTTGTAATAACAATTCATTACAGGTTGATTTATTAAGGGGGTAAGGTCACCTATAAAAAGAAAAAGTATATTAATTTTTTTTTTAAAGCTTTTATTATAAAAATACATTTTTTAAATATACATTGTAAATTGTACTACTAAATACTTACTAAATTATTTTTTCGAAATCCCTAGTATGTAGTATAAACATACTAGAGATTTGTTAAAAATTTCCATTTGTCGCAAGGTTCAAGGAGCACCGATTGACCGATTTGACTCCGCAATGGCTCATTTTCTCTGGAAGACCATCCTTTATGGAATGAATGTGGGAATTTGGAGAGAAAAAAAAATTACAAAAGTTCTGAATTTTTTAAACCCAAAAACAAAACAAAAACCAAAATTATGTATATATATCTGATAAAAAGTGTTGTAACTTTTTGTTTACTTACTTCTTCCAAAATTCCCACATTCATGCCATAAAGGGTCTTCCTCCGAATGAAATGAGACCTTGTCGAGGCAAATCGATTAATCGGTGCTCCTCGAACCTTGGGACAAATGGAAATTTTTAACAAATCTCTAGTATGTTTATACTACATACTAGGGATTTCGAAAAAATAATTTAGTAAGTATTTAGTAGTACAATTTTCAATGTATGTTTGAAAAATGTATTTTTATAATAAAAGTTGTAAAAAAAAATTGATATACTTTTTCTTTTTACAGGTGACCTTACCCCCTTAAACCTGTTTCTTTTTAATTTCAAACTTAGTTATTGAAACAAGTAAATTATGGTCAATGACGTTCTTTTCAAGTGCTGACAAATGACGATGAGCATAAAAACAGTGAAAATATAACAATTTCTTCCCACCCAATATATGTAACTAGGGATGCAAGCCTAAGTTTCTTCATATCCTAGATGGACTGAAAAAAATAGCGTCCAAAGAATAAATTAGTAATTATAGTAATTCATTTTATTTTCATGTAGTCACTTTTTTCCAAAGGATATAGGTTTCTCTTACTGGTCCAATGTTTGTGGGATACTTTAAATGGACGAGTTAGTATAATCACAATAACAAACGTTAAGGAATGTCTTGCAGGTTAGAAGGAAAAGTATGAATTGAAACACCTCGATTAGCTTAGATTTTATAAACCAAATTCCATTTAAACTGTACTGTTATTAGTTGTTGTAAAAACTAAAACGACACACGGATGTCGCCGAGGTTGCATCCAACTTCCTTTCACAGCCAAGTGAATGTCGTGACTTGCCGTAACTGAACCAGTAAAAAAAAATTAATAATCTTAGTAGTAAAATTGTTGTTACGCTCAATAACAGTTATCCTCGGGTTTTTTGAACAGAGATTATTTCATGAATTATTGATCACCCTTTAGCGGCTATCTACGTTCCCCGGCAAGGATTACACAAATTCGCGTAACCTCGCGCAAGTTGTATAAATATGTAGGAGTAAGGTCTGCTAAGATCCGTCATACGGTAACATTTAACGGTGGTAGCTTCTGCATAATAAAAGCGCAAAAGGGAATGTCAATACGTCAATTTTTGCTGGGTAATAACAAATATTTGTTTCACGTTTGGAGAAAGACGAAAATTGTAATCACAGTTTTTCAGAAACTGCTTCTTATAAGGCCTTACTTTGAGGTAAGGTTTATCTATTTTCTTCAACAACACAAAGTTTTCGTTGACAAGGTTATGTCACTACTTTGTCTGCGTTGATAAGAAAAGATCCTTTTGTCCATTTCGGATGTGCTCAAAGGAAAGGAATAGAGTAAAAGTAGAACAACATCGTTCCTCGTTATTTACATTTGGAACATACATTTTCTTGTGACCGTTATGTTAAAGTCGCAACTTTTGCATAACCAAATGATCCAAGAGTATATTTCCTTCTGTAATGTCCTAGAGTACGTGAAAGCGAAATAGATAAATACACATAATGACAGCAATCTCACTGTTTGGAACATTTTAACAACCACATTTACACGGTAACAAAATTTACGGGTGTAAAAGTTTATAAATTGTTTTTATTATCAGCCGTGCTTCGTGATTTGTTGTGTGCAATAAAACTTTGTAATAAAGCATGTTGTTGGACAATTAAACAGATATATGGAGATATCAGATTTTCAATTGGTCGCGACAGTGATGGCTCTGCCGTTTATCGTTAGAAACTAAAGAATATTATAAAAGTTTCTTGAAATAGAAGAATATTCTTTGATTTATTATACTTTTGCTTTAACATATGTTTATTCGCAGCTTTCTAATGGCGGTGTTAGAACAATAATAGCAAGCTGTAAATCTTTAAGTCCGCAAGGAACTGTTTTTCAACTTAGATCAGATACTGACAATTGCTTCTAAATTGGCTTCGCCCGCTCTATTTTTATTATGAAAACGCTTTAACTGTTTGTCATATTTAATGATGAAGTTTCAAATGGCTGCGATTTTATATGTGATTTTGTGTATGCATAAAGTACTGTAATCCAAATAGATAAAATGTAGAACATGAAGCTTTCGAGTATCACGTACTTGGATACTTCTAATTTTCAACTCATGGGTCCTAATCTAGGGATATTCATAAACATATGTATTGTTACACAAAGTTATGAAAGAATGTAGTACTCTACGGAATATGCCACGCGATGGTTGCACCACATTTCGTAACAGCTGCATCGGAAAGTGGCATTATTGTAAGCGTATCAGTATGTATAAAGCGGGGAAGGTATATTTGCTCAAGTGTACAAGCATAATCCTCTTGTTGGTAAAATTCCTTTTAAAAAATGTAATCCTTTATGCTATCGGAGGTGTGTCGAAGACTTTTTACAGTTTCTAGAAATTGGAAATTCGTAGATAAGATTTTTAATGCCCCGATATTTCGTCTGTGAACAGCTTTGGACAATATTTAAACAACTTGAAAAAACGAGACCCGTTAATTACTGAAAAAGTAAAGTCTACAAGCACGTAAGCGTAATTAGCTGGTATTGTTTTTATGACAATCGAGGGAATTCAAGACACAAATTTGAAAATACGGTACTTCCAATAAATTTGTCATTTTACATTTTTTACGCGTTTGTACAAAAAGAAAGTTTGGTCGTATCGTTACCTGCGTCAGGTGAGAAAGAAGGAACATTTGTCCCGGATACTATTTACTCTTCCTGTATCGAACCTTTGACGGAGCAGAAATTTCCCCCCGGACAATCATATTGGGATGAAACAAAAGCTGGAGAACCCGCGTCTCTTTGCAAGGACGAAAGGAAAATTTTCTTTATTATCCTTTCTTTCCGTTTGTCGTGGTGTGAAGAAAGGAAGAGTATAAAAAAGGTGGCTCTGCCTACCTGGTTCTGCTTAGCCTATTTTGCAGGGCAGGTAGTCCAAATGACGGTACCTTCCGATACCTGCGTGAAAAAGCATTTATTTGAAGGACTCCATATAACGCCTCATACTGTACCATATGAATACCACATGTAACGAAATAGTGGAAGTATCGAACCATTTTCTACAATACAATGATACCGGTAGTATCAACGTTTGATAATTTGATCTGTCACTTACAGTAATGCGTCAAATATTTGACGGCAATGTTCTTTTCTATTTGAAATAGCTATACAGAACCGAAACGCGGTATTACAGCATTTTATGTTTAATAGCATTACATATTATCGTTATTATAAATTCTAATAAACTAGGTAAACCCATAAATATTCTTCATGTCGGAAATATAATATAATAATCTTATCTACGTTTTTACGAATAAATAAACAGAATTTTGGCGACCAAGTTACCATTTTTCGTATAGAGTTTGAGAATTATTCTGTTGCAAGAATCGTACCCTGACACAAGTTATAAATTTATCCAAATTAAAATGATGTTTTATTGCAGAAGTAAAACCTTGTTTGAGATCAATAACCCATGTATAATTTCCTCTCGTGCCTTTTGAAGTAATAAATTATGTTTATTCGTAGGAAAAATGCCAGTACCTTGGGATTGTTCAGACCTGGGTCTGTTGGAGGAACCTTTGGACACAGCGACAGTGACCGAGGACATTTGGAAGAAGTTTGATTTGGATTTTTTCGACATGGACATGTGCCACGACAGGGAATTCGATGACGGATATTCACACGAACCTTACGGCAAAGGAACGTGTTTGGAATCAAGAGAGATACGTCATCATGATTGTATGTGGGCCGGTCTTTGCATCAGCAAAGAACACAACAGAACATTGCCGGCAAAGAAAAATTCACAAGTACACAGGAAAGTACCTGCCGGTAGGAGCTTACTTATTTCAAAAGCCACAACCGTGTCAACGATATCGCAGCAGTACCAGCAACAAGAGCTGCACCAGAATCAACTCAACCAGCATAGGCATAAACATAAGCACAAGCAACAGCTAAAACAAGAGCAAGATCCGGAAGAAAATGAAGATGATGAACAACAGCAACAACAACAACAACAACAACGACGACAACATCAGGCACATGAATTAACGAGTAATCAACAATGCCATGTAACAAATTTAGAAAGTGACGGCGACTCCACCAGACCCGAAACTCCACAAAATTCGGATTCCGATATTGAGTCGGAAGATGAAGAGCTTACATTTAAACACGATCACATTGACATCCACGAGAGGCTTTCGGAGTGTATGTCCACAACTAAAGCTGCGCCTGTTAGTGAAGTCACTGGGCAACTTGTTAGGCAAGTTCATGAAAAAAGGAAACAGGAAGATGCAAAACACCAGCAAGACTCAGATATTAGGACTACTCTTAGTGATCACTCCTACCACATCAATCAACCTACCAGCAAACAATTGGAACATCTTGGTGTCCAAACTCCATCAGATTCTGGTGAGTTGTTTCAAATTTACATACTTTTCATTATATAATACGATAATCTATAGAGAATTGTTCAATTTAACGGAATACAAGTTGTTTTCATAAGTCCAATTGTTGGCCTTCCCCCAAAAATGGGAAAAAATTAAAGTTCCAAAATTGCAATTGAACAACTCATCTCTAGGGATAATTTCATGCATAGAATCGATTCCAAAGGTTCACTTTGACGATATCCTAGCGGAAGTTGGTCAAAAATAGGTTTTTTTGGGAAGAAATCGTATTTCTAACGAGATTTCGGAAATTTTAAGAACAAAATTTGGATTCCTCGGAAAAAAATACATCGGATGAAGGTCTTCCGAAAGTTCCCAAAAGTTGTTTCCAAAAGTCCAATTTTTTCCAATCACTTAAATTTCTACATGACCGCCAATAGGACGTCAGAGGTGGGCGCGCAGCATTGCTTGTTTATTAAAAAATAATAACTATAGATATATTCGTTTATTACATTTACCATTTCAAAAGCATATTATAAATTTTGTTCCTTAACATCCGAAATTTTAGAACATCTTTTATGTTAATATACGGTTAGCAAAGCAGAACGTGTCTTTTAGCTTGATTTTTAATGGGTGTTTAAATAGTATTATATTAAAATCCCTAATACAAACTTCCGATAAATTACTTGCGTCTATTTAATACACATTGTATTTATACGGCTTTGTTATAATCATTTCATCTTCCGCTTGCTCAGAAAAAGAGGTGTATATGTGCTAACCATTATCTGTAACTTTTCAAGTACCAAGTTGACTTCCTCTATTTGAACTTTTGTATTCATACTGAATTCGGATACCCGCATACATGCGTACTAATTCTAAGATGTCCTTCTATGTTTATCAACCTCTTCACCTAATATTATTCACCTCTCGCAACTCAACCGTCAAACGTGTCTTTCAACACAATGACTCTTAGAAATGCTTAGTTCTAGCGACTCTATTTTAATGATCATGTATGAGTGGCGATATGTCTAAGTTCCAAGAAAAACAATTATGTTCTAAATCAGTATTAGAGATCTACTTTTTATTCAGGATTCATATTCACTTCATTCAGGTTTTATGACAAGCTTATAATTACTTTAGATTCCTCTAACGGAACCTCTTGTTACATTGAAATGTAAGGATACCACTTTTTTTTCATAGGAAATCTAACATTTCATATCATACCAATCGCAAGGTGAACAGAATTGCAAAAATTTATTGTTAAATTCATTTTTCTGAATTGAAAAAAACAGACTAATCATATTTTTGTTTTAACCCTTAACAATCAAAATGGTTTTTGGTACCCATAGAAGTCAACATGGGGTCTTTGGTACCTCGTGATGTTTAGTGACATTAGTTGTAGGTGTTAGTACAAAGTTAAAGAGGTTTTTTGGAAAAAAAATAATTAAAATTTTTTCCATAAATTCGTAGTAATTAATTTCTTATCAATTCTTCATTAATTTATCAAGTTTGTGGCAATTAATTAAAAAATTAATTTTTTTTCAAAGCACGTAAGACCCCATGTTGACCGTTTAGGGTTAATCTCTGGTTCCTTACATTTTCTGAGTATATTTGAATTTTTAACCCCCCCGATCTAATCGGTGATCATTTTTACTCGTTTGCTATTGATCACGTTTAGTGATTACATCGGGATCGGCCTGGTCCAAATACTTGAGAGTCTCATAAGTTCATAAAAATTTATTGGCATTTTATTTGGAACGAAATCACCCGAAAAGAATGTTGCCGTTTTTTTCCATAAAATGTTAAAAGAAAGATAAATATTACGTTTAATCGTTCATAATTCGACGAGATATAGGAGTATCAGATTTCGCGTGTAAAGAATTTTGCGAAAGTGTTGATCGCACGATACGATAAAATGGTGAGTGATGGTATCTTTTTCCGTGAATCGATGGAGGCGCCGGATAATTACGCGGCCGGTCTAACTACAGCTAAGCTAACCTTACTAGTGAAATATAGCAGTTCTTGGTATTACTACACTGCGCGTTGGGGCATCACGCAGTGGGAAAACCTGCCGGCTACCACCTGAAAAGATATCGTTGCACAACAAGGCGACATCATTGTGATATACCTATATAGGATGCATACAGACATAAACCTAGGTGTTTGCAGATAAACATGTTAGGTCACTGTATATGTATGTTCTTCTGCGAAGGTGACTCGTTTAGGAATGTCTATGATGATAGAAAAACAGGAAGGGGGACGGGCGAAAAGATACTGCATGGAGCGCTTTCGCTGGCACATGACTGTGCACACGTGATTTGTATGAGTCTCAGTCGCTGACAATTGTTCATGGCATGCACTCTGTGACACTGTATCCTTGTTATAGATATACCAGAGAAATACCAGTATTCAACGTTTCTGTAATATAGGTATTTGTAGAATAACGGTAGTGGTTGTGTGTTAACATGGCTAACGTATCATTTAAAAATTAAAATACCGAGTTCAAGTCTAGTTCCTCAAAGATACTCTTTATCGTAGGAATTTGTGTACGATGCTCTGCAAATATAAAAAAGAAGATAAGGCGAAGCAGAATCACGATTCGATGACTTTGCTCGATCTATGCGAATCCTTGAATTTTTTCTAGCGTGAACGGTCCAAGTCACGTTACAAGAGATTATTGACATTGAGAAAAAAATTCTTGGATCCCAATGAATTGACATTGAAAATTTCTGAAGTGATGGAAAGGAAGGGGCTTTTTTTGTTAGCGGTCGTTGTCCGGTTAGAGTCGATTCTTGCCTTTTAAGTTTGATGTTCAGTGAAACAAAGTAACGTAACAACGACTGTTTCTTATATATGACAAATAGGGTACCCACAAAAGGAAGGAGTCAACGCACACTGTAACGTAATTGTACAAATTACTGAAAATAACAAAATTGTATGATAGTTGCAATAAAATGGTGATTCACTGGGTGGCTCTTTTCTATCTACACGAGAATGTACTTTCGCTACGGAAATTTTTGCCATAAAAATCTCAACCAAAAGATTACGTTAATCGTGCGTAGCAGTTAACTCCATGTAATATACCAAGGTTTTGATAATAAAGTAGATAGATATTCTCCTTCGAGGAGACGCATGCGTGCTGATATTACGCGGGAACTCGAAGGCCATAGCAATGGCGCTGACGATGACGTCACTAGAAGCCAAGTGTTCCAGCTTGGCGATCAGGGATCAGGTCGGTTTGGGACGCGGCTCTGTGTAAATGTCTGTCGGAATGCGGTTAGCCCTTTTTAATATTCTCCGGTTCAGGTTTATATATCTATACATACCAGAAAGCCCAAATACATTTATTTCTTTTTCCTCGACCATATTGAGATTGGTGGTAACTAGCTCGTACATACCTTAAGGCGTTTTGTTGATTATTCATTTTTTTTTAATTCATAATTGACATCGCGATTGATACGATAGCTTACGTTGCTACATTTTTCAATAGGTTATCTGCTTTATGAGGTTGACTCGCGCTGTTCGTGATATGCTACATAATTAATAGTAAATTATAATTTTGCGAGAGGAAATGTATTTCGCAAAATTTATGTGACTTAAAATGTAAATCAGAAATGGGAAAGTTTTGATGATTTAGAAATTTGACATAGTGCTTCTTTGTGGAGGATTAAGGAGATTAATGGTTTCATTAATAATTGTCTGATTTATGCGAACCAAAGATTTAAATTTTGCGTGGCTCAACTTTTATAAATTTTACGATGTAATTTACGGCAGGATTACATTCCCGTTTAAGAAATTATATTTCAATCAGCAAATTACTAATATGTTTTGCAAGATTTATAGGTGAGGCAAATATCACAAATGAGCTGTTGCTTTCGAAAATAGGGGGAGTAATAAAATGGACCTGCCCACATACAACACTGTTACTATATACATATATGTATAGTGATCAGTTACCGTATAAAAATTGGCAAAATTGGCAAAATATGCAAAACCGCGTCACTCAGTTTTCAAAGAAGAAGACCATCGTTAATACATGCATATATGAAGAATAGTAATCGTATCTTAGAACTAATTTGCAATTCTCAGAAGAATAGATTGCCATGATTGTGTTTCGAGTTAGTGATAAATTGTTAAGAAAATATTTTCCTCTTGAGATAAAGTTTTTCCTCGATATCTTGACGCGTTAAAGCATAGCGAAGTGTACCTCGGAAAATGCATTCATGAAAAAATATAATTTCAATTTGTAAATGACGAATAGTAAAAAACAAATTTTATGAATGCTATTATGGCAAATATCATTGATAAAAAAATATAATCAATAATTGGAGGCACTTCTTGAACACGCGATAAAGAATGTACGTTAAATATACACTGAATACGTGTCGTACAAATTTTAATTTGAAATACTCGTTGCAAGATTTTCCTCGTTCGCGTCATTCGACTAGAATTACTTCTTCAGGAAATGCATAAACAGTAAGTTAAGCTGAAACGATGAATCCGAAGTATGTTCGCATAAGTGTCGAACGAAACAATATTATTTCGCGAATAGTAATTCATCAGCATTATTAATCTCACTTGCGAATACACACGTTCACTTTCTGCATTATTAGAATAACTCTTGATCTTTTGCACATTCCTTTCACTATTATTTTTACCGTACTATGTATTTCTTATTACTCTTATGCATGTAATAAGCGTACAGAGAGGGAAGGAGAGGGAGAGAGAGAGAGAAAAAGAGAGATGGAGAGAGATACGGCGATAAGATGACCTGTAGGATATCTTCTTTCACAATCTTTTATCAACCAAGTGCGCGAAAGATAATAGGCAGCAGACGTAAGCGGGCTAGAAATTCGTAATAGATGAAATTTTTAGAGAAATTTTTTTTTATTGTGGTTCCATGCAGAAAAGAGAAATATTCGTGCAAGGTATAGGGTTATACGGTATCCCAATGGATCTTATTACGTAATTGTACGTACCGTGATTGTATTATTTAACCATACGTATATTTCCACAATTTTTTCGAATTATTCGTATTAGAAAAATCGTGCAAAATGTCTCGAATTAAATTGATTATGATTATAGAACTTTCACATTAAAAAATTATAAATTACAAAATTATATTCCTTTTTGCAGTTCACAACTTGGATCCGTACATTTCACTTTAAGCCAATAGTTATTGAGTTTTTGCTTGGAATTACGCGAGTCGATTTAAACCTTTCTGGTTTTTTGAATTTCAAAGAAATAAAACTTTTTTTTTCTCTTGGAAATACAATGTCATTTTGGATTTGCCATGTGTCCATATTATCCGTGCCGAAAAGGAGAAAGAGAAATCGAAAAAAAATATCCTTTAGGATATAGACCACCGGATTTCGCAACTTGCTTAACCAATTTTAATATTAAGAGTCTTAATGGAAAGCAGTAACGAATGTAAAAGAAACATGGTTGTATTTAAATGATTTCTCATAACTTTAATACATAAAGTACGAATAAAAATGTAGAAGGTCTTAAATTACTATTAATTAACATAAAGGGGGAACGTTAGGAAGGTCTGCTATGGAGCTATCCGTTCAGCTGCTGTCGTAATTCTCTGTACTTAATGTGGAGACGCTACCGCGTTTTTCAGTTTAAACCATTCGAGAAGAAACAAATCCATTTATCTAACCATATTAAATTATTTTACGTATTACAAATAACTCTGTGCTTAGCGTGTATCTGGTAAATGCTACTTTTATCTCGAAGATAATCGATGGCCTGGGCCTTTCTCACTATTAAATACTGCCAAGCCCTGTGAACATTTTCTCGATATATCTCAGTTAGCACTCTTATCGCTCTCACTTCCCTGTACTGGTTCCAGGAAAAAAAATGTACTCACTCAGGTACGGACAAAACGTGATGCATATAGGTGTGAGGCAAATTGAAAGCGGTGTTTAAGAGGAGAATGTACTTCCAATTGTTTTTTTCAATATTACCAAACGCAGGTGGCTCGAGCAATTGGAAGTATCAAAATTACAAAGAATTAAATAAATTAAATAAAATTACAAATAAATAAATACAGAACTATTGCACTAAAAAAAAATTAAGGCTCTAATTATTTCATTTCCAGTTGACTAGGTCAGGAAAGTAGTAGGAATAACAATAAATGTTGTTAAAATTACTATAAATTTTGTTAACCGTGAAGCCTTACTCATATATCTGTAATTGAGTACCTATACCACAAGTCGTAAGCCATTCCAAGCTCATTTACTGAATGAAAAATTGTCGTTTACCGTAATGTCGATTACGTAATGCTCAAATCATATTTTGAAATGTTTCGGATTTCTTTAATTATTTACTACTATAGCAATGCAGTTTTATTCTCTATTAAAGTAAGTGTACGTTGACGTTCACTTCCCCTCCTATGCATGATGTAATTCATTCATTCTTTCTTTACCATCCACCGCGTGGGAGAGGCTGTTGTACAGTTTAGTCTTACTGTAGAAAATGGAATGTGCGGGTTAAGTAGCCGGTAGAATTTTCTAATTCTAGGAAGCCTTTCGACGAGTCTTCTCTTTTAAATATAATTAGATATAAATATAATTAAGTTAGGAGTCAAATTATGTAACGTGTAAGTACATACAGGAACCGTCGTTTTTTAAAAAAAAATTGATATTGTTTCTAATGCTAACACCAAATCAGCAAAATGGATGCTTATGTTTTTAATCCTTTTGTAAAGAATAATTCGTTATTAACGTTATCTTTTGAAAATCCCAAGATTTCAGTTTGTTTAGTCTGAAAACGACAGCAAAAATTTACTGATCCATTGTTGAGATCTAAATTAATTCTATTTACAACGTGTATGATCTACCAAAAATAATGGCTAATCGGCCACACATTTTGTTCATTGCCAGTTTCAATTTTTAATTCCATAAAACGTCACTTTAAGATTATATTTGCTCAAGGAGGTATACATTCCAAAATGTTCTACCGATGGGCCTTTTGTATAATTAATTGGTCATTGTATAGATTTCACTTTTCAAAGCTTTTGGCAAATGTCTAAAAGAAACCGGTCCAAATGTCTAGATTATCCGAAATTATATCTCTTTCCAAAGTACATTTCGAATGGAGTTAACCATTTGAGTGCTATGGACCCATACATGCGTTCTGCGAAAGTTATCGGTTTGGGTTATGGAAGCATATACGTGTTTTAATAATCTTTCCAATCTTTCGTGCACTTGAGACAGAATTATCAGTGCGTGAGATGGAGACGATAAGCTTTGCGAATTTAATAATCCGCAGAGTTTACATTAGGCAAAAAGTATTTCGGCCAGGTGGGCGCACCGTGCACGCTGATTGCTTCGAGGGTGTATTCGGCATTCAAAGGGTTGATGAAAATGTTGGATGGGCTTTTGGTTACACGTGTAACGAAATACGAGGCTTTAAATACTTGGTATGAATCAAAAAGACGAGTGACGACATTTTACGTACGAAGTATTTAGAATGTCGATTCATACGAAGCATGTAAAATGTCGTCGCTCGTGTTTTTTCCATTTAAATTCCATTCAGTCACTCAGTAATTCCATTCAAGTTTTAACATTTGTCGACGCATAAGTTCCCATTCGAAATTAAAAGTCACTGTAATTCTTTCCATTGAGTTGCGTAACGCGAGATTTTCTAATTATAGTTTCATCTTTAGCCATTTTGATAAGATATCGCAGCATTGGATGTTCGCACAAAATTCTGATACTCGTTTCTTTTGAATTTCATTAAAACAAAATTAGAGTGTGGGTCCATTAAGTAGTCGTTCAAATTTATGCGAATAAATTATTGGTATTAATTTAATTTTTTTTATCAACGAATATATAACATACTTTTACGTGTGATAACCTAAGAAATATCATATTCAAGCGGGCAATAACTACACAAGAAACATAATTAGTATTACCGTAACATTCGGTTTGGATTTTTTAAACAAGGATGTTGCTTTTCTTGCGAAAAAGGAGTCCCGCTTTTTAAACCAATGGTATTTTTTGAGAGACGCAAGACGTTGCAACCAATTTTCGAATATACAGTTTCTCGTAAAAGGTAAAAAATTGATAAACTGGAAATATTTGCATCATAGATGAACGGTATAACTTTGTGTGTATTAAAATTTGCATCTTTTCGTTCCCTCGCAAATGTTTCGGCAATTTATCTTTTACAACCGATAATTAATAGTTTTTCCACAAACTTTCTTTATCGCGTTACAAAAAGTGTAAAAGCGGAAGAACTGGTCTCTAAAAAATTCAGACCTGACGAGCTGAAATGTCAGGCCGAAAGTTATGCAAAGCGTATCAACCGGTTCCGTGATTACCAAAGCACCTTCTGAAGTTCGTAAAAATTGTAGACTTTTTTGTTACTTTGGAGTACTGCGTTAACATTTTTTATTTAACCTAAATTAATGTACCAACGTGAAATATGCAACATTCTCCCAGCATATTTGAAGCGAAAGAATGCGAAAGATGTAAATTTGAAAAATCTAGAAGGAAATTGGAAGATGAAATTTTCAAATCAAAACTCTCTTCAGGATAGAAAAGTGGACGATTCTATTTTATGTATTTTTTATAGGTCATATAACTCTCATATAGCGTTCTTTTAAAGGGACATTCGCTCTGCCTTTCAGTGCGGAACAGGTTGAAACATGTTTGGACCTGTTGGAAGGACTTTTCCTTTCGTTTCGTACTTTAACAAGTTATTTTAGATAATATACGCATATGTACTTAATTTGAAGAAGAAAAATGTATAAATTTGACGCGAGAGCCAATGACGTCACCAGACAGTAAAATATCAGTGGGTATTCAAATCGCCCAACCAATTAGTTTCACTCAATATTTAATAATATTTGTATTTTAGGACTCGTCGAAAGCTGAATTGTTGGATATTTGTAGGGAAAATCACCAAATCTCGTTGCGAACCGTATGGCAAGCTGTGTAATACAAACACGTGCCTTCTCCGACACAGGTATACATACACGGTGATTGAATCTATGAGGGGGCAGGTGTGCATACCGGTTAGAAGGTCTCTTTTGGGCCATGTTCACAGTGATGTGAAAGGCACTCTCGGCAGACAGAGCTCCATACAATTTGTATGGCACTACCCTTTTTCTCCCGTGCGTGTTTCGCCTCAGTGTGATCACAACCTTATCAGAGAAAGCTTTCTTGCCCTCTCTCGTCTGCACGGGCACACAGGCAGAAATGTACGTGCAAATGCACTTCACAAAGCATTCCTTTCCTTCCAGTTACTCCTTTCATTTTTATTGCATTTTTCATTAAATGTACTTGGCTGGAAATACCTCGTTAGAATGATTAATTGGAAATCGCAAAAATTATCTTACTTCGACAGGGTATGTTTCGGTAAAAGAGGTCGCACGTGTGAAATATATTCTATATAAACAATATCCCATAGCGTCTTTGCACGAAAGTGTACATTTTAATATCCACAGACCCGGACGCACAACTTTATTTGTGCGCAAATTTAGGTATTCACTTTTATTTAGGACACGAGTATTGGAAGCCTAAATGAAGATTACACGCTAGTTTTTGTGTAACATCGATCCGGTACTATCGCTATAAAACTGTTTTTTATCCAAATTAATACTATTTGGCATAAACGTTTTCGTACCCCGCTATTTTGCATAAAATTTTAATAAAACAGTAATTTTTGATGAATTGGCATTAAGAATCAAAGTATACGCCAACATTTCAATTATACGTAACCCCTTATGTGTAATTTTTTAGCATTTCAATTTTGGGCACTTATTAACCTCGCCTACTACCGTCTAGGCTAAAATACAAAAATTGCAACAATTTTTCTCAATTATTAAAATATTCAGCATCGGTGCGATCGAAAACAGGCTAACGCTTTTCAAAAGTTTGCATCGTCCTACTAGATTTTTGTTTCTTACCGTTACTGGTAAAATAACGTTATTTCAATTTTAATCATACAAATAGTTTGTTATCGTTAAAATTCTATATTAGAGATAATAATATCTCTATATTCTTATCATATTCCTGTATTTCGTAGCATGGATAAGGTTTACTTTTAACGTAAGAGAAGTTTTAATGTATGAATGACTTCAAGATAATGATAAATTACTAGCACGTCATGAGCGTATCGCAATTTACTGTATTCTAAGTAATTTGTTTTATTTTAATCCATTTTTGTTCATTCATTTACATTAACATTGCCTTTGATGGTGTATTTTAATGAAATTTTATGCAACATATATTTTTGTCTATTTCTAATATTCCACAGATAGGCTTAATATTTCTCTTAAAAAATTTGTACCAGAATCGAGTTATACCCAAAGATTTATATTAAAATCCCAAATATATTTACGGATTTTTGATGATTATGAAAGATGATTATGAAATAACATTTGTATACATTATTTATTAAATTTTCGTATTGGTTTTAGATCGGATGGATGCAATTATTTTCGTGAAATATTAGCATTAACGGACCCTAAAAGAAATTTAATTAGACGGAAACTCATTACAACTTATACCCATTCCATTTGAAAATCGAATCTGATGTATTGCCCCTTCTGGTCACCTGTTACTGCTTGGTCATTAGCCGTCACGTTTTTATCAGGTTAATCTCCCTTAAAATTCTAGTTATGAAGACATTTACAAACATTAATTTGTGAAATACCGGTTAATTATGTGCAAGGCCTTCAAGAACGCATGACGCAAGTGAATAGATGAGTACGTCAACGTTCTTGAATTAATGTTGTGAACAAATATTAACTAAAAAGGAGCAAACAGATAATAATAATATTAATAATATTTTTAGCGATAGTTATTATTTTAACTACTTGAAATGTTACAAATTTTCAAATGAAATCTTCAAGAAAGCTATGTTATGTATCGTTATTTAATTTTCCTTATGATACTCTCGATAATATTGTACTCGGTGAAAAGAAAAAATACATGTATTCAAATAATAGAAATATGAACACAATTTATGAAAATGACGCTTTCAGTTATTAGGAATTACAATTTCATGGAAATATATGAGTGGAAAACTGCTATGAATATATAATGGCACTGAATTCTGAACCTGGAGCATTTCAAATGTGGCACTACGAGGGGATATTAAATATTAAATAGGTAGCTTTGCACTAAAGGAATATGAGAATATATTAGATATGGAAAGAAGCAGCTGCGGGAGAATGTAAAGGTAAAGGAAAGAGACTGTGTCATAAATTATAGAATTAGGCATGAGGAAAATTTAAGCGATATTTAAAAAATACAAATAAAAAGGAAACGAAGCTGAGGAAGACCAAAGTGGAGTCACTTGTACCAAATTATGAGAATTATCATTTGCACTAAGTACAGTGAATCAAGACTAGCTGGAAATAGAGAAAAAATGGAAATGGACATTAAATCATTGCCGGGATTGATCACAGCATGAGAATAGGGACAATAATATTATACAGAATAATATTTGTTATACATGGATGGGTAATGTTATACTGTAAACGAAACCATTTTCGGAAAGCAAGGTAGCTCTGTTTTTTGTGGTGGTAAGGCCATAATTCACCCTACTTTGAAAACTGATAACCTTTTGCTCTTAAGAAAAAGGGCCACATAGAGGGTTGCACATCACAGTTCACGTGGTCGTAATTCGACACCTAACAAGTGTTAGCGGTATGAACACCCCAATGGCTAACACATTTGCCTCAATATATCAGCACCGATAGCGGTCACATTTCGTCTTAAAAGAGCAATCTTGGACTCGAAAATGGTGGCTAAAATAATGGCTTCATAACGATAGATTGAACAATTAAGTTTCCTCCTTCGACTGAACTCTACAAATATTTGGGGATTTTAAATATTAAGCCAGATGCTCTTCGCATTGTTAGTTGGCTATTTTCGATTGTTAGCAGCGGAAGTTGGATGCTACCTGAAGATCCTAGGGAATTCTTAGAAGGAGACGTCCAGGTACCCAGGGTTAGAGTAGTGGGGCTCATACATCTACCTGGTCATAGACACATTGTCGTGAATAAGAAATGAAAAGGGTACCCAGAGATATTTTTCTTATGGACCGTAGAATGTTTGGAAAAGGATAAATTTCTAAGATCGCAATAAAAGAAAAAGTTCAAAGTCTGACCGTGAATAAACAATGAGTGACGCGTCGTTTTAAAATGGCGAGACCAGTTTATTCTTTTTTACGTTCAGGTAAAGATTTCCTCGGAACTCGTTATACAAAAATTTGTATTGCAGTGCAGAAAGTGTAATAATTCAAAGGTAAAGCAGTGATATTCAGATTTGGAATTACGTTTCATGCCGGGACTGATGGAAAACAGATAGTTCGACGGACAGCTGCACCATGAATTGTGCAAATATTTGAGCAAGAACGCGTATCTGGGCTAGACCGTAATATTCTAATGGGTGGACGCCTTTATCTACAACGCATTAAGATATAGTACTCAGGTTGATGAAGTCAACCACAACGTTAAATTCGGGGTAAGAGAAGGAAACCTTATGAAAAAAGTCTTATACGGTTCGATTACCTCTGTCGAAATCCTACGACTCTAATTAGAGGCCTTCTTTCGAATATTAATAGCCTTTATCGCGTCCGACCATAGCCATTAAAATGGGACACCCTGTACATGGGCTGATAAAACCCCCTGTATGAATTGGGTCAACTCTAATCGAGGAAAGTCAGCACTTGTACTGCTACTCTGTAGAAATAGTAGAGTATAACATTTCGAAATTTAGATATGCACTCTTAAGGGTATCACGGGTCACGATAATGCAAATATTTTTTGTGGCTCGCTCTGAAATGCCTAAGAACTGATACGATATACAAAATACATTGGACGAATGTAATGGACTGACATTGTAAAGAAGATTTTTGGAAGAAGTCGAGAAGCAAGTGCGCCCAATTTCATCGGTAACGGTATCTGTTTGGGAAGGAGCGATACCAAAGCTGATTCGTAGCGACTTCCAACGATTACGAGTGACTTCACCCTACGTCGTCGGATGATCGCGACTCGGATAGTTCTGCGGCACGTGAAGTCATTATGGGTGATACGTATAAACAGAAGATCATGAGAGCGTTCGATATCACGGAAGTGGAAGTCACTCCTATCCCAGCGAACGATGGATTCGCGTCGATGTACTACTATATGACCTGATTCCACGGAGAGCACTGACCTCCAAGGTCGCTCTTACACAACTGCACATGCTTCCACAATTAGATGCCGGATTGCATTAGACGCCGGTTTTATCGCTATTAGTCTAGCTTTCTTCGTCTATCCGCTGATCATTTCACCACACCATTTCGAATTTCGTTAGCGGTAGGCGCTTGACTGTGCGTCTTTCCGAATGTTCCCACCTTCATTTTTTTCTACAGATACTCAGTCCATACATCAACGGAAGTCGTCGTAACCCTCATACAACGAACCCGATAAGATTTCCGTCTGCTTTTTTCCCCTGCTCTTTCCTCGCAATCCACGTCCTCGTAGATAATAAGGTCTTCGAAACGCCGCCACGACGGCAATAGTGAATTCCTAATTGAACTCTATTGAGAATATAATTTCATTGTTACCCAATGTAGCATTACCCAATGTAGTATCACATATTGTATCCGCAAAAGAAATGAAAGTTGATCCAATGGAGCCTTATTCATTTATCAGATGTGAACCAGCAAACCTTGTTGTCGTAGGAACCAAATAACTTCAACATTTATCTTTTAACCCTTTGCACTCGGACTTTTTCTCGCCTAAATCTTTTAGCAGCTCAGAATTTTTTTTTTGCTGTACCTGGCTATGTAATGTGCGATTTATTTGAAGGTGAAATTCGCATATAAAGTAGAAAAGGGAAGATATTTTTATTTTATTATTATCGTAATGCGAACATTTTGCAAATAAACATTCGAATTATAAATTATTTGCAAGCGCCAAAATTTGGCGGTGCTTCTGAGATTACTATTGCAACTTGTGAAAATTAAATAATTTTGAAATTCCAATTGTTGCTAACAATAAGTAATTTTGACAGATAAACCAAAGTGTTACTGTTCATGTAACAAAATTATGGTTCAGGAGAGCAATTTTATTAAAACGTTCATTGTACTAGCGCCAGATGAGGCTTGTTCGCAGAATTTCAAGCCGTTTCGGATGAATAACGATCATGGTCAATAGATAAATTTTTTTGTCTCTCTAACAAGAGGATTTGTTACACGTGACGATTAATATCGCTTCATTCAATACATGTTTTAATTAAATTTTATTGGTATATTACGTAAGCTTAAAGATTTTCACATCTTCGCTTTATTTTATAAATTGACTCTTTATACATTTATTTTAAATATTCACCAAGTTGGACTACAAAGGGTTAATAATAGTTGCGATTGTTGTAGTACAGCGAATTCTTAACTTGCAGTTACTAAGATATTGAAATACTCGCAAACTTTGTTCACTTCAGTATAAGTGTGTAATTTTCTTTATCCTGTTGACTTTCTATTACGGAATTATTGGCACTCGGCATTCCATAGACTTCAGTATCGTTTGAAATGCTTGTCTTACAAAAAGAAAGACTAGATACAACATGTTACAGTTTGAAATATTTCAGTAATTAATCTAGATTGTCCCATTGTACCGTGGAAAAAAGAGTTACTCACTCACTTAATGAAAATGAATTAATCTGAACGTCGAAATAAATGTCAAGAAGTCAATCAATTGCATAATACGGAACGTAGTAACTTGATTGTAAGAATTGGGGATAAGCTGCTTTCGCAGAAAAGAAGAGTAATAACTCTTGAAATTATAATCTTAGACCCTGACCACAATGATATGAACATACGTGCAGTGGTGGTGGGAGCAGATTCGGCTAATCTTTTTTTATGCAACATTAAATAGCCTTCTTTATATTATCTAATAATAATGACCTTTACAAATAAATGAAGTGAGAATAGAATGTGGCATATTCAAAGCGGATACGGGAAGTTCTAATTAACTATACAGGCAAATGCTTTCAATAAACGGTTCGAAAATTAAGATCGAAACGAGTGTCATAAAAGAAAAACATTTTTACCAAAAGGAAGATTTCAAGTTAATGCCTATTTAGGTACGGTCTAGTTTTTCGTCCTTGCGAAAGTAAGAAGAAAAATTTATTTTAGACGCCTAGAAAGATTCCATGTAAGACTTAAACAATACTCGAGAAAGGTTTTACCATTGGTCACCAGATTGTACCTGTACGCGTTATTAGAGTTTTCTAGTTAATTTTCTACAGGAACAACGAGTAAACAACGGTTTAAGTAAATTCAAATAGCTTACAAACTGGACAAGTGCATTCCAAAACGTGAGATTCCTTTTACCTGCACGACAAATTTCGTGGAAAGCCTTGTGTACCGGAAATTCATAATCGTCAAATATGTATTATTCTCTTGTTCACTTTTACTTTTTTACTCTATGCACGTTGAATCCCTAAGTATGCTGTTACGTCCATTAAACCTCGTCGCTTTTTCACTTCTGTTCCTCGCTCAGCTTCGGTTTACCCTCTACGTACCCTACCAATGTATCCCATTTCCCTTAAATTCATTTTGACGTTATCCTGCAATCCACGTCCTCGTCCACCCAATGTCTCTTTTTCCATTAGGCTCACTGGTTGGTATCATATACTTTTATCGTATATTCGTTTCATCCATTTGAGGTATTCATGCCATACAATTACTTATGCTCTTTCTCCCTTGCGTTCAGGGCAAATGGTTTTGGCAATGCTTTATTCTGATCAACCCTGAACCTCATTTCGTCCTGTACCGCCAGAGACTAGAAAACTTTGAGAAACAATATTTTTTTTATACAGGGTATCCCAGCTAACTTGACCACCTTGAATATATCTACCAACACTAAGCCAGGTATTCAAGGTGGTCAAGTTAGCTGGGACACCCTATATATGCCGGAACTAGAACAAGAAATCAAATTTCGCTAATATCCGTATTGCTGGATTTGCTATCTTTGTTATATATATTTCATATAAAATCCAGAGTTTCTTATAGCGGTAAAACAGTGATTTATAATTTTCTTATCGAAATTAATATGTAAAGCCTAAAATCTCGTAAAAACTTGGGGGTTGCTTTCTTGATTTTAAGTACATCACGAAAAACCACCAGAAATTGACTGAACTGTTTATTTTGAAAGTGGCCTAAGTCCTTTTTTTTTGTTGAAATAACCGTTTATTATTGGATCGAACCCATAAAACATTTAATTCAGTAAATGCGATTGGGTGCGAAACTCCATAAAATACTGGAGGTGAAAAGAATCAGATTTTTAATGCTGATTGATTTCGTTATTTAAATAGTTGCTGAAACTTCAAAATTGCTCATAAATTTCGCCGACTTGTTACTCTAAATATATTGGAATCCCTTACGTATCAGTGCACAGTGTTCCAAAACTGGGAGTGACAATGTACCGTTACTGGTATTATTGATTGGTCCAGATAGGCAAACTACTGTCAACCGGATGTTGTAGGAATGATCTATGGAGATCATCGCGAAATAATTGCTTGCAAAATAAGCCGAACGTTAATAACGGTTTTCATGTGGGACGTCAGTCTGACTGAACAAAAAAAATATGAAAAATCGGTAATATTTGACATACGTTTCTAGATAAGAAATACTTATCTTTGAAAATACTTTTTTCAGTCAGGTTTTTTTAATTTTAATCCTTTGCGCTCTAAGTTCTCCTCACAGGCATTGCCAAAGTTTTCTATTTACAAATTATTATGTAATTACAATGTTCAATTAATATTGCCTTTTAATTGCCATTTATATACTTGCCTTTTAAATTTATATGCAGATTCTACTTTCTAGTAAATCGCGCATTACATAGCGAGATACTGCAAAAAGTGTCCGAGCGCAAAGGGTTAACAGCACTTTTTGTGTATCATTTCGCTTATTTCAATTCTGAAGAATTTCGGTTTTAGCGAAATAACTGTACGCGTTAAATACTTCTCTTCGTAAGATAGTCATGGTGTTTCTATCCCACTTTGCATATCAGCGTGCAATCATTTTGTCAATTTTTAAATGATAAAGATTACGAATTTCTTCGTATATTTAATTGTATCGGTATTCGAATACCGGCTCATTAGGTCTGTCAGTTTTGGGTCCAACATAACGACAGTAATCCGATGATAAGGAGTATCAGCGACTATTACTCCAAGCTCTCACTTTCCTTAACCATTCGAGTGCCATGGGTCTTTGTCGCTTCCAAATTGAAAATCGCGCGGAAATTTTTGGACACAAGACGGAAAAAGCGCCATCGCGACGCTTGGCGCTCAAATAGTTAACCAATTATTGACATAATGGCGGCACCTGCAGCGACTGGCCCAATTGGAGCACCTTTTCGTCAAAGATTAACGAGGATTAGATAACTACCTCACCAATGAAGAAACTAATACCGGTTCGTACAGTTGGCCCGATGCTGATTCCCTTGTCGCATAATTTTGCCTTTCAGCAATTCCTACGCGGGTATCCTGCCGAACCCGTATTACAAGCGATCGGCAATCGGTAATGCAAGGTAATTATTGCAGGCAGATGCAATTTTTATAGCGCACCTGTCTAATAATAATTTCGTGAAACGTGGGTATCATTTAAAACGATACTACCTGTACCGTGTTGCTCGAGCGTTAAAATTGATAAAACGCAAGAACCACATGCACGTGTGATTTTTAAAGACACCTGTCTCTTTCCTATTGCCACGTAAACAACTAAGTGGAAAAAACGAGGAATGTACCTATATTCAGGTTAACAAACTAAACACGTCCGGAATTTTCTTATCTGACGTCCATCAAATTCACGATTTTACCGGACAATCGTTTTATCGACTTTTCTAATTTGATTAACATCGAGTAATCATTCTTTGCGATTTTTAGGTCATCGCGTTGTGATAGCTTTAATCGGAGCAAAATCTTCTGAAGCAGAAGTAATCCCATATGGGACAGAGATAGCAAAACTAAAAATATCAATGCAAGCAGATTCTCGAAAAATAATGGCGGCAACCTTTGTAATATAAAAATGTGAGAATCAACGCATAAATATTTTGACAAATTGATTCGAACTCGTTAAAAGTATGAATTGACACTTTGACTGCCACGCGAGTTTCTAGAAAAATCCCCGTCAGGCCACGCGCGATGCAAACCGCACGCACTTAACACTTTGCCGGCCGCTGTCACGCTGCTGGCGTGACTTTCTTAGCCAACGGTTTACGCCGCGCCGATTACTATACGTGCAATAGCGTATACCATTGCGACCCACGCGGCGTGAATAGGGAGTCACGTAAGTCTGGCGCGACCGTCAAAGTGTTAAATGCAAGGTTGTCGGCAAGCTTCTGAAGATTGTTGGGGGGAGGGGGTGGGGGTGTCTAGCGGCTACCTTTATCTATCGGCATGACTTTGATTCGGTAGAGCTCTGACATGCGATAGAATTTCGGTAAGTTGGCAAAGACCTTTACGCTCTTTTGTCGGTTACTTTTGGCGCTTCATCCACAACTTCGATTCGGTCGCGAACGGGAGGAAAATTTGTAACAGGCATTAGTTGAAAATCTCTCTTCAAGAACGATGTATCCAAGAAAGTTTGTGACATTTGAAAGTTATCATTTATGACGATTCTAATAATTTTACTATTTAACCTGGTAAGCACTCAAATAAGCGTCACTCGAATACGGGTGACGCGGCCTAATCAGAATGTTTGCCGTCACCCGAATACGGGTGACGCGGCAGTGAAAGTGCTAATATTTTTCTTCTATACTCCTTTTTGAAGGAGAGGTTTTATTAGATTTTTCAACATTTCAACAATGTCTTGCATATCCTGCTGTTCCTAACGAGCGCGTGAATTCAATTGTACGCACGCTAACAAAATTTTCCGCACGCTAAATGTATTGTGCGCACGCTAAGTGTATTTTACGCACGCCAACGAAATTTTATCCACGATAAATGATGCATTTTACACGCGCTAAGTAAATTTCACGCGCACTAAACGTATTCTACGCACGCTAACTTAATTTTACGCGCGCTAAGTAAATGGATGCTTTAACCCGGTATCCCACGCACGCAGACGAGTGCGTAAAATCGAATTTTACGCATGCCGTTGGGAAATATCGAATCGCCTTTTTAATTTAATATCGAGAATTGAAAAGAGAGCGGGAGAGGAGAACCTCGATAGAATTTCTTGATCCTGGTAAACCTTCGGTAGATTGCGCGAGCGTGTGGATTGAGTTATGGGTGGGATAGAAATACCAGAGACACACACGTGGCACGGATGACAGTGGTTTCAGCGCGGGAAGAGAGAAGCCGGCCGGCATCATACCTAATTCAGTTAGGTGTGCGTTATATTTAGATGAACCTTTTGTGCGACTTCTCGTGGTTCTGGCGGAAAGCCAATACAAGATCGCTTAGCGTCTAAGCACGTGGATTCAACAGTGACACATATCATTTCCGTGCTACCATTTTATACTTTTAACTCCGCTTCCTCGTTCTTAGACTGTCTTTCCGGTAGTTACCCACTTTTCGGTTTCTTTATTTCGCTCTACAGTGGAGGGGGAAAAAAAGAGAGATATACCTTCCGTTTTTTCTGTTACTTCGATAAAATGTGACGATCGGTCTGACTCTATTTTTGTAAAATGTTTATATTAAGTCGGCTCTAGACGGAGCAGCTATATCACACACATCCGTAAATTTAGTGCTTTTTCTGTGTAAATTAGTTTTTCAGAGGCAAAATTTCATGCTACGCGCGTTTTCCTAGAAATCGTGGCAACGTCAATTTAAAGATAGGAAACTAACATTTCTTGTCACACAAGTACCGTGCGGAGATCGTGAGTTGCCAAATTTATGGTAAAAAAAAATTTTGTTTTAATAAATCGGTTGCTATTAACGCATTAAATGTCACTGAACTTTCCGTTCAGGCCGATCCGGTTCTGTCAAATGCAGTAACGTATACCGTTGCGACCCACGGGGCATAAATGAGCCATTTATTTTGAAAGTGGCCTAAGTCCATTTAAAAAAGAAAATGAAAAACTCGAAAATTTATAATTAAATTGCTGAAAACTAATTATTTATGCCGATATATAATGACTCTTTAAAAATGGACTTAGACCACTTTCAAAATCAACGGCTCAAATAAGGAGTCACGTAAATTTCATGTGTTAATTAATATTGGCGTGATTTGAAAAGGGATAACAATTTTTTTGCTCCGAAATAACATCGATTTAGCGAAAAAAAAAATCGTAGCTGAATAATAAAAATTTGAATTTGCGTTATTTGGTAATTTAGGATTTCTGCATAGCCGACACGTGGATAAAAAAATTTCTGAACGGATCCTATTTTTGGTGGTTCGGGTTAGCGATACAGTTTCGAAATTAGCTACCTTTTTAATAATTACGCAAAAATAGAAGAATTCCGTATTTAGCATTTCTTTCACGTAACGAGAGACTCGTTTAAACCTCTTCACACTTGATACAGTCAAACTAGCGCTTGCTTTAGTATTCAGTCCAGCAATAGTTAAGGTTCAAATATTTTTGGCGGTCACGTCTACATCATATGCGGCAATGAACTTTCAAGTTCCCAGCGCTACGGAGTAAGTGATGAGTTCCTTACATACTTCTGCTCAATGTTACATTCGTTAATGGAGGGGAGAGCAACCGTTGAAACGATTACCAACCGCTAGTAACAGCGAGAGAAGACGATGGGATGTTTGAAGAGTACGTACCAATTAGCTACAATGAGCACCTGTTTCGCGCTTTAGTTTGTCGAACTAAGCTACGATTAACAAAAAAATTGAAAATTTCATCTTTTACCAGCGGTCATAAAAATTCTCATAATTTTTTTACAACATTTTGCAATAAAAAATAGGATTCGCGTTATTGGCAATTAAACAAACTGAACGTATGCAAATTTCGAAAGCCATCGGTCAATCAGTCGTTGATCTGGAACTCCCCGAAGTTGGCGGAATGTCGCTTCGAGAAAAAGGCCTTTCAATTTCAAGCGAACTTTGACACCGAACGCTGGGGGCGTTGCTTTCGAAGTTCATAACCTCGGATAAAAATGCGAATTTGGAAACTTTGACATACATAAACTTGAGATGGTTGCTAGTGATTTATGAAATTTCAAAAAGAGACGGATTTTCGGAAACCGTTTTATGCGATTTCTCCCCTTGGAAGTAGTTTCTTTTGTGAAAATTGATAAATCATCACGAAATGGCAAAGTTCTCTGTTTTTTTTTCCCCCCAATCGAATTAGATGCCGTATGGCGGGAACGCCCCGTGGTATCGTATGACCGACGTACGCCCCTGTAGCCACGTGGCGAGCGCCCAAGGTTACCCACATTTTTCGCACGGAATATACGTACGTACGGGAGTAGCAGTTACACACCTCTTTACGAGGTGTACGTTATATCCAAGCGCTATCGTAATGGTACTCCTGGATTCAATGAACTAGATCCGATGGCTTCTTTCCAATGGTTTTTACGGATCCGATAAAATCCATGAAACTGAAATAAAACGAAAAGAATATTTCTCGCTCGTAGGATGTTCCGCAACAGTATCGGTAATGAATATGTTTTTTGTCTTTCTGTTTCCAGAGGAAGAAATCGACGTGGTTAATTTCGAAAAACCATGCAAACCCGCAGCTTTGCCCACGTATCCGAGCCCGGCCGACCAACAGCAATTCCAATTAACGGTGAACACCGCCTTCAAAGAGAAAACACCATCGACGGCACAATCGACGCCAAGGCCGAGAGGCAGACCACCTACAAACCCAGCCCGGAAAAGAACAGCTCAACCCGATCAGAAACCCGCGAAACGAACCTACCAAAAACGAAGCAAAGTGTCGAAAGTACCGGCTTCGCCCGTCAAGAACGAAGTGGCGTCGCCAGTCAAAGCGACGACGGTAGCAGCGGCAGCGCCATCTAGGAGTTCATCCGACGAAGAACCCGACACGGAAAAGAGGAGTTGGCACAACAACATGGAGCGTCAAAGGAGAATAGAATTGAGAAACGCTTTCGAAGACTTGCGACTTCTCGTGCCGGAAGTGGAAGCTAAGGAGAAAGCTCCAAAGGTCGCCATATTGAGACAAGCTGCCCTGTACTGTGATATGCTGGCGGAAATTGAGCAAGTAACAACCGCCAAAGTAGCGGAGATGAAAAAGAGGCAGGAGAGGCTGAGAGCTAGGCTCAGCCAGTTGAGAAGAAGTTTGGCATTGACGCGCTGAAGCGGCTGCCGACGAGCGGGATTTCTCTTTTTAATTAGCGTAAGTCCTTCGATGTCGGGATTTTTGAAAGAACGAGAAACAGGTGTTGTCCCATTGAGGACCTGTGCTCGATACGACTGTTGAATTTGTGGTATAGAATTTCTCGGAACAAGCACCTGGACCGACGGATCAAATATTTAGATAAATGAACGTGAAAGATCGATACGCAAGATGGAAAGAATTCGAAGGAATTATGAAATTTCATGCCGATCTTTGGCTAGAGGTACTTCGGCTCGAAAGTTAACGGAATGGAACGCTGCAAAATGTAACGACTAGTTAATCATTTATGAATAACGCGGATTTGACAACTATCGAACGGCTTATGAAAAAAAAAATAATAATAATAATAAAAAATCACCTCTAGATAAGGATCCACTATATATACTTTAGAAAAGATTTCAAGGCTCATTCGGAACCGGTTGGTTCCTGATAGTTGGCTTTCCACTATTCAGCTGTTCTCAATCGGAGAATAAGACGAATGGTAGCTTTTTTTAAAAAATAGAAATATGAAAATACCTTTAGGAAAATGTAATGTAATCGAGTGCAAGATCGTTCCTTATTTTTCATTGGATTGAATGAAAATTTGTTTATTGCGTCTACACCGACCTTCTTCGATATATAAGTGAGATTAAGAGTCATTTTGCTTCCTGTTTTTAAACTTCATAGAACTTATGCATCGTAATGCCACCGTAGGAGAAAATATATTTTTCAGGGAATTTCACAGCGTTTCATGTGAATAAAAAGATATTTTTTTTAATAACGAGGTATTCACGTGGGACGTGTTTTATACAGAAAAGAAAAATTATATCGTATACATTTTTTATTTAATATAGCGATATTTACGATTAATGATAAGGGTATGGTACACTCAGGTCGTATGTTGGTATTGCCGAGAGCGAAAACGAGTTAATCGCGTGCACTGAAATTTCAAGTTCCGTAAACAAGTTGCAGTACCGTAGAAAAGGAAGACGAATAAAAAAATAAGAGGAAATAGAGTGAGCGCGTTAGCGTGAAGTTCAAAAAGGTACAGATCTTTGAAATTGTATGATCTTTTATTACCCATACAAAGAAAGGAAAAAGCAGGTTCTACAATATACTTTGTTAATGTTCCAGTGCAGACACATTTGGATTTTCTTTGTCTAATAACAGTTGACATAAAAGCGCATCGCTGTGCGATGTCGGTCTTTTGATACTCAAAAGAAATATTTTCCCATTCTCTTTTGATAGATGGTTATGAGATATACATATGCGTATGTATGTATACGCATATATACAAATATTAGATAAAAGGATGTAAAAGATCCGATGTAAAAGAAAATGCAGGACTCGCAGGTGAGTCCACGCATTTAGGTAGAACATTTTTAACAAATTTTTCGTTACGAGTTTGTAGTATCTAGTAAAATTACATTCAGAGAAGAATAAGAGGACGTATAAATATGTACAATCACTAATGAAAAAAAAAAAAAAAATACCGTTTTGCCTGTATGTCGAAACTCGAGATTTTTCTTTTTTCTTTTTCTTTTTTTTTTAATTACAAATTCAATTATCAGTGCGTACTCAAGTTACACGCAACTCAGAGTCCAAAATATGCAATTAGAGAATGTATCATTGTACTGCGCGTATCTTTGGCTATAACGGTTCCTAAAACGTTCATTCAGAGTCTGTGGAAACACATTTTTATACATACAATTTATTAGCGACAACGTAATATGAAAGAAAATCACACGATAACGAGAAGAATTAGTTTATATTGATTGTGTAAGAGAGTAAGTTATGCTAAGAATAGGACTTAAGTAATTACTTTTTGTTAGAATTGACCTTATCGTCTTTGTTTTCTTATTATTCACTATTTTACTACTTCTAAGTTCGTTATTACCCTTAGAATTCATTGTTCTTGTTAGCTCCTCTTACTTTCCCAGCAAAAAGTAGTACGTTTGCATACGGTTTTTTTTTCATACTTTTTGTTTTTTTTTTAAGCGTAAGTTTATACGACTAATATAGCTTTTCTTTTACTTTTTGATAATTCGAAATATTTAAAATGACGTGTTAAAGGTTTAAGAGTCGGAAACTTTGCGCAACGTAGTTATTAAGAGGATTTTCAGCACAATGTGTAATGGCGATTCTCCAAAATGTGGGACGGAAGAATAACGAAGCCTTGCATGCCCGTATTTCAGGATGCAATAAAAACGGCAAGGAAACGATTGACTTTTCCAGCATTGACTCGCCAGCATTTTGGAGAATTGTTCATGAATGAAAAGAAAGCATGATGTGTTCACTACATTATAGACAACAGTATTTGTTTGTATGCAATATAATAATACAATTTTACAGATGACATAAACTCTAATATGTTCCGAGAAATTGAGACGAATAGGAAATATTAAGAATGATATTACAGTCTCTCTCTGGATACTGTGTATAGAAAAAAAATTTATATTACCATGGAGTAAAATCATATAACGTGAAATACATAATGAATATAAGATTTGTGCAGGTAGCAAAAGTGTCTTATCCATTGTACACGCGAGTATGTAGAAATAACCACTTTTTACAGAATTACTCTTGAAGCAAACGTCTCTATATTGTGAAACACATGATGCTAGGAGCAAGAATGAAGCTTTGCGTATTACTTCTGTGTTTCCTGTCGACAATAAAAGACTTCCTTCGATACAGGAGGAAGAAAAGAAAAATTATCATTGCTTTTTAAAACGCTCAAATTATTTACACAAATTTTTTGTACTTTATGGTCTGCTGAAAAAGGCTTGGATTTTAACTTTGCCTCCATTCGTACACGAATACGCGAAAAGAATCATATCCAATAACACCCGTTTTATAGCATAAACGAAAGAAATATATACTTGGTGTAACGTTAGGTGTAACATGGTTTTATTAAATTACCATACATTTCCCAAATATATTGTAATTTAATAAAGTTTCAACCAATTTCCCCAGTCAAATTTATCTACAGAAACGTAAACAATTGTTACTTTTAACCCTTAGAGCGTCGGGGTCCAAAAAATACCAAAAGCTCATTTTTTCTATTAAAATGTTGGCGAGTGAGAGCCTTGAGCCTACAGACGTATTCTGGCCCTCTGGGGGTTAAAAGTATAATGAAGATATTAACACCATTGTTTTTTTTTCCTTAAAATGAAATTGTGCGAAAAGAAGAATTAAGTGGAAAATACAAGAGAATTTTGCATTACGGAGCAATGCAATTTTCAAATTTGATTTTATACCACGTGAATTTTCGAAACATTTCTCAAAATTATTACACGATTATTATTAATAGCACGGTTGATCAATCGTATCGAAACAAATTTACTACGGGTGTAGTTTTATTCTTATCGAAGCTAACTGGCTAAAATTTGATCCAATTCCCAAAGAAACTCACAAGTAGGATTTAGGAATCGAACGTGAATATGAATAAATAATGTCGATTAGGCTATAATAAATGAAAAAAATACACCGTATGAGCCTTTTTCAAAGAACCTATATACTTAATACGCTTGTTTCATTTTTCATTTCTGATTTAATCTCTACAGCTTATCAAAGTTTCATCGAATTGGTTGTAATGTTATAAGTTACTTTATAAGAATATACACGAATATAATGTACGTAAATTCAATTTTGTATCTGTTTGCAACGAGACCGAGATCGTTTGGGTTTGCAGAAATGTTGTAATATAAATTTTTATGCAATTCTAATTATGTTCATAAACGTCAAAACGATATCTCGAGAGGTAGAGATTATAACATTGGCGAGTTGGCTGGAAAATAGAGCCTAGAAATCGAATGTTAATCGTGTAACGAAGTGACTCAAAAGTGGAATACAAAACCTTTGACATTTTCAATATGATGTGCAACATGCATTTTTCCCTTAGACCAGCCTGAATGAGTCGAATACGCATTTGGCTCACATACCGAATTTTTTAATCAAACACAGAATACCGAAATAATTCTTACGCAAGGTCCTTATAAGAATTAGATTTTAGAGATGAAGATTTTTAGAATGAAAATATTTTTTTTCTTGTTATTGGAGAAGGAGTGGCAAACGAACAAAAGATTGAGAAGAGGGAGGGAGAGAGAAAGAGAGAGCCAACGAAGGGCCAACTGTAAGTGCGATATTTACGTCAATTGAGATTACAAGAGGAAGCAATAAGGATGCACACGCGTAAAATTTGCAAAAGGGCGTCTATGAAGGGTGTACCTGTTAACCGAAGAGATGGTAATTCAACTCCCTGGTTAACGGGTTAACCCCTTGTTACCCCATTTATTTTGCGGTGTGTGGGTATTACGTATTAGGCGAACCCATATTGACGCCCGTGGGGTAATTGGGGGTTAACATACATTTTGGGTGCTTATGTAACGATTACGGCTGAAATTTTTGTAGGACGACATTATAGGCATTAACGAAAATGAAAACACTAATGAAAAAAATGCAAAACGTAATTTTAAAGAATTTCAAATTTTCAAACTATCTACGATTAATTTTTTGTAACTGATTATTCCGAAGTGGCCTCGTTGAAAATCGACATCAATACCAAAACCCCATGTCCGAAAGCCACACGATTACACGTCGCGAGTTTACGTTCTCCCAAATATGTTGTAATTTAAATGCATACTGAAGCGAAAGATAGGACGCGCTCCTTTTTCAGAGTAGTTTCAATTGGGAACACTAAAGACAATTTCGAGAAATTAAACCTTTTGGGTCAACGGTGTTGAACTGTTCGAATGGAATTGAAATTATTCAAAATAGAAATTGTTTAACTGAGCGGTAATAACTTATGTCGAGTTTGCTTATTAACCGTTTAAGTGCCAAGCGGCGCAATCGCGCTTCTTCCGTTCCATGTCCAAAAATGCCAGCATTTTTTAAATAAGGAATGTAAAGAGCGCTATTGCGCCGCTTGGCAATTTTTTATTTGGAATAAAAAAAAAGACCTCTGACACTCAAACGGTTAATGGTATTGGCTAAAGTGTATTAGGTAAAATAACAGATTTCCATATTTACTGATTGCATTTGCTAGGTTTACTTTGTACCGGTTACTCAACGGAAGTGGGTTTCTATTCACTTTTGTAGTGAACACTCCTGGAACAAATCAAAATTTGATATTAACCCATATACATAATTTGCCTACTTCTCAAACTTTGTAAATATAAAGTTGTAATATTATTTGTAAATATAAAGTTTAATAAGTAGGAAAATCATATACATACCAAATTTTGTTTGAAAGTTGAAAATAATATAGCTTGGGAACGGTACAATAGTTTTACTGTTGTGGAAAATAGTCATTTCACCAGCAAGTTTAAATTATGCAACAAATATGCAGTTTTCGGTTTTACTTTTCGTCGCTTCTTTTCGACAAGATGGTACAGAACAAAAATTTGAAATTCATTTTAGGGACTTTATCAACGTTCCATAATAATAACACGTTTTTGTTTTTCAATTAGTCCTTGCAATTACGCAATTTGACTAAATTCTGGCACTCTTGCCAAGCTGTAATAACAGTTTAGGAAATATTACCGACAAAATGGAATTCATTAGCAATGATTATTCGGTTCAAAGGCATGGGGGAAAGAAAAACTAAACCTTGCAAGTGAAAAAATCTTGAATCCTTATTCTACCCTTGCAAAATTGCCCTCTATCGAGTACAAAATACCTAATAGATAATGTGAGAAGTATGATTCCTGAAAGAATTTGGAGAGAATTTGGCAAAATACGGATTTCGGGAAGATTTCGAGTAAACTTGAGTTACTTCAGTTACTTGTCTTACTTGAGTTACTTGTCAAGAAACATAACTGGCATAAGTCAGTTCGAATAATGACACAGGTATGCTCGTTCACAAATACGTGGTGCTTATCAACTTTGCATGTTTCTCCATCCACGGTATATGCAAAGGGGCGCATTATTTCTTTTCAACCTTTTTTCCCCACCGTTGAGTCACTTTGTTGCAGGATTGACTCAAGCCACAGTCAGACTAAAGCAATCAGAGACGTAATAAATGGACCTTTGATGCGTAGAAAAATGAAAAAGAAAGCCTAATACCCTTTTTCTCAAAGGTTAACAATTCTTTTTGGTACTATTAACGAAAACATTGACCTTAGAAAAATACATTATTATTCTGAAGGTGCCTTTCGTAATTTACATTGAATAAGGATATGTTACTGACTTCTCAACCCTCACATATTCATTACGTGCCAAAGATAAAATGAGAATGAGGATACGATAGAATAAATAAATATGCAACCGAAGGGAACATTAAGTTCTTCCTTTTCACGAAACTCACCCGAAACCTAATCTTTCGAGAGACTTATACAACCTCTTTTTTTTTATTTCTCGAGAAAATGGAAATAAATCGCGACTTCGTATAATTAATCTACCAAAACCAAATTGGGGTCAAATAAATGTTATCCAGAACATGCATTTTTGTTTTATTATAATTTAAGTTCACGTGATCTCTTCCGCTCGTTCACATGATCGATATGAAACATTCAGGCGTTTCTCCACTTTGCTCTCTTCTTGTATCGACGCGTTAACCGCCATGTCGGTTACCGGTGATGACCGACGTTGAATGTTTCGTTCACGCCGCGCCGGTTATGACAAACGCGATAGTGCGTACCGTTGCGACCCACGCGGCGTGAATACCGAGTCACGCAAAAATTGACGTGGCGCTTATCGCGTCAGATAAGTAGTATGTGCAAGGGAGATCACGACATGTGAAACGACGAAGTTTTGGAAAACGTACTTTAACTAGAGGATCTCTGTCTATGCAATTTTTTAAGAACGTTCGTTCGCGTAGCCTAAGGTGAGAGTGATTAGAGATTTTACTGTATATTTTAGGTAATGCAAAAAAATATATATATATATATATATATTAAAAATTATTGCGTGGCTTATAGTCTCCCATCGCATTTGGACACAATCTTCGCTTTTGTATCAGGCTTTTGATCTTTTTAATAATCTCTCTCTCTCTATCCCTCTTTTTTTAAAAACGTTAATGTACCTGCCGGCTAATTGAACACTTGAAAATAAAATAATTGCGTATTTTCTTAAGAACGCAGCGCTAGATGCATCATAAAAACATGCGACGTAACGTTTAACACTTCGCCGGCCGCTGTCACATTGGCGTGACTTTCTTAGCCAACCGTTCACGCCGCGCCGATTACTATACGTGCAATAGTATATACCATTGCGACCCACGCGGCGTGAATAGGGAGTCATGTAAATTTGGCGCGGCCGTCAAAGTGTCGAGTGAAATGCAATTTGTTACCGCCTTTTTCCTTGGATTTTCCATCGATTTCACAATTTCCTATTGCTGAATGCACTTGACGTTGAAATTCGCGGAAGATTTCCATTTACCAAAATTACGTTAGGTCTCCTTCTCATTATTGTAAATATTATTCGCAGAAGAGTAGATGATTTCGCGTTTGTATAAAAATAACGTTGCATAGAAAATTAATTATTGCATTATGCATTTCTAACGTGTGTCCGTGTGTCTTTACACAGCCACACGTTCGCATACAAACGTACATTCGCGTGTAGCTAAGCACGAGTACGTAGTACCCGTATTTATTTGCATCAATATTCGCGGCTATTATATTTAGGAAAATGACCCATTATATCACAAATTAAGGAATTAAGGATATATTGTATAGTTTGATACACTTTGTGTGTAGCGTGAGGGTACGAATAGAGTAATATTCAGAGTATGAAATATTTTGGGAGATAATTTGACCTGTGCTTTTACCATAAGGCATTTTGGAGAATTACAAAACGTTACAGAGATAGGAAATGGTAACTAATAATTGTGTGTGTGTGTGCGGAGAAGTGAAAGTACATTTTAATAATGTATTATATAATTATGAATAATCGTAACGAAAGGAACGAAATAAAAAAAAAAGGGTGTTCCACCGACCCCCGTATACGTAACGGATAGATTTGTTACTGAATGCAAATGCGATATTTTTATTTAATCCTTTTATTTTTATACGTTATGAAGATAAGACAGGCTTGTTATTACGAAAATGAAGAAAAACGCAAAAATACGAAATAGTTAGAAAAAGTGAAAAAAAATCTTCAACGAGAAACAGTGCACGTGAGACGCAAAGTTTTGAAAAATTGTTGAAAATTAAAAAAAAAAGGAAACAAAATCAAACTGTCGCGAAAATTAGAATCTCTTATCTTTACAAGAAAATCCTTACACAAGGTTCAGAAAACGTATGGCAACACTCTTGAAGAATAAGTTTTTGTCAATGTTCCACATTTCTTTCCTTTGCAAAAATGTACGTTTAAAATTGTATAATGAAGATACGACGAAATTACGTCGCGGTATCTTCGTCGAATTACGCAAGGAGACAAAATTAATGTTTACAAAGAGTTTTCTACATTTATTAAGAAAAAAATTGGTAGGAAATAGCAATCGTATTTGAACTTCCATGATACTAATTTAGGATTAGAAAGACACAAGCATAGGTAATTTAACATTTTTCAAATTAATTAGGCGGTAATATAATTATGAGCCATTATAAATTTCTTTTTGGAATTGGATCTATTAAAATTCAAGAAAAGACATTTTTTTCGAATAGATTTGCAACAATTGCAATGGATTTTGGAAAGACAAGGAGTAAAGTTCAGACTCTTCTTGAAAGGGATGAATAATATGACTAATAATATCAGTAATATAATGAATATTATTGATACTACTAATATTATTAATGCTACTGATATCAGCAATATTAGAAATATTTCTTGCAAAATGTGTGTAAATTCTTTGCTGGTATTTGGCACCAGCTATCGCTGCAATTAAGTGTGGAACATTAATTTCGTCAGCCCCTTCCAAAATTGATTTCCATAAGAATTTTTCTCTTCCGACAAAAACCGATTAAGGCGACAACCCTCTTACAACGTTCAATGTACTTACATACCTCGAAGGATCCACCAACTGTTCCTGCAAGGAATGAATATATCCACAAAAGAAAATTCATTTCCTTTTTATACGCGAATAGAAACTATAAGAAAAAGTAAAGAAGCGGAGAGCAGTTTTTGTAAACGTTTGAATTCACTTTGATAAAAAATAATAGAATGTACATAATTATGGATTATATATATATATATTATTATCTACTTATCTAAGGGGTTGAAAGACGACCAATGGGTCTGTAAGAAACAACACACGCGGGCACATGGGGATTCTGGAATATTGCCACCTAATGATGAATCGTAAGAATATTCATATAAAATTTAATAATAATATTGTCAACGCTAAGAATAATATTTATCTTATTGTGTATTCCTCACAATTACGTAGACCTCGTCCTGTCTTTTCATTTTTACTTTCATACGCAATTAATATCGACGAGGTTGTGTCTCTTTTACGAAAAGTTGCTTACTTGTATCTACGAAAAGAAAATTATGAATAAGAAAAGTTTTATCATTGTACTTAATCAATGCCGATGTTTCTTTGAAGGCGCATCTTCCCTTTAGTTATTCAGACAAATATTTTGGTTAAGGTTAATCATCGTTAATCAGTTAAACGGTTCTGTTTCATATTATTTTTGCGCATGGTATGCCGTTGGAACGGATGAGTTAAAAAATGCGAATGAAGAAGTGTCATCAGAAACGTTCTTCTTTTTTATTTTTTTTTTAAGGAAAAGAAATCAGTTCTTCGATGTTTGTACTTGCAAATTATCTTATTATATGAATAAAATCCTATATCATTTATCTGTGGTGGTTTTTCTTTAACACTTGCTCTCCTCCGTACTGCTGTTCGGTAGTTTTTCAACACACACCTTATCGTGATGCAATACGAAGCGCTTTGCTTCTTCAGTTTCGTTTATGGAGAAAATGCTAACGTTCTCGAGTTACTCGCTTTATGAATGCGGTGCTACAATTTTTTATCAAAGGTTGTAAGAGTTTACTCCAACTCAGGAGAGAACAAGTTACGCGATTTTAGGTATATGCATAATGTGTTTGCCAAGGGAAGTATTGGCATAAATATTGATGCCTCCTTTTATACAAAATATAAATTTAAAAAAATGCTCTAGATTTCAACTACATTAGCGCAATTGGAAATAATAAAATTCATTCAACAGCAATAACAATGCGTTAAGTATTCGATAAATTTGTTCAAGAAATGTTGTCGTTGGTTCAGTGACAAAATTAGATAGAACAATATGTTTGTGGCAGCACGTGACAATTTTGTTCTTGAAACAATAATATTTTTTTTCTCTGCAGTGTCAATTCTACAGTAGTATTGACCTGGGGCAATTATTTGCTGTAGTTGATATACGAAGGTCAAAAGATTTTTTTGACTCTGAGATATCTCGACATTTTTATCTAACCATACGGTTTTTTGGCAGGGAAAGCGATGCTTTCTATTTGCACGTTAGCTCCAATCTTTACTTTTATAGGTATTGTACGGATAATTTCTTATAAAAAAGGCTAATCTTTCAATTATGAACCCATTTGCAAATTGTCAATTAAAAATGACGCAACACGCGATTTGGTTAATAATGCATTGGTAAACAACATTTAAATGGTTTTGTCAGATATTATACAGGGTGGGTCACCACATTTTGCCATTATTTTGCTATATGTAATGGCAAAATAGCAAAATGTGGTGACCCACCCTGTATACATCTATATTATATCATTATTGTTCCTATCTAATATTTGTATAAAGAAATATGTATCATTTATAGTCTACGTCATACTATATATCATAGGTTTACATGTAAACACTACGCTTCGCTTTGAAGGTATCCTTGAATTGCTGCACTTATAAAATTCGTAACCTTTCATTTAAAAACAACTTCAGAAGCCTACGGATTACTACAGATAATGTTTGTATATTCATAAGTGTATATGTTTGGTACATATATTTTGCCATTGTTCGTGTTAGCTTCGATAATCGAATTACTGTGTTATTATACAACGGATTGCATAAAAAATGTATGTACCAAACAGTTGGAAATAAAGTAATTCTTCTAGATTAGAAATAATCTCTCTGGATTAGATTTGCTTATGCTACAGATTTATGACTCTTACGTTCTTACAACCAGTTGTGATTAATTGAGGTGTCTTCATGCCCCGTTTGCCACGATAATCCCTAAAAACTCTACACAAAAAAAAGGAAAAGAAAGGCCCAGCCGCGGGCGCCAGGTGCAAAGCTCCGCATCTACCAACTCACGAACGACAGTAGAGGGGAGGGTTCGAAAGACCCGCAACGACGCATTTAAGAGAAAGAGGAAGGAATGACTACACTAAACTAGAAAATACGAATAAAAGAAAAAGAAAAACCTACAACAAAAGCAATAAACAAAAGGAAATTACGACGAAACGAGGGGTAAGGCGAGATGACGTTTTGTTGACGTCGAGTATGCGGAAAGCCTGCTCAAAATGGCCACCTATGTTGTTGGGACTTACGATTTAACCAAAAATGTATATAAATATTTATTAACTCAATATTTGCAGTTAAGTTCACGACTCCCATATTAACACTGCCGTCCGCACGTCTGATCGGGATTCTTTCGTTTGGCACCGGTATAAATCTTTATGTGCGACACCAACGTGGTGCCACCGGCGCTTGTCCGATAGTTTTCGCATGGCACCGACGTGGTGCCACCGGACGGCATAGTGTTAAAATTAATGCGTGTGAATATATTTGTTCGAGACTGCGCGTTATCATAATTATTATTTTGTAATACTTTTTATTGTCAAAACGGGCTTGTGACTTGGAAAGCGGTTTGGGCACGACTTCAAGATGACCGCCTTATTTCCAAACAAGAAGACTATGAATAATCCGATCTCAACACTTAGCCGACCACCCGAAGAGATCTCTCCGTCGCAATGTAAGTCGGTGGCCCACCGATCAGGGAGATCTCCCTATTACAATTGTAAGTCGGTGCTCGACCGATCGGGGAGATCTCCCCACTTTGAAGTACGACGTGCCCGGCGGATCGGTGGGATGTCCTACGTTGACCTTAGCAACGCATTTTTTTTTCTTTCCTTTATTTAGCTACATCGTTGGGAGTTGTTCGCTCGACCTTGAGTTGTTTACTACTATTTTTGTACGACGAACTTTTTCTATAAAGCACAGTATATAATAAAATGCATCAATTTAATGGTGCTAGGATTATAAATACTAACAAATAAAGTGTAGGATATAATAAAATACCGTTAAAAATATCAAGAAATAACAGCGAACATTTAAAACTCTATTGCCTATACTTTTTGAACAACCTATAAAAAATAATAGTCATATACTTTTAATTTCATGTTTTGTATAAACAATATCTGAAGTCGTTAAACGAAATTGTCACGGCAAGATATAATTGACCACTTAAATAATTTTCAAACTTCTTTGATTTCAAATATCGAATGTCATTTCGCGCGTCACTTGTTCGAGCGTGGTGGACATGCGCAGTTTGGCTTGGTCGAGACTGGTGGAAACCGTACAGTCGCTGTGGCGCGGGCGCCCCGTTGAACGACTCCAGAGAATTATTTTACAAGACAATATTTTTCAACGATAAAGTGAACCTTCAAAATCTTTAGTACCTATCAACGAATTTGTGCAGCTTTTATCAATTTTGAAGGGTCATTCATTTCTTGTATAACTCAAACTGTAGCATATCAGTATTCTTTATCTGCTGTGGACAATTCTTTGAATTCGGCGGTGTTTCTTCTCTTAAGACGTCACAATTGGTCGAAGGATGTATGTAAACACAAAGCAATAGGCGCATGCGTGTTAGGTACTCTAATATTAGTAACTGCTTATATCGCATGAGTAAAACAACGTAGAAATGTCGCGAGTGCCTGTCCTGGTGATTTTAGGTGCAACTGGAACTGGAAAATCACGATTAGGCATCGAACTGGCCAAAAAATTTTCTGGGGAAGTAATATCTGCCGATAGTATGCAGGTACACTTCAAAATGTAGTACAAAATGATTTAAAATTGTACTGGCAATTCTTTGAGGTTAACAAGCGAAAACAACACACGCGATAGTATTCTGAAAAACTCTAATAAAGTTCATAACTTTTTATGTAAAAAATACACAAAATATTCCGTAACGGTAATACAGCTCTTCAGGGAAATGGTTTCAGGAAAAATACAGACCAGAGAAAAGTATCGGATAACCTTGACATTGAACCAGGGGTCAAATTTAAGGATCATTTGAAGGTCAACTGTAAACTTGAATGGGAACCCTATTTTAGACTTCCCAAATGAAAAGAGCCCAAGGTTCTACATTTGTATATGTACTTAGCCATAATACAAAAGCATGTAATTAAAAATATTTCGAGATAACTATTGTCGGGTTCAGCCTATTGGTGACATTCTTACCTTAAGATCTATATGATAATGTTTCAATTAATATTTAAATACCACTTAATGTAGAAAAAATGTATTGCGTATATTGCAAATATTACTTTTTTTTTATCTATAAAATCTTTAATGTATGAATTATTTCCACAAATGCTTGTTATTTTTATCTTCTAGATAATCAGAAACATAAAAACTATGGAATTTTACTCGGCACATATGTAGTTTCAGTTTGGCGTATTAAAATACTTATTGCTTTTCTTTATTCAAAAATTGAATTTCCATAACCAAAATGGAAATTTATGATTCGAGAATGTTTTTTGCCGGTTTGTCAAACTGAAGCTGTATGTTGTGATGGTGCATCTTGTAATGTGTCCCACAACAAAGAGCAACAAGTCATCCAAAAGAGAAAGCTTCTCCTATAAACACCAGTTAGGTCAAATATTCTAATATTATGTATTGTATTATAATGTATTGTAATACTTTAGGTCAAATATTTGCACTTAGAAGTTAACAAATATATTGAGACTATTTAAAAACTAAAGGAATTTGCGCTACGTTATTGCTTCTTCCATTGTAAATTCGATACTTGTTCCCGAAAGAAAAAGAGGACTTATTTGAATTTCTGGATTTGAAAAGCTGAGTCTTGGTTTCCCTTTTTCAAAAAGTCTAGAATTTTTGGAGGAACCAATAACAATTTTTCAAAAAAAACCACTAAAGTTGGTAGGAGACTATTATAATATGAAATGAAATTCCGTTTTATTTTTCTGTTTCAGATTATATGGAAGATAAATTTCAGCCATATCAGCGAACAATAAACTTTACGTTACTGTGGTCCATTTTTTATACCCTATTAGGTCATTAAGTATGAAACGTTCGGGGTATCAAATTTGATGCCTTAGGTAATTGGACATTTCATATTTAATACCCTAATAATTATCATTAAAAATGTATTTATTTTAAGAAAACTGTACCAATATAAGCTGTATTATTGAACGATAAATAAAGACATTACACAAATTTTAAATAAATCAAGTGACTAATTTATTTTTAAAAAATTCCTAAACTTTGATATTTTCAGCTGAAATTATGAGATCAATGCTTAAATACAATAACTAAGATTTATGACATATTTTGTTTCATACTTTTTAAACAACGTCTTAGCCTTTTCGTGTTTTACATTTTCTAAATTTTTTATTTGACTTATACAAATTTTGTACGAATAAGATTCTGTTAATTTCTACAATAATGTGAGTTTCCTTTGAATGTGCAGGTATACAAGGGACTCGATATCGTTACAGCAAAAATAACAAATGAGGAGAAACTATTGGTACCGCATCACATGTTAGACGTAGTAGATCCATTGACAAAATATTGTGTCGTTGATTATAGGAATATGGCACTTCCTATTGTATCCTTTTATAAACAACCAGCATTAACGCTTAATTGTGTAAAGCTGTTTTTCGATAACATAATAGTATCACTACTCTACCAAATAATTGCATTGGCAAATGTACTAAATGGAGCGGATACCTAAATAAGCCATCAGTATTGAAAAGTTAAGAACAATTGAGTACTCAGGATGTAGATTACTAACAACGATTTTCTATGGATTTCCTAAACTATTTTAGGTAGATCGACTATTAACTGAGAATAAGATCCCAGTTATTGTTGGTGGCACAAATTACTATATCGAGTCGTTACTATGGAAAATTCTTGTGACGTCTACGAGGTTGGAAGGTAAAGTATGTGTAATAACCTGCGTTTATTTAGTTTTTTGTTAATTCATAAATTTTGGGATCTTATATTTTTTTGAAGTAACGTAAATGAACCAGGAGTATTAAAGTCGAATGTAGTAAAATCCGTAATTACAATACTTGGGTACCAACTTGATATTTTCTGACATATTAAAACGCCAAGAATATGTAAGACCTTGAAATTCGTGATTTGATACAACCACAAAAAAAGCAAACCCAAACTAATGGTATATTTCTTGATAATTTTCTCACGTGTACGACTTCATTTTCGGCACTTTTTGTAAGACTTTTTTCTCACTAGGACAAAGCTCTGATACGGAAACAGACAACGTTCCGTCGAAAAAAGCAAAATATGATGACGATGTGTCAAATGCAGAACTTCATAAACAATTAATGGAAGTGGATCCAGAAAGAGCGCGAACTCTTCACCCTAATAATAGAAGGAAAGTTTTACGGTGAGTAAACATATCTTCACTTTCGACATCAACATAATCGAACAGAGCTGTTCACTAGAGAGCACCGGGCGCCAAAAGACGCTGTTTTTTTTTTTCTTCCCATGGCCTCGACAATTGTAGTCTTTGAGCCACGTTCTCCGAAAAAGACGCTGTTCGCACCGAAAAGTGACTCTCATTAAGCGCCTGTGGCGCTGTTCGCAGTCGACGGATCAAGATGTCCGATATTTTCGTTTCAACCACACTTTGTAATTTTAACAAGAAAGGGAATGAATGCCATTTTGTTTTTATACATGCATACTATTAATTAATATATTAATATATTATTGATTTCTTTCATTAGTTTTATCTGCCAAGGAACCAATGCCGTATTATATTACAAAAAAATGATTATTATTGTTTTAGATCATACCTGAAGATGATTCAAAATAAACAAATGGAAACTTTATACAAAACATTCTTAGAATAAATTGCTCGTATTCGGTCACCCAACGAAATATATAAAGTTATGACATCGTTAACGACCAACCAAGGAATTTCTATCATTTACTAGAAAATTTCATGAATTATTTTTTACCATTACAGGTCTCTGGAATTTTTTCGTACGGCTGGTATAAAACATTCTGAGGTGTTACAAGAACAACGATCGGCCGGTGGATGTGGATTAGGAGGTCCATTACGATATGAAAATAGTGTAATGATTTGGCTCCGTTGTGATCAGGTAACTTAACTATTCGTATATGATTTAAGAATCAGATAATTTAATTCTTTCATGTCCGCACTTATGATAGAAATGCTGAAGTTCATTAATACATTTTTGTATCTCAAATCTGCACAGACAGTTCTCAACGAAAGGCTAGATAAACGTGTCGATAATATGCTGGAATCTGGTCTCGTCTCTGAACTACTAGATTTTCATAAACGATACAATCAGCATAGGATTGAAATCAACAAGTAAGTAATTGGATTACTAACACCTTATGCGAATGGAAGTGTGGACAATAATGAAAAGCAATAGTAGAGTAATAAGAGAAGAAATAATTTTGAATTGCAAATTGTACCATTTGGGAAATAATAAATAATATTCCTTTTCTGATATCGTTTAAGGAAGAATTTACGTTTATTTTTTAAACTTTATAAAATAGTTACGTATATTGGTTTGGCGCATCACAGTACAAGCTTCTATTGAACAATATGAACATAATGAATATTGCATTCTAGGTTACCTGATTATACAAATGGCATTTTTCAAACTATTGGCTTCAAGGAATTCCACAACTATTTGATTCTTTCGGAAGAAGAGAGGAAAAGTGAAATGGTAACTATAATTAGGGTGAAAAGAGCCAAAAATGTAAATTAAATTGTATGAAAACGTATTGGCTATTTAATTTTTTCAGGGTCAGAAATTGTTAATACAATCTACAGAGGAGCTGAAACTCGTTACAAGACGATACGCTAGGAAACAAAATAAGTGGATTCTCAATCGAATTGTACATCGTGCAGATAGACAGGTAATCTATTAAAAAGTTCTCAATACAAAACATTGGCGTGGGGAATGGTACTGTGAAAATGACCTTATTTTTACATAATTCACAATATTCGAGTAAAAATGAATGCGTGAGTTATCGCTCTACTCGTTCTACAGTGATTGATACCTACAATTAATAACGCCTGTTGTATCTTTTACTTATGAATTATTAAATCCATGTAACTGTTAGAATTTCTATTCATCATATAGAAAATTTAATTACCAAGTTTCGAAAATAATTTCTGGCGCAATTTTCATAAACAGGAAGTTAGTATTTTCTTTAATTATTAAATAATGCATTTCTCCTACTACTGCAGGAGGCATATTCTTTTTTCATGTCAAGTTTATAGCGTAGTTTCGAAGAAATCTCTAATTTTACAGGCGCCACCAGTTTATCTGTTGGATTGCACAGATATCGACCAATGGGAAAACAGTGTTCTTTTGCCTGCAATTGAGATAGTATCCGCAAAACTTAAAGGTGAAGAACCAAGTCAGAAACCAATATCAGTGACAATTGAAAACCATAAAATATCGGACAACAGTACCGATGAGACCAATTTTTGTCAGGTATGATGTAACTTTTCAGACATTTTTTGTATGTAAATAACATTTTACATCAACCAACTAATTATGATAGGTAATGCGTAAAATTAATTTAGTAGGAGAGATCTTTGCCTGTTTAAAAACGTATAAAAAAATCTAATCTGTGTTACGCCTTCGCCCTTAAAGGCCTAGAGTATCGAATTTGATACCGGACTTTTAAATGGAATTGCACACTTGATGAATTTGACACTCACGCCTTTAGGGGTTAATGTTGGGTTTAAACTGAATATGAAGACTACACACAAGACATTAACTATGGTCTAGAAACGTAACACAAACACGAGAAACAAGTCCCTAGGGTGATTTTTGAGATTGCAAAATGAACGATAAATCAAAGGAATGTCTGCAATTTTGGACATGTTTTTATAACACATGCAATGTTGTCTTTTTATCCATTATGTTTACACCCATGAAAAAAAGTGTAATCTTTCAATGCTACCAATTATGCCATTTGTGTCACGTTTTACATAGCACATTATGAACTTTTTAGATCCTGAAATTATAAGATTAATCTAAGAATATGAAGAATTATTTTATTCGCATTGTTTTATCATAGCCTATGCTTTTTACACAACCTTCGAAGCGTGCTTTAAAATAACTATTCTTGACAGGTTTGCAACAGGATGTTCATTGGTGAGTTGCAGTGGTTGGCACATATCAATGGCAATAAACATTTAAGAGTGCAACGGAGAAGAAAGAAACAAGAAAGTGAAGAAGATCCGAATAAAGCTCAAACGCAGAATTGATACTGATACTATCCGTAAAAAATATGTTCGAAAGAGATATTGAACGTTAATCATATATGTGTTCTTGGAATAAAAAGCGCATTTTCTATTGATCGTAAGAAGTTTCATATTTTCTTAATTATGCTGTCACGTGACACGTGACACGGTTTTTTTATAAACGCAAGTCCGGCGTTAGACATTTGACGTCAGCTTGGAGGTTCTCGACGCCCCAGCGTCTGTTCTGGAGGAGAATGAAGCTTTTGCTTTTGGGAGATCTAGGCGAGATGCCCCGTCTCGATAGAATCTGCCACTGTCCCCGAAGCAGGGAGACTCCGAGTGGCGGATCCTAAAGGCGGAATTCAACGCCTGTCTTCGAAGCAACTAGAAAAAAAAGTCATTACATGGTAGCAAACATCCCGCATCACCATGATGTGCTGGATCTCCAACTAGAGACCCATATCCTTGGGTAATACCATGTATGTACAAGCTATTTGTCGCTGTCATGGCGGACTGGTCTTAAGTTGGGTAACTGCCAACGATCGACCCAACTGGTCGTAAAAGACCTTTCTTTAGTACAAAACTCGGAAACACCATCATCGACGAGCTCATCTGAAAAGGTTACAGCATTTTCCTGGACACGTTCAATCGTTGGCACCTTGGTATCCTGGGACGGGAATAATGGCGCCGTCTTGCATTGACTAGTATGCAAGCACTATGTGGCTAATAGTGTCCAGACTGATTAAGTGGGCCGCCAGGGATATATTTACCCGCGAGCAAAAATTTGGATATGGTTAAAAAAACAAAAAATTAAGTAATTCAAGCAGAAAGGTTCCTTTTTTGTAGCGATTTATAGCAAAAAAATTGTTGAACAATAAAAAATAGACAACAAATTAACATACATGAAACCTAAAGCGTATAAAAAATTAAAACGCAATGACACCTTGTTTGGCATTATTTATTTTGGTTATTTTAAGTTTAATTGATAAACAGGACAAGTAGGTAGTTGAATATGTCAATCAGCTTCAATCTACATGAACGAAGTACTGGATAAAAATTCATTACAGTAAAATACAACGTAATCGGTCTTTCTTCATGAAAGTTTTACGCGTTAGGTCTCTTCTGTTACTACAGCTTTCATAGGATGTTAAGACACATTTTAAATATATTCGAAAATATCATTACAGTTCATTGTACTTGTGCAGACTTGTGTGAATAATAATAATAATAATAATAATAATAATAATAATAATAAGGGGGAAAGAAGGAAGAAATATCTTGGTGGAAATAATATGATTTATATATCTATATCCTGTTATCATAACTACGTCACGTCCTTTGTTGATTACTCATTGAAATTTAACCTTCTATAGGCGTCGGATGAGTAACTCATGTGAATGAGATGATGATTATTAAAATGTAAAACCGTAACGATTATATATGGTAAGACCTATCCCAGATAATAATGTATGCCCAACGCATGAACATTAATGTCATCATTTAAACAGAAATAGTGTATATTTGTAACCCAACGAATGCCGCGTAATAATGTGGCTATAAATAAATGTTTCTGGATTGTATTTTTATTTGTTAAAACGTTTGATCGGGAATAAGAAGGAAGTTTACGAGCAACGGATGGCATGCGCAAGACTTCGTATTTGGACGCCGGCAGTTGTAAAGGCGACATGGTCGTCGCCACGTGGGAGACAATTTGAATCCGGCGCCGAGTATAAAGTCGCACGCCGTGATATCGCTTTTATCCCGCGTGGAGAAGGACCGATAACGTTTGTTAGAATCTCGAAATATACACGCGCCGAGCCACAAGTTCGAGCCTAGACAGTTATTTCAATACAACATTTGAAGAAAAGGGAAAAGTACATACGAAGTGTGTAAAGGTTGGCCGAAATTAAAAAAAAGCGAACTGACAAATGGTCCGGCACAGTATATAGATCATTCCCATATCAAAAAGAAACTAGAAATAGAAAACACTCGAAAAAATATTTATATCCATTAATTGTTGCATTTTTAATGCAAATGAACTTTTTAAAAACCGTACGAAATAGTATCGCATGTCTCAAGAGTGGATTGAACCCGCAAGCTCCGTGAGAGAAAAAGCGTCATCGTTTTTTATTCTTGTCGTAACATTTCTAGTTCCAATTCCAAGGAAGAATCGCTGACAACGTTTGCACTTTTGTTAATTACGGATGAATGCAAGGTCAATTAAATCAAATCGATTATTTTGACATAAGATGGTTAGTAAATGTTAACTGACTTTGATAGCACTTTTGAAAGAATCCAAGAGGAATCACCAGAGAAGGAAAGATTTTTGGAAAACATGATGACCGAACTTCAATTTATTTCATAGTGGGTGTAAACTTGCAGATTAATACAAGGCGAATTTTACAGAAAGTGTGTGTTTGTGTGTCAATAAAAACGTCGTGCTACTGCGTAAATTGAAAATCATTATTTTTCTTACACTAAAATGAGGAGGAATCCCATCGGCTTCATTATTTTTCGAACCACGTGCTCATTTAACGTAACACTATAAATTAACGCGAGGTAAATTCTGTTTCAAGTAAGAAATATTTGTTCCTCAGGTTTCCAGCTCCGCCTAATCAACTATCTAAGGATGGACTTCAGGTAAGGTTTTTAAATTTCAATAAAATCGTATCACTGAAAAGTGGTAATTGGGTAGTAAGGAATTTAACTAACGGCTAGGAGAGGATGAAAGCTACAGGTAGACTCTGGGCTGGCTGAATCGATTATCAGCTAATTTTTCTATTAACTATCGTTTCCCGGAACTTTGGAGCAACGGTTGCTATTTTACCACTAATATCAGTTATTACTTATTGCCGAGCAACTTACATTCTCGTTTCGGAATGACTTATAGAGATTTCAAATGAAAATCTGTCACTTGGATATGTTTGTGCAAACGAATGTGTCAGATTCGGGCGTTCAGATGTCGTACATTTACACAGAGTTTTTCCATGTATTGATTTCTTAGATGTTCCATTGTACTAGACACGGAATTTCATGGACCGCTTATACAGAATATTCCAGCATATTTGAATTGCAATTATTATTCGCAGTTGATATAAGAAAACATGCTTTTAGAAGAGGAAACCTCGTCTCGGAAAGTAGTTTACGGTTTTTATATTTTAATAAAGTAATTGTTTTTTCCTTTACGTCTGACGGGTAATATTAAGTAAAAATCGTCAAGACCTTCGCTATAAATTTCGTCGAGATATAAATAAACAAATTGGAAATCTATTTTTTTTTAAAAACACGGCATTGATGGAAAGTACTGTTCGAAGTTCGAGTTTTTAATTTCTCTAGTCGTTAGCAAACAGGATAAGAATTCGATACGTTAAAGTGTGTAATATAAATTTTTCAAATCAATTTTTATATATAAAGCTCTCAATTTTATATATAGCTCTCAACGAAAATAATTAAATTCTCTTGATTAGCTTTTTTCTTTTTCCTTTTCTCAAAACAATTCTAATGAATGAAAATATTGACACCCTATCGTATGTATTTTTTTAAAGCATCTATGGCACAATAATTTACAGAATAAAAATGTTGTATTAGGTAAAAACATTTATAAATATTTTGCTGAATTTTAGATCTAGTGAGATTTGTGCCCAGTATGTTGTTACAATTAATAATGGTATTGATGAGAAAATTGTTATTCTTGCTTTATAAAACATACTGAGAAATACATGAAGATTAGACCTTACTCAAAATATAACAAAAAATGCCATTTATTATATATTTAACATCTACAATAGTATATTTTTTGGTATAAAAATAAGATATTAATTAGATTAAACTTTTCAAAATTAAGCATTATTTTATTTCAGCGACTGTTTTATTATTATTATTATTATTATTATTCTTATTATTATTATAAAAGAAGTCTGGGCCGAGAAGTACGCCATACGGCTCCTTGATACCTAGGCCTGTGGCCCATTGCATCCCCATGCCCAGATTACCCGATCATTAGAGAGTGGTCTCTTGATTATGGATAAACCTTTTTCGTGATAAATCGTGGATCGTCATTAAAAAACCAGTATGGTTCCTTCATTTTACTTCTCTGCTGCTGTGTTTGCTTCGGATGCCTACGAAGGTTTGACATTCACAAAGACTGTGTGTGGCAGTCTCTCTGGCTTTCTCTTGTTATAGCATTTTTAATCGGGAGCTTTGTATCACCTTCACGATGAATGGGTCATAGTTTAGAATACCGTGCCCACGTTGGTGTCTGTCCTCCTGAGGTCGCAATCTGCGACGTCCAACGTTCGACTCTTTCGTTCCTAGCATTTCCTTTGCCTGCCTACAGCCTGGCGTGTCTCTCCAGAGTTCGACATGTTGTTTGGCTTTTCATCGGTTAAGGCATTTTTTGATTTGCACCATGTGTATCCATCACTGGTTCAGGGCCTATAAGGTCGGAGTCATTTTGACTCCGAGTATGGTCAGCCTGTCCAGCTTCCATACTACCTTTGACGCCAGCATGTCCTGGTACTCGATGCAACGTCAGATCCCTTCATTTCTCTCCCGATAAATCAAGGCGTTTGATACAGTCCACTACCAGGATGGACTTTACAACTAGTCCTCCTAATGCCAGGAGTGCCATTTTACTGTCTGGACAGATACTGGCTAACTTCTGTTTTGATAGCACCATTTGTGCGCAAGTCATGATAGGAATAATCTCCGCTTGGAGGATTGTTGCGTACTGACCGAATGGAATGGTGGTGCTTATCCCCAGTATCTTGCAGTATCTACCGCATCGGGATCTGCCGTCATGTCTGGAGCCATTTGCAAACCAGACATCCTCGATTACAGTCTTCAGGGACTGGCCTTGTGCCAATCTTTTCTCTCTGAGATCACCCCATAACATGCCCTCACGAGATTGTGTTCAGCTACCATGAGATCAGTCCTGGTAGATAGTGATCTACCTTTTTCCAGGTGGGGCAATTTGGTGTGGTCCCCCACCTTTCTATCACAATCCTAGTGCCCTTAATCGCCATGCTGTTTTGCATGCGGCTTCTTGGATCGCTAGATGAGACGGTCTCAATTCCAACCAACAAGCCAATTGCTACGATCGGCGTTGCTGGTTGTGTCCCTGTCACCTCATTTGAATATCGTAATTCTTACGCGCCTTTGAGCCTTTTTACTGAATATGTTTCCACCATATGACTGCGGCTTACGTCAGTCTTGGTAGTAAGATGGTTCTATACATCTACAGGATTCTTTAGAGCTTGAGTCTTCAACTTAGAAACGTATTCAAATTTGCATGGATGCATCTGATATTGCATGTGTTGTGTGATGCGACTGCTTATAACGCAGAGCGTTGACCAGGGTAGTACATTATGGTAATAATGTAGATAGAGGTCTGCTATGAACGGGATCCTAAAATGACTCGTCGACCTAACACTTGGAGATTGTTGGTCACATTTTGACCCGACAAACAATAAACGTACAATTTTTTGTGTGAAATTGCATCAAAATTAGACAAAAGGGGCGCTGCACTGTTTTGCCCACTCTGGAACGGGCGAGAGCTTATTTATTTACTTCTCATCAAATTATAATGTAAAACAAATTTTAAGCCGTCCTTAATTAGAAACAAAATATTACATATGAAATCAGAATTCTTGTCAATGATGTTAATACGAAGAAATTAATGGTTTCAGATTATTACTGCTTCTTTGGGCTGCCTTGAATGGAATAAACGCACAGGCAGATTTCTTTGGCGAGAAAAAAGGTTAGTTATTTTATTGTGAGTTATCAAAAATCGGTGTGCCACGAGGATGATTAAGAGAATCTTCAAAAACAATTGCAATAGTGGATTTGAGATACTTGGACTTCTACTTGAAAGATTTTCAATAACGAGGGGAATACAGGATGTAATAGCCAATTTAATTTAATCAGCTAAACAGTAAAAAGAAACTTTACAACATTTAGTAATACAGAAGCACCAAAATCGATGACATAAAATAGATGAAGTCTTTTGCAAAGAATCTCACTCTGAATAGAGTTCTTTGTATTCACCAATTCCTGAAACAATGTTAGGGCGGTCCGTAGTTTTCGTGTAAAAGTAGCTTCCTTCTATTGTACACCGTGGCCGAATTGAATAACTTGTGCACTATGGTACAAGGAAACACAAACTTTTCACAAGACATAGCTAATAATACTTCTATATCTTCTTATACTTAAGGTAGAGATTTTTCTCCTTCACAGACTCTTCCATGTTCTAGTATATGACAATGTTCTTGCAGTCTGTTTGCATCAATGAGGGTCATAACAAAAGACAACTGAGGGAGTTACATTGTTTATTAGTTAGTTGCCTCTGGGAAAGTCTGAGTGGTTGTCTCATAAATATTTCTCTCATTCTTTTTATGCTTGAACTTCTAGAAGTTATGCATATAAATACATCGTGTTTCATTTCTATAACTAAGGTCTACCAGTCACCATAATTCCCTATTTACATTTTTGAGTTTTAAGATTGTTCTACGAGATACAAGGGGATCGATCAAAGCCTCAAGAATTACAAGTATATTTTATAATCGATTACTTACTGTACTGTGTTTCTTTTTAGAAGATTTCAATAGTTTAGAGTAACTTTGATTGAAGATTTATAATAATTCTCTTTGGGATATCACTAAAATCAATACTAAAAATTCTTTTAGTTTTAGAAACGAATAAGATAAAGTTTTAACATGGTTCAAAAATAAATAATTAAAAATAGTAAAATTATTCCGTCTTCCCTTGCATGCTGTATAAATTATTTCAGAAAACAGTACCATAGTAATGATAACGTAAAATGACTCTGTGCACATTCCTTTAAAGCATCTTCAATTTTCTTATGTGCCAGGCCTACATTTTTTCAATTTGCTTGATATGTTATATTTACAAGACTGGTTCAAAAATGTCCCCTTGCTATTTCGTAATATGTGTTTCAAATATACGTTTTCTAAGTTCTCCAAAGGGTTAATAATCTTAGATATCATATATTACAGAGTTGAGTTACGATCTATTAGAAGCAGCAGTATCTACAAATGACGAGAAGTATCAATACATCAGTGACGGTTTAGATGGATTTCCCGCTTTTGGTTTCCGACCTGGGTCCGAAGTAAAACAACCTTACAGGATATATCTTCCGGAAAAGCTTTCAGGGGAATTCACCATTGTAGCGACTTTAAAGCCAATGTCTTTACGAACTAGTTACCTCTTTGCTGTTCTAAACCCTTTTGAAACGGTCGTTCAACTTGGCCTTCGTATATCCGTGAGTAAAACATTATACTAATTTTCACGGAATTAGCAAACATTTCTTGGATGCTCTGTATAAATTAAGCCATCTCCTAATGTGACAGTTTGAAAAAAACGAATTTTCTTTACATTTCTGTGTAGTTTAACGTCTTTAAAACAAAGTAGGCAAATATTTGAAATAAATTTGAAAATATTATTTTTGCAACAGGTACCACAACCCTTAGAAAAGAAAAGAAAACTGGTACATAAAAGAACAAAGAAACATAAATATTTAAATATTTATGAAGGTCGTGGCCTTGTTTTAGGAGGAACGTAACCCTTCTTTCCGACGTTTGACAGATATTTAATGTTCTTAGTACCGACCTTTAACAATTGACTTTTAACAATTTTTAATGATTTATTAAATATTTATTCTTCACAGCGTATTTTGTAAGTCCGGTACTATTTTCATTTTTTTAAACTTTTGTGACGCGGACCCGAGCGAATAGCGTTAAAGTAACCTACGCGAAGAACGTGAAGGCGGGAGTACCCGATGGCGTAGGATTCACTGTCATAAGTAGGCCCGTGAAGATGCTGCCATCAGCGATAAGGGCCTCTTGTGACGCTGAACAGCGACGCTCCTCGGATGACTAGGCTCTCAAATGATTGACCACACTCAGATGGCTAGGAAGTTTCGCCCATGCGATACTTACTGACCATCCAAGGGATGTGACAATATTTTTACTGGTTCAGAGGATGAAATCTAGTTTAAGCGTATTTTTTAGTTTCTCCTATATATATTTTGCTGCAATCATCGCGTGAAAATTATATTTCCAGTACAGAAGTACGCTTTGTGTACCTTACATTCAAAGTTTGACAGCACTAACGTACGCACCGCACCTTTCTTTCAGGATGAACCAGTTCCCAATCAGAATATTTCATTAGTTTATACAAATTCTGACGAACATTCACATTCGGAGGAAGTCGCGAAGTTTACTGTTCCAAAACTCACAAAAAAATGGTCAAAGATTGTTATGAAGGTTTCAACAACAGAAGTAACATTGTACCTCAACTGTCATGAAATGGCACGACAGCAAGTAATAAGGATTCCCCAAGAACTAGTCTTCGATACGGCATCTACACTTTACATAGCTCAAGCAGGGCCTCATATTCAAGAACGTTATGACGTAAGTTTGCAGAAATTATATGACTTTACATTACTCTTACTTTAATTCACAGAAAAGAAACCCCATTTCATTCATTAATCATTTAGAAATAAAATAGAGTAATTACATTCTTCTTTATTCATATAAATACAGAAATAAGCTAAGTATAGAACCCAACAAGAAACAAAACTATGTTATATTTATATTTTGTGCCAGTATGCTATATTTTCTTATAATTAATGTTCAAAGGGTTTGCTGCAAACACTGAAGCTGTATTCGGGCCATCCGCAGGATCTGATCAAATGCAATGCAGAATTCGACGTGAGTCTTTATCCTTTATTCATACATATTCCAAATTTTCCTGACTAATAACATACCGTAACATAAAAAACAGTATTTTTTGAAAATAGTGGTACTCCCAGTGGCCAAAAAAAATAAGATTTTCAATTAATTCATTCTAAAATCATTCATTCTAATTCATTCTAAATACACGCTGTACTTTGTCTATCAATAAAAGATATATATTAGTTTGAATAATGAGTTCATTTTGTATTAAGAACGGTGAACAGGGTAGATACTGCTTTAACTGGATTTTCAATCCCTCTAACAATAAGATATTCGGGTCTCCCTAAAGTATTGGTATGAATTTCTTCAGATTGGTCGAGAGGATACCGTGGAGAGTATTGAAGAAAGTAATCCTTCATCATTTATATCATCGCCTCCACCGTATCTTGATGGTAGGTTTTTCATAAGCAAGATACGAAGGTGTATGTCATCGAGGCAAAATAATAAATGTAATTTATTTATTAACCCTAGGTATAAAAGGTGAACGGGGTGAAAAAGGTGATAAGGGTGAAAGTGTCCGCGGACCGCCTGGACCGCCAGGTCCGCCGGGACCCCCAGGACCACCAGGAAGTGTATATGATGCTACAGATGAGGTAAAACCGTTTTATTCCATTACATCACTGACAAAGTTAGGCGTGGTGGAAGAGTTCATTCGGAATTACATCAACTGTAATATGCATTCATTGAAGCAAAACGAATTCAACAGGATTTTCATTCGAAATTATCGAGAGGACCTACTGACAGAAAAAGAGATCAAGGAGAATGTTTTTGTAATGCCACTGCTTTGATGACATCTCTGTTAATGCCAAAAATGGTTCAAGGGCCTAAGGGAGAGCCTGGTATATCAGGAAAAGAAGGCAAACAAGGACAAATGGGTCTTACAGTATGTATCTGGAAATGTATATAACCAAAGCCAACTAAATTTTTATAATTCCAGAATGTATCTTTAAAGTGATCTCATTTTATTGTGGCTTATAGTGTTTTCATTTATAACAGGGTGCAGCAGGACCACCTGGCGAAAGGGGACAACAAGGTGCCTCGGGGGAAAAGGGTGAGAAAGGAAACACTGGTGCGCCAGGTCCTGAAGGAACACAAGGTCAAAAAGGTGAACCTGGACGAGATGGTGTACCTGGAGAGAAAGGTGCACAAGGACTTCCAGGACCGCCTGGGAAAGGAGAATTTTCAAGTTACGATGTGAGTATTATTAATGAGTATTATAATGAGTACATATTAATGTTATGGAGATGGGAATTACAATTGCAATTGAGCTTGAATTCGCTGGTGACTGTATATTCACCAGTGTTCTGGTAATTTCGTGTTCCTATTATAAACATTATTTAATGGCCAAAATGGTAATGATTCCGTTTGCTACTCACACTCCTCGCTATAAGACGAAGAAGGCAGCTATGCTCCAAACAATTTTTCAAGGTACCTTTTGGGCAATCAGGCTACTAGGTACTGCCTTCTTAACTCTCCTTTATGATCACTCAATTACTCACAAAATATGTCGTACAATTATTTTGATTGAAATTTGGTATAAAAAACTCGTTAAATATTGTCACTTATTTATCATGTGCATGCAGCCTAGTTGGAAGCCGAGAAGCATTTATCGGGTAAGTGCGATGAATTATGCACAGATACCTAGATGTACTTTAAAAATATCCCTTCCTTAATCAAAGGTACGTTAGTTACACGTTTGCCAATTATATCTGAACGACTTTACTGTAATTAACTTAGGTATTTCCGTACAGCCGTCATTGAAATATTCTCTTAGTTTTTGCAAATTCAAGTAAATAGATGTTACGAAGATTATATAACTCGTTATTTGCAGACCGACGGAATTACTATGAGACCGGGCCTACCGGGTCCAAAAGGAGATGCTGGTGTACCTGGAGACCCTGGACCTAAAGGTGCACCAGGCATACAAGGCGCTAAAGGAGTAAAAGGAGAACCCGGTCAAAAGGGTTTCAAAGGTGATCATGGAAAGGATGGACAGAGAGGAATTCAAGGATTTAAAGGAGAGCCTGGTGCACCAGGTGCACCTGGACTTCCTGGTGCACCAGGAGAACATGGAAAATCGGCAGAAAAAGGTGCGAAGGGTGACGTAGGCTCGGAAGGAAAACCTGGACCACCTGGACCTCCTGGAATACCAGGAGTTGGTTACGCAAATGTGGGAGATGTAGGTAAGTATTTAAAAACTAGCTCAAATCTAAGACCCATTCCATGGAAATCCATGAAATAACTATACAAAGAAGTTATAGTTATTCAGAATAATAGTTACAAAAATGCGTTACTAACTTTCGTTCCAGCTTTGCAAATGAAGGGGGACAAAGGTGATGTAGGACCACCTGGCTACAAGGGCGATATTGGTATCAAAGGAGAAAAGGGCGACAAAGGGGACTTTGGGCCATCTGGAGTTCCCGGCATCAATGGTATTCAAGGACCCCAAGGAGAAAAAGGAGAACCTGGAAATGATGGAGTTCCGGGTCTAAAAGGCGAAAGAGGTGAAAGGGGTCCACCTGGTGTAACAACAATCGCAGGTTCTGGAGATTACGTTACAATTAAAGGAGAGAAGGGATCCGAAGGTAAAAGAGGAAGAAGAGGACGACCGGGACCTCCGGGCCCACAAGGACCCCCTGGAAAGCAAGGAGTAGATGGAGAAATCGGTTTACCAGGCTGGATGGTACGTATTACAAACATAAGTAATTATTCAGTCCGCTATATGCCAAGTATACTAACTATTTTGATGACAAGATTTGCAACTTCACGATTTTGTAGAGTATGGAATTGTACAGAAGAAACTGTACAATGTGAATATGACAATTTCCAAATATTTAACGTAAATTTATTTTATATTAGGGACGGTCAGGAGTTCCTGGTCCACCAGGCAACATTGGTCCTGCTGGAATGAAAGGCGAAAAAGGTGAACCAGGAGCACCAAGGACTTATGGCGCTCAGGTAAATAAAAGTTTTAATACATTCCAATGGGTATAATTTATATTGTAATTTTTACAATAGCTATAACTCTCAGCCTAGAGGATATTATTCGAAAATTATTTATGTTTCTTTACAAATTTCAACTTCACATGGTCTCCGTTTGCACTGAAACACCCTAAATTGTAATACTTTGAACGTAGTTTCTTGCAACTTATGTTACAGTTAAAAGGAGAAAAAGGCAACATAGGATATCCTGGTAGTCCTGGACAACCAGGCCATGCAGGACCACCAGGACCACCAGGTCCAGCAGGACCATTAGGATCACCGGGACCACCAGGACCACCAGGGCCACCGGGACCACCAACACCATCAGCACCACTAAATCCGCATCATCAAGGCAACTATGTTCCTGTTCCGGGTCCTCCAGGACCTGCTGGTCCACCAGGTTTATCATTGATTGGTCAAAAAGGAGAACCTGGCAGAGGCAGAGGACATATATATGGGGACAGAGACTACTATGGTACCAGACAAGGTGAAGATGCAATTCATGTTAAGGATTTTCTTATTATATGCCCTATCTTGTTTTCAAATTATTTAGGACTTCTAATATTTTTCAGTTTTCTGATTTTTAAATGACCCTTAAGCTTTACAACGACCTTTAACCCGATCATAAAATTTGGGCTAATTCTTCACACTCTGTGGTCTTCCACGTGTGTCTTTTATTACCGTTTGTAAGTTATTCATATACATGATAATAGACGCTTATAATAATCTTTAAAGGTTTTGGTTTATCAGCAACGAGAGGGACACTGGAAACAACAACAAAAATAGTGCCAGGTGCTGTTACCTTCCAGAATACAGAAGCAATGATAAAAGTATGTAAGAAAGTATTCACTTTTTCTAGTTCTACAAACTTTCTTAACGGAATCGAAATTGAATAGGAAGCTGTAGGTGCGAAAGGTGTTTGCAATTTATATGGTATATTAAAATAAACTCATATTTTAATATTATATTTTGTAATTTTTGTTTTTACATGGTCCTACTACTAGATGTCAGGCGTCAGTCCAGTTGGAACATTGGCCTATATCGTAGATGAAGAAGCATTGCTCGTCAGAGTAAATAACGGATGGCAATATATTCCCGTAAGTTTCTTACTTTTTTCATAATTTTTACGTATTTTTTGTCTTTATTACAACACGTATGATTATCTCTACTGTTCCGTTGTATGTTTGATATGATTAATGTATAAAATGGTTTTCTCCACTACATGATTTTATCATATAACGTTAATTAACGTCACAAGGCTTTCCTAACTCACAAAAGATGTCAGGTGCGAAAGTATCTCAATGATACATTCCCAGGTCGATGGATTGCTGGAAGGGAATCAATAAAAAGGCCACTGTTATTACTTGATCTTTCATATCTCGATTTTTTTTCTGAAGGTTCTTGAAAAATAGGGTATATGAAACAAAACTTGAGGGCGTTGAAGATTTCAGGACCAAGATATTATAGGTGACAGCATTTGTCAACCCAGAAATGTTGGCGGAGGTCAGTTTGTTTACGAAATTCTAGGTCACTGTCAAGCTGTTAATGGAGAGCAGTGGTTGAAGTGGAAAGGTTTAAAAACTGAAGTAGGGTTGGGACGACTAACGATCGATTAAGGGACGATCCCTTCAAAACATACACACACACACACATACACTCACCGGATCGTGGAAGAACCACCTACACATGGAGGACCTGGACCTGTCGCTCACCATACACACACACACACACACACACACACACACACACACACACACACACACACACACACACACACACACAACACCCTGCTAGACCTACTCGGGAAGGACAGAGAAACGAGATGGAGAGTGTGAGAATCAGAGGGAGAAAAAGCGATACTGCGGAGCGTCCCACAATAAAATGTTTTCCGTCACATCATGTATATATTTTTTTGACAAAAAAATAATGATACCTTAAGTTTCTCATATCGCGAGGGTCTGATAGTTCCGATATACGCTTTTAATGAGATTTATAAAAATGTCTAAGATTACCTCTTGCAATTTTGCATTTTTTCAGCTCGGTTCACTTTTGCCAATAACTACACCATCTCCTCTAACGACGTCTATACCACCAGAAAATCCACCATTTGAAGCTTCAAACCTGGTCAATCAGATTCCCGTAAAGGCTGATGGCATTGGGGTAAGTATAAGCAAGCAACAACTAAATAGCGTACACAGAGATATAAATCTATCTATTATATAATATTCATAGTTAATCCACAAAAAACTTTGAATGTAGAGGAATGTTGAAGAGAGAAGTATGGCTAGGTTTACTTTGCTCCCAATAACTACAAAGACAGGAAATAATACTATTCAAAGAACGACTAACAATAAGCTTTTCAAATAAATCATTTCCACTTACGCGAAATAATAAAATGGTCGAAACTACTGTACTGGTAATTTAATTGGAGCAAAAGTGTCCGAACAGCATCACATATTTAAGAATGTTACATATAGCTTATGTCTCATTAAAATAAATCGGTTACCCTAATTACTTGATTGGTTGGATGAAAATGGAGTCTATAGAAGATATTTTTGAACAAAAAGTTAAAGCATCTAATTTTTAAAAATTATTTAAAATACTGACTTCCACGATGCTTTCATGCTGCTTAGTGGTATCCCAGGATGGTATGAATTTTCCTGTATTAGTTAAATCTAGACTTTCTTACTTCGTAGATGGAAAAGCACCCTTATCATGTTGATAATACCATGCAAAATTAAATTGATTTAAAATTTACAGTTAACAAAAATCAATAACCTTGAGACATAATGTGTGACAAATACATATCACAGGATACCTTTAATCGAAAACAGTCGAATAAATAACTTTATGATTACTTAAGCAACAAATTTTGAATTGTCATTAATTAACAATTAATAAGATAAACAGAAATGCGGAGGAAAGTAAACATTTTTAAACACTTATGGTAATAACTCCTACTAAAAGCACGAAAAGCCTTTACAAAAAAAATTACTGTCTCTGAAAATCTAGAAGGAACACTAGTAACATAGTTTTAATTAGTTCTCAAACTTGGGTGGCCGTGTTTTAAGATCACAAAAATATTTTTTTCCTTATACCGCTTTATTCTTAAGAATGGTGCTATATAAATCTGATAAACACTTAATAATTTCATGTAAATAACTTAGGCAGGTGATATCTGAAAAGATCTTGAGGTGAACTGGTTTATGAATTTCAGCGATACAGATTTTGATTTATTCATCTGGTCAGACTTATACATTTATTTTGTACCAAATCTACAATTCTTCTTCCAAAATTAAATAGGTGCTTCACTCTTCATGGCGTTACGAAGCAACCCCACGTTACAGAATAATTCCTAATTCCGCTAGACGGCCCTTATAGTCCCGATACTAGTGTAATTCATTTGTAGGTCCTATATGTTCCTACGGGTGGCAATTTCTTAAGTTGGAAAATACAGATTTGGCAACTTTTCGGCTTTCGCTGATTTCGAAAGACGTTCTTTCTTTGAGTAGCAATTTTGCCAGCGTAATACTTTACAACTTCAGGCATTCCTAAAGTCACGCTGACATTTCCTTATCCTTGATTGACTAGACTTTTAATCTCTTGATCTTGATCGAAGCCCGTCTCGTTTTTGGCGTATGTGGTAACAGAGACCTAGTTTAACCATCTCATATATTCGAGATGAAGTGAGACGGTGATCTTTTCCTAGATTAAAACTATATCACACACAAGAACTAACCAGCCTCTACAGTTTCATATCAAGGTTTTGGGGAATTCCAAGAAGGACTAAAAAAACAATAATCTACATAAGAAAGAATAAAGTGAAGGGATCCATAAATCTCGACATGAATAACTTTCTCAAATAGCCCACATGTTTAGCAAAGGTTTGCAATAAGTTTGGTATCGAGTGGTAAAAGGAGATCCCACATTTTCTACTGGTTGCATTTGTGACTGATAAATATGACCTAAGTTTCTTAAGGTACTAGTAAATAACAAAGATTGGCCTGTCATTTAAATTTGAACTGTAATGGCCAATCAGTTGTTAAACAAATCGTGAGACTGTCATAGTAACGCGCCATATTTTATTCATGTTAATGAAAAAAGGTCGCATCTATGTATCCTGGCTTTTCAAAGATATTTTACATGTTTATTTTGTGTTTAAGAAAAGAATACACGTGCGAGTGTTTTATCAAATAAGACCTGTAACATTTTTATAAATTAATTAGTTTTAAATGTAGAGTTTTTTGGTAATGAATACTGCAGTTCCTAAGGCGTGTGCGACAAGACACTTGTGCACACATTTTTCCCACAGAATAGCATTCATTGGAATCCCAGGGTCCATAGACGCGATGTCCCCATGTAAGTAATAATGTTAATTCATTCTTTTGGAGTAAAATAAAAGAAAATTCCATCATGATAACGAGGGTGTTCACTACTTCTGTACGACAAGCTGGATAAGCTGACTGCAATCAATTAGAAACAGACATTCCTGTTGCACAAAAACACTGCACTGATTAATTACATGTTAAGTGTCGATGAATGTTTTTATAAATTAGGTCCCGATGACTTTATTATTACAGAAAATTCTTCATTTTCGAATAAGCTTGTGTAACGTTATATCTTAGAACTTACTCCTGGAATCGAGCTTGACTAAAGCGCTAGGTTCCAAACTATCAAAACTTTATTTCCATTTTAGTTAAGAATGGCGGCATTAAATGAACCATTCACTGGGGATATGCACGGCATACGAGGCGCTGATTATGCCTGTTATCGTCAAGCAAAAAGGGCTGGTTTAAGGGGCACTTTTAGAGCATTTCTCAGTTCCAGAGTTCAAAACGTGGACAGCATTGTACGATTAGGCGATCGTGATTTACCGATAGTGAATATAAAAGTAAGTATCGCAAACTTTTCAAGTAATAAATGTTCCAGACGCTCAAAAGTTTGGATAGCAGCAAGGAATTTCGTATAAAGGTATAACAATTCGCGTATTAGATTTATTTATTGTAATGTAAAACTTGATAAACAGTAAAAAAAGTAAAAAAGGAGACGTTCTTACCCTAAATTTGTCAAAAATATCAATAAAAAAATGGTTACAACCGATTGCTTTTATAATATTAACAAAAGATTTTTCATGTTTCAAACTTTTGAACGCTAGTGTATATGATGATATTTTCATAAAATATTATTTAAGGTCTGAATAATTTTCAGGGTGACGTACTGTTTAATTCGTGGAAAGAAATGTTCAATGGAAATGGAGCATACTTCTCTCAAAATCCTCGAATTTACAGCTTTAATGGAAAAAATATACTGACTGACTTTGCATGGTAAGTCACAGAGGGTCACCATTTACTAATTGTAAGAAAAAAAGGAAATAAGACGTTCAATTCCAATATCGGAAGGTTTCATGGTACAAAGTTTGTCGGGTTTTAAAAGATTACGGGAAATATTGACAAAACATTGACAACGTTAACACGTTATATACCAAGGCATATTTGATAAAATAAAAAAATCGATTTTTTGGATGTAGGTGATTTAGTGCCCTCAAAAAATAATATAAGTTTTTTCACTGTTACACTAAAAGTGGTATATTTTTAGGTCTGATAAAGTAGCTTGGCATGGATCACATAAATTGGGTGATCGTGCAATGGACACTTACTGCGATGCCTGGCACTCTAGTAGCGTAGACCGTTTTGGCCTAGGTTCGCCGTTAACGGGAGGACGTCTTTTGGAACAAATACGCTACTCCTGTGATAATAAATTTGCACTACTTTGCATCGAAGTTACGAGTGAGATAAATAGAAAAAGGAGAGATGTGGAGCAGAATACTGAATTATCGGAAGATGAGTACAGCATTCACTTAAAAGAATCTGTAAACATTTGATGGCGTCATATGCATCATGAGAATTATAATGCAATCTAATATTTAAAAGCAAAGTAATGCTCGTCATTCGCATCTCGTTGGATGTATTATACCGATAGTACTTCGGTTCATGTCCTAGTTTATATTTAGGTATAAAAGACGGATGACATGTTACAAGTAAATACCTTGATAACGGCTACTTTTCAAGCATTCATTTTCATCATGTAATAGTACTTTTTTTAAAACGATTTTATCTTGAACAACCTCTCTAACGAAGAACCTTGTTGTTAGAAGGAAGATTTATTTGGATAAATTATCTTGTATGAATTTATTTTATTATATCATTTTTGTCTGGATCGATGAATTAACATTTTTATAAATTGTACTCATTCGGTCGTCAACTGAAAAAAGTCAACCATTGGAAGTGACGTAATTTTCCACGTAAATGACAAAAGGATTCAAAACGAATAAACCAGTAAACTAACTGTGTAGAAAAACCACAAAAATAGTCAATTAATTCGCTTCATAGTTCACCCACATGTAATAAACATATCTTTAACTCTGAAAAAAAAAATAGCTTTATGGATCTGAATATCATTAAGAATATATACCGAGCAATAAAAAATGAATCTTACATCCTACACAAATATATTAGTTTCTAAGCGAATTAATTTTGAAAATATTTAATTCCAATCAAAATGCTAAAGCTATACTTATGTGTTCTATTTGGGTGTAAAGTAGCGGTGACCATAAGAATGGTTTTTGGCCCCAATAAATTTCTTCCTTTTATCAACCTATTCAACTTTAGTAAACCTCAGAAATACAGATGTATACAATACTAGATTTATTCACTCGAATTATGTACATTACGTTTAAATAGCTGAATCCGTCAAATTAGAGGATTCTGAAAATCTAGTGTTAAAGGGAAACACGATGTATAACATTAAAAATTATAATTTTTGTTTTACAAAATTGCAATTTTTATGTAACTGTGAATTTGATTAGTTGTCAGAGAACATTCCAGGAAATGTTTTTTAGTCTAAAACCGTCTAAGGTTTTAACAATGCTATTCTAGTAACAACGAATGGAAGGTATATCATTTATCTTTCACTAATAACGACAAACAGTCTAACATCTATTTTTTACTATCAAATGCATTGTCTCTTTGCGAAGCTTTATGAAAACTATTAGGAATTTCTGAGTCCATTTGATATAATGAAATAAAGATAACTCATATTTCTAAAATTATTTATAATGCTCGATCGATATCACAATTAATATCATAAGGTCCATAAAATACTTTAACTGTTAAATATGGAAGAAACACCAAATTATCTGTTACTAAATAAAAAAATATAAAAAAATATGTATGTTATATGTTGTGACAAAACTCTTAAGTATATTCATAATACAAAAATACTATAGTGTATAAAAACCAGGGTGACTTACAGATACTCCGCACATTCGCTCCGACACGCAGCTTCATCCTTCACCCTCACTTTCGCATTTGTCGCCTTGTTCATTCACGTAGATCCTAAAAAAGATGAATTAATCATATCATTATTAGCTCAGAAACGAGCCGATATTATGTCCAACGATATCCTGTAGATTGGTTCGTTAACAATTATTTTTAATGCGTATGTCAGGGGTCAGTAAATTAAGGTTAAAAGCGGCAAAGGTCTGTTGTTAATTCAAGCCGCAGGTATTCATATTGTTTTTACATAGAAAATGATTTTCTAAGATAATCAATATGAAGACCAGAATTTACATATCTATCTTAGTTAATTTTGGAATAATTGTGGCACTGACACTGAAATGGAGTTGACTGTTTCCAAATAGGATTTTGTTAGTTCACAAATTATCAGCTATTACTCACCTAAATTCTACTTTAGGGAATCCCTTGTAAAACCAGTCCAGCAGTGCCAACTGTCGGTTGTTCTCAACATTTCTACATTACCGACAATTATCTTATGAGAACTTCGAAAGTGTGCGTTGTACCGTATTCCTATTTCGATAGATGTCGCCATCCTTCGGTGTTTCACTACGTTACCGAAAATCGTTAGGAACAGCCCTCCAAGTCCAAAATGCAAATCCTTTTCCTTCAGTCCTCAGACTGATTCATCATTATTTAACATAATTTTCCAAATGCTAATCTAAATGCTTGTGGTTTCTTATTGAACCATAAAACTTTTAGTTGTATTATCCACAATTACAAATTTGTTTGTGGCGACATCTATGGATATTTCGTACAACATAACACTTTTCAAATTCCGATTCATTAGAAAGCTTTTGCGGTCACTGTTTATGACACCATTATGCTGAACAATAGAACGATGTTTAATAAATTCAACATAATTCGTTACATGCTTTTGGTTTCATATTGACGTTTAAACTCTATCGTATTTTGTCCAGAATTAGAAATTCGCTTGTAGCTACATCTATGGGTTGTATAACATAATACGCAATTTTTCTTCATAATTTAGTATAAATTTACGCCAACTGTTTGCAATAGCGCCACTATAGTAGGAATTTGTAGAAATGATAAAATTCGTTTTTCGCACACAAATTTTAAACAAAACATTTCTTTCCTAAATCCTTTGAATAAATCAATTCTTAAAATATTTTCTAAGTTTACTTCTAGAAAAAAAGACTAAAACTTCAGAATTAATTATTATTATTAACAATTTTCATAACATCAATTTTTAACATTTTTGATAAGGCTTCAAGCTAAATGCTTCGACAAAACTTAAAAGTTTATATTTCTAGTGTTGTTGATTTAACGTTCAATTTACTTTTGCCGAAGATTATTGAATATTTGAATTTTGATCCATAAAATTCTGATCCATAAAAAAATAGGCTGAACTTATTATTAAAATATGCCCCGTAATAAGTACCCTGATCTTGTTCAAAATACTTCGATTTTCATTATTCAAAGTGTTCAGATCTTTCAATTCTACAAATCCCAATATTTTAATTTCTCGTAATAACAAAGAATATACAAAATATTTGTATACCAAATATCTCTCGGATCAGCCGCAACGATTTGCCGCGATGCACTTTCCCAACAATTTTCAAACCACTCGTATCTCTTTCGGCAGAATAAAACGGCAGAAACGGGACGCGTAAGAACCGCCGATAAAAAGAAAAACAATCTTCAAGAGGGTTCGTGTTACCTAACGAATATCTCGAACGTAACGTAACGTTCTTATCAAGATGCTTATTACGTCATCGAGCAGTCACAGTTGGTTATACGGAACACCGGAAGAACCGTTTAAAGCTGAAAGCACGTACCCTTGAGTCACGTGACCCCTTCTGGTTCTACACACGCAGCACTTGACAGCGCGAGTAATTGTATGCGTTGTTGTGTACAACTGGAATATTTAAGTTATGCATTCAGCTGCCATTGATTGTTGTCACATTATCCCTTTCTGCAGGTTCGTTTTTGAATGAGAGGGACCAATAAACGTCGGGAAAAAGAAAGGTTATTTACGTGTTGAATGGTATCCTCATTTAGCCGGTAGGCAAAGACGATTAGAGCCGTGCGTACGTGTACATTCACGTATACACGTAAACACATCGTTCCATGCAACATAAAACGAGATCGGGGGGATTGAAACGTTGAATGAAAAAGGTTTTATCCCGTTCTTCCGGTAACATTAGGATCAGCGGAAGTCAATAGTGATTGATAATGAAAGTAGGGAAGGTTTGGAATTGTTTACAAAATACGTTTGATGACAGTCGCTCTGGATAGAATAACGGCAGAGAAAGAGAGAGAGAGAGTTTGTTTCGGATGGATAAGTAAAAGAGAGAAAGAGAAGAAGAATGAGCGAAGAGAAGTCGGTACAAGGGAGGAGGTTTTTCGCGATACATGCGCGCGCAGGTGACTTTATATACACATGTACACGCATGATAAAGAGGGGGGCGCCCCAGTCACAACTGCACGAGTAGTCACGGCAAGCATTGGAGCTGGCAGTAGTGATGGTTATACTTGAGGGGAATTATTTTTTTCGGGAGGGTTTTCTACTCATACGTGATACCGTTCAACGATAGACGGGAATCGGTGTAACGCCTCGTTGAAAGTTTCGGCGGATTCGCACGTGTCGTGTCGCAGGTACCTCACGGTGCGATAGAGGAAGAGAGAGAGAGAGAGAGTGAGTAAGAGGAAGAGAGAAGGAAGAGGCAGTAGATTGAATTCCTCGACACCCGAAGGAATCGCGCTTCCCGTGTCTCTGATGAGCCCCTCCGTCGTCACACCGCTAGTAAGATGGCTGTGCCGTTGGATGGAGGGGGAACGGAAGACTTGAAAACACAATTTTGCACGCGGGAAGGAATCTATCAACTGATGACCCTCTCGGAATATTCGAGACCGAACAGGGTTGGCTACACGAATAGCCAGGGCAGTGCGTCCGTCAGGGTGTCCTTCGTGACGTTACCGGAGCCTCCAGACCCAACTGGACAGTCCCTCGGCGGTGACCGAATGTGTTTTAATTTCGGCAAAGAGCTTTACGTTTACGTCTATCGGGGTACCAAAAAGGTATATCGTCGTTTACTAATGCGTGTTTTTCTTCCAGTGGTAAAAACGCCACCCGAACAATCCTCTCCCCCGAGTTTTGTAATGACGGGAGAACATAACCTCTAAACTTTGTTACGACTCCATCTTTAGTGCGATCGTCACCACACCTATTTGACGAAACACCCTGGTTCCAGGAATTCCTCGACTTCACGCGAGTTGTCCAGGTATTTCCTGGAAGCCTCGGTTCCGAATTATGACCCCTTTCGGGTACGTGACTTTTTTTTTGAACTCGTGACACTGCGAACATCGATTCTCCTCTTGCCATACCCGCGGAACAAATCCTCTAGAAGTATCAGCGAGGCATGTAAATGCATCGTGACAGGTTTCTTCTCCTGAAATGCAAGTCCCAGGAGAAGGTTCCCCGTTACTTCTCATTCGATTTGATAAAGCTGTGGACAAAGCAATTGAAAAGATCAATGTTTTCATGTTATATATACCTTCACAGATATACATCCACTAATTATACAGGATAGAAGCAGTAATTTATGTTGCAATTACGTAATTACCACGTGTAATAGGAATTACGACTATTCATACCATGTATCTTCTTTCTTTATTTAATCCTTTTATATAATTAATTACATTACAAACATTTTTATTCAACCATCGGGTGATTATCGTGGAGTTCTCATATTTTTAATGTAGCAAGTAAAGGGTGGATTGTGTACCTAGAGGAAACAGTTTCTGTAACGTTATCCCCAAGAATATACCAAACCTTGGTTGGAATATATTATATCCGTAGAAAGGTTTATGGTTGTTCGGTATGAGTGCAAAAGACTTATAAGGTTTTCAAAGCATTTTCAGTTAAATACAGAATATATATATAGTAGATAAGTATGCTTTTATTATTCCATCTGGTGTTTCAAGTACACAATAAGTTTATAGAAATTTATATTCAATCAATAGTTGTTTTAATTTCACTTGGATTCAAGAAGCTTTCATTTTTTGTATTGTTTCTAACACTGGAATATGAAAATCATAAGGTTATTAAAATTACAATTGACAAATAGTTTTATTAGTTTTAATAGCATTATTTATTTTATCAATTCCATGATTTCAATAATAAAGATCTATATTAATCGCAAGTATAAAAAATGGAATTGCATCGATTAGAAATGTTCATATTTTGTCAAATGATTTATCAAAGTATATAATTATCACAAAGGAGATAAAAAAATTACTTCAAATACTGTTTATAGAAAGGGTATTTAATGTGATATATAAATCAAAACTGGGTAATGCATGATATTTAAAGAACGAATAATATCTAACGATTGCTAAATTTTTGTGGCCAAGTAAATTGTAGGAAGTACTAAAAGTTTATTAAAGTTGTGAGTTACTGATAACAGAAAATGTTTGAAAACAATGATGATAACCTTAAAAATCTACTTTTCTGTAAAGAAAAATGTCTTGCAACTTTTTGGACGCCTCATTTACATTGTAACTTACAATGCATGAACTTGAAGGCAGAATATATTGTTCTTTACAATATGCATATTTCAAAAAGGCTTTTAAATTAAAGTTCCCCTAATAAGTATTCTATTTAGATAATAACAAACAACGACAAAGAAAAAATAAACAGTAGAAATACATTAATTTCAGCTCAACTGATATACTCACGTGTGACTAAGGGATCATATAATTTAGCTTTTCTTTGCAATTTCACATATTTTTGATACATTTATTAAAATGACAATCAAGTAAGACTTGTCGGGGTCATGCTTATGAAAGACACGATAGTTTAAATTTTCTGAAATATTGCACAAATACTACTTTTATGAGGTTTGTGTAAAGTATATCGAGCTCAAGATAAAACAGCCTTCTGCCTTGTTATCAGGGAATATTTTACCTGTTGCTACGAGTTCGCAGGAATACAAGGAAAATAGAAATTTATATCGAGTCATCAAACAGATTGCAACATACATGATTTAAATATCCTAAAATACCCATGTAAGAAATCATTGAAAATTGATTTTCTTCTTTTTTACATAATTTATGATCGTTTTCTTAGAACTGAAATGTGTAGTTAACTTCGACTGTTATGTAATTCTATTTGTTAGTTCAAGCAGGAGCGGTTGCTGCACATTAATCATGGTTTTTTTAACCTTTAGGGGTAATATTTTTGGACAAGATTTGATAAATCTGATAAATTAAGTTTGAAGCATTCCAATAATAAATTTAATTAAGGAGATCGTACATTTCTTGTATGTACATTTGAGACAATTGGAAATAATCGCAGAGAATCTCTTTTTAAAGCCTATTTAAAATCAGATGGATTACCTTGATATGTAGTATTGATATTTTACCTTTTGTTATGAGATTACAAGGGAACTGTGGGTTTATATTAAGTTACTAAATAGATTGCAAAATATGTGGGTCAAACCTGCATAAATATTTACAGAGGAAATTGTTAGACATTGATTTTCTTTGCTTAGTTTATGGTCTCTCTAAGAGCTCAGGTGCTTAATGGTGACACATAACTTTTTTTATTTTCAAAACTAAATCGGAGTTATGTTATCTTTTGTTAAATACGAGATAATGATAAAGTTTCCCTTCTATATTTTTGGACGTAACTTTGAAAATCTACAAAGTTGAAGGTTGAAGCGTTATGGCACCAAAGTTTTATAAGAATTTATGTAGCACCCCTACATAGATTGAAGATTATAAGAAGTTACCATAGGAACTTAGTTCAGTGGTTCAGTGGATAGGGTACCTCTTGTTAAAAGGCAGAGGATCTTGGATCCAGACCAGGCTGAGACAGTTAAGTTTAACATTGATAAATTAAGTGGATTTCCTTGTTAAGTTGCAATGTTTCAGTACTTAACTTCATACATAACTTCATTACTCCATTATTAGTTTAAAGTTTGCTTTATTCTAATAACCTAGCTTGTTGTCCTGCCATCGAAGCTTATGATTTCATTGGATGCTCCGCTGATAGAAACAACAATAGGTTCGCGCTTGAGAAATAACTTGCAAATAAACATATTCGAAAATTTACGATACCCAAATTCTAACTTTCGAAATTTGGATTCAGTTTGAATGTTGCAAATTTTCAATTTACAACTGTTACAGATTAGCTTAATTGAAAATGTATTTCAGCATATTATTAAAAATACAGAGACGATATTTATTCTTTATGATTCATTAAATTTACAATTGAAGGTTGAAGAGAGCTTTCCTAAATTTCTGTAATATTAAGTTTTTGAGCATTTTTAAAAATTACTTAGGTGATAGTCAAATTTAAACAGATCCTTGCGGATCCTTTTGATTCGCTTCCCTGCAATTTTTAAATAATACTAAAACTAAGAAAATGAAGGTTTATCATCAACTGTAATATTTTGCACGTAGATACGTTTGTAAAATGTTACAAGTATTTCATATAAATTTTCGAGGGTATAGAAAATTAAAAAATGTTCGCTTTATTTCTGAGTACAATAAAAAAAACATGATTTATCTGCTGCCACCGCTCTGACATATTCCCAGGCGTATAGAATAGCGGTTGTAATGAATAAATCGCTTCCTATAGACCATTTATTTAGAAGTTAAACACGTTCTTGTACTTTTTATTATGATAGAGAAAAAATACGTGGAACATTTTTGCAATCCTATCTAGAATTATTAGATAGCAGATTCAAGATGTTATTGGTACGAAAATGAAAGCTTTAAAGTTTATGTATTATAAATTCAAGAAGATGTAGTTTGAAATACTTCTCTGCTGTATCTCCCAAAGGAAATCTCTAAAGCTTCAGTTTTTCACCTTATAAAACTGGGAATTGACATCCTCAAGATTAGGTGGGCTCTTCCAAACTGGAATTCTTTAATTGTAGAATTTAACATTTGTAGAAAAACAGTTTATTTTGCTGTTAGCATTAGGTATATGAAATTCTATGTTCAAACTTCTTCAATTAGATATAGCTCCTATTACAAGTTATTTTCTCATAGACTATCAGGAAGTCGTATCAAAACTTGTATGTCTTGAGCTTCTGACCTATCTAACTTGAACAAAAGTCAGAATTAGGTTTCAAGAAATAGGGAAGGGATGATGAAAGTCAAGTTCATATTAATTTAGAAACAACATTTGTAAATAACAGCCTCGTCAGAAAAATTTTCAATTTTTAACGCAAAATCCTGAAAGACGAAAAACGTGTCGTCTTGTTTTAATTTGTTAAACTATTTGTTTTAATTTTAAAGCTACATGTTAAAAAATAATTAACGATATGGTTTAAAATTTATAATATTATTTGAAGGTTAAACAAAATAATTTGTTTTGAATAATATCGAGAAACGAAGAATGGAGTGCATTTAGTTAGTAAAATTTCGGAAACTGAAATAATTATATTCTTGAAACATTAAAACATTTAGTCTATGTTTTCGTGAAATTAAGACAAATTAATTTTTATTAATGGAATTTTTAGAAATGTGTTACTTGTCTCTTATAGTAGTTTCTTTTTCATATACATATATCACGTAAATAACAAGTGTTCTATGAATAACGTTATATCGCGTTTTTTCTATTTCAAAGTAACATATCTTTCATCTGGATAAACATACCATTCACAGAATGACCATTCTTCTGAGAAGCGTGGATATCAAAAAAGGCAAGAGTTAAAGGTATTTCAAAAGTTGGAGATCTTTTGCGTTGAATCATTCTTCTTTACCAACTCTGTGTCTAGTTTTTAATACTTAAAAAATCAATGCGAAAATATTTTATTTAATCCGCAAAATGGGGAGTGTTAAAGAACAATAAATCTCTATTAAAAGTTTATGTTTTTGTTGCTAATAACTATAACTCTCATTTATTACTATAACTTTTACTTATATTCATTTACTACCCTCATTTTAATGGATAAAAGATAGACGATTTGAAGCGGGATATAGAAATGCTGAGTCAGCATTAGAAGCAGTTAAAATGTTATCAATTATCCAGGTATATTCAATATATGATCGCGTCGCTATAAATTTGTTATTAGTATTTTTGTTTCTGTGTTAAACAAATTTTCCGTCTTATAGGAAAGTGGTGGGAAATTGTAACGATTGTTATACAAAAGTATTTCGCAGTTATTTCTTTGGAGAAGTCTACATTTTACATATGTTTTTAAAGTTGGGCGCCGCGATTATATTGGAATCTAACAAAATTACAATTTTAAATTTGCAATTAAGGAAAAATTGTAATTTGCAGCTTGCATTTACAATATTAGGAAATTTCACCCATTTCTACAATTGCTGCGTAAACGAAATTCAAAAACTTTACTTACATTCATTAATAATGTATCTTCATTGCAGTTGTTAGCCCGATCTTAAGTTTGTGATATTCATAACGTTATTCTCGTAGTTATGCATCTAATAATAACGCAAAAGTTTTCTTAACAGAATAATTGATTCCACCATTTGATTCAATATTTCCGAATAAGCTGATCTTAAAAGTGAAAATTTTTAAACATTAGCTTTAAATTTTTTTTAAATTATAATCCCCCAGTAAAGCATATTTTATTAATTAAAATACAAACATAAAAGTATTTTAGCAAAATGAAAATCGTACTCAGGTCCAATTATAGAACATTGAGAAACTTTTTCAATGAAACACTAATAAATTTGTTTATTACTATAGTTTGATAGTCAACTGAATAATAAAAGATGAAAATTTAACAAAATTTACGTGACTAAAGCTTACTTTAAGAGTAAGATTTAAAGCCAATTAACGACAATCAAAACTTTCAACACTTGCATCTCTGACAGATTTTGGAATGGAAATTGGAAATTTTAATATTTTTATATGAAAAGAGCGTAAATATTTGAAATCCACTGATTTTTCAATGATGATACATTTCATTACCGAGAGTATTATTTTGAAGAACTTGTTTATCGTTGAACTTAATTTCATCTATAACAGAAATTAAACTTCAGCATCTTTGAGACTCAAAGAGTCGAATTATATCTGTACGAGTCGGTGCTAAATTGATAAAGAAAATTGCCGATTAACTCTAATTTGTGCTAGTAGACGCTGTTGCTATTCTTTGTTTTGACTAATTGCTGACCACGTGGAAGTTTGCATAGAGACTGTAGTTTTTATGATTCAAAAATAGTTTGCTTTCAATTACTGAGTTTGTAATTAATAGTTTGCTTGATTAAAAAAGTTGTTTTATCAGTGTGCTATCAAAATATTTAACTCTTCTGTTAAAAAGGCTGTTCTATAACAATTTTATTAATATTTTAATTAATATTGATATCCTATAATTGATATTTAAATATCAAACCACCTATTTTAAAGATAATATACATATTAAATAAAAAATTTCGATATACAAAATGAATATTACATTGTATCTCTTATAATGAAAAAAAAATCGAATAATTATGAGAAACGAATTTAAATTTGAATGAATGTGAAATTGCATTAATTTCAAAGTTGAGAAAAATGAGAAGTCGCATAATTACCATGCAGTGAGAAAGAATTATCGCTCTTATAGCGAAATTTCGAGCCAAAGTAAGCATAGCAGGGCAGTAGCATTATCTGCTTGCCATTGCAGTTGTTAACTAGCAAATTTAGCACGTCTGAAGAACCTCTCAAGAACCAGGAATACACTTGTATCGTTATATGTATATATATTTTTTAGAGCAATTTAACAAAAATACTTATATGGATCCCGACTTTATAATTGGGGGGTTGTAAGCAAGTAAGACTGGCAGAGTTTCTCCTTCGCCACGATCGTTTTTTAACTTTGATACCGTATTCGAAAAATGTATTTTTGACTCAATAAATACGATCACGATCGAATTTTCTCTGTGCCGTGAAAGTGAAATTTCAATCGATTCTGAGATATTAAAAAATGCAGAAATCTAATATCAAATTTTGTTTGGTAAAAAAATTGAAGTTTTCCTGCTGAAAAGAGTTTTCGAGAATTCCAAAGTTGAAAATTTAGAGACAATTACAATTTTTGGACCAAAGCACTGTTGCCAAATACATTAGAATGCCTTAAATTCGGAATTAAATTACTCCTCTCAAACGATTTGAAGATATGAAGTAAAAAAAGATTAGGTACTTTTAGAGCCTTAAATTAATTCCTTTCTCAGAATATTCAATATAACGTTTCACGTTTAATTAAAATATAATTTACACATAATGACCATTCATATGAAAAATTATCAAGGGCCACGTTGTTGAATTACAAATTTCTCTTAATTACAGTCTCATTTTATAAAAAAGTTTTAATAAATTCTTGATCATTTTGGTTTTGATCAAAACTCTTTTTTTTTCTTGTTGTACCCGCATTCACTGATTTTCGGCGTAAGAACGGGAAAATATCTAAAGTACCCACTTCTTGATTGATAGTGAAATATAATTTAATCATTTCTTGACTGCCAGACCTTTTCGACAATAAATATGATTTATAGGGAAAAAAAAGCTTTTGATTGAATAATGTGGTGTTAAATATTCACGGAGGTCATTTAAAGTAATGAACTTCTCTGAATTTACATTTCTTTTTATATAACAAATGATAAATTGTTGAAACACTCGGAAACATTGAGAAAAATCTTCGCGTAATGTAATGAAATCTTTAATAGGACGGTAACGTTGCTGGTGGCGTTTTTACTTATATTTCTCAAGCTACTGACGTGACAGTTGCGATTGGATCTCCGAAAAGTTTTGCCACTCCAAGAATTAACATATGTATGACTGCCGAACGAAATTTTATTTAATTAAACATCCCGTTGAATATTCTGATAAGTAGAATAATGTTACGGCGTTCTGATCAAACACGATTTTCCTAAAAACTATTTCCATTCTGTTGAAAAGAACCTATTGTGCGTGGAAATAGAAGTACGTTTACAATAGTGGCATTTCTGTACGGGATTTCGTTTCGCGAATGTTTCTTCCATTGTTGGTACTAAGATTAATTAATTCCGAGACAGAAAAATTTGACGGTCTGATTTATTGCACTCGTCATTGGTGCATCTACTGTTCTCGATAACAGACAAACAACGACGTGTCAAGTTACAGCTTACATTAGAAGAAAGTTAGATGAAAGTTTCAGCGAGATAGGATTTTCTTCTTGTTTGAGCTAACAACAAGTCAAGCTATTTGACAAATATACACTATTAGCGTTTTCCAGCAGTTTGCACCGACTTAGACTAGTGTGACATCCAGAACCCTACTCTGAAACAAAATTATCTTGATGCAAGATAGTGTAACTAGTTGTTAATGCAAACAAACAGAAAACTATGTAACAGTTTAAGACAGTACATCTTGGAGTAGAACGGTAGACAGTCAGCTACACACCAGAGCTTTCTTAAGCTCAACGATAGAATTCTAATTTAACGAACTCCGGTTCTTTTCATTCCCTTTTGCACAATAAGCCCATTTCAAGAGTCATTCCTACATAAATTAGGAAATTTATTGGCCATAGCTAAAATTTAAGGGTGGTTACTACAAAGTTAGAAAGTTTTCAAGTAAATAATACTAATACGCGACAAAAGAAGAACGTGCCAACCCGGAGATAAATCTAATAAACTCTACCCGTAGAAAATTCGGAATGTTAATAAGATTTGCTGGAAACAGAATATTCGGAGATTTTTAAATACCCAATTAATTAGGTATTAAGAAAAATTTTAAATTCAATATATTAATTTAAAATTATGATTTTTTTTATATGTTTGTTTAATTTCCGAGAAAACAAGATTTTGCAAATTATTATTATTTTCATTCCCTCTATTACTTTTCTGATGAATATTTGCTAAATTTTCTGAACTGAGATATAAAAGACACTTCCTTTTCTAATATTCATTTTTTTATGAATTTTTCTCTCCATTTAAAAAATTTTTATAATTATTTTGTCTTACAAAGAAATTCCAAATTTATTTTCATTCAAATATTTAACTTACTTCGAGGGAGTTCTATTCTATTCATTTTTTTTATTGGACCAACCTTTGCAGTTTGGAAAATCACGTGCAGAATAATGAAGCAAAATTTAAAACTCTAAAAAGGAAATTTAATTATGGGAACAGTGAAGAAAATTATTAAACTAAATATGACAGCTATCAAAAAACAATGCAGAAGATACTAATTGCAAACGATTTCTCCTTAATATTCCTTTTTTTATTATTTTCTATACAACTGTTTTCGCTTACAAGTTGCATCATTGCGTAGAGTTTTACTTCCTAGTCACGAAAGTTAATTAACCATTACTATTGTCATAAAAACTGCAATTGTATCAAATATTGTACCTAATAAAATATAAATTCATTGGTAATAGACAATACAGATTCCATTGATAAAATAAACGAGCACCACTTTACATTTGGCCAAGTGCAACTGTCGAGGATAATTGGTTTCACATTTGGATTCTAATTAACGAGCATGATGTTTCCAAATGATGCCATATTTAATTTATTTCTTAATACTTGTTTTACATTTGCATCGATATTTCATATTTGCTGATTGATTTTCGTTCATAAAAACTTCTCAGACACTGGAGCCGAGCTTTAGTTGTCAAAAGCCCTAATTTCGAATTGTTGCCCTCAAAGCATTAAAAATAAAAGAGCTCCTAATACCTATAAAAATGTTAAAAGATTTCAATGTAAAGATTAAGTCGGTACTAAACCCACATTGAAATAAATAAATTTTAATATTGAAAAACATTCTCGAAGAAACATTGAATTATTTTAACTTATTTATGATAAAATTGCTAAAACTGTCAAAATTGCATTTTTTTTGCCAAAAACCCCTCGATATCTTTAATTCGCAAAATTCAACATGCCGCAAAATCGATTCCAGGTTCACACTTGTTGAAAGACACGTTTGTAGTAGGAGTGTTGGCGGTATTGTTTTTCGTCTAATTTGGCCACACAAAAGATCTATATACATAGTTCTGTGCAATTAGCACCAATTAGCACTTTCCTTTGTTCACGTAACAAATTTTGCTTTCATTGAAGATAGAGGAGGAAAATAAATTGTATCGAGGGAACAAATCAACATGAAAGTTAGACCAGAAAAGGCCCACATTTGTTTCCTAGAGAATTTAAAAAATTTACATTTGCTCCTGAAACTGGGTAGCAATTTGAACACAGAGGGTCGATATCAAACATGTATATCATTCTAACTGGATAAATTATCTTTTGCTATGTACAATGTTCATTGAACGTCACAGCAACTACTTAAGGTCATTAGCGACGGGATCTACGGCTGTGACATTCGAATCGATGCGATGTTTCTTTTTATATATGTATAAATATGCAGTTGTATTTTATGTTGCGTGTACTATTATTTTAAAGACATCTGAACGATAGCGTATTAAATTTTCAATAACATTTCGTAATCTTTGATAAATTATTTGAATATCCCAATTTTCTAGAATTCAAGTACTGCAACTTGGGTACCAAAATATGGCAGTTCTTAAGCTAGTGGTTTTGAAATTTTGGTAATTGACTAATTTATCTTTAGATGGAATTGCTCTTATTCTTTTAGGTGAAATTTTTTTTCCTGTTTTTGGAACTGCATATTACTTATCCATTAAAATTTTTGAATCAATATTTCAATTACCCGCAACTGATATAGAAACTTTCACTTTCGTTTATTGCTTCAACCGATTCTACTACATTTGAAAATAAATAACAAATTTTATTCCAGGAAATAATAGTATTCAAGTCTGAGACCTCATATTTAAGATAAACTTAGGATGGGTTCTGTTTGATATTGTTTCAGACATATACTTAAAACAATAGAATTTTTCCACAATACGTGATCACGTTTGACAAACAAATTTTACTTAATGAGTTCTAGAAAAAATATCTTAATTGGAAATGTTTTTTGGACTCCCTATTCCGGAAAGTTTACAACCGGAAAAAAGATTTTGGCTTTTTAGTAACTCACGAATTTAGTAAAAACTTCTATAAAGTATAATTTTTCATTATATTTAAAAAGATAACCACGAAACTTTTCTCTCGAATAAATTGTACCATCTCTTCCTCAGCTTCGTTTATATTTCGAGTATACTCTTCTTTTATATGAACTTCACGTTTTTCTGTAAATAAGTGAAAATTGGCGTTACTTGCAACACGTTTTTCACCAGCATTAAATTATTCGCTTAACTCTGCTGAGAACATATCTCCGACATGGTACGGTTCTGAAACTCAGAAATTTAGCTTTAGCAACAAACGCAAAATTTTTGTTTCAAATATGGATCATTTACGTTTTCCACTGTTTTCAACCTTTCGCTAAAGATATATTATTGCAAGGAAGTGATGGGAAGCATAATATTTTGTTAAGGAAACCAACGAAAATAATAGTTGTAAAAAGAGGCCTCAAGTTTCTTGCATAGAATAAATAGAAAATCTGAATTTGTTGCTAAAGTCTGACAGCAATTTCAGGAAATCCAGTTTTCAAAGATCTTATTTGCAGAATTAATGAGACACTGTTTAGTCTTTTACACTCCTTTTTTCGTTTTCTGCAATATCCCTCAGTTATGTATTACAGAAAGTCCCCTACAGCGACGACTTATTTGGTTTTACATATTTCTCGTTACCTCGAGATGTTTGCTAAAGTATTATATTTATCAAATTATAAATTAAATGGATTTTCTTCCCACAGTTATGATGCAATTTCCTAAAACACGAGGAATCTTTCCCTTTGAAAACATTAGCGTTCTTAAGAACAATTAGAATTACGTTCGAAATGGCATTTTTACAAATAACTTTCGAAGTTTCATTTCTACACAAAAATTTGATATGTTCTTTTTTATACAAAAAGAAGTACTTGTAGCATATCTGTGTACGTAAGTTGTAGATAAACGTAATTTCGAATAATATTGTTGAAGAAAGGTACATTGGAAAAAATGTTTTCGTAAATATTTGCAAAAGTGAAAACTTGTTATTAATATATACAATCAGATATACATATTGATTTTCTTCTTTATAATGAGGGTCTACTAAAAATTGCAAAATTTGTAAGTCGCGCTTGCAATTAATTTTAAATTAAGTAACCGGGGTTTAATAAGCGACACGACGGCTTTCTAAATTTAACGTACATATCTTTTTTTTAATTGGCCAAAAAATACGCTAATAACGATTTTCTGTATTTTTTCTAACAATTACACGGTATTTTGATCAGTATTGAATTGAAATATTTAGTTTTTGAAAATTTAGTATTTCTTCTAAATATGAAATATATTATTTTTTCCATTAAATATTACAGTAGCTGAAAACTAAAAAATTTATATAACTTTGTTTTTCCGATTTAGAAATGATACATTATTTTAGCTACATATTATAATTTGGAACATTGCAAAGATCCTTTTTAAAACATTTATTATTTTCTACACAATTTTATTAAATTTTCCACATATGGCACCATGCAATATAATGCAATCCCTTATTCTTCACCGTGCACTACATGCCTTTATTGTCATTTCTGGAATTTACTGCTATTTATTTCTGCTTCAACTTTCCTTCTTTAATTGTTTTTATAATCAGACAAGAAAGATAGCAATTAAAATTCTTCGGAAATTTTTATTTGAAAAATAAGTGATTTTCATTCAAGGAATGTCAGGACTTTAACTCTTTGACTGAACGAATTCCAAGTTTACGATTCATAAAATTTTCATCGCGTGAATATCCAAATAGAGATTTTAAATTCTCAAAGCAGATTCGTTGAGGGCACGTTCGAAACCTCAATCACGTTTAAATAAAAGATTTCAGCGATGAAATATGTCTACTTTAAAGGATCGTGGTTTTAAGCACGTAATCTTCAGTCTGCTAAAAGTCATATATTAGTAGGTAATAAATATGAAGTTTTATAACAACATCAATACTGATGATTAAAGGTTACGCTTATTTGTTTTATAACAACGAAACAAATACAGAACGGAAGTAGCTTTGTACTTTGCTGAAAAATTAAGTCTTTTTACTCAGAAATAAAAGTAGCCAATAAATAAAATGAAAATATTGCAGAACATCTGGGTAAATCAATTTAATTAGTTTAATAAAATACACAGTTTTCAAGTTATAACACCTTTGAGCATGAAGTAGTTTCATCCCTTTTCATCCTTTTTCATCGCTTTTCATCCCTTATACATCCCGCACCTAAAGGACACATAAAAATTGTCCACAGCAGGTAAAAACTTTTTTGAATCTCGGACAAACTTTTCAAATCTTTTCAATTGCAATCATCACAATTATGTCGAAGAATTTCCTGCAGCCGAGCTCTTCATTATACTCTTTGAACGACTCTCTAAATTTTGTTTGCTTCGAATGTGTTCATAAATTTCTAAAATACGTTTTCATTAGTTTCAACGTGTTTAGTGTAATATATGAAATATCTGTTGCACCTTTGAATAGTGCAATAAAAATCTGAAATACGTATAGTGGTCCAAAAGCGTCGCCAAGGCAACGTTCACTGTATGAAAGGATGCGAAAAGCAGTTTACAAGTCCTTTTCAATCCACTTCAGAGAATCATAATTTCTACAAATTTGCATCGTCGAAATGATATTTCCAATTGAATGACCACTTCTAAGAATGAGAGATATAACGAAAAACATCAATCGTATCAGGTCTTCCATTCTAGCGTGTATCCGTTGACGTGAAAATAAAGTAGCTACTGTAGCCATTCCCTGGAAATCCTTTCTAAAAGAATTCTAATATTCCTTTGAAATAACATTAATATATACCTGTATCTTATTGTTTTGTCTATGTGTATAAAGAAAGTTTTAACGAGGAATTTAATAAGAAGAAATTTATAGGACTTAAATGAGTATACTGTTTCATTACTCAACCCTATGAAAGGCTGAAAGTTTTTACTAAGTTTTTTAATTGTAAATAAGCATCGTCCTTAAAGTTCGCAAGTAGATAAAGCATCGAGTGTAGTTGCTCTTTGAAAGATGCTTTTGAAAAGCAGAGCAATATTTTCACGAAATTCTCATTAATTGGTAGAAAAGTTCGATCTTGTGAATTTCGTGTTAATACATTGGAAAAAAAAACAAGCAAATTATTTATTACATTTACTGAAATTCTTTTACCATTGATTAATACAAAAAATTCAGATACAATTTTCATTTGAAAATTGTAATTAAAAAATCTGAGACACAAGAAATGTCAATATATTATAGAACTTTGCAGCTTCTGTAAATCTCTATTATCTCATTAAACAATATGCAATTGGAATATTTCAAATAGAAAATTTGATTGTTTTAATCTTCGATGAGTTTCAAGGAAAAATCTAGATTTAATTTTTAGAAAGGTCAAAATTGAAATTTTTTAGATCGTTGGAATTAATGAGAAGTAATTCTTTACGGATATTTAGTATTGGAAAAAAAATAATATCCTGTTTTTTACGTAATAATTCGTCTTGAGCTAATAAATGATTTCTACCGCATAAAAAAATGATTAATTCCGCTTCTAAACCAGTTTTTCTTCAGTCAGAACTCCTTCACGAATCGTGTGTATCAGTGGATGCTAATCACCCGGTGGTACTTTATTTATCAGACAATTATTTTGAAATTATTGTTGATAAAATTGGGAAATCTGTATTTTTCCGTTTCAAATAATTAATTTTACCGTTAGCTGGAGGTTTTCTCAAACATGTTTGTATTTTTCTTCCACTTCGACATCCGTCCTTCGGTTAAAACGTACTAAAAATTGAAATGCTTGCTCCAAAGACAATGTTGAAGTATTGTATTACAATCCCGCGTTTTCTTTGAATGAATATATATTTTATGCACTTCGATTTCTAATGCAAAGTCCTTTTCATGAAACCAGAATATATAAACCTATACATTTAAATTTAAAACAGGTAAATGTAAGATTTACGAAACCGATATTGTATTAGAACCGGATACGTTTAAAATATACATCGATACAATCGAACGATGGTAAATATCATCCAAGGCAATATTTAAGTTGCTTCGAATCTAAATACATTTCGTTTATTTTCATTATCTAACTTCATTTTTATTTACGAGAAGATATTATTGTTTACCAATTCTGAAATGTTCTCAACAATTGTTACATTCAGAGGAAAATGCCAGTTTGTCAGACAAATTACAATTTCATTACTTAAGAAGGTTGAAAAGTCGTGGTCTCATTTTATTGACTTTTAAGATTCAGATCGTCGGCTGGACGTATTCTTTCTTTTTTATTCGGAATCGATTTAATTAGGTTTCCTTATACCGTTTTATTTTAGAGATTTGACAAGAAGAGTCGCGTGAAACAAGACCAGCCGTTAAATATTGTCATTATAAATGTATAAGTTAATGGAGAGACTGGTTAACCGCTTACTAATTATTGTTGGACGTTTCAACGTTAAATGATGGCCAAAAAATTTTCTCTATTTCCGATGACGGTAGAAGATTTCTCTTATACTTAACGTTGTTTTCTATAGTTAATTCAACGGCCGTAGAAAACAGCAGAACTAATTATTTCATTACGGCTAAAGTGGAAGTTCATAAAAGGGACCACGGTTTGCGTGTTGCATTCAGTCGGATAATTTTATATCTTTACAATTACAACATTAAACACTTGAATCCAATTAACATAAGTATTTGTAAAAGGTAAGAGCGTTTCGCTCTAGGTACCATCATTCTTATTACTCCTTGAAATTATGAAAAAAGAATTCGTTAATTCAAAGCAGCCCGTACTATGAAATCAAAGATTACGGGACTGGGTTGAATGCGATTGTCCTGAAACAATGAATTTTCTTTGAACCAAACAAATCTTTCCTGAGTTAAGACCGGTGTACTTGAGTAAAGAGAATTATCTGATAAAAGTGAATGACTCATTCATTTGTGTAGTTGAGAATTAAGATTTCATCGGTTTAAAGGCTTTTATTTTCTTGAATTACTTATCGTCTTGCTTAAATCGAATCACAGTTGATAAATATAAGCCATCCGTTATTAACTTAAGTAAAGTCATTTAATTCAAATTTTAGAAACCGATTTCCTTGCATTCACATTTGTTTATTAGGAAATATGTGGATGAATGAATGAGTAACGTTCTTGTAACTAATCAGTTGTGGAAAAATTGGAATATTATAGATTATAAAAATCACAGCGACAAAATTACATATTTATGGCTTCTACGGAAGAAATATATATTTGATCCTTGAAATTTTTCTTTACAAAAACAGTTCTTTCAAAAGGAAATTGTCATTTAGTATAAAATAAAATAAGTTTTTATAGTTTTTATTCCCTGGGTATTTTTCGCCGAGACAATATTTTAATAATTCGATGAGACTTTCTTAACCTCTTTTTTAATCTAAAAGCTCTTTGTTTTTAATAAAAAAATACCTTTCTTTTAGTACAAGTAAATACTTTTTTTATCGCGTTGCAATTGATTCTCTACCAATGGAAAGTGCATGGAAAGTAATAAGTTCTAGGTAAAATGAAGCCATAAAAAAGAGTAAATGTGATTTTATGCATATCGAGGTGCAATTTGAGCCAAACATATTTGTAGTTAATTTGGGAAGGTTTTTTATCAAGAAATTATAATGCAGTAGAAAAAGCTCGAAGCAAAAATCACTTGTGGTATGGGAATTCAAGGGAAAAGCAAGAAAGCTAGAATTTTCTCAGAATATGGGTCGCTACCCTGTAAGAAAAAAAAGCAGTTAAGTGGAAATTCTCTGTAGATGGATAACATACTTTACGGTATAAAGCAACAGCTTCCTTGCAGATCAAGGAAATAAAAGAACTAGAACGTCGAAAAACAAGAATTTTTTGTAATACAAGAAATTAGTTTTTTTATATGAGAGTGAAATTCGGACTAATTGTATAGTTACAGCATTAGGTAATCTTCCCAACAAAAATTGTAGTGCATTGTCTTGAAAGAAATCATTAAAGTGGTTATATTCTATAGTGTTTGTAAATTCAATTTAGGATTTTTTTAATTTTAATATAAATTCGAAAAACAATTTAAACTTAATTCTTTCGCTGCAGTTGATCATTTCTGGTGAGCGTAACAACAGCATTTAAGCAGTTTAAAGTGCTGTTATTTTATGCCTTTCAATTGCACTGGTATAGGTAATTGTTGTAAACAAATACACATAAATCGGGAAACGTTTAATTGATAACATGGTTAAAATACGGAATAAACAGTTCATGTAATAAGTAAACCGTGATGCGGTTTAAAAATACAATTGATTAAATGCAGAAATGCAAATGCAATATTTACAATTGTGAAACGTGTTTGTTTTATCGCTGGTTTAAAATTATATACCTCTTTCCAAAATTGCTAGAATTTTACTCTTCAGTGTCAGTTCCTATTTGTAATAATTAGTCCAAAAACTGTGTATGAAATAAACATCGTTATTGCAGTAACTTTCCACTTGAATAATTTTAGATGGAGTTAATGACATATATATTTTTGATTTACTAAAAGAAAAATTAGAAGCTTCTATTAAAAGTTATACTAGGCAGAGCATCTGTAGGTTCAAAATTTCCAGTAATGACAAACTCGCAACTGAGACTGTGGACCGTCAACTTTTTTCCCAACATGCAAAACAGAGGCTTTAAAAATTCATAGAACCCCTCACTCAATTTACAAAAATGAAATACATGGAGTATTTATAGCCTGGAATATCGGTAGACCAAGAGAGAATAAGCAGGTGTTACAATTGATTACACAGAAAATAACAGGAGGGGGTTAACTGTAGGAGATTTCAAAAATTAAGCAAAAAGAACAATAAAATTGAGAAATTAGGAAAATTAAATAATGTTGAACTTTGGAAATGAGCAATACTGCTTGATAAATTTAATGATGTTAAACAAAATGAGAAAAATGCCGATTTTAAGAGGTGACTTTATTTGCAGGCTGTGGATCTAAATAAACCAGTGGACAAGAAGCTGTACAAGGGAATCAATCCTACTTGCCATAACTTTAATCAAACTACCGCTACTGTAGACAGCGCTCCGTTGTTAGTTGGTTTTTCAACGGGGCAGATACAACTAACAGATCCTATCAACAAGGACTTTACAAGTGTATTGTATAACGAAGAGGTACGTCCTTCTGTCCGTCCGTAAACGATCTTTGATCTAAGAAGCGTAAGTTACCTCGTCATCATACTCAATTCATGTAAAAATGTTTATACTTTTAGAGGCTGATAGATAAGAGCAAAGTAACATGTATAAAATGGATACCACGTTCGAGCACTCAGTTCCTAGTGTCACACAGCTCGGGGCAGCTTTATCTTTACAACAAGGAGTTGTCTTGCGGTACATCTCCGCCTCATTACCAGCATTTCAATTCGGGAGAAGGCTACGCGATATACACATGCAAAACGAAATCAACGCGTAATCCTTTGTACCGATGGGTCATTGGCGCGGATGGTTGTAGCATCAACGAATTCGCCTTTAGCCCATGCGGCTCGAATCTGGCAGTTGTCTCGCAGGATGGTTTCTTGAGAGTTTTCAATTACAACACCATGGAACTGGTCGGTTCTGCTAGGAGTTATTTCGGTGGTTTCCTGTGTGTCTGTTGGTCTCCGGACGGACGTTACGTGGTAGTCGGTGGCGAGGACGATTTGGTGACGATCTGGAGCTTTCATGAAAAGAGAGTCGTGGCGAGAGGTCAGGGACATCGTAGTTGGGTGAGCGTAGTGGCTTTTGACCCGTACACGACGTTCTATGACGATTACGACCAAGATTTCAGCGGCTCGGATGACGAGATGATGCCACGCAAGAATCACTTTCATGAGAAACAAGCACCTCCTCCAGCCTCCTGTAGATTATCCAACGCTTCCCAAGGTATCCATTCCAATCGGAATTCGTGTAATTCCGAGTTACGAGTGCCCAGTGGCACTTGTTATAGATTAGGAAGCGTGTCGCAAGATACATATCTTTGTTTCTGGGACATCACGGAGGACGAATTGAGGCAACCCGTGATGGTGAAACCGAGGCCCTCGGCTGCCGGATCGGGCACGTTCTCGACATCCGGTACGTTCACCAGTGGGAATGGTGCCACGACGAATCATCATCCTAAACATAATAGTACCAATAACGTGAACTTCAAGGAAAGTAACGCCGTTCCCAATGAAGCGAACGCGAATAATAGCGCGAGCACGAACACGGCAGTTTCCACCGTCAACGCCGTGACACAGAGGCTGGCCGGTACTCTGGGTTTTGGTGAGAGGAAGGGTGGTGACAATCACAAGAGGAACTTTAGCCTGACGATGCGTAGTACCACCGGTGCTGCGAACACGGCTGCCACCAACAGTATACAAAATAATAGCGGCGACTCGAAACAAAGCGGGACTAATATGAACGTTACTAGTAATCTAAATAGTGTAAGTGGGAGTTGCATAGGTCCGAACCGTAAAGTCAATTCGGTAGACGATCCTATGAAACTGATAGGGACTGCCAAGTGTCCAAGATTCGACGAATGTCGTGTGCTGGAACCATTAGTATGCAAGAAATTGGCTCATGAGAGATTGACTGAATTAGTGTTTAGGGAAGATTGCTTCGTTACGGCTTGTCAAGACGGATACGTGTACACTTGGGCAAGACCCGGTCATATGGTAGGTCAACTCACCATAAACAGCACTTTGCACAGGCCACACAATCATAACAACCCCCATACCAATTCCATCAGGCCTAACGATCTCTGATGCATCGGAGACGCCTTCACTTATTATCAATTCGAATACCTTCTTCATTATACTTTGCAACAAACCTTCCTCTCCTGTCGCGTGTACATAAACGAATTTAGCTCGTTCGACGTTATTATTTGGCTGGAAACTGCGTAGCCGTCTGTAAGAAGATCACGCTATCCATCAAACGTTTGCAACACTCTTTTATCACTCTATCGAAGGAATTACTGTGCAGCGAAATACTGATTTTTCACTTCGTTTTGTGAACGGTTTTAATTTTATTTGATAACTCTCGCTATCTACCAAATTTTGCCGTACTACATTCAGTTTCAGTTTTTATGCCTAGAAAAATTATTTTATAACTTTTTGTCGACAATTCCATTTTATTCGCTATTGTTTTAAGAGTAAAAGCATTCAGAGAAATAATACCAATAACAAAAGAATCGTATGAAGTTCTATTTGTAAGTCAAAGAGTTTCTCAAAAAATCGTGTTTTTATAATTCCAAAATTCGGAATGCGAAGAATATCAATTTTCTCGTATTATGTTTATTCCTGGACTCCTCTAAAAATAGCTCGGAAACAATAGTTGCTGGTACCAGTATGCATCCTCGATATCGTTGACAGACTTTTTTAATTTGTCGCTCAGGTACCCTTATGTAAACTCTACCTTGATACCGTGGGATAAAGAATATCTCTCAATTAATATCTTTGAAGAAGTTATCAGATAGTGATGAAAACATATGGATTTTATCATTATAATTCATACATTTAAATTCCAATATTTTGAAGTTGGATTAGTCACTTTTTAGTCACTTTTCTATTCATTGCGAGAAAGGGTTGGAATTGACTTTTGAAAAAACACAATTCCTTATTAGGTACAAATAAAATTCTATGATCAGGGAAAATATTTGCGATATAAGAGCAAGTATTTGATTACATACTTTTTTATGTACTCATAAAACATTTTTTATCTATATGTAAATGCAAAACTTTAAATATTTTGAAATAAAAAATGAGTGACTCGGACTAATTTCATAACCACTTACGCACTTGCGCTCCAAGCTCAAACTTGTGTGTGAAATAAATATCCGTGGACGAAAAGGATAGTAAATTTTATGTTCTTGCATGGGAAAATTTCAATCCATAAGACAAAATACCGTAAAAAAAATAATAACGTGTGAAACAAGGATACATCTTTCTTTTCTTGACCGTTTCCCATAAATCAAAATTCATACGTCTCCAACTAGAAGTCCGTATGTTGTTAATCAACTATTGCAGCAAAAAAATTGTTTATTGTTCAATCAGATCCCGCATGACAACGAATTTGTTCGCCGGTAATTCTGAGCAGTTGCATAAAAGAATCCATAAAAGGTGGTGTTGCGTTTGAGGAGATACTAGAATCTTCTTAAACAGCGATTGGGCTGCAGTTTGTTTACAAAGATTATTATACATATTAGTGAGTTGTTTAATAGTGGCGATGGCCCAGGAAGAAAGTTAGTTTGTTTCTCTTGACAGCGAGAGCTGAAGTTTATTATGAGGGCAGGACCCTCGTAGATCCATTTCATATACATAATTTTACCCTTTACATCAATCCATGATTCCATTTCCAAATACGGTGTTGTTAGCTTAGCGAAAATTGTAGAGAAGCATCCTATGAAACGTAGTGAGACTCTAGTGTCACAGAATTGTTCATATATATATATATATATATATATATATATATATACACACACATATATGCATCTATATATATATAAATATTTATATACTGTGACGTTTTTTCTCCCTTTCCTTTCTCTCTCTTTACTTTTATAATTATAATTATAATTATAATTATTAATTATATTATTACCATTATTATTATTATTATTATTATTATTATTCTTGTTAAACAAAAATATTGAATTGCCTTGTTGTACAATAAAATTCAAGGAAAAAGAGAACAAAACAGAGAAAGACGATGTAGAATGAAAAACGAAACGCTGCTTGGCTTTCCTGCTTAAACATAGTAATTTAAGTTGCTAAATAAAACCGTGTTAGAAGATTACTTTTTACGAGGATGTTGCTGAGTCTTCTGTTTTTCTTCTGTGCATTTGAATGGCGATGAAACAAACAATTATACATTTATTCATATATATATATATTTATTACCGAACAAGGATGAACACGTTACAGTAGCGAGCGTTGCTTCTTTATAGTGAGAGAGTCCCTGTAATTTGTTGATCGGACGATGCTTGAGCTTGTGCGTTTGACGAAGCCCGTGGCTCGAATTTGCTCCCTTATACTTTGAAGTCGCTTTGCCTGGCGCTGAAAAATACGGAACATTCTACTGTGCAAGTTACACACTACTTTAGCATGGTACGTATGACTTTTGTTCCCACTTTTTTCTTTTCTTTTTCCTTTCTAAACCGATCTTTTCTGAAAATCTCTCGTTTTTTGATTCTCACGTTTGCTCTTCTCTCATATTGAAGCTTCAATTATCCGGATGTGACTCTAGTAGCCTTGACATCCGCTACCGTTCGTTCACGCGATTTTTCACTTTTCGTTGCATCTTGCTTTCTATTTTTCGCACCTTTCATCGAATCTTTTGTTCGTCCTTGCATTCCTCACGGCTAACAAAAAAAAAAGTAGTGTTGTAGTTACTGCAGTTGCAATTGCAGGGGTCACACGCTCATTTCAAACAATTTTATAAATTTCTGCAAAAATGTAAGCGAGAAAAACCGGTTAATTTTTCCAAGCAAATGTAACTGTTTGCAGCTGCGATACAGAAAATTAATAAAATTGATGATAACCCACAAGATCTATATTTTGTAAATTTGAAATTTCGTTGAAAACGAATTTAGTTTCAATGATTCTTTAAAAGAATTGGAATGAAATTTGCAGTTTCGGGGGAAAAAAAAGAAAAATAAACGTATTTTTACAGAATCTCATTTTGGAAGGAAATATTCAATTCTGTTTTATACGGTTTCTCTTTGCTCTCAGGGTTCGGATTATAATAACTTCGATTTCAATTGCAGTTGCGGTAACTTTACAAGAGTTGCTATCGGTATGGAAAATGTAAACGCCTAGAAAAAGTCATTCGGTTGGTAATCGACGAGGAAACCTATAAAATGTCATGAAATGTTATGTTATATGATACTGAATGGAAATTCTTATCTTTTAGTTCAACAATTTCCACCGTAATAACATTCCATTTGAATGTTGGAAATTATTGTTTCATAAAAAAAATTGCCTTCGATAGACGCAACCACATTTTTTTGTTGAAGCAGAAAAACGGATACCGCTTATAGTCTGGATACTACAGCAAAAAAATTCTAGATTTCGGCCAAGCACCGAAAAATGTGACTGATTAAACTAGAATTGCCACTATGAATATTGTATAATGCGTGCATTTTCTAAATCTTTGAGTATTTTCTAAATGAAAAATTTAAGACTTTTAGGAAATTGAAAAATGAGTAAATCTAAATTATACTAATTCAAAACCAGGTATTTCTTCAAAATACTTCTTGGGATGACGCGTAACAGCTTCGGACAGAAACTCGTTCCAAAAAGTCGATCTATATTATAAAAGCGAGTTCCTAATTTTCAATAAATTATCCGTTGCAAAAATTAAATTACTTCGTGAGAACGTTCCATCGACTTTTCGTCGGTTTTAGAGTCCCATTAGAGATTCTTAACGACGCTCTAAATTATTGGACCTACAACGAGCACAAAATGCATATGGTTAATCGAATCAAAATTGTTGCTAAAAAACCTATAAAATTTTCTCAGTTATAAAGGAATTTAGTATCAGATGTCATTTGTCGTGACTGCATTGTAAGAAATTACGTCCAAGCTGTAACAAATGGGAGGAATTTATTATGTAAGGAGGGGTGTACCCTATCAGGAATAAATGCAATTACTTGGTCATTTAATAAAACTTTACGTCAGAAGTAGTACAGAAGGTAGAGTTTCTTTTATTTACACTGATATGAAAAAAGGTCTCGTTAATTCGAAGCAACTCGTAACCTTAGATCAAAGTATCTTGCATTTGTCTGAAGCAGAGGAATCTCTCTTAGTCGACAACAGGGTTTTTAATTGGATAATAATTCAATAAAAGTGAACAAAATAATTACCACAAATGAGTTATCGTTTTGTTTCAGTTGAATTATGTTTAATATGCACAAGTGACCCATGATGATTAAACAAAATGATGTGGTGCCAGTAAAATTTATTTCCTTGAATTAATCTAATACTTACTCATATCAGTGGTAGACGAATTAATGAGGCTTTTTATGCTGACGGTTTTCAAGTAAATGAAAGATTCTTTAATTGATCACTTATCGGTGGCTTTAAATTAAAAATAATTTATTTCAAATTTTAGCAATGAAATCAACTCTTTTTTTGTGTACTCTGATAAAAAAAAATGGAAATCCACGAAAGTGCAGTTATTTAACTACCACTAAACAGTTATTTTGCTATTTCGACTCATATTTATTTACTTCAAACTGGTGCACAATCTGCAATTCTCTTTGTTCACTAAAATATCGAAATTCCAAAGCGGCCAAGTATGTTGAAATTATAAAATGTTTGTTAGCGTCAGGTATTTTAGCAAATATTCTTTTCATCGGCTCTCCTATTATTTTTATATTATATACCATGCTTCGTTGTATCAATATCGATTTTTTTTTATACAACGATCTTTAGAAATCATTTATCGGCATTAATTGTAAAATGTAGAAAAATTCGGAAACTTATGAGGTAATTGGAGAAATTTCGGAAAACCGGGAAATTAGGGGTAAACTAATATTTTACTTCTTCTTTAAACAATTAATAAATTACGTAATGGTTTGTTAATTAATTTTCTCACGTTGTGTGATACTGACTTCCTATTGGTTTGTTTTAAGATATCGGAAGAAAACTAAAAAAATTAAAAACAAAAAAAAAACTAACAAATAACTCTACATTTGTAGTAAGCACTTAACGGTTACTAGCTTATATATTTTTTTGTAAAGAATTTTATATATTTTAGAAACTTTCTTGAAAATTATTTCATTTGTGCACGTAATTTTATTGTTTTTCGTCACAAGAGCGTCTTTATTAATCGAAATGAAAAAATTAATAATACTAAGCAGTAAATAGTAGATATTCATGAATTATTGTATTCACGAATGGAGAAATTAAAAAATATGTTTTTTTCTATGTATTTGAATGAAGTTGAGGATGCATTTAAATGCAAAACCCGACACAAACGAGCATCAATGACGCTGATGTTGGCATTAGCGATGATCTTGCCGATATTCAGTGGATGCGGTCAATGGAAGTACGCCCACTTGCGTGCATAGACACGGGGTGGTCATTTTCAACGAATGTTGTGTAGGAACATTACTGCAATGTGTCAGTGTCAAACGCAATTGCAAATAAATAATTGAGCTCCAGTTAAGTAGCTTGAATGCGTCTGATGATTATTGGCCCTTTATATCAATATACTTGTCTCCCATACCTTTCGTATATCTCAAAAACGAAGGTGAATCGAGTCAGAAACCGAACTATCTAATATTTTGCTCAATGTAATCTCAATTTTTTATTCCAGGATTATTTTTCTACTTGAGTTTCGAAAAAAAAGACTATTAGAACATCAGAAGTGTTGTAGATCTTTATGCAGATTCTTAATAAAAAAAATAAATAATTAATTGTTTAGGAAAAGTATTTATTTAGATCAAGCAGAAAATACAATGGCGTTTATCCAAGGCAATCTTTTTTAGTGGACCGCTTAAGGGGGGATTGCGGTGTAACAGCTTTAAAAATAGGTGATTTTCATGAATTTTGTTTGGAAAACTTAATAATTCCCAAATAATCTCTTTTGGGATGTGAAGAAGCATCCACGAAATATTGAAAAAAATGTTTTTCTTGCCATTTTCTGTATTATTTATTTAATATTCATAATCCTGCCAAACACTTCCGGATTGTTGGCGTCTAGTATAGCACCTGTTTCAAGCATCCGATAACTAAAAATGAAAAAATTTTCTTAAAGGTAGATAGTTTATGCTGGGGTTATACCACTTGTTAAAAGAAAACACGAAGAATCAAAAAAGTCCTAGGGTTTTGAAGAAAAAATGAATTTTTTGACACAAAAATTGATTACATATTGCCACTAAAAATGTCGTTAAATAATATTAAATTAAGCAATTCTATTTAAATTTTTAGTATAACCCCAGGAGAAATGTATATTGATTGGATTAAGCCTTCTGTGAAGTTGATCGATTGATTAGTTTTTGCGCTATCCTAGACACCGATTTGAAAAACGTAGTTTCGAGATAATTGCGTTTAAACTTTTTGGCAAAGTTTTACGATATTTACAGCTGCTACTTAATTGCGATACTACTTTTGGAACACATTCTTGAAACATTGTACTTTTCTTTTATGCACAGAGAAAAAATTCGATTTTTTGAACCTGTTACACCGCAATCCCCCCTTAACACTAAACCTACCATGGCGCGGTCAAATGAGCTTTTTCACATGTATTTTAAATGGCTTGGTGACGTCACGGTAGGTTTAGTGTTAATAATAACAACGATAAAAGACTTTTTCTTAGGTTTCCGATTTCCCTCCGACATTATCTCTGCTTGTTCCATTGAAGTATTTCAAAATAAATTTCATTTTCATTTAATAAGTCAATAAATGACAGACTCTTCTTAGGAATAAATTCCAATTGTATTCGTTCTCCTCCCAGACTTTAGTTTCCTTCTAGCTTACATAATTCACTCTCTACTTGAACTTCTGCAGTTAATGCGCCATTAATTAAAATTGAGTTATAGTCGGTCTAGTTTTATACCATACGTCCTGCTCTTCAATTTGAATTTTCGTCAAGTCCTACATTTATCATTCCTGTTACATTTAACTCTTTGTTTACCTTCTACGTTGTATTTGTTTTTCTTTTACCTCTCGGATTAAAGGAATTTCGCATATTTATTTTACACTTATTTTACATACATATACTTTTGCATAATTAGGTACATTGTAATTTTTTCTTCTTCTGTTTTTTTTTTACACAAATAAAGCCGATAGCAACTCCCAATTAAAGCATTCTTCTCTTCTGTCCGAGAAAATTCCCCTTTCTCGTGGTCTTACGTTAACGCAATTGCTTTCTATGTTTGCAGTTCGATCCTGGAGCGATTACAAGCAACGCAATAGTCAGTAGCAGCAATGCACATGCTGCAAGTGCAGCCGAAAGTGGCGGTACCATAGTATAGCCACAGTATAACGGAACTCCATCGTATCTCGAGTCACATTTGTACTACGTTTGGCCAAGCGAGAGTACTTCGAGTGTCTGAGGGATTCGAGGATCACAGGAGATCCGTAATTGCTGCCGGAGGATAGACGAGTTTGATCATTCCACTGACTTTTGAGGTGAAGGAAAATGATAAACAAAGTAACGAAAAACGTGGCTTCTCAATAGCTCACGTGCAAGTTCACGAGGGGTTGAATGGACGAACGACTGACTTCGTTTTGGACGGAGAGAGACTGAATTTTTAAGAGTCAAATGAAACGTATGACTTGATTTCACGCCGAATTAATCAAACGAAATAGGGGATTCTCGTGTCCTTGTATTTCATCGTGAACATGGAAAACAGAGAGAAAGGAAATGGATGGACAAGCCACGTAGAACAACGGAATTTCTACGAACTGAGATCAGAATTCTTTTCTTGCGAGACGAAATTGGATACATGTATCCCATGCAGAGATGCGGCTGGGAAGAGTATGGGAAAAGCTTTCTCCCTTTTTCCCGCGGTAGCGAAGTAGCGGACTTTTTGATAGAGGAGAAAGGATAGATATGTTTTCTCGATAGCGATTGTAACTTTTTGTTTTACACGTCTTCGTTTTCACCCTTGCAATTTCGCAAAAGTGCACCAATGAGTTTCTATAAGTCAAAGAAGCGAAAAATTGATGATCCTGGAAGTTTATGTAACCACAGCGAAATTATGAAATATCTCGGTCAACTAGATTATATTTTCCAAAATTTTGCGAATTGAAATTTCTCAATTTTCGAATATTCTGAATACTAACCGAAGGGAAATTAGAAAAAAGAACTTTCCTTAGATTTCGATAATAACTGTCAATATTTTCCTAAATAACAAAAGTATAATTAACGAATATGTATTTTCAGAATCATAAAAATTAGCAAATTAAACACATCAGCTAAGACATTTTGAGTTTGTTTAATGAAATTTTCGTAGTTTTTCAAGGATTTGAAAATGCACTGTTCTGATTTTCAAAATAATCAAAATCCTTTCGGAATGATAAATAACTTTGACATTTCCAAACAGGATCTAGTACCATATATATATATATATTGTATAATTTGTCCTGGAAAGATTTCTGAAAATTTCTGGGCTACAGGAAACTTCTGGATCATGAGAATCAATGGATTTTCTTCTTTGTATGAATCATTTGCAATTCGTTTTTTTTTTCAAATTTCACCATGCAAATCCTCTAATTCTTCACATTGCGTTAACTAGAAAGTAACCATCGAATTTTTATGTTAGAAACCGCAGTTGTCCCGATCCAACCGAGGCTTTTGTCACCGAATTTTTGCGTGGGATTGACAGAAATAATAAACATTTATTGTAGAAAACTCTACAGTCATTTATATTCGAACGATTTATTTATAAAACTCTTTCGTAGTCTGAACATTTTTGGAAATTGGAAAATACGAAAAAAACACAAAATTCGTGAATTCTCAAAGGGAGATGTCCGATGTCATCTACAAGTGGGACAAGAGAACAGAAATTACCGTTACGTCAAAGGTACTATTTTGTACAGTTTTCAAAGTTTTCGATACTCTTTTTCATTATCTCTGAATCTTTTGTGAAATCGCGCTACTTACGATCGGCGCCTTCCTTTGAGAAATTGCCAATTTCCATAAATCTGTAAATTGGAAAGACGGAAAATACATGCCAATGTTTCTTTTGGTCACTTTATCAGATCTATGTATGTATACGTGCGAAGTGTGTGTATGGAATGAGTTTCAAAACGAATATTCGACAGAGTGACCAAAGATCAAATGTTTATACTATTAGGAACCAGGAAATTTGTAAATATGATACAAAACATTTCGGAGCCACTTTGGGTCATGCGAGGAATTCCATTGGGAAGAAATGAACAAATGTTGAAGAATATGATGTATTTTCAAAGAAACCTCCGGGTTTCCTTTCGTTGTAAGCAGTGGAATAATTAGAATTGTATAAACAAAAATATCCCATTACAAAACGAAGCGGAAGTTTTTCGAGTTTCTTCAAGATTTCACGTTGGAACTGCTGCAAACTGGGATTTCAAAATTTCGGTGCCTAAATCTCTCAACTAGAAATTCGAGGGTCCGTGAAATCAGGCGAAAAGAATTTTTCTTTTCGAGAAAACCTTCCAAACTTCGGCTACGTCGTGTAAAATGGATTATAAGCGATAAGCCTGTTTCGAAGAAACCAGCGAATTCTGGTCTCGTTTTCACTGGGATTCAATTACTGAATGTAATTTGAGAAGGAAGCCACTCGATCGCCACTGTTACATTGCCTTAGTAAATTTTTACGAAGGAAGAATCTTTTTTATTTCGTGTATTATTAACAGAGAGAAAGAGAGAGTGAGAGAGAGAGAGAGAGAGAGAGAGAGAAGGCGAAATGAAAGAACGAAAGGTGTTGAAGAAAATAAGTAGTTAGTATATCTTCGTAAAAAAGAATGAGGAAGAAACGTTGATCTTTACGAGGAAGCGATATGACTTTGAAGAAAAGACAAAAAGTAATCACAGATTGAAGTCGGTGCTACGCGATGCGTCCAATCTCTACCAACGTTGGGCATATGATTGTTTGATACATTGTGTAGCTGGTGTACGTATTTAGTTGTACCTATGTACTACAACTAGATACGTACTTATTTATGTACGCCAGCGTATGCACTTTATCATAAGTCCAACGTTGGAAGAAATTGGACGCATCTTGTAAAATCGGCTTTTATACGACGAGTGATGAATGTACGCGAAGAAAGAAAGAAATGAAAATCGTGTACGCAATTATGAATGAGGTTGACGTACCGAAATCACGGGTTGTTTGCTCAGAAAGAAAATATTAATTATAGGAAAATTACGGTGAACTTGTAAGAAATTGTTCGATCGAGGTCCCTAGGGCCCACATTGAAACTCGTGATTTTGGCATGTGAATTGGGTATACAGAAGAATTAACAAAAAAGTATGAGACACTATTAGGTACTTATGAAAATATTTTAAGGATAGACAGTATTTGAAGATACGATATTCCACAAGGCGATACAGCTGTTCATTGAGTTTACGATAAGAACAAATGAAACGAGATATATTGATTTGGCAATTCATTTTCTTTTCAATCGACGCACCTTCGTTCCTGGTGGATTTCCCCGAACAAGTTCCACCAGACGCTGTTTGTAACATTTTCAGTAAAATTCGAGTGATATCTCACATCAACGTTATGTCACGCAATAAGTGTTTACTGGTATTTGTGGATGAACTTTTGGAAAATGTAGCAGGAAACGAAGTCGTCCGTAGGTACAAAGTGTCCATGATATTTTTACAAAATGCGGAATTCCGTCATAGGAACTCCAGATGTTCTGGAAAGCCAAAGGAAAACGCTCTTCGATTTTTCAAAGGAAAGGAAAAATGAGAAAAAGAAAGAAAACGAAACCTTTGCAAGTTTCTTCTCTTTCATAAACGGCCTAAGTCATTTCAAACTCAGAGTTCGGTTCAAAGATTATTGTTGTATTTGGGAATTTTTCAATCATCCTGGGTTTTTATAAGCAAAACATTTGAAGATTTAGTACTGGTTAGCTCTTTGCATGAAAATTTCTTTTCCTTTTTCAACACTAAAATTATTACAGTTTATAAAATATTTGGATTTTTGTCAATAAACGGATAAATTGAATATCGCTAAGTACTGTGCAACACTTTTGGAAAATAAGACGAAAATTCGTGAAGTGTTGAAACTTTTGGATTAAAAAGAAACTATTCCCTTAAATAATCCATAATTTTATAGAAAGCATTTTTTTTTTATAGAAGCGAACGTCAAATTAAGTCATTAATCATTTCAGCTTTCAATTAAATTCCCAATGAACAGTAATTTTCGTACCCTTATTTAAGAATGGGGTGGATTAGAGAAACAAAGGAGGAATATCATTCTCTTTTATCAAAATGTTTCAGAATTTTTGTGGTTTTGATGTTACGAAAAAGAGAAGAAACGATGCGAAGAAATTGCTGTTGTTGTTTTAGAAGGAAATCATAAATAACGGAGTAATCGATCAGCCCAGCATTATTGTACAAGAGAGTGAGGAGTGTTTCCTGCTACGATGAATAAATGAAGTTGTAATGTAATTAAATATCGACACTTCGGTTGAAGTTTTCCCTCGATGAAGTCAGTTTCTATCTTTCATTCTCGTTTTGTCTTCCAGTAGGAAGATACCTAGTCTGTGGAAGTATTCATTGTAAAAGGAAACTCATTGAGTCTTCGAAGGAACCGCTGGAACAGTTGGAACTATTAGAAATATGAAGGAAAAGTGTATAATGTTTCAACTAAACGATTACTCCGAATGATTTGTGCGTTTAAATAGGAAAGAATATATAACGAAGAGAGAAAGAAAAACGATAGCTTTTCTTTATAGCTACGATTGACTTTTATACGAAGACGACGATGTGTTAACGTCTCGTCCTATCCAATAATCTTTCTCACCAGTGCATTTTCCCCTCCCCCTTTGTTCGTTAAGGGTGTACATTCTTTGTAATTGTAAATGAAAGACAATTTCATTGTTAATATTACTTCTCGGTGTATTTTATCACCTTTTCCCTCTCCGATCGTTTTATATCCTGATACAGACTGCAAGGTGGGCCTTTGCAGGGTTTCGCTAAAGAACTGAACTAGTAATTAATTGATATTTTTGCTAATAGAACTGCTATTGATAAATACTGCATTAATGTCCACGTATAAAATTAGTGTCAGGAACATTTCACTATAACATGACAAACTAATTTGCAATTTTTTCTAAATCTTGACGTAGAATTTTATGAAATATTTGAAGCAGATTAATTCGATTTTACAAATTTCTCACTTAAAGTAGCTGCAAAACGGTTAAGAAGTTATATTTGATTTAATTTGATTTTTTGGTAATCAGTCCACGAATCGCAGAAAATTGCAATACAAGTTACATATGAAAATTGAAATTACCTCCTTTAATATGATGAAGAAATTGGTAAATTATAATTTTTTTTCCATCATATTTATGTAAAATTTTCAGACTAATTTTATTCGAAATGATGTGGTAGCCTTATAATTTTTTGGTAATGTTGAGGATACAGCAAAGTTTAGACACCAGGAGACAAAATCAAGGTTTTACACGGATAAGATTTTTTGAATGATAAGTAAGTATAGGTATAAGTATAGGTTCATAATATTTATTAACAAGAACTTTAAAAGACAGTTATATTATTATCCTTATTATATATCCACTTAAATTAATCCTATAAAATTATTTTTTTCAAGAGACACTTTTGATTCTAAAAATATAGAAATAATATTTGTCTCTTTATTAGATTCACTCAAATTAATTATAGAAATTTAGTGTTTTTAGGAAACACTTTTGGCCCCTCAAAAAATGCACCTTTGGTGGAAACAAAATCTAGACAAGTTCATGTATGAAAAGTAATATCTCTACAAAAAGCACATTTGATGTCGCAAACAGCCTTTGAGTGTAAAAATGTATTTCAGGCGTGTATGTATACAGAGAACATCATACAACTTATTCTTAGTGACAAACTTGTTTTAAATGTATAGAATTTTGAGCTGTATATATACACAGAAAGCTTTGGCTGTTTTTTAATGTGTGCAGACCTGGTTCTTTCGAAAAAAGATACAAGTTAGTGCTCTCACTCAATTCATGCATAAACTTGTCTCGAAACACTACGGTGTCTCTTGATAAGCTATAAATTATCCAAATATGAAATAATTGTATATAACATTGCACTAAAGGCTAATTTCACACCCAATTTTATGTACTTACTCTTTTGTTTTGTCATTTATTTATGAACGAAGTCCAAGTCTATATTTAATCGTTTTATTCAATACCAAATTAATTAACTAAAACTGTCTTTGTTCTCTTTCAACTGTGAGCGAAAGATATTACGTCAAACTGGATTTCCCACCGATCCATGGACAAATATGTCGAAGAAATTCCAAATTGTACGAGTAGATGACGATTTGGTACAAAGGGAGGATCTTCGAGTTGGTCAGAACATTATTTCTCGGCCTCTTGCTCCCGAAGTGGGTTTATAGTCTTTCTGTAGTGATATTGATATAACGAATTCCCGAAGATCTGGGAAACGGATCGATTCAAAAGTTTCGCGTTGGAAACTATTACCGGTTGTCCGAATCACGTGTTGCCCGAAAACATAACCTTTTAGATTGTTTTCAAACATTGGAGGAATTAGCGACGAAGAATTGTGAATATTTTACCTTCCGTGGTGCTGCGATCTAATCATATATTCTAATAATATTATTTACAAGTAAAACAATACTGCGAACCACAATTGGCTTTCATGTTTAGTTTATGAGTTATACTTGTTTTTAACATCATAAGAGCACCGTTGTTGTCAGTAGAAGTTGCAACGCATATTTCTGACAGTGGTAGGCGGGATGAGCAGGCAGCCCCCAATCATGATTTAAGTTACATGTGTTTTATTTTAGGTGCGTCAATCGCAATTTTAGGTATTTTAGGTATTTCAGATGAATGTAACTTAAATAAACTGAAAGTAACAGAGGATTGCGATTTTTGGCATTGTTTTTCTGCTAAATTATATTAAATAATAATGATGTCATCTACCAGTTACATTTTGGTTTCATACTTTTGAAACAATTATAATTACCTGTGTGAAATCATCAGTAGGGTTTGATAAATGTCTCTAATTATTGTTATTATCATCCAGTCTTATGCTAAAAAATGAAAAAAGGAATCAATGCGTATAGCGAATTTAAGGGATATTAGCATCACCAAATCAAGTTTCTCATTTCCCATAGGTTAATGAAGGTCAAGTAATCAAACACGCAGTTACTATCAATGTAGAAGATAATGGAGATATGACGATAACACCGGTAAGGACATTGCATAATTTTTCTGGGAAAAATTACTAGCTTTTAAAAATGATTGAATTAATGATATTTTAGTTGTACTAAGACTTTCCAGATCTACTAAAAATTTTTAAACAATATTGAAAGCTATCGATTACGAAATTAGTAAAATGAAAACAGATTTAGAAACATTTGGTACCCGGGTGTCCAGCAAAGCCAATACCGAAGCATTATGGGCAATAATGTGAAAAGTATATTTTTAGGGATTTTGTGGGTTTATTTTAATGAATTTCATGGGAATTTATAGAATATTATATTTTCGTTTGATCTCGTTTAAGAATTGCTAACTGGAGGATAAAAGTTAGGCAAGGGCCATTTTATCAGAAAATATATGAGAAACGTATCTTAAGTTATATTTCAAAGTTTTCGGTACCCTATAGAAATCCTTTTGCTAGTACCAGGTGTCACCTTGTTACATAAAGTGCATTCAATCGAGTCGATGGGAACTTTTGAAGTTAGGGGAAACTGTACCGATCCATCCTGGAGATGTTTGCTCGCTCTTACCCAGTAAATCTTGGTTTAAAGTTGTCGAAATGGCGGAAATGACAAATGAAAATCCTGGGGACCACAAAAGAAAGGTATAATTCTATACGACGAATAACAAAAAATGTACCATTTGATTCATCAATTGAAATGAATAATTCTAACTTGTAGAAGTTGCTCGGGAGATGTTGCTTTCTTAAAGTCAGGCTTATAATGGAAGTTGACTGGATGTATTCCAATTATAAGGCACACATCAAACTCCGTTGATGAAAATTATACTAAAAATAAAATACACAGCAGTTTATTAACATGAATACATTTTTAGTTTTTCGTCGTAATTCTATTCTCAATATTTAGTACAGCTGTCGGTTTAATTTTTTAATTTTTGCTGAACAATATTTATTCCAGGCCGAAGACGACCTGGATGATACACCACCGGACAAAAGATCGTGTTCTCAGTCTAGCACAGAAGCTGTAATATCACCCAGCGAACAATCTAACGATATTATCAGCAATGACAATGTCGATTCGAATGTGGATGAGGAAACGCAGATAAAAGACATCCGCAGTGCCAGGTTTTGTTATTAATTTCTCCCTTTAATTGTTTGTGAGACAATTATGCTCCTCCTCAGCTGGAGAGGAGTTTCGGAAGTGGAACTTACGTGTCCCAATATTCTGCTTCTGGTGTCGTGATTTATGATTTGGCGATTGAGCGCTATATTTTTTGCTGCAAACGTGATTTTGCTTTCTCGATTCTTTTCTATGTTTACTTCTGGTGGGATAACAAATATTCTTTAGCAATTAAAGGGCTAATCCTTCTACTTTTTTAAAAGCAAAAAATTGTACATTTTTATTTTTTTGCTTACAACGATTTCCTTTTAGTTCACAAGAAGAGGCACCGACCCAAAGTTCATCGTCGAATTTACAAGAATTATCCGCAAACTCCGAATCAGAGTCGAACGAAACGAGAAAAGATCAACCAACGCGTAATAGGGATAAATCAAAAAGAATCAAGTGGGACTGCGGACAGCATTTTAGCGATCAAAGCGATCAAGGATCTGCCGGTACAGCGTCGCAATCTACCCAAAAACCACAAGCTGAAGAAACTTCTACTCGCACAACGAAAAGAGATAGGTGTTTGTATGGAGAAAAGTGTTACAGGTATAACGAACAAACTGTGGAACAAAATTTGTGTACTATGCAGAGATCGTAAGTTGTAAAATAATACAAAATCCCGTCAGCTTCCATCGGAGTAGATTTATGTTAATTAATTTCCTGTGTAAATCTTGAGCTGCCCGATCTTGGCGCTTGCACTCTGCAAACTTTAATTATACTGTAAATATGAAAATTTTCTCTTAAATATTATCAGTGATTAAAAAAAGTTACGTATATAATTAGTAAAATGTGGAAAACTTACAGGGTACAACCAGATCACAAGAAGAAATACAGTCACCCTGGAGACCCTGATTACAACCAATTGGACGATAGACCAGAGTGTCGTTATGGAATAAGATGTTACCGGAAAAATCCAGAGCACAGAAATGCATACAAACATACGTCGCGTGTCTCACGACGAGCACAAACTCCGATTCGGTCAAAAAAAGATGACGACGATGTCATTGAGGGTCTCGACGATGAGTCTTCCGCCGAAGAGTCCGTCGATGAGTCGGAATACAACCCAAATTCTTCCGCTGAAAGTAGCGATGAGTACGATGATGACGTTGTTGAGATAAGTGACGCTGATGATAATGATGAGGACAACAATGATGACGATAATTGAACCGGTTAAATATTTTTTAAAATTTTGCCGCTTAAATGAAAAAAAAAATTGTAAAGTGATATGCCGTTCTTACAAAACGTTTATTTTTGTACTTGGAATACATTATTAATACAAAAAATAGTGTAAAGAAAATGGTTTTTAATTTGTCACCAAATAATATGTAAGGGATAAATTCACAAATCTGCTCCGAATTTAGATTTTGCACAAAAAAAATCCTGTGGACTGGCTATCATTATGAATTCTACGTCTTCTTAACAAAACTTTCCGATCTTATTTTAATCCATATTCGAGAGAAACTCTATAAACACTTTTATAGACATTTAGTTTTACTTTTAAATATTTATCCTTTCAAGTTTGCTTTTAGTTTCTTTCTCCATTTCATAAAAATGGATATTCCGAATTCGAGAGCGCAAGCTTATTGCACCCCCATAGTATCACACATATATAGAAAAAATGGAAAGATGAACAGTATTTTCAATAGTTCTTTTCGTGGGATATTTGTTCATTTTTATAGAACCATGAACAGTATAAAACAATATTATGCAGCTCCAGTCTTTAATAAACCTGGTAACCCTCATCCTCGTCGTTACGGAATTCTTGCGTAGCCACTAAAGCTAACATATGTTTTGGGATTTCCGAGCCTCGTATTTTGATAGTGTAACACACGTTCTCCATTTTCCCAAGGGACTGTTTCATGGTGTACAACTTCTTATTGATTTCTTTGTTGCTGAAAATGTTTGAGAAACTCAGAAAGCCCTTGTAGGTCTCGCGTACAAAGTTGCGCGTATTGTAGCAACTAGGAATATCTCCGGCTGCTAAGTTATTGATACACTTTCGCATCAACTCTCCCGTAAGATCGGCTATACCAAGAACGAACTCACTCGGTACCACCAATGTGCTTATATTTCTCATAGCTGGAGCGTCGCCTTCATTTTTATTCGACGAATTAGTTTTCGCAGGTACCGTGTACGTTAAAGCTTTTTCCAGTTCCGCCCAATGTGGCATGGTATTGTTCTTGAGATACTGATAAAAAGTCCGAGCTTCCACATACTCCTGAAACCCAAATTTGAAAGCCCATACATACTGATAGGGATCGTGTCCCTCCAGTTCTAGAGCGATATTCTTAAATTGCGTCTTCACGACATTGTCCAACCGCAGCTTAGCTTCCGTTAGAACGCTGTCCCTCTTGCTTTCTCTGTCGATGGTGTGAAGAAGGAAAATGATTCGTTTGCTCTCAATCGTAATGTCGCGGCTAAGTTTCACTAATCTCTCGTGTCGGTCGTGTTTATCATCCAAGATCGCCGCATAGGAGCGAAATTGTTGTATCACAGGGTTGTTTTCGTCGATGCTTTCCAAGATTTCACGTCCCTTATCGCCCACATTAATCTTGGATTTGTTACCATGATCGGAACGCCTTTTTGATCCTAAAGTTTAAACAGAGGAAAGCAGTTATTCGATATTAAATAACTGATGCGATGCGTGCCAACATTCTTTGAGTTAACATTTTTTTTAATACTTGGGACATTTTTTTGGCAAACACTATGAATTTCATCGTCTTTGTAACATTAAATTTGCTGTTTTCAGATTCTACTGGTCGAATATTAACCAAGGATAAAATATGAACCATTAATTTATGGTCCTATGAGGAAAAAAAAAGTTAGCAATTGATCCTTGGGTCGATTTCAACTTCGATAGCACATATTTCAACCTCAAATTCGATATGCAGAATTAATTTTACTCTAAAAAATTACAATGAGGTATTAAGCGATGTTGCAAGGCCAATCGAAGAATGTTGAAAATAAATTTTGCTACTATGGTTTTATGGCTTCCATTTTCATTTGACCTTTAAAGGGCCGGGGGGTTGAAAAATTTGCAATCATTTTAGGAGAGTTCTATAACCTCTACACATGAATTTTCAACCAATTTAGATGAAAAGTAATGAGTAAAATTTTTTTACGCTTCTAGGCGTTTTCCGGCGCTCTGAAGGTTAAATAAGACCTTGGCAGACACCTTGTGTTATTATGCGAATAATTTCACATGGATGCCCTCTTTTATTCTAAAATATTGAGTTTTTAATTGAAATGAATTTGTTTTCATGCATGAAAAAAAGGATTTTTTACCACCGATTTTTCTCGTAAAAATTAGTCGAATAATAAATTAATAATTGCAATTGTGTTTAATAATAAATACTCATTATTGTTTTTCACAGGCTCCGAGACAAAAAGTCGCAAAATGCAATCTGGTTTCTGTCCATTATGGCGTCGCGCAACATTCTCTTGTTTGATAACAGTACACGGAGTTCATATTGTTTATATTATCATAAAGAGTGGCGTAAACTTAACCCTCGAATGACAAACGTATCGATCATTTTGTTCATTTTACATGCAATTTCGATGATTATCGCGAACTGCTGGGGGAAAGAAAATAAATTTAAAAATGTACAAACCTTTTCCTTGGGACATACTGCCACTACTTCCCTTACTTTCAATTTGATACTTAATTCAACAATGTTATATTTACGCTTTCATGAGACCCGGCAATGGGTCTACTTTGTATGAGTTGAAAAATCGTCGTACGCATACGAGATACGATCACGGACGTAGAAAATCGTGCCTCGTAGACCGTAGACGACATCTGATCAAGATATGTAATCGCAGCTAGTCAGAGTTGCCAACTTTATTATCGATTTGCAGCGTTACGTTCCTAGTAGCGATTTTAAAATATAGATGGCGCGAGATTGAAATTTTGGCGGGAAATAATCAAATTCAAAACAACAGACTAGTAAAATAAGTCATAGTAATTTCATGTTACAGAATTATTTCGTTCACGGCTTTATAGTTTCTTACGAAAAAGAAGCTAGGGGGGTTATATTTGGAAAAATAACGAAAGGAAGGAGAATAAAATAATACACGACGAATTCCATGTAAAGAATTAATTAATTTTTATTTAATTCTAAAAAATTGCAATGAGGTATTAAACGATGTTGCAAGGCCAATCGAATAATGTTAGAAATAAATTTTGCTTCTACGGTTTTATGGCTTCCATTAAAAATACTCTCTTTTAAGAACAAAATATTGTTGAAACATTTTCATCGAAATTTTTAATAGCAATAGTTAAATTTCGATGTTATTTATGAGTCAATACTCCGATATAAGAAAATTTCTTTTACAATTTTTTGCCTGGGAGGTTGAAGGTAGGAGTAAAAATAAAACAATAATTGTTCGATGTACAATCGTAATTTATTTCATTTTTTAAAAAATAGAACGAGGAATCAAAAAATCTTGCAAGTTCGATTGAGTAATGATACAAATAAATTTAAAATTTATGTGTATCATTACTCTAAATTCAAAAAATTAAAATAAATTTAAAAATACTCTTTATTTCTAAAAACACCATTTTTTTAATGCATTTTTATCCAAATTTTTATTAGTAGGTTATACTTTGATTTTATCTATGCGTCGATACTCTGACATATAAAAATTTATTTCACGATATTTCAGTATCTGGGAAGTCGAAGGTTGGAATAAAAATCAAACGATAAATATTCGATGTACAATCTTAATTTATTTCATTTTTTAAGAATTAAAATACACAGGTGTTTACAATACAGGTATATTTCTTTGTTTGCTGAGGAATCTTGTCGAATATTGTTTTTACATTCTGTCAATTAATAAGTTTGTAATACTTAATTAGATGGATCTTGAGATATAATACAGTTACTAGACAGACTCCCTGAAATCGGGAACTAATTAATTAAGTCTGCGAAACGAGAGAGAAAGCTTCCTCCGAACGTTTACCATTTTTTCTTACTGCTTTTTCGATGAGAATCGTAAAATATATTTGCATTCGTTATCTCCCATATCGTTTTCATACGTTGAATGCATTATCGAATCACGACTCCGACACCTTTTTGTTTCTCTTTATTTATTACAAAAAAGACAATCTGAATGAAGGGAGTGTATAACGAAAATCGTCTTATTGCTTGACTTTCAAAGCGGTAAGCGCCGAAAACAACTTTTTTAGAGTTTCAACTTTGAAATACAAATAAGTACGTATTTCGATTCGAATATTGTGCATGAAACCTGACTTTGGAACCTGAAATTCATTCTTTTTTTTTTAAACAAAACGCGGTGTGATTAACACAGAGAAGAAACAAGGGTGTTTTGAGGAATTGATGTCTTTCGAGATAAATAGAAAAGGCAAGCAACGAGTTGTTTTTTATTTTTGTAATTTTTTCGGATATTTTCTCCTGAATTCAAAGGATTATTCTCGATCCATTAAATTTGTTTTCTTCCTGTTGAAAATGAATAGTAATATAATAATCGCAATGGCAATGAACGTATATCGCTTCAGCAATGCACCTGTTTCTTCTCCTATATACAATATTTTTATGTACAACTTTACGCAAATGTTCATAATAATCACTTTTTGAACCATTTTCCATTTGTAACGTTACCCAGTTTCATTTCTCCGGGTATTTCGAATCTTTCGTAACTTTTACTGGTATTCCATAACTCATTCCACTCACGGAGAAAGGAAGATCCGAGGAAATCGAAAATTTTACTATCCGGCAATGTAAGTTTCATTTAAAACTCCATCATTCAAAAAATTGAGGAATATTCGATCGTTTATATGAAAAAACGATTCGGAACTTGCAAAATTTCACGTAACGATAAGCAAATTCTACTTTATTTTTTTCAAAAGTTTAACTATAATATAAATTTACAATTCCTCCGTTATCAGAATTTTCGTCACATCTATATGATAGTAATAATAGATTTATCAATGTATGTAATAACAATGTATTTTCTAACAATAATACGTTTACTAATAATATATTATATTTTTTCGTTTAGGAAAACAAAAATAGAAATCATGCAAAAAATCTATGCACAGATTTCGGGGGCAAACAATGGAAATAAAATATTTTACATTTCAGACGATTCCAAAGAAATTGGAGCGAAACTATGTTATCACTTTTAAAGAAATTCTGGCTAGTTTTACGAAATTTCAATATCACGTAAAGTTCTTTTTTCCCACTGTTCCAACTTCGAACGGGATTTTTAAGTAAATATCGCTACATTGTATAGTACAATTTTCTATACTTAAATCGATTATCACATTTGTTCAGCATTATCTAGACGGTAAAACTTCTTGTTTCCTATTTTCTTCCTTTCTCTATTTTTCCTAAAAATGAAATAAAAAGCACTTATCATTACGTATGCAAAATTCTTCAATAGCTTCTTAGTAGAGGTTTTCCAGTTTTGTTCAAAATCCTTCATTAGAAAATTTCGAATGGAAAGAATTATGGATCCATTCTTGTTGGCGCCAAAATATAGTGCGTTAAAAAAGGAAATGAAGAAGGAATGTGATTGATTTTTTATTTTATAGCTTAAGAATTTTTTCCCAACTCGCATAAAAAAGCACTATTAATATTTGCAGTACTTTACTCTTTTAGAATTGATCATTAATAATAGAACTATTGGCAAAAAAATTAAGTTAACAATAGCTTTACAGTAATTACTGTTTATTCCTGCAATTAGTAACAAATAATAAGAATATTAGGTCAGCAGCAATTTATTACCGTCATCAATCATTGATGACTGTAATATCAAATAGTATTGGCTAAGTATTTTTTGGAGGGATATCAATATTTTTTCTATGGGGGAAGGAACCTAGTTTTCAACGGAAAGGACAAAACAAAGTTTACTACTGTCATTTGTTAACGCTACGTACATACAATCACATTTCTTCGAAGGCGAGTATATCTAAACTTCTAAATTTCTAAAATTTCTGTAAATCTTGAATATACTTCAAAATCCATTTTATGTTCAATTTTTGACTCTCAGATTCTTTTCAATTTCTTAATTTTAGAAACGAACAACGTCTTTGCCCAATTTGGATTGAAGCCAAAGAAACGGTATTATTACAAAAGAAAGAGAATTTGAGAGAAAAATATATAGTCTACAAATGTCTTACATATTTTTGAAACATTGAGTTTTACAAGTGAAGAGCATTTTTTTTATGAATCGTTCATCAATTTCAAGGATATTGAAATTTTTAATAAAAGTTATTAGTACATTGCTTGGGACCAACAAGATTGTATTGGAAGTTGACAAACGTTTTGCTTATATTTATAAAGGTGTAATCAATCGGATAATTTTCCTATTTATTAAAATCATATTAATTGATTCAACGAAATTCGTGATATATTTTTAATTGAGTTCGAAATTTTAAGAGATAACTAATAAATTATTCTCTAAATTCAAACACAGTTTTGTTGATCAAAAGAAATATTTCTGGTTGAAAATAATTGTCTTTTTATGCAATGAAGTGTTTTCAATTGAGATTCGATTTTCCAGTCAATTATTTCATAAAATGGATTTTGTATATTCACTTCAGTACTCGCAATAACTCGCGATTTCATAAAGCTATGTAATTAATTTTTATTCCCTTATCTTTTTATCGTACAATACTAATTATATAGAAGAAGATTCGTAATAATTGGACCTGCTTACTGATTCATCTTTTCGAATCAATGAGGTACATTCAAATCCAACTTTATCTCCTACCAAAAAAACTGAGGTTTTGTAAATTTGTCTTCAAGCTTAAACCGTCTCTCCCAATTTTGACAAAAATCTGCTCGATGCATCATAATATTTTGCAAAATATTTCAAATTACTTTTCCAATCTCTTATCTTTGATACCTTGAATTAAATCTCTTTTATTTGTTATCACTCGGGAACCAAAAAATCAGCATAATTATGTTTTAGCTTTTTGTCTTCATCATTTGAATACCTGTTTCTTTTTATGGTTCTCGTAGAAACAAGAATTATTCGAATGTTTCATTTTTTTCTCATTTTAATAATTTCTGTAATGTTTTTAAACGATAGTATCTTAAAAAAATATGAATGCTTTGGAACCCATTTTACCGCCAAAAAAAATATGTTATAAACTTCAGTGTCCTGAAGGAAATAGACATTCTTCAATCATAGTTCTCTCATTTCTGTTACCCTAAAAATATATCTACTTTGGAATCGACATACCTGTGGAATATAATTATACTCAGGACTCGTATTTTTGTATTTCGATACATAATAAATACAACCGATCAAAATTTGATTAATCATTGGACTTTCTCGAAAAATCCAGCATTCCCTTTTTGTTTATATGCGTAAACGAATTGATTTTCCTAATAAATCAATAAAATACGTTTTTGTTCAAGTATAGTTTTACAATGTGATGATATTAATTTTTGTGTAATAACATTTTTTTTGGTTTCCTGTGTAATTTTTTTTTGTATATTTCATTTTAATTCTTAGACTTACGGTAAACATATAATATTGCTCAATCCCAATAAGAAATGTTGAAATTTCACAGGGATAATTTAATTAAATGGTACCTTTTTTCAAATATATTTATATATATATATATGTATATAACAACACTAGTTATGAATAAGATAGAGTTTCTTTTTGTTCTAATGAATTTATTTTCCATTCTTTCCCACTCTCACACGAATTGTATATTCTTTTGCTCTTCTTAACATTTGTCCTCTGGAAATAACTTTGACAGTTACGCATTCTAACATTCAGTGTGTGTTGCACGAATTTTGCAAGTTCTTCTCTAATTTCAAAAAACCATTCGTGTTCTCATTTCGACTTAAGATAAAAAGATATATGACTTTTTGTTAACTAGGCCTTGGATTCTTTTTATACAGATTCTCGCTTTGGATTTATTTTTGTGTTTTCCACTTTTTTTTACATTTTATAAATTATTTTTCAAATTTGTATGATTGAAAATACGATTTTTCTTTGCTTCAAAATTAAACCTTAATCGTGATGTTTTTTGTAACATTGGGTAGGGATAGAATAAAGTATATTGCCAAATATAACTAGGGAATATAATTTTCAATTTTCGTCGCGATTTTAAATACCTTTTTGAAAAAAAAAATGGAATTGAGAATTATAAGCTTGACGTTTTGCAATAAAAATCATTCAATAGAAAGACAATAGCATAAAAATTCCTGTAACCATGAAATTTTATGCTTGAGCCATTTTGAACATTCCTTTATAAATTTAATAAATTTCAATCGAACAAGTTTGGAACCTACATATCGAATCCAAGGATTCCATCAGTCGCAAGGAAATATCGTATTCTCAACTTTCGGTAGATTCCACCGTTTCTGATTGAACGTGTCTCTTATTAATTGATATATTTTCTTGTTTGAGTTTCAATTCCACCGATGTTTCGTTTCTAACATACCATAATCGTCGTTTCGTTACACAATTTTTGTTCACCTCTTTATGTTTTTCTTTTTGTATATTCCTCATCGCTTTTTGGAGTTAAACCTTACTGTGATCTCGAGGCATTTTCTACACTCGAGTTGTTGAGTTTTATCTCTTTGTTTTTAATCATCTTTTTTTTATTTATTCAATTCTTCTCAACTTGTATCCAAGTAAACACTTCTTTAAAATTTATGTTGGATTTGTATATTTTTTTTATAGATTTTTATTATCATTTTTTATAATAATAACTGAAACATAGCGAAACAATGACAATCTGTCTATCTAATATATCTTTTCGCTGTAACAATACCAAGAAAACGTTTCTCTTCTTACGTAAAGGTTCTCCTTTTATTACAAAAAGAGGAAGTGTTGCAATTTTTCAAGGGAAAGTTATACACCCGAAGTTGCATCGATTAAAGTCGGAATAAATGAATGAATGAAAGAATGAGTTGTGCTGGCAACCCTACGGAAAGGATTTAATATTTTCTAAAGCCGTGGGAAATGGAATTTCACAAAGCAGAGCTAGGTATACGCGGAAAGTTCACAAACAAGAGACGTTTCCACCAGCCTCATATACATAAGTTGCATATGAAGTTCCGGAAAACTGTTTCGATGCAATATCCTTAACTTATTAACATTTTCATCTCACATTGGTGTATAAATTACACTGCCTTAACTTTTCAGCACCATTCGACGGTGTACTTTTGAAATACTTCCTTTCTCGACACTTCTCTTTCATTATTTATGCGATGTAGGGGTCTTAGGGAAACTCTTGAATCAACGTTACTTCTCTTGCGAAAACACTGTTTCTGACGAACAAAAGTAGATTTCGGCGAACAGTGAATTTCATTTTTATACAAAAATTTTATGCTTCGAGAATACATATTTATTAAGAAAATAATAATGAGTGGTGCAATAAAAATTACTCTTTAACTGTATCAATTTTTCAGAATGATGAAAAAAAATTGCAAATCTAGGCAAACGACTTCAAATCGTAATGTGGAAGACATAATTGATTCTGCTTTTTACCCCTTGATAACAAAACGAAAATAAAAACAATTCAAGTCAATTCTGTTCAAGAAATTTATACTGATTCTCTTGAAGGTTGTTTTTACCAAAAATTCTTTCCAATAAATTCCTTTAAATTTCTATCGTTCTAAAATTCTGATATTTCTTTCCCTTCCACCTTTTTCTCCAAGTTTCAATTTTGCTCCGTTTTATGGTAAACCAAATTTTTTTTTCTTTCATACAAAGCATGGTTATAGACGGAACAACTAAATACGGTTGATTGAAAAATTAGTACAGGTCCGATAAAGACATTTTCGAGTCACATATATTTTTTTTAGTTTTCATGGCTCTGAATTCATGGAATTTCTCTAACCGTAAGAAATATTGAAAAAGTTTCTCACCATTTCCAATAAGCTTTATTTTCTTACTGCAAAACTATCAAACCCTTTCCGCTGTAGCAATCGCATTTCCTACAGGTACACATAATTGTACCTGTATTCGCAAAACGAGATATTTCTCATCGCAAACATTTGGTGTATAATCTTCTTGGAAGAATTGCTCACCAGCATTGCGCAATTGGCAAATTTGATACACTCGTGAAAATGTAACACGTTTGACGGGAGAAATAGAAGAGAAACATTTCGCAGCTCGAAAGCTAAATATTTCTTAGACTGTTATAATATTTGTGTTCCTGTGTTGTGTTTATAATATGTGTATGCAATCATCACATATAATATACGTGTGTTTCCCTTTTTATCCCTGATTCGATACATTTTTCATATGTATTTACATAAATCTGTCGTATGTTTCTATCTACTGTCTCTCCTATAATTATGATGCAATTTCAGAATCTTTTTTTACCTTAGGGGGACAATAAGAACATGAATATCGCAAGGCTTAATACTAAATGTACCTTGAGCGGTACTTTGCATGTAAACTTTGCCTATATTTCCACTTTAATCGTTGTTAGAAAATATCGGAAAGTCTCGAATTCTATTCCCAAGCAAGAATCCATCTGGCGACAGTCAATTTTAATTTGAGTTTTTATTTTACTCCTTCGAAATATAAATCACTTGCATTTATAACAAGAGGAGGAATTAATTTAGATATTCTACAATGAACTTTATCGGCTGGAGTTTTTAAGTCTTTTCGTGCATTCTCAGAACTTGATTGGACGCAAAAGAGGTGAAACAATTAAAGTTTAGTCCGCCTTTTGTTATTAAATGTAAACAGAGAAATTTAAATAATGTTAAAGAGCGGCGTAGTTTGGATTATGCATTTGCTTCGAATTAGAAATTTCCATAAGAATTTATAATTGCCCAGTAGGTACCGGTGGAGGGTGTTGTATTATCTCGGTCGTCAGAAATTCTTGCTTTGTTTGAAATAAATCCTCTCGGGTGCAATTAAAGCTAATAACTCGATCGGAGGCGAATAACTTTAAAGATCGATTTTTTTCAAATATAAGTAAAAGCGGATATTGGATTTCTTTATCACACGTAAAGAAGAATATCGTCGCGTGGAGCGAGAGGTCAGCTCCATATACCCGATTACATTTCTGTTTTCCAATTCCGAGATGAATCAAAGACGGAATGTTTTCAGTCCAGATGGCAAACGTTAATATCGGGAATTCGATTTATGACTCTACCTAATAATAAAAAGAATTCCTTGGACAGAGAGGAAGAAATTTCTCGTCCGGCGAAAATACGTATGAAATCCTGTCATTAGAATTCCAATTTCTCCCGTTTTAGTTCCGTTTCCATGCAAAGTACCATCCAATGACAATTTGTTTCTCTCCTTTGGAGTAAAATTGTATGATTGAAGTATATATAACTTGTTGTATCTCTTGACGTTACCTAGTGTCTAAAAATAATTATTCAATCAACTCTTACAATTTTTTGCATTCCATTTGTTGCAAACAGGATCTCGAAAAGAAGTTGTAAATTATTAATTCGCGATTAATTGATCCGTACGTTTCATATTTACTTAATTTTCAAAATTGACGATATAAAAGAAATTATTTACAACTTTCTTCCAATAACCCATCCGTAGTTTCCTCTATTCCTTTCATCGGAATTCTGGTCGCAGATTTCACTGAATTTGCCAAATACTTCCGTTCAAATGAAATCCTTAATTTTTTCAAGAATCCCAGTAAGAATTTACAGCGGCCTGGCTCGGAAATTCGCCTTATCGGGCCTTATCGATCCGGTCCAATTTCGAATCGAACTCGTAAGGACGTCGTAAATTCTTTTTTTAAGAACGGGGATTTTTTTTCTATGAATACATTCAAAAGATTTTTCGGAATAGAAATCCACGTTTTTGGTACAAAATTTTCGACGTTCCTGCTTTAAGTCAAAAAATACTCTTCGACTTTCGTTGTTTTCATACAAAACCGCCGTCTTTTCGTGTAGAAAAAAAGACGCAATGTCTCACACGCACAGTGCAATCTGCGACTTTGTCAGTTTGTAAAAAGAGACTTAAGTATTTTAGTTAGTTACATTGAAAAATTTACGTTTTCGCGAAGATTAGAAATTTGTAAGGGATAGAAGAACCAGGAAGAGAAAGGATTTGTTAAGGATTTTCATGCCAATAGAAGAAGAGACCCGAGAGACATTTTCGCGATTAATTCATTATAGTATAATAATCTATATGTTATATGTAGAACTAGTTTATGTATAATAATAGAGACTATTTGTAATAATTATGGTTTTTTCTTTATATATTTGTATTTGTTTTTGTTTCTTATTTTTTGTATATATAGGTAGAAATGAGGATTCAACTGAACATAAGTACAATGTTTTACGTATGCTTCTCTTGTGTAACGGAAAATATTGTAAGTATCGGAAATCTTACACCATTGAGGTTTCTTTATGTGAGTCGCACATGATGTTTATGAGTAAGTATTGATAAAAATAAGGACAAGAAAGCAATATACGAGTTTTGATTTCTACGTAGATCCTTCAGTGATTTACAGATGAGAGTCGTTAGTGGCATGAGCAATGTTGATTCATGTATAGCGAAAGATCTGTTTGTGAAAGACAAAATTGATACGTTTTCCAACAGTTTTTCATGAGGCATTGTAGGATCATTTTATGGAATCTGTTCATTAATTCTGTTTTTTTTTGTACCTACAAAATTTCATGATTCAAATTCAGAAATTAGTTATGAGCTACCTACTTTCTTACAACTTTTAGTAGAATAAACATATATTTGCCTAAAATATGGATTTCAAGCAGAATTCATATTTTCAAGGAAAAGTGATTTTAGAAAATCTCTAATTTCGAGAAAAGATGAAAATTTGTCAACGTACCTTCTCTGAAATGTTTGGAGAACTTATCAATCTATACTTCCATCAAAGTTTGATTGTTGCATTAAAGTAATTGAATCGAAAGTCAACTATTTGCCGATAATGAAAAGTATTTTGCAATAATAGTTATTGGAGAAGTGATATGCGAGTGTTCAATGTAAAAGATTGCCAATATGATAGCAGAGAACCATATGTAGCTCCTACAAAAACAGAGTACTTCCTCCTGAAATATTGGATTTCATTTTGAAATTGCAGATTCCAAATTTACAAGGTAGACAACAAGGCTTTTTGGCCTCTCATTTATTGCGATCTCAAAACATCAGAACAGTTCCAAAAGCCACCAGTTAAATGAACAAGTTTTTTTTCATGTTGTCATTTTATTTTTTTCAGCAACAATTGTATACAAAAATATTCTGCATTCTATTTCATTTAGTGTTGGGTATTTTTTTACTCTGATTTTCTAAGGGATCCATGGCTGCTCCTTTATACATCTTTGCAATAGAAAAGAAACTTGATGAGAATACTAAGATAATAATAATAATAATGATAATAATATAAATAAATTAAGTAGTTTTAGGATCTAAATTTTTTTTACAATTACTCTAACATTATAATTGAAATGATTAAATATTGATTACAAGGAACACATTGTGTTGAGAAACGCTGCTGGTATTTTCCTCTATCGCGCAAATCCATACATGATTCCGGAAACTGTCATGGAAGTTCGAACGATTTTCATCTAGCATGAAAATTTCCATATTAATTGTCTCTTTGCTCTTGAAAAATCCGTTTACGTACTTGTCAAATTGTCACGGTGTTAATAATCCTTGCAATTATTACCGCATATCTGTTTCCAGAAATTCAATATCGCACGTCCATGTGGAGTTTTTTTTTTAAATAGAATTTGAATACTTTTAATATACATCTTCTCCTACCTTTTTCATACAAATTTGGAGGAAAAAATTCTACAAGTTTCCAAATTTTATCATCACTTAAAGAATGATCACGAATTGTAGGAATTTATAACTATTTCTAGGATCGATAACTTTTGTCGAACTTTAAATTAAGAGACAACAAATGGTTTTTCGCCAACAGTTGTTCAATCACTGGTGGTTTTGTTCCAATCTTATATTTATTGAATTTGAGATACGTATGAAAGAAAATTATTATAATTGCTGCAAAGAGATTTCCTCGCTATCATTTTGAACTTTTTCATATTGAATTTACTTTCTTTACATTCTAGTTAATTATCTACTTTTTCTCTCTTACCGAATAGTTGGTTTTCGATGTTATTACTTAAAACTTAAAAACGAGTAACAAAATGTAGATAAAGCTAATTTGTTCAACATATTGTAATGCAAAATGATGAAAGTTCAGATGACATTAGCGTGAAAGATGATAGTACCAATGAGCGAATCCATTTCAATCAATTAATCAACTAATTAATTAACGCATGAATACATTTTTCAATCAAGTACCCTGGTGATGAAATTTATATTTTGATTAAATTTTGGGTCATCAAAATTCGACTAAATTTTTGAACATTTACTTCGAATAAATTTTCGGTGACATAAATAGTGAAAAATCAGAAAAATTTATTCTTACATAACCATTTCCACAATTGTTTAAAAGAGATATTGTTTAATTTTTTTCATAATTTTCCTTTCAATTTTTAATATTCATTTTTTTTATATATTTCTTAAATTAGTCTTTTCTGAAAATCTCTGAAAGTTTTTACTATTTCATTAACTTTTTTCCAATTATTAGAATTTTTCTTCAAATTTTGGTGTTATCGATTTTCAATTGTTCTGTAGTTTCGAAATGTTGAGGATTTTCTTGAGATTATTTGGAAATTTTATTACGTTGTTTTTAAAGATTTTATAAATTTTAAAAGTTTTCTATAAAAAATTTCCAAATTTTTCTTTCAGAAGTAAGTACTTTCACACAGTTTTTGAATTTTCGAAATATATAAGTATGAAATTTATTAAAAATTCATAAGATTAATTTTTCACACAACTTTTCATTTCAGAGAAAATTTCAGATTTAAGTGAAGAAAAATATTCACCAGGGCATCAAGAACTCCAGGCGGTTTGCTAAGAAAAGAATCTTTGAGTTCAAGCAATCCATTCATTTTATCCCAACAAAATCATTCTTTTGTTCTCGATAAGGTTTTCCTGTTATGTAAGAAATTTCTTTGAACGTATCTGAACTTCTTTGCGTTGAAACTACTGTTACAGCAATTCATTGGATTGAGATTTCTTAAAACAAAAAAGTTCTTTTCTCAGCGTTTACAAAGAAATAACATTCCTCCAATTAGCGGCTCAATCAGTACATCATGCGATCATTTACTTGATTGATACTTTAATAAATTACACAGATAGCCAAACCGACATTCGCGGGTCTTATTCATACCCAATTTATTCACGAAGGAGGTACCCGTGATATTCTTGTGAATAATAAATGGATCAATTCCGAATCTTGAGAAAAAAATTGACTGTAAGCAAAGGAAAAGTGTTTCAACTAATTGGAAGCATAAATAAGATCGATAGAAGTGAACGTCCCTGTTAGTGACTCCTCAGCCCCAATTAGTGACTTGTTAGAAGAACGATAATTGCATCCAGGAAAAAAAGAATCAAAGTAACTATTGATTTATTCTTTCTGGTAATAAATGTTTTGTTCAATCAATTGTGGTAATTGAACATCTGAATTATTTTCCAAAAATAGGCAACCGTCACTAATTGAGACGTTCAGTTTACACAGATGAAAGAATCGATCGACTACGATTTAATCGGATCTTACCAACTGCGAGAGAATGCTTACTGATATAAAGAAGTCCAAAAATAAGATTTTCCCAAAATTACGTTTATCGGTAAACCCTTTTGTCGTAAACACTGAAATTTCTTCTCCAGTCGGTGCATTCTCTAAAAATGAATCCTCACAGTGACTTCGTCGCGATTCTACTATTATTATTACAAAATACCGCTTATGACTGAACAATTGAAAGAAGCAACTCAAAATACAGCGATGCTGCGGTAATTACATGGAAATGGTTTTTTTTTGTTCTTTTTAGATATTCGCTCAATGGCTATCTGAGTAATTGACTTGCTATGCAACAATGGACAAACGTATAAGGATGCACGCAATGTCTTTAGAAGAATCAATAATTGATAATTGTGATACATAATATTGATAAGTAAGAAGAAAAATAGTAACCGAGGAGGTAAGGTGCAGAGTCGTGTGACGTGTTGTTGTTGTTGATGTTGTTGTTGTTGTTGTGTTGAAAAAGTGGTGGCTGACTGACCCCCGGAGCTCGGAAGAGTGGGAAGTCTTTATTTGAGCAGCTGATGGGCCCGCTCGTTGGCCACCTGTATCCTCCTCTCGTTCGATTCGCCCTGTGTGTCAAAAACAAAGAAACATTGTCGAAATATTGTTGTTTATTGTTGTCAAATGGCATGTTGTTTGTTTACCTGCTTGTTTGTGGTCGTTTATTATTTTTTTTTACGATTCTTTATACTTTTCTTAATTATGTACTCAGCATTAAACAGGAGGAAAACACCTCCAAGATCAGTACTCTCAAGCAAGATTATAGTTTCAGCAACTATTTACAGTCGAGACAACCACGACATGCTTTAGATTACTAGAGATATAATATATACACTCAAACCTGTTTTTGTGCGGTCCTTTTTTAGGCGTTTTTCTTTTGTTCGATTTTTTTTGTGCCATTTTATTTTTCTGCGATTTTTTTTTGCGATAATTTGTTTCGTGCGGTATGTGAATATCGAGAAAAAAAATCGTACAACAGAAAAACGCGTAAAAAAGGACCGCACAAAAACAGGTTCGAGTGTATATGTATAATAAGTAGGATTATCATATATAATATAAGATATATAGAAATATCGGTACAGGTACCATAAAATACGTAGACAAGGGTCGGTTAATATAATATATTTTCTCCCAGGTGACAAGTCAATGAAAGATAAACCGAAATTGCGAATGAATCGAAATCAGAATTGGCCGTTGTAAGAACACTTTTAGTTCATCTTTAATCGACTTGTAAATAGAAGTTTCCTGTTAAGCTTTCGTCTAATATAAAAAAAATGACATATTAATTTTTTTTTGTCAGAAATCTATTTATTTTCGTATCATTTTAATCATATTTATTTTGTGCAAGTATAATGTCCCGTATAAAAAATCCTGCAGTCTTGGCAAAGCTGCGCGACAGACTCGAGAGTTAAGAATTTCCACGGAAAATTAAAATTGTTATTCGTTTAAAAAAATAAATCAATAACAGTCGCTTTTCATTCTGCAAAAGTCGTTACAATATATACAAATTTGGTTTCCACATAACGAGAATTCGTTGAATCTCTGCAAATATTCTTTTTTCTAATTGTATTAGTTTCGTATCGTCCACGAAACAATTCCTTCTCAGAATTAATATTTTTCGAGAATACTTGGTGGCACCTTTTGAAATAGGGCGTTCCGCGATTCACTGGTTACTGCATTAATTTCATTCCTCTTGTTAAGCAATTTGGGCACTGTTTGGTAGTAACACCGGTAATAAATAAATGCCTAACTAGGGAGCGAAAAATGGTACAAAACCAACCTCAATTTTTTGCTGTATATCATTGGTTCTTTGAAATTTTCATTAAAATAATTCGGTTTTCATGCGAAAAATACACGAAACGAACGCGAGGTCGAGCTTTTCCTTGATGATAACACCGGGTGGAGTAAAATTTATTTTTAACGGATGAGAAAATAGTGCCGAATGGAACGTTGGTGTTGTGCAAAATTCGAATATTGGAGGTTTTAACATAAAATTTTTTGCGAGCTGTGTTTATTTGGACTTTATGGAAAAGCTGCGGAAAGCTCGATAAACCACCATGTAACTTCCGAATTGGAAATTTCGAGGAAAGGGGGCTCAATCTCGTAGGTACCATCTTTATTTCCTCTGTTAAAAGTATCGAATGCCGCATGCTTTTATCAAACAGGATTTATATATTTGCATACTGAAAAAACATACGGAGCGAGAATTCAATCATAAAAGCTTATCGCAGAATGTTTTTATCGACGCTGTAGGGATTTACATACGTACGTACGTACGTACGGTGTACACCTCTTGCCTCTACGTTGGGGTAGTTCAGGTATAATAAACATACAGGTGTAATATATGCCGCTGATACCGAACGTCAGAGACACATTCTCCTTTTCATTGGAGCGCATAAACGAAAGTGAGGACGTGCACACAGATATGCGTATCTCGAGGTACCCGTGAATCGATATGACGCAGCGCCGAGCCGTCGCGAAATAAAAAGGGTGGTGGTGACGAGCCTCACGAAGATATATCGCGTTTCAATAACACTCCCGATTCCTTTTTTCTTCCCACTGTGTACTTTTGCGATTTTATCGTGGGCTTTTATAAACGACTGCTACCATTTTTTTTCCCTCTTCTCCTTTCGTACGACCTCCCTTTTCAGCATCATTCATGTTTCTTATGTGTCTCGCGCTTCAATTAAAACTGCGGGACCCAAACTGACAAAAAACGGATGTTATATGAGGTTTCATATCCAGCTCGTTTAATTGCAATGAAATGGAAAAGACTGTTCATTCGCTTGCCCTGGAGTAGCTACGCGAAGAAAAAAGAAATTCGCAATTAGACAAATTTTTAATTTGCCTTTTTATTTTAGAAATTGGTATAACGAAATTGATAAGTATGAATTTTATATGCAACAAATGTTACGTTAAAATCTGCTGTATTCGAATTTCGTATAACACCCGAATACCATGAGCGTACAGTAGAATCTCCGTACAAGATACCACAAGGGACCAGAGGGGAATACTATTCCGAAAATTACCGTTCTCCCACTCAGCGGCCTGCTACGCCGGAGAGGAATAGAACTCGCGTTCTTCGTATAAGATACCATGCAAAATTGTTTAAAGTTAAATCGATAATGTAGGTTGCTTTGTGTTCCACATCCTCTTCCTTCTTTTTTTTGTCACGTGACTAGAAGTCAACAAACGAGGAGTTCCCGCAGTTTTGACAAGAAAGAAAGAGAGAAGAAAAGTTATTTTTACCGTTTGTGCAATTATCTCACGTATGTAAATCAATTTTAAAGATACCAGTGCAGTGCGTCACGGAAATACCAAAACTACGTTTACGAGTCATTGAAAATTCTCTATGAATTTTAAACAAAAGAAATTAAAATGTGATCTTAAATAATTCATAATTTATGATAATAAATTACAAAAATCGTTATGTGTAAATAATTCTCATTTTTTCTCATTTATTTCCGTGGTATCTTGTACGGAGTATGCAACTCCAAACATTCAGAGGCGAAGAGGCATTAGGAGCGGGGGTAGTGGATTAGCGAAGGGGAACCCGTGGTATCTTGTACGAAAGCATTCGAAGGTATCTTGTACGGAGATTCTACTGTATTATAAATTTTACTCCAACCGGTGTTATCACCGAGGTAAAGCTCGACCTCCCATCGGTTTCGCGTATTTTCCATATTACAATCGTATTAACATCGGATTGTTTTTACAAAAATATGAAAAAACTAACAGGGTGCCGTTGAAAATTCAAAATATCATTTGATCAAGACTGCAAATTTTAGCTTCGCCTTTCATGCCTATTGGGGATTGAGATTTATGTCCAAAAGTCGAGAACTGGTTTTCCCGCTTGAATATGAAGGTAGACTTTGTTGCCAGATTGGCTGATTTGGATTTCCTTTTTCATTTTAATAAAGTGGAATTTCGATTGGATAGGTCTTTTTCTTCTTTCGTGGAGAGTACATACACATTGGATCGAAGTCTCGGAGTGGCTTTATGGAAACGCAATTCATTTCCTCTATTTTTTCGATTCAAAGACGTTTTTTTTTTCTGGATTTGGTTAAATGAACCGGATGTGGAAGTATGTTACAATCAACCACGTAGCATAGAAAGCGCTGTATAGATAAACACGGTACGCAAACAACTATGGCTCTAAATCGAGCTATTTAATTCCGATATAGCCGTAGAACATGTTCTAATGTGTATTCAACGTAAACATATGAAGCGCATGCAAATAGAAAAATTTCCCAGTCGTGTACGAATAAAATATAATGTTTATTTTTATTAATGAGTATTTGTATAAAATGCTAGCTCGTATCTCGGGATGGAATGAAACTTTTTCACTTGGATATTCAAATGAATCGTATTCACGAGTCGCTGTGAAAAAATGTGTCACTTTAATAAAAAGCAATCAAAGACGATGGAAAGGAAAAGTCTGAGTAGGAAGGAAACGAGAAAAGTCGGTGCGAAGGAAGACGCGGGATTTCACGCGGCGACACAAAATCAATATTTTCCTAAAATAATTATTTCTATCGGGGAATTTTTTTTTTTCACTTTTCTCGGCATTTGAGGAACGGCATCGATTTTGAGTATAATTGGCTTTCTTTTTTTTTACAAGTAACGTAAGATGAAAACAACCCACATTTCGAAATAAAATACGCCCTCGCTCGTTGACGCGAAGGAGACAGTCAGAGAAACGTGATTAATTGGTTGCGTCAAAAGTCGATGAGAATCCTTTCCTTTGTAAAAATGACAGCCACCGGAAAATCTGTGCCAGTCTTCGAAGTACCCTTATCGGGGCTACGAACTTTGCCGGAGATCGCAGAGATACTTAATTTCCTCGTGAGAATCAATGCCAAGGGGGTGTATTTGTTGCCTAAGTAGGAAGAAATGGCTCGGTACCCGGGACGTATTGAAATACCGTGTGAATAGGTACGCCGGAAAAAATAATAAAAATAATCCAAAGAATACAAATTTTCTAAATAAAATTAAAAAAATAATACAGTAAAGGAATTATTTCTTTCCAGTTGCTTTAATCGCCAATTTACTAACAACGATGTTAAATGTGGTTGGTTTAACTCTCGAATTTTTTGTGAAGTTATCGATACGATTTCCAAAATTTAAAGGAATATTGAATTTTTGTATTTACATTAAACGTAACGACTTTTGCAGACATTAGATTTTTAGGAATGCAATATATGCTTTGCAGTGGAATCCGAAACGTGAAATCTGTCGTATTTCAAAGAATTTTCGGTAGAATTGTACAATTATTGTCCTGAAAATATTTAGAAGCTAAATTGAAATTTAGTTTCGAATATCAAGAGATCTCTAGAAATTATACAGTAGAATCTCCGTACAAGATACCACAAGGGACCGGAGGGGAATACGATTCCGAAAAAAGAAGAAAATTACCGTTCCCCCACTCAGCGGCCTGTTACGCCGGAGAGAAACAGATCTCACGGTCTTCGTACAAGATACCATGCAAAATAGTTTAAAATTAAACCGATAATGTAGGTTGCTTTGTATTCCATATCCTTTTCCTTCTTTTTTTTGTCACGTGACTAAAAGTCCGCAAACGAGGAGTTTTCGCAGTGTTGACAAGAAAGAAAAAGAGAGGAAAAGTTATTTTTACCTTTTGTGCAATTATCTCACGTAAGTAAATCAATTTTAAACATTTGAAACACATCAAAATAGGCTTGAGTTCATGTCCCCGACAAAAAACTACGTTTACAAGTCCTTGAAAATTCTCTATGAATTTTAAACCAACAAAAAATGAAAATGTTATCTTAAATAATTAATAATTTATGATAATAAATTTCAAAAATCGTTATGTGTAAATAATTCTCATTTTTTCTCATTTATTTCCATGGTATCTTGTATGGAGCGAGTGACTCCAAACATTCAGAGGCGAAGAGGCATTAGGAGTGAGGGTAGTGGATTAGCGAAGGGGAACCCGTGGTATCTTGTACGAAGAGAATCGAAGGTATCTTGTACGGAGATTCTACTGTATTAGAGAATCCCATTACTGCGAATTTAAAAATTTCTTCTTTCTCATTTGAAACCATTTGCAGCCAATAAAATTTACAATTTTTCATGCTTTAGTGTTATCGTCGTCAGGAGATTTCTATAAGGCTTTGAATTTACAGGAAACGTTAGCGAAACTTGAAAATCTGTCATGGATGCATTCGAGACTATCGTTCTTGCGGGCGGTATCATATCTTAAAGTATATGTAAAATAATTTCCAGATGGTCGGTAATCGTTCCTAGAGAGTCTATAACGAAAGCAATTATATTTTTTCGGCAAAAGTCGAGGGGATGTGGGAGAATTTAATTTCTAATCACGACTGATTTTATTATTTTTTTTCACAAATTTTTAGCACAGCATCATTGTGACGCGGGCAATTGCTAATTAAGTTTCTATGTGGTGACTTACTTTCTCAGCATTTGAATATCTCAATCGTGTTGGTAAGCACTGATACAAATTTTCTCCATTAAAGGAATCATTGTCCATATAGAGACTACTTTCTATGAATCATTAGAATTACATTAAACTGTATAATAAAAGGAAAGCTACTCAATCTATTAGATTTTTCAACACAGATGTTAATTTCTATTTCAGATTCGGTTTCGGTTCCAATTCCTGTACCTAATTCCTATTACAGCAAGAGTAGCCTCTATAGGAGAGACATTTTTTACAATTTACCGAGGACTTCTTTTTTACCTGTTGCAATTTTACGTCTCAAAATCTATTTTGAAATGAAAATTCAAATTTGGAATTCGAATCTTTCATTTTCGAGTTTTTTGGGCCAAAGTATTGCACAAGTTTCTCTATTTGACAGCCTCTTTATCAAATTCTTTTAATTTCGTAATATACTAATCGAAGTCTAATCCTTTGGGATATAATATGTGATACATTCGCGATCTTCTACACGAAGGAACCGAGAACTCCGGAAATAGTAAGGACTTTACTACGTTGTAGTTGTTTTGATGTAGTAAAATTCACTATCTTTTTCTACAAATACACTAATTCTTTACGTTGAATTGACTTTTGCTTGAGGTTTGCATTTATTTTAATCAAAAATGCAATTTCAGCGACGAAAGTCTCGCTGATCGATCTTTTAACCCTTTGACTACTACTGGCACTGGAGAAGTACGGATATTGCGTGCTATTAGCGCCTACAGGCGTCCGACAGCAAGCGTCCGCTGTCCTGAGCCACGTACCCGGTTGGAAACTTTTATTTAGGACCTGATCGGGTTAACCTGAATTTTTTTTGCCCTCTTACGATTGCGGTAGGGTACATGCATTTTCAGAACCTTATTAGTTTTAAGTTAAGTTATGGTTATGCTTCAAATTTAAATTGAACTTTTGTAAAGTTTACCGATCTCAAATGAAAATGATTCTAACTCTAATGAAGAAAATTCGACTAATTTTCAAATAATACGCGTAAAACATTCCTCAGGACTACCTAAGAAAAATGATTTCAGGTGCTAATATGATCGGAGATCCAATTCTAGTCGGATAGCGATCGCTTTGCTCCCGGTTGTTTCGTAGTCAAAGGATTAAAAAGCTCGCCCTTTGGTCAGTGTAGGTAAATTAGATTGCAGACGTATATTGCACATAAGGTACTGTATGTACATGGATTATATAAAGCACTGTATCTCAATAAATAAATGTACCGTATTGGATTTACAGTCGGCTGTAAAAATCATGGATGAAGACGAGTGGGGAAGAGTTGTTCTGTTGGTGGTACAATTGGAACAAGTAGAAGAAGACGATGGCGAGCTGGCGACTAACAATAAGGTTTGGAAGGATCGAGGGACGAACGAAGAATATAAAAAAAGAGAGAAAGACACAGGCAAGGGTTGAAAGGGAAAATGGGAAACGTTGAAGAAGAAAGAGGTGGTATGAAGAATTCGGAAATGTACGTTGCTCCGTTCTCGTGAAGGGGATGACAAATTTACTTGTGAATGGTAAGTTGATTTTGAATCTTGATAGCAAGTTGATTCGCCGCTGCTACCCTGTCTTCGTTTGATTCGCCCTGTGGATTAGCGATTCAGATATGTCAAACGAAGAAAAAAGAAACACAAAAACGACACAAAAGAATGCGGCTAAGGCGTCCACATACAGTAGTGATGGTAACATAGCAGCTGCGACGTATAGAGGGTGATTTTGATTGGAGAAACTCAAAAAAAAGAAAAACGTTATCAAACACAAAGAACGCTTGTTTCGGCAAAGAAAATAATTTCAAAAGCGAAATCTACCGCGTATCGTGGAAATTTCCAAAGCCATGGTTTCTTGAATCGAATCAATACAAAGTTTGAGTCCGACTTGGACAAATTTAGAAATGCAGATTCTTACGAAATATTATAACTTTGACTTTTATGCAATTCTCTTCGCAAATTCTGTGACTGTTTTCAAATATTCTTGTGTAATGAATTTCATGATTTTCATAGAAATTATTTCTAATACTGTCCCTGTAATTATAAACATGTAGATTTGATAAACAAGAAATGAAATTATTTTGTAAATTAAAAAGTGAGGCTGAGTTGAATGAATATCAACATTGTTATTATTTTAATGAAACTATAATAATTTTTAAAAATGAGATCAACATTAAACATTATACTTTTCTAAAATAATAGGACTGTGTTAAATAACTTTATGTGTGTTAAAATAGTTGACGTAGAATTACTAGCACGATTCAAATGTCAATAAATGACATAAACGTTTTAAATCAAACAAACATGAAATGTTGCGTGGTTTTTTTAGAACACAATAAATATATTAAACGATAAAGAAAATTTTCTATGCAACAGTGTATTTATGTCAGGCGGATTAGAAAAAGAAAGAAAAGGCAATTGTTAACTTTCGAGGCCAAAATGAGACCTAAATCGGTTTCACTAAAACTGAATCAAATATGCATGGAAAGTGTTCAGTAATAATTCCTAACGATATAGTTAAATTATTGAAAATGCAAAAAATGAATTAATAATTCAATAATTATTAATTATTCAAAACGGTTATTAACGTATACAAAAAATTGTTCCTAATTTAATAATAAATCTAAATCTAACACGGCATTATTTCTTATAATTAAAATTTGTGCGGGGGATAAATAATAATGAAATACTTTTAATTGACGTATTTTAATGGAATAAACTTTCGTAGATTATTTTATATACTCTAAAGGAATTATTTTTGCATTGATTCGGTTGGAGAAAAAATCATGTTCCATGCGTGCAATTGAAATTTACAATTTTTTTCTGAAATTTACCAATATTTCAAAATTTCAATTTTGAAATGCTAAATTTAATTGAACATCACTCCCCTTGAATAATGTCTTTGAATTAATTTTTATGACAATTTTTTTTTGAGAATCACATCAGACTGTAGAGTGCTTTTAGTTCACTTTTAGTGAACTTATGAATTGAAGTTTCCACATATGCAAAGATTGGGATTATATTAGTCACATTTGATGCTAGCGGAGTAAATTTTAAATATGAGATTGATTTATAAAAAAAATCATCCAAAAAATAGTAAATAATACTACGTTATGATAATTTCTGTAATACGAAAAGAAATTTTTGATTCATCATAGTTTTACAATATTACAGTAATTTCTGTAATGTGGAATTTACATTTTACCACACTAGTGTAATTTTTATTTTATGGAGTATTAACTTTTTTTATTGTATTCTATAAAAAACAACGGTATGGTAAAATGTACTAGTCTTTCTTCTAATCTTTTATTATCATATAGGATTATATATTTCCTAACTAGCTATTTCGTTTTATTTCATAAGTTTCTTATTTTAACAAGGTCCCAATTTAGATACAGAAATATTACGAAAAATTTCTATATTTGTTATTACGAATCAATTTCATACTTAAAAATTAAACTGGCTTAAAGTCTTTGTGCAAATAATTTGATGAAGGTAAAAGGCAGGTCAAATAAAGATAAACGTAATTAATTATTTACACACATGGTAAGATTTGAAAGAACAAAAACTGAGATTAAAATAAACACCCCGAAAAATATTGAAGTATAAAGGAGAACGCATAAATTAGAACAAAGAAAGAATAAAACTGATAATTCATGAAAATGAAAAGGAATGAGAACACTGAAGATTGCGATACGAGCAGCGGCTACAGTAACAAAGAACGAATCAGAATAACTTTATATTCATTTGCTATTCATTGGATTCTTGGATCCGTTCAACAGCAGCTTTTTTGTTATGACAGTCTATCTTTGCACTCGACGTAGCATCAGATCATTATGAGAGGATCATTCGAATAAGCATTTTTACTTTTAATCCTCTTCATTCCAAAGAAAACTGATTCGTACTTTCATCTCTATACAGACATCAAAGACAGACATAAGTATATACAATTCGCCACCTTACTGAGAATCTCCATTATTTTACATTTTAAAGGAACTCTTATTGTCTTCTTTGTCCCAATAAATGGAATCCGACTGAAAAGACAGTTTTTCAGTGCTTGTCTTGGGCATTTTAATCTGAATTAAGGTGATGAGAAAATCGTCAACAAAATTAATTTAATGTTTTATCAATTTTTTTCCACAGAAATATGGAAAACTCGAAATGCAATGTAACGGAAATAGAGGTTTTTGGACCATTTCTGATATAGGATAGAGACGTTGGCTTTTGTAGAATGAGATAACAACTTTTAAGGAACTAAGCAATTTCCTTTTTTCAAAAATTACTAGTGTAGTATATTTACATTAATTAAATGTAGTAATTTATTTGAAAAATCTCCTGTAGGAATTTATGGAGGCTTAATACTGATTGAAACTCCATTAATTTGGTCCAATAATAAGGTGCAATAATTTTCTATTGAACGTAAAATCATACGGCCATGAAGGACACAGTTGTCAGAACCAATACATTCACATCCTAATCTAATTAAATATATTTTGAGAATATCATTTGGCCTTGAAAATTTCATCACCTTAGTTTATGGAAGAAAATTGGTTTTGATTTTTGCCCGAAGAAAAACAGTCGTTGGTGGACTGAATTTAATTGCAACTAATGTTTTGCTTCCAACTACGTCACAAAGAGGTTTCTAACACTCACTACGCCACTCTATACTTCATAAGCTTTGTTTTTGTGTTTCTAATTCTATAAATAATCTCCTTTTTCCAAGGAAAAGAGCGCCGGCTTTTTTTACTTCGATAGATTTTTCTCTCTTTGAAATTTTTCTTTGATACATTTTTTTTCTGGATCTCCAATTCAAGTTCAATCCTGCCGCTAGGGGGGACATAAACAAAATGTCATATCCCTTTTTTTGGGCAACGTATATGCATGTACATCCCTCATAGCGAAACAGTCAAGATGAAAATTGAAGAGAAAAATCGAGATATAAATAATATATCAAAGTACAGGATAATTGAAATGGTTCGATAATTTTATTTGAGTTACACCATCTCTTCGTTTTCCCTTTTTTGTGTGATGGACAGTGACGACATTGATCAGCCGATGATGATTACAGAACTGAGCAATCATTTATGAAGTAACATTTAATCTCTAGATTTATGGTACTTTTTTAAGTACCTACGTTTATACTGAGCAACATATCCAGTAAGAATTTTTGCTCACGCTAGTTCCCAGGTATAGTGGAAAATATAATAATTCGCAAATTTTCTAGTCAGTTCCATTTTGAAATTGTCAGTCAGTCCATTTTGAAAAATTAATTCTTTATGAGTCAGAGTGTTAAATACAGACATAGCGTTAACATTTTTTAATTGGTAAAAACAGAAATTGAGAAAAGTTCTAAAGAGGTTTAACACTAAAGCTACCATGGAGCGGTCAAATGACCTTTTTCACATGTATTTTAAATGGCTTGGTGACGTCACGGTAGGTTTAGTGTTAAAAAATATACAGATAAATATATATCAGGTAACAATATTTTCATTGACTTGAAAGATACATTATCGGGCAACCTCGAATCAAGGTGCCGGTATGTAAAAAAAAATTTTAATTAAAATACCAGGAACTGGAGTGATTTGATTCCTCTACTTGGTTCCAAAGAAGACATCTTGCGTTTTTCTTTGACATCCAAAGTAATAACTACAAGAGTAGTACCAGTCGTAAGAGTACTACTTACAATTTTGCTCAGCTCTGAACATTAGGGAATGGTACAGATAGTGAAGAAACCACAGAGACATCAGAGACAACAAAGATAAAGGGATAGAGATGAGAAGATAGAGGAGAGAAGAAGGAAAAAAAAGATAGAGACTAAAGTAGGCGAATGAGAGATAGAACGAGTACGCGAATAGAATTGTGCTACAGGAAACATCGAGAAACTCAGAGTCAGTTGGTGTCTCACGGAGGTTGCAGCAAAAAGGAAATAAAAATATTGCCGTAGTACGTTGGTTATTAGCTCATGGAAGATTCTTTTGATGCCTTGCAATAAAAAATTCGCAGTGGAAAGAAAAAGAGACACGGTTTGATTTCTACACATTTTCTTCGATGCATGAAAAAATGATATGGCTGATTGTTCTATGTTTTCACCATTGAGGTAAAAAATTAGAATTTTCTTACGTACGAAGTAAAGGAAATAAAGAGAATCTAATAGTAACAGTATGTATTTTATTGTTGGAAAAGCAATTTCTATTAATATTTAAAGTACCAATTGTGCTATTATAAAAACATAAATATAATATTGCTAAAAAATCTATAGAGTAATGATACTAAATATGCTACCAATAAAATCAAATATCTTCATAAAAAAGGAAAATAAAGAAACTAGAATTCAAAAACAAGTCTACATATTAATTTCGAAAATTTGAATATTTAAGGAGAAGTTTAAAAATGACGCTTTACATCAATAATTTAGATTATACTAATTGGAAATTAGTGTTAACATTCGTTATTATTATTATTATCCATATTTTATATTTTGTTTATCGATGAACTCTAAGGTCTAAATTAATTAAGTATTATTACGAATGTTGATTTGGAGACGGCTTTTAACAGAAAATTGGAGATCACTTATTAACATGTCTAAACAATTTGCATATTATTGTTATTATTGATTCAATTCGAATGTTATTCCAGTAAAATGCACCATACCGTTACTATCGAACAAATCTATGATTATCCATTCGACCAAATTATTTTTTTTTTGCAGGATATTACTTCATCGATTCTACTTTCTCCTTCTCACAAAAGTCTTTATTGCAAAAGCGTGGCTCACGAGCTCTCTTGTAAAAGGAGCCGGAAACATAGAAACGATAACACGGCAACAAATGTGGCTGATTATATTTAGCGCTAAGCTATTGACGTATAAATTCCGAATAACTTTTTTCCATCGCATCGTAGAAAGTGTGTCAGACTGGTTCGAAGAAAAACTTTGTATCACAAAGTTTGCTTTTTGTAAACTCAGGGATGTAAAGACGAGAAAAAAAAATACAGCGAAGAGAAGGAACACACGCTCGTGCACAGCTTGCGACGACACGACGACACTATGAGATTTGCTCTTTCACAACTTTTGCCTCTCTTGCTTCCGATATTTCATGTAAGATTTCGACAAATGATGCTTTGCAAAAATTGCTTTCAATGCAATTCGAAAATTACAGGAGAATGTAATGTAACATTTAAACATTTTTAGTGCGGCTAAAAAATAGATTACACTGAAAAAGATGGTTGGTTTGAAAAATTTTGTAAGTAAATGAAAAAGTTACAAAAAAAAAGAAGTTTCATTGAAACGTTCGATAAATATTTCATTATCCTTAATGGGACGGTAAGATATCCTTGTGTATAGAGACCAGTTATTTCAAAAACGCCGCCCAAATAAATAAGCGGCCCATATCGGAAACAAAAAAAAATGGCTGAAACCTGTGTCTTGTTTACGTTGCTGTAATACGAGATTTTATAAAAAAAAATTGTTTCCAATAATAATGTGAGCATTTTCAAATGTAATATTGAACATTTCGGAAAAATACAACATTGTTTACACGTACAGACACTTCGTAAGCACACAGGTTTCAGCCATGTTTTTTTTTTTCGACGCTAGCGCCGCGGACTTAAAGTGGCGATGACGGGTCTCTATCGAATATTACAATTATCGATCGGATTTTTCTTTTCCCGTTTTTTTTGGAAAGCGTTTTAACCCTTTGACTGCTAGAGGCGTATATATACGCTGTGACAAGTTCATCGATATATACGAAAGGCGCATATATGCGTCCTTAATGACTGACATCTGAATATTGCCGTATATATTGATAGTTTCGTGCAAGAGTAAGCCGCAGTCAAAGGGTTAAACAGTGAAATTGAAAAATCAATTTGAATGAAAACGTGGATTGTATAACTTCAGATATCCGGTCTTTCAATTTCATTGATTTTCAAAGAAATGAATCTATCGTGCGAGTTTGGGAATACTTATTGTTAGTTTCTTTATAAATTTCTTTCGGCCAAGAATAATGGACGAAGGGAACATCGATATCATTTAAAGACAACTTCCATTACAAGATCTATCAGTAACGGTTCGATTTGCACATAGCTCCTTTCCCGGTCTTATAGCTGAAGGCGTCTGTGGGCTGGATAACTGATAACTCAGAGGTAAAAGAGCAAATCTCGGATAACACACACCACGAATGGTACTGGAACAGAAATACCCACCTTGCGATTAATCCTCTCAATCTGTCGATTCTGATTTTCCAGTTCACTGCCCATATCAATGGCCATGTTCCTCAGATTACCGATCATCGTGTTCACTTGCCCCATGTTCTCCTCCATCTCGTTCTCACGTGCGTCGTTTGTGATTTTGGCGATGTAGCCACCTTGCGGCCCAAGTCCATTGCGGTCATCCATGACACGCGTAGGCTGATTGTTCACGACTTTGCCGTCGTCGTTACCTTTCCACGTACCCTCGTCTTCTTTGAAACTTGCACCCCTAAACACAGGAATATTGTCTTATGTCCTTATTTATTCCGCCAGGTTTCTATCAAATCGAAGGAAGTCATTCTACCCCCGGTAAAAATCGATTCGCATCGGGAACTTTGTGCCGAGAAGTAGGAAGCAGAGGAAGGTAATTTTTACTAGCCTTTACAGGCTAGAAGTTGGAGTAGTTTACTTTGAAACATCCCCCTCCTGAATTATTTTAGACACACAAGTGCAGGTAAAGAAGCTAAAAGAAACCGAAATTCAATACCTTTGCCATTTTTCTTTTTATAGAAACAAATTTAAATTAGGAAAACATTTTTTGAGTGCAAAGTGATAATTATGAAGGAGATATAGAAATTTGTAATATTTAGAAGAAATGTATCAAACAAATCAAATTTGCAAAGTTTAAAGTAGAGGTTTTGAGCTTCGAAACAAACTTCTAAAGAACGTTTTACGATTTTTTTCTTTGAAATTATGGGGTTTCAAGAGAAAATAACGAAGTATCAATCCTATTTTATTTCTCCAAAAATTGATCCCGCACAGATCGTCCGAAACGCTTTTCATTATCAGCGGCGTATTGCAAATGTTGAAAATCTAATAAGTAAAAGGGATGTAAGGTGTGCTGCGGTGCTTTTAACGTTATATTAGCATGTAACCACTTTCATGCTAATTTCACTTTTAGTAAGGTTTTTTCCTTTGCTTACGTGTAAAAAAGTATATAAAATGCATTTATCGCTATTAACTACGTCGAGAACTTGGGGAACACGCAGAGTACTTATTGGCGGGAGCGAACTTCTAGCTGCAAGGATTACTTGCGGCAGCGCCACAGTCTTCAAAGTATCACAAAGAAACTCAATGTATCAAGTTTATAATATTAGCAATTAATGCTAAGCACTTTTTCTCATGAAAAAATCTGATTAATGGGTGTTTCCCTCAAAGAATACTTAACACAGTTTTTTTAACAATGTCATTTTTAACTCTCTGAAAAACTTGATAGAAACTTTTAAGAATTCTCGTCCAAGCTTTTCTGCTCTCAATCTTTCAAGGAAAAGAAAGGTGAATGGCAACTACGGAAGTAGTGTCTTTAATTATCCGCGAATCAATGAAAAATGAGATTCCAAATATATGTAATTGGAGATACTTTTTTTAGAGTCAGCTGGTGGGGAAGTGGATATTAAATTTTATGACAAATATAACAACTAACATAAAGCAAATTCGAAATTTTACTGGAAACGTTATCGCAACGTGGTAAAATTTACTTTCCTTCTACATTCTTCATTCGGCTTCCGGTAAAAAAAATTGCGGCAGTTTTTTACCATTTCAAAAAACGGGATTTTAAGTAAAACATATTTGCAGGCAATCGAAAGACATGGCAATTGATTAAATTGATGATACAGATTAACTATTTTTAAAAAATGTATGTTTAAATTACGTACTTGTTGCAAGGAAGCACACAAAGCCCACAGCACTTTTCCATACCGGTGAGATTCTTTTCTGCTTCTCGCATATCGGCGTTGATTTCGTCCATTCCCTCCTCGATTCGATCCAATTGTTCTGTTTATCAGCAATTGAAACGAAACTGTAATTAATACCTTGCAGCGGTGGGCTGTCTTTCTTGAAACACATTTTCTATCAAAATGGATAAATAAGGAAAGCAAAGAAAGTGTAGATTTTCGGATGAACTTTCGTTACATCCGATCGTTTATTTTTCTCTTCAGACACAGTATCGACATTCAATTTGACAATGGACACGAAGTCAGGACACGCGGCAGTCGAGAAAAACGAATTATTGATCTCGCACGTAACAAATAGAAAGAAGTACATTTGTACAGCAATGTCACATAAACGCATGAACGAACTACTTGCAGCATCGAAGCATATCTGGTCCTCCCTATTGTCAACTTGAAAGTCGAAGGTACTTTCGGCCTTTGGTGTAAAAACTTGTGCAATTCTGTCCCTTTTCGTCGCTTTTTATATTTGATTCCCTATCGACTGGCAGATTGTATTTTACAAGAAGAGCATCGGAATTGTTTAAAAGTAATTTCGTCTCTTTCCTTTACCGTAACTTTGTACGTAATGCCTGTTTTTCTGGTAATATTGATAGATATCTGGTGGAATTTTTTATGGCAGAATTAAATTATATCGAATCCGTGAAGTTATCACTAAACATTATAAATATATGTTTTTTTCCCTCAATTATATACATTTTGGTGCATATATCCGAAATTCGAATATTTTAGGTTACAACAAAACCAAATATTTTTGCTCTCTCCCTATACATGACTAAATTAATTATTATTTTTCAACCAACGAGTCAAATCTTAACGGTGTCAGAAGTACAAGTTATATTGACAAATAAAAATAATCCCACATTATGAACTGCTTTACCTGTACCCGTAAAATTTTATTATAAAGATGCCTCCAGTACCCACGTCACTGAAGGAGATACAAATTTACGTAACGCAACGTGGTCATCAAAATATACATATACAAATTACACGTACTGTATAATTTCTTATCCGATTGAAACGCGTAATGTGCAAAACAAGCGAAAACGTGGAGTTTCTGCGATTCGAAAACTTTCTAATAATACGACCCTTTAGAAAGAGGAATTCAGGCAAAGAATAAGCTTCTTATTTGAAAATGACATTTCGTTAATGTTCTTGACACTTTTGAAGCACGTGACAACTTAATAACATTCAGGATTTTGCATTGAAAGATATTTCGAGGATAATAGTATTTTGTTGTATCTGCGTTGTTGCTTTCGTTTCGTTACGTATATCCTTCTCTCCATTAATTAGGTAAACTCCTTTTTCCACTTCTGTAATTGTCCCAGCCACTTTGTTCCAGTCACTGGGACAACTACAGGGACTTTCATTCTACAAATGCCCATTTCATCTCATTGTTCAATTTACTTCTATCTTTAGTATCAGAGAGAACGATTTACTGGGTTCTTTTGAAGCAAATACTAGTATCATTACGCAACCTTACAGGTGGTACATGAATTTTTACAAAATTTTGGTAGTTATCTAATATGCAAAACATTTTCTCGAAATTAAATAGGATATTCTATATGCTACCTATCTATTTATTTATCTCAGTAACGTCCGATAAAAAACATACGATTAGTTGTAATGTAATAAATATAAAAAAATATTTTAATTGTTGACAATATTCTCCAAATTTATCCAATTTTTTTTAGAAACATTGAGGTTGTAAAAGATCGCTACGGATATTAAATTTTCCTGTAAAAGTTATAATCAATTATTAGAATTAAATTCTGAATTATCGCCCTTTAATTTTCTGATAAAATTCAGTCTTAAGTTCTTTCCAATACCATACTCTGATTTTTTGCTAATGTAATATTCGTCGAATGCTCTTCTTGAAAAATTATTCAATCCGTGATGGAGCTATTATTAAAAATGAAATCTGCTTAAATTTTCGTTTTATTTCTCTGGAAACAGAATACGTCAGAAAAATTGCACGAATTTCTACAACAAAAAACGCATTCAAAGAAAAACAGAAATCGGCAGCTGGATCTACTGGAAATCCACTTATGTTGCGAAAGGTTTTCCAAAGAAACTTGGATTTTCCTGCAGGATGGAAAAAAGGAACGACATTCGTTTCTTCTCGTAGTTTCATAATCTCTCATTTATCACAGCTCTCTGTATAGCACGGATTATATTTCCTTTGCTTTTACCACGTCCCTTTGGAAAACCTTGCCAATGGTGGGACTTTCAGATGACAGGTATACCGCAATTTCTTTCTTCTTTTGCTTTCAGACATATGCTTCTCTTAAATAATAAACATACAAGTATGAACATTGACAAATCCTATCCCTTTTATATCTTCTTGATGTTCCACCTTGAGCGAGTACGCCTTACAAACTCATGAAAATACGAAGATACGCTGTACCGAAAAATTGAACGTAATTTATTGAGGCGAAATTCGATTACTGATATTCATTTCCGTTTTTTACAACAATTTATGCAATCGTAAAATACTTTGATCATAGGCAGCCAATTCTGTGTGTCGTGTCGTATTTCATTTCGTAGATATTTGATACCCTTCTTAATAAATAAGAGGTAAAATTACACGCGAAGCTGAATTTCTTCGAGAGAAATTAAAAATACAAAAATTTTCGGTATCTAAAATTGTGGTACATATTAATTTTTCTGCTTATTTCTTTATCGCTAAGTTTAGCCCAATCAAATTGAAACGAAAATGTAGTAATTAAAAAATTAATAAACAAAAATATATTGCGAACCGTTACCACAGTTAAAAATAGCATCAATCCTATGTATAATATCTGTAACAACTCTAACCATATTTAGCACAATTTTTTTGTAAACCCTTTGCTGCCCTACTATGGTCTGAGACGCCTAGTCTAGTTCGGCTACAATTTAACCATTCTTAGAGCGAGAAAATTGTACAATTTTATTTTAATATGATATATTAGATTTTTATAACATGAACAATTACAGATTGTGTTAATCTCATAATTTTTATATTAATTAAATATTAATTGAGTACGCGGGAAAAATGAAATTAGCCAAAAAAATAAATTCTACCAGTTTGTAACAATTTTTTTAGGATCGCAACTAATTTTTACTATGTTGCAGTAAGAGTAAATGCAAGAAGTGAATTTTACTGTTCGAACAACTTATAAAAAAACTTTCTAGTAATTAGAAAAAATTTTTGGTGTGAGAAAATTTAATTATACGTTTACAAAGTAAAATTTACAACAGCGAAAAATTGGAATTTCGTTAAGCTACAAAAAGTTTTCGATACTAGGAGTTTACTATTTACATGAAATGCACTCATGCTATTTACATCTTTTTTTTAAGCTTTTTAAAGCTTACGGGAAAAAAAGCCTTTGAGTTTGAATTAAATGATCTATTTTGAAAGGTTACAAAAAAGCTTTCGGTCTCCTATTTTGTCCCTAGTGTACATTCTTTTCCGTGTGTACATACATGAATGGTTACAGCAGCTCTTTCTTTTCTGTCCGTTCCATTCATATATTCTTTCCTGTTTGCTCGGTATTATACGCGAACTAATCAATGCCGAGAATAATAGAGCAAAAAGGAAACCTCTTCTTTACACGAAGTTTTAATGAAAGTAATCCTTCCAGCAATATCATCGAAAACAAAGTTACCGTATCAATTAAGTGCGCTGGTGCGATAACTCAGTTTAGGTAATGAATTATAAAAATCTGCTCTACGTAGGTGTAGCAGGAACAAGAAAAAATCGAGCAAGGGTAATATTGATAATGATAATAACATTTTTCGTACGATTACCAAAATTTTAAAACTCCTCGCGAAAATCGATTATATTTTAGCAAGAAATTGCGAGGGCTTCTAATTATTTTTACAAGCAATATTTGCTTTATTGCTTTCTATTCGGAAATAGAACAATGCTAAAGACAAATTGTTCTATTATGCAATAGCTACAAATATATGTCAAATAAATTTTACTTTTACTATGTCTGACGTCATATTCGCTTTTTACGATAATATGTGATAATATACAACTAACAATAATACAAGACAAAAGAAAAATAAATAATACCAATGCGAAAACCTTGTGTGATAAAAAAGGCGTGATTCCAAAATTCACTAAATTGTGGCGTTTTCTACCACGCGATGAAAAACAATTGATTTAATAATTAATGTAACGTAAAATGAAATGGGTAAAATTTGTCATTGACCCTGCATAACTGAATGCAGTAGTACAAAATATATTATTTTCGCTGTTGTAAAGGTTCGTGTAGTATATCAATTGTATTCTATTACTTTCTACCGTTTCATTCCTACAAAGTTTATACAAAATACTTTAAATTAATAAAATTTACTTTCTTCTTTGTTCCTTCTTTTCTGTTACATAAGATTTCGTTTAAGGCAAAGTATTTTACGATTATCCCTTTGGTCTCAAATTCCAATTTTATTCAGCTTTAATAATGTATTGCTAAAATGATTTCTCCTTTTTTCTGCAAAATTTCCACTTTTTCTACGTAATCATTGATTCTAACTTCATTGATCTCCTCCTCTTATCACCACTATACCTTCCGGTGGGTGACTTACTTTCTCAGGGTGAAACATCAATGCAGTATTCGTGTGTTGTATCGCAGAAGGAGGGACAGCGTGAAATGGTCCAAAGCGTTGGTCGATAAGGTGTCAGTATATCGCAAAGAATATTTACAAGAGGCAATTACTGGTGAGATATGTTTTGTTAAAGATGATGTTGGGGTACGTATCATGTTAGGCGAGTAATAAACTTGGATTGATGTTCGTTTATTCGGGCGTTGGGTTAAACTGTACGGGTCGTTTTATCTTCGTTGGCACATGGCTTGGTTAGGCAGTTTCCTTATGTATCAAAGCAGGGGTTAGATCGTTTTTAGGGTATTGAATCAATTAATCGAGTTATGGGCTTTGTCTTTCACTGATGAGCGTTTTCTCCTACTGTTGTTTCACCGTTGCTACAAACAATACTGAATCGTTTGCTATTGCGGTATTATTTATTATTTATGTCGGCTCGTTGGTTCTCTTCGAGAAAGTCAATTGAGTGTTAAATTTGTTTTATGTTTAGTCTATGGTTTTTGATGGCTTACCGCCTTGTTCGTCCAGCATTACGAGGGATTTCATCCCGACCTCGTGGCTCTAAACAGGCAACCGACCAGTGAGAGAGACGTTAGCACATCTGCGATTCTGATTTTCTTCTTTCATTCTTTCTTTCTTTCGTGTGGTTCACATTTCTACATATCAAATTGTTCTCTCGAATGACTTGGCGAAAGGGAGGAGAAATCGGATTTTTATGAGGAATTCATACGAGTATTGTAGGTATTTATATGAAATACCCAGAAAGAAATAAAGGAGGAAATTCAGAAACCCTTAATATATAATGTCGTGATTATTTGCGAGGGTTTTGAAGAAATTATCGATCACAGGCTGATTCCATTTTTTTGTAGGGACTTAATCAGCCTGATTTTCGAGCTTATTTAAAATCTTCGGTTGGGAGAAACCAAAATTCAACATTTTATTTTCTGCTGCAGGAAAATAAAAATGAGGGAACGGGTACCTGTGAAAGAAAGAAAGAAAGAAAGAAGAGATGATTCAGGTCGCCGATATAACGGTAATAACTCGAGCGATTAATTTCAACGTAGGGGTTCAAATAGGAGAGGCAACGTTAGTACACAGCCCTAAAGTCAAACATCCTAAGCAGTAGTAGCGGTAGTAGTAGCAGACGGTAATTAATCCTGGCTGAAAACAAAAACCACACTGAACACACAAGTGTTAACTTCCAGACATTTTTTCTTCGGTTTCCCCCTTTCTCTCGAACTCACCACCTCGCCAACACTTTTCAATTTTATAGTAGACATCACCATGTGATTATTATTCATTACATTTCAAGCCAATCTTAACAACGACGTGTTGTTTAAGCAAAGTTATGCCTGTTAAGCAGTTAAATACTCTTTGCTCTTTTTCGAGCCTTTGACCGCGGGATACTCGGAAGTAAAGAATTCGTTGGGTGTGGTCGAAAACAGCGGACAATACCTGCCGGGCGTGCCGAGTCGTCGATAGAATACAGGGTACGTTTTCGTCCCTAGGAGTTTAAGGGGTTACATCTAGTTGCCGGCCGAAAAAAGGCGTGTTTTTGTGAATTTTTTTTTGTGAAAATGATTGCAGGTTTCGAACTGTTTTTTTTTTCATAGTTAAGGGTATATCTTCGACGATATTTCATAATTTTTTTATTGAAAAAAATTCACAAATGTAAGAGATACAATGCATTTCCCGGACCGCTAGGTTTTTGCGGTGACCACTGTATCTTCCACCTCACTCGTCTAAAATCAAAAAATCAAATAGATTATGTTTTTGCATCGTATTATCTAGTCCTTAATCGAAGGATTTGAGAAAATATTAATTTTTGAAAAAATGGTCGACGAAAATGTAGTGATTTTTTCATAAAAATTTGAAATTTCACGTTCAATCGTCGACCATTTTTTCAAAAATTAATATTTTCTCAAATCCTTCGATTAAGGACTAGATAATACAATCCAAAAACATAATCTATTCGATTTTTTGATTTTAGACGAGTGAGGTGGAAGATACACTGGTCACCGCAGAAGACCTTTTTGAACAGCGGTTCGGGAAATGCATTGAATCTCCTACATTTGTGAATTTTTTTCAATAAAAAAATTATGAAACATAGTCGAAGATATAACCTTTACTATGAAAAAAAACAGTTCGAAACCTGCAATCATTTTCCCCCAAAAAATTCACAAAAACACGCCTTTTTTTCGGCCGCCAACTAGATCTAACCCCTTAGGGGGTTCGGGATCTCGCAAAATGTTGAAATTTCTGCTTCAAATTTTCAACCTCTGTAGGTTTTCGTTTCGAATTTTTCAACGCACATTTCTACAGCTAATTGTTATTCGCAATTGTGGTGATTTAAATTACGCTAAGAACAAATTCATTTTAATAATTTTTTCAGAAAGTTTCACCGTTTCGTAAGATTCTTTTCTTCCGCCAGAAGCGATTGAGAGAACACGTACAGTAGCAGTTGATGAAAATGGTTATTACATTTACTTTACTGTTATAGAAACTATAAACCAAGTCGTAACATCGACTACATACTTGCCTTTCTATCACTCTGTAAAATCCTTCGTTTCGAACGTTCATCTTGGGATAAGGAAATGATACGGAAACTGATAAGGGAAGTGAAGTCGATGAAAAAAAATTGTTTTCAATAAATCTAAAAGGTTTGGATTTCCTGTAACAGTATATAAATTTGATGTCAAAATTTTAACTCGTTCTATTACGCAGGAATTATAAAAATTGTTACTTTGAATAGTAAAATATTACCTGAAGTTTGCAAAGTTTGAATAGTAAAATATTACTTGAAGTTTGCAAAGAATTCTATGTTTTTATTTACCTGTTTATAGAAAATTCCGGTTATTGACTGTTAGAAATGCTATTCTTTAAAATTACCGTCCGAAAAGCGAAGCTCAACAAATGTAAATAGTTCCAGCTTTTCGGGTTTAATAAACCGAAATCAAATTAGTCCAATTTTCCACAATAAATGGATATTTTAACAATTACCTTATACTCATGTTTGAAAATGAATATTCTTAGGAATTACACCAGACTGTATTTCTCAGATGACATTAGAGCATGCCCCAAATGAAACGGTGCACTCAAGAGAACCACAATCGTTAGTGCAACTCACTGTTGCAACTAGTTGAACACTGAGATAATGAGAATCTCTTAAATTACATTACAACTTTAAGTGAATTGCAGACGAGATTGAAGTACGTGAACCGAAATGTTCAATTACAACAATTCCGGTAAGAAAAAGTTGCAAATTGCTATCATTTCGTTGTCTCATAGAACACTCAATCATTTAAAAAATGAAAACAAAAAAAGACGATATCCTCAAAATCCATTTACTTTTTTTTCGAAATGCTGTTCATGCAACTTGAAAATTGCAATGTCAAAAGGACCAAGTAATTGAAAAAAATCTTTTTGTTCATTCTACCTATAAAGATTTCCGGCAGTTTGAGGGTTTCGTGGAAATGAAAATTAATAAAAATCACCACAACTAACTTGTTCCTTACTTCGGAAAATCTGCTGCAGATTTTTCAATTATTCAAATTTCAACTTATGCCAACAAACCTATGATCGTAATCATTTTAACAACATTTATCGTTATTCAAACTATTTTTAGCGTTCAATCAACAAGGAATTTTTGCTTTTATTTTTTTTGTGCAGAGCAAGTGTATGAATGCAAAAACTGTATTAACATGAAAATTGAGTCAATATAATTTCGCTGAAACATCTGGTCGTCGTAAGATTAGCCAATTGTAAGGAATTTCCGATGTATTTTTACTTTCGCTACAAATATAAACATTATTTCCTTTTGTCAACTTATAAAGAAACATAGTATATTGGAACCAGGACTCCGGTAATATACCCTTAACCTTCTTAACAATAAATTTCGTAGCATCTTTGCAACAGGTTGCTGCAACAATTTGTATCCACGTTTTATTTTTGCCTTTATTGCTAGTAGGACTTCCAATTACTCTTTTTTTTTTGTCAATTGACTCTATGATACACGTTATTAAATGCGTCATCAACGAAGTTCTGGTTCGAGAGTCCGAGTGCATAGGGTAACCCATCACCACCTTTGATTACATTTATCCCATCTCCGTTGTTATTATTTATATTCTATTTTTTTACGACGACAGTACACATGTTTGCACACTTACGATCTTTGCGGTTAGTTGGGCCTTAGAGCGATTAATTTCTTTTAGCACATTAGCTTCCTTATATCGATAAAGTTAGTGACAATGTTAAAAATCGTTTAATTTTTGGTTGCGGTTACGAATTTTGAGCTCATCTTTTTCCGAGCTTTGCTTACCCCCTTGGTGGTCTATCATCATCAGTGTGTTTGCTCCAACCTCTTCGCTCTATTGACGGTCCAAATCGGAAAAGGCAATCATCAGTTTCCCTTATTTTTATTTTTGCTTCAAGGTTTTATTTGTCACAGTTTAGAATTTCTTTAGTTTAGACTTTTAAACGTTGTCATATTGAATTTTGGGGAGTTGGGGAATTTTTTTGAGATATAATAATATAGCGTTAGTTATATAATCGCACCGATAGTCGAAAAGCAGAAAGGCGTAATTGAAATGAAACGCGTGAATTTACGCATTCTACGCGAATCGAGTTTTTCGACTATTCGTACGTAAACCGAAAATCGTTGATTCGCTCATTGTTCAAAATGAGAAAATCTACGAATTCTGGTATCTTTGGTACTAATTAAAGTCAATATTTCGATCAATTATTAATAAGGTTTTGTTACATTTTTTGGAGTAACCAAATTTTCTGATGAAACAAAAAATAAATTATAACAAACACTTGAAACAATATCGCGAAGAATTGAAAAGTCAGTAATGCTCAAACAATGTGGGCGGAATAATTCTGCTCAAACTAAGTGAATCCAACCAAATCTTCATTTTTACAGAAATTGTCTTTATCACTTTTCTGGAAATAATGAATAAAAATTATCTTTTTAAATTACTAGTATACTTCAATTACGAATTATTACAAAATTTTTGGCTCTACTCCTTAATCAGAAATAGGAGGAAAACTACAATTGATAGCTGTAAAAGTTGCTGAAAAAATGACAAAAATTGTTTTCTATAATACGAAACTTTGTTGCGGTGCCATAGTACAATAATATTAGCTTCCCACATTACAATAGTAACTAGGAGCTGTTAGAAACAACAATTTTTCCCATTTCTCCTTTTCCGAGTGAACGGAAACCTGAAAATACGGAGATTCATAAAGGCAGGAATTATTTTTGCCAGCGCGGATCAGGGTCAGTCTTTCTTGAAAAATTTATTCCAGGGGAAAGCCAGGGATTATCGTATAATCCCCGAGTCGAGTATGTGTTGAAATACCGGGACACCTTATGGAAATTTCATGGTTGTGTATTACCGCTATCGGGTATCGAACGTACATGGCTTCCGTATAATTTTTCCATCCGATTATTTCAATCAGAGTACCGCCTTCAAATTAACATTTTTATTACCCGAATCCCACATTGACTGCATCAATTTTTCAATTCAACGCGAAGGGAAAGATCTACTAAACTTAATATAACATATGGCTACAGACAGATGCGGATATTCTATCGCTGATCAATAAAATGGAAATTGATTCACTGGAAATAAAGAAATAATGCTTCGAAATGTGACTGACGAGAGGGAGAACTTGACTGTAGACGATTCGAAAGAATATATGCGGGACGAATGCTACTCAAGTGTCGGTTCCATCCCAAGAAGTTTCTCATTGGACCCTTACTCCTTGGGAAAGAAACATTTGAAAACCTTAAGTTTGTAGAAACCGGTAGCAGTGGCAGCTTTTACCGCTCCGTAGGGAATTCGGAGATACAAAAGCTTTTCTTCTGGAACGTCGACGCTCTTCCTTTTTGAAGGATACAATGTACCACGAGTGGGATAATGTTTTGTCCGCGACGAATAAAAAATGAAATAATTATTCGGTCAAAAAAACTAATCAAGACGTTAAGTTATGAAAATTAATTTGTTTTTTTTTCTGCATACAAAAATATTTATTCCCTCAAAGAGGATTCGGATTCGTAGAAATACTTTTGTATCATTAAATTCCGACGCACATAGTAGAAACTGCCATACCATTTCAGCGGATAAATGTTAACAAAAAATGAAAAATAGCTAATCGATATTTTAAATAATCACTATTTTGTTTCTGGTCGTTTCTGTGATTTTGCAATAACTTTTTGAACCTCCAGAGGAGCGAGGAAATAATATCAGGCGTCGTGAACCAATAACTGACAGTAGTTTTAACATCTTCAAAAATTATGGGAAATATGAAAATAAATATGCAGGACACCCTTTTATTCTTGAAAATAAGTCGATACAATTTTATTTATTTTTTCTCCCATACACTCTTTTTTTGACTGTTGGTGATCAAATAAATAAAATCTCCCATTTTTGGTCAATCATTTGAACAAAAAATTGACGTATTAGTTTTGATAAAAGGTTTAGAGCAGTCGAATTAAAATTATCTGATAAGACTTTATTTTTACTGCTATGCTTTTTAGTAGCTTACCTATTTAGGTTTTAAGTTACATTATACTTTCGTAACGTCTCAACTTTTTGCACTTAAAAGATTAACTGTAAAATTATAATAAGTCAGTATAAAAAGATATATTGCGGTAAAAATAAAGTTTAATTTAGGAAATTAAATTTGACGGTTCATAAAATAGATAAACTAACTTTTGGACTTAAAGTATTAAAATAACGAGGTTTTGGTCATATTTTTATAAGAAAAAGGTCATTTGAGGTCATCAGCAAATATACGAAGTTCTTCACATTTAGAATTATAACCATCAATATCAATGCGATACTCGGTGGGATAATTATCTATTGGACCCGATCCATCAGTTCCAACTATAACACTTGTTTCGGTAAATTCTGAATTTACAAGAAACTTATGCGAATCGATCGATGATTGGATTGCATTGATCTTGACGCATATTTCTTCATGTACCTACTGCAAATGTCCTTCGGTGACTTTATAGGACCTTTTGTCGGAGGTCGTTGTATTCATTTGAACTTCCGCTCACGGAATAGGACATAAAAATATGATATTCCATTAAAAAAAAAAGAGAGAACGAAGGTGACCTTCCTTCATATCTCGGAAACAACCCCATCTACGAAAAAGTCGTTATCACGGCCTCCTCCCTGTCGTACAATTTTTATTTTCCAATTTTTCCCAACAGCCATATAATAGTTGCGAAGACGTTAAAGGTACTAATTGCTATTAGTTCGTACGATAATGAATTCGGGGCGAAAAAGTTGCCGCACTCTGGAGAGTTACTTAATTAGTGATGTCATAAACAATACGACTGTTCTTTAATTTAACTTCAACCCCTTCCGCGGTAACGAAATCGTGCCTTAATGCTGCTCCAAATGAAAGAGGAATAAAAAGTTTGCCAGATTTCCTCAAAAAATCATTAGAAGCCCGTTTCCGAGCGAGTAGATTTCGAACTTGATAAGGAAATGACTCTTTGTCTTTTCGTTTCCGATAGTTTTTGGTTCTACATGGACTCAACTCCTTACCGTGGAAGCAGTTCGTCGTATATAGTTGTATAACAAATACAGTTATTGAAAATCACATACTTCAGCCAGAAGAGGTGCAAATGTAAAAATTAAGTGGAGTATTACCGAAGTTAACACAATTTCCCTAGGATATTACTATTTTTGATACTATACCAAGAAAAAACATTGTATAATAAAATGAAGATGCCATAAAAAAAAGAAAATTCTAAAAAGGAAAATAAAATATAGTAAAGTATTATATATAGTAAAGAAATATTGAAATTAGAGTAATAGACGCGAAAAATGATGTAAGGTACAGAGGGGAAATACATTTTCTAAAGTATACACATATATATCGAAACGATATAAATGTAATATTACATACAAGTACTTTTAATATAGCGTAAAAAAATCAAGGGAAAAATGGAAGGTAGAAAGAAACAAAGAAAAGTAGTAGATGATGTTGAAGGTGAGATAAAAACGCTGTGTACACAAGTAGAATTAAAGAGACTTCACCAAGACACTAATGTGCAGACTGATAAGAATACAAAGAGTTCGTATCATTAAGGGAGGAGATTTTTTTTTATTCTTGGAGTCGAAAGTCTATTATTCAAGATGAATTCTTTCATCGATCTCCAAATAAAACTACGCTGAATATCATACAGTAGACGACTGAGCGAATAATAATGAATTTCCGCATAATGTTCGATTACACGCTGTAAAAGTAGACTTTAGCGTAAATAATTTTGTATGGAAATAGTCAATTTTGCAAATTTTTCCTCAAAAAGTAGAAGGCAAAAGTGGAACGTGGGACCTTTACCGTTCCCTGGACCAATAATTCCAAATTTGGGACTATTCTGTTCGGTATTGTTTCTTTTTTGGTGCCAGCGAAAACCAGAAACCTGCTCGTTTTAAATAACAAATATTTTTCCGAGGGTATATTTGATAACATAAAAAAAGAACTCCAATTTCGGTGTTTCTACAGAAAAAAATTAGTATAAGCTGAATATGAAATCACACGATTTTCCGACATAACCCGTTCATACATTAGAGTTTCAATTTGGAATTGAGGAATCAAGAGTCCTTCTAATATATTTCCCAGGGGTCTCTTCAGCTGGAAATCTCAAATTTTAGCCTTCGGTTATGAGCGATCTGGGACAATACGAAAACAGTCACGTGACTTCTAAGGTTCTTGGTCGCAAATATTAATACAATTTATGTTAGAATTGATTGTTTGAATGTCTAAAATTTAGTTTACTTTAAACTTCATCATTTATGAAATAAATGCTGAAAACAAGTATTTTAATAGATACATTTTCATTTCACGTGAAAACTCGAAGCGAAGGGATAAATCTCTAAAAATCTTTTTCCCAAATATATTATATACACGTTACTATTAAAAATCGATTACATTATCTTCGAATCGATACAAATGCCATGCCAGACTTCACATAAAAATTTCTTATCCGAAGAATTGTCCTACAGAATTTTTCCGGTATTGCTTGTAATTGAGAAACTTTCTTCCGTTCGCTGATGAGAAAACTTCCTCCTTTCGTGACGATACCTTACATTCGTATTGCGATCATTTGTTGTTTTACAAACTAACGTGGAACTTTATAGTCCCCAGATGAGATCGAAAGTCTTACAAATATCTAAATCTTGTGGTTTTGGATTCTGATTCTAAATCACAGAAGATTTTTACGAGGATCTTCTGGGAAACGTTGAATTTAATTTATATTCGACTTTTTAGTAAAAATAATTTTACTAAACGTATATTTTATATCAACAGTAGCCCGCACAAGTTCGCGGTGCACGGCGAAACGGAGCATCGTGAACATCTTTTGTGCAGACTACTGTATGCAACGATGAAAGCAATATTCAAGTGCCTTTTTGTTAGTTTGTAAGGCGAAGTAAATAAAATTTCTGGATTTTCATATATATTTTATATTGTACATTTACGTATATAGCAAATAATTCTACTAGCCAATTTATCCTCTTCCATATATTTTTGAATTCTGGAGATTTCTAGAAATTCCGTAAGAAGAAACGGTTTCCATAATTTTTCGCTAAATGTTGTTGACGGAAGAAACAACCAAAAAATTTCGTGCCGCGAAAGTAAGAGCTACCTTTATTTATTTCGTTTCGTGAGAGTGATAAATCTCGGATGCTTTAAAACGGTGTCTGTGAAACCAATAATGTAAAACCGTCAACCATAAGTGACTTTAAAAAAGCTGTAAATTTCATTCGCGACTTTTATAGAGCTGCACGGGATTCTACCTCTCTGTGAAAATAAAAGGATGCACTTTACCGCCAATATAATTTGGGCGTCAAAGAGTTAAAGATAACTAAAAAGAGTGGAAAAAAAGGGTATTCCCCGTGAAAAGGTAGAAGCATCGATATACCCGTATGTGTCCCAATATGAAACCTGCCTCTCTCTTCTTTAGAGCTTTTAAACTTTTAATGTATAATCAGCTTGCAGTGAAAAAACAAAAGTGGAAAATTTTCTATCAACGTAAGTGAAATTAATGTCCATTAGTATCGCAAATCAATGGTTCATAATATCTCGTCTTCGTTTCGCTTTGCGCGAATTTCGTGTGTTAGTTTTTCACTGAACGTAACAGGTTTTTCCATTTTGAGATTTTTCTGGAAAAGTTAAGCCCTAGCAGCAACTGCTAACTATTTTCAGAGAAGCTCTGCTGTATTGATGGTAATTATCTCTTGTTTTGTTAAAAAATTACTATATCTATTATATATTATTCTTTCCAGGTGCAATAATTTTTTATCTGAAAAGAAAATATACTTACTTATGGAACTCGTACCGTAACATTCTCTATAAATATACTGTACGACATGTTAATACATTTTTCACAAGCCTTTCCGAACACTTCCTAGTAGGATCGATGCTGGAATATCTTAGAAAAACAAACAGGTATGAAACGACACGATTTTTGCAGAATTCTGTCTAAATAATGTTGGTTACTATTTAAAATCGTGTCATCTACTATTTGTATGTCAAATTTAACTATACGAAAGATTCTAAATTTCTGGAACTTTAAATTTCCAACTTTTTTTCGTACACTACGTACGGAAAGTAACTGGTATGGCATTTATATATCGATAGGCAATATTTCTCGTATCGTAATCGTTAGTTTCTACATTTGCGAGAAAGATAAACGGTGAATCTAGAGAGAATAATAAAATAGTTTTAGATTTCGGGGCCAGCAAGAGTATAAATTTCCTTTAGGGAAACTATATTCATTTACCAGCAAGTTAAATTATTTTAAAGTAAACATTTGAAAATTAGCTCTTAAATATTTCATCTTTTTCCTATTAGCAAATCTTTTTTCAGACGGGGAGAAGAGGGAAAAATATTTTCTACATTTCTTGATATTCCTTACAATCATGCAAAGTCTCGTGACTCTTGAATTATTTTGCGCCAAATCGCACGCAACCGCGTTTCTAAAATTGGAAGATTACGGTTCCGGTGATTTTTGAGAAATGTGCACCAACATTTTTTTGTCCTCAAAATCCGAATTTCAGCGATGGTGTTCGCTTGGAATTAAATTCAAATTTGGAATTTTCAGGTGCAAAAATTCATAACTTCCGATTCGAACTTCGTAAGTTATGAATCTTCAATATTTCGAACTTCCAATGTTTGAACTCGTCTTCTGGTTATAAGTTAATCTGGGTGCGAAATTTATAAAAATTACGTTCTTCCAAGTTTCGAGGATAAATAGTGTCCCATTATCTCGGTAACATATCGTATAACGGCAATACGAATTATGTGTACTGCCAAATACCGAAAAATGGTTATTCGGTCCCTTGAAAGTTCCTTTGACGTTCGCGAATCTGAAGAAGCTCTTCAAAATGCATTATTCAAAATTAAACCATTGTCATTTTTCAGCGCTTCGCACTGCATGATATTCTGGAGGCTCACATTTCGTGCAATGAAATGTTGATCCAACAAAGCGTTTACTCACGACCACATCTGAGGCTGTACATTAAGATGCTCCGCGACAGTTTCTCGGTGTACCGAGAGTACGGTTTCATGTACGATCTAATAGTTCAAATGGGGCCGTTTCGTCAAGCGCCTCCGTAAAATAAAAGAGAAATTGAAGCGAATGCCGTGGGTTTTAGGAAACGGGATTTTTTAACGATGCGATATCCTCCTTTAATGAAACGGACGATGCAGCTATGCCGCTAAAGACAGAGAGATTAATTGAATGTTGTGTCAACAAATTCCTACGGAGTGTAATTAATACAGGTTGAAAATTGTGAACTAAATTTCTCGTAATATATACTCTAATAATGTTCGATATCGAATCATGTGGTTGAAAAAGCAACACAGCTGAAAGCTTCGTGGGTGATTTTGTGTGCTTATTGACTACGCAATTCAAATTGTTGGATTGTTTTAATATCGTGTGGGTATATTACAATCAGGATGGGGGAATACAATGTTTTTGTAAATTCCATTTTGCTAGAGATAAAAAAGCAAGAGTTGAGGAAATTCATAGTAGTGTCGAGAAAACAGGTATTAAAAGGAGGGGGAGGGTGTGGTGATGCATAAAATGTAACATATCGAGTAACTGCACTATAAAAAATGTTAAAGGTGTTCATTCAATTCCGTTGTTGCAATACTTCCTGTTCTTGTTTCAATTTACAGCTGAAATATTTAATTAAGAGCACCGAGGATACCAAAATTATTGTTAAATCATTATTTTATATTGGTATTATCATTTTTCTAATAATATTTGTGGTTTTTTTTTCTTTCTTTGAGTATGAGAAAATTATTGAATTTTAATAAACCTTCAGCCTGACTCATTTAACGCGACCACTCGAAGTATCTTCGCTAATGACATGTGATGCTGTTTCAGATTCTTACGAAATGTTATAGTTACCCCGATTATTCTATTGAAAGATTTGGTTCGAATTTATGTCATTATGTAGAAAGTTCAAATATCACTAGATTAATTAATGCCATTTCCTCTTGGATGATTTTTTAATGGAGGGTAGTAATTTATATTGGGTGAAATATTAATCTCTACATTGGACAGCATTAGAAAGACAATATTCTTGCATAAATTTTGAGGAGAGACAAAGTGTATCGATACCAATCGCTAACAATCGATTTGAGTATCGATGAAAACAAACTGACCGAAATAATTGAATATATGAAAATGTTATAAATTATTGAAATATTATACTGTATCCGTCAATTTATCTCAATGCTTTCTATACGTCGTGTTATCGATGATACACTTCATTTATCTAAGTATTGGCCATTTTTTTGGAGGGACATATTTTCGTATCGCCAAAATCACCAGTGATATATCAACGGTGGTCGTGGTAAATGAGTCACCCTGTATTCTATGTCACGTACACTTATCGTTAAGCAAATGATTCGAAATCTCTTTGGAATTCTTTAAAAAGAATTAACTACCGCCTGGTGACACTCTGGGGGTTTTTTACACAACAATGTGGTGTTACTCTAAGTCGAGATGTAGTTAAATGTTATTCAGAGTTTCTACAGTGACGCTAATCGAGAGCTTAACGTCACCCAGTGTTTGCATAACACCATGAACTTGTCTGAGAAACTTCACCGTCGTTAATGATGTTACATCCACTTCAAGTAATTAGATGCAAAATCGGCAGAATTCCACGGCGACCGGGAAGATATGTAGCCAAATTTATAGTGAAGGGAGGTGACAATTTGTATTTGCCAATAGAAGTCGCTGATTTTTACATAATAATTTTTATCTCATGTTTTAAAATCAGGACTATTGTTGCAGGATTTCCGTAACATTATAATACTATTTTTATTATTAAAGGAATTTCACCCTTTAAATTCTTTACAGTGCAATTAGGATCGGGGGTGAAAATCATTAAGAATCAGTCTATTTGTTGTTCGCTTTGATTGGAGTTGAATATATTTGTGATTATATATGTATTTTTCAAGCGAAGCAATTTTAAGAATCCTTTGGAACACAAAAACTGTGCAAATGATTACTGACAGTAAATTCCTCTAACGACTTTATTTCGTTTTATTTAATAAATTTAATTTTTGTTAATTTGCCGTTTTATCGAATACATCGCAATAGTTTAGAAATCCTGCATAAATAAAAACTTGTGAATTCTTTATTTCCATACATCAGAAATTCTCGTTCTCTGAGAGGAAAGTATTTTTGGAATTCTCAATATCGTAATCACTACCGTAATTAGTAATTGTTTCACTAGCTACTTTTATTGCATGTTTCAAAGAATTGGAGAAAACTGCATTTTTTACTTGTATTATAATTTAATTTAGGTACTACCATGATCATTAAATAAATATAGAAAATTATATTGTTTAAAACACTCTGGGATCCGAATGGTGAAATTTCGATTTTCAATTGAAATTGATTTTAGGGCAAATTATAATTTGCAAAAAATTGTATTAAATTAAAAATGGCGTAAAATGCTCAGTCAGACTTTTTCTATACTTCAATTTGAATGTGTAAAGATCTACCTATTATTTTCAACCTTACTTAGAAAAGGCGTATACATACGTGGTTTATAACGAAGAAATTCAAATCGTATAGACAACAATAAGATATTTTAAGAATATTTTAACAATAAGATAAGTTTCGTTTCCAAATAGTTGGAAAACAAACTCACAAATTTAGATTTTTATGATATTCGAGTTTAGAGTCATGAATTTTCGTATAATTTGGAAATAAAGAATGAGAAAAAGACCATGTTTTATTTTGCAGGATAGAAAATGATTTAATCGAACATGTAATATTGATAAACAAAATTACGAAATTAACCGATTCTCTAAAATAAAGTCGTACGAACTCGCAAACTATGCAACACACCGAGAATCATTGTGGTAAAAATAGTACAATGCAATTATGGTAAAAATGTGGGTCTCTATTATGTTGAAGTGCAGTGTTCTGGTTGATCCTTTTTTTTTCTAAAAACTCCTCTATTTTACTGACTGTTTCTAAAAGTAGGTCTTATTTTTCTGCAGGTACCTGATATGTACAGTGTGCATCGAAATGGATCATGTGGGTGGTACAGAAAATACAAGACAGAAGTTTAAAGTTTGAAGAACCCAATTGAAAGTTCAAAACTGCTTTAAATCATTAAACGAAAGATTCATTAACCGAAAGAAAAAGTGCACTTCAAGTATGAGATACATTCTTCAACTACTCGGTAACTAAAACGCAAATAAGATATAGATGTGTTTGTGAATCGAACAATTGAGGCCCTTATCGTTCTTGTAAAGTCATTACCTGCATTTGAATTCAGATTCCTCTTATTTGTTTGCGATCAAATTTCGTAACATTTTTTGTAAGACTTGGGAGATCAATGAGAGGAAATATATTCACAAAATCGAAAAGTAAAATTTCACGAGCATTTTTAGACATATTTACGTCCTTCCTTATTACGTATGCCTGCTGTATGTTGTTCTCATCTCAACACAAAATAATTGCACGTTTCTGAGAAATTACTGTGGAAAGAAGGATTGGAGTAGAGTCGAGGGGGATGTTTCTATCGCGATTCCTTCCAACTCGTACAACCGTAAGTTTTTTTTTATTAACAATCAGATTCAGGAACCAGATTAAACCCGAAGCTAAAAAATGTTCAAAGAAGTTTCTGAAAAAAATTACGGTGTTCCCGATGAAATACGGTACGGAACTCATGACTGTTCTCCCAAAGTTGCTCTCATTGGGATAATGAGACTTTTCTTATAGACGGTTCGACAGGGGTCTAATTGCATCGAAGGAATCGAAAATATCCAGAAAATTGTACGAGACTATTGGAAATATTTGAGGTCGAATCTTCCATTTATTCCCAGAGGTGTAGAAATGCGAATATTTCACGATTGTAGATAATGCTTTTGCGTGTTTTTTTTCCGATTTGTTCAAATATGTATTAACTACTCCTTCGCTGTCAGTGACGCGTATACTCTTACGTCATGGGACTGAAGCAGATGCCGAGTTTTCGAAAATAAAGTTTTAAGAAGAATATTCGGTAATAATGAGACAGGAGAGAAATAAAGGGATTTTATAAAGGTAGAACTCATTAAAGAAGACCATTGGATAGACCAAAACAAAATTGATCCGAGAATGGTACCAAAGCGGACCTAATGGAGGCAGGCTATTTCTGCTGGGAATGGACAGGATTAAAGTGTGGGCGTGCTTTTGTGGATGCGACAATGAGCTTTCGGCGTTCAAACGCAACCGAGTAAGCACACGACTTTTATATTCTCTGATAAAGTTTAATTAAATATCAGGAATTTATAATACGCATTTATGGTATTTCATCTAATCCATCCAATTGCCTCAAATCTCAATTCAAAGCAGGTAATGTTTCTGTACAAAAGAGTAATCTTCAAGAATATCGGTAGGTAAGTCATCCCTTCGTGTATTATTTTCTTCGAAAATAAATTGCACGATTTTTATATCGAGTGAAGGGGTGTGTAGTGACAATTTTTCTACATATAGATCTCCTTTTCTTGCATACATGAGTTGCTATCATTGTATCGTTGGATTCTAATATGATTGTCCTGTTGTTAGACGATCTTGTTGAAAAAGAAACCGCCTGTTATATGTAATTTTTTTTGTACACCGAACACCGCAGCCCAGGCAAGCGTCTACTGTACTACAAAGGCGCGATAAAAAAAAAAGAAGACAAAATTCAGTTTTGTTTCTCGTACTAGATAATTAATGTACATATTGTTAGTTTTCCTTCACAGAAAACCTCGGAACGAGTGGGTATCATGATTTTAATAGATTGTGGTGACATCTTTTTTTTCGAACTTATGAGCACAAAAAATTATACGAAAAAGATGACAACTAAAGGTATTTATCCCTTTTTTTCTGCGTCGAAAGAATAAATTAGTGACGCGAGCAGAGTTTAGGTGGCATAATTAAATACTGCTCCAAGGTCATTGCTATTTATTCTCGAAAGTAAAAGAAACGTCAAAATTATAAAATAATATTTAATATTTACATATTATTTATTAACGATTTTATCCGAAATTGTTTTCTTTTACCATATTTCTCTAGGCATCTGTAGCCTCTTAACCCGTTGCACTCGGGACATAAGATATTAGCGTATAAACTGGTGCCGCAGCGGCGCCGCTCGAGTGCAAAGGGTTAATATCTGTGAAAATGATCATTAAATTTTTTCGATCATAACTAGTCGGAACGAAATGTTTAATACAGTGCTTTCAAATAATAGACAATCAGAATTTTCGACTAGAATTGGACAATTGGTAATAGAAACATTTCAATTTTAATACAATACGAAAGAATTTTGGAGCAAATGCTTTTTACCTTTTGGGAAACTTGGAAAAATTGTCAAATTTGTCCAAAAAAGTTATCATTATTCTTTAAATTGCAGAAGCTTTCGGAATTTTTTTGAATTGAAAGAAAACTTGTTTCCGTTAAAGAAAGACGATATAAAAACAAACAGAATTTCTCTGAAATGAAAATATTTATCACATAGAGGTATATATATATAAACTATAAATACCAAAATTGCTTTTTGTGCTCATAAGAAACTGTCCGTGGAGTCGTCAAACCGTGCGAGGTGATTTTGGCTTTCTAAAACTTACAAAAAAATCTAAAAGAAAATTTAATCCTTTGTCAGAAGCTTTTTATACTCGACAGAAAATAATAGAATATGCGAAGACAATAAAATAAGACAAAATTCGCATCCATTAAAATGAAAGAATTCAATACATTCCTTCGGAAAAGAAATAATTCTCTTTTGACAAAAAGCCTTTTTGCAGACAACTGAAATTTCTAAATGGTTTATTTTATTTTCGCGATATATTTTGTCAGACATTGAAAATATCAAACCCGACGTTACTTTCTTTTCATAATTCATTTCAATTTAACGTAAGCCAACGAAACGTGAATTCATTACGAATAAGGAACGAATTCTTCATAAATTCTGTCCTCGCGATAAAGTTACTTCCTCTTAATGAAATTTTTAAGTCATATTTTGCACAGTCTACTCAATTATTTCGAGGTTTAATTTGGATGATTGCAGATTTGCTAAAAAAAAAACATTTTATTAAATTCGCACGGGTTCACTATGTAAGAACATTTCGTATCTTCTTATTAGTGTTGAGATTGGTATCTGTTTTGCTGTATCCCTTTCCTTTTTCATTAATTTAGTTAGGGGGGAAAGGAACAATGAGGACAGTAGTAGTATTATGCGAGTATCACGTGTAACCAACACCTTACCACCAATCAAGCCAAAACGACCGTATATATACGTACTACTTTTATTGGCCTGTAAGCATCTTACCTTACCCTATTATATATATGTATATACAAAGAAAATAAGACAATAAAAGGGGGTAATATGGGACTACGACAGACATTAACCCTTGGACTGCCGCGTTTCTTAAAAACCTACTAAAAATTGTAGGTTTTCAAGAAAATCCATAGATAATTTGGAAAATTACTGAGGGAAATGTCCGACCGAATACCTGGCGGCAGTCCAAAGTTTAATCCTTCAAATTATGCTGCTTTCTATTTCAAGAGTAATTGCCAGCAATTGGTTTCAATACCCACTGGTCGGCATGTTTGAAGGATATTAACTCGGTCGTTGTTTTGATACGGGTAAAGGGGTTAATAACTCATGCATTTGTGTTTGTCAATTATTTGTTGTTGTTGTTGTTCCTGTATGCCAATATTTGACAAAGAAACGCAATCATTTTACTGTTTATCTTGTTTCTCATTTCATTAGTATGTCACAGCAGTTTGAGTATAAATGTAAAACTTTATCAAGTTTACTAAACACCAAAGTCACAATGGACCAACCGAGATTCAGGATCTAAGATAAATAACAGCAGCAGCAGCAGCAGCAGCAGCAGTTGCATTGGTTTAATACGTTATGCATTTTGTATAAACAGATTACGAGTTCCTTGGAAAATTAGAAACGCGTATGAGCGAGGATGAAATTGTACAAATAACGTTAACTCTTTCTTTTATTCGCTTTGTTGACATCATGGAAAAGCATAAAAAGAAATCAACAAAATAAAATGCGTCGATTTCTTTTTATGCAAATTTTATTGAATGGGTAGACAAAATTGATCGGAAACGAGTCAAAACTTTCTTTTACGGTATCGAAATTGTGTAAATAAATTTCATTTTTACTTTTGTTATTATTAATAATTCTGCTAAATAGTATCTTGTCACCATGAGCATCGTTTCCGAGTCCACCATCCTGAGGTGGAGCTTTCGCTTTTCGAACGTAGTAGCACAGCAGCGAAAGGAGGGTTCAGAACTAGTAAGGTCCCCCCGGTTCCTTATCAAAATGGTTGACTACCGAAAAGGATCAAAATCATAATAGAGATCTTGATCCTAATCCTAGTTTGACCCTACAGACGCTAACAGTGGACTCCTAACAGTCGTTTTAAAGAAATTTCTATTAGAACACAAAGGAGTATACGTAAGAAGTGGTAGTAGTACTCAAATTTTTTCATTTCTTTGGGATTTTATCGAGGGATAAATGAATTATGGTTTTATGCACGGAAAAAAAACCAGTTTTCCTTCTTCTCGTAAAAAACATTTCCTTTTTAATGCAAAACATTATTTTCACGAGTAAGTTTCCTTTTCTTCGAGGAATCTCTTTGATTCTAAAACAGTGCTGAGAAATTTATTCTAAATCAATCCTGCACGGAACAGAAATGTATACCAATGCAATCCTACACGGAACCGGATTTTCTGAGTGTCATTTTTTTCTGCTTTTGCTTAAAATCAGGATAACTTGTAATGCACGTAAATTTTTAGCGAATGTCCGATTTAACGAGTGTATGATTTAACGACATTGTCTTAATTGCTTCTAATATCGAATCATTCGGAAATTTGAAATGCGGTATCAATATTAGACAAACTCGCTAAACCAATATTTTTTCAAACTTGTGCGATTTTCGTTTCAATTTCCTGGTGGTAATACTGGGGAAAAAACGAGCCGATATCGTCGATTACCAAGTTACATGCTGCTGTTACTATTTTTCATCCTGAACCTCCTCTTAATGCCTTCTTTCGCTCAGCTGAGAAAAATGTTTCGTGGTATTACCAAATAGGTTGTAGCATTGAAGACATAAATCACTAAAAACACAGGTGCTTGAGTGTGTTCGTGTCAAGGAGAGATATTTTCTCGATGTTATAAAACATTTTTCTCGTAGTAAGACAAAAATGTAAGGTTAGGGGGTTTGGGGGGGTGGCTGGGCTTTCCACGTTTTGATTAATGAAGGAGAATATTCTACGTTCGAACTACAAGAGGATACAAAAAGTGGGATATATGGACACAGTGTACCGTGTACCTATGGGTATGTAATTAGGAAATTTACAGGTACATGTTAGAGGGGGAGTTCAACTCACCTCCCTGGTCATCGAGTGCGACCAGAGTGCGGATACCAGCCTCCTTGCTCTACGATAGTAATAGAGGCAGCACAACACACACAACCGTCACCAGTGTTAGAGTATATCGGTATATAGTAAGTAGTATATAGTAAGTATATTAGTAGTAAGTATATCAAAGTATATTAGTAATATATATTTTTCTAAAGTATCAGTAGTAGTTTATTAGTAGTATAATCAGTAGCAGTTTTAGTAAGAGTATTCTTGATGGTACTGCTTGCTTGTATCATTTATTCGATTCTCCTCTTTCGTTCGCAAAACATAAGGGTTTCGAGGTACAAGGGGATGACTGATTCCATTTTTTTTTTGGTCATGACGAAAGACACAAACAACCGTTAATAATTCGTATAAAAGAAAATAAGACAAAGACGATATAGAAAATACAATATCTCTTTTCTGTGGTAGCTTTTGTTGCTGTTGTTGTTCCTGATGTTGTTGTTGTTGTTGTCAAAACAATGTTTACTTCTCCTGGTGAAAACTAATATATTCCTGTCACGTCGAAACCTTCTCTGGAAGGGTTCGCTAATATCCATAAATGCATTTTCTCGACGGAGAGAACAAGTTCGTGTGTGTGTGTTCCCATCGAACTTGTTTTCTCTTCCGAGGTAATTTGATTTCTTCTAGAGATCACGAAAGTATCAAGTTTCCCGTAATCATTCGCCGCAAATAATAATAGGTAAACACGCGTGCCTGATTTGTCAATGAAATTATAGTCAGAAATAAATGAAAACAAATACGGGACAACATTTGCGTCGATACCAAACATCAAAGTAGTGTAGTTAACGATAGAAAATGGGGGTTTCCTTTTTGTGTTTCATCGTGTCATGAAGTGCTTGCCGCATATTGCAGTTTTCCTTTTGTTTAAAACTTTATCATTTGCAACATCCGAAAGCTCGTAAATTGCAAGAACCAGATATACCTGTTTTTCAAATACTCTTTTTTTCCTTTCCCGGCCAAGGGGAATTGGGTCAAGAGCAGAAGAATTGTTCAATTTCAAAAAGTGCTATGGTGGAGTTGTTAAAGCTGTTGACACCCATCGTTGTAATTGGAGTTGGAAAAAAGATAACCGTATGCAAGTGCCTGAAGTTTAACAAGAGACAAAATCAGTGCCAATAACCATCACCGAGCAGTAAACCCTCTTGAATTGATGAAATAATTCAATTGATTTCCAGTCGGAGGGTTAATTAATTCAAGTGACACACATTCATAAAAAAGATTGGGTGCAGCGATTACTCTTTAACGAAAGCGAAGATTGGATCGATTTTCCAATAGACCTGCAGTTTCAAAAATTCCCATTATGATAGGAAATTGTAGCGACATAAATTTTAACTAATCGGATTTTCAATGTAAGTGGAAAGAAGTGTTTTAAAATTTATAGATAAATTTTTTTAATTTATTTTCGATTCGAAATAGATCCAAACTTCGGACATACTCTAATCGCTCTTTTGTTTTATGTATGCGAATTTCTATTAACGGCGTTTTGCGAAATTTACATTTTTGAGAAAAGAAAAAAATGGATTTTAGCTTGTTGGTCTTTTTTAAAAGACCATCTTTCAAATATTTGATCCTTCTTTCCTTCTCGGATATAAATCAATGTTACGCTTAGTTGGATTAACAAAAAAAAAACGTGCCATTCGTTCATTCAATAAATCACTATCAGTTGAAATGAGACTTTTTTTTTAATACTTCAAAGACATTTCATTTCAGTGAAAGGGATTTATCAGAATTAATGAAATTGTAAGAAGTCAGTAAAGCGAGTATTCTCTTTGTAAAAAATATGTATTAGCCGGTGGAATAGGAATTTTTAATCATTGTTCTAGTGGTCGAGATTTGCTAATTTGACTTTTCTAAAATTCTTTTATACTTAATTTTAATGACTTGTCTTCTTATCGTTTTCAAATAATTCGCATCAATTATTTTTCTCCGCACATTCATGACCAGTACCTTTGTAATTACTCCGAAATGCTCGAAAAATAATTAAGAATGTAAATTATATGTCGTTTTGCAAATACATATTCCCTGACTTCTGTTAGCAAATTCTCCGAAGCAGCCATTCGCGTTAGGAACTAGCAGATTGGACAAAGTAATATTGACTCGTTTTGACAACTAATGATGTTGGGCCAAAAGTGCATCTATCAAGGTATAAAATGGGAATACTAAAGATAAATTTAAAAATTGTCTGCTTTACTCGAGACGTAACAGCATTCACTCCATTTTACAGACGCTCAATCAATCCAACTAGGTAAAAGCCTTGGAATGTTTGAAATCACGTAATTTATACAATTCGAGAGAATTTCTCGCATAAAATGAAAACGTAATTTGCTTAAAGTGGTCGTAGTCTTACCTTTTACCGTAATAAGTAAAAGCGAATGCGGACTGAGAATAGTGGGATAATAATGGAGGATGTGAAACGATGTAGTTTAGGATGCAGGAATAATTTAGGAGACAAGTTCTTCATACGTCAAGTGTGGTATTCAGTGCGACTGTGTCTGGACAGATAGTCTCGGTAAATCATTTCTCATGAAAAATTGGTATTTTCATGAATTTCTACTAATTAAAATTCACGTATGGCTGGAAATCTTCTGAAGCGAATTCGAACTAGCTTCAGAGCGGTGTGTAGCGGAACTTCTTCAACCTATAGTTTTATCAAACTTTCATTTGTTGCTAGATATCCTGGTTTGATAACAATTTTTTTCCATTTCCACACAATTCTAATAATTAATATATTGTGTGAAAATCGCAATTGTTCTATTGCACCTGCGAAAAATCTCTCAGCTCACTTGCATCCTGAACTCACTCTTATTCTTTACGAATATATTCTACTTTTTTCAAATTCATTTTGATGTTATTGTCTCATCATCATAATTTGCGATTTAGATTTGGCTGTCAATACGTGATCTGCGTTTGTCATTTCTTTCATTCGCGTTGCATTTCTTACCCATTTGGTTTGACGGTATGCTGCATTATCTGTAAGATTTCCAATTCCTCATTATGCAGTTTTGTGCATTCTGTATTTTGCTTTTTCATCTTCACACTTGGGACGAACATTTTTTGACGTATTTTACTTCACTTTTGAAGACGTTAAACTAGGAATAGGAATATTACTTTATATATTTTGATTTTAAAAATATTTCAACATCAGTAGCGACACTATCACTTAATTAATTAATAAACCGCACGCGTTAGACCATTTGTAACTGTCCTTTACTCTCTTCCCTCTTCGGTCTGTAATTTCATTTCCGCTAGTTAAATAAGTATCCCCTCCTAAGTATCTAAAATTATTAAACACTCATTGCCATGTTTTTCCAGTCACCATGTTTTGCCCTTTGGGCTTTTCCACAGTCGACAATTTGTCTCACCAGTTTCTTGTCCTACCAATATTTCTTTCCATTAGCATTTCGTCTGTCAGTGATTTATTCTGCCGGAAATTTATCTCGTCGCCACTTTCTTCCGTTGGTGTTTCCATAATTTACCGTTTCTTCTGTCCTTTCGATCACAGGCCTGATAACGATTAGAACAATTCCCTTATTTTTTTTAACCCAACAAAAACCACTTTTTAAGAGATATTAAACGTATGTTCGACATCTTTTAATACGTTTCGAACCTCGGTTTCATAAATATCGATTGAATATTAGCTTCAAGCTATTGTCATATATTTTACATGGATTTTCAGATAAAACTGTCTAAAAGTGATCCGCGCAAATCCGGCGTTAAAAATTGCGTCACTTGAAAGGTAATGGATCGGTCATAAAACTGAAATCTTCATTTATTGGAGACTGAATTTGTGAATGGAAGCTTTTATATCCAATGGAGATGATAAAGATATGGGGTGGCTATCACAGTGGGCGTTTCAACTGTTTCTGGCTATGAGGGCGGACATTTCAGGAAAGAATTATTGCAGATAATCGATAAATGTGGCAAATGAAGACGAATTGTATGAGATTAGTCGAAAGCTTTCTAGGAAGCACTTTTTGCTAAAACAAGTAGATCCATCGAAAGCATTCGATGAAATCCCTCGTAATTTAAATTATATTTTTACCCGGTTCAATGTTTTTCGAGAAATAGTACGTTATTCTTTTAATAGAAGCCTATCGGGATATTCTTACACTTAGATTTTATCGATCGCAGATATAAGCTACATCCGGTTCATCAAGGAATATTTTAAACGTTCATTATGGAAACGTTCTGGAACAAATTACTTGAAGTACCAATACTAAGTATACAGAATTATCAAATATTAATTGAATAATATGTAATATTGCTCTGATTTTCAGAAGGTAATATTAGTAATAAAAGGGAACACTGTTAAAAAATATAATGAAAATTTTTAAATGTTCTTTCTTACACGAATAACTGAAATTAGACGCTGGAAGGTGCTTCTTAATTTAGGAGTTATGCCTACTTGGGATCGGCAAAAATTATAAATGATTTTCAAGATTTTTTTTGCAGTTTTATTGAGTATTAATTAAAATTCACAAAATACTACCACAAAAGTACATGTTTAGTAATACATGTATAAATTTTTGTATTAGAAAATATTAAAAAATGGTGGAAATATAGCTGTTCTCCTAGAGCGTCCGGTTTTTTTTCACCATTCGCGGTGACCACAATATCGTCGGAACGGCTTATTTAAAATCAAAATGAAAGAATACTGCGTCAATATGTTGCATTATGAAGGGCCTGAGAAATACGAAAATCCATTCAGCTCGAAAGACGGACTTTTTCGTAAAATGGTTGTCATTTTTGTAAAAATCTGAATTTTACCCAACCCTTCGTTCAGGCCCTTCGTAATGCATTCGGAATAAATGTAATTGAAGGTAATTATTTTAATTAGGAAAACTAACACTTTTGCGTTCAAATATTTAGTGATTTTCAAGAATAATTGTTTGCGTTCCAATGGTTTGCTCCTATTTATGGAGAAGCATTTACTGCTTAACAATGTTTTCCAGAGAACAAAAAGGGAAGTAAAAACTCGGTGAGTTACGGAAGAGACATTTAATACGCAAGGATTGTTGAGAAGTTTGCGAACTTTGTTTCGAATGCTCCAAAGAATTTCTTCGAGATCTTTTCGTAACTCACATAATATTGCTATAAAATTGGAATAAGTCGTCAACTCTCCGAGGTAAGGAATAAGTTTAGCTTCCCGAAACAACACTAAAAACTTTACTTTTCACTTTGATGTGGTTTCATAAAAATACTCGGTATCCATATTTTATATTTGATCGATATGACATTAGAATTAAATAGATTTTGCTTTTTTTTTAGTCCATTATCGCTTCGAGTTTCATGATTATGAGAAATACTCGAAATTATATAACAAAATTTGATGCAAAACGATTACGATAATTATGCACAGAAATTACTATTATTATTATTATTATATCACACGTTAATTCAAGCTTTTACAATCCAAGGGATGTCAGATAAATGGAAACTGATTATCAGCGAAAATTTTTTTTTGGTCATCCATGTGCGTGAAAAGAATTAAATTTAACGAATTTTCAAGATCCATTTTTTCCGTAAAATTTGCAATTCAGTCTCCCTTTCTTGATTACATTTCTGTCAGATACTTACAATATATGTATCGCACTTTTTTCGCCGGAGCCAAATTTACGCTTTCAGTAGGGTTCTTTTTTAGTAGGGAATACAACATGGCTGTTTCCCCGGTTTAAATCCCAGTTGCTTCTTTCAGTTATCGAATGTTCAATTCACATCAATATCGCTTCCATCACGAGTCAAGTTTCGTAAAAGGCCGCTCCTATTAAGCCGAAAATCAGAGTAGCGAGGGCTTTTGTTTCTTTGAACTTCCCTTTTTATCACCCCCGCATCGAATCTTACAGTAGAAGTCGATTGTGGAAACTTATAGGCTGAGTTCGGTTATTGAACTTTGGAAACTCGGAGTGATAATTAATTGCATGACGTGGAACATTCTTATGCGTTCGATCAATCATTAGTCTCTGTAAATTTAACTGACACGTGGTAATTCCATTAATTTATCTACATTAAACCTGTAGAGAGAAGGCTGGACGGTGCTTTCACAGTTTAATTGTTGTCTTGTCAGCAGTTTTTCAAAACAATTTCTAAAATGTTGGTGTGAAATTACTTTTTGAAGATCCAACTCCTTCTGTCATGTGCAGTTGTCAGATTTCCGTTCATTACGTCGCGCATAAATTGCCGAACGTGTTCTGTAACGTAATTTCTCATATCAAGCAATTAGCTCGCAATTCTCCATTATACGGTTAAGTTGGTTATCAATCTTTGTAAAGCGCGGGTTTCCATCACGTCTCGGAAGGAAAACAATAAATCTCTTAGCTACGTTCTGAATCGCTTTACGACCTTTTCCTCACTTGGAAATTTTCTCTTTCAACTGAAAGTTTCATTCTCATCGTTTCTCGAATGAGCCACTATCTTGCTTTAACGGCATACACTGAAATTCAAATAGTCTTTGTTTTTAGTTTCGCCCAAGTTGGGATGATGGAGCTCTGCCGCTGCTTCTAATCGTTCCGTCCACCATTAATAACTGTAGCGCGACATTGTTGAAGTTTACCTTTATTCAAATTTATTTTATCTACGTTTGCCTTTCTTCAGTTTGTTTAATTTTAATTTTCATATACAGTGTCTGCTTCTTTTGCCAGATATTTTAGTTTCAATTTTAATTTATTAATCTGGGTCGTATTTATTACAATTGTACAGTCTTTAGGCTTGAGGCCTTGTAATTAAATTGAGAAAAGGCCTTTTACGTATATAAGCAAATCCATGAATTTTGTTAAAAATTGTTTCTAAAAAAAAATATATAAACATTTTTCCGGTTTATACATTTTTCTTTTTTACAAATATTAATTTTATAAATCATAAATTTAGACAAATATATGAAAAGCCCGACAATATTCGTAAAATTAGTTATATACATTTTTTTTAAACGAGAATTTATGTTCTTTAACCTGTTGTTCTTAGTTAATTTTTTATTATCTTTTATAATATTTAAATTAACAATGTGAACTAATGTACAAAAAAAAAATTAAGGGGTGGGTGTTCACTTTGATAACGCAGTAACCGATCAGCCAGAAAGTGACACAAAAGAGCGGATTAATTTTTTTTCCCCTGTTTCTACTGTCCACCGTGAGGAGAATTCTCTATTTCCATCGAATCGTAAATGAATAAACTTATTTCCAATGTAGTTAAAAACTATTAATTGCACACTTGTTAATCCACTTGTTTAAGAGTGATGCTTGGGAAGTGTGTCAAGGATATACGACGAATAAATAAACTGGATTAGGAGAGGTTTGAAATGACATTATTATATAAATTTAATGAAACCTTGGAAATCAACTCCACGCATAGATGTGTATATAACGACCCGTCTTTAGGAAACAATTTGTTATAATTCAGCAGAGACCCTCGTTTCAATTAATTTGAGAGAAAGAAATGGGTTTTCCTTATAGAAGAGTATTTGAAATAGATACACTCGTCTCCTTGAGTCCACATTTTACGACGTTTTCCCTTACGCTCTTTTATTATCCACTCACTTAAAATCGTTTCCATGTAATTAACGTACCTTTGTTTAATTTACTCCATGGAAAATCCTTCACCACATTCTCGGAATCGTTTTGATGATGATACAATGGATTCATTCTACGATTATTCAAAAGCAAACTAAAGATGTATTTGCAAAACGATTATTACAATCTTCATACACCAGTCGTATTTACATAGAACTTATCTATCCGAAATAAATCGCGAGGCTTATAAAATTGATGTACCTTGTCTCCTCAACAATTTTCACTCCAAGTAATTTCTCTTCCTGCAATTTTCCCGGAGAGAAAAATATTTCTCGAGATACAGACATTTCATTAAAGCCATATCCATCAAATATCTTTTCCAGATTAATAAGCAGTTGCTTTTCTCCCTTTTCCAATGGTCTTCGTCAGAAGACTAAAAAATGAATCTTTCACCGGCAGCAAACGGATTTCTTTTCATTAAACCAAAATAATTGGGCGTGGGAGTAAATTCCTTTCGATAAACCCGATCCCGGTTGCGAAGAGAATGATAAATTTATTCCCCTGTTTTATGCTACGCAATTCGTGCGTTCGAAAAAGTTTATTTGTTATTCAGATATCGTCTAATAAAAACGGCACTCTGTCAAAAGTATGGATAGAAGTGGTATAAAACCTGCATGTCTGGAAAATATAGCGAGAAAGTAATAAAAGAAACGGATGAAAAAAAAAGGAATATCATTCTTGAAATTCTGCAAAACTCAGTAAATTGTGGGATAAAAAAGTCGATAGTAATTTCATCCTCTGACGTAAAATGTTTGTACAGTATTGAATTGTGGGGTTTCGTTTAATTTTGAAATCTTATATCTTCGTCTTCTCCGCAAAATATGCAACAAAATCCTTTCTTTTTTGTTGGAATAGCGGTACTGAAATCAACAATGTCTATGGGATGTGCTACGTATGCATAAACTTCAGATGCACCGAGGCTCCGATCTGATCCTTCTTGCAATCTCTGATCAGACCCTTGATGGTTGCTGTTTACGAATGCATGCATCAACCTCATGACCTTTATTGCATTTTCTTGAGAAATCTCCTCGAAACACTGACGGTGATTTCATGCATTTGAGTATAAATTTCGTATGCATCAAGTGGGGAAACTCTGTGCCCCGTTTTTCGAAAGCCAAATATCGAGTATCTGTACATAACGATTGCAATATTGCGGTGAAGAAAATGACGTTATATCACCTTCAGCCGGTAATAGTATCAGTTGTCAATTACTCCCTATCAATCTCTCAACTGAAGAGTGTAAAAATTGTAATCGTGAAATATCGAAATCCTGCAATTTTTTTACTGCTTGTGAAATTTTTGAAATGTTTCACGCGCAGAAAATAAATAGAAAACGCTGCATATCGAAATATTTTATTGTTGAAAAAGATTTATTGCCATAACTAGGAAAAGATATTGATTTTTGTAGTGAAGATGTCAAACTCGATAGTTTTGTATTCTCCCAAAACGATTCCGAGGATCCGGCAAACGATTTTTCGAATTGCTTAATTTTCTTCAAGGAAATATAAAAAACAAAAATAGAAGAGGGTGCTTCCATGATAATTCCTAACAAATGTAGCAAATTATTATCATAGCATGGAACAAGAGATTTTAGAACTACTATTAGAATTTCCCACATATTTTCAGCATTTCAGTTTTTGATTTTCGAATTTTCAAAATTTTTCTACCGTGAACACTTTTGCCAAAAAATTCCAAGTATATACTTCTCTAGATTGTAATTATATCTTTGTCACTATGATGCAAGTAATAACAAAAAGTATTGAAAAATGGTGGCGTGAAAAATAGTATAAGTAAAATTTCCAAAAAAATGAATTTCCAACAATCCGTAAGATATCCAATTTTTCTGCTGACCTGCTATTTTTGGGAAGATTGACATTTATGCAACATTATTTTGAATTGCATAGAGACCGTCTGGCAAACAATTTCGCAGTTGCAACTCTCAACAAAACTGACAAAGAGTGACTTATTTTCATTATTTAAAGAGCCGGTAGAAGCGGAAATGTAAGTTTGCCATCTCTTTGTTCCTTGCTTTGTTCTTTGTTTAGCTCCACTTGCATTTCTTAGTGCGTTCAAGCAATGAAGATATAAAAAACAATAAAAATAGCTGAAGAAATGGCATTCAACTTTTGTAGCATTCATGCTGCAACAGTTTAATACCCTCAAGAATATCTGCTTTTTATAGTTTCTTAGGGTATCACTTCTAGGTTTGATATCTCTGTGTTCATAAATTTCTCGGTTTAAACCGATTTTGATATGAATATTGAAAACAGTTTTATGTATAGGTGAATATGCAAAATAATAATAATAATAATAATGTCGTTTTTGAGGAGTCAATGCACCGCCGTGTAACTGAATTCACAATAAATGGTAGAATATTTTAGTGACACTCATTCGCTGAAATGTTATCCTTAATAGTACGGATTAAAAGAAAGAAGTCTTACGATTTATTTTATCTGGTTCTTGCATAACAAAACTACCCCATACCCACGGTAAGAGGTACCTGCCTAAAAATTGATCGCAGAGTATTCGGATATTGCAAAAGAGAGCTTGTGTTCCTATACAGTTTTGTGAATATGTGAATGTATACTGGAGAGAAAAAGGGGGTGGTTACGAAATATTTTCTCTTCCAATTGTATGCAAATCCTAAAAAATGTTCTGCAGCAGAAACTAGTGGATCATCTTTTGTGGTGGGATCAAAGCGAACTGGAATTTTTCCAAGACCATTGCAAATTACAAAAAAAAACAATACCAAGTAGAAATGAAGGTATGGAAATAAAAATTTAGGAAAGACTTTACGGCATTGCTAAGGGTACAACCCTTTACTTTAAACTTTATTATTCGTTTTTATAAATTTGTAATTTATGAATCCTGCTGTTAATTATATTTCCTTGATCAAAAACAAATTTAGTCTCATAAACATTAACCTACGTAAACTTTTATGGATACGACCACGTAGTTACGAGAATTTCAATATATTTGGAGATTAATTCCGTTAGCTTTAAAATATTAATTTAAATAACAATTTAAGTAAAAATGGATTCTATTTATTTTTAAATTTACTTATTTTTGATTTTCGAAAAATAACGCCGAAAAATATTTTAATTGAAAATTAGCACCACGGGCAATTTATAATACTACATTCTTTCTTTATACGAGAATGGAAGGTAATACGATCGGTTGTTGGCTTTACAAAGCTCTCTATTTCATGTATACACAGTACTTACCCACTTTCTCTTCATGGAAGTGGGTATTGTATTTGTTTGTGTAATTATGCCTCCGAAATTGACCAGAGCTACAGGCATCTGTAGCTGGTTGGTTGGCCAAACTATTGTTTTACAAATCGCTAACGCGATAACTATTTCCTGATTGTTAGGTAGGTGTATCGACCATAATGCGAGGGAGCACGTCTGTGTGTAATTCAGGCAGACTCTTGTTTAACTGTTCGATACCATGCCTTGAGGAATCAAATAACAATTTAAGGATTTTTATTCCTGAATTCTTTCCAGCAATTTTCTATGAAAGTGATTTACCAGGCAGTTTTGAATTTTAAACCCAAATATCTCAATATCAATTGGCGATTATAAAAATAAAGTAAAATGATAAAAAAAGGAACTCGAATTTTCACCAAAATTTAACACCAAAGACTAGAAAAATCGCAAAATCATGAAAATTACAGTAGGTAATTATTGTTGCAAAGGAAAGGTGATTCATAGAAATAATATGTAGTATTTTCAAGTTTGCCAAACGTCTTTCAATTATGTAGTCGGAATTCACACTTTTATAATATTTCCGTTTAACTTTATGTTACAGAAATGTGCAGAAACAGGTCGATTTTGATACTCAGGGGAACATCTTTTTACATAAACTAGACACGTGCCCTTGCGATATGGAACAACCCTCTCAAAATTTTAAATGGAAACATGGGTCGAATGACGCATCATTCTGCAGGTCTTTGAATTTTAACAGTAAATGTGGTATTATTTTCAAATGTGGTTAAATTTTCTTGAGGTAATTGAATTTTAGATGACTGGAGTAAGGTACAATCCACAAACCATTCCAATTGGTTTTCTACGATAGAATATATTTAGAGTAAGAATATCGAGGGTAAAATAATGTACATATATCTGAAATTCAATCGCTATATTTTAATTTTTTCTATCTTTCCTATAAAGGTCAATATCATACACGTTCATTTATGGTACGTTGCTGCCTACAACCTGCTGTGTTGTTATTTATATGAAACGAGAGATGCTCCCTATACATGTTATGGTTTTTCTTTCCACAAGGAAAAGCGTTTGCTCTATTTATCCAATTTAGAAATCGACATTTATAATTGAGCCGTTCGTTTTGAAAGTGACCTAAGTCCATTTTTTAGTTTTTTGTTGTTAACTGTACTAACACGTGCCACTTGATGTTAGTTTTTATAAAAAAACATTTTGGAAAATTAAAAAAAAACTGAATTTAGGCCACTCTCAAAATAAACGGCTCAATTATTTCTCTTCTCGATGATCTTCTTAGCGAAACAATTGAAGGATAAAAAGTTGCCGCGTTGTTACGTCACATACGTATAAACAAAAATTGCACACGTTTTTTTTTTTTTTTCTTCAAAGACGTCAGACAATTTAAAGCCCCTCGTTTTTAACCTCCACGTAATTCTGCACAGAACATTTTCTTGATTCACGAGAAAAAGCCTGGGAATGTCCATCTCAGATCCGAGTGACCTTTTCCTCTCCAGTAAATGTTTCTGTTATTGTTCGCGTGCGTATGTAAATGTCCGAAGAGTTGTACATATGAAGATTGCATAGACGATGTTTTGGTGGCGAAGAATGATTCGTGATTCAATTTCGTGAAAGGTAATTGGTATTCCTCGAGGTAGACCATGAAAAAAATTGATGCCAAGATGCAAAGGACAGGATGGATATAGAAGAATATGCGGACACACCAAAAGACAGACAGATAGACTGACCAACAAAGTAGTTAAACAACCAGGCACACACACATATCGTACGCACACTGAGCATCACCACATTGAGAACATCGCAAGAAAGAGCAACCGCTCGTAGACTATAGCATTAGCAGCGCAACGAACATCAACGACACCATTGTAAAAATGCTAGACATTTTTTGTTATCCTCCTCGAAACAGGGTGTTTATTCCTTTCACTTTTTCATCATTTCGGACGCGTCGAGGTCTCGATAAAATGTATTTATTGTTAGTTTGTTTCCTAACGTTTCTCGTTAAACGCTGTACGAAGCTTGTAACGTATACATCGATATACGAATAGGGGTCGCGCAATCTCAAACACCATGAGAGGTTAATTTTTATGGAAATCAACGTATTTTTCGAGTTTTTTTTTCACCATATTGGCCCAAAAGACGTTTACTTTGAAATTTTGATGTAACCGAAAAAGGATACCCAACGTGTTTCTGGCAAGAAAAGCTATTTTTCGTCCCACTGCGAAAGGGTTGATAGAACATTTTTGTTTCATGTCGTCAAGTAAAAATTTCCATTAAGGTAGGTGTCTAGTCTAGAGAGCGAAAAACAAGCTTATTTTCGAAAACGTTTTTCTCAGCTTCTTTATTAGATATTACAATTACAAAATTTTCTAGGACATAATGCTATCCTTATCGAATGGAAAAAAAATGGTTTACATCGTCCAGCGTTTTTTTTTCCAATTTTCAGAAGGCGCCAAAGTCGAGTCCTCAATAAAAAGGTGTTCCCATGGCGGACTAACAATCTTCGGATTGAAACGTTTGAAACAAAAATAGGAAAATACTTTTTAAAGAGGAAGGTTTGCCACATGGTAATTCACCACCGGTTGCCAAAAATCGATAATAGACAAAAAATGGCGGCTACTTGAAAAACACCGTACGAAAATCGACATATTTTTACACCGTTTGCGTCCTGAAAATTTTTATATTAAAATTTTGTTTCCAAGAATCTGGTGAATTACCATACAAAACACCTTAATAAAGAATCGTACAAAGTTTCATCAAAATCGATGTAGTGGTTGCGGAGATTGTTTGTCCGTCATGGGAACACCTTTTCATTGAGGACTCGACTTTGGCGCCTTCTGAAATTTAAAAAAAAACGCTGGACGATGTAAACCATTTTTTTCCCATTCGATAAGGATAGCATTATGTCCTAGAAAATGTTGGAATTGTAATATCTAATAAAGAAGCTGAGAAAAACGTTTTCGAAAATAAGTTTGCTTTTTCGCTCTCTAGTCTGGACATCTACCTTAACGCAATAAAATATGTTTTGTGCATTGTCAAATTTGAAATGACATTCTATACATGGAAACTTTTGCAGCAGAGTAAAATTGGCTTTCTACATTGTAAATGCTGCTGCCACGTAGTGGAGGATACTTTTTCTACTTCCTCCTTGCTCACGTATTATTTACATTCGCTTACATTTTATACCACTATTACCGCTTCATCGGTTTCCCGTCACTGATCTTTATTTTCCTCTTTCTTCTTCTTTAAAGTTAAGAATTTATGCGTCCATTATCTATGTGTACACAGAATATGCAATTTATGAAAGTATACGTTAAAAGCTCCATTCATGTTTAATACGAGTTTCTAATTGGAATAAGAAATCCTCATAAAGACCCGATGAAGAGGAAAGCAATTAACGGGTTATCAATGTTTACGAGTTTAATTATCGCACCGAGTACTTCAATAAAACGCTTAATAAATAATAGCCGTTACGTAATACCAGTTTGTGGTCTCCTAAATCCTCTGTACTTTTTAATTACTGCTTTGTTTTCCAGTATCAGGAGAAAATCCTTGCTGTGGCTGGTATAAGATTTTTTTGAAAAATACTTATTTAATAAGACGTTTCTAATTTTTTACGTCCCTAAAATAATACATTTTGCATTTTTCTGGGATACGAGGATCTTATTTATGAATCCTAATAGGGATTAAATTTTTTTCTGTTTAATTATTTTTTGTTTCTGAAAGCTCGATGCTGGATAGCAAAAAAGAATCTACCAATAAACAATTTTTAATAAACAAAAGTCATCCATAAAACTTTTTGAACAAATAAGGTCGCTTTATCCAGTGACTTTTGGTATTCCAAAAACACATACAATTTTTATTCGCTTCAACGTTACGCGAAGCAGGTATAAATGGAAGCTTTAGAATTTTCCGCCGGAGACCTACATGGACTGTAGCGAGTTTCTTTTCGGGGTTAAGATCTCGAGAAGTGACACTTGAAGAAAGTATACGTATCCAGCTAGATTCTCCGTATCTCTCAGATTTAATGTTATCCAAAAGAGACTTCGTTGTTCCAAAAGAATCTTACTTTGTAGGGCCACAGCTAAAATTCTCTATTCAACTGGAACGCAAATGTCAGTAATGCTACCGATCTCCGTTTTTACTGACAGTTTTTCTCTAGAATCAAATCTATTCACTAATAATTTACTTCCACATAACACTCTCGTCTTTTCTTCGAGAATAATCGACTACACAAATGACTAAATGTTTTTCATGCAAAAAGTGTTTTAACACTCCTGTCTGAGAAGATTACAAAATTGCTGATCAATCTAGGAATTTGGGTAACAGCTTCCATTAGCGTACACAGAAATGGTAGATCTCCAAGCTCCTGTGTGTGTCAGCAATTTTTTTCAATTCTCTAGGAATGGTTGTTAAAACATTCGTTCCGCGTGAAGTCAAGCATCAGCAGGTAGGATGAATCCACGTAGAAACAAAATTCCTCAAGGAAAATCTGTGGCCAATTTTACAATGGGTTCAACAATTGGCTCTCATACTGTTAAATATGGCCCAGATCTCTCAGCTACTATTATTTTCACGTAAGGAAAATCCGATGTTGCTGATACTTTGCCATCACTTTGCAGTACCATGTATCTAAAAAATTATCTGCCTATTAAAATACTTCTGAGTAATACATTTCATTCTGTTTTCCTATTTTATACAGGGCGGGTCAGAGAAACTTCCAAATTCAGATGTGGCTTCAGGCAACCTCTCCACAAATTCGAGGGTAAAGACGAAAATAGCGTTTTTAAATAATAAATTCATGTTACTTAAATAAAGGAATTTACGTTGTTTTATTTTTCGGCTCCAATATTGGCTCAAACTGTAATTAAATTACCTCAGCATTCTTATAAACTTTTATTTTACAATAGCAGATGCAAAACTCGGGGAATTTGAAATGATTGACATCTTTACTAAATATAAAAAATTGATAAGTAAAAAAATAAGGGAGTTCTTTAGTTCATTTAAAGATATCGACGCCAGAGTATACTCTTGTCAAAATTTTCTCGGCTATTTAATTTTGTATTACATTAGTCCCTATATTTTTTACTACTTGATTTTAGTTTTACTGATTAAACAAATTATCTTTCGACGAAATGAGAATATGAATTTCAGCTAAATGTAGTTATATCAAATTGATTAGTTGTTATCACGACTAAAATATACATAAACTTACTTGTAAAAAAAATATAGGAACTATAATTTTCCTAAAGCCACATCTGTTTTCACGTTGTCCCACGACTGCCACCGTAAAACGTAATTCCATTACGTTGAATAAAATAGCGCAAACTGCTATCACTGTATGTACTGTGTGAATGCGATATTGTAAGGACTATTAACAGACTTTTGCTGTTTTTTGAAAGAAATAAAAGACGAAAAAAATGGCCGTTGGGCAACGATGTTTTTGTTTTATTGATGGATGTATTTGAAGTTAAAGAGTCACCCTGTCCCTGAGGAATAAACGGTGTGCAAAGTTGTAACTCTTCTTGGATTGGTGTCTGTACAGGAGAGAATCATGATTTCGTGTTTTGTGACAAATGTAGATGTGTCTCGATGTTTCGAATTTCTCGTCACGTTCGCACTTTATAAATGTTTACGAGTGTTCCCCGGCTGTTTTTCACGCGAGCTCCGAAATTTCGAGAGACATAAAAAACGTGTTTTTCGGTGTCACGTGTCATGCACACAGTATCCTTAGCGTTAAAATTTTTTGATATTATATCTGGGCCTCTTATTTTGTTTAACCATTCTTTTGAAAAAAGAAAAAATAACAAACCAAAAAAAAAAAACATCGCGACATGCCGAGAGTGTGTATCCACCACGAAGGAAGAATAAAGAGAAAGAAAGGATTTGTGGAAGGTTAAATTTGAAAGCGTTGTCATCGAAATAATTAAAACCACAATTCTCTACTTTTTTTAAATTTAATTACTAACGTGATCGACAAAATCGATATCCTTATTTTAAATAACTACATCTTAATTAATCGCCAATAAAATCTTTTTATTTTCGAGGCATTATCAGAACTGTAGTTGCATTTATAGAACGGAATGAAAAATTATTTACCCGTGCAGAACCTTCGAAATCAAACAATTTGTTTATAGAAGACAAAAGGATATTTACCTTGAAAGTATTGTATTCATGGAAAATAGTGTTGAACAACAAACAAAATTCTTTAAAACTTATATGTTTCACAATTTTTTTCAGTATATAAGTGCAATAATTTTTTGGATAAAAATTCATAGCAACATTTTTTCGGAGATTGTACGACGTGAATCCACAAAATAATTTATTTACCACAGGATCAATAGTGTCCGACTTTTGAATTTTCCACTTTTGGTCCACTTCTTACAATTCGATTTCAATATGCTTTCAACTATCTCGGTGACAAGTGAGGCTGTAACGGATGAAATGCGGATCGCGCTTTTATTTATCACAGCCTTACTTCGGTTTAACCCAAATGTAGAAATGATAGTTGTTAAGAGTGCATCGGTAAGAGGAAGAAAAGGTAAAGTACGGGAAGGATGATATTTTAAATGTCACTTATTAGCAGTAATGTCAATTTATCCTGTACCCTAAGTATCCTAATTTGGTTTGACAGTAAAAATTGATGTACCTACTTGTAACTTTGATCGTCAACTAACCTACAGAGATTTCGTGTGAAGTGTCAATGTGGAGAGTGATTTTTTCTTATTATTCTACACATTTAAATAAACACTTATCGGTGTGTTCCTTTTCTTAGTTGAGGTACGATTTTCATGATTCGTTTCATGGTTCGTTTCTAAAGAAGAAAAAACTGTTTCATTTGAATCGTGATCTATGTAGGTATACATGTTTCATGTATATTGCTTTCACTGGATTGACAGTTTTGATAGTTTTCAATGGAAAGTCATACACAGAGAAAAAGAAAAACATGAAGAAAAATACAAAGTGCGACAGTTCAGCCACTAACATCATCACGTAGCAGCAACAGCAGCATCAGCAATTTCCAGCAGCAGCTTCGTGTGTTTGATTTTGTTAATATTAAGGTACCAATTGCAAACACAGTGTTTTATATATGTTTCTATTTATCTTCTTCTAATTTGGTTTCACTAGAATTTGGTAGAAAAATTTGTAACATTTCTTTTCGTGTTATAGATAGAGAGACAGATATAGGTTGAATAACAGTGCATTTTTGAAGGAGATAGACAAAGTAATCACAGTCAAATAGAATCAGGAGAGCCTGAAGACGAACGCAGTAGTTTTATATACGCATTTTTTGGATGGAGATCCTTTTGAAGCTGAATTTCTATATTTTTTTGAACCCTTAATCGACCAGGACTCATATGACTTTTTGTACTATTCAAAATTCAATCCATTTCTGGATTTCTAAAACAAATTCCGACAGAAATTTCCAACTTTCTCGTCACAGACACTTTCAGCATCACGAAGAGCTGAGAGAAGTTTTCCAATTTTCAGCTTCATGAATTACTTTCGCTTAAAGTGAAGTTTCACTTGTTGGAAAATTTATTATTGATCAAAATTGATCTGCCGAATTATTGAAAAATCATAGAAATTTGACACTATCGTGTCCCAAGGGAAATTCGTTTTAGTATTGGCATGGTCGATTAGGTCGTAAATATTCCCATTTCCCTGTTACTTTCACAAACTCAATTTCCGTAAATAATAGATTCTACGGCAAGTATGTCTTCCTCTTAAGTTACTAGACTTTTTTGTACATGCCGAAGCTTCCTGAAAAACAAATGTATTTGTATATATGGTAATAGACCGACGTCTATATTTTTTTTTTGGTTTATCTTATCCATAATATAGAAAAATGTTTGTATAACAAATCTTAGTGGTTCGACACAAAAACACTAGTAAACCTGTACCAGCGAAGCAGGGAACACTTTTAATTGATCCAAATGTACATTATATACGTATGAAAAATATTTCTATAATGAGATTTGAAAAATTATTACCTTAAGGATTACAAGGTGGATGAATTGGACCGTTTTACCTATTAAACGATGTTACGCTGTTGCTCTTGGGAGCAGCGTTCTGATTTTGCAGAATATGATCCCAAAAATGAGTAAAGAAAACCCAAATTATTCTTGGCGAAATTAAATTGTACAGATCTGTCCCTTGCAATTCGAAAATCAACGCTTGGGAGAGAACATTAAAATTTTCAATGCATTTTTCTTTCTACCTCTCGATCTGTAAAAGAACTAACTATAGCAGCCATCGTAATAGTGCTTCTGAATGCACACATGAACGTGAATTTTTGGAATCTATGGACCCATGGGAAATACTTTTTTATAGTCATTAGATAAAATACACAACTAAAAATTATACTAATTACATTGCAACTTGGGCGCACGTTTGAGCTACAATTTTACAAGATTTCTCTTGGGTTTATCGATCCTATACCATTTCATTTCCATCTATATTTAGACGTGCCACGATGGTCAATACTGCCTTTCACTACGAAGGGAAAATCTCTCCATTTGGATACATCAGTTTTTGCTTATAAGATCCCAAAAAAAGGTTACAAATGACCGAAAAGATGAAGATCCTGCAGAAACGGTTTGCGCGAAGATGTTCTCGACTCGCTGCATAAAATCTTTTGTACCACCGAAATGCATTAACGTTAAATCTTTCTCCGACATTAGCTTCAGACAAAGTAGTTGGCTGCGGAAAAATTAAGAATAATAAAAATGAAAACCATCTGGCACGCAAAAGTAGAGCTTCGCAAATGTTTCTTGCCAAAAGCCTTCATTCTGTTGGTTTCGTATGCGCTGAGAGACACGGAACACAATAATACCTTGAATAGCTTGTGCCAAGTTGAAAATGCTTCATGAAAGAGCGTTTACGCTGGAGAGGTAAGCTTACATGGCGCATCACTTCCCGGTTGATCTTTACACATGTGCCTACTTTATTCTTCCTTCTCCGAAATACTGCGGTTTTAAAATTTTGTGAATAGAGAACTTTTTCCAATTCTATGAAGATGCTGTTTAATAAATTTTCAGCGGAATCTAAAAACACGGAAATTGTTATCCCGAGAATTTTAAAGGTTCTTAGAAATCTTTCGACTAGAGACTGTGCTCGAAAACTTCCCACGGGAAAAGTTTCAAGATTCGTAATAAAGTAAATTTCAATTTCTGATTCTTTAAAATTTCGGTATCCCACAGTAAAAAAAATGTTACCGAACTCGGTAATTTGACAACTCTCGTATTAAATATCAACAATTCTTGAGAAATGTTTTAAAAATTTGAAAGCCTCGTTGCCTGTTTTTAATTTAAATTTTAAAACGAGTTAAACCTCATTAAAAGTTTTAATTTAGACAGAAATGTTTTATTTCTCGCCCGGTTACTTTAAATTTTAATTTGGTTCTCATTAATTATTATGTGCTTTGTTTTAATACTACTTCATAAATATAAACAAATTCTATAAATTAGCAGTGTCTTTTGTCATATTACATCGGCGTATTTTTTATTCGGAATAAAGTACAAATTAGTTTGTTTTCCTATTAAAATAGATTCTTTTTCAAAGAAAGAATTGGTATGAAATTCCGAGATTTTCAGAAAGTGATTCTAGAATCTTGAGAAAAATATTAATAATAAAATTAATTAATGAAGTAATAACATCAGTTATCAATTTTTAGCCTTTACGTTTCGTTTCCAAGATTTACGTTCAAAGCGAGTTTGGGAATCAAAAAAATTATTCATTAATTAAAGGAAAATTCGACAAAAAATAGTCAAAGCATCTCCTTATTCTCAAATTTACTTTACAAATAGTTAAATTACAGTAACATTTATTATTACCCATTTTCGTTTCTTCTCGAGCGGCTTTGAAAAGGGAATATTCCGAGAGTTTGATCGCAAGAGCTTTCTTTCAATCATTTCAGTGATCTCGAGCTTTTCCATCCTATCTTCGCAGAGATAGACGCAGAGATAGAGCCTCGCAGAGATAGACGAACTCACAGTGGTTTCATAGCGAGTGAACGGCCCCCTTGAAAACTCGCCTAAATAAAGGTGAAACCACGAACTTCGGGTTCTTGCAAATTTTGATTCCGTTTCAAAATTCACATGTGGGAAAATTGAAATCGCGAAACTGGAACGCCTTTAACCCCTCGGTGTGAAATTAGAACGCTGGAAATTTTTGGAAATGAGAAAAATTTCCCCTACATGTGTTCTTTGATATAAACCTTAACCCAGCCATGAATTCTGCCGTCGTCTATGCGAGTAAGTCGATTGCGGCGTGTATATGCACACATGCATATGCATATCCTTTGGAATCTAGGTATGATCATGTGTTTCTGTACATACGTGTGTATGTACACTTTGATAAGTTATACAACGCATAGTATCATGCACATAGAATCTCGTGACAGAGGTTGTATCGGGTGGACTTACACCGGCGAGAAGGGTAGTGTAAAGAAGTACCGTAAAAGCCGAAGGAGGTCGATGCACCAGCACTCTCCGTCGAGACTTTATGCGATTTATCGCGATCCACTTTTATGTTTTTCCTCGAGGCCCCTTTGAAATTTACCACCTTCCTGGAATCGCACCAACTATGTGCTACTATACCGCTATACACATGTTGTTTCTTTTTGCCGGTTGCTATTGTTATAAGTGATGTAATTCCTTACAATCTCGAGTCGGGTATTATAACAGGACACTCCAAGCTAAATTACACTAATTTTCCCTTATTATTTATACGAATATTACGGCGGTACTATTTCACTAGACTTTTACATATAGATGTCTTTCGCTTATCTCGCTCTTTAATTAACCCCTTGAGGGGCATTGACGGCTTTCGGCGTCGCAAATACTTCTTTTGCGACTCAAAGAAGTGATTTTCCTAAGTGAAACTTTCTACCGTAGAATTTTAATTTAGGATAAAACACTTGACGTTGGATTGTGACCTAATAATTAAAAGATTAAAAGACTATTAATTATTTAAGAAGTGGTGATTCAAAACAGGTAATTAATTTAGCACGTTGACTGCCACGAACAATTTACGTGACTCTATTCACGCCGCGTGGGTCGTAATGGTATACGCTATTGCATTTGTCGTAACCAGCGCGGCCTGAACGGAAAGTTTAGTGTCTTTTGAAAGTTTAATTGTAATTTTATTTTGGCAGAAATGTAACAAAATTTGATGAAGAAATTGAGACATTTTAGAAACGTTATTCTATCGTCAATTACTTTTGTGCGCGGTTTTGCTATTTTGAATTACCAGCCCTTTTTTTTTATCACACGTATAGCAAAAGAAGTGTGAAATAGCGATTATTCACCAACACATCAGAACTAAGAGCTATCGATAGAATAATTAATCCAATAGTTGCTAGTGATTTGAAATAGTGAAAATTGCTGAATTGTTAATAAAACTGCTTTGTAATCCAAATGGGTTTCCGTTGTAGAATACCCGCAGGGCAGAGGGTCGACATGCAATTAGAAACTATATTTCATTTGTAACATCCAATCACAGACGGTTTCGATTAATTTTAGATTCGCTATAGAATAACTATATTGCCGTAACCGATATAATTTACCCACGCATATTTTCATAAATGACTGAATACAACTTAAAATTATAAGCAGCTTTTTTTCTAATAAAAAATTTGGGCGAACATATTTCAGTTCCAGAAAGTTGCATAGAAAGAATAAATAATTCCGGAATTTTTCAGTTGCTTCAGTTCAAATCTTGAAATTGTTATTTTTCAGATATTTCTTTTAACACTATACAGCAAGTTAAGAGTCTTCAGCTCCATATCAAATCCTTTTTTCCCTTCATCCTTATGACCTTCATTTAGAGCTTTTATTACACCTGGACACGATTCTAGCGTTTCGCCTAATGAGCGTAAAATTGATATCCTTTGCAGCAGTTTCTCGTTTCTGTGAATATTTTCTCACTTCATGAGCACATAAATTTATATACTGATGAAGACTTTAAGTACTGGCATAAAGAAAAATTTTACGTGTATGAAGACCGTAACTATTCTATGGTACGTAACTCTTTCTTCAAGATTTTTTACTTTAACGTTATACTTTATCTTATGCTTTTCAAGAATTTTTATACTCTATTGCAATTTTTCCGATGCGATGGCCAATTTTCTCTGTGCTATCAAGAAGTAAACGTTTTATATGCAGTAAAATCTGTTTTATTATTCAAATTTAGCCTGTAAATCTCGATATTACATTCAATATAATGAATGACAATTTTGAAAACAATCAAATTTCCATACGGTAATGTTTCTTTTTACGGCCAATCTATTAAATGATTTACGGCGAAAAAGCCTTTCAGAAGTAATAAAATTTGTTGAGTGTATCCGGCACACAGAACACTTTCCAGCGGTTCAACGAAGCAACAAACTATGAGAGCTTGTAAATTTCGTTTGAAAAAAATTCATCAGCGTAGAATAAGTACCACTTCAGTTAGTAGTTTTTAGGACAGATATCAGTTCGAAAAGTTTCTAGTTGCAAAGTTCCGCTTTTAGTTCTAGCAGGTGTTTCCATTTCATCGGTACTTTTACGTTTCAAAAACACGATTAATCCTACAATGGTTTTTTACACCTAGCCATTATTGTATTTACAATTGAAATTGAATATATTATTAATTAAAGAACACTCCACTTATTATAGTAGTGTCGCGTTAGGTTAGAAATTACATCGTATTTGTAAGCTACTGTCGTTTGAGTGCGTGGCAAAAAAAAATGATAAAATATGCGGACTGGAAAAAATTATGACCCTTCCAAAGTTCCCTAGTAAATTCAACAAAACTTTAGTTGGGATTCCGGTGATAAGTTTTTTCCACTGCCGCTCTACCGTATATTCTAGAGGCAAAATGTTGAAATTTTATGTAGATGGAGAATCTTTTCAAACAAACGTATCACAGTTGGTGCGTTAAGGGTGAACCAGTTTTTAGTTAACTAACTGTTAATTAATAGTCCTGTTCTTGACTTAGCTCAGTTTCGGACATTATAAGGAAACTTCTCCTGTACCTTTCCCTTACCTAATTAAAAACTAATCGATTTTTGTGGCGTAGCTTGGCTTGAGAATAATCTTGTTAATATTACGATGTACTTGAATGAAATTGTAATATAATTTGTTCGATTCGATAATAAAAGAAACGAGAAAGAAAACTTCATGTATTTTTTTTATTGTTATAGACGATCCCCTTAAAATGACATTCCAATAGCTATTTGAAAAACCCTAGCGCTGCAAAAAACACCGAATAAAGACAAAAGCTATGAACTCGGTGTTAAAGTGACACTGCGCGAAGATACAATTTTTTCAAAGCTATACCTTTTACAGTCTGGCTTTTTCTAAGACTTTTCCAGACGAACGTCTGACAGAAAACTCACGTGCGACATTACATCGCCCGAAAAACCTTAAAAGTATTGCGAAATGAAATTTTCAAACAGATTAAAACCATTCTTCGGTCTATTCATCCACCTGCAACAGCATCCCATTTATAAAAGCATTCATTATTAATAAATCTTCGTCTCAAGCTCTACCCACTTCAATGTCAGGAATAGGTAAGTATCTCCGTACTTGATTTAGCCAGAATCTCCGAGTGGTGGAGAATTTTCGAGGCTTTTACAGTAGTTCTAGAGTACGTTCGAAGGAAGACGAATATTCCCACGTTTCTAGACCTAAATTTTGTGTCGAAACTTCATAAAAATGAAACCAAAGCTGCTTTTCTAGGTAAACCCGGAAAACTTCAGCACTGAAGAGACTTTTTTAATTTTTTTTTAGAGAAACAGGAAGGAGATCGACGCAAGGAACTTTTTTCTTTTATTCCCTCGGGAAAAAGACTTTTTCTAATTAGGAAAAACTACCTTACTTAACCCTTTGAGTGCGGAGCACCTAGAAGCTGCGCATTCTCTACAGGCAGATTACTTCTTTTTGCAGAGCGCTAAAATCGCCGCTAGGGGGAAGCTAATGTCTACTTTAGGCACTCGCTCGCAGGTGCTATTGCACCTAGAGAAGTGAAACGCGTATATGACTCGCCGTTGCACGTCGATAATTTCTGCCGAATGCATATCTGGTTTCGTGGCACTTAAAAATTTTGAATCGCACGCACCTCATTTCGTTTGAAAACACTTTTAGCGAACTAAGGACACTTTGGGTGGGATTTATATACATAAAAGCTATATTAATTTCATAATAATTAAGAAAAATAAATATTAGTAAAAATTTACTCTATTATAAGATTAAACTTTCATAGGCAATTAAAAACAAATTAATTGTTTTATGTAAACATCACATTTTTACATAAATCTTTTAGACCATTGTTATTAGAACCAGTTTGCTTATAAAGCAAATAAACTGCTTTCGAAGTAATTGGGGGTTACCTGTTGGAAGTTATCGATTTCGTTAATTAAAACAGCGTTTCCTTTCGGCTCGTGTAACGCATGCATTACCGGTAAAATATACTGAAATTTTCAGCCCCGAGCTCAGATTAATTTCAGAATTTTTATTCTATTACGTAAAATTGAATGTACCGGGTTTCTTCAACTGGTATAAGTTTGGTCTTTGTTGTCTAAATATATAGATCATTTATTTAAGTTACGGTAAAGGTGCTAAAACGATCATCGTCACCTTTTTAATATCTCTTCACGTAAGATTTGTATAGAAACATTTTTCGGCATTGACAGAAACATTTGTTTTCATACCATCCTTTGATAAATAATAATACACTTGTACCACTACTGACTGCGTTCGCCTGAGTAGACTCCAGTTCATAGAAGATTAAGAGACAGGGACAAAGATAGAGACACTTAAGAGTAGAAAAGTTGATGATATAGTACTATTTAGTAACAAAGAAAAGATCATATAGACACATTTTCTTTCCATTTGAGGCAGAAAACGCACATTATACCACTTTTTCTTTCATCAATATTGTGCCACAAACATATCGAAGACAAGGTGGACGGCGCAAGTTGCATCATTAGTTTTAAGATAAAGTCACTCTTCCTGAAATACTCGGCACTTTCTCATTTTGATGAAAATAACTGGCTCATTGAATCGTATCGCCAATGATTTTAGAACTCCCTGGAAGCAGAGGAACGACGGCCGATGTATAAGAAAGAAAAAACTCTTATCAAGTGGGATATAAATGTTCACACGTCAAATCGTGATAAATGTCCTTTTAATCCAAAAACTCTTCGATCGAATGAAACTTGCTCAAATATGAAAAACATTTGTCTGCAATTAAGGAGGAAGATACGATTCGTACACTCACTCGGTTATTCGGTTGAGCAATACTTGCGGTGGCTGCAATCACTGCATACGTGTGAGAATCAATAGAATGTTGTTATAAGAGTATAATATATTCATAATGTACGTGTACGAACCATATTTTGTTGCGAGACAAATGTATTCTGGGTGAATTGTTCGAACGAATCGATTTTATGTGCAGAAACATGTTTTCAAAGTTGCATAATGGATATTTGCTTCATTGTCAGACCCAACAAGGGTTTCAAGGAAATCAGAATTCAACCGATTTTTCAATATTTTTTCCACAAATCGTTTGAGAGCTAGAGGTTGAATTTAGAACTCTGGTGGTTGTGTATGAATTTGTGGGTGTTCAAATTTAATTTAACAATGAGTGCCGAAGGAGAAAAGCAACAGTTCTCTCGGTCCTTAATTTTTATACACAGTGTTTTTATTTGCAAATTATTTGATAATTAAATGTTTTTAAAAAATGTCGTTCAGGTGCCATTTTTCTATCGCTAGGATTGCGGAAAATGCGGAAAAAGGGATTATTGAAGCAAAGGAAACCCGCGGAAGAATTTTCGTTTTGTAACTTAACGAAATCATACTTTCGTTTCAAAGAGAATTTTAAAAACGAGGGAAATTTAATTGGAACGGAAAAGAGGTTTTACTACAATATCCGAAATATATGTATTCCCCAGAATTCTTAGGTAGAATTTCTACGCGAATAGGAATGTACACGTTCCCACTTTGGTTTCATTGACGTCTTTATTAGGTCTGACAATGAAATGTGTCACCATTTATAAAGAAAATTACGAATTATGATTTTGTAGTATTTGGAAACAATTATACAAACATTCTTAATTAACAGTAACATCCTCTATTATTTAAATATTATGTTTGTTTTCAAAATTCGACAAGATTTCATAGGAAGTTGGGTGAAACAAGAGCGAGCTGTAACAAGGGGAATAAAGTAGGGCAAGTTTCTTTTTAATTAACTTAATTAAGAAGTTGTACCTCCATAGTTCACAGACCAAATGTAGTTCACCAGGAAGTTTCACTCGCTTAAAGGAAAAATTGGAATGTAACATTAATACATACATTTTGAAAATTGCGAAAATTACCATTTGAGATGTGTTTGCATACTTTTGTAGAAAAAAGTAAAAAAAAAACGTGCATTCTGAAACATCAATGGTGCGATCCTGTATTTTCTTGTTAGCATATGAACGACTTTTATAGGCTACATATGATAAAGCAACGCTCTCTTCCAGGGAATTAGTCATTTTTTAATTTTTAAAAACTAGTTTCACACATATTTTTTAACAGAAACTAAACATAGCATAATACTTTCTCGTTCCCGGCAAAGGAAGAAAGATATTACTGAATTTTTTGTGCAACTTACTCCGTCGAACTTTTGCAGATAATACAAAAAATATGTATACATATATTTATACACATATTAATATATATGTATATAGTGCGAGATAGAGGCGTTTCACAATTAACAAAACATGAAAGGCACCTCTTTAATAACGATTTCAAACGGTAGAAAAAGAAGAAGGAGCAATTAGTGGCGACCAATAATCTTTCGTCGGATGCAACCACACGGGTTGAATTCATCAGAAGTACACCGAAAGAATTTGATAGTGCTTCTCGCGCGATAAACAATTATTAACGTGGAAATTTAAATATATTGTTATTTATTTCGTTGTACAAATTTAAAAAGTGGATAGTCTATGACAGTAAGAAATTATCATCAAATTAAAAATGTACATTTCCCCTTAAACATTAACGTTTGGGGATAAATTGAGAAAGTGAAAGTTTGTATATAAAATTCTTTCTGTGTATTATTATTACACCTCTTATTTCATTGAACTCTTTTTTTCGTTGATATTACTTCGAAATCCTCAAGTTGTTTGGTCTCACATAAATCTTCTGTCTTACGTCTAGTAGCATTTTTATATCATATTTCTATATACTATTTTTAATTGCAGCTGTAAAATTCATAGGAATCCCATGAGTTTGGCACGATGACACACGAAAGATGTTAAAACGTTGTTTGGAAACAGCGAATTTCGTCTGTATGTATTGGGTATCGATATATATACATAAAAAAAAAGGTTCGAGAAAGAATAATTTTTTTACCTTCAGCATTATTCTCTGATGATAACTAATTTCTAAGGACTGCAACTTTCCAATCGATTACTCTTACTAAATTTATTATTACTTATCAATATTCGTAATATTGAAGGCGCGCTTAAACGTCATTAATTTATAAGTCGCTGGTTTCGTCTCAATATCGGCTACTATATTATGCCAATAAAAATAGGATTAAAAAATTTTCTTTAACACGTTTTCCCATGAGTAATACCAAAGATATCGAGGGTGTACACGTTTAGGGAGACGCTCTGTATATTATTTATTTTAAAGGCACGTTTCCGCTTCGAAATAACTATAAAATTGTTCCCGTTTGATTTGCTCCGCGGATGGCCCTAGTTCGTTCCGGTATCGTGTCTAGAGGATTTCGTTTAAGGGAAGCAAAAAAGATCATTATTACACGTTTGAAACTAATGGTAGAACCGAAAAGCAACAGGTTGCTTGAAAACGGTAATTGTGAGATCATCTTTAAAAGCAGAGATCACGTAGTTACGCGATTTTGAATCGTAGATCGTAAGTAAACGAATAAAACAACGCTTTTGTGATGGAGGAAGAAATTTCTGGAATTTATTCGGTATAAAGTTTTTTGTATTAGCCTTTATTTAATTAAAAGCAGATGAAGAAATGGTAACACTTGAAAAAAGTAAATTTACTACACTGTTGCATTTTTTATAATTTCAGGAAAAGGGTTGCTTTTAAGGTAGTAACAATTACTTCCACTATCATGGGAATTATTTTACATATTAATATTCACTTTCCGGATTGTAGAAATTTTCTTTTTTCCTGCTTCCTACTGTCCAGAAAATGGAAGTGAATAAAGAATAAATTAGTTGGGGAAACTGAGACAATAATTTTGCTAATGCGAGAAAAGTTAATTCAAAAGTTATATCTTTCACAAAGCCCTTGAGTTTGGAGTAAACGGATATTAAACGGGTGAAAAGATCCATAAAAAATGATTCTATTTTTAATTGCAGTGTTTGGAAAATAATTTCTTCGATTTCTTCAATTTCTGAGCATAAATTAAACTTTCATTTGTGTCTTTTTACCTAAGATTAATGCATTCCGCTAAAAAATTGTAGTGTACCCCTACAATTGATTATTTCATTAAAATAAAATATTATGAAGTATTTTATGTGTCAAAATTGAAAAAATATACAGTTTTGAAGCTTCTGGAATTTCATGTCAATCTTGAAAATCATAATGGAAACACTTATGGGAACCCTCCCTTCTCGCTCTTATGATGGGAAAAATAAAAAAAAAACAGAACGAGGAACAAACAAAACCAACTTTCGAAATTCCAAGTACCTCTATTAACTTTGCAATGAACTAACTTTTCCGCATTTGATCATTATAAAGGGCATGCAGCGTTCGGAAAGAGCCGTGCTTCCAAAACGTTGACTTTTAGCAAACAGTTTTAGCTATTTCCATCCTATGGCTTGGAATCGTGGCCGCAAGAATTCTCTGATGTAGGAGCTCACATTCGAGCGAACGAATTTTCGATGAAAAATGGGATTTGATAGAAAAAATAATGAAAATAATCTTACGATGTAAAGTAACAAAACAATTCGTATATGCGAATAACAAAAATTTTCGAGAACATAGTTATTTTGTGCAGGAAGTTTCAAATATGAAGACGAAATCAGCGCCTCAAAATGCAACGAAAAATCGTCAACAATGCTATCTATACACCAAAATAAATTGGCACAACTTTTGATTTTTTTTTGTATTTTGTTTGATTTTAATAATAATAATAAATTTATTACAATTTATATAGAAATCATCTGAGAAGGACTTCGGAAAAATCAAATCAAAATGTCATTATACAATTAATGATCAAATAGTCGTTAATAACCAAAAAAATTCTACGAAATATATTTATTTCATATAAGACCAACGGAACACTCCAATTTAATAATAATAATAATAAGTATAATAAAAAAAAGTATTCTTTCTAACTACAACAGAGTATTACTAGTCCATTTCAAGGCAAATTTCAGCGAATAACTCCACGAATGCCTCCCTTTGAGTAAACGTGTAACATTCGTGGAAGGAAATGACAGTTTGAATAATCCAAAAGAACATCGTTCGACCTTCGTGTACTCGTGGGATTCCCGAGGCATTTTTTTTCGTTCTCCTTGCTAGAGATTCTTAAACAAACGAACGAGCTGCTCTTTCACATCGTCGATTCTCAGTTAAATGTAAGAAGAGTCTAAGCGCGGGATAATACGAGGAAATCCTTCGCTCCCAGAAGGAGGAAAAGGTACGTAATTGTTCCAGTAGAATAACTCGTCTTGCATCTTATGATACATTAATCTTTTCGAGAAGATCGGAAAGATTGAAGGTAGTTATTTCTTCAGCGTTTCAGTTACTAACGAATGTGGGGAAAGAGGTAGATAGGTAAAAGGGAAATTTTGAGAATCGACGGACGTGAAACTGTACCTCTACACTGCCTATACGGAAGATATTGATTTCTTTTCTTATCACATTAATCAAAATTGGGCATCGGTATCACCGTGGGATATTTTTTCAATTATTGAAGTAAAAGAAGTACAGTAAAATTGACTTACCTCCTCGCATAGTGCTATCATACGCCTTGTACTCTCCAGCGACTGAAACACAAAAAACGTCCCACGTTAGCTTACCACCATTTCGTTTTGCATTTTTTGATATTTATATCTATTTTCGGTACATACGGAGCAGATTAAAAATGAACGAATACATCAGTTGTGAAAATAATGATACAGCAAATAGTGGTCGAGTGGGCTCGTTACCGAGAGTAAAATTACCGCGGTCAAATGTATGGTAAAGGATTTGTCAAGTTAACGCAAGCTGGCAAGTAGTGTGTTCTTTCACTACCAAATCAACACTGCCTCTTCATCCGATTAACACGGGAACACTGATTGTACATGATATTGTTTCAATATTGGTTGAGTTGATGGGTCAAGCAACGTTCGGTGGAGAGCCTCAGTTGTCCCAATATTCATCAGTCACCTATTATCATTTCAACGTTCAACAGGACAATCACTTACGTTGAGACTGTTGTTATCCGTACGTTTATTATTAATTGCAGTAATGCCGTTACAAATGCATCCATTGTCAACTTGTTTTCGTTAAAACTAATCGAATGGCAGAATTCTTAACGAATAAGAGGTTGATACGGAGTAAAAGTAAACCCGAAGAACTTTTGTTTGACGTACGGACAAATGCATGCAAGAGACTACTTTTGATGTTGAAAAGTTTATTTCTTAATTACTGTTGATTTAATAATATTTATGCAATAATGATGATGATGGTGATGATAAAATTCCTATCGGATCTCTGAACTTCAGAATTAAAACTCCATTTTTTTGTTTGTGTTTTTTATTGAATGTGTGTGGAATAATAATCCACTGGTTCGCGTACACTCCACTTGATAAAGGTATATACGGCCGCAAATGGGACGTCGTTATTTCAGAAAACGTATTTAGCGTTGGCTTGATGGTAGATCGTTGCTTCCAGCTTCTCTCATTTCCCTCCCTTTCTGCTCAGTTCCTTTGTTTCCTAATTAGAGAAGCTTGTTTTCCAATACTTGCTGCCGGTGTGCTATGCACTTGTAATTCGTTCGAAGACCGAAAATTCATCAACAACAAATGTAAGAACGGATACGGTGGATCCTGGAGAAATACATTTCAAACGTTTTCTACAATTTTTCTGCATTTGTTTGCTTTAAAAGAAACGTTTGATGAAAACATTGAATAAATAATTCCAGCTGTAACTCCAACTCTAAACGCTACATGATCGATCCAAACTTCATGCGTGTTAATCTCCACGACATAATTTATGTTTTACAGGGTTAGCAACAATGTTGCTCAAGATCTCGCTATACGAGATCCGTTTAATGCTGCAATAACTGTAATTGATCGTGTTTCTGAAACTGTCCTCCGCATGAAATGTATCGCAATGAGATTATTCTAATGTATTCCGCTAGTGCCGATAGTGTACATATTATACATACGTATTTACAAGGTCCTGTATGGTGCAAAGCGTAATGTATTTCGAGGTCGATTGCTCGAACTTATAATGGCGTAAATTTCAACGTGCGTGTTACGTGTTTCTTTCCTTTTTCCACTACTGTTGTATCCCTTTCGTTCTTTAGTTAAGCCTAGGCATTAAGATCTTGACGTCCCGTCACGCGACGTGATATTTAATCAGCTTTCGTCTTTTTCTCTGCCTTCTCATGATTTCACAAAGTGCCCTTGTTCATTATCAGTCTCGCTTATTCACTTGAATTAAATGAGGATTGAACGTTAAAATGCGGTATCGTATCATCCTTCCTCTTTCCGAATATCGTCACCTTTTTTTAAGCTCGACTGAACTTCAATATTTTGATTTCTTTTAATGGACGGAAAAGTCTCTCCGTGCTATATCGTTTTAATTGAGTTCCAAAAATAATCCTTTGGCGTGTATAATTTTCATGAAGACCGTGATTTATAGACTTGAATTCTGTTTAAAAAATTCATAACATACGTCCATCGTAGCTTGTTCCAAAATTAAGAGGACCTACAAGTACATCCTGCATTTTTAATTTCCAATAATAACCAGAAAACACTTCCGTGAAGTTTTTCATTTTTCATGAACTATCGACTTTCTTCCATCCCTCCAAGATTCTTAAATTAAATTATTATACAAAATATACCCCTGTAACATCTCATGTTCTAATTTTAAAGAGAGAACAGTTTCCCTGGGCGACACGAACATTGTTTGTAGCCCCTATGCGTTTACAAGACCACACGACAGCCTAAACTACAAGGAATACCTGAAATTGATTTTTTCTGAGCCTTGTACGAAAATTGACATATTGCTTTGATTACAATTAAGGTTTTTTTTTGTAAAATTGCGAATCCTGCGGGATATAGATAGTATATAATTTACCTTATTTTATTTAAATTAATATATTAAGTAAATTATATATGCCACCGATTTGACGCGAAAAAATACGAAGCAATGACGGAAAATTAGAACGAACGAACATAAAACTATATTTGAATTGCAAATCATGACCGAAAAGACTCAGTTAATTAAAGTAAATACTGCTACAATGTTGGCTTCAACGAATTTGACATTTTCTTTTGATGTGTACGTGAATAGGTTTTAATAGCCTTTAATGAAAAAAAAAAAAATTCATGGAAAGAATTTATTATTTTGAGCTTATAATGTATCACAATAAAATTGCTACGTTATCTTTTTAACTTTGTCGCTTCAAAAGCAAGATTACTCATGGATAAATCGTATATTCGGTAATGATATTACCGTTGCCCTTAATGCACAAAGTTTTTCGCATTCGTTGTGAAACCATTTTTGGCTTACGTCACGAATTTTTCTTGTAATAATAAATTGTAGGGTTACACCCTTCAGTTGGTGCGAAGTAGATAAAATGTTTTCTTTGAAGAAAGACAATGTACGGGAATTTATATTTTAATAAAAAGGTGTTGTAATACTGATACAGAAAATTTGTAGCTACATTGTGAAATCGATTTTCAAATTTTTTTTAGTACCTTTAGTCCCTAGCTCACAAAAAAACAGCTTTGACGTAATTTCGCCGTGATCCAACCTTTTTCCACTTAAAGGGTTAAAATATACAAAGGAGCAAACGCGTATGGGCGTATCATACAACCCTATCCTCTCGAAAATTAACCGCACGCTCACGTGACTGATTACGGTCCCGAAAGATTTAGATAAAAACCCTAGCTTCTGAATTCCTCCTCGTAGCGTATTGTTTTTTTGAGTAAGGGAGCAGAGTCACGAAACACGATACTTGAAGTTAATCAACTCACGACGGTTTTCTTTGCCTTTCCGCAATTAGTCCAAGTCTGATTTGAGACTAAAACTCTGCAAACCTTCGTATACGTACAATTTTTAAGAATATCTATGTATACGTATTACTTTGGAATCTGTGTCGCCATAAAAGTTCTACCTACCGCAGTTTATACATTTGTCGAAAATACAGTGCACATGAAATAACTGTATTCTTCAAAAATTCCTAAGTGATTTGTAGTAAAAAGTTTTGAGGACCGGATTAAATGGTGTACAATCATAAAGTCGGTCATCACTTGATATATATCGAGAACTTTTAAACTGTTCTTATCCATCCGAGAGTTTGTATTAGTTCGAAATTTAGCTGTGATGCATATAAAAATTTTTATATGGTTTTCATCTTTTATACAAAATTACTTGTTGACGACGAAAATCGGATGAAGAATGTACACGTTTTTTTAAAAAGATATCTGAATTATTTTTTATGTATACGTAGAAGAAATGCGCAAGTAAGAAAATAGAATATTTTATAATTTAAAGTGAAAGAAATTATCATATCATAAACAAAATTTGCAACATTTTTGAACCCCTCTAAACATTCAATGAACTTTCAGAATGAATTATTCATGGAAAATAGAGAAATCTGATCTCATCGAATTTAATATTTGTCGAAATTAGGAGTAATAATTAGTTCCCAATAATAATTAGTCCAATTTTTTAATTTCCACCAAATTAATTTACAGGCTAAACGCGGAATGGTACCTAATAAGTAAATGTATTTTAATGTGAAAGACAAAGAGAAGTAAAATCGGCTAACTTTAAATAATTAATTTCAGTGTACAAAGAAATCACAGCACTGCGGTTTTTTAGTGGCATATATCATTAAAATCCTTATAAACGAAGTACTTTTTTTAGCACAAGACAAATAACGATGAATTAATGACCAGATATTTAGCAAGTTCAAATAAAAACTTTCCTCGTTCCGGTTAGTAGGTATATCAGTGTATATACCGTGAGTATGTTATATAAGGGGAATTACCAAGGGGTAAACCGTAGTTAAACATTTCCTCCCTTTGGGATACGGTACACTTGCTTTCGGCAACAACAACCAAAACCACTAGACGCAAAATTTCATTGAAGGTCATTTTTTAATAAAATAAAATATGAAAGAAAATATTTTTCAATTTGTACGTAAGAAAGTATGCAAAGAATTTGAAGCATTTTGAAATATAACACGGAACGTAAGAAATAAAATGGATAAACAAAATGAAAATGGAGGAGATCTCAAACAGAGCTGAGCTGAGAAGAAAGCTATACAGGGGACATTGTGAAAAGAAAAAAAACCACCATGATAGGTTATGAAATCAAACTGTGGGAAGTGAGATATAAAAAGAAGGAAGCAGAGAAAAAGCCAGATTGGATTACTTATCTCAAATTACGAAAGACATCAACTGCATTAGGTACAGTCAATTGAAAGAATTAGCTAAAGACAGGAAAGTCATATCATTATCTCATTTATCATTATTAATCATTATGTGATGAGATTCCTGATGACAATCGTCACTAGAAGCGTATTTAGCATATCTTTTAAATCGAATTCTCCAGTAATTTTCGAATATTTTCAAGATGTAGATATTTCTTATCGTTAGGAAATTTATAAATTCAAAAGTTTGAATAGAGTATAATATTACATTTGGTAAAAAATATTAAGAGCAATTATTACAATTATCTTTGAATTATCATTTACAGTTTCAGAAAAAGCTAAAATATAAAACTTAATTATAATAAATATGTCAGTAGTGACAATCCAGGGTCTTCTGGTTATTTTCATTAGACGCAAGCAACAAATTTGTACAATTACAATTAGTAAATAAAATTAATAATAATATAACTGAATATAAAATGCGTAATAATAAACTGGAATTATTATAGATTTTAATAACATTGTAAATAATAATATTAAGTATATTAATAGTATTATTAGTTGAACGTAACATTTGGCTATTAAACATCACAAAAAAAATGTTCCACATAGTAAATTCGCGCAGCTTTTTAAATGTACCTATATCTAAATATCACTTGTGAACCCTGATATTTTCAGCAGACTTCCGTTATACCATCTTGTCCGCGGGGAAAATACGAAATGAAAGAAATATAAGCAAATGTTTAATTATAGGAACACAGGTAGGTATATATGTATGTATAAAAGACTGTCGATGCTAAATACCAGGGCCGGAGGGGATAATTTTACGGCATTCAAATTGTATAAAATGCAAACGATGTGGTTGAAATAAAAGTTGAATTTAATTAAAAAATCTTGTTGTTTCATTTATTAATTAGAGAAATACAATTAAAAGCAAGGAAGATCCGACGGCATAGAGATGCCAAAGTTTACCGTAGCAGAGGTGCAATACACAGGCATCAAATGCAAGGGGTAAACGGCTACCAATATTGCGAAAACAATAGCTAATATTACGACTTCAATTGAAATAACTGCAATGATGGCTAATATTATCGCACTTGCGAACAACAATTACAGGTATTTCAATGCCGGTGTTCTAGTTTACAACCAACAAATCCCATAAGAGTATAAATTTAACGGGGGCATGCAGTGAGTAATGTAAATTTAATTGGAATAAAGAGATAAAATTTATTGTAATACAACAAGGTTTTGACTGGTTAGATGCATTTGCATTTATTTCATAAATTGAACGAGATTTTCCCTCGCTATTACAGGCAAGAGACTCTTTTCAATTGCTTTTTTCCTCCGTTAAGAATAAATGATCGAGTTCTGTGGTGCGGTTTGAGTAGGAATAAAAGAGTGTTTTATTACTGTAGGGCAAAAAGAACAAAAGTTAAGACAAGCTAAGATTTTTAAAGTGGATCCGTCATGTTGAATTTTCAAACATTGAAATCAGATTCAAATTCGACCATCCGGAAACTTTTCTTTGGAAATTTTGAAGTAGTTTTGATTGTTCGAATTCCTTCTATATGACTTAGGGTATCGTTAAATTTTCAGTAGTATTTAAAACCATACATTCCTTTCCAAAAAAAGTATTTCAGTATAAGAATCTGTGTTAAAGCAAGGTTACAATGGTAACGTTGAACGAAACTATACCATTTAACTAGGTTTCAATTGACTCATTGTTCGTACAAATTGTTCATTTTGTCGAACAGTGGAAAGTAATGGATGAAAACTCGGTCTCTCGAATAACTCAAATACATGAACTGCAATTCGGTATAATGAATATCCTGCAAGTTTTTTTCTTCGAATAGCAAAGTCGTGCAAGTTCTGTCTGAGATGTTACAAGGGTTGGTTTTGCTACTAAATGTGGAATGCAACGTGACTTTAAACCGCAAGACTAAATATAACAACGTAACATAGTCGTTACTTAGTGTTTTCACGATTACCGCATTTTGCATTAAATTTAACTTTTTTTATTATTATTTCAAATAAGTGATATCTCCTGTGGGAAGAACGGACCCTGGTAGATTTTCTAGCTACTTCTGTGATTTTTTTCGAGATTACGAAATCTCGCTGGGAGTTTCTGGAATCTTCTATTTTCACGCTAAGCCATTGTCACATTTGTCTGGAGTACAATTTACGGTATAGCTTTAAGATGTTATGTAAAATTTAAAACAAAGACGTTGAAAAATTGGACTTCCTTAGTGCAGTCATTTATTTCCTTCAGATGTTTCACCCACTCAAGAGAAGCACGTTCATATTTCAGTAGGGCACTTTTGGAAAAACCGCCCTAGGAATTATTCTCTCAGATTTTTATTACTCGAGGGAATTTTCAAAACGATGGTATTATTCTTGAGGTCAAAATCTCATCGCAATTCGAACATTTTCATGTGTTAACTTTTTAATAAGCGGATTAAAGCTGAGCAATTGCGAGAATATTTTTGGAAGTCTCAAATGAAAGCTTATTCGATCAGGCATACGTTTCAAAATGAGAATGGAGAATGTAAGGTATTCTCATGTCGCCGCGAACCGTTCAATCACCATACGTAATTCGATATACTTCTATTTTTGAATTTTTCGATAAATATGATATCACGAATTTTTCACTGCAGCTCTATGCCAATAGAGAAAAATGCAATATCGGACGACTCTTGCATTTTTCGTACACTTAATTTGCACCTATTTGCATAAATTAGTTCTAAATTGTCCTCAGCTGCATGTATCCCGTGCGAGAATGATAATACGGCAAAAGTCTGAGCTACCCGTGAAAATACAGGATTCGATCCTTCGCTGTTTTATGGAGCTTATTATACTCTCCACTTTGATGAGGGGAGAGGAGTAATTTTGATCAGGAAGATACTCCTTTCATGAATTTCAAATGAACAAATTATCGTACAGCTGCAGTATTCGTTGTTGGATCTACAATCAATATCAGCATCTTAACCAGGACAATCTTGGTATGAACACCTGGAAAGATATTTCAGAGGTGCTTATACGTCATTCGAACCCGAGTCCTTTGCGAAGAAGTAGCGCAGTATCAGTAATAGTCGGCGATAAAAAATATAGTTTTGGTGATTTCCAGGTTTCAAATTCAGTTATATTTTCTATATACGACGTAGATGCATGGAACATTTTCGTCAGCAGCAAAATGCCTGTGCTGTTACAACGTATATCCTGTTATGAACATGATGAAATTTGCGATAGGCAAATTACATTTATTCACGTAATAACCTACGTGTGATCACTTTGTTCGATAATCCAATAGGGTTGTCACTTAACGATTTTTTCGCTGCTTCCTGGCTTTATATGCAATACGGTTCTTCTCCCAAGTTTCATATAGGAACAAAAGCGGGTGACCCGGATATCTCAAACTAATCAAGTATCTTATAAACGCTCGTATATAGTAAAACTGGCTGCAAAATTGATTCGGAAGTTACACCGAAACCCACTGAAGGCTCTTACTTTTAACTATACTTAACCGATTTTTTGTTTATGTGAATAAAATCGTACGATTTAGAAAAAACCTCAAACGTAATTTTGGGAGACTGACACGGAAAACATCTGACCAATATCTGAACCATTCGAGTGGTCAAGTGGCAGTCTAAAGGTTAAAAGGTAGCTGTTTCGTACACGTTAGAGGTTGATTTTTATGTAGCGTCAATCTTTCCTTCACTACAGCGTTAAAATGTTTAGTGTAGTACACGTTACTTTATGAACTCGTTGAAGAAAATATCTTCAATTGTTTACAGTTTAAAGGGATAAGATTGACAAAGAATGGGTTAGACTGCAAGATGTCAAATTTATTAGAGTATAACTTTTCTTTTTTACGACTTGCCGCTAAAGGAAGCCACTGTTTCGAGAATAATAAAAAAAGGAAACTCGTTGCTGAAGGAAATAACTGTTTAACGTATTGTAAGAAGGAAGGAAATATCATTTAAATGATGTTACATACGTAAGTTACCTACTTATTAACTTAATAAGTAGGTAAAAAATTGAGTTCACAATTCAGAAATATAAAAAAGTCGAAAGCTTAATTAAACTGTTTTACTATGAAATTTAAAAATACAAGAAGCGACTACGAAAAAATAATTACATGGTAATTTTATACATTTTTTTTATTGCGTCACTAGTTTGTTGATTTTTTTATAAGGAAAAGAAAATAAACCTAAGAATAGTGAATGTTACTATTATATAAAATAAAAAGTTACGTAATCTGGTATAATTTCGATTAAAAACTGTAGAAGTTGTAACTTTTGAAAATTGCAAAGTTTATTTTCGTTATACATTTAATCGCCTTTACCCTTTGGATCATTAATTTTCCTATTTTCGTTTAATATTTTAACACTCTGTACAGTATTTTATATAGCAAATTTTCATATCCGCCATCCGCGTGTCGTCAATCTCTTTAGATTACTGATGGCCTTAAACTTTCCCTGCGTGGCATCAATTTCTCCATTTTTCCAAGAATAGCTGCTAAAACAGTCTCTACGCGTAAAACCAACGCCATCAATCTTTTCGTATCATTTGATTGTTTTTATTCTTGGTAAAATAATCTTATGGCAATAAAGAACCTTAAACAAACAAAAACCTCCGCAAATGCTTGAAATTATTTTTTAAATGTGAGACTTCGGTACAACGGTAAAATAAGTCACGATAAAGAGTCTTGATGGATTACTCATAAATATGCCCCAAATACGTTCGCTAATTATATATTTAGAAAGAAGGAAAGACAAAGCCTCCTTCCAACCTGCCATGAACACGAACTGCTATTACATAAAACAAAAATTGAATTTTTATTCACGAACCTCTAAGCCCCTAAAAATAAAGTAAAGCAAGAGAAGCCGGTTTCTAAAGACGTTTCTCAAACGTGAAGGGTTTCGTCCTAGATAGGAAACATAATACTCGTAAATTTTCTATAATAATAATTGGTACGATAAATAAAAGTGGAGGTAAGCTAGCAAAAACGGAACATATCTCTCGCCCGAACTCATTATATTTGCACGGAAGGAAAAAATGTATGGAATTTTAGAATTTCCTCAAAATTCTGTTTACACTCAGTTATTAGAGTCGTTCATTTACTGGACCCCATACCCTGATTCCGCAGAAAACCCATAAACATTTTCATCTGGGGTAAAGTTTCCATCCGAGAAGCCGAGAATTTCGCAGTAGATAATTTTATCTCTTTCAACTTCCCGCATCTCATAAATTTCTCTTCTCACGCGTAGTTACTGCTGTATCCATCCATTTACTAGCCCACGAACCTTAGTGAACCTCGTTTCGTAGGGAAAATTGAAAACCACAAGTGTACCAGTAAATGGATGTTTAATGTTCAAAAGACAAAATAGGGAAGATCAGTTCTTCTTTAAAAAAAAATAAAACACCATTTTTGTTGGTTTCTAGATGGACAACGTTGGGAGTAAAATTAACCCCGCGTGGTTTAAGGTGACTTTTATCCACCTGATTCGCGGATGGTTAAGAAATGCTCATTTACTGGTCCTCCCATCCAAACTCTCGCATTTTTTTTACCGCGCAAGAGTGACGAAGAAAGCATGGAAGAAAAACGACCCGAGGGTTTAGTTTCCGGTTGAGGTACCGGTCTGGTTTAGTGGTAAAATCAGAACGTAAAGTTTATGAATATGAATGATATTCAAAGCGAAGAGCGACTGAGGTAACATTTTGTATGAGCTTGTTTATTGTTATGTTACTAATGGCACTTGTTATTAAGTCTGACCTCTCTTAACGTTGACTTGTTGTTTCTGCACTTTGGTGCGATGTTTAACTTGCTATATTAATCCCATGATGAACAAAGAAAGAGAAAGAGGGAATGTTGGCTTGTATCTTCCCTTGCATCTACAAATGAAAATGCAAACTCGCGTTTATGCTGTAACGATTCCGTTATTGAACCTTATGAATACGTTATTACATATTTCCTCATCAATATTGCAATTGTTGGGACTGGTCTATCTAACTTTTTTTTTCACTACATCATGTTTTTCCTTTAACCCTTAGCTGACCCACTTCTAACTGTCACACTGGGGCTTTTCAGACCCGGCCGACAAAAATTGCCATTGCGTGAAGGCCATTGACTCTTTTTGTTCAAAAAATTTGAATACAATTGTTAAATGTTGTTTCAACAGATAGTACAGATTAATTTGTGAACATGTAATATTTAGTATAAAAAAAATGGTATAATTTTAGGATTGTAAAAATGCTTAAATTGAAGCTGAACTAGACCAAGGCGTTTCAGACCTCAGTAGACCAGCTAATGATTAAATACAACAAGAACATGGCGCAGTGAAAACGAACGTTCAACAGCCAACATGTGGGTACCCCCAGGTTCAAGGCGTTGAAAGTTGTTTCTACCCATTGGTGTGTAGCGGAATTGATACAGGTTCAGGTGCTCGAAGTAAAATGTAATAATTCCGATGGCTATTTACACGATCAAATAATTTAGAGGTGACATTTGGTAAATATTGTGTTTATTAACAGAGGTTCTGAAAATCCAGAAGGAAAAATCCATGGAAAAGAAAAATTGTGTTTGATTATGTTGAGTTCTTTAATTAACTAAAAGTACAAAAATAAATAGAAATTATGGAAATTAATTTAAAAAATATATGCGTGATTTTTTATACCTTCAAACTTTGTTTCTGTCTCAGTAACAATAATTTCACCATCAAACTTTTTCCCTAGTGTAAATAATTAAAAATTTTAATTATAATAATTCGAAATATTCATATTTGGTTTCTCTTTTTTGTTTATCTATAATAATTACTAGCAAAATCCACGCGTAGTTTACAAATTTTGGGAATTATCCTAATCTTTCGTTTTGCGTTAGTATAAATAGTAGAAAATGGAAAATTCTTCGCAAAGGTTGAACATTCTATGCAAACAAGAAAGAAGACGAGCACATTCCAGTGGAGTGTTAGTCAGTGCATGAGAGGCTAGAAGAGATGGGAATACTGAAAAATGGCGTTGGATTTGCAGATGACACGTACAGTAATCTTTAGTGATGTCTGATTCTTCCGCTATTGTTAAATAATGGAAGAAGTTCATGCAGCTTTGGAGCTTACTGTACATCACGTTAATACCATTCCGCGAACTCCAACATTTTCCTCTGTTAGTGCACGTGGTGCGCAGACGGTACGACCCCGGTACATACATGCATGCACTGCAAGTTTTCTCCATGGTACAAGTTTTACGTCTAGTGTCTAGTGTATATTATGATATATGAGATGGTCTACTTTAAAAGCGCAGGTGGAAAATTTGGAGATGAAACATAGTTCAAATTGCGAAAATAAAAGTTCGTACAAGTGTTCTTTTCCGATTTCAACGAAATCCTATATTCGAGTCAACGGAATTCACCTCCGCTTAAAATGTTCTATTAAAGCTGTTATTGATCTACTCATGTAGAGGAGAAGGCAGCAAAAGAAAATAAATGTTATTGCATTGCCACAAATTTATTTCCTTTTTTTTAAGTTAAAAATATGTAAGCAACAAAAGAAGCGATTTGATATTTATTATAACATTTGTTCAAAATTTAGAATTATCTTAAATATTATTCTTTATTATATTCTATAATGAAGAATGTCGTGCGACGAGACAATTTGTTTCCTTACTTTCATCCTAAAACGCTCTTTACTTTCTTTTATTATATTCCAACTCTCATTTAGAATCTAGAAAGTGATGGGTGCCAATAGTCGACAAACGCTCGAATTTTCTACGCTTCTTCCAAAATAATACATAATTATTCATTTTCCACTTTTCTCGCAAGCTTACTCAAAGCTAATCGCTCCTAACGGTTGAGAAAAATGTTATCTACACATTAATATCAACCGTCGCGCTTTTAAGGCGACGAATACATCATCTTTATTCGGCCGCTTTTAAGCTGTCAGCATCTACATATGAGGGTTGCTTCCTTAATGGGTTCACAGAAAAGAGAGCAGCTTTGCGAGGCATGGTATAAAATACGGAAACATGTTTTATTCCGCCGCTGGATATTAACAGTGCATCAAACTGCGTTCAAAGGGAATACGAGGGATGCAGTTATTAGTTATGAGCATGTATATCCTGGCGAATGTAAAGAAAATTTTCAAATGCAGTTTTATCAACAAGCTCTTAGACACGCAGATGCATATAATGGCGGAAGATAAATATCGACGATAAATAGCTTCTTCGAAAGTCCAGAACACTGCCAATACCTACACAGCAGTTTCCATAACCAATAACCGGGCCGTTCACCCCATGTCGTCAGATGAACAGCTAATCATCGGAAGTCGTTTGAAACTGTGTCACGGTATTGCTGCCAAATGAGAGCAACTTAACTGCGCTCTGTTTGTACACACAGATGCCAACCAAGTTTCTCGTTTTATCGATAAATGACGTATATCCTGGAAAGATTGTCTATTCGTGCTTTTTATCGGAAAACAGAGCAACTGATGACAACTACGTGCCGAAGAGAAAAAAAGAGTAACGGAGAAGGAAAAATTGATGAAGAAAGAAATGTTTATCATGTTTTGGAAAATTCTGTGAGGAACAAGGCAATTTTTTCGATATCATTGGGAATTTTCACAGAGCAAAGAACGTGTTTTATAGTACTATAGATATTTTAGTAGACGAAAATTGGGAAAAGCAAACCAAGATGAAAAACATAAAAAGTTTGAGAACAGTACAAAAAAAGGTACAAGTTAATAGAAAATGTTATTATTCCATTAAATGAAATTGGCAGCATTAGAATTAAACTTGATTTCTACTTTACAGAATTTTAAATTCTTAAAATTTAAATTTTTTAGTTTCCTCCTTTTTCATGTTTTTGTATCAGAAATAATACTGTGATTTTATAAAATTTCATTTAATTCACATTATATTATTTTATTAACGATTGTGGAATAAATACAGATGAATAATCAAAGAGAAACATAATTCATAATGTGATAATTTCAGATATCAATGGTCGAATTAAATGGATACTCTAACGAAAGTAAAATACGCTTGTCAATGTCCTGTCAAAGTAAAATTGATGAAAGTCGGAACAGCCGGGATAAAATATGAAAATTACAACCGCAGTGAAAGATGAATAGTGTCAATTAAGTATTAATTGCTCCAATTAAATTTCGTTGTTCCACCTAATATTCAATTAAATTTATTCAAATTATTTTATAGCCCTGGTTATTATCATACCTGTAATCTTTATGGCTATCGAACACAACCGAATTATCTACGTATTACAACGTTTTCATTTTTTAGTTTCTATAACGTAGTAAACTTTAATTATCAAATAGTGCTTTAACGGAACACATTAATTACGGATCATTTGAAAAATATTATCCTCCAAAGTTTCCAAGTTTACCTGTTTGAACTATGTATTTATGGAAGCGTTTTTCCGAAGAAATTTACAGAGCTGTTAAAAAAACGGATCAATTTTGATAACCGATGTAGACTATGCTTGTTTGCCTGTGACTAAACAAGCCTATTATAAATATCAAATGCAAATGGTATTTATAGTATTTTATATACCAATATTCTTATTAAATATCATAGTTACAGGAAGAAAAACAATTTATCAACTTTGCTGTGAAAAGTTATATAGAATATAATAAAAGTTCCAAGAAAATGTCAAAAGTTCGAAGATTTCTTTACCAAAATAATATATTCAATAATAAACGCAAACGGTTACAATAAAATTGAAATCACATATTAATTTTTTGGAAATATTCACTTTTTTCTAGTTCGTTTCATTAATTTACGTCACGAACGTATGTTCATTATTTCTTGTGGCAATATTTTTCATTTTGACAATTCCTTTTGCTCAGTACACTCCAAAAAATATCTTGGGTGGCAGGCAAAATTTCATTTTATCGAGGGATGACGATTACTCTTAAACATGATTTTACTCTACTGGCTGAATAAACCCAATCTGTATATAGTATAATTTTACCCTTCCGTTTTTGAATGTGTTGAACAATCTGAAGAGGGTCTGACGTGCGAGAATGAAATATACAGCATAAATCTAGAAAGTTTCTTCATTATTTGGTCGAATTATAAAGCTTAGATTTCCAAGATGCCACTTTTAGTGCTTCCGGCTATCGAGGAATTATCATGTAGAAGGATTCGAATATTGTAAACGGTTTTCTAATCGCTGTTTAACCTTTAGACTTGAACGCTTTCCCTACTAGTTTCGCAAATTTAGGTATAAGTTTTCCCCAAACTAATTGTAAGCTAACATCCTATGACGTTCTGAGAATCCATCTGTTTTTGTTTTTACGGAAACCTGGGTTTCCTAGGTAATCATTCGGTGTTGTAGATGCGAATCAGTTTCAAGTTTAATTAGCAAAAAGTTAACTAAAAGCTTTTTTATGACATGCAAAAGTGACGTAATCCACGATCGGATATTATAAGAATAATATTAATTAATTCTTAATTATCTAAAACCTAGTTGACTCCTTACGTGCCGAACAATATATAAACGTTAAATAATGAAAATTGGCAAAAAAATTAATAAATATGCATTTGTCAGTTCCGTAAAATGGCGAAATCGAATCATAAAATGGTAGATATTCAGAAAAAGCTGGTAATTAACTTCAATTTGCTAAAAAAACACTTAGAAATTTTTTTATTTCTTAAATGGTTCTACGATGCATTATAATACTATTTGCTAATAAAAGCGGATTGTTCCTATTTCATTTAGCGAATTTTACAAATGATTGTTCCCTTTATATACTATAAAAAAGATATTCGATGACATAACGTTCAATGCAATTTTAACGTCAAAGTGTATCGACTAAATGTAAAATTTTCAATCTTTTTCACAATGACGCAAATGGCAGTAAAATCTGCATGTAGCGGATGAGAAAATAGGAGCAAATGGTGTGGATTAAAGATGGCCTATGAATGATGTTGATTTCAATATTGAATTTTTTACAGTATGGAATCTAAAAAATAACTTTAAAAAAATGAAAAATCTCTAGCTTTTCAGATTTCTGTGAATCCCTGTTTCCAATTCGATCCGACAAAAAGTGAACGTTTAATCAAGATGAGTTCTGTGTACTAACAGGTTACTCAAGTTCTCGCTAATGCTGATTGCAAAGTTCAATGCGCCTCTATTCCATCATACACGGCTTAATCAGAACTGTTGATTTCAATCCCAACTTCGTATGGTATTGGAACAAAACCTTTACGAGATTTCGCGATGAGTAAGAATGAAAAGACATACGAGTGTCTATTTTTTTAAGTAATTAAAGCCAATCCTTTAATAGTTTACGAAATAAATCCTTGAAATCGAGGAAAGAGGATATCGAATAAAAGTAGATTTTAATACGTCATAGCGATTTCTTATAGCGTCAAATAACAATTTTATAGCGTTACAATGGCAATCAATTTTATTACGTTGCAAGTAGTTTCACATCGCGGTGCATAAAAACTTCGTACGGCTCCACAGAAACTGTTATGAAATAGTAAAATCTACTATGCTTTGCCTTCTTCTGCCCTCTGTTTATTTTACGGATTATATGCAAACTTTTGACATAGAAACTTTCAACTATAAATAAAACTACTGCAATCTTTGTTTCGCTATCTACGTTTTGGAATCTGTGTTGAAACACTTGCAGTAGGTACTTTTGTGAAAAGGACGACGAATAGTGGCTACAATGAATAATTACCGAATTATTAATAATATAAAAAATGAAGGTGATGTAGATAAAATTGATAAAATATCATTAAAAAATTCTAAAAACACAAAATATTAACTATACTAATTACAATCGGGATATGTCCTGATAAAGACAGCTTTATTAAAACATTTTCTAATGTTCTCACTTCCTTATTCCGTCGCTCAAGCTTTCCACCGTTAATTCGACCAATCAAGAACAACGAAGTTATGGGAAAGGTATCTTCGGAACCTACTCTGGGGCCACCCTTCAATGATTCATCTGCAAGTGACCCTGATACAGCTTTGATTGGAGCACTTCGAGCAATAATTGATTAGTTCTAAGGTACATACTTTACACAGAACTTGATTGGAAATCAATTGAATTATAAAACGGCCAGGGCCTACCTCAAGGGGTTTGACTTTAAGGAGATGTGTGAGGCCACCACCACGATCGACGACTCTGATATCCGAGTTCTTGTCTTGTGCCAGATCCCGGTCCTTCATCTTGATTTTCATTTATTGTTGTTACGCAGCCTTGAACAATACCCTCGAATCTTTAGGTACACAAATTGTCGCCGATCGAACAGCGCGTCAACCCTTACACGCCGCTAATCCTACTCTCCCGCCGTTGTAAACTTGTAGAGTTCCAACTTTCTGACGTCTCACTATACTACGACGAACGACGAAGAGTTCCGCGTTAGTAACCGTTCGGTGAACTCAGTTCTCGATTGAATCGTTGAACCACTTATCGTTCACTCCAGCCCTATCGAAGGCGATTCCTTAAATACCGGAAATTTCAGTTCCTCTCGCCGACCAATTCCTTTCAATTTCCAGGTAACACCTTGTTCGCAAACAAACTGTGCTGACTTTTATTAAGTTTTTGATTCAATTTTTTCTTTCGGCACTTCAGTTCTTGAACCGGAAGATTTCCTCGGCGGTATATCACCTTTACATCTATTGTTTGATTGTCCTAGTATAACGAAACTCTGCAGGCTACTTTATTTGGTCCACGGCGATGATACCTTTGTCTAATTGTAAGAGGAAGGACACGATCAGACTATTTTTAGGTCAAGTGTATTGATAAATTCAGCAATAAATCAGAAATGCTTTCTCTATCCCTCGTTCGGAAGATTGGAGAATAAGAGGACGTTGTGTGGTTACTTGTTAGTGTTGAAATTTCTCTGATTCTGGTATAACCTCAGCAAACGTTTCGAAATATTTCTACTCTATTTGGAAAAGTGACAGTCTTCTAACTCTTTCTCGGCAAAGGCGAATTGTCGCCTTTATAAATTTGTAATCTCTTTTTCTGCAAAATTGCGCCTACGCGTAATTGATTTCTTGTGTGGCTTGTAAAAAATATATTCTACAATTGAAAAGGAGGAAAAACCTTCCTTCGTTATGATTTCCAAATTCCAGTTTCAAAGACCAGTCTTTAAGTGCATAATGTAAAGTAATCTCTGCTTCTAAGAAGTCGTAAGAGTGTGACAAAAGTGTTTGTTTTGGAGAAAATGATCCCTTCTCCCGTCTCACGACGTTTCTTTGTCTTTAGTGCCTTGTTATTTACAACCCCAAAAAATTAGCCTTGTCAAAGATAGAGTGTGACTCGCTTCCACCTTTCGCAAATTGTTTTTTCTCCCTTCGAAGCGAGTATCTCGCTAACGCGAATGTTCGAGGTGGACTGACGTTCCGGCTGTGATCTGGTTGTTACCACCGTCGGTTTGAGCTCTGACGGCGCGCAACGCCCGCCAGTTGCTCGGCAACCGGTCAACCATCACACCACCACCGTCAACCTCCCTTTCCTCTTTACCCTTCGCTTTTACTTCTTTTCACCCCCTTTGGACAACGAACCACCTACGCGTGTACACAGGTGCCATCAATAAAATCGAGTCTTTTGAACTTTCTTCATTTTCTTCCCTTACGGTTTAAGATCTTTTTCTGGCGACGGCCATATGCTCGTCGCACCCATAGAAAAACATCGATCAGCCAAACTTTCAACTTCGGACAAACTTTTGGAGGATCCTTTCATTTCCCCGTTTTCAGTGCCCTCTCACCGTTTTCCGACAGAATATAATGATAAGTGGAAATTTATCGAAGCGATCCGTCAATATTAAGTGATATTAATAATCTTTTTTGTAGAGTTCACTCGGGTGAGGGTTGAACTGACGTTATGCACCATGCGACCTAGCGTTATATATTTTTCCTAAGGGATGGGAATGGAGAAAAAATTAGTCGATCCTTTTATGAACTTCAAAGAATTCAACTAAACAAATTCCAATATTGTGTATAAAATCCCTCACAATGTACTTTGATCGGCGTTACGTGAGGCTAAATCAGGGAGAAGTTGAAAAACAAGAATCGAAGAATGCAATTCTAAGGTATTTTTAATTCAAAGTCAAATGAAAAATTCGATATCGCGTTCTTTGTTGTTTATGAATATTGTTACTTTTGTTGCTACAATAAATTATAAAGAAAATTACACTATAATCTAAAGGGAAGAAACTGTATTTGGACAGTATTTTCTGGCTCTAAAAAAGTTTCACTCGCAACATTAACGTTTTCATGCAATATACCAATTATAATTTTTCTTTCGTTTCAATCGAATTTTTGACATTTAAAAGGAATAAGAACGCACTAAAGTCTTTGAATTTTCAGAGATGCTTTCTACCGGCATCTGCAAAAGGAATGTTTATACCTTGGGAAAGTAGTCTAAAAAACCACTTTAATAAAGTTGAGGTTCTACCAATAGGTCATAATCACAGAAAAATAGAGGAGTCGGACAGGGATAAAAATGCGACCAAGTGGGTGATATTGCTCATCATAAATAATAGATGTATGGAGCTTTTGCCGCATTTTTTTTAGAAATTGAGGGGATTATAACCAGTACATATGTATATAAAGCTGCATATTTAACGATTAAAAAAAAGTCGACACCAGCAAATTCTACAATGCTGAACACGTAAAATAATCAACACGTGGCCATGACCTAAAGTATTGAACTTCACTAACGAAGCAACAGAAAGTTCGTGTTATTTCTTTATATATTATTCTTTTAAAGAAATTTTGATATTTTAGAAATTTTCTTGTAACTTTTATTTTTGTATATAATTTTACTATTTTTCATCATGTGCGCGCCTTTGTTATTTTCTTAGCGAATTTTACAAATCGTTTTTCCCTGTTGATCCCTGTTGGGTGTTAAACCTAATGAGAATCAAGTAAAGAAAAAGGTGATTCTCAAAGAATTTTGATAGGAAAGTCATTGTCAATACTTTTCAAACATCGGACAAGCCCTAGGACAAATTCGTTTACCTTTGAAATCACCAGAAGCGATACACTGTAGTTCATACCTACACGCATATGAATGCGTATGCACAAGCTAATTTTCAGCATTGCAATGCCATCTCATAAAATGTGTTACCCTGCATGTTAATGCAATTTCCACACATGCACATACGTATCTGATATATGTATACCTAACAATATGCACAATATAGCCAGTAATTGAACAAGGTACAATACAATCCAACGTTGAGTGCAATTGAAGATATACCGTGTTCACTTGCTCATACCGAAAATTTCGTCCTTGGTATGTATCGGCATCTGGTCTAGTGTCTGTGTGGGATATTAGTGATAAAACGAGAGGGTAGAGTATAGATTTCTATCGTATATCTTAACAGACAGCGAACAATCCTGTCGGTTTTGAAGAGGTGAAGTAAATTTTACTATGTCACACCGCGGAAAGAAAAATCTACTGGGTTGCAGTAAGATCTTCGATATACTTATAAAGTTTAGTAATTTTTACTAGGTACTTTTAGCAGCATAGAAAGCATATTTTCGCTTCAATAATTTTTTTAAAGTTCATTGATTACCGAAATCCCTCCGTATATTCGTAATTCTTTGCATTTAGAGATACCCGATGTTGTTTGAACATTGTACAAGTGGAACTTTTCTCGAAATTCACTCGAATGTTATCTCTCTCAACCAGAGCCAATGATTTTCGAATTGATCTCATTTGCTTCGCGCCTCATTACTCATGTATTCGGTTCGTCCCTGGTCAAACCTATAATCACGTTTCGCTGCAGCATAAATGGGAAGGTCCGCTCCCAGCTGCAGTTGAATATACACTCGACTGAAGGATTGTTGCCGCTGAAGTTACTGTCATAATAATTGCTACGCCGTTGAAGACAATAACACAGTGTTGCTAATGATAGTATACGGCGACGACTGACAATTCCAACGCTAACTCTGGTGGCATCAAATTATGGCTCGAAATTACGGTAGAATCGACGCGAAAGTGTTACGGAATAGACATGAAGAGTAAAGCTATTGTAGCAATTTAATTAATATTATAACAATTAAATTTTCTTTAACAGTTATATAGTTTTAATTTCTTGATTAATTGATTAAGCATTAAATTAATCATTTTTCGCATTAATGAATTTCGTTTTAAATATTTTGATTTTTATGAAAAGTTATTGACTGTATAATTCTACAGAAAGTTTATATTCATATTGTTTGTAAAATGAATTATCGTTTCTTAAAAATATCTTCATATATTTCATTTAGTGAAACCTTTACACATATTACTTTGTCCCCAAAACCATCGATACGAAAGTGAGACCCCGCAATAGTCACTTTGTACTAAATTTGCTACATACGTGTAATTAATGTTTATGGAGGTCATGTATATACATTAATTTCGTATGATGCACAAAACCTTTCTTAACACAATACGATACAAATTTGGATCAGTTAAAATACATCCCCCACAAAACCTTACTTATGTACGGAAAGGTATCAAGATATATTGTCTGGGGACACGTAGAAGTGGTCAACACAAAGACATGACAATTGCCTCCAAGATATACCAAATATGTAGGAAAAAAAATAGCAAAACCAGAAACAGTAAAACACATAAATTAAGAAAAATTCAAAATAATGTAAATTGCTACAACAAATAACAACTGTACATTTATTTTGTAAAACGACAAAACTGCAAAATAGATAAATAACAAAATAATAGCTGATAATAATAATAATAAAACTAATAATTCGCTTGAATCTTATAACAACCTCTTGCACACATGATTTTATATACTATTTTTGTAAAATTAAAACTTGATCTTTCCTGTTTTTATCTTAATTTTAAAAATCGTATTTTTTCTATTAATTTTGTTACATTTAATATTTCTGCGTTTAATTACACTATTAATTATACCATTTACAGAATTATAAAAAATGTGCAACCCACACACTTACTGCGTGTAATGTTTATTCTACACCAACCTTCTTATTTCCAATTTAACGATAAACCTACTTACGAACCCACCTAACGTACATCAGATGTTGGCAAAGTATCTGGAATGGCAATGTAAGTTTATACTACTTGCAGATCCATACTACTGTGAAGTATGGTACAACCTGGTAGGAGGTGAAGTATCTTAGCGTAAAATGTGTTTGCAATATCAACAGATCCGTCTTACAGATATGTAAATACACGGAATATCACTTCGCTCTCCTGTAAAAAATGTGATGTTTTAAGAGAATTTTTTCTTGTTGTTTGTAGTCGTATTTAGGTAATGCTAAACAAGTTTTTTCATGGTGTGTTTGATGACACTTCTTCACACGTCGAGACGATTACGTTGATATATACGTATTGCATTTGCTACGAAGTACCACAAAATCCGATAACTTGAATTTTTATCTCCAGAAATTGCTGATCGCTATGACTCGATACGAAAATACGCCCAAAGTGTTTATTGGAAGTCGTATTAAAAGCGAAGGAGACTCATCCAATATTCGTACATTAACGTAAAGACTTTCGTTCATAATATCAATGTTTACTCGATATCCATGCAAAAGGTGTATATCGACGTGAAAGTTTCAAAAAATTGTGTAAGATGTATACCAATTTCCTTGTAAAAACGTTCTGTGAATATATTATTTTGTTAGTTCATTCCACTGTCTAAAGTCACCGGCAAATGTATATAATTGTCTTTTTAATTTTTCTTTTTTTTACGGCTCCTTTCTTCTTAATATGTTTTTAATCGTTCGACAGTATCAGGAATTTATTCACGAAGAAAACATTTTTATTGGTAAACGGTACAATCCTGATTTCGTCACAATCGATCTTAAATTCCGATCTTAAATATCGTTTTGGAAGTCTTTCGTGTGTTTTTATAGCTTTTTTGTCGGTAGGGCGAGATATTTACAGATTTACCCAAGCTCGTGTTACTTCAGTTGACCGCAGGGAACACGTTCAGTAGTTACTCTTAAGAACTGACATTAGAGGTGGATACTTCAGGGACAGACACGACCCAGCAGCAAATACCAATCTTGGTCAGATCCGAACTCCATTGATATCGAAAACGAAGCTATTGACCACTTCGTGAACTGACAAACCCGTAATCGTAGATTTATTTCAGAATGTTTTTCCAGCCAAGTTTGTCACTGTTAATTTTACACCTTTTCCGCTAAAAAATATGTTCAAGCCCTACATACCCCAGGTTAGCTATCGAGTAATTTTGAGTAACAGAAAAAATAATGGTCTTCAAATGACTTTGAATAGTGTGATAATACTACTTTTGTATAATCAAAGTATTAGCAATTATAGTGTAATTGAGCCATTCAATGCACAAATCGATTAACTCCATTTTTGTCCATTTTTTAAATTTGTTATTTAAAAAAAGCTTTTTCAATAGCAATATATGCTATTTTATTATTTTTCTTGAATTCATTTTTTATGGAGTCAATCTATTTGTGCACTGAACGGCTCAAATATAAAAAGTTATGACTATACCAAGTGCTTTGACACTTAAATTTAAGATTTTTCAAAAGTGGAGTTAATCGATGTGTGCACTGAGCGGTTCAATTATAGGCCTTAGACTAAGCGTTTCGCAAACCATAATGTTTAACACCTGAATACAATTTAACCTGCAGCTAAATTTATCTATTTTCTTGTACCGCAAAGAGTAGTGGAGACCTCAAAGATGGTCGCATTAAATGCGACAGCTTGTAGAACGTAACACGCCGCAAAATATGGCAATTTTCTTTTGTGTGGGCGACCCAGAGGTGATAGTAAGTGATAAAACAAGATAAGTCAAAAAATTATAGTACGACATTTGTGATTGAATGATACGCCATCATTTTCTTCGTTTATTTCCTTAGGGAGGCCATTTCATTTATTATCAAGCCTCCCATTTTGTTTTGGGCTCTAACAGTATAATCCAAAGGAAGTTCACCTCGGCAAATTTTCACTCATACGTTTCCTTCTTCCGTTATACTTTTATTACCAAAGTTTTAGTCAGCATGCTATTTGCAGATTAAGTTGAGGATGATAGAGTGCCTTTCTTTTACCTTTATCACCTAATCTAACAACTTTGTTTGCACTGGAACTTCCTCGCGTGAAAAACTAAACGGACATTGGAAATTTCACTAAATATTTTGGATATAACGCGGTTATCTTTAGCTTGAACATACAATAAGTTAGGTGTGCGTTTTTCGGGGCTATTTTAACAATGACAGAGAAGATTAAATGGATTCGAATTTGCTCTGAATACTGCTAATTTTAATAACCCTATTTTTCATACATTGTGTTATGTTGGTGAAATTAATCCTTCCAGCACAGTTTGTTGATATATAATTACCCGCGCAACCCTGTGCGATGAAAAAAATCACCTTTGGAAGGTTCGAATCCAATTTAAATACAGTTGGGGCTTGTACAATATCAATCGATCGTTGGTGTAATAATACTTATTATCTGTTTATGTGTCCTCTATCAGCTTGTTGACCGACTATTGTTGCTACGGAGATGCCGAGATACCGCGAATGAAAATATATGCATGTAAAATAATTTAATTATACGAATATTTTTCGAAGCGAAGCGAAAAACGCGAAAGCGTATACCTCGCCTTTAACATTAAAGGTCCATGATCAAGTCCTGACCACAGCAGACGTCGCTATTAAAGAATGAAGCATATATTTAAAATGTTTTAATTTTGTTTATATAGAACTAGTGGTATGTAATTTTGTTACAATTTGATTTTATAATTAGGTTTCGATGAAATTTAATATGAAATAACAAAATATCGATTGAATTCGACTTTATGGTTATAAAACCATAATGCAATTAATTTTTAACAAGTCTGTGCAAAAAATCTAAATGATACTATAATAAAAAAATGAACCTAGTCGTTTTTAAAACTGTAAAAAATCTTGAATAATTCGGTAGTTGATGCAGAAACTTGTATATTTGCAAGATATAGCAAACAAGCAACTAACGTAAAAGAGAAACAATTACGCGATCATAATGGCAAAAAGGAACATCGCCCTTAAGAAGTTACAAAAACTCCATTAGCCACTACTGGAACACGGGAGGAGGTAGTAGACCGACTCTCCTGCAGGAAACTTGAGTAAGAGGGTAATAATATTATTCCCCCTTATCACTTTTTCCTCTCTCTATGTCTCTGGTTTTCTCACCACCGGTTTCTTATACAGTTTTGATGAAGACTCACACCTTTAGTTTCCCACAGATATTTCGAAATACATTTTTTGCTCCTCTAACGCCAGATTGCTTTAAAATATATAACAATTGCATACACATGTGTTATATGTATGTTCAATATTATGTTACTATTACAAATGACACTGGATTATTTAATGTCAGATAATTTCCCATATTCTGACGATTCCTCCTTTTATTCCGCGTGAAGTTATACAAATCATTGTGATTTAATTCGTACGCTACATTGAAACCATCAAGAAAATATTCGAAAAGCAATACAATCGATCGAAATCCTCTCGCACTATTTTCCAACAAACGTAAGATTCCAGAAGAATTGTGAAACGATGATCAGATTCAAGAGGATTGGGATTGGGGCGAGATTACCGTTTATCCAGAAACAGTAGATGATGACTTTCTAGATACCGCAGCTTTATCAAGGATTTCGTTGGTAATAGGGACGACCTCCGATTTTATATTTTAGTTCGAGCGTTTCAGAATCTCTTATGTGTTAATAAATTGCGATTTTACTCCCAGTGTTCAAATGTTACAGGCGAGCGTTTATGGAAATTCGATTCTAATACGAAATCCATGATGCCGTATCTGATCGATTAAGTTTTACGACAAGATTCTGCTGATGCTCGCAAATATCGATATGTATTTTTATCACGAAATTAACTTTTACCAATGGTAGCAACGAATTTAAAAGTAGAATTTTTCGAGACTCAATCGTTATTGCAATCGAATTCTGGAATGTGAAAAAATAAATGCGTGATTTGTCAATTGGATTTGTATAAATTGATGTAAAGCATAAAATATTTTAAAAAAATATACTGCTACCGTAAAAATCATACATTAAAATCCCAAGGTGAATCCATTTATTTATTATTTTCTAATGAATGAAAGAACAGGCATATGACGCATAAATTGTCACCTTTTTCACATTGCATTTCAGCAATGCGTAACGTATAACCCTTTTCTCGAGACTGCTCGTACGATTATACTGCCCATGGGAATGCGATAAGGGACTGTGCTTTACTGTGACCCCTTTGAAAGCTTTCTTATTTCCTGGAAGGAGTTTGTATTGGAAACTTTCTAGCTGTTAAGTGTCTGCAATGTTTTTTTCGCCGTTGCTAAAGTATTACGTGTAGTCTTTGATAACGGGATCGTTATGAGTGTACACAGATTCTTCAATACCAACATAAGAAGGAAAGCTTTCTAAGTGTTTCCTTCCGATTATCTTGAAACTTCGCTGTTTTCTAGAGCAACTGGGAAATAAGAGGCACCTATTTTTTCTCTGTTTACCGAGAAGCCAGTTCGAGGGGTGGAAACTCCCCATCGGGAATATAACCTACAATCCCGGATATGGAAGGTGGCGACTGCAGCCCTTCCCACAGGTATAAATTGATGAAGGAAAAATGGCAGGCAATTTCCCTTGGAGTGTGACATTTTTAATAACAAGTTCCGAGGTATCATAACGTCTTTGACGAAAACTGGATATATTATATAACACTGGTGTTGGAAATAACAAAATATTAAAACCATATATAGATATAAATCAGACACGATTGACAGTATGTCCGGCAGAACATCAATTCCAAATAAGGTTATCATCCCATTTTTGCTTTCTTCGTATGACCTAGCGATAACACTGTAAAAGAGTAGCTTCCTCACAAAGGAAAATGTCAAAATCTGTACCTAGCAACAGGAAGGAGAAAATAATTTAGAAAATTTATGATCAAGAGGGCAGATAAAATTATGCTTATAGGCTTGCCATTGATGCTGAGAAGTAAACAGATCTCGAGGAACAAGCAAATGGCAAAGGTCCCTAGCAGAAATATAAATATGATACATGACCAGCGGAAACCGGAGACTTTGGTCATCCAATGTAGAAAAATCACTTCCTGTTAAGAAAGGAAGTGTCACGTCTCGTGATCGATCGTCCTAAAAAAAGATGACATAGACCGTTTCTTTTTATCCCTTTCGTCCTTTCAATTGTTATACATCCTTAAAAAGAAACTTCATTTTTATAATTAACGTTGCATCGATTATTTTTCAAACTAAACTTAAATTTCAGAAACATTCTTGCAACTTTTATTATTTTTCTTTCGAATTTTACTATATTTCATTAACCTCTTAGGACCCAAGTTGTTTCCGACGTCGAAGTGCTAGACAACCCTTGTACATTCGCCCCTTGTACGTTTTTTATTCAAATTCAAAAGCGGCGAACCTGAACATTAAGTACAAAAATATGTACTGTCGGCGTTTATTACTATGCAATTTTCTTTATGTTGGGGCCTCAGGGGTGAACTTGGGGCCTCAGGGGTCATGAATGCATATTTCTTTTTCTTTTAACTAATTATGCTAATTGTTTTTATCCGTATGTTGGATGCTCATAAGTAATCCAAAACGTTGATGGGGAGATATCATCACAATAAATCCAGAAGATATGTCGCGCCAAAATGAGTAGAATTAGTTCAGAATAAAGCCGTTTGACGAGCTTCTGGGGATGCTGCAATGAAGTTTCGAGTTACAATCACTACGAAGTAAGTAAGTAAGTAAGTTTGTACCGTTTACAATGGGAGCCTTGTGTTATGTAACGACGTTAAGTACTTGCTGGGATTAATTTCGAAATGACCGTATGAAATATTCCCGGAGCTACCCAGTTTTCCGCGCATTCGATCGCGGAGGAGCAGGATAAAATTTATATAGCCCTTAAGCGAATAACGACTACACAGTAATGCTCACTTTAACGATTGCGGCATATGTGCCACTGAAGTAGCAGTTACTCTGACAAATGGTTCGACGATCCTAGCTTATACAATGCAATGTATTTAAAAGAAACAACACAAGCGGTATAACCTCTTTTCCGACTGGAAGTCTATCATCTTCGAGACACGAAAATCGATGAAAACGAAATTTTCTAACGGTTCTGTAAATTCTTTATATACGACAATTCCATTTTATGTCATAAAAATTGATATGTACAAAAAAATTGTGCGGTACCAAATTGTTTGGGGTGTTAGATCCTGGTCTACCCGTATGGGATTATCAATCGACGAAAGAGTCACCGACAATGAAAGAGTTGCAGAGTCAGCGAGATAATTCGAAAGGAAGCAAAATTAAAAAAGTAAGAGGACCGAATCTCGAGAAAGAGTAACGGCGTAGCAATTAATTTAGCAAGACTACGCGCACTTCCAGAAGATCGTAACGATTTTACGGGAAAGTCACGGCGTGTCAATTATTTCCCCCAATTTCTTCGAGCTCCCGGCGCGGCGTTTCAAACATTTTACACGAAAACTCTATTACCCCACCAGGTTCGATTGACTAATGATTCTATATCAGTGTCCTATTAATATGTTGGTTTGAACGCCTGGTCGTTTTTATTAACTTCTGACGTACCTTTCTCTCACTGTAGAAATTGCTGGCTTTATTAATTTAATATGGACAAACATGAGAGGAACATAATTTATCCAGTACAGCGGCTGTGCCGGTTTTCTAAATACAGACGGTGAAATAAGCTATGTAATTTGTGGTTAAAAAAAGAAACACAAACTCCATAACCAGATAATCAGATAATCCATAACCAGATAGTCGCCGAAGAGAGCGTATCGCAAAGTCACTGAAATGCGAAAAAAACGACCTCCGTTCGATATCCACGTGTATTTATAACAGTGTGGGTTTACATCGATGTAGATGGAGGGGTAGGGTTGGTTTAAGTTTATATTGGGTTAGAAGAGAACCCTTAGTCAATGAGGGGTAAGCCATCATGCAGCTACGTCAATGAAAGTCGAAGACATCGGGGAGGAAACGCCCAGTTTCATTCACGCATTTCTCCACAAACGAGCATCTCTCGCAACCCCTGCCTCCTTACGTCACGAGCACATCGTACATCACCATCAGCAAAATAGAAGACCACGTAATCCCTCCTCCCTCTGAACTCTTCTCTCTGTTATACCCTTATGGCGTTTTCGTTTGTATGAGTACTTATGCCAGTCACGTCATACCATACCTTTTTTTACCGAGGCGTTACGAGGCACGTGCTGAGGATGAATCGAGAGCAATTTACGTGTCTAAAAATTGACTGCACGTTAATTACTAAACTTTGACGAAGAGGGAGCAAAATGATGCAGGAAATGGAAAGTAATCTGCCTAGATTTTCATAAATTATTGCCAAAAGGAGCTTTCCCAAAATCTGACCCGCTCAAATTAGGCAATATTCATGAAAATTCTATGCAGCACTGGGCGAAGAATTGATTTATATGTTGTAAACGAAATGCGACAACATTGCAAGCTGTCTCGAAACTTCATGAAGCATTACTGTAACTTTAAACGGACGTTGTTCGAGCTGACGAAGCGTGGGAGTATGCGAAGGTTGAATTGCGAGTCAGACGCAGTCTTCTGCAATCTATAACAGTACTTCTTTTAAATGTGAGCAAAGATCGTTGTAAAAATTCCCTCGTCGGGTGTAATTGTTGCATGGAAAAACACCTGATTCCGCGAGAAGGAAGTTAAAAAAGTATATCACTTCCCAGTTGGTGGCAATTCTGTAGTAATTCCAAAAATGTGTACACTTCTTTTAAACCATTTTGTAATTTAAGCAACTCTCCTTGAAGTAAAAGCATAAAAGAAAATAAGGTGGATTGAGGCGTCTGCTCTTTCTTGGTGTAATTTGGCCATTTATTAAGTCAAAGCGGTAGTTTATTACTATCAAGATTTTTGCTTCACTAGCATTTAACAAGGCACGAAATTCGTAAGACTCGAGTAAGTGCGACTCACCCTCGAGCACAAGAAATAGAGGGCGGAGTTAAAGGGAAACGCTTTGGATCTAATATTGATAGTTTCCCGAAATAAATGTACGGGAGAAGTAAGCATCTATTTCGGATCGTTCATTGAATACAAATCTAAATTTATCACTGATAATGGGATACCGAAAAAAATTACGCTCGTGAATGTTTCATGGTACACCGAAATCGTTTCCTTATGAGCAGAGAGAAAAAAGTTGCTTTTCCCGTGGGATGGATGTTTCTAAGGCGAGGGCGTATTTCTGGTAACAACAATTCTTTTTCTCAACGTTCGAATTTCACAAAGCGATTCGACACTCGAATGTAAGTATGACTGTAACCGATACCCTGCAATCGATACTTCAGGGTTCCTGCAATTTTCGGAATTTTCCAAGCTCCAACGAGCTATAAGATACTAATTTTATTCCAAATTCCACGAAGCAGCAGGGGAGTGCAGAAAATTGCATGAGCGGGTCACGTAGCGCGAATGGACGAATTGAGGAATATACATAGAACGTTAGCGGGTACCCTACTGGAAAAAGACCATTAAACAAACCAGGACGTTGATAGAGGGGTAATATCGAAATGGACCCGAAGGAGGTAGAGTTTTTCCGCAGGGAATGTATAGAATTAGCTCAGGATTAAGTGGGTTGACGAACTTTTGCGGATACGGCAATGAACTTTCAAGTTCCAAACGTCAGAAAGTAAATAAGTACAGGTAGAAACTTTCGGTTTCCATTTATTTCCTTTTAATCGGGTTCTATTGAATGATGCGTTGGCCTGCGTAAGATTGAAAGTATGGCAAGCGTCTAGGTCAGAATTTACAATATCGCCAGACGCCCAGGTTTCCACGGATCCCCTTAATACATTTTTATTTCAAACTCTGCTGCAATTAAAAGCCCTATTGTCTTCAAGGGAAGTCTTTAGAAACTCGAATTATTCTCTACTAGGCTCTTCACTTGTCGGATCAATCACACAACACTATTTATCAATATCTGTGCGGTCACTTATTAGTGTCTAGTTACCTCAAATGAAAATTAACCCGAAAATAAATGATACTTTTGAAGATAGAAAAATATCGTTTTTAAATTGTACTGTAATTATTACAATTCAGTGAGTCAATTTTACTGTGTTAAAGTAATTTTTATTTCGCAGCAAAATAAACTTTCCTGTTTCACTAGAAAAATGACAACGATGTAATACAATTTATCGATTGCAAATTTATTCGCTTCAGCCTTAAACGATAGCAGTCCATTATCTCTTGCAATAAATGCAGAATTCAGTCCAGTTATTTCCTTCTCTATCATATCCGATCGATAGTACTATTTTTGCTACTGAAAATCCCTACAGTTGATGCACATATTTTGAAGATGAGGTGCATTCGAGAAATACCAAAGTTACTAATAATGTTTCGTTTTTCCGTTCACTGCAATCCTCCGTTCTCTTTTTAGCTCGTAGATCAATATCTCACTAATAATGTTTTTTTTTCTAATCATTGATATCTTGCAATATTTACTTCCACACAACTGTTAAAAAAGAATACTGTTTCGATCTACCGGTTTAACGACTCTGAACAATGTATAGACGAACCGAGCATTATATTATGGGTACTTTCCAATGTTGCACATTCGAGGAAATGTATCGTTCGATTTAACGTTAGTTCGGTGCGATTTACATATTTTCCGTGTGGAAATAATAACGCACCAATTGTTTCGAGCAGCCTTCAAAATCACATTGCAGTTTGTATTAGCCGATATTTCGCAACTGCTGCGTCATAATTCTTTGCGTTTTAAATTCCTTGGGGTGTAAATTGGAGTTAATTATTAACTTCTTAGGAATATTTACTATTTTTTTCAAGATAGTAAGTTTATTACCTTCTGTCACGAGCCTATGTTTATAATTTTTTATAGCCATTTTTATTATGTACAGCAGTACGTACTGTCATGTCGTATTAGGCATAACTGCCGTATATACAGGGTGTCCCAGCTAACATGACCACCTTGAATATCGCGCTTAGTGTTGGTAGATATATTCAAGGTGGTCAAGGTAGCTGGGACACCCTATATATATCTAAGAACCTACACACTTCAGTTACCTTTTACGTAATCATGTATAACATATACATCGCCACATATGTATAGAGTGATAACGTTTCATGGGAGACCGTTTTAATAATCGTCCCAGCAGAATTGAAATATATATGATTACCATAAAATGTTCGCTTTTTATTGTCTTCCCGCAATTAAAATTATTAGTATTTTATTGTTCTAAATCGCAAGTTCCATCTCAATATCTGTAGCAATAAATGTAAAGACATATGTCACAATTATTGATAATATAATAATTATCAAATACCGGACTTCGTACATAATCGTTGGTCGTGTAATTGAATATATATCTAACTTTCGCATGGGCGATACTTTACGGTCGAAATAGCATACTATTAATAATTAAAATAATTGTTATAACTTCTCTGGACTATGTAGAGGAAGGTACAAACTATAAAATTACAATATCGTATTTATACAGTATCGATTGTTGCGAAAATAATGATATCTCTGGGTAATGATTCATACGACAATTCCGTTTGGGCGTTATATATGTACTATACGCAGTATACATACCCAGCAATATTTCAAATTTTTTTCAGGTACCTTTCCCAATATCATTAAGTATATACGTTAGGAGTATTGACATGTGAATCGCTATTTTTACCGTACAATCGATAGAGTACGAAACATGCAACGTAAAAGAGCAATTTGTAGCAAAGCAATTTTTTGCGCACAACATGACCTCGAAGCGTTTTAGAAACAATACTTTTCTATTGGATCGTATTGATCGAATTCTCTTGTGTGAAAGGTATAGTTGACACGTAGGTTTAGCCAAGTTCTGTCATTTTAGGACGTTTTCTAAATTTGTTTACACTCTGAGAGCAATGACGAAAAGTTTTCTAATTGAAATGCACATGGCAAAATGCGACTTCTATTATAGCAATTATTTGCGACAATAGAAGTCATGAAAAATTGCAGTGCTATCTGGCGTCAAAAAGAGGAAAAATATCTACCATTCTTCTAATTAGTTTCATTATTTTACGTCCGGAGTGTATGTTCATTATTTTGCAGAATACTTTTTTTTTCAGAACACCTATAGTAATTATAAAAAAAACCTAACATAGTTAGAAAAGATCCCTAAAGCTACTGTTTTGTCAAATATTCTGATAACATTTGTAAACTTGAATTAGACATATGGGAAGTGAGGGATATCCACGAGGGTGGTATTCAATCCCTGTGAATCTCTTATTCTTATCCAATGTATTCAGTTCAAGGGATACCTAAGGATATATTTCAAAGAAAAAGTGCTTCTACAATCTGCCGATATTCAAATATAAATGGAAATATCAAAAATATGCTATTTTATATTGAAAAAAAATATCGAAATTGACAAGAAACAAAGCTTACAGTTATTATTTTGCCGACGTTTCAATAAAAAAATGGTCGACTTCTGTATAAAGATGCAATTTAAGTCTAGGAAACAGTTGTTAAAAACAATCTATTTTTATTTTAAATTCGGACATGAATATTTCTTTATTTTTTATTTATTTATTATGACGTTAACTACGTTTTGAAAAAACGTGAGACAATTCAATGTGGTATTTATGGACACCTTTTCCTTAGTAACCATCTCAAAAAAAAAATAAGGAAGTAATTCTGGAAAATTGGTAAGGTTCCGTACCTGCGAACGTTACAACTACTTAATTATTTAGTTCTCGGGGAGAAATTCCCCAAGGCAAAAATAAAAAGTGGAGGCTGATTTCGCGATACCTCATGTTGCGATTAAGTGCTAACAATTTTCAATAACAATACGTTATCCTTTCGGAATCACGACAGTGGCTTATTTTAATTAATGGATCTCAGGCAATGCAATCTGTAGTTTACAATAGAAATTGAACCACCCGATAAACTATTCGATGGCACCGTGACACTTGGAAAGATCTCTCGAGGTGTTTTACTAGAATAAATATATAAATAAATGTGTAAAAATAACAATATATGTAGACACACACATCTGCAGAGAAAGAGAGAGAGGTATCTATTTTGCTCGCCAGGGCAAGTCCCATGAAGGACTTACGTGCTGTGTAACGTTTGTTTTATCGATAAATCATAAAAATATAAAATATAATAAAAAAAAGTATTGAAAGAAAGTAACAAAAAAGTTGTTACACTAGATAACCATGGATATTTCGTTACATATCATATGTAAAGAAACATCCAGGGTGAAATGTGTAAAGAAACATCCAGGGTGAAAATGTACTATGTCAGCATGGTACTCGTAAGATATGACTGAAGTACGAGCATGTCACGCGTCAATACTAACCACAAACTTGACAAAAACAAATTATTATGGAAAAGTGTTAGCTATCTGTCAGCAGCAGGTTTCTGTCATCAATCTTGTGGAGGAGTATATAAACTTAACAGCAGTATATGTCTGCCTTTACATCCTGTACTAAAAATGATTCCAGAAAAGCTGAATATTTTTTTACCTGGAATTCATATTCATCATTATCCTCACCGCGCGGTAGTTGGGTCGAAGATAGCTTTGATGCAACTTTATTAATTATAACCGCTGTCCTTGAGATTAATAATGCAGCTGATTCTTCTCATTTTTCACGTCAGTTTATATGGAAGGCGATAGTTCTGTCTTTATCGTTTGCATTAATCTCATAGTAATACAAAAAATTAATAATATTATCATAGATACAATTTCGTATGTTGCAATTTGCAGTTTCATTGGCATTATCAAGGTAGAGAAACTATTTGCTGTATCTGTTGGGTTTAGTTTCGACACCAAAATCCCAGATAAGAAATGAAAAAAGGTAAAAAAAAAAGTAAATTTTACTATCATACATCACAGTAATATTCACAGCACAGATTACAAAAATTCCACCCGAATAGTAAAATTTTTTGTCTTCCTTTCCTCCCACGACATAAACTCGAATTACAACCAGAGATTTTTTACTCCGTAGCTTTAATCATATTTTTCTGTAAAATACGTTCGTTCCCTATAAAACGAAAATACGAATTATTTTCTCATGCTAATACCTTACTCGTCCTTCGCATATTTAATATCTGAGAAAAATACGATCGGTATGTTGTAGAAATTCTATTCATCGACTATTATTTTTTGAGGGATTTATTTATATATCGCTTTTACATAAGGGTTTTGCTTTATATCGTTTCAATTTACAGTTTTATAGAGAAACGTTCCACCGATAGAAATTGGACTGCCTTTTTCTATCATCGAATCCGGGTTGGCGGGGTAAAAAAATGGAATCTTGGAAAATATTTCCCGTTTTATGAAGCACCGATTTCAGTTCACATAATTTTTTGAAAGGGTCGTCTATGGTTTGTTATAATTTTTCTTTTAAAGTAATTCTTCTTCTTTTTTACAGGAAAAAAAAGATAAGAAGTCCAAGCTTGTACGTGTAGCGATCATAGAAACTAAATACAGATGTGCTGAGAAAAAAGGAATTATCAAAATAATGAAATTTGTTGAAAAAAAATAATAAACGCAAAAATTTACTATAAATTAGTTAACCTTTAGACTGCCGGAAAGCCTATATATAGGCTTGACCTCTGACATGAACTTTGTATATAGTTGATACATGATACAAGACACCAATTTGGCCACTTTTAAAGGGAGGATTAATGGTTCAAATCCCGGCAGCCTAAAGATAATTGTTAGTTTTCTATGAAAATCGATCATTTAGTTAATTAGCATCATTACTCTATGTAATGATTGCATTATTTTATTATTTTTGGTAATATTCGATATTTTGACGATTCCTTTTTTCTCGATATATGTAGATATTTACGGATTACGATTCTATTTTGCAACTAATCAACTTTTCAAATTTTTCCTGAAACCACCAACCCATTGAATACGTAACTCTTATGAAAAAAGCTCCAAATTGTACTTATCCTTGAAATACTAGTTCCTGAATGAAAGAAAAAAAAATGGGGCGCAGTTGCACCTTGCATAACCTATTAAGGTTAATTAGTCATTACCGCTGAGTCACTTTGTCAAGAATTAATGGGTAGAGACCATTTTCATATACAGTTCTTCGTTGCCTGTTTCTATTAATGCTTATGAACAATCTATGAACAATTGATACATACACATGGCGGGTTCCGAACTTGCTTAACCTTTAACAACAACTATCTGGGGGATACCTCACCCGACAGCTTTATTTCAATGCCCGTGTAGCTATTATTGACGGTTTTAAAACGACTCCCTCGTTAGCTGTAAACTTTCATGCGTCTCCGAGGAAAATAGAGTGAAGTCAAGTCCATATCGATCTACAGATAACGCTGCGCCGAGCGGGGAGGCAGAAAAGGGAAGTATAGGTACTCATCAGTCTCATCTTCCGGTTTGCGTTTGACTCCGAGATCGGTTGTATTATGGAAGGTTGACATGGAGAACCCACTTGTGGTCGAGGGTGCATTTGAATTTTCGTGGTGGAATAGTACGGCGTTAAAGTATGTGTGCAACACGTACCGATTGCACGTATACACTATGTGCCTAGCTATGTCTACCTCTGACACCATGACCTCTTGACATTATCGCACCAGCTGCTTCTCCAGTCTCTCCATCCCTCGCTTTCTCTCTTCCACCCTTGCTCCTCCTCTCTATTTCTCTTTCTCTCGTACTCCGCAGCAGCAGAGATGTGCAGGGAGATATCCTAGAGGCACCTCTGAACCTTTCCAGAGCACCTGATTAATTCAAACTCGATCGAAGATGATGTGCCTGTTATTACGCACGATTGCAGCCTCCATAATATAAATTAGACATCGGGGAATAAAAACACAACGGTACTTGAACTTCGGATATTTCCATCGTCACTTATTTCGTCGCAATATATGAAAATATTGATTTTCACGTGCGTTCAAGGAGAAAAACGATTTGTAAAGTTCGCTAAAGTATTAGCAAAAACGCATTCGTGACGAAGGATGGTAATAAAATAATAATCGCAAATATTGACTATAAAATTAGAGTTGATTATTAGCTTGTCGTTATGATTATTTAATGGATATCATTATTTCATGACACTAGCGCATCTTTACGATTTATTGCAGCAATTTTTGATATTTTCATAGTCTCATTTTTCTCACTGTATTCAATTAACCCATTAGCTGCCATGATCCCCGTTTAGGGATTTTGGATTTTACACACCATTAGACGCAACAAATATATTTGGGACGTCTGACAGTTTAGTTTCATTCTATATACATATATCAGTCGGTATTGTGGGTAGCAAAAAGTGTATATCCTGTGCTTGGTTTCGTTGCAACGAGCGAACAAATTTGAAATTCGTCTGTAAGTTGAACGGAACAGAAAAAAAATGTGGCAGTTAATGGGTTAACGATACCTTGGCTATTCATATCCAATGATAAACAAAGAAATCGAGAAAAGTTATGTTCGAATTTTTTTAGCGACTATTACGGAATGTTAGAAACGATAGTAAAAAATACGACCTGATAAAATGCCTCTACAGAAATAAAGTCTAGTAAAAAATACGGGGGATGCTATTCAGAAACACTCTGACCTTTAGTTAAGGACTGGTTATTATGTTGTTTATTATCCTGAGACAGGTACCTGGCTTAAGTAGAAAACGCATTTTCTTCGAAAATCTCCGTAGATGAAGGTCTTGTTTACAGGATCCCGAGTTTGCTTTAATTCTTGCCCAAGTATGACGCTAACGCAACTGAGCTTTGACAGCCTTAAGCCGATTTAACGTCATGTTTGAGCAAAGACCAGATTTGAGGTACTATTTTGACTTCTTACTGTTTGTTGTAGTTCATTCTTTGTTTACTATTGGGCATATATAAATACATAAGTAACTGAATGAATGATTACGCTACATTACGTTCCCAAGTGAAAAAATTTAATAAAACTTGTATGAAAATTTTATAGTGATCACATAAAATTTTTATAAAAAAATGGTTTCATAAAAACTGTATAAAGCATTTATACAGTTTTTATAGAACCATTACCTGCGATTTCCCAAGGGAAGTCGCCCTTTTGCCCCAAAAACTGCGATTTTTTCGAAAAAATCGATATAACTTTGTTCCTATTGAGATTGCGGCTCCGCGCACCCGTTAAATCGATTCTACGCGCAAAATTACCCCTAGGAACGACCCTGTTGAGATCGATTTTGAACATTTAATTTTGACCCATTTTCGGGGTGGGCCAAAGTAGGTCTAAAAATTACCTTTGTGCACGATTTGGGGCCGCCTAAGATCGACTCTCCTGCGATGGCTAATCGAGCTAGCTATCTCCACAAGGGCTTATTCGACGTATTTTTTCGCGTAGAATGCAATGGCACCGTCGGAATCCCCGATTTCCCAAACGAAGTTGCCCTTTTGCCCCAAAATTCACGATTTTTTCGAAAAAATCGTTATAACAAAGAAAAGAAATAAAGATATATTAAAATTGTTACAATAAGTACATAATTGCTTATTAGAATTTATCAAATCAGTTGTACAGAAGTAATTCTTAAAGTATCGTTTATTAAGTAAAATTGTATAAAAACTGTATAAAGCATTTATACAGTTTTTATAAAACCATTTTTTTAATAAAAATTTTATATGATCATTATAAAATTTTTATAAAAGTTTTATTAAATTTTTTCACCTGGGTTAGAGGAGTATTAACGCAGATTTGTATGAAAGAAAGACGAGGAAAATTTTTGTTAACTGTCAAATTATTATCTCTTTGTATCTTCGTTTCCATAACTGAACTATGAAATATTTGAGTGTCTCTGACACACTAATATCCTACCCCAGTCATAGAATGCCGAAATATTGTTGCATCTACATGTAAATACATGAATTGCATAGGCTAACAAAAATCCAACATTCCAAAGTGTTTTTTACAAGGTCAAAAAAAATGGAATATTGAAATAGAACTTATGTATCCCGATATTCCGCTTCAGGTGTAATTATTTAGAATTTGATGTCTCGCTGGGAAAGCACATAATCACAAAATACACAAAAAAACTTGACATCATTTCGACATGTCCCAATGTTTTTTGCCACTTAAAGGATCAGACTGTCGCGTAATGTCCTTGTTGAAAAAAACGTCCAATCACAGAATCCTACATCCCTTATTTTATCTCTTGGCTCTGACGTTTAATATGTACCGAACATATTAAGCATCGGTCAACGTTATTCAGGATTTACGTCTTTCCTTACCAAGCGGAATTAGTTAAATTTTTCTACGGAGGCGAATACGTTAATGACAAAAGTATTCACAGATGTTGAAGCTTTTTCTTTCTTTTCATCCTTCCTTCCTTCCTTCCTTTCGTTCTCTCTAAAGATCTTTTATGTGAGAGAATCCCGGCGTCACTTTGAAAGTCTTTGCAGTACCATTTCTCGTTCCTCTTCTCTACGTGGAATTTTCTTCGCGTCGGCTGCAGTTCTCTTAAAGAATTTTTAATAACATGTACAACGTCGTTCTTCTTCCTTGCTTCCTTTGCTTTAAGAAGCACGCTCGTACATATTTTTGACTATGGCGTTAAAACTCAGTATTACATCAATTAAATTTGCAATATTCGCGCTATTTTAATTTCGTAATGTTTTAAAAAGGACGTGATAGCATGAGATTATTACTTCTTACCGTGCCTGTAGATGAGCGGGACATTAAAATACTTTCTGGTAAAATATTAAACGTGAACATGTTGAATAATCAATCTCAAGCAGTCGATTAGAAGCAGATTTTCCTTCCAAGTATTGTTTGTAGATCCGTTATTTATAAAAAAAAATTTGTTATTTAACAATTATTATAAAAAATATGTCATCAAAAAAGAAAACAAAGTTTACCGTGAATTATAGTGGAATAGAATCAAATTCCAGTAGTGTGTGATTAGTCTCTTTGTATTAGTTCAGAGAATTTATGGAATGGATATTCAAGATAACGTTGAACGTTGAGCTTTTGTAAATTCGGCAATGGACATACGAGTTCCAAATGCCAGAGAGTACGTAAACAAACACCTTCTGATACGCATTATCGTTATCCATATTAGTCATGGTCGTAATCGTCACCAGCCTCGTCATCGCCTCGTCGGTATGACGTAACTTTGGGAATTAAGCTTGTTTTACTTGGAATTAATTACGTGGTGGTTTTCCGTTTCCCTTAACATCGAAGTAGTTTCTCAGTTGGCGTATAGCAAAATAGATTGTGCCACGCCCTTTAGAGCCCTCAATTATCGTAAACGGTATTGCGTTATTGGTATTTCGAAAATTCCATTGATAATTTCCATTTGATCTTTTTCCCGCGTGGTGGTGCTTGACTTTGTTTAAGAATGATTTGCTATATAATTTGATGATTTTATAATCGAAATTTTCTAATTTCTTCCTCGTTAGCAGATTTGTTCATCGGTTTTATTAAATACAAATAGGCATGACATTTCTAGAGAAAAATTGATAAAGATACGTATATGGTGTACGATGATTTTCAGAATCCCAAAAGGGACTTCGTCAGTTTGAAGTGGATACAAAAGTAGAAAAAATTTATTAATTTAGAAACAAAGGATTTCGAAACAAATATAAACGAACATAAAGTCCTTCCAAAGAAAGATAAATAAATCAACAGGTACAGGAATTCAGAAAACTATCTTTTGGCGGTTTACCCAGAGCTATTGACACGAAATAGAAATTGTTTGTAGGTCTTTTTTTAGTTTCTAGTGTTTCATTAGAAACTTCGGATTTGCTTTTATTTAACAGAGCTAAAAAATAATTGCCCCCTTGAATTTCAACAGATTTATTCAATATCTGGATTGTTATCGTAAAAGACGTTATTGTGAAAGAAACTTTATCTTATGCTTGAATGTCTTGGTAAGGGCTCAAATACAATTTCGGCCTTGCTATAACAGCCGATGCAAAAGATTGAAAAAATGCCAATTTGGTTTCTTCTCCATAAAACATAATACACGGGAATTATTCTATAGCACTTCAATTAAATGAAATTACGTTATGGTGATGTGCGTGACTGTGCAAGTATATTTTGTGTCCCGCCAGAAGGTGCTTCGGAGTAAAATCTGAGTTCAACAAAACTCTAAAGAGCAGTGAATAGAAATGTCACATTGTATCCTAAAAGCTTTATTATTAAACGAAATACCTTGAAATGGAAATATTCGCCAGGATTTGCCATAGGTCAGAAGTTAAGTCAAATATATATGTATTTTATATTTAACATGGGATTAAACAAATCATATAACATCGTGAGATAAAGAGTTGTAATAACACTGCGTAGGAATAATAATGTTGGACTTGAAATTTGGTTTAGAAGGTTTTCATTCTCCCACATATCTTAGTGAAGGTTTTAATGAAATATCACAGCCAAATGTAGGAGGCGGTACAGCGCAGCGTGTAATAAGAAATTAATAAGATCTTCTCTTTTTTTCCACATATATTCCAATTATACGAGTTGGCATTAAAAATCGGGGTTCTATTCGAGAAAATTTTGAATCCCGAGATATTTTTCAAGCAGCTCTAATTTCTCCGTTTTCATCTCTTTCCATTAATTATTTCTTCGGAATCATTAAAACACCATCTTATTTCACTTTCACCTTTCCCGAATCAACTCTGAAATGGTATCATCCAAAAAAAAACGCATGGATATAATTTCACACCAGTAAATGAATTTTAATAAAAGTAAATGAAATTAAAAATATAAGCATTCAATTCTTCATTAACATCCTAAAATCTGCTTGTTACAAATATTGCAAATGAAATTGCAGTGCTAGTATCAGTGATACCTGGAATGTGATTTCCCAATAATATTAGAAGAACAATTTGCATGTGGTGATATTTTCCATCATATTATTAGAACAGTAAAATATTTCTTACTTATTACAACCTCTACTAAAATATGTATCATAACTTTCTAATCCAAATTTCCAGCTCAACATCTTTTCGTAAATCCGGGCTACATTACATGATTTCGACTCATAACCACTAATAACAAATCTTTGAAAATTTAGATCTGCTCTTCATAAAATTCCAGATTCTTTCATCTGTACAAAAATTCCAATTCGGGCAATATATATATAAGCGAAACAAGAATTTCCGGATAAGCGAAAATATATATACACAATCGAGGAAGGGGGGGGGGTGCTATAATGCTTTGCCAGGGTTCCTTAGTATAAGGATAATTCTGAAAAAAAAAAATAAAAATTCTTGAAATACAGCGATTTGATATACGATCAAAGCGTTATTTGGACAAAATTATATACCTACACCCACGTATCCATCTTTATTGAGAGAATAAACACGGTATGCATTATGGTAATTCACTTCCTCCTTTGTTGTGAAAATACACATCGAGTGGGCGCATTGAAGCTCTCGTTACAGATATTTTGTTGTCGCACTTAACCCCAGGTCTATATAGTCAGAAATTACGTCCACAATATTTCATTTTCTGCGTTGAGTGTGTACTAAGCTCGAGTAGCTTTATTCACAACTTTACAGAATGGTAATTGAGTTTTCAGAGAATCGAAAAGAATGCATGGAGCTCCGAGGCTTGTAAAAAAGAATTAAGAAATAAATACAGACCACAATTAATGTCGTCTGTAGCAATGTAATTAGGTGAGGAATGTTTTCCAAGTAAAAGTACCATCGACTGTTTTTCGTGAATCCCAAAACGGTATCCCTTTCAAGAAAAAAAATTTTATTTCAAAGACGTTTTGTCGAATATTCGGTACTTGACAGATTCATACGCATGGAATAATAAAAAAATATGTCTTTAAGGTAATAAGTTGAGGGTTGGATATAACAAAGTCTGATACATGTATAGTTTAGTGTAGCATGCGGCGTTTAAGAGGCGTTGAAAAATAAAACAAATCAAATGTCGGGGCTTCATTTTCAACCCTTAGCCTTTAGATTGCCGCTTGGCCACTCTAATGATCAAGATTTTGGTCGGACCTTTCTCCTGGTAGTCTTCTAATCTTATGTATGAATTTTTTCCAAAATCCTATGATTTTTTGGCAGAAAAAACTAAGCAGTCTAAAGTCTAAATAGATTTTCTGGCAAATAAAAGATATAGGTAGATAAAAAAACCCTAGCAGAGAAAACAGAATATACTTTATTTATCAGCACCAGCTGAAAATCTGTAATCATATCAATTCACACTAAAAATCAAGATATATATATATATAAATTGCCAGAAAAGCACTTTTGGTGCAAAAAAACGAGAGAAGTTCATTGTATGACATTGGTACCTCACCTAGCCTGGTAGTTACAGACAAGTTAGAACCTGCTTTAAATTTAAAGGGCCCATGACGTAACCAATTCTAAATATAGTCAACTTTTTCGCAATGTCATGGATATTCATTGTATGACATTGGTACCCCGTCTAGCCTTGTAGTTACAGACAAGTTAGAACCTGTTCTAAATTTAAAGGGCCCATGACGTAATATACCGAATACAAATGGTTTGCATTAGAGGCTCGACAAATTCAGTGCAGGTTCTAACTTGTCTGTAAATACCGAGTTTCATATCATGCTATAAACAGAAAACATTAAAAGCTGATTTAGAAAAGTTTAAAGCAACATTATGACAAAGGATTAATATTCTACTTGGTATAAAAATATAACTTTTTTTATCTAAAAAAATAATAACAATATACAAATACATCTGGAAATACATTTTTTTCGTTTTTCTTCAAAAACCAGATTGTTAATATTTTTACACATTTCATTGTTGATTCAATTACAGTCTCTATAACAGTCGAAAATTCGAGACTCACGTAACGAGTCAATTTTATTGATCTTTCTATACTTTGTAATACTTTGTTATTAGTTTGTCTTTGAATGTACAAAATCCGTCGAAATTTTATTTACTATTGTTTGTGTAAAATGGGTTGAAAATTAGACGGTTCTGTAACCACTACTGCAATCTATGAAATTTCTCGTTAAATTTTCTAATGAAATTTCCTATTCTAATTTTACTGGTTCGGATATATTATACGAACAGTATCTAATGAGGTTAGGGGGATTTATTCCTGTAAATCAATGGTAAATCGCAGCATTAAAGAAATTAAAACCATCATTTTTTGGAAATAACGAAAAAATGTTATTCTACATTCGCAAAGTGTGATTCTTAATTGAGAAACGATGTATGTACCATATCTTGGGAAGTTACCGACATAGAGTAACTGAAGGAACCACGAACACGAATTTTCACTAGCGAACTTCTTATCGACCCGAGTAACAACGGAATTCTGCATTCTCTACATCAGAGTCCTTATCTGCCACTGGTACCGTCGGCAAGGTATAGTTTTTGTCGGTATAATGATTTTCCTCGTCGGTATAAAGGAAACTAAAAGAGACTTACAGGCAACTGCATGTACGGAAGTTGAAATGCTAGCATTCGTAGACTCGGCAGTCGGTATCTACATTATTTTTCTTCTTTCTACTACTTCCAAATCTTCCCCCTTTCGCATATTCACCCTCTTACTTAGGAAATTTGAAGCTCTTACTGGCTACTTCGAAAACCAGGATGTCGGAATTAGAAAATTCTACTTTGATATTTGATTATTTTTTTGGCCTTGTAAAAAGCTTTTCGGGACTGTGTTGGTCTTTTGTGATAGGGATATATCTCGCGTATTGATACGTTCTGAAGCTGGAGCGAGATGCTATTATCCCCGAAAAGCTTAAAAAATCAAAGTTGTGTATTTTACACAACCGAATTTTTTTGAGTGAGCCTGTTTGGGGTTACTTTCTGTTACTGATTAATTGCTTCAAATAATATTTTGTTAATAAAAATAGTGTTGTTTCAAAAGAAGCAATGACTTGAAATACCTGACAGCATCAATGCAATGCATAAATTCTGCCTTTTCTCCGAAACTGTTGAAAATTCAATTTCTATAGAATTCTTCATTGAGTACCTGAGTAAGACTTAAAATTAATTAACCCTTTTTTAGATACAGAATAATAATAGAGATATTTCTGTATGAAAGGAACAGAATATAATCGATTGCAGAACAAAAATCTATAGAAATTGTTGCGTAGAAATGTGCAGACGACTTACCTATTCTTGTGTGATGAAGGATTGGATTTTACGTCTGACAGTAAGATTATACATAAGATTAATCGTCTCAGATATGACATTTCTCTCAAAACATTGTCAGACGCATTTCATCACTATTCAAATTGTTAATAAATATATGACAGAGAGTTTATAAACCAGAGTTATATAATTTAACAATGTCAATTCATGGAAGTGGTATAACAGTAAATCAGAGAACAAAGGAAATCTAAAAGAAAAAACTAAAGGTGACATTTAAGAAACGAAGGTAACTGAAATTAATGAATATTATATGTGTTATTTTCTAAAGAAAAGTTGATTTTGAATTTTTGAACTGATTTTTTAGAGGACACCAGCACAATGTTGTAGTTATTACTATTTTAATAAGTGTTTATATTGAAAAATTAGGGATCCAAGTAATGTAAAAAAATAGTGAATTTAAGTATTTTTATATCATATAAATTTTTTATGAAAAGACTCGACATTTCACAGCATGTTACTTTTGCAGTTTTGTTGAATTATGATTTAATATAGTCATATGCTACATGAAAACTTAAGTGAGTTAAAAACTTTCTTAATTTTCTCGAGAAAGTATGAAGTTCTCCCAAGTTATACATTTTTAAAAATATATAACTCGGATGTTCAGTTTTAGTTTGAAATATTTTCATCTAAAATTTTTGGGAGGGGAGGTTTGAAAACTTAACACTGTTGGATTTGCGATATTGAAGGCTGCCTAAAATTTTTAATATATTGTAGTCTAAATTCGAAATTTTACCAAATTGCTTTTTACCCACACAAAAATTCCAATTGTTTGACCTATTTTACCATATAGAAAAAATTACATAGTGATTTTTACCATGAAACCTGGCTAACTAGGGGCAAAGACTTAATCGTAGCAAATTTTAATTTGCAAAAAATATTATAAAATATCAAAAGTCAAGAATATAACATTTCAAGTCCGAAATGTTTATTATGATTGGTCATTATCTGGATTGCAGCCTTCTGAATTATTCATGTACCTTTGCTTGCACTCTTCTTTGACACTTTGATGTAACAAGACTTATCGCAAATCTATAGTTTTTGTAAAAATAGAACAAAGCATGTAATCGAAAACAAACATGTGCCATAAGCTCCAAACTATCATAAAAGCGTCTCAAGAAGGCGAACGTGTTGGAAAGAAGTTTGAGCAATTTATCAGAGTTCCATCCACGCCAAAAGTGACTTGAGTATAAAATGACTACATCTCCATAAGTACACAGTACACACAAACTCACACAGCGAACTTTTACTATACTTAGGTAGAAGTGAAAATAATAATAGGATTTTTCTTCAACGTAACATTTTTTTTTCTATTAAAAAGAATCCTGATTCTTTACTCGAACCAGTGTCGTATTTTTCCTGACCATTTCTATCAACCCAAAATTCAAATTTGCAATTTCGTATCCAAGAGAATTAATCTTTAATCGTTTTCAACGCGATTTCATAAAAACTGATATCAATTTTAATCAATATATATATACAAACCGCGATGCGCCTTTCAAACCTGTATGTCTTTTTCCTACCTCTGTATGTTTTTTTTTGTAATTCAGCAAACTGTGAATCTCGCATTTATCACATATGGATACAAATGACAATTATCACATATGAACACAATAAATTGTAAATTTACAGCTTTGCCTGACGGCCTATGGGGGCAATTAGTTTAAAGTCATTCACGTATCGCCACGATGAAAGTTCAACATAAAATGAGAGCACGGGATTAGTAACAAATATCTATTCTAGAGGCTGTTTTTGCCGTAATAAAGATTCATTTGTCAAGCGACTAACGACTCCACGTCCTGTAGATCGAATTTCAAATTTACAACTTAACCGAACAGAATAATAAAGTCTTAACTTTGCCAATTGCTTAGTTTCTCGAATGAGCAAAATTCCTATCACTTAATAATGGCACTAAATTTCAGCAATGAAGACGAAATTTCATCTTCATTTTGAATAATCTTACGTTATCATTTCATATTAGTACAATTACACTGATAAAAAGGGATCGTGAACAATTCTTATAAAAAATAATAAGCATAAACTAATGACTTAAAATAGCGAAACTAACTAAAAAAATAGAAGATATCCATCAGAAAACAAACATTGTGTGTCAATTAATGTTATAGCAAGTGTTTGCAGTGTTTTTTTATTTTTTGTAAAGAAACTTGTAGTATATTTTCGAATTTTCTTATACCCTTTATTATCTTTATACGTAAGGGATGGTATATTTTCGTATAAAACACAAAAAGGGACTATAAGTTTATCTTGAAGAACATTGAACACAGATATTTTTTTTATGAAGATGAATCTTGGAATATTCCCTAAACGGTTATAAAACTTGAGAACCCTGATTTCCATTTTGTTCCACGAAAAATTTATAGATTGTACAGTTTATTCTATAATAGTCGAAATAAAGGAACTCGACATTTCAAATTCTGAAGATATTGAAATTACTATTCTCAAGATTGATTGTTATTACAGGAACTTTCGATCAATACTTATTTGTTGAATTTTCATGATCTCTTGAGTTTTCATTCGATTATAATTAGATTTTGAAATTCATACTACGTTCGACAATACGGTTGACCAACTTCAAACTTTATTAGCCACTGGATGTAATACCCATTTGCAATTGTAACGAATCTCGCACAAATTCATTATTATGAATTCGCCTTAACCCTTTAATTGGCAAAAGGTTGGGACTCGTTGGAATTATGTCAAAGTTGTTTTTTATGTACTTAGGGATTAAAAATACTTGTATATGTTTTTCAAATCACGGTGCCACTTGTACGCAATTTTAGGGTGAGATACATATATACCAGAAGAACTTATGACAAACGAGATTTTCCAACAAGACAATGGGAAAACTTGTTCTCTCATTTACACCAAATAAAGGGAAAAAATCGAGAAAGCTAATTCTTAAACATCAGCAAAATATAGCGTTCGACCATCAAATCATAAGTAACAATACCTGCCGGTCGTTATTCAGCTGTTGGGGTTGGATACTATTGTGCCAGAAGCACTTGAAGGGTTAAATGCTGTTTATTCGTGAACAAATATTTCATTCTCTGACTTTTACCTCAGCCCGCTGACACGTTATTAATAAAATTTCGCAAAGGTGCTGCATATTTGCGAAAGATGCCTTCAGGTATCATAAGCGATCAATTACCCCATACCCATAATTTTAGTGTCCGCTGCTCCATTCACCCCACGGTTGCTACGATATTCGATGTACATCAAGCACGAACGATCAAAAAACCTCGTTAAACACCTACCCATACTTCGAATTCTCTATACGCCTACGCAAAAAAAAACGAGTTTCTGCTGATGTACCTTAATGGCATGGCACTCAATGTAACAAATTTATCAAATACCAGTTTAACATGACAATCCCTTTGCTTCTTTTTTTCTCTTGAAATTAAAGCCTCGGTCCTGCAAAACGCAAGCTTCGCTAATTACAAAGTGGATCTGCAGAAACGGGAAGCTAGTTAGCATCGCAAGTTTAAATTAATAGATTTCCTCTTTCATTGGAGCGTTTTATTTCCATATTCCTGAGGGATGTAGAATGCAGGAACGGTAAAAAGGCATAAAGCGCGAGAACAGGCAAGTGCGAGGCTTATTAGGTTTCCTGCATTCTCCCCATGTTCCTTGGGAAAGAAAAGTTTAATTATTCAAAAAAATGCGAGCATGAAATGTTAACCAAAGTGATCATCCTCTAGACGCAATCGAACGTGTACAGAATCTTAAGAAAAATAATGATAAGGTCGAGATAAAGGTAGCCGAGAATCCCTTACCACACCAGCGTATCTCGGTTGGATTTCTTGAAAGGGCATAGGGGAATCGAATGGAATAAGTCAGACAAGTAACTTCAACCACGGATCTAATTAAAGAAAACTGCTGTTACACTAGTGTCAGAAATTAGTTTTGGATGTAAAAAGAATTGTATTTCGTCGCCGTTGACTATTTGTTGTAACAAGGAATATTACGTGAAGATAATAGAACGTATAAACAAATTTCCTCTTGTTTATCCTTTTAGAAAAAATGGTAGAAAATTATTGCAATTTTAGTTATACGCGATTAGAGGTAGACAAGTGTTTCATCTCGTTCCGCGACTCATCCTTATACAGTAATGACATCATACATATAGGTTGCAAGTGTCAAGTGCTCAGGTGCTACATTGTCTACCTTCCAAACGAGAGGTCCCGGGTTCAAGACCACGTCGGGACTTAACCTCCTTTTTTCATTTCTACCGAGAGGAACTAGTAGTTCGCATCATTAATTAAGAATTTCAATGCATTGAAAAGAAAAATTTTCCGGATAAAGAAAACCTAATTATTCAATTCAAATATGTGGTATTTATATCGGAGAAAAATTCTTTTAAATCGAATCTTATTAATACTGGGGATGATAAGATTCCATCGAATAAAGAAAACAGTATTTGAAGAGACAAATGATCTTTGTTTATAAATATCTTATACAATTTAAATGTAAATTGGTCCAATTTCCACGAAACTCGTATCGTAATATCATATTTTCTTAATAAAAAGTATCGAATAAACAATTTCAAGTAGTTGGCGAGGATTTGAATAATTTGTTCATTTAAAATAATACGTGAGCAGTCGCATCAAATCACTTGGCTTAGCCGTACTAAATCACCGGTACTAGATTTACATATGGAAAAGGGGTTGACGGAAACAACGTTGCCGGATAAGGATTTCACGAGAGGGTAGAAATTGAAGCTTTCGGAAAAAATTACGCAAAGGGAACGTATCGGGTAGAATTTACGAGAAGAATTTTTTAGGACGCCCTTGAGTATCGACGTTATTTTCCTTATATACACGGGGATAACTGTGCTAGTATTTGTAATTATTTTTACCGTGTAAGAAAAATTTACATATGGACAAAAATTTGTGAAAAGAGCGATAGTGCTGCCAGTATCCAAAGGAAAGCACAATAAATAAAGTCTCTTATGAAAGAAGTACACCGATATACATTATATTCGATTTCGATTAAACATTGAAATGGAGTCGTCCAGTTTGGACAGAACGCTAATGAAGTTTGTTCGATTTAGCATTTGTCTAAAAGAATCTGGGCGACTGACACAGTTTCCGAGCGGGAAATTATACATGGGTGTAACACGTAAAATGCTGACGCACTACCCGGGAAAGAAAATAGAGGAAATCGCGCTGCTGGAAACATATCCTTTTTAGAACTTTCAACTACCTAGTTTTGATAGCCCAGTATGAAGGTGACCTAAAGTGGCCTCTCGTTCGTTAAAGGTTAAAAAAACATCGAGAGTCAATTATCTTCATGCAGGAAAACCAATTTTTAGGAATGGGTGTTTTATCGACACTGACCTATTTTTGTGTATTCGAAAATTTGTTGTTTTATTGTGAATTTTCGCTATCATTTTTCGGAATCTTGATTTCCCTCAAGTGAAATATAAATCATTTCATTTGTGTAATGTCACCTAATTTCTAGCAATCAAAATGTACCGAAAAAATATAAAAAGTCTAGATATGGAGTTTCCCGATCATTTAAAAATATCCTGGGATATTAAATTTCAATCTTATCCAGTTTAAGCTATTTCTGAATCTATTGTAAAAAACAAAAGCTAACAAGGAACAAAAATATCGAAAAAGAATGTTTAAAAAATTGTAATATAATTGAATTTGACGGGAGTGGTAATCATAAGAATAAAAACTTTTCAACCGTGATGCAGTTTGAAATACACAAAATAATGTGCAGCATCGCAACTTTTGCATGTACGATACCTTCTCGTTTAAATAATCGCTGAAAATAATACCAGTTTCGTTCCACTCCATTCAGATGAACGGCATTTTTTAAATACAATGGCAGTACTGAAATTTATTTATGACAATGAAAAAAAATGACTAGGCAAATAACCCCGGTAGAGAAACGATATTTTCTTCCGACCCCATTTGGGGTCTAAGGGTTAAACCAATTTAAAGTTTGCAACCCTAGTGAGACTATGTTTTTGCTACTCGCTATCAAACGTTTGCTACATTTCTCTTATGTATGAAACGAATAACCCGCCGGTCATATCGCTCCTACATTTTTTACGACGCTATTGCTTCGGTGTAGCATAGCATAGAAAATCCCTGAGAACGTAATCTTCCAGCTGCAAGACGAAGATATTGGGAATAAAAAGGCAGACCCTTCTCACTCGTCTATCGTATCTAGTACGTACATACCTTTGCATATAGTGGTGAACATTTTATATCGAGTACTTCAGCGGTAGTACTTTCCCTTTATATGTATATGTGTATGGTGTAATTAAAACAGCGAAAGTAGTTCAGTGTCAACCGGACTGCAAAATGTCGCAAATGAACGTCGAGCTTTCAGATGAAAATGGTTGTAAAAATGTTTCCAATTAAGACGACTCGAGAGTGGAGGCTAGAAATGCGTCATTTAGCATCGGGGTTATTGCTACGGATCTTCAAGTGAATTGCACTCCGAAATGGGTTCATATGTTTCGCGCACTCACGGAGAGATTTATCTCATAAATTTTATTCTCAACATGTTAGCCTCTCGGTTGCAATTCCAGAAAACATTCGACAAACCAAAGAATCTCGTTTATTTATGCATTGTCTTGCTAACGCTGCAACTCATTTACCAGGAATGGTAGAGGTAGGAATGAGTGCAAGTTCAGTAGATACATTTTTTATGATTTCATTGAAAAATGTGGTGTTAAAATCCTTTGAGTCTGTGCGAAGTCCTTTCATCTTCAATTCAAATGAATTTTATTCGTGTTGTTGCTCTTTTACCACCCTAAGTGGGCGTGGGTGTTTTTCTAGGCTTGTCGTGGGACGAATATTATACATACAGACGTACTGTTATTTTTAATCTAAATGTGGCTGAATGTAGGTAGAATTTATGTACTTGCAATTCTGACCGTTCGGAATTTATCTACGATTCAACCTTTTATATCAAACCTTTGCCTTTATGAGTAAATATATAAACACGTACAACTATACAGATATCTATTCTTACTTTGTGTCTCGACAATTCCACATAAATGCACAAAATTTGAGGAAAAGTAAGCTGAAAGCTCGTTATTGAACTATTTGCACTATTTTCAACACATTCGTGGTTTAATGGAGAGAAGAATGAGGGAAGAGAAAAAGGGGGTAAGGAATTAAAGACTTTCGCTAACAAGTTTTTTCTTTACGATACAGGATCAGGTTCATCTTTGGACCTTGGATCGATAGTTAATGTTTTCCAGATCTTTTGTCTGAGTTCCGATTTCAAAGTTAGATAGAAACGAGTCTTTAAAGAAATGTAAAGTTTCAACATTTCTTTCTCTGAGGAATTTAAAGAATTTAATTATACCACAAGTTTTGATAGTTATGTTGATAAAAATGAATCTTAAACGATGCACCACCAAAAGGAGGAATGGCGCAATAACGATTATTATGCCATCCATCCCTAATATTTTCATTATCTACTTCACAGTATATTGATATTTAAACCTCGAAGCAAATAAAAACAAATCAAATAACTTACTGAATGAAAAAACGCAAATCAACCATTTTACAAATTACAACAATGTATAGATTGTAATTTTAGTTGTATTATTTGGTACACATATCATTATAACAATGTCCTTTAGTGAATAACACCGCTCCGATCGTAAATTCCAGACCATTCTCAAGTTTTGACATATGTTTGAAGCTACCATAAATTATTATAACAAACACGTGAATGGAGATTACTGAAATTACACAGATAATAATTGTTGAGTTTAAATCATTCCCAATTCCAACTGCGTCTATCATGACATTTTATAACAGTGACATGAAAATATATCAATAGTCTAGAAAGGCTTCGAAGTCAGCTGTAGGGTCTTTAGAGTCTTTCGTTTTTGCTCGAATTCTCATTAATGTTTCCTAACTAGTTTGAAACAGCACCTATTAATTTTGACATTCTATCGAATTTGGAAGTTGCAACTGTAAACAGTTCTAATATTGCAATTATAACATTGCAAACTATTTAAGATTCATCAACTGTAAAATTCACCAGGTCCATGCTCTGTGCATAATTTCAAACGTCACTCACAATTCATTGATTTACCGCATGCCTGCACAGATACCTTTCAGAAACTACTAATTTTCTGTAGGACTCTATCGATAGGAACTAATAGTTTTGCTATGATCATAGCAAAACCAATTGAAGATTAATTAAGTGGAGAATTAGTTTCTTTTTATCCAAAATCTCATTTGATTCAATAAAATTCGTACGTTTAAACAAATTTTATGATTTACATTGGCTTCGAAAAACTTTACTTTTTGCAATTCGGTTTTAATAAAATATCTTCGACAGAAACACTATATTTTCGAATCAAATAATCCTGTTTTTTCAATACCACTATTTCCTTTTCAAATGACTTTCCAGAGTATTCCAATTTGTTTGAACTAACCATTTTTTACTTGGAGCAGAGCTTTGATCATCATCGACTACGAAATTAAATTTATCCAACATTGCAGAATATCGTTATTTTTAAATCTATCGTACTACTGTGGACACACATGGATTTTATGATTGCGTTCAGCAGAGAGAATCGTTGTGAAAGTAGCATTATTTATATTCTCCCTTCCAATCGTTGCAATAGATAAGAAAGCTTCTATAGCGTTTCTGCGTTATTAAAGACTTCCACTGAATGCAGACACTATCCCCTAAATTTAAGCTGTAGTATTTTCACTTAGACGAGATCACTTTTCCTACTTCAACTTCGTAAATACCTTCTTTAGAAATGCTTTATTTATTCCATTTTTCAGAATGAATCTGGATTTTTGGATCTTTTATTTCTCCACCTTTTCATCGCTAATGGCAAAAAGAACTGGCGAATCATGATATCAGATTTGGGTCAACATTCAGCTGCAAGTTGTTGAATTTATGTAGGCGATTTTTATGAATTAAGTAGTTATGTATAATTCAATGGGATTTAATGCACCTCCTTGATCCAAAATACCATCGACTTTTTAAATTACGATTTTATAACGTTCCGATAATACATTTATAACCCGATGACACGTATTTCAGTTAAAAAATGGCAGCAGTAAAGGTGCAAAACACCAAATGGAAATTCGATAAAAAGGTATCAAAACCACGTCACTCGCGTGGGAAGTATTTCAATTAATTGCAATTCTTTAACGCGTCTACTATTTGGTCCAGGTTTATTTCGTTTTTTTTTGTAGCTTTCCCGGTTTATTACATCGAGCCAAAAGAGCCATCCAACATTATTAAAACCAGCTGGTTTTACCGTATCACGTTGGTCCAACTAAAGTACATTTAATTCCGAAAGTTGTTATTCTAGCGAGCCTCAGGATCATGTTATCACCCCCAGACAAAGATTCAAGTGTCGGTAATTGTATTAACCGTTCCTGGTCACCGTGGGTCAAGCTGACCGTACTTCAACCTGGCAGTCCGATATCTGTAAGTTCTTGACTTATAATAGGATTTAACCCGACCTTCATTCCTCATAATTGAACCCTTTTTTTACTCCACGGTAAACCGCTTTCGGGGTAAACAAATGATTCTTCCCCTATTATTTGGGAAGGCCCAAGATACTTGAGAAAAATTAGACCTTTCGAATCTACTTTTGGAGACTTTCAGAGGATCCTTATCCGATGTATGTTTTTCCGAGAAGCCCAATTTCGTTATTAAAATTCCCGATAGCTCATCAGAAATACACCTTTTCCGCAAAAAAGCTGCTTTTCATTAATTTGTGCTAGAATTTCGTTACATTTTAATTACATGAATTTGATAATTTAGATGCTTATGTATTCCGTTTGGTATTTGTTTTTATTGTTTTCTCTAAAATCGAAAGTTTGAAGTTCAGACTTAACATGAAGTTGGTCCCAAAACGATTACAGCAGAGCTTTGTATTTCTAGATATATTGTGACATGTCTTCTTTACAATAGAATTTCCCTGCCAACGTTAGATACAACTTTTCCCAAGTTGACCTTTACTCACTTCTCCTACATTGATCGTGCCTGATTTTCGCGCAGTAATGACAGAATAATATGCTGTCACGCTACTGGGATTAAAGAAGTATTATGTAACGTGCGAGGCTCGCTTACTGTTACAAAGGAATATACAGAAATCTTTTTGATAGCGTTCCCGTTATAAGCTACGGAATACCAAATTGGAAAAAGTATCATTCATACATATGCACCTTAGCGAGTTGCGCGATACCACTGGAAAGCCAATTGACATTTAAAAATTTTTCCACTTTCTTCTATGGAGGGTATTGCTTAATATTCTTTATCTCGCGAAAGAATACAAGTCTACCTGGAGGAAAGTCATAAACGAGAGTTCCATCTTTGGATTAGCTCACGTATCCCGTATTGTCAGGAGGCAAATTCATGGCTTTGCCCTTCGCGTTTCATTTCATAGCTATACTGAGAAAAAAGGAACTGCCAAAGTAACGAGAAATCGTACAAAAAGTAAGAAACGTGCCCTTGTGACCTAAAATAGTAAAAGGAGCATGGTCCATGAGAGCCGATTTAGGCCTTTTCAAATCTCATTTATACCAATTGAAATCCTTTCTCTGAGGTCAAATGTGATGAATTTTAGCCTGAATGGATTCGCTTGTCACACAGAAATCATAATATTTTCTTGTTCTCGATTTTCCATATCCTTTTCACCCTAAAAAGTGGAGAGGGGCTAACTTTCTGAAAGGTAGTATTAAAAAAAGAACAGCTATCTTTTATGTTTTTGAGGTTGTTGATTACGAAAGCTATGATAAAGCCGTAATAATAGCTAAAGTCATGATAATTACTTCGAATTTTCCGGTAAACGTTTAAATTACCATTTTGCATTACGTTTTCAAATCGAAATTTTTGAATTTTCAACATTTTGTTGCGACTTTCACTACTATTGTAAATAATTTTGCCATTATTTCTCACGAGCGCATCCTTATTATCTTCATAGCAAATTTTAAATATTGCTTTTCCCCGTGTAGATTATTTTAGCAACCATTAATTTTTCTGTCTTATAAAAATCCTACTTTGTATATTTCAACAATACCTGTAACAATCTTTCATTGTATCAAATCTTATGCGTTTTCACTAGAAGGCCTAACAAAATTTCAGGGCATAATCAATCCTGTAATAACGAATATTTCTAATAATAATAATAATGTGCCTTTCGACTTGGGAAACATCGACTTACCTCATCTGTCGTTTGTTGTGCCTTCATCTGCAACTCCTCGAGCTCGGTGCGAGGAGGCCCACCCTCGGCGGGCGCTCCAGCATCTGATGTTGGTGCAGGCATCTTTCCTCTTTTCGCTGCGACTTCCTCCTCTAAGCAGAATCTTCTCTACCTCTCCTCAGAGCCGTCTGAAAGAAAGAAAACTCATTAGTCTTTATCAATTCTCTTCTTACACGGATACTCGACGCTAACTTGTGGATCCTCTTCATGAGAGAAATAACAAAAGGAATTGGGATTCCCGTCCGAACATCCTCCAACCCCGGAGAAAAGCGAATAAGGGTCAAATGATGAAAATCGTTTTCGCGTCCCTGGCATCCCTTGCTAAAACTTCACCTCGTCGAGTCTGCCAACTGGTGCCAAGTTCATCCTTCCCGGAGAAAGAAAGAGAGAGAGAGAAAGAGAGAGTTTCACTAGCGTTCTACAATGGCGCACGTGCTGCTGCTACCCGATGGTTCAATAATACCAACATACATATATAGAAAGCATGCAAACGGCGTAGAGCTATTGCTTGAAAATATGTAATTCCGTGCAACACGGAATCTTGCGCTCAATATATGTAGCCAAAGAGTAATTCCGCAAAAAAGGTGGGGAAGCGAACGTTTTTAATAAAAACTCGCTGTCGTCCTTTCGTATTATCTGCAGCCTCTTACGGAAACTTTCAACAATACCTGTAACTTAGTTGCGGAATAAAGGATCGCAGATAAAGTGTCTGCTATTGCCACGTTCCACCGCCTCTATTCCCTATCCTCTGTGTCAAGGATTAACAACTATTTCTGCTGTAGGCTACAGTGAAATAATACGCTGCCGATACGTTTTAATGGCTTGTGGTTGATGCCATTTGGCTTGTTAAACGCATTATCAAGCCATGGCCGTAGACTATTGTTCGATACATCACGGTACCGAACGGCCATGCGTACTAACTGGGCTGCAATGAAAGTTTGTCATATTCATCGTTTGCAACTTAACGCTGGAGAAAAAGCAGCACGATGGGAACACCAGTCTGATTAAGATGAATACAAAAATTGTGCCGGAGGATGGGGACAAGTGAAACTGCACAATGTCACGGGGAAACTTTTACATTTCAAACTTTCGATAACAATGTATAATCAAAAATATCTGAAACGTTGAGTCAATTAGAAAATGTCATAAGGTAGACTTTGCGCTTTTTTAATTAACCTGCAGTTTATAAAACAACAAGAAGCAAGTAGATAATTCAACTATTTTCTTCCGTGACCTAATGACAAACAAATTAAACCATACAATTTTTATGCAAATGAGTTGCCACAATTTTGATACATTTCATTGATACATTTTATTATTCGTTATTTGTGCTGTTACAAGTTAGATAACGTTAGCAATTTTTTTAAACACTTCGGTATCCCAAATTATCAACAGTATTCCAAATATGTTGCAACTAGATTGCTCGGTAGGCTTTATCCCAGTAAGTTTGCTTTCAGCAAGAAATAACATGGAAATACGTAGTTTGAAAGCTACGCAAGCTCCTGTATTTTGCAAATATGGTTTTTTCCACTACAGAGAATGTTAACTTACATTTAGAGCACTCGCATTGGAAAGAAAATGTGGTTGACTTCGAAACGGGAAGCTTGAATTTTACATAACATCGTGTAATAATAGACCCTTTATTTTGTTGAGCAAACAATGTAAAATGTTAAAGTTGTGATTCAAGATCCCTACTCAAGTATAAAGAACCCTCGGTGTTTATTCTATATCGACAAACGGGTCTTTCTTCAGTAAAAAGTCCTTCACAGGAGTCTCCGTTTCTTAGCACAAGGACGTGAGCACGCATGCACTTAACTTTTACGAGGGAGTCTTCCAATGGAATTTCATTAGCTCTAAGACCCATACACTCGTTTCATACCAAGAGGGATGCTTGAATTTAGATCGAAAGAAGCTTCACCCCTTATAAGAAAACGCAAGTTCATCCACGGTCACACTTGGAGCAACAACATCGAAGAATCCAGACAGATAAAAACACTTCCTTCGACGAGAAATAAGTCAAAGAATAAAATTCCGTCTTATTTAACTCCCTCTTTTGGCTCGAGCATAATGTACCTTCGAAGGAAATGCAATCACTCGTTTAATATAGAGAAATTGCAAGAATTTGTACAAAAAGTTTCATCTCGAATACGAGGTACAATTGACCAAAAAAAAACTATGAATTCCATTGAAGCCAAATTTGTTTGTCTTCCATTTCGTTCATTTTCTGCTAGATAAACTTTGAGAACAATTTTTTTTTGCTACGTAAGTTTGAATTAAATTTTCTTGGTTCCACTCGAAACATTTGTTTGTTCAGTCATTCTTCGGAGCAAAGTTGAAAACGCTATTTACTACCGATGGTCGAGTGTCTCTTAAGCATGAAGTTATGAGTTCAAACCAAGTCAAGATCAAGAAAGAAATTCCTTTTATTATTTGAATTATTTTTAAGATGGCATTTATTTCGTATTATTTGATAAAATATTGAATTTAAATGAAAGTTTTCTCTGTAATTACAAGATAGTCTATAACGTTCCAAAATCTAATCCGAGTTAACGTGATCTAAAATCTTGGGATCTATCGAGAGTCGACCTGGTAATCCTTACAGTATAGGATGTAAATTTCGCCATGTTTAACCAATGGCAATTTCTAGACTGTAGAAAAATAATGTTGCTCTATTTAGTGAATTTATTCAGCTTAGAATGTAAATGTTTTCACGTCACAATAATTACTACCGCAGAAAAGGGTAGTATAAGCTCATAGTGACAATTACGTTACAAAATAGCAAAATTTATTATTCTTCTTTTTCTTTTTCATGCCAAGACATATTTGGTAATAGAAAATTACAGTATAGACGTATCTGATAAAACTTTGAACATCCCATGAAAAGTTCTTTCAATAAAGAAACAATTGAGGTTGGAAATTCTGAAAGTTGCTAAACCGATTTTGTTTAAAATGAAGTTCACTTTATCGAAGATGCATTAGGGAAATGTGATCCTTAAACAAAACGAGACCTTATTGAGGTTAGAAACTTCACGCATCAATTTTGAAATAACTTTCCAGGCACATGAAAAGTTCTCATCAATGAAAAAGAAAATGACGAAATTCAAGACGCGATAGGTACCCCCCCCCCCCTAGAAACTTCTTCGCTAGAATTTAGCAGAAAAAAGAAATTTTGAAAATACCGTTGGAGAGAACGAATGGGGGGAAACACACTGCGTTCTATCCGCTAGCATGAAAAGATATAGCTGCTCTTCCGTTTCCGCCCTACGCCGTTAATAAATAGAAAAAGAATTTCCTCCCGGATGATTAATTAACAGAGAATTCCTGGACGGCAAGAAAAATGATTTGTACGTAAGCGGGGCCTTCCATTATCCACTGTTGTGTTTATTATTATGCCGCGCGGTATCATTTTTCACGAATGAAAAAACAGCGATTTTTGTGGTTAGTACAGATCTTGTCGCTTGTCAACTTTATAAATGTGATATTTACTGGTAAATGGGGAAACGGTTAAGAACGAGTGGTGAAAACAGGAGAGAATATTTGTTTACCCCCATGGTATCATAAATGTTGGCCGAAGGAAAAAAGCAGGCTAGAAAAAAAAGGTGCCGAATAAACAAACCGGAACAAATAGACCCTTGGGAAAAGTAGATTTGATAGAAATTGAAAAGGATTTCGAATGATGTAGTACAGGAAAGAAGAGAATTGAAGGAGTAAAGGAGACTAATTTATCAACAAGTACCTTCTTTTGTACCGATAAATGTGATTAAAAGTAAATAACTAGCTAACATAAATTTTGCTATGTGAATCTCTGAAAGAAAACGTGACGTGAGATTTAGAGTTTAAGCCCCAAGGTATTTTCTAATCAATTTCCGAGCAATCTTAGGATTCTTTGTTATCTCTCCCCAATTATAAAGCGACGAGTAGATATTGATTTGCACAAAATTTATAATGTACAAAACACTATATGGTAGAATTAATTTCCCGTCCAGTGCGAAATAAACGCCAAAAGAAGACCATTTTTCTTAAGCAGTTGCAAGATCACGTGACTATGAAAACTTTACTATTATATCTTCTGCTTTCTTTTTGTTCTCCGCGTTCTTTCCTTAAGTTAGTATCCATGTATATGAATTATTGGACATTGCAGGGTACTTTCCAAAGTGTGAGGTGCACCATTCTAGTTAACAGTTAACTTTTGCAATTAGTAACGTCCTCAACCGTGAAGAAAAGAAACTGGAATAAAATCTTAACAAGATGATGACTATTCACAGTTTCTGGAGATGTTGTGAAAAAGAAGAGTATATGAGGTAATGACAGATTGGATTATAATAAAAATTTTTAAATGAGGACAGAACGAACCAAAGGAATATTAATTCAAAGTTGTACAAGATATTATGTTATTTACCGCTCTCTGAGGTATACTTCGTTCAAGATTTCACTTTAATTTTTATTATTAATATTTCAACTGAATAAGCTCATCCTCTGTTTCGCAAACATCACTTTTAGCTTGACTGAGTCACTTTTTGAGTGACTCGTAAGTGAAATGTTGTAGACATCATGTGGTTTCACATTCTCTTGCATACATACAAAAATAGCTGCCCTTTAAGGGATTTATACTGTTCAAATTGAATTAAAAAGAATGAAGTTTGGTCTCTTACTTTACTTTTGTGGCTCGGAATTCACCGTAATAAAAGAAAGAACGCCTTAATTCAAATGAATGGCATTAGTGCCACCCTAATGCAGGACTCATTCATAAAATTTAGAAGACAGTCTAAATTAATGGAGTTCAGAAGTCATTTAGGGTAGCGACAGTGAAGTAATAATCCCTCTCTAATGATTGCCATAAAAATTGTAGTTACCCGGTGACTAGGTGTAATTATGAAAAGCTCATTTTTCATTTATTTCTCGCGTTTCAGAAGCGATTGACCTATAAAAATAAAATCGATGAATTTATAAGTTCACACGCAGATCCCAAACTCACTAAACTCCTAAACTCTGTTCTTTTTTAATCCTAGAGTCGGATATGTTACTCTCTTAAATATTAACACTACAAAAAATATTTTTTTACTATTTGTAACTGATATAATAATAAGTCAAAAACTATTATAAAATTAATTATGATTAAAAACACGCGAGGAGTTCGGTATAATCTACTATGATACAGTTGTATTTCCATCGATGAATGTGATATTATATCAACATGATCCAGCATACAGCCATATTATGTACGTTATATGTATATGTATAGGTACCGAGATTGCATCATTACTTAAACACCGCTTGATTTAACATAGGCAGTCAGATTAACCCCACATCGGTCGATATACAATAAATACACATCAAAGTTAATCGGATCCGGCAGCGTAGAAAACGAGCTCTCGATGACGGTGTAAAACTCAAAGGAAAGTCCTATTAAAGGGCAGTAGGTACATACATACAAACGCGTAAAGGATCTGCTAATAATTTCGAGAACCAACATCCCTTAATTGCAATATAGGTAATTGAAACTTGATTACGGAGTGGGTTGCGACGCCAACCCGAAAAAATAGGCAGCACACAACGCAGTCGAAATTACCACGTAGCGAATAATAGATACGTACAGCATAAAACGTACGGTTAAACATGCAGAAATAAATTATGAGGTTCATTGAATAAAATAGTAGTGAATTCAGTAACTCCCAGTATAGACACCCACATTCACGTATAACGAGGCATAATCAGATATGCGTACCGACATATATATTTATATTTATTCCGCCCATTCCTAGTAGTTTTACTTACCAGTTACCTACTTTGATGGCATTCGTATACTTTGAGGGCTGCCCTCGTGTCATTCGCAATATATGTTCCACTGTGAGCACTCTAATTTTATCAAAGTTCATACAAAAAACGTTCCGGAGAAAAAGGATGAAAAAGAAAATAGATACTGGAAAAAATAATTATAAAAACCATAAATCCTATATTCGAAACTGGTGATTCACGGTTTCGTTACCTTTTTCTGTATCAACTCTGGTAAAATTAGTGATACTGAATTAAATAATTAATAAACTTAAAAATTCTGCATTTGCATTTAAAAATTTACCCTTTTATTAGGTATTTATTGTAATATTTGTATATGCAAATGAAGGATTTTTGGATACAACGAGGGCAATAGAGTAGCCTTTCTACATCTTCGTTATCCTTATATTGCAGTGAACCCTAAGGTACCAGTTTATGTAACTACTTTTTTAGAGATAATTACTTAATTAAAGACAATTCGTAGTCGTGTATGTATATGTACGTATATAATTAAGCCCGAGCATTATTCGATAGCACCTTAGAAAAGTCTTACAGTGCACTAAAGTTGCAAGATTCTCCTGAAAGGATCCGATAGTAGTAAAGAAGCTGAATAGAAAAGGATTAGAGCGTTCGCAGACATGATTGAAGCGATAAAACTATATGGCATTCAGTCGCCTTTTAACGGTTCGGTCGTTTTCTATGCAATTTTATTACAAGGAGCTATACAGAAAAATAGTGGTAAAACCTTTGAGCTTAATACCTTATATATTATTGTGTCATCTAATTTTGATATTTCAGAATTTATCCTGTAACTTTTATTATTTTTATGTTTAGTTTGTCTTTATTTAAAAACATTTGCATTATTGCTGAGCTTAACAGAATAAACAATTGATAAATTTGTATTAAATTTTTTAAATTCCAGGAAACTTATCCAAGAGCTCATGTCGATATTTAATTAACTAAAGGTCACGTAAGTGTTAATTAAAATATTTTCTTTAATGACTGTAAATGTAGTAAAACTTCGTATGATGATGTAATTTTCATTTTATTGGTTTCACTCGAATAAAATCAATAGAGAGAAAATTTCATCGCGTAAAGGCAACAGAATGAAAATTAAATCACTTTAACATACTTTTATAACGAAGTTAAAAATGTAGTATTTTTAATTTTCGGAGAAAATACCTCAAAAAATCAAACGGTCATGAATCAATTAATAAATATAGTTACTTTATAGTCTGGTCAGGCGATTAGGCGTTACAGCAAATGAATTTCATATTTTGTGACGTTCAAAAATAATAGCCACCATTGTAGAATACGAATGAGCAATGCAGGTGTTTAACCTATATTTATATGTGCCTCAAGGTTAAGCAGAATTTATTTGCTCCAATTGGGATTTTCCTCACGAATAGAGTTTCGCGTTATATGGAAACATTTTTGATGCGACTCGACAAACCCCACTTCGTTGGACAAACCTGATTTTCCTCTTTATTATTAATGAAATCCAAACTAACCATATCGAAAATAATGGTTATTGCATTTTCCACCCTATCGATTTTCACACAATTTTCAACAATTGCACCGGCAAACTAATTCATTTTATGTCTGCTTAATTATGAATAATTGCTTTTGACACTCATCGGATTGTCAGAGATTGTCAAAAACTGCCTTTCAAGAGAAAAAAATGTGAGCGAATTTTGAAATATTTGTTATAAATCTAAATTATTATATCAACGTTATTATTATAATATGCGTTATTTAACCCTTCGCGATGGAAGGAAAAATAATTTCCGAAAATACAAAATGATAGATCCAATATGGCGAACCTCGAACAAAATATAAATTATTACAATAATACATGATAACTTGATTTATGGTAATATGTTTGCGTTTATACGAGTTTCCATTTCAGATATAAAAATTATATTATCATCTGACACGACGCACCAATCGGCTCCCTTTCCCGACTCTGAAGATGGAAAAGAAGCTACATTTGACACTTATGAATTTCAAAAGTGTCATAAAAAACCATTCATCAAATATATATATGAAAAATGATACAAATGTAATCGGGAAAGAGCCAATTTTTGTGATAGATGAAGTTTCAACCTTTAACTACAAGGATTTCTGCCGAAGTATGCATGTTTCTGGACGGTTCTCAGCTCGACATAAGAAATACGTAAATCGGGTATCTGTAATATATTCATCTTGAAAAATGAGAATTTTTTGTATGTAGAGAGCCGTGGTACTTATTGAATTTACATGTATTCTTATGATGGAAGTATTTTTAGAATTTAGGAGTATCTTCGTGATAAAACGCCGTGTCCTTGATAGCAAGTTATATAGATTTTCGCAACTGCACGCAAGAAAAGTAAACGGTAGCGAAATTGGAAAATGGAATATTCCTCACAATTAAAGTTGCTTCAAAGTTACTCAATAAATTTTGTACGTAATTAGAATTCACGGCATTAATTGATTGTGTGGCGTGTCACTCGTGTACCTATATGACAGACACCTTCAACTCAAAGTATAAGAAATTAATAAGGCTAGTGCATATTAAATGTAGATTCCTCAGTTGATGCAAAAAATCATCTTTGAAAATGGTCAGTCTAGTAAAGTAGTGAATTTCGGTAATTACAAACAAGTTAGAACCTGTCCTGAATTTGACGGGTACCTATTATGTGATTAGTAAGCGGCTATTTTAGCTCTGTACATACACAGTGCGCCTTTCGCATGTTTTTGTATGTACGCGGACATCGCTATTCCAGGAAAACATGATACACTGTAGAGCTCTCGCGAAAATTCATAGAATACCGTGTCCTTTGATAAGGTGCTTATTGTGAGATATTTTTTTAACCTCGTATTTCTTGTAATTACTACTTTTAATTTCAAAGCTTTTCATTACTATATACATAACTGTTAAATAATTGCATTTGATATTAACAACGTAACAATTCTGTTAATAAATTGTATTATGTTAAAATGTCTAAGGTACCCTTAGGAAAAAAAATGAAGGAATTGTAAAAAAGAAATCGTTGTAATAATTTTAAGACAAGTACTGCACGAACAAATATTTTTACAAGAAATCTCTCACACTACTTTAATGTTTACATAAAAACAAGTTATTTTATAGAAATTACTACCCTCGCCCCGGAGGGAAAATTTATGAAATTCCCTCTGGAAGCAATGCGTTAACGACGATCTTTTTAGTTGGCCGAATTATAGAATTGTTCGAATAACATTGAATGCGGTTGGAATGACTAAACATTTATTGTATTTCTTTCACGGAATACAAATTCTTATCGGTGGGGTCTGAAAACTCCAGTGTGCCAATAATGTTATTCTGCTGAAGTTGGTTAGCTAAGGGTTAACTACAGTAATGGCCAGAACCGCTATATACTTTTTGCATTGTAGGCTATGTAAAAACCCACAATTGACGAAAAGGAACGTTGGATTTACGTTGCCTATGTGTACCCGCTTTGACCGAGAGCTTTAGCCTCTCTGAATGCAACGCGCTCGTGTGTAGCCGCTCTGAAACGTTGCACGAAATGCAAAATGCAAACAATTTCCGAATTACCGTTATTTACTACGAAAAGCAAACAGGTATGACGGTAATAAGTGAACTGACGTCACAAACGAAGTTATGTGCGTTACATAAATCAAACGCTTACTCGTCTCTTGAACTGCAAATACTTATCGAGCAATAATTGACCTATAAATTTGTTCCCTGTGTTCATTTTAAGAAAGGTATGTAAAATAATACGCTAATTAGGATGCGAGTCCGTGTCCCTCGTTTTTTCCTATACTCGTGCGACGCTCGAATTACGAGACTTATTACAGCCACGTTTCTACCATACCATGAATATTGATGGAAAAATCCCTACTAGAAATTTTATAGGCATCGAACTATATCCACTCTATGGAAACTGTACTAATAAGTGCCATCTCTGAGACACAGAGAGAAATTTGAGAACTGCTATTAAAGTATTAGAAATGATTAGGGAAGAGTTAGTGATCTGTTGGAAACTATTATTAATTAAGCGATGGCCACAAAATTTAATAGCCAATTTAATCCCTTCACCATAAAACGAGCTTTACATGCACGTTGGACCTTAGCTTAAAATTAAAATTTCAAAATTAATGCTCGGGGAAGAAAACCTTTCTCACAATTTCGCTCCTCCTGACTTATTAAATTCTTTAACGATAATTGGCTCAGTGGAGCCGCAAAAAAAATTGTCCTTGTACCCGTTTAAATTTCATTTCCCTTCAGATATTTAAATTCGTATAAGTATTCATTTAATTTCGAGTAATCATGATTTTCGCCTTAACGTCGAGCGCTTTTATTAAAACCGTTTTCTAACGTTCATTAATCTCTCTCATATTTCTCCACTGAACTGAATTGCCAACGATCATGTAATCGAGAAAAATCTAATGATTTACATTGGGATATTGAAGCTAGCGCTGTCATTTTCTACATTTGATTTTAATCTAATGCAGATCATTTTACTGGATTGTGACATTAACCTTTCCAGTGGCAAAAGCTCCAAAATATAAACAAATTGTTTGTTGTACTTAACACTTTCAGGGGCTCAGCTGCTTATTTTCACATTGACACATTTTTGCCTATTTTACAGTTTTTTAGGGCATTTAGGTACTTTCTAAATTCTTTTTGTTTCCTTAATTTTTGGCTTTGTTTATTCTTTGAACATTTTTTAAATTTACGATACTCCAAAATTAACTTTACTACCTTTACATCGAAAACAGGAGTTCCCAATTTGATCTGAGCATTAATAATGCATCAAAGGGAGGGATGCAAGAGAAGCTTTTCCTTTAAAGATAACACCGGTTGGAGAAGATTTTATTACATCCAATGGATCACCAATATTTTTTTACAGTCTGATCAATTCAAATTTATATTAATACGTCACGAATTCGCAAACTTTGCATTTAGGGTCATCGCAGAATGACAACCGAGAAAAGCTATCGCCCGAGTTGCATTGCTGCATTTGAAAACGCTTTCTTCAAGTCTCAAAATGTTCGGCCTGAAAAAACAAGAAAATCACAGACTCGAAAAGTACTTCCAGAATTTCTTGGAAAAATACTAAAATCATACATAATACGTAGGAATCTACGTGAATATCGTATTATTTACTATGAAATTTTATCGGCTTTCCCGATTTCCTCCTACTTTACAGAAGCTCTTTTGTTTGACGTTCGTTCTTTTGGAGCTATTTCATCAGCATCCGAGGGAGATCTGACCTTCGAATTAAACGATTTTATCGAGTCTCGGAGTATTACTTTTTCATTGTTGGCTCTCTCATTGAAAGTATGCGGTATACGAAAAACTGGGTATTTCCGGCGATTTTTCAAATGGCCTGGAAAAAACCCGTCTGCCGATAATTCAAGAAAAATTGTAAGCGTAGAGATAAAATATTTACAAAAGCCCGATACGTAATCCCACCTTTCTTGTCTGAAACAAGAAAGAAAGCAACAATAAAAATGCGAAAAATGAAGATAGGGGATTCCCAGTTTCTCGGCGAAAAAAGGAGGAAGGGGAAGTTTAAAGCAGGATGTCGTGCCCTCAGTCGGTGGAACTACGAAGGAAAATCAATACCAGAAGAACCGCGCGCACCCACACACGTGGTTCTTTGTAAACCCCTCCCATCGATGTTTCTACTTTCCTTTCCTAGTTTCCTGTAGACGAATATAGATACATGTATGTACTTACTCTGTTACCCTCCGCATCATCGACTATCAGAAAAAAAAGCTGTATCGGTCAATCAGCCGGGACTTGACCGTCAAAACCCACAAGATAAACAACGCTACCGAAACACCAGAGAAATCCCTCCCTTATTATAATGTTCACTCGATCTTGCGAAATGGAATATTCTTATTTTGTGTAAAAAAAAAACACAGAAGCGATGAACAAATTTAACACTAAACCATGCGTTAATGAACCTTCAACCGTGTCGTTATACTTTCATACTTTTAGTTCGTAGAAGCTTAACGGCGCTGAAATTTTGCAAGCTCTTTTCAGGCTTCACATGGAAAGGAGTTTTCTACATCTTACTGAGAGTTGAACATTTCGAGATGTTCTAATTAAGAAGTTCAACAAAATTTACGGCACGCGATGATTTAGAACATTATGCAGAGGAACGAAATGTAATTAAGGAAATAATGAGGGTTTCTTTGCCATTCAGCTATTGTTGGGAAGTTCTATGTCTTGGATGTGTTAAAAAAATTGTAATGCGAGTAGGAGGCTCGAATATATATGTATATTGCATTCTTGTTACAAACGTGGCGCAAGGGATGCGGGTCCGTAAGACGAGTTTTGGGCTCTAAGGCCCAGTATGCTCTTATTTGTAGAATTGTGGCGTAAAGTCATAACTGATTTTTAAAATAAATCAATTGGATTAGAATATTTTATTCGAAAATCACAAAATGTTACAATATGTGGTCAGAAATACCTACTTGAAGTGCATTTTTATTAATATGTACTTGATTTAAAAAAATAGAGCTACAAACACTCCAATTATTCAAAATATTATTATTATTATATCAATACGACATATTCTAATTTAACCAATTTTAGGGCCAAAATCCCTTTATATGGACTTACACCCCTTTCAGCTACAATCTCAAATGGTCACCTTAAACGTTACTCTATTGGTATAAGAATAATGGCCATACGGTTGATGACTGAAGCTTTTCATCCCTATCGCTTCTCCATAAAAGTGATACTTACTGGGGATGCAAACAATGCAAAAGTTTCACAAAGGCGTTTTTTTAGAACTTTGCAATTATTCCTGAAGTCGAGCATCGTAAAACCTCGATTCGCAGAACTCTGCTTTTGACTTTTTCTACATTCTGCGAGATGCTATTCTGGGAAAGTGGCAGTCCCAGTCCCTCATGGCACCTGATTCATTCATGGTTCGCTTGCCCTGCCTATTATTTACGGTTCTTTTGCAGTCATACTCTACATACGCTGAAATAAATTTACCCCCTTCGGTACAGCGAGGGGTACGCCGCAGATGGTCTAAAGAAATGTACTATCTTTCTAGGCCGAATTAGGATATATAAATAGTTTCAGTTCACTGATTCATCCTGTGCCTAGCGAACTCTCTAATGCGCCTCCCCATCGTACAGAGCAAAGGATTGCTGCACCTGACACAGTATTTGCGCTGACCCTATCTCTATATTGGCCCAATGTGGGCCATTAGTTGAGGCGCACATGCGCAGTGGTTTGGTAACATACGCCTAGGAATGCATTTTACATTTGCTGAACAAACATTACACCGCAAAGAGAAGTTCGTAGGAAGATGTATGTAGGTAACTGTGGGTTAAAATGTCTCGTTCTATATGCACACACGAATGAAAATGGAACATGCGGAATCCAATTGCAGTTACAGTGACCACAATCGGAGTTACAGTGGCTGCAAAGTAGATTATACCGTACGACACGAGTTCGAGGTATTTAAAAAAAACCCTGAGCTTTTCAGCGAAATCCTGGACGTCCAAATTGGAGCGTCTTTCAAACCCCTTTGTACGGAACTGCGTCTATCCATTACTGACCCGGGTTCTGTTCATTCGCCGCAAAACCATAACTTATCGCGGAGCGTAAAAGCGAATCACAAAATCCTTCGGGAAAGAAAGACAATAATTTATCTGTGGTATTTTACAGAAATGTAATGTGTAGCATCAAGAAAAACTCGTAGAATTTTTTCAATGTAAAGATGCTTAATTTGGGTCTGACCTGAATTTGGGCATCTCAGACCCCATAGGCCACCTAAAAATGATGTGTAAAATTAAAAAGAACATAATTTGTACAATACTCACATAACAGTACGTTTGTTACTAAACTCGAGAAATGGTTCCGAGTTCACGGGGGAAAAAACATATTCTTATACGCGTTTCATAATTTTTGTTGAAAAATTAATTTTATAGACATTCAGCAATTAAATGAATTTAAAGGCCAACATACAGAATGAATAAACCGGTAATACTTTGAAAAACTATAAACATTGTCGAAATTTTTCATTGTGGAATTTAATAAAATGGGTAGTGTCAGAGCAGGAATTTGTGGCTCGGTACTGAACGGTGCTAATGGAGTCTGAGCCAGTATTGGGTCGCCATAAATTCCTACCGGAATGGGGAACCTAAATATAAAGTTCTTTCACGGGAATGAAATCATGATATATAATACACTCGACTTCGGTTACGAGACATGTCGCAAGGATATAGATTTGGGAGAATCGAAGAAACAAGAAGTCGGTATCGCGATATACAATTATCAGCTTAATATTGGGCGACTTATTACGAAAGTCGACCGTAAATCACACTGTTATGAATCACCTTTAAGTAGTGCTCAGATCGAAGACAACTTTATAGCTCAAACATAGACATATTGGGGTGTAATAATGCCGTAGTTTAGTGTCTCGTTCAGTTCCACATTGCTGATGTGCCTCGAATACTATGAGACATACCGCTACCGACAACTTCCACGTCATTAAAGTTTGTGATGATGGGATCTCCAGTTGAAACTGGTGTTGGAACTACGATAGCATTCTACTATATTAGAACTACGACGGAAGCTTTTGGAAAAACGATGGTGGCAATGTAGACTGAAATTGGTAGTGAAATTGCTTTTTTCCCCGTTTTTCACCGTGGTTATATAATTATAAATTACGTTTGTAGGACTTTTTGTGCTATTCTAATACATTATATACAAACAAAAGCAACAATGAAAGCAAAATACTGCTTGTACGGTTTAATGTAGATATAAAGCATCGTCTATGGAAATTATTTTCTAATTAGCGCCACTTATCTAAAAATCTTCTACCTTTCTAAAAACACGGAAAAATCAATATAGTGAATTTTGAAAGAAAAAGGTTAAGGGGGCGGTAAAATCGTTATCGCTACCTTGCCTTCATCTATGAGTATTGGCGCCAGGGATCGAACTGACGATTCTCCACGTTACCCTATACATGAGAGTAGCTCGCGAACTAGCGCAGTTGACGTGACTAAAATTGCACATAATTTTGAACAACGTGAGAATAACATCTAGGCTTTAAAAGGGGAAACAGAGCTTTCAACGGAAGTCGCTGGCATTCGTAAAACATTTCAACATGGAACCCATAATCGTAAGGAAAACTTCATCGATCGTATGTTTTAGATTTTACTATTGTTACCTGAAATTGTGGTTCGTTTATGGAGATAGCAGTGAGAAACAATGAATTTTCTATGGGAATTTAATAGGGTTATGTATATATATACGAATTTCTGGAACGCTGATGATACTAACCCACCCAAGTGGAAGTAACCGCAATTCCAGCAGGGGAAATTCAAAGACCCCTTCATTAAAGTACACTATAAGATACAAAAGTACATTAGGTAGTATTTGTTTAACAATAATACTGTAGAAAAATGTGAAGCAGCGTTTTCTTTGTTAAGGGAGAGAAGTTTCTTTGTAAGGGAAGTTGTTTACATTACCTACTAATTCGTCCGCAAATATACCTTAGCGTACATTTACGCACGACTTGTAGATGTCGGTTTAAGAGGACCAACCCATAAAAACTTTGGGAGAAAAAACACGATATTTATGATATTTTTTTTTTTTCAAGAAAAGTCTACAACATATAATGGAAAAGCTTTTGGCCCTTATTGACTTAGTATTTGAGAGTACAGAAAAATTTATTTCTTTTAATATTTCTATAACAGTCCATTTATAGATTTTTTTTCTGTAACTATTGTACGCTGTAGGAGCAATATACTTTACATTACAAATTATATAAAAGGTACATATAAATCTGTCAATTTGTCTATTTAATATGGAACAAATCGTTAGATCTTAGGTATCCCGTTTTGTCCCACATTCTCCAATATATAATCGCTATATATATATATAGCCAAAGGTTAAATACCTTCCACCCTCTATTTTCAAATCGAAACGAGTTTTTGCAAGATAAGGTTAAAGAAAATGATATGTCAAATGCAGTCACCCTGCTGTTATGTCGAACATGGAGAGAAACATGTAGCTTGATTTTTGCAGATTCAGCCCTCGTGTTTCCCAAAGGAATGTAATATTCGAACGGGGTGTTTTTTGACAGATTCGAATTAGAGACTTGATTGATTGTTCACAGCTTGTTACGTATTCCTCTCAGGGAATTTACCTTTTTCATGTACATGTATGACACGGACTCTCCTTAATCCTGTTTATCTGTTGTTTTTTTTAAACAAAAATCTCGGAAGTTTTCCTATTTGTATCGACTAAAAAAGTATAATGATCAACCCACCTCATGAAAGTAAACCCCAGTTTTTTGTAAAATAAAATAACCCATTTGTATATTACACTCAGTTTGGATAGAATCCAACCCTTGTAACGTTAGGGTAACGAAATTTTTCGTTTAAGGCGAGATTCTACTGACCCGACCGTCCTTTATCAAATCAGACGAATCTGTTTTATTCGAGTATGTGGAGTATCTTTTATATACACACATATATATATGTATCCTGTATATAAGCAGGACAAAGAGTAGCTTGCAAGGTCCTACTCAATTACGAAAAAACAGTTGAATGGGTGACGTCACAACTGTCCTGGAGAGAAAATACATCATACAGACGTATAAATTTAGTAAGATTCCAGTAACCTTGGTTTTTCTACAGTCTATACATTTCGGTGACCCGCAATTTCCGTCGTATAAAAAAAGCTGCCCTGGAAAGATGTGATATGTACGATAACGTGAAAAAAATTATTTCAAGATTCCAAAGGTTGTTTAAAAACATTACAGCAAAATCCTGGACGGTTAACTAGAAAGCTGTAATTTTGAGGACATTTCATGAATACCAAAAATAATTGAATTTTTATATGAAACTGTCTGTGTTATAAAATTATGCAACTAATTGATCAACTAAAGTTGTGAACGTCCGAGCTACAAATTTTATTGGATACATGCATGCTTCAGAATAAATGCAATAATTGTCCAATTAATTAAATTTTGATTGATTAAATAAATTTCCGATGTTCCATCATTTCCATTATTCTTCCTGTTATATGCAAACAAATCATTCGCTGTTTCTGAAAATTGGACATTTCCTAGAGTATATTGTTGCAATTATTACAATGCAATAGGAAAAAATATCACCATGTGAGGTAAAAACTGTAGAAACATATCGAGATTTGCTTTCTAGGCAGTAGAAATTGTTGTGGCAAATTAGAACTAACTTTTCAATGCTTTTTTGGGGCTTGTAATAAACACCGCTATGTAAGCCATTCTGATGGATTAATAGATTTTCGAGGTTTGCTGTTGTGAAACCACACGTAGTCTGTAGCACAATAAGGTTTCTCAATTACATATGGAATAATTGCATTACTTTCAACAGCATAGATAATTGCTGGGGCAATCAAGTTTCAGTTTGAAATCAATCCGAATTCAGAAATTAGCGAACTGAGCTCAACTTATTATTAGTAAAGCAGTATAATGACAAGTTGTTTCAGAAATTTCTTGAATTTATTTCCAGTTAAAAGCATGTCTATTTTGATAACAATGTAGGATACATGAAACAGATCAACGTCAAAATTTAATTAGATTATAAAATATGTATTTTGTATATAGAGGTTAAATGAATTTTGCTCTTCAACCAGTGATTTTAAAGCAAATATGCGATAAAAAGAATTGGGGTAATAGAAAATCTACTGTAAATGTAGAATTTGATAATTTGTTTGTTCAATTTAATAATCTAGAAATTTACCCGATTAACTCAGAATTACTAAAATTAATAATTAAGTTTAACTCTTTCATTCCTGTCGGGATATAATATATTTATCCCAAGCAATGTTCAAAAAATCCTATTTTATATCCCGCGAAATAATACTATTGGGACATATAATCCCATACAATTTTTTCAAAAAGTTTCAAAAATAAAATTTTTATCTAAAATAAAAATTTAAAAAATCAGGAGTGAAAGGGTTAAATGAACATTTCTTAATTGGTACCTTACATTTTTCAAAACGGTTACTTCAAAGTTGAACTTGGAGCAGTCCCATAACTACAATATTTAGGTATTGTGTGTAAGTTTTGCCTAGCTGATATAATTAGAGTTTCCACCCTCGAAGATAGAAGTTACCCTATCTTAAATTACGTTCACCGTCGAGAGATATCACAAATACGATGTTCACGTTACCCTGCTTTAAGAAGCACTTTCCCGAATTAAAGTTAATACAGAATGCTTTCAGTTTTCACCAAAATCCAACATCTATCCAACGTGAGAAGATTTCAAATGTATGATTAATCAAAATTAAATGACCTTGATTATTCAGAACGAAAAAAAAGGAAATCAAGAAAAAAAAATAAACGTTTTCTTTATCCAGGGTACTTTTCATTCTCTTCACAAGATCTTAGCAATTAGAGTAACTAAATTGCCGCTGTTAACTTCAGAGAAATAAGAAAACCTTCAGTCGAATCAACGAAAACAAATGCTCTATATTTCCTCTCTACCTACGTTCTTTTCTCATCCCCATCGGTTTAGTTTCGCTTTTCGTTTTATATAAAATAGTAGGGAGTTGAAGTACTCGACCATAAATTTTTTAGTAACAGTAACTATTTTTTCTCGCAGTGAATAATGCCCGCAGTCATTCTTGCACTAAGTAGGGTAAAAGCCCACTCACGGAGTGCAGGCACCTGTTTAAAAGGGGTACCTGTGTAATACGAGTAGCAATCCTGAATTAAAAATGGCTGGATGTAAATATAGATTTTTCAATGTTATCGATGGTTGGAACGAGTAAACGGTCCATTTATTGACTCGCCTGCAGTTGTTGACTTTGGCAAATGATACACTACCGGGAAACGCTGATGTATTTTGTTACACTTGACTTATCCATTATACATAACAACGGCAATTTTTTTCTTAATCAAAATTCAGCCGTAACTGTTGCAAACGATTTATTTAATTACGAATGACAAAATACATGCATATATATTCATCACTTTTTTCATTAAATTAGTAGCTGCATTTAAATGCAATTAAATGCAGAAATAAATATTGTTCGACAAATATATTTTGAAATAACGAATGTATCGCTTTTAAAACTTCGTCATGGAAAACCAATTATTTGATATCTGCGAAAATACAAAAAAAAAAGACTCAACATTTTTCTTCAATAATTTGCATGTACAAATATTTAATCATTTAACTTTTTCTCTTTTAGCTGAAAAATGAAATTTCATATATTTCATGTTTTTATTTATTCTTCAACACGATACAACAGAGGGTCAATAAACTAATTAAAGAATGAGGGTGTTGTAGACAGGAAAGATTACATCTTCACTTACAGACACCATTTGCAATAAAAAATGTACCGCCTATACTCAGCTTTGTTTTTTTTACAATTTTCCTGTCACTGCGAAAAATTTAACCAAAGCGAGGACGTTTAACGAAATTGCATGAGGTAAATGAGGGGACTGAAACGACTTGGTTTTACCAAGAGATAAACCGTAAAAGTTAATAAGGCCGAATACGGCAAATTCTCGAGAGACCGTACGTTGGATGAAAAAAATACCAAAAAATGTTTACAATCCTACCAAATAGTTTTCATTTGCGAGTAATTGTCCAATGTATTTGATAGTAGATAAATGTATTTGCATTAATTATTCTTGCAAGTGCTTATAAACTCGTCACGAACAAGGAGAAAGAAACATTTCTTGCTAGTCGTGCTCTTACAATTAGTAACCCAACTGGCTTTGAAATTGGATACGTGTACCGCAACTTAAAAATGACGGTGTTTTTAACTTTTCTCTCTGGTACACCCTTGTAGAAATTCCTAACTACCAGAGAGCCAAGCCAATAATTCTATTAAAATGAATTGACTGAAAAACACAATTTATTTGGATGAAATAAAAACTATTAAAAAATACAATCAAAAGTATAGAATCTATACAAGGAAGTGAATATTTATATTCAACAAATATTATATTTTCTGATATAATTATGTGCGATATAATTGTTATTTTATTACCCAACAGTTTTTACTTTTCTTCTTAATTTTCAAACCGAAGTTTTATTTTGTAGAGGATTGTTATATTATTCTCTGAAATAGTTCCTAATTTGGAATTTCAAATGTTCCGTTATTAATTATTCATGAAGAATCCCGAGTTATTTTTCACAGCCCTTCCTGCGAGAAATATATTCCTAGTAGTATTTTCTAGATATAGCCAAAGTTATCTCCCATGGGGAGATACAACATAGAAAATTTCCAAGCTAATTTTCTGCACGAAAGGTGTTTCCACAAATATTAGCTCCACTTTCTGCTGCTAGTCATGGCAATCGACGATGCAAACAACAAATATTACTCGTATGTACTAAATATTTCTAACATTATTACACATCTAACGCCTATATTCAACCGAGATCGACGATTTCTGTGGCAATAGTTTCAATTTCGAAATTACCAGTCTAACATAAGTTTATAATATCAGAAGATGTAGAGTTGAATTATTTATTAAAATCTACCTGTTGTTAAAATTTGCAAGAACCAATTGTAAGATACATTTATTATTTTGACGTGCAATATTTATAGATTCAAACGCAAGGCTACGCCGCTAACCAAATTAGCTATGAATCCTTGAATCCAGGAAAAAAGCTTTTCTTTATTCCCACCAACTTTATGGCTTTTCTATCCTCCGCAAATTCAAGTTATCCTGTTTTACTAATACCAATATCCTGTTTCCTGGATGAGGTTTGGTGGCATTTGCAGAGAGAAGTACCCGAGGTGAGCTTCACTGCATCCCACATATATGCGCTTTGGTAATAGTGGCCAATATATGCGTTAGTATTGCAAATGGGTTATGAAAATGTAGGTATAATTTAAAAATACTAAGTATTAGCAATAGAAGAAGTTTTACTGCTGGTACCGTGGCATTCCAGTTACGCAAAAAGGAGTTTAAAAACTGTCGGCACAGTAGTATCGTTAAAAAAATCCGGTGTTAATTTGCATCCATACAATTTTGTATTACTCCCATGGCGAACGGATGTAAAGAGAAGCTTCCTTTTTACAGGGGATGGATGAAACAAATAAAAGAAAACGGTATAGCATCCGAATGGCACGGATTTTTTCAATGTGGGGTAGCTTTGTTCGCATTGTGTTACGGATCCATGATAATTTTGACGTGGATAGTAATCGAGATAGTTTTGTTATGTTCTGTTTTATCGAAGATAGGAAGAGCAACTCGAGCTTTTTCATGCTTTTGTTCTTGTAACGATGAAGATAAGGAGAGGAGAAATTCGATGAGATAAATAAACATCGTGTTCAACTTTTGCGATATGTAATGAAATAATGTACATATAGTTCTAGTAGGATTGCATGACTGGCTACCCGACTGATGAGTGCTAAATGGAACTGAATAGTACTCGGTTCTCACTATACATGTACGTCTGAAGTCACCGACATGTACCGTACAAGTACATTAAACTTAATACTGTGTAAGTACACGAATTCAAGGAATACTTGTAGTAGTCAGGTATCAGTATTATCTCCGGAACTCAGTTAGTTCTTCTTCCTTAGATCATTTATTAGACACAAGGGGGTAACGAAGGAATAAATATACACTACCGCTCAAGAGTACGTGGACACTTGCCGGGTTCATGAAATTTGTGATATATTATACATATTTTTATTATTAAACAACGTTTGTTGCTAAAAATATGTTCTCCAACACTACGCAAGTGAATTCGTACAAAATAATCAAAATTACCAAAGTATCATAACTTTTTTCAGGTGGTTACAAGAATAATTGAGGAAGTGTCCACATACTTTTGAGCGGTAGTGTACATAATTTCATGTACAAATAGACTTGGTCTTATATAAGTCCAATTTGTGTAAACTTAATGAATCTTTCATTGGAAAAAAAATTAGTCGGCGGGAAAAATGGTTTCAAGCATGGGAACCTTCACTTTGTGACAAATAAAATTAATTCGCGTTTTTACCTTATGTTTCGTTTGTTCTGAAAAGTTTGTCTAATGTGAAAAAGTTTCAGCGTGGAAAGAAAAACAATAAGTACGAATATTTTTCCAATATACATATCCAATTTACTCGGTAAATACTCTTAACGTGTAAAATCTTCTAGTCCAATACGAAACTTTTGTGCGCCGGTAGAATAACAAATTCCACGCTATGAAAAGCGTTTGCTTTCAAAGTTGTCATGTGTCCTCAATTTGCTGCAAATCCTAGTAAGTTTTCCATCCAATTTCTCCCGCTGAACGTAAAATGTCTGCACAGCGTAGCTGAGAGCTACGTAGATAAAAGGGGAGGATAAACTAAAATTCCCCAGACTCTTGAAGTTCCGGAAGCTTGAACTTTGTATATTCAACGCTCGCTATTCTCAGGCCGTTTTGTTAATTAGTTGAAATATTTAGAACGTAACACTGCCGTGCCACGTAAAATTTATACCTTTTTCTTTTACATCGCTGTGTTGCACCTTAATATAATATAAAGACCCACGTCGTAGTTAATAAAAAGGCAAAGGAAGTGTATCTAAATTTAGAAATCCTTAACCTGCCGTAACCCGATCCGCTTTTTACCGAAATATTTCGCTCCCTTCGCAATCGTTCCGATGGTATTTTCTCATCGCCTTGGTTTTTTACTGTATAGGGGTTTTCCATCGGTATCCCATACGCATCTCCCGTGCTACATGTCTTGCCCATCACTGTCTGCAGGACCTGGTGATTCCACCTGCAGGTAACCCTCAAATAACACGATTAGTGGCGTCCATCCTTCCATGAAAATCATGTTATTCAAGATTCAGCATCCAGACAATTTCGGAGGTCACGTGTAATTTCATGTTATTGACAACCATGCATGTCATTCGAGGGTTACCTGCATATGCATCGTTGCATATAAGGTGTGTAATATGCCATTGTGCACCTTCTTCGAGTTTTCCGCATCATCATCGTTGTTGGAATAAATTTCTATTTTGACACTCGAGTCCATGGGTCAGCACTCAAGCATATCAAGATCAATAATATGGAGAATTATACGAGAATCTGAAATTTCGTTCTAAAACTCAGTGTTTCAGAAATCATTCTATAGGACTGCGAAGTCTTGCGGTATATCTTATATGCTTCTATGTTTCCTTTGATGGTTCTTTACCGAAATAACGTGCAGTGACAAACTAGGATACCACTGCAGAACTCTAATTTACATTATGTTCCCATTAGCTGTCAAGATTCTAGCTTCTTTGATTAAACTTGTAACAATAGCGTTCCGAAACAAAGATTTAATGCAGTAGACGAAATACTCCATGTAAATTGGCGTTGCTTCATCTTGAATCAGAACTTTGCAGTTCTAGTAAGATTTATGTTTCCGTGTAAGAGTTGCACAGCGACCTCACCTTCTGTAGCGTAGAAGTGATGGAAATGTAATTAAATTTCTTTTCTAAATCGCGAGGTTCTTAAGAAAGTTTACAATGTACTTTCTGCCACGTCGAACCTGCTGTCACGTAGTAAAATTTGCTGCCCATATCCAACAAGTCGTTGTAAATAGTAAAATTTGCCTGCTACTCGGTGGAATTTACTGGAAGGTAATGCAATTTACGTTCTACACGCTAGAAGTTGGTGCGCTGCTTGAGCGTGATCGGAATACTTCAAATTTTAGCGGCCAAATCAAGTAATCCATTTTGCCATAATTGAATTGACAATTTTGTTGGTTTCGCAAAATTTCTTCCCGAACGTGCAGTGTCTACGGACTTGATAAGTACAGCTTTTGAAACGGATTCTTGTAAAACGATACCACGCGATATTCAATATTCATGCTCTCACGTGTTGAAATAAGAGGAGCAAAGCTCTGACATTCACGGTATTTCCCTATACTACGAAAGCTGTAAGTAGTGAACAAAAGAAATGGCAAGTTTTCATTGTAAACTAGTAATTCATTAAAATTTGAGATATTGAAAATAAGTACAACCATAATTCATTAGGATAATTTAGTAATTAAAATTCGTCTTGAAACTTTATATAATTATATAAAACTGACATCCACATTTAGGGTGTAGCACCTCATCTGGCAAGGAACTCTTAAGTAATTCTTCAGAAATAAAATATTTTTGAATCAATATTATTTGATTATAAATTTTGTATCTCCACAATATAATCCTTAAGAAGAATCGTAAAGCTCAAAGAAAAAGTAGCCGTTATAAATCATCCTTATAACGCAAGCTTGGACGAATTTCGCACAGACAAGGAAGGTTATGATCGCTATAAAAGATCAACGTAAAACATAGACGAATTACAAAAGTATATTCTTTTTAGTAGATAGCGGTGTTCATTTTGCCCCCATATGACATTTACGTCAAACATCAAAATATACGGACATGTGTGGTGTCTGGTTTTATGTCAAACATTGCAGTGCGCAGCTTCTTTTTTCAAAACTGTCTTTGTGTCATGACATAACACATACTTTTCTCGGAGATCGATATGGACCAGAAGCGAAGCTAGTCAGGCGATGAAAAAACTGTCAACTTTAACCTTTCAACGACCTTTATTTTGCTGTTTTTTTTCCGTATAGCTAAATAAATATAGAGAAATAACCACCGAATGTTGCTGACAACAATAGTTGTTTTGTAGTGTATCTTGATATAAGTACAACAAACAACTGTAATCGCTCAAGTGTACAGAGGAAAAGTTTGCAGCAAAATAAAGGCAGGATGATTTTTAGATGCTGCTACTGCAATTGTAATCTTAGCAATTCGGATGTAGTATATCTAAAATTTAGGTCCCATAAAAAACTTTAATGAAGATTCTACTGTATATAATATTATTTTCTACATTTCAAAAAACTTCCCAATAACACATGTATTTCCAAAATTATTCAGAACTATTTCAGGATTGTTAAAAGTGCGTGCTTATACGTGTGCATTTCTACAGAACACATATACTGTATTGTACCAGATTTGTCACTATTTGCATAACCTTGTTAAATAAATAAATAAAATTAAAAATAAATGAATTACTAAAAACTTTCAGTAAACAAAATCTTAACTCGAGCAGAAACAATAGTGTAACGAAAATATGGAGGATAGGAATCCCAGATATTGGAAGTAATCCTTAGGCACACCGTGCACTGTCTACCCAAGTCTCTTACCATAAATCTATGTCTACGTGGGTCATAAGTTTACCGAGGTACCATATTATCCGTATCTTCACATACTATCGTAATTTTGGTACACAACGTAAATGTTGACAAAAGACTACCACGGATAACTGTAATTTGATTCGGTATGATTATTTCTGTTTAATCCTGGGGATTTCTGCAATAATCCAAGGGATTTAGCGAGCTTTATAAAAACATTTCCTGCTCTCTGGAATTTATAGTGGTTGAAACGTTCGTGAATAGATTGACGAGGTGGCATGTTTCATTAATTTAATGGCGTCCCATCGTTTTGATGCAATATGCGTAGGTGTAGGGGTCGAAAACTTTTTCATATATTGTATATAACGTTGACAAAAGTCCTTTCGGGAAATAGGGATATCAATATTAATTCGTTACATCGATCAATCGATTGATGAATCGACACGATAACATTCTTTTCGCGTAAGCTTTTTTATTATGCGATGAGGGTTTTTTTATGTATTTCTCGGCTACACGCGGTGCTTGTATAGAACGACGATATGTATCGCCTAAAATGCCATTCTAGAAATTACTTTTGGAGTAATTTCTAGAATTTTTGATCTATGAAAAATTGAATGAAAAATGCAAATTCTTTGTGACAAGCGATTCAACCAATTTTAATATAGAAATATAATAGTATCGACGAGAATTGTAGTACACTGTCTTCGTCTGATTACGAGTTGAAAACTAAGTTTCTGTGAATTATAAAAAATAATACTGAAATATAACTTTATTTATAGAAACAGCGTTAACTGAAGAATTATTTACTTGAAAATTATAGGGAATTATTTTGAGTCTTTTGTATTCATTGAAGGACTCATGCTTCACACCTTTGCCAACCTTGTTTTCCAATCGGTCACCCTGGTTTCTTATACTTATTATCAAAATTTTTATATTATACATAAAGACTCCGAGGGAGCATGCATGCAAAACTTTTCAAGAAAGTAACGAAGATGAACCTGTGACCAAAGATTCTTAAAGTACAAAATTTTCTCGGAAATTTTTCCGGAAATGATAACCTAATTAGTTAATTCTTGTAGGGTTTTAAAAATTATTTTTGTGTCTGTATGCCCCGTCGAAGCCTTTGGGTATAATATAAAGACGTGGACAGTAAATTTACGATGTAGTTAGTTCACAGTATGTCACCAAAATGGTTGACGTTTTCGCCAGATTCCTCATAAAAGTTATTAATGCTAAGGTTTGAGAGGGTAGGATCTCCAGAAATATGTTTTATCTTTTCCGTGCGTCATCGTTAATACACCCTCCGTAGTTACTCCATGTTACTTTCATATCCTGAAGTCGACAAATATTAACCGACAACTATGTCTACAAGAACAAAGATCGGTCTAGTCTGCGAGAGAAATAATTAAATACCCTCTTTGTATGAGATGACGTCACAAAAAAGCCATCATATCAAATCTGGTCATAACTTCAACAGTCTTTTATTTTTACTGTGCAACAAATTTATATGAACTAATTAAAGCCGTTTTCCAAATTTCATACTTTTTCCCATTTTCTACAAGTGGTTGAATTCTTCTAGTAGCCTTCTGTTCTTTTTTTTTCAATTTTGACATGCAGTAATAAGAAAATGTGTAATTCTTTGATTTTTGCAGTACTTGATTCATGAGAACTAATAGCCAGATTTATACTCAAAAGACTTTTTAATAAATTTCTCAAAAGTTCCTTGCGCTGAAAAGTGTGAATGATAGTTTTATTTTTTGAATTGGCTTGATATTAAAGTATTTTTATATATTGGCGCAACACCATTTTTTATAACTTGAAACGTATGCAAATACTGCTGCTCTACTGAAACAACTTTGCGATTCCAAGTTATTTATAAACAACTTCCCCATATGCTGTTTGGAAAAGTCGACAGCTGATATGTTAAATCCAAAACGTTTTTCTTCCAGTTCGATAGGTTGGCAAACACACGCACCTCTTCCTGTAAAGCGCATCAACACGTAACATCTATTTCAAAGTGTTCGGAGTGAGTTCCACTTTGCCAGAAATTCACTTCTTTCCTTAGTTGCAGATACCATCGCTACGAGCAAAGCAAGATGCCTGTGGCAATAACTGCAGCATCAGTCTATAAAGCAATGTCGTGTTTCTCAAGCGCTTTACTCCCTCCGAAGACCAAAGCATCGTTGTTCGATTTACTTACTTACTCTGTGGCATTTGAAACTCAAAAGTTCATCACCGCATCCACATAAGCTCGCCGGCTATCCCCATTCTGAGCTAATTCCGTCCATTCCCTGTCATAACATTCCAGTATCCTTGTGTCCATTTTAATATTGTCCTTTTATCCGTTTGTTGATCCAGCTTAATGGTGTTTTTCTATCAGGTCTCCCCGTTAGGGTTCGATGTTGCCCCCGTTTCGCCCATATTGGCACTATGTGAACGAAAACGCCGAACGTAGTCTTCGCGATTGATAAAAATGCGCTTTCGACGACAACCAGTTATTAAAAAAATCTTGACGAAAATGGTGCTGATTAATATTCGTAGTATTAAAGTAATAAAAAATAACTTCATAATAAAATTGTTAGTATCAGTTAATTACTAATACATAAATTTTAATTCCACATTTTCGAGAACCCTAAACCTCGACTCCCGTAACATAAGAGATCCTTGATAAGATTTTACTTTCGATTAAAAATTCCGTCCCATCTCTATGTATCTCCGACGCTCCGCAGCAACTTTTGTCTGATCACGGCAATAAAATTTTACACATCACTGAATTTGAGAACCGCTTAAACAAATTATTTGTTACGACGCTAAATTTAAACTTGCCGAGGGGTTGGAATTTCAGGATTACCTATATGTATATCGGATAAAAGGGTGCTTTCAAAATCCAGCTACTAAGCGGCATAAAGCTTTCTGTGGAGGGTAACCCTCGCTTTGCCCGACGTTACCGAACGCCTGAATAGTCATTCTTTCCTGTGAACGAGCCGGCTATGTAGCTTATTCATACTGAAATAAATTGCCTCAAAAATGTCACCAATACTTTTTACCTTTAGATTGGATAAACTTGAAATTTGAATCGAAACATTTAGACAATATTGAATTTTCTTTATTGGTCCAGTAGTTTCCCAATGTGGCCTAATCTTACTAGTCAGTGGTGATGGGTCTACTTTTTTTTTTAATATACACGCGTTTCAATATATGGTAACCCATTTACTGCAATTTATTTTGCAGCGATGTTGTCCAAGTACATAATTTAATTGTTCTCCTAATTAGTTTCATTGAGAAATGGTTTACACAAAAATTAAAATTTCGTTGCTCACACAATTCGTCATTTCATAAATTTATATTGAACACTCTTTCGTTATGGAGGAACACTTGTAATTGTCACTCGTAATTGTCTCCTCGGGCGTAGAAAACTCACAACCAGATGGACTGGTCACTTGAGTAGAGGGAGCTTACAATAAACAACAATGGCTTTTTAAATCACAATAAAGAAGCTTATATTGAGGTAAATGTTTCGCAATTGCATCGCTTGACTAAATTCTTGTACATTCCAGTTCCAAATCTGGATAGTAATAAGCCGAGAAGTTATGTCGCTCTGGCTTATCGCCACCGGTAGCGGAATTGCCAACAATTTACATACATCAAGTCGCAAAATTAGCGATGGTAAACATCGTAATCGAAATATGCCTACTTCCGCAGCGTTAGCTTTTGATTATCAATGATACAAGCCTCCATTTGTGCCCTACAATATGCTGCGATTTCATAGTCTAACTGCTTATAACAATACCATTTTAATAACGAGCTATTTTCATCAAAAAGTTACAAACTAGGAATTTTCACGCACGAACAAAAGTCTAATCCAAGAAAAAAACCCATACGACTGAACTCCGATAAAGAGTACAAATTGCAGTGGAAGAAAAACTTTCTTCCTTGAACGGTAGGGAACCCGAACTAAGACAATCTTGTACAACTTATAAGTTTTCCATAATATATTACATCTAATTTGTCCTTTCCCTCTTTCGCTACTAGGGTTTCATTATCCTGAGGCTCTATTTGTTGGACCTAGCAAACGGGGAGGTCCAAAAAAATGAAGATTTCTGGGTTCAAAGCGACGCCCTTTTACAATTGCAGCAAATCATAATTTTTTGTAGAAACGATTTACGTACAATTAGGGGGCTAAAGCAAAATTTATGAATAAGTATCTAAAAAATGAAATTTGGTTACATAAAAATAGTGGCAGAAGGTAAAGTTACCGTTTGATTTCCTATATTGCACAATTGCTATAATGAAATGAATTTCACTATTTCCTGACTTCCTTTTTCTTCTATGAAATGTGCTCGGAAGGTAATTAGACCTATATCCTCTGCACAAATTGAATTGGGGTGTCAAGATAAAATCATACTCCCACTCAAGCGTAATCATGGAATATTTAATAGATGTTCCATATAGTATTACCATATCAGGGCATACAAAAAGCACCACAAGGGTACAAAAAGAACATTGTGAATTGAATTCAACAATTTAACTGTCAAATTCTAAATTCCATGCAGTGATCATTTCGAGAGTTAGTTCGATACCTATTTTTTTTGCAATCTTCAGTTAACCTTTTTAATTATTTGTAAGTAAGAGACACTGAAATATTTGTTAAAACACTTTTTTCTCCGAAATTTGACCACACAAATTCATGATTTTCGTGTTATGGATTAATATTTTTTTGCTTCAAAATTCCATGTTGGAGAAATAATTAAAATGCAAAGGAAATAAACACGAAAAGCAATATATCTATAATAATAATGTATTTTCTTTTCATATCCTATTAGCTAATTTCTTCCACTTTTGTAAACTTTTTATTTGAGTTCAAGAATCATTTCTGAACTCATTGTCAAACGAATAGATAATAACATTTTTCTTACATACAATTTTCTCTTTCTCAAGCAACGTCGGGTTAACTTTACATACCAATGTTTCCATCCCTTGCTGCTTGTTCCCCAAACAAATTCATTCGTGGGAAAAAGTAGAAGAAAATTAAGTTATCTTTGGGAGATAAACAAAAACTATGACGGTACCGGACGAAGTCTCCCGGGTCGTTTATCACGATCAAACAAAAAATGTCCCCATGCTTTTGCATTCATTTCCCAAACATTTTGCTGCTAGTCGAGATGATCAATTGCATGTAGAAGATTGAAACGTAGCATTTCTTTCATTGCAGAGAGATTCACTCTATCGATCACTACAAATTTAGGTCATTAAAAAATTTTATTAAATTATTTCCAAGTAATGCATTCCGTGAAACCGAGGCTCTTCTAGACGTTGGCGGATGTACAGAGAATTCTGTAGCTCTTCCATTTAATTTTTAATCAAGAGAACGCATCACTGCCGTAATTAATCCGATAACGTGAATTATTCATTACCGTCTTCGAAGGAAATCGTCGGTTAACGGCATAGTGCAGAACTGCTACTACTTATTTATCAATCAATCGAATTATTCAAGTGTTATGCGACTTAATACCAGCGAGACAAGGCGATGCTATTATCCCACGTGGATTAAATACGAGCAAGAATCTAGACAGCAAAATCACGTTTACAATAAAATGTAGCTCGACCGTCAAATCGTAAACTACGACACCTGAAGCAGAATATTCGGACACCAAACACTCAATTCGATTATTGATTGTTTTTTGACGTTGTAAAAAACATTTCGGAATTCTGTTGGCCTTCGGAATACGCGGCAGCAGAATTTCTCCGGTATTTATTGGGTTGGCAAATAAGTTCGTTCGGTTTTTGTGTTTTATTCCACTGTTAAAAACCGAACGAACTTATTTGCCAACCCAATACATGTAGTTGCAGCAGTATTTTGCTAGTGACTGTTCTATATCTTTCAGTCTCAACGACACTTAAAAGGTTATAAAGTTTTCAAAATTTCAAATGTATAGAATTTGTGCCTAGAAATTCATTATTTTATTAAATATTGGGATATAAAAATTTTGGAAAACAAAATTAGACCTTTAATGCTCGACAAATTCGGAGACGAAATCACAAGATTTCACATTATCTGAAACATTTACGAAACTACCTGTTGAGTTCTTGAAGAAATGACATTTATTTCTACCCGGGAAATCTCTGCTAGTCTTGATTTCATTTTTTTTTCCAACAACCTGAAAAACACGGAAAGGCACAACTCTAAAATTTAAATATAACATGTAATACAGGGAGACGGTACGAAATATATGCAGAGTTGTTTGAAACTACGAACAGTTTTCTTCGATGCAAGACAATTCGCGAGGTAAAACAGATTAATTTTACTATTCCACTTTTGCGTTGATGGGATCACTTGAAAGGGGGAATCAGCTTTCGTTCTTTTATGAGGGATCTTGCACCCCTGCATTTGATAGAACAAAGAATATACGTAAAATATCATATACGATAAACTAGAAACGACGCTATAAAGTTGAACTACAAATTGTAATCAAGAAATCGAGCGGTTTATTGCCGGAGGGGATTAACCTATTTCTCGATAGAAGTGATAGAAGTTTCTTTCAAATGCGTCCGAATCGATTCTTTTCTTCTAGGTTTCGTGCAATCTTCTAGAACTCCCTTCAGAGGCTGCGAAAATATTTATTAATGATCAAATTTTCCACATCACAGGAAGCTTTTACGATAATGGAGTCGACTACCAGACGGATTAGATCCACTTTTTGTTTAAGAAATGCAATGAATCTCTAACCCATTAGACGGCATTGATCCGTGCATGGAATGACACGCTTGTGAAATTTTTGCGAAAACCCCATTGAATTTTTTCAGGGAACATCTTTCCAGGACAATCAACAATTTAAAAAATCCCTATAAAAATAATAGAAATGGTCTCATAACGAAAAATTATTATATTACATACGAGAATAATAAAAGTTACCAGATACGTTTGAAATATTCAAAGTTTTTTTACAAAAGTGATAGTACAAATAATAAATACAACTGTTTACAATAAATTTAAAATGAATACTAATTTGTAATTTCGTAAGAACATCCACTATTTTTCAAGCTACTTTCATTCTTTAGTTTGTTGTAACAATTTGACAGGAGTAAAGTGGCTGGTTTTCAGGGTGCAGTGAAACGTGCTTAGCAAAATGACGAAGAAAATGTATGATGCAAACCGTCAAGAAAACGTTAACTCCCATGAACGTTTCCAACGTGATTTGCTAGTGTTATCGCGTCTACATAGAAGTTATGCACGACTAAAACTCTTTTCTGGAGGCGACAATACGCTACAGATATTTGACGTCATCCAAAACTACCGTTGGCTCTGTTCCCACCGGGCGAGATAATACCAGTCCGGTGATAACAGCGTCAAACCCGAAGAACAAAAAGAAAGAGTCGGGAGAATGCAGATAAAAAGATCCCATTTCTTTGGAACAAGTAAATCCTTAGTTTTCTGGAAAACTCAGGATCGTTTGTGCGAATATGTAATTTTCAGACCTTTCCAAATCTCTTTCAAATTCTTTAATCTTAATTTATTTTTTAAGTAGCCGAAATGTATTTTCAAATATAGGTCAAATTTATCTTTTCGAACCGTCTGATATCGATTTAACAGCAACAGCAATTCCTTCAATTTTTTCGTCAAGAAATCACCGGTAACATCAAAATCCCACGAATTTCAAAACAAATAGGACATTGAGATTTTTTCGAGGATCCGCGTAGTTACTTCTATTTACCAAAATAGAACAATACAAATCACCAAGAATGTGAAAAAGAATAAGCAGAATTTTGTAGTTAATTTCATAATGAATATTTAAATTAATGAAATCCCAGATTTATAGTTGTTCGAATCAAAAAATGTCCGACATTCTAGAATTTCTTGTATTTTTATGAATCGAGAGAAAAATGAAAGAAAATTCACATGATCAAATCTTAATGTCTAGCCCTACAAAAGTACCATTAAACCCTTTAGTACCTATTATCGGTATACCACTTGCGAAAGAATGAGTACTAAAGATTGAAGAATGATTTAATATCGAGATATGCCGGAGTTACAACTTCGTCTTGGTCGAATAATTGATTATCAGCCTCGACAGTTTTAGGGTGTGTAAAGATCCGTTAGTTCTGTCAATAATTGAGGAGGCAAAAAAATCCCTTCCCAACAAAAAGATACTGCTGCTATCAATGGAATTAGACTACTATAAGCAAACAGTATATAAGATAAACTCACATGAATAGGCCTGGTACTTTTTGGCACGTAGCCAATAATCCATGTATCGACAAAGACCGCACTAGTCGTAAATAAGGAAATTGACTCGAAGAGTCGTGAATTGCGGGGCAATAATGAAAAGAAACTAAGTGATGTACGAAGTAATAACCAATAAGAGAATAATGATGTGTTAAATAATGGATAATTTTTTTTTATTCAAATGAATTATTTAATATAGCAAAAATTTTGTCTATATGTTATATATATTATACAAACTACCCTTACTAGACCGTTTAGGAGCAAAATAAATAAAAGAAAATGAATAATAATTTGAATAAAGGCAAAAGTTCATTCCAATTTTTAATATACTATTCGGTTAATAATTTGAGTAGAATATAGTATTTAATAGGAAATTCTGACTGAACTACTAAAACGCGTCCAATATAAGAAGAATCTTGTACGAATGAAAAAATTAGCCGAAAAAAGTTTGAAACTTCAACATGAGAACTTGCCAAAACTAACGTTCAAAGATTAATGGCGGTGAGTTTAGATTCAGAATCTTTCCGCTTCATAAAGTTCTGAGCTAACACGAAGAGTTATTAAATAGCATTTCACGCTACGTCCCAGACTTAAGGAACTCCGTCCACGACTATTACTCTAGACTATAAGCCTTCCAAGTAGTGTAACTCAAAAATAATAACTCCCCCAGAGGTAATATTGTATTTTACTACCCTTATTCTATACATATGCACATACAGAGTGTCGTACCTTAATCTATACCCGCAATTTTATCAGAAAAATTCTTTTCATAAAAGAATTGTTATCTAGACCTGTAAAGGTCATGTTTGTCTGGTAAAAAGTAAATAATCAAATTTGTGGATAGAATTCAATTACTCACAACTTTGGCAGACTCGAATTCGGTCATAATTATTAATCGTTTACTTACGGTCCAAAGAAATGGCAGAACTTTGAAAGTGACTTACCTGAAACAAATAAAATAAAAAACAGTAATTAATACTATGCAAAAATAGTCTTGATATCGTTTCAGCGAAATTTGTGTCTTCGACTTTTTACCGAGACTATAAATATTTCGATAACATTTAGATGTTCTTCGCATTTGTCGTATTTGATTTCAACCCTCCTATCCACGGTTACTTTGGATGAGGTCTTAGTTGTTTCTTCATAAAAATGAATTTTCCCTGATGAAGTGGAATACTCAAACAAGGAGATGCAGTACAAATGCAAAGAAGAAACATAACGACGGGCCAATGGCATGAAATAAAATGATACAATGAAAAGCGTACGATCGCTGTATGGAGCTATTCGCAATTTATGCATTAACCTATATTTTGCCAGAGAAGTAAAATATAATAAGCAGAAATATGAAGCTGCCGAGTGAAGGAGATACATAATCTGAATATCGCTAAAGGGAACTCTTTTACAATTCATAGAAACATGTTCTCCACGAGACCATAACTTCACTTTGTATGATTGTGTGGAGTTGGCACGCATCTTTGGGTAGGAACGCGAACTTCATTTTATTTCAGCAATCAAACTCGGGTCACCTTTGTGTTTCGATTCTTCTCGTTTATTCCTTTTTTCTTGAAACACATTTATTACATTTCCATTTTTCACAACGAATCGCGAAAGATTGTAAAACTCTTAGTATAGTACTCAAAAAAGGACAAGACCTCAAAGGATACAAGCCAGAAGCGGACAATTAAAAGTCCAAACGCTAATTGTGTGAAAAAAATTCGGTAGAATTAATGAAATATCTTTTTGAATAGAGAAATATTTTTTACTTGAATGAAACGTATTTAAATCCCTCTGAATAGGTATGGAAGTTATAAATAATATATGTTTTATGGAAAATTACAAGCAACAAAATATTTATCAGAAAATACTTATTGTAATGAATGTTTCTTTGTTTCTATTGAAATTAGTCCTCAATGAAGAGAGGGAAAGGTCATCGAAAATACGAAACAATTATTATCGAACCGTTGGTAATCCGTATTAACAATATTTATAATTCCGAAGCATTAAGCCAACAGAGATTTAATTTGTTTGTACGTCCCATTATTGTATAAAAGAATCTACGCATTCACGCAATCCAATTAAGCACAGTTATCGAATCGAAAAACAGAACAATATAAATACTATTTTTACATTTCAAAGTTAAATAAATTAAACAAAATTATTTGTAATATATAAGTACGCATATAGTATAATTGAATTTTATATCTAAATTTTTCGAGAAGCGTAAAAGTCTTACGTTAAAAGAATTTTTTATTCATTACCTAAAATACGAAGAAACAAAAGAATAAATTGTAATCGACTTTTTTTATTTATTATGGTATTTCTATTTCATTTGATAGTATCCGATATAGTACATAATTTTTATTGTCTTATCGACTGTAAACTGCAAGCAAAAGCCTACTTACACTGAAGGAAAAGAAAATAATCATGACACAGTAAATGTTGCTTCTCCAAATAAATGGCAAATTTGCTTTTGTTTGCAAAGACGAGTGTTAAGATCTCGTACAACCCATGAATAATAACATTGCAGGCTCCTTATTTTGAAAATTGTGTTAGGAAAACCTTCTCGCGTATTTTCGAAAGTTTTTAACACACCACGAACAGTATTTTATTAACTGTGATTTCTGGTGATCGGGTGAAAGTTACAGGGGTTTGGCATCCTTCCAGCTCTTTTCCCTTAAATAAAGTATGTGCCGTTAACTCAAATGATGGTGTAAATTGGTGTAGGTGTCGAAGGTTCTTTCGAAACTATCGAATTATTCCATAAAATACACTGCATGCTTTTTTTTCTATTCTGTACATATCGTTTCCTCACTGATTCCAAGAATATAGAATAATTCGATCTAACAATTATTCCCCGATTTCAAAAAGCTATTAAATAATTTCTCGGTGAATCGTTTTCCTATCTTTGGAAAGAACCGTTGCATAATTCACAAGCATCGTATTTCGCTGCATCAGGATAAATCCGAACTGAAAGTTTTCTATGACGGAGGTTCAGCCGCGAGCAGCGATAACAATTGCTTATCACCAACTTACGAAGTGTCCCTCTGTATGTCTTGACCTTTTTTTTTAGTGTCACTTGTCCAATGACTATTATTCCCCCCTAGAAACAGGGAGTTTCGCAAAGATAGAAAGTGACCATCTCTCTTTATCCTTCACCTTCCTTCACAATGGGTATGATAAGACTGCGGATGTACGAATCAACCTTTCTGAGAGTTTTATAGTTTTGGGAATACTGAAGTACGAATTTTCAGGAGGCTAGTACCGGGTCGATACAAATAAAACCTCAGCCAGAATTTAGTGATGGACATGAGAATTTCGAGAACTATGGACTTTTCCTCATTCCTACAGAAGTATTTCAGGTATTTGTAGAATACACTATTTATACGCTTGAATTTTTCGAAATATGGACCTACATTTGAAAAGTGCAATTTATCTGAAATATTTATTTGATTGCATCGTGGAAGAAATTTATTTTTGTGTCCACGCTTTTTAAAATTTTACAAAGTAAATGAAAAGGGACAAGTGCAAACGCAATAATTTGTACGTCGATACTTAAATTTATAATGGCTACATCCAACGTAAAGCGTTATTCGTAGCAGATGGAATAAATGGAGTAGCTCCAGTATCATAAATTCAGCCTATCGGATATATGTAGAGCACTTATAGGTATAATATTTCTCGCATCATGTGGGTTTGACACAGATATAAAATCCATTGGTTCCGTATCGTCACTGTCGGTTAGGTACGCGTCTCTAATGATTATCATATTTTAATTCGTGTCTCGCTGCATCATTCTTAACTATTATCTCATGGATGACTGTTTTCACGAGAACAGCTTTAAATGCGGAAACTTGTGTATCGGAATTTAGTAGAAAAATAGCATGGAAATTTTTTCGAAGGATAATCTTAATAATGATATCATCTTCAGGTACACTGTGACTCAGATTATTTTCATGAATTCTGTGTCTGCTATAACGAACATCCCATTCTGTAGGAATACAGAGGATTCGTTTTGAAAGATTTTCAAGAAGACTTTATATATATTCACTAACCTACATTTCAATGGTTACTCGTTCGAACAAATATTACTTTTTCACTCGATGTCGAGATATAAAAAGAGTTTATTAAAAGTAAACCCTTGAAAGACTGTTCTACTGATCCGAATAAGCGGAAAATTAAGTTTCAAAGAAAACTCAGTAGGTATGGTTTTATTTAACGAATTCTTCCTCTACTTTCTTTTAGAAATTGTAGAAAAACGATAATAGAAACAACTCCCTTCTTAAACTTGTGCATTTTTTATGACAGTTAAGTACGGTATGAGACGTGCCTTGCCTTCTTACTGGATAATTAAAAAAAAGGTGTAGGTAACGATGGTAGAAAATTTGCATTTTCTGAGAATCAGTAAGCCCTTTAAACACTCAAAGCGACTCCGGAATTAGAAGTTTGCGAGAATAGTTTCAGTAAATTCTTTATACGAAGGGACAATTTGCATGTCGTGCAATTACGAAAAACTTTGAAACCTTTTCCTAAAATACATAGATGGGAGGGGGAGATTTCCAGACAAAAGTTTTCGTCTACCTTAAATAGAATTTTAAACTTGTGTTTGCAGGAAAAAAGCTTACAAGTGCAACACGTTAAGACGAAAAAAATATAATTTGTTTATAACCCTAGGGTGCGATTTCGAATGTACCGACCTCGGATCTATCGAGGCCGTAATTTGGCCGTGACTGTAATAATGGCAGCCTTGATGGAACCGAGGTCGCTACATGCAAATTTCCACTAGAGAAGCTTCAGCTTTTGGGAGGATCTCAAGTGAAACAAGAGTTATGTGAGTTCTGTAATGGTCAAGGATACAATGATACCTAAACACGGACGTTAAAGTGGCAAAGCAGGTTTTGCGGTTGCAGAAATATTTTCCGACAATTAAAATGTTTAGAATTTCGCCCGGTAGAATTTTGCTCTTTATTAAACGGGTTTTAACCCCGATTCAATATGTTTTCGTAAAGTTAATAATTTCACCCAATCAACTAGACTTTCAAAATAGGCCTTAATAACAGTTTACAATTCCAAAATAGAAATACAAAATATCTACTTTCATTTTCTATTCTAAATACCTTCCCATTTTTTCGTTTCTACTTAAACAATTTTTTACAAGCATGTTAAATTTTCGAAAACGTAAAATGTATTATTACGAAAAATATTCCACTTTTGAATTGCTATCTAAGCAATCCAATGCATACATTTCCGTGACTGCAACTAAAGGAATATAAAGTCAACCTCTTGCTGGAATAAAATTATTCTGATCTAATCTAATCAATCACCGACCTACGCTACACCTGCTCTTTGCAAAGCAAACTCGAATAGTGGAGATTTCTTTGCTATCATGAGTGTACAAGGAGGGAGTTGACTTTTACCATAATTGCTTTATTGTCTTGCATAGGCTGGCCTCGAGTTACAAACACGTCGTTAACGTGTTCTTTTGACGTCGTCAACTGGACCAGTGGTATTTTATGCCTGCCTAATGCTGGACCAGGCTGTATTATGTTAGCCTATTACTGGTTTTTGCTTGGGTAGTTCAAGGAAACGCGTGTATTCAAAGAAAATTTCGCTTCCAACATGGTACGGATCGACGTCCTGTGAGTCTAAACATAAATTTTGGGAAATGAACATCATAAAATAAACAGCTAGTAAAGTTCCGAAATAAATATTTTAATTTATAGCGACTGCAACGTTTTCATATCAAGAGTCTAATTAATTGGTATATAAAAAAAAATCAAAAAGATACATAGATCTAAAATATAGTTAATGTTCTTATTATCTCGTATCTCATCGACATCAAAATAATTGTTAGCCCTTTGTCGCCACCGTAATCGCCATCATATTTCTATAAACACCAACTTATAAAAGACGCGACTTTGAAACACTCAATTTTCCGAGGGGATCCCAAATTTATGCACAAACTCCTTCACCTACATTATTGTGCCGATTTAACGCACTGAAAGAAACTTTTGCCAACTCGTGAATTACTTTTGATACACGCGCCCGAAATTTATCGCACTTTGCATAAAGAATGGTTTTTGGGAAACACCATCCCAACTCTTGCTGTATTAAATACAATCTTGGTTGTCCCACCTCTCCTAACTTCTAAACTCTTTTTCCCTTCATAAAAGATGCTTTCCTGAAATTTTCTTTCCGCGATAAACTCGTACCTCTTCTTTTCGCTTTATAACAAGGAAAGTTCGCCACTTTGTCGACGCTGCTTAGAAATTGTACAAGCTGCGACAAGATTTATGTTGTGTTTAGAACCTAGAAGATGTTTGTAGGCGATGCCCGGAGAAAAGAAGAAATCCTATGATAATACATTTCACAATTTTTTTTATTTATAATTACTAAATGATGTAACAGATAATACATATCACGCATTTTTTTATTTATAATTACTAGAGGTAACCTTGTCTAACGATGGCGTGCATTTTTTATGTATGAGTAAATACTAACGTATACTAAAAAACTCGAAAACCAACACATACCAATCTATTTTAGCCTCCGGGGTGAAATCATTACCCCGAGCGACTGTTTCCGGGTTAAGATGCATAAAAAATTTCGAGATAGAGTTGGAACAAGAAAGCCTGCATAATATCGTGGTGAAACTAATTAACCTTTGTGTTTCGAATTCTGTGAAAATGGAAAATAAAAAGTACTCGAAACTTTACTCTAATTAAAAATTGTCATAAAGTAAGGATATTGTCACGGCACAGGTAATTTGAAATCGCTTTTACCTTTACTTTGAAAAATTAAGAAAATTAGTAAATTGGAAAATTATTTTCTCTCATGATCTAATAAAGAACGACATTGCTAGAAAAGGAATAATCATTTCAGAGGAACTAGTCATTTGCGAATTCTTCTCGATTCGCAAATTATGCATGTAAAATTAAATACATTTGGTTAATTAAACTAAATCATCCATTACTCGGTGGTTTCCAAGCACAGAAGTATCTGACTTGGTTACTCCTTTTTGTGGTATAACGAAATAATTCTCAGAGGGCTGAGTCACTAATGCTCCATAGCAAAGTAGGGCGCCAGCAACAAAAAGCTCGATATTGGCCGTCTGAAAATGAAAGCGTCAGCAATCGTTCATCTGACTTTCTCGTGCTCGTAAAAGATGACTGTGGTCTCATTGAAAGGTTGATGTTCACGAAGGGAAAAAAAGCCAATCTTTTCTTAGAATTAAGGTTATCTCGCAGGACAAGAATGCCAACTACTTTTAGTGTTATCCTAAAAGGAAGAAAAGCGAACATAAAAACTAAGAGAAAAACAAACTGCCGGAGTCCTTTCATGATTGCTGTACCGCTACGGGATTATACGGGTTGGGAAATTCCTTGTTCATGCAGTCTTTCAAAATTTTTTACACTTAGAATTAGAGAAGGTAAGATAAATACCCTCTCGTAGGGACAATTGTAACGGAACAGTGCATGCAAGTGAAAAACTTGAAATAAACTTTTTGCATGAAACTCGAGGACTTGCATTAAAGTTTTCGGCACAGAAAATCTGAATAGCCAGTGTTTGAAATTGAATTAAGGACTGCAAGACTCGATGTATGCGTTCTTCTGTTTCTCGTATTACTTATTCGATCGATTGTGTTGAACGGCGAGGTACGTTTCACTGGAGACAGTTAAATATCGAGAAAACGAAAAATTTTCAAAACGGACGTTTTATTGCTGTGGCAAAAAATGAAAAAACAAAAAGTGTTGAGGAGAAAATTGGACAACATGCTATTGTCTCTATTTTTCTACGCCTTCACTTCTTTCTTAAATGATGCTCCCGAAAAATGCAAATACACTTTTACTCCAGAATAGAATTGCATATTTTTTGTATCCATGTCAATTCCCACGAAACGGAGCTAAAGAAAGCTGAATAACAGAAGCATAAATAGTTTCGTGTTTGATATAGATCGGGGAATCCTCTCAAATAGCAGAATTATAGACTCAGTTAACAGAGACGCTATACGTATATAGGTATATCTTTACAGTTACGTAATTCTTGTATACCATGTACATATACAGCTTCGAACTTTGGAACTACGACGCTACTTATCAGAAATCGTCGCTTCTTTTCACAGAAATCTGCAGAAATATACGCTAAGAAAAACATCAGTTGATACGTGGAACCATGTAAACCGAACAATAAAAAGAAGGTCCTGGTAAATCTGTAAGTATTAAGATTGTCTGTCTTTTTATTCTTTCGTGTTTATGCTCACGTGGTAAAGTAACTAACAATAAGAGGTAGTCGAAAGTGTTAAGCGATATATGTAGTTGATCAAGGCGACAAAATTATTTTCCTGATCGAAGAAAACGTCACTTAGCCAATTCGATTGGATTTAAATTTGACCCGATTGCATTTCATTTCACCGAACAATACTCGAATCGAATTAAATGTTATTTAGTTTGTGGAAAGAGTAATTTGTGTCATCCTTTCGTTTAGTATCTTCGACTAAATGGTAAATAAATGATAGATTTTTAAAATTAACAAATTTTCTATCAGCTGGATCGAGGAAACTTGTTACAATTTAACAATTAAATGTTGCTAAATCAGCTACGTTTCGTCTCCTGTATGTAAATTAAATTAAATACTGAACTATGAATCTACTTTTGAATATTCCTATAGTTTCGTTAAATTTACCGTGCCATAAAGAAGAAATTAATAAAATTCACATGCACGTTTAGTTTCTTAATATACAAAATAAATCCAATATAGTTCAAAAGACATAAGCAAAACGTTCAGCGGGAAATAATTATTCCGCATATCTCATCCCCAATTATAACAGTAAAGTTAGTGAAGGAAAATTTGCCAATCTGGGAGCGTAACTGTGGCAACAAATGTTGTAGATTCAATTAGTATATTATTGATTCAACAAAATATATAACTTTTCGAACTACATAGCAGGTATTCTTCCCGCATCTACAAAAGCTCAGCAACCATCCCCATTCTTAAGTAACTTTGCCGATTGCCTGCAGACATATCCTACTTTTCTCAGACCTATTATACTTCTACCTACGCCTCGATCTTCCCCGTGTTCTTTTTGCTCTTGAGTACCCAGCTTCGCAATTTGATAACCTGAACTGCATCTGGCGTTGCATATAAAGTGTACATTTCCTCATTATCCAGCTCTCTCGGCTGATAATAATTGTACAAGTAGAATCATCAGAAGTGCGATATTTTACGTTACGGGAAAAAAGAAAAACAAAAAGGCGTCTTAAAACTCAGTAATGCAGTCTAAAAACTTCACGAGCCAAAATTATCCGAGTCGGAATAACTTATTATACATATTATTTTATTATTATTATTATTATTACTTATAATAATAATAATAATAAACTTAAATACGATATATATTTGACGGCGGAAACCTTTTGGTTGAGAAGGAGTAGCAGAAGTTTCGATTGACTCCAGCATAGCTTTCTCTGGATGAGTTATTGATTGATGCAGTGCTTCCGAGTCGGAGAGTTTCGTGTACTGTGAGAACTTTGAACTATATTTTCTGATTCCAGACTGTATACTACAATATGCACTTTTACGATCTTAATAGGAGGAACATTCTACAACTCTAGTGGAAAAATATGGTCGCCCTTTGTCTGTATTATGCAGCACGGACGAAGAAATATCGTTAAAGTTTCAGAGAAATGCATTTTCTTCAGTGACCTACAATAACATAAGCGTTACTTCGTCATTAGAATGAATTTCTTCTTCATAATTATTCGTTTGATTGCAGTATCCATAAACAGGTAGTTAACTGGAAAATATGCAGGATACGCAATATCTCCCTTTGCTCGTTTTACTCTAATGAACTGAATGCACTGTACCCGATTCTGCAACTTTCGGGAAGTTTTCACAGTTGGGTGTGGCAAATTTAAAGGTATTTATCTGTGCAACAATCGCACAAGTATTGTCCCCTCCCGTTATTATGGTTCTCCTCTACATCCTCGCAAAGGCGTTTTATTTTGATAAAAGAGAACAGTGGACAAAACGTAGAGTAGATATTCAACGATCGTGTTACTGATAAGAATATTTTCATAATTATTAACATGTAAAGATAGGACTCAGTTTCTAGTCTTTTCGTTTTCGGAAAATAGATTGATAAAAAATGGCGTATTTCGTATAAAAGAATTGATAAAAGTAGGAAAAGTTCAAACGATTTGACCAGATAGATAAATGTTGAGATATTGAATTCTCAATACAGAGTATTTCTCTAAGTTTCCCAAGTTAACTAAAAGTGAACGAAAACTCTTCCCCGCTGGGACGGATTTTAATACAGTTCGATTCGAACAGTATAAGCTCACTTTAAGTTCATTTTTAGTCAACTCTCAATAAGATTAGCTTACTGTTTCATACAAGGCTTAAAATACTAAATATCGATACGTTAGGTTTTGATTTCTGGTCTTCACATTTTTGGAGACTACAATAAACATGAGACAAAATTATATTCGAAAAGTCGAATTTTGTTGCTATATACAATAGAATTGGGAGAACCAGAGGATTTTAACCCTTAAAGGCCTGAGTATCAAATTCATCAAGTGTGCAATTCCATTTAAAAGTCCGGTATCAAATTTGATACTCTAGGCCTTTAAGGGTTAAACAGTTTTATTACAGAAATTGACGTTGAAATATTGACTGTTCAAGCCAATCGTAATGTTAGAGAATTTCTCTAGCTTCTCTAAGTCAAATCTTAATATTTTTTGGTTAAAATACTATAAAATATCATTTTTATTTAACTTTTCAGCAGGAAGCTCCCGGGATGCTACCGAGGCAATTCATCACTTTCATTTCTATACACATAATAGAACGAGCGTTCGCCTTTAAGGACTGTATAACCGATAAAAAATATTAATCTTTAAAAGTTTAATAATACCGTGACTGTAGTTTCGAAATGAATAGTATAGCAGGGATGAATCACACAGGACGAACACAAACTTTGCCTTTATTGCAAAACGGTAGCGGACTGTAGTTTTTCGGACCAATGAGCTGGTAAAATTGTTAAAATCACACAATAACCTCTCTCATACCCACAAAGCTATGAAGAAAATATGAAAATAGATTCACTCCTGGAATCCAGTATAAAATTAAACTCTCCATGATTCATATCTTTAAGATATGAAATGTTAAACGAAGTAACAGGATCATGGATGGATATAGACTTCGCGTATACCATATATACCTTTTCTAGCTATTTGAAATTTGAACATGGCAATAATAAAGGATCGCATTTTATCCTGTGACAAAAGAAGAAAGTTTTCCCGTGGTTCTATCGACCCACGCCAGCAATAAAATAAGAAAAGCACCCAGCTGACGGTTCGATATACATTTCCCTCAAGTATGCGTATAAGTTTCTCCATTAGAGTACGAGTTTGTGTATAAAATAAAAAATTCCTTTTTGACCTGACAGAATTCGGTACTACGGTAGGCGGATTCATGTAGCAGAGTTATGACGATCTAGCTAAAAGATTTTATCCAAAAAGAAAAAAAACTTTAGGGTGGTGCAAAAGAGCTATTTTTCAGTTAGGGTTCTTTCCTTAATCCCCGGCTTTAGGTGCGTTACTATGGTGGAGTAAATTCTAAGGGTATAAAAATTCGCTCGTTACGGAAGATTTTCTCTCTTGGAAGAAAAATAGCAATATTGTCACCAAAGGTCACCAAAATCTAGTTTTAGATGGTTTCCTTCTTCCACAAAACATTCTGAATAGAAAAAGTCCGTTATTCCTAAATAAAATTCATCTCATTTTTACGAAAACCATGAGTCAAACGGTCGGTAGTATTTTTCTCATATTTTGCATTATTCTTCTTCTGACATTAATTATCGTACTGCTACTTATAACACCTAAACGAAACTACAATCCTTTTTTACAAAACACCTTGTTATTACGATTGTCGGGGTAAAATAAATATCAATAAATATTCAACTGATCTCATTTCCTAAATGTACGGATACCAGCAACAGATGTTAACTTAACGGAGCAAAACATCTGAATATTACGTTCTACCGTTTCTTGTAAACGAAGAGCTTTCCAAAGAGAGCAGAATATTGCTCGTATACTTGAAAAATATATCTGAAAAATCGGGCAGGTCAGGTCTCTTGTGAGTATACGAATCGGGAAGAAGGGTAAACGAGAAGATGTTACTTGGAGTGTTTAGCCTGTAATACGGTATGATCCACATAACTCTGTAATTTTATAACAGCATTTCACATAAACATCTGACGTGGAACACAGGAAATGAATTGAAAGAGAGTATGTATAAGCTGCTCAGGACGAACCACCCGCATAGCGGTTCACCCTGAGTGGTCGGTGAGAATGTCGAGCTTAGCAGGGCGAATGGAGCGAATTATTGGTATCAGCCTCTCAGCTCCGTAGCTATTACATGTTTCTGCATGAAGCGAATAGCTGCATTATTATCTGTTGACTACAGCAGCAGTATGTACGTATATAATAACCGAATACATATAATCCCGGAAAGAAACATATATGTATACGCATGAAATACGACCATTACGATCATAAATATTCATTTTACGGACTTCGTTCCGTTTTACACACTGGAATCATAACATAGCAAATGTATTATTAAAAAGCTAATATATTATTTAACGACCAATTATTTTCTTGTATCCCTCTTTCAAGCTTTATCGGAAAATTGAAAGTCTGCTTTTAACAAAGGACTTATATTTTATTTTCTAAAGTCAATATATGTTCCGAATACAAAGGTATTTGGAAAGTCTACAGGAATGAGAGCTTCAGGAAGCTATAGTAGTGAAAACACGGCGAAACCTTGACATTATCAGAATTTTTCTGGCACCGAACCTAGACTGCAGCAATGGTAAATATACATATATATTTTCGAATGACATTCGAATGATCATCATGCGGGTGTTGTCACACACGTTTTTTCAACTGCTTTCCAATTTCTTCTTCACTGTAGAAATATGTTTAAAACATAGCTAATAGGCTTCGGAATTCCAATTATTAAATAAATGCAAAATATTATGGATACATATTATGCGATAGAGTCGAACCAATGCGGTCTCAGTATTGAAACTCGACGCATGTATTATTAGAAAGTCATTTAAAAATCTGCAAGGGAAATTTTACAAGGTATGTAATAAAACAAGTAATTTTGTATGTTTACGTGGTTACGTACAGATAATGTGTTATAATATTGTCGAGTCTTGAATTATCTGTGCCTCATCAGTCTCTCGGCCCTTACGTTAACCGACCGATCAATAAATGCATTGTAGTAATTAACTGGAAAAGAGTAATTTAGTATAAATTCCGCGCTTTACACGTGTTTTAAAAATTAGCAACCAACATTCTTCGCATTTTTTTTTACAAAATTGTAATTTTTTAATTTCGCTTAGCTATTTATGAGATTTCTAAACGTAAGAAATTTGTGGATGGCAAAAACTAAAAGATAGATATAAAAGTTGTTATAAATAATAAACTAGACAATTTTTTATCTCATTGTATATAAACAGCTACTTAACCAACACTATTCCGGTAACCGGTAGCACAATTTGTAGTTAGCATGGGTAATGCGATTTTGATGTAGTAACAATAGACCATAATTATTGTAATAGACTGCAATGTGTCGAAACAATAGTAACACGATTATGTGATGGTGCAACTCATGAATCGTAATCTAGAATGTTATTGTAAGCATGCTTTTATGTAGATCGTGTTCGAATTTCCAATGAATCTCCTACGTCAACACCAAATAAATTACTCACACCGAGTAAGGATTTTTCCTTTGTTGGCATCAGGGAGCGGGTTCACTACACTGCAGAAGCTATAAAGCTCGACCTGCTAACGGTTTTGATAAACAAACTTTGATAACTTGACACTGTAGCTTAGTTCGCACATAAACAATTTGCCATCCCAAAGTACACAAAGGTTATTCCGCTGCAAGTGCTGAACAACTTTAATTACTACTTTCGTCGTCAAATATTTAAAATATTTAAAACCTTGGAAAAGACGACCATGAAAATTCCTTCATTATTTCTTGTAACCACCGAAGGAAGAACAAAGGGTAGTTAAATTGCGACATAGACTTGAGCTCGATATGTCTTATTGGAAATGCTGACCACCATTGGACCACCTAATCCCCTATTGTGTGAAGATTAAACGTAGAAGGTAACGCTGTCCTCCCAAGAAACAAAAAGTTGGGGTGGAAAGCCTTCTTTTTCTCTAAGCCTTGATTCTTGTTTATACTCTCAATTGATCAACGGTTTCTTCTCAGCATCTGTAATAAAGGTATAGACTTTCTGGTTGGATTTTATCTATCGTTAGATTATTTGCTATTCGAGAGAGAAGTCTGTGACAAAAAGTTGCAACTACGAAATGAATTACTTACAAGTAGAGCAAAAGTGAAAATAAAATTCTTCGATTTTTTTCATCTTTGATGATGAAACTTTGCTTAAACTTTCTGCTCTGACAGTTTCAATGAAGATGTGCAATATTTCATGCAAGTCCAGCCTGAAACACTTTGATTTAAAACTACACCTAGTATCCGCGTATTTCAAGAATACACTAACTTCGAGTGAAAAAATTTGTGATGTACTGTATACATGAAACAGAAATGTTGCGACCGGATGTATCTCCAAAGAAAAAAATGGGGCGCTTAGAAAGTTTCTGAAACGTTTGATAAAACGCGTTCGACCGAGGAAGATAGTAGCAATATCTATTCCTCCTGTCATACATTGTTTCCACAAGGGAATGTGCGACAGTTTCTTTTATGATTTGGTTCATTTTTTTATTATAATTTTATGTCCTACCATGTATCATGGATAAAGTTATTGCTTTCGTGATCTTGATTAAATTTCTGGCTAACAATTTCGCCTTCATCGCAATAAATTATCCCAGAATGAAATTATGCAAAATTGTCGTGAGTAATTTGTCACAAGTTGAACATTTTGTCATACGTAACTTATGAACAATATCGAGTTCCCTATCTACATTTTAATACCATATTTCGCTATTTTTCGTCTCCTCCCTCGGATTTAAAACTCATAAACGTTGAATGTAACATCCCAACGGTACACAACAAAAGGGACTTTCTACAGAGGATCTGGTTTCCCTGTCAAACATGACCAATTTCTTCCGATGTATAATACAAACCGAGCAGACAATACTAAACACATATTTACTCGCATATCAATCCAATAAAATATTTATTTCAAGTTCGTTTACCCCAAAGGCAAAAGTTTAAATATTTTGTATATTTACACAAAGGGTAGATTTTTTTATGACAAAGTGGGAATAGAGGAAGAAAGAGGCAGAGCAAAAACAGAGAAAGAGTGTTTCTAGAGATGCCAAGGATAAAAGTTGTTAAGAAGTACTTTGTTGCGACGAAGGAGGGTTATTCTATTTCTCGTGGAACATTTAGGACACTCCAGAAGCCTTTGAATGAAAGGAGAATTCTTTTGGTAGAACGGGGAAAGGGAAATTGAGAAACTTCATCTCCTCAACAAGAGATAAAGTTTTGTATGACGAGCTTCTGTGAGGCCATTCTTCGAGAAATTCGTACACAGTTCAGTGTGTCGTCAGTAATTATTTACTGAACAATTTTACAAGTACATAAAGTACCTATTCTTACTATTGAACACAGGGACTTTTAGAAAGAGTAAAAGTAAAGGTAAGAAAGGAAAAAATCCAAAGATATGGAACAAAGTGCCGATTTTCGCATCCACGATGTCTGATAGATCAAAATGTTAAAGCCCTAAAGAAAATTCTCAAATTTACCAATGTCTTTGGAGCGCCTGTCACATATATGAGATATATGACAGGCGACCCTTCATATATTTCACATGTGACAGGCGACAATCTCAACGTTATCAGAGTCAATTTTTTGCTCATATTCTCACATTTTTACGTTCCCTATAACATCTGAAAAACACGAAAACCTTTTTCCACAAAAATCATTACCCATGGAACGTGTGCGATGGCACACGATCGTTACGAATTATGCACCGCCTTCCCTCGAAAGCTTTCTACTGTATGATACAATCGGATATCCTTAATCCGTTAAAGTGCAACAACATATACATATCAACATGCCATACTTGCTCTGGGAGACGTTTCACCCCGTGTTCCAGATATTCGCAAATTCTAATCAATCTGAGACCGTTCTGTTCGATTATAAATGATTTGAATTACTAGAAATCCTTTCGGTGGCAATATGGAGATGCAATTATTGCAGTTCACAAACCAAAGTTAATTGTATCATGTTATTCTTAAGGCGAAATATAATTAAGTTCATCACGGCGCTGCTAAAATTGCAAAGTCAACTTTATCCGCTTTTCTCCGCATAGGAAATGCATATGCTGCTTATGCAGGATTACAACAGCTGCAACTGAATGTCTGAGTTTGTGGTGTACAAAAAATTCCCGAGTGAACTGTAAATTATTGAAACCTACCAACAGAATACAACAGAGCTGTTATTTTAAAGCTGAAACTTTACAGAATTCTTATAAATGCCATTCTGACTTTGAACCAGTCGAACTCTGTTTTTTGTACAACAACTAATTTGCCGACACTGCACATATTTTTATTTATTAGTTTAAAGTAGATAAACTGATTCTTATGTAGATTTTTGGCTACTGAAAACTGTATCGTAAATCAAATTTTGTCAACATACCGTGTCTCCAAAATAATTGAGGTTTGATGTGTCAAAATTGGCCTTCTTAAAAAAAAAAATTGAAATCCCTGGAATTTCTTTGAAAAATTCAATAGGAGCTTAAACAAATTTGGTTTCTACAAATTGTATCTAAACCGGTAAGAAGTTTAATGCAAATTTTAATCGAAATTGGGCAACATATTCAAAAATGAAGATCGAAGTTACGTATTTCCTTTTCAAATCTCTACCCTCTTGCTTCTTCGAAAAAAATTGACACTTGAGAGAAATGACAATTTGCCTGAAAATGTAATCATGCTTGGTATCGAATTTCCATTCCGGTAAAGTTTAGTAGGCATATACGCCTCAAAAGCTGTTATTATTGTAAATTAATTTCTCGTGTCTAACAGCCTGTTCGTAATGACGTATTTCTCCCGATAAGAGGCTTCTATATGCATACGAATGTTTGGCATTCAACGTATAGCTACTTGCCGAAAGAAACGCGTCATCACGAACGTCCTCGAACCTTTCACGGATGGCTCTTGTTTTTCTCGCGCTAAGGATTGAATCCGTGTGTCTTCGCGCCAGTGTGTTCTCCAACTTTTCATCAATATTTTCCGCTAGAGTAAGTTTCCTTGGCGGTAAGAAAGACCTGTATCTACTGCAAGGTACACAATTTCATAAATATTCAGCTTTTTCTCATTAACGTTTGTATTTTGCAAAAGCCTATTTATGAAGCTTATGCTTCGATAGGAAAAATACATTTCCTCAGAAATAAAGAAAAGTATTTGGTTGAAAGTTTTACCTTGAAGGTTTTTTCGCGAGGGATGTTACTTTTCACATAAAAAGAAGAGATGGGTATGAAAATCTATATTGGTGCGACACAGCAGGGTTGCACTTTTTTCATCGCGAGCTTGTATTAATTAATTCATCCCTATAGAAATACAACAACTCTCCGAGGCTAATTGTAACACAAAATCGATACTATGAATTTATTTTGATGAATAACTGGCAAAAATGAGCGAAGGGTATGTTTTTTACAAAAAAATAATTATATTGGCATTGAAAAATTCGCCGTTTTGACATTTTTCAGGGATTATTTGTGAAATATTACACTTGACACGTTTTTCCCCCAAAGTGAATCAGAAATGAGATAAAATATTTTTAAATGCTTTTTCTAATAATAATCTTAAAGTAATCCCTGTACAATTGAGTGAAAGAAGCTAAAAAATGTTGGTTTCGACGAATTATGCCAACTTCTCAACTTCACAGGTGCCAGTATCTGAAATACGAGAAAATCAAAAACGAATTTTTTTAATAGAATATCACTGCAACTTCTCGAAAATTTCTGTTTACTTTTTTTTTGCTATTCCAAGAATAGCAACTTTTTTTCGTACGTTTAAGGAGGTTTAAATATTTTACGAAAGATCTTTGTTGGACTACTCAAGGAAACGGTAATCCAAGAAATGATGTGGCAACAATAAAAACGTAGATAAACATAAAAATGTAGGAAGTGGCTCGTAGTCAGCTGCATCAAAACTTTAATTACAGTTACTTTCTTTTAAAAGAAAGCGTGAAACTATTTGCTACCGGAGGTAAATTGACGGCTTTTCTTCTTTTCGTTTTATCCGTTAGACTACTGTCGTATATTAGTTTGGGGGACTACTAGACGATAGATCCAACCAATATCTGGGTCACTAAAGTGGCAAAGCGGCAGTCTAAAGATTAATCAGTACGAACAATTTAAAAAATTTAAATTTCCACTTCTTATGGAATTCAATTATATAATTTATAAAATGCCCAACTCACTGTAACATAATTTTAAAATAATTATAATTTCGAATTATCGCAGCTTGTAATTATAACCCATCGTACGACTAATTTTCGTACTTCGTCCAATTGCAGGATATTGTTTTCATGAACGGAATTAAGTGAAATGTATAAATTAGATTGGTTCTAGCCTCGTTCATTGTTCAGGTAACGCGTTTTGCTCCGGAGTCCCCTAGGACGTGTACCAACATAGAGTATAGAGTAGGCGATTGATTTGCAACTGACAATGGGTGGATTTACTCAATGCAAACACGGAAACATTAACGATTTAGGAAGTTATGGTTTCTGAATTAAGTTATCCTAATTTATCCCATTAACTAAGAGTTGTAATTACAATCTTGAAGACGTTTCAATATGGTTTTTACAAGAAATAAGTCGAACTAATGAATTACAATAATTCTAGTTTCTTTCGTTCTATTCTTTTCTATAAAGAGAAGACAAGGCTCTGAATGACTACATACCAAATTAATATTATATTACGTAGCTATTTCAAATCACCTTGTAATCACAAGATTTCGAATAATTTATATAAATATAATTATACGACAGAAAGTTAAGAACAGCCATTTTAATGCAAGCTCCCAGGAATCATTGATTGAAATGCAGGATTTGGAGAGAAGTTGCAAATTTCTCTGGTAATTCAAATTTCGTTATTTTTATACCAACATTCTTCGGTATTACCATTTTTGACCTGTAGTAACGTGACCTGCAGTAATTTTATATTATTTACCAACTCTTAAATGTTAACAGGTCATAAGGATTATTGAAAATTCGAAAATTATCGAATCATCTGTAAGAGTCACTAAAAATATAACCAAACAAAACCTACGGTAGAAAGAATCGAGCGAAAATCGATTAGTACCGATACAAAGCTATCGATTATTCTAAAAGCATCCAATTGAAATCTGTCATTGTTGCACATGCTAAAGTTTTACCTTGGCGGATGAAGGTTCAATCTTGAATCGCATGACATATTGATATAGTATTTTATTCCAAAGGATACGAAATTGTTCAAAAATAACGCAGTCTAAATGTTAGGTCAAAGAGATGGAAGAAGATTGTCAAAAAACCATGGAATTGTTTTCGAAATTACTTTTTACTCAAAGAATCAAAAACCAACATTGTTCATGGATACTCCTAATAATTGCACCACAAATACAGACTCTAAATACTATTCCATAATAACAGGTGCGAAATCAATTTGTAGCTAATTTTGTCCGATTGATTATATTTCAGTGATTCCCATGTAAGAGACCGTCGATAAACGCCAGCAGTGGTTATTTGATTGATCAATTTAGCTCCGAGAGACCCAGAAAGACCAACAAGTAATCCCATTGGAAATAGGCTGACCTTTTTAACGTTCACACGAATTATCTTTAATAGCATATGATGTAACCGCAATTACCGTGAGGTAAACCTCCCTATAGTTGAACAAATCTCAGTTGCAGGCATTTTGTTTTAGCGCCGTAACGTTTTAATCGTGGATCGGAACAGAAACATGTCGATTTTCATTATAAGAACGCTATCCCTTCTAAAAGCTCAAATGCTTCTACTTGAAGTATCATTATCATAGTAACATCAATCACCGACGACTTTAATAAGGCCTGTAATGAAAAAAGTATACGCGGAAAATGTTTCGCGGTATAAAAAAATTGTTTTTCTTAAGGGTAGAAAATAAGTGCTCCCTACGCGCGCAGGAATTTTCTAAGGAGAACCTGATTTCATGCTACAAAGAATTATGTTTCTCGGAATTATCTGGGTTCCTGGTTTTTTTAGGACTTTTCCCCTCAAGCCCATTCACGGCCTTGTGATGAAAAGTCAACTGTTTCGTTAGATTTTTTTTATATTTATTAAAAAATTAAATGTATATGATAATAATGTTTATAAAAATGTTATATTTATATAAACGATACCAAAAATTCCCGTAAACGGACAATTATTTTTTTTGAGGAATATCATCGATTTCATCGCTTTCAAAATTCTAAAAAATTTCAATTTTTAACCCTTTGAGTGCTACTTACTCTTGCACGAAACTATCAATATATGCAGCCATATTAGTCGTTAAGGACACATTTATACGCCTTTCGTATATCTTGATAAATTCGTGAGGACGCATTATTGCGCCTTAAGCACTTAAAGAGTTAAAGCGGTTAAAATATGAATCATCCGCAGTTTGGGTTTTCAAAAATCCTTCCCAGTCTCGATGAGCAAAGTTTCTAAAGGTTCAAGGATTTCCAAGCACATTTTTGTTAAATCCATATCTCTAATTGGATAAAATGAAAGCATTTCCTAGAATTCATCATTACATTTGAAATATAATACAGATCTTAAGAATGATCGTATAGGTACTACAGACGTCGTTTGCATTTCTTCAATTTTAATTTACTACTACCTCATACTCCCGTTATACAAATATTCATTTATACCTGGGCGAAATTGTGTGTACGCCGTACAAACAGCAAACTTCTCGTTCTTGCTTTAACGTCAAACAATGTGTGTAACAGTTTGCAGCTAGAGCTAGGTGGCACATGCTAAGCAGGATTGCAATTTAAAATGTATGCAATTTTTGGGGCGGCTTATACGTACGTACATATGTATAACGCTATGTGTGATATCGGGAGACACGTAAGGTGTGAATACGATTATGTCTCTCTCTCTTTCATTATCTGCATATTAATTTCACTGAATATTCGGAAGAACCAACTAGAAAGAAAATCACGATCATTTATGTTCTTTTCAAACTTCGTTTTGATAAATTTGAAAATTTTCAATGAAGTGGACTGCCTTATAAAGTTCTCTGTTGGTAATTGAATATTTTATATACATAATTATATGATAAACTAATAAATGATACATAAAATAAATTTTGACAAATAAGTTATAACATCTCCTTCTAGTGAAATCAACTAATTATCGAAATTTACCAATGTATATTAAAGTAAACTAGCGTAAATTTAACGCATCGTATATTTAACTTTTAGAATTGACTAAAATTTTATCTTTAAAATTATTAGCATTGCAAAAATGTTATTCAAAATGACAATAATTGCTGCATAACAGATATTTTTAGCGCCGCGAAATTTTCATGTTTCACTCAGAAATTTATAAATCAAATGAAAGTAAAATTGGAAATTCCTCACACACGATCGAAAATATTGCAGAAATTCCAATTACATTCTTTGCTTTGTAACAGAATTCCAAATGAATTATTCTAGAAAACCGCCACTTTCAAAGCATATACTATAAAAGTTCTACGAAACAGCATTTTTTGTAACACGCGTTACGCGGTATTAAATGGAAACGATGCTTAACTTTCTCATATCTTGCCTTCTTCTTGTTGCGGCATTGTTTAAAAATTCTTCAGCGTTCTACAGGCAAATTATAAAACAAATAACGCTATGGCTATGTCGTCAGTATATGACGTCAGCTTTATTTAATTACCAAAATTTCACTCACGTGGAGAAGCAGCGCTAACTGCATTCATAACTTTAAAGTATGGGATTAATTATGTTAATAATTCTTCGTGTGTGTTTCAGAATTCGAAGGATTCCGCGACATCTCAGTTGCTTTTTATCTTTTTCTAATGATTCAACTAGGCTGGAATAGAGGAACACGAAAAATCGTTAAAGTCGCAACTCTAGATATGTTTCTCGAAGTAGAGCATTGTAAATGTATGTGTCGTGTGTCAGACCCTCAAGACTAGATTGCAAATTTTCTTTATTTCGCGGGAGTAGCTACGTCCTGCATGAGATAAAAGACAGACCTTGAAACATTGCAGTGGAAAGTCATGGCTAACTCTAGACTTCGGATTCGAACATCCCTTGATTTAGAAATATGACTAGTAACAGCAGAAATAATAACACGTCACCCAGTCTTACTGCATATTCTTCATGACATCGTTATTTTTTATACAATTACCAAGAAGAGAGAAGTACCCATAAACGATCCATTGTTCCGAAATTTAAAACTTGAAATATATTTAAATAACTACAATATCCGTTTGAGTGTCAGAGCTCCTTTTTTGTTAACAAATAAAAAATTGCCAAGCGGCGCAATAGCGCTCTTTTCATTCCTTATTTAAAAAATGTTGGCATTTTTGGACATGGACGGAAGAAGCGCGATCGCGCCGCTTGGCACTAAAAGGGATATGGAAAGGATTAATTTTGTTTTAAATATACTTCATAAGTACTTCATTATAAATTTCAAACTTTTTTTTGATCATCCCGAAAGCAGATACGAAAAAATCAAATTGATTTCTCATTTAAATTCACGTCCATTTAAAATTAACAAATTTGCAATACAGAACGTATGAAAATTCTCTTTAGAATATTTTCATCATCCATTACAATGTAGAGAGAATTCCTGTACATTCTGCATACATCCGTTCAAGTTTTTCTCGTGAAATAATAATAACGACAATGATAATAATAATAAAAGTCATTTATTAGAGCGCTGTGAGACACGTCCCCTAAAGCAGGGATACTATAAATATAACCGTGGATTCTGATCGGTGATAATACACGACGAAACAAAATATTACAGAATAAATTTTGATAACAATGAGACAGAAAAATATATACGTGTAAATATTTCTCTCCCTAGAAAATCCAAATATAGGAGTAAAAATCAATAAAAATGAAAAACGTCGGGTCAACAACGGCACCTATTTATTACATTACACGAACATTTATGGTTAGTAAAGACATGAAAATCCCAAGCTGCGCCAAAAAACAATATTCGACATTGAATTCGTGGTTCGGCCTTAATTAAACGCGGAGAACTGAAAAAGGCAGAGTCCAAATGGAAGAAGTGCCTGACGTAAGGGTGGAGGGTATTAATTAGACATCATATGCATGAGACTACGCGTGAACAGTGAGTGTCGTCTACATGTATTCGGTCGATCGAAACCGTTGCACTGGTGACCCAACGATGCGACGGGTTTTAAACCCACACATGCGTATTTCCTACATTCATACACGGAGGAGCTACGCGGGCTTGTAACTGGAAGCTGATTTCAAGGGTGCGGGAGAAAGGGGGTGCGAAACGGAGGATAAGTGACGGACAACCTGACGCGGTTGTCCATCACGATAAGAAATATGGCTTTGTACATCCAGTGTGTCCTCCTCCCGGTAACCTAATAGAATCAGAATGGAGAAGATCACCGAGTTGATCTTCATCCTATGTCGAATACGGGGTACATGAAAACATCGCTATATGAGCCTTTATATTTTCAAAAATGTATTTATTGTAAATATATAAAGATGTTTGTATTTTTTTCACGAAATTTTATTTATTTGAAATTAGTACATACATTTCAGAGTCGCGTTTGGTACTTTCTAATTGAAAATCGATCCGTTATTGTTTGAATAAAAACTACACGATTTTATGTAAATTATGAAATATCACTTAACACCGTCATTTTTATAAAATTTCCCCGAATTACCAAAATTGTCAACAAAGTAAACGATACATTAAAAAATTTTCTACAAAATGTATCATGTATTTTATATCTATATATGCAAAAATGGATCTAATACGGAATAATTTAACGGATCGAAAGAATGGCAAAACGGGTCAAAGCAACACTCACAAGCGTGTAAAGACAAACCACTTTTCAAGTGAGTGTATGAAAAGCACGAAAGAACGAAATAAGAGCAACCTTGTGTCTTCCGCAAAACGCTACTTTCTACTCAAATGATATAATAGGAAAAAAAAGAGGGTAACTGAACAAAAAAAAACGATTCAACAGTGCTACAAGGTCTAACAAGCACCAGATAAGAGCTACTACTTACAATATCTTATTAACGTGACACTTTTAAATCCGTCGTCTCACTTCCTAAGTGCGGAGCGTTTAAACTTCTAACGTTAATATTTAAGCGACACTGACGAATACGTGTCAAAGTATGAAAGTAAATTGCGCGCGCAAAATTCACAGTAGCAGACGACGAAAGCGAGCCGTCGTCTTTTATGTTTCTCAGACGGTCTCTCCGATGATTGCTTGTTTGTCACAGGTATCAACAACGATCGTAATCGAATACGACGGAAAGAAAAGATAACCCGCTATGTGTGTGTTGTATGTATGTACTTATGTGTGCGGATTTGTGTCAAGTATAGTTACTTTTTGCGTATTTAACGAGTATTATGTTTCCGGATCCGGAGAGAATTCACTCTCCCTCACGAAAGCGTGCGTTGCTTTCCCAACGAATTGAAGGTTGCGAGTGAGTGGCGAGAAAGGGTGGTTTTGGGTGGATGGTGGACATACTCTTGAGATAGAAAGGGAAGGGGAGGGGTGGGGTGGGAGAGAGAGAGAAAGCAAATACGACCACATACGAGACAATACGGAACCGCACGACCTACCGCACTTGCATCGGTCATTTTCGGAGCTTTCCGGGTAACCTTATATTTTATCGTCGTTACGCGGCAAATTTAAACAGCTATGAAGTTCGAAGCTCAAAGTAAACTTCTCTATCTCAGGTTGTTTCGGTTCTATTGGTAATCGGTGTTACTTTAACCTTTAAAATTTAGCAACACATTTAAGCAATGATAAAACATGTGTTCTACATTGTAACAATTTTATAGTAACATGACAGTAAAATTTTGTTCCACCTTGTAGAAATTGATACAACATAGCAAAATATACGCTTTATATGCTTTAGAAATTCCTGCAAAGTAGTAAAATTTACTTTTCTCTGATTCTACGTACATACTTAACCCATTTACAGCATTGTTTCCATTTTGAAACAATAGATTTCTTTTCTCGTTGTAGAAAATAATTAGAACTGGTGCATATTCATAATGCTATAGATATATTATCTTCAAATTGTACTGAACAGTTTGTAGTAGTAACTTCTATTCTTCTTAACCAAATTTTTCAATTATTTAATATTCATTTGGCACCAACTAATAATAATCAGCAAGTAAGGCTAATTCTGTATTGAGATCTAAATCTAGAAATTTTTTTGTGTTCAACTGGTGCGTTTGCAATTTTTTTTAGACATAAACACTGATCTTCCTAAATCAACCTGGCAAACAAAATGCAAAGACATTTATATGATTAATGTGATAATAATAGAAAGACAATAAATTATGCGCCAAATTTTCAAACTGATCCTTTGAATGTTCGAAAATTCAAAGACTTTTGCTTCAACGTCACAATACAATTTGGAAATTCAATTCTCAATAATTGTTAGTTATACACATTATTTGGATTTTGTATAAATGTACATTTACGAGTTGAAATATAATTAAAAATTATATAATTATCAATACATTAGTAAACTCCAAGATGAAGAAAATATGTCTTTGATGTCTAAGATCTTCAAGCAAATTAAGGAGAACTTTTCAGCTTCAACAATTTTTGTCATGTCAACATAACCTTTTTAAGTGGAGTTTCATGGACATCAAAGCAATTTTTAACATAACATCTTTTTCCCCCCTAAAAGGACAAAACAGTGAATTTTACTGTTTTTGAACCTAAAAGACTCAACATAAAAATTCTTGATTGTTTTACTGTGATTATTTACGCAGTTCCATACCCAACTTAATTTATTATTATTTCCAAATTAACTGAACATTTTTTTTTCTTCAAATATCTTGAAACAATAATACTTATATTTTCTACAAATCTAATAAAAATAATCAAATTTCGATATCTCGATATTTTTATTATCGTTTACTTTTACGTACAGTTATATAAAAACTATCAGTTTCGATATGATACTGAAATTAAACCAATTTTTCAAAAACCAAATATATCTCTTGAAACAATATATTAAGAAAAATCTTTTTCTCTCACAAAAATATAAAGTAACGATTTTTAGTAAAAAAAATAGACTATATTCGCAAACCGATAAATCTCTCCTCTTTTGCAGCTATTTTTGTAGGAACAATAGGCTTAAAAAAAAAGGAACTGATTTATCGTTTCCCGCCTATGTTCAAATACAACCGGAACTCTCCTACTTATCACTGGAGCAGAGAAAATCCTACTGCTATTTATGTAGAGTGGGGAAAAAAGGCTCACAAACCATTACCTCAACAACTTGGAATGAGTTCTAACGTCAATAGTTTCACTACCATTTTCGAAAAATACATCCTATTGACATATTTGCTACCTTTTACAATTAGTCATCTCTTGGGAAGGGTAAATTGTTGTTCAACATTAAGTGTGATTGCTTTAACGACTTTATAATTGTAGAAAGATAAAAAGAAATCGATAATTGTTTAGCTGCAACGTGAGGCACGTCATGCATGTTTCCCACCCACTGCAGCGATAACCACTAATAATGCAAATGTCAGAAAGCGTCTGGGATTTATTTACGAATAATACGTTTACTCACCTGTTCACAAATATTTCCCTTCGTTGAAACAAGTCGGTGAATAGGACGAATTTCGTGTTGTTGCAGGAAGAAGACTGTTTCATGCACTAAATGTCAATGTATACTCTCACACGATTACACCGACGTGCACTCTCTCAAGACGTACTCGGCAGGTACAACAGTCTTGACAACCGGAAGTCGTGGTACTACGTTAAACACTTGTATGTTTCAAAATTGGCTCGATGACAAGAACGCGCCGTTATATCTCATACACGTTTCTCATTAATAATGGACACCGATCACTAGAAAGTTCTAACCTTAATTTTTCAATTTTAGCTTCGATTTCTTTTTTCCTTCATAAAAAAGCGGGGTTTTTGTTAAACTCAATCGCCATTCTGAAACCAAAATACAAACAAATGACAGTTAATGTTAATTACATTACTACTGTTCCTGCTATAATCAGGGTTATCGTTGTTACTATTATTTAAATAATAATTTGTTGTTTATATACTTTTGAGTTATCGAATTTATTGACATATTTTGTAAAGTCAACTTACTAAAGTGGAAAGATATGTTTGTTTATTTAATAAGTAACTCTTTACTGTCGTTTATACAATATTTTTCGCAATTAATATAAGACAGAGGAGTTCTATAATGCGTAAATAATAAATAATAGAAATTATGACTTTTGAGTTCAATCAAATCTTGATACGTCATAAATTGAGAATAATAAAAATAGAAAATAATAACATTTTTAAATCTCTGGTCTGATTTTTTATTTTCCTGTAGTGCAGATATTGTAAAATCAAATAAAATAAGGTCGAATAAGATAACGACGCTAAATAAAAAGTCAGAATAGTATTACCTTACAAAACTATACAGACAAATTCATTCCGACGTTGATATATAGCATTATATATTAATACAATTAATTTACTAATACAAGCTTAGTATAATGTCAATATAACTTCTCTTATCCAATACATTATACCTCAAAAAATCTTGAAATTCTACTCCTTCAAAGTACAAATACAAAATGGCGTCTTTTCAAAATTTTAATACTGAAAATATAACATTATCGTGCTATTTCGATTTCAGACTGTATTCTTCCTTATGAACTACAACGAGATTTAAAAATACTTAAAGATTTAATAAATATGCAAATTTATATAATATTCCTTCACACACCTGTTATTGTGATCTTCCCGCAAGAAAACGCAATTCAAACGGACGCCATTTGAAGCCAATTGACGGGTTATCCTCGTTTCACGAACAATCGGCCAATGGCGACCTAACGAAGAATTTCTTCCTTTGAAAGCGGAATCGATGAGCAGCGCCTCGGTGGTGGGATTCTCGTGGTTCGAAAGCACAACACGCTCGCCGATCTTAGTTACGTTAACAAACAGTAAAAACAGAACAGTTGTATTCATTATTAAACACAACGTTGTTGTTAAGTCTTTTCTTCGTGAAATATAGCTTTTAATTTCATAAAACAACGAGTCAAATGTCAGAAGAGCCATCGTTACCTTCGTGCTGTATTTAACAGCGTGCAAAATGAACGTCACAGCTGATTTCCACGATTAAAGGCAACTCTGACAGAATGTGAAGTCCATCCATCTTATCAATAGAACCTACATCTTCTGTTTAGTGAAATAATCGGAAAAGTGAATACACGGGAATCGTAATCAAAATATTGGAACCACGCGGAACGAAGTGTGATGAGTGGCAGTGGGTTTCGGGGAAGGGGCTTCGGACCACGCGGTGCTCACAGTAATGGCCCTAACAGCGGTTTCGGTGGCCCCCGATATCCCCATCAAAATTTCCACCCCAGGCACCCGACACCTTACTATAACAACCAACGTGGTTCCAGCCAGCCGCACAATCCTTCCAATTTCAACTCGCCTCGTTTCAATCGTCCACCTTGTGCAGAGCCATGGATGGATCATCCTCCTTTCCCTCCCTGGCATGGAAATGCCCCAGGACAGTTCCCGGCTTTCCCGCAACTGCCACCACCACCGCCACCCCGGTTTCCTTGCGATATGAACTTTCGACCGGGTCGAGGTAGAGGGTCGAATCTGCGTGGGAATATCAAATTTCCTGGCAGACCTCCTGGACTCTTAAGTACTTCTCCTGCTCCTCCTCGCTATAACAATACTAATGGTACACCTGGCAGAGGTGGGTTGAACTCCAGAACATCTGAAACTAAAGCCCCGCAAAAACCTCAGACGCCGCACTTGGGGTCAGAAGAGGAAAGACAGAGAAAAATCATAGAAACTGCCAATAAGTTAAAGGAAAAGTTGTCCTCCACGAGTATGGAGGAGGATATCAATCTGTGGCAAGATGACATTCCTCTTGCAGCTTCTTTAGATGATGCCGAGGTATCTGCTATAAGCAATAAAGGTATTCCAGAGTTGAGGCACGAACCTCCAGAGCTTAACTTAACGTTTAACGACCTTAAGAACATTGGTAGAGTAGATTTAGACAAATGTGATAATATACAGAATGGATCTGAAGACAACAATGAAATTTTGGTACAAGACGCTTTCTTAAATGAGACTAACGAGGAGGTACTGCACTTTGATAGTGATAATCAATATGTAAGTCCTTTTGTTGATTCTTTAGAAAATATAAGTCCTGGAAAATCTTGTGAAGTAGAAGATATTGAAGGTGCTATTTTTGAAAAGGAACTGGAAGAACATTTTCAGTCTGAGTTGGAACAAAATGTTGACAATTGTTTATTTCAGGAGAATATTAATCCAGAGGTGATTCAGGATGAAAACATGCAGGAAGACATTTCTCAAGTAGAAAAGAACCACATGGATAAGAAGCTAGAGCACCCTCGGTTTTCTCAAGAAATGGAACCTGAACTCCTTCCTATTCGAGAGCAGCAAATCAGCCCTGAATGTCATCAGGAAGTTGCTACTAGCAATAATGTCAATAATCAAACCGATTCTTCGTCTACTCTGAAAGGAAAGTCAGTTAATAAATCTAGACTTTTTAATGATAAAAAGAATTCTACAGAGATCCAAACGCCTACAGACTTGGGGACCAATGTCTCATTGGATTCGTTGAAGACGAGTTGTTCTTCGTCCTGCAGTGCTCCGGATAAGGAGCTAAGCGTTCAACAGAAACCAGAATCTATGGCTGAAGATAGAGAGTTTCAAAGAAACGAAAAGAGCGATGACAAAACTTGTAACTCCAAACAAGAAATCCAGAGAAACTTTTGTTCGGACCAGGCGCAGCGACCTTCGAGAGATTTGAAGAAACAAAATCAGTTTCAAACACCAGAAGATGATTTTTCCAAAAGACAAGAGAGACCTCATGACAGGAGAAACAGATCTTCAAAGTTCGGCGTGTCCATCGAAGGGAAACCTAACTTCGACATGACCTGGCAGGGATACAAAAATCAGGTTTCCCCATTTCCTGTGGATAATTTTCCACCTTATCAAGCAAACGGACTGCATATGATGCCAATGCCTGATCCGTTACAAACTCGTGAACCATTTAACCGAATGGAGCCACTGCCACCTTTCAATTCAGCAGAAGTACCACCAAATTTAAATCATTGTAAACCACAGAGTGAAACTTTTCAACATCCTCCTCCATACTTTAACGCTCCACCTCCAGTCTTAAATAAGACACCGTTATGTACTTACACATCCCAACAACATTCAGCAGCTGATGAAAATATTAGATTGCCCCCTGTTTTTGACCCGAGACTCTCTTCTCGCGAAAGATCAAATTTAATAACATGCAATACATTAAATACATCTTTGAATTCGAATTTGATAGAGGGACAAGTAATTACGGATTTTAGTGTTGCACCCAATTTTTCATCAATGCCGCCACTAACCATAACTCAGCCTGCACCTTTCATCCCACCTCTCAATTACTCGATGATGCCTTCGTCGACGACTGTGCCTATGGCTATGGTACCACCTACTATCTGTACCACTGCCAACGAGATTCCGTTACCAAAATCTGAAGAATTGCATCATAAAGAGACTGGACCTATTAATATGGAAGATGAACTTGGAGACATGCAAGAAGCACTCGCCTTTGCCGAACAACTAATAAACATGACTACGGACTCAGAGAGTTCTCATGCTGCTTCTAAGTTATCCAATGCCGTACTGTCAAAGTCAAACAAAGCTAACTTGTCAGACCTAACATTGATCGAAATGCCAAAAGACGTACAGCAAAAAGATCATAACAAGAAAAAGACAAACAAGCATTCAATGTCTGCAGAGACAAGTCCAAATGTACCTTTATCCATACATAGAGAGAGAAAAAACTTACACGCCAGTTATCAGGAGGAGGATCCCAAACTCATCGACGAAAGGCCCAAGGTGGTTTTCAATTTAAATTCGAAGAAGAGAATAACCGTACAGGAGGAATGGCAACAACACGATGCTAAGTCCAAGCAAAGAACAAAATCGTCCAAAGCATCTTCCAGTGCAGAAGATCACGTCACGAACAGTCCCGAATTTGCTAGTTTTCATGTTAATGGACATAACGAACAGAAACACGAGTATAAGGAAAGTAGCCATAGCAGAGAAACTCAGAAACACCTTCATCTTTCGATTACTAGTGATGCTTTGGAAATACATTTAAATGAGAAAAATCAGACTTCGGCTAAAGAGAAAAGTGATAAGACTCAGGGTATATCTGTAGGTGAAGAGAGTACGAAAAAATCAAGAAAATCTACAGATCCCACTTTGGACAGTTCATGGAAAAACAGGGTAATCAATCGGTTTTTGAAAATGAGTAAAAACGATATCTGCAACATGGTAAATAATTCCAGCTTGCGGAAGTTTGATATCGCGATGAAACATTTGGTAAAAGAAAAGAGGTCGTCGTTATCAATGGAAATGCGGAATACGGAAGATGAGAAAATCAAATCCTATGACAGAGAAGAATTCATGAATCAGTTAACGGCGATGCTGGATCCTGGTGCTGTTGTAGATATTACGAATCTACCTACGGAATTCATACATCATTTGAGTGAAGTATTACAGTTGGATCCAATGCCTCCTGGTGCAGAGGGTAATTTGAGTGAGGAGCCAAACGTTGAAGTTGTCGACCATAAATCTCGGAAGTCGTTTACACCTGAACCTGAAGTAGAACGTCCAAGGAGAAGTCGATCACAAGAAACTGCAGTGCCACAGAGACCTAAAGAAAAAACTTCCAGTCAGAGTAAGAACTGCTCATGGAAATACTGTGATTTTGACGAATTTGAACCCTTCCGAACTTTTCATTTCTCCTCACTTAACGTTGTATTAACATCATTGGTCATTAGAGATAATATTACTGTTTAAATTTATTTAATTGTAAAACTACAATTCACGTTTTAAATACCTTGAACTTTACCTCTTTTGGGACTGGTGAAATTAGTTTAGCTCCTGTACGTTCCTGTAATGGAATTCTCATATTAACAAGACTTTTTCCTATTTTTCCTTCCTTTCAATATGGGTGGTTATTTTTATGAAACGTTGGTGAAATATTATCAGCAAGTTTAATTCCATTGAGACACAATTTATGTTATTTTAGAATTTTTATTAAAATTTATTTTAAAAAATGGTGAATCGAAGTGAGAAGACCTTTGGAGAGTGATAAAATTTGCACATTTATTTATATCTTTATTATTCTTAGACAACAAATAATAGTTTTTTAGTAGGAAAAAAATGAAATATATTTATTGTAAATTAAAGTTTCTTTTATAAAATAATTGATTATCTCGGTTTTATGATATTATCTATATTATTTTGATTTCGCTAAAATTTTGTTCATTTGATTGAAACCTATTTTACTTAAATTAACTTCATTTTAAGGGACTCAACTTATATTTGGACAGTTCCTGTATTTGTGTCTATTTCAAATTCTGTAACATAAAGAATATTGTTTGAAACCATCTTCAAAGGCAATTTGCACGTTTATGTCTATTCTTTTCAACAACTAGTCTAAGGACGAATTTTGGTGTATCGGTTGTTTGAGGAAATTTTTTATAATTAGAAGTGCACTGATTTTTACTAAGACTGGATAGTTTTTGAAAAGAATTAGTTTTTTGAAGTGATTTTTGAATATGTGTTTTGTCGCTTACTACTGAGAAGGCTATCCACATCAATAATTTTTCACACAACTGCCTTACAAGATAAATAAAGTAGACACATACACGAGATTAAACACTAAACTTATGCAAACTACATTTATTCCTTATTAACAGCTAATAGAGTACACACATTATTTTTCTTTTTCTAATAACGCTGAATTCCTCTTTCCAGGTTCAACGAAAGGGAAAAAGTCAAAAATAGAAGCCATATCTAATAACGATGAAATAGATGAAAGTTCACGAAATACAAAGCAATCAAAAGCCAAACCGATCGAATCTTTCCAACTCGAAAAACCCAAAGGTAATAACTCTGAATCTTTTCTGAGATCTTCGAGGCATTCAAAAGGTGAGTCGAGGGAATACTTTTCCTTGGAGAAAACTGTGGTGAATCATGGGGAGCTATGTTCGAGGCCATCAAGGTATTCAAAAGCTGATGTGTCAAACCCGAATGGGAGCACTTCGAGGACTTCGATCGTGTCCACCATAGAACAGTCACCTTTAGAGAGACCTTCGAGAATCCATGAGGAAGTGATGTCGAGAAGTCGCAGAGGGAACAGTGTGGAATCAATGACAGGAAACCCTAGCAAAACCCATTATAAGAGTTTCTACGATATGGAAATTCTTCCTTCGAAGGCAACGAAACATGGTCAGGAGATGATGGCGAAAATCCAACCGGATTTGATGGAGTTCTTCAATGCTGTGATACAGAAAGCGGAAAGTGCAGCTTCGAAACCAATTACTTATCCCTTCAGTCAGAAACCATCTTTCTTCGATGATCTTCAAGTGTCCGAGCGATGGAGCAGGAAAGAAAGGGAAAATGTCGACACCTTCAGGAACCTAACGAAAGAAGAATGGGAGGCCAAACATGGGAGGTCCATAAGCCTGCGAGACTTCCGAGAACGAAGAACTGGATCCGATACCAGGGACGATTGCATTCAACATACATATCACAGAAAGAGAACCCTTTCTTCGGATTCACCGAGAAGACCTACGAGTCTCAGTCCTTTCCTACAAAATATGTATAACGAGGAGCGCTACCGGGAACAGGAAGTTATCAAACAATTGGGAAAGTCTGCGAACGAACTCAGTGTAAATATCAGTTCAACGGACAGCGAGTCAACACCTGATGTTACGAAGCTCCTTAAGGTAATTAAAGAAAACGAGAAGCTGGGGAAACGCAAAACCCTAAGCGAAACTATAAGGGATGAAGTCACAGCCGAGATCGAAAGGAAACGAAGAGACAAAGACAAGTTGAGGATACATAAGTCTCGGAAGAAGAACAGGAAGTCGAGGAAAGAAAAGAAAGAGAAGAGGAGGAAAGGTCACAAGAAGCACAAGAGAAGGAGCAGGCATTCAGAGTCCTCGAGTGAAGAGGACAGCGATACCGAGGAGCAAGAACAACATCAGCAACAGCAATATCAATTGTTAACAGAAAACGAGATAAAGAAGGAACTTCCAACGAAGTCGGAATCGGAAGTCAACGAATCTTGTGCCTCTTCTCCTACGAATAATCGAAACCCAGCAATTGTGGGAACATCTTCGAAAGTGCCGGTTGAAAAATCATCATGTCCGACTACGATGATTCAAACACCGGAAAAGGGGTGTTCCGTGCATCCCAAGACAAAAGCCCAACTAAAGCAAATGCCTGAAAGCGCAGAAACCGTTCCCGCGATCACGCAAAGTATCGTCGAAGAGAAAAAATCTGTTGAAAATATTCCACGAGTCGAAAAACCCAAGGAACTGGATGTAGTAAAAAAGAGTGTCGCGAAAAGTGTCGATAAAGACGCGGTCGACTTCAGTGGAAGCGGAAGTGTCGTGCCGGAAACGCTGCTTGATAAAGCAAGTGAGTTAGATTCGAGTGCAGTTATACCAAATAACAGTGGCTCCAAGAGACTGGACATTAAAACATATAAAGTTCGGGTGCAGCAGAGAAAAGCATTGGAGTTAGAGAAGCAAAAATCCGAGAATAGTGAGTTGAGCGAAAAGTTTGTGAGAGAAGGGGCAAGGGGGAAAGAAACAATAGGAACGAGTAACCAAACATGCGATGAAAACAAACCCAAGTGTCCTTCAAAAGTATTAGACAACCCGCAGGAAGAAGAAGCGCATTCGAAGACAACTGATTCGACCTTTCTCAACCCGGTGCAGACCGATAAGGAGATGTCGCGACTAAGATCCCAGTCCCAGAATTCGACCTCCGCTGGTGTAAATTTGAAAGTTTCAAAATCCATCGGTAAGATCAGCAAACCTGTGGATGATAATGTTTCACCGCCAATCACGAGGCAGAAGAACAGAAATACCGATATTCAAAAGGTCCCTGATTTTCAGGGACATGTTTCTGACTCTTCGCTTGACAAATCTGTGGGAAACACTGCTGTGAAGCCAAGTCGTTGTAGAACTCGAAAAAAGAAGGAGGTGGTAATGAATCCTGTGCAGGATGCTAACAAAATTCCTGTGGAAGAGAAAAAGTTTAAGGACATCAAGTGCGAGGGGAAAGAGGATTCGCACTTGTGCGAGAAGAAACAGGAGAAACAGAGTCAGTTTGAACTTCCTCAAGTGAAATTAACTAAATTGAAGTGTATCAGTTCCAAGCAGAACTCTGCTGTTTCTTTTCATGTAGTTGAAAATATACCTTTGAAGGAAAAGAAGGACGACACCCAGAATCTCGAAAGTACCGCTATGGACAAGATCTCGAAGCGTAGAGGTTCCAGTGAAAATTCCTCCATTCAAGATAAACAAACAAATTTGAAGGAAATAAAAGATCACGGAAACCTTGACTCACTGAAAGTTCAAGAAAAAGCCAATAAGGTTTCAAAACAAGTAAAAGTAAAAGCTTCAAAATCACAGGATCTCTCAATTTTACATCCTATGGCCACTAAGGATTGTTTACAAAATGAAAAGGATAAAAATATAAAAAATTTACTGACTCGAGAAGGAGAAAACAGTTTGGAAAGCAAAGATTTAAAGTGTGAATCATCAAAAATGGAAGAAAAGCAAAAAAGTACTTGCGATGTTGTGACTGATATCGCAGAAGCCAAAAAACACAGCGCTGCGGTAACTCATAAAATCAAAAATGAAAAAGATAATTTTTTTGAACTAAATGAAGCTGAAAAGAATCCAAATGTGACGGATATAAGCGATGAACACCCCAACGTTAAAAACACTTTGAAAGATATCTCAAACAAAACATCGAAGACCAAAAGTGTGAAAAGCAGTGTTTCCAAATGTGAAAAGTTTGAAATTATCCCAATCGAAATAAAGAATTCTACATCTGAAATAACTACTACCAAAAGAAACAATAATGATATCAATTTGTCGCATGTTGAAGAAAGAAGAATTAGTTCTAGAAATAGAAAAGCGAAAGACAGTATGTTGAGCAGTGATGGTCATCTACGGTCTAAAAGTATCGAGGGTTATGTTCCAAAATTTGAAGAAAACCCATCTAAAACTGATCGAGATTGTAAGAAAATCAAGAAAAATGATCGTTCAACGAATCAGTCAGATTACCCATCAAAACCCAGTGATGAGGATATGGAAGAAGGAGAAATTCGGGATGAAGATGAGATACAGGAAAACAATACCGTGCAATTGAATGTAGAAAATCGTGAGCTGAATATAACTGTAGAAAAAGCTCCAGAGACTGAAAATAATAATCAGCCATTAAAAAATGCTGATTTTACACAGGAATCAGCCCATAAGAAATCCATACAAATCAAAGATGTGTCTGATGAAATTCAAGCGGGACAAAATATTTTGATACCAGATAAGAATAATCTACCAGCTGTAGAAGAGACACTCGATCCTTCGTCTGATAAGCAGAAGGAGAATTCCGATGACTTAAGCAGGAATACTACCCCTGCATTCAAAGTTGAACCTGTGGTGGACATAGACGAGACCGAAGACGTTTTGACAACTTTTTTAATTCCTAAAGATGAAGTAGATGCTTCTACGATAAATGACAAAGTTGTCACTGAAAATGAAAGTCTACACAAGGACCTTTCACAGGATCCTACAAATTTTGAAGTACAGACTATGTTAAAAAATAATGTGAGTATGCAAAAATAATTACTCTTTATTTTCTTTAATACATATATATTGTTCTTCAAATCATTTTGTTATTATTTTATTAATTTATTCAATTACAAATAAATCAGGAAAAAATCTGTAAAATAAACTTTATAAGTATTTGTAAACTAAAATATGGTATTTATGTGTAAAAAAGTAATCGGCTTAAGAGATGGATAATGAATAAGATAAAAGTAATTGTAAATGAAGAATTTTCTGCAACAAAAAATATTTCTGTCTCATGCAATATATGCTACATTTATATATAGTACTGTTTAGTATAATAGTGAGGAATAATCCTTCATGAAATGTTTGCTTTGGTACAAGGTCCTAAATAAGCACACTTACACACACTCACTTTGTTTTCAACAGTATACATAGATATAGGAAAAATCTGGATATTATTGACAAACATGCAAATTGTGTTTACGCGTTAATGGTCCTATCAGAGTGTGCTTAAGTCACATTGAGGTGAAAATCTGCTGTCAGTCTTTCATTCATGCATAATGGGGTCGAGTCATGTTAGTTATATTTTTGACACAATTAAAAGTGCAATGTTTTTTTTATTTAAATGAAATCCGATTTTGTGCAATTAATAGAAATGGTAAAATTTCACAACTTCATTAAACTATTGTTTAAACACATTATTTGTGTAAAAATATTATTCTATTCAAACGCAGGAATTTTACATGAAACGACTTTGAAAAAAGTTGTAATATTTACTGGTGCAATTTTTAAAATTCTGTGACTCTCCATTATAATCTTTAAGACATGGTTTTGAAATTTTGAAATTTTATTACTGATATTTTTTTAATAGTGAAACCGTAAGATTATAAACCTTTTAAACTATTTAAAATAAAAAGTTATTTATAAACATGTATATTATGGTTTTGTTCATTTAATCTTCTCATTACAGAGAAACGTGATGCAAAAGAAACACGTGGAAGGCGAACATCACGATGCTGAGAGTCAAAGATCGAAAATGAAAATGGAAAGAGTCGCTGCCACAACTTCATCAAACCAATCTTTAACCAATGCAAGGTTCCCTACTGAAGAAAATGCTCAAGGATTTTATCACGATGTTTCTGAAAGTGTCGATATAAATTACAATAACAACAACGTCGAAGGAAATATAACTCCATCACTGAGTCTACAATTTTCTTCTGAAAGAAGTTCTCCGGAAGGGACGACTTCTCCTGTCAAAGAATTCACAGAGATTTCCTTCAAAGGTTTTTCAAAAGACCAACAATCTGACACTTTCAAGAACACGAAACTATTTAACACCATTAAATGTAAAAAGTTTCTACAGTCGAGTCACGGCAAAGAATTGTTTGATGATGAGATTGACGATTTCGATGATAAATTGGAATCTATTACTTGCAATGTCGTAGATAAACCCGAAAATTTAAAAATGATAACCGAAGAAAATTTAACAAATACCACCCCGGTACCACGGGAGCAAATTAATGACCAGGAGAAAGAAGACGTATGTAATTTTGTTTTGGTTGATGAAGAAAAAGAGGATAATTGTGAGTCGGTGCATGAAGCGAATCCAAACGCGGTATCATCGCATCCAGAAAATAAGGCAGCTGAGCCACAGGAGGAGTCCATACAAAATAAAGAAAGCATCAAAGAAGACGGATTAGATTCGGAAACGACGGAAGCGTTCCTGCCAGAAAATTTCATAGTTTTAGATGAGTACGTACACATTGACAGTCCTGCACAAACAGAAGACACACACTGCAGCACTTGTAAGAAAGTGTCATTTCATGAAGAGAACACTACCTCAAATCAGCAAATATCTGTCACTTCTGATCCACATCTTTATTCTAACACATCTTCACTTCCATCAGAAAGTCCGATTGATTTTGATAATAATTTCAGTAACCGAGAAAAGGAGCAAAATGCGAACATCGTCCACGTCGAGGAAAAGAATAAAAAAGACGTTGATAAAGAGACCGAAGAACATTCTTCGAAGGGCAGTGTCAGTTCGAATATTCGTATTATATCGGAAGAAACATCGAATTTTGACTTCAGCAAAGGTATTGGCAATTGTTGTAATTCTAAAGAATTGTCGGACAATGAAATAATACGCTCTGAAACAGTTACAGCAAATGAAATTACACATGTGGACGACGAAGAAGAAATCTCGAATTCGACCATCGCACTGGTGGTTTGTTCAGAAGAGGACAAAGTCGTGGAGATTTCTACAAACTCTGGAAAGGAGATGAAGGAATCTTTGACTCAAGAAGTTGTGATTGAAGATACTCTAAAGGAGTCGGGCAAGACTGATTTGAATACCGGCTTAAATATCGACGCTGATCATCGAGAGTTAATCAATAATTCACGAGAAGAATACAGCGAGAAAGTTGAAATCTCTGTGGCATCTTCTAACGTGGAATCGAAAGAAAAGATCATAGATGGTAGCGAAAGCTACGAAAACTCTGAGAAACAGGAATGCTCTTCAGACATTCACCAATACCCTGTGATTGAGGCGGAACAAGAGAAAGAAGAATTGGACGAATTGGTGAAAGACATTACAAAAACCGTGAAGAGAACTGAACCCATACCGAGCAGCATGAAAAAAAGTGAGAACGATCCTTTGCACAAAATCAAAAAGAAACCAAAGATGAAGCACAAAGCGGAAAAGAAACAGAGTTTAAGCGAGAAATCAGTCAAGGAAGTCATAGCTGAGGAAATCGTAACAGTTGTTCCGAAAACGAAAACGAAGGAATCGGTTCTGGGAAGAATGATAGAAATCGATCAAGAAATTCATAAGCTAATGAATGAGAAGATGACACTGTACAAAATGCTTCAGACTTTGCCTTCGGAGGTAGATTTGATTGCTGAAAGCACTACTGATTCCAAGGCTAAGGAAGAGGTCATAAGACCTCGAACGCCATCAGTTTTGATGTCGCAAATTATACAGAACTTGGAAACAACATCGGGTGCTTCGCAGTCGAAGAAAGATCATCCTCCGCGGGAAAGATCGAAAACGCCAGAAAGAAAAGTGGAACACGATAAGCGGAAATCCAAGCACGAGTCACTGCCGAAGCAGAAGAAGGGAACGAACAGTTCCGACGATGAGGAAATCATTCGAGACACGAGTGGGCACAAGACGCCAATACCGAAGAAGAAAAAACGACCGAAAGAGGAACGAGGTATCAGATGGGAAGATAATGGTGAGAATGATTCGACCGAGAATTCGTCGAAAAAGAAACAGGAGATGAAATCGATTTTGAAGAAGTCTCACCCCGAAGAGGAGTCAAAGAACGAGGAGGAGAAAAGAGATAGCGCGAGACATGCAAAGAAGAATGTGGAAATCGACGAATGCAAAGAGAGAGTGGAAAGGCCGAAAGGTCGAGCTGAAAAGAGCGATTGGAAGGAACGATCTAATAACCGAGCCGGAGGAAAGCTGAAGCTAGACGTCCTCGTACTTACAGGCCATGAGAAGTCCAAGTCTAAGAAAAACAACGAAAACAAAGTTTCCGCTAAACCCGAGAAGAAAGTTAACGAGGAGTTCCCGAAACCAAAGAAACATGACACCGAAGTGAAACATAAAAAGGAAGCCAAGGATAAGAAAACGGAGGCAATATCAACGGAGAAGGTGGACGAGAAGAAAGCTAAAGGTCATCCGAAAAGCAAAATCATTTCCGAAGTGAAAGCACAAGAGCGGATGCCCATTTATTCCGATGAGAGCATCTCTGAACCTTTCGATCAAGAGAAGCACGAAATGAAGAAGCCAAATAAGGGTTTAGCTCTTTTGCAGGAAACGATGAATAAAGAGTTAGCGGTTTCGAGGAAACTGAAAGCAAAAACCAGAAAAAAGAAACAGGTAGTGCCCAAAAACCGCTCAAAAGCAACTAAGAAGTTGAATTCCAACGATGAAGAGGAACACGAAGATTTATCGACCAGATCGAATAGCAGAAAGACGTCCATCAACATGGATCATGTGAACGAAGTTATTGATGCTGTAGTTGCAGCGAACACCAGCGTGGTTCCATCAGATTCAGTTAAATCTAATATAGAAGAAGAAAATTCGTGTATCGAAAACTGGAAGGAAGAGATTATCACTGAAAATGCAAAAGAGACAGGTCAAAGCGAACAGATCAAGAGGTTGGAGGATGTAATGAATGAATACAACACCGTAGGTGGTTACAATTCCGATTCCATGGATCATGAAGAGAACGAACTGGATCATGACAATGATATCGACTTTGCCGAACACGAAATTAGTGCTAATAATGCCACGGATGTGGAAGCTGCCATAGACAATCTCTCAAGTGACGATGAATTCATCGATCAGGAGGGTTTACTGGAGGATGCCGATGGGGACGGTCTGGAGACAGTTTCCGAAAGAAGAGGGCAGAAATCTATGGAGCTTGGGACTGACAACAGAAACGAGGATGGAGAAATGGAGAAAAGTAAAGTCCTGGAAGCTGCGAATTCAACTAAACATCCAAATAAATCCGAAGTCCTTTCGGGGAAACTGAACATAGAAGTTTCCGATTCCGAAGCTGCTGTCCAGACAAAAATCATCGATGACTGGAAAAAGGACAACAGAAAGAGATCTCATGACAGTGAAAACCATCCAGAAGGCGACTTATCTGTGCAGCCGGAGAACCACCATTCAGAATCGGGAGTTCTGAAAAAGAGACGAAAGAAATCATCGAAAACCACCCCCGTCCGGAGAAGTTCCAGGTATTCCGACGACAACACAAAGCGGTCCCGGAGAGAAGAAAGTTCTCATTCAAAGAAGGTCAACCTCAAGAGTAGTTCCCCTGCTTTGCTGGCGGAAGATGAAGAAAGCGATACATCCTCTTCGATGAAGAAAAGTACAAAGTCTCAGTTTAAGAAACGCAGCAGAATCGTTATTGATTCTGATTCGGACTCGGACTCGCTGATATGTGAATTGGAAGCGGAGATACTGAAGCTCAAGCCGAGGTATAGGCGAATCAAGAAGAAGAGGAAGTTCAGCCAAGCGGAGATGGCGAGTTGCAGAGTAAATCTGGTAGATCTTAAATTTACTTATCTAAAGGAAAATTTGGATCCCAGTTTTTTGAGAAAAATCGGCATCAGGAGGATCAATTCTTACAAGAAACCGAGCCATTCGGTGGCTCAGGAAACGATAAGCGATGAAAGAAAGAAGCAAGTGGACGATTCGGAAATTATTTGCATCGTTGCTGAGAGGCAGCGAAATCCTGTACCAGAGGTAGTTCAACTGGAGGCAAAATCACCGGTTACCGTTGATTTGGTGGACGAATCGTCGCCGAAAATCGACGAAGAGGTGCATGTCTCCGGCGACAATAATGATATAAATCCTGCCAAAGAAGATAATGGGAAAGAGGTAGATAAGCTACTTGTTACCTCTGCTGAAAAGGAAATAATTGAAGAGGATGATCAAAGTACAGAAGATTCTCCTAGGACTCAATACACAGTGCACAAAGGCCCTATTTTAGACATCAAGGTAAAGAAGATCTCTAAACCTCAAAGGAAGAGGAGACTATAAGTCATTCTTTGACACTTTTCGTTGCACCATTTCACGAATCCTCTCTCGTAATATATTTTTTTTATTCATTACTCACCCAGTTGCGATAATTGTTCAAGTTTTATTTTCTTTACTTTGTTTTCTTACTTATTTTCACACGTCTGTAGACAAAAGCTGTTAAACTTAATTTTGTGTACGGCATTTATAAAATTTGTTTATTGATTTTTTTATTGCATATTTTATAAAATTGTCACTTGTTTCTTTTTATTGCATAATTTAAGTTTTTGTTCGCTTTCTGAAAATCTTAAAGTATACGTTTAGTAAAATCAAAAAATGAGCTCGAAGATCGATTAAAAAAGAAAAGATAATGCTTAGTGTAAAAACAATTTTAATTAGTTTAATCATTGTTAATTTACTTAAGAAAAGCAATTAATTAATAATATATCTTTGTGAGTTATCGCTATAATTCACTGATTTAAATAAATCGATTGTAGTTTCAAGACCGGTTACTAAATGCATGCTTTAACTTTTGGAAAAAAATTAGATGCATCAGAAAATTGTTTCCAAAATAGGAAGAAAAGTCTTAAGAGGTTGGCAACTCTTTCTTTTTTTATATTAATTTCCAAATGTATAAAATAATGTTTTCTCTTTTCTTTACAACTTTTCTAAGACAAAGCGATAATAAGATTCGTTAGAAAAGAAAAACATGAAATACAATAATTGTATTTTTGAAAGGAAAATAATATTAATAAAGAAGAATGTTTTTTTTTGATAGTTTCGCTTTCATCATTACTTACATTCACGATAACATTTTCCAATCCCGACTTATGATTTTAATTATCACAAGTCCCGTAAAAATTCCTCCTACCCACAATTAATCGAAAATCATGTGCTAATTAAATTCGGATAGCAACGACTTCGACCCAAATCATAATATATATTGTGCGTGGTGCATATAATATATATTTCGCACAACACTAGAGGGACAATAAGTGTAAAAGTGGCAAGTGTGTATAGAAAAGAAACTACTTTTTAGGTTTATGGGGATTCCTTTTTGGCTGCCAGCGAAGATGGAATGATTTATAGGTACAGTCAAACGTCTAATGGAATCTTAAATATTTATAAAGGACATCGAGAACCTGTTACGTGTCTCTATGTATTACCTGCGGGTGCCGTAGACGGTGCAAAAGAACAAATTTATTCTGGATCTTTAGACGGTACACTTCGTTGCTATAATATTATGGTAAGTTTACAAATCCATCATAAAATAATTGTAAGAAATCATTATTACATTTAGATAAGCTGAAATAAAGTCCAGCAAAATATTTGGGAACATTATCGTCGACACCTAGATTTTGTATGCAAAAGTCTAACTTATCAATATCTAAAAATTATATAAAAATAAGTTTTGTAAAAGATTCACTTCATTTCTTGACTGATTTGTTTTGTTGTGTGAATATTGTTCTTAATAATATTTTTACATTGAACATTTCAAAGATTAAACAAATTAATTTTATTCCAAAGAAATGTTGGAAGATACAAATCTTTTTTTGGGTTTTCAACATTGTTAAAAATGTTTCTGACTGTTAAGAATCCAAGAGAATATAGAAGTTTTAAAAATTATTTAAAAGTATCATATTATTAAAGAGTACAGTAGTAAAAAATTATACATGATAAATGCGAGACTTTTTTTAATGTTGGAATACAGTAAATTTGTCTACTTTTTAGACTGGAGTCCAAATACGAGACGCTGCGGATATTGGAAGTCCTATACAATGCATGGACCAAGCTTGGGGTATGATCTATATCGGTACCAAATCTGGACACGTCTCACGTTATAGTATCAAAGTATGCATTTTCTTTTCGTCACCCAATAGTAGAGAAATATCCAAATTTTTTAAAAATAAGTTGAACAGAATAATAATACCATAAAGAATCATGATAAACCCTGCGATTATACTTTTTAAACTTGCGAATTTCCTATTTCCAAATATCTTTTCTCATGTGTTCAAAATCTCTCAGAAATATTTAAAAAATTATAACGGTTTTTTCAATAATACTGGAGACTGAGGATTTTTTGTCTACAGTATCAGAGTATCCCTTTGAAAGACTTTTTATTAATATATGTAATAGTTTGTATTTATGCTTATAACAGTTTCTTCCATTTTTAGAGTGGTATAGTCAAAGGAGAGAAAATTCAATTTTCCGACATGTCTGTGTTGGCCCTAAAAGCGACAAACGAGGGTCCCCGGAGAGTCCTGATTGTTGCTTCAAGAAGTCAACCGATAACGATACGTGATGCTCAAACTGGATTATTTCTTCGTACTATTAGTGGTCAGCAAAGTCATACGGTTTACAGTCTCCTAAGGGATCATAACATGATTTATTGCGGCACGAGTAGTACTTCAATACCTGTATTCGATTTTACGGTTCGTATTATTTTTAATTATATCTTTGGGATTTAACCGAGTACATATATTTGCATTTAGACATTTTTCGAAGGAAAGTGTCGAAGTTACATGATGCTAGAGCTGTTTAAGCAAGGAAAGAAATGTAATGAAGTTGGATATCAGCGATTCATTTTGTAACTTCAAAATTAACGATCTTAAGTTGCTCGTGTCAAAAATTCAAATTTTGAGTTCCAATAATAATTCACGGGATTTCATGTATTTTTTAATTTATTTTTTTGTATACTTACGAATGAATGAAATATTTTTACGCAAATTGTATGTGAATCAATAATAACTATTAAATTGTTTATGCATCCAGAATGGCGGACAAGTCGTGGAATACAACGCTGGTGTCGGCATAGTATGCATGCGTCTTTATAAACAGTTCCTGTTTGCCGGCTGTTACGATGGCAATATTTATATATTTGATACAAAGGTAAAGAATATGAGTACAATTTAAAAATATCAATTATTCAATTTAATTTAAAATTGAATTTTTCGAAAATTTATAACTTTTATATGTCCTTTATAGGAGAAGAAATTGATTTGCAGCGTTCCTGGACCCGGAAATATGTTGCTCAGCATTGAAGTTGTCAAGACAAAGGTTTATTATTACTTTAATGATAACATAACAATTATTCAGATTATTCTATACTCGGAATAAATTTCGCTCTAAAGTTTTTTTTTTTTCATTTTTATATTCGCAGTCTGTTTATCCATCAAGTAAATATTAAGGGTGTTTGCAGTAATTTAATTTGATTAAAATAAATCTACGGGTACAACTAATATTAATTTTTTTTTAGTGCACCTAATTGATATTAATTTTTAACATAATTGTTTTAGATCATCGCAGGAAGTAAAGACAAACGATTGCATGCATGGCAAATGCCACCGCAAGTTCAAGTGTTGTTGAATGACAGGACATTGCAGTGAACGATCGGATTCTAGTCATTACATTAAAGCTACACGCTGCGATCGAAGGATTTGCAGGAAGTGCACCGAAAAATTAAGCCGAGCAAGACCAATGAACACTTTAAAAAAGGCTTTATTATGTAAAACAGAAGTCATCAATTATTTTCGATGACTTAAAAGGGTCGTCATAGACTGATGATCATGATGTTAGCAAGAGTTAACGATATGATAAAACAATTTGCGACCAAATTTCTAAACAAAAAAAAACAATTCTTTTTATTTTAAAAGCAACGTTGATGCTTTGAGGACAAAATAAAGTAAGCAAAAAATAAGTAAGAGAAATTTTCAAAGGAATTTCCAAAAAAAACTTAAAAATAACTGACATACCGAGAAAAGTACTAATTTGTACAGAAATTTAAGTGACTAGTTTCTAGATTTGTAACATAAACCTTATAAATATATATAAAGTATATATATTTGAAATTATAAATATATACATAAACGTATAAATATATAAATATGCACATACTCATGTGACAAAAATTAGTCGGTAGGGAAGAATAATAATGACAGAATGAAAACTTTGTACAAAAAAAAGGACAGAAAAAATTTAGAGAACATATATATGTATCCAAATAATATGAAGAGGGACATTAGCACGCGTTACTATAACGTCGGACGAATAAATCAAAGACACGTTTCGTGTTGTAGTCGAAAGAAAGAAGTCGATCTTGATGGGAAAAAAAAAGTTTTTCTCTCATTCAAGAAGAACTGCGAAACACACATAACGTAATATTCTTGGGAATTTTTAACGAAATTTTTCAAAGCTAGTAACTCATTTAAGAAGAATACAGAATCTCTATTATACAATCTAAGGAAAATAGTATTTTTATTTTTAATAGAATATCGGACGTTCTATATTGATATACTTCTTTTTGAAAGAGCTCTAGTTTTTCAGATAGAAAACAATTGCTTTAAAAAAAATATCAATTTTTTGGCATTTTTTTTTCGAGTGAAATGTAACAAGCGTGGAAACTTGAGTACTAGCTTTAGATACAGATTTAATACCAAATTACAAAGAAGTGAGGTCACATTTAACTTCTTTGCAAATCTTTTAAATCATATTTACCTTAAAATTTCATCGAATTCATTTTTAAGGAGCACATTTTGTATCGATAAATAGGAGGGATCTCGCAAAGAAGATGAAAGATTTATCAATTTATTTGACTAGTGTACTTCGAATTATCGAGGCTATACCTCATGTGTCTTAAACGGAAAAAAGCACCTTCGAAAAGGTTGACAAAGCGTAGTAATTAGAATCAGCTAGGAAATGAGTTGCGTTAGCTCGAATAACGTTTCCAGAAAGATGTAACAGCTCTCCAGGTGCGACGTTATACTATTATTTAGTTTCGTATCATTGCATTGCAGCTTAGTTGCTGCAATAGCATATTTGGCTGTGTAGAGATTATTAGAGCGTAAGATTATTAGAATAAGAAAATGAAAGTTTGAAAATCCTTTGTGGAAAATTGTAATGTATTTTTGAAAATCGGCGAATAAGCTGATCTGTATTTTTAAGTTTTCAGAATTAGTCTGTTTTTCGAATTTCGAAAGATTATGAAATTCTAGTTTCTTATTAAAATTTTGAAAAAGTGCCAATTTTTGTCCAGAAAAGATTTCTGATGTTTGAATAAAGTACCAAAATTCCATAGGAATTGAAAATTGAAATTCAAAATTGAGGCATTTTAAATTTCAAGCTTTTATAAAAGGCTCAAAAGGCTAATTCACGACTTTTTGAAAAGTATCAAATTTTAGTCTATTTTTAGGTGTAATAAAACATGCCAAATTTCTCATTGCAAAAATTCATGAAATTGAATTCCTATTTTTGTTAGCAATCGTTATTAAAGGAAATTGTTCATAATGAACACAAATCTATTTATTTTCTACCTTACAATAATAGTATAAACACTAGCTTGGGGGGCTTGTTAACATTCCTGGTATTATTACGATTGTTATTAATATTATCATTGATGATTATTTACATTTTCGTTATGAGTCGAAAACGGCAGAATTATTGTTTGACATTGTGTTATTTCTCAATACCGTTTTCCTTTGGATTTTCTGAGAAAAACACATTTACAATATGACTTTGTGAAGTTGGTTGTATTTCGCTTTTTTGTGTTTTATTACAAAACTGTTACAAAAATATAACTATAAGGTGAGAATGTGATAAGGAGTGATAGAACAGAATGCTATGCGTTGGATCCGTGCATACTTTGTTAGTATCGGATAGTTACGATAATTTAAAATGAGCGTATAGTTAAACTCGTATGATTCGATGAACTCACGAACCTAAATGGAGGAACGAAAAATAATTGTAATGAAATCAATAATGATGTTCATTTTTTTAACGCAATTTGTTGTTAGTTTTCTAAAGAAAAAAGGGTTGTTCACATTGTTTTCGTTGTTTTGGGTGTATATTGGAATAACTCAACGATGCAATTACAGTAATTTGTGAGCTCCGATGGCTTTCAATACTTTCTCAAGAATTGCTGTAATTTCAGAAGATTGCTGTTGCACCACACGTTTCAGCATGATGTACAATTGAGAATAAAAGAAAAATTGGTTCTTACAATGATGCTTTTATTATGTCTCGATCGTAATGTATGATAAGAGCGTATGGTTTAACTTTTTTCAAAAATCGTAATAACATTTGAAATTTTAGTAGACTTTGATTATCGAACCACGAAAACATGAATATCGTGTTAAATCGAAAATTGATTTTCTGGGGCAACACTCTTTTTACTGGAGCCAAAACAAAATATTTCCTGCCCGTACAACTCTCCAAAGTTTGATCAATACATACTGTATCTACATTCAGCGAAAGATGTGTTTGTGCTTGGGACCATCGAAATCTGGAAAAACGCTATTACTGAAAAATTTAAGAAAGGATGAAATTGACGACGCGACTCATACGGTACCAACAAATGGCATCAATTTTTTTACAGTCAAAAGCAACGATGGGTATTTCGATATGGTGATACGTGAAATCGGGGGAAGCATGGCACCAATTTGGAACCACTACTTTGGCCGAGTAAGCTTGATTTTTTTTCTCCAAATAATTTACAGCAGCTTAAATAAATGGTGTATATAATAGTAACAATTGTCTGAACTTTCCTGAAAACGAGTTGTTACGATATTCAAATTAGAAACATATTTTAATAAAATTTCTGAAAAAATCATAATCGATTGCCTCTTTTTTCATCATTAACATTATTTTTCAAAAAATATACTACAAGAAATAAACCTGCAATTTTCAGATTCACAAAATAATCTATGTAGTAGATGCGAGCAATCTTTGCCAGATTAGTGCAGCAGGAGTGTTGTTATATTCGTTATTGGTGGAACCAAAACTCCAGTACACGAAATTCGCTCTGATTTTAACAAAAATGGACCTTTCCTATCGTCAGATGCGAAACGAAGCGCTGCTGATGTTGAATTTTGTGAGGCTTCAGCGAGAAGTGGCTCAGAATATTACTGTAATAGAAACAAGTGGATTAACCGGGCAAGGCGTTGAAGAATTACGCAATTGGCTTTTCGATCCTGCAACTCTAAAAGCAGCTAAAGCCGCGGAAGCGAACAAATGAGAACTTCGAAAAGAAAATATTGCATCAGAAAAGTGGCTATTTATTTACACGTGCAACTTACAAAGATACAAAGGTAGTATAATACCATGATTCCGTCCATAAGAATCCGTCAAAGTAAACCATTTTTATATTCTTTAGAAATTCATTAACTTTTATACACTATATTTTCCGGATTCTTCCAACAACTGAATAAATCAAATGTTTCAGCAATTAATCCCGCGAGGGATTATTAATTGGAATTAAAACACGAAAAGTGATTGTTCTTTTGTTTTGAATTGCAAAGTAACTGTTGGTTTCATGGGAAAAAAAACAACCAATTTTAATTATAGATTGACTTTTCTAATTTTTCTGATACAAAAAGAAAATCAAAGTCATATGAAAAAGTACAAACATTGTTCAATCGAAACTTAAAATAGTTTTTTCGAAAAAGAATTGCGTTACAAATATTTCAGTTTGAGATTCCAAGCAAAGGAAACTTCTAATTTTACATGTAAATAACACGCCGTAGTGAAAAATCTCTTTAAAAAATTAATAGAAAATAATAGAAAACTGTAACTTATTTTTTATTTGAACCCTGGTGAAAATTTTTCTGTAATAAATCCTTTAAATATTTCTGACATTTCTATGAATATTAAAAACAACTAAGAAAGATAAGTAATTTGTAACAAAAAAATAAATTTGCAATTAATACAAAATTTTTAAACTCTTTTGACGTACTTTTCTGAATTTCGTAGATAATTTTTGGAAATTTACTAATAGCTGTGGAATCTGACAAAGAAATTGTTTACTCCAATTTTTTTAAATTTCAAAAATTGGTTTCTGATATCTCAAATTTAACAGGAAAATTATTAAATTTAAATTGAATAGGTTTTTGAAATTTTCACGACACTTGTTTTTCATTTAGATGCGATATTTTTCTGAAAAACACCTGAAATTCATCAGTAAAATATCTGAGTTATTTATAAAAGATTTATCAGAACAATTTTTTCTACCGGGGAAATGACAGAAATTCAATCATGTCCAATATTGATTAACCATTACAGATTTTTATTAATTAATTTTGCGGCTTTCTATCATTTTCTACAAATTATTTGTAGCAAAAACTGAAAACTTTCAAAACTACTTTGGTAATTTGTAGAGACCAACAGTTATTGCTAATTTAATACCACTTCTGATTACTTAAGGTTCTTTCTTTGCATAGATAAGTAGCAACTGAATTAAAAAAAAAGATAGGGAATGCGCCGGAATTATGTATCACTAATTGTTCTTCTTTTGCAGGAGCAGTTTAACTTATCCCGGAAAAAAGAGCCCTCCTGAATCGTTAGTGACATTTTGTAGAGGTTGAGAAATTCCGATTTTCTTTAACTCATTAACGTCAGTGATATAAATAATTTTACAAAGAATAAATTTGATACTGAAAATTCTCATATGATAATTGCGTTAATGTATCCTCGTAAGGTCCTCGACGATTTTGACCAAATCATCGACGGTTGCTTCCCGTTTCATACCACTTCCATCGTCGATCTGAAACAACGAGAAAAATACGATTATAATTTAATATTATGACTTTGAAATTTACAAGTTTCGTTTTATGATTTTCTATATTGTTTATTTTGAATAGCCAATTACTTCAAGGTTATAGTTATAAAATTAGGAGAATCTGTAATTCCTGGAATTTATAATAAATAAGTATTTAATCAAACCTGATACGTTAAACTTATTATTCAATACAGTTATTGGATAAAAAGAACAAAGAATTTGGAAAATGTCTTGCTAAGGTAGAAAGCCACTTTCATACTGGAGAAAAATACATACCATAAGTCCCATAGCGACTTCGGACATTTTTTCGTGATTGAGATCGAGGAAACTCTCTATCAAGTCACCGTCGATGAATCCTTCGCACTGTTCCATCTTTACGTCGGTATTAAAACTTCTCCAAAAATTGTGTTCTATTTTTCCTACGCTTTTAATCACAGAAGTTAATCGGTCCTCGAGATTACGTAGGAAGTCATAGAAGCCCGAAGGTATTTGTGTAACTAGTCCAATTGCACCGGCGATGGTTCCAAAAAGAATACAACCTTGCGTCGGTGTGCTTGATTCGCCAAGATGTTGCATCACGAGTGAACCATGCTTGAAAACGTTCACCATATCTCCTAAATGAAATTGTCCAACTTCTTGCATTTGTTGCCTTTCCTCTTCTGAAGTAGCAGCGCTAAAAATGCAAATATACTTTTTAGGCAAACTATCGAATGAGTTTTCAATTCATTTAAAATAGATAAACACTATAAATACGATTATAATTTTTTGAAAAATTGTAAATTATCATTTTTATACAATACTTCGTGTCGAGAGAATGTTCCATTATACTGAAAAATTATTTTACTTTATTTTTTGCAATAATTCATGAATTACAATTTTCTCTTTCAGTAGCAACAAATATCCACTTGATTTGATGTTTTTCTTTTATACAAGTAAGTACTAATTTTTCTTAGTGACTGATCCATCAACGAAATCCAAATAAATTGTTTTATAATGTATCAATAAAAGATAGATTCCTGCATCTGAGTTGTAACACGACAATTGGGAGAACTACTATTACCTGTCCTTCTGGCAGACGAAGAGATTGAAACAATTTTCAGCTCCTAAGAAAGTATCGTCGTCCACAATTTCAATAGCCGTCATCCAATTGGGATTATAATCCCTCGCTATTTCTTCGAAGCTTCCTTCCATCGTCTTGTATTGAAGCAACGTGAAGGACCTCATGAGATCCCCGACCAAAACAAAGTCTCCCTTGGTCTTCAAGAATAACGCGGTAACGTAATTAAAATGACTGCATTCTAATCGCAACTCCTTTTCCGCGGTCCACTCGAACAGACGAACCGTACTATTAATGCTCGCCAGCAGCTTTCCATTAAACTCTACCAGCGAGTAACAAGAACCCTTTATCTCCTTCTCGGCTACTTGGATGAGCTTTCCATCGCTCCAATGGTACAGCAATATCCTACCCATTTTCGGCTCGACTTCATCGGGATTTATCAAAGCCGTTCCCACCACGAAGTAGGACGTGGGGTCCTCGCCCAGCTTCGTTGATATCAACGACATGGCATATTCGGAAGGCATCAAAGTGTGAGCGTGCAACACCTCGAAAGTGTGCTGATCGATGATCAGCAAATTGTGCACTTCGATCTCCTGCCCGACGTCGCTGGCAGCGTGGCCCGTGGGCTTGTTATGCGAAGCTATGTGGCTACTGCTGGAAGTAGAGGCGGCCTGCGTGGAAGCCGATTGTCTCACTATGCTAACCCCGCTGCTTTCCTGGACGTCCACCCGCATGGTGATGACCCCGAAGGTCTGCGAGCTCTCCTGGTAGGCTATCCTCTTAGGCGACTCTCCCAGAGGCACGGTTCTGATGTGCAGTTTCTGTATCTCGTCGATTGTCCCGATGGTCACCGTGCTGTCGGTGGCCAGGGCCAAGCTGTCGGGGTACGACTCGGCGTTGAGCGAACACATATGGTTGACCTCCTTGAGGTTGACGTTGCTGAAGACGAGCTTGTGATTCGACGAGTAAATGACAGTAGGTCGATCGGAGCACGCGAAAACATTGGTGGTGGACAGGGACCTGAAGGTCCTAAGAACCGTCGGCTGGGTACCGAGGGTGACCTTTTTTTTATCCGACAGGATCCCGCTTTGTTTATGCAGAGTGAAGTAATACATGCTCCCATCGCCCAGAGCGCAGAGCAAGTAAGTGTTCCCCTCGAAACAGGTCATGAGGATCGACCGTGGGATAATTTCCCCACCCAGCAACTCCTTGTTGATCTCCTCCAAAGCCGGTAACGTGAGAATCCGGACGGAAATGTCAGTCCAGAGACCCACCGCTACTATAGTCGCCTCCGTGTTTCCATCCAAGGGCGAGATGTCCAGGCAAGCGACTTCGTGTTGGAGAGTGGCGAACCCCTTGGACACGATCTCGTTGCCGATGATCTCCATGTAGAATAGGTCGTTGCCGGTGGCGCAAAGCACTTGGGTGCCGTTGCATGCCACCACGCTGATAGTTCGTTTGTTCTCCGGTGCCCATTCCGAAACGATCGCTTTAGTTTCGTGGGAGATCAATCTCGCCGACGTGGGAGTGACTTGGATGAACAGATCGTTTGTTACATTGCCGGTATGGAAGGTTTGTTCGTCAGCCACGAATCCCGGAATGTCCGTCTCCTCGACTTCCTCGCCGTTAAGTGTGAGAATTCTGGTTTGTCCCACGAAAGAGAGGACCAAAGTGTTGTCGAAATTGCCACCGCCCACTTTCAGAGCCCACATTCCCTTGATTCCCGGTAAGTCGATGCTCGCGTGCTCCTGGATACCGATTCCGTTTCGGATAATACGCAGAGAACCTTCCTTGAAGGCACCCGAGCAGGTGACCATTTGTCCCTGGCCTTGTCGCTCCAGATCTACCACCGCCATATCCACAATTGGTGCCAAGTTCGTGAAAGTTTCCATCGGCACGCAATACGAACCGTTCTCGTCGGCTGTGGTGATGAGTTTGATCAGCTGGGAGTCTCCCAGCCGACTGCCGATGAAGATAACGCCGTTGTCTAGATAAGTGATGCACTCGGGAATGCTGACTTCGCCCAGAAGCTCGACTTTTAAGTCCTTTACGACCATCGTGCCATCCGGTTTCTTCTCTTGTTCCAGGAACAGCATAAACAGGTGACCAGCCATGTCTCCCAAGAGGTACCTCAGACCTTGATTGTCCACCTTCGCGTAGCAAGTGATGGTACTCTGTTTGATGATCGGAGGAACCACGGCTACATAAGTGGTGCCGTCGTGGTACAAAATGCTCTCCTGGCCGATAATAATAGCGCCGCAAATGGGCGAAGGGACAGGAATCACCATCATCGCCTCTCGTTCCACGTTATCTTGTCTCCAAGGAATCTTGACGAATTCCTTATCCCTCAGGGAGATTTCATGGGTCTTTACGTGTCTGCCATTGATATCCTGGTGAATTAAAATTAACGTGGGGTTTGCACAGCCATGCAGAAAATTAACGTCTTGCACTTGTTGCTCGTCCATTCGAATCGAAGAAGCCTTCAACTCGGGATTGTCTTTGTCCAAGGGAATTATTTTGAATAGGCCGTCGTATAACCGCAAACCGATTACGCGGGCCTTTGGATCGATCACCGCTTTGATGCCTGTTTCCGATGGCTTTCCGATACGATCGGCTACATTTCCATGAGCTTTTGTGATTATTTCGATGTCTTCGCCTTCGCCGATGCATTCCAGGATCATGGCGTTGTAGCGGTTTGTAAGGAGAAACAGAAGATCTTTTTTTTCATGCTGTGGAAAGCAAAATGAATTGTATTTACAATAAGTAGAAAGAAATAAGTATCGCATAAGATAAGATTTAATTAACGTAAGGTAATATCGGAAGTACTTTCAATTCAATTGCTTAATTATATATAAATCTATATATCTTTCTTAAAGATTGACTTTTGGAAGATTAATTTCTTGTCAGTGAATAATCGCTTTTCCTCATATGGAAATTTGCCAGTTATTTAATTGAAATATTCGTCTCCAAATTTGTAGAAAAGTATGTATCAGTTCTTTTAGAAAAAGGTATCTAAAAATACATATGCCTTTCTACCTCTCAGATGGGCATTACCCCTTGAGATATCCAGCAAAAATCCATTCCACCATATCACAACATAACCTTACTAACCGGCGGTCGATAGAATTTGATGACGGCTATTTTCCCGTAGATCCCGACCTCTTTGAGAGGTCTCAGGCCTTCCGGGGTGACCAGATAAATCTCCAAACGCACATTTTTAGCCAGGATCAAATTCAAGTCCGTTGGCGATGTGAAATTGCCTTAAAATAATAAAGATGATATGAAGGACAGGTTAAGTAATCGATTTTCTCATCCCTAACTTTTTAAAGAAACTCTTACCGGTTACACAAGCTGTGACAGCAGTCGGCTTGTGTGCCGTCACTACGTAATGTTGAGCCATAGCTTTCATAATAGATTTTTCCACAAAATCGATTGCGTCTTGTAATGCAGAATTGCGTTAATATTTTCAAACGAATTTTACTTTGTCCCCACTTGCCCCATATTCCACTTCACGCAGCGACGCGCGAAGTTGGCCGCGAAAAGTATTCTCTCCACGCCCTCTACTGGACAACCGTGAGATTTTTGTAATCAACAATAATGATAACAGCAACAACAATAACACATTTTTAGGAAGATGATAATGATAGGATCCTCCTCTCTTTTGCGGGATTACAAAGAATACTAAACTTAGAAACTGGATCTATAAATTTATTGATTTATTAATTTTCAATATTAACCCTTTGACTACATTTGACGTATCAGTACGTCTTGCATTTGTATGGGCAAAGACGCACATGACTTTCTGATACGTTATTGAAACTGAGACGAGATTTTTTAGTCCATTCTAGTTTATTTCAAAGTAATGCGTATCTGTGGCAACAGAATAAATAATTTCAGTAGTTTGGTGAACCTTGTTTGGGATACACGACCCCATAATGGCAGAAATTCTTGCATAAAATCTACTGCTCCTACTTGCCCTCAAAATTAAATATGCTCTAAGTGCAAAAAAATTTTAAAATAAATATGTACCCAAAGGGTTAATTTGAAATATATATTTAAAAATTTGGAGATTGTGATTGAGAAGGGGAAGCTCGTCATTTTCAGAACGAAGAAGAAATGCTCGATATCGTTTTGAAAAATTAACGTTTTAAAAATATGAATTACTGCTGTATTACATAGCGCTCGCCATGTATACAATTTATTGAATTAAAACAAAATGGATCAAGTGAATTACACACCTAATTCAATATACACAAAACTTTATTTCAAACTTATCGCGCGTAAAATACAAGTTAATGATGAAGAATTCAGGGGTCGGGAACAGTACACAGTAGTGCCATTATCTCAATTCCCGAAAGAAACTGAACTGAACTTGAGATTGTATGTTCCTGGTTACAGGTTATGGCGGCTGTAAGTAGATAACATGGGAAGTTATTACAAAAAGTTTTTAAAGTTACTGGATATCTGGCCGATTGATACTGCAAAACCCGGCAGGTAAACGTATGAGTGGTGTTGAAATATTCGTAAAGTTAATTATTCCGTAGCAGATTCTTTTTCATCCTTACAGTTTTTTTACTATTTCGGTACAGAACGCGATTCCTCGCACTGCTAGGTTATGTTTTACGATCAAGTTTCACCAATAACCCAATAGAATCGTAAAGAACAATATGTAAGAATGGGCCAAGACCGTAAAACTTATGATTCATTGAGTATAGAGCAAAGGTTCTCAATCCATGGCCATGAGCATTTCTTAATATATTTGAAATAGTTTAAGTAGACAACTCTTCTTGGATTATTGATGCCAAATTCCTTTTCATTTTCATAAAAAAATTTATTAAAACGTTTATAATTTGAAAAAGAATTCATCTATTTTATTCTTGTATTAAAGATAAAAGTCTGCATCAACTAGTTTTTATATTTTCTCGTTTAAGTTAAGTTTTAATTAGATGAATGAAGAAACTACAGCATTATTATTATTATTAAGTCTTATAAAATCAAATTTGCTGAACATAGTAAAGTTCTTCAAAATTTATTCCCATTATCTAGGATTTATTATTTTGATTTTGAATTAAAAAAGACTGATGAGAATATTCCTTTGATGGAAATCCTGTAAAAACTCCACAATAATAATTATTAATATCCAGATTTCCTAAGAAAGGGAATGGTAATATCAGAGACACAAAAAATTGTTACGCCATTAAAAGAAACAGCCTAACTTCAAAAGTTACATTTAATCATCTACATTTGTCGTCATTATTAAGAAGTATTATTGATATTTCAAAATGAAAAGATTGTTAGAAAAATTCCAATAACTGGACGAGTTGCGTTGTTTGTAATTTAAAAAATACTCTTTCTTTTTGCTATAGGGATTTAGGACAACACATTCGGGACCAAATCAAGATAGCGTATTCAAAAGGGGAGGCATCCACGGTGGATACCGTTAAATGCGATCGTTATTACAAAAGTCTGGAGAGATTAGCTACTAATAAGTATGGGAACCTGTATAAAAGAACGTTATCGACTACTGCAACTGGTTTAAATGCCAAACAGTGTAATGCAGCTTTATCTCCGGAGTTATTAGACTACTTCCAGTTCGAGAATAAGAACTTTTTCCACAGAACATTCAACCTGAAAGAGAAGAGAAATGTTACGCAACGCATGGAGAAACGGCTTGAATCCCTGGAGGAAAAATCCTAAGATTATTTCTTCCCCACGAAAATCATGGTCGCCGATCGAATCAAGAAGTTTCTCTTCGTTGGAATTCGAATCGGACACCCATGAACATGGTTCCGAACTGAAGTCTCAACGATATCCTCCTCTTATGTACAAAGAAGTCCTGCAGTATTTAAAACCATCGGCTGGAGAGACTTTCGTAGACATGACTTTCGGTACTGGGGGTCATTCTGTCAAGATCTTGGAAGAAATGTCCGATGTAAGAATCTATGCTTTAGACAGAGACCCGGTCGCTCATGAAAAAGCTCAGGAGCTGTCTCAGAAATATCCTAATAGACTTATTCCTCTGCTGGGGAAATTCTCAGACTTACCAAATCTATTTAACGACTTGAAAATTAGGAGAAACAGTATCGATGGATTTCTATTTGACTTTGGGTGTTCTTCGACGCAGTTGAAGTCAGATAGGGGATTTTCTGTCACAAAAAATTCCTTCTTGGACATGCGAATGAGTGGAACCGAGTCTTTGGATCCTACCGTTGCCGATGTTTTGGAAAGAACAGAAGAAGAAGATCTATTTAAAATAATTAAATTCTACGGGCAAGAGAAGCAGGCGAAGAAAATCGCTCGCGCTATCATCGAGGCTAAGTATTTGTTTAATAGTTTGAAAACCACTCAACAGTTAGCTCAACTCATCGATTCGGTTATTCACGACGATATTAGGACCGACGATGAGTCCATTTCCACGCAACGTTCTGCAAAAACTTTCCAAGCTCTTCGTATGTTTGTAAATAACGAACTGAATGAAATTAATTACGGAATGCTGGTAGCGCAGACGTATCTGAAGATCAGTGGTAAAGTTATCACAATATCGTCGACTGCAGTGGAGGATATGATAGTTAAGAGACATCTCAGTGGAAATATCACCGATAACCAAGCGAATGCCACTCCCATGAAGTACACCAATTATGGGAAAGTTTATCAGAAAATGGAGGTTTTATCGCTGACTGAATCTCCGTGGATGATGTTACATTCGCATGTTTTGACCCCTAGGGCCGCGGAAATCGATGAGAATCCTCAATCGATATCAGCAAGGTTTCGAGCTCTTGCGAAAATCAAATGAACGTAAAATGAAACACGTGTGTGCTCACAATTGTAGTCATATTGTACAGTAGAATGAATTTTTAATTATAGAATTAATTTTCATAAACCCTACATGGTGAGAAATATATTTATGCAGAAATGTTTTAAGTTTTTATCTTCTATTTTCAAATATTTATATTCCTTATAAATTTCCTTATGCCGAAAAAATACTGTTGAATTTTACTCTAAAATCCTAGTAGCACTTTCTTTAAAAATTGCTAATAGTATATTATAGAAGGAAGCACCGACTTGTATTAGCTTTCTTCTTGAAGTATTTTTTCGCAAAAGTTGAAACGCTGATTTTTGTAATATTTTACTGCGAGGATAAAATTTTTCAAGATACCTAGAAAGAATATGACACCTACGGGAAGTTTGTTGGAAAGGGAAATAGAAATATAAAAATGATAGTAATTTATTTAACAAATTTATATGAAAATATGGATTAGATACAAGAATATAAACAATGGTGCTCAGCACCATATATTTTAAACGTTTTTCTGTCTCATCTTTTGTAACGCATATTGCAACAATGTGTTTTTAAACTTGTTCTATGGGTGAAAATATGTTTGTTTTGCCCATTTGAACAACAAGAATTTTAAGAAACATGTGTATATAATACACATATTAAAATAGGCCTTCGATCTCGTCCGTTTCATTATTCCAGTCCATGTCATAAATACTTGGCCTGGTAGCTAATCCTGGCATCATCATAATCTGAAATGAATTGATAATATAATATAAATATCATTCCAAAGAGACGAAATAATGTCGTAATATAATTTATGAAATTCTGAAAAGCTTATTTACTAAAAGATTCTAATATTATCGCTTTTCTGTCAATAAATTTCAAATATTTCATCAAGGGCTAGAAAATATCGTGACAATTCAAAAATACAAATCTATAATTATAATTATAATTATAATTATAATTATAATTTATTACGTTTACGTATCAGTAAATTATTTATTGAAGCTACAATATTATTTTTGAAATACAAATTAAATATTATTGAGTAAATTAAAAAATCGATTATCATCAGAATAACAGCGGTAATTTGAAGACTTACTTCGCCAACCATAGGGACGACGAAACCGGCACCAACTGAGACAAAGATGTCCGTGATATTAAGAGTGAATCCTGTTGGTGCTCCTTTGATCGCCGGATCTCCCGTTAATGAATTAGAAGTTTTAGCCATACACAAAGGAAGTTTGTCGTACCCCAGCTTCTTGTATCTTTCGATCTTTTCTTTCACCTGGAAAATATTATTTTTTAGACTACACTGCGAAAAATATTCTTTTGTATCAAAAAACATTTTCGATCTTTGAAAATATTTCCATGGAATTTCACTTTGTTTTATTGCAAAAATTAGTAGAAGCTTTCTTCTAGTAGTTCGATTTTATTTTTTATCAGTAAAAGTTCCCCAGTTTAATTCGTCTTCCTTAAAAAAATTTAATTCAAAACTTAAATTAATTAATTTTCTTGTTCAAAATCGGAATATGAAAATTGATAGCAATAGTAAGAATTATTAATGCATCCCAATTGCTTTCTATCAAGAATCATCCAGGGAGGTAGACAATTTTCCCAATATTTGGTATACATTTTCACGCAGATACGAATTCACTATAAAGTTTAGCTTTAGTATCAGTTACCTTCTCAGCAAGAACTACTTCACCGGCGCCATACATTTCTCTTGCGATAGTAGTAATCTTCTCTTCGATACTTGCTTCTAAATCATAAAGTAGTTTGAAGTTACTTGGTTTCTCCGTGGCTGCTATAACTGCATCAGCGAGTTTCAAAGCTCCTGCACCTCCTTCTGCCCAGTGAGTGCAGATCACTGCATCGGTAGCTCCGGCCGCTAAAGCTCCTTTTTTCACTAATTCCAATTCTGCTTGCGTGTCCGAACTAAAATTAACGTTATTTCGCTTGTTTATCGCAGGAATATAATACTGGACCTGGATCAATTGTTCTGAAATGCCATAAATTAGGCTCTTATAGGGAAACACAGTGAAGACTCTGAATGGCATGAAAGGTATTGCTTATAAGGAACCAAAAATCTCTTTCAGGCTCCACTGGGTTGGCGTTAAACAATTTTTTTATCTTTTTAACTAAGCAGCCTAATAAAAACCTGCTCTGATCGCAATTGAACAATAACGAGGAAACTATTTGCACTGAATTCCTAATTTAGCTTTATGAGATCCTCTAACTCCATAAAATTACCATTGACTATTTTCCACATCAAATATTTTGACAAACGGTGGATACTTGCTCTGAAAGTACATAACTGATGAATCTCTGGAAATCCGACAACGAATTCTTGTCTTTCAAAGTACAGTGAAATAAAAATAACCCTTTCCTCGTACCTATGAGCATTGACAGCAACGACAACAGGAACTCCGAATTTGATACCATTGCTAATATGTTTCTCGAGGTTGCACAGACCCTTGCTAAGGAGCTCCAAGTTTTCCTCTGTATACTCTTTCTTGAGAGGAGCACCGGCAGTAACTGGTGGGCCACCTCCATGCATTTTTAAGGCCCTCACAGTGGCGACCAGTACTATAGCGTTAGGAACGTGTCCAGAGGTCCGACATTTGATGTCGAAGAATTTCTCCATGCCGATATCCGAGCCGAATCCAGCCTCGGTGACAACGTAGCCTTTTGGTCCTACCAATTTTAGAGCCACTTCATCCGCTATAATCGAAGAGCAGCCATGAGCGATATTGGCGAATGGTCCAGCGTGGACCAATACTGGAGTGCCTTCCAATGTTTGCATGAGTGTTGGTTCTATCGCGTCTTTCAGTAAAATCGCCATCGCTCCTGTCATTCCCTGAAAAAATTAAGAACTTATTTTTTTTTAAATGCAAAATATGTCGGATTGAAATAATGAAATCTTATTTATTGGATATAAAGTAGGATTGAAAAATGGAGATACTAACGAAATCTTCAGCAGTGAGTGGTTCTCCTTTCTTATTGAATCCAACTACCATGTTTCCAAGTCTCTCTTTCATATCTTCAACACTCTTTGAGAGGGCCAAAACTGCCATGATTTCAGACCCGACGGAAATAACGAAAGAAGATTCTCTTGTTCTTCCCTTTTCGGTTGGACTTTGCCCGATTGTGATTTTACGTAAGAATCTATCATTGATATCCACGGCTACAAAACAGATATTACCATACTTTAGTATTAAATACGATTATTTCGGTAATTAAGTAGATAATTGTAGGTCTCTTCGGTCATTTCTAATTCAAGCAGCAATTCAAAATTATTTATTTACATTTCATCAAAAATATTATTTTATTCAAGAAAACTACTTTTATATTTATGAATTTTTCTAAGGAAATATAGTGCTTCTATAAGTTTCGTAGTTATAATAATATAGACGTGTTGTTATAAATGTAACCAAATCAAAAACTGTGTAAACGGTTTTTCGAAAAAAATAACTATTAGCAACTCTTAGATTTATCTATGAGCAAACAATTTTTGTAAAAGTGACTGCTGAACCGGTCCCTCTGTGTACCTATTTAATATCCAGTTAATGAAATTCCACAATTATACCTCTGGTCCAAGTAATATTTTGAGGGTCGATATCAAGCCTCGCGAATCTGCTTTGTTCCTCTTCGGTCAATGCGTTGGGATCAGTTTTAGTAATACCCAGTTTCTGTAGTCTCCGTAATTGAATTTTCGAGAATTTCCTTTCACCTTTTATGGTGGGAACAAGCCTATCATAAAGAGCTTTATCCGTTTGCGTCGATTCGTGGAAATATCGAGCATCAACTTGTGCGGCCAGCAAATTGTTAGCTGCTGTTACTGCGTGAATATCACCCGTTAAGTGGAGATTGAATTCTTCCATGGGAATGACCTGGAACAAGTCAAAGCAATATTTTTGAAGGTATTAGAGGAAATAGGCTGTGAGAAAGTCACATAATTGTAAATTCAAGGAATTCCTCGGGGCGTTTTGCAATTTCGTAAAAAAAAATACCGTTTCTTTTTAGGAATTCTCGATATTTTATACATTTTTCCATAAAATTATTGTTTTTTCCCCAGTTTTTCCGAACTCTCAATTCATCATCTCATCTTACACACCATGGAAAATTTTCTGAAATATTCTTAAAATATTTCATAAAAATAAGTTGATCAAAGGTTCTCATAAAATATTATGTAAATATTTTTCTAGTCATGTTTCATGAAAGAACCTTAAAATATTTCAACCCTTGTCGAAAAATTCCATAAATATTCGAAGTTGCGTGGGATCCGAAACTCACCAAAAAGTACAAAATAAGAATAACTGCTAAAAAAAAATCGTATTTACTTGAGAGTACCCTCCACCAGCTGCTCCGCCCTTGACTCCGAAAGTTGGGCCTTGACTGGGCTGTCTGAGGGTAGCGAATGAATTTTTGCCCCTATGAGCCGACAAAGCTTGAACCAATCCTATGGTCGTCGTACTTTTCCCTTCGCCCAAGGGTGTGGGTGTAATTCCGACACAAACCACATATTTCCCATTTTGTTGCTGTTTCAAACGTTGGAGGACCTTCAGGCTGATCTTGGCCTTTTTACTTCCGTAGGGACTGAGTTCGACCGGTAAAAGACCGATCTCTTCAGCCAAGCTTGTAATCGGCTTTGGTTCTTGATTTCTGGAAATAACGATGTCACTCGGCACTGGCTTCGACGGGTTTAAGTTCAAGATTCGCAAATTCCACTGGGCGGTTAGCATTTTGTCTAATGATCGTTGGGCAGAGATGACGGTGTTTCTCATTAACATTGCTACTGTCATGGGACCCACACCACCTGGTACGGGTGTAATGTAGGAAGCTACTTTGGAAGCTTCTTCATAATCTACGTCTCCCACCAGACGTTGACCCGAATTTTTCGTCGCATCTGGAACCACAAATTTCGATAAGTTAATTTTTTTTTCAAATTTTGTTTAAACAAATATATCTGCTTACCAGGAATGGAGTTGATTCCACAGTCAATGACTACCGCGCCAGGTTTGATCCAGGAACCTTTGACCAGTTGTGGTTGTCCAATTCCAACTACGAGAATATCAGCTTGAGACACCTGAGGTTGAAATGTGGAAACATTTAATTTTTATTAAATTATGTCAATAAAATAAATAAAAAATGAATGTACTTACCACTTTAGGTAAATCCTTAGTTTTTGAATGACAAACAGTTACAGTAGCATTATTCCATTTTAACAATTCTGCGACTGGGGTACCAACGATTTTACTTCTTCCTAGAACAACTGCATTGGCTCCAGCCATTGGTACACCACTCCTGTAAACGAATTTGTATGTTTCCGACATTAATTACGCCGTCATCATTAGGGCACTAATTTATTATTTACACATACTGAAAAACAATTTAATTAAACCAGTGTTCTTATGAAATGACATACCTTTTGATGAGCTCAATGCAACCGTTTGGAGTGCAAGGTAAGAACCCAGACATATCGTTAACTGCGACTCTCCCCTCATTGATGGTATTCAATCTGTAGTAACGTAATAACAATAGATGAATTCATTATAATTATTATATTACAATGGCAGAATGTTCCTTTTGGAATAATACATATATGACATTGGGAAAAAGACAAAGTAGTAGGGTAATATTTAGCCATTCTGCATTTTAAATTAATAATTTTTAAAATTTTCCTTTTGGAATATTTTTAGAAATTGGGACTATCAATTACAGCGAAGGACCTTTTTCTGAATAAAAAACATTCAAATTAAAATAAAATTGGTACGCTCAAACTTATTTTTATAAACATTTCAATCAGTTTGCTCCTACTTTTGTAGATTTTAATGGAATTTCGCCACAAGCCGGTAAGTCTGTGGTTTTTCGTCCCAATATCTGCAAGAAGGCAAGTAAAATAAAAATAAATTACCCATCGACATCCTTATCGGGTGATACGGTGTCGGTTATAAGGTGCGAATTGATCTTATTCACGCTGTCGAGTGGCATCTGAACGATAATACCGTGAATCAGTGGGTCGTTATTTAATTTATCTAATTTAGAAAGAAGTTCCGTTTCGGTTACGGTGTTCGGAAGTTTAACGTGATTAGCAACTATTCCAATCTCGCCGGCTGCTTTGATTTTCATTCTTATGTATACGTTTGAATCTTCTCTTCCTCCGACTTGAACGATTGCCAAACTCGGAGCATAGTTTGGCAATTTCGCTTTCATCGCTGCTACATCCTTGCTCAGAGATTCACGGATTTCTCTGCAACATAAAGAATATTTATTTCTCTGCAAAATATACTTTTTCAAATCATCCATCTGCAAACATTACACTCTTATCGGTTACAAAAAAGATATTTATTCTATGCGATTTTGAAAATATTCAATAAAAAGAAATTCTCGATAACCGCATGTCTGAAAATATCCATATTTATTGAAAACACATTTTTTATTATTTTTCACCGTATATACGTGCACACCTTATGAAGACTTTTTTGAAATAGAAAATAGTTCATAGTTCCTTATGGTGACGTATGAAATAGAAACGTAACGAAAAAGTACCTACTAAATATTGTAAGATATTTCGCAAGTGTTATCTTTCCATTAGCTTATATTACATTCGCAGAATAACAATATATACTTATATTTCTCTGTAATCTCGTTGACATTCAAGGTCAAGTTTTCTTTTAATGCTGTGGAATATTTTTTAAATTACTTAAAGAGCTTTCAATTCAAATTTGTTTTTCTCAATTGAAATGCCCTCCGTCATCTCACCTAATGGCTACAATATATTTTACTTTCAAAGCTTTTAATCCAAAATTATGCAGAAAAGTTGCCGTTGATTGATACGATAATTATTAACCATGTATTTATTATTTTTACACCAACGTTCAATATTTTGACCGTTCCTTTTTTCTTAGTGTAACGTTTCTTAATTTTGTTTCACAAGTGCATAGCAACATCAGCAGCGTTCGGTATTGGTTGTTAGCCCCTGTAACGCTTTCTCACTTGTTGTCTGTACGAAAAAAAACGCAAAAACGGGGCACTTACTTGGCTAAGACGGTACCGGAGAGTACGACGCCTCTGACATCGGTCGCCATGCCTCTGTTCAGGAATCTGCGGACATAATTAATTCTATTGAATCTGCATTTTTGTATAATTGCACTGAATTACAGCACCCACGTGGACTTCGGTACCTACTTTTGGCTTTCGCTCAAAACCGAACCACGGAGTGCCTATTGTAGGAATATATTTATCGCTTTCACCGAAGGACAGGCAACGCTTGAATGAACGAATGAACGGATCTGAGGTAGTCAGAATCGGCTTACACGAGGCTCTACAGTTCATACTGTATTCGCGTTACATCAATTTTACACGACAGACCGGTCACGCACATATACATACGATCTTGTATATAATTATCTGTATATATATAGGGTGTCCCGCGACTCGTGCTTTTCCCGATGGCCTCATATTTTTGAATACCGTTGATTCTCTAGAAATTTTTAAAGTTTGTCGATCTTCAAAAATTGAGCCTCCAAGATTCGAAACGTGCAATTTATCATTCATTTAGGGGATCATTTCTGAACCAAGGGTGTCCGACTCGTGGGCCAAAAGTGACCCTGGCGTGGAATACCGAGGGTTAATGTAAAATCAACGGCGCTTCGAAAAAAAATGCTGCAGGCCTTTTCGTCATCATTTGTGTCCAGAAATATAAGATCACCGAGTAAAGGGTGACTTATGGGACACCCTGAATATATACCAAGAGAAGTGTATTCGTAGTAACTTGCGATACCAACTGATTCCACACCGGTTTCGGAATACAAGTTTTTGTACGATAGACGGCAGAAAGAAGTTCAGAAGAGGCTCAATCAGTAGATCTCAGGGATTCTCATTTCGGTGATTTTAGATCCACGGCTGCTATATTTAGACTCGCTGGATGATAATTTGTCTATGTATGTGTTATTTTTAGGAGGCTACGGTAGATAAGTATTTCTTTTAGCGTCTAATAGGAAAATTTGTTAGGAAGCAGAGGTAAGAAAGAATTTTAGTGTGGGAATATGAATTTAAAGTAGATGTTATATGTTATATATTATGTTAAACGTTCCAATTGAAAGATAATATCGCATTGCCTTATCATATGTATGATTACATAACATAATATTGTTTAGTTTGTGGATATTTCCTAGGATTTAAGATACACTGTAAACAATGTATCGGTATGGGAAATTTCATACTTTAGGAAACGAAATTTTATAAAATTTGCTCCAGTATTGAGATATCTAAATTTTTACGGAAAAATTTGAAAAATCAAATTTTTTGTAGCTTTCCTGAAGTAGCAAATGTTTACCAAAATACAAATAAAATATCGTTAATTCAAAAAATATTTCTCAATGATAATTAAGGTAGTTCTCCCATGGAAGCATTTCCTCAAGATTTTTCTGAAACCCCTATGAGATGTTAAACATATTTTGTTCTATTCATTAGTAAACTTTGAGCTCGATCGTCCGTTTAAAAACGGAGATACATGCTATTAATTTTTACATAGCGGGCATAGGGAGTACCCCTCTTAGTTATACTCATTATTTTTTTTCATCAGAATGGATATTAAGATGGTAGTAAAAAATTGGTACACTAATTTTTGGTGGTGGTACACTAGTCTGTAGTAGATATTTATAAAAAAAATCATAAATGAGCCGTTCAATGCACAAATCGATTAACTCCATTTTTTTCCATTTTTTAAATTTGTTATTTAATAAGAATTTTAAAAAGCAATATATGTTATTTTATCATTTTTGTCAACTTCATTTTTTATGGAGTTAATCTATTCGTGCACTGAGCGGCTCAAATATCGTCCGTTCAGTTTAAAAGTTATAGTTTGTTAAAACATCTATAACGCTGGTAATTGGCGACTGTGTTGGTGTATACGTTTATAATACGCAATATTAATTAATAGTTGATGTTTATAAACGTCACTGAAATTGGTGTAAACAAACGACCATCGCTAGATTTTGTGCACACTCAATCGAAAATTTCTGACTAATATGACGTAGAGTCTATACTTTCGTAATTGATTGTAATAGGAGAACTACCTTAACATTCAGCACATTGTTATGGATACGATCATGCAGCTGATCGACGCGAGAACTGACAACAAAAGATAAACGTTCATTCAAAAATATGAATCTACCAAAAATATATTGAAGTGCAGCAAATACTGCATTTACAGTTTCACAAATTTTTCTCGATTTAATCATACACTCCATTATAAGTGTAATCCAACTCAACACTTAATTTTTTCATCTCCGACAATAAATTATATACATTTTCCATATTCTTACTTAAAAACTTGAAGTATTCCTGTCATGCAACCGTGTCAGTCAACGAATTCACAAAAACTGACGCTGTACGGTACAGAGATATTTTTGATAGATTTTTCTAAGAGCAAAACATGTTGAGTATAGTGTTTTTGTTTGCCAGTGACCAAACGATGTTAGGAAATTGTTCCGTGATAATCTTTGACACCAAAGACCGGAGAAGAACACGAATGTGTCGAGAATGCCTGTATACCAACACGGAAATGAACAAGATGCGATAGACGTGCATTCGGGACACATTAGTAGGACAATTCTGGTTAATTCGTTAGTGTATCACTGCAGAGGATTTTTGAAAATACCGCGGGTGACAACAAAAGACTACAAATGTATAGGAAATTCGCGATAATAATCAATCAAGAGAAAATACTACAAATGCTATAGACTCGAAACTATAAAATAATTCACAATATTAAAAAGTAATAGAAACCTAAAAATAAGTGTGAACGAGTCATACGATATGCATATTACGACAATAAAAAAAACTTCGCTGTTTATAATTATAATTGTAACAAAGAAGAACAAACATTTATGCCAATAGCTACAAAAATAGTTTATTTGCAGAAATGATAATAACGGCGGGTATAAAAAAAGTATTGACGTTGTATCATTGACCTCTCATGGAGGTTAGACATTCTTATTAAAGATATTTGTTTAAACAACGGGGTGAAATCTTGTGACGTAGAATTTCCGGTCAGTGACTTTATTGTGAAAAATAAATCTTGAATTTCAGTGAAAATTAATGCCAATTTATGTAAAAGATTTCAACATTCTTTCTTCCCGCGCGTGTTTATTTTTTCAAGCCTCTGTTAAAATATTTATGTTGCTCGTTATTATGAATAATACAATTCTCTTTCTTTTTTTAACGTGGTACTGGGATCTATTACCCGATGTTCAGGAAAGAATCATTCGTGTTCGAAGTTTGCTCACGGTGATTCCTGGAGTAAGGAAAATAAAAACAGCTTCAAGCTTTTGTGAATCACTGAGACTCGGACCAGATAAGTTTGTAAAGAAAGAGCGTTAATTCGTCTTCCGGTCATTTAACTAGACGTGATACTTTTAGTGTTGAACAAGTTGCAGCCTGCTGTAGTGTTCGTGCTATTGGAATAATACCAAAGCGATACGTTGTTTATACACACTTTCCATAAAGATAAAGAGAGCTCGTTACTCAATCAATTGGAACGTCAGCATTAGAATGTATTAATTTATTTTATCATTTATTCGGATACTTTACAATGATGCAACTGTAAACTTTGCGATAACATTGGCAAACATGTAATTCACTATACGCTGATATCGTGACTTGATAATAATTTAACATATTTTCTTGTTAAGAACATTGCAAAATATATTAGTTTGGATTTATTTTAACAGCTTATGGAAAAATTATGGAACGGGAAAAAATTTGTCAGTTATTTGACGGGAAGTGAGAAAAAATGATAAATATAATACAATAATTTGACATTATCACTTATATTTTATCAATTTTCGGAAGTGGGTGAGGAATTTTTCTTTCGGGATGTTCGAGGAACCCCTGGAAGTTTGCAACCATAAGCACACAGCTGCTTGGAATTCTTCGCTTCTTCTACAATTAGAATTACAGAATGTTGTAAAAATACTTTTTTATCATAATTTTTATTAATAATTTTTCACCTGTAATTACGTTTTACACTTTGTCGTCGTAAGTTCAAATTTCTTTCAAGAAAATAGAAGCTTCTGTATTTTTCCCTTCGCTTGTACATTCTATTCTTGACAATGAACAGACAATTGAACATGTACTATTAATCTTGTACATTATGGGATGAATGTCAGATAGGTATAATTTATTATCTATCAAAATGCTTACTTTGATTTCCAATTAAGTCAATTTCCAGCCAACTAAAGTTCTTCGTTAGAAATCGAGGCTTGCAAATAACTTGGCTTCGTGCTGAGAAGTTTGCTGCCAAGTCGACAAAAACAAATAGTTACCTTAGTATATTCCCTTCTCTGGGTCCGTTCCTCTTCGAACTGATCTGCTAAAATCACCAATTTACCATGAAGTCGCCCTTCTGTTTTTGCAAAAACGTCTGTAATGACCTTTCTCGATCAGAGTTTCCGATCCAATCTAAAAGACTTTTTTCCCCGGTACCGCGTCAAAGTATTCAATAAAAAATATCTTCGATAAAAAATGATTTAAAAGCTCAATATTATCAAGATTGAAAGAAAAAACATATATCTTAATAAAATGAAATGAAAATAAAAAATTAATCGGGAAAATTCCGTAAATTACTCGATACAAAATAACGTAATATAAATGTAATATAATGTAAACGCGTTATAAAACAGAACATAATTTTCAATAATTTCAATCTTTTCTCCGTCGAGACATTAGTCGTTTCTAGATGAATTCGTCGCGTTACTTTCCCATATTCGCCTGTAACATGAATTTCATTGGACTGTAATAATAAATGAGTATTATACAAAGCATATAAGGAATATAGTTGCAGTAAACAGGAAGATTAGAACAACAAGGACGGGGAGAAGAAGAAGAAGAAGAAGAAGACGACGAAGGGGGTAAAGTATTCTAATGGGGTGAGTCTGCATCTCCTCCATCGCGAGAAACACTACCGACCGATTCTAACTTCTGTAGATAGTTAAGCTTAAGGGTTCCACGGAGAAACTAGCCTTGGGGTGGCTTTGGGGGCTATGGCAGTACGAAATGGGATGGGGCGAAATTGGGGGATTCTAAGCAAAGGGTAGAAGTACGGAAGGCTGGCTCGATCTGCGAGAACGAAACAAGTTTGATCACAAATTCCTTCGACGGTGCATATGAAGCTGTTTTGGAATCACTTCAGAATCCACTCCTTGGCTATATCGATTGGAAATTAATTATTCGCTGTTTATATTGCTTGAAAATTACAGTATCGTGTATTATACTGCAAAGCTGAGCTCAATTCGCATGCATTTGCTGCGGAAGCTAGAATATCACTGGATTTATATTAGATTCTAATTTTTAACAACCACGGTGCAAATTCAATTCGGAGTATCTCTAATGACGATATATAGGTGTTGCCAAGATATTTGGAAAAAGAGGTATCGGCCCCCATTTTGGCAAAAAAAAAACAATTTCATGTTTTTCCAAATATTTCCTTACTTTTAAATAATAGAAGATCGACACATTGTAAGAAATATAAATGCAATTTAATATTTGCAAGGGGTATCATTAAGACCAGATGATAAATGTTCAAACTTCGGAACCTCATTTTTATCTTAATTTTAAAATTTTCATAGTTTATGGCCAAAAGAAGGTATACAAGATTATTATTCTTTATAGTAAGTTTTTGCTTAAACCTAACTTATAAATATTGCAAACCTTACGGTATAAGTGTGCAATATATTTTTCCTAATAGTACACTCATAAGCGAGAAATTTGTATAATGAAGAAAGTTTATGATCGATACGTTAAAAGCTAGAAAATTGTAATGGCTTGAAGGAAGTGTGATAAAGTGCAAACGATGCGTGATATAAATTGTCCCGTGAGCAATTTAAGTCCTCTCACCATTGAGTCCACTTGTAAACTACCTTAGATCGTAAAAGGGACATTACAACACTCTACATTTAGCGCATCCCCATCATAAACATTTACATTACATTATTCAGCAACGATGTATTGCGAATATCATAACGTCCCGATTGTCAGAATAAGTTTCTAGACGCAATTAAGTAGGCGTATGTTCAAGTAGGTCTGTAAACTTTCCGATACATTGCAGTAACATATAGTTATTTCGTTTCGAGGTTAACCTTTTTGCAACTTTAACTTTGCAACCTCGTTATATTTTTGTAAATTTTTATTATTTCCAGCCTAAATTACACAAATCTCGCAATGGAGGATTAAAGAAGGATGGAAGGATCCCTTAACGTCACACCACCGAAATGTCGTACCTTCAGTGCATAAGGACATTTTTTGTCTGACAATGGAAAAGGCCTATAAAAATTGGTGAAAAGTATGAAAGCACAAGAAGAGTCACTGTTCCTCTCAAGTACCCGAACTAGACTGGAATAGAATACGAATGTTATAATTCGAAATGGGAGGAGATTCCGACATTTCTGATGTAACGGAAGGTTGTGAGTTAGGGTAATATTGATTCCACGTAAGATTGCCGACGGGCAAGACTCTTGTGAGAATTGAGATTCAGTTGAGCAGTTATATACGTATACGATAAGCATATATATATAATCCCTGTAGAATGTACGGAGACTCTGATGAGAGTGGACTTCATGTTCATGGGGAAAAGGTATCTTTGAACATTGCAATGAGATTGGATGTTGATTGGTAGAGTTCTGCAAACTACTTTGCATTTACTAATCATCGATTTCCAATCACCGTTTCCTTTTCGACCAGCGAGCTACATGTCTGGAAAATTCCATCGTCATACGTACCTTACGTTCAGGAGACATCAATTCTCAATTTCTCGTAATAAAGGAAATGTCCCAAAATAATCGCTATAAGTTTCGCCGTTTTTCGCATGAACCCACTTTTTGAATTTTTTATGATTTGATCATTATATAACTATTATTAATCAGGATAAATAAATGATGAAATTCATAAATCGAGCAATACATTTTTTTATTTATACAGTAAAAGGTAACAGTTTCTATTTACAAATATTTTTTCAGATTTTTAGTCACACAATTATAGTGAAATAAATCTTGCATCGCAAATCAAATATTTATAAAAATTGTTTATACCATTGACAACATTTTATGAGGGTATTAATAACAAACAAATTATTGAACGGCATTTTCTAAGTAGGAATTTGGTGACGTTTCGTTTCTGAGATTAGCTAATTTTGTTTAACAAAGAGCAAACTAGCTTTTAATTAAACTGCAAGTTTGTTTAGGATGTCCTAAAATGAATTAAATGAAAATCGGATGCCCTTTGAAAGGTATTCATTAATTATTATACACTTACGTACTGGTTAGAAACACATTCTGAGGCAGCACCAGACCAAGCAAATGGTTTTTGAACCAATACCAGACTAAGCAAATGGTTTTTGAGCCAGTACTAGTTATACATCATTCTTACTAAAAATTTAAAATGTATGGTAATGATATTAATACCAAACCCACTATAATTTTCAAAAGACCGATTTTATACATCTATTTCGAATGATTAAAACATGTCCTGCTAGCTTAATGTTAATAACATTCAGGATTTTGTTCCGTTTGTAAATTGAAAAGCCTGTGGCATATAAGAACAAATGAATGCAAACAAGTCCGTGTAACTAATAAGTTAAATCTCAAAAGGCTTCTGGTTTCTTAGTATACAGGTCGTGTAGAATCGTTGCAATTGGCTACGCGTATCCTAATAGTATACGTACACGTGTATGTATCTACATATACTTTGTACCTATGTACCTATCGAAGTAACCCCCGAAATCCCGAAGTCCAGCCACGAAGATAAGACGTAATTAAAGTCAAGGGATGAACGGCAAGAGGAGGAGAACCGCAAGAGGGCATAAACTTACCCCACGAGATCGTCCAGCTACTCAAGCGTGTGGATTATTAGTACATAGAAGTAAAGGAGTTTAGAAGATGTATATAAGGGTTAAATCACAGACGAGCTTTTGGAAACGCTCACATCTTCAGCATGGATCCGAAACCTCCTTTGTCTCACTTACGCCTTCATGAAAATCACCTTGCTTTTATGTACCAACCTCTTGGATTTTGGTTAATCTTACTAATCTTTGGCGATTGCTCTTATATACACCCATTTGGAGATACAGTCCGCTTTCTGAAGGAAACCACGCGATCTAATGATAGCACAGATCCACGGTTCGAGAACGGTATATGTCCAAACTATTCATCGTAAGCCTCTTCCTGTACCTGTTCTATGCCATCGCACTTCGAAGGCAGTTTTTACACGGTGGCTTTGAAAGAAAAATGCTAAAATGTCTTAAAAACTTTGGAGACACCCTAGTTTTTCGAATTTTAGAAAGTCTTTTATTGCTTTGACCCCTCCCACTTCTCCCACTCCCAAAGACAGCAAAATTAAAACTCAAATTCGGGATTTTGAGCTTACAGGGCTTCTTCTTTGTACGATTTTAATTTCGTACATGGATTTCAAATAATTCCGGTCAAACTATGCGAACGTTGTCATTATACTATGTTACAATATCATTAAATTTGCAGCATATCTCCGTATCTCTAATTCCGAACCTCATCTGAAGAATTTCCAGAAGTGATGAAATCAGAACAGGGTTTAATGAAAGAGGCACAAAGGAATTAATATGAATCTCATCTCGTTGATGGCATTGAAAAGGTTATGGCACATCGTAAGATTGGACTCTCCCTCCTTTTCCCAATTTCCTTAATATTCTCATCGAAAGGGTTCTTCCGGTTGAAAAGGCCTAAGGATGCCAGGAATACCTCTAGAATAAGGTTCCTCTTCCTTATATACGAAACATGACGATAAACTTGTATTAATTTCATATCCCTTTCGTCGTCTATATTAGTGGGGTCCATTCTCAATCATCTATTTATTGCCAACATCCAATCTCGAGTTTCTCACTCTCTTCGAGATATCGTCTAGATATGAGGGAGTGGCAGCTGCCTATTAATTTCGATTAAACTTACATGAATATAGCACATAACGTACCAGTATCTACATACCGTGTTACCGAAGTCCACTGATTGAAAATGCGATCACGTCTCACCTGCAGGAAATGTGGCCGAGTCGATTCAACCTATTTCTATTTGAATCTTGTTCAAGAATTCCCACGGATTAATGGGCGCAAGTATTATTTCCATCCCCCTGTTATATTAGATTTTAATTAATCGGTACTTATTTATCTAGCTCGAATTGTTTGCAACAAAGTGTTAACTCCTTTTACACTGTTAATATTGAACGACCTACCGTCAGTGTTTGCTAAAGAATATGATATTTTAAGGGGTATTTTGGATCTGGTAAATTTGTAGAAAGATTAAGTATATTAGGAAATACATCAAGTGTTACATAAAATTTTCTTGCTAATTAGTTTCAATTTAGGAATCGTGGATCATCATAGATATGGTATTATATATTTACAGATGTAATATATATTACATTTACTTTTATTAATTAGTAGATATTTAATGAAAACAGTCACGAACTCGATTTATACGGAAAAGTTGGAACCTGGAAGAACGAAATGACCCAAACTATTCAATGGTTGTGAAACTTTTTACGGGGTAACTTTGCACTTATAAAATTTATCCCTGGAACCGCTTCCATCTCGTTACTTAATCGACTAAGAGATTACTCGGAAGTTTTCGAAGTTGTCTATACAGGGAGAGTAACATTGAACTGAAGCGCTCTGAGAATGAAGATACAGAATTGTAAAATTAATTTGGGCTTTGTTGAACTGTATCGGTTTGGAAGACAAAATTCCAATAAGTGTTATATGTTATCACTCCGTTATCACTCCGAATAATATCCGGTCTGAAGACATGTTTCATGTAACTTCGGGGTTACGCATACTTGAGGTTAATAAACAATGTGATGGTTTCTCGTCGACTAAGGTAGTTGAGTATTTTCAACGTTGGGTATGCTATTAATTTGTATACTATTAACGGTTGTGACGAAGGACCGACTTGCAACCTGAAGTAGATTCAGAACCACTAGAAAGGTTTTTTGAAAGATTTTTCTGATATTTTTATTTTTAACATATTTGGTAACACAAGAGGGACCCCCTAAACCGGAACAATTCCTTGTTTCAGATTCTTTACTACCGATAAATAATTAATAGTTTTATAATATTTGTTAGTAATTTCAAATACTGGCTGCTAAATTAGAATAATTTATCTGCACTTTATATCCAATCAATTTTGACGTCGTTCATTGAGACCAGGAGTTGAACCCATGATCCTTAGTATTACGACGACAACTGGTGCTAAGTCTCATACCACAATTTCGTCCTAAAAATTTCCAGAGAGTGAGCTACAATGATTCATTTGTATTGACATGCATATAGGGCGCATCGCCAAAACGGTAATCCCTATGAGAGTCTGGTGCATCACTGAGCCACCACGTCACCCTAGATTTTGTTGACTGAATGAACGCGTGAAGTGAATATACGTTTTCGTTGACTTGATTGATTTCAAAGTAAGGTATTGTAGCGATATTTGGGATGACTTTCATCAGCTCCGGTTAGTGCATCAACGTGTCGTGTAGTATATGGTTTATAAATTATATGATATGAATATACTGCAGGTTAAGGAACGTTAGCGATATTAGACATACGATGATTCTCCGGTAGAATTAATAGTTAGTTTTAATAATTAACAAAATTTTAATTTACTTGTATTATATCATGTAACCCTTGGAACTTTTCAATGAGGCTATTTTTCAGCAATTTTCACTACTTTCCATGATTTAATTATTTAATTAGACGTAACAACATTTATTTTTTTTCTTGAAACGTATTTAAATCTACCTTCCACCGTTCCAAAAGTACATGTATACGTTGTACAGTTACATTGCATTTGTGCGACTGTGACGAATTTACAATATTTCCATCCGAGATGGAAAATGTATGGACAAAATCTAAAGTTTTCTCGATGGAGGGTAATTCAATAGTTCGAAGTTCCGAGCACCCTAACTGTGCTCTTGATGGAGGGAAGAAAGATAACTTTGTAGAAAGGGTAAGATGCTGGTATAGTTGGGGGTTGATTGGGTAACCACCCTAACTCTGCTCTTTGCATTTACCCTTCCGTCCAACACCGCTCGCTTCAACGGTTCTTCATCTCTTCCGTATATATCAGTATGTATAAAATGAAAGCTAAATTATACCCTCCATAAAAATATGGCCGACTAAATATGAGTCCAAGGGGGTCCTTTATTCGTATGATTTCGCCCTTAAATCTCATTTCGAATTCTTTAAGAACTTGGTATAAAGAGTTTCTCCTTCATCTACATCAAAGTCCTATTTTAGATATATACCCAATCCTTAGCTGGCTTACTTTACCAGAATTGAATGATTAATCAATACAAAAAATTAATGACATTGAAAACATAAACCTACTCTATTTTCCGAACATCTGAAAAATTCCAAACGTTTGGAATAATTATTTTTCATAAACCAGGGTTGAAATTTGAAATTTTTTTAGTTAAACGATCTTAGGAAAATAGACTCGTAAGTTTATTGGGTTAAGAGTTCGAAAGTTTATAAATAAAGGTTTAAGTGGGTGTGAAATCACTTGACTTTTGCAAAAATTTTTATTGCAACTTTTTTACTTTTGTACCTGAAAGGATTCTTGCAATAAAACTGTTGATTTGGGTCATTATTAATTTAGCTTAATTTCGGTATGAAAAAATATATAATTTAATAGGAAAAATACTATTTTAGAATTCGGATTTATAATTCAAAATTAAGGTTATTTCTTTCGAATTTAAGGCCATGAATTATGTTACTTCTTCTACACAGGTACAATTATTCAGTAAAAACTTTTGGTCGCGATAAAATAATGTTACATTTTCTCAAACGTTATTCGCTTGATTTCATGATACTCTCTGGCAAGTGTGTATGCACCAGTAACTAGACAGATTAGAGCGTAATTTCGAAGCAGACGGGAGGATTACAACCCCTATCGTATACGTACACTGTTAAAGCTTCCGTTATACAACTATAAAATTAATATTTATGGCTGCGGATATTTTTTTCTACAAAAAGTGGTAAATTTTTTTAAAAATCATTATCCTCTTCTGTCATTTATCAACGTGACTTTCGACCACTAATCTACACTGAGAAAAGGGGATCTGTCAAGATAATAAAAATTGCTACGAAAAATATTAAACATGTTCTTGTTACGTAAAGTAATGAAAGGATTTTTATACCATTCTTATTGCAAATGAAAATGGAACACTAAAGGCGAATCCGTATGATTTATAATATGTATATCACAAAAATTATTTACTTCCGTGGCATAGGAAAAAACAATTCGTCACTTTTTGGAATCTTTTATAAGAATTTTAAATCAGACTACTGGGAAAAATCACTACAGCGGAAGAGCAATAAAAAAAGGGTTTTTTTTACGTGGAAACTTAAAAGTTTTTTGAAATTCCTGTGTGTTTAAGTTGAAAGGCGTACGGAAGAACGGCAGGTAAACAAAAGGTAATATAGTGTACGGCAGTAGGAAGGCTCACGAAGCAGTATTACACCCCCAGGAATAAAGTTATATCGGTAGATTGGTATGAGGTAGCTCCTAAGGGAGCAGCGAAGTTCGGTGATTACCTTGGACTCCGAGGAACCGAGAGTTTCATACTTCGAGCTGGCTTGGCTTCGGGAACCTAACAGTCGAGCAAAGTAACTAAAGTAATTCGAAGCTCGAGCGAAAAGGAGGATGAAGCAGAAGGAGGTTGAAAGGGTGCTGTTGCAGATACAAGCAACTACTAAGTTATACCCTTGTCGACTGATCGTGCTCATGGGATCTAAGAAAGCACTGATTGAAAGCGTTACTTCGAGTTTCGCAAGCTACACTCTCGAACCCAAGCCGTAATACGTTTTTTTTCAGATTAGCTGCGAAAATAAAGATGCAATTGTGACGACAACAAAGTATAACAACGTAAAAAAACGATAAAAGTCACAAGCACTTTTCTGAGATAAAGGAATCTCTTCATAAAAAATTCCGCATAACATAATAAATGCAAATGCTCAGTATAAAATTGCATTGTAGCAATACACTCTCGTAAAAGGTTTATTATTTATGCGCCTTAAATTAATTAGGGCGCGTAAACGATAAACCCCTAATAATTGCCCATAATTATTATTCTTCGTAAAAATTGTTTAATTTTAACGACTCCTTTTTTCTTTATGCTCTTTACATTATAGAAGGGGTAATGATAAGCTAAGAAAGTCAGCCCTTGTTTGTTTCAACAGCCTATAGTTGAAATTCGTCCCGATTCGAATTAGAGAGAAGGTAGAAAAGCCCCAAGATACGGCGAAGGTTTTAATTCCCAGTTTCTTGCAGTTAAACACCGTAGATAATGTTATCATGCATGTTAGAAGACTTCAAAGGAACCGAAATATCATAAGGAGAGGGTCATCGTAATAACCATAATTCAATATGGCTGTTAAGATGGTAGGAGGTGTCTCTCTCTCTCCCTCTCAGTTTCTCTCTGGCTCTCTCTTTCTCTTTTGGTGGTTTGAGGGGTTATACCATAAGGGTCACAAATGGGTTACGAAACCCTCTTCGTATTCTCTCCTTTCCTTCCCTCGTTCTAATATTCGATGCTATCTAAGATGAGAAACTCACAAGGACCATTGTTCCTCGAAGAGGATTGTCAAAATTTAACCACCGATCGTTACATAACTCGGTATGTGCTAACGATAAATCACTCGTTCAAGGTTTCACTTTAGTATGATACCAAGAAATATTTTCAGCCCATGTATTCCAGTTTCACTCGACTTCCATTGCCAACGAAGTATAGGTACTAACAATAAGAGAGAAAATATTGACGGTTATTCTCTCAAGATATGGACGAAATCAAGATATGGATGTTTTTCATTAGAAGGAATTCGTTGAATTGTTGAAAAAATAAAGAACAAACTGAGAAAGTTAAGATAAACGTAATTAATATCAAATGAAATAATGTAATCCAGCCTCGTTTCAATTATTTTCGCAATTATTATAATTGTGGTTATAATTGTAATTCATGTAACTATTGCAAATAAATATTTGAATATGTAATTCTGCTTATATAATTATTATAGATTTTCAAGGAGCAACGATGCGATTAATCTGGAATATTTGCAATTCTTCTGCTGACGCTACTTCTACGTCATAGGTAAACAAATATATGTATATGCACGTAAGCATTTATTAATAGCTAACTCGTACAAGCCGCGGTACAATACAAGATAATGAAGAAAGTACATGTAATTTTGCATCAAGTCGTAATCAAGGAAGCATTCATCTGATTTCCGCCGTTATACTTTAATTTACAAGTAAATGTTATCACGAAATCAATTTACTCAATCTTCTCATCTTTTTTAAAATAATTTACTCCAACCCTTTTACCCTCAAAGTTGTATTTCATTCCCGTTGAGTAATAATTCAGGGAAGAAGACAAAATTGAGCTTCATTAAATTCGATGTCATTACTTAAATTATCAAATTGTATTAGTAAATAATAATAACAATAACAATAATGTCTAATGGACTTTTAGACTATTATTATTGCTATTTCGAACGGACTATCGATAATCGTTGCCATCAAGCAATTGCTTCTTTTTCTTCTAACCTTTCTACAAATTTGCCCCCAAAAAAACTAAATTTTGGTCCCATAAGTCATTTGTGGTTGCGAAACCTTTGAATAAATACACTTGTTTTTTCAAAAAGGAAAAATTCTCAAAACGTGTCCCCATTGAGTGTCTTAATGGGGACGAAGGTACGAAGGTAGACAGTGGCTATGTAATAATACCCTTAACTTTGTCCACGGGTACATCTCACAACCGGATTAGGTTATGGTGTTTGACGTTTTATTTGTTTGATTTCGTTCCCCAATAATTTATGGAAAGTCGACTGGGGTAGACATCAAGATTAATTCGTCGGTCAATCTTAAGGCAACAGCTGTTGTCGAAGGAATCTATTAGTAGGCTTACAGAGCATCGTCGGCGTCATCGTCGTCTTTTCTAGGATACATCGGTCTGCCCATACTTAAAGAGGGTTTCCTTCTACTCGTCTAAGCTTTTGTTCAAGATAATAAGCCGCTATTGTTAGAAGCACAACGAGAATCAGCCGTATTCTCTATTGGTGTAATGGGAGTTTTCGTTTCATCTTAATTGGAGTAAAATGTAAACTTTACGTTTTGCCCACAAACATGAACTATTATAAAAAAAAATAACAGTTTGAAATTTGTAAATAAAAAGTCGCTTTTTGATTTAAGGTGGTCCAAAGTCGTATTTTAATTAAATTATTTTAAAAAGAAAATGCTCCAAAGGTCCGTTATAACGATCATTCGAAATGGTTTTTTTCTTTTTTAGCAACCTAAAAATGAATGAAATTCAATTCTTCTATTATCTATGAAAAGTACTCATTGAAATTGTGGGAAATAAATTTAATTTCCCGACGATTCATTCGCTACCATTTTTTTCAACTGAAATAATCTCTTTGATTTAGTTTTTCCTTTCCCTTTATTTCTAGTGTTTCTTGTTTCTCTTTTTATCATTATCCTCTCCAGATATTAGTTATTGTATCCTCTCTTTCGAAGCTTTTAACGGTATAGAAGTTGCTGAAACACTGTAAAATTTACTTTCTGCAAAGTTCAAGTTTCTCTACGGTAGAATAATTTACTTTCTACCCTGTGAAAGCCGTTATAAAATATCCAAATTGATTTCCTATAGTAAAGAAGATACAGTAAGGCAAAATTTGCTTTCTCTACTATGTAATGCATTTATGTATTATCATCAAGCCTTTGTACCTTTGTTGTCTCACGAGTTTTCCAAGGCATTAATAAAATTGTATTCCATTCTATTGTAAAGTGAAAGCTTCACTCAAATAACATAAATATAACAATCACTGTTTTTTTTTACTTAACGTTTTTATACAAAAAAATCACATACGTTTTACCATAAAGTTGTCGCTAAAATGAACGTTAAAAGAAAATATTGTTAAAAAGAAAAAAGTCGTATTGCATGAACAAAATTTGCACTATCTGCTTTGGAGGTAGAGTATTTTATGTAAATATTAATGGTATTGGATAATACAAAAGTATTTTTATCTAATAAATATTTTATTGAAGTAAAGACATTTTACAGAATTAATGAAAGTTTTTTCCATTGAGTATTTTTTTTCTTCATTTGAAAACATGTAAGTTCATACGATTAAATTGTCTGTATAATTTTATAACTCATTTGTGAATAACTTAATTGTTATTGGGAAATATAGTTTCAAAAAATTAAGATATTTTTATGAGCTAAAATAAATTGTTTACGGCTTTAAGAAAGTTTTTTGAAAATAGACACGGGAAACTTAATTGAAAAACATACGCATTTTTGTTTTAAAAAATTTGTTTGGTGCATGTATTGATGTAAATCAATAATTAATTATTGAAATTCACTACACTGAAATGGTACCAAATTTTCGATATTACTTTAAATTATTGTAGCGTTCTATTAAGTTTTTAAATAACATGCAAATTCACAAAAATATATTCAAACAATATATATTTCAATTGAACACCATATTATTTTTCAAAACCTTATCCATTTATCGAACCTCCAAGATTTCCATCACGATGTCTGGCGTTTATCTAAGAGATGGCGTAGGACTTCCATTTTGAAACATCCCCTGAACTATTGATCATTACAACCCTCTAGTTTGCTAGAGCCACCTACGCAGGCTCTTCCCAAGTGTTTCGTCAATTTCAAATTGTTCCGAGGTAAAATCGTCACCCCGTCGATGAAACAGAACCTTCATGACCAAATTAACAATTTATGCTACAGAACAAAACTCGGAAAATTATATAACTTTTTATCGTCTTTTTACAATTTACCAATACTAAAAATCAGGACAGTTAATAAAATCACACCTTTTTTTTTATTTCCCGAAACTCTTACTTTTCCTGTGATTGGAAAATATCATAAATAATAGGTTTAAAGATACCATATATTAATTAAAAATTAGTTAGTTGCTGCAATATCAAAAATAAAACTATTGTGAAATATAAAGAATTATATAGAAAAATGTAGAGAATGCGAAAGACTTGTAATTTAATTCCAGTAATTTCTTTACTTTGACCGCTACTTTTTAAATAAATTGAATGTTTCTAATGTCTTTTGTATTTTACGAAATGTTTTCGTTTTGACAACTGGTACATCCTCATGTTCAGGATCCTAAAATTACAATTACAACTACATATTGTGACTTTTCTCATATATAAAATTGGAATTAATAATTAAAAATGTTCACAATTTTTCATTTAATTTTTATCATGTTAGTAACATTGTTATATGCTTGCCTCTAAAGACCCAAGACAACTTCATATAATTCTTGCATAAATGTGGTTGTATGCAATTACATGCAAGTTCAGCATAAAACTGTTAATAGCTAATAATTTTCTTTATTCCCGGAATAAACATTTTTAACCCTTCAAATAATATTTAATTTCTACTATAAAAATCAAGATACCATAAATAAAAAAACTTACCTTTCTTCTCATCGAATGACAGCTTCCTTTTTGTACAACGACGATCTGACGAAACGAGAAACCCTCCTATGGATATTTTAGTATGAAAAATTTGAAATCACACACCGATTCAACAATGTTCCTTTTTTCATTCCAAAGAAAGCAACTCGCGATACCGCACAAAGCGAAAATTTGTTGATGTGAGTTCCATGAGAATTGCTACGAAGACTGATGTAACGTAAAAATCTCCTGAAAGGAAGTATTATCGTACAGCGTAAAAAGCGTGTATCTGAAAGGAAGGAACCAGTCTTATCCCCTTCGCAGAATCAAAGCTGCTCCGTTTCAAGCAAACTCGTATTATGCTGCAGGTTAAAAAAATGCATAGTCCAGTTCTACAGCATCATAGATGGACCAGTCGTGGACAATGATGACCGGTACATTTATGAAAACTGGACATTGCGCGAGATGACCAACCGGTTTGACAGATGTTTCTTCGAATTCAATGTATGTGGTCCAGCTGCGCTTCTTTACGAAACACTAAAATTTTATTAAAATCACAATCGGAGATGATTTTCAAGCAGTTTCGAGCTTCTGAGAATTGGAAAGACGCAAGTCTTAGTTGTAAGAAGAGAGGATACCCTCTTTTGACGCTACTTGCGGTCGATATCCGGTGCGGTGAATTTGAAATGACATGATATTGTAGCCAGTGTCAAGCATTAGTTTCACACGACCTTGGAAATTTTTTATTTTAGCCAATTTTGACAGTTTCTCACGTTCACACGATACCATCGGAAGTGACCATCAATCAAAGCAAAGAAAAGACAAAACAATTTGGAGTTAAAGTGGTTTTATTAATAAACAACTTAGAAAATAATTTTGTCAATAACTTAATTATTCATTTTCTGAATCGTCGATGACCGCATGTTTATCGAGATCTGTACAAACATTTTTTTTCCAGTCTCATATATTTTTATGAGCCATCTGACATAGGTTTACATTATAACATGCGCTTTTGCATACACTTTCATTGCCGGGTCTAATTAAAATTATACAGATTTTCTTTAATCAAGGATACATACAATAAATTATTGATCACACAGAACTGGATGTTTCGTATACAAAATTATGCTTTACAACGGTTTGTCTCGCTAATATCTTTCGGTGGTTTTTCTAATGTTTATTTCAATTTCCATTATCATATCTCTCATCAACACATTTTTTATTTTCTATCTGAAAGTCAGTTTTCTCATTTTAAGTTTGTTTATACGTAGATTAATAAAAACATCAATTTTCTTCGATACTCATTCAAACGTTATTAATTTGCAAAGTAGGTAATCGTTAAATGTTTGCAATGAATTTAAAATCTTTCTTTTTTTCCTGATAATAGTACAATTTAATACTTCCCAGTTGAACAGCAAAAATGTGAAATCAGATATTGATGGATTTTGAAAATTTTACATTTACTATTTTATTTTCTTAATAGTAAGTTTACTAATTTACGTTTTGCATCGCAACCTATTTTTTATTCTTTATTTGTCTTCAAAATTTATTTTCTTGGAAATATAATTTGAATCAATTTCTTTTTTCTTAAATTTTGTATTTTATTTATTCTTTTACTGACTTCCTCCTAAATAATGTTTTTTAGACACTCTAGAATGTATTTCTTTTATTCATTCTCTGGTAACATTTTTTTCATAACTTGTGTTTTGGAAATTTATTATTTTTATTCTTTGCTCCATTCTTTCAAAATTTTTTAGTTTATTTCTTTTTAAACTACTTTCTGCTCTAAATTACTTTGTTTAAATACATTTTCTTATGATTTTTCTTTTAACATTTTCGTTTCTACTTTATTCTTTCCTTATCTATGTTTTCTTTAGAAGAATTCAATATTTTTAATTTTTCCATTATGGGTCGTGAATTCGATTTAAATTGGATTATATTTTTGTTTGCCCACAAGATAATGTTTTATGAAATGAAAACCTTGATTAAAACTTTACACACATACATAGATAAAAAAATTGGAATGTAGTATTTCACCATAATAGTATCTTTTATACAAAATAGAAATTTAAGATGAAAAATCCCAAAATATTTTTTTCTGTAGTGTCCTAAACAGTTGTTATAAGATATATGAAAAGTTGTATTACAACATAAAAGTTATTGCGGTCAACCTAGATTTCCACTTAATGAGAATAAATACTTTTGATAATCATCTGATATTGAAATCCAGTAAAAGGAAAAGAAATGATCAAAAATCATTTCTGAACACGTTGTAGTAGTTAATTTTCCTCATTGTAACCAAAAAGAAATATCAAGTACACTCGAAATGGAATATGCATTATTAAATTATTTTAAAAGGAGGAAAAATTGCTCTGTAAACAATTTGTTGGCCACAAGAGTAGAATTAAAGTTAAAGGATCGCACAGGCAAGCGTACACTGCTAATAGGTACGTAATAAAAAATGAAAACTTGTTCTGGGCATAATCCGACGAAATGAACCTTCTACATAAATAATTAAGTAATTAGCGAGTTGTGCTGCTGTTTATATAGCAAGGTGCAACCGAACTGTCTGCGACTCATTTGTTTGTGTGGCTACATGTATATATGTGCCTGTATATACATATAATGTTTTCCAAGGGGTCGTTATAAAAAAGGGAGGAAAGCGAGGATACTACCGATGAAGGTAAAGAAAAAGAGGGATGGATTGTCGCGGGTTGTTTTTCATTTTAGAATGTTGCTATTTCAACGATGTCAGCATCAGGGGAAGCTCGCGATACTGAGGGATTAACAGCGAACATTTGGATACTGAAGGGGAAGATGGAGTATTTGTATAAAAATAAGGACTATAATTTCCATTATTGAAAGCAATAATTTTTTGTAATGCTTTTTCAAAAATTTTAGAATTTAAAAATTACATTTTATTTTTAATTTAAAAAGTTCTTCGATAGCACTGATAAAATAGTTAATACAGATCGAAATATTTAATTATGTGTTTTGTTATATTTGTTGTAGCCATAATTCTTATTCTTTTTTATATGAAAGTGAGAAATTTTAAGCGAGTAAGAAGTTTGATCCATCTAGTAATCAGCTTAAATAATAGAACCTGTACCAGTATTGGATTATCAGAAATCAGCATCTCTCGGCAGAGGAAAAAATGCATGTAAGATAAAATCGTCAATAAATCGACGTTACTTTAATTTTTAGAAACAAAAAGAGATAAATAACCGATTTATTTTTTTGATCGATATAAAGTATCTCATTTTCCGTCTAACCGATTAATCACCTGAAATTTTAGGTGGAATTTGGTCTGGAAATTTAATTTGAAAAAGTCGGATTTGATTATTTTCCTATTAGAAGAAGGCGATATGATATCAGTATCTATACCTTAGTTAATGAAAACGTTTATGAAAAAATAAATTTCAACTAGAATTCGAACCGAAGGCGTTCTTCTATTACGGGAACGTGTCGTTGGCTTGGATATTTTTAATATTTCTCGGTTTTTTTTGCTCTATTTGCTGTTCCAGATATAGAAGCGCCAATTAACGAACAGTTTTTCACAATTGAGCACTTTTAATTGGCCAGTGGGTAAATTCAGGAATCGTAGTGAATCTAATATGTCTATTATTTTAAATTGCAGTGAATTTTTTTTTAGAGCATTTTTCTATCAATTAAGGTCGACCTGATTTGCTTTCGATTATTTTAGGCTTATTAAAGTATAAGTTATTTAAATAAAAATCTCAAATTTGCATAGTCTGTGAATACTTAAACAACCTAGGTATTTTATTATATTTATTTTATTACATTTTTTTATGTCTCTTATTCAATGTCTCAAAAATTATTTACTAACTTGGAGACTAAATAGTCAAAAACTTTGCAGGTTTGCTTTAAAGTTAGTATTGTTTAAAAAATAGATTAATTTATAAACATATAGGTTAATTTTAAAACATCAATTTCAAGAATATTTGGTTCGTTTTCAGTAAAACAAACTATTTAAACGGTATTTTAATTTTTGCATTTGTTTTTTCAATTTTCTAAAATTATTTAACAACTTGAGAAAGATAGATACCAAGCCTTCAGTTTTAGTGAATTTATGATTTGGTAGATATTTTAATTTAAAATTTAAAAATGATCCAAATCTAGGACAATTTTGAAACGTGCTAATGATTAATTAAAAATAGGTCACGAAATCGGAAATAGCGTGGAGCAAAGTAAATGGATATTGAAAGGTTGGAGTATTTTTCCCCTTATTTGAATAAAACATTGTTGCAGATTTCACCTATTCTGGTTGCCTCCGTTTCTTATTTAATGAAGCCTTATAAATAAAAGCCTGTCACTTTTGTTTAATTAATTTATTTTTTAAATTATTAATTTCGTTATCATTTTAGAATAAAATTTCGTTTTGAGTTGAGATAATTATGTTCCTATTGGATGTAATTGATTTTGTTTAATATAATTTTGACAATACTTTTTAAATGATCAAATATTTTCTAAATTTTCAAAATTACCCGATTTATTCCTTGATTTAGAACCGATTTCACATTTTTTACTGACAAAATTTACACATTTTTAAATTAAACGTATACGTATTAATTGTTACTTAAATTTAATCTAATATAGAGCAATTTTATTTTTAACAAATAGTGATAGCAGAATTTTATGTTTTTCTTAATTTTACGTTAGAAAAACTCGTTTTGAATACCAATAATAGACGAATTTCGAGTTGAATTTTTATTGAAAATTGTCGATGAAAAAGTGAATTGTATCGCTTTATTGGAAAAGTTTAACTAAAATGAATTTGTATTGACCGGTGTGTAAATTTGTGATTGGTCGTTGCAACTGAAGAATTTCATTAAAACCACAATATGAAAAATCAATTAAAACGATATCAAAGAAACAAATATTTAATATTACGAACAAAAAAATGTTCTAATTGAAAGGAAGAAACATAATTTACTTCGCGTTATTCATTCATCGGGATGTTTAACAGCTTGCATTAATGTATCGTTGAGTGTAAGTAATATCAAATCAAATTTCATCGAATCCTCTAATCGAAAAATAAATATTATTTGTTTTTGTCTGAAATATTAATTTTTCATTTTAATTCTTCACATCAATGAGGTAGTTTAATAACTTGAGAAAAATTTTAAGTTAATTATTTTTCATACGATGATCAAACGTGAACTTGAAATATAGTTGCAAAAATTTTTTTGATTTGTAATGCAAAAGATGACTGAATTTGCAATTAAAATTTTTTTACAACACTTGAAAGTTGAATAATTTATTGTGGACTTTCAAATTTTCTCCGGTAATTATTTTCAAAGTTTTTTTTGACCAATTAATAAATTAGATAAAAATAATATAAACATGACTACACTGAATTTCGTAAAAATAAATGGTCAGAGATATAGTTTTGAAATCTTTGGAATTTGGTGCTTTTCGAAACTTATTTCTCGTCTACATAAAAATCGTAAAACTGTGATTTAAAAAATGTTTCTCGTAATATTTTCAAAGTATTCGGAAAGGGGTACGTCGAAAAAGTTTCAGATTTGCTACATATTCTCACAACCTCGGACAATGTCAGTAACGTTTAAAGAAAACTTTATAGTTTTAGGCAAAAAATATAAATATTTGTGATACTGCTATTTTAAGTTTAATAGTTTTCTCTTTCTTGTTTTATACATACAGTGTGCAGCATTATCTTTCTAATCCAGGCAATATACAAATTAAATTTGAAGAGAATCTTTAGGCCATTTCCTCAAAAGACTAATTTTTTAAATATTTGTCAGCACGGGAATTTCCAAAATTAATTCCTCCAATTTTTCTCATTTTTTGATAAGTACATAAAATTTGCAAGGCGCGAAGAATTGCGTAATTCATTTAGTTCGTTTTATTTTTGTTAAATATTCTACTTCTTTGGATATGACCATTTTAGTTTTGCAATTACAAAGTTTTCATGACAAATTAGAGAATTCAAAGATTGCATATTTATTGCTTTAGATTTTAGATTTTCTGAAATTCTAAGAATTTGAATTCATAAGTTGAAATTTAACCATCTTCTTTGGAACAATAGACACAAATATTCAGGAGAAAAGTTTCATAGCTTCTTTTTTAAAATACTGTTTAGAATATTTACTCTTAGATACATAAAAATATTATTAACTAATAAAAGAACTTGAAATTAGTAGTTTCATTATTTTATAGCCAGGCCATATTCTTATAAATTTTTTGGACATCCATATTCTAACAAAGCAACTTGTAAGTTGATGATATTATGGAGAAACAACATTTCTGTTAATTTTTTGGATATCGAAATTCCGAAAATTCGCGTTCATGAATGCAGATCACTGTTGTGTGAATTTTAAGACTTGCCTTGGATTCAGTACTTTTTGTAACGATTTATTTTATTCTCCACTGCCGAGCAGAAACGCCCTTAATTGCAATAATTACCGCGAAAGGGGTGGAAACCAAAAATTAAATTCCAGAACAATTTTTCCGAGTACCAAGTCGAGGTATTGGGGTGTAAGAGCGTGGCGCAAATTATATAGGCCTTCTCTTCATAGCCATATATGTTTCTAAAGTTTCTACAGTTTCTACTTTACCACCTTTTCATCTTTCCCTCAACACCCGCGGAAAGATAAAAGGGGAAAAAGGTAAATCTCTGAGCTCGTGAAGTCTCCGCAGCAAGAGTGTACGTGAATATCGACGGTTAAAAATCGGAAGGTCGCGAAACCTTCGGGTATAAGGGTAGAAAATACGTCCTTTCTTCGTTATCAGTGACGTGTGACTGTGTGTGTTCTCGTATACACTTTCCACCCCCGTTTTATCGCGCGGTTTATGTTGTACTCGCGTGCTCTTAAACCCCAGCATTTGCCAGCACGCGTATATAAGAATGCTAATTGGAGAGCCAGAAGTTAGTGTTTTCTTTATTTTTATTTTCACTTTTATTTTTTTTTCCATGAAAAATATATTAATTTTTTTAGGACTCTTTCCGTGGCTTCATAAACTTTGCAGTAAACTCGTTAACAGTTTCTTAATACGACGTCTCGTTATTTTTTCATTCACAACGTGCATACGTATTCCGGAATTTAACTTTTCTATATACATGTACAGGAAAATACGCGTAATTCTTTAGGTTTTATTTCAAAATCACGTTGCTCTGAAATTTTTCATTCAATTGAATTTAACGACTGAAAGAGTATTGAAAATTCAACAAAAGCCAAGAGATATATAGAAGGATAGGGAATTACGGCTTTTCGTGTTTGCAAATAAAACGGGAATTAGAGAATTCGATGATCTTTGGTTTAATATTTTATAAAAGGTCCAGAGTTTTATAGTTTTAAGAAACTAGTCTCCCTCCCACGACTAAATTTACGTAATTAATTTTATATGTTAAAAGAAATTAATGGTTTTGAACAAATAAGTAATAAAGAAAATGGGAATTTTTTTTTAGAAAATCAGAATTTGATATTTCTTAAGAAAAAAAAATTCAATACAAATTTCTAAAATTTTTGGTTTCGCTTACTTTTCTCTGAGGTTCAATTTAAAGCATTTTGATTTACCAAAAAATTTACCTAAGCTTTAGTGTTTAAGCTAATTGTAAGTAGAAAACTGCCAGACATTGATATTCATAATTATGATAATAAATAATGAATTTTAGTTTTTTCGTTTTGAAATTAAGGTTCATTCATTCGTGTTTCTTATTTATTATCGAAATTGACATATCTTTTTATGGCCCTATAGAATGAAATTTTGATTAAATTGCGAAACTTATCTTTTTCCTAAGCGTTGAATTCGACATTGATCGATATTGATAATGGTAATAATAATGAATAGTGAATTTCAAGTACTATTTATCAAAAGTAAATTTAACAAGACCTATTAATTTATTATTTATTAATGCTTCTAATTTATTTGATTTTGAAATTTGGTGCAATTTGTTATTGTTTGCAAAAAGAGAAAATTAATAAAAATGCATTTTTTTCTGGAGTTGCAATTTGGAGTCAATTTTTTGGAGCAGAATTTTCATTTGTATCAAAATCCATATAATAATAGCTGATTTACTGGTACCGTTGCCTTCTAATTCTTTAATTTAAAGAAATTTCTTTTCTTATCAAGATGAATAATTTAGTAGAAGTTGCTACAGTTCTTTCCACAACGTCGATGTTGTCGTAACGGATCGTTATGGTTTAGAATCTAGTTTATGTAATTATTATTTAATTTAAAAATTTACAGTTTCTTTTTTGTAATTTTAAATTGAAAACTAGATATATATTGATATACGTTGATAATAATGAAAAAGAATGATGAATTCTAGCAATTTTGTTGAAAATTTAAATTTATCCATAATTTTTCGTTTACTGTTGGTTCTAACTCAATTATGAATTTTCAAGCAATTTTTTTATTTTTTCCCATTAGTTTAAGTGTCAATAATCTTTAGAAAAATCGCGGCGATAATTGGTTAAGCACTCGAAGAACATTTACATTAATTTGTCATGCATGAAACACTCTTCACTTATTTATGTAATATGCTACTGATTTTTGGATTATAATAGAATATGTGCGTTTTTCTAAAAATTGTAAAATTTTGGAAATTAGTTAGAATGTTTGAAGAAATGTAAAATGAACATTTTTGCCCTCTTTACTTTTTGTTAAGATTACAATTAAAAGAATTATTTTCAGAATTTCAACTGGATTTATTATGAATAATAAGATTTTTTATCGATTTTAGGAGCAATCATTAATTAAAAATAATACTTTACAGATTTCTTTTTAAGAAAATTCGGAAGAATTTTGCAAATTAATCCAGCAATATTTAATAATTAATAGACGCTGAGATTATTTTATGTAGGAATAAAGTCTAACTTTTAGTAAAAATTGGTACCTGATGCTGACGAATTTTTGTTCCCTCAAATAATTTTAGAAAAGATATTTCATCGATAAATTTTTTTGGACTTGAATTGCATTGATAAGCAAATGAAGTTTGGATAATGTAAAATTTCAGATTTAGAGAATTTCGTATAATTTGTTTAAATCCCCATCTACTAAGGTCTCTGTGTTGTGTTTCTAATTTACTAATTTTTATGAAGATGTAATTTAAATATTGTATAAGCGTTTTAGAAATATTCTAAAATTTATTTAAGTGCTTTAAAAATATTTCGGATAGTTCTCTTGTAATTGAAATTTCTGCCTTACAGTCTTTTAAGTTTGAATTTTTTTTTAGTATAAAGATTTTCTGCAGTTTTTGACATTTAAATACAAAATGAGACAAAACTATTAGTAATTTGAAACAATTTTATAAATATTTTTTAAATTAAGAGATTTCAAAATAAGAGAAAGGTTACAAAAATTATACTTAAAAATTTAACAAACAGTATAATAAAAAAATACCTAAATTACTATGAATTTGCCTGATGAACTTTTTCAAGGATTTCAATTTTCTGACTGTATTTATTATTTAAACGAAAATTGGTTTTTACGGGAAAGTAAGAAAAAGGATATGAGTTTAATATCATAGGAATTTCCGTTGATTTTAAAACTGAAGAAATGAGAAATTTCATAATCAATATAAACAAAAAGTTCGAAAGATCAATAATTTTAGCTTTTGTCTGAAATTAAATTTTCCATTTGTGTTCCAATACCATAATATTGAATATTTATTTATCCTTCGAGGAAAAAGAAGATAAGAAAAAATATGGGAAATTTCTTTTATATCCAAAACAAAATAAGTAGTTTCTTCGAACGTGAAAGTATTGTCCAACAAAGGGGTTGAGGTTTTGGGCAACCCTGAATAGAGGGCTGCAGAAAAGCAAGGGGTTAGGGGATGTTGCAGCATGGAGTTTAAGGGAGTATATACACACACATATACCTGTGTATACACACATTTCTATATAGGTGGTGCCGGAAGTTAAGGCTCGTATAGAAAGGCGTGGCGGTGTCTTAAGTTACACAACAGCATTTTGGCCAATAGCAAAGTGTTCTAGAATACCTCAACTATTTTACATCCTCTTTAAGGAAATTTCGCAATATAATATTTGCAAACATGAAAGGGTATGCGTATACAAAATCGTTTTATGGGACTAAATACGAAACTAATTTTACCGTGTTTGTTTATAAACTAATGAATTTGCAATTAACACCTGTGAATTTTCGATTAGAGAGAAGCAGTAGTAAAATGGACGCTCTTAATTAAGAATCGAAACTTATTTTCATCTTGTTTATCTTCTACATAACGCGCCTTCTTGTCAGTCAGCGCCCTCTAACGTTGCCTAAAGTAGTTAATTTTAAAGCTTCTGTTCTATTCTTGTCCCTTACAATTTTTGTGTTCTTATATGTGTTTTCTGGCGCTATAACTTTCGAATTTTATTATCAACCAAAAGCTGTAATTAAATATGATTTCCGAATTTTGCGAAAATTTAAATATTTGAAAAACATTCCATATTGTTACTTTTTGTCCGTTAATTTTAATTTAGATGAATTAAAATAGATATTTTAAGTAAATTAAATTTTAAATAAATTATTTAAATTAAAATAGATATTTTAATTTATCCATTGGAATTTTGTTATAATCTCCGAACAAAGGGTTGAGCGTTACAAAAATTTATACCTGGATTTCAAGATCAATTTTTAAGCGGCCTTACTACTTTTGTATATGAACCTTAATACGTGAGTATAATTATTAATTTTTTCCAGTAAATTCCTATCAACTACTTTATTAAAAACGTGAAATGTGGGTTATATAAAAAGTTGCCTTGCTGCAATACAAAATTTTCACAAAAATATTCATATTTTTCCAGGAAATGTTTCGAACTTATGATAATTTAACATACTTATGACTGTTGTTGAAATGCGACTTTATTAATTTTTTCGCCTGAATTACGGTTTGGTTGCATTAACAACTACAAATTAAATTATAAAGGGCGAGACATTTCAAATGATACTTCTAGGTATCACCGGTTTTTTTTTCAAATATAAGGAGTTTATTTGATAAAAATTTTATGGTACCAAAAAATTACTCGACTTTTTATATTCTATTTTTATATTTAAAAATTAATAAAGCACGACAATTTTTCTGAAAGTTTTATGCGGAAGTGAAAAATTATAACGTAGACGTAGGAGGACAAACAAAAATTTGGGATTTTCAAAAATAAAATACCAAAGGAAATGCAAATTTAACCCCAAACGTTCTAAATAAACAAAGGAGTGGAGAAAATCACATAATGAGGTCTTGTATACCTTATATGCATCGTCGGATATAGAATCTACGAGAGGCGGGACACGTAGCATGAATGAATGAAATTCGTAATGCATGTAAATTACACTCACAGGTAGAATCATTGGAAAAAGATCACCAGGTAGACCAGGTCATGAATAGAAGGACAATATTAAAGTGGACTTGAGGGAAGTGGAATGTTACGACAGGGATTAGACATGATTTGTTCACTATAGGTATGGTTGACGAGCTTATGGGAATGCTAGAATAATCGTGAAGTATTTAATAATTTGCAATAGCTTGCAATGATATTTGCAAAGATTTTTTGAGTTTGAAAGACTGTACCTCCTTAGCTACCTCACCCTTTATAAAAATATGAAAATCGCTAAAATGGAACGAAATTTTTTCCGAAAGTTCAGGTAAAGAAAGAGAGCGCGCGCGTGCATAAATGCACTTGGTGCATTCCAAGTCACAAGTTATCTTTTTTTGCAATATTTCATTTCAAAAGTTATCTTTTTAAATAATAGCCTCGATTTTCGAGCGATTCGGGGCGAAAGAGTTGGAAAGCGTATTACGTTACAACATATTTTTTTAAGTCAAATTATGTAATAATTAAGTCATAATTTGTTAAATGTTAAAAACTGCCTGTTTCGATTTTGAAAAGGCTTTGAAACATTTTCATTACCCACATTTGCACGTTTTTCAACAATTCTTCGAATACGAAACTTACGTTTTTTAAAAAATGAATGGACGCATAGTTCATTTCGATGGCCATTCATTGATACCTTACTATTTTTTGCTTAACTATATGTACGAGTAGAAAAATACTTAAAATTTATACAGGTTTCGCCATCGACTTGAGATACATAAACGAGGCTTTGAATTACTTTTTGGAATTTAACAGTTTTTTTTTTTCAAATCCGAGAAGATTTAGGGTAAACGAGAAAAATTTTGCTTCCAATGGTGACACGTCTCTTTCAATTTTTAAAGTAACAGAAATTGTAGAATTGTGCTCATTCTTATTATTACAAAAATATTACCAATTTTTAAATTGCCAAATTGAAACTGTCGACAATTTTTCGTTTTTGTCATTACATTTGATGGCGAAGATATTTTAAATTTATCGAAAACCGTAAAATTTCTTAAATTGTGTTTTTTGAAATTTTTTGCGCCCGATTTTATAATTACGAGTTTTAGAAACTCTAAAAATTATATTATTCGTTATTAGAACCCTTATTTTTTTAGATTGAGAGTTTGAAGATGATTCATCACAGGTTCTCAATGGTAATATTTGTCTGGTGCCACATTGGATTCAGAATTTTACAATGGCGAAAAAATAGATTTGGATTATAGTAGTACACGAAATAATCTCACTAAATTAATTTCTCAAATATTGACACTCTACTTTGCCAGAAGCAATCGGTGTTAATTTCTAGTCGACAGTAACAGTAATAGGTTAAATTATCTCTTACCGGATAAAAAAATAACAACAAATTGAATTTAATTTTAAATTAACCACTTCAATTGGATAATGCTGATTTTAACATGAAAGCGTGATAATTTGTTAAAAATGCTTTTTAAAAGCGTGTTAAAATTTTATGTAAATTTTGCTTTTAAAAACAGATCCGTAATTGCGACAAAAATTTATCTTTCAAAAATGTTGATATTTTCAGAGTTTAAAATTGTTGTTTTCCATGACGTCATAAGATCGACGATTTCTTAATAACCTTAATAAATATAAATTAGACGTGGATGCAACTTTTGATGAATCGAATGTGTAATTTAACTTAATTTCGTGTATAGTAGCGTAATTAGATTTTTTTGCAAACAATTAAAAGCCACCCCATATCCTCGTGTTGCCATTAAGTATCTGGAACTGCCTTGTTTTGAATGTAGAAAATATGATACTTATTTGGATGTACATACATGTGTACGTAATACATGCAGGTGTATGTCTCGGTGTTTCAGTCATACTTGTAATTTCAGGGGTAGGAGTTTATATAGCCACAGAAAACGCTTGAAGTGGCCTCCACTTTTGCGTGGGTTTATGCTTTCCGGTTCCTCCGTCGCTATTATCCGGCCTCCACCGTTCTTCCTCCGGTCGCGTTGTGCTTGAAACAATAAAACACGTTCATGAATGAAGTCCTTCCACCCCCGTTAGAAACCTCCACCCTCTTTTAACGCGCTTTATCATCCTTGTTCCATTCACTCGTAGCTTTTGGATAATAAACCCGAAAGGTGTGTATGCCCCTTACTGTTATTATATACACACACGCGCTTAATTATTACTTATTAATGAATACAAGAGGGATAAAAAACAAAGACTCTGTATTATTATTCTAAATGTCATAAATCGTACGGTGAACTACTAATTTACATTTTAAGCAGTTTTGTGTTTATGGTATATCGCGGTAAGGAAATCGTAGTAATTTCTAGCTGATTTCGAATGTGAAAGTGCGAAACAGGTAAAGAAATTTCTTGATATAAGTTTACAGAAATAAATATAGTTTACGGATATTAAAAATGCTGTTTAACCCTATTTGCTCAGTTTGCTTTGTTCGGAGAATTGAATGTTAATTTCAAATATATATTTTATATTTTTTTCCAGTCAGTGAGAGAAAATTTCTTTTTTTTTATACTGCGAAAGAAATTGGTATGGATTTCATTTATCTTTAGTGTATCGATAATAATGTAATGGATTGATGTTTATGCGTACATGAGGAAACTGTGTATCCCGGAAAGACACATGTTGCTTCTATCTACTGGCGGTATTATTCAATGAAAAAGAGGGAGCAAAATAATTAATTCCCTCCAATCTCATCATTTTCATAATTTTCAGAAATTTATTATTGAATCTAATCGAATACAAATCGACCGATTTATATTCAATACAGTGTGGAACTACAGGGCGAAAGGACTTCACAAAATGTTACAGTCGAAAGCTCTTTTATTCGTACGAGCTTATAAATTACATCACTTATTTTTATTCAGTTCCAAAAAAAATCTAGCAAAACAGGAAATATTGAACTTTGAGATTGTTTAGTTAGTCAAAATATTTTTCTGTATATTGTGTTCCAGGGAATTTTTAAATTAAAATTTTGAATTTGGGATAAATCAATTAGACAAGTTATTTCAACTTTCTCTGTTTAAGTGGAAATATTCGAATTTCTTCTAAGAGTCTAAAATAAAATGTAATTGCAGGAACTATAACTGTACAATAATATAAAATTGACTGCAAATGTCTTCCGCATTACTGTCAATACATTTACTTTTATTATTTTATTAAATTTATTGTAATTAAAATCTGCTCTTGCTCGTTTCAATTCTACAGCCGGAAAAACGGGGTAGAAATTTTCTCTCACCTATTAGCAATGATATAATATAGTATCATACACTACAGAGCCATTTTTAATACAACTTTCTACTCGGTATAGCACAGAAGGAAGCAGTACGCGTGTATTCCGACTTCACATCTTTCGAATAATTTAGGTGAAGATAGAAGAGTAAAAGGGAAATGAGACACTTTAGAAAATAGTCTCATTAATTTAACAGTTAAGTATCCGGTGGGACATGGGAGCTCTTATTCCTGTAGCATATGTATATATACGAGAGTTAGAGATCGCACAAGAGGCATCTATTGGCTAGTAGGTATGAGTCTGGTAGCGCTATAGGCTACTATCGGCTCCTTGGGGATGTTTCCACCCCTATTTCTACAAACTACTACTACTAACTCCTCTTTTACCCGTGTATACTAAAGCCAAATACAGTAAAGTATAGTTATACGTACTCGTGCATATACGTGCCGGGCTGTTGGGTATTGATCGTCGTTGCCTCGAGAACACCAACCGTTTCTCGTATCTACTTCTCCTTCACCTGCAGTAACGCATCCTTACACATCCTTGCGCATCCCGGCACATCCTTACGCTTGGGCCAACACTAACTCTGATCCCGATCTTCGCTGCAACCGGGAAATAACTCTCGGGGTTCCGTATTTATTGATTTCAACGTCAAAAGGACGATATGACGCTCTGGAAACTGTAAACAGAAAATGCCCTCTTTTTTCTTTCATTGCTCTTATTTCCTCTTCTTCTTGCAAAAAGAATAAAATATTTTTTTACGAGCACAATTAGCGAAAGTTAAATGTTATTAGAAATGAACATTTTATGGTAATCAAAAATATGAAAATATAAAGGGAGAAATTACAAAAAATTCCTCTCTTCCGGTTCCTGCGGTGAAAGAATGTTGGAAAGCGAGAAATCCCCTTGAGGTAAAATGACTATTAAAATATCACTAATTTCTTAATCAATTATGACTATTTTAGTAAATGCGATAGTTTTGATACCGTCTTATAGATATTGTTATTAAAACCAATTAATGGCGGTTGAAAAAAACATATTTATTTTTATTTTGATTTGGTCGGAAAATAGAAGAACAAAATCAAATTCTTTTAATTTCATTAAATTTCGAGGGTATGCCATTTCGCCCCCTTTGCCCTAGATACACAGGACGCACACACGTGTGTAAAAGAGAAGTTCACTCAGAGAGCTTTAATAAACGGTGCGCGATAATTAACGAATTGGATTGAAGAGCTGTAGATTTTCTCTCGTAAAAGTAGAACGAACGGATAAATGCGAACCTCGTTTTCAAGCTTCAGTAGCATACAACAAACGCTGCTTTAAAGAGAACAGACACTTCTGATTTTATTTCCAATTTAGCGATCGCGTGTAAACAGTTGTTCCTGATGGAAAAAAAGAAAAAGGGTGATTTCAATAAATCGAAAAGGAATTGATGTATTTCGTTCTTTGATGGTTCATCCGAAAATGAGCAGCTGCGGGTGAAAAAAAAGGAATTTCCTTTGACTGAACGTATAAAGAAAAATTTCGAGCAAAATTTACAAAAGTAAATCTCAAGCTTCGTATAAATTTACCATGGTTTATTTTTCGAAATAGGGTAGGTTAGGTTCAAGTGTAAAACGATTTTGTGACAATACGAGGTATCTCACCAACGATCCACCCTATTATAGAGAGTGATTTTGATACCTGAGAAATCGTACCAGTCATTGAAAGCAAATGTTGCAAAAAATAATGACGTAGATTTTTTCTTAGCTTGCCCCAGAATTTGCAACCCTCTAAAGCCATTAATTATTTAATTTCTAGTTGATTTAATCGTGAAAGTAGTTGGAATAATAATAAATTTAGTGAAAATTACTAGAAATATATGGTTGACGCCTCATTCAATTGCAGCAACCGTTAGAATTATTATAAATTTTTTTCAGTGCATGAAATTGTAATTGTAATAATTACTACCACTTAATGCTACAATGTCCAAACCATAAAATACTAAAAGGTATTTAGAACGTCGCTGATTGTAGCAAGTTTTCTCAAGAGAAAATCCTCCAAGGATTTCATCCAAGAGAGATCACTCGTACTACCAGGCAGGACTGTAAGGTGGAATTAAACTTAATCCTGGCAGCCATGTTGCGGTACGATCCACAGAAAATACCGTCGTATCATGGATCGTGAGTATATTAAATGGTTCACATTTCTCGGAACAATCATTTCACTCTTGACTCCTTCATATCCTCTCTTCATCCCCATATACGTACACCTTATCCTATACACTTCTCGTACTTATATTTAAACCGTAATAAGTATGCCACTAGCCTGAGCTGCCAGGTCTTAAAATAATAAAATCTTTCGATTCGCAAGATAACAATTATTTGTTGTAAAGTAAATTAAGTTAAAATTTTGATAAAATTTGTTCAACATTTAGAATTTTTGTAGCTACAAAAGCGAATTTTTTCGAACACGTAAATTTCTAGCATCGAAGAGGGATATTCTGTATTAAAAAATGGGTTAAAAGGTCTTTCCTACTATTCACCTCAAAGTACAAGTCAAGTTTGTTCATTCGGTTTACGAATGTAGCATATGTATTATAAGTTCGACAAATAATGAGTTTGAGAAATTTGTTGGTCGAAAGGAACTCGGTATATAGATGTAACAGAAGCCCTCAATTAAACGAATGGGACACGTTTGAAATTTAATTAATTACATGAACCGAATTGAAGGCTCCTACGTCTAGTATAAGACCCATAACCTTTCCGTATCCCTGCGATACATCGCTCTTACATTTTTGTTTGTACATACTTTGGTGCACCTACATGCGCTTTGCACTTACATTATTATATTATATATCTTATATCATATTATTATATATTATTATTTATATATTATATACACCGATTTTTAGTCCCAAGGTTTTAATTCCTTTTTTTGTAATATTTTAGTATAGTTATGAAAAGATGGGATTCAAGTTTTTCCTGTTCCAAACATCTTCACTTTGCCAAGTTTAGTTCGTCTGAAATCCAATTACTGCTGGGTGCAAGAATTTCTGTCATTCTTAGCAAATCCTGACAATACTTCTTCAAGGATGAGAAAAGCAGGGACCAACTCCATGTTTCCTTGGTAAGGACAAGGGGTGAGTTCGGAAAGCTAAGCTTGACTACTAAAGAAGAGGGAGAGATGAAAGGGGAGAGACATAACGGTGCATCACTATATTTATAAGGGAGGGTAAGACGAGGGTTGTTGAGCTGACGTTATATAGCTTGTGGTGGTACGACCTATGCAGTGTAAATAGTGGTATAGTAGCAGTGGTAGTGGTATTAGTAGTGGAAGTAGTAGTGGCCTAAAGTATAAGCAAGGGGAAGTTAGGGGTTTCAAAAGGAAAGGCGGGGTAACAAGATGGCCGCGATGACCACGAAAATAGGGGAAGTAAGACATTTATCCACACCCCTTTTCTAAAATGCACATACACGTAAAGTTTCCCGGTAGGTATATAGTGTATTCTCAAAATTCTATTTTTACGAAGGGAAGAGGATTTTCTTTTCGAATTTATACCACCTGCTTCCTATATTTTTCCTATAATTTTAATATTTATTATTTAGCCTCTATCCATTTTTTAAAACCCATTTTAAATTTTTGCGATATTAATAATTTTATTTGGTTACTACGAATTATGCCGGGAAATTTTTGTACTTTCATATGATAAGCGATAAAAAACTTAAGGCGGATATGTTTGAATTAAACATTATATTTTAATTATTAACATTTTCTATATCAATGCAGAAATTTACAATTCCTTAGATTGATATAAAAAATTTATAACCGGCAGAAAATTTCGAAACGTAAAAAAGCTCAAATAAATGTATTTCTCTATTTTGAATGCGCCCGTATGCATTTGAAAGCTGCGAAACCGCCACCATATACCAAAAGAAATCCTTTATTCATTTTGCATGAACTTAAACATTTCGGGGAATTCATATTTTAAAGCGGATGATACAATAAAATGTGAAGATAAATGTTAAACGTAAAATCTAAGAATAATTAATCGTAACAACTCATAAAAAATACATTGCGATGTGTCCTCTTCTTATGCACATATATATCTGCACGTATGTGAAGTTTAGCACACGACTATCCTGGGCATATCCCATGCAGACACGAGAGTGTATCCCTGCGGTCGACCCAACGCACGCTTCTAAATTAACTCCGGGGTCTGTTCTATTAATTAATCTCATTACTTTAATATCTCACTAGCGAGGAAACTTACCTTTTCACTTGCTCTTTGCACAAAATTTTCCAAGGGCTTTCACTACTTTCTCTTTTACGTTCTTCCACCTTTCTCTACTATGTATTGAAATTATTAAAAATTGTATAGTGTCTACATATGCACAGCTAAGATGAAAGATTGCGCACTAGAAGGATTGCATAAATTATCGTAATTTGCCCCCATAGTAATTAATTCGGATCAAAAGTTAAAAAATATACAGAAGAAGCAAAAAATTAATTTGTTAAAAAAAATTAAAATAAAATGATTAACACTAAACGATATTGATATTAATTTTTATGGATCTTTCTCACAATCTAATAATACTTGAGCGATTTTTCAACGTATTAGCATAAAAATATGACAACGTAATAAACGTTCGAGAAGTTTACGAGATACATATACTTGAGAAATAAGTAACTTATAAAATACGAAATGTTGGATGATTCTAAGAGCTGTCGTTAGAGCGGCTAGCGTTCATCGTTAGAATATTCTAACTGCTAGCTTATAACACTAGGTTGTTAATAACTATACCAAGCCAGTAATCCTTTATTATGGAAGGGAGAATCGCATTAGCATAAAAACATAATTATACCAAAGCATCAGAGTGCACTACTATCCGTAACATTCTACTAATATACCAACAACTCCTATGAACAACAACTACTCGATAATAAGACTCAACGCTATAACTTACTGATGTACGGATACAAAGGAAGATCTTTTATACGGGTACCTTTACTTTTTACAGGTAGTGAAGCTATTACACGGAAATTATATTTAAGTATACGAGTACTAACGTTACTATGTTCCATTATAGGCGTTAAAAATTTACATTCCTTTGAGACGTTGTTAGTATAAAATTGGGAAAAAGTTCAATTCGGTGTAAATAATTAGGTATCAAATAATAATTAACTTTTTAAAGTTATTTCTGTTTTGTAATTTGTAATATTTTTTTATGTAGACTTAAGTAACACATTTAGTTCTGATTTTCTAAACGAAGTAATGGAATCACTGGAATTAAATTGCTAATTAACATAATAATGTTTCTAATTATTTATACTATTATTACAACTTTGACGAGTCAAAATACCATTACTTAAGTTAAGAAAATAGTGGATTCACCTATAATTTCAAGCACCGAATGATTTAAGCAAGGCAAATAAAATAAATAATAAAAATTGTATGCGATTAAAATATTCATGAAAAAATTCAAAACAATAATTGTATTATACTTTCATTTAACCACATTTTCTGTACATACTTGTGGAATGTGTACTACCTTGCTATATGCTGGGGTACATACGTACTCCACAATTCCGCGCTGTCGGGTGATTTTCTCTTTCCCATTTCTAAGAAAGCGTTGGACGTAATTGAAGCGGAATCGATCAAAGCATTTTGATTAACACACAATGGATCAATGAAACTGGGGTGGCCTTCTGAAGGATGTCAGTTAAAGCTTCCTACCCTTCGACCGACAAGTTGTTGGCAAGGGATGACAGATATACATATATAGGGAGTCCCAGGAAGTCACTCTCGATGCGTTCGTTCGATGAAAATGAAGGGGGTGGGCGGAAGGCTAAGGGAAGCAAAGGCAAATGTAGATGTAGATGTGTATTCTATTCTGCAACAAGATTCGTACAACATATATATATACGCTGCAGCTACATAGCAGTTTACTTGTATATACGTACGAAACAGACGCGACAAGGGAGAAGGAAAGGGAGTCGAGTTTAGGTACAGGACGGGGACGGAGAAATGAGAATAGTGTCGGTCTACGAGCTGAGTGGAGTTGGTGAGCAAATTGCTCAAAGTAATTAATCGCTTTTGCCGGGTTGGCTTGCCACGTTGCTGGCTGAAGCTCATCCGAGTGGTGCCATACTACGAACCCATCCAAGGAGAGCCATCGTAGGACTCTATCAAAATGGCTGGACTGCCTACCGATGCTGCTTGTTCCACACGTATATTGAAGTACAATGACAACTTCAAATGATATGCTCGTTACTCGCATCGTTTCTCCTTAACTGGAAAAGTTGACTGCAAATGAAGAGGATAGGGAATATAATAGAGAGGAGTATAAATATACATGAGGAACCAGCCATCGTGCCAATGGGCATGCTGGAAATAGGAGATAACTGTTTCTTGAACATTTCTACTGCTGCAGGCATTGGAACTTTGAAAAGACAGTCTCGGTGTAGCGTAGGCTGGAGAACCCGTTTCCATAATCAATTTTGGAAACTACTTTTATTCGCTCCATTTTTCTATTTCTTTCCAATCGTCTTGCGCGAAATAAAGGAGGAAAAGTGCAATTGGGACAAACAGGTAGAAGCTATTGTTCCAAATGCTGTAGGAGCATGAATTGTATCGTAATTTTAACCAAACGTTATTACAATTTCTACATCGTAAAAATTGAACCTCGCTATGTATTTATTCATATGCAACAAGAAGGAAAAAAATACAAACATAATTTTTGACGATGCGAGTTCAAAAAATTATTACGATAATTTAATGAATAACTTGGGTGAGAATATATTAATCCTTTTTTAGGTTTACGTTACGTTATTTAACAAAATATAAGCAATTTAATATTTATTATAAGAATAACGGGAATTTAAATTTTTGAATAACAAGTCAGAGTCCAACATATCGTCTGGAAAGAATCTTTAATAATTACAGCAAACGGTATAAAGTTCCGCTATTACATTTTTTTCTGTTAAAGCGCCGTCAAATTCAAGTAAAATATAAATTTTTCATTCCCCGGTCTCTCAGCTGTACCATTTGTCTTAAAAAGGATAATCCCGACGGAAGATTCTCTTTCACAAGCAAAGTAGAAGGAGTTAAAAGAAAGGTCGACTAAAAGTCATACATAACGAAAAAGAAACTTGGAAGGGCAGTATTTAATTCATAAAAGCGCGAAAGGAGACTGAAAGTACGATGTAGTTGAATGTAAATGTTTTCTAGCTTTCACAGGTATATGTGTACTAGGAAGATATACACACACACACACACACGCGTATGTTCATGCTGTTGAGAGGATCACAAATTGCGAGAACAGCGCGCAAGCTCCTACGAATGCACGGGGTTTTCTCTACAAAGGAAAGGTAAAGGAGGAAGGGGATGAAAAGCTCTAGGAAAGTGCGAGAGAGAGATTGTTGAGTAAGTTGAAGAGTGGGGAGGATACACGGATTTCATATATACGGGGAACAAAGGTGGACCGAGAAGAGGATGGGGCGAGTTTCCAGGGTATGCGAGAAGAGGGGGTGTGTTTAAGGATGGAAAAGAGGGTTGAAAAGCTTTCCGCTCCCCACTCTCGCTCGTGAGTATCACGGTGGTGATTCTCCGCGTCGAGAATCGCAAAGCTTTTACACCCAAAGAAGAAGAAGAAGAAGAAGCGGGAGAAGAAGAAACGGAAGACGACTTTCTACCCCTGCTTTCTCGAGAAAGCGACTTCCACCCCCTCCGGCAGACCTCTATTACCACCGCCACTGCTACTACTTGCTCTGCCTGTCTACCAAACTACTACTACTACTACTACAGCTAGTGGTACAACTACAGCTTTAGCGCGACCACCACCATGAGAAGCTTCCACTACTGGTATCAGAAATACTTCTCCATGGAAAGGGGTAGCTTCGCTTCATCCGCGGTGTGCTGGGCGCGACTAACCTCTATCGATCGTAAGAAGGTTTACACCTATACGATTCTCATACTTCTACACAATTGCTCATTTACGGAATGAATCCCTTTGAATTTTTTTGAGTGGCCCAAACCGACCATTTTTTCGTCTGCGGTTGGATACTTAGAATGATTGCGCGTGTGATCTTGTTCTTTTTCGGAAAGGCACTTTCCTTCAGACGTACTTAAATAAAAATTGTAGATGAAAAGTTTCTTCTAGAGCTTAGTTAGTTTTTAGGTCAAAACTGGGCCATGACGTTTTAAAGTATTAGTTCGTTGCATAATTTTCGTCGTACTTCTTTTTGATATTTTAAACATTCTCAATAGTCGCGAAACTCATTTGAACAGACGTCTCGTTAAATTCATTGTTTATTATCTGTTCTCGGTTAGGAAACATTCGATCAAAGAAAGAAATCCTAAATTTCATAACAAATTTGGCATTTCCTTCCTAGAATTTTCATTTTTCTAATCTCGTTCATGTATAATTACTTATTCTCAATTAATTCATTTGTACAAATAATTGCGAGAAAAAGGAAACAAATTGAGGGGTTCAGTGATCTCTGAGATTATTTGTCACCGGGAGTTGTTAAAATGCATGACTATTACCCATGAAATGTTTAACAGGCTGCGAGCTTTAAAAGACTTTGCTTTCCGAAACATTCCACGGCGTTGATACAGTAGCGGAGTGTGTAAGTGATCGATCAATTTCAAGGGGTTGACGCGAATGACAATTTTCTGTTTAATCGTTGCGAGGATAATGTAGGCGTTGCCTTGCTTATTAAATTTGAACAGGTTTTCTTTAATGTAAATAAAATACATTTGTAAAAGACTATAGGGAAAACTTGTATAAATATTCCCATAAGTGTATTAAGGTGACTCGTGGAACTCGTACTGATTCTGCCATTGTAACAGAAAAAAATTTCGACTAAATTGTTAGTCACCTTGGAGCTTAAGTTTAAATTGTATTACCGATTTTTATTAACTCAGTAGTCAATTAATTGTATGTACAATTAATGAGTTGTCAAAGAATTATATTTCATTAGCTTCAGATTCATAGATCTTCGAGATATATTATGAATTTTCTTTAATAATATGAATATTTGCAAAAAAATTCCAAATCTGTATCAAACTTCCCTAAAAATGTCCTATTGTTGTACTAGCTTAATTTGAAATATCGATTGAAACTCCTTACGGAATTGCTTCGCGAAAGGAAGAATTTAACAAACTATTCCTTCCATCCTACTAAAGCTCGGTATCATGAAGCCAATTCATTGGAAGCAGCCGTTATGGAAGAGCTTTTACTGCCGCGACGTTTCGTAAGAAGTGTTTCCGGAGTAGTGTTGCTCGGACATAAGAAGAAGGGTAGTGGTGGTGGTAGTAGTGATAGCACGAAAGGGGTTTTGTGAGAAAAGGGGTGAGAAGGGAACCTAAGTTGTATTGATCCTAGGCAGCAAGGGGTGGAAAACCAGGCAGGGTTAGTACGTGTTCTTAATCGCCAAGTGACCGCCCATCCTCTTCTCCTTCTATATACCATCTACCTCTAGAAGCAGAGCCAAAGGGAGTCTTCTCTCTTCTCACCCTCGAAGAGAAACCAAGCCTTTCATCCTCTCTTCATCTCACTCTCTCTCTTACTCCCTTCTTCCTTATGGATCGACGACGCCATTCGAAACAGGCATTGTTTCGGGATTATCTAAGGAATCCCGGATCAGACTGCTTCGTTATTATTGTCTCTCATCACTCCTGATACCTAGCATCCCTTTATTACGCTACATTATGCAAATACGCAATTATTCGTTTATGAAAAATGATCGATTATTATATAAATTTGTACTTCAAAGAATTTCTAATAATTTCTTCTAAGAAATGTTGTATCTTACACACTACAAACTATGAATCAACTTTTTCGTTTAATTCTTTAATCCGTAGTTGGTCCGCATTCTTTATTTTTCTCCTTCAATATATTTTCGACCCTATTTTATTAGAATTTTTAACTATAAATTCTAGAAATTTTAATATTTTTCCTATTATTCGCATATAATGATATCCCAAATTTAAGAAATGAAAAATATTGGAAATTTAACTCGTTTCAGCCTATTAACCTATTGGACGAGATACAAAAAATTTGCAGACAGTTGCGGATGTTTTTGTAATAAAACTTTCGAAATCTTATAAATTTAGCCTTACGTTCCAAAGTTTCGTATTTATTAATATTTTAATACGCCGAACTTCATTTAACTGCCCCAAAATTGAGTACGTACGAATGTAGAAGTAGGCAGAAACATACAAGTGAATTTTAACTAAATTACCGTTAATTTTGTCTCGAGTGAAGTCAATCTTTTACCCCAACACTCTCATATACTGTTTATGATATCCAGCGAAAATTGCACGAGGAATTTTATATTTAAATAAGTCTGAAGCGAATGGCGGATGCTGCTTAGGAGATCCTTGACAGGCCATGTCGACTGGTATATTACCGTCCGTTTAAAATTCAAAACGATGAAAGACATTGCGAGAAGTGTCGGCATTAATTAATTGGATTTTCTTAAACTACTCTCTCCTCTCGCCGTCTACGTATACCCGCTACCATACGAATACTATCTACTTGAAGTGAAACGTAAACCCGCACCCTCTTTTCACGCCGTCACGGGTAACGTCGAGAATTTGCATCATGACGTTTCGCCACTTTTGCGGTGTAATGTAATTCAAGTGTTTAGAGTTACAGATATTTTTTTAAACTGAAAAAGAAGGCAGAGCAATTTAAGCATATTAAATCCCGTTCTGCTGAGTTCCTGTAAGAGCGTCGAATTAATGGGTCATCGCGGTTTCCTAGCAAATGCAATTAGATTTATGGAAAAATAAAATATTTAGAATATTCGCAATGAAAAGAGAGATATCGATTCTTTCGACTCTATCGGCGCAATTGAATGCCGTTATTGGATTTAAAGAACGTCGACACTGCATTCATTTACCAAAATGAAAATAATCAAGTAATGCAAATCAAAATAAATAAGAAATCAATAAAAATAGCAATATAATAAGAATGAAAATTAATTTTGTTAGAAAAGCATTTTTTATTAGAGTCTTCTAAAGCACGTTCCAACAGTAGAGTAACTGATTGATTGATTGATCTTATTATGCCATGAAACTTTACAGAGTAGGTAATATGTGGAATGTAACTATAGAAAACAATAGAAGGAGAGGAGAGTGAGTGACACAGGAGAGTAACTTTATTATCGGTTCAACCAAATTTGTTGAGTGAGACGATTAATATACTATTGTCACTTTTCCTCTTATGGTCGTTTGTATGGTTTCTGCTCTTCACATACGGTATTTTTTCCTTTTCGTATATTTTTTTCGAAACTTTTATTTTTTTAAATAATTGTTTCTTTCTTTATTTATTTGCTTTTTATTTTATTTTTTATACTTGTGTTTCCAATGTGTAGAAAGAAAATTACAAATCTCACTAATATTCCTAGAAAACAAGAGACACATGCATTTGTATTTCTATAAATTTGACATACCCTTACTATGTTATGAATTACTGATGGATTTAAAATTTAATTAAATATGTATTTATTCTAAAAAATCAAACTTCAGATGACTACATTTTGAAAGTTACCACTTTCAGCAGCAAAAAATGCTAATTTTACTAATAGTCGAGAAAATGAACAAGACGTCACTTTTAGAATTACAAGAATTTTCGAAAAATCGCAATAAAAGTATTTTAATTCTTGTCTCAATTTTTAATATCATTGTTACATTACTATTAAATGTTTTTTAAGTATTATAAAAGTTAATTTTGTGGAATACTATATCACTCTTTTGAAACCGTAACAGAAAATTTGTAGTTTCCTTCTATTCACTCTCTCTTTTTACGACATTTGCGAGCTTGGAACTGTTGGAGCTGCTAGACGAGTTTACGGAGAGAAATCTCTCACGGCATTACACCCCTTACAAAAAATGTCCCCTCTTTCTGAGCTACGAGATGCATGTATGCACTAAATTAGAATCACTTGCGTAAAAGAAAACTTGATTTTGTGGTCCAACTGATGAAAACTTTAAATTTGGCTGAATAATTTCTATTACATATCTAAGGCGTAAGAGAGAGAGAGGTAGAGAAAGAAGAAGCTCAAAGCTGAGTCCTTTTATGTCTCGAGAGTGTATACATATATCTATCTTCACTGTTAGTTTCTAAACTATAACCAACTGATACTAGAAAATGCATCAAGCAAATCCATTAGAGATTGTACAAAACACGTAACAACAGGGTTTCTTGCTCAACATTTACGGATAAGAGGGTTGGATTATGTTTTACTCTTGAAATTTACGAGATTCTATCCGAGCGAGTAACTTTTTGTCCAGTTACCGCTTCTTGTATCTACTTATACCGTTAATTACGTGCTGATAAGTCCCTTTTCTTCCTATTTCTTTTTATTCAAACGTTATTCATCCTTGTACGTTTACACACACAAGATTTTAGAAATTAAAAAATTTTTTTGCACAATTTTAAAATACATTACGCGGTCAAACTTAGCATTAAATAGTTTTAACTTGAGATCATACAGCTTTTTCTGAAATTTTGTGGACTCAACGAATTTGGATTTAATGCCAATTTTTTACGAATATTAAAATACGAATTCCGATCAGAGTTATATTTTAATATTAATTTAGAGAATTGATCCACAAATGATTCTTTTGAAATAAGAAGATTGGTAGATATTATTCGTAGTTCATTAAAAAAGTAGATATTTTTCGATACCATGTAATTCCTCGTTTCTTCATTTCTGACAAATTTTTTTTGTAAATTCATGAAAAATAAAGATTATAAATAATAACAAATCAAGTGGTAGTTTCCAGGAGACGAATATTCATGGGCTTAAAGTATTACGTGAACTTGAAAGAAATTCGTTATTTTTTACGAACTTATTTTTTATCTGCTTTTTCTGAAGGGAATTAAAAGATTCCACCGTTTCCACTGCGAAGGACTTAACGTACCGAAGACGGAGTTTGATTAATGCGATAGTGTGATTGGATGTAACAGTATAATGAAACCTTCGTTTCAAGCAGTAGGTTGCTGCAGGACTGTTATAAGTAAGTATTTACTTGCAAGTACTCGCTTTTAATGGGTACTTGTACATAATCTAATGGCTTAACTTTACGGGTAATTCTGTAAAAGAAACGTCACTTGGACGTTGAGCGTTAGTGGACGTTAAGTAAACGTACGAAACATTGCACCTTGTGTAGGAGCATCGTGTACATCTGTGTGCACGAAAATGAGTTTCTCACAAGTAATATATATGCTTGTATATTTAAAGTTCTGTTATACCGTACACTCAAATGTTCACTATGTCTCTCTTATTCTCATTCTCTCTTCCATGCCGTATATATGTATATATATATATATATATAGTAATGTGAAGACAAATGTCCGTACGCGCTTAGAACGAGAAAATGGTAATGCCGGCGGGGTGTTCAAGGGGATGCGATGATAACTACAGGACAATTCACCTTTTACACAGCTATAACTGTAAAAGCATTGTACATTCCCTCAACAAATTGCAAATTGCTCGATAGTAACGTTTGCAGTGAGTCTTCAATATCCTTCACATTCCGTTCTAAGAAATTGTATCAAACTGTTCGATCTTCAAATGAAAGTTTTTCATGAATTTCTTTAGACTCAATTTTGGAAAGAAGTAGTAATAGATAGAAAACGGGGAGGCAATTTACAAGAAATTGAAAATTAGAGAGATTTCTCTTATACAAACTCGACTTTTCAGTAAAGATATTGTAATGGTTTTTGGAAAAAAAAAATCCAAAGAACTTTTTCATTTAAAAAGTGAATCTCTATAAAGTTCAAGATATTTTCGTTCTTCATTAATTTTGAATTTGTGGAAACAATTTTACTGGAGCTAACATTAATACGAATACAAGAAAAACGAAAATCCCGGTTTTAAAAATATACCGATTCTTATTACGATTAAAATTGTAAAAGTAAAAATATATTTGAATCAACTTCTTTCTCCTTAAGAATTTTCTCAATGTTCGCCAAGTATCTGACAAAATCAATGTCAGCTTCTTGTGGTGAAATGATATTCGAAGTAAATCGCGGAACCGTTTCAGGATACTGTCGAAGAGACTTCATTTCGCCTGCTGGACGTGGAAATCTTAATCGTTTGACGGAAATACACTGTGAGATGTATAATGCTTAGTAGGAAATGACGTCATCACTCAGCGTACCGTTTGAGCGAGACAGTGTTAGTAAAGAGAGAAAGGGATGTAATGGGGGGTTGGTATATCGTACGCAAGAGAGGCATTAGGAGAGTGAGGGAGATTTTCACGAAATACAAGGTAGGTGCAGCTTCGGTTGAGTTATGCTCGTATTTCCCGTCAACACATCCGATGATGTCTAACGGTAATGTAACTGAAATGTATGAACATTCCGTATGTTTCCATACGTTTACGCGCATATAATGCAGCAACTATATATCACCAGATGTTCGATTCATATGCAACTTGTGCTGAAGTGATATTCTTCAAATTGTGATTGAAGCCCTTACGTAACGATTCTTATGCGAAGCAACGTGTCGGTGGTGAGAGTTCTAGGAAATACTGCTACGACGAATTTTTCCGTGTGGAGTTTAATTGTTAGAAACTGTACGAAAATACCGCGTATTATTATAGTTACTACCGCAACTGCTGTAAATCTCGCACTGCCGTTCCTATTCCAGGTAGAAATTTGGTTAAAGCGCAATAAATTTGCTTTGCAAGAATTTTCCCTGTGGTTGAGCGAAAAATTTTTAAAAATTTCCAACAGACTTTGAAGTTTTGCTAACGAATGGTCGCGCGAAAGTGCAAATTTGGAAATTTTTTTGGATGCTTATTTTGCAATAATTTTTTCAGCGCGCTTTTCTGATTCCATAGTTTAGCATATTTTCGCTTTTTTTTTTAACAAAATGGGATATTAATATTGGAGCTGTTTATATTGTACCCATCTGCCAAAAGTATTAATTTCTACAATACTTTTTTTTTTGTTAGTTCCATCCACTTGAAAAGGAAAATTAATTTGTTACAGCAGCCTAATAAAAAGCTTATTTTCACGTCGCGTGTTACACCCCTTGGTTTTCATCCCTGACCTTGGCTTTGATCATCCTACAGTTAAAACTACTTCAGGGATTCGATTAAATAAAAAAAGAGCTAGCAGCGAATGGTGGAAGCGGCGTTAAAATTAATTAATATTCAATACCACATTCACTTTCTGTGCACGGAAAGTGCATACGATCAAAAGGAAAAGCATAAAAAGAGATAAAACTCCCCACTCTGTAAAAAGCTTGCATGTCCGCATGCGCTGCAAAAAAGTACGTCGCAACGACCCCTGTACCACTCTTGAAGGCTCGTTCTCGTTGTCGATAAAAAAGCTCCGTCGCGAGTAAGGATAGAAGCTTTCTCGTTGCTTCCTGTTCTCTAAAAGTTCCTCTACATTTCATTTCTACAATTGTGAGTTGAAACGACCCTAAAAGTAACTACAGACAGTAACAACGAAAGTAACGGGGGTGGAAGGATACTTCAATAAGAAAATGTGCAGGATACGGAAAAGGGAAAGAAGAAAACTTTCGCGAGTGTGAATGTTTAGTGCTGGCGATTATCGTCTTCTTTTAGTACCACGAGGTTTCTGGAAAGGCTAAGCACGAGAACACGAGCTTGGACCCAAAAAGGGGTGAGAATATGTATGTGCAAAGCCACGCCTCTTGTCTAAGGTTACCCCCACCACGAAATTCCTACCCCTTCCCTCCATCATTGTGTGGAAACCTAAGATTTTTCCACCCCTTCCGTACAAACTTACCCCCACTATAATTCCTTTAAACCCCTTCTTCTATTGATCCACGACTAAGGGGTAGTTTCTTGTGCTTCCGCTTGTGCTCCACCATAACCGGCGCATAGCTTACTATTTCTTGCCACCCTTCTCAGCTATACCTCTCCTGCCACCCCTTTTACCTTTTATACTACTTACTCCCGCCAATGCCAGCCCCATCCCACTTTCTACTTCTTTTCCTTCAAGCCACTGATACTAAGAAAAGAAATTTCGAATGTTCGACGTGATAAATTATCGGAGGGGTGAATTTAAGACTCGATGCTTCGGTTCCGGAAGAAAAACTTTGCTATCGTTTTTGTTCACTCCTCTTCTTACATAGCGAGAGATAGACACGGGGGTTGGAAGAAAGGGATGGTTTTTTTGTCCATGCCTGAAGCTTCCTATCTTTCGTTGCAGTTTTATGTCCAGTTTTATTTGCCTGATTAAATTACAAATAATGTGTGTTCTTTTCTTGGAGTCGCTACATGTAATTTAATCGTTGATTTTTATTCCTTTTTTTTATTGTAATAAGATTGACTGTTTTAAGATTTTAATGTGACAGGTGTTATTTCGAAGATTTCAAAAAAGAAATCCTCAATTTTATTTTTCTATTACATAAATGTGTGATATTCCTATTGAAATATAAAATGTCCATCTACTTACTACTATTGTTTTAGAATTTATTTTAGAATTATTATTTGCAGTTTTGCTTTTGTTTAATGTAAACTACATTTTCTATTGTTGATCAAATATATGATAATGGTAGGGTTTATTGGTTTTGTACGAAGAAAATAATGTAATAGACATATTTACTAGTTTATAGTTACTCATAATAAATTTACTTTCCTGCTGTATAACAAAGAATATTGTATTAAAAATTTATATTTATTGACTTTAGATAGACAGAATTATACAAAGGAGATTTATATTTTTAGTAAGTAAATTTTAGTACAAGGTATTTCGTACTTTTTTGTGAGTTTTGACTTACATAATTATTATGAGAAATTTACACCGTGCCGGTAATGGCACAGGATGCATTTAACTTTGCCCAGTAATGGTACCTAATAAATATCTTCACAATAATATTTTTCTCCATGTATAAAACATATTTATCTCAGTGTTAAAAAAACATCAATCCACTAAAAATTCGCTTGTACGCTTCCAGTCCATATACAAGCACGGTGTATCTATGAATATGTGTATTTCATCCCCTTATCTTCCGCAGATTCTCTCTCGATAAATCTTATATTAGAGGGTATTTCGCGTGTCGCGAGTACAACGACAAAGGGAGTTTGCATGGTAGTTCCCAACACGTATACGTATGCACAAAATGAAACATAAAGGAGAAGGTTCATGTGGGTAATACGGATGAACGTTTGTACTACAGCCAAGGGCTGTTAAGCACGACGAGTCTTATCGGTAAAACTGTTCTATATTGAACGCTATATCCACCCATTCTAAGAGTATCTCTATATCTTATACTCTTCTCCAGACTATTATATACATATTCATATATACATGAATATGTGTATGTATAGAGATTATTTGCAGTTGAACCCATACTGTTGTAAGTGTGCGAGAGAAGCACTAAGAGAAGAAATATGTATATATCTGGAAATGAAAATTCCTCATCCAATCGATTCCTTATCGAACCTGTATTTTATTCGATTTTCTTTCCATTGTCTTTTAGCCTGAAGTCTAATTAGGGTCGATTGGAAAAAAATAGACAAGTAATTTATTATAAATAATAACTCCTAACATGTTCAAAAACTGTTAGATGTATTTCCACGCAACTAATTTTCTTGTAGGAACTATATAACCTAAATATTAGTAATAATAATAGCAGATATGATGAAAAACGGCAGTTCCGTGGAATTGAAAAATATTTCCCTGAAAATGTCTTAATCTTTGGAGGGAGAGAGGGCGGCTCCCGGAAAATTCCTCCCCTATTTGCTTCCAGTTACTAGTGATTGAAGATCTCTGAAAGGTTACTCAGAGATGGGGTGGGTTCAAAAAGGGGAAAGGATGGTCCGTTTTTAGCAGAATCGGGAAACTGAAGGATTCGTAAAGCTTTGCTAAAGTGTAAGGGTCTAAGAATATTTCCCTTTTATTCGCGCCTCTCTTTGAGGTTTGACACACATATTTCCGTGGAGAAATACACAGCTGGCTTCATGCAATGACTTTAATCGTTGCACTTACACACCTGTCAGTAATACTCTACGGTAATCTTTCATGTATGCAATGAATTTTGCAGTTACTCTACATGAAATATATCCGTGCAGGGGATACATGATATGTAGGTATATCTAAATTTATCTATGGATGTATTCAGAAGGGGCGAGGCAAGGGGGGAACGAAGGAGAACTTGATACTAGTCTTTCTGGGCATTAGTAAACTAGCCAAGGCCTTAGAGGTCTCCTGGCAACCAAGCCTATCAAACTATCTTACGGTCCAACCCTTACTCGGCCCTTACCCAAACCTCTCTTCCTCCCCGTCAACCCGTGGAATCTCACTTCGAGCCCTTAACGACCGACCCCATGAGAGATACTGCGAAATTGAGAAAATTATCCTGGCCCACGTTATAGAGACGATGACTGCATTGCACTACCTTGTGAATATTACACATACATGGACCATGCACATCCTAAGTTATATATATCCCATGCATACATGGATATTTACTAGAATTTAGGTATACGGTTCTACAAGGTATGGGTATACGTATATGCTAAAATGCATGATGGAGGGGCTGCCATCTTAGTTGGGAATTAAGAAGAGGGTGGATCTCGTATATGGGGTTGGCCCTATAGTCGTTTCCCGAACGGTATTAGTTTTCACATGAACGGATGCAGCACTTTTATAATATCCATTTACTGATACCAGCTTATCAGTGGGTAGCCATTTATAAGCTACTGAGGGTGAAGTTGTATCCGATTTTTACAAAGTACAAGGAAAAATATATTACTAATATCAAATTTTTTACAGAAATTGCAATAGTTTATTTCAAACGTGGAATAATTTTTTCCGTTACTTTCTACCATAGAAAATGTAAGTTCTGCTCGAGTCTTTCAAATTGGTCCGCATACAGGGTGTTAAATTCGTGAATTGTGAACTTGAATACGTCAAAAAAAGGTGAAACGAAATTTTGCCAAGGGTTCTTCGATTTCTGCTATTATGGGGAAATAAGTGACTAAATTTCATTATACTACAGTATTTTTTTTTTCATGACAGAAAATTTTTCGTACGGTATCCTACTTTTTACGTCATAGCATATATCCCTCTATATAATAACAACAACTATTTTTCAATTATTACCTTTGTCCATGGACTTTGGTCAGACGTTAGAGCACATCCCAATTTCCAAACATCGTCTACCCTTTTACCTAAGTTTTTTCCCATTTCTTTGCAGAACATTTCTTTTTGCTGTGCTGCCAGTAGCGATTCTTGCAGTTCATTAAAGCTTATGTTCACGTGAAACGCTCCATTTGATACTCTGTCTCCACTTAGCATTATTACTTCGTTCACTATTTTATCCACGAAGTCGCGCTAACCTAACTTTTTGATCTTACGAAACTTTTCTCATTAACATTCAAAACTGATGACTATCAAAGGGATAAGTTGAAGAGTCAACCGCAATTGTCCCTTGCCAAATCACCAGTATTTATCTCGTAGTAAAGTTTCAGGCATTCGCAATGATCGCGGAGTGTTTTCCGTGGACAATGAACGTAGTTGTTAACTTGCACAGTACTTGGACTGTGTATACGTACGTACGACATTAATGCACCAATGTGTGGGTGTCTGTGTGTATACATATTAGCTGGAGGGATAAATGCATGCATTTGTGTACTCGTTAGATCCGCGTGTGGGTGTGTGTATCGCACAAGGATAGGGAATGCAAGGGTTCCACTCTGATGTCGTTCCTGTAGTTCCTACAGTTATACAGTAAGCATTCGCCGATGGACAAGGCGACAAGGTGAAAGGGGGGTGTATGTACTGTAAAAGGGATGAAAGGGAGACAGAGAGAACCTGACAGAAGTTGTAAACTTTATGGTAAACCGTGTGGCGGGCAGTGCTGGTAAATGCAGGCCATGCCGAGGGCTCCGGCGTTTAATCCAATCCGGAGTTTGTTCTTTCGACGATCGACGTAATCACCGGCCGCGTAGTTTCTAACCAGGAGACTAACCTAACACTTCTCCTTTACCTACTCCAGGCCTTTCTCTTGTATTCGTGCAATGGTCGACCACTATGGGGTTCTCCAATCTTTGTGGTCCTAAAACCTTACTCTCTTTCTTGCCCGAATTTTTCTTGCATGAAAGAACTTGAAATGCCTCATGCTTTTTTTATAGGACGCTTGGAACAGGATCTTCGAAATGATGCTTGAACCCGCCAATCGCAGTATTATAAATTATTTAGTATTATTAATTAACATTGATTAATAATATCATCAATCAAATGTGAAAGTTAATTAAATAGTCAATTATTATTATTCGTTTTGTTTCATTGTTTTTGAAGCGTTTTTCCAAATCTCAATTGTTGCCAAACTCATAAATTAACCCATTTACCTTTAATACTCCTAAAAGATAAAAAATGTACATTGACACCCCAGCAAAAAGTTCAGATTGTCGCCCTTTCTATAAATTTTCCTACACAATGATAATTTAAAAGAAATCTAGAAACAGATTCAGATATCGAACATGGTCAGGAATGGGTCAGAGTTAGTCTTTGACGATAAGCCCTTGGTTGTAGGAACGAGGAATTTTGAAAAACAAAATTTGTACCCGGAATACGGATAGCACCTATAAATAAGAAAGGGGAGATGTGGCTAATACATTTAGTTCTAGTGACAAGCAACTACCATTAATACTATTCGGCAGTGTTTCGCTATACGGGGGGGATGCGATTAATTATGGGATACCTTTTGGGGCTATACGCTAGAGGCTTTGAGCTCGGCGGGAGTCTGGTAGAGGGTGGAAGGTGGAAGGTGGTGGTTTTCATAGGGTTGGGAAGTATAAGATACACGTCCGTGTTCAACGTAGACACCCAGCTTAGTTTCCTCGAGTATTAGATCAATAATTCTAACCTCAGACTCGCCTTGGTACGTATATATGAACGTCGAACGCCGTACTCTCCTCGTAATATGATATTGCTCTTTGTGGAATATTATTCAAAAACCTTTATATTCATCGTCATTATTACCCTCGTAAGTCTATTGGATTGGACCAATCTTGCGTTCCTATAAATTCCCCATAGGGAAACTGTCCGTGTGGAGAAGAAGCCGGAACGTGCAATATTGTTTATTTTTGTAGAATATGGGAATGTTTCATGAATAAAAGTGAATTTTGAATGAAGATATAGATTAATGATCCAGAATTTAATTTGCCGTATTAAGAAGATCACGGAGAAAGCTACATGTACTTTTTATTAGAAGATTTAATTTATTTGAGACAATCGAATAAGGTAGAAAATAAGAACACTTGAAGAAAAATTAAGCCTTTCATCTGAAATTCAAAATATGTTGTAGTAGAAAGTACTATGTAATTATTTCCATGAATAATTCCGTTATTCTTCTCCTATTGTTGAAATTTGGTGTGAGAGAGTCTGATTGTTATTATCTATTTCACTCTTATGCAATTTTGTGGGATTTCTGTAACCTGTTACAAATTTAAATGTTTTTGCTCAGATGCACTCAGAATCCCTAATAGAAATTTCTCCATTGCTCAGAATTGGCCTGAAATGTACTGGATCTATCTAATACTGACAATGGATTACCATGATGTCTACTTGAAATTGTTCTCTTTATAATTGAAAAATTCCTCCTCATTCTTTAATGAAACGAATCTTCAATTTTATTTTATATTAACTATATTTAGCGTGGATTTGTTTTTGTTCTACGAATTTTACTATGGAGAAGTAATTTATCATTTCTAGCTGTGATTTAATCGAATTCTCAATTGATTTTTTTTTTATGAGAGTAACGTCTACAGGAATCTGACTTCCAAATGCGTAATGGTCTAATTGCAACCTGTACCTTACTGGTCCCCATGGACCTGCAAGTTTAGGTCGCAAATCTTCATTATACGATTTTGAATAGTGGACATGAAATTAACACTAGCTACTATAGCGAAAATGGTGCTGAATTTTGATTTATCTTTAGGAAGGAAATTTTAAGGATATTGAGACACAAATATCAACTATTAGAATTATTGTTTACTGTATTTAGAAATGTATGTCACATATTGGGCTATAAAATTTCATATTATCGCAACTAAAATTTTTGTTTATTACTATATTTTACGCATATAAAAGATATTGAGACCTGTGTCACTAAATAACTATTTTTTAGTTACCTGCACTTGAAAAAATAATTGACATAAATTTCCTTCATTCGTATTTCGGTAATTTTTTAAATGAGAAACGTGTTTATAATAATGAAAAAAAAGTTTTCACTATATTCTCAATTAAAATATTTATTTTCCAATTAGAAATAATTAGTGGAAAATGGATCAAATTTTGAAAAATTCTAAAATCGAAGTAACAATATCCCAAATTTGCATTACAAAAATTATCCCCATTATTTTTACACTTAGGGAAAAGCAAATGATGCTTTATTCCAATAATTCTTAATTACTTATAAACAAACGTGTAATATAAGTAATAATAAAATGTGCAATTACTTACATTGTGTTGAAGAGAGATGATGACGACGACGATGATGATGGTAATTTGTGGTATATACTTTCAAAAAAGTGATGCAAAAATTGTAAGTTCTAAGCCTGGCAAACTAGGTGCCTGGTTTGCAGGAAAGTATGCCAGTTAGGGATGCTGCGTCCACCGCAGCATCCCTGAAACTGACCGAAAGACCTATATTTTCGGCAGCTCTTAAAATTTCGGCAAAACCAGTTTATTGCAACCCCATGAAAACTTGGAAGAAAGACGTAATAATTTCACTGCATCTTATACATGTCAACGTTCCCCCTCTTCCAGTGTGAGCAGAGAGATGACCACTAAGAGCGTGAGAACGCAGAGTGGTCCAGCGTCAACCTTGCAACCAATAAGACGAGTTTCTATTTAAATTATTTAATGCAGCGATTGATCTGAGAACCAGAAGGACCTACGGAACATAGTCAGAGAACAGAGACGAAAGATGTGACCCGTTGATGGATATTCGTCTTAACTCTTCATAGTGAACAGTAATAAATCTCTGGGCCGAGAGATAATTTTAGTTGTCATAACTTTTTATAGGATACTTAATTATATTATTTTATTGTGATGGTTTCCGTCAAACTTCCTATTAAAATTAGAATAGTGTACCGAAAGAATTTATGTCGAATGCGGTTGTAATATTTTTGTAATTCTTTGATATTAAGTCTGTATAATAATAATTAGTAGTAATTATTTATTTTTTGGTAATTATTCCTTGAGTTTTATCGATAGTTCCGACCGAAAGTTTGCTAAAAGAATCCCAAAAGCGAAGAAATTTATATAATAATTGAATACCAACAATTTTTAAGTGTTTCTAAAATTTTGTTCAAGAATTTTTCCAATCGTTCTGATGATCCTGATTCAACTATAAGTTCAATACGGTTGCTCCAATTGGAGGGATAACGTAGCCCCACCGGGTGACGTAATTTGTTTGAGCCATACATTGACGTAATTTATTCCATGTGCATTTCATGATAGCGGGACAACGGTATCACTCGATGCTGATCTGTCCCTTTCAGCATAGCTACTGTTTACAGTTAACTTCGTACTGTTGCAGACAAGCTTTGTTGCCGGCGGGACGCGAATTCCCTAAATATAGAAAACTGAAAAAAAAAATAGGTACTAAAAATACCAAAAAAATGCTTCAAATACTTTTATTATGTCTATTTATTACCGTTGAATTTGATATAATAATACTTTCAAATATATTCAATTCCATTGTAGGAAAAAAACTGAAAATTAAGAAAAATTACGCGGTTGAAAGACGAATTTTCAAGCGTTGCAACAATTTATTCCAGAAATATACACGTACCTATTTTTAAGATGTCTGATTCAAGAACACTATCAAGAGTTACAATGATGTTATAATTTCTCAACAGAAATGATCCGTTTAATAACGATCACCCTGTATACTAAATTTATGTTTCCGTTTATCACACCTCCATTTTATTAAATTGCGTATACTTGTGTAGGTGTACTGAATAAATACTAATAAACGTAGAATTAATCTAGTTGCCATTTAACGGTGGTTTAGAATTCACACGTGTAGCTACCCTTAAAATCTAAAGGTTCGACCCTTCTACGTTTAACCACCATCACGACAATGCGCGATTTCGCGAGTGATATAGATCCATATAATCCCTGAAGGGATATCTTAGTATAAGAGGGTTGTTAAACGAGAATGGAGAAAGACAGTGATGTTCCACGTATTTGGGTTTTGGACTGTAGGTACAGATACCGTATATTAAATTTATTAGCTTTTTCGGTCATAATTTGTAGGATTAGCGAGTACGCTGAGGAAAATATAACCTTCAAAATTATGAAAATTGTTACAAAAAGTAATAAACACGCGCTCGTGACGGACACTACTAAAATTGACTAGAAAAATTTATAACAAACGCTTCTGCTTATTATTTGATAAATTATTTTTAAAACAAAAATTTAATGTTAATGAAGTTCCTTAAAATAAAACAATTGTATTTGGCGGCAATAGTCGTTTTATTCTCATATATGTTGGAAAGTGATGAATTCTTTTGAACATAAAAATATGATTGTAGCTATAAAAATTTATTAATATAATAATAAGCCTCTCATTTCTCTCGGAACGTATTTATCGATTTAATAAAATTCGTTCGATTAATTCAATTTCATACTCTGCAAGAAATACATTTGTATTTTTACGTAGTTTCATTTTTTGAATAACATATAATTATTCCAAGTGAAAGAATGCCAAGCTTGTACAGGAATTTAAAGGTTGTCGAGAAATCTATTTATAAGCAGTTATAGTTCAGTTTCCAGGAATCCGAATTCTAACGAAAAATCAAAGTTGTTATGATTTCCTTCTGTAACATGTAACAATTGGAAGGTTAGCGTTTCAATTCGAAGATTTCTGACGTTATAGAATCAAAGTAACGATTTTTCGTACTCAAGCGGAAGTTCAGAAACTACTATCGGGAATACATATTTAATCTCTGACTTTCCTCTCGAATCTTCTACAGGAAAAGATATGTAAGCATACTTATAATATATTTAAATTAGGAAGCCGTGCGATTCTTAAGGAAACTTGTTTTTCTCCAAAGAGGGATGTCGTGGACCACTTTTGCTTTCTCACGCTACTGCGTATAGCCTGTAGTGGACACTGGTCATCTCGTGAGATGAGAATATAAGGGAGAAAAGTGATCTGTAAAGTACACCGCTTATGGATATGCCATGGGGGGATGAAACTGGTTGGTCTGGATAGAATGTGTATATGCGTCGAAGATATTACTTGTTTAAGTAAAAAAACGGATAAATTTTGTTGCACAAGGAATCGAGTATGATTTATTAACAATATAATAGTTTTACTATTGCGGATTCGTAAAAAAATTATTTAGGAAAAAAATATGAAAAATGGGAAATAAATTGACAGAGTTACTTAGTTGCTATTACTAGATTACAACGACGGAACCGTTATGTTTATTAAATAGTCAACTGTCATTATCTATACATATTATTGGCATAAATTAAATATATAAATGTCTTAATAATAATCGTTCATATTTTATTAATTTTTTTCCTGCAAAATTTTTTAGGTAATACTCATTCTTGGAATTGGGTCAATACTTTTTATTTTTCACATTGGGAATTTGTGCCATCAAAAGTGCCTTCAAGTTTCTTCCCCTGAAATTATTTGTCGAGCGAGTTTCTTATGATTGTTAGATTGACTGATGGATTGTAACAATAATTGTTACAATAAAAGTTATGGAATTCTCTTCGAAATCATAATTGTTATTTTTATTGTGTTATTATTGTAACATAAATAATAATGCTGCAACAACAACAATAGCAATAATAATGATAATAATAATAATAATAGTTCGATAACGATAATATATCAAATCGCAGAGGCTAAGTAGATTTGACCGTCGATTCCCAGGTGGGTGATTTGAGTTCAAACGTCGGTTTAAGATTTCGCTAAAAATACAACCTCCCTTATACAAATAGTAGACTATAGTGTTTGCTGCACCTGAACATTACGTTATTTGGTATAAGACTATGGGTTTAATAGGTCTAAATAATGCAGAAGGGTGTTAAATGTAGTCATAGACTAAACTTTCCTTGGTCGCCATGCTTACGGGGGAATGGGGCAGTGAGAATCGAGTCATTGGTTTACTGAAGGGTTTCACCCTACAGCTGAAGAGGTTGGCCGAAGAGAATCGCAAAGCCATACTGTTAAGGGACGGGACGTGACTTGAAGACGTCGATATTCTCCACGCCGACGCTGAGGACAGTCTCGCATTTCTCTATTCCATCTCATATTGCAATTATATTTGCAGATTCCTTGCTCAAAAAGTTGAAATTTTCCGGAAATTCTAGAAAGAATTTTGCATAAAGTAGCGTCATTCCATTTTGTTCCGATTCGCCAATATTTCTTTACCCCAAAGAGGGTAAAAATTGGGTAAAGGGGTTAAACTTACTCGAATGCTGGAGAGTATTTTTTTCAAACAGGAGAGACTTGTCCTGCTCCAAACAATACTGCATATTGAGTATCCAAAAATATGTGAAACATTAGAATGAGGTCAAAGCGACATAGTTCGATACCGTCTTATATTAAATGGGGAATAGAATGGGTAAGAGAATTGTAGATATTGAGTTTCTGAGGGGAAATTCCACGAAAAGGTTTTGTCGGTGCAATTTAATGCCATCGTGAGAATGTATGAGACTTGAGTATGTGAAGTTGTACAGTGAGGAGAGGAGGAGAGGAGAGAGCGAGAGAAATGCTTGTAATATGAAAGGAGAAGAGTAAGAGTGAGAGAGACGGGGAAGGGGTGAAAGGGGTGGTTTGGTACCGGTGGTGTTTGGAGGTTAGACCGCAGTTACAATATCGCTTGATTAGAAATGTACATAGCGTATATGCCGCGCGGGCCGCATATCCAGAAGGTGGGTGGTTCGGTCGGGTCGATGCCTGGGCAACTCTATAGTTTAATGCACGGACCGTGGAACTTGCAATAAGGAAGGGTAAAGGGGTTATATAGTAAAGAGGGTGGAAGAGGAGTAAGAGAGGGTGTCTATACCTAACCAGTCTACAGAACAGCATAACGCGATCGTACCTACTTGCAGCTTGCTCTTGCTATGTTAGCCCACTAGAGAATGTTCTACCCATTTCTACTCATTCAAAATAAATTACCCTTTGGATTATTATCCAACCCATCTTTACCATCAATACCTAGTCATTATCTACACGTTTCACACATTTCCGCAGATTAAATTGCCAACGGCTGGAAAACATTCGGAGCTATACCTGCACCTATAAAATATCCAAAACTACTACATAGCGTTCCCGTTTTGTCCAGTTCTTATCAGCAAGAAGACACCGGATATCAGAATGGCGGCTATATTTCTTGATTATAGATTTTGCACGCTCAGATAATGTTGTAATAATGTTTTGAAAGTGGCAGGTTCCAATTTCCGTCACTTTTGTTCACAATTATGCCGTTAAACCTTATTAGAAAATTAAGAAGGCATTGTTCTGAAGTCAAGATCATTCTTTTTATCAGGATTCTCGTAGATGATTCAATTCTGCTATTTTTCTTGCAATTTTTTTCTGTGGAGAACCGTAAGGTAGACTTTTGCTGTAGAAAAATGTGTCGTCGAGTAATTTGTTCGTATGAGTAAGAATTTACCTACTAATCCACTCAGGTCCTAAGTAGATCTTACCTTGTGGGGATTTAATTAAGGCGTTGATCAGTGTGACCACGTTTGAGGGGTTCTTTTGATTATGTATTGAATTTCCAATAAAGGAATGAAAATAACTAGGCAGAATATTTCCATTTCAGTAAAATATTTTTTTAGGGCTTTTGCATTTTAATTCTTTTTAGAAAAATTCTCGGTTAATTATTTTGTTTTTAACCCGATACGTGCGATAAAGTGCGCGAAACACCTGGTATCGAAAATTGTTTTCAGACTTTTTATGCTCTATATTCGCATTAAGAAAATTTTTTCTAACTTTGGGAGTAGTTGCTGCTGCTGTGAAATTTTGAAAAAATCTCAAATTGATTGCAAAATATTACAGGGGTTCTCAGACGACTTTTGCGTCTTTTAGGCAAAATTGGGAATACTAGTTAGAGCCGAAGTTACGATATTATATTTTTCCAAATTTTTCTTAAGTTAATAATAACAACTAATGTTTGTAATAGTATAAACTTTCTCACAGTTCGTGCAGTGCTTGCATTTTCGTTTACAATTTACACGGAAGCGTTTGACAGAACTTAAGAACTGATATTCTTCTAAACTTCTTACAAAAAACAAAAAATTTGCTAAAGTTAATATGTAATTAGAGAATTATACAAACAAGGAATATACATTGCACGAGTGGATTTGAGAGATTTCTAATTAATTTGAGAGTTTCCCAATGGAGCGATGTTTGTCCAGTACCAACCCACGTTCACGAAGCTGTAGAAACTCTAGACATACATATAGAGTATCAAGATGGCTCTATATTAGCGCTATACCTTGGAGCTTCTAGACCGAGGTTTCCGGCTACGCCTAGACATTGGTGCAGTTTCAACATCGAGGAATATTCAACCGTTCGTAGCTTTCTCATTCCCCCTTTCTCTATCCTCTCCATTACTCTCCACAGCTTTCAAAGTTTCGAGTGTTTCATATATAGGAGTGAATAGAATGACGTCACAATATTTCATATGGTACATTGTTCAAGGTAGAAAATCCCAAGAAATATTGCGCCATTCTTTGCTGAATATTAAAGCTCGAAAGGTTATTTTTTATGGAGTTTGAATTCAAATCCAAAATCATTTATAATAAAAAAATATCCAAATTACAAAAAAATAAGTTAAATATGGACCAGATATTTCCATGCTGTTGGAGATGGTGTTCTACTATTTTTCTGATACGGTAAATCAGTACACAAAAAATTACTTTTACGTAATTTCGACGTGTCTCAATATTTTGCTACTTAAGGAGTTGGAAGGTAACAGGAATATTAAAATTTCATTATCACTAATTTATGCAGAGCCATAAAGTTTTCAACCTCTTCTGTAAATTATTGCCCTTGTTTGAACAAAACTTCCGGTAGGTGGATAAACATTGTTGGTGCATATACACTTGTATATACTATAAGATAAACGATGCAGTTTTACTACAGGAGGTAGATAGCCAAAACATTATTAAAAGGAGCGTTCCTCCCAGTTAATTAGTTGAATAATACAGTGCAAATCTAGTGAAAATTGCATGTATTTGAACCGCGTACGTAGCTTCGGACTTGCAAGCTTCGCGGGTATGAAGTGCAAACACGTAATCACTCATTCACTTATATGTAACGCATTGCTATGAAGAGGTGAAAGCTTATTTCCCTGTTACATAGTGCAGAGCTTTCTTTTTTTGGAAATAAGTACTGAAGAAATCGAATAATCAAAATTTAACGAGAGTTTGTCGAATTTTCATATTTTTCGCTAATGATAATTAGCTTAGTGATAAATCATCGCGGTGAAAAATTATTCTATAATAGGACAAAATGTATGTTGACATTACTGCTCAAATAGATACAAAACTAAAACAGTAAAATTTTCATAAATGAAAATTATGTTTCTCAAAAGAAAGTATCTATTTCAATAAAAGAAGAGTAAAGAAATTTCAATTCTTATAAAATAATAATACCAGATTCCAGCCCTGAAACGATTTTACCGTGATCTTCTTCAGTAAATATCATTAAAACGCTGACAAATACTAGCTACAAGTAAGAAACGCGTGCTGTATGGAAATAGTGCTGACCTGGAATTTGTGTAAACGTTTGAGAAACATGGAGCGGAAATTCCAAGAATCTGAAGTAATTACGTACATTTTTGTTAAACGATTGCAACTGCTGTTATCCCGCTCATCTGAAGATCTACATATATAAATACTTTTTAATTGCTATTTCCTTGTGTTTCTTGGGAACAAATACATCACAAAAGTTAATACTAGAAGACAAATTATTTGGACACACCCTCGCCATAAGTTCAATAAATTTCAAATTAAAATCACTTAAGTTGTTACATAACCGCAAAAAAGTAAAAAAACGCGCGCGTTGTCGCTAGTATTCGTAAAAACGTATTCAATTCGCACAATGGATTGCAATCTTCGAAATGATGAATCCCATTTACTTGTTATATAAATCCGTTGTATAGACTGTTGCGAAAGCAATTGGATGGCGTAAAGGAAACCCGAACGATTGAAGCGATGGCAGTAGTAGTAGCAGTAATAGTAACATAGTATAGTAGCGTATCTATCTTTCTCTTTCTCTCCATCTGCGTAATCGAAAGTAATTATATTAATTGCATTGCACATCCCAAGAGCTGTTATCAGCGTATTGGCTCGACGTCTACCGTTAATTCACGCATGAGCACGTTTACGTGAGTGTGTGTGTGTGTGTCTATGGTATAAGTGTCAGAGGGAATTAAGTGCACAATTAAGCGTTAACGAATTAACATCTGCAGGAGACGTTCACGTCGTTCTAACGTACGTGTAGGTATTCCAGGTCGGCAGCGTTAATTAAATTTTACTTTTCTGACGTTGTTACGTTTCCAGAGGGTTTTGCTTATACGGCACTGATACCTGTAATAATTGCTGCACGGATTTTCAATCTTCGGTTCAGATGAGATTCCTTGGGAGTGCGTTTATATTTTGTTGAAGAACTATTTCGTCGAAACAATAACAATCGTTTTCTGAACGCTAGCACTCCTTTCCTGAATGCTAGCACTCCTTTCCTGAATGCTAGCACTCCTTGGAAAGTCCGCGCGCGAAATATATTCGAATTTCACCGTCCGTGTCTAAGAACGATTGCAACTACACTCCAGAGCACACCAGTTACAGTATTTTCACGTGGAATCGATTTCGGAAACTCTTCTAGAAAGAATATACTTTAGATGTTTTTCAAAAATTACAATAAGAAAATTGAAACCGTATTTGGATCCTGTAAATAATTATTCCGTAAAATTATAATATACCTAACTTCGAATTCTTCCCCAATCTGTAATAATAAGTGCAATCTGCAACTGCTACTAATTGGCTATACCTCGCGCATTCCATCAGACGCTTCGGCATCGAATCAAATTTTGAATAGGAGATGAAGCGTGTCGCAATTACGAAACACAAAGATGGAGAATATCTTCCGAAGGTTTCGATGTTCTCCACTACCACACAGTCGACGCCCGTCATTTCCTCGTAATTACTGTATTTCCTCACGTCGTATTGGACGCAATGTTAGGGAGAGAGACGGATAAGGGCAGACAAGGAGATGAAAGAAGGGACGATTCCAGGAGGTTGCAATAGGTGGTAGTGGAAAGCACCGTAGGTGTACGGATGTGTGCACGTTTATGGATAAACACCCAGCAATTGAGCAATAGCAAACGGTGGGGTCGTATAGGCAACGGCGGTTCATTCCAAGATATCGAGGAAATGAATGGGATTGGCTCCAAGGTAAAGTCGCGTTGTGATAATTACCTCTTCACTCTGTCATGTATGGCAAACGTGTTTCTGCTAATCCCCTAAAGAACCTTGATACGACTGCATAAATAGATTTACTTCCGGAAACTATTCCTATCAGTGTAGAAGATTTTAACGATACATTTTTGAATGACATTTTAACCCTTCCCATACCAGATGGGAAAAGAGCAACTCAAACTACGTGGCCAAATTTACCACGGGGATCATCCATCGCGGATTGTATGCACTTTCGAATAAAACTTAAAAATCAAATTACTTTCTTAAACGTACAAGATATGTAAAATGAAAAATAGTATTAAATAAATCAATTTTGTGATAAGTAAAATACATTTTTTGCGACAATATGCCACGCATTTTGCATTTTACAGGAAACAACATTTTTTTTAGTATCGTCATTTCTCTAGAAATGATTATTGTAATTTGTTTAAATCTAAGGTTTTTGAAAATTTGTCTGTAAATTAATATGAGTAAAAATGTGTTATACAAAAATTAACCATTCATATAAAAAAAATAGAAAAATAAAGTATTGATAATTGAAAATATGGAAAGTACAGGAAAAAAATAAAACGTATATTTTCCGTATGGAAAATACAGGGATTATTGCATTATTTATTGCTAAGAAAAAATAGGAATCTTACCTGCGGGAGAAGCTACCGCAAAAATACTATTGTAAAACTATTTAGCGAGTAATAGAAGACAGATATAGGTTTAATTATGCCATCTACGCGACCATCTTTCCGTACTAACAGTTGATATAAATAGATTCCCTATCATGTGTTGAGAAAAGGCATTGTTTGAGGTTGGCAAAGACGGTTAGCATACGGTTGATTGAGTGCCTAATGAAGCGGACTATTTAGCAGGGCGGAGACAAGCACGTACTTATACAGGTAACAGTCTTTTATACCGTTTCTTAGGAAATGTTTGAGGGTCAAGTTTATGCGGACCAGTTAACTCTTTGTTGAATCTTCCAATTGACTATAAGATTGCCTTTAGACTCTTGCTCACTTGAGTAACATTGCACGGTATTTTCCCGCGCCGTCAAAGTGTGAGTTCAAACTCTAAGGCAGACGTCATTTTTTTTGCTGGATAAAAAAGTTATAAAAATAGAGATCTCGGTGAAATAATATAAAGAATGCAATTATTTATTCCTCAAATATTATGCAAAAGCCTAAAATTTGTTTTTTGAGATGGCTGCTTCTTATAGTAATTTTTTTATAAGTAAATAAGTATATAATATTTTGGTTAATTACTTTATATAAAATTTAAACATTAAAAAATTAATTTAGAGTGCTCAGTAACTCCGCTCTTTTCATCTGAAGAAAGAGTCCTTAGGGATTGATGGTAGTTACATTTATAAAAATCATAAGAGCTGCTTCGTTCTCACACATATGCAGCACTCGTTATCACTGTAAGGGACACAATTTCTCGTTAATTTGGCTACACTACTATTGGTTGCACTTTGGAGGAAACTGCAAAGACCTCAAGTCAGGAGAGAGCTTATTTTCCTCTATTTCCAATCTGGAACTCGCAAAATCCTGTCAAAGGACTTCATATCTCTTCTATGATTACCAAACTGCCGTAGCTCAGAAAAGTTGGTAACAACTCGTCAGTGTCCAAGCAGTCACCCGTGAAGAACAGGTTAGCTGACATGGAGCCTAATCCAGAGACCGCGGGAGACTCGTAATCAATCACGCAGCCGTCAGTGGCGTGTTTTCTTCGCAAACTACTGCAAAATCCTCGGAAAATTCGCTCCCTGCAGTGGAGTAAAACCGTCGAACATCCGGCCTGGATGAGCATAATGAGGAATTCCACAATTGTTTGCGGAGGAAGTACGTAAACGTTTGTCTAAAAATTTCATTGTATATAAGGAATAACAAGCTCTTCGTTTGTTGAGATTTCGCCTGCATTTACCGTCAGATGCGATATCCGGTAGCAAAGATAGTTAATAACTGAGAGGTCGTTTGCCGACAGCAATCATCCCTCTCGATGTAAAGACAGTGAAAGGGGGAGGGAGAGAGGAAAATGGAGCGAGAGAGAAAAGGAGAGAATCAACACCGTCAATACTCTGTTGGAGTTGCGGTGCGGTTCTTGAGGTTCAGCGTGTTCTCGTCTTTCGCGAGAGCGTACAGTCTAGTAAGAGTCGTAGCCAACCGGTCTCTGCTGGGGTTAGACCAGGTCGAAATGCCTGGGGGTTGATTGATTAGAGGGTACATACGAAGGAGAGAAAAGCAAGGTAAAGAGAAGGAGAGAGATGGACGGAGGAAGAGGAAGACAGAAATGGAATGAAGTTTCAGGGTGCGGGTTAGTTCGGCAGGGGCCCCTGGGTTATTTGGGGTAGTTGTACAGGATGAAAAGGGGGTCTCCTCTCTTGGAGGTGGAAGAAGGATAGGAGTTCAGCGGGGGTGGAGAAGCGGTAGTTCGAGGTGCTACAGTTTATAATAGTTGCCGCCGCCTCCGGGCCAACCGACCCTACCCGCAACTTCCACAGAGTTGCTTAAACCTAAACCTCACTCTCTTACTCTTGCACGTGTGTATATGCACTTTGCATGATCAAGTTTCGTCCAGCGGCTATCGAAACATTCTTATCTAGGGACCAAGTACTTGCTGTGGATGACATTCTGATGTCGAGGGATACCTGCATCGGCGATACTTTGTCGTAGTGACCCTAAAAAGAGCCGGCAAACTTTAGGCATTCTTGGAGAAACGAGAATTACGTGCTTCGTTTGCAGCCAATACCAAAGCAACGAAGCGTTTGGTGTTGTTCACGTAGATTGGTAGTTGAAATTATTCAAGAAAAAGCGGAAGATTTATTGCGCTCGGTGTAGCTTAGGATGCTGTGGATTTGACGAAGAGCTCGAAACTGGGTCATCTCGTATGCGAACCTTACGGATGTGAAAAAGGAGGCAAGGAAACTTGCATCCCGGAGTAGTTGGTGAAAGTCTCGAGGTTTTTACTTTTACTTTGAAAATTTGGGCTGGAAGTAATTGAGAGGTTAAATAATTCGACTTGATGCTGTATTAAAAAGGAAGACTTTTTTTATGTCAACTTCGATCATGAGATTCTATATCATATTTATTTCGATTCCAAAATTTTAGCGGAAAAAATACTCGGAAGGGGACATTTCTCTATTCCGGTGTACCTAAGTAAACTGGTATTACGAGGGGCTACCTAAAGCCTACACAGATCAACTATGGGGTGACTAGTTCCTTCCACCTTAGTCCTAAACTACCCGTCAATCATAATTGTGACGTTTCTGTAACATTTACAGATCGCTCATAAATCTAACATAAGTAACACTGACACCCATGTTACGACGCATGTTTGTCCGATACAGTTTCAGATATAGATACCTACGTATTAGCAAAATCCTCGATTTTCAAAATCTTCGGAATGCCAGCTAGGATGTAACCTCTGCATTTATTTTAAAACTAGTGACATGTAGATTCTAGGGGTGGGAGAATAAAAGTATATGAAATGATTTCGTTGAATATAGTTTCCTTTCAAAGTGGACTTAACATTTTTGGTTGCAGGAAGAATTTAATAAGACTGCGGACAAATGCATTATTAGAAATTCATCGATTTGTTTAAACCAAAAGACGTAATTGTTTCGCTATAAATTTGCATAGTTTCCGTCGTGGAATTGCAGATTTAGAGGTATAGGTATTATTTGCTTGGTGTTTCACAGTACTTTGAAGAAAGAAGCAATTTATCGTGAATATACCCATCTGTGCATGTGTTATATCTCCTGCATCGTTTCTCGGTCCCGCAATAGCGAGTTGTTGTTATAATTCTCTGTTATCTATGGAAATTCTAAACCGTACTAAATAACAATATATACCCCAAAACTATGTAATTTGCAAGTGCATGTATATAGATATATATCTACTATAGGATAGGTGTTCTAACAATAAATATAGATATATTACGAACTGCTTTCGCCAATACCTTCCTTTCCTTTTCATTCCTTTACTTAGAACGGTCTGCAAGAGAAATACTCTAGTTATATAAGGTTTCAGTATCCAAAAGGTAAATCGAGGTCAGTAAAGTTGACCTTTCGCCCCCATACGAGAGACAAATTTAAATCTTGGTCCGATACATCCGAATTATTTTTGCAAAATTAATAATTAAATATATTCAGAAGCAGTAGTAATTTGATACATACAGGTCCTATTTTGTAACTTGTGCCTTTATAGATGCACGAGGATTCTATTCTTCCTGGAGAAAAAATTTATGTCTTTGTGTAGAATATCCCACTTGGACAAAAGCTGTATCGAACCGTATCGCCCAAGATTATTTGTTAATTTAAGTATGGACGGAAGATATAGAAGGGTATGGAGTAATATAGATGTCCGTTACTTGCCCTAATGCTATCTACGCTTAGAAACACCGCCACCCAGTCGTTTGGAGGTACCTACGTGGTTCAGGGGCGCTGAGGATGATGAGATCTGCAGGCTTGCATCCTGATGAGACTATTAGGATGGCTTGATAAGTCCATAATATTCTGGTCGATGCCAACAGCACCGTTGACTCTACCACCCGGTGTCCAGCTCTCTCCAAAACCACCACACCTACTATACTCTTGACTCTGTTGGCCGCAGCCTTGGTTAGATTGACGACGAGATAGGGGATGTCTCTATCGACTTTGTTAACCTCCGACTGCGATCATTTCTCGCTTATGCTTCAGGATCACTCTCATCAACCGCACAGCCATTCCTTGCATCTCATCTTCCTGTCATGGGACAGGGCCTTTGCTTGCCTATTATGTGCGTTATTATTTACGCACTCGACTTGTCTAGAATCCATCATCTTTGCAATTCCGAACATAATTCGTATTGTGACGTCACTCCTGGAAATCCCATTCGCATCTAGAAATGTCCACTTTAGAATATTGGAGGCGGGATGCTCTGCATGTGCAAGAAAGCTCTCAGGAGGAAAGCCATGTTATACTCTGGCTGGAAATTAACTCTGAGCATTACAGATGTCGAGTGGTGCCACACTAGTGAGAAGCTAACACCTTGTTAACTTGACAAATTCGGTCCATCTCTTGTTGTGTCCAGAGCTCTCTTCGTCTCCACTTCTCTCTTGAAACTCATCTCCTTTATATCTATTCTCGTGCATATGGGCACGAGTGGAAGTCTCGCGAGCTGTCGGTAGCATCGAAAGTGAAGATACAAAGTACACAAATTGCCTCTCTTTCTCCCGCAACTTTATCTCCGTAGATGCCGTGCCATGACGTCGTCCTAACTCAATCTGCTTTTCATCTACGTCCGCAATAACACCCATACGAATATTCTCTAATGCCAAAAGAGATTGCAGACACGCTGGAAAAGGAGGTTCTTGATTGATCAAGATAGAATTGAATTGTGGTCGTAGCGACCCTCTTCGCCATCTTCCAACTATTCCATACCTACGCCAAGCCTATTACCATGCATATTACATTCTGGCATCCAGTTTGTTAAACCCTAGTACTTTTAACACCTCACGGGAAACCATTTTCGAACTTTCTCCCCAAATTCACGCGAAAGTTCTACTCCCTGTCAGCTTCGTCTACTCTCCTTCTTCCCGTGGCACCAGCAATATATGAACTGGACCAAAATTTCCCTCCCGATTACAATTAAACACAAACAAAATAGCAAAACTCTATTTGTTTGTTGAGTAGCGGTTGTCAATTTGGAGAAAATTAATTAAAATTTATTTTTGATTCCTTTATTAGACAAACGGCCGGCGACTTCTTGTGTGAATTCCACGCTCGCCGATTGGTTGGAATTGGTGAGAATGGAATTCGAAGTAGCAAAGGATAGGTGGTTACAGGTTGCTCGCTTAATCGAGTCGCATCGCTTCTCTTCTGTCTCAACGCTCTCCAAACGTCAACGAGTATTGGAAAGTGATATGAGGATTTGGAAGGTTTCGTGTGGTATAGAACAATTTAGAGTCTGCTTTGTTCTACTAGTCAGGAAGGGGAGGAATAAAAGGGTTCAGTCGAATGATTGTAATGCAATTGAAAGAATGAGAAGTGCCAGTAACTGCCCACAGGTTGGTCCGGAGCTTTTAATTACGTTAAACTTTTATTGGAAATTCTTTAGGTGCCTGAGATAGGTTCTAAATTTTCAGGTATTGCATTCATATGTAATAATACATAACAAGGAAATAATAATAATTATTTCTGATTTTTTTAATTACTTAATTACGTTTTGTATAAATAAAAAATTTACATTTTAAATGAATACGAGATTTTTAAGTGTTATTTATTTGGCAATTCGGCATTCTAATAAATATAGACATTGAAGTAAACAAGGAGAGACTATCCTGATGGAGTGTAGTCTGCGACGAGATTTAGATTGGAAATTTAATCTAAATCAACAGAAATTATTTTTAATAGCAATTTTTGTAATACCAAGGCCAAAAGCAATTATTTTGTATTTTTTTCAAATTTGTTTAAGCGAAAAAGTGATACATAGAAAAATGATCCGTGATCTGGATTTTAAATAAATAAAATAAGAAATGTTTATATAAAAAACATGATTTCATTAAAATTGGAAATTATCCGTTTTCAAGTGACTTCTGTAGCACAAAGGGATCGTTACTTTGAGTTTTAGTAACCAAAGGAATTAAAGGAGGTATCTGCGTACAAGTAGGGAACCCTAATGTTAAATGGTTTTGCGTGTGTAAGCTTACCTTTTTCGCTTCAACGCGTTCAAGTTATGGAGGCTTTCAGGTAGATGTCCGAAGAGAGATATTGGTCATTTAATTTCATTATCATTCTGTTAATTAGTAAGCGTACTTTTGAGGAAAAGATCACTGGGAATTCCGTACGATAGACCTTAAGAGAAAAGGTGTTCTGTCGATTGGAAAATCGGTTGTTTGATATTTATACCTATGAATGAACCTTTTCCCCCACAGTATTTGTGCGACATATAGATAATTTTATACTTCAAGTAATTCTCAATATGCAAACTTTCAAGTATTGGTTTTATCAATTTCTTATACATGTCCCAAAATATCATAAAAATAAAAAGAATAATAATTTTTCATAATATACCTATGGATACATACGGATACACAAGAATATTCCAGATTTTCAAATCACATTCATTTCCATGTTGATTCTTAGAATAATATTCCAGGAAACTGGTGATATAATTATATGCTAATGTAATTTTTTTTATTGTTGCAGAAATCCTTTTCCATTTTTCGAGCTCTTCCTGGAAATTCAAAGCCGTCAACAACTTCCCGACCTTTAAGAACCATCAATATACATTCTTGAAAATTTGTAAAAAAAATATGTGTTGAAATATAATAAAATTTATTAAAACCTGTTATAGTAACGTATTTTTTAAAACTGATACTTACCACCAAGTGTTTTCTATTTGGAAATGATTTCATGAATTTTTATACAGATTAATTAAAGCCTATTTTGTCGAAATTTTTGTTGAATATATTTTTTAAGACAAAGTAAAACCAATTTTTATAGATTTTTTTTTGTTTATAAATCTCTTTTAATTTTTATTAATCAGCGAATAGTGGATTCTTATCTTGGTTTTGTAGGAAATTTTGTATTTATTTATTTCCATGAAATTTCCTGAAAGCTGTCGAAATTTTTCTAAACATTAGCACTTTCCATCATCACGAAGATTAATTGTTCGGAAGGTTACCAGCATAGAGGTAGGTGATAGACTCAGCCATACAAACTTGGAAACAACTGCGACGTGGGAAACAACAAGACACCTTTGCGTTATTAATTATAATTATGCAGGTGTATGCAACTTTGAATTATAAGATTGTGTTTTATAAAATAATGCTTTTATAAAATATAAGAATATAACGCTGTTATATTCTTATATTAGCCACCGAAGAATAAAAATATAGAATATATTCCATTTTCGTTAAATTGAAGTAAATAAATATTATTGTAGTGTAAAACCGATGCAATTGTCATTTTTGTATCAGAAGTAATTTCTTTAGGACACGATAGGTGGCGCTGACTAAACTGAAACGCGCAAATTTTCCAATAATGTAACAATCATGTAACACATACCCTCAAATTCTATACATAAATAACTCAGAAGTACAGAAATTGGATATTTACAATAATAAAGTTACTTATTGATTAATTCTTTCACCAAAATGTATTCATACGTTTACATTGATCTCAAAAATCAAAATGCAATATACCCAACATCTGTAACTGCAAAATACGCCCTTTTGGCTTTTAGCAGTCGGTATGAAATGAGTCCAGTTTACTGTCGAGATAGTCGATTCAGTATACGAGAAGGAGATAATATAGTACACATACATGTACATAGCATTAGCTGGGGTAGGTTTATCTTTGCAGCTCCATAAAACTACCCGCTGTTATTAGCTGTACGTTAACCACGTCTCGATCGTGGAAACAGTATCGATAAATGCCGGATATTCACAATTTGCGGTAGAGTCTGCGGAATATTTCTACTTTTCTTCATAACCATCGGGGTTCAATGAAACAATCATTTTTACTCTGGATCTTACCGATCTTCCAACTTAATGTGCAATATTTTTTGTCATTTTAAATGAATACATATCATTTTCTTAAATTCAATGAAAAAAATATATTAACAATAAGAAAAAGGATTTAATTTCTTCTTATGGGATGGGAGAAAAAGTACTTATTTGCTACGATAGATTAGGTAGGGAGCGGTTTTGTCTTCGATTCTGGAAGCTCTGGAAAAGATGAGTAAAGAGCTACATTCTGCAGCTGCACATAAGACATAGATGTTAATTAGATATTTTGTCCGTATACGAGTACTGTGTGTGCCGTAAATTGTAAAATCTATCAAGACCAACGTGGTCGACATAATTCAGGGGGGTAGGTATCCCGGTTGTATGAAGCATAGCGGCCAGACTCGGCATAAATACCCGCTTGCAGAACAGTACCGAGCAGAGAGAGCAAGTCCAGACCGTAGTGGCATGGCAACATCATCTATCTCGAATAATTTATTATCGTATGATGCCGCGTTCTCGAAATCACAAGAACACACTCAGAAACTGGGAAACTCCAAATTTCATTCTACGCTAATTTTCTGTATTAACTGTTACATACGTAAAACGTATACACAAGACCTCTAATTTTGTCGTAACACTTCATTATGGAAATAGCAATTTACTGTATTCCAGTCAATTGTTGACACTTGAATCTACAATAAATTGTAATTAGATTCATGCGATTAATACTTTTTATTACTTGCAGTACTTCCATGTGCGACCCTGATAGGAACATGGGAAATGGGGTTTTAATCGGGAAATATTACAAGCAATTACTTGGCATCGACTTCTTTTTCCTTGTATTATGAGAATAAAAAGCGGGACTAAACACGGAAGAAGTATGTGCTATGATATATATACAAGAATATGTGCACAAATATATCCACATATGCGACAATTTGTCGGATTTATATTTATTTATTTTGTAATTAATATTACAGTTCTATATAAGCACATACATTAAAAAATGTACTAAGGTATACTCTGAACTAGATACGAATATATTGAAGATTTTTATTTTGAGTAAGAAAATTTAATTAATTCACAAAAAAATTATTCACAATAAATATATCGAACACCGTGTGTTTCTCAACAATATCAATATCCTCCTAGGACCCAGGTTTTTTTCAGACGTCGAAGTGCTAGACACACCTTGTACATTTTTTTGTACATAATAAATATTTGCTGTTAGTCCCGGACACACTTTACCTTGCAAAAAAGCGGCGAACCTGAACATTAAGTACAAAAATATGTACTGTCGGCGTTTATTACTATGCAATTTTCTTTGTGTTGGGGCCTCGGAGGTGAACTTTATTGTATACAAAATTTTGTACCGGGGGTCCTAGGAGGATATAGATCATAACAGAACGCAGTCGTAAACTTATATATCGTAAACAAATATTAGTTCGCATGTCACCGTAAGCCGTAAGTCCCGTTGTTAGTAACTTTAGTAGTTGACGCAACGACAAATAAAACGACAACAAACAAACAACACCGAAACTTCGTAATAACAATTGTTCGACGTGTTGCAATATTCATTCTTCGATGGGCCGATTTACCTAACACTGCATACATTTTTAGAGGTTCTATAAAATTCTACGATTGGAAATAACAAACAATCAATGGTGTCTCAAGAAAAATGTTAAAGAAAATGTATTTTGAATATCGTAATTTTTAAGACACACCTATTTTTGTATTGATAGAATTCAGGATGATAATTATCGTCAAACCAATTAGGATTGGTTTCTAGGTAATATTACAGCTATTATAATGTCGTAATTTGCCACTTATATGTATTAAATTTATCAATATGTTAGTACTGAATTATATAAAATTCAATGTACAATGTTTGAACAATAAAGAAGGGAGTGAACTTAAAGTAGCATCGATAAGACCGATTTTCATTAACCTGAAAAATTTTGTATAACAGAATCCTTCAGTTTGATATATTTATATTTATCTGTTGAATGTAAAGAAGAATTTCGTGCATTTATAGCGACATTTCTAAGATAGAGACACTGATGCGATATTTGTTGCACCTGTAGCATCTCCTAGTCGCTATAGAGGTATTCTACCGATTTCAACAGGATTTGTACTAACGATGCGTCAAGAATGCACATGCAGGTATGTTTTCTTATTTTTTCCATGCAGTGAGTTGACTTTGGCTGACTGAATTAAACTGCACTGAGTAAAGTTTGAACAAACGGGCGAAGAAAAGTTTGGAAAAATAAAGGATCTGAACTATCCATAAAGGAAAATTAGTCTATCGCAATTTCATACTAGAGTCCTTTGGAGTCTATGTGGTTTCAGTTCGACGGACATCCCGTAAAAGAGCGGAGGCCATGTAGAAGTATAGCGCGGCTCTGTATGAACCAACGTGAAAGTTAGCTAAATGCCTTTCTCATTAAAACTTTGTTAATTTCGTTCGAGGTTGAAATGCTCTCGTTTAGGAACGACATCTTATTGCTTCGCTCGTTTTCCTGGTTCAAGTGTCATTTTTCGAAACAAAAGTATTTTTTTCTAACTACTTAAATGGAATTGGGAACTTAAAGAAATTGTGTTAGGATGGGAAAGAGAAAAAGTTTCGTAATTCAATTTCGGTATAAGGTATAAAAAGAGAAGAAAAATTTTAAGCCAGTGGCGCCATCTTACAAGGGGTAGTTCAACATTCTGGAGCTCTTCAACCCCTGTATCTTTGCATGAGAAAAGTATGTATAAAAATGTCCAAAGATGGCGCCACAGCAATGTTTTCTTCCACAACGAAAATTTTCGACTTGGATTTCGAATGTACCAAATTTCTGGAAAAAATAACATTGTTGAAAAAATAAAAGGAATGTTTTAAAAATTGTAAAAATGTTGGTATTTTTTTCGTTAAAAAATACATTTTTTATGAATAAAATTAGATTCTTTTTGTGTTTTTAAAACTTTTCTTTTATTTTTCACTTTTTTTGGGTTTTTTTTTCAAGTTGGAATTCATTTTGAAGTTTTATTCCGGAATGTGTACGGCCAGATGTTATGGATGTTTTGATGGGTGACGAGAGGGGGTGTGTATACACGGGGAGCTCGTTGGCGGGTAGATTTTCAAAAAATCGTAAACTGCGCGCGCCTCACCTTCATTGATCGGGGGGTTGTTACCAACAACCCTCTCCTCCTCGTTTACCTCTAACGCACTATCCTCCACGACCGGGCACCCGAAGGGAGACTCGTTCACCTTCGACTTTCAGGGCGGAGCCCTAAATTTCTTAGATTTTCGTTAAAAAAAAATCTAATTAAAAAAAAATAAAATTGTTTTAAAAACGTAAAAAATTCGAAAAAAATCAGCACATTCATTTTTACAATTTTTTACTTTTTTTTCAAAACAAAATTCTGGTTGTAAAAATGTCACTCTTTCAGTTTCAAGCGCTCGTTTCTTTGACTTTCGTGGATAAAATGCTTTTGGAGAGGAATAAAACTTTTTAAAAAATGCAAAAAATATCAACAAAAAAACTCACCGATTACTTATTTTGATAATTCTTCATTTTTTATTTTATTTCATTTATTGTTTCCAGGTACAAAGTTCTGGTTGTAAAAAACCACCTTCTCGTTTTTTAACATTTGTTTTTTAGATTTTCGTGGTAAAAAAACTCACTGATTATTCATTGTTAAAATTCTTTATCATTCATTTTATTTTACATCTTTTTTTCGAAACGAAAAATTCCGGTTACAAGAAAGCCATCCTTCCATTCTCTAGCGGTTGTTTCGGGAGCAACGTTCGACTCTTTTCTTCCATTCAACGCTCCGTGGGTCCCCCAAATCTTCCTTTGATATCTCGTTTCTTTCTGAGCCTTTGAGAAAAGGATCGTCGGGGAGACAATTTCTTTCGAAATAAGAGAAACGGGATTCGGGAGGAAGGAGGACGGGGTCCTTTGTACTTAGAGGAAGTACGTCGTTTGCTTGGAAAGTTTTCTTTATGTTCGAGGGAATTTTCGAAAAGGACCCCCGGCTGGCCGGTACACCGCAGCATTTTTCAGTCTGAGGTACCGACCAACCCCCATCAGGTTTAGTCCTTCGAGGGAGAGGAGAGAGCCGTTGAAAGATCAAGAAAAACAGAATGGAGCAGGAGTAGGAGGTGAATGAAGGTAGGAAGAGAAAGAGGGAGAAAGGTAGAGTTCAGTTCACCTCAAAATTCCAGCATCAATTCTGGAACCCCTCCGGTGTCCCACCCACCCGGTGCAATTAGGGACCACCCCTTCTATTCTATTCTGGTTCTATCCTCACTTCCTCCTCTTCCTCTTCCTCTTCCCTCTTTTACCACCCCCGCATGCCAAAACCACGTGATCCGGCAACTACACTCTTGTTTTTAGGGTGGCGGCTGGGAGAAGTAGAAGGAGGGGTTGCCGGGTAGGAATACCACATCCGCGTCGCCATGACTACACCATGGGGGTGGTTATACTTGAAGGGTTACCTACGGTACAGTCCTTGCAAAATCCTGAAAACTGTCTTTTCAAATGGATACTTTTAATGCAGAAAAAGTCTTTCTTCGTACTTTTGATCGAGCTTTTACCGCAGCTTTCGCTTTCACAGCTTCTACTGTTTACATCCCTTAAACGTCTAAGACAATTAATGGCCGGAGGTTTTTTTCTCTCTCAAGGATATCTTTCACACACATAAAAAAGAAACTGCAGTTCTCATTTTTCTTTGTCATCACTTTTCTTCTTCTCCTCTTCCTTACACTTTTGTTCGGCGACATTTTCTTCAAAGTTTAAATTAAGAACAGCGATTCTAGTAAAGGAGGTAATATATTATAATAAATTGATAGTATCTAAATAGAATATAAAAATTAGTATAGGGATAAGAATGTTGCGGTGTTTTTTTTACTATAATTTATTAAGCTTTGAAAAACATGGAGCAATGAAAAAAAATACAAATGACAATTTAATGGAATAAACGTACGGTATGTAAAAAGTTCTGATGAGATACAGTAAAGTACAATATTAACATAATATAAATATAAACAAGTGAATATAGAGATATGTAAATTAGATAAGTTCAAAGATAGCAACAATTTTATATGACAGCATTTAGAACTTTTTGTATTACAGAAGGATAACGGAAAAATGAGAGAAGGGGAAAAATGAAGGAAATTTCGTGCCCGAAGGAAAGCTCGAATTTTTCGATTTCTATTGGCTGATCGATTTCGTGTGACTCGAACTTCGATTACTGATATAGTTGGCGCCGTTCGCGTATTTTCTAAGCTCCGGGTGTCAATATGAACCTTTAAGACAAAATATTGTAACTAAGATTGAGTTAAGTAACTATTTTTGCAAGTGTGAAAAATTTGGGTTGTTTGTAAAATGCAAGGAATATTAAATTACATACGTAATTAATATATTTCTTTATTTCTTTATCTCCATGCCGATAGAAATTCGTGTCATGCAAGGAAATTTGGGAATCGCTACTATTGGCCGGGAAAACTACTGAGCCGGTAATGATTAATGGTAAAATCACAAATGATGATTGATGGTTAAACCATTGCAATCAATAGTAATACTATTAATTACCGTTGTTTCCAAATTTTGATAACTAATAATAATAATATTATTCAAATGGTAATTTAAGTAATTATTGTTTGCAGGTTAGGGTTGGTACATAAATTTCCTACAATATTACTAATTTAGTAATTTTCTGAATATCTATACTTTTGTAAACGTTATTTTATTTAGTTGATACTATCGTATTTAAGTGGAATTAATACAAGTTTGACCCTATCACAATTATTTATAAAATCAGCAATAAGTTTAGTTTTACTATTGTAGAAAATTTATTTTTTATAAATTGTATTTTATAATCTCACGATATGGGATTTCTCTTTAGATAATGAAAAAATTCAAGTTTATTAAAGTTTATTATTCATTCAAGTTTATTAAAAATACAGATTTGAATAAAGGTCCAATCATAGTTTTCAAATTCAGGTTTACGATTCTGAATTTATACATAGACATACGAAGTAAAGATTATTGCAGTTTATCACAATTTTTATTACTCCCGCTTTCCTGTATAAATGTTTCTAACCTTTCATCTTTTTTTTTATTTCATAGTTGCAAGTATATACTTAAATGATTTCTGTGTTGAGAAGCTGCAGAAGCTGTTATGTTTATCCACACGATGAAGCCTGTAAAAGGGATGAATATCGCCACCATGAGACTGCACGGAGGATGAAAGAATCACTTCCATTGTTCACACTAGCAACTTTTATAGACATAAAAAAAGTAGTGAGGAGGAAAGAAATGAAGTGTACGTATAACGCCTCTGTGTATATAGAAATACGAAGAAAATGAGATACTTTACTATACAAAGATGTTGAACATTATATTGCAGTAATATTGATCGTATAGCTCCATGGAAAAAAAAATATTACAAACTAAATGTGAATTTGTTATGTTTTATATTGGGATATAAAATAAATATTCTATAGAAATTTTTTTACGTCTTTACATTGCTAAAATATATTTTTTTGATCTCAAATAAATACAAATATATTTTACGGTACATATATTTTAGCATATTTATTATGAACTTCTTACATATTTCAAAACTATAAAGATACATTAAAAATATAAGATTTTAAATATACAGAAACGTCACACCCATTATAATTAATCGTCCGATTTTTATACATGGATACATTATTAAATTCTATATTTCTATTTCTATATTCGATAATATATTTATATAATTTTTTTATCACATATTTTGCTCCGTGGGGTTCGCAATTTCTTCCTCTGTTATGGTATTAGATGCAATATACAACAGCATGTAATTTTCATCTAAGTTTTGCAGATGCCAATCTTTTCTCATCAGAGCCTTTTTAAAAAATCGTAGCATTATAATTTCGACTTTTATCATTCAAACGAATATAAATGCGGTGCCGCATAATTCTATATAATCTCTTTTTCAAAGAGAGATATTGATCCCTTGTCGTGATGAAAAGTCATCAAACATTCATCATCCTTCCATTAGAAGGCTCAGTAATTATTTTCACTCCCACATTTTACCTACCATATTACGCCGAGATCGTCGAGGTGTGGGAAATGCCTGTCTGTACCTATAGCTACTCATTCTACGTATTCCAAGGATGTCTGAATCCACTGGAATAAATGATGAGTAGTCGCAAAGTTTGCATGTGCTTTAAAGGATAACTTACGTGGATAAATGTTTACTTTTTCGTGATCTTTTTCTTGGAATTCTTTGCTTAAATTATTCGCGTGAGAATAAATAACAGTAAATTCAATTTTCTTCTTGAGACGATTGGCTTACGGTTACAAGTGACCCATCTTTACTTATTCATCCAATGAATCTTGTCATTTTTATAATTATATTATCATGTTTGGGATTTTCATTAAACAAATTTTTGGACATTTTGAAAACTTGGACGAATAAAATAACAAAAAGGGAAAAATCCTCTTACTTTTTGGGGTACGAAAAATTTGAAATCCGCCAAGTTACAGTAATCCTTTAGATTCGATATTTTATACCTTTTTACGCCTTTGAGAATTTTAGGAAATTCTTATTCCTTGTTTGGATAAACGTTTAAAAACAGTGAATTTTGTTGAATTTCAAATTCATAATCATTTGCTGTTTCGGTTCCAATTATATCTTATGATAATGGGGTTAGAAAAATTTCATTATAACCGGTATCCGACATGAGAAAAATAATACAATAATTTAATATATAATATAAAATATAGAAAGTATCGCATATAATAAAAGGAAGTTAAAAACATTTTAAAGAACCGCTCTAGTGACTTTCGTTAAACGGTAAGCAACGCCACCTCTAGTGAAACGGCGCGAAATTTAAGATCCATTACATTCGCTTCTTCAAAATTCAAAGTCAATTTCTTATTTACATTCAATTGTAGTACGTCGAGTTTCAGATACGATTTCCACATTCGCAGCAAAAGTGAGCATTAGTGACCTCATAATTAGAGAAAATTTATATATCTGCGAATTCTATTTTTTTAATTATCTGTCGAAACTCTCGCGAATTGCGGTTTCGCAAGTTCAATCGGATGAAAATTTAACCGTGAACAGGAAAAGAGGCGAGCACTCCACTTTTTCTTGAGGTCAGGACACGTGCATCAGATCGTCACTCAGGAAGTACATTTGAAGGGTTGCGTGCCGGTACTCTAAGCTTGTTAGAATTACACAGCCGGCGCTAAAGGTATACAGGAGAGGATGTAGACTTGTCAACACTCAACGGACCGAATTCGCTAACGTGCTGAATGTAGCCAGATGCTTGAAGCACAAGCCACAATCTAATCATGGCATACCACATACGCAGTTCCCCATTTTCCTCGAGTCCAAGCTATAAATGTACCCTTTACTCATCTTGCCCTAGAATGTATTTTCATTATTAACAAATATCAGCTTCTGTGTTTCTGGAAAGACAAAAAATAACGCTTTTTATTGCACGAGTGGCGATGCCACTAAGCGTTTCCTCCGAGCCGAAATTCTTGGAGATGGGAAAGTTTATTTTTGTACAAATAATGAAAATATTTTAGGTAAGAGTTTTTACCTAATAGTAAAACTGGACTGCAAGTTTTTTTGTATCATCTTCGCATTAAAGAAAATCAGAATCGATTGCACCAAAGAAACCTTTCGTTTAGTTTTAATTATAATAGCTTAGAATCAAAGAATTGCAATTTTAAAAATGGAGCAATATAATGGTGGATCTTTTGGATATTTTCGGTATCCACATTAATTCTATCATTGAAATTTTTCGTATTTATAATGACAATAATTATAGTAAAATGAATTCACAAATTTGATATCATATAATTGTTAATGCAATGTTATTAAAAAAATCATGGAACATTTAAGGTTGCATTTCCTTTTATTTATAGAGAAAAATTGGCCCCTTATTACCACCCTTCCTTCTAGTAACTTCTTTTTATTCTCCGGGAAATAGGGGTGAATAAAAACACCTATATCTTAGGTGCATGTCAACAACCGTCCCTTTTATATACTACAAAAATAATACGATCATCAAAGTTACGAGGTATAACGAAGGATAATAGCGCAGCCTTGGCGTTGCTGATAAGAATATGTTGCGCTCTAATAAATTGCTAATGGGATCTTTCTAAAGAAAGTCAAGCAGAAATCCCGTGCAATTTTAATAGCAACATTTCTAATCGCCTTTCTTTCGAAAAGATTCTTATACACGAGGGGATATTCATCCCAACCATAAATTAGTAATCAATTAATAAGAAATCGTAATTAATACACGGAGAACGCAATTAACATATCGAATCTATTAGCTGCATCTGGTTGCCTCGAAACCCTTTAATAGGATTTATTGAAATTTAATCGACTTTTTATTCACACATTGTAATTTTCCAATTAGCGTCCTTCAATTACTAGCATAAATTAAAAAAACATATGGAGAGAAGTATTGGAAAGTAGGCAATTAATGTGACGATACCGTGAGATGTTGATTATTAGTTAGTTATTGTAGTTTGTTGCTATCGATTTTTTTTCTGGTGACGTTCTCTTTTATTTCCATTTCCTTAACATGTAATTAAATTTGTTATTTCCCATTGCATGAAACGGGAGAATAAGTATAAGTGGGGAATAAAAATTACTTTTTATCAATTACGTATTATTTGTTACCTCCACATTTTATGCTTTTCAGTATTTTTTAGTACTAAGTAATTACGTACGTTACACCGAACTGTAGAGGGGAAGTTGCTATCAGTCTTTATTATTATAATGAATTATAATTAAAATGAAATGTAATATGATTGTATCGTAATAAACTCTGGGGTTCCTCGTGACGGTTCAGCATTGGGTAAATGAAGTCTGGACCGGCTAAAAAATGCTCATCATCTTACTCATTCAAATTTCTCACGAATCTCGTTCGACGGAATCCACAAACTGCAAATTTTTTTATCTGTCATCGTTGTCAATAGCGATAGTGACATGATTGCTAAGCTTTCTCACTGTATGGTTAGAAGAGAACCGATAGACTGATTTATTATGCTCCGCTCTTCGATTCTCCTTTCATGCAGAATGGATGAAAGCAGAAAAAATTAGTTCTGCTACGTTATAGTAACACCTGCTATGTCAAAAGCGAATCTTACCATATTACAGCAACTTTTGATATACGCAAAATTGTCTGTATTATGTTTTACCAATTTTTACAGCTTGGCAATACTACACGTAGTATGGTAATATTTGCCGTTTTCAAATTTCTTTTTTCTTCTGTACTTGGGAATTCCTTCTTATCCGTGAGCATTCAAATTTTTGATAATCCAATGAATCACAGTAAGTTCGCAATTAGTTGTACTTGATTGTACAATTTTAAATGTAAAAAATTAATTATGTTTTCAACATAAAAAAAAATCTCTACAATGATCGGCTTCCCAATTCTGCTTTGTTGAAAAGAATAAGAATATTATAAAAGTATTTTAATATCGCAAGTGACTTTTAATGTTTTTTCGCGATCAATTCTGACTCGTTAAATTATATGCATCTGTCGTATAACTAATAGCTACTTTCTCAGTTCTACCAAAAATCTTATCAAAGTCTACTGGAGATCTCTAAAATACTCGTTTCCTTCCGTATTTCCATCCGGGGTATTTGATCTCCTACCATAATTCTCGTCAAGCGGAATTCGGATGATAGGATTCTGCTAAACGAGTATTTCCTCGCCATGTAAATTAATTAAAGCCACTCGATCCCAATTATTTGCATAAAATTGGGAGACAAATGAAATCCTTACACGCACGATCGCCGATGTTCTTCACATACACGGTTCTTCTGCTCATCCGGTTGATCGGGACATAATTAAATCCGAAAAATTGTGTTGCAGTTTAACAATTCAAAACGATTGATCGAGGATTCGGAAAGAACTAGCGGATTAAAGTGGCATGTAAATAAGTGATGGGTAAAGGCTATGGGGGTATAAAGCTATAGATATAAACAAACCGAGAGAGAAGGAGATAGGAAGCGTTTTCTTTTTTTTTAGAATGGCGCACCCTGTATTCTCATAGCACAGAACGGGTTTCATAGTCATCTAGATGATCATCTATTCGAGTCACTGCGTAGTATCTACCACGGCGATCAACCACCCCTATAGCTAGGCAGCTAGTAGGTGAAGGCGGAGTCTACCCCCGTAGTAACATAGCATTAGGTAAGCTTTTCGTTTTATTGATTTTTCGAAAAAGCGCTTGCGCGCCCCGAACTTGTACTGTAGTCCTCCGCACTATTACCTACGAGCCGCACACATTCACTTCGTTCCAAAGTATCTTCCTCTCATATGTACGTACACGTATGTACGTACGATTCTCCGTCCCTTTCTCTTGTCCTGGATCACCATAGACCGAATGTATACCTCATGATTTTCACATTATACCTACAATACCTTATATACCGTAGTTTGCGTTTAAGAATATCGTACGAATTAAATAAATAAAAAAAATGCTTTAAAAAAAAAGCAGAAAAAATTAAGTTTACGGGAAATGGAAAAAATTGTATAAGAAAGGAAAAAGTGTATACAAGTAGGAAAATGAATTTCTCATTTTTAACGTAAGTATCTTAGAAATGATACAAAGAAAAACCAAAAAGCAGAATTACCTGCAGTTGCGATACTCGCAAACTTTATCCAGCATTTTGATTATTTCTTTGAAACTTTCTTTTTTAAAACTCCAATTTGCTCCAGTGTCTTGGTACAAGGATCATCTTTAAAATGAAACGGTTTGTCACTAGAACCCCAACAGAATCAGGTCCTCCACCTGTCCCATAGGTAGTCTCGAGCTTCTTTACTTCGTCAAGGCAAAGTCTGAAATGAAACCCAAAATTTATCGATCGAGTCAAATTTTTTTCGAATTATAGTTTCAGTTGTTTCTGAAGTATTCAATCTTAAACTGGGTAACTTACCCTAATGTCACTCTGTATAAAAAAATGCAATTTCTATAAACTTTAACGAGTCCTGAAGACATAGTTATATAAAATTTGGCCTTTAGAAATAATACTTTTTAAGTAATCAATTATTTTGAAACTTAGCCGATGCTGACGCTGTATTTCAATTCTTCCAAGGCTCACGACACAGGTTTCCCATGTTTACTTTGGGGAAATTTATTGTATATTCATATATTATCTTTGCTAGAGATCAGACATGAATCTTTAACTCAACGTTAATTTTGTTATCGGCTTTGTTAGCTTCAATATTTGCATTTTTATTCCTTACTCTTATATTGTAATTATAATTTATTCTTTATTGTTCGTGTATTCGCTATTAATAATTTTAGTACCGTTTAGTGTCATTACTGACGGAAAAATGATGTTATAACCAAACGCTTATTAAATTTCCATTTTACACATTTTACGATAGTATGACAGTAGCCAACAATTTTACTGTACATACCATAGAAATTCTCTTTCTTCATCAGCAACTGTAACACCCGCATCGAAATTCGTTTTTTAAACGCTTAAAGTGCTATAACATATTTTTACAGTTAAATATAGCACTCGGTAATTCGAAGTATCATCTATGCATTTTTCTCGTACTGCTCTAGATTCAGACACACACATTTAACTCATTCCCTTGAATGATATTCTTGGCAACAATTGTAGATTGCTTTGCAGTTTTTTCCCTTGCTATAGAAAACCGTTTTTTGCTCCGACTTTCTTTTTCCTTCTTGTCTGAATTTGTGTATTAATTTTACCGTGTATATCTTCAAAAGAACATAAAAAGATGTAGTTATAATTATTAAAAAGATGTAATTATAAGTATTTAAAAATAAACAAGCTGTCATTCTAGGCGTCTCACATAATACATAATTATATTCGCTCCACTTGTATACCCGGCAACAGAACAAAATTGACTTTAGTTTTTTACTGCAAAATGTAACGCTTGTGAGACACAAAAATGAACATTATAATATTTCTACGTATTAATAAAAGGCCGAAGTAACTTATTGTTCTGAATTATTCCATTGTGCACGGTAAAAATATTCATCCTTACTTTAGATGTAATAATTTAATAATATAATTGTGATAATATTAATATTATAGTAACACGGTGTTCGTTACATGAGTGCTTCGCGCAAATTAATTTTTTGAAATTATAGTAAGCGCTGTAATCTTCTCCAGTAAAATACATTCAAATATATTTGATAAAAACACAAAATGTCTAATGTTTCCGTCTTCACTAGAATGCTCAAGTTTTATATTAAGGAGCTTGTTATCTAAAGCCACGAGGGACCGGTTCCCTTGGTATTAGCGGCCATTCAAATGCACAGACACTTCGACTGAAGAAACTCTTGTTAAATGTTCTAGCGCAATATAACGGGCTCTTTCTATTTTAAACGATCACTATTATTACCATGATACATAATTATGATTACATTGTTCCTTTGAAACATTGTTTCTTACGTCTATTGGCAAAGACAACCTTATAATTACTTACCAGCGCAAAAGAGGGAACACTGACTATGAGGTGAAAATGACGTCACTATCGATATTCATATTCAAATCTGTACCTAATCTTAGTTAACGTTCTTTGTTGTATCGTTGTGATAATAATATTATGTTATGGTAATATGTCGTGAATGCTAAGACACAGCCATTTGTGTCATATTGGACCATATTAGAAATTGTATCATAGTAGAAATTTTGCAAACATCGACATCGACTGCGATGAGATTCTGATTAACCCTTCATTTACTGGCCATATTTTTTGGTCCCATTAACTAAAGATCCTGCTGAGTGATTTATTATTTACTAAACATTTTTAAACATCATTTTTTTCTAGAAAAAAAATTGTAATATTTTTGCCTTTTACATATAAAGACCTAAAAGGGATACTTCAACTTACAACTAGACGTAGACTCAGCATTAGTTTTGCTTTAATCCTACTTTTTATTGACAATTGAAACAACCATACGATGGAAACAATTGCAAGACATTGTCACATTTTCTGGTTGATGGTGTTACATACTGTCATTCCGAAATGATCGCTACTCCATAACATATAATTATCGCCATCATTACGTCCGGATTTTGCTCATTTTGAGCTATATGCCATTATTCGGTTCCAGCATTTTGAGAGCTGATTTTCATATACTATACACTTATAATGACAGCGTAGAGTGATCGGGCGGTTCGGGAGCAGTTATCCATCACTCGCACACCCACGCAGAAAGCACCTTCTACCCATCCTTGTGTAATCGCGTTACGTTTGCTACAATTATCTTGCTAAGATCACCCTCACAGAACTGAAGAAATCCATTAATGACTTAAAGACAACACTTAAGATTATTACTTATTTTACCCTTTGGTTTATGTCCACGGAAGCGTGGACGTAAATATACAAATAACAAATAAACAAAAATAAATTCTTGAAAGAACATAGACTGTACTATTTAAATCAACCAATTAATTAAAAATATAGTTAATAAAATAACTATGTGTATATTTAACTTTTGTGATGATGATAATCATAATAATAATAATGAGAGTATGTTACACCCCTAAATAGCGAATACTATAAATACAGGTAATTTAGAAAATAATTTGTTGACACCATCAAATATCATTCTAAATATAAATTGTACCGACACAGACGGTCAAAAAGTCAACACGGTTTATCGCCGATCCTCGATTCTCCGCATATTCACCGACAATGTAAGAGGGTAAGAAGGTCCGGTAGCCGCTTGCGGCTCGATTCCAGTCACATAGCTAAGAGGTTTGCATTCGTCATGATTTCTGTCAGAAATTGCATAATCAGGGAGTTCCTTCTCGCACTGCGATTTCGAAAGGCTCGCAGAAGGCGACGATCAGTGACACGAAGACGAAAAAGGAGAGAATAGCATACGTCGCGATAAAGGACGATCGAGTGATATACGCATGAAGGCATATACTCATGGGCATGAGGTTTGAAACGGCGAAAATGAAGGCTTAGCCAACGGCAACAAACATTCATTATTACTCAACCCCTCTTTACCCTATTCTCTCTCTTTCCATCTCGCGGACTCTCGGAGGCACACATAGGTCTCATTTCGTCATCACGTACTGTCGGTTGCCCGGTTGGCTAGACGGTATGCTGCCATTGGTCGAGCAGCCTACCGTGTTTTCCGAAATCATCAGCTTGCCCGCACGTACGCACACCACCCACGCACTGGTATTAGTATTAGTATCAGTATTACTACAACTACTCCTAATACTACTGCACCGTGCTAGAGAAATACTAAAAGGGTGGGTTAACGCAACCCTGTCACACATATATACGTATGCATACACACTATCGGTGTGAGCTTGCACACACCTTGGAAGCATCAACGCATACACGGGAGTGTGTGCCTGGGTGTGGGTGTATATGTGTACACATTCGGAGAGAATTGTACTATAGCTTCGCCGTCGTCATCAATCATCGAGTGCCACCGGCAGCACCGACATTTTCCGCAAAAACACACGCGCGGATCTCCACTCCGCGGCGAAACGTCACCATCATATAGCCGTCGTCCACCCGTTTGTTGTAATTCTACTGACAGAATCATTACTGACGCACATCAGCCCGGTGTGTGCGTGTGCCAGTGTGCGTCTGCGAATCTCTTCGTGGGTGTAGAGATGCGATTCGATGCGTCTTGAGAGAATGTCACTGCGAGCACGGCCTAGCACACGTACCTTATTCTCGTAACGAGACGATCAAGGTAAATGGTAACACAAATATCGGCTTTCAGGAATCGAGGACTGATATTTCGTCGTTACCTCTTCGCGTAAAAATGCAGAACTGACTCTCCGCGGCGAGCCGCGGACAGAGGGGCATACCGCGGCAACGTATGATTGGCAACAATCGGCACTCTGATCGAACGTTTGTTTCAGAACACATATGCAGCCATCTCCCTCGTACTTTTGTCAATATACGATGCGCTCTCGCTTCAAATGCCTCCGTCTCGCTCGCCAACATTTCGTTCCCATGTCGCTTCGTCCTTTGTTTCATCCTACTCGTACAAACCGACTCGTACATTTATCCTCTCTTTTTCTCCACCACACTTTCGTTTCTGTGTCTCTACCTCTTTTTCCGTTCTACCCTTCCTCTGCTCTCATACACTGCTACCCTGTACTCTTTTTTCCAGCATTTTCCCTCCTTTTCTTTCTCGCCTTGTTTCTCCATCGACGGTTCCTCTCTTTCCAGTGAATACTTCGTGACGTTTATGTGTACGGGTTTATGTGCACACATATCTATATGTGTGGGCTATGCAGAAGGCATGCAAGGGATGGCGATATTATGCGTGTATAGGAATTTCTATGTACCACACATACACCAATTCATCTCTCTCTCTCTCTCTCTCTTGGGATATTCCAGGACACAAGGATGCATATGTGTACCAAAAACATGCGTACAGAACCGTGTGTTTGTATTATAAGCTTCCTTTCCTACATTCGTGTAAAATACGAGAGGATATAAAAATATACGGGATATATCGTCCTGTCATTTTGACGAGGGAGAAAGAAAGGGTGAGAGAGGGAGAGAGATAGACACACAGAGGGTACGATGTGGAGGGAAAGAGACGCCACGTGGAAATTCCGGAGTTTAATCTATTGATACCAGGAGTAGTGCTTTCAGTGGGTCACTGGGAAACTCTCCGGTGGTTTTTGTAATCTTTCGTATTTTTTCTGCTTCTTCCACTATTTCTTGTATTTGCATTTGTTAGGAAGTGCATATGAAAGTTTCCCTACAGTCTTTATAAAATTTGGTTTGCTATCGTTTGGGAAAATTGTATAGGGATGTTGATGATTGCAGTTTTGATTCATCCCTATAAAAATTGCTAAGAAATATTTCAGAAGTTTTTGTAATACATATTGCACTATTGCAATATGTATTACATAAAATTAAAAATTTATTATTATATAAAATTTAAAATCTAACAGAATTTTTTGAATAAAAAAGATCATTTTTCATTCCCATTAAGTTTATAAGGTTTTTTAATACGTGAAAAATAATATTTGACAAGTGAAACGCATTTATTATTTCAAATATTTAAAGAATGTTCAGTCATTTCGTGAATAAATACAGTAGATAATTTATGCTCTACTTTCGGTTTCTGATACGTGGAGTTATTGAAAATACTCAAAAGTCCGAAAATACCAGTTCTTAGATGCGGCAGCTGCGAGTGATGTAATGACGTAACGTCGAGGGATGCAACCTATCTTTGCAGCGTTGATGGGATGCAACTGCACCCCACTCTTCCCTTTTTCATGACAATGCGACTCGAATAGGAGCAACCTTCGAATTTCGTACAGCAGGTACAGAACTTTGCAAAGGGTCGTAACTGAATGTGACATGTTGCAGCAACGTCAAGTGCAATTAGAGTAGAAGGGACTTTAAGCGAAACTACAGCTGGAGACACACTGATAGGGATAATAGACGTTTCAGTTTTGCATCTTCCGCGGGGAGAGTATCGCTATTTTTACCTGCAAGGAATAGCATTCATGCCATTCTCAGTACACCGATTACTATGGAGAGGATTGGAAAAAAAAGTAGGGTGGTTGTAATACATAACAAGACGTGAATTACATCATGGCAGTGCAGTTCAGATGCACTTATGCAAGTTAATCTATTTCTTGTCAATTCTTTTTCATTCCCAATTTCTCCTAGTTTTACCCATGTAATCCGATTGTCGGGAGATTGGGTAATAAGATACCGATTGAGATCATTAGAAATGACTATTGGAAAAATTGCCGGACTCCAGTTTATGATCGTAGCAAACACTAGTGAACGTATATCTGGTCTCGCAATTTTTCCAAGTTTTTTCATTTCTGCATATTAACGACGTTGGGTCATTGGTCAATTCCGACCGACAGAGACGGATTAGCATGTACGAAAGTGACGATAATATCAAGGGGTTTTAGTAGGCTAGCAGGTTGATGAAACGCGTGAAACGAGATGGATAGACTGGAACACCAAAAGAGGAACAGAGGATACAAAGGGAGAGTCTGAATGGATGACAAAAAAGAGAGGGTGGAAACATTTATGCATGTATTCACGTGGAAAATGAAAATCATATTGTCGCATAATACCAAGAAACAACGGACCAATAAATGACCAATTGACATGATAACTCACTTATCAATATGTTCCCCTAAAATGACCTATACAGAGGCTAAAGCGTTTACATGTTACATAGAGGTACAGGATAGGAAATCCTGTGGTTCCAAATCATGCGAGATTGCATTTCAGGTACATGGAATGCAAGAAACAGAAACAATACTGGTGGAAATGCTGCTCTATTCGCTAACAATTTGTTGCACATATTTCTTGTCGCGCTAAACGATAAAAATGGTGGATAGAGTTTCCGTCGATTGTACGAAAATATTTAATACTACGTAATATTTTATGTTAACCATCAATTGTAGTTGTTAATTGAAGCAGCTTGTAGCCAAATTCAAACATAATTATTTGAAACAGAAATATTTAAAAAATATAGAACCTGATAAGATAAAAATTTCGGCAATTGATATTTATCCTGTAAAATGTGTATTGGATTTACATGGAATTATAAGTAAAGTAACTTTTGGAAGTCATTTGCAAAAATAAAAAATTTAAGAATGAATAATTAAAAAAGGGGGAAAAAACATTTAAAAAATTCCAAAATTTTTTTCCCGAAACATTGTCCTCTTTTTTTGCTGGTAGCGACACTCGCGTCATATGTTGGAATTCACCCCTCGTTTCAAGGGGTTGATAACTCAGTTTCCTTTCCACCCTTAAAACTGTCGATAAAGAAGAAGAAATGCTGAAAAAGATGCAGAATTCCCATTTGAATATGTTGTTCGTGAGAGTCTATTGATTTGTGCAATAAACAAAAAAGGAAGAATTTTGTACTAAATTCTAGTATTTTATAGTCACACAATTTTTTCGAGACCTTGATTTTTTTAATAAAAGCTTTACAATTTCTGTAAATGAGCTTGATTTTGTAATTGCCCGATTTTTACGTTTTTTTTCAAACTAAATTTTTTTGTAATTAAATCTGAGTTTTAATTTTCATCAAATCAATTAAAATTCTTGCAGTTAACAATTATTTCTATTTGACATGCCTGGAATTGAAAATAAGTAAAAAAATGCGCTATTTACTGCACTCACAATTATTTCTCGCTACTGCCAGTAACTAATTAAAAATTTCTGCAAGATAGATGCACTTTTGGAGTCTCAAGGAGGAAGCCATGTTTGATCTTATTCTTTTTTGCATTCGTAAAAACGGAAAAGTGCCGACTTTTCACATTTTTGCAAAGAAACGCGTCTACTATCCCGGCTCTCTTAACTTAATCGTGGAATTTTGACTAAGTAAATTCTTTTTTTTCTTCGTGAAAAAACGGGAAGTTTATTATACTAAATTCGTTGAGTCAGCTGTCCAGAAGAATAGCATAGACGTAATTTCACCTACGGGCACTTTACGATTATGTATACATATCTAACCCGGAGTGCATTTGCATTGAGCGATCGCTGAAACGAGGAATCCCATGCACGGACGGTAAAGTCCGATCTATACTGAATATAGTTACCTCCAGGGGAGTAAAAGTTAAAGGGATGGTCGAAGAAGGCAGATATGAGCGTTACTCGAAAAAATAAGGGAAAATGAAAAGCTCGAAATAGAGGAAGGAAGTGCATCGACTGGAGGAAATAGGGTTGTCCATTTTATCCGGCTTATTGCCCTCTACGCTTCGCTGTGAGATAGGGAGTGACAAAAAAGAACTGTAAAAGTACACATCCAATAGTTTGAGCTCCGAAAGATAAAAGAAAAAGGAATTAACGCGTTGAGATAACATACTTTTTTCTCCTCTCTGTATATTCATTCTTGTATTTATTCCTTTATCTTCATCCCATTTGTACATAAAATGGTATAACTCGTGTCTATATTTCTCCTAGCCAAAATATTAACAATATCGATTGGACTTAAAAGTATACGTTCGCGTTTAACAGTCGTCGAGTAACTTTATATTAAAACCTTTCCACCTGGGGGAAATCTCATAGCGAAGCCATGAAGTCCAAACAGTCTCATCTTCATTCTGCAGTGGGCACTCGGCCATTTCGTTCTATGTCCCATAAAGCCACATGGAAAATCATCCCTTAGGACGGAACGGCGCGTGGGTAAAACGTAAAATGCTGCAACATAAAACCACATACTATATCTGTATACTGTCTCCACATGTCTATGCACCCACATACTACGTTATACAACCTGCTATCGGGTCTCATGAACTTGCTCAATATCCTAGCCTAATATATACTATGTACAGCCATTGAACTGTTTCAATCTATTTCCGTCACATTAATGTATAATTCGGAGACCGTTTCCGAACTTTTCTTTCATTTATCAAGTTTCTAATTCCCAATTTTCGGAAATCAATACTTTTCTAGAATAGTTCGAGTAAGTTCTTCGAGCCTAGTTATAAATATTGGGTCTCATTGGTCACTTTGCTGAAATATCCCTCAGCATAAGCGAGACAGTTGATTGCGTTCTCCAACCAGCATAATTCTTTGATCCGAGTGTGTGGACGCATCCAGATGCTAATCCAGGACAGCGCAGCGACAAACTCGAAGTTCTCCCGAAACGGAACAAATCTTCCTTCTGTGCACGGATACGAAATCAGGAAAAAGCAATTGGAATTTTACGATGCACCATCATTTTTATAGTAAATGCAACTGGATCAGGGTTCCTATTTTAATTTCCTGGATGAGTTCGAACACAGAGTGGAGAGAAAACGGTAACTCAGGTGTATAACAATGTAGAAAGAGGATTTAGTAACAGCGCAGTGGGTTTCAGCTGTCAAAGGATGGAATTTCCTATTTTTAATTTTCATCAAATTAACGGATTTGGCATATTAGTAGAATACTGGAAGAAAAAAAGATGTAAGGGATTTTACAGCGGTTTATTTGTAACCTTCACTTTGAATCCTGTGAATTCTTAAATTCTATGAAATTTAGTTTTTATGTAACTATTTTAAGGAAAAAATTCATAATAATTCAAATCGTTTAATTAGATGGAAATTCATATTTTTTTCTATTAAAAAGGGATTTACGTTATAGGAATTTTATTAAAGTCCTCGAAAGCTTTAACTTCCATGAAATTTCATGTTTCCGGAATTATTAATTTGCAACTGAGATCCTGCTTCTTATCATTTCAATTTTTTCGCCTTATAATAGGCGAATTTTGTTATTATTGGTTCCTTTGGGAAAATATTCCATTTTTTCAGAAAGGTGTCGTTAGAAGAAACGATATTTCTTTTGCGAATCAGCCAATAGTTTTTCAGATTATACCAGAAAGTTTCAACGAAAGTTCCATTTTCGAAAAAAGTTCTTTTTTCGCTCCAAACTAAAGGCTGCATCTCATTTGCTCAAACTCGGTTACGGTTTCAATTCATCGGCATCAACCTCTGACCAATTCGTGAACCGTTACGTTCATGTTACATCGAATCGCACTTTCTCACAATCGGAAATTTAGTGGGAGGCTTTAAAGCCACGGAGCAGTTGACGCGTTTTCTTTTTTGTTAAACCCTTTTCTACAAAAATCTTTTCATTTTTTTTATTTATCTTTTTATTACTTCATAACAGTTCGCGACCGGTTGTTTTCGTATTCATGGTGGAATTTACAGCGGATAATTTTCCGGCCCTGTATATGTAAATACTCCAACAACAATATTCCAGCGTAAGCATTATCAATTCTCGATATTTCAATATTGTTCAGAATTCCTGCAGCGGAAGGACAATCCTCGCGCCTGATTAAACATACGATGCGGCTAATTCGACAAACTCATACATCCTCGAGCGACCATATGGTAAACTTGACGGCCAGCAAACAAGACACCCGTTGAATCCTACGGAAATATTTAACAACCCCTTCAGAACTATCTCTCATAAGGGATTAATGCGATTTCGACAATCTTATCAACAATGAATATCATCCGCAACCCCCTTGTATCAATATATCGAAGGCAATATATAAAGCAGTCTTTCTCTTCGCATGAAAGAAGAAATGTAGGTTGTTTGTATACCTGTTGCATATCGACTTTTTTTTTTAATCGTTCATACAGACGTCAAAGGATGAACCGATCGTGTGGTAGTCGATAGTGAGGGAGGCGAAGTTCCCCTCTCTTAAGTTTGCAGGGGGTTAGGTGCTACTAGCTCTCCAAGGTCTTGAGCAAACATGTATACGTACTTTTGCCCTTAAACCTGCATCCCTCGCACACCCCTTCGAGCTACACGCAGTGATGGCAGAACATCACCCATTCGATGAATCTTCAAAGTCAACCCCTTTGACTGATACGGGAAAGGCCTTTCCTGAGGTCACCCCTTTATCTCTTTGGTTCTTGCGCTCAACATTAGAGTAGGGTTGGTTGAAAATGTTTCGTGCAGCAACGGAGAACATGAAGAAGTTCTCCGAGGGTTGCTAACGTTAACTCTTTCTTTTTTTTTTGTAATCAATGTTTTGGTGCGCATACGAATAAGCAGTGTACCGGTTCGCACGTTCGCATTTTCCTAAGGGGTGGAAAAGGGTAAAGGATGGATACATCACTCTCGATATAACAGGCGAGAGAGAAAGAAGAGACAGAGGGTGCGGCGACGGCGACGTTTGCCTGGCAATGTTTCTCATTGATTACGAGAGAAAGAGCGAAAACTCCAACGGGTAAAGAGAAGGTCTGGAATATGTAGGCGGAGCGATGCGTCGGCGTCGGAATGCCTTATTCGTTGAAAACTTTATGGCAAACCCGCCCCTTTCATGGGTTTTGTGCAGCTTCACATGTGCGTACTTGCAACCCTTCGCATGATGCAGAAAGAAGAAACACCGCGGGGTTGCTCTGCCCGGCTTTCATTCTGCCATGGCAAACCCTCCACCTTTCAGTCGACGGCGCCATCATTCCCACGCACTTTTTTTTTCAACTTCAACGCCCTCTCCACGGTCGACATTAGAACCCTTTCTGCTCTTCGGCATTCGAAAGGGAGGAAAGTCCTGACTTTCCCCACGGAAAGGGGTTACTTCTCGCCGCCATTTGGAAATATAGATATGTCAAGTGGGAGACATCATGGCAGAATCGTAACTCAAGCTTTTCGTACGGGAAAGCGACCAACGCCGATGGTTGACCTCCGCGATCGAAGACTTTTACCTAATGAACACACCTCGTAGAGTTGGAAAAAGGGTTTCGATTGAAAATTTTGCAGAAGCAGTGGACGAATCGCAAGTTTTTGATTCGTCCAAATGCCGCTTTCGTGCGATACCGGAAAGTGGCACCAAGAATAGCTAACTTTTTCTACACGAATCTGATCGTATTGTCAATTGGCTTTGATGAGAATTTGTAACGTACCGTTGCAGATTGATTTGCATATAACTACGGCAAAATCAAGATTTCCAGCATTAACCCACCAGAAATTATCTCATGGGAACGAAAGAACCATCCACGAACGCTACTATTCGTAGGAAGCTCGAGAGAAATCGTTAATATGCGTACTCCTCATAACGTGATCCTGCAAACCTTTATAGATCGGTTTGCATAAAGCTGGACTAATTACGATTTCTTAGCGTCAGAAATTTTCTCATGGAGCTGCAAGATTCTGGTAAGGGTTGATCCTGCCCCTTTTTTCTGCACGAAGTTCCAGAAACGTATTAAGATGAATGTTCTTCCTGGTGAATAATGGCGAGGTTTATTATTCTCAAGGCTGGAATAGATCAGGTTAAGAGCTCAGCTATAACTGATCCGGTTGCCTTTGTCACTGCACACGACCTTCACCTGACAAAAGGTGATGTTGAGAAACCTGCTCCTAGAACTGCAAAGTGGACTGACATAAGACCTCTTCGAGTGTTGGGTTTTCACCCCAAGCTGTTTCTGCAGAGATAACAAAGGGGTCATCCGCAGATGCCATTCTAGAATAGAAGTTCGCTTACCTCGAGAGTATAAGGAGTTGCATCGATTGGTAATCGTAGGACATCTTTCAAAGAAGATAGTAGGGATTAAATATCTACTTCAGAATGGAAGTCCAAAATCGGCTATGACGGTCGTTCTGTCATAGCTTCAATTAAGCAGCAGTTGATAAATTTGTTAGAAGACGAAAATACACAGAAATTAAAAATGTCTGAAGAATGTGCAGAAAACGGAATATTATAAAGATTTTTTTTTAGTTTTCTTAAGATGCCTTTTATTTGCAAAATATTAAGAAAATCTTTCAACAATTTTCATGCAATTGGGTATTGTTTGAATGAATACTATATTACAACTGTAACTTTTTAAACAAATATTAAATTACCCCCTTTTCTTTGGACCTAAAATTAAAAATGTTAGCACCCTTGTTTTCTTTTAAAAAATCAGATAAATGACATAATAAAATAGAATAGAATTTTTTAAATAATAACATTGTCAGCGTTGAAATATAAAATACAAAATTCTCTTCATTGGCATTCAATGAAGAAAATATTAGAAAGTCAATTTTTTATTTATTAATCATTTTTAGTATTAATTAATCCGAATGGATAAGTCATTCGTGTAATTATATCCTTGGCATTATTTTCTATGCAGAGAAACACCATTTAACTTCAAAAGGGAGCCGGGACATGAACCTTCCTCTTAATGACTGGATGGGACTTTAATTTTCGGTAATGAATCCCTTGAGGTTGTATATGTATATGTCGTTTGTGTACTTCTGAAGATCCCGAAGTCGAACGAAATACGGTACATACTTCAACAAAAAAATCCGTTGTTCCCCTTTTTCGGTAAATTAATTATACCAAAATTACCTCTACGTGAATATGCAAGAACATGGCCTGCTTTCATGACCCATACCACAACCATACTTTTTCTAGGGCTTTAATTAAACAAACTGAAAAAAATAACCCTTCCGTAGCGAAACTTTCTCATACTTTCTGGTAATGCGGCTGCTCGGTACGAAATTGTAACGGAAATCCGGCCCCCATTTCGATGTTATTACCGGTACCTTCGGCTCCACCGGTGCCTTTGTTAATTCACACACTTATCACATTCACACATCTGAATTCGTACCCACTATTTCCAGTTGCATTTTTCGGACTCGCAAAATTCCACATTAAAAATATCACGAATTCGAAAATTTGTATGGTTCTTCATCAAAGACGAAAAATAATACGAGAATTCGTACAGAAGCAACGGAGTAAAGGTAAACTCTCTGCTCAAGTTCGTGGGTTTTGAATTTGAGTACAACATTCAAAGGGATATGCACGTGTCGTGCAGTGGAGAACGCGTGCGCATGTTGACATACTTTGATTGAATATATCTATAGATACTGTATAGAGAGGTTTGAATATAACCAATAGGGATTGATCTCATCATATACAAGTACCACGTGCGGTGATGCGTTCCTCCAACATGTAGAGAGGGAAGTACCTGTGGATGGAGTCGATAAGTATAGTTGTATGAAACCGAGAGGAGAAGGAAAAACAACTTTCCCTCTTATATTCAGACACGAGCAAAAAAATTCCTATAGAAAAATTGGACTGCCGTGTATAGGTATAGGTGTAGGTACTGTTATGATCCACATTGTTTCACTCCCTGTTCCTGTGCTCCAGATATTGTGGCAGTACGGGCAAGTGCGTTGTATCGACAGATTTTGAGGAAATTTCAAGAGGAAAAAACGACGATTTTTCGTATTTAGGCAAATGTGAAAATGTTTGTTGTTTTACGGTAGATTTTTTTAACTCGAGACAAATTGTAATTCAAACGTCGTTTTAGGATTTTGTCAAGTTTTGTGTAAGCAATAATTACGTCGTTGAAGGATTGTCATGTTAAGTGTGCTTTTCTAATGCAGGTCTAGATTTGGGCAGATATAGTGGTTCCAAAATGTTCGTCTACAAAATTGGGGTTCTTTCATAATTTTAACATCAAGATCTGGTAAACATAATTTCAAAATTGTTATCGAGGCTCCATGTTTCATTAAAAACATTGTTTTAATATTGTTTGTTAACAATAATAGTTAAAAAATTAGGAAATATTTAATTTATTGGACAAATAACGGTAGAAAAGTAGGAAATTCAAAATTGATTATTTTTTATGTTGTTTAAAAGTTTTTTTATACCAACGCTCTGGGGCAAGTTCGCTGAAGTGCGAATTCTACGAATACATAATGTTTACACAATAAATGAATGAGAAACAAAATTGCTGCAGACTCCGGAAGGTAGCACTCAATATCATAACAAAAAAATATTAAAATCATAAATAATAAAAATATAAACAGTACGGAAAAAGTAAAATAAATGTGTGTGGCAGAACTAACATAGGTTTCTCGAAAATCAACATCCCAGAGTTGCTCGTACCTGATACTTTTATTTATAATTTCAGTTTTAAAGTGTACAATCTAGAAAGTCGCTGTTTCTATGAGAAACAATACATTTTACTGCAAATAAAATGTAAACGTCTTTCATCTCCTCTTAAACGGATCTAGCATTAATGTCATTAGCTGTTGCTGCGATGATAAAGTTTAAAACCAAGAGGAAAAAAGAGAAGAAAAAGCGGACATACGAAATTTTTATACGTACCCTTACTTTTTTATACCTACGATCGTGTTAGAATGCATTATATGCATTATACGCATATTTTGTTCTTTACTTGAACACTCGTATAAGCGCTGATTGCACTTGGCGTTGAAAAATTAGCTTCTCATACGCAAAATAGCAATAAAAATGTATATATAGCACAGAAGTGGGAGTCTAGGGGTTTGTCATAGGTGGTAGAAACGACGAATGAGGGAGGAACGGAGGTAACGAGTTAGGGTTTGAAAAACTTGTAAAGGCGGGAAAGCGAGGAGCGTAAATACGAAGCACGTTGCTACGCGCCATAAGCATATGCATTGCCTTGACGTTTTTTTACAAAAGTCTGTTTCGAAAGTGATGCACGTGATATCAAGTCTAGAAAGGACCAAATGAATAAATTAGTATTCGCTCCGTACTCTCAGAGAACCCTGCTTTTTGGAGGTTGCTGATGTACACCGACGTTGTGCGTTGCTGCTTATTTGCCATTTTGGTGAAGTCAAAGATGTCTTTGCGCTAAAACAGACGAATTGCTAATTAAAAGAGAATTGAAGCTGCGGTATTATATTTTATGCATGTGTGTTTTTTCATCGAATCAATATGCCGCGTTTTTAAGTTCCAGAGTAGCAGCAATTTCCATTGAAAAAATAATTGTACAGTGTGATAATAGGCATAAAATGAAACTTTCTAGCGTAATGCCGTTTTGCGATTGTTTTGTTGACAATATATTGATTAGCAAATATCTTGCGTTACAATTCTTGCAGTTATTTAACATTAGTAAATATTAAAAGTTAGTTCGTAGAATTTTTGTATGTAAATTCTACAAACAAGTAAATTTCACGAAAAATGGAAATTTGAAAGTGGACTAGAAACTTTTGGAGTAAATTCACTGCTTTAAAAGAAATGAAAATTCTGTTGAAGGAAAATTGCAATATGAAAGTAAATAACATGGAATATTGTGGAAAAAAGTTAAACAACAAAACTAAAATGCGGGTAGACGAGGAAACTCCCAAAGGTAGAGAAATTTTGTTACTTACGAAGAAAAAACAAAAGATGGAAGTAAACTACTACTGCTACCACTGATAATAACAATAATAATAATGATGATGATTACCTTCCGTCCATGTAATTAACATCCAACCATTTTATGGTAAATATTATTCTGGTAGCGTTTACAAATATCAAATGTACGAACGCATTTACAAGAAATGAAAACGTGTGCAAAAAATTGTCAAAAAATTAAATACAAATTTTTTTATTTATTTACTTAATCTTTAATTGGAAAATGAAATTTGGAGGAATAAGAAGACTGGAAACATTCCACAATGATTTAACAGTGTCAGATGGGAGATTTGATACAGTTGGATGCCGTGAATACAAACCAAATGGTAAATAGCAATAATTAAATCGGAAGTCCAGCGAACGTTGCGCCAATGATTTTGACATAATCGTCGACAGATTAATCAATGGTGTCGCTAATCATTGCCGGCACGACAGATTCGCGGTGGTTGCGTTTAAATAATAAATCCTCCACCCGTTACACCTTCGGTATGTTTCGTCCGCCTAACTTCAATTGTTTACGTTATTGCTTCTGTTCTCTTTATTTAAACACATTCAATCAATCATTTTTATGTTTATAATTTATTAGAACGTTCACTTTATTTTTCATGATACGAATTATTTATGTCCAGAGCGTGTTTGAAATTCAAGTCATTGGTGTGTTATTAATTCCGTGTTGGTAGAGGCACCAAAATTCACACCGTTCCAGCGTGGGGTCGACCTGCAAAGGGAGAAGCGTACCAGAATCAAACGAAATTGAGAGAAGCATAAATAATATTTGTTGCAACTATTTGAAATTTTGTCTGCCAAAGCGCTAATGCTTTGGTACCAATCGAAACCGTTCAAAGATTTCTGACACATTTCGGGTATATTGGTGACAGCGATTTTCGTGTTACAATTTCGAATGAACCGATTCTAATTTATTTAAATCATTCGATAATTGGTTTTAAATCTTGCGGTTTGATAATATATCGAGAGAAGCTTCTACGGAATTGTTGCTAATGCGAGGAAGTTTGTGTAATAAGAATTACTAAAGAAAAAATAATAAATTCCTTTAATTGTACCAGTTGTAGGGCACCTGCTACCAAAAATTTAACAGCAATTAGAAAAGTATCGATAATAACCTGTGTTATTATGTGTTTTATTAGAAAATCTCCTGCCAATTTCAGTTAATGTAACTGAAACTTGTAGGTGCTGTAATTATAATTTTGGGTTGAATTCCGATATTTCACAACTATCATTGAAACATCAAAGGAAAGTGTAGCAACTTAACGATGAATCATGTGATATATGGGAGGAGACAAGAAGAGAGAGGAAGAGAGACAGAGAGAGAGAGAGAGAGAGAGAGAGAGAGAATAAACTAATGACGACAAATACTATGCGGGTATAAACAAAGGACAATGATATGTTATGAAAGATTATAGGTGTGCCAATAATCGACTAAGAATTCGTAGTGCTCGTTTGATATCCAATTTCCTAGACGTCAATCTGTTAATGAATTATGGTTCATTTAGATCATCCTCTATCTAGATTTATCCTAATACTCGGAGTCATTTCCCATCTTCTCTGACGTGTGCTTGCATATATGAGTTGACAAAAGCGCTCGTTCTACTATTTCGCGATGTCCGTTCCACGTATAACGATGATGATCCTTGTATGACACGCACACGCATTACTAATATCACATACTGAAGCTTATGACTCCTCCATCATCTTCTACCACACTGCCATACTTGATGGTACGTTTGTTGTACCTTGAAAAAGTCACTGATTAAAGAAAAATATCTTTCCATTTTTCTTTCTCGTTTCCTCATGCAAGAACTCTGTTGGCAGAAATGTTCTACACAGTTCCATGCAGTTTCTAAACACGGATCTGTGTATGTATGAACACTTTTGCTGTTTCAATAATGATATTTACAAAAATTAGGAATTTCCTGACCCGGAGGTCATTATCAAAATTTAAGCGATGCTCACCAAAACGGTAGAAATTATCATCAAAGTGAAGCTGTTGCTCTTTTGCGTGAAATTGCTGCAATTGTTGCCCGTTACAATTTTTTACTCAATTAAACGTACTAAAATTTAATTGTCCACTTTGTCCTCATTTTTACTTAAATTGAGATAAATGCAATTCTAATAATAAATACAACGAGGTAATAAAATATAATTTCTATGATGGTAAAAAAACAATTAAAATATGGAGAAGTTAAAAAATCATTGTTGGAATTTTAAAAATATTTCCTTCCAAGTTTCATAACAATAATCTGTAGTAAAAATAAATTTTTCTTGAAATAGAAATCCTAGAGTTGCTGTCTGGTTATAAATTTGCTAATTTCATGGAACGAAATTGAAAACGGCCTCTAGCGTTTATGAGTTACGAATTTTCCATTCAGTCATACAAACGTAACTGATATTAATTTGATAGATTTCCATATAGTATTTCATTAATTTCATAGTTCCCAATCTGGTCTGGAAAACTATGTATACTTCCAATGTTACAAATTATAATGTTACGTTGATGTAGAGCGCGAGTTCTCTATTAACGATGATTAACCAATACGAAATATTAATGGAATTGGAAACATAAACCTATTCTATTTCTCGAACGTCCGAAGTATTGCAAACGTTTCGGATAATTGTTTTCCGTAATCTGGTGTTGAAATGTGATTTTTTTCAATTCTTCTAAAAGTTACAAACTGTTTACAAATAAATTACTATCAACTACACAAATTCACTATAACATCTTTTTCCGTTATTCTCTCACCATCTTGTCGAATAAACTAGAATTTTCAGAAGGATACTAGAAAATTGTTAAATGAATATTACAGAATAATATTAAAATATAATAACCAAATATAAATCTTTGAATTGAAATTTGGGATTAACTTCAAGATTACAAAACCCAGAGATGTAACATAAACATTTGACAAAAGAGGTTCCCTTGGAATTGGAATTTCAGTGAAATAAATTCTTCTAGAGGCAAATAGTGGGCAAAGAAATTTGACGATTTAAAATGGCAAAGTGAATACTTCATCTTCACAGCAGAGTACATCATCAGAACGTCAAATTTGTGCCCGAGAAACTTTCGGTAAATTTCCATTTCCTCTTTCGCTCTTTTTCGTTCTCTCTGTGCTATTTAACCAAATAGGCAGCAGTCTGCTAGCTTTTAACCGAATGACGTCTATAAATGTAGACAGAGGGGTTTGAGTAGTAGAGGAATTTCCATGATGGGTAAAGTTGGTTTGGTGAGTGAGAGTAGACAGAGATAGAAATAGAATGAGTTGAGTGAAAGAGAAAGAATTCAGGAAAATGAGAGTAAGTAAAGGTATATAAGAGAGGGAATGAGGGTATAGTCACTTGTGTTTTATGAAATTCGCGAGAGATAAGTGAGGATAAAGCATTATTACGCATAAAGATCTGCAGTATGGTTCTTTCTGTATATATATAGTATATCCACGGACAATTAAACACCAGTCGCTAAAAAATGGCAGGGTTAGTATAAAGTTTATCCAAAAGTAGGGAGAGGACGGACAACAAATCATGGGAATTTCTCAAAATGGCCGGCCGCTTCGTCCCACCAAATGCAATTAGTCCCCTTCCTTTTAACCATTCGCCATTTCGTAATCGCAATTCTCTCCTTCTCTGGCAACAACAACAAATGGTTTTCCAGCCTTTTAGATCGCCGAACAGAGATAACGCGTGCAGTGGAAGGTGGCGATGCCGAGCACCTTTTACACTGGAAAAAAGGATCCGTTGAAACAATGAAAATTGCCACAAAGTGTTCGCCCTTTATTGACAGACATGTAAATTAGAGCAAAAACCAATATCAGAATTTTCTTCTCTTCGAAAAAAGAAATCTGGTCGGAAGGGGTTAAGGGATACCTATGATGTTGTTAAATTTACTCGTAACATTTAACGTTACGTAACATCATTTACTGTGTCAATACGAAATATTCCGTGTTAACTTCGCTAGCCTGAAGGGAAACCTAATCGTGTTAAACTAATACATCACATTTGGTGCTAATTATTATTATTATTAGTATGTGCTATGCCAACACGCGCGGAGCACGTGAAAAACAAAACTTTATGTATTTCTCATTACCATTTATGCATTGTTATTAATTATTATTGCATCGCACAGTTGCCAAACATTATTGACTATTCTAGAGATAAACCGATTACAGCGTATGTATACGTCTTCCATTGACAAACGGTAGCTTTCTGAAGACGTATATCCATCTTTTGCAACGTGATGGTTTTGGAAGGATTATTCAACGAAATTTCTTGATACTTATTATTATTTTCGACAGTTTGCAATAGTCGTTAAACTGATTCGAGTAGAACTTTTGTTGATTTATTTGATTGTTACTGAAGATATTATCGTTGGTCTACAGGTCATTAAATAAATGTCTCTCGAAATTTCTAGTGTTTTTTACCTGAAAATACGACAGAAATTGTGCCATAACTTTATGCAAGGTGGCCATTGAAAAACTGAAGAGTTTGAATGGGGTTACAAAAATATGTTAGATAAAATTATTTTTCTTTTATATATTATAATTCAGTTTTCTAGTGGTTACCTTGTAAAATACGATTGTCTGCCGATAATTAGACTAATGATACAATACTAATATATTGATGCGTTTTATTTTACAATTCGTAATAAAATCGGGTATTCCGGAGCTTTCCATAAAAATGCTTTAATGGTAGCCGTTTTAAAGATATCCCGTGGAGTCTGCAAGCAGGGAGGCTACAGCAGCAGTGCGGAGATGGTAAGCTCATTTATACATGAAATGTGTCTGCGAGGTAACACTGTTGAAAAATGATATCCGAACACTCCACCGATTCACTCCAACCCTCTGTATATCCTTCCTCCCTCTCTACTCGACTATTAGCTACACGCTACCATTTTCCTCTTCTTCTCCATACCCACAGATCCGGTACTGCTGTCTTGCATGACAAATAATGGAATTTATCCTATCTAAATAATATTCCATCCTAAATAATGTTTGGTGAAATTAAACGAAATGAAACGTTGGAACCGGTAGAATAAATGGTTTTTCCTCTCTAATTATGCCTGGTAGATGAAAAAAGTACCATTTTATTTATGGCATCGAGTCTTATGAGTCGAGGAAAAATTTCACTGGAAACGATAGTATGTCCGAAGTCTAGATGTCACTTTTCATCTCTACGCCTGCTTTCTTCACGCGGCGTGGACCAGTTTATGACTTTTTCAGTCGTTACAATGAACACAGAAGAAGGTAATTGAATTCCATTTCGTTCCGCAAATTTTCATAAATTAACAAGCGTTTGGGTCTTAATTCTCCGAAACTTGGAGTGAATAAAAACGAGAGGCGTATGCAGCGGCAACACAATTGAAAGCCGCAGTGGTCAAAAAGGAGATAAAACAAATAGTACCTTTGTCCTGCTTATAAAATCTTAATGAGCTAATAAAGTTTGAAAAAGTTAGTTTAAATTTAACTCGCAATTCTCTTAATGTATTTTCAGCTAACAAAGGCAACTCTTTTGCAATTGTTCTTGCATACAGGAGCAGAGCAGAACCATTCCAGTGGTCGCCGAGGTTACGTCTCGCTGTGCCCCAAGAGAAAGGTGGTAGCTAAGTTATACAAGTAGGAATGGCGAAAGAGTGTTAGTATTTGCCTTGCTGATCCGACATTCGTAGGTGGTTGAATCCCGACAAAAAAGGAGCCGGACGAAGGTTAGATTAATGGTTGAGAAATGCAAATTGTCCGGTAACCCCCAGAGCAGCAGTGGCAGCAAGAACAGTAGAAAAGTAGAGGTTTGGGTGGGTTGGTGGGTGGATAACGGCGTCTCCACCCGCGCTTAGTAGCCAGCAAAAACCCCTTAGAAATATATCGTAGGTCATTTCCCTTGCAAACTCGAGGAACGGGTGCAAAAAAGAGAAATTGCATCGGACTCTAGAAACTGTCCTACCAGGATAAGCTATATATATACATAAGTAACTAAATGTCGTCTGTGCCTGGCCTTGTTTAAAAATGGCTCGGGATCCACGGAATACTTTGAGCGTGATTTCCATAGGAATGTTGGAACGGAGAGCATTTTCTGGCACTAATAATAATTCTGGTGCAATATCTGATTGATAACTTTACGAAACAGACAGTATGGTAATAGACATGTTACACCCAAGAAAGGTTCTCTCAATATTTTACTTTGTTGCATTCGGTAATAGACAATTGCTGTCACTTTCAATTCAAGGGTCAATATACCACTTTATTAATAAGCAATATTTTTTTGACAAAAATAGTGGCATCAATCAAATAATTCAAAATTTGAATTGTCAAACTGGTTCTACCACTAGGCGTCAAAATTGTTGGTGACTGATCCTTTGACAACAATGTCTTGTTGGAAAAATAAAAACCTCAGAAACTATAAAGTGTTTTCTGAACCTTTACCGCCCTTATTGTGGATTAAAGCCGTATTTCATCGACTGTAAGGGATGTTGGTGTGAAAAATTGTGGCTATGTGGCATATGATGGAGGGTGGGAACTTATAACGGAAATCTATTATCTATAAATTCTATAGGAACTATTAGGAATTGCTGAGAAACGTTCTGGATAATTTTGAAGATAAATGTCAGCGGAGTAAAACGTTTTAGAAATTCGCCGAAAAAAAATGACCACTATTGCAGATATTTTAGAGTCCGGTCGTTTGAGGTTCGTCTGGTGCTGGCAGGAAAGGGTTTCCAGATGTATAAAAGAGCAGCGTAAAAGAATGAATCGTTGGCTAATCGGCGATAGTTTATTTCTGCGGATAGATTAAGTACATACGATTTATTAGTTATGCGCTTTCAACTGATTATCCTAATCTCTTCGCGCCTGTTGCCAATCAGACGTACTATTATTCTTATCTAAATTAACAAACTTATTCTATACAAAATTTGACCGTAAAATTGATTACCATTTTTCCAATAAATTTTAAGTGCAGGATGATAAGTTCCCATCCTGAAATATATTGTGGATGTATCTCTTAAGTACCAAGATTTTGAGACGATCCTGAAATTTCTTCCATTTTTGTGTTTATAATATTCGTCTTTTAAAGGAGTCGTTTCAGAAAGTTTTAGTACATTTCTTTTATTATTACTAGGTTATAACAAATAATAATAGTAATAATTAATTAATTTCCCTTATTAGTTTCTTGTTAATTTCAGTACCAAATCTCAAATCTGGGTTCGAACAATTCTTGCTTTGAGGGATATCTTCACATCTAATTCTTTACAAATTCGTTATAAAGTTTTCTGTAACTGAAATTGTATTGGAAATTGATCATTTATTGCATAAATTACTTTTAAACGTTGCAATTCGTCAAAATTTTGGTTCTATAAATCTAGTATTAAGATGTTAGAGTGAATTACTGGAAGAATTTCCAGAGCAATTCCAGCGACACGAAAAATCTCACGAATCCTCACTGCTGCAAGAGCGTTTTGGATTCACGCTTTACCTTTAATACCTTATTTTCACCAAAAAAAACTCTGGATAACCTTAAAAGTGTGATACAACAAATATCTCCTTCCTCGAGATTATTCACAGGTGAGGGGAAAAAAAGAGGGTTGAAGTTTTATCCAATCTGGTATAAGCATAAGCCGACTGTCCCAGGGACAAAGCTGGAGGTCCAACGCATAGCATTTCCGCGTAATAACGTGGCCAGTATTTCGCAATTAGCGCATTCCTTAATCCGCGTAACTGCTAAATATTTTCAAAGGTTCACGTACGAGGATATGGCTTTTGTTACCATGCTATGCCATGCCGTGCTTGATACGCTGGGTTACGTTAAGCAATACTACCGTAGTTCTACAATCCACCGTTAAACTCAGCCGGTAACAGCAATTCCAGAGGAAAGTTTCCCTCTCGAAGTTATACCCATATATGCATATTCCTCATTTTCCTTCTGTAACCTGGCTTTCTAGTGAAGCTTCCTTTTTTTTTTACAGGTGTATGTATATGAGCGTGCGCGCGAGCGAGCGTTTGCCTGACTTCATATGCAAATCCTCCGTAGAGTCGCTTGACAACGGGAATGTGACGTATAAAAAAGCGAGAAAAGGAGAAAAACGGCGAATAGGAGAGCAGAATGCGAAAAAAAAGAGAATTAGAATAAAGCTTGTGTTGAAGAAAAAGTACGATAAAAATTTTAGGAAAGAGGTGAAAAGTAAGGGATGGCTGGGGTAACACTTATTTTCATTCGCGGTGCCTCGCTCGGAGGAGAGAAGTGCCGCTGGTGGACCTCATAGTCTCATTTGTTACCCTTAATGTCGTTCTACTATTCCCAACCCCCTTATGGGTTCTAGATCTTACGGTAGATTATAGATGACAGTAAAAGTTTCTCTTTTTCTCGTTCCCTCTAGAAATATTTCAGGAATTATGGGTAATTCTATCGAGTAACGTAGCGTGAATCGTGATGATTCATCGCATCGTTGTCGCATATACGATCCCAGGAGTAATAATGGAGAACTTATCGTTTCCTCTTTTCATACCATAAACACTTCGAATGGTGTATATATACGCGACAGACGTATATATACACTCATATCCCTTTTTGCAAAAACGAAGAAGAAGAAGAAGAAGAAGGCATTCCCATGTCCTCGTTCTTCTTCACACAGGATATTCTTTTTAACCAACCGCACTACCGGGGTATTTTATAGCGACTTGAAAAGGGGTGAAATTTAAACTATGAGCAGCTTCAGGCATTTCTCTTCTACTTGATATTACGAGAAAATCTCTATTTTTATTTTCCTCACCTTTCAGCCACTTGTGTGCAAAGTTGTGCGGTAGAGGAAGGTATTTTAGCGGTGGAGCGCCTTTCCAACTAAGTTCTTACCGTAAAAGGGTCATAAAAGAGCTCGAATATCTTACGAATCTAACACGCTGAAGTTATGCGAATCATCAACTGCCGTTTAACTTACCTACCTGCTTTTTTAAAATGCGGTTGAAGGAATGCACACATTTTTTTCATGCCCACCTATTGTATACAGTAAATGGGGGAATTAACGGTTTGTTTTCCAGATCATCCTTTATCTCTTACTTTATTTACCCCTCGACTATCGACAACTTGTAGTCACGAATATTAATTAGTTAGTATCGTGTAACCAAAATTAATCGAAAATGGGATGGCTGTTGGCTTTCTAGCGGATCTTCCGGAAGATAATCCGCTTCCAACGAAGCCCATATTCCCACTCCTCGTATCTAAGAAAGCAGGAAGGTGAGATAATAGCTCGAGAACGAATGAAATAAAGTAAACGGAAATGAAAACAAAAAATCAATTCCACCCTCTCAAAAGCTTCTCCCTCTTGAGGGATACCGGAGGGATCGTGCGTCGGCGATATTTTTTTCACCCTCGTAAATATTCCCTTCAACCAGGCATATTAGCAAGCGGTACGTTCTTGGCAAGAAGCCGCTGTTACTGACAGGACATTCATATTAGCGAACGACCATACCACCTATATACTATATACTACTCTTTCTCCTATTCTCGTTCCTCTCGACCTCCCTTTTTCCTCTTCGATGAAACTAAGCGGAGTCCCTCCGATTCCCATGTATGCCACACCATACCTAGTTTCTGATTGGTAATCGTAAATTGCGACTTACGCCACCAAAGAGCATTTTATTTCCCTTTATGTCAGCGACATACACTTTTCCCTTCTCCAATAAGCTTTTCTCATACTTGAGATACTTCAGACGATCCTTTTTTAATTGAAATTTTCGTTCACCAGGAGACTTTTGCTTTTATATTTTTTCATTAGTAGTTAATTATTTAATTGTGTTATGGAAGTCTTTTATGAAAACTGAAGGGTCAGAGAGGGTGAGAGAGTGGGAAGGTAGAGAAGGGAGGTCATTGTATTTGTATTTATGCAGTGTAAATTCAATTGCTCTTGATGGTAGAAGGAAAGCAAGGGAAGAAGGTAGAAATTTGTAAGTTTCAATACAAGGCTTGAAATGTAGCAAGTCAGGATAGTACGTTTCTAAAAACTGACATAGCATTTGATTTATTTTTTGTTTCGCCTAGATTCTTTTCCAGACACTTTTGAGGTCGTGTGTGACACTAATTAAGGTAGCGTGATTTTTGTTTGAAATCACGGCTGCCAAAGTGGTTAAATATCAAATTTTGAATTTCGCAATTTACGTTAAAACATTTCTTTAAAGAATATCGGGTAATCTCTTGCTTGCAAACGCCTAAATCCAAGCTTTGATTACCGAAATTCGGAGTTAAATATTGTAAAATTCTTAATACTTTCTTGAAATCTAAGAATAATTTCATAGATTAATTGGTTAACATAATTGTTTATTAATTTTTATTGGCATATTTGGAAAAACTTATAAAATGTCAAAAGATACTACGTTTATGAAAAAAAAAAACTTTTATGGAAATAATATTTGATTATTTTTATGGAATGTTTATTTATACGGTCAGAAAAGAACACATCTGATTTTTTAAAATACTTTTTTTTTATTATACATTTATTCGATTACAACGGAAATTAAGAAAAATCAATTATTACTTGAACACCTGTTAGCATCTGATATTTGGAAATTTGATTTATACCGTTGAGAAATGATTGAAATCATATAGTTTTCAGCCTCTGCAGCCAAAAATCTGGTATTCTTCGATCTTCCGTTGAGAAATAATTCCGTTAGAGTAGCGCATCAGCAACTGATGATCAAAATTCTGGAACTGAAAAAACAAAAACAACAGATTTTATTTTAAAATGAAATGGCAACTCTAAAATGCGACAGATTCGTAATGGAAATAAAAAAACATTTCTTGGACTGCTGATACAGACTGTGAATAAAAAATTGGAAAATTCAAAATAGCCTATGCAATATGACGTCGGTAGTACCGCTGATTTTTTGTATCTATGTGAACGCCTCTTCAACTTTTTAAAGCATGGGTCTTCTTATGTATCAGTTTTTTTTTAATCAAAATTGATCAATAGGGGATTTTTGATTGGTTGATTATGAATTCACTGGCAAAATTTCAGGATTCGAAATGTCGAATCAAAAATGACAGTCCAAAACTTAAAAAATTTCAGTTAACAAAAAAACGCTATGTGGAAGTTTCTTTTACTAAAATCCTTATGCCCAATTTTTCGCGCAATATCTTGTAAATCTCATCATTTTTAGCTCAATATCCTGAAAACACTCCAGCACTAAAGTTGTTAAAACGCTTCTTAACACAAGAAGGCCAAGTGCAGCGTGAATCCGCAATAAGGTAAAAGTACTGGAAAGTCTGGTTCGGTGCACCATGAAGGAACCTTTTAAGCAGATTCACAGCGCAGCAAATGCGACTTTCCGGCCCCTTGAGCCATACCGGTTTCATGCTGCACTTTGTTTTTTTTTGTGTCTTCACTAATCGCTTTCCCTTATTGTGTGGTCTCAGCTGTAATTTACCCACGTGGATGTAACAGTAGTGCAGCAAAAACAAAGTCACACTTAAAACATTTTGGGACCTTTTTTTATCGTGTTTCGAAGTGTACTTTGGTCATCAGGGTCCATAGAGACAGGGAATATATTATGTGGTATCTTCATTTATTCGTCCATAGAGTGTCTTGGAGTTCAGGACATTTCTGTTCAATACATTAACATACTTGAATAAATTATGGGGACCTGTTCGTCAGAAAAAAAAATGCATCCGCATTTCGTAGCGTACATATGCAGGCAGTAGAACGCGTTGATTTGCAGGAAGTCTGTTAAAATCCTGCCGATACAACTCGTACGTGGATGTGCATGTGTACACACTTGTATAAAGACACAGGATATGAAATTGCTCTATTCAATTCGCAACATCAGGAAGGTGCAGAAGAGACGGAGACATAATTTATTCCATTGAATTCGATAAATATCAATACACGAAAGAGATGAATTCAACGCGTTCATTGAAAAAGAATGCTTGTGTATGTGTGTGGAAAGGAGGTACATGGTAGAAAGAGAACGGAAGGGACTATGTGCGTGTGTGTGTGTGTGTGCGTGTGTACGAAGGATAAAAGGATAAATATATAATAGGAATGTTTAAATATGAAAATGTTCAATATATTCCGACATTATGCATAAAATTCTTGAAGATGCCAGTCACGTAAAGTTTCATCTATATATCGGCATTAGGAGGGTAAATAGAAAAGGGATGATCGCGTCTTTCTTTCTAACGATTTCTTGAATAGGTATTGGATGCAATGTTGGATGAATAATTGAATTCCTATCGATTCACCGTGATGAGTTCTGCCTCGTTGATTTCATTGTACAAAAAAAAAAGAGAGAAAAGGGAAAGATGAGATGGTTCTGTCTAGTCTGTGCCGGATCCATTGAACTACTGTAAAATCCAATGAATTTAAAAAAACGGCGTGGTATGCAAATCAACTTCGCCTCGGAACTTCTCATAGCGTTTTATATTTGACGATTTTATTGGAATCCAGATGAGTAGATCAGCGATAAATTATCGCATAGGAATTTTCCGAAAATCCTGCATAAATATTCGAATGCTGGCTAGTAAAATTTACCACCGTTTCTAATCTCAATTCCCTCGTTTACCATTCCATCCAAAAAGTCAGATAAATATGGATGAATGCTCCGAAATTCTGTGTCCAATTAATTGAAATCAAATCGATATAAAATAAACGAGTAATTAGTGAAAAAAAAATAAAAGAAATATATTCACAGTAAAATTGTGGTGTATCGACGGAATAATGTTTGTTTTTTTCCTTCTCATCCATTTTAAACTTTCTCTCCATTTCCCTCACTTTCATTTTTTTTAAGAATATCGACAGAATGTGACATCAATATTTAACAACGCGAATTTATAGAACACATTCCTATACGCAAGTTCAATGTTTCGTAGCGTACTGAAAAAAATGGGAAAGAGATAATAATAATGATAATAATAAAAGTATAATCCCACAATATTTGAACAATTCTTGATTATCATATTTCTCTCATATGTAAATTTTTTGTTGTGTGGACGTCCAGTATACGGAAGAAGGCCTAATTTTTTTTTTCGCAAGGGCGGATCCCGCCGCCATTTTGTGCGACTCTGGAAGGGTTGCTTGCCTGTAGAGCCCCTGAATTTACTCTAATTACTTTTCCCAGGGTATTACGACGTAGCTAAAATGTTATCGATAACAACGAGGAGACGCACATACGATGATAGTTTAGAAAATTTATGTTTATGTTTTTCGTCTTCTTCTTTTTTTTATACTATTTATTTTCTACTTAATTAGTATAAATCGTGTGTTTATTTGTTTGGGTTTCATGGGTCGAAAAAGATCTATATATAAAACCTTTTTGAGAATACTGTTTATCTAATGATTTTTGTCTTAAGAATTATACGTTTTGTAATACACTTTTTTTTTTACAATTTTAATAGCTATTGTTTGTGAAATTCCGGCATTAAAGATTTTTATTAGGGGGTGTAAAAAGTGATACATCTATATAACATTTTAAATATGTTACGGGAATTTTTTTGATAGAGACTGTAATTTTTCCTCTTTTCGATATCGGATTCTTCGAGTTTGTTAGATTTTTGACGGAACGTTTCTGGTATCTTTCAGTTACAGAAAATTCGACCACGATACGTGCCTTCATGAAACGATAAATACAAAGAATTAAAAATTGTGCATCGGCTTGTGTTACTTCATTAATATTAAAAATTGTTTATAAATAATTGATATCTCTATAAAATACTTTTACCAGTGTCAAGGTAGTTCTCCTGTTACAATCAACTACAAAAGTATAGACTCTTCGCCCCATAAGTTGTCTCATTATTTTAATATGGTTATGGTTAGAAATTTTTGACCGAGTGTCTACAAAATATAGCGGTGGTCCTTTGTTTGTACCAACTTGAACGACGTTTATATAACGTACACACCAATACAGTCACCAATTACCAGTGTTGTAGATGTTTTAGCAAACTATAACTTTTAAACTAAACTGACAATATTTATGATATCTATTACAGACTAATGTACTTTGAATGTATTTTAATGTATTTTAAAATCCATTCTTATAAAAAGAAATTAATAAGTATAACTAAGAAAGGTAATTCCCGTGCCAGCTATGTAAAAATTGCTATTTTCAATTGCATTCATCTCCGTTTTTAATTGGACGAACGAGCTCAAATTTTAATAATCAATAAAAAACAAAAATTATAAAAAAAATGCTTCCGTGAGAGAACAACCTTAATAACCATTTTCGTAAGAATATCACTATTATATTCGAAACAGCATTCGAATTTCGCGCCATTCGTGCTGCTATTCAGGATTAATCGCGAACCCGTATATCGAAAATTTGAGAGTGCGAGATAAACGTGCCACGTATGTACGCTTTTCGCTGATAGGAGACAATAGTTGGGCCAGTGTGAAAATGAAACATTAGCATGGAACTATAAACACAAAGAATCAATTACCAATGAAGGATCACACCGACCGCACTCTGTGTTCTTTCACCTTGTTTGATATTTTTATATTGAATTGCAGATTAAATCCCGCACTATGCGCCGCTAGTAAACCTTCCTTGTTAATACCAATTTGTCACACAGGATGTTTGTGGTTTTGATTGCAATATAAATATCTATATCTGTTAATATTTTTGTAAATATTATTTATCTCTCGATATTCTACGATCACTTTTTCATCCGTGAAAAAATGCGGGTATAGGATTTCTGTTGCGTGTATTATAGAATCTACATATATATTGTTATATGTACACAGATATGCCTGTACACATTGTAACGAGTGGCGTGTATGTACATGAAAACAAGTGTTCACGTATACAGCAATTCTCTTTTTTACTTTAGAGAGGGGCTGGGAATTAGCTTTATTTTGCAAACGCCTCAAATGAAAAGCAGATGTATGTTGTATACGTACATGACGCTAACACTCTTCATTAAAACGAAAACTGCGTATGAGGATGAAAATTCGCATTGTTGTAGAAAATATCAATAGTCTGAATGTTTTTAGTGGAGCTGTACCCTAATTCAACGGCGTTAGATCTCGAAGGAATTAGTATTAGATTACAAATTACTAAATTACCTTTGAAAGAGAAAGAAATTTGTTTAAGAAAAATAATAAACAATAGGGAGGCAAATGTAGGGTAAAAAAATGAAAAAAAGTTTAAGCTTTCCTCGGAGCTTATCCTCATACCACCCTCTGGAAGTTCTGGGTATGTTTCTAATTGACATGATCCACTTTCGGAATTTTTGTAACTTGAGAAATAACAAATTGACTAGAAATTGGTGTTTCTTATTTAATTTCTTAAATTTTTCTGTAGATACTACTTGTTAACTTGTTTTCATTAATTTCTGAATATTTTCCAAAGTGCAATCCAATTTTCGAATACCTTCTGAAAAAAATAAAAATTTTACTGAAAATTTGATTTCTTCGAGATTTGTCAAAAGACTTGAAGAGAATTGTATTAAGAAATATCGCGACTTTCTTTTTATTTTCTAGGGAAATAGTCGCCTCAATGAGAGACTTGAATAAAACCGCATGCGTTGTAGGAGGTAGGTGTATCTGTCTACAAATGACGGAAAGAATTCCGCCATCGTGTTCCGTCGGATTTCCAATGTATGGAGGAAGGAAGGGTGTGAGATTCAGAAATATTTTGTTTATTCTTACCGGAAGTTTAGAAATGAATGCATGTTTTAGTTCCTGTCCATATTATCAATTTATTTTATCGATCCTCTACGTGTGACCCGTTCAGAGAAATTTGATTTTTTAAGTGCTTTACTAATTCAGTACAACTTCTCTTATTTGAATAATTTGATAATTACACCTAAATTTATTTCCATTATTTTTAAATACCAATTCCACATTGATTTATCTATAAATTTGCTGATTCTTATCCACACATTTTGTAAAGAAAAAATTACTATCATACTAATTGTGACTCAATAAGAAAATAATATTTTAATTTCATACCTTGATTCTCTCATCTTTGGATAACTCATGCGCTCTGCATTTGCTCATTTGAGCCGTAAAGTGTAAACTGTTGTAAGCAGACTCTAAAGTTCACGTACCGTTATGCACATGTAGGTATAAACGTTCTAACTATATATACACTGCAGTTGACTACCAACATAGGTGCTATGATCTAAATACGATCAAAGCGTTACCGATATCACCGATCATCTTACCCAACCTCTCGTTAGCCTGATAACTAATTTAACGATCAAATATACATAATCGATATCCTGCATCTGAATAGGAGAAGCTGACTGTTGAATTTTTAGAGGCCATATCCGATTAATAAGCCTCTATTCAAAAAATGAACCCTTCGTCGGAAAAAAAAAACAACCATTGAAATAAAATATGTATGTGCGTCGTGATTTCTTGTACACGTAGGTCCATTTAAGATGTTGGTTTATTCTTAATAAAGTTGGTAAAACTCAGTCTATACATTGGCCTATATATTTTCTTTCAGCCTTCCGGTAATTTTTTTTTAATTGTTGATATTTTTTGATAACTAAATTTTTCCTTCTTTTTATTTGGTCAAAAATTGAAGTTTGGGTAGTTTAGCGTTTTTCTAAAATTTCTGACGGTACCTTTTTCTAATTTGATATTTGTAAAATAAATTTCCTTTTTTATTTTGTATATTTCTCAAATTGATTTTTGATATTAAAGACCGTTACCAAGAGTTTTAGTTCGTATTTCGGAATCGATAAATTCTGATTTTAGCAGCAGCAAAGAAGAGTGTTTTTATTGAAACAAAAAACTTATATTGATAAGCTTGAAATATTTGCGTTATGTAAATTTCTTTTGGTATCTTCGTATATTTTTTCTCACGGGATTCGTTATTCATAAATTTGTCTGCAAATGATGTTATTACCATCGAATATCTTCTATTCTGTATTTTTAACTACAAATGGAATGGTCGGATTTTTCTTTCGCGATGTGACAAAAAATCCGTAGCAAAAACACTTGCAAAAAAATTACCAGTTACTAGAAAATGCTTGTTTAAATTTTCCAACTTAGTCAATTAATAAAGAGGTCTGTTAAAATCAAAATATTTCATGTCACCGTTTTCTACAAAATTTCGCATTGAAATGCTATATTATATTTTAGAAAGTCAATAATATTAAATAACTGAAAACTGTTGATTGTGCAAAAAGACAAACTTAAGAAATTAAAAAGCCCTTATTTAGCATCGAGGGAGTGAGTTACCCTTGCGTCAATAATTTAGTTGCCAGTAGAAACAGAACCGTTTCGATCGGGGGTTTCGCCAATATGCATCCAACGCAGAAAGGGAAACGAGAAGAAGCTGGAAAAATAAATGTCTTAATGATATAAAAAAGGTACATTGTCGCGCATATTTCTCCTCATCCGGCCGAATCCATCCATGTTTATTCGAACCATATCCTTTTTCCACCTCGCAGCTGTAGAAGCGGAACAAAAAAAATTACATATACACGGAGCTTGGAGTAGAACACCATGTACAAAGCCATGTATTGAACGTGGAACTGTATGTAAATGCTTGTAGGGAAATTGGAAAAAAGTGGTACATCCGACCAAAAAAAAGGAGCATGATATAAAAAAGTATTTGGCATGAGAACACCTGATACAGATTCATCGAATCACTTCCATTAGGATTCCAGGAAAATCTCATAAGCTATTAATTCACTCTAATGACACCGACTACAAGCCTCTCCTCTGGCTATAGACTTTCGTATGTATATACGCACGTGTATACACATATACATACACATGTTCCACGGAAAGATTTTGGAGATTCGAATGAAACAAAGGGTTTCCAAGGATGGACTTTGATCAATACCCTTGGAGAACATTCCGTATTCGTACAGAGTATGTCTGCTTGTTGGGGGGATGATGTTGGAGGGCTTAGTCTAATTCACGATGCGCAAAAGGGCGTTGCCGCTTAAATCCTTGAGGACCTCGATTTCTCTTCGTGGTCCAAAAATCCCAGAGAAGCAAGCGTGGAGAGAGAACGGGAGGAAGAGGAGAGAAAGGACAAATGTTACAGGGGTGCGCGTTCCCGCATAATAAGCATCGGGGCCATGATCATGGAGGAACACACGGGCGACCAGGGAAAGAACTATAAGAGGAAAGAGAAAGAGTAAAACTGGGAGAAAGGGAGAGAGAAAGAGTAAAGGGCGAGGGTGTACTTTCCTTTGTTTATAGAGAGGCATTTCGGACCGAAAAACGGTGGTAAATGCTAAATGATCCCTCCATCTCGCTCGCTCTTTTGCATTTCGCTTCGTTACGGCTTCCCTGATAGGGCACTGGCTCGTTGGAAACCTTGCGGAAGATGGCTACCCCCTATTGTCCCGCCCGTTTTGGTAGCTACTTTGAAATATTATATGTACGACGATATCGCCCCGTTGCTTTTTCCATCCAAGGCGAGCAACAATGCTTGATATCGTGACTCGCGAACTCCTTTGTCGACGGATCTTGTTTTCGAATAATTTTTAATTAATCTGCCCCCAAAAAAATGGCTCTCCAACTTCAGTCAGAGATTTCCCGCTCCCCACACGTAATAACAGCGGCATCGCAGCAACAGTAGCGATGACGGTAGTAGCGGTAATGAGTCCTGAGCTTGAAAGCTACCAGATTGCTTTTCAGCAAACTCCAAGCAGGATGACACATATTTATACGAAGATTGCATCCGAGTTTGTTTAAATTTAAAAGGAACTGTTCGTTCCGACGACGACATGTTGCCTCGTAACTGCGTCACACGCGTGCAACATGTACAATTTAGGTGGATTTGCACGGGGTTCTTTATTCGCGATAAATGTAATTTATGCAACGGATAACATTTTCTTTCTGTTTTTTTTTCTTTTGAATATTCGAGCAATTAGTCGATATTGTTTGAAAGGTTCCAGGGGGAAAATACATACAGCTTTAACGCGTTCACAATCGACAAAATTTGCGGTTGCCGCACGCAGAAAATTACACGGTACTCGCTACCAGAAAATTTTATTGATTTGTTACGCTCAAGTAATTATCGTACTTTTTACTTTTCCCTGGACGATTATATAGAGTAATTTTGTAGAATATAAACGTCCTTGAAGTACACTTTTTGTAATGTTTCTATACTGAAATTAATAAAATAAATCCATTATAGAAATTTTTATTCTGGGACAAATTTAACTTTTTCGAATTCCTTCATTATGATCGTTTGTAATCATAATTTTGACTCAGAACGTCTAATTTTTGCAATCGATTAATGTTCATTGAACATTAGATTTCATCTGAAAATTATTCAGAAAAGAATTAATCGTATAAAAAATTGTGTTATTACTTTGAACTTTTCATGGTTCAATTTACCCCGATCTCCCCTATATAAAAATGTTCTCTTTCATTTCGACGATTCAGTCTGGTTTTGCTAAAAGAAAGATTTGATCAATGAGTACATGAAAAAAGAGAGCATACATAACACACATACAGCCGTACGCGTACACGTGTGTGTTTGCTTTGTTTAGTTTTTGCTAGTTATCAATGAAGTCAGTTTTATGGAAAATAGGTATGGCGACCATATATGTATGGCGACATTTCTCAAAAAGATAGTGGTGTGGATTAAATATAATACTTTGTCAAAAATTCTCCGCGACCTGAATAGCCAAAGTGAAAGAGAGAGCGAGAGAGGAAGAAGATGATAAAAAAGAGCGCTGAGCGTAGAGAGAAGGAGATAAAAAAAAATGTGTGGGTATCGCATGTGTGTGTGAATTTATATATATGTACAAATACATACATGCATGTATATGTATATATGCAGACGGTTGCGAGCATGTAGATTAATCAAACGGCAGAAAAATTGGAAGAGGAACCTATTGACAGCTGGTGCGGTGTAAAAAATAAACGGAATTCAATATCCAGAGCTGGGTGGGTGGTTAATAAGCGAAAATCTGTCACATCGAACTATAGGAATACAGGTAACGGCAAATTCTCATATTGAGAAGCACATAACAGTCAACGTCAAACTTATGTTGGTGGCTCAAAATTTCCTTCTGATTTTGCCCCGTACTTCTTTTTATTTTTCGGTGTCCTCGTTCCGCTCCTTTGCAATCTCTAAAAATAGATCTCTCTATTTTATTATTGACTCATAAATTTCAGCGTTTTTCTTCCTCTATATACACCTTTTAGAAGATACATTGCAAAAAATACTGCATTAACTTTCATTCTATAACTTTGTCTGAACTATATTTTCTGCGAAAACCATTTTGTTAGAGATTTATAGTAAATTTGAATTAGTTGGGGGCTATATCAGCGCTGAGCTGTAATGAATTTCTATTTGGGTGGACCAAATTTGTATTCACAGTGAGAAGTACAAAAATTTCTTTAGCTGATTGTATTATAAATTAAGTGGGTTGTAGAAATGACCGAAAAATTATCGCATTTCAAGGTAAATCTTCGCGATGCTGTCTTTTTACAAAATTGAATGTTAATAAAAAAACGTCATTGGGGTTCTTATCTTAATACTTTGGAATTGTTTTAATTTACCTTGCTTTTAAGGTTCCGAAATTGAATCAAATTCCATGCAGTAAAATAAAGTAAATAAAATTCTTTTAGATAAATATGTAACAATTCCAAAATTATAAAAAGATTCAAGTTCAACAATGATTACGTATTACGAAAAATAAAGCTCAACTGTCCGTGACCATGGCAGAAATTTGCGACGTTAAACTACCAAATATTGGGCGAAATTTACAAAACCCGGGCCAGTACTGGGCCGCCACAAATTTCCACCACGGTTCGAGTGTTGTTCCAAAAAGTCACACTGGAGCAATTCGAGCGTTATCGAAATGCTCTAGTAGAGCGTAGCGTTTCAGCCCCAGTGAATTCAAAATTTAGAGCAATTCACTTTACGTGCTTTAAATTCAGGGATGACTGAAATCTTGATTGGTTCAGAAATTCTACTTAAATCACTTATTGCAACTCTGACTTTGCTCAGATTTGATTTTCGAATTCGTGGATACATATTTCAATGTAATTAATGTAAACAAATGTAAACAGAAATGTCCTAATAAAAATCCAAGCTATTCAGCAGTTGGCAAGTAAAAAAAAAAGTACCTGAAAAAAGTACAAATTGAAACGCCTTTGCTAAAATGTAAATCAAAATCGATATGCCTTGATAGGTGTTAGATATCTGTATATCGTCCATAGGTGCTTCGATATCGAACTATTTGCACACGTGAACGTACAGAAGCTTTTAGTATGGGTGTACAAATGTGCAAACACACGCGCGTATGCATATATGCCTAATTGAAAGAGCCATTGTAAATAAAATATACAATAATTAAAAATAACAAAGAAATTGATCTAAGTGATTCGTTTTTGCGGAAGTGTGAAAGCAATAGGTTTCTCGTGTACGTTACACACCTATACCAAAGTAAACCTTTGTATCCGTGTGAAAAAATATTCAACGCGAAGGAAAAATACGGTACAATTTTTTCCGTTACTTTTTTCCGATTGAAAATAAAAATACAAAGCTCTTGAATCTTTCATGAGATATAAACACAAAATATCGGAGAACACTGTTCTTATTTTACTTTTATACGCAGTCCTTTATTTTTCTGCGATTCCATACGTACTTTTCGGTATTATGCAATAAATCGTTTAATAAATTTGGTATCATATAATAAATTCTGGAATTTCATTTTCTTTCGACACAGTTCAATTAAGGATTTATTAATTATTTTTCAATGTAATTTATTTACTAACATTTGAACTCAATTATTAGATGTTTAATAATTATTTTATTAAGTATAATATTAAAAAGAATTATCAACTTATGTGTACTCCTGACGCGAAGGTAATTGCGCGAAAACGTACCTTAACTTTTACTTTTGTGCAAAACATGTGAAAACAGGGTCTAAAGTTTCAAATTTTGTTCTAAAGCAAAACTTGAAGTTAAAATATAACAAACACCTCAAACGATATGTAACTAGTCTCACTAATTTTAAGAATCCTCATTGAAACTGTCAGGTGTGACATAAACTTGTGCGGCGGCTTCTCGGGAAAAAGAAAATTATCGACTACTTTTTAAATTTCATTAAGGATCTGTATGAACATGGGTGAATGTAGCGTAGATTTTCGAAATAGCAACATTTTTTTCGTTTAACAAAAAATATTTGTTATTCTCGAAACTCTCCACCGTCGGAGAGCGCACAGAATTCTTTCAAACCAAGCGCCAGTTAGGTAGGAAAATCTTCAAATTTTTATTTATTAATCAATGGCACTCTGTACACCCTGAATTAGATCCGAATATCTTTAAAAAGATAGGAGAGAATTGAGAATCTTTTTTAAGGAAATTTCGTTAAAAATAATAAGACATTTACTCGAAGAATTGTCCTTGACATTCATATGGAAGTAAATATTTTTCAACCGTTATCGATATATTTGAAATTAATAGTGCGTGAAATCAATTGTTGCTTCTGGTGTAATTTTGATCTGGAAACATAAGAACACTTTCATTGTGCTATTTTTAAGAACATTAATCCAAAATGGAGGAATTTTTTCCGACGGCAAAGAATCGGGTGTTCGTTAATTTCATTGGATTTTATGCAATGTTAATTATAATTTGATCGTAAATTTTTGTCATAGATTGCAACATTTTAAAACCATGGGGAAAAGGTCGAAGGAAATTGATGTAATAAAACAATTACGTAAATTAAATGAATTTTTTCATATTGTTTTTATCCGATATAAATTGGTTCTCTGTATTCTACCACATATTATTATTTTCTAAAAAGTTCAAGTGAAACTTAGAATAATTTGAAGAAAACTTACTTCTTATTAAGATGACTAAAAGTCCATAATTCTGAAGCGATTGATTTCTCAAACTTGAATTTAAAATAATTTTTAATCATTTTCGTCGGTATTGTATTTTTCAAAATTTATAAATATATAAAAAAAAATTCCATTTCTGCTTTCATCATGATCTTTCATTGCGTTATTATAAAGAAATTGACATATTTGTAATTTTTAAAAGAGAAATCACACAAAACGGTTTATTTAAAAATAGAGAGTTTCTTTTTTAAATTTTGGAAATGTTTTTAAATTGTTCTATCAGTTCTTTTAAGAAATGACCAATTTTTATTTCTAATACAAAGTCGCTTTGGCAAAAAAAAATACAATTATTTATATAGTAATTATTGTTCATAACATACATGAAACGTTTAAAAATTGATAAAAAGAAATTGAAAGAGTTTTGAATTGCAAAATAAAATATCGCTTCATTTCATTCAATAAGTCGATATCGAAAGTGGGGAAACATTGGCAAAAAAGGGTTTCAAAAAGAATAAAAATGAGGTAAAGAAAAAAAAGGACAACCACAGTATGTTGTAGTCAACAGAATCAACACAATTAGATCAAAAGATTAGGAGACGTGTATCAAATTGGATTCCACTACACAACGCGTGTCATTACTTCAGCATCGATATCATTGTTATCGAATGTTATTTGGTATAGCGAACAATATTGTCATTGATAACAATTATGACCGTGTATACTACGTATGCAGTAGCACATACCTACACGATAGTCTCCATATCAGGATATATAACAAGTGTCGATGTAATTAAATTGCGAGAGTTATTTTTCCTTTCCTTTTTTTTTATATTCCACAAATTATCGAACAAAAACGAATAAATTTATGAGTGTAAAAGTGCCTCACTTTTTTTGCAAATTGTCCATTTTCAGTTTCGAAATTGTATGTCATTGATATTTGGTCGAGATGAGATACTAATATTGTAATTTTTGTTAAATTTTGCTGTCTTTTTGGTTTTTATGAATACTCACAAAATTTGTTAACACCCGATGGCAAGGATATTTTACAACATTTTATTTTCAAATTTTTGAAAAATTGCTTATATAATACAAAAGGACAATAAAACCACACAGAATCAATAATCGGTCCTGGATAAAAATTGGGTATACCGATACCTTAATAAACTATTGAATATTGATTATTAATTGATCGATACTCAATTTTTATGTAGTACTCAGTAATAAGGTTTTGAAGAGTGTAAAATTTGTTTTGAGACTAAAAAATACAAACAAAAGTATCATTTGTAGTAAGAATACCACCCAATTATCCATTGCTACTAACAATAACAACAACAACAACAATAATAATACTTCCCACAGGTGATAATTTATACAATTTTTTTTTATATAAAACAAGAGAAGATGATCACGTGTTTTTGAAAAATTCTACTAATAGTTCTAAGCAAATAAGGTATTTAGCGTATTAAATCCCTTCAAAAGTATTAAAAAAATGTAACATTTTTCGATGTCTGTGTCCGTATAACTCGATATAGAAATAAATTTCATATTTCTGTTTTCTATCAATATTTTATGTTGTTTTTTTTAATTTCACACATTTTTTAAAGCCTATATTTTTTTAATATGAATTTGCTTTAATATATACATATAATATACACGTTGTTTAAAGAACTTCATTCTCTGTCATTAAGATTTATTTTAAGAATAACAAAAGTAGAAATTTGAAATGTATTGAATTTGTATAAAAAATCAATACTTCTCTTGTTCCTTCGTCAGCGATACAGGACGAAAATATTACGTGTATTTCACATTTAAATTATCAGTAATTATTTGCATAACATTTGAAACGAGACTGTGATTCCGAATCTTGAAAAAATTATTCGCAAAATAGTCGATTGAGGTATCATAAAGTTTAGGAACGTTGAGCACGCATGGAACGGTACGTAATGTTGCCACCATGTTGGGGAAGGAGCGTCTGAAAAAAATGGTGATTTCAACCGCCGGCGAGCGTCGGTTGAAATGGCCGCCTTTTTTTCACGTGCGTCGATACGTACACATGAAAGATTTCTTTTCGTTTACATTTCGCGAGATCTTTCCATTTTTCGCCGTTTTTTGATGTTTGGCTGATTCTCATCTCTTTGGATGACAAAAAAGCTATTTATGTGTTCACTAAAACCACCCCGAAAACGCTTAACAATATTGTCACAAGCATAAAGAGGCAGATATTGCGCGAGTGATTATGTTAAATGCTGCTTATGTTCCCATTTGCGGAAGTATCGAATTAAATAAATAGTAAAAAAAGACGGAGATAATATTTTATTCATTTATTAACAAATATAGGTATAATGTCAATTTTCGTTCATTTTCATCGTTGTTTGATTTATAAGTATTTTGATTTATTTATCTCGGTATTTTACGGATTTGAAATGAACGAGTGAAATTGAAATTAATTCAATTGCGTAAAGTGTGAATTTTTTATAATATGTTCATTTAGATGAAACAAATAAATTAGGTACGTGTGATTTTGTCTATTTGTTTTTACCCTTAGGTTGAGGTTTAGTATTTATTTTAGATTGAATTTTTATAAATTGTTTTCAGAACTTGCTCTTTTACTATTTTTGCTCAAATAATTACTCAATAGTATTCTGAATTCATTAAAGCGCTTAATTGTAGATACCAATTCTTGAATTCCAAATTGAAACCTTTTTCGCATAGTTTCTAATTTAATTAAAATTTCATTATAAAAGGTTACATAATTTTTACTAAATTTGGGGAACAAGTGCAATAATAAAGTTAATTCAAGTTCAATGAAATTAGGTTTATCGTGACGTTTGTGCGTTTACCAAATATTCGTATTCTCAAAGAATATTAAATACTTTTAATACTTCTCATTCCCTGATATTTTTGAAACAATAATTATTTTGTTTCTTTCTTTAGTTTTTTCATTACGGTTCAAGGTCGAATCTATCAGATTATTTTTGAAAAATTTGGTCGTCACTGATAAGCAAACTGTAACTATGCAATATAAACCTAGTTTTTGAAACATCCAATACCAAGGTGAATTCCCTTGTAATAATCGAAATTGAAATAAACAACATTCGTTCCTGTAAATATTTGTAAGTTGGAACGTTAGCTTGGTACTTTCGGAAATGTTCCTGGAAACGGAATATCGTGCAATCATGTAACTCTGGTAGGTGTCCCTTCATTGTAAAATTATAAAAAAAGTTTCGTATGTGCTTTAAAGTCGTTCCAATTTACGGTTTTTTGTCCTTTGCGTCGAAACTATTTGACGAAATTGCATTTGTTTCCACAAAATGTGTGTGAATTAAGTTGCAAATGGGATTTTCTCCCTTGAATTCGATTTGAAGGACAAATTGTCAGTCTTCTATTGCAGGAAAATTACTATCATTATATTATATGATATAATATAATATTACAATATTATAATTATATTATGCAATACTGTAATTCAGACGTATTTTTGGTATTTGAATTACAACATTTTAGTATGTAAAGATTGAATGAGAAAAAAACGCAGGCAGAGGAAAAGAACATGGTAATTATGGAATACTTGATTAAAAGACATGAAACACTTGAATCAAAAACAAGATTGTGTATGTATCATGTTCAAAGAAGCTTTATGTGTTTCAAATTGTAGCATTGCAATGTTAGAAAGAGCTTTTCCTGAAAGAGCTCAAGTTAGTGCAACTGTTCGAAGACACGAGGAAGCGCCTGTTGAGTGTCCGTGGAGAATTGAAGTAAATCCCAGTACGAATTTCTTGTTGATGGGCACGTTGATTGGAATTGGTCCGGAGAGAGCAAATTTCTGCTCGGAAGACGACAGGAGTCGTAGAAATAATAAAAAAGAATTCCGGTGTGAAAATAAGAGTATGGCCAAAATCAGCCTGGGATGTCAGAGAACCTTAGTTGTATTTCTAACTGTGCCCCAAATTTTTGTATACATATATACACGATGTATACGTACGTTTTTACGACACGTTCGTAGTTACTTTGATCGTGAATCTGTTCTCCTCTTTTTCAATCTCACTTCGTTTCGGTATCTATCTGGTTTTCTCTTTGTGGAGAATGCACACATATAGCAAACATCGAGTATTGAACAGCGTGATTTCACATCGTTCTGATTGCTCGATAATCGCGACCAGACTCGACGTGTAACCGCACATTTCTGTCGATAGCGATAAGATCGGATTAAAGCCGATAGGTAATAACGCCGATTGTCACATCGTTCGTAATAATGATTCCTGCGTACCTACCTGAAGAAACTTTTTCAGCGTTTCGCGGTGAACTTGTGTAGGTGGTGTACGTACATGGTCGGTATTGGTTTCAACATCATATTTCTTTTTTATCGGAATTTCTTTTCCCGATTGAAATTCATTAATTATTTGACAGGGACTTAAGACCCTGGTAAATAATGACTTTCAATCCGAGTATGGCTTAAGACTTGGATATATTGACAGAAATTTTGTTTCGGGATTAATGAATTTCTCTCCACACCCTCGGCTTTTGTCGAGTTTTTAAAAAATGAATAAAAAATATTTCCCTGGAAAATATATTAAAAAATTAATTTTCATGGCAAGTGGTCAAATAAATTTCTAAGTTTTTAAGTATAAGTTGTAGAGTTCGAATAAGGATTCGAAAAAATATTTAACGAAAAAATCGCGATAGTTCAAATTTTTGTTCGAAGAAATTGTACGAATTTACGTTGCAGTCCAATAATAAATTACTCAATTTATGGAATGTTATATATTTGGAAGTAGGAGTAATATTGTGAAATTCGAAATTGAAAAATTTTTTATTTCTAAACTAAAAACGAATGTTTCTTTTTCTCAAATTTATTTTACTACGAACTCAGAAAATTTGCACTTTTTCGATAGAACTTAATTTACTGTTCAAGGTCATTAAGGGGTCGTATTGTTCTACTTCGTCAAATTCGTATTTTTATTACAAACTTTGATATGTTATCAAAATTATCGTGACCCATTTACAAGAGAAATTATTATTTTCATGTTTCAAAACCTCGCAAAGAAAAATCCATATCAACCCTGCGAATGACAATTTTCACTTGACACTTTGAAAAAAAGTTTCCACTCTGGATGGAAAAAAATGTACGCAAGAAACTGCCGAAAATGCTAATTAATTCCGCTTTTAAATTTAATTAGTTCATAAAAATTAATTAACTGTGGTGTAAATGAACAATTAATTAGCACCCATCCACCAGAGCAACATACTACAACAGGAATATATCAATGTACATCTATCTCTTTGAGATACTTTTAATACCACATTTGTAAATTAACATCAAAAAAGTTTATATTCCATCCACGTAGTATCTAACAAGTGTATTCATTAAAAATGATGACAAACGAAGTTAAAGACCGATAGCGCGATTTATATGCAGGTATCCGAACGTCAATGCTGGATAAAAATCAACTGAAAAATGAACACAGAATCCACAGCTACTCGTGGGACCCAAAAGCTATTCTATTCTTATGGGACTCGCCAATGGGGAGGCAGTAGCTCGTGGAACGAGTTTGAATGTGTGCACGTAAATGACGGAGGGTCCAATTCCGATTTGGTATCATCAAATGCTACCTTACAAATTCTGTACTTTTTTCGAATTTTGTCACGCTGGTCAAGCGTTTCGAAGACAATTAATTGACAGAATTAGGAGGACGAACACACTGCGCTTCGGAAATACATGACCAACACCTTCCTGGCTTTGACTGTGTAGATATTCGTATACACGGGGTAGCATAAAACGTATAGCATGCAGATGCAGTATTTGTCTTGCAACAAAAACGGATAGTAAAGTAGAGACTCGCTATTCCTCCGTGTCTGAAACTCTGAACGGAAGCAACGTCAGTTCATGCATTCGTAAGATATTACGTTTTATTAATATTTGCTTTGGACGTATAGCAAACATTTCCGAATCCATATGATCAACCACATATGTATATACGAGCTTCTCGTATAGAACCAGACCGGATGAGATGTGTACGTACACGTAGATATGGAAAATGAGAAAAGGAAAAAATGGGTACAAGAAAACCGGGGGCTGTAAAGTGTTTTGCTGGTAAGTTACATTTACGCCTTTCTGATTGTCGGATAAAATGAGAGTTAGTTAGTAATTATATATATATTTAGGAATTACGATTGAAAGTAGCATTTGTTTCATCATAGAATCAGTCGAAATGCTCCAAATGGCCAAATTGTTTAATTTAGCATTTATTCCTTCAAAAATGAAGAAATCGATCATAGAAAAATTGGAACATCAATATCAAAATATAGGAAAATTTACAGAAAATTTATCAAATATCTCTAATATATACTTAACGCTTGAAAATCGCTAATGATTCCTTACAATTTTCTCCCGCTTCAAAATTGACAACCTTTTGCTAAATGAAGGATCAGGCTCAATACCGATGCATACATGCACAGAATGACGTAGTTTTTTTCCGAAGATATGTAATTCGCACCTTCTATACACCGTCCGATACATTTAGGGTGGTGAAATCACGTCAGCTTCGATGGGCAGTGCATGTAACACGAATGGTGAGCGGAGCAAGAAATGCTCGTAGAATACTGATGGAAAATCCCATTGACTTGAGCAAGGTATAGTTTGGGTATGCGAGTATATTTTCGTAATCAGTATCTCTTATTTTATGGCAGAGTTTCTGAATTTCCATGAGATCATACAGGACGAGTCGGAGTACCTATTAAATACAGCATTTCTAACAATATTGTATCGAACTTCAAGAGGTTGGGGAACTCTAAAGTCAATGTAAACAATAGAGACAATAATACCGATAATAATAACAATATTTTTCCAGGTGAATTGGAAGATACGTTCTTAAGTGCAAAGCCTGAGCCTGGAAAGGGCCACCCGAATTATTCTGTATATACTAAAATCGAATTGAACGCAGAGTTTCGGTGAAAGCTCTATAATCCGAGATCTGGTCGACCTTTGTTGTCATTCGTCGAAAGCAGTCAATTAATTCCTACCTTAATTAGAGTTGATTATTGAGTTTAACGAGCACGAGAATATATTAAAGAGTAACCATAGTTATTCAACAGTATATACGTATCATGTTTTTGTTGGAACGTATTTGAAAATATTCTGTATCATTAGTAACTCATACTAACGCATACCGGAAACTACGGAAGCAAATGGCTATGGAAGCACTTCCGATGGTGTAGAGAAGCTATAGCGAAAATTAACCCTCACAAAAAATGTTATTTATATAATTATTTTATAAATATAGAGATTAGGTTAGGTTAGTTGGAATTCCATCAATAATATACGCGCGTTACGTGAAAAATAGTTTAAGTGTTTTCCTATAGAATTTCACATTTATTATACTCATCACGATCATTGCAGCCTCTATGGTGAATATTTGGCACTAATCTAAGGCTCTGATTTTCGTCGGAACTTATATGCATATATTCGAATTTCTTACCTCCCTAGTTAATGATTAAATGCAATGATAAAAAGTGATTGAGCGCGGCGATGGTGAATTTTGATGAGCAGATAAATAAATAAAATAAAGTTCAGTAAAATAAAATACAGTAAAATAGGTTTTGGTTATTTTTCAGAAGGATATACATATCAATAAACGTGAATGAATTCACAGTAAGAAAAAAGAGTTAATAAATTGTTCGGAACGGAAAAAGCTGTAGTCTAGACAAAGCTTATTCTTTTCACCTCCATTTTGGTATTCTTCTTGTTCACGCAGGAAGGCTATACATATCCCGATTTCTGGGAATAAAAAGCAAAGTAGAAACAATAAAGGGTTGATGAATTACAAATGCAAGCTTTTTTATTTGTATATAGATACATATTCCACCCTACACTTTGTACACATCCTGCATACAGAATATCCCTTATCCACTTATGGCATGTAAAAGTTCAGGAAAAATAATCGGTGTAGTTTTCTCGACAATTCGTCGCCGTCTGAAAACTTTCACGTGGCTTTCCACTATCTCGGTACCTACCGGTAAACAATCTGACAGTTCAATCTTCCGCTTGTTTTTTTATATGTTATTTTATTTACGCTTCTCTTCTTCTTTTATTCCTTCTTCTTGTCGCGAAAGCCGCAACATTCATGGAAATGGTATTTACTATTTCCTTAAATTGCAGATTTGGATCGGACTGTTGACTAATTTCTCGTAATTTGTATCGTCTGCATCGGAGGCAAAAACATTCCCTTGTTTAATTCCGTCGGTTGTGTTTTCGTTATTTGTTTATTTGCTTATTTAAACTTCCTCTTTCGGGAGGTCGAAATAATTAGTTTACAGGAGCGAATTTTACGCCGGTGGTTTATAAACTCTAATGTTTTTGTTTACCCAGCAGAGTTCTTCTACGTGGGAGTGGAGTTGGATTTTGAATAATTGAATGTTCTTTTTCGAAAACTTTCTACAGCACCGAGGCACCAGTAAATTAGTAGCTACCAGCAATTGAACGTCTCGGTCTCGAATTCAAGGTCCGGGAATGCAGGCAGCGAAGGTATTACTAAAATTGTATAATTTGGTTAATTGTTTTATTTGTTTCCCAGTGTAAAATAATATTCATCCCATTTGTAGAATTTAAGGTCCATTACATCAAGTGTCATTACACCGACTAGGTGGCTGTGTATAATAACGAAATAAATGCCGATTTCCGCGTTGCATCTGAATTACAAAGCTACTGGATGAATTTTGAATTAAAAATAAATATTCCGCGGGATAATTATACTCGTAACGAAGCTGATGCGAGAGAGATAATGAAAAATTGGTTAACGATAACGATAACAAGACGCGTATAAAAGAGTTTTAGTAAACGATGATAAATTTGATATTGGGTAACGTCGAATATGTTAAAATACTTATGGAATTACGTTGAATCTATAATATACTCTGTACAGTAAAATGTGTAGTGTCAGAAAAGGCCTTTTCTGTGGTAACAACGTTGCATCGTTGACCAAACGACACGTTGTTCAAAGAGGACCAATTTTGCATGGCGTTAATTATATTATTATCTTCGTACCCCTCTCTGTTGTCTTCGATCGAAACTTCAAACGCCTTCGTATTCGCTGCATATAATATATACAGCTAGTTTTCACCCTTTCTGCATCTTTTTTTTGTCTGCTAATTTTACTTTGAGATTATACGATACTGTGGAGACACACCGGAAGAGTTTTGTAGAGGGTCGTGATAGTTGGAGGAAATAAAAAAAACATCTGATTTCGTTTCAGGTCAGTCGTAAATGAATGCTTTACATTTTAGGTGCCTGGAAACGGAGTTCATGTATCGAGAATCGAACCTATAGCCTTCTGTGTTCAGGATACCGGCTCTACACAGAAAACATATTATTGATTCAACAACAAAATTATCTATTGTTATTATTTCTGTTGTTACTGAAGCAAAGAAAAATGTTTTAAACAAATCTGACGAATTCTCGATGCATCATTGTTGCTATTGAATCAATTTTATTTTTTTCAATTATGCTAATGTAGTTCAAATCCAGAGAATGTTTTTTTTTCAGTGTAGTTACTGACGATCCAATAATTTAAGTTGAAAAAATGAATTTCTAATTATTATGACTAATTTTAAAATATTTCCAATAAAAAAGTAAATCATGTAATTCATATATATTATCATTTTCTCAGTTAGTATTCGACTGTAATACTAAAAAAAAACATATTTCTAACAATTGCATTTATTTTTATTATTGCACTGAAATTTATCGAGTTTTACCCTGAAAGGTTCCAAAAAAAATTCCTATGCTATAGAGAATATATACGCAGGCGCAAATTTAATGTTAGTTTCCTGATCCGTCCAATCGTAGGAGCGTTAAGCGACTCGTCCTGTATATAATCCATATTAACTCGACACCTTTTGTGTTACCTGCATTTTAAACTCAAAGATTTTGACATTTCCCAGTAACGTTGAATGGTATCCTCCAGTATTGTCACGTCCTATTACGATAACGCTTCAAGTTTTGATTTGATGCATTCGAGGTAAAGGTTGATTTGGGATAAAGAAGCACAGGTATAGCTTTCATGCAGTCAATTTTATCTCGGTTCCTATGGATAAACCTTGCAGAGGTCTGCTTCGATTACGATCTTACTGTTGAAAAATAATGGCCCATTGCCTCGACTTCCTCAACATACCAAAGGAAGTTCCGTGTGTGTATGGGGTTAATGTGCAAGAGGCATGCCCTACAAAAAAACAGATTTCCAATAACCGATAGCTCTCCCCCAAACATTGAAACAATATAGTATACACGAGAGACTTTCTCCCGCTCTCTCTTGCTCCTTTCCACCTTTTTTTTATCCATTTTCCAATTCCCATCCTCTCTTGTTTTTATTTTCCTTTTTTTTGTGAACCCAAACGTACGCAATGTACCACACGTGTTTAAGGGTCCTCTTTACCCAAACAATCCACGATCTCCGTTCTCACTCTCGCTTTGTCAACTCCCTCTTTACCCGGTTATATCCGTCTCTATTCGTTCACACGTCAGTTAATAAAGCATTGATTGGATTCACACCGATATATATACATATATGTAGCAACAGTAGTTCGTCCTGAATGAGCATCTCGCATACTAGGCACTGATAGTGACCACTTTCTCGTGTCTCTTTTACGATTGTGATCCATCGGTTGATAGCTTCCTCGCTATTAAAAGTCGCTCACGTCTCGTAATGGTTTAACATTCTTTCTGGTTTGGAAAAAAAGAAAGGAAGTGAATACAACGACACTACTGAACCATTCGATTGCACAGCAGCATTCACCGATGCAGCATATTTAATTTTCCTACTTGGCAACTTCTATTCCATCTGTAATTCCTTTCGCAATTTTTACCATTTGAATGAATTCTTAAGAATGTCGGTTTTAATCCCATTGTAACCAAGAGAGTCTGGCCAGATTTTGGTCAGATACTGACCACTGTCAGTCACGGATGGTCTAGAGAGTCTCACGCCAAGGCTAGATTGTGAATAGAGGAAAACTTGGTAGCGGATGAATCAACGAAAATGATTCGAGAAGGAAAATTTCTCAATTCAGGAAAAACGAATTTTTACGAAAGAGGGTTCGCTGGCGACAGTACACTATTCAAAGGACAGGTACGATGACGAAGAAGAGCCAGATGACGGTCAGTCAATGAAGAATAGCAACCGCATGAAGAAGAATCAGATGGAATCAAATATCCGAGTAAAGCAGAAACGTAGCGGACGAAGTGGTGACTAAAATCCTTGAGTGCGAGATTCAGAATGAGACTGATTTTCAATCACCTGGATAAATAGCGGATAAACTCAATGGAAATGGGAATGAGGCTGAGGATAAACAGAACTTCGTTAACGAAGTGATTACGGTCGCCATTTTGGATAAAGAAAGAACGGAAAGAAGCTTTTGCATTGCAAGTCCGCGGTATCCGGGCGTGAGCAAAAATTTGGGCGAATTCCAAATGCGAAAGTCGATACACTGGCTAGAATATGGGCGTATTATTGACTTGCAAAAATAGCGACATTTTATTGGGATCCGTTGAGCTTCTAATGGAGCTTTTTTGCAGTGAGCCATTGCAATGTCGTTACTGCGGTACTGATAATCCATTAATAAGTGGAGATAAGAGTATCCCAACTGTATCGGGTATTTACACCAAAGCCTAAACGTTAACCAAGTTGACAATTTTATACCTCCACGATCACTGAAATGGGCGAACTCACGTTACCATGGGGATTCGTAGAAGCTGAACGGCATGCATATATACACACATACACACACTCATGTATATAACTGCGTGTATAGTATGTACGCTAGTGCGTAATATCGGTCATTGACAGTGATAGTGTTCCAGAGTGTACAGCATGTGGAAAGTGTATCCGTCTGCGTATGTATTCACGGTCACTTGCACATACACGTCCAACGCACTTGAGCGACATTACAAGGGTTGGTAATTTACACAAAATTAATAACTATTAGTATTTATGAGAATTGTCATCCATTCGTTTTGACAATTATTGTAATTGTGAATTGTTGGCCAATATATTGTCGTGAGATTGTTCAGAGCGTCCACACTACGGGAATTATTTAAATCCTGCATGCAGAGTCCGTTTTAATAATGATCCACATAGCAATTGTTACATATTTAGGGGCGTATTGGGGACTTTCGGAAGCTATTACTGGAGTCATTTGGAAATCGTTCCACGTGAAACTGTAATGACACTGGACCAGGGTACCGGTTGGAAGTAGTAGCAAAGGAGTCGCGAGGCTCTGTAACCATGGAAATTGTCATATTCGGAAATTGCAACCTCCGAGTCACTGGATTTCGCATGCAGGTGCATTGTCATTAACGGTAGTATATTATTATTCCAAGGGTTTCGGCATGAGCTTGGTGCATTCAGGTGGTTCGAAGTAACTGCTGTAACTTTTAGTTACTTACTTTTCCAGAAATCCCCACGTGGGCGCCATAAAGAATGTTATTCAATCTCATGGCAGGTATAATTTTGATTAATAACCTACACTCCAAAGGTATTTGAATAAATTACGTTCGCCAGTATTTGTCACTTGTCATTTCTATAAGTCATAAGACGTATATTTAAAAAAATTAAAGAGAAATAATATACTTATTTTTACGTAATATATTTATTTTTTACGTAACTTAACTGAATAAAGACTAGAAAAAATTCAGATTATTCTCCAATATATTGAAAGACTTAGGGCTCAAGTTTTTTTTTTTGACGAATAATAAACGTCTTGTGCGCTGCAGCAGGTTTATAAAAATCTTGCAGAGGAAAAAACCAATTGTACTACTACAGAAATATGTAGATTCATTCAAGAGATACAGTGGTAGCAGTATTTGTTGTTGGATGTGCAGCATTCTATGCGGATCCACCCAGTATGCAATTGTATTCAGATACGTGCACATGTGCATATGTATGTATGTGCAATATATGTCTATAGGTATGTGCTACTACTAGTCATGTACTTGTATATGTACATATACATATACATACACACATAGTAGCATTGGCCCATGGATTGGGGGTCGACGCACGTTAATAGGTTCAATGTCAAGGTCAAAGCTGTCTGGTGCATCATTGCATTATCATTGATTATCGAACACGTCTTCTAAACGAGAAGAGACTAACACTGGATATAATTGTTTCACTTTGATGTGAGATATAATTATTACCTTATTTTTTGTTTCTGATGAATGAACGGAGAGTGCGAATTTCCTTCAAGAATTTCGAGGAAAAGTTGTTTTTCTTAGACCGCGAGGGAGTATAGGTAAGGCTGTATGATTTTTGGAACCGACAATTTGTTAGTAAAGGGAAAATTGAGGCATTTGATCATGAAAATCGGTCGATAGATTTCATGATTAGCAAAAGATAAGTAAACATTTTTGACAGATTGTGGGAAGCAGCACTTTTTGTAATAGAAAAATCGTGAAAGTTTGGCCACCTATGAAAAAATTGGGATACAATTGTCGCATCGAGCAAATCTCCAGTGAAACAATTAATACTTTCCTGCAAAAAATTGCAAGAGAATGATATGTACATTTATAGTTGAAAGTTTTGTTTTTTATAGAAGTGCTTAAACTTACTAGAATTTAGAAATAGGGAGAAAGTGGTAAATAAATTTATAGAGAATAAAAATAGGGTTCGTAATTGATACAATATAAAAATTATAGTAACATCATAAAAACTGATTGCTGTATTATAATACATGGAATACTATGACACAGAGAACATTCTGCGGTAATAACAATTTTACTAGAATATAGTAAAATTTACGCTCTTTCACGAAAATAATAAATAAATCACATTAATTTCCTCTGTTTTTATTCGTGATTAACAACTTCATTGTATGTATAAAGGAATTAATAACTTTAATACATTATAACTCGGGCAAATCGAATAAATCCGACATAGCCATCTAGTGGGAAGATTTAATCCCTCCAATTTTTCTCCTTGATTGTTTTGTAAACACCGTTTTTCTTTTTTCCGAAAAGCTAGTATTTTTCATGATTCCATAAATTATTTCGCTAACCGCATAAAAGCATGCAGTTTCCTCAAACCTGTTGGAACTCAAAATTAAATCGCGTTTACATCGATATTCAATACGTTCCATTACTAAAACTGACAACGGCATTAAAGCTGAATTAAAATTCTACCGTAGAAATAAACCACCGAAAAATAAACTATTTACAAAAAATACCCATCTCACATACATACACGTGTGCGCGGTGTACTTGCAGGAAGCCAATACGCGAACATCGAACATCCCATTCTTGTTTGTAAATTGTCACTTTTTTTTACATACACCGACATGGAAAAAATAGTATAACGGACAGGAATAAAAAAGTAATAGAGTGAAGGAAAGGGGTGGGTTTGTAGGAGGGGTTGATATCAATGTCAAGGGTGGGGAATAAAAAATGAACGTGAACTTGTACGCGATTGTCGCGACACAATGAAAATGAAAGTAGATGAAGCTACCGGATGTATGCAGACAGACAATATAACCAATCATGTGCAATTAACCTGTGACACCATGAGACCTAAATACTCTCCGGTAGCTGCTACATGGCGGTTATGTTCCCATTATGTGGCCGTATCGACATGTGTTTCGTATACGCCACGCCGCACGACCGGCAAACATTCGTGCATTGTGATGCGTCAGTACATACCATGTAGCTCTCTCTCTCTCTCTCTATATATATGTACGGCTGATACAGTGATACATAACCCGATACATGATTACATAATAGGCCTATCATACGGATGGGACCAGTAGGAACTGCCACTTGTGGAAGCAAGTTCAAGTTCAATCAATTGTCAATCCTTTTGTTTACTGCTGATATACATTCACAATCAAGATTAGCATTCAGGATTTACTATTGCAATGGAACTTTATTACCATGTCGTACGTAATAAACGGCTGTTTTTAGTAGCCCATGAAATTTCACGTTTTCTTTTGATTCCAGTGCATGGACTTCAGGTGAGGATAATTATTATCGTTGAGGACAAGTAAGAAAGTTTTGAAATGTTCGGGGTTCTTCTTACATAGGAAGGGTTTGAGGAAATAGAATATAGTCGATTTTACTGATCCGCAGTAATTTTAACGATGAAACAGAAACTTTTATCTACTATATAGAATTGTAGGATCTAAGCGGACAATATTATTCTTATTTAAAATTAATTATTCTAAAAGTCTTTGCAATACGATTATTTCAATTGAGAGTTACAAACTCTTAAATTTGTTAATTTTCAGAAGAAATAAAAATATTTGTTTGCACAATTTGGATAATTGTCGTTTTTTTTCGAGAGCCATCCTTGCAATCTCAAAAATTTATTAAATTTATCGCAGCAATTTATCATGTAAATCCCGATTACAGCTACTTTGAGCTCATTGTTTTCTAATATTTTCAGATATAAGATAAATACAGGAAGCATCAAATTTGTAGTTGATTCAAAAATAGAAATAGTTGGAACAATATTAACTCGATTAGAATTACTAGAAATATAGGGTTGACTCCATATTCCATTAATCATAACCAAAATTAGGTACATACCACACATTTTTTTCAGTGTTTTCACAGAACTTGGAAAGGCAAATGTTTAATGATGACTACAACACTCGTACGACCTCATGCAAATTATACCTGTTACGGATCACAGGTGAGGTCGAGACCCTGGAAGGTTTCAATGACAACCTGCTGACCCTACTATTTTTCAAATTGCCCTTCAACCAAGCTATGCTGAATCTAGTCTTGGGTCATATTCTTGTCATACTCGTAAGAGGGGTTCTTTGCAGACTCTGCAGAAACAAGTTTTTCATCATTTCAACGGCACGTCTGTCGTCTCTACAATTTCAAGAAAAGTCTTGTAGCTACGTCAAATCGTCTGGACATTTGTCGAGTCGTTTTTCTCACTGAAATCAGCTTTATTCATTAGAACGACGTTCTCACGAAAGGGTGATAGATGGTACTTCGCTATACGAGAATTGTTGAATTCAAACTTCCTTAATCGCGATCGTGAGATTTCGCAAAGGACGCTTAAGCTTAAGCTTAACTTACTTTTAGCTTTATTCATTAGATGGTCAGTTTAAAAGGATTACAGACTTCCCTAAGGGGATTTCAATAGGATTTTGTGAAAGTAATGGAAGGTCTTTTGTTACATAAGGAAGGAAGTTCTCCCTGGATCGTTATAAAAGTAAAATTGTAGATCTGAATCCTATTTTATAAAGTAAAATAATTATTTTAGTTCTCTATTTATTGTTACCATTTGAATTCTAGTACTATTGCTGTGTTTATGCTATAAGAGATAACAAGATAAGAGGCCGAAAGAGGTAACAAGAAATTTTGCACTGTAAAGGTTAATATTTTCTTGATTTTATCTAAAATTGTAATACTGTGATTTAAAAAAACAAAAATGCATGGATTATAACGTTGATTATAAGGTAAGCTGCATTACAATTAATTAAATACTTTCGATTTAAAATTGCGATATAAAACAGATTAATTGAATTGTGATAAATTCCAAATAATCTTCTTGAATTATTTTGCTTAGCTCCCGTGGACATCAATTTGTTGATATTACGTACTGAATCCAAATCTGTAAATCCATCAATCATTTTAAAATTTGATAAGGTAGGGTAAAGAACACGAATTTGAAGCAATACTTTCCTTGTTTGTCAAATTTGCGGATATAAATGTTTTGCTGTATCATAAAAACATGCATTCTTTAACCAAGAAAATCAAGATTGGTGACGTTACCTTAACAAATCAAGCCAATTATTTCTATTTTAAGAAATAACGAAATTTCGCGTGCAAAGATATTTGTAGCAGTTTTTATCTCCCATTGCAGTAAGAGGCGAACCGCATAAACCTCTTCGATAAAATTTATTATCGAGAGAAACAAGCCTTGCCACAATTGAGATTGGAATTGCATTTTTTATAGTACTTAATGCTCTATTTATCAGAGAGGCGAGTTTCCTAATGCTCTTCCATGAAATTTACTATCCAGCGAAGTAGCTTTTCCCAGAATTGGATTTATCACTGCAGTTTTATATTGTTTAATTCTAAACGATTTGCACGTTTATTGCGTGATTGAGAATTATCATAAAGGTAACATTAGTAACAAAAATGGTTACCCAATGCTATACATTCAACCATTCATCAGAGACTGATGAACTGAAAATATTATTAGACAAGAATTCTTTGGAAGTTATTGCATTTTTGAGGAAATCGTGTACATTTTTGGGGGGAATTAAAATAAGCAGAATATTTTTTAAATGAAATTAATCACTTAAATATTCTTATAAATGCACTTATATACAAAGAAAAAGATAGGAAAATGTGAATTTGCGTCTAAGCGACTCATTAATTTCTTTAATTCCTGTAGGAATGATTGTTGAAATGGTTTTTCTGGATGTATTGGATTAATTTTATAATCAGATTGGAAAAACAAAAGTATATTGATAGAGGGTTTAGTTGCATATTTATTTATTCATTATAATTTTAATTTAAATTACTTTAGTATATCAAATGAGTGGGAGGGGAAATAATGACGTGGGATTACGGTTTATTTCATTTTCTATATCTATGGTACAAAACGTTTGCATCTATTGATGAAATAAAATGATTGAATATAGAGCAAAGTAGTTTAGACAAATTTGTCAAAGATCATTCTATATATATATATACAAATTCCATTTTTATATATAAGTTTATCTGCTTTGTACATGAATTACGCATGAAACAATGGAGTTTATATGTAAAAGTGGATCATGTATAATTTTATTGGAATATTTTCTTACGATTATTTTTTTTTCTTTTATCCAAAACATAAAAACAGAATTTTTGAAAAATTACGAGCGGAGGAAGTTTAAAAACTCATTCCTCATGAACTCAATAAATTGATGAATCAAATAAAAATTCGGGTTTATTTATCTTTCAGGAAATCGTTATTAGGCTATCAACAGCTTTTATGTACGTAACAATTATTAATTTTTTCATTATAATTTTTCAGATATTTGAAAGAACTCTCAGATTTCTTTATGTATCAATAAATTTCTTCGTACAGTTTTAACTATATTTCCGCCTTACTGGCACAAAACATCTTATTCAAGTTGGTGGTTTTCTATACCAATCAAAAATTTTTTATTATAATCATTGTAAATTCTTTTCACAGAAAAAACTTATTTGATTGAACAAAATTTCCATTTCGGATGGAAGAAACAATTTTTTACATCAAATGAAATGTCTCGGTCAAAAGATATTTCATTTGTTTAAGGAAACGCATCTTCTAGAAGAACACAATTTTTCCGGTAGAGCGCCACAGTTTCGGGGATAGTTTTACTTTATGGAAACAATTTAGAATTCGGAATTACCATTGCATAATATCATATCGGAGAGGTAAATTATGAAGAATTGAAAATATATTACACGTTCAGTTCAGTTGGTATTCGACCTTATGATGCGGAAAACATCCGTATAATATTTACCTTTCCTTGGAGTATTAATTATTATCAACTCGATTATTATTTGCAAAATAGTACAATCATGTGTTTAAACTGTCGCAACCTTTCTCGTGTTTTCAGAATTTTCATTTTGGCGAAAATCATTTTAAAAACTATATTTCTTAATTAAACAAGAAAATCGGTAAAGCAACAAGATTTTATATAATTAAAAAGTTGTCAGTTTATATTTGCAGGGCCATAGTTACCGTTAATAAACCGTTAAAAACTATAAACACAAAAAAGGGGTAAGTAGAGGGGGGCTCTTCTTGCAGGATTCTGCAGCCGACGAATCCTGCAGAAGGAGCTTGTGAAAGGGGTGCATCAAAAGTGGGGGTCGAGCTGCAACTCTGCTGGGGGTCTCACAATGGAAACAGCATATCACTATAGAATGGAGAACAAGTTCACGATGAAAAAAGAATAGACGAGCTGGAATTTTACTATTTGGCTCCATTCAAATCTGTTTTAGCTTTATGCAAATCAACAGCTTCGTCTCGAAGAGAACAAACTTTCCGAACGTTTGGCTCCTCAGTGTGAAATCGGTAGTCATATAGACATGACGCGGTGTTGAACTGTTACTCGATATGTAGAATCGTGGAAAGTCACGAAAGGGAGGAAATTGGGATGGAAAGGAAGGGTCGGGGGTCGGTAAAACAAAAAGAAAGACGCTGAGAAAATGGCGGGAAAAACGGAAGGTGCGTGGGCGCAGGATCAATGAAGAGTGCATCATGGCCACCATTATGGGAATGGATGGAAGTATAGATATATATGTTGCTAAAAAGAGAGGACGCGAGAGGACGATGAAAGGGTAAGTATTGGATCGGGAAAAATTGATCCATCAGCAAATCAAATCTTGCGGTCTCTAGGTCATGGCTATCAGCTGATTTTAATGGTAGATAACCGATACATAATTTTCCGGCTTTTCCGTTTGTTTTATAATTTCGTGTTTGCTTAGTTATTTCATGTATACAGTATTTAATTATTGTTGTTATTCTAGACATTTTTAATTAACAAATACAAAAAAGTAAAGATTAACTATTAGAAGGTTAATTTTTTATTTTATGTGATATTAGAAATAGATCTTGTCATATTTACATTGATTTTCACTGTAAGAAAATTCATATCGTAAGGAAGAAAACTTTTACTATACATTTAACGAATTGAAAGTTGTGTTTTTTTAACACCAAAGTGCAATTTTGAAGTTTTTCTGAAAATTGCATTCTTATTTTATTTGAATTTTCTACAATTTCTCTAAAATATTGGTTCTTCGGTGCATAATTTTGTCACATAAGTTTTCGAGAAAGTCATGACTTTTGTATTACAATAACAAGGTTTGTTAAAAGATACTTCTAAAGTAAAGGCTTCTCGCGTAATTTGAGAGAACAAAATACTAAAGTAATTACCATCCGGTGAGAAGAAAAATAGGTTAGATATGTAGATCTATGCAAAGTAGTTGGAATAAGGGTAATAAAGAATTGAAGGAAGGAACTATGTCTCAGTTGTGTTGCGCTTTTATTTTCGGATATTGTTGTAGGTACCTTTTACTAATTGTATCAGCGATTATTCCAGGAACCTTTTTCACTAGTTTCATTGTAGAATTGCCTCCACTAAACGTGGAGGCAAGGGATTTCGTAATAGTAAATTATAGTACACTATTGGAATATAAAATAATCGGTATTGCAAAAGTTACGGGAACTATTAGAATTTTTGTCCAATTCTGCAAAAATTTCTGTATCATTTCGCAACTTTGCACAATTTGCTTTTGAAACAAGAAAATTTGCTGGAACGTAGTAGAATTTGCTTCGTAGATAGTAAAATCTACTAAAGTATATTTTTCTCAGAGCGAATTTTTCTTACACTGTCCATACCGACTGTTACTCTTAAAATGATAACGGTTCAGGCGAATATGAAATCCTACAAATCACGGAACTTCTTTCTAAAAATAGCGGAATATTTCTTCATTGATTCATTAACTCGCAAAGTCCGGCATAATTAAAATACATTTCTGAGGGTACAATTTTTGCTTGACATTTCCCTTTTTCTATAGAAAGAAAAAGAGAAATTGTGAGAAAGAAGGAAAAAGGGAAAAGAGAAGAGAGTCGGTTGGTTACCCTTTCATCGTATATGTCTGTAGCTGGAGATTCATTAACTCGCACACTCTCGATGTCCACAAGCATGTATAGATATAGACGCGACGGTCCACAACTGAACGGAAAAGTGTAATCGACAAAGTTTATCGGGCAGCAGGAATGGTTGGATGACGGTACCAAGGGGGTTGAGCAGGGGAGAAGATAGAGACCGAGAAAAAAAGAGTAACAGAGAGACTCATTTCTCCGGAGATTATACAGAGTATGGAAGACGTCGAGAGCAGACTATTTTCACGAACAAATCGTAAAATAGAAACACCATATGCCCGGGAGACATAGACAATATATATATATGTATATATATTCTCAAACAGGCTTTAATTAGACATTGAAATAATGTTTCCAGCAGGAAAACCTTCACTGGATACTATGGAGGGTAAAAGAACGAGCCGGGAATAAATTACAATAGAGTTTCAGTTCTAATAGGATCCTTCAATTTCTCATCTTTCAAGTACATTTTATAGATAATGGCTAAGGGTGTTTTTTTGCCTCCCATATCCTGAAGAGATATCTTCTTTCCCTTCTTTAGTGCATTTTAATTACTTCGGAGCTTCATCCTTATTTTTAATTAATTATCACGTGGCTATAACGCGTCTAAATAATTTTAATTAAAACCTACGGGCGTTCACCATTTTCTACGGGCAGGTGTACCCTGTATAGGTATGTGGCCATAAATAGAAAATTCAATTACTTGAGCGATAAGTGCCTGGATAGCTCCGATGGTATCGTTTAAACCCTTTGATAATCAATGAGGGTTTAGAAGAGTTGATCGAGTTGCTTTAATATCTATTAAGGCTCTTTGCTTTTCTTAAGTTTCTATCGAGCTTTTTTCCCTAACAAGCGTTTTATGTACTTAGCAGACTGTAAAAGACCCCGCGTTTCAGTGTACGAACCATTCAGAGTGAATTTTCGCTGGATGACCTCTCCATTCATCAGGTAGAACTTTGACTTTAATTACAAATTTCGCTAATGAGAATATTTTACCTTCTTAAATTATAAGAAAAAAATTCATAAAGATGTAATTTCTAAGACACTGTAACGAATTTCTATAAAATTTTTAAAGAAATATTTTCGCTTTAAACTTATTAGTTTAAACTTATTAATTTAGGTTTCCCTACTTTACCGTAAAATCTTTTACATATTGATTCTATTAATTAAGAAGAAAGCGATAGCGAAAATACATAGAAAAGAAATTTAATGAAATAAAAGTTTACAACAATCGCTTTTTTTCTCAAAAATATCCATATATGCGTGAATCACACATAAAAACATCGTTACGTTAAACTCAATTTCGACTGATCGAAGAACATCGAATTTATCGTAATCAATCAAACATTGTCCATTCGTATGTTCGACTAAGAGACAAATTTCAGATGCCACTGAACTGTATGGATAGTAATGACTATCTGTGTTGTTCTAACAGCTCTCACTTAATTTTACAACCGCTCCTGATAAAGTTTATGATCGGAGTCATTATTTTGGTAATTGATATATATTCTGGAGTTTCACGAGGAAAATTATAGTGTTGACTCTTCGAAAGCGTAGTTCCTGCGAAATTTGGGGCTTCAGAGGGGGCTATACCGAACGCAATATATCGCGTGCCATTAAATACTTAATGCCACCGCCATTCAGAGTGTATTCCACTTCGGCAGGATTCCATTAGCTCACAGTCCCAATTACAGCCTAAATTTTGAATCAGCGTTATTCTTTGTCCAACATTTCCTGCGCAGGTAACACCGTGAACAAAACCTCGTCGTGGAATAGGCTAAGAATTAGACATCTAACGTGAAAGCGCGCCGCAAATGTGACCCATGCTATTTTCTTTTTTAGCAAGATTTTATAAATTGTTTGTATTGTTGCAAATTCTGAAAATGAATTCACTTTTTGCGTTAACGAATTGCACCACTTTTTATATTTTATTGATAATAGTGATTGGCTGATAATGTCCTGGGTATAGTTAATAAAAAAATGTTTTTAGTATAAAATGTATTTACTTCTCCTTCTGTATTATAAATAATACAAGATATTTTATCAAATTAGGATAATTTTTTATGAAGAGACAAATATTGCATTTCTAAGAAAGGGAAAAATAAAAGAATGGAATTTTGTTACCATGGTTGTAATTATGCGAAATCATCTATAAAATATGAAAAGAGACGAATGTTACATTTATAAAAAATAAAATTTAGGAAGAAGCTTCATCCTGCCCCTTTCCTGACTTAAAAATCACCAACGCGGATTTAGTTTGATTCCTATAAAAGTTAATTTCGCGTTATAAAACCTAAGAATCCTATCTCTATGTGGTCAGAAAAGGATGGATATTTTTCTGCTTTTTAGACAAAATGGTACTAAAAGGGGAGGATAACTTAACCGCGCGAGTGGAGTACTTGGTAATGGCGAAGTTTACTTTAGTCATTTGTATTATGAGAGGAGAGAGTGAGAGAGAACTAGGTGAGGGTGAGGCCCAGGGAGGGAAAAAAGGGTAAGAGAGATTCTCAGCTATACTACTGGACACCGGTGCATATGTATGAGTTAGACGAGCAAAAGGAGATAAAGGAGAAGGAGGAGAAAAGAGAAGCTTGGTCATAATAACTCACGATATAAAGCTAAAGTACCTTGGCGGCGAAAGTTTCGGAGCTGACCACGCGCGACGTCGATAAATTAGCCCAGCACCACTTTTATACGTAGTACCTGCTTGTGCCATAATGCATATAATACACATATATATAGAATACGTACATACGCGCGCACATATACATGCATACAAGTATAGGTTTTATATGGAAAGACGAAATGGCAGAGTTGTTATATAGTTTAGATATGAAAAGAGGGTGCAGGCGGAGAACAGGGTGGTTCGTGACGATGGTAGTTTTGGTACCTCGCAGTTACAACCTATGTATGTACCCCGTGCGCACATAGAATTCCTGCCTAAATTTCCTTCCTTTCTCCTTCTCGTCTATTTCTCGGGTCAAATTAATTCCGGTATTAAAATTTGGCTTGCAAATATCCTCAACCCGCGGCTATGTATATATAGGTGCTGCTGTATTTGTAAATGGAGTTACATACACATGCAATACTTACGGAGGTAAATGGGTGCGCGAAGAACTAATGCGCGAGTATAGACATACGTATATGTACAGTACATATATGTATATGTATATACATATGTGTGTACATATGCGTATGCACGTAATTTACATCTGTTTTTGCGAAAGGGCTTTACTTAGTTCCTGGCACGTTTCAATATTTCGACGAGGTTGTAAAAATATGATTTTGCTACTGCCGTTCTATGAAGGAATAGAGGGAAGGAAATTACAGAAGAGGTGTGTGCAGAAAGAACGAGAAATTTTCGGCGAAATTTTAGGCACCAAACGCAATTTATCTCCTAGATTAGCGTAAAAATAATAAAAATAGTTTATGTCAATTTTGCAACATTTTCTGTATAAAAATACGAAATTTTCACTTTAGTATTTCTGAAAAATCGTTTGGGTTCAAAATACCCTATTTTCTTTCTTTCCTTCACCCTCAAAACCGATGGATTCCATATTTTTGGTGCTATCAAGTTAACTAGGCGACAAAAAGCTGTATAATTGTCAGTGTAATAAAAATTACTACAATGCAGGAAATCCGCACCGTTGCGAGTAATTTATTGCATCGCAACTAGATTTGGTAATCCGATGTGCATGTGTGCCAATTTCGAGTAACGGTTGCAACTATTTTTTTCGTTGTTGATACCTGGAATGTTCTAGTATTTATTTTAAATTAAAAGAATACTCACATTTTCTTACGGGAAAGTATACGTATACTTTTTACTGCTGCTCCTATTCCTACTTTACCAACGGGGGTATAACAAGATGGAATATTGAAAACAAGAGATTTCATTTTTGGGATTTTGTATCGGACCGTTGTAGTTGCATTTCCTAGCCAAATTTTAAAATTTGCGTTTGAAAAATTCAAAAACCATAATAAATAAAGTGTCTTCATCTTCCACATAGATGCCAGCACTTTCCATTCCAGATTCTGTCAGTATATGAGAAGTTATCTACACCTCCCGTTTTAGATCCCATTTTTTAAATATAGTTTTTATAAAAACAATTATTAGAATTTATATCCAAAAACTGTTTATTCATTTCGCATAACTACAGTTAATTATGCATGGAACAAATACATTTGAAATCTTTTTCCTATTAGTACAAAAAAAATTGAATGTTCGTAAATAATTCTTAATAATCAATTTTAATTTCATAATCTGCTAAATGGCCTTGTAACATGTAATTAATTCAACCAGAATTCTTTTTGCTAAATTGCGCTATTCTCATAAAAATGATCGTTATCAAATAAGAATTACAAAAAGAAGCAGTGAAAAATATTGGTTTTATCAGGAGAATTAACTGCTACAGTAAGTAGCAGTTATTGAAGTGTATAAAATTTGCGCATATCAATCATATGTAAATTACTTTTAAAAAATTACGTTAATTTTCGTTACGAAAAAAGTCATGCACAACCGCAACTTTATAATTTCCATAACTTTACATTATCTATATATGAAACAATCAAAAAGTTTCTGTATAAAAACATTCTTTGTATGTAACATTTCATCCAGGACCATACAATATTCCATTGAATTTTGTTTGAAGAATATTGTTCAAACAAAAAACAATAAAAAGATGAAAAAACAACATAGTTGTGTTTATTCATGAGCATATTAAACATGATTATATACAATCCTTACCATAAAAAAGAAATGCTTTTATCGTACTTGCGATCGACTTTCAAAATTTGTAACTCCAAATATATTTGATTCCCTGAAATGAATAATTGTTCCGCGAACATTTCCATATATCGATAGGTTGCGTAACCACATACACGAAATGAAATCCCTTTATTCCAAGAATGTAACGTTACAATTGAAATACTTCTTTGGGGATCGGTAAATACCACGCACGTATAAACGGTTCGAAATTATACCATGTAATTTTAAGGGAACATAACAACATTGTAATTGCATGAGTTTATTATATACTTCGGTGAAAAGCTTTTACGTCGATTAATCAAATTAATTGGAATTTACATCCGTTAGTGAGGGATTTAATGGATTGTTTTTCTTTGAGTACATAATAAAATGCAAATCGTTGATACAAGAGGAAAATAAAGAGCGCAAGGATCGCAGGAATGAAACAAATGAAGGGGAAAAATAATATAGAGTTTATTCACAAAGTCATTCTTCTGATATCATTCGCGTCACTTTGTTGTGTTAAGTGCAGACTTTACGAGCGATCGAGCAATCGCGGTTCGAGCGAGTAGATACGCAATATTCTACATGCTCCTGTTGACATGAGAACTCGTATTATTCTCTTTTACTTTATCGACTAAGTATAGGTATATATCAGAACAGTGCATTTATGACTACAACAATTTACATAACCATTATGACTTTCGTACGCTCGGGTGTGAAGAAAAAGGGAAGAGATTTTATTAGCAACGATACGACAAAAGGAAGACAGAAACTTGAACTTAGCTCATTCTACTATGCTAAAATCGTCAGAAAAAGGAAAATGTATCCTATTGGAGGACATTAAAAGCCAGATCGTAGAAAATCTCCAGATTGATAGCAGTTCCTCCAATGAACCAATTTCTTATTAATTATTAACACCGTCAATAATTGTGATTGTTTTTTTTTACCGCGGTTATAATAATTATCGTAATCTTAAAATTGATCACACTAAGTAAGAGCAAGTAAGTTGCACTCAAAGTGACCACGTTTCTCTGGAGATAAGGGGACCACCGCCCTCTTCCTCAGGTATAGGACAGTAACACCCTCACCTTAATGCAGTTGAATTAAAAAAAGATATTAAGACGGCACCGCGTTACAAAAAACAGAAAAAAAGCAGACAGAAAAATGCTGGAATAAAAGGGAAGAAATCTCCCCCAAAACTGGATTTGCTTTCTAATTGACCCAAGTCACTCTTCTGGGTCGTGATCAAAACTGGTGAATTTCGTACGTTGAAAGCTTCTTTCACCGTAATTGGACGTAATACGAAAGTCGTCGTTTTCCATTGGATTTGTACCTTCGATGTTAACCCATACCCTTCTTTTATATTTCCTTCCCGTCTCTTTGATTACATGTATGTATATATACACATGTATATCGGCATATCCTTTATGTGTATACATATACATGCAGCTGAGATCCCCAAGGGCTTTTCTCGAATTTAGAGAAAAGGCATCGTCCCTCCACGAAACACCATGAAACCTCACCAAATAAAGTCCTCCGTCAGGGACAGGTTCAATTTTTCGCTCGTTGCACCTGCGGCTTTCGCTTCGACGAGGTTTCCTCGAAACCTTGTGTTTTTTTTCTGCACCTATTTCTCTTCCGATATTCTCTCCTTTAATGCTGATCGAAGACCACAAAACACTTTCCCCTTATTGTCAACCGTGTGGATATAAACGATTTTCGTTAGTGTATATATATAAATATATATGGTTTTTTCCTTCGATACTCGAATTATTTTAAAATAAGATTTTCCAGTCTAGTTTAGTTCAAATTAAAAATTTTACAATTTTTATTCATAGTAAATATCATATTTTTTTGGTGAGTTTAAAAAATCCTAGTGACAATGCACTTTATGCAACAATATAGCATGCACTTTTTATTCACCAGGGTATACAATTATTATTCATAATAGCATTATTAAAAAATTTATATACAAAATTACATTACTATAATTTGTGTACATCTAAAGTTTGTTAACTTTTGCTCTTAATTAAAGGAACTCCTTGTAAAATTCAAACTACGTCTCCATCATTTGGATCAGCGACAGCGGCCTTTGGAGTAGATATCCGTTACTAATCTAAAGGTTTCATTTTGTGTCTAGTTTCTAGCGGTATTTGATCTCGATTCTCTATTCTCGACATTATAATTTTAATATACATTAAACATTAATTATGTTAAAAACTTCCGTAATTCCAGCGACATAAATCGGGGCCTCCACCTCCTTCCTCTTGGCTTAAGATATACATTAAAGGGAATTTTACATATTCATGAAACTGTAAAATTTGGCTACCTTCTGAACAAACATCAACGAAAATAAGGGAACAGGTGTACGCGCCTACGAAAATATCTACAATATTCATAGTCAAAACTCAGTTGAGCCTAATGTCCGTCTATATTTGAGCTTCATACAAGGCATGGACTTCGCAGGGAGCGAAGGGCGACGAAGGAAACGTGTATGTATTAGTTAGTTGGAGATAAAAGAGCGAGACAGAGTAGGAAGAAGTGAAAGAGAAACAGAGAAAGTTTGTTGGGTACAGGACAGAGAGAAAGAGGGGAGAAAGGTTTGAAAGCCACCCCCTGGCTACTCACCACCATATATACCCACGCAACCCCCCTTTGCTCGCTATCTCGGGGCGGGTGTTTTTCGCAACTCGCAAAATGGCCGCCAACCCCACCAACGCTTTTACTCTAGAGTCGGATGCGAGTTACCAGGAGGGCTCGAATTTTCTCTATCCCAGACTCTCTTTATACCCTATTCGTTCGTTCGTTAGCACAGACTCCCCTCTCCGTGGGATTTGCGCTAGTCTTTCTCTCTCCTCTCATCCCTTTTTTGCACCCCTCTTTGCGTCGAACCAAAACACGGCCGTAGTTTGGTGGCGGGAGTGTAGTAGTTTCTCTCCTTTCTCATCCCTTTTCTCCTACCCTCCTTCACTACCCCGGAGGCTTTTTTACCCCTCTCATTTTCCACCTCTCAAATTTCACTTCTTTTTCCCCTCCGTTCCTTCCGTTCACCCCCTTGTTATTTTACTACTCTCTTTCTCTTCTTTGCCACCCCCTCCCTCCCTCCCTATCCCGTTCTCTCTCTTTCTCCACTCTTTTCAAAGCTACACGTTGTTTCAACGAAGTAACCCTTCCTGGAATATTGTTACGTAGCACGCGAATGAAATTTATAACTAATTACGGGAAAAGTTTAGATGACCGTCGGACTACCCAGGAAATGGGTGGCTGCAGGTGAAGCAAAAAGTGTGCAAAAAGAGGAGAACGGAGGGTGGATGGAAAGGCAACCATGCGAAAAGAGAGTACCTACGAATGAGAGAGGAAGTAGTCGCTCTCGTTTTACCATAGAACAGAAATTATATTAATTAGGGTATTAAGCGTTTACTTTTGTAAAAACATTTTTAAAAAAAGGAGGGAAAGGCAGAAAGAAATTACGAGGAAGGGCGATAAAAGAGAATTGGTAGCGAAGACGATTTTTACAGAACGCAGCTGAAGAGGGTTCGCATTTTTAGCGAACCAACGTACACATAGAGTGAGACTGGTTATTCAAGAAAAGATTTTTAATAACAAGTAACGGGTTACCGCAGAGGAGAAATTATCTTAATAAGGGATTTTGTTAGGCTTTACTTGTGTAAAAAATATTGTAAAAGGAGGGAAAGGAAGAAAGAAATTACGAGGGAGGGTAGAAAACAGAATTGGTGGCGAAGATGATTTTTAGACAATGAAAATGAATCCCGGAGCTTAAGACGATTTCGCATTTTGGGCAAACCAACGCGCACATAGAGTGTAACTGGTTAATTAACCAAAGGCTTTGAAATGTTATTGGACGGAGGATCAAGGTAGCTTACTGCAGATTCCATGCTTCAGTCTGTCGGTTTCCGGAATATTTCGGATCCCCTTTAACGATTTGCTTTTCAGAAATGATTATATAGCGCATCTGCCCTTTGAAAGGAGATCGAATAATGAGAGAAAAAGATGGAGATTTTTGATGTTTACATAATGCAAGGTGAAACGGGAAAAATTTCTGGCAAAATTCATTCATCCAACGGATAGTAAATTTTACATTTCTTATACACTTGCGTAATTTTGTTGTACTATCAATTTTAAAGTTATTTTATTAATTAACAATTAGGTTTGGCTTTCTACAAAATAATATAAATTTACAAGGGTCCAATAGTTTTTTTTTCAGGTGATAATGGTAGTTTTCCAACACAGGAAAGTAGATGAATTCCCGCAGGTTCTAATTGAATGTCTCTTAAAAAAGCAAAAATTTCTGGCAACGCATCACCTATATTTTTTCAGGGTACGTGATTTTATAGAAGCCACAAGCGGAATGATTCGGCTTCATAACATATGGTGTTATTGTTTCATGTGGTGTAAACACTACTCTACATTGAAAAAAAATTTTAGGAGATTCGAGCGTAATTGCGTAGAGTCCTGTTAACAGCCGGGAAAATAAAGAGGATGTAACCAAAAACATTGGTGATGTAACGAGAAATATCGCTGTTCTAATACAAATTCTATTAAAATTCGAATTTACTCTCCGGGTCCGTGATTTTTTGTCGTGTCAGTGTAATCTATGTAACCATCGAAAATCGGTATGATAAACTTATACCAAATGGAGTACGCTTAAATCAAAAGTTATATTTTTTTTAGAGCGCTACAGCAGTAATGGAAGACAACTAATATTTAACTTCTCATTGTTTTTGATAAAATCTCGGGTTTTAGAACAAGAAAAGGTGCGAAAACAGAAGAAAGATTTTGTTAATATAGAAAACAACAAAACATTTTGCAGGGTAAAATCAATTGCTATTACGTAGACTTCAAAATTATGTCAAAGTTGTTTTTTTGTGTATTCGGGGATTAGACACCCAAAAATAATATTTTTTTCCATATGCTACAATTTGTATGAAAATTATAGGATGGGACACGATTGTTCCACAGGAACTTATGGCGCATGCTCTTCACCACCGAAAGTATGGGACGCTATTTCCTAATGAATTAGCTACATATAAGACACAAATTTATTATGATTAAATAGCGATCGAAGTATCCTTTGAACTCATACTAACATTCACTGTAACATACAGGATTTTCAAAAAGTAACAGATCCACCCTAAAAGTGGTGTCTTTCCAGACTCACAAATTTTCTAGAAATGGATTGCTTAACTTTGCCAATTCTCGAATGATCGGTGCTATGATTGGATCGGTCATCGGACTTAACGAATACTTTGAGGTATTTTTACCTTATTCGAGTATTATGGAAAAATAAATTAAAAATTCCATTTTTAATATTTCCAATGGTAAAAAAATAATCAAATGATTAATCCTTCCTATTTTATAGACATTCGACTTCAACGCGATTCCAATCGAAATAATGTCTTGACTATCGCAGATTTCCAGAAAACGATTTACCAAAGAATGCGCACAAAAACTCAAAATAGATCTTCTGCAGAAATCATTTAAGTTTGCATAAAGGCAAGGGTGAGCATATAATATTTATCTATATTTTCTATTCTGAGGATTTCATGAATTTTAATATCAAGCTTTTCGATATTTATAAGAATTTATACCTTTATTATTAGTCAATATTTATACCAGCCTCTGATTGTCCCACGTGGTGTTGGAGAGCGCTATTAAAATTGTTTTATTAAACGGTTCTCTGTGCAGTTTGGGAGTATATCTATATACCTTCGAAATCTTTGATTTTCCGTTGTGACCGAAATTTGTTTCCCATAACCTAATTTAAATTATTATGATATTAAATAATTATAAAATTAAATGGCGTAGAAAAATAACGGAAAAATTAATCGTATATTAATTAAACGAGTCACTGTCCGTTGTGATTTCTCGTAGAGTAAATAAAATTGATTACATTGTGATACTTATTGCTGTAATTAAAAGAAAGTGGTCATTTAAATGATATTGTTTTTATTATTCAGAATTCCAGTAATCGGGCTAAATTATTATTAATTCCATTATTTGTCAGTAGAGAAATATTTGCATATAACTTGATCGAATACAAAATTAAACAGGGCTAATTAAATCCATTGCCACGAAAATCCATAAAGTTCAAAGTAATAAAAATAGAGGAAGCTTTGAAGAAAATGCATCCCTTCCGGAAATAAAAGAAAAAACTTGTAGGGATCCCGAGTAAAAGGAACGTAGAAGAAAATGGAGCTTAAGAAGATACGTCTTTCTTGTTATAATCCCTTGGTATGACTTCTTAACTTGGTTTCCTGCGGTTACACGGATTAGGAATTAACATGTCATATTTTGTTAATGTAAGCTCACGAGTATTATAAGATACTACATAATTCCGCGTGTCTAGTTTGAAGAGAACACGAACAAGTATATTTTAAGTACTAAATATGTACAAAATTGCGAATTTACGGGATGTAAAGTAAACTTCTTACGCTACCAAGTACCAACAATATTTCTATCTTGAATGTATAAATGATATTTTCTCATAAATGAAAATTTTCCCGGTTATCATGGGTATATTAACAACAACCACAAATTTTAAAGCTTGTAATTTTGAATTGTTATTCTGTTAATGTCAGATTTTTAAAACAGCTTTTTTTTAGCAAGGTAATTTTTTCATGTCAACTATTATTTGTTTTTTTATTTACGAAGATGTTAATATCAATGTCTTAAATTATTTTGCTATTTGCATTTTCTTTTGTAATTAATAGTTCGAAAAATTTCGAGACGATTAAATTAATTTTCAAAATGAACAAAGAAACTATAAATTCTTTTTGCAAAATTTAAAGTCAATTATCCAAATACAGGTCCTCCCAGCCAGGATTCGCATCCTTGGTCTAGATCAGCTGGTTCTGCATCTTCTTATCAAATGAATTTGAGTTTCAGGCTAAACTTGTTATTCAATCTCAGTCTAGAATAGTTTCTCATAATTTTTTCGAATTTTGACAAGGACGAGTGTTTAAAATACATTATTAACGCGTCTGTCAAATGGAAATTCGTTAACTCGATATAATGAAATGCAATATTAGAAATGCATCATTAACGAGATATATCTTCTTTTTTCATTTGGAATCGAGGAAAGATTGTGTCCGATATCAACAGGAAAATTGAGAGACCACTGTAGCACTCGGGTAGAAACGGTACCTTAATGAGATTTAGGAACGCAATTTGTATGGTTAAGTGCCGTACGACTGGTTAGTACGAATTGCGAATGCGTCTGCTTTTCAGACACAGAATGACTACTCCCAAGAGAATAGGAAATATAACTGAATTACATTGCAGTCTATCTCTATATTTACATACGTGTATATGTATTATATTTATTTCCTAAAAGATATATCTTTCAAATAAGGAAACAATTGTTTTCTATTTCCGGTTTGTTAAATCGATGAGTACTATACAGGGTTGATTTTCATTCAGTGATTTTACTCTTTTAATAACCACTTGTATACGTGTATGCTTGTCCAAATAATTCATTTTATACATATATATATATGAAGTGGACTAAAACATGCCTTAATTATTTCTTTAATTATATGCAATACATTTTTTTATATTAATTCTGGAGTTTCTATTTATAAAAATAGCATTAGCCTTAAGAATTTGCGTTAACTTTTGTTGTTGGGACTGTAAAGATTAAAATGTGAATATTTGCTACAAAAATTTACTGAAAAAGTAGAAGATGCCATAGATCCTGTCAAAAATTGTAATAATATCAGGAGAACTGGGAAATAATAAGTATTGAAGCGAAGCTAATTAATTTAGCCAACAAAGTTACTACCTTGAAAAGCAGCCTTTTTTTGGAGACTAAACTTTCTGTGAATAAAAATATATTCTTTTATCAATTTTCATCATACACGTCTATTACGTGGAGCTTGGTTGTGTAGTATAGACGAAAATTTCAAACTTTAGTATAAGTTTGCTCTCTGTTCATTTCTCTTTTACGTCGCGGAAATCTGCTGTATGAACAAAATTTAATTAATGAGTTTTGGAATTTTTCTTCTTTCTCATGGATGCATTTAGAATTTGATATACGAGGTTTTCCGAGGTAGGGAAACGTACATATGGAGATGTACGATTCAATAAATGCAATTATTGAAGCATTTCCAGAAAAAGATAATTTTTTGTTACACAGCTTCAAAAGTATAAAATAAAAATTTTTAAATGCGTTACGTGCTCTGGAGAATCAAGTAATTAATTAATACTGTTTACCATTATTTACGAATCAAAAATTTTTTTCCACAATTTCATTATTACAGGCGGAGAGGAAGTTAAAAATAATTATTTCTCAATTGATGATTGATCAAACTAAATATCTGAAAATCAATATAATCGAAGAAAATAAGAATATTTGTGCCATTTTCACAAGAATAACATTGTTGGCTCGCTGGGGTTTTTCAAACCGATCGAATGCATTTACTAAGATCGCCATAAGAACAAATCTCTGATAGAAATTTCTACCAAGCTACGAAATATTGCTAATCATAAATATAATCTCTAACATCTTAGGCTCTTCTTCGGATGGTTCTTGTACACTTTAAATCCACTAGTTGTTACCCGAATTGAAATAGACATCCACCTATCAGTGCAACCTGCCGTAAAAATGCACAGAAATGTAGGCAAAACATCTACGATAGACTAAACTACCCGGTAACGAAATAGAATGAAGGATTGAAACATGAAAATGATAAAGTAGCATTGGGGACCTATTTCTCCAGATCGAATACCATGAAACTTTGATTCGTTCCAATCCACATGCGGAGTGTGACGTATAGCACGTGTCAATAAACCACACCGGTACGATATCTTGTGGAACGTCCTGTAAATATCCTCGAAGCCTGTCCCAAGGGGGTTGATCCCAATAGATTCTCTGCCCTCTCTTTCCCTTCGGTACCCTGTAAATTTCCCTCTGTCTCTCTCTGGCTTTCCCTCCAGTTGATTTGTTTTCCTTCCTTTTCTGTTGCAAAAAAAGAGGAGTGCACGGAAGAAATAAAAAACAAAACAGAAAAAAATGACTTCCCCTCTAACCTTCCATACCATGTACAGAAGACCGATGGCAGTTACCTCTCCTGCTAATTTTTATTTTCCCGCAAGCGGCGTTTTAAAAATTACCCTGCGTTGCTGCTCAGCCCCTACCCTTTTTTGTACCTCTGGTGGGGATGCGGCGGATTTCCCCCACCGCTGTGTTTCCATCGTAAAAAAAATAGGGGAAAAAAAGAGGATTGAAGGAGGGAGGTTCTGTTTCCACCCCTGAGGCTACAACGTTCCGCTTTTTCTCCCTCTTTTTTTCCACCCCCGGTTTTTTGGTCATTTTCTCCAGCCATTCCAGCAAGAACGTGATGTATCGCGATTTCCCCGCTGCTGTATTTGGGTTTAGCTTTTCCCGCCAAATTCTTAAGCTACAAACTGCTGCCATCCTTCTGTTTGGTACGTAACTCACCCCTTACCTATACGTGTTTCGAACACTCGCCCTCGTACGAGTTTCTTAGCTCCATTAATTACCGTCCTATGCAAGCAATCTTTGAAAGTGTCATCGGTTTCTACTTCTTTCTGCCATTATACCCCAGTGTTTGTTCGCTTCATCCCCCTTTCTTTCCGTCGATTGGGTTCTTCAGCTTCTTTTACTGTTTTTATTCTCGGAGCTAATAACCAAACGCTGGTATTTATTTTAGTCTTTCCCGGTTATTTTTCTCCGCATTCGTTTTTTGTTGCTTTATTCCTTCCTATACTTTCCCATACAGGGATTATTGGTTCTTTTGAATGTTATCTGGAAGTGTTCCGATGTTAATATAAGCGATTGTAAGAATCACAATGAAATCCAATGGTATCCATTTTTAACAGATTGAAAAGGAAAATAAACGATATCGATTATATATCATTTATTAGATAGCTTTACTCGATTTATACGGACAATTGATGAAGTCTTATTAGTTTTGCAACGTTTACAAGAAGATATAAGCAAATATTACAGCTAGAATCGATTGAAAGAAATTGATAACAAATATATGAATATTGAACACGTTTCCGAAATTTAATCTTTCCTTTAACGCCTTCGATTAATTTTAAAAGCCAATAAAAGTTGCGGTGTTTTATGCATCACCTTTTATGCATAAAATATATTTTAAAAATGTAGTACCTATTTAATTTGATAATTTCGAAAACTTTCATAGTTTTTGAATTATTTATTTCTGAATCTATTTAATAATTTCTTAAAATTCGAAAAGTTGGTTAGTTTTTATACGGAAAAAGAAAATTCTATAAAATTCAAAATTTAGTAGCTTTAAATTCATTTCAGAATTTTCGTAGATTTTGAAAGATATTTTTAGATTTTTCAAAACCAACTAACTCCTTTTCAGAAATTTACGCTTCATTGTTTCGGATACTCCTATTCCGTTACCATTTCCAAAAATTTGAATCTTTGCTTGGAACATAAATTTGCAAAGAATAAAACAATAATTATCTCCAATGATATTTGTTATGAGAATAATGTTTATAATAATTTTTTTGAAACCTTCGTTATTGAAATTTTGTTTGTAAGAGCCTTTTATTTATATAAAAGCAGTCCTAATAACCATTGGAAACATATCAAATGTAACAAATAAATAATTTTTAATTTACATTTCTTTTTTATCGAAAGTCCATTGTTATAATTTTTTGGAAACACTATCGCCGACCAATCACATTCCAAAAACCCCCCAAAAATATCTGAAAATATATTTATACCCTAATTTGAATATTTTTCAACATTATAATGTAAAGCGAATACATAATTTATTCTATTCTCAGCATTGCGATATACAGGAGATACTAAAATTCGTTGTGTAAAAAAATCACAAGTTCAGATAATTTGGTTGACAATAAAAGTATTTCAGAGATGTCCCACAAACCTACTTCGACCTTGTTGACGATAGGTGACGATACATATCGATACTGTCGCGAGCATCGCTGGCGTTTTATTGGCGCTTTAATTGTTCGGAGATCGCGACTGAGTTTCTCGATCCGTGACACTTCGACAGGTGGCGAGTAATGAAGTGCCGGTACAAAGAAGTTGATGAATATTATAAACAAAGATTTATTTTAAAAATTACACGAGATTAATTGCGAGCAATTTTCAAAGGATCTCGATTTTTTTTCTTTTGCCAAGTTCTTGTTTATAACTAACTGTTTCGATATAAATCAAAGAATATGCGATTATTAACAGTTTCGAGCTAATTCCAATTAACGGTTCCCAATTAACGGTCAACCACAATTTCACAAAATCTCCGGTAATATTGTACACGTATAATTAGTAAATGAATACTATTGAAAAAAAAAAGTTCAAAGTATTCCATCAATCATAAATAAAGAAATCATCAAGCGGAAGGACTGATGTCGGATCGATGGGGAAAGGAGTTGCAATATATCAGCCGGTATATAATTTTACATCCTTTCCAAATGAATGTTCCAGCGTGAAAGAAATAGGGTGCGCACGAAGCCCCTGTTTGTCACATCCAGTATCTTCAAATTTATCATAAAGTTGATTAGCGATATATGAATATCTTACCGGGTACATTTCAGAAAAGGGAGGGAAATAACAGTTAACAAATATCACACCCTTTTAAATGTGAAAAATGTAACCGGGAGTATTAGAAGAAAAGGCAAATTTTTCGGTGAAGAATCACAAAAAAGGGGTGACGGGGAGGAAGAGGCGTAGGTCGAGTTTCCCCAAGCGAATAATTCGTAGGATGAGATAATTAAAATGGGTCTGCGGAAGCCTGCCAACCGTGACGGGCAGATAGGTTGTGCGTCTCTAGAATGGAATTATTCTATGAATGCTGATCGCCACGTAGAACATTATGCAAAAAGCAGTGTCTGAAATTGACAATTTCTACGCTTACGAGTGGTCGTTTCATATATACTTAACGGAAAAATAAATAAAAACAGAAGGTTCAAGAAAATACGTCCATTAAGTGGACTTGTATGGAAGCGTTTCCAGATTTTGTCAAATTTATTTTAATTCAATGCAGAGACTCTTGTTATGAATTTTATAGTGTCTGTCATTTCATAGTCGGGACGAAGACAATTTGGAAAAAGCTTGGTAATTATGAAAGATATCGTTCGAGATAAATATATGTTTCCATTTATGTGGTGACTTGACTGCGGGAGAAATGTAGCGCATTCTTCGTGATTATATTAACACCCCGCCCGTTTAGTATATACTTATTAAATGAAAAGTACCTATTTCGCCGTTTATTGGAAAATTTAGTGACGCTTATTTCCAATTATTCGGCATTAGTGTAAAAGTGCATAAGTAGGAAAGCAATTATTAATCGTCTGATCGATATGTCTCATGTCTTTTATTCCAAATCATACAAATTGTATCCTCCGAACAATTGTCTATCGATCTGTATTCATTTACGAGGAGGGATAGCATGTAAAAGCAATTATATTTTAATCGCAAACGTAAAGGTTTGACTTAATTCAATATGGCGTCGGTTGTAAAGTTGCTGGGATCTTATTCGCTACATAACTTAGCGTCCCCTGAACGAATTCAATAGAGACTCGGGGCTTATTGGTGCGTTCCAATACTAGACAGTCACGAAAATTCCTTTTAAGGGTGGCATTGTACAGAGTCTGGCTTCATCGGATTGACCCAGTACCAGACAGTACCTGGGAATTGAAGTAGCTATGATTTTCTGTTTGCACTTTGGAATTGTCTCTCCGATAAATATATAATTTATTAAATTGTTACAGATGTCTTGCTTTCTAATTACAATAAAAGGCTAGAAAGAGGAAAGGGTGAAAAGAAGCATTTTTTCTCTACAAAATTATCCATTAATACTTTTGTTTTTTAAATTTCCATTTTTGCAGAATTTTTTAAGCTCCCAGAAATGTTGAAGTTTGCATTTGCAACATTTGCGCACAGGGAAAAATTGAGCATTTGAAAAATTTCAGAACGGTTGAATTTGCAGAATTAGTGCAATGTATTTATGTTCGTTGAATGATTACATAAATTTAAAGATATTTCTAGTAAATCGCACACAAAACATTTTCCGTGAAGCTTTTTCTCTTTATAAAAAAGGCCGAACTGCATCAAAGCAGCATACTTTTGGAGCAGCCACAAAATTAATTCCGGCTGTTAAACAGTTTGTTGATTAGTGGTCACAAACGAGCCATAAATAACGATTGGAGAATTGAATGTAATTATTCAAAATTGTAAACTTAATTGACTACACAGTATGGTAATTACTGTACTAAACGATACATTTTTACCATTTATCTTATAAATGTTATGGACTTGTATCCGCTAAAACGTTTGTTAGGTCAGACTTTTTGGTTTGGAGATTAAAATTAAACTTCGAGAAACGGTTAACGTATGACTATTTAATTATTTTAAGGATAACTGGTTCACAATCAGGATACTAAGCTCGAGAAAAATATTTATTATATATTATAGGGATTTATAATAATTTTCTTAAGGTAACTTATGCCTTTGTAACATTTGTTTTTATTGCGGAGAGGAAATTGATACGGGGTATTTTTTACCCCAACACATAATTTGTGTAAAGAGAAATGTAACGTCACTCAGTGGACAAAGAGATATAAACTTAGTTGAAAATAATATAAATAAATAAATGGATAAATGTAACAAGTAAATGTGAAAATTCACTAAATTCAATATTTAACACATTGTCCTTGACGGAAAGTTATCGTTATACATGTGTATAAATTTCAGTGTTAATCTACCAAGTATATTTATTATTTATTTATACAAACAAATAACAAATATTATCGCCGTTATTTTATATGTATAATATGTTCCATTATGTCGTATATATTGTAAATTTATAGATTTATCGTTTTACAATGTTATGATTCTGATTCAATTCATTTCACTAATTATTCTATGTGTAAATTAACGCACATATTAACGTATAGGTACTACATGTGTGGGATGTTTTTATTTGATGGCCAAACAATTTTAATGACGAGATGATGATATACCACAAAACGCTGATATCTATATCCTAAAAATTAACGTTTCTGGATTTCGATAAATGAGGTATTTTCGCGTGTGTTTCTCTCAAATGATTTGGTTGAAATCAATTTTTGACACTTTTCTTTTTTACTGTTACATATTCTAAAAAACGCGTAATAATTAATTAAAGCACAATTTTTTGAAACTTTTCCAGGATAGTGATATTTTATGGTAATATAAAAATTAATTACATAACTCTCATTTATATTTCAAACCGCTTTTCTTCTGTTAGTTTTTGCGGGTGAATTTCTGGCAGTTAACTAGATCTCATTCAACCTGATAATCAACCAGCTAATTAGCATTTACGAAAACATATATGGAATTCAACTTTTCAGCTTAAGCTTTTAAGTTTGCAGTGTAAAATCCCGATGATCCGGGATATATTTCGTTCAGTTTCTTTCTTTACATTAATTTCCGTAATGGAAACTTGAAAAATTTTCAAAACATTAGATCATAAATATAATTCACTAATGATAAATATTTCTTCGCAGGGTCCAATATGTGTTGCGTAAATTTTCTTATTAAAAAAAAAATAGTTTCTAAAAATCCGCAGAAGTGGAAGATAATGTAACAGTATTTTAAATCCAAATTTTGGTGAAATTCGAAGGGCTACAAAAACGTTAATATTTTCGCAAGAAAAAATAACAACCAATATCACTTTACACAATTATTTCAGTAACCCTTAATGAATATAAACTGCGTATGATTGTTGTAATTCGTTATGAATTTCATGTGAAATATCAGAACGAGTATAACAGTGATTATTAATTTAATTTTTTGGACGAGCTGCAGAAAGAGACTTTGAATGTTTTATGATCACAGCAGGCGCTGTTTGGACCACCATATCGTACAAATATGGTATACATATACGGATTATAAACGCATGCATGGGTCTACTATAATTTTCATTTATTTTTGTGGTTTTCGATGCTACGTATTGTACCTACAAGAGATGTTTTCCATTATCGATCCGATCAAAATTGACTATCAGGATATCCGTCAATGTCATACTCATTGTATAGCTATGTGGCTTCAAGTTATTCTCGGCGGGAGAAAAAAAGGTAGAGGTACTATAATTTTAAGTGATAAATAATTTCCGTAATAACAGGGTCACTGATACATTCGCTGCACAATAAAGAAGATCAAATAACGATTTCATAGAAACCTGAAGTGCAGTTATACTAACTATGACTATATTATAGCTAACCAAATTCTGTTGTAATAAAGAGTAGGTGCGAACCCAGATAATAAACAGTTAATTAAGCATAAATATTAGTACAGGTATAATGCATTTTTCCATGTTTTCGTTAAAAAGTGTTTCCTACAGTTATAAATATGGATATGTTCTCTCGATAGACTTAAAATTTCCAAAAAGGATAATTTATTTACTATCTTATTGCAAAAAGAAAGCGAAAGAAAATCGGTATCAACGTGTATTTGGAATCTGTCCAAACGACTCCTCCCATTCCAATACTTTTAAATCAAAATAAACCAGAGAATAATCGAAACTGTTGGTTCATTTTTGGTGTTGGCAATAAACCACTCCACTCCTCCTATTTGAAATTATCTGCTTTAAAATAACACAAATTCGTATAAATATAGCATTTTAAGTAATTCTGGTTCGTCAATGAACTTCACCCTCTCTCTCTCTTTTATTAAATTTTTTATTGAAATTACTCTTTTTTTGCTCTGTCCCAACTTGGCCCGCAATAATAGCGAGGTAATTAATAAATATAAAAATTACAAGTACTATTTATTTAACCATAAATATTTCGGTAAAACAATTACAAGGATGCTCAAAAACGGGGGTTTGAAAAATAAATTAGTGTCATTAAAAATGCTGAGAGCTGTTTTAGAATTATGTCAAAAGTTTCCCTGAGGAAATGCCTATAATTTTCTTCCGGATTTTTCTGGTTATATTTTAGCTTATGAATATTCCCTCATAATATTCTGTGGTCATTATTATTATTTTGAGTCTACTTTTCAGAGTGTCTGAAATAGTTAAAGACCTTTAAAACTAATAATGTATACGATCCGATAAAAAATACTGAAACGTCTACTCGATGACAAAATTCAAATTGTAATTTTTCGAATTCTGCTATTGGTCTACTACTAGTCTGTAGCTCGAGAATTTTAATAGCAACTCAGTTTGAGATTCGATCAAAGAATGGGGGAGAATTCAATCTCCGATTATCCGATTTTTACGGAACCACTTTTCTTGTTGGGGAGAATATACCATTTTAATTTTTCCTTTAGTCCATAAAGTTGTCTGACTAGGCCGCAGGCATAGAATAACACCGCATGAAAAAAATACCCCATTTAACTGCGAATTCCTAAGATGAAAATTAATAGACATGGTGGTGGGATACGTAGGGGATTAATAACTGTATATACTTTCAATGCTTGATAAAACTTTATGATTGTCCGTTTGAGTAAATGGTATAATTAAAGTTGATTGAATTAATGCAGCCATTATATTTCCTGGGGGGATTTTTGACACAGAATGGCTTCTCATTAGAGTCGATTTGAAATGCCTCATTTTCATGAAAAAGCACCGGGTTGTGTCGGTAAAAGCCCGTAAGTTTAAGGCGCGTTAACGAGGGCCTCAAGGATATTTTTCGACGGTAAAAAAAAGGCAAGGGGTAGAGAAAGTAGTAATATGTGTAGAACGGCCAAGCTTTTCGCAACTGCGACTGCTCGGTACGTTAGAGGAATGAGACGGTGTTCCAACCCCAGAGAATTCCACGGCCCAATCAGAACTCTCCGTACTTTTTACCCCTCTTTTACCCACTATAGAGCTTCGCGACTAACACAACGTTGCATTTTTCCCCTCTGAGCTCCGTAAGGATGGCTTTTCCCCCCTTTAAAACTGCTCTTGTGTGTGCACGCACGCACACATGTGCACACGTGTATACACGGCAAGGGTATACCTACATGGAAAAACCTCTCATTTTCATGGGTTGTGAAAAAGGGGTAGCAAAGAGAATGGAAAGGGATGCCGGGGGATAGCAGGGAATGACGAGGGGGTTTCTAAAACTCCTACAGCTTGTGCGCATTGCGCGACTGACTCTTTTTTGCGTGGCTGATGGCGCTGTACAAGTCAGTGAGTTAGCCGACCAAGGGATCAATTTCAGAATAACATCCCTTAGACTTTCAAGGCTTCCAAATCGATTCTACCCTTGATCATAGGAAAAAGGAAGACACGAAAACGGGGAAAAAAGGAATGGAACGAAAAAATGCAACGCATTCCCTCACCTCTCATTTTCTCGTCTCATCCCCTAGAAGTTTGTCAACGTTTCTCTTTCTCCACTTCTCTTTTCTCTCTTTTTTTCCGTAGCTGTATTGTTTTTATTTTTGTTGTTGTTGCTGTTGTTGTTATATAGCAGCTGTATTTCCTATGGATGTGTGTTCGATTTCTTTCTATATCCATACGTCCACCCTTTCGTCTCATCGTACAGTGAGTAGATTAACCTTCGTCGCGCCGACAAAAATCAATGATGGTGTTACGCGGTTAGGGGTGCTTTTCCTACACTGGCAAGAGAAAGAGAGAAGGAGAAAACTGATGGGTTATCAGTAAGCAAAAAGACGAAAAAAAATGATCAATGTATCCAATACGAATGCCCCCGCTTCTTCCCCGCTTCAATACCTATAAGCCCTCTTTTTCTCAAAGGGAAATGGGAATATTGAACAGTGATTGAACAGGAGTTCACATTCCATTTAACTGGAAGAGAGAGAGAGAGAGAAAAAAAAAAGGTAAAAGAGGGATCCGTGGATTTTTTGAACTTACCGATCCTGTTTTTCTTCATCGAATGAAAAAAGAAAGTTCCTTCGTTGTTGATCGGGATAATTCAATTTTCTACGGCTTATTATTTGACTGTAATTGATTTCACATCGACTTCTTTAGTTCGGCTCTGTAATATCGCAAGCGGAGGTCCTTAGCGACACTGCATGGGCCGACTGCAAACATCGGAGACGAGGACGTAGTTGAACTTACCTACGTTGATGCAAATATTTCCCCAAGCAGGTAGTTTCGTTATTTTCCACTGAACCCACAGCGTAAAGTGGAATTCGGACGACCGGAACCTCAGTGCAAGTGCTGAGAAAACAATGTCAGGAGTCCGGGACTCCTGACATTGTTCAGACAACCTGCGAGAGATCTGCAGTAGCTTTCGAAATTTTGGATTCAATATTGCTGTTGGCTGCTTTTTTTTAAATTTTGATGGCTCGTGTGATTCATTTAATTCAGCGACCATTAAGGAAATATATTTTATCTAATTGACAACTATACCAGCTACTAAATATGACGAGAAATATTTTTAATAGATAGAAAAGGGATTAAGTATTTTAATTCCCTGTTAACCGCAATAACTCAATTAGGGAGAATTTCGTTACGAAGAAGTCATTGTTTTATTTGAATACGATTTAATAATAATATCTAGTTAATAGTAATTTATTAATTAATTTAAGATTTTGAAAAAATAAGATTTCGGAATTTTCGATTTACTTCTTAGCAATTGGTACTCTAAAAAAAAGCGATGCTAATTTAACGTAACTTTGGTATCGGAAACAAACCGAGTGGATGTCAAGTACGGCTTCTGTTGGACAATAACACCAGCTGAGGTTAAATTTACACCCAACGGGTTAAAATTACAGCTACTGCATAGGGATAAATTTAATCTCGACAATTGTATTCGTGGCTGGTGTTTTTTAATAACACTGGATGGTCTATCGACTCAAATTGACTTCGAATGGTATTGCTTTTAACATCGAATGTTTTCAGTGTGTCGAAAAAAAAACGACATCTGTTGGAAAGGAGGACTTTTTCCGCGTCTGTAGTAAAACTTTTTATATTCTCCGAGAAATAAATCAGTGATTATTTTGGGAACCGCATTCTCACTCTTAAAAATTAACTCAGTTAAATTTCTCTACCGAAATTATATATATAAATTTCAAGAGAAATCTTTTCACAGGTACCAAATTTATTCGTAAGGTTTGGCGAGAGTCACGATAAATTTATATGCATACATAAATTAATTTAAATTAATAATCTTTCCGAACATAGAAAGAAATATATCTACTCTAAACAGCTATTTTATACTTAATATGCAATATATACAAATAATATGCAAAATATCCATTTTCTTGGTGGTCATGAAATTGCTCGTTTGTCGAAACTATTCCTTGCATTGAATAAGATGGTCGGGATAGACAAAATTTCGCGATATTTGCAAAAACTGTTTACTAAAAGCAGACATAACTGATATCCAACCCAGAGGGTTTCAACAAATCTGTTGCAAGTTCAACGAACGTTGCGCTATGAGGTTGCAGCCCATAAGCTTAGCGAGTTTTCTAATGGCTCATTGATTGATATTGTGGCTGCGTTTCAGATATTTCATGATCATTCACACCTTTACAACCCAATTATCTTCAATTACATTGCAAAAGCATCGTCAGTGTTATCTTGACGCACTGTTTTTCAAATACCTTCTTTTTTTTTTCTCGCACAAATACACGTGAATTTTCGAATCCGGTCTGTGTTACTTTTTTTATTGGTACCATATTTTTTATACCAACCTCGGTTCAACACCCAAGAATTATTGACTACTGGATTAAATAAATTGTAAACATTATGTATTTGCTTTAAAAATGACGTAGACCTACAGTCGATAGTCTCGATATACTTTTCTGAAGCCTCATTCTCTCAGAAGACATCCACAGGTGTGCTTTCATCCAGCTTATGATGTCCTCTGTTTGGAGGGTATGACGTGGCAATAGATCGAATTGTAATACGGGCACTGAACCCTAATGTATTGATGTTTCAAGAAGATCAGTAACACTGATTTCCATTTGTTATTCAAGCAGTTGACGCTGCTGTTTACGTTTACTGAACCGAAGCGTGATTTAACGTTTGGTTAAACGGTACACCACCGTTCAATTCAGAATTCGCTGAAATAGTGTTAACTATCAGAATTAGGAGGTATTGCGACCCCATTACTTAGTTTCTGCTCATCTACAGAAGCTGATTAGGAGCTGATTGGGATTTTCTACATTTTTTTTCAAAAATTTCAAAACTTCACCGAAAGACAAATGCCATCAACGTCAAGCGAGTTTTAGGAGCGAATTCGCATTTCATTGGATTTGCATTAACCATAATTCTTACTATTAAAAGTAATGGTCTTCCTTAATTTTGCGATTTTTATAATAAAACTTGCCCTTCAAATTTAATGAAAATCAAAAACTGAATTGTCACGTATATTTTGCAACAAATAGTTCGGAATGAAAACTGCAATTGTAGATCAAAAATAATAAAATAGATAAATTGGAAACTATTTCGAAAATTGGAGGTTTAAGCTTCAATGTACGAGTAGAGTGAAATATCGCACTCGACTGCCCCTTCCAAGGGGACGTTTGAAATGTAAAACCCAATTTTCTGAGTGCAAAGGGTTTAAGTGTTTTGAGAACGTAGCTCTACAGTTACTTGATAAGTTTTCAAGCACCCGATTTTCACGTAAAAGGTAAATTTAAATATTTCATACATTGTAAAAGCTCCTTAAGGTTATACGCCGTGCAGTAACCATGAAAAATTCATAACTGGCTGAGATATAATCGTAGAAGCTTCCGGAAAATGGTATTATAGAGTTACGAGTCTTTCTTACTCTCTTATGCGGTCTTACAGTACTGAATTTTGCAGAAATAGGCGGATAACATTTCGTATATAAAGAAAAAAATTTGTAAATATGTATATTCGCGATTTTCTTTTCGTAGAAAATAGTTTCATGTCTAAATATAACAAAGAAGAAAAACAGTGCGATTTCTAAATTTATTATAATTAAATATTCGAGGAAATTTGGCGGAAAAAGTTAATGAAATAAATTAAGTTTAAGGTGAATTTATTTATTCTATATTTTGACATGAAAGAACAATGCAAAATGTCAAGGCTGAAATTACTCCAGAAAATGTCTATTAAGAAAATATGAAATGCAAAGAATATCGAGTGGCTTCGTACCTGAGGAGAAAAATAATCGTGGCAATTTTCCAAGTTAATTAAAAGTCCACGGAAGATCTCAGAATTATATATATTTTCAATACAGACGCTTCGTAATGAGTTAAATGTTAATAAACCCCCGAATAATCTGAAAAAAATATACGCCCGTCTCTCGGTAATAATATAATTATGATTTAGCGGCATCGAAATTACTAAAGTTCTGAAATAACAAGAACATACTCCGCATCGAAATATAGTTGGAAATTACTCGCTACTAATTATAGTTGATGGGAACAACCATAGTTCGCGGAAGTAATTAAAACTTCATCGATCATAATTGACAAAGTTTAAGATGGCTTTTATAATAGAAACTCCTCTTTTTCTATACGAATACAACTCTTATTACAATAACAACAAGAGCAACAACAACAATTACTGCTGCTCCATTCCTCTCCTTCAGCTGCAACTACTTTTTCCTCTAGAAAATTCTTCTTTTTGCATTATTACTTCCTTTTTTTGTATCTCCTCTTTTTCCTTTTCCCTCTTTACGTCTTTCTCCCTTAGTTTTCGTATACCTCAAACCCTTCCCTTCCTCTATCGCGGTACTCTGCGTGCTTTCGCGAAAATCCTCGCGATAAATTATGCCGCGCGGGAGAGAAATAAATGACCCACCCTCTCTGTCCCTTCTCATCCGCCCCCGGCTATACCCGAACCTCAATCCCTGGTGTGCACCACCACTGGTATATACTATACTACACGTATAGTATATACTACGAATAGGAAAGCCTCCAAAGCGTCCAACCAACCCTCTACGTTAACCATCTCTACATAGACGACCGACGACCAGGCAGAGAGAAACGAGTACTGCGAGGAAAGCCGGCTTTAAAATTATAATGGCACGCGCAATTTTGATAACCGTCGCCCGAAACTCCCTTTTCCTTCTATTTCAACCCCTTCCGTACTAACCACCCACTTTCACCCTTTCGCCTCTCTTCTACTCCTTTGACGTTTCAGTGCACGTATTTCTCGATGTATGCATATACGTACGCATACCTCATAGAAGAACCGAATTTCTTTCGATCGGGATCATGGCAAATAAAAATGAAACAATCGAATGCTGGATCGTACTTTATTGGAAATTATTTTCCATGTGTGACGATCTTTTGGAGAATTTTTGAGACAGCAGGCGCGTTAAGATGCGATATTTGCAAAAAATTGAAATTAAATTGAAAATTAGAAATAATAATGAACCTTTTCTATCGCTTCTTCGATATCAAAGGTGGGAAGTTGTTATTTAAAACAATGCTGGACGATGTAAAAATTAATTATCAGTAGCCATGGTTTGGGCAGTATATCATTTCTTTTACGAGGAAAATATCATAGAAAACACATTTCATCCGAAAGAAAGGTTTAATTACATGTAAATGACAAGAAAGGAAGTTAAAAAAATCTGAAGAAGAAAAGAATATGAAAAAGGTAGAATAAAAACGGATTGAAAAGTAAAGTGGAAGTTGAACGTTTTGTTGTTGGAGATAGGAATGAATTCTGTTATCTTTTTCTTCTTTTCATGTTGTCTGGTCTTCTTGCATTTGCTTCCTTCTCGAAATGACCGCACCCGTTAAAACGATATTGCGTCCGCGAGATATTAACGTAGCATAACATATATACAGTACCCTCTTGTTACCCCCATTTCATATACTTCTCTCTTTATTTCTCTTTCCCTCTCCTTTTCTCCCGCCACGGGGGCAAACAATGGCGCGACGTCGCATGGCCGGCGGGCACGAGAACGGTTCCGCTTTTGTAAGCGGAAATTGTTTAAGCTTTTGTTATTTTGCGGCTTCTAAATCTCAGACGTCAGCTTAGCTTCCGGCCGGACGACTCCGAGAATCTACCTACTCTGATACTGAATCCGCTTTTCTCTTTTACGCGAGGAAACATCCTTTTGCATCTCGACTCCATCCCGCGTCTCTACGAACCCTTACATTTTTTCTTCCTTATATTCAAGCTTTACCTTATGTCACCCCACAAACAAAAGCTGCTACTGTTGATGTCGGTGCTGCCGTTGCTGTTGTTGTTGCTGTTGCTTTTTCTGCTACTATCCACGGTTCCTGCTTCTGATTCTGCTTTTGGTGCTGTTATCGTTGTTGTTGTCATAGTCGATATCGTTGTCGTTATTATTATGTCATTAACAGATACTTTTTATATCGAGATGAAAGGTTTCTGTTCCATGAAAAAATTAAAAGAAATTCTAAATTTATATTGTATTATTTTGAAAAAGAAAAATGTCCACTTAAAACCATGGAAAGAATGAAATTTATTTTGCGTATTTTGGAATGGAATTTTTTTCATTCGTTCAAACGTTGATCCATTTATTGTAAAATTCCTACCAATAATAACGTTTTGTTGCAATGGAAGCAGCAGATTTCTGTAAAATAAGTGTACCTATTTTTCAATTCACTTATGCAGCGAGAATAATCGATCCGGTTGCATGGTTTAAAAAAGGCATAGGTATAACTTGAAACGTTTCGTCCAGGATCTCCCTCATTCCTGCTGCCTTCCGTTCACCCGTGTTTCTGCAGGAAGTGCAAGCAGCTAAGTGAAAAACATCGAATCCTCTCGATTTTATTCGATACCACGTCCAATTGTTTTACCATTAAGGATAATACAGATATCGCTGTAGAAAACAAATACAATCGGACGCTTTTTTTCTAGCAGTGCCGCTGAAACTGTTTAACATTCTCCGGTGGATTTTTAAACAGCGCCTATCGCCACCCCCATGGATCGTGCGCGAAGCTTTTTAAAGGGGGTTGAAAGAGGGTGGAATGGTCTGGTACCCACCTATCGACCCTGTAGTCTCCTGGCCTCTCTCATCCTCTCTTTAGTTTTTCCCTTCCTCTCGTTTTCTCTGTCTTTCTCTCTCCGTTTCTCTTTCCATCTCGTTCTCTCCAGTGGAGTTGAGCTTTTTACCAACACTCATTCGTCCGTGCGTGCACGAGGAAAAACACGTACACTAACGAAAAATACGTGCGCTCATACACTATTGCACATCCTAATTTCAGCAAGCATTCGCCGCAGCTGCGTTAGCTATTCCAGTACTCATGAAGCTTTTTCTCTTTTTCTACGAGCTTTTTTTCATTCCTACCGTATCACATAAAATTCCAAATTTTCAAATTCCTCGTCTAGCAATATATCTACTTTTGGTCTCGTTTCTTCTTCTTTTTTTTAAGCAATCAAATCATGGCATGTTTTTTCATGTGAGTTTGTACAGGTACAAAGAAATTTTATGATAATTAAGCTCATCACGAAAATGAAATTAAACTCTCCGTTTTTTTCCTCATCGTCACGACTGACATTCAAAGCATCTGATGCCGTTGCATCCGGAACGAGGGTTATCCCATTTGCAGTTATTTCAGTGTTTCTTCTTTTATGGTTGAAATTGGAAGATATGTATAAGGAGAAAGTAAGGGTGAAATTTCCTGAGGTATTAAATGGGAATTTTTGTCGCGTGAAACATGTCTTCTCGAGTTCCATACATCTTCGTACGAATACCAACAACAGAGCATTCTATTCAGTTCCCACTAAAAACCACATTGCTATTTTGGTGGAATTTTCGTGTGAAGCTGCAAAACATAGTGCACCGCATATAGTACACTAACGTTGATGGCCTTGTCGTGCTTCTTCTTGTAAATGTGAAATATATATACGCAAAAAGAGAAGGAAAAAATGGGAAATAAATCAGAAGAGGAAGCAATTGAAACGGTCAGATCTCAAAGTTCAGTGTTGTCATTTTTTATGTTGATCTATGTAGAAAGGGGTAAAACTTTCTTTACAAAATATTGATTGAGTGATCGAAATCAGCTCGTAACAACTTTATTACAAATTGTTTATACATTCGTTTACATCTTTTTGGTTTTCTCGGATTGTATAAAATACAATTTTTTCGCAATGATTCTATCATTAACACGTTAAATTGATAAATTTAACTTATTAGAACATTTAACAGTTTCCGTTTCTAAGCTTACCTCATTTTACTCCGGTCTCCCACAAGTCGAGAATCAACATAGACCGAGGTGTTGAGTGCATTTCTTTACAATAATTGCAAGTTATTGATTCCACATTAAGAGCTTCGAAATATTATCATTAACGGCAGCAATTAAAATTGGTGAATGAGAAACATTCAAGGTTCCTATGTTTCAAATGTACCCCATTCCGCCCCGGTCTCCAATTCGATTTGCTTTAATAACATTTTTTTATCCTACACTCAAGGGAATTTCGGGAAAAATATTTAAAGAAATTCTTAATTTGTACTTTTAGGTATTTCTAAAACACTGATATTTGACTATCCAAGTTTGCTCTAGTGCACGAACAAATTGGAGAAGACCTTCGATTTACAAGAAATTGATTACCAATTATTTTAGAAATTTAATAAGTGGAGTCTGGAACGTCAGTGCATGAAATAATGCACTGCCGAACAACAGGATATTTGGTTTTATTTTTTTATAATCAATCAGATATGTATTTAATTTGTCTGTATTTAATTAGTTACTCCAACAACATTCTCTTTTTTTCTCCTTTCTACCCCCTCCGACTCCCCGTCTCGCTTTCTCTCATGGTCAATATAACAGCGGAATATACAGGAGTTTTTTTCATTCATCAAAATGAGGAATTTATGACTCTACTGCTGTATTATTCTACTTTTTGCCATACGGTCTGCTTTGTTTTTATCGAATGACAATTTAGCAAAAATATATAGCAAAAAGGTAAATATATACATATATTACATATTTACTTTTTTATAGTTACTCTTTAGCGATATACACCCACACCACAAATCCAGATATTCGTCCCTAATTTTTTAGGCGATATTCGGCACACCTGCGTCGCACATATTCGATATCACATTCTAGAAAGAATTTAAATTTTCAATGGAATTTTATTATGACCTCTCCTACCTTTTATTCTCCACGACAGACATGTATGCAGGTTATTTGAAAAACGTCGTTGATTAGGAGATATCCTTCAAAGGCAATTTTTCTTTTTTTTATTTCATATGTACTACGCGAAAGTGAATTAGGGATTCCCGATTATACCTCTGTAATTAACATTTACGTAAATTATTACCGAATTTTCTGTCATTAAAAATTAGAATTCACGACGAAACAATGCATTCCAGGATTTGAACCCAGACTCTCTAATTTCTGATATAAAATTAAAAATTTACTGAGCGATCAATCTTGTCCAATTAATCAAATTCATAAGTATTTGGACTTTTATAAAAATATATCTACATAAAAAAATGTATACATATATACAATACAATCCTTGGAAATTGATTCGGAGTCACTTAAAATTTACAATTTTTTCTATGTTGTCCTTATTAGATGGATTAGAAAGTATTATTATGTAAAACTCTAATTGTTAATAGATCTTCTCATTGTAAATCCCTAAAACCTTTCATTTTTATAAAAAAGTAATTTTGGTAATTTTGGGTGTCCTATTTCGATTGTCATGATGAAATACATTAAAATTGTTACAGAAAACATAAAAATTAAATGACATGAAATTTTTGCTAATTTCACTTTCGAAATTGAAGAATACTTCAGTAGCAAGAAATTATGAGCTGGTAATACAGATTTGAAAAAAAACGAGTATACATTACTTACATTAAAGAGAATTAATTAAGAAACTTTAATATCGAATCAACAGTGAATGTACATGTTCATACGCTACCTGTCTGCATAGACTTTAATAAATCTGTTAGTTTTAATGAAACTCGTACGTATATACCTGGCAGAGTAAATAAAAGAAAGTTAATACCGAAAATATTAAATTTGTAAAATGCACGAACACACTAAGAAAAAAATATGTTAACGTGTGGATTGTATAAGCAAAGGTAGTTTATAGTATATGCAACTATTTTATTGTAAAAGCTACAATAAAATTATTTTTGCAAAAAACGTTTACGTGAAACAAACTTTTTACAGTGCCTTCTACAATATATATGGTAAAATAGTACACTTTTTTTCTGTTACCATAGTTATTTGAACATGGTTTTATATACCATACCGATTTTTATACAATTTATGATTTCATTGACTATAGCTGAAATTCCGTAAAACTTTAAAAAGACAAATTTAACTCAATAGATAAAGTTACTTAAATCTCCTCCAATACTGACAATATTTATGGTATCTGTCACGATACTTTTTGGAAAGATCCATAATTTCGTGGTTCACGCACAGTTTATATTGTATCTGTCACTTAGAGCTCTTATTGTTCTCCTTTCCAAATTAATGTTCTAATTATTAGTTTTAACACATTCGTGTGCTTATAAAAAATTCTTGAAATGTTAGAAAATTTATAAGTGAAGCTACTAACTTTCGAAATGGGTTATAAAATTTATGTGCAGCGCTACGGTACCCAACTGCGTAGTAAAAATATGATTAATTTGTTTAATTTGATTTTCTTAGTGCACTTCATACGTTTGCACAACTACACCCAGATAGCCAGCAATGCATTTTCAATTATTGCAGACGTGCTGTATGCGCAACATATTCTGATGTAAATCTTCTACATTCGTCATTCGCTGAAACGGACTGTCAAGTACAGATTTACAGAAATTTGGAGATTTCTCGCTGCAGGCGGACGTCACGGAACGTAGCTTATCATTTGTTGAAAGTCTGTTACATTTTCTCTGCACGTACATGTTTATGGTTACAATTTTGTATCTGGCATACGGGTATATGTATAAAAGTATACGTAGTGCGTATGCATAATCTAGCAAAATAAGAGGAAATGGATACGTTTAGTAGCTGTAAATGTTTAATTATAATTATACTGTCTGCGAACGTTAAATGAGAGTATGCCATTGCTCCCTTTTTGCAATCCTTTCAGCTTTAATCAAACAAGGGAATTATTATTCCGATTATTCTTTCGTCAATATTCGTGATTATATTATAAATTAACATTATCTACCAAAAGTGCCAAAGTGGTCTAGATTCATTTGCCAGAACCTATAAAATTTTATTTCAAGTACTTCTTAGCTCTCGACTTCTATCCTGGAGAAATGATTTATTTTCTAAACGCTTAGAATGAAATACCTTGGAATAAAATGATTTTCGTAATTTGAATTCTTATTTTTATAGGAAAAAGTCTCAGAATTGAGTAAAAACTTACTTTCTTCTCACACATTCGTTTCTAGAAATTATGTAAATTTAATCACCGTTAACTACAATCTATAACACGAACAAGAGATCCCGAAATCGGAGAAAATGGCAGAATATCAGAATTATATTTAAAATTAATTAATATAATTCTTTCACCTGAATATTTACTAAAATTTAGTCAAAATTTATTAAATTTATATAAATTTAATTACTGGTAATCACAAAATGAAAAACGAAACTTTTTTCTCCTTGTAGTTTTATTGTGAATGAGAAAAATGTATAAATGTCTCCGAAAAAGAAACATTTCTTATTGAAAATCGGGAAAAGAGGGAAAAAAGGGTAAGAAAAAGAAGAATAAAATGGCAATTAATAAGTAAATGAAGCCATTAAAGAACCACTGGAGTATCAAGAAAACGAGTTTCTAATAAAATCGATATAGGAAGTCTTCGATACATTGGTTCAAAAGGGGAAAGCACGTGTCGCCGATAACAAAAGCAGTGAAAAACGAAAGAACGATATCTGCCAGGCGATCGCGTGCGAGGGGTTTGATGGGGTGGAAGGGTGGGAGTCCAGTTTACCTATAACCCATAAATCGACCCCACTTTTCTATTAAGAGACGCACGATTGACTCGCATTGTTCGGCTTCCTTCCACCCCCTTCACGATTGGCATGTGCTGCTGCTGTTGTTGCTACCTCTTGCTGCCTCATTCTTTTTCTTCCTCCTTTTTTTACCTTTAATTTATCCTTTTTTTTATTTCACTTCCTTTACACCCCTACAATTCAACCCCTTGACGTTTTTTCACTTCGGCTTTTCTCCCACTTTCATATCAAACTCTTTCCACCCTGCGCAAAACTCGTCCAATCCCCTCCGGTCTCCGGCCGACGCCTTGCTTTCCTAGAAAAGCGCGAAAATACGCACATTCACGTATCTCGGGAATTTCGTACCCGTCCATTTTTTTTATCGATCAGACTCTTTTTACAGAATTTTATGCAGATTTTCATATTTTTAAAGAAGAGGGATTGAAACAACAGCTCCTGAATTTCACTCTTGCATAATTATACGCGTTTCGGGAGAAAATTTTAGGAGATTTCAATGGTTTTTGTCATTTTCGCTCTATAAGAATTTCTCTCTGGTAATTATTACCTTAGAGCACAATAATTTGTTTTACGGTAGTGCAAAATACAAGTTTAGGCATTAATTTTATCGTGGATTTAAGGAAGTTAGGAAATCATTTTCAGATTTTTTATCCAGGATCCGTGTGAAGAAAATCAGTTGATACTTTATTCAATGTCTACGCAAAAGAAAATATGAAATATGTTTGAGATAAATAATATAGTTTATAAGAGCCTCAATTATAAGCGACAGCATTATTTTTTGTTATTTGGGTATTTCGTGAGGGGAGAAGCACGTCATCGATGGTATTATTTTCGATTTTTATGATACTGAAAGGGTACAGTCGAAGGGAGAAGTGGTATCATATGGGATTTGGTGTGATAAGAGTGTGACATATCTGTTTTTTGGACAAATTCACTATAAAATAGAGTAACACTTCCTAGATACGTTATGTAATGTATGTGATTGTAGTATTCACCTCTTTATTGTGTAGACATAATTTAAAGTACTATACATTTATTAATTCTCTCAATTTAAATATTTTGAAATTAAAGACTTTATTCAAGCATGACTGTATTTTAAAACACTATAATAATGTAAAATTGATTTCAGATATCAAAAAATTTGAATTTTAAATATCGCAGCTATTAATTTTTGCTAAATAAGATTTAAGATAAGAAAAGATTGTGCGCGTTGTGATTCTCACAACGAGCCAATTCTGTCAATGCAATAAATAAACAATTTGTCGTGACAAATTTTTATTTTCGAATATGTCACATATAAGTAAGTCTTTTAAAAAAAAAACAGATTAAACACTCGCTGGAATGTTAGGAAACCCGATTAATGGTCGTTCCCAACACCTCGAAGTCTCTCCTAAAATATACAGTGTTATCGTTTCTGGATGAACAGAGAACTGTAAATTGTGTCACTTAAAAATAACATTTACATAGAAATTTGTACAATATTGTAGTTTTCTTATTATTATTTTCATTTATGGACATAATATTTTTACAGTATATCCCACTGGATCTGCAGTTTAAGGTAGAATCCCGAAAAACAGAATTACAGTGCCTCCACAATTTCTGTAATTACTTTAACATTCTAAATTTTCGTACCTATACAAGTAGTGCACTTCGTTCTATTTTTAGCTATTATAAAATTACAGCATCTGGTTAATTAAGTAATCTGAAAATTAGAAAAATATAAAAAAGTCAATTTTACTATTTTAGTATAACAAAAAATGTTGTCCCAAGAAACCGAAACATAGTCTACGCTACAGTACATGTTTCGACGTCATAAGGTCTCCACTTTACACTGTAGAATAACCACAACGTAGTCAAATTTGGTTCTGATGCTGCAGAATTTCCCCCAAAGTACCAAAATGTTCTTTCCTGTTCCATGTAGTGCAAATATCTGGACCATACGCTCCATAGCAATACCTCACTACCGACATTGCTAAGTTGCCCCAGATGTATGTTGTATACATGGATCCATTTCCCCGCCCCTCATTTATCTTGTTTATAATAATAACATGAATTTGGTAATCTTAAACATGGAGAAAAAACTGTGACAATTGTGGTAATTTGAAAATTGTCTAATACTATTAGGGGAAAATGTCATGTCTGCTCTTACTCTTGATGAAAAGTACGTAATTACAATTGGATTGACACGTTAATTGTGGTTATCGACTAGTTAAATTAAACCCTTTAAATTTCGACGAATAGCGTTACGTATATAGAAATGCTATGAACATTGGAACGGAATAGTTCGATTCGCGCTGCTCTTAATAAATCTCGTTAGCCACTCGCTCCACACTGATAAACATAATTAAAGTGTGATCTTCGATATCAAACGATACCCGATAAACCTTCACATGTCATGATTATTCCAAACTCCATTATTAAGTAATAATATTCCGCGATCTCTATATTATCCAATTTCAATGATTTTTTTCTCCTTTATGCGAAAGACATTGTCTAGTAAAATTTAGTATAGTTACGAGGAAGGCAAATAAGACCATTTTTATATAATAACTTGTTAAAAATTAAAATCTTTAAGAATGAATTTTTTTGGATTCTTCCAGAATTTACAAACTATTACGCAATTTGAAATAAATTATGTACAGTAGCTGAATTATGAATTTGTGTAAAATAGTAACATAAGATAAATACTGCCACTAGCTCGCTGACATCAATATTTAAGGACGGATGTCTGGTAGGAAAGCATTTAGTTACGCATGGTTTCAAGGGACAGTTTGGACCATAAAACCCACTGGATCGATTATAGCCTCTAGGTGCAAAATGTCTTCAATTAAACTTAAACCGGATAGCTGTAATTTGTTGTACGTAACTACAGAATTAAGCTTCAATTTTGTTATATTCTTTTTTTCGACACAGCAACTCGTACGCGAATTTCGTGCGAATTTAATTATGTAAATTATTGATTATAATGAAATTTGTAAATTTCCTAGTTGACATTTTTTGATTCCAATAAATCGATGAATTTTAAAACCCTTTTTTTTACACCTACAATTAGAAAATTTTGTTAATGTGAGAAACCACTGGATTTGAAAATTGGAGCATATAAATTAAATCTTATGAAATTGATAAATTTCAATAGTTGGATAAAATTGTATGAAATTTATTAATTTCTATGATTTGAAAAATTCAAAAATTTTAGAAATTTAAAATATTAATGCAACTGAGACTTAATATATAATAAAAACTGAAACTTTAATAAATTAATATGAAAATTTTAGATTTCGAAAATCTGTAAAGCTTGCTCAGTCTCAAAATTAGCGCAATTAAGAAAAGCTGACGATAACATTTTCAACTTTTCCAAATTGAGGTAGAATTAAAACCTTGAATTTCATCAATTCACACGGTAGGAGATTGACCCGTGTCTGTGAAACAATTATTGGAAGGGTAAATAGAGTTGTAATTGTTGTAAAATTAATTTGAGTACATGCAGAATTATATAAATAGTTTCGTCATCAATATTTTATCTCTTCCTCAGCACTTGGTGCGAATTGAATATTGTTAACAGTAGATAAAAATAACAGAATTAATCGCATAATTGGACCACTTCATAAAAATCTTTAGAAATACTTATTTAGAAAAATTTAGTATAAATATAAAATATATTGATTTTTCATATTTTGCAGGTAAACAAGTTTGGGTAAAAATTAATGTAAACAAAATGTAGATGTCACTAACGTGATGAAAAAATTGTCTAAAATTGAAGTAGGTAGTAAAACGGATTAACATGGAAATGACTGTTATTATACTTTTTACAAATACTGGTTTTTTGATCACAGTAAAGACGTGTAAAATAGATTATATTCATTAAACGAAGCAATGGGAGGAAATCAAGCTTCCGAAAATCAATCCACTGAACGTGCGAGACGATTATAATTATTGAAAATGAGATTTATCGGTATAGTAACTGTCGATTATTAATTGTATATGGATTTAACGTTAATAGCCATAAATAGTTGGAGTGGTTGATCCTGGAAGATATATACAAAAGAGGGGATAGTGTCGAATGGTTTTCAATATATATGTGTACACATATATGTATACATATACATATATACTCACAGGTATATACATACATATAGATGTTTATATATATTTATGTATATACATATATGTACAGGAAAAACACGTCTCCCTCCAATATTCTCACGTACCACTACACTGCAAAGACCCTCATGTTGGCAAACTTATGTTGGCGAATTTCGCGTATATAGCATAGACGTGAGAGTCCTCTTCTCCCTTTCTATCTTCACGGAAGAGAGGGCTGTGCGCTTAAAAATACACCCCTGGGACTGAGACATTCAGGTAGGGGATGTATATGTTGGCTGGACCGTAGCAAAAACGACAAAAATGAAGGAGAGGAGAACGTAACGGCGAAATACAACGAAAAAAAAAACAAAATAAAATGAGGAAAAGACGCCGTGAGGAAAGGGTTTGGCCACCCCCGCAGCAAAATACCCATCGACGCCATTGTGGCATAAGGGCGTGGTTGCGCAGACGCTGAGAAAGAAAAATACGGGGTGGAAGGTATGAAAACGCGGAGGGATGGTTGTGGGGCTGAAAAAAAAGTATGAAAAGAGGGAAGAGAGGTATGAAGGATATTTCGAGGGTAGAAAATGCGCACGAGCAAGCAAAGGGACGCACTTTATGCTGCTGAAACGCGCAACTCTCGTGGAAGACCCCTCTCGCCTTCTCACTCTTCCATTTTCCCTCTTTCTCTGACTCTTGTTTTATCCACCCTTTCCAATGCTTTCTCGATGCCGGAAACCACCCCTTGGAAAAGCACGTCGACCCGCTCGCTCTTTGTCGCTGGGCCGAGAGAACCTGGGGCGAGCGAGTGAGTGAGTGAGCGAGCTAGCAAGCCAACGCCGAAAGTATTTTCCAACCGGTACCGGCAGTCGTAGTATTACTACTATACCGTTGCTACCACTATTAGTAGTGGTAGCATTACCACTACAATTACACACTACTAACTTTGAGCTCTCGGGTACCTAACCACCCCCCGAAATATCAACCCCTTTAATTTCAGATGGTATGATAATTCGCGGCAATAATTCACACGAGTCTGGAACTTGGCTCAACGTGGATTTTATTGCGGCTAGGGTCTTTCCCGAAATTTCTCTTTATTTTTCCCCTTTACGTATCCCAGGAATACCACGTCTAGCCCAACCCTGAGTAGCTACGTACACCACAGACACTACGTTGCTTAATTTAAGACCGATTTTATCTTAGGGTGCTTCTAGGTATGTACTCCCTTTTGGGGCTATTCGTTATTCGAATTTGTCCCTGGATGGGTTTACGCTTCTTTCCCTGCGAAGAAATTCTTCCTACGAAGCGGGTAATAATTGTTTCTTTACTTTGGCCTGAGACAAAAACAGCAACTGCAATATTTTCCAAGTCTTTCAAGTTTTTTCTTACGCATTATACACTAAACATTTTTTTCATAGTATTTTCATATTGTATTTTTGTAAAATAATTTATAGTATCTGTTAAAACAATATTCAATAACTATAGTATATTTTTTTAAATCAAAAAAGTCAGAAGCCTTTACGAAATTCAAATATTTATGTGTGGATTCTGAAAAACCTCAGTGTGGCAACTATCGTTACTAGGTAAAAATATACCGTTATTGTTCAAAGGTATGGAAAGATGTTAGGTGAAGGAGAAAATAGCATTATTAAGAGAATGCGTGATTTTTTTAAAAAATAGAACCCCATGGAAAAATGTTTATACGGAATCGGAATGAAAACTAGATACCGTGGCGAGCTGTATAACTGATATTGCCAATAACAGAACGTTTTTATAGGAGGTTTGATGTTTTTATGAAGACACTTTATGAAGCAGCGTATGTTTTTAGCGGATTTTTCAAAATCAATTTCAGGGACGAACATTTGTGTAAATTTTGCCCATCTAGTACTGGCGATTTATGAAACATTGATTAGTACACTCCAAAAAATAATTTCCAAATGGAAATGTTACTTATATTTTAATTACTTACATTGGAAACAGTAAAACTTCGATATATTTAATATACAATTGTGGAATGATAATCGTTACGTTGATGAGATACGATAATCGATTATGATATCGATATTGGATTTCGATAAATATTTCTTATTGCTTATAAAATGCTGCTCCGATGCATTGACAATAAGATGTTACGGGAAAGGGGGGTAGCCCCGGCCAGTGGGTAGCCGCGGTCATTGCAGAAATTTGAAGTTCCCTCTAGTTTATAGTATCCATTTTAACACCTATTTGACGTCTATCATATCAATAACACCTACCACAGCTCTGTAGATATTTTAATTATAACAAAAACAAATTAAACTTTTGCAATGACCGCGGCTTCCCACTGGCCGGGGCTACCCCCCTTTCCCCTACACTTAAATCCGTTTTAATATAAAAATTCGAAAAGTCGATACCAATGGTGAGTGTATAGAAATTTAACACTATTAGGGATGTGATTCGATGCGGAAGTAACTAGATTAACACTGAATGATGAATGATCCGTTAACATAAACACTACAAATGATTCAATTATCGATTTTAAGCGATTATCAGTAAATAATTGTCCGAAAGTAGGCGTATGACAGAATTTCTACTACATTATACGTACATGTATGCATTTTATATATTCCATACACGTATACGTATGTTATTTTCTATATGGTATTGGAAAATACATGTAGTTTCCTTTTTGCTTATCGAAAGGAAAAACACCGGTACTAAGAAGACATGGAGATGCTGTAATATTGTCAAGATAAATTATCGAAATTAAACCGTAATTTCGAAGACACCAAAAACCGACACTTCGTATGCCGTGAAAAAAAATCGATGAAGTAGGTCGCACAATATTAATGAGACGGAATCCGCTACACGGATTCAACCCCCAACTTCCGCCCTACCCTCCAAGTGTCATAGGGTATTTAAAGTAACCGGTATCATTTTTATCGGTGATATTGTAGTATTTTCATTATTTTTCCTCACCGAGTTTCAGACGTATCAGAATTTGTTTTTTGGGCGTCACGAATTGTCGAAATTTCATCTCGACTGCATTGAGATGCATTTAGATATTTTATATTTATTTCAGAATTATCTTAGTTTTTTTAGTATTTTTGTATTTAGTGTCCTTATATTGTCTACTCAACCTAATTTTTTTCTGTATTGAATAAAAAATCGTTAACGATGAATAACGTGGATTCGATGGTGCTAATTTTAATGCGACAATATTATCTGGAATGAGCGTTATTATTAACACGAAATGTCTTGACAGTTTTTATAGAACACAGAACGTATCATAATTGGCTACCACAAGACTTTTCTATCTGGAGATTTTAGTTCCTCATTTTCCAAACTGCACGTTAACATTAATTACACCTACTTTTCATAACTGACCAATTTTTAAAAATTAAGACCAGTTAAGGTTAATCTCCGCATTTGCGCAAAGGCACGAGTGCATATTTCGTTGTAAAAACAGTATACTCGCGGCATTTCAAGCCGGTTAAATTGCAGCACGAAACATTCTTGATGCAATATAGTAGAAAGTCGTTAGTGAGTTCATGTTTATATTCATAACGTCCTTTCTTTTTATTTTTGAAGGGATCATTGTTTCCTTCTATTACCCTTTTTTTAAACATGTTATTTTTTTTCTTTTCAGAGATACCTTCCAAGCTGAAATGACCAAATGGAGAGAAGAGGAAGAGGTTGATGTGGAGGATTACGAGCTTTGGCGATGCGATAAACGGCCGAATTATACCCAATGCTATATACACGAATCACGAAATTCGTGTTGAATGTATTCGCAAACACACACATATACACATGCGCGTACATATTTACGCTGCGCCTTTATGAAACTTCAGATCTCTCCGTTTTCTTATAACTTTGAAAACAATATTGAAAAATGGGCAGAAACAATTCGAGAAACTCTGTTATTACATCTCGAAATTTCTCGACAGAAAGCATTATTCAAATGCTCCGAAAGCTCCTCGCAACTTTTTAATACACGATTCATTCCCGTTTAAAACTATCTTTTTTTATTCTGCCGAAAACTTTGTCGTTATTAATTTAACTGAAATTGCAGTACAAATATAATTGGGGATAAGCTGACTATACAAAATTGCCAACTTTTGCGTACTTTCGAGAGCCTTTAAAATGAATCTCATTCTACACTTTATCATTAATGTTAAAAAGCACAATATGCTTAAATATTCACTTTAGAGATAACAGATTCTAACAAAATATATGGGAGAAAAGCGTATTGTAAATTTATATTACAACGCGATGGAAACTTTTTACAACATACACATATTTTCCCTTTTGCTTTTTAATCCCCGCTATCCGAAATATAAATGGAATGTGAGTGAAATTAATAGAAGAATGTATATCCTGCATTTCTCATAAAATCCTGGACAAAATTTCGGGTTTGTAATTTTAGTATTGGTATTGTCTTAACACATTTCCAGCTCACTTACAATATTTACAAATTGACAAAGTTGTATCAAAATATTTTTCTATAATTTTTCTAAAAAAAATATTTTTCTTCTTGTAATCTTTGTCAATATATATTTTTTTTATTTATTATATTAATAATTAGTAAATATCCCTGACTTTTTTCTAGCAATAATTACAGTATACTCTGTTAACCCTTCGTGAATCAAATTAATTTTATACCAAACATAATCTTCTAAAAACATATCATTCAAAATTATATTGCATTTTTCCTATTCCTAAGAAAGATTTCTGATTTCAAATAAATGAAAAACTTATATTTTGAACATAAAATTGTTTTTCAAATGACAAACATAAAATACATGTTTTGAAAAGAATACTGCGGTTACAAAACCATTACAATTAATTTAACTTAATACACATTTTTCAGTTGGCACGAAAAGATGCTATTTTCCGTTAGCAACAGAGTTGAAATCTCCTGGCTAAGAAAGCAAGGCATGTGATGTTAGTGGTCATCATGGAGCGCCGCAGCACGGCGATATAGAACCGATTCGCATTTTTCACTCGGTTGGTAAAGAAGAGAGATAAAATAGAAATTCTCGAGAAGCTGCAGCTTTTACCGACTTCGGCATCGCGACGCTGGTCGGCCATCTTGGAAAAAGGAAAGCGACGCAGAGCAATGTAGGAAAAACAAAATGAAGCGCTTGCGCCACCGCTTCCAGTATTGAGCGAAGCTCCCGGCGCCTTTTTGCATTTTCAAAGCTCCCCTCTCGTACTTCTCCTCGCTTTTCTCGCCCATCTCGACGCACCCTCATAGTTGCTTGCCTGCCAACCCTCTTTTTCTACCAACCCTCCATCTCTCCTCGGACATTCACCACCACTACTACCGGTCTAGTGATACTACAGTAGCACTGACAGTACATCCATGAGTATACTCTAGCCGTACCACTAGCGTTTTGGGTTACTACTACTTTGGCGGCGGCAGTAGAAGTACTGTTACTACTTACTTTACTTTTCTACTACTACTGCTAGTCTTACTACAACACTACTGCTACTACTACTACTACACTATTACTACCACTATTCTGCTACTACCACTACAACTACAATTACTACTACAGCCACTACTACTACCACTACTACTACTTCTACTTCTACTTCTACTCCTGCAACTCCTACTGCACCACTACTTCGTTCCCCTCACAACCACAGCCACGACCACCTCTTTTCCTCCACACCGATGGTACAAAAGCATCACCTTTTTGCATTTTAACACGTTTTTAAATGGATGGAAAAATAAATAACGTCTCTTGATTCGATTAACAGGCAACGTGGGTAATCGGCACCGATTTTTTGGTCAATGCGGTTGATTACTACATTCATTCTTCTTTTCTTTCGTGTAGTAGCAACGATAGTAGCAACAGCAGCAGCACAAGCATGAATCGCTGCTTTTTTTTCAATTATGCGCTTCATTGAAAATTTGTATAAAACAGAGCAAAGACTTTTTTTCGTGTTGGTATTAAAGCCGATATGTTCTTTGTAGAATTCGTATCCCGCTTGGAGAATTATTGCCACTGGTCACAGAGGTACCCTCAAATTAGAGTGTTTTTGATTAGCATATCCTGTAAGAGTATTCGTAACATTCAGGTAATGGGAATTAGGGACGCCAAGAAATAAGTGTTATTCCTAAGGTTCGATTTTTACAAAGCCTTTTTAATGAAGTATAAAAATATAAACGGAAGATTGCAAAGTATGTTGATGAAAGTATTTCATTTTTAAAAACCACAGAAAAACTGAAATCTTGACAAATTTCTCTTCAATTAATTTTATGGTTCGTTTGATACGCTTTTTATAGCATTTTATGAAATTTTTGATCGCAATTATTTTTATATAAGACATATTTTTCAACCTTCGAAAACTGAGAAAAATTCATATAGAATTAAGGTATTCTTTGAATTAAGGTATCTCTTTGTAATAATTATTTGCTTGCTTTTAGAATAAAATTTAACAGAAAGTTATAACTAATGTTATTAATAATGTTGCTTATGTTTAGATGAAGTATTTTGTGGATTTTAAATAATAGAGTCAAATATACAAATATGAAATTAAAAAAGATTAAAATTGTTTCTTCAATAATTGTTGGTAAAAAAGTTTTATCATTGTATTGTTTATAAAATGATCGGGTATGATCGGTTGCAAAAATACATTTAATAATAATGCTGAATTGCGAAGATAAAGAAGAAGCTTTAAAAACTTTGTAAACAAAGTTTCGATTTTCAATAGATTTTGTTCTTTTTCGAAAAATTAATACTTTTACGTATACGTAGAAAAGAAAAAGACAGCAAAGCATAGTAAAATGTTACATAGACATATGATAAGTCAATTACATGACAAGTTATTGGGAAAATATGAAATGGAAATATTGGAGAACTTTGTATGTGATATGTGTATAAAAGGATACTGTGATGCTTTTCATTCCCCGCCACTACATAGATCAGATGATGAAAGGACAACGACCCGTTTTAATAACAGAATTCCCGAACTACCCATTAAGATTTTTGATTGCTACAAAAACCATATAGTCAAGTAAAGAACATCAAAGTATTTATTAAGAATCGTTAAAAATACGAGTTGCAAAATAAATTAGTTATTGACAATTATTGATAAAGTTGATAATGAAAAATCCTGGGATTGGAATATTTGTTGAAATCAATAACTTTTTTTATTAATTAACAGCTATATGTTGTAACACAAAATGTTTTTTACAAATTTAACATTTATATTACAAAAAAACGTCGAATCTACAAATAGGGAGTAGAATCTGTAACATTATTTTTGGGCAATTATTTTCGTAGGATGAAATAAAGATTTTTTTTTTCGAAAAACGTTACACTTGTATTTTACTTAACGTATTTATTAAGTTTCATAGATTTTCACTTATAACACGTAGATCCTTAAAATCAATAATAATCGATCAGCACTGATCATAATCGACCAATTACATTTCCTTGTTTTTGATTTTGAACACAACAAATTGATTTACTTTTTCTCTTCAAGAAAAACAGGAAAATAAAAATAGCGATGCCTTCCCACCTCTTTCCTGCTACGGTTCTATTTTTTGTCCTTCCCATTCTTTCATCGTATTTCCCACATTTTCTCCTTTTTGTGGATTTAACTGTTGCATGTAAAATACGAAAAGTTACATATAAATGACGAAGGTTAATTTACGAGTAAAGTGTTCTCGTATAAGATATTTCTTAATATATACGTACGAATCAACCCTTTCAGGCTTTACGTTTATTAGGGGCTTGTGACCCCCTACCATTTCTAGTCGTTTACTTTTGAGCATGTGTATGAGTTTATGCATATACTTACATCTACATGTGTAGAGAAGTCGTTCTCCCACCAGTACTTATCCCCCACCCTAGAAGTAGGTTCAACTAACCCTTTTCATAGAAAACAGTAGAGGGGATGCTCGATTAGATGGTTAGGGGAGGTTAGATGAAAGTTTAGATAAAATAGGTGCAGGGTGAGTCAACCCACCGAGTAGCTCGCTCTTCCAGCCATTTACCCAAGGCAGCATATACCTAAAATTCTAAAGTCTATTTAACTAAAGGTAACAAAAAGACCACTTTTCTGTCTCGTATTAATGTATTATTCTTTTTTATTAATAAGCCTAATAGAAAAGGAGGACAAAGTGGGGCACAAGTATTACCCTCCTTCACTTAGAACGAATATATTTTTTCAGAATTTAGTAAAATTAGGGCTTGCGCTGTTAAAATAAAATATGAAGGAATTTTGAATTCTCGGATATGGTCTAATGTACTAAACATGACATCGTAATCCTATATTTTTTTCTTTCCTATACCTGTTACAATTACATATAGCCACCGTAATTATATGTATTGTTAGGATCTAAAAGTAAATACGGGGAAGGCGTGATTCTCTTTCATAAAGATTACATTATGTAATTTGTATTACAATCGATAGGCATAAAGATTATTTTTTTCGACTTTAACCTTCAGGTATCACGTTTATTCGTAAGAATTCGCAATTATCTTGTTATTAACATTTACTATTTCTTTGTTATTGACTTGTCATTTAGAAACAGATGAGAATTCTGACTAGAAAGAATTGTATTTATTGCACCAAGTTGCATTCATTTTCCACGAAACTTGTTATTCATCTCAACTTTCCCAATTCTTTAATTTCAACACGGGATTCAGCAGCCTTTCGAATTTTCCATTTGATCACAGCGCAGTTGTTACAGCAGTTACATGTTACTGTGCAAAATGCAGTTGAAAATCAAAAGAATAAACGACACGTGTTATAATTCGAACAAGAGATGCTAATTAATTCAAAATAGTTTTCCTTTTCCCTCCTAATTAAATATCAGGGCTTATTCCTTGGGAAAATTATAATGTACGTATGCGAATGTATATACACGGACACCCACGTACACGTATACATACATATATAAATGTATACGTATAAATAGGGAAGCCTCGTAGGAAATTCGCGGAGGGCTGTCGCCTGCGGACATTCGATATTTCAGCAGAGTCTGTACGAACCACCTACACGGGGGAAATAGTGCATAGGAAATGCAAACGTGTAGCGGAGAACTTTGGACAGCACTCTCTAATTTTACCCGTAGAGGGCAGCACCCTGTCACATCCCTATATGCTTGTCCATGTGTATGCTGTACAGTCCTGTTTTATGATTTTCACCATTCCATTCTACCTCTTTCTCCATTTTTTTATCGTTCGGTCCTCTTTTTTTTCTATGATTTCTATGTTTTTCCATTTTCCCACTTCGTCTCTTTTCAGGCTTCACTGTAACGTCTAATGGACATATCAATCGTCAATAATCGCGTCATATATTTCTGTCAAAATACAGCGTTTTTTCTTCCAATTTTTCAATTTTCACCCCCTGTAACTTCATAAAAAAACTTTCGGTTCAAAGTCGGGGCACCTACAGACCTGCTAGGAATCAACCAGAAGCTTCCAATCCCCATTAGTCCCGTTGAGTGGAAATGTCCCCTTTTGGTAGACTTCCTATTGCTGCACAATTATTTCAAGACGGGTAAATATGAGCCATTCACAAGCCAATGCGATGAACTCCACTTTTGATGCTTTTGAAAACTTTGAGTCAAAGTACCTTATTGACTTTTAACTTTCTATGTTTAAAATAAATTTATTTATTATTGGGCTTAACAAGACGAAATAACAATCTCTCTTTTAGTGGTGGAATAATATAAAAATTATTTCAGAAGATATATATAAAAAAGGATCATCGAAATATCCTCAGTAATAAATTTCAAGGACCTAATCAATTTTAAATAATTTTTTATTGAATTAATTACATTCACATAAATATAGCTAACGTAATAATTAGGTAATGTATTCCATCATACAACTTATTAACATGATTTCAATTTTATAAAAAGAAAAACGAACATCCACGAAAAAAAAAATTGTGAAAGAAATCCAATTGTGAATATTTTTTCAAACATAATATATATATAATAAATTAACTTCACTTTATGAAAATTTCCATAAAATATAAACAAACGGCTAGAAAAAATTGTTGTGAAATTTACAATTCTAATGAACGCGTTGACATATAATTTTATTTATCCGAGGTGTTTGCATCTAGCCATAAATCACCTATTTCTACATAATCACAGTTATTCACAATTTTGAAACTTTTATCGCTATTATTATAAATATGTCATAATTTAACGAATTGATAATATACTTATGAATTTCAAACAGACCAAAGAAATTTTATTAAAATAATTCTTTGCTTACTTTTGTTTATTGTCGTTCAACAAAAAACTAAAAAACATCAATAATACCACTTCTTTTAATTGTTGTAATAATGTATTATTAGTTGTTCTCCCTATTTATATTCATGTTATTATTATTGCTATTATTATTACAATAATGACGGAAGTTTTTGCTTGAACCGGCTCTGCTCGATTACAGCCGATGCATGCTGAGATTCTAGAATCTGCATTACGCATCCTTTAGAGAGTTATGACACTTGCAATCTCATTACGTCATATGAGGCTGCATTCGCTCCAATTTGAATATTGAAATTCTGATGTATTCTTTTGTTCGCGTCATAATTAGCATGCAACATTTTCTGGTGCATCGGGTATTGAAATATGCTATATACATTTATAATGTAATCCGAATACATAATAAATTAATGAAAGAATTTTTGGGAAAGAGAGTTTTTGTTCGGATGGATACAACAGAAAGGTACGCGTGGAGAGGTGACGTGAGGTACCAGTTCGCCCTGTTGATTATACATATAGCCATGTGAGAGTACCTCGGGCTGTTGGTTTTCTACAGAAACCGGCGCGCAAAGTACAATCGGGATAGCCCTGTTTAATGAGTTGGCTGAACAAAGCGAGAAACGTCCATAAAATAATACCAGTCCGTTGGTACAATAGGGGTTGATTGTAAAAAAAAAAGTCGAGGATTTTCTAAAATTCATCTTTGTTCCGCAGTATCAACTTTCCCAACTATATTTTTTCATGCAGTCATTAACGGCGAGGTGTTACGGTGGAAAATTCTTTCAGAACCGAATAGTGTATACCCACGCATAGTGATAATGCATCGCAAAGTAAAGAAAATCGGAATCGCGAATTGAAATATTTGCGCGTACCACAAGTTTCTGTAACACCGATATATCGAAATTTTATGCGATACCAATTTCAGTATTTTCCTCATATTTAACGAAACCACTACAATTCCATATCAATTATTTATTTCAAATACAGTTTTGCATTCATCCAAGGGTCGTACGAAAATCGCTGGAGGATGTTAGTTCTCACATTTGCCTTGAGACAACGGCGATATGGGAGAGAGCGATACGGATAAGGCCTCACACCGAGTCAAACGAACGAAAATTGGGCCAGTAAATTGCTGCTGAGGTCCCTTCAGATTGTTAACATTTGAATGCAATGTTTTATTTGAAAATGAATTATGTTAAATTTTAGCAGAGGATGTACCTTTCATGCATTCATCCTCTCCAGAGGCATTAGACGTAGTGTATCGGCGGCTGTGCTGGTGCACGAGTATTAGACACCATACCCACAGCTCATTTGCCAACTCCGGCAAATTTACCAAATTTAAATGCAAAATCGGCCGCTGCTCTGCTTCGTTGGTTGTATAGGAAAGGTAAAAGAGTAAGTGGGATAGAGGATGAAAGAGAAGATGATAAAGATAGAGCGAAAGAGAAGGATGGATGGATGGTCGGGAGAAGGATGGATAGAGGGAAATATTCCAGAGAAGAGAGATAGAAAACAGGAAACTCAAATGGTCGCGATGCAGTAGTATAATAGAGGAGTCGCTCGGTTGTCAGGCGCAGCATGCGATTGGTTCACCAACCGTGTAGCTTCTCTTCTCCAATTCCTCCTCGTATTCACTCCTACATTTTACTATAACATCACCATATATTTCTCTCTCAATCTCTCTCCTTTACTTTTCCCTTCTCTTTTCATCCTCATCTTTCCCTCTTCCTCGTCCTCTCTCTCTCTTTCTCTCTCTATGTTCACCTTCCTTCATTACCACACGACTTGTTTGCATTTATCGGTCATCATGAAGTTCCTTTTGCGAATTACTCATGCAAAAGAATTGGTTTGAAACTCTCATGACAGTTTAAAAATTCGCAGTTCCAGACATTTCTCCCTTTTTGAATATATATATATATATATTCCAATAAATTGATACAGAATCCTTATTCTTGTTCCACCGTTCTCTAATTACAAACATTTAATACTTTTATTTTATGACTGATCTCAAGAAACTTTCTTGCTGTAAAGTCATAGCATGAAATTCGAGATATTAGCATTGCAATTATAATAGTAACATTTATTAACATGTTTACATCGCTCCGAAAAAATTTTAATTTATTTAACATTTCTTTGTTTGGGATCTTTTCAATCTTAGGACGCTATTTATAACCTCTCTTTTGCATAAAAATGCGATATTGCTTTGCCTTGAATTTACCAAACTTTGAGTAAAAATTCCATTTATTTAACTTAGCACTATATTTCATCCGGACAATTTATATTTCTTCACCTCAATCTAATCTCTTTTCTATCGAGTCAAATTACCCAGATTGTTCGAGACTGCATTTTTTCACCACCCTTCGTGATTGAGTCGAGCAGGAATGCAACCCTCGCTACACACTTGGTTGGAATAACTGTAGCTATATTATTCAAATAGCAGCTCCTTGTAAGTCAACTGCTCATTCGTTAGACCGAACCCGGAACATCTACGATAGTTACGTAAAGAGACAGCGAAGCAAGAACACGTCATACCTGAAAAGCACCCTCTTATGTACTGTCAATCGCATCTTGTCAGAATAACATATCGAAGGGTCACCAATTACTATTCGCGGTACACTTCACGCTGTTTTGTCGCTCATCGATGTAGTCGTTTATTATTCATCGTTCATCATGCGCTACACACGGGTTACAGACCGTTACAGAAACGATAGAATGTTCGGGGGTTGTTTTCGCGCAACAGCTACAACGGTATTTTCATGACGCTCTACTATTCTGCACACATGTATGTGTGTATATTCATATACAAATGTATACATGCAACTAATGCATTTCCATGAAATGCAACTATACGAATACTACTACTGTTTGAACAGGAAATCATTAATTCATAATTGTCTAAATTATTAGTAAATTAGGTTCGATGTTTTGTCAGTCATTTCTTGTTACATATTTGTCTTTCTACATTGAATAAATGTTACTAATTTAACAGCCAACTATTATATGCATAGAGAATTCTACGTAAAGTTAATAATATTGTAATATCCATCTATCGAATGGGTATTGTACAAAAAGCTCCATTCATAATGTTACAACAGATTATATGTCTACTAACAAGGAAATACAATACGTTGTGGAAATAATTTACTCCTGATTACGGACAGATTGCAACAAGGTTGTATAGAATTTATGATATTGTAGGTCGAAAAAGAAATGCAAGAATTCCATTTACGTTTATCATCAGTTTTGCAACGGTGAGTCTAGTGCAACTGCTTTTCTTATTGCCCTGACGTATTGGTGAGAAGAAGCTTTTGATTTTGTCGAGAATCATTACGACTGTAATTATCATATAGATTATTAACTCGACTTTCGCCACTTGATTTAGTTAACCCTAATTGAAATTTTATAATATTATATACTATCTATTTTACTTAAAATAATTGTAATTGTATTTAGAAAAAGTTTGACTAAAAGCTGAAATGCCGAGACACTCCTGAATGTAAAGCAGCTGCCACTGATGCCACAAGGTATCCAAATACTTCGACAGGAAGAAAGTGAAACGATACATCAACAAAAAGGAGTACTCGAACCTTGGTACGTAGAACCATCGCTTTCCAGTAAACCGCAGGAAGAAAAAGCGGTGGAATTCTTTTATGTATATGCACAGTTTACGTGGCAATTCAATGGTAACATTTCAACCACTAATGGGCAATGTAAGAACGTTTCCATAGCATTTCATTTTATCTCTCTTTCATTCTTCCTCTATTGTTTATTCTTTTTGTACTTGGAAAGTCGATCGTAGAAATTACACCTAGGCTTTCGAGCGGTTATAGTAAAAAGAAACGATCTCGGAGCACGCGGTTATTCGATAGCGAGAGACCGGCTAGCCGCAAATGGTTAATAAACCTCGAAGAGAGCGAGGATCGGCCATAAGACACACATGGGGGCGGTTAAGGTTGGCGTTAATGATGCCCGCATGCCGGCTTGCTCGCTCACTCGCTCGTTCCCGGGGGTAGAAAATAAATGGTGGCTTCCCTCTACCCTGTCGCCAAAGTCACCACCCCTTTCGTCTCTCCAAGCTCTATATCTACCTTTTCTTTTCTCTACTTTTTACTCATCCTGCATCTACATATAACGTAACGGTACCCGCAAGGCAGTGTTTCCACCACCTCTGATAAACTTACCTCTATAAAACATCATAAAAATTCCTTACGGAAGAAAAGAAATACTTTTCTGCAACCTATTTCTCTTTATCAAAGAGTAGCCACTGAAAGGTTGAAGAGTTTGGAAAAGTCATAACTTGCTCAATTTTAATCTTTTTCATTTCCTTTTCTTACAGGTTATAGATCTAAACGGAGACTAAGAGCAACAATTACAACTCATAGTTCAATATTAGTCACTATTTTTTTCATTACCTACTCTTATAATGAAATTCTTGAAAATTCTGAGAACAACTTAACAGCATCTTAAGAGTCCTCATCAGGAGCTTGATGGAACTAAAATTGTATTGTAAAAGAGAGAAGAAGAGTAATAAAAATTGTATTATAAGTGAACCCTTTATTAAATTCTATATGAACTCATCCCCCGCTGGCGAAATTTTATCGGAAGCATAAGTTATTTAAAACAATTAAAGGTAACACTAAAATCGAAATAACACAATGACACGCCCGTATATACATATAGGTACGTATGTGTGTGACAATAAAAATTCGTAAGTTTGAAAATTGAACAATTCTGTTGGAACATTGTAATCGGCTGTTGGTTAGAGTTTGGGAAACAGGGATGTTATTCAAAGAGGGGGTCAATTGGGGGAGAGTGTGAGACAAACTATATAGTACATAGGTAGACATTTACGAATATACATGTGTACGTATATATACAGAGTAAGCTACTGGGGAACACTAGTGCACGCGAGTGAATAACCGTGTGCGGAACTCAAGTGATTTATGTTAATTCATGTTAAATTACTTTGTTCCGTGAATACGGAAGCGAGACGTTTTTAAACGTGGTATGAATAAAAAAAGAGAAAGGAATAAATAGTATATAGAAATTACGCGAGATATGACACGAAGAAAAGACCGCTGTACAGAAAGGATAAGTTGTTTATTCCATTATCTTAATGTAACGCGCATATAACTTCCGGATTTCCTTTATTAATACCCAACTTTTCTCGTTAAGGTAATTTCTTCCCTTTTTTCGAAACATAAACCATTTCTGGGACAGAAGTTATCTTCCTGCGAATTGCGAATGAATTTTTATGAGAGGGAAGCCGGCTGCACAAGCCTTGAGAAATTACGGACGTGTAAAAAGAAGATTAGGAAATTAGGGGCGTCAAATTCGATTAATGTCTGCGCGAAGGAGGGAAGATTATAGTGAATTTTACGATTTCTCATTTTCAGCATCGAGAAAATTCCACTACATTTTTTTACTATAAAATTTGCTTAGTTCGAGCCAGCAGTTTCGTTTTTATAAATTTTACTATGCACTATTATAAACTGTATTATTAATACATTACATTTTTCCGGAAAAATACACTATTGCAATGAAATACAGGTTTCCTGAATAAAATTTGCAAAATTTTTAATACAATAATAAATACTGTACAACACAACATTTATTATAACTACCTCCTCTTCCCTAATTTACAACGTTGAATAATACATAACTGTATCTGTTCTTTGATCATCCGAGTTTCCGAGAAAGATACTTCTTAAACCTATTATTCAGATTCTTTGCTGAAAGAGTCTAACAAAACCACGAAACTTGTTACGTACAGACGGTTAAACGGTCATTCTTAAAACGAGCGCTGGTCTTGAAGAAGGGAAGATTTTGAAAACTGGTAGTTCGTGTTGGTCCTAAATAAAAACCTGTTTCCCATAAAACACGCTGCTCACTGGACCAACGGATGCTGCGAAGTATCTCGCGAGATGCAAATAAACTTCACAAAGACCCTTCCTTTCGCGAGATCCTGTTTATCTGTGAACCAGGTGTTAGAATGCAAGACCCCACCTGGGCGAAAAAAAGACCCCCAGCCGTTATTCAGGTTTCCATTCGTTTATCAAAGCTTTTGATATTCATATTACGGTGAACGAATTTTCATGAGTAATTGCAAACTTTGCGTCATAGGAGAAGCCCATAATCAGTCTCGCATGTATCGTCCACCATGTTGTACACTCGGAGCGTGAATTATTCTGCCGACAAATAAGAAAGTGCATGAGTAAATTGAAAATTCTGGAATTATTGGTGTATTTTTCAAGAAGTCTCAAGATTTCTGCAATTTCGAAATTTTCGTTACTTTTTGTGGACGAAGTTTGCTAGAATTCAAGTGTTCGTATGTAATGTAACATGTGATACGTCTGTAATCGACTCCGGTGCGTTAAGAAAATTTCGTATGTGACTCAAGAATTGTTTTATGCCAATGAGAGGATATGAAGGAAATGTGAAAATCGAAATAGAGTTTCCTGTATTCGGAAAGTATTTTGAAGTATTATCCTAAACAATTTCTGAAGGTGTTAAAAGTACGAAATAAAAATTCCGGATTGGAAAATTCCGAAGTCTTTATGAAATTTAAAAATGATCATACTTATACTTTTTACTGCCCTAGTTCTCTCCACAATTTACCTATGGGTTAACAAATTTGTACAGAAAGCTGTGAAAAAACGAAAGCAGAATAATAAGACGTTGCAAAGTTCAAGAGAGAAAAAGAAATTTATGTTTTAATAATTATCACTAATCGATACGTGATTTATTGGTTCGAGTGCATCTAGATAATTTCCTTCATGTTATTAAAAACGGTTGTCTACAAATTAATTTTGGATTTTTTTTACCAGATATTTAGCTTTAAAAATAAAAACTAAGTTTATTTGGGCAATAAAAGTTTTCTGAAATTTTGGGTACGAAAGTCCCAAAACCTCCTTAAAAATACTTTACTCTATAATAAAAATTTCTGTGGCGGTCAATAACTGCTAATAGGTTGTTTGATCATTTTTACTATACCTACCGGCAAAAAAACTTAGTAGGAAGCTATGAAAAAGAAGGAAAGCAGAACATAATGTAATCAGACGCTACCAAGTTAAAGAGAGAATGAACTAACGGAATGTTAGGAAGTACATTGTTTACCCTGTATTCATTCTTTCATTTTCTTTCTTTTCCCTTCATTCTCTTTTTGCTACTTTCTCGTATTCCTTTTTGGCGTTGTTTTACCTCTTGGATTGCATGTACGGTTAAAGCTACTCGAGAAAACGAAAGAGGAAGTAAAAGAGGGCCGACGTTAATCCTCACTGGCGTTAACTTTTAACAGCGGTAACTCATCCGATCAAACCATGAAACTTGGAGGCACGAGGCTTAGTCCTAATTTAAGGGTGGAAGTGAAAACCACCCCTACCGGCGCTAATTTAAGGCTGGCACTGGCCGCTCATTTGTTTTAACCGCTCTCCCGTGAGGGTGGAATAGTAGGTTTCAGGGTATATGTAGAGGGGTTTGTTGGGACGAAAACGCGGTTTAGTCTAGTTGCAATTCGCGTTAGACATTAAGAGAGAAGAGTAGTTTTTAGTACCAGGTTCCATAAAATTAGAAAAAAAATAAGAACTTCTTCGGCATTATTGCCAAATAAATTTGAGAATTTTTTGAGAAAAAATTTTAAGGGATTGTTGTGTCCTTGAGTTTCAAATTCTTTTATATGCGAATATTTTTTCAAATTTTCAGGAATCTTAAAAATCGTTCATATGAAATGTTCTCTATTGAACTCTTAAAATTTATTAAAAATATTTTGTAGGAATTTGGGAAAAAAATGTTTCACAGATCGAAATATTTATTAATAATTCTGTATTTGAAGTTTTACGAAGTCCGCAAAATCAACCACAAAAGATATTGAAAAATTGGAAATTTTTACACGGTCCAAAAAACGAGAACTTACGCTGTACACATGCTAAAGTGTGACGTAATGAAATTTACTACCCCTCTACCTACTCTCTTTTTTCACACATCGCCAAATGAAGTTTAAAAAAGTGCATTTAAACACTCTCTTTGGTATCTCTTTGTTTAACGATTTATTAGAAGAAAATTTCAGTGTATTGCATTTCCGCACGTCACTCCTCTCCCTGATGGCTTTAAAAACTACTTTCAATGTATTTTTTTCCTGTGCTGCCGTCACCGCCGCAGCGTGCATTGGACCTTGTACTCTTCTTTTTTATTGCCAGCGAATCGCTCGAAATCACCCCGACGTAATGGAATTAACTTGTGATTTACCGATTTATTGCCAAAGTGCCTTCGTCTCTTCGTAACGAATTCCGTGTGTATTTATACTACTTTGTACGTGCCTTTTCCCCATTTTTTTAGATTATTTCTGAAGGGTTATTATATAGAATAAATTATTTCAAATAATTCTATCAACTTCTTTATCGCTAATAAGTATTCAATAATACGGTTATATAGGTGAGAGAAAATTTTTGATACTCTGCGATCGAATAGTTTTGGTTATCATTGCTGTTGGTTATTTTTCTCTTATGAATCTAAAAAAAAGTACAGTTGCTTCTGCTATACGGAATTCATATAAGAAGCAAATGTAATTCATTTGCGGTAATACCATTTCTTCAAAATTAAAAATACATTGATTTGCACGTGTTCTATAAAATAAGGGTATCGTTTAAATAAATAAATTATCTGGAATCAATAAAAATTTAATCAATGAAGCAAATTTTTAAAGACACTCGTAAATCCCATATCTTTACACATCATGTGCTGATATATAAATTATTTATCATTTTTTAATTCAATCTTAGCGATTTCTGGAGATTTTATTTGCGGTCGGTGTCTCCGTAGCGGGGACATTTTCAAATCGTCGACTTGAACATTGTAGAGACTGGACATTTTGTATTCTTACGCATACATACTATTCTTACGAATAGTAACAGTGAAACGCTAGATTTTCTCCGATCTGCTGGTACTTCCAAAAGCGAATACTGTCGATCGCAAAGGGTTAATACTGGTATATTTTTTATTTATTTTTAACCCTTTTATATTTTTTTCTGTGCAAATTTCATTCAAACTTCTGTGAAACTCATAATCACTGACGTCATGTATTCTAAAAAACGAGTGATTATAGAAATTACTCATTTTCATTTGTAACAATCACAAGAAACTTCGCGAAACAATTTGCAGTAATCGTAAAGTTTTTAATTCCTCCTGTCTATTTAAAAAAAAATAGATTCGATGATCCAGTAGAAAAAATGTATACTTTTTTTTTAATACTCTGCATACTAGAAGTGAAAGCAAGAATAACGTATTTTTTAGCACTTCCGGCGTTTATATAATACAATTTTGAACCCCGTAGGAAAAAAAGACGGAAACATAAAATCAGTATATTTTACTGCTGCAGAGTATAGTAATTTCTGCGCTTTAGCAAAAAATGTTAGTACTTTACGAAGTGTATGATACGGCAAAATGTGGTTTCCGTGCTGCAGTGGTTGTTGCAACAAAATGCAATTTGCAGCCCACGCTGCACTAGCTGCTGTATTGCACTAACGCGCGCATTCTGTGGAGTAAACGTTCGTGCAAAAATAGTATCAATTGTTTCACTTATATTCAATGTACATATATGCAATTGAGTCTCAATATGCTAGAACAGTATGGTACTTCCTAGTATAACCTTTCATTAGCACATTTCTTTTGCAATGTCCAATCTCGAAATGCTAGATGCTTACTCTCTTATTTACTATTATCATAGTCGATTATGTATTATCGAACATGTATAAACCATCATAAAAGTATTAAGTGTTGTTACGAACAAATTCAGAGCGTTGTAGAAATACTGCATAATCCACTCCGGAATTAGACCATGCATCTAGCGCATGTACCAGATACTCAAGCACAAGGCATTTATACATATATGATACGGATGTAACAAACTTTCGGTTTATTTTTGAATAAATTCTACAATAAATTTTCAAAGTACAGAAACAAAGTACATAATCTGAAACTTGATGTTCGGTTCTTATTAGCATGGTAGGTATCCATTACACGCAGACACTGAAATATATGCGTACATACATACACAGACACAGTGGAAATAACAAAATTCTATAACTGTTATTTCATTGGATAATTTTGTGGTGGTATTATTATCTCGATTTGGTGGTCCATTGCAGAAATATACGTTCCTGCAATTTCATAACAATTTATCAGTTTGAAATCTCACTCAATTTCCGTAGTTTCTCTGTTTTACGGGAATGGCTCTATGTAGAAGTGGTTGGTTTTAAGCTATATGCACCTAGTTTTCAAACGTAAAGCAACCAATGGGAATACGAGAAGTACCACGCAAACTAGGACCGGCACCGAAATCAGTCGCGAAAGCTAGAATCGCGCTTAATCCAATAGCTGTGCTTAATAATCGAATAAAACAAGGTCCGAGAATCGCGTCTAAGCAAAAAGGGGGTGAGAGGGGAAGAGATATACTAGGGGGTGGCTAGAATATAGGAAACTCCTCAAACTCTGTTTTCTATATAGCGCGAAACTTTGGTCGCGGCCATGTTGCCAGAATTGCCACCACCTACCCCTTTCTCCCTCTTAATACTACCCCCTTTCATATACCCCCCTCTAAACTCCAACCTCTCTAGTCATCTAGTCCTGCCGGGTCCGCTATGTAAATGTGAACCAACCCCAGGACCTACCACCAACTTCTCTTCTCTCTTCTCTTCTCTTCACTTCCTTCTCCCCTTACCGACCTGACTACCCCTTGAACTCCATCCTGTGCTATATTCCTACCCCCCGCGAACTGCTTCCAACTAGCAGCCCCTAAATCTAAGTCTACCGGACCTGTACACTCCGTTCAAAAAGTTCACCTCTGTATTAGAAATTGACTCAACTAATAGCGTCTTTTATAAATAAATTCAGTAATGAAGTCCTTTTGTGATTTTTTATTTTTCAGGCAGCGACAGTTATTCATTAAATATTGTTGTGATTTGATGAAAAAAGGATTTGGGGGCAGTATTCTTCTTCCCTGAATGTAAGATCTTTACATCCGAATTGATATTTCTGAATTGTTGCAGAAATTTATAATTTAGCTTATTCCAATTCTAAACATTAAAAAAAATTTGCATTTGATATGAATAAAAGGTATTTTCTTTTTCGTAAGAATGCAAATTTAAGCAAAATTTTTTACAAATTCGAAAACTCTTTACGTGAACAATTACAAACTAAGGGCGAATTTGTACCTCATTTTTATATTCATTATTCGGTTAATTGTAATTATGTGTGATTTATTACATCACGATTTAACCATCAATATTATGGCTTTCCAAAAATGTTGTATCTTAAGAAACAGAAGTAAATGCTTAGTCGCAAATACCTGACACCATTTCATTTTGAGATTTTGAAATTTTTAATGTATGACGTATTCGTGAAAGTGATATTAACAATTCATTCTAACCATATTTTTATCATGTTCGATCACGGAATCCATTTGTATGTGATACTGGATATTTACTTTAATACTTTACTGTTTATTTTATTTTATGTAATTTTAGTGACATTTCCAAAAGATCTGAACATCAAAAGTATGTAACTTTAAAATTTCAGAATTTAAATAAATGTAAATAATCTCTCGATGATAAAATGTTTACGGGCATGTTTACCCAAAAGGCAATTGTTAAATTATCGAAGAGATGCCATATTATGAAAATTTACACAGTTTTTATACATGTTACACTAGACATTTTAAATACATACGTAAATTAGTACAGAGACCCTCTTCAATGAGGGAAAATACGATTTTCACATTTTATTTTGTTAATTAAATCAACAATATTAAATCACAACGACAAATATTTGAAATACTTGTAAACATAACAACCGCGTGTTTATAATAAATGCACTATGTTTGAATTACAGAGAAATTTATTTAAAATTATGCTAATTGACATTTTTTACTATTACCGTAATTTGATTAAAAACCATTATGCTTGTATCTTCGGAAATATCGAATCTGGATATTTAATTACAAGATATTTCTGTAACAAAAATTCCATTGCGATGAATTATTGAAGTTGTGCGATAATTGTATTAGTCAAAGCGTTTTAATATTTGGCGATCTTGTTTGCAGTGGATGCGAAATAACTTTTTCCTTTTTTCAAATACATAACATTCTCTAATTTATAAACAGCAATTTACAGAATATTTCGATATCGAATCGTAATAAATTCCCAGTCATTTTATTCACTTTTTTGTGAGTCCTTTTTACATTAATTTCTTCTACCGTAACTTCTGTAATGATAATATCTTCTAGTCTCCGTATAAAACAAAACCTATTTTACAATTTACTTTTCGGGATTCTCGGTATTCCTTAATTTCTAATTTCTTTCACATGCATTTGCTGAATACCCATTCGCGTATCTCGAGTACTTCAAAGACGAGGACAAATCAGACATAGATGGAACATTAGGGGACTTTTATTAAGACAGTCTATTCTGTTCTCAAGACTACCCAATTTTCAGTGTAGAGTAGAAATAGAAACTGCAGTGCAGACTAATCCGACAGAAGGTAAATCCATGTGTACACAACACTTCCGGTATTTCGTTAGTTCATTCACACCAGCTGAAACTACACATTTCGAATTCCCTTTGGAAGTTAACGGTGCTTCAAAGACCATCTAATGAGGGATGCTAAAAAGGGTCGTTAAGGATAACATTAATCCTTCGGTATTTAGTTTCCTTAAAATCTCTTTCGCTGCATTCTCTTTCGTTGCATTCTCTTTTGCGATCGCACTTACGCAAAAGGGTATTATGCCGTTCCACTTAAGCTTATGTTATACGTATATATACAACCCTTGGTCATATTATAGACTAGCTTAGTGCAACTTTTGTCATCCAAAATTGCACGTACATACTCGATGATTGTAACTTATATGAATATTTATAATAATTTAATTATGCATGTAACGATTCGTGTTACTCGAGTTACACTAAAATTTGTTCAATCATTTCGGAATTATATGATTGGACTGTTGATCTTGGTACGTTATATATACAAATCCAAGAAATTTGATTACCCGTATATACACTCTCGAAAGCGTTTACTTAAACATGCTGAGAAATACAATATATACAAAGAAACAAAACAGGAATTCCCTGATTGCACCATGGCGGGGCTACGATATGGGGGTGCCATTAGCCCCAGGGTAAAGTTCTGAGCGCGCTAAATAATGGCTGCTAGAAATCCAGGGGTCTCGAAATGCCCGTACGGAATAGCAAGTGTGCGAATATCCTTTTGGTTCACTCTCATACGCTTATTCGCATGTAACACACATGCAAGCGTTTGTGTGTTACACGTCTATCCGCATACTTGGAGAATATAAGGGTGGGTTGAGTATTAATTTAGGCACGTAGGTCCTTTCCCCGACGAGCTAAGAAAAATGCCTGTACGCTGGGGAACTCCTGCACTACCCCGTTAGAATTTAATCTCATGTCGTATAAGCAAACGTGTGTATCCATACGTGTTAGGGTGTATATGTTTTAATGTGTCTAAGCAAGACGTGTGTGAATCTAAAGATCTTCTCCCAAATATTTATGAATATGTAGAAAACGGACGTTTCATAGTCAAAGGGTATAACTCAGATCTTGATGGATTTTCGGGCTACAGTAGAATATTAATTTTTTAAGATAAAAATAACTGCGAATAATAATATGATAATATAACTAGATTATTTTGAATTCATTTTGGAATTTCCTAGAGTACGGATCAAATTTTCATATGCAAGAAAATGAAAGTATCCAAGATAAGAACAAGGTTCACCTGTGTATGTTAATGTTATCTCTTCGTTGTATTATCATACCTGATGTTTTTAAAGATATTTTCGCTTTGTAATTTCTGGTATGTAAAAATTGAATATATTCTTGAAATTATATTTTGGTTTTGTAAGTTCGAAATTTCACTTAAATTACATTACATTTTTATACATCAAACTAATAGAGCATTTACTAAAATTTATAAATTATGTGTTTAGATATTATAAATGTTATATTGCAAATTACTTGATTTTTCAAGGTTACTGATAAGATAAAATTAAACACTGCAGATGTAATTTCAGGGTAAAAAAAATAAGTCTTGGAAACCAATTAAAAACCAATTATATTACCACCCTATAGGTACTTGTAAAAATTCTTCGCCTAATTGTACAAAATTATACTCAATTTTCATAATTATAATTTATACAGATATATTAATTTCTTTTTTGCTTATCTCATTTTTCCCAAGAATGCCGTCGAGTTCTTAATGGTCCTAAGACCCATTGGAAGTTCAAAAGTCACAAGTAAAAAGCCTATTTGTAGAGCAAAAAGCTGTTTTTATGTATTTCAATGGAACTTGTATGCGTGTGAGTGGGTTGGAATACACGTACATCTACATCGTGTGAGGGAAGAAATTTCTGCTGGGATGTGAATAGAGCAGAGGGTTGCAACTCAAGGGTGGGAATTCGAGGAGAGTTACATACAGCAGCGAGGAGAACAGGGGACGTAAGAAAAATGTCGAAGCAAAAGGGGTTGTTGAGAGGGTGGATACTAAAGAAACAGAGACAGAATCTGGTCAGAAAGGGGGTGGGGAAGAGAGCGAAAGGGAAAGGTCGAGTGAGTATGTATATACTTTCGACTATATGTATATGTATATGCAATGTTATGTCTAGATGTAGGGGAGAAATGCTTCAAATTGTCTGTAGCTTTCAGAGAAATTAATGTCTTCCTTTTTCTAGAAATTAATTAATTTTCTTGCTCTGCTAAAGTCTGTCATTGTTGCTAGAAATTGTATTGAGTACTTATACATCAATCCATTTGCATTATTTGTTTTCTAATTTTGCAGTGGTTTAATAACACTCCGATGGAGTTTGAGTTTTCTTTCTCAGTCATTATTTGAATATTGTTATGTATTTTTATTAATTTTTACTTTTAATGGTAATTAATACGTTACTTTTTGTGTTTGCAACTGCATTTGTATGTTATAAAACCTTCTAAAAATTCGTTCTGCAGGGCCTTACTTCTAAAGTTGTTTTATCAAAATCTGTCATTTTTCTCTTCGATATTAGCAGCATCTACTTCAGATGAAATAAATATTTAAAAAAATAAAGTAAGTGGTAACTTTCAATTAAAACGACATCAAAGTACCAAATAGGTATCAATTATTCTCGCATCATTCCTCGATCTTTTCTTCTTTACCGCCAATTTCAGGAAAACGGACGTTTTCTTCTTTTTTTTCCCTCGTTACTGAAGAAAGTCATATAGCTTAGGGTTAGATAAAAGTTAGGATGAATATATGCATTGTCGACGGTGGTCTTCGCACGTTACACAAACACAATGAGACCAGGATGAACGTGGGTTTAAGCGACTTGTGTGTTGGCTAGCTGGTTGTGGAACGTACCGGGAGGACCGTCAGTAAAGGGGGTAAAGAGAGAGGATGATGGTTCGGGGTTGTCCCTTGCTAAGCCAGCGTTAAGGGTAGCTAGAGTAGTACATAGAACCCGCAGAAGCTGGGATGAGAGAGATAGAGAGAGAAACGAAAAGCTAGAGGTGGAGAATGTTGGAGAACGGAAGAGGTGGATGGTAAGCAGAGTAAGAGAGCAGAGTAAGAGAGAGAGTGAGTACGTAGGTTGGCAGTCTTACAGATCAATAAAGCTAACCACCCCCTCGTACCACCTCAAGAACAAACCCCAATATGTCTGACAACAATACCCACCCGATGGATTAGACGCATCCGTTATGTAGAAACACTTGCTCTTCTCGCCTTCATAAATGCCATCCTTCTCTATCTCTCTCCCGCCTGTTATATGCTGGCTTCTCTCTCCTGTTGACCATTTACCGAGACGAAGTTTTTAGTAACGGGGAAAAAATCTGTGGATACTTCTTTTACAGCATCTTCCGATACACCGACACAAGGTCCGGTACTTTTATTTTAGGTTGAAAGCAATTTTTTGGGGGGTTAATTTCGTTTTTACCAACCCCACAAATTCTGCAGAAAATGTGTCTTTTATATTTTTAGTAACATTTTTTTAGTATAATTTGTTTACCGCGAATAAAAAATTAATTTGAATTGTAAGTATTCCAAGAAAATTCTCATTTGTTCCATATTTGAGCCCGTGATTGAGGCGATTGTTAGCAGCAAGCATACAAAATTTACAACCAATAAATTTTTAGTAATACGAATAAGAAGTTTGTTATTGAAATCAGGACTGAAAAAAAAAATTCGGGGATTTTTTTTTCTTTCGTAAATAACATAAAGAATCATCAGGATTTTTTCATCATCGAGGAACTTTACTTTATAACAAATAAAAAATTTTCTTAATTTGAAACGTGGAATTTCCGTAAAAACTGCGGCAAAATGTACAATTTCCTATATTATTTGATGTATATACAACTTTATTTCAACATCTTCCTGTATAACAAACCATAACAATTACCACAATGCACCTTGCACACTATGTGTTATTGAATAAAAGTAATTGTAAACGAATTTTTGATTTTTTTTTATTCTTAATACTTTTAGATCTTTTTCATGTATCTCCTGTTGCAGTATTTTTATTTTTATTTGATTTGCCTTTATTTCCACCGTATTTTTCCAAGTTCGCAACCATACACATATATACAAATATACATATAACGGAAAAATTGTACCTCCTCAAATTTTTATCGGAAAAAAGGCATCAATTGTTGCAAAACGAGCAAAAAGAATGAGGATAGTTTTAATTCGTGTTTGTTTGATTTTTATCTACAATCAAATTTTTTTGCCAGTAGTTTTCCTGAAGACATTTAAATGCATATTTCTCATATGTTTCTGTTAGAGATGAATTCTTTTATATTTTGAACGAAAATTCATCAAAAAATATGTTATTGCGAGTTTACAATTATAAATGATAGCAATACAAAAAAAAAATAAAAATATATAACAATTCAAAGAAATTGATAGAAAAATATATTAAAAATGTGTGGTATTTTACTAGAAATATAATTTTATATTAAGTTTGAAACGGCTGCCATCTTTTCCCGATTCCGACATTAATAAGACAGCTTTTAACCCCTGAAAAAATAATATATTTAATTACTGCAAGAACCGTTAATGACGTACAACGATGCGGCAATTTGCCTCATACCAACTGAGGGACAACAGACTGAGACGTAGACGGTAACGAGAAACGACCACATTATTAATTCCAAGTACCAATACCTGCAACTTCGAATTACGAAGTTGCATCCAACTGTCCTTTGCACTGATTGAAACATAATGATGATGTTGATGACCATGATGCTGATAATAATAAAGACTAGAATTCCTTTTAATAATTATTTCTCACTGAACTTACTAGTAATAGATTTAAACTAATTTATAGTTACTATACTTAAATATTTGTTTAAGTTCGATACCATAATTGCAGCTGTAGTAATAAAAGAATCCAGGGCGATCCACTATAATGAATAATAATTAAAAAAAGAAAAATTCACTGGAAGTGTAATTAGGGAAGATATTGTTACACTTTGTTTCTTACACCTTCTAATTAAATTAATTCTATCCTGATTATTTTATGATCAGGGCGACTATTTTTATGGTGACCCTAATAAAAAAAGAAAAAATAACCTCATGAAAATTTGTCTCTTATTATGCAAAAAAAATAGCGTTTCTTTTCATTCAACGGAATAACTTTTGCTTCTTATACTTTCACGCGTTCATCTTACTTTCAACCGAGGCAGGACTTTTTCCAGATATTTTTCTCTCATCCCTTAATGCCAAGGGAGGGTGAGACCCTCGAGCGTTAACCTGGCAAGCAAGTGTTCATCTGTGTGTGTGCCTATACAAATACGTGAGGACACAGGACACATATAAGCGCTTATGTACGTACGTATGGATGGAGGGACGTGGAAATGAAGCTTACGGCCAAGCACACATACATTAGATTTCTACAAGCAGCCCTTTTAGAATATTTTCTCGGTTCCTTCTTGTGCCACCCTCACCCTAAGCATGAGAATACAAACGGGGATGGCTTGAGGTCCTGGTAAGACCCCCACCAACGGTGCCTTCTTATTGATCGTCCTGTGGACCACCTCTCGGTTGCTTTCTCTCCTTCTCCTTTATCCTTTGGTTGAGGTCCACTCCACCTTCTATTTCTCCTCTTACTTCCCCGCGGGATAACCATCCTACTGCTTGCCTTTGTAGAACCCAACGGCCAAAAACCACCCCCTTACTGATAGTATAACCCCTAACACAAAGGATCCTCTGCGCGCCTCGGATATGTCGACCGGATAGTTAGATCAACGAAATTAATAACGAGCAGTCATTATGCTAGAAGATAGTAGACAAAGCACGGACTCACCACGAAACATGAAAATGAGTTTCAACGTATATTGTCTTACCCGTCCCATCCTATTTTCCTTACTTTTTAACTCCAATATCGTTCCCTTTTTTCGGCGATGAAATTCTCCTTTTCTTATGACACCTCAGTTGCGAATACCACAATTTTATTGTTTTAATATTTTTGTTGGTTAGAATAAGGATCTTTTGAAATTAGAGAAAATCCAAATTTTAAGAATCGTCTCTGAGGTTAAGGAATTCAGGATATATAGAATAATTTAGAAATCTCCACTTAAATCAAATAACAAAAGAATTTTCAGATAATTTGTGAATATTTTTTTCCACATATCTGGAAAAATACATAAAAATTTTGTTCGAGAAAATTATCCCCATGGAGAAAAACCAACAAGAAAGTTTTGATCGCGATGTTCTTTCTCAAATTGTTCAAATTTTTAATAGCAAGATTTCGTGTCACTCAAAACACGGCAATCAAACACTTCGAAAGGAATTTGTCATTACTCGATATCAGTGCAGACCATATTAAATCTGAAGCTCTTACTGAGGCATTCGTATCCACTTCCAGGTGAAATATTATCCTCTTGAGGCGCTAAACACTTTTCTAGAATTGGCAAGATCTGGTATAATTTTGGAATCCATTTTCGCTATGATCTTCCTACACGCGTGATGGTCCTTCGGAGAGAAAAAATGGAAACGGATGTCTGAGTGTATCTTTAGCGAGCGCATTAAAATGTAGCGCGTAACATATTCTCCATAACAAAAAGGGAGGGAAAGAAAAAATAATATTATGAGCTGTTTACATGCTGCTTATCTCCATGCGAGAAGGAAGTTCTTAAGAGAGCATAAAAGACATGGTTTAAACGAGGCATGGAAGCAAAGTTGCAAACAGGTGTATGCATAATTGCAAGTACGTACAACGTGAGATCCTGGACCGTGTATCTTATATACACGGACATCACCACACGAGCTTTTTATATACACACATGAGAGGTCGATGCTTCCTTTTTTCTCCCCTGTATATTCTCCCCAGGAACCAGTAACAGCAGTACGACGAGCCGTTTTTCATTCATATTTCCACCTAGTGTGTCCCGTTCATCGAAGTAACGTTGTGTTGCGGAATCGATTTTGAATGGCGGCTGGTTTGCTCTGGTCTCTCTCTTTTTCTGGATTCGTGTAGGTCGGGGTTACATTTATGTGCTCGCATACCGTGTCGCTCCTGGCACGCGTACATTATATTTTTTATTCCTTTCTTTTCTTGTTTTTCTCTATATTTTATATAACCTGTTAAATCTCGTGGGACAATAAAAATTGTGAAAAGAGGTATCACCGGATGAGATGTCTAATATTTAATTGTTGCGCGTGTTGGCGTTTATTAGGTTGCTATATAATTTCTGTCGCATCTTCGGGTAAAATTTAAACCGTTAAAATTTAATTAGTGATATATTGACAATTGGTACCTTAGAATAAACAAAATATTCAAGTAAAATTTTGCTTGTATCAGTTTAGCGACTATTAAGAAGTGTTAAAAATATTAATGAGAAATATGACAAGAATCATGCATTTTGTATAATTAATATATGCAGTACATTTTTCAGGTGCAATGATGCGTTTTCAATTAATTCTTCAATCATTTCTGGTATATTAATTGTTAATATATTTCTGGAAATGTTTCTCACACTGGAATATTTAAAAAAATAGTATTTAAGTATTTGATAATTCATTAAATTATGAAAATTATCTAAATGACAAAATTTTGCGTCGGTAAATAAATAAAGGGCTAAAAGAAATTTAAGTCGTACCGCGTTTCTGGGTATTTTTGCCATGTCTGTCACAAGAAAAAATCATGTTTAAGTCATGAATACTTCAATATTTTATGAAAGTTATATAAAAAGAAAAATCCCGCGTCGTTAAAAAAAATGCGACTCTATTTCTTCGTCTGGTGGTAACATAAGGAATACTTTAGGATTCCCAATTAATTGTATATACTGTCACTACGGCAAACACATCGGACAGTTTACACGAATATGTATATAGCCAGTTCGTGCATGGTACATATGTATATACATAGATGCACCTAGGCATATACGTATCGAAGATATCGGATCAGTAAAGCAACAGCTGATGTGTTGAATATCTATAGACCGATCGGTATAACTATCGATATTGTAACAGTTTGCTAATAGGCACGCAATTGTTCGCCCATTGACGTCCTGTAAGCGTAATGCTTCTCTCCCTGTCAATCCTGAATGTACGTATGTACGTATACATCACGAAATTTGAAGTATCCAAGCAGACAATTGTTGGTATATAGATTTTTGGTTTTAACATTTTTGGACAGTGACAGTAATAGTCAAACGATAATTTGGTGTAAATGATAACATTGGAAACTCAAAAACCATTAAACCAGGAGGCAGGATTTAAAACTTTTTCCCTGGGCTCGAATATTTATATTCTGGCTCTGTTTACAGTGCAATGATTTTATTTTTTCGAGTATTACTTTTTGGAATCATAAAAGTAAATATGTCGAAATCGAAATTTTGGTGATTTTTAAACACGAAACGATATTTACAGAAACTCAAAGACGCGATATTCGCAATTTTTGTGATATAGTAATTTTCTCGATAATTGATTTCAAGCAATTTTTGTAATAAAAATACACAAAAGAAGAATATATTTGATTCACTAAGTAAGTAACTATTTATATTGTAATCACATGAATCCGAATCTACCCAATCTAAAACTCATTTATTAGTATTAGAAAGATTGTACCAAATGTTATGTGTCTTATTATACTTTTCTTACCATGTTGTTCGCATTGATTCAATTTATTCGTACGTAACAAAGAGGGAAGCTATAATATTCATTTTTAGAGTATGGTTCAAAAAATTTATTTTTGCATCTTTTTTTATTATAACAAATTCCGATTATCGAGTTCGAATGGTCGAAATTTGCAAATTCATAGTTTTTCATCGTGATAATACAGCACAGAGCACAGATAAATTAATATTTGTTTTCTATTAATTAATCTCCTAAATATATCTCAAATTAGCTTTATATTGTCATCAGTATTGACTGATCACATAATTGACAATACCATCACTTAAAAATTTGATCTATTTGATGTCGTTTTAATGAGGAAGGTTCCTAGAACTGTACGATCTCGAGAAAAGGAGTGACGGCTTTGTAGAATACGCTGGACTTGTGTCAACACTTTTTTTACAGTCTCCATTAGCGATGATCACTCCTACGGTCATTGTCTCCGAGCCGTTTGCAAGGCGGATCGTATTCCTCAAACAATCAACCCTTTTTCTTTATACTTTCCCATATATTTTTGTTCTGTAGTCTAATTATGTTTGCTTTTTTGAGTGCTGCCGTATTTTTTTCTAATTAGCAAAGAAGGTTGTTATTAGTTTTCTGCGTCAAATTGCTTTTATCGCTAAGGCTTATTAAGTTCCTATTTTATTAAGACGCATTTGAATTACGGCAAAGTTAAACAAGGGACTCCTTAGTTAATATTTGAAATTCCTAGTTATATGACATTCGAGTAAAATTTAATAATCTTTTGATACCAGATCTTGAAAAATTTTCGATTGTATGAAGTCAGAGTCTCTTTTTTACCTTAGGAAAGTATTTTCCGAAAATTTCTTGTATTCTTCACACGTAAAAATGTGAGAGCAAAAGATATCTGTCGCTTTTAATTATCAAAACAATTTTTAATGATTAAAATTCCTCGACACAATATTTCCAAGCAAAATCTCAAGATTAGATAATAAATTTACAGGAAATATAATGAAATTTTTGTACGTACTGATGCTTTCAAAAAATTTCAAATTTTCAAGTACGAATATGTCTGTTTGATCCGGTTTAACAATATTTTTCGAAAGTTCTTCAGTGTTGAAAAATTTGGGAACTAAAAGATATTGAACTCCTAATGTTTTTTAAAAGGTATAGTTGTAAAAGTGAAAGGCATTTACTACTTTTCATTTTTTTGAAACTTCTGATACACAGAAAATTTTCAAAACAAGTTTTTTCAAAGTATTTTTAAAAATATTGTAACTTTCAAAATAACGCAAATGTCTTCATCCCCAAATTATTTTCAGTATATTTCAAGATTGTGTTAAAAATAATTTCAGTATATCGTGAAACAAAATGTAACAATTACTCTCATCGCAATATGATGAGACACAAATAATAACTAAATCATACAAAAAAAGGCAAATCACGTTAACCAAGAAAGAAACTGCTAATGGTGAAGAATAAAAACTAATTTAATAAAAAAGAATCAAATTTCCAATAAGAGTAACACGGTGGAGAAAAAGTTTCCTGCTGGAATATCTATATATACACAAATATCTGTATATAAAATATAGAAATAAATGAAAAGCGACAGAAGTACGCTGAAAAAACATATAAAAACGGAGCAGCTTTGAATTGCATTTGCGCATTGCAACCACGAGAAGAACAGCTGTTTTATATCTGTAGCAATGAAGCAAGAATCAAAAAAAAGAAAGAAACAACTATAAGGGAAAAACGTGGAAAGCAATCAATCGGTAGTTCGATACGTACCGAGCTTCTGTGCGCGGCGCGATTTTGTAACATTCAAATATTAAGCAATGTCGGCTTTGATATATTACTGATTATTCATCACTCTTTTTTCATTTTTATAAGATTATATTTTTGTATTCGGATTTTGTCTCTGTAGCGGAATTTTGACAAATTTCTTCCAAAAAACTCACTCGCCACTGTCTTTTTTCCTCCTTCACTCGTTATCTGATGTCAAAGGAGGGGCGGTGATAAGTAGTTCAAGGTAGAAATTTCCATCCTCGAACCACCGTTTCATCGCAACTCTGATTACGTTAGTAAATGGCTAATTAGGATCTCGATGAGACTGCGATTCACGCGTGCAAATTTCTAATGGGTGTGATCGTAAGTATTATAATCACACCTCTAAATTTCCATCATATTTTTGTTTTTACCCGTGGGTGTCAAATTAAGTAAAGTACAAGATGCAAATCTTGGTAGATCATTTAAGAGAAAATATGTCTATAGAGTTTATTTGGATTTCATATCTTTGGAGACATTTAGGATGCGAGTTTTCACCATTTGTTACTGAAACAATAAGTCCTTTATTATTCCTTGAAGTAACTTTAAGATTAACCATGAGCATTTTGAAAAACATGAACCTCTCCAATGTTCTTACGCGATACTTTTGTTCAGATGCAAAAATTCAATCTATTGACAGAGAATAAAAATAATTCTTTGGAGCAATTAAAATTTGCTTTTTCTTTATAATACATTTAGATTAGTAACAATTTTTCTTTTCGAGGGAACTAAGTTTCCTTACCTATTATTAAGATTTCCGTAGCTTCGACTTTCCTAAAAATTCATTTCAGCAAATATATACTAATATAATAAATTACAATAATAGTACAAACGATATTTTCCCACTTCTTCGTTTTGCTGAAGAAGTTAGATACCGAAAGAACATTGACCGAGAAAACCGTAGCAGCAGTTTACGACGGAAAACACGTGGAATAAAGTAAACACAAGAAAAGTTATAAAAAAGAAAAACGGGGAAAATGGTCGGAAAAAAAGTTTAAAAGCAAAGAGTGGAGTGAGGATTTAAGGTCTTTTAGCTGCTTCAGGTTTAGTGAACCTATAACATGATCGCAGTAGTTCCGTTGTTGGTCGTTCTCTCCTAGCTTGATAAAAGAGAGAGAGAGAGGGTAGGAAAGAAAGAGAGAGAAACGAGGAGAAATAGAGAGATGAGTAGAAGGGAGATTCTCTACTACTATTATAGTTCAAGTACTACTCCTACTACTACCACTACTACTGTTACCAGCAAAGGGGTGAGTTCCTGAGGGCAAGGAGACGAGGGTTGACGGGAAGAGTGAAGCAGGGGTAGTGCGTTAAGCCACACCCGCAAAAACAGCCCCATGCAGCTTTCACAGCGACCGAGCGGCGCATCGACCGACCAACCCTCTTCTATATTACTACCACTACTACTACTTTGCAACTACTACTCCTACTATTTCTATTTCTGCTACTACTACAGATGCCAACAACTACCACTATGACACGTAACACGCGACAAGTCCGGTTCGGCTTGCAAAAGCCTCAAGGATACCTTCTATGCTAACGTTTATTCCGTGTGTCACATACATAAACCAATCCAAGGTAACACAAATACAGACAAAATAGGTAACATATTCGCTCTCCCATGATTCAATATTTGGCTACTTTGGTCCTTGATTTTGTGCAGTGGTGTATTTATTAATAGCATAAAAAGAACGCAAAGGAGGATTCATATAATAACAAGACAATTTTTTTCTCGCTTCCTTTTTCTCTTAGCTCGAACGTAACGCGAAGAGTGAAAGTTTCATAAAACTTTCTAAAAGGGGTGTTTTACTTTCCAGCTCCGTAAGGGGTTGAAATCCCCTCCGCTGGCTCCAAAGAACGTCTCATCCCCCAAGGGAAAGATTCTATGTTCTCCTTCTTTTGTTTCCACCACCAATGACGTTTCACATCCCCTCCATCGTTTGATGTTGCGCGCAACTTACTTCAGCGCAACTCCGAGAAGAAAAGTGTGAAAAGCTCGGCTTTTTGCGCGCGAAAACTTTTCAAACTCTTGAATACAGCTCGGGGGTGAGGGTTGTATGTTAGTAGCGATGTTCAGCGATACGAAAAGAGAGGATAAAAGTTTTCCTTCGTTCTACCCAACTTTAACGATGTAGGCGTGTATCTGGATGTTGATGTAGTTAAAGGCAATCCACTCTGGGGACGTGTATTAGTAGTGACGGTTTTGTTTCTCAACTTGTCCCGGGATTTTAAGTCTGCATTTCTTTCCGTACAAACAGTATGAGATGAATTTGGGTTTTAAAAATCCCTGCAATTTTAGACATAAATGTTAATTTAACGTTAATTACTGTGGATTAGGCTACTATTGTTTAGGGTTCGATTGTTTTGCCAAGTGGAAAAATTTTGTAACAGCAAAATTAATTTAAGACTGTTTAATGGAACCTTAGTACAAAAAATATATCGACTGATAAAGGCAATATATTTTTTCCGAGGGAGATATAGTTATTCCAACTATAAGATTACTTTAGATTCCACTAGATGCTAAAAGTACCACTGATCATATTTTCTTACCGAGTAAAAATTTATTTATCATACAAAATAGAGAAACGAGCGTTGTGATGAACAAAAATAATATTTTAGCGATGATGAATTTTTTGTAATTATGATTAAGATTCGCTAAAAATGTAGCGTATATATAGATTCCATACGCCACATTTTCAATTCGTACCACTTAATTAACCGAAGCCAAATTGATGTATATGGGCTCTTTTGTTTACTCTTCTATTTCCCTTTCTCTTTCGCTCTCATTTATTTCCTCTGTTTCTACGCTCTTTCTTTTTATTTGATTTACATTCGACCTCACTAGAACTGAAAACTATCCAATTCAAATAAAATCAATGAATTTTGATTAATTAAGTAACATGCTAATTGAATATTTATATAGATAATTGAAACTAACATCGTATTATTTATTCCGTTTTTATTCAAGTGTTTATGTTCTTGCTGTGGTAAAAATTTGATGAAATGGAATATTTAATCTTCCAGAAAACATTTCCATTGGACGCAAACACGAAAAATGGTTGATTATCGAAAATCTTGCGTAAGATTTGTAAATTAGTATTATACTCAATCTTAAATATCCGCTTCAGTGATTTTTTATCGCTGTGAAAACATTAATATTAAGCATTGTTTTTAATTACAACTTTCCTCTTTTTAAAGAAAATCAATTTTCTTTTATCCTGGAAGATTACGAACCTATCCGAGTTCATACATTTGCATTTTACAAAACTTAGATCTTTAGAAGTTTTATTTATTTATTTTACAAAATTTATTTATTTATTTTATTTTATTTTATTATAATATTTTATTTTATTTATTTATTTTACAAAACTTATGATTTTATAAAATTATTTTATAAAATCCTCTAGTCCTAAATCTTACAGAAATAAAAAAAACATTTTCCCTATACACCTACCTGTTTCGGTCTATGTATATTATCAAAGTTTCAATATTATTTGCAGCTTTGTAGATAACGAAACTCGTAAAACTTGGGTAGGAAATTTCCTCGCAAATAAAATTTGGATGCTAACTTTAGTGATATCGGCTCATGTAATAATAATGCAACCAAGGGAAATTTCCCATTGAAAGTATTAGTATTCTGAATAATGAATTTAAGCATGCCACCGTCGTTGTCGTCAACATCGTCGTCGTCACCGTGGTTGTCGTCGTTGGTACATAAGAGAAGGGATTGGCACGAAGGGAAGGTGGAAGGTGGTAGCTTCGTTCGGATTAACCGGACTGTTGACGAGGTAATTAAACGTTGATTAAACGCAGACTAAAGTGTAGTCAAAAATATCGATCCTTTAAATCTATTCCCGCATGGGTGTAGAAATGTGTGCGTGTGCATAGATACCCATGTATGGTGAAAAAATGTCAACTTTTAAACCTGCTTCGCCCTAAAGATAATCTCGATTATAATTATTTACATAATTTGGTAAAAAAAAATTAATTCTTTGAGTATTCGTGTCCAGTTCCAGAATATCCAAATTTTTTTTTTATTACAATGTTTGAATAATTATTAGGTACTAAAATGCCTATTTTTATTAGAAACGGTTTACTATCAACGTTTTATCCATTATTTGTCTTTAATTTACTCGCCTGAGTAGATTCTCCTAAACTGACGTAAAGTAAACGGCTCAAGAAGAGCTTGCAACGGCAAGTGAGCGAATTCAGCAATGTAGTCGTTTGTGTAACCGTCTATTCTGGGTTTATGGGAGTATAATTTGTTCAGGGATAGTACCTGGTTTGTTATTGAGAAAGAGGGAGGTGATATAGAGAGTAGGTGGTACGTACTAGATTTCTGGGGTAGTTGTTTGGTCGAAGGTTTGCGCTAGGGTGTAGAAGGTTGTTGGTAGACACAGTCGTAAGGGTACGCGGTATAAGGGACAGCTTTAATTAAGGCAAGTGGAAGAAAGAAAAATCCTGAGGGAATTTATAGAGGTTTATACATCGGGGCAGGGTTCCGCAGAGAGCAAAGAGAACATAGCAATAGTAGTAGTAGTAGTAATAGTAGGTGGTGGTGGTGGTAGAAGTAGGATGGCAGGAAGGCCCATCAGGGTTAGTTGAAAATAGGGAAACGTTTCTAAACTCTAAAGGTTTATATCTCTGTATACATGTATATCCAGAGATATAGGTACTTGCCTGTAGTACGTTACGTTAGTTGGTTCTTGGCAATTTGAACCTTCCGAACGACTCTGTGGTCCATAAAGGCCTAAATGCAAAGTAGAGTATATACTACGGTTAATTTCCTTAAGCAATTAAACAAAGGATTATCCAATAAGGTAAAACAATATTTAAATATTTTAACACTCGCGGTAGCGTGTAACACTTTCCCTATTGTTTCAATACTCGATTTCGAAGTTCTGGAAGAATGAGATTGAATTTAAATCTTTCTTGGGTTGGAAGAGAAACCAATATTGGAGGTCAACCAAATTTTAATTACAATAAATTGAACTGACCCGTTATTCCCGATGGACCAATATTCAGTCAATATCCTATCGGAATTCGGAAATAATAATCTAGAGAATATGAACAAATATAGTTTCTGTATTGGACGTTTTCGTTCTAAACTGCTTCAAATTTTCTAAATTTGGAGTATTAATATGTTTACTTGCTCCACCTCTTTGTTTAAAAGAATCTCTAAATCACATTTGTTTTTTTATTATTTAAAAAAAATTCATCCTCTACATTAACGTAGCAATGAATGAGAATACGTAAATATATACGTACAAGAAATATACATTTTGATGATATTTGTGTTTTTATACACACATACTGGGAAAATATAAAAATCCATTCAAGTGTAAAAACGTAACCCCCAATCTCTTCTAAAGAATTTAACTTCAAAGCTGATATGCGGATTTCTGTGAACCTTTTTTAATATGATTCGTCAATTTTTTAGAAAGGTTTATATATCTTTTTTGCTCTAAAATAAAATATAGAAATCCAGAGTTACACCTTTATTTAAGTAAATAAATTCGTATATAATTCTACTCCTGAGATTTAAAAATAAAAATATATCTGTAATTTTTGGGTCCAAGCGAATCATTATCATTTTTTCATCTTCATTTTCGATTAGGTAGTTATTTTTCGATCAGAATTTTTTATGAGTTAGAGTTAGAGTTATTTATTTAACGCTCTGGGACATATCCCCTAAATGAGAAACATCATTAAAATTTAAAAACCTTTTTAATGCAGGTATCATTGAATTCACATACTTGGAAAACTTCTCAGTTTCTATATACAGCCACCCTGTAATCATCGTACCGGACATCAATTATAAGTAGACATTATTTCATAATTTTAATGATGTCATGTAACACCGAATATAAGAGAATTCAATAAATGAGATTTAATACGTAGAAGAAACAAAGCAAGTGTAACAATCAAGCCCACATGACAATAAATATACACATATATGTATATATGTATACTTATGATCCTTTAGCGAATCAGAGATTGCGGCACATCTAATTCTGTCGGCTCATCACTGACTAACGAAGCAACATAATATCAACCAATGACTTTCATTGACCCATCATGTAACATATTGGCGATCAATGTCTTCTTTTGCGTTGCCAATTCAGTACCAATTTCAAAACACTGCTGATGTAATTTCTCCATGAAGGCATCTATTGTAATTGTTCAACTTGCTGTTGCATACCAGCGTATTTTTTCCTAAAACATGATATTTTTTATAATTAATTCCAAGTCCAAGCATGAGATTTTCTATTTGGAAATAAGTCGTGAAGGTAAAAATCGCCGAAGGTTCTTGCTAAAAACCGAACGGTGTTACCGTTAAATAAACAACTTATTGAAAAACATTTAACACTACAGTTTTGTGTTATTAGTATTGATTGAAAAGTTACGATTTTTTTTGGAGCAAAATACATTTCGCCTCAGAATTTCCAGGCATACGTGTACTTCAATCTGGTTTCATCTTTAAATTCTTACGGTAGATTCAGCTGCACTGGCATTGTGTTGCGGTAGATTTCTACCACTTCTGTATGGATACGGGTACAGTAACTGAACGCACGTGTTCAGTGGCATTGACAGGTATACATACTGGCACAGAGAAGCTCTGCACAGATAACGCACGCGTGCTTGCACGGAGTTGATATATCAGAAAAGCGGGATGGAACGGCAGGACATGGGATGGAGTAGTGGCAACTTTTAATCAATCCGATTATTGTCAGACGGATTGGACTTGGCACCGTTCCTTCACCAGTATTCTGTCTATGCGTATTAACGGTTATACCACTATTGAACTCTTCTATCTCTCTCTCTCTTTCCTACCCCTCTCCTCACCCTTCTTCCTTTCCCAATAATTCCTCCTTTTTCTCACCTTTTTCCCATATATATATATACCAAACAAAATCTGAATCTCCCTTACACTTTTACCCTTTCAATAGCATATTTATACGTGTGCAAAAAGATTGGCCTTAATTGGCTCGTTCTCGACGTCGCTCTTGCTCTCTTTCATCGTTCCTTTTTTTAACTTTCTTTATTATCGGTTTTACCTCTTTCATATTTCTTTTTTCTCACTATCCCGACATCGTACCCACGGAAACCAACGCTTTCGCTTTATTGCTTAATGAGAGAACTGTCGTCGTCGTCTATATTCTCCAACTTAAGTGCGGCTACTGAGTTCAGTAGGAAGTACATTCTGAAGTAGGGAAAAAAATTGTTGCGTATGAATTGTCCGCTTTTTAAATTTGTTCCTTCTCGCTATTCTACCCTTTCTTTTTTTCTTTATCTTAACAATATTTCATGAGTATTTTTTTATATAAGAATTTTACAATTTTGTTATAAATTTATAATTTTAACATAATTACATAATTTGTTACGTAATTAATATTTACAAAATTTCATTTTCGGTATTGTTGGTGAATATGCCATCAATTAAATTTACCTATTTACAAAATTCTCGCGGTTCAATTGTTGTCCGAAAATTATGCAACAACTTAACAATACAAATTTCGTAAATTCAAAAAACCTTTTTTCGATTATTATATTACATCAAACTGGGCAGTGAGTTGATGCATGGGACAGCATCTCACCCTGTCACTAAAAAAGTCAGTTTCTTGTTGTTTTCACATAAGGGGCTGAAATTTTTTAGCGGCCGCATCTTAAAAAATTTGGGGACTATTATTAAAATGTAAAGAACGATTTACAAAAAATATTATAAATATATACCTTACGAAATGAAAGTTGTATCTAACAAGTCTCCTCACCTGTTTGCTAATTTTATTTGGAACGAATACTAAGCCAACGTGTGCACGTGTCTCTACTTCTTTTACCTGCGCTGCTGGTGAGCCTTGGAACAATTTACCTGTAAAACTGCCTAGGGAGCCTTATATTGTTTGTATCAGGGATCACGAATGAATTTTTAAACCAGCGCTGTGCAATACTATCGATACGGTGCCATAACTTTTTACCCATTTCTACGTCATATTATACGACTCTTATTTTCAAACATATATTTTTCACTTGTATAATTTTTACATGAATAACTCGTCCTGTTATTGTTCGTTAGAATGCGAAGCCTGTATCAAAATATTAGAGATGTGATATCAATTTTTGTATATATAAAAAAAGTGGTATCAATTTTGTATAAATAATAATACCTTATGAAAATATTTCATAATATTATTAAATTGTTATTATTATTACTGCAAAGTGTCACGTACCATTCGTGTTCCGTAACATTTCCTATTCAATTTCCAGCATGACAGAAACTATGGACAGCGTGGACCATACCATGAACTATACCATTTGAGATTTTTAACTAGAAAACTCGTATGTATTCTAACATATAGTTCTTCCATTGGTTTACATATTGCACGACATTATTTAGTAGGATTGTCGTCATCATCCTGACTGATGCCACTGCTATCTCGGCATAGCTCTCGTTACCGCTGTACATATACCCGTACTTCCATGCTGATGACCGTTATTAGAATGAACAAGAACATAGAATGTCATCCAAAATGGGACTTAGGTTTCGATTGTTAAGCGATCATAAATGTACTCGATAACGTCTGGCCATATCTGTACACGTATGTACGCGCTATACTTAAGAGAGCTGTAGAATTCTATTAGATAGTAATACGTATATAGGCTAGATATAGAAATACGTATATAGTTGTATAGATAGAATTCACATACACAGTAGTATAAAGAAGTGGACAGCCTGCCCATGACACTCAGAAGCACCATCAGTTATATTATAGAGATCACCGACTGGAACGACATCGCTTTTCCGTCCACGCATAGGTATATCTATATGGACCCTCTATCCCTCTCTTTTTACCCCTTTTGGTCCATATATGTATTATATATATGTGGGAGGGTTGGTTTTTTAAATCAAGCCATCAAGGATCCATCCTCCGGCCTGGCTGAATGCCCGCACCACAACGAAAAGCGATTCTGGCCACGCTGTTTGTCGCGGCTCCATTATGCCCGTCGAATCCAATTACTGGGAGGAGAAATCATTTTTTGTGCGTGCAAGACTTATATCGATACCGTAGAAAAATCAAATTCCGTTCTATGCGCAACCTCGGCTGTATCAATATTATTTTATAAGAGAGTTGTTAATCCTTCTTCTTGCGATTCCGTACCTGTGTTACATTATCCGTTACTAATTCATTTCTTGTTTCATTAAACGAGTATCACAGTTGATACACTTTTGGTTGTACATTACCCCTTTTATAATTCGAGTTCGATATTGAATGCAATAATATTGCAATATCCTGGCGCTAAATTGCTTAGCATTTAGAATAAATGGGTCAAGTAAGGGGGCAATTGGTGCTATGTAATGTAATATCATAGAATTCTCTCTTAATTTTCGGAATTATTGGGTAACAATCGATTACTTGCATATAACCTTTGTGCGCACAAGGAAGGTTTTTATTTTACTTTCTTTTGAAAATCAATGTTTAGCAAAACCCCCCACGCTAAAAATGTCGAAATCTCGTAAATTTTGATATCGGTTGCAGTTGTTATTTTTCGCCGAGTATATAATTTCTGGTCATGTTGCAAATTGCACATAGATCAAGAAGACAATATATACAATTAAAGTTATTAACACAAAGCGAGTACTTTCAATGAACAATCAAATTTTATTCCCAATTTCTTTTAATAACAAACGCCAGTTAAAAATCAAATCGCATTTCGCACCCTATCGCTCGTTAAACAAACTAATTTTCACCATTCAGCTGTACAGAATAGAATCAGAAAGAATTTGAATGATACGAAAAAGGTAATAGAAAAAACGTCAAATTCATAAACATCACCCTGTAGATGAAAACAGGTACTATGTAACGTGAAAAGGAGGAAGTTGTCTACAAGCCACAATGTCGTAATTCGCCGGAAGGTATTTAGAGACAAAAAACAGAGTAAAAAATTTTTTTCTAACCGATAGAAAAAACCAGTCGATTGAATACACATAGAATAGCTTTTCAATGTTCGTACTGTCCAACCTGCTTGATTGGTAAACGCGATTAAAATCTTTCTGTTATTCCACCCTCTATCCACTTTCCATCCTTTTGGAATTATCTGAATGTAAATTGACGCCATTTACTTAAAATATATATAACCAACGATTACTTTGCGCCATCCCCACTTTAGAAACATCCCAACATTTTGCTTCAACGCCTTCGAAGTTCTTTCATATTCGAACTGCGTGTCTCTAAACAACACATGAAATTCCATGCCTTTGTCCGCAGTTTTCAACAATGAACGGAAACTCTTTGCCTAATTGTGATTCGAAAGTGGAAATACAGCACAGAGAAAGGAATAAAGTGTAAGATGATGAATTTTACCATTCTGTTTGGTAATTTCTACCGGTAGTAGAGTAAAAGTTGCCCCAGCATTTTAACTTTTATTTTCTTCAATGTATAAGATGGGACCGAAATTCGTAAGAAAATTTCCTATTGAAGCAAAATTTGAGGAAAATTATAAAAACAGACTATTTTGATTTGCCACTTATGCAAAAATGTTCTTTTTAGGTAAAAAGGATTAACTCCTACTTCTAAATTGAAGTTCTTCCTTAAAAAAAAGAGAGAAAAAAATAAAAAAATGGATTTTTAAAATCCATTAATTCATTTAAGTCATAATTTGAATTTAAATATTCTTATTTATCAACTGAAAATTTGTGAAATCTCTTTCCAAATACAGATTTCTTTAAAAATGTTTCAACGTCTTAGAACGTAAATATAATTCAATTATTTCAAATCGTAAAGTCTTTAATAATCCCAAAAGATACTAAAATAATGCGAGTTGTCGAAAATCATAGAATTCTCACTCCCAAAATATACAGCAATTGAAATATAGAGTTGGAAATATTTAATTATTCAAGAAACATGTTGGAACATTCTTTGAAAGCTATAAATAAAAGTTTCACCTTCGAAGTTGAAGCGACTTCTCAATGAAAAATAGGAAATACAATGTTCTTTCGCACTACTTTCAACGAAATACTCGAAAAAAGAACCAGCGATAAGAAAATTCCTGTAATCTTTGCACTTTCCGGTACATAAGGCGCTGTAATGCAGGCAAATTTATTGCCTTTCACCTCCTTCTTGTTCCCCGACCTCGGTAAAAAAACCAATTAATTCGTTCATTCATTACAATCTTAATTACCTGCACTTCGGAAAATATCTCCCGTACTTTCTATAATTGAGTAAAATTTTCATGATATTCATGGTGTGGTTTCCAACTAAAGTTAGTTTTATTCTTGGGGTTGAAAAGGGTCGGACATGGCTCGATGATTTTCGGAATCATTTTTCAAAATGTCTACCAACTACGTCGGGGGTGGTTGAAGGGTGGTCAACCCCAAGCGTAGGGTGGCAAGATGGCGGCAGCACAGTAAATCGATGGAGGCTAGTCACTGCAGGCACCCCCTTTACCCCTAACACCCCCTAAACTCACCCAACACCTCCTCATTTTCGAGCTTCACGCAAGCGCCCGCACCCTGGACATAGTCTTAGTTATCTAAGCATAGTTTTGTATTCAAACCTTTCCTCCAAAATTGTGAAAAAGGGTAAAAACGTAAAAAAATACTCGGATTTTTTAATTTTTTTCACATTTTTTTCATTTTTTCCATTTTTTCCACATTTTTTGTTGAAATTTTTCCACTTTTCTTCCGTAACAATTTTTTTGCAACATAAAATGTTATCTTGCCTCTGCAACACGAGGAGGAGAAAATCCTCTTTTTAAGATTTATCGATTGAGCTTGAACATTTTCAATATAGTTTATTGAAGATATAATTGGTTTGTTCTTTGTTTTCTATAATTAGCAGTGGAGGGATGCGAAATAGAAACCGGGGATTGGAGGTAGTAACGTAAGACACAGGATACAAAAAGAGATACGTTATTGGATTAAACTTTCTCAGTTCACTCGCTGATGCATCGAATACAAATATGCTGCTACCTGTTTTCCAAGTTTATATTATTGCTCCACATATTCTTTTTTGAGTTATTGCGTTTGACGGAGAAATACTATCCATTGAAGACTCCGGGGTGAAGAATGACTTTATTTATTTATAGGTATAATAAAAAAGCGAATATTCCTGTAGAAAAATAGCACTCTAATACTATTGATAGAAGTGTAGGAAACGCGATAGCCTCTGGTATTTTATAATATCAAACGCCAGAAAATAGACAATCCTTATTTCTTATTAAAAATATAATTCAGTTAAATGGCTCCTTTACCTGCTTCGAAACCTTGAGTCCCTCAAAATTCCTTGCAAGTCTTTAAAATCAGCTGAAAATTCATTGAGGAAGCTATAGAGGGACTATAGGAAGAGACTTGTTGCTAATTAAATAATAAGAACTATTGTTTTTAAATTGGGAGTTGGATTACCTATATTGCTGCTATTAAATTCAATATTGATGAAATGTAACAACTTACTTTATCTGACCGTCCTCAAGCCTTCCGATACAATAAATCCGCAATAACGAATGCAGCAGGATAAGTTATGCACGTAATCCAATTATAAATACAAATATGTATTCTTATAAAAATGACAAATTTGTAGATTTTCCTCAATGGAAATATATATTGAAACGTAGCAGTATTTAATTGTAAGAATGAGTGCTAATTTTCCAACATTCTTGGTTGGGTTGCTGTTTTTATTATTATTATTATTATTATTATTATTATTATTATTATTATTATTATCATTATCATTACTACTTTTTTTGCGTTATTTGTATTATATAGGATTTGATTTTGAAACCACCATAAAGCCACATAGATTTGATTTTTTCGGACGTTTCTAACTGTCCGAAAAATGGTTGTAAATTATTGCATCTTTAATATTCAAAATCTGGATAAAGTGAATTTGATAAATAAAAATCCATTTCTATTGATATTCTTTCGACAATTTTTAACCCATGCAAACACTGAGAAAAACACTGGAGGGATTTTTAATCTAAAATTCGAAACACGGAAAGTTATTCCTAAGCGACGAGATATAAAGTAATGAAAAAATACGCAAGGTGCAAAAGTTGCTCAACGTATTACGAAATAAAGTCTCCCCAATATATCTTTTGCATCGTCAGAGTTCTGCAAGCGTCAAAAGCTCGGTGAATTCTTTTCTTTGAAGTACAAAGATCGTTGTAGCAACAATTTCAGCACAGAAACGATTTTTCGAGTGCTTTTTAAACATTCCATTGAAACGACATACTGCTGCCACTATGTATGTACGTATTATCTATACTTGCATAATACGTATGAGTGCGTGAATGTATGTGTATGAACGTGTACGCATAAAATTTAATAATTCATAATACATATAGGAAATAAACAAATTGCTGAGTTTACATATGAACAAAAATATATGTATACGACATATATATATATACCACTTGTTGATCAAAATCGTATGATTAATTTTTGTATCACTTTATATATGTATATCGTACGATTGGCCTTTCCTATTGAAATTCATTATCACTTTACATAACTGCATTGTGTATCATGCATGAAGGGTTATAATTGGCTATATACAATGAAAGGATCCGTGTCACAGTCGATTTTTTTGTCTAAATGTTTAATTAACATAGAATATGTTGATATAAATATGGTAACTGCATATAATCAAATAAGTGAGAATTGTTGAAATTAATGTTCATTAAATTCAATCATATATTTAATTTGATTTGTTGCGTGTACACACGAATCATGGAAAACTTCTTTCGACACTCTATGAAAGAATGTGATAACATAATATATACATATAGATAAATTATAACTTTCTATCTAAATTTCTTCGTTACTTACACGTTTGGTAAAAATGTAACGTGAATAATCTCTTCCGATAAAGAAATTTATCTCAAACATACGGATGTACGTACTTGTGAAATAAATAGATTTGAAATATAAGTGACGAAAGAATTGAAAGTTACATTGGAAAATTTGTAAATCAAAATGACGGCGACCAATCGCAATCCGCCGTTGGTCACACAATTCCGTGTTTTCAGCCACACGGTAACGGATATTCACTGAAGCGTGCAAACCTGACCGCACGATAGAACAAGTGTCCTAAAAACTTCTTTATTTCGAAGCAACTCGTCTATTAAGCAGCGGGACAAGGACAGAAAAGTCTCGAATTTCGGGTTGTAAAGCATTACATAACATTACTGGGTAAAAATATATACACGCGAACTGTTGTAATGTGGAAAATGCATTTTTCGTAAGAATGCAACACGCACTTTCATTTGACAGAAAAATAAATTAACAATGAGTTATAATCTTTTCAATAGATATTAATTTTAGACTATTTTTTTACAACCATAACGTCAAACGGAGCCTGAAATTTTCTCGAAATATTATAGGAGAAAATACGTACCGCGAACTATATAATTTTTAAAATAACATACGCGATGGATTTCTGCTTCTAATTTTATTCATAACCGATTAAAAAATATTACATAAAATTATTATTTCATATGTGGATGATGAAATTGTCCGATATATTTTACATAAGCCTATCAAAATATTTTTTGTGTTGAGTGTTATCAAAGTGTTTGCTTTTCCTCATCGAGATTCGTATCTATGAGAAAGATGGTTACGGATTAGCTATTGACGCTGAATTCGCACGGATTGAATGTACCGATAAGGAAACTTTCACGTGTGTTGCACCGGAAACCTTAATGTTTTTTACCGCTGAAGATTGAAGCAACTTAAAATTATTTACTGCCCCGCTTTTGGCTTATTTATATACGAGCATTTATGTATATTTATATACATATTTTCCAATACAAAACAAATATCCGCTTTACTGATGTTGAGATAAAAAAAATAATAAGGTCATCATGAAATCAGATGAATTCTTTTGAGGCGTTACTTTAATTCATACTATTGTAATTTATAGAATTTGTCTTGTTGGTCCCTATGACGTCACTAAGAAGCTTTTAAGATGTTTGTTCTTATTTCCCATTTTCAACACTAACAAACTTGGAGATCGTGTAAAGTGGGACCCCTTGGGCAGAATACCGATTTTAAAGTATTACGTCAATCTGAGGAACTGAGTAATCTTAAGTACGTTTTCGTAAAATAAATGAGTGGGTACTTAAGGTACAAAAGTGTGACGTATGGTAGAGTATGTGCTTCCGATAAACAGAAAATTGATATACACACACTTATGTGTACATATCCGTACACAATATGAAATCATATAAAATGTTAATAATAAATAAATAATTAAATAAGCGGACGATCGGTGAATGCAATCATCCGAATGTACTCAAGGGAGATGATGAAAATTATTAAAATTGACCACAAATATCCATTACTTTTACATATGTGTTAAATTGTGACATTTAACATTGTATGATAAACTGTTTCGTATATTTATCAGTTATTAAACGATTAGATTTATTCAACGATTCACGTGAAATTCAAGTATTTAAATGCATATCGAAGATGTAAAAAAAATGAAATCCTATTACTGTATTAATTGCTCTATTCTTCTATTCTTCTAATACTATTTTTGACCCCTGGTTTTTAATAACAAAAATTAGGAATGCTCACGCATGAAGCAGATCATACTAAATTCTTATTTTTTGTAATTACAATTTTTCGTTGCAATTTCAATTTTATTTTTAATTTACTTTAATAATGTACTTGCCGAGGAATTTATTTTTCGTTTGCTAAAAATTAAAGAAATTTTGTATTACATTGAATTGCTTGTTACAAAAGTATCAATTTTTAGGAAAATCCCATTGCACCTAATCGCATTGTCTTTTCCAAAATATCGAGCAGAAGAAATTATTTTTTACGTAATACTGGAACTGTAGCTTCTATAATTTTATGTTTATATGTTTATATTAGCGATGTTATCAAAAAGGAAGTGGGTATATAAAAAAACGTGGATCAACTGAGGTACTTCAAGTCAATAAACTTTCTGGAGATTGCGCTGCTGATATGTGTAACATCGATAACATGATTGATGTTATATCCAATATATGTATACATGTACATATTTTGTATATAGAATTATTTGATAAGCAATACGTTTTATTTGACCTCACGTGTACGAACCGTAAGAATATTCTAAGTGAATACTTATTTTTTGTAGTGTATTGGTATTTCTACTTCATGAAGATAAACACACAGAAACCGCGTTAACGGATGTCTATGTGATTGTAAATAGAACTTTTCAAATGTAGAAAATGAAAATAATGGAATTACGAAATAGAAGCACTAGCCAATGTCACAGTTACTTGACTGATACACGTAGCGATTGTTTCAACAATTGGTTAGACACTATGTACATTTAACGATTTCCTTATACGTCACTTATTTCCCAATGACATTAATAAGACCGCGATATCTACGCACGTGTTACTCCTGCGGGTTACATTCGCATTAAAAATCGCATAGACCATAGGCGGCGGTCAGTTATTGACAGGTCCTTGGAAAATATCAGAAAAGCAGTAAAATTACCAACTTAATTAAGTATATTTTATTGGCAGAAATTGCAAATACCTGAGCGAGAATACCTAAATAGATACTTAACCCTTGGAGAACTGGGGATCTCCAAAATATCAAAAGGTCATTATTTCTATTAAAAAGTAATCTAAGGTCCGCAACTTACAATTAGAACCAAACCGTGGTTGGATGTTAGCAAGTCAGAGCCTTAGCATATGCCAGCCCTCTAAGGGTTAATAAGAATTCAATGGTATAGATTTGAATTTAGATTTTGAATTGATTTGAATATGGCTGGACCGGTTAAAGGACCTAATTTTGGGTTGACTTTTGAGTATACTTATACATCGACTGAATACCCTCTTCCCTCGTCCTGTATTCCGGTAAACTGCATTCATGAAAAATGTTGGACTATTTTTGTAAAACAAAAACCTTCTTTTGCCAGAAGCTGTAACCACGTTTTCCTTTGCCTCGAATACAGCTTCTCCCCGAAATTCTTTCACCCACAATCTTACTGCTTTAGCGGTAGTTACCGCTCTCAAGTACCTGAGATAAACGTAAACAAGTAATCACATACTCGTGAAATATACGTTCGCCGTTTTGGTATCAGATTGATTTCCTTATCACACTCAACTGTATAACCAATCATTATCAACATTAGGATTGTAGAGAAGAATTGCAAAATTAATTAAGATTCCACAGCAAATGTGATAACGAAATAGGTATGAGATGGACGATCTTATCAAATGGTCATTTGCTTTATAAGCGAGTATCACTCGGCTATCTGTAGCAGAATTCCGACAATCATGATGGTCCTCGTGCGAATTGGTTACCTACTCGCTTGCATTGCTACGGGTAAGTGCAAGTAGTAAACGAGTTTCTCTCTTAGAAAGGGAACAATAAATCCCAAATAATTGTTTTGCAAAAAAAAGGAAAAATGGTATTATCATAGTCAAAATCCCATAAACTTAATTTTTTAAAAGAAATTTGTCAGATGAGACTATAATTATTAGTAGGAAAAATATCAAAATTATTCAACAAATATTTACCGTCTAGGTTAAGGATTTCGTTACTTTCTTGGTAACACTTTACAACAACGTGGAAAATATGCCAAAACACTTTAAAACATAACTGTGTATGTTACTTTCAGTGTACTCCGCGGCAGTAGCACCTCTGCAGAAAAGTCAGGGTGTCGTCTTCACCGACTGGGAGAGAAACCTGTTTGCCAAAGGTGTTTACTTCTACGATGATAATGAAAAGCCTATAAGAGCAACTTTGACCGAAAAAGATATTATCGAAGCTAATGACCCCCAGAAGCCTCGCTTAGACATGGAGCGTAAGGTGACTTTCAATCTTTACACGAGAAAAAACCGTAATTCGCCTCAAGTCATCAAAGTTGGAGATGCAACTGCTTTGGGGAAGACTTATTTCAGTGCTTCCAAACCTACCCGCTTTGTAACTCACGGCTGGATTAATTCCAAAGACAGTGTCGCTTGCGAGAATGTTCGTAATGGTAAGTTTCGTTCTGACTGATAGTTTCTGTTTTTAATAAATGTAACTATTTTGCTAATTTGTTAATTTCATATGTTAGCTTTCTTGGACCACGGAGATTACAACGTGATTGTCGTCGATTGGAGCTCAATAGCGAAACGTCCCTACAGTTGGGCTGCTAGTCATGTAAAGGAGGTCGGACAGTATGTTGGCAAAATGGTTGATTTTCTTCAAACCAGGGGAATGTCGGTGAAAAACCTTATTTTGGTGGGACACTCTTTAGGGGCTCATGTTGTCGGTCTTGCCGGATATTACTCCAAACATACAGTTTTCTACGTCGTTGGTAAGAAAATTAATCTTGACCAACATTTTTCTTTTTTACCACCACAAAACCTCTTGCAGTTTCTAACCGTAGATGGGAAAAATAGGCGATAACTGCCCGTCTAATACTAATATCTGAGTTTTAACACTCAATAAATACACAAAAATGATGTTAGATTGGTGTTAATGGGTAAAGTTACAGATTATTCATTAATAACAATTTTCTGTTGCAGGTTTGGATCCAGCTTTGCCAGGATTTTTATCAGCCGGAGAAGGCTCGCGAATTTCGACAAAGGACGCACAAAATACTGAAATTATCCATACGAATGCCGGTGTTTTGGGTTACTCCAAAAGTATTGGAAGCATTGATTTCTTCCCCAACGGTGGGAAAACTCAAGAGGGGTGTAAGGCAGTGAATACTGCTTGCTCTCATTCCCGCTCCATTCACTATTATGCCGAATCCATCAACAGCAAGATTGGTTTTAGCGCAACCGAGTGTGGTAGTTACGCAGACTACAATTCTGGTTCGTGCAAGTCTAAGAGAAGGACGCTGATGGGTACATTGCACTCTTTGATCAAACCACGAGGGAAATTTTTCTTGAAGACAAACGGAAAGTCTCCGTATGCCAGAGGAGGTTAAAACGATGCTCAAGACGTGACATGGACATGACCGGACCAACCATACGAACCAACGAATAGGATAATTCTCGAAAGATCATGATTGTACTTCGGTCTCAAGAAGTACCCCAAAATTACTCCACGCTGATATTTAATAATATTGTTAGTTTGATATTTATGCAATGAAAAATAAAGAGTTTATTTTAGTATTTGCGTTTTTCGTATTTATTTTAGTTGTATTTTTTCTTCAACATAAAATATCCTTCTGACACTTATTTTATGCAACTGAATATAAGTCTAAGGATTTTACTCCGTAGAAATTTTGGAAATTTGATGAAATAAGTAACAAAATTGTTTATACGTACTGAAGTCATTAATATAGAAATAATGATAGTCAAATTATTAATTAAATTATGTATAAACAATTATGTTACTTATTTAAACAATAGTTTATAATTAAATTGATAACTCAACTATGTGCATATGAATATATTTTTATGTAAATAAGCTTTCCGGCCAAAAATAAAGGCACGCTTTGCCACCAGAAGGTGTCATTGATAGTAGATTTCCACAAAGCAACTATAAACGTTCCAACAATGGTACCAGACCCAAAATGTAAGAGGTTCAAAATTAGCTTTACCCCATTGAGTTAATTCGAACATGAAACTCGCAGAAATTGACCATTAAACATCACTTATTGGTCGATTGTTACCGAAACAAGGCCCCTTTGTCGACTTTACACTGAACTACGGGATGCTATTGTTCTTCAAAACGGTAACCAGGTAAAGATATACAAAAGGTTTAATTCAGACAAGAATACACGTAAACATCTAAAAACAAGTATGGACCTGACAAGAAGAATAATAATATGCGGTCGGTAACAATAGAGTGAACCGTCTAACGGAGATTTCATAGCAAATCGAACACCACAAGTGGTCGTACGTCGGGTGTCCCGAGTAGGGATTTACCTGTTTATTTTGGAATGGAATGTGGAACCGAATTACTCTGTTTCTATATTTAAGCTAACTGTAGGAACAAGCTTTCGACATTTACATAGTTACGTCGTGTTATTATCCTATAATTATTCACTAAAGCAGATCACACCTATGATAAAATTATCCATCCATCTGAGAATAAGCTTCTGTCTTTAAATAATAAATTTGATAAACTATAAAATAATATTGACAACAAAAAATTTCTTATGGGAATTTATCTTCCAGAGTATTGATTGTTATAATGATTCGTTCGCGTCATTATTGCCATTGTGGCCTAATTTCTGTTGAATTTTCGAGTTATTCTATTTTTAAAGAACCTGTCGGATTTAAATTTGCAAATTTGAGTTTCATTTTTCGACGAACTTGAAGTCGAAGTAACATTTTAGAATGTTGTAAATTTAGCGATGCAATTTCGAAATTATGCTTTGCATAACGTAATAACTAATGAAAAATCCAAACTTTTTTCGGCTGAAGTAAAATTTGAGATTAAAATGGGAAATTGACGTCAAGGGAAGAATTAAAGTTGTAAAGTTTCTAGTATCTATCAATGTGGGACGGTCCATACATCAGCCAATAGCTTCGGCTTCCTCTGTTGGAGCTGTACAAGTATTGCACAATGATAAGATAAACGTGAATAGAAACGACTAGACAATTTTATTACTATGCCAGCTTGAAAAACTGCTACTGGCGATTTATTTTTCTGAGAGAATTGATGCCAAACACGGTATAAAGGTATCTGTAGCTTTCACTTTTTCTCCTTTTTTGCGAATCTCATTTTTCTTTTGTATTACTCATTTACATTTAAGTGCAGTGTATTTGTTTGTATGTGAACAAAATCACAATTTTGATCCGCCGAAGATCCGTTATTTGACGAAATCCTACCCTCAAAAATGGGGTAAAAATTGAAGTTTAAAAATTTCTAATTTGACGAGTAGAATCGAATCAAAAGGTCTGTCTTGACAAAATCCTAGCGGAAGTTGGAGAAAAACTTGGTTTTTTTTTGCGGAAAAATTGTATTTGTGACGAGGTTTCGATTAATAAGTCGAATCGTCTCTTTACAGAAACTGTTTTTAGCAATATCATACGAATTTGCTAGAATTTAACTAAATCTATATTATATATATTTTGGTGATTTCGGATCTTTATCTCTTTTCAACGATTTTCTTATGGCATTAATAGATATCATGTAAACTTTTGGGAAATAGGTACATTTTCCTTGACCCTCAACTAATGTTGTTTTACGTACAAATAAAAATAAAAATCGGTCTGGCAGTTTTGACTTAAAACGGGACATTTATATTTGAAGTAACATTTTTATATATTACTCTAGATTATTATTCACAACTTAGAAACTTTATTTATTGTAAGCTTGGAATTGAGTCAAAGTATAACTCGAACAAACGGAGAAAAAGTACAAGTACGATATTTGTTAACGTATTACTTATGTGACGAGTCACTCACGAAGATGTATCGATCCCTACATCTCGTTTTTGTACCTTTCAAAGTAGGACATTTAGTCATCAGTTCCAGCCGTGAGAAAAGGTGGATAGAATAAAATAGAAAAATGAATTTGAAGAAAAATTTAAAAAGGTTCTGAATAATAAAATAAAAAGGTCAAAAGCAAAAGAAAATTTGTTTTCCTGTTCGTAGACAACCTTCAGAGCATTCACTGAAATTATCACTTCCAGACGTTAAATTTCTCATTTAGCGAATTTGACCCTTGCTCCGAAAGTTTTTGTTTAGGTGAAGGATTTTAGAGGAAACATTTCGTATTAATATTTCATGAGAAAAATATCAGCAATTACCTACATCATTTATATAGAACGTTTTTTAAGAGCTCTCAATATACATATACTGCATCAACTTTTGATGAAACACTGCTGTTATATGTTTATACGGAAAATGGGATCCATTTCTCCTACCGTGAAGTTCGTATAAAGCTCATTGTTAGTCTGTACTTTCGGAAAATGCGAATTCCAAAAACTTGCAAAGTGTAATGAGGTAATCTAGCGCTGCAAAATGCAATTACCTGATCTTTCAAGCTTTCACATTTAACGTATTCGAATTTGCAAATTGTTGACATCACAAAATTTGCTACATTCTGTTACAAATATTTCCGTAAAACTCATTTCCACGTGGAATTAACATTTGTCAAAATAACAACGTGGAATTTTCATCATTTTAATCGAATACGTTGTAAATATACGCGTTTGTTTACGAATACTGTAGAAAATTGTAGAAAAAGAGAAAAATTATATACGCCGCCTATTGCTGGTTACATATTTTTATGGAATTCCTTAAATTTATGTATCGATAACTATGAAAGCTGTAGAAACTGTGAAAAGGAATTTCAAAAATGTGTTATGAAAAAATAGTTGGATTTTAACACTGGAACTAACAAACCAATCAAAATGGCCAGTTTTAAAGGGAGAAATTCATCATGAAAGAATTTTCGATATATCTAATGTTCAAAATATTTCTATTTTGTACAAAAGTAAGCAAAAAAGCGAAGCAAACAATTTTAACATTTTTTTCTAAAACTTTCTGAATTTATGTCATTTTCGTTAAGTACAATAAAAAATGTAGGTATTTGTTTTAGGAAACCGGATAAAAAATATTTTTAAATATTGTCCATTTAAATTCACATTTTCAGAAAGTCATATATTGTTACACTTTCAATAAAGTTCTATAGAATATTTAACACAGAACTATTAGTTATACAAGAATGATGTTATAAAAATGCAGAATTGGAAATTGTGAACGCGCAATATGACGCAAGAGTGTTAATGCACTTAAATTTAATTCGTTCTTATAATGACCGTCTTAATTGGAAATATGATAATCGGATTAAATTACATTAACGCTTAAACACATACACGTATATAACTCTGTACAGTCTCTTTGGATAGACAGTAATGTACCATACAGAGAAAGAGTATATTTATTTACTCCCCGCTTCTCCAAAATAATTTTGTAATGCTTTCAACAAAGCATGAGATATGTATAATGAAATGGTTCGATACCACGGGGGCAATAATTTTTATCCAATAAGGGATGTTACAGGCTTTATTAATAATTGACTTAATTGATCTGCCACACGTAGATAATCGATTTTAACGATTTCTACTTAACTATACATGATTTCATCGAGTATATCCATACAATTTGTTTGGAATTTTATTATTAAATAAGCGCTTTGCAACCTTCGCGTATGATATTGCCGGTTTGAGCTCCAAGATCGTAATTACCGTTGAAAATTTAAACTGCGTTCTGTAATTTGGAATAATGTATACTATATATGTGAAAATTAATGTTGAAAAGGGTGAATAAAAGTTTTCTGCTAACGATTTAAGCTTGAAAACTTGAAAATGCACAGCGTTTTGTACATACTTTTTCGACTTTTTTCCACCATTTAAAATTTTGAAAATTTGACACCTGATTAACACCCTGGATTGATACCACACCCTAGCGACCCTATGAACTTTGGTTCTTCAATTTTAATGTAATTTTTAGAAAATGCCAAAAAAATTTTTGGTACCAAACGCTATTGTTCTTCCCGTTGCGAAGGGACTGAATACTAACTGTTTTGTTGGAGGCAATAGAATTAATTGTTTCGAAGGATTAGCTCTCGCCTTTGATTTTTGAAAGAGTTCTTGACACGCGTAATCACCATCTGGTGTACAGGAAACGAAACCGTGGTAAGTGGAGCACACGGTATTTACGTCCACACTTACATCAGATTCCTAAAGAAATAAATCCTCCGAGTTATTCTTTTTTAATGTATATTGATGAAATTAAAAAAAAGTCGAGGGCGAAAGGGATGGTAAGAGGGAAGAACGAACCGGGCGTGTCGTTAATAAACCCTGAAGGAGAGCCATTAATCATCAGCTATCTCTGCTCGGGTTGACTGTGTGTAAATACAGAGGTATTTACTTAAACAAGCGAACTGTTCGTGTATACATACATGCAGATGTCGTCACATATAAGCTACTCGTAACCGAAACGTTTCTGAACAAACCTTGCAGCTTATGGGTGTAGGAAGAAGGAAGGTAAAAGGAGAGTTCAATGAAATAACAAAAAAAGGAAAGGAGATGTGTATAGACAGAAAGGGATGAATGGAGGAAAAAACAAAAGAAAAATAAGCGAGGGAAGGTAATATATCTTTCATCTAAATATTGACCCTTCATTTATCGAATCATCTCGATTTAGGAAGTAGCGTATAAAGGCCGTCATCTCTGACCTTGATGGGATCACTACAAAGCTGCTCAATCACAGTTAACACCACCATGAAATCGACGAAGATGTTATCTTTTGACTGTAAAAACCGTAATTATTTTTGCATAGCTTTAATAATATCAATTTTACAGGTTAAGGGTGTGTGGGTTTTCGGCAATAATTTGTATGTTATTATTGTTCATCTTGAAAGAGTTGTAAGTTTTGAAACAAGATCTAAAAAACAGGAACTAATTTAATATTAATTCGCACTTCCAAAAACAACACGTTTTATTTATTTATCAGAACGTCAGTAAGAAAAATTTGTTATCTATACCCTCGAGCTCGAGAATATTAATTGAGATATATTTAATTATTTATTCTTGGTCTCTTTTTTTGCTCTTAACAATACATTATTAGGCACTGCAAATCTGTATACCATGTATGAACTTAAAAACACTACGAAAATGGATAGTAGATAGATAAGTAGATCAGACAAAGATTGTTAACCAAAAAATTCTCAGCACACTTTTTTGATTACTGAATATACCTGTTGAATGAATGTTAACAGTGGCGCCCCTAAAGTTCTATTATAGTACCTCATTCTAGATTCAGGAGTACCCGAGCAACATGGAAACGATCCCAAGCGTTCCCTTTCGATTTCCATGAAACTATGCGAGGTTGTACTGCATTCGAAAATGCTCGACACGTTGCTGGTTTCCAGGAACGTGGACGTATTTCGTACAGCCGAATAAAATCTTTAGAATTTCTATGTCTATAGATCCTTTTTACAGGGTTCCTTAGCCTTACGCAAACCATCGACGAATTTTTCTATTGCCAGTAAAATAAATTAACTAAGCTCAATTTAAACATTGTCCATGTTTCGAAGTCACATACACAATTATCGTTTTAGAATTGAAAGGAACCCCCAAGTCTTATGGGAAAAAATGTACAATATCGTAATGGTACGTTTTCTGCAAGCCCAAAAAAAAATCGAAATTGGACTTGACTCCTAATGTTCCGCGTGACTCCCAATATCTGCCCTAAGTTCCTTTGGGGTGTTATGCCGGACCATGTCCCACCTATAATTTCGAACACATTGTACCAGACCTAAAAATATATTTTGTTAGTGTCTTTTGGCTTCAAGTACAGACCAAGAAATCTTTGACGTAATTGCGACGTGTCCTCCAACATGTTTATCAAAATGGCGGACGTTGGCACTACCTAGGATCTATAGTAAAACTCTTGATTGGCCTCGTATTATAACAAATATTATACCAAATAGTTGCTAATTTATTAACATTCAGAGCAAAAAGGTACTTTAATGGCGCTCTCCGATTTTTCATCTAACATTTTAAACGCGAAGCTCATTTTAACGTTCTCGTTGATTCAAACTTACAAATAGCATTTAAGAATTTCAAGAAATTCCTAAGTTTTGTGGAAAAAAAATGCATATCATCATCATAATAATACTTCTAACCTAAATTCTGAACATCAAATGTTGCAAACGGTACTTTTTAAAATGGTTGTTATTTACCAAAATGGCGGACGCAGAGTCAGTAACGTAGTTGATAAAAATATACACAGGTGCAGATGCCACATACGAGATATTCATTGCTACCGCCAGCGCTCACACAAACACCCGTCACGGTGCATCAACCAGTTTGTAAACATTTTCCTCATGCACGGTAGATACTTTTACAAACGAAGCAGCGAACACATGCGTGCAAAAAGTAGTACTTCGTAAACAAAAGGAATACTGCGAAGATTGATACAAGCCGCAGCCGTAGAAGTACGACTGGTTGGTGATGCAACATAAATTAAACTGCATAGGTTGCCTGCACCCCCAATCAGCTCATGTTCCATGGTCATCGTGCAGTATTATCCGATGTGTGTATTTGTTTACGTGCGTGTGTTCAACTCTGGGTAAGAGAGGAACGTACATAGTAATATAACCACGCAGCAGTAGTAGCAGGAACCAACAGAACTGTATGCGTGCAATAGCTGCAGAGCTGTGAGAGAATCTATGTGCAAAAATTGGTATTGAAGGGGGTGATGCCACATATATACACCCTATAACGCGAAAGTCTGATAGCAAAAACCATGCTAGGGGGATGATACCCGCCACTGCTGCCTTTCCAACCAAAAATGCCAACCCTTTCCGCGATTACACCCTCCCTGTTGTCCCTATAATGTGTATAATACGACGATTTTCCGAAAAATATATGTATATGCAACTCATTGCAAGTATAATTCAACGTACGTATAGATACAAAAATCGACAATTGTGGGCGTATACGTACACGTACGCACTCGGTATCATTTCCACTCGCCATTTGGGTGCTACGTGCGTACGGATGCACATTTTCTTCTCGGTACCTGTATTTTTGTGACTGTTAAAGAATTTTTACCGATTCTCGCGGATAATGACTGTATGCTACCTTCTCGCAGTGAATACAAATACGTACCCCAATCCCAACTAATTGAAACTTTGGAAGAGAAACACGGGGTTCGGCAATTTTTCCCCTCTTTGCTTCGGTTATAATTTGTTCAATTAAAAATGTTTCCTAAATTAATGTTAATTATAAATATTTCTCAAATATACAACGATATTTCCTAGAAATTGAAATTTCTCAAAAGCAGTTCCTACCTTCATCGGTGTGTGAATTTTTATAGTGGTACAAATAATAATTACTTGAAAATGTTTACATGTTTTAATCCTTATTTATCGCGACTAGAATGTTTCAATTGTAAAAGAATGTCAATTTTTGCACTAAACATCGCAATCCATTGAACATATGGCGGTTATTTAACGGAATATTGCTTTCGCGAGTAGGAACAGGCACTTGACGTATTATGCAACACATATTGGCATTGATTTACATGCGATATAAGTACGTAGGTACTAGAAACAGACGTGGTACTACATCGACATGTTTTATCTCCTTCGCTTTCAGCTTTTCCGTTCGACGTGATATAAAGAAGGCGAAGCCACGCAAGCAAGTGGCATGCAGGTATTTCAATTTTCGCTCGATTACGCGAAAACTGGCATATCATACCAGCAAATTGATAAAAACTGGTGATACTTGAAACTTTATATGTTGGCAAGAGAATATTACAAGCATACTGTACGTCTATACGTTCTAGATTCCGGTATACTTCAGAGTCGAAAGTATAGTGTATGCCGAGAAAACAATAATTTCAAGCCGACAAAGAACATTGCGATTGTTGAAAAGGGAAAAAACTGCAGTTTACCAGATAAAAAGTGGAGGGAAAGAGAGAAATGAGAGATGAAATAGTAAAAAGTACCGTGGCAGTATGAGAGGGAGTAAAAGAGATAGAATGTAAAAGTGGGGTTGGAAAAGAGCTTTCGTGAAATTGCATTTAATGTTGTCAGCGGATCAGAACTCACGACCAAAAGGATAGAAACATAGAGAAAAGGAGCGAGAGAGAATGAGAAAAAACGAACGAAATAACAGGAAAAAATATGCGACGTTATGTCTCCTGCTCTTTAATTGAAAACTCAAGTGGTCCCGCGATCTTAATTAAGGGTCGGAAATTTTCAAGCAGATCGATTGGACAAAACCATAGCTATGTGCGCTCCTCCACTGCCTATTGGTTTGCTACGTGTTCACCAATGTACACCCGGTTTCGAACACTTTACGTGGCTATTTCTACGTACTTCCGCCTATATGCTCTTCAACCAGGATGTGTTCTGTGTGTGTAAACGTTCTGCGCGTATTCTCTGTATTCTCGTATGAAATCACTCAACACCGGTTGCCCCGTCCGTTGGTATTCGACTTTTATGACGATTCGATTCGACAAATTCTAATTGTATCCGGAATAATATTTTCTCACTTGTATATCATATGCACGTTGTTAACTTTTACGTAGTCGGATAAAACTAATACTGTGTCTAATTCGAAATCCGGTTGAAGAGTATCAATAGCGTTCTGGGGCACGTCCCCTAAATCGCGCATATCACAAGTACAGAAAATTTCAAAACATTGGTTTTGGCCTGAGCCCTTAGAGGTATGTGTTACAGGCACAGGTAAGGTGTGTACTCCAACGTGTTGAGTACTTGGATCGCTAATGGTTAAATATAATTGACTAAAAATAACAATAATCAAAGTCAAGTAAGAATCTGTAAATTTCCAGAGGCTGTTTTGGTTTTAAAAAAAATGTTTATCTTCGACTGAATCTCGGAGGGGTTATCACGTCTAATAAAGATTCTGTATTATCAAACTCGTATTTTGGAATAACACTGGTGAATACCTCTGGTTATGTTGCCAATCAAGTATTTGCAAATGTTAGCCACGCATTTAGATTGATGCTTGGACTTAGCCGAGATTCATAATCGCCGATATGTAATAGTGATCTTATCATTCCAATACCGGTGCGAGCTTGATAACAAAAATTTTGTCATTGTTATTCATCTTGACCCAGCCATACCTGAGAAGAGGTTATCATGCAGCCTTATGAGATTACTATGAATCTACGAGATGCGCTCAGAATAGGAAGAGCTTGGACACTTTTCTAGAAATCGTTGTCAATTTTTTATTTTGACATTAGTTTTCCAATGATCCAAGTTACCGGTAGTAACTGAAGATTGCTCAATGGGAATTCAGAGTTAAGTGTTAAAGAAAAAATGGCTGCAAACAATTTGTTTCCTAAAAAAAAGTTTTTTCAATTTTTTACTATTTTTTCATATTTAAAATTTCTGGATTTTTTATATTTTTTTCAATTTTTTTCTTTTTTATATCGTTTTATTTTTTTTCTCTTCCACGAAATTTATTAGCGTGAGATATTCAACCCTTTCTCTTACCAATTTGTTCGTTTTGCAGGCACGCTATCGATCAAAACAGAAGCCTCTTTTACCGTCTATCCTTCCAAAGTTGAAACCCATCCTACCACCTACTCTACCCTTGTCTCATCCCTTAAAATTTATACGCACGCGCACCCTCGCTATTACTTGGACGCCTCGTCGAGAGATGGAGCCAATAGTCTTGTTATGAACCTGGCAAAGTTTAGTCCAAAAAATGCAGTGGTGAAATAGTGAACGTGGCAAAACTTTTGCATTTTTCTATTCAACTCCCTTACCCCATCGTATTTATGTTTACACGTATTTTTTTTTAAACATTACCGTTCAGTAGAAATGCGAATTTCTGTACCAATATTTCAAAAATTACTGATTTATTAAAGTCAGAATTAATTAGTAATAATTTTATTCCAAAATGTCGACAGTTTAGGAGTTAGTAATAAAGAATTATTTTTTCAGTTACAAACATAAAACTGTGGAAGCAAAAAATGACGTAATTTCCTGTAATTGATAGAATAATTGTAAGTAAATGAATAGAACAATCCGGACAAAGTTCAACAAAAATACAATTTTTATATTTTTTATTCAAAATTAACATAACTTTAAATAGGAATTTTGTTAGAAGAAACTTACTTCCAAAAAAAATCGCACTGACTAAATTGCAACTGCGGTATCATATATTACACTTACTTTTATCAAATTCCTACAATCCTCCTACTAAACGATTCTTAATCTGCATAAATGTAACAACAATTGGAATATAACATCTTACATTTCTTTGAAATTTGAATAATCTCATGCACTCTTTAGTAGAATTGGGAGTAAAGCTATTTTTTATTCCACCTCTTCTTCCAAATTTTTACAATATCGGATAACGATAAATCCTGCAGAGCGTATTTATTCTTCACCGCAGGCGAAAACAAATTATAGTTAATTCTGAAATAAATTCAATATTTATGAAATCATGATCCAATATATAATAATTGTTATTCCAAGCAAAAGCAAATAACGCACTGATATTCGGAGCTGTGATATTCAATAACTCCAAGCTCAGGCAATTCCACGATAATGACAGCAATTGTTACCAATTTATTTTATCTTCATCAAGTAATTATTGGTGTAAAAACTTATTCAGGTTTCGGTTCGGAGCGAATCTGTATTTGAATGTGACAGTATTATGCTCCAACACAAAACTCTGCCAACTCGTTTTTCAGTTCGGCGAAATAATTTACCAGTCGATGAGGAACTTTCTTAGAACATTCGTCCGGTGGGGTAATAATTTTTTCACACCAATCACGGAGTTTCTTTACAATGACAAACTTTGGCTCCATGCACATTTGCATAATTAATCGTAAGCTAGACGTCGGGTTTAATGAAAGTCATTGACACTCACAGAGTGGCATATCACGGCGTTGAAATCGACCGAAATTTTAAGAATTGATGGTATCCAAAAGAAGATAATTGCGCTGCTTTGGTCGTTGCACTCTAGCCGTTTTCCACTTCTTCCAAAGATGATACAAATTTCACGAATGATTTTTATTTGTCTTGAAAAATATAATTTTGTACAGAATTACGATAAAAAATGCTACGAAATCGCCCAATTTTTATACATTTCAATATATTTCTAGATATATTTTACAATACGTTTATATATTTTTTTCCTGCCCGGCTAACATTCAAGTAGAAAAAACACATTAACTACTTTTTATAATTCTCGTATGAATCATCGGAGTAATTATCGTTTCGAAACGCCATCACTGATGCAAAGTATTCGAGCGCCGTTCGGGAGGCAACCAGGTATGCATCAGCGCATCATTTGATGATTCTACGAAGGAGCATTCGGAGAAACGTCAAACATAACGATTCTTCTGTCTTTCTACTAAACATTTGAAATCATCAGTCTATAAACAGAAGCCGAAAACGCAACATCATTGGAATATTTCAAATATTTGTTCCACGCAACCCTTTTACGTCATTATAAATATTATACAAAATCGGGGTGACATTGTAGCAGAAGGTACGTCTGGTCATTTCCTAGCAATTTCCTGAGGCTGTTTTTCACGTGAACTTTTGAACTCATCCTTTTCCCCTCTTTAAGCTATATTTCCCTACATTTCTCTGTAAAATATCTGCTAAGTAGCCACTGAGAGGAAAGGGCAGTTCCTAGTTATAAATGGGAGCAAATACTCATAGCTTTGTGTCCAGATGCGTCCGAGTATACTTAATGCATACCGGACACAAGAGAAATGTTGCCTTTTTTAAATGACCTGTCAGAACTTCGACGAAAAGCGCCGCTTTTCCTCCTTTTTCTCCTTCCTTCTTTACTTTTTATTCTCATGTCTTTTGCTTTAATCCCTTTCTTCTCTACCTTTTTGTCCAATCGAACCGGAAACTGCTCGAAAAATATCATGCCTAAAATATAACAGACAAAATTCACGATCATTCATTTTTAAACTGGATTTTAATGTTCCCGAAATAGATCCGAATCGCAGTAAAGGTTTAAAAAATTTGACGAAACCTATTTTTCCTATATTTTAGAGTGAATAAAAATTCCTTTGAGGCGACTGAGTCTTGTGGAAATCTTTCGCCGGTTTTATTAAGGGTTTCAGTAGAATGTCTTCGATTTACATAAAACAGAAGAAAAGATATTGCTTAGTTACACTGCACAGCAACCTGCCGTTTCTACGCTATTGTTTCCGATGTAAGCTCGATTCCTTTTATCGATGCTAAAGGTACTGTTATTACCGTACTGTTTCTCCGACCCTTCGGTACGAGATTTGTCATAGGTCATAACTTCTCTTTGCTACCGCAACGTGTTTGCCCTGTTCTTCCCTCGACCCCCAAAACCCCATTCAGTTTCCCTCTTAAACATTTTTCTTATGTCAGTAAAAAAAACGGGAAGTAAAGGAAGAACCTCCAATATCTGACTTTACTTCCCCGTAACTTTACCTCGTCAGACTAAAGTTCTGTCGCGATGAGTTACAGAATTGCTAATTATTATTTAGATTTCACACCGTTGAATATTTAAAAGGTGTGATCTGAACGAATTCTACAAATCGTTTGATCTGTAATTTCTCAGGGGTCCGAAAAAAAAATGAATATTGAATAACGGATACAAATTTTTCAGGGCAAAAGCTTTTCGGGAAGAAAATGCATGAAATGCGAAATCTTCATTTCATATAAAATGATTAAGAATGTTGCGCTTTTGCTTCATTTTTTTCAAAGTAAAACGCGAAAAATCTCATCGAAAATAACTAGTTTATTTTTACATTTTCGGCAGTTATAAGAAATTTGGCAAATTACAACAAAATTATCGAAATTCTGTGTTTCCTCAAAAAACAAATGAATGTTCATCATTAAAAAAAGTAAAATTTGCTGCAAAAAATTCAATTGTAACGGTAAAACTGGATACGAAAAATAAATACAGTCCAAATTGTTACAAACTCTTAGCCAAGTCGCTATTCGACTGCATTTCCCCAAATATTTGCTCAAAAAAATTGAAAACCACGAAACTGATTAGATCAAACCGCTTTACATTCATAAACACATAAAAAGATACTTTAGAGTGGTGACGAAGAGAACTTTTCTCTCTCCTACGACCTTTTTCTATTCCAAACTGTATACTACCGGTCGTTTTGTGCGAAGCTTATAGAAGTATAGGGGATTTCTAGGGGGAGAGAGAGTTGTAAGAGAGTGTCGCCAATTTACAGTAAAAGAAAACTGTAAAAGTAAACCGCCACACGCCGCTTTCAAACAACTCGGACGTATAAAGAAACGACGTGCCGCGTATAACGCGAAAACGCGTCCCTGGTGGAAATAATGCGAGTAAAGCGAAACTTTATCCCAACACATTTATATCTTTCTTTCTCTCTTGCCCTTCTTTTTTTTCTTTCACTTCGTCTCTTTCCATCTCACTCAGAAGCAAACTTCTCTTGACATCTTTCTCTCTCCTTGACTCTTCCTACAACTTTTTATCTTTCTCTTTTTTCCATCTCACTTTAACAGAAATGTTATACCCTCTTCTTCCTATCCTTGTATGTCTCACACCCTTACGGCAGAGCAGGAAAAACACGCTCTTCTTTGCTCTCATACCCGTCTCTTCACACGTGTTTTCTCACTTACTTCAATCTTTCTCACACCAAGAAGAGAAGTCCTCTTTTTTTCCCTCCAAGTGCAACAATGTAAAGCCATGACTTTTTAAAGCTTCGTGCTTCTGCTTGCTTGCCTTACTAAGGCAGATAAAAGCCCGAATAAAATTCCGCTTACCAGTGCGTCTGTATCCTACCTACCTTACACTTTTTCTCATAATGTGCTTTCGTTATATTTCTAACGCTTTTGCTATCACGCCTGAGATCTCACAGCTTTTCCTTTAGGACTGGTATTTTTTCTTCTTTTCTATAATAAAAGGAAACGCCGTTTCAAACTCAAGCGAAAAGTCTAAAAAGGTACATACGCAATTGAGAAGAGTTCTCATTTTATATTTTTATGTTTATTATACCCGGAAAGATATAGGCCGCTGTAGTCTATACGCGGGTACTTCTTTTAACTGCAGGTACACGAGGAAAAGAAAATTTCGTTCCTTTGATAAGGAATTAGTAAACGTTTCAATGGCTTTTGTCGCAGTAATGATTTCGTTACTTTAATCCGTGCAATTAAAAGCCTCGGTTTCTGACGACAAATTTCACGCTATAAAAAAATCTCGCGTGAATTTTTTCCATCGTCAACGAGACGTTCTGTGTAAGTGAAATGTCAGTACTAATGTTTGTCAATAACGTCTCCTAATATACTTTTCCGTTTGAGATAGGACGCGCGGATACACGTTGTTGTATGTAGTCTCGGATTTACCAAACTTGGAAATATGGAGATTCCCGAAGGTTTAAACAGAATTACCGTAAAAAATGTGCAGGATATACAAGATATGCCTTTGCTGATACGAAACGGACCTTTGAGTGACGTAAGTCAAACTAGGATACAGTGTTTATATTTGTGCATTATGCAACAAAAGCGTATTCCTAATAGTTTGCGATGAATCATAAGGGATGCACCTCTTAGTTTTCACCCCTCTTGCGCTAGTTTTAACACAAAAACGCGGAATTCCGTACAAAATTGTTACTTTACTAAATTGTAAAATACATGGATTAAAAATTGTTCATTTAACGTCTTCTGTACATTGTCTTTATAAGAAATACAACGAAATGTACAGAAGCAGGATTTAAGGAGGGTAAGTATTTGAATGTTTCCTTGAACGAACATTCTTTACGAGGGTCCTCGGAAGAAACATTTGAATCCATTTTATGATCGTTTTCTATGAGGCAGATTTGATTCAACTTGAGAGAACTTTCCGGAATGGTGTTTGTCTTACGACCTACAAAAAGAAGGAAAGGAATATATCACAAAGTAATCTTCATACCTTGTGGTAATGTAACACTTTTATTTCCTACTCTCGAATGGCTTAAAGAAATAACTAAAGTTGGGGATGATCTTCCAACGTTGCCCTGCATCACGAGTGGAAAAAATAAATGATGGAATTATTCTTGAATTTATCCGAACGACGTTGTAAAAGTCAAAATGACTAATAAAGAATGTAAGAAACTGCAAATGGTCCAACTTCTGAATTACTTAAAGTAGCTTCAAACAATGCGGATCGTTAAATCTGGATAGATTCTACATGAAATTCCTGTAAACTATATGAATTTCGATAAAGAACGATAAATTATTATTCGTTCTTTTTTATGAATCCACTAGATTGACGAGAATTAAATTTGAACAAGAAAACTAACAATAATTGGCAGGATATTTGCAAATTATCCCTTGAATCAGTTTGATGTGAGATTACACAGTAAATTACCCCAAGAAGTACCTATACATTTGTCTTTAAAATGGACGTTTAAGACATCGCTGCGAATGAGATTTATAGGCTGAGGGACACCGTTTCCCTGCATGGGAATGATTCAATCAAACGTTAAATGAATTACACTATGATCGATGCTTCATATTAGAATCGTACAAATTAAGACACTGTATCAAGACTGCATTGTATGGTAAAACAGTGTCTAGCCAAAACGACCGTAGTTTTAGTCGCTGTTGAATTCCTTCTCAAACATGTGCGGTATAGATCTGGTGTATCTTGTTCTCGGATGGTCAGCTGAACCCTCGTAAACGTAAATCACGGTGTTGCCACAGATCCAATTATCAAATTGTCCAGCACTTCAGCCTAGTCAACAGAGTATATATTCTGAAGAAGGTACCGGCACTACTGGAAGCTAACTACTATTAAGGGACGCAATAGATTTCCTAAAAACAAAATCTATCCAAGATACCACCTACAGAGGCGAAATTTATCGCAGTTGCTTGATGCTGATCCTCAGGTACAGGGACTATTTCAGAACTTGAAGACTTCAGGGAGACCTACAATTTTCAAAAAGTCGAAATAAAAATTAAATTACAATATAGAAGTTGACAGAAGAGGGTTCGCAAAAAAGACCTTTCGACAATTGCAGAATTTGTAATTTATATCGTAAATTAACAATCTTTAACGCTTAGAGAACCGGGGTCTCAAAAATATCAAAAACTCATTATTTCTTTTAAAAAGTGATCTAAGGTCCCCAACTTAGAACCAGTAATAACGTCTCCCGTCATCGGCTACACATCCTGTATATAGACTAGCTTAAAATATCGCTTTTTAATTTATCAATTCGCTATCCATTTATTCCATTAAGCGCGATTCCAAATATATGAAAAGTATGAAAATAATTTACATCTTAATTAGATTTTGTTCCGTTTTGCTCTTTTGTTATTTTCACTTCACCTTTTCTCAGCGCTTAGACTGCAATTACTAATTAACCAGAGAAAAGAATTGTAACGGAAGAATTCGATAATAACTAACGAGATTAAATCTGAAATCTCCAACATCAGGAGCATAATAATTATAATATATGTTAAACGCTGAAACAGTGGATGTGGATATTTTCCGTAAACGAGTAATTAATTATAAGCTAGTTTTGATCATAGTTACAAGTTAAATTCAGTATATAGCGTATTCTGGTGAGTTTCAACGTTTATAAAATTCATCAAATTGTTCCGACTCTTTACATGTATTGTTCTATTGTATAGAATTTCATTGATGTTTTGTTATACAATTCAGTGATGGAAAGGATATAACGGTAGGAGTGTACACGTTCGTATATGCGGTACATATTCACACACAGCTTCGAGCGTTTTAGAAATATTGTAGAAAACACAATGTGAATACATGAACAGATTCAATACTGGAATTCTCTGTGTACACTGTATATACTACCGATAGTCTCGATAAAATATAAGCAGAACCTTGGCATGGAAATTTCATGAAATTAAATGCTTTTGTTGTTCATAATTATTACAAAAGTAATATTCATAGAAAATACCGCGGGCTACGCTCCGAAGGATGCAGTTTTGCAAAGTTACCCAGATAATCCAGTTGTGGCTCATAAAAACATCCATTATGGATCAGTGACTGCAGCTGCCATTTTCCATGTTGAGGTTGTGGGCTTGACTTTTGGTATCGGCGTAAGGAGAACTACTCTTTAGCGAAAAAGTCTCATACGGAAAACAACAAGGTAATAATCATTCGAAATTTTCATTTGGAAATTCATGATTCCTTTTCTTCAAAGAAATGTTCGACTTTAATCCTTTCAGGATTTGCAAATCCCAACTAAAAGACTAAAGTCGTAAATCTTAAAAAAAAAGCAATCGTGTTTAATAGGGACCCGCGCAACAATATATAAAAAATAAAAATAATAATTATAAAATAATAGCTCGCAGTATTGGTAGTGATTTTAGTAATAATTAAAATTCAATGATTTCGAAAAATAATTGTATTATATCATACATTTAATAAAATATCGTGAAAAATGTGGTTTCAGGTAAACATCTCATGTATTTTTATTTTTATAATAAACATCATAATCTAGCTATTTTAATTTTGATCTGTAAAACTGATTGATTTTCGAATAGAATAACAGATTAACAAAAAAAAATATTTCCCCTTGGATGAAGTGCCACCATAACAAAAGTAATCCCCCTATCTATTTGGTCCCGAATTTCTTTCTACCACTACCTTCTTTATTTTAGTGAGAACAATTGCTAAACCGATCTTTCCATGCGGATTCTAGTATTTATGTTGTTTCTCTTTTTATTTTTGTAACTATCTTTGAAATTCTGACAAATACCATCCAGGGATACCTTTTCCTCCACGCTATGAAATGATATTAGAGGTACAGTGACACGATTTTAATAGCAGAATAAACCGATACCCTATATGTAAATCAATAAAATGAACACAATATAATTGCAATCGCACGTATGTAATGTTTTAGAAACACCTGTCGTGAAATAGGCGTGCACGTATCATCTGTCCCATGAAAACCGCTTTTTGAATTGATTCAATTGTTATTTCCCGAGAGAAAAGACCTCTTGGTTGCCGCGCACTCGCGATCGTTACATTCCGATACATTTTTGGGAAACTACTGTACTATCAACTATTCCCTACCATACCTATACCGCAACCAAGTAATATATATCTTTTTTCTATATATACATGCGGGAAGCACGTGTGACTTTTGGTTAAGTTTTAATTCAATGGGAAATAGCGGTTTTCTCACTCAAATGAATAAAGATGCAATAAAAATAATAATAATAACACATCGCGCATAATTTTATTTATACGTGAGGTACATAAACATCGCTAATAGTTGTGCGAATTTATGAATTTGTCATTTCACTTGACACGTTCGCTCTGCTATAATTTAGTGGCTGATTAATAGCAGGTGTTGCTATTTATGTATTTAATAATTGTGATAATAGTAGTTGTCTGCATTATATGACAAACGTAGGAAAAATTCGGTAACCGCGATGAACGATACGGTGGTTTTTGGTTGATTCTGATTTACTTTTTGATGGCGATGATGTTTAATTCCATTTTTATTGGACTTAGATGGAAGAGAGAAGAAATTGAGGCACGAATTATTAAATTTCTAGTTGACATAATTATGAGAGCAACCGGAATATCATTAAATTTTGTCAGTATTACTATACATTTTTCCCCAGTGTATATAGGATTTTGATTTATCTTTGTAGAAAAGTTGATACCACCATATTTTCCCAGAAGATCGAGTTAGAAAATAACGCAAGTTTATTAGGGCCGACATTTGAAATTAAATTTTCGCGTGTTTGGTAGCTTCTGTAAATACACCCTTCTTGATACCTGGCAACTTCCGCACGCGTTTCCGGATACCGTAGACGTGAAGGTTGTTCTCCATAACGCTAGCCATCCACCGCACGCGACGCCTTACGTTTATACTAATAGTAATCGCCTCATTAAATTAGCATAAACACCCAAAGTGAAGACTAATCGACTAATAAACGTCACAAAGGTAATAGATAGCTCTATGTAGATTTATGGACGAATGTTAAGCGAATCAATTACTAATATACTATATATATAGACTACTATTTATTAATACGAATTTCTGTGCCCATATTAATTAATAAACGGCATATTAATCGTAAGACAATTATAAATTTCATATAACGAAATCAATACGTACATTCAGATTATTTCCTGCTATTTCATTTTTTCTCAAACTAGAGACATGTTAATACATATTCCTAATATTTTGGTAAATGTAAAATGTAGATTTAATAACTCAGGTTTATAAAATTTTCTGTGTGAAGAGAAAAAAATATCGTAAAATAGTTTATTAAGGACAAATGCGGTTTAAAAAAGTTGATATTTCTTAGAATGAATAAATAAATTTAAACTACTACATTTGCTTTATAAAATGAGGCAATTCATTTAAGTACCGGAGTTTTATTGCATCAATAAAATTTCAATTAATCGCATAATTTTGTCATTCACTCTAAAATACATTAATTGACTCAATGAAATTCATACCTTTGAATCCATACTGTATGTATATATACATATATTTAAAAGAAACTTTATTTACCGTAATTAATTGTCTGTTGGTTTAATAACGTCTTTATATATTTACTTGTATAATAAAGATTAATTACGTAGGTTACAAGTGAAAATATATCTAAAAAAAAACTAAAGAGTTCACCAAGATTTACCGTATTGTAAAGATTGGCCCTTCTAGCGACCTGAAAATATAACCAGAAAATTGACTGGTCCCTTAGTAGTTAGAATTACATTGAAAATTCTTCTCTCTGTGAAAACACGTACTAGTCGCTGCTCGCCATCTTTCACGTGAATATAAAGAAATTTCTGTGACACTATTGAAAAATGCGAAGTATTCTTGAATATCGAATAATTCAAAGCCTCTGATAAAGAGTATTGACCAAACCGGAAGCATATCAAGTATATAATTTCCTATTATAACGAGACAAATTATGACCCCGTGTAGGAATTTCTAACGGTCCATCCAGTCTCGGTTTCTACTACACTACCGTAAATTCCAAGTCGACATGTTTTTCAGGAGACCGGAATTAATGATGAAAAAACAACAATAAACAGTCAATGTTTTATTGCAGTCGAAAACAATTATTGATCCTTTTATCCGATCAGATCAGATGCTTTCGTGATTACTTTAAATCTAAAACTAATCCGGAAATCCTTTAAGAATGAATAAAATACTTTTTCTTCAAAACTTATTTGCACGATTTTTTTATTTTCATTAATTTAAGGAATTGTTTACTTTTTTCACGTCAGCATATGCGATTTCGGTTTATTAGTCTCAGTTAGTACCTACCTAGACTCACGAAATTTTTGAGAGAATGTTAAAAATTTGGAAATGTTTTCTCGCACTACCGTACAGTCGATCCTGTATCAGAAAATGACAGAACTTGAAAAATCTGTAGCAGAAACCACAGCCCAGCTACTTTCTGATCATAGTGGACCTCTCCTATTTTCTGTTGGATTTCTAGTACATGATGAATAGCGTTAGATGTCCCAATTTCCTTACTCTAACCTGTTACCCAGTTACTGATCCTTCTCGAGACTAGGAAGAGACATTTCCTGGAAATGTTTAAAATACTTCATTTACGTGCAAATAACCTTGTGCATATTGAGGCAAACAGGTTTCAGACTCGCATCTGTATTCGACGGAATTGAGGATTCATTCTAATAGAAAGTGAACTAGAAACTCAAATTGAGCGGTTAACCGTAAAGTCATCAAGAAAGAGTATAAGTTTTCAAAATATTATGATTTTGCCCACATTCTATCGACAGAATCACTAAGAATATCTGAAAACAGAAAGATATTCTAGAGAAAACTTTTGGCAAAATTTTTATTATTCAAATATTAATTTGTAATATAATTTGCTAACGTAATTATCACCCATTTCACCCTTTAAACAATTCTTATCACCAACACAATAAAATGTGTATTTTTAAATGCAGTATTTTGAGACCAAAATTACAAAGGAACTTCATTATTGTCGTTATTATTATCATTAATATTATTATTGCACAATTTTCGCTGTTATTTTCAAAGAAACGAGTGAATATGCAGCATTCTTATCTTGTTCCTTCATTACATTTTATCGAAGGTAGGTATATGTAAGAAAAGGAAAACTGTAAAATACAGTGACGTAATACACGACGTGTTTCCGATTATTGCAATGATGTGTGGAGTGAAAATAAACAATACCGTAATTATCTCAAAAGTCCAACAATCTTACGCATCGTAAACTCCAAGTTTGTCTAAAAAGGAGTATATTCTTCTTCGAAACCTCTTTTATCTGGCCGGAAAGCCTGAAGTTGACAGTTGAGTTATTTTAAGTACCTTGAAATATCAGAAATTATAAAGTTAACGACGCGAAATTCACAGTAAACGTGTGTAGCAATTCATGTCTAATATGTTTGCCATCTTTTGTCAATAGGTGTCTCGATAGAAAACTAGGATTTATGCATCAGGATGTTATTACATTTATTGTTATTTTTTCGCGGAAGGTTAACAAAAGAGATGATAGAATAAAAGTCTTCTTTTGCTCGCAGAGAAATAATAAGAATAAAATAACTGTTGTGATTTACTATAAGGAGAAACTCGCGTTTGCTGCAATTTTTATTTATTTATATGGATATATAAATGTAACTGCAAGCGTCCTTGGCAGAAGTTGATTAAAAACTTATTCATGATTTTCATGAATCTTCTTTTTATGGAATTTGGGAATTTTCTAGGAATATATTGAAATATTTGGAAGATTTAAAAGAATTGAAAACTTACCGGATAAAACTTACCAAAATCCGAAGAACTATTTTTCAGTTACTGATATGTGACTAAAGTTCCAGAATTTTAATGTTCAACGACCTGAATGCATCCGATATTTGGCAGATTGTGAGTAAAGACACGTTTCTGACGATTCTATTGGAAGTTTGGGTTTATTGAAAAGAAGTACGCAGTGGGAAAACCTGATTTCGAGGTGATTAGCATAAAGGAAGAATAAAGTTCACAGGAGACATAGAAATACGGAGAAAGGATAAATAACTGGCTAGATGGGGATTTCTGACGGTTTGGTTTATTGTTGGTGGAAAATCCAAATAAATTTAGAGTATAGTATATCGTATCGTATATATAGTAGTACCAAGCTTCAATTTCTGAGAAATAGTTCATCGCAATTAAATAGAAAGTTCATTATATAGTAATTGAAAAAGGATATCTAGGGATAATTCTAGATTACAGCAATCTTTCTAAGTTTCAATTATAAATTTCAAGCTTTTAATAGACGCTTAAATGTAACTTGCTGTAAAACGACACTGATCGAAACAATAAGTTATTCGAAAAAAATGGATTTGGATATTTATGCGGTATGATATATTTGAGCTGTTATCGTTAATTATCGTCGATATTGCCTACAGTGACGACATATGCGTTATATGAATTTGCCATAAAATATTTTGAGTAAGTCTTCAAATTATACGCTTAATAAAGATTTTATTAACATAAACTATTTTCTTTCAGATATTACCATTTCCAGATCGTAAACTAATCACTATTGACTTTTCCTATGCATGAAATGTGTAAAAATATTATAACTGTGTTTTGGTAATTATCTTTGAAATTATAATAACCAATTTCTACTATTCTTGTTGTAGAACGATCGGGCCTTTTCTGATGATCAAAATAATTAAGTTCCTCCTTGTATGTGAGTTTTATCTAAATAAAATTTAAACAATGTTTCAACATTTATTTTTTAATTTATTCCCAACTGTGTTTAATAGTAGCTATCAGCCCCTACCAACTTGTTATGCAATAACTATTTATATCGCATATATTTTATCCAATTTCCAATTGTTTTTATTAATACTCTTGATTTCTTATTATTTCCGCGATTAATTATATATTGGATTCACTTCAGCTATTATTTCCAACCATTGTGTATTCATCGATATTGTTAAGATGGACTAATATGTAACAAATTTCAGTCAAATGGACACTATACGTTTTATGATACCACTTTACACATGTGTTCCTACTATCAATTAATTGATGTTTGTTGACGTGTGTTTATTGTCAGTAACATCCTCTGTCTCCTACTGGCATCGCAAGTATAAATACACTGTTACTTTCGCCTCGTGAAGTCAGTTCAAGAATTACCGTTGTGCATGATACACGTGTATATTGCAAAAAAAGCTCAGTGGTATATAAATCATGTAAGGAATAATATTCTTTTTTGTTATCTTACTCGTTTATTGGTTTCATTTGATTTGTTTTATACACACGTGTAGAAAATCGATTCCGTTTACTCGTTTCAAATCACTGAACGTTCCTGCAGAATCGGAATTTTCCCAAAATACTATTACCATGTATACTTAATACTTTGTTAATTTTTGTTTTAAAAAAAGTTTTTCTGTAAAAATAGTATCGATAAAATTTTGAAAGTTTAAGAAAAAATCAACGATATTTAAAACAAACGGAGTAAAATTAGTTTTAAAGCAAAATAATGCGAATTAAGAATTCGTAAAGTGAAATAGTTATAATTGGATAACTTGGGATGAAAATAATTTTATAATCAATTCATTATTGGTTGTAAATACTATGTCGTCTGCTTTGTAGCATTTTAGACGAATTTACTGCGTTGTATCTTATATCTGTATTCTATTTTATAAAAACCGGCTTTCATGTGAACAGCTTCAGGCCCTGTTCGTGTTGACTGAGAACCGTTTCAAGTAACATTTCTGACAATAAGTAAATTTTACTTTAAAAGACTATAAATATATTTAATTTGTAGTAACTAATAACTAATATTATTATTTATATTTCATGTAATTGAATCGTTATCCTTTACTACCATCCGAAAGTTGAAAACAATTTTACATATGCATTGTATTAGAAAATCAGTAATATTTATTTTTCATTCAAGCTCTCGAAATGTCGAAGTTTCTTTTGGCCTCCTGTTTGGGATTCGTCGCGATAATTGTTGCTGTTACCGCAGCGCCTCAAGGAACACCTGAAGGAACACTTGAGGGAAGCCCTCAAACTAACGACACCTCGCAACCAACCTGCAGCCCTTGGCTTGGACTCGTAAGTCCACCTTTTATCTGAAAAAATTATGCGTACATAAGTCATCAGTTTTGTGTTTGGCACAATCAGAAACAGGGGATGTAATTATATTTTTAAAATATTTAACGTGGTTTCGAAATTTGAAAGAAGATCGCATACCACATTTGTTCGCGATGATACGCGAGATCTTAGACCGATCTAAGTATTGTTTAGTCAATCTGCTCCTTAACCCTAGAACAGCACACCTCCAAACTCGAACGTAAAGAGCACACTAGGGGCTCAGTGACCCCACGTGAAAAAATATCAATTTCTCCGCGAATTTTCAATATCTAAGGCTGAAAATTTTTAGAGATATATTTTGACATTCCTTGAATAATGTTTCATCATTGGGAAATCAAAATAAATTTTCTAAGCGTGGGCACATATTCACCCCATGTGCTGTTCTAGGGTTAAACCCAACTATAGACTGATTTTGAATGTGTAGGAATATAGTAGATAGCATATAGGAAAATATTTGCAGGTTATTTATTCATAAAGTACATGTATACAGAAAACGTCTTTATACCATTTCATTCGCTTTATCGTATGCAACCTTTGAATTTTTCAATTATTCTAAAAATGGTTGATAATAATTAAGAGTTTGTCAGTAACTAGAACATTTCCCCCTAATTGAATCTCGAGTGGAACTAAATAGGGTCACCGGAAATCGAGTCGCACACCTTTTCTCCGGTAAACAAAGTCTACAATAACACCGGTAAAAACCGAAACTGCATCATTGTGTCAATGCAGTGGGTTTTCCCATGAACCACTCATTCCTACTTATTCTTATGGAAGGCAGAAAATTAATATTCGCAGGCTGATTCATCAAGTAAACAAAATTATGTATGACTAATTTTTGTATATGAACTCTGTTTTAGGCACAATGTATATGCAAATGAACACTGCATACCTTCTTTTGCTCGGAAATAGAGATGCAAAATAAGTTCAGAGCTTTCCGTTTCTATCCGAATACGTAGCATGTGCAGAGGCGATTCCACATTGATGGCAAACCTGTTTATTTACACTCACGCTTTGACCATGCTGTCAATTGTCTACTGCGCTTGCTACCCGCGCAAGTAGAGACAGCAAAACGAGAAGCTATTTTTTGTCTTACTTCGACCTGTCGATAACAAGATTGGCGAGTGCATTCTTGCAGTCTGTGGTTTATGGGCCAATAGAATTTCCACTAACGTTCTTGTCATCCTCAATTGTAGAGAAAAAAATTTTGCCATTGCAACCGTACGAGGAAAGTTCCCTCTACCTTCGCCGAAATGCAAGTGTCGAAAATATCTCGGACAGACTTTTGACTGCGGCAAGACAACCCTACTGCCCTTAAAATCAAGGATCCTAAAACTTTTGAATGAAACTATACGGTCAATGATTTATATTGATTTTAATAATAATTTTGAAATACTGCTCTACCGTATATTCGTTTTTCATAATAATCTGTAGAGCCATTGGGCTACTGAAATCGAAAAAAACGTGATTTTTGAGTACTTAACATAGACAACGAAATCAAAAAGTCAGAATTTCGAATGCGATTGTCCCTCAATCCGGACGGTCTTGTTATTAAAAATGTTCATTAAGTATTTTATACCAAGTTTTAAAATTTAACAAGTAGGAGCAAGTAGTAACAAGTAGAAAAGCGTTACCATATTATAGAAATTTTGTAATAAAACGAAAACTAAATACTTTTCTCATATTTGCATCGCTGCCTTTCGATTATATACTACAAATATGGTACTAACGAAAACTACACTTGTTACGAAATACACTGCACATTTCTCTCTAGTTATAATATCCATTTCATTATGTAAACACCTTTGCTGATAAATTCTACATAAAACAAATTAATTACACAAGGATATTATATCATCCTTCCGCCTTTTGTTTCTGTAATGAGCAAGCATGGAATCTGAATTAGTATCTATGCATCAGATGGAGGAGAATCATTTTTCGAATCAAATATATGTTTCTTTAGCATAAGAAAATTAAAAAAGATTAAACATTCTAAATTTTCTTATATTATTTCCGGCAGGTACATTTGAAAACTTATTTCGTCTGATTTGATATAGAAATAGTAATAATCATATACCATTGCTTTAGGGTACTTTTCCCCCTTCAAAATGTTCATGTTTTATAGAAAACCTAAGAATGGTAGTGAGACATTTAACTACTGACGTCACGTTAAATATTCGAATAAATAAACAAAAAAGGAGTCTTTCTATTTCTCTTCACACATACTATTTTGCTAATGCAGAAACCGTTATTACGGCGAGAATGAAAATGAAATATAACCGTATCGTAAACCACTCATGGATTTGAAATTTATTGTTATTTTAAGGAGCCGTAAGCAATACTTTACTACTCGTAGCGTTAGATTGTTCGTAAAATGACTGTGTTCCTGGAAATAGTTGTGTTTTATTATCGGTTAGTACAAGTACAGGTGGGAGTTAATTAAATTGGGAATTGGTATGTACTCCAGTATTAAGAAACTCCTATCCTATTTACTATTACTTGACCCACTGAGATCATTAGCGATAGGATTTATTACGAGAATCTGAGCTACCACTTGTTCTTGTCTCCAAATAGTTCAACATATTATAGATAGCAAAAAATTATTAGTACACAGTTATCAGTAAAAATTCTGGTAGGGAGTCTTTCTATATGTAATAATTGTTTTAACATTCCTTGTACGCAAGTTCAGAAATACCCTTTAATAATTATTTATCATTTTTCACCTGAACACGTTAAACAAATGGGATGTTATCACTGCAGAAGATAAATATAGGGCAGTAATCATAATTATCGAGTAATAGATTACACGTGATAGAATTCAAGCACATATCATCGCGAAATGATCGTATGTGTGATATGCTCTTTTGATGGTAATCCAGCAAACGGGTGTTGTTAATAAAGAGGGCAATGACATGATTAAGGGGGTGCATCATTTATCATAACAAACAGGTGCATTCATTCTATTTTTACGAATTAGCGATATTGTAAAATATCGAGACTTTGCGTAAGTTCCTTCAACTTCGTGTGCTTGTTTTCAGATTGCTTTGCAAATATTTATTAGTTGATAGGCATTATCATCGTGTGTGTTTTCGCAACTAAATGCGTTCGGAGATTGGTTGATACCAGATTTATATGCGAACCAGTTTTCATTGCAGATAAGAAAAAGCGTATTTGAAGTCTCTCTCCTTGAAACCACCCACTGTGTTTAATAGGATAAAATATTTTTCTATGCCAGACAATTTATTTTTACATGTGTTTCATTTAGCCTTCCCTGTTAAGTAAAAATAGAATGCCGAGAACTATTATTTCATTTATTTATTATAGTCACTAATCTTTTACAAATTTTTGCAAGAAAATTCGTATTAGCAGGTTTGAAATATTCTACTTTTATGTGCAGTAAAAATTTGTTGTAGGCAATTTTCATCGATTTATATTTATTTTATTGTTTACACATTTTTTTAAATGATGGCAAAATAAAATTGAAGATCGAAAACTACAGAATTTATGAGCAGCTGCAGCTTCAGATGCGTCTTGAGCGTCAGTAACGGTAAAAGTTACAGTAACATATACTATGAACTTATAAAAAATGTTATAAATTTTTCTATTTTCGTGTCATAAAAAATTCGATACTATAGGGAAGTTTATTAACCAAGTATCCCGACTGAATACTAGATAATGATGGTTTGCTTCCACCAATTCAAATATTGATGAACTTCAGGTTATCCATATATGAGCTGTAATTTTCGATTTACTCGACACACTGGATAGTCAACCAGGACCTTATTCAAAGTGACCTTATTACAAGAAAATTGTTATTTTTTTGTTTTGTATGAATTAAAGTAACTTTAAGAAGAGTTACTCATAACTGGCATCATGGAATAAGATCATGAAATTAACTATAAAATAGCAGATAATCATAAGCTAACTCTAACTTTAATTTTGTAGCACACGTCTTAATGTACACCTTTTATTATATATTTTTCAGTGTCATACATCTTCCGATTGTTGCCGTTACTTGGTTTGCCTATCATATAATGCTAAATGTATGCCGAAAGAAGGTTTAAAGATTCCGGGACTGGACACGAGACCTATTGGACCTCCTCCGTATCCACCTGGTAACTCTCAAATCTCGATAAGATAATTGCACCATCGGATTATTTGTACGCACTGGCGATAAACTGCTAATTATGGATAATACTTAATGAACCACTCAAGATTGTTTTTATTTTATAACGATTATAAAACGTAATACCAATTTATTTCGTGCAACAAACTGTAAATTTTGCATCCCGTCAGCTGTTAAGTAAAAGTTATTAACGACGCATGTCTTATGATTTAAATTAATAATCGAAACATTATTAATTTGTATTATATATGTATAAAGTTTCTCGTAAAGTTATTTCAAGACCTTCATAAACGCCTGGAACGACTAAATCAGTATTAAATGTTATGAATAAGTAATAATGATTCACATCAGACTCAAATTTAATAAATTCATTTTGAAAAGAAAAACTAATTTATAGTTACAATTATTCTTGAATTAGGAGAAAAAATGTTCATCGGGCAATCTTCGATCTAAAGGTTGCAGGAATTTCTCGTACTATATTTTAATTAATCTTAATTAAATAAAATATATAGTTTAATTTAATTTAGTTTAGTTTTTCTTTTTGAAATTTCAAATCCATCGTTTCAATTGATGATTAAGTTAATACAGTTTTAATTTTATTTACTTCAGAAGAAAGTAGAAAAGTTATTTTAAGTATCATTAGATAATTTTTATTATGAGAATAAAACCTCTGGGAAGTAGAGAATTGTTAATTTATTTATTAACCTTGCTTGAAGAAATAACGACACTTGAGTTAGTAATGCTAAAAGAAAAATTTACCCACTAACGAAAGGATTTCTAATAAGGCAAGCAAAATTTTTCTTTTTAAGGTACGTTTTATAAATATAGCAACAGGTTATAATGTGTCACACTATCCGTACCCATATAAGCACAGTATAAAGAAGATTATGAAAGACAGTTTAAAACTTCTTGTTGAGGAAAACACGTTTTCTGTGAGTGTATAAACGATATTCGTGTCATTAATTTATTTTTTCACTTCCGGTTTATTTTATATACTTACGGGACTAATTCGTTTGCTAGAGTTGGCGGAACTGAATAGTAATTTTTACCACGTAAGGTGAAACAAATTAACAGGATCTACCTATTGTGACTTTTAAAGCACAAGAGGTATACTGTAACCCTTAACGCTCCAAGTGTGCCACTTAGGCACCACCGATGTGCGGCCAATATAGTTAACATAAATATTGTAATCAAAATTATATTACTTCTAAAATTAATAAAGATTGTTTTGAATTACTTTAATATTATTATTTACACGTCACTGTAGCATTTCAAATCTGATGGTTAAAAACTTGCAAGTCGGAGTACGATAAGGAATAAAAAGATATTAATTTATTATTTATTACCCGTGTATCATCTTAATATATTTAGATTGACTAAAAAAATATGAGAATTAACGTGAAACAAAAATTGACAGTCACGAGAATATTTTTTCACAGGAGATTTAAAAGTCTGGTGAAGGATATATTATAAATATAGTCAGACAGGACAAATTGCAGAAAAAAACCTAAATTGGAAGACTCTCAAACAAAGCACGATCCTTTATGAAGCAACAACTATTGAAAGTTTAAACATTCTATGGATGCACTGCTGGTGAATGCGAAAATTATCAAACATGGCGTTCAAAATAATAAGCTGATTATTCACATTTACAAGAGGATTACGTCCAGTAATAGATTACTGCTGCATCTGAGGATATAAAGGTTATTGCGTGAAGTATTTCCATTTTATAGATATTTAATTTGAGCTAGATGCATTTCTTTTTGGAAATGGAGCATGTCCTAAAAATAACTAACTCGAATAGCCCAACTGTCATTCCAAAAAGAATAAAATCTTATATTTCAGTTACCTTACCAAATATAAAAATTCAACGTACTATGCACCTGTACGTTGAAGTTGAAACTTTAGTTGTGGAAGAATACAAGCACTCTTCGCGAGACTGTGGCTCCGATTCCCGACATAGAAATGAAGGTTCCTTTTCACATTTTCTTTGGGAAATCGGACCCTTAGATTCCTCGTGAAAGTATACGTCGAATAAGACCTTGCTGAAAGCCCTAAGTTTGATAAGCGGTCGGTGGGCAGACGATCGAAATCGGCCCGAAATCGTGCATAAAGGTCAATTTTTAGACCTACTTTGAAATAGCCTACTCCAGAAATAGGTCAAAAATAAATATTTAAAATCAAGCTCAGCAAGATCATTTTTAAGAGTAATTTTGCGCGGGACCGAAATCTCACTAGGAACAAAGTTGTACTTGAACTGACCCAACAGAAAATGTACCAAAGTCAAGGAATTGAATAACACTTTATATAACTGTTAATTTATTCTTCGCTACAGCAACTGGACAACTTGTAAATGGAACTATTAAATCAGTAAGGCGTATAAATTTTCCACATTGCAACACTGGATAATTATACATACTCATCCCTCTCGTTTTGTTTAAATCTAAAAATGTATTTAATTAATAGTCACATAGTACAACTGTTGCTATGTGTACATTTAAAGACGGCTTCTTTGCCAGTATCTTCTGTAATGGGGACAAAAAAGTCATTCGATTATTCCCTCTGTGGTAACTGTCAGTGCACAGATATCATCCAATGAGTAGTCTTTTTTTGTTAGTAATTTTGAATGCGTCGTGATAAGAGTCACGTAAAACGCTAACACCGGCTGTATAAATACCACAAGATTCGCGGGAGTTTATTCGACAAGAAATAGTTGAAAGGGGATTTATAAAATCATTTTTAAAGGTAAATAATAATGTGTGTTTCAATGGCTAACAATAAGGATCATTGCACTCGTTCGTATCACGTATATCATGTCGTACTTTTTCATCCTTAAAATAACAGGAAGATTTCTGTGTAGCATCTCTGTGATTATTTACAAACCAACCAAGTGTGTCGCAAATAAAATCACAATAATTAATATCCAGAGAATTTACAAAGTATACAGGCTTTCTTTAAAAGTTAACGAGTGACAAAAAAATATTTATGAATATTCATACTGTGGATTTTGAGATACATTTTTACATCAGCAAAGAAGAAGAAAAATTAATATTAAAAGACAGATTTATGATATATTACTTGCTTTTGGTTTCGTCGATATCATTATTATATTATTATTATTATTGTTATTAGAACCTTCAACATTATCGCTATTGTTATTATTATAAAATTTATTTCAGTTACATCCGAATATATTTAGGAGAAGCTGGGATTTTTAAAAACGATTTAATCATGACAGCCAAAACGATCTTACTGTTTTGCATAATTATGGTGGCCATAGGTATAGTTGTGGCTCAAAATTGCGGCGGAAGAAGTTCTCCTGTAAGTAAAAATTGGTACTTATAAAATATATACATATTACCGATTGCGATTTTGCCAAAGGAAAAACAACCAATGTTCAATTTTTTAATGAAACAGAAACAGTTTTTGGCTGAAATTAGCAACATTAAATTTATTGAGCTGAAATTCGCTACAATTTTCTTTTTTGAAGTCGTAAATTTTGGCAGCGGAACGCATAAAATGCAACTTTTTAGTATAGGTAAAACATTTACAAATTCAGTAGAATAATTGTCCGCTAAATTGCAAAACATTTAAATTCTTTAAAACTTGTTTAACTAAAAATTTCACCTCTTACATAAAGAGTTTAGAAAGTAATGAACTACTTGGGGTATCAAGATAATATTCAAATCCACATTTTACAAAATATTCTTCTTTACTGCAAATCAATCTCTTCGTCGAAACCACATTTAACTCGTATTAAATAATTCAATACGCACAAATAACTAGACAATTACTTTATGAAGCTGAAACAAGTAATTCTTTATTTGTTGCTCATTCTGATAGAATCATGCAGTGTTTGTATACAAACGATTAAAGTATTTTTACCGCGAGAATCTGCTTCCGACACATTATTGCGTTAAGTGATTAAATAACCTCCTAATTACTACAATTTTAATTATATACTTCTTTCAGTGTCAGAGTAATGAAGATTGCTGCTCAGGTTTCCGTTGCCAGCCACATGCAAACATTTGTATATCCGAGAGCGCTAAGCCGAACTACTAATTTTATCTTAACAAAAAATGGAAGTATAATAAACCAATAAATCAGTTTTGAATTATATATTCATGTTTTCTTCAATACAATCCACGATAACTCATTTTCCTTTGATTATTTTTCCAAGTCTTACTTATTACTTCTGCTACAATTTTCATGATTCTGATTCCGTTATCAAATTTAGCTCCAACGAGATAAATTGTAGTTATATTCAAAGTATTGTAACTCATTTTTTCCATGAAAATAGTTTTCTTTTAATAGTTCCATGGCCTTATCTTTAAATACGTAAAGCATTGACACGAAATTAAATTCTCCATTGAGATAAAATTTAGGAATTAATCGTAGAAATAGTAGACGGAATAACATTCTTGGTGAAATTCACCCCCCGTGGTTAGGGCTGTGACTTTCACGTATCTTTTTCAGGGCAAAAAAAAAACGATAAGTATTTCGACGTAGAAAAATTTGGAACCGACTGAGTTTGATGCTTGATAAAAAAATCTTAATGAGGTTGAAGTTGAAGGCTTTCACATACGCCCTTGATGTTTCGAAATGTGTTTCTTGAAACTAAAAAGAAAACATTTTTTATACGATAAAGTAAATAATAATGACCATTTAAATACTAGGAAAATTGATACGGCGAGATTTTCAGGAAAATGGGCAAATAAACACTACAAAGAACATAAATTAATTAACAACCAACTTATCAATGTTTTTTGCTTTCAAAAGAGGATTGCTCAAACGTGTATTTACTGGGAACCGCGATACCCTTAGAAATTACCCAGTATAATTGCTTTACGTTTAAATACAATTTTCATTAACACACTAAAGGTCGATTCTGATATCGCAATATAATATCAACGTTTTTTATCAGAGTTCTAAGAAATTACACAGCTTCGGATTTTCCCCTTCATCCGACTGATATGAACTATTTTGAGTTTCCTCATCTGCACACGATTTTTCATGTCTACGATATTCACATTTAAAAACAATAATATTTAATATATATTTGATAATAATAATAATATTAAGTATGTAGTATTAATAATAATATTAATAAAAAATTAAAGATAGAATGCGAAACATTCCTTATTAAATTTACACGGAGGGTTTACTTTTTCTGTTTTTACTAAGAGTAATTTCCAGAAAATCATAAATAAATAATTAATTCTTAGAGAATAGCTCAGATATTAATATCTCTCAACTCCTTATTTATATTAATCCTTTATAGATTAACATTCAATCCGTTTAGGATAATACCCATGGTAAGATACCCGTTATCAAATTAAAAAGTTACTCCTCTTGGTAATTTCAGAAGTCATCTTCACCTAAAGAAAGGATCAGTTTGAAGGAAAGAATGAGTCATTTAGAAATTTTGTATGCTCTTACAGGTACTATAATTATGTCCAGGTTAGACTCTGATACGTTGGTAAGACTTGATTTTTTTTGCATATTTTGATATTAATAAGGTAAAATTTTCTCCGCTCAACATTGACCTAGGTCCTGCTGGGCTACTAATAATATGTAATATATGAATTATCCTTTGGAATTTTTTTTTGTATAGCTTGATATCTGTATAAACAAATAAACAAGTATCTTTTCCTTTCCACAGAAACAGGCAGACCGTCGTATAATTGTTGACGTTCTACGTGAAGTTCACGAGGGAATGATTCAACGTAATTCTATTGAAAAAACAGTGCATGTAAAATAACATTCTTTCTGATAGTTACATTTATACCCACTTACACAGGCAATTACGTAGGCGTACACTTATTATTTTCGTATATGTATACACACACATTTAATGAACGCGTGCTCTGTATACATGAACGATTAATGTTGGTGACTGATAAAAAGGCAAATAAGTATTTCCTGTATATGTACTTAATGTACAAAGAAAAATAAAAAAGTATCTGTATGGCTCACAGTATGACACATTCAACACTTTTAAGGTTGCATATGAACCGACATAGCAGATACGATAGTAAGACTTCTTGTAATATATATGCTTGGTAACTTACGTGACGAGGAATCAGTCGAGGTCGAACAGTCGAGAAGACGTAGTGTTTAAGAAAGATTCAACTATCACTGCAGATCTCTTTTACCTTAAACCAGTAAGTATTTGTGCAAACTTTCAGATTTATTTTTTGTCGTTTCCAAGTGCTACAATTTTATTTTTTTATTCGTATTAAATTATTTATTGCGATATTTGACTTTTAATCGTGTTCATACTTATTCTACGGTGACTCCAGGAGCTACTCAGTTTTTAGTTAATTATTCCATTGCTGCACACTCATAGTCGTAATTTGCCTACATTTCGCCAAAAATGGATATCCGTCGTTCCGCGGTGATGAGTTAAAAGTAACTAGTTTTCCTTACGATATAAAAAAACAATAAGATACATCGGAATATTATTAGAAAACAAATAATTAAATCTGGTGAAAGAATAAAAACCAGGCAGATATTGACTGTCAATTGAGTTGATAATAAATCACTCTAACAATAAATATCCTCTTACACTCTATTATCCCTTAACAATAATTGTGTATAATTAATACAGCGTTTTTAGTATTAATATTTATTATTCCAGCACTGGAGCAATTTCAATATTTGTATCACGGCTCCAGACGGCTGAAGTATTCACTGTTTTTGTTTACGTTTTGTTATTTGAAATCCGGTTGCAGATATTATTTTTTTGGCCATTTCTTTTATTTATAACTATTACATATTCTTGGTGAAAAAAATTAGGGTATAAATTACCAATATAGGAAACGGACAATAGTGGTCTCATTATTACAGTATTACTAAAAAAAGTAATAATTTTGACTTTTATGGCAAAACGAAGAACTCTTCGAGGAAAATTTTCCATATAACTTCTTCATCGTTGGTAATTTAACTGCATGTAACCGCTTCATTTGCCAAATTATCCTGTATGATGAACTTTAACATGTAATTGGCCTCTGTACAGTTTCCTTTTGTATGTAACTTAACACTTTGTAATTTATTCTTCTCTGTCATCTACATGTTTTGCGCGTAACTCTACCGTCAGTGACTGAACAGTTAACGGTGTTATAAAATGCAGCTTCCACTGATATAAAGGACGCAAGTCACAAACGGTTGATTTTTTGTATGAGGTGATTTCCAGAATACTCTCTACTATTTGCACGCGTGATCAGAATTTCTTTTTGGACAATGATAATCAGTAGAAACTTACATAGTGGCTCAGCCTTCTCATTCCAGGCTGAGTCGCTTCCGTTATTGAATCAACCACTAGTCCTTCAAAAGAATTTTTGGTTTCCAAGATCTGATCAATTTTCGCTTTTCAATATTCTTTTATTATGTAATTTCTTTTACCTGTATCAACGAATTTCGAATAATAATGACGGTCAATGTATATGTGAATTACAATACTTTTGCCAATTTATAATTTTTACGCCAACAGTAATTAATTTTCATAAATATAATTTTAAAAAGTCAACTCTTTTGAGTCAATTTAGCCTTTTGTAAAAAGATCGCTCCCTCCTTCCACCATACTTCATTAACGGAACGAATAAACATCTCAATTATAATAAAATACGTGCAGAACTAATTCATCGGCCTGTCAAACAATTTAAATCGACAACAAATAAGCGTGTGGTGTAGCAATTTAGTGTACTGAGAAGAGAAAAGATTTATTGTCCTTCTCCCAAGCTCAAGCTCGTATAAGCTTATATAGAAATGTTTGAGAGACAATTTCATACGCTCGGACTGTTTCCGAAGTGGATAAGTGCCGTACGTGATCGGCCGTATTCGTTTCGAATATGTGTATCAAATGTGCGAGATGATTCATTCATCTACAGTTCTACACCTGTAGGGAGTATATGTTGTTTAGCATAGTAGATCCTACGTACATAATACAGTATGCAGACTCTCAATCATAAATTATATAATTTATACGTACATTCTTTATCAGCATCACATGTATCTTATTTGTTACATCGACTGTTCTCGATGCTGACAACATATGCATTATTTGGTTTCGCTGTAGCTACTAATGCAATGAAGCACCTAAAAATATTGTTTGTAAGATATTTAAGTGACTTCTGATCGAAGAAGTGCTGAAAATCATGATGAAACATTTCATTATTAATTTCGTTTAATTATAAGTCCATACGATTTCCTCTCACAGATCTCGAGCATAAAAATAAACATAATAACCAGCATGGACGTTTTAATTTAATTTACCGGTGGAATATTTGGGTCAACCTCGAAAGTTTCTCAAAAATCTTCATGAAAAAAAGTAACATCGTTCGCAATAGAGGAGTCTGTTGGAAAAACATTTTCTTTGTTATTGTTTTATCAATATCTAAGTCGAACTTTCTTTCATATTTTCCAGCAAGAAATCAAACTATTTCAAGATGTCGAAGCTCATGTGCACCGTTTTGATTGTCCTGCTTGCATCGAGCTTGGTTATGGGTTACCCAGAGAAGAACTCTTGCGGACGTCATGGAGACCCGGTATGTATTAAATAAATCTTCAAATATTTGATTATCTACTTTCATTTTCCACTTATAGAAGCTAATTCAAGGTCGTTGATAATATGCTAAAATAATAATCTAAATTACAAATGCCTGCACCGATTTGTGACATAATCCGGGTTAGTATTGGAAATCAAGTTACACAGGTCGAAAAGCGCTGGAAAACTAAAACTTCGGATATCAATACGCATTGAAACATTCTCTATACGAAAAAGTCTTTTTAAATAAAAACATAAATAATCGTATTTAAATTTCTAATACTGGTATTGAAAGCAAATAGAATTTAGTTATATAATTTCTTAGTATCTAAAAAATGAATTCGAAGGATAGAAATGATGAAATGATAAGGATTTTATGAAATGAATAAGAATTTAATTACTAGCATAATTATTTCATTGACTTTAAAATACATTGATTCAGTGAAATTTGTACTTTAATATCGGATTCATAATTTTATGAGATATATGAGAACAAACCGTTCGTCATTTTCATATATAACTTTAATGATTCAAAGAATGTTCGGCGCGATAAATATTAATTTGGTAAAGTACTAAAACCCAAACCTGATATTTTAATAAATTAAGCCAAAGTTTTTGACGAAATATTCAAATTATTCTTTTTCAAAATAGATTTAAGGAAAAAATCTTGAAAATAAATATAATAGTTCTTCTCATACTTATATAATTATCATATATCGCCACTACTATTCCACCTGAGATTTTCAAGTAAATGACTTGAGTTCACCTTGTGGAAAGTACATATAGTTTCAAAGTCGCTTTGTTCCACTGAAATTTCGGTCAAGGATTCAAGAATTTTAATAAGATTCTGTAACCTGGAAAGAACAACATTAAGTTAAAGTCTTCTCATTTTGTACCTCCGTCTACTTCATTTGGGAACCTTAGAAGCAATGATTATTTTGGTGACGGTGTATTTAATGTTATAGCCTTTACCATTCGTTGATTCGAATCAATAAATATATAATACTTGAAAATAGCAAATGATTGATTTGCATATCCCAATATTGAAACACCCTTAGGCTAATCAAATTAGATTTTGAAATCAATCAATCAAAATCCAGGCGATATGAAATCAAGCTTAAAATAATTCTAACGAAGTCTCATATTAGTACGTAGTTTTCTCTGTAACTTTTATAACTTTACAAAAAAATATAAGTAAACTGTAAAATTTATTATAAATGTCAATTGAAAATCTAATGTTAGAAAACAAAGTTTACAAAATATAAAATTTAAAAAGACATTTTTGTATGGTCAAAACGGCAAAATTGTAAAAAATCAAGTATTTAGTATTTCATAAATAAATGAAAACTCTTCGGTAAAAACAATTTTTCGACTCAATAAATGGCTGTTTTGAAAGTAAATAAATAAACCAATTAGTTATGACATCATCTGTGAATTATCTCATTTAAATAACTTCTGTGCCTGTATATGCATATAGCTCAATGTAACATGTAGATAGTACCCATTTAATTGTTTCCACATTTAGTACTAATATCTGCATTAATCAGAGGATGTTTATTCAAATTTCAGTGCGTGAGCGACAATGAGTGTTGTGGCAGCATAAAATGCCACAGATACGCGAACAGGTGTCAAGTGCAGATCACGGCAGAGGAGTTAATGCGGCAACGCGAAAAGGTCTTAGGTCGCAAAGGAAAGGATTATTGATACGAAACGATAACTGTTTGACGAGCTGGTAATGGAGGTGAAGAATGAAATTTTAATTTCACTGAGAAGATACCCTTTTCAACCGTATACATTTCTAGCTTTGAGGATAGTTGATATTTTTTTTATATATTAAGGCTATTTGTATCAGTATGTGTAAAATAAAGTAACGGTTTTTAAAACTAAGTTCGTATTGTGCCCCGTAACGAAATTGGTATTTCCTAAACGTATAAATGTCAGCGTCTCAGGTGCGAATCCTGGTGAAAACATGAACATCTCAGCAAAAAATTTAAGAAGATAAAAAATCTAGTACTTAATAATTAGGTTTTGTTTTAATATAACTTGTAACTATTTGTGATAATGTATTAAAATGAATAGAAGAAAAATTAAGAAATAGGTTTCAAATCAATGATCGGATATTAATTATGTTGGGATGAAAATTTAAAACTATACCTTGAAATTTTAGGATTAGAGCATAACCCATAAAAATATATTAGACAAGTTTTTTAAAAACAAAATAGCCGCTCCATTTACTTTTTACGTACATTCTTCGTTCCAACGTCTTTTGATTATTTTTATTTATTTTTCTACAATTTCTTTCACTCAACATCAGACTTTTTCTTTTTCCACAAATCTTATAAAATGAGCACGGAATTTCCACATCTACGTCACTGCGAGACTGATTTTCTGTAAAAAGAAAAACGTTAAAAATTTTGTTCAAACTACTGATACAAGGAGAAGGTTATCGACGAGTTTATCACTGACTTCAGTCGCTGGAGCAAGTACTGCGTTGCAGAGTAAGAATTTTATGAATATGCGTCACGGTATTTTAATTGAAAGTCTTGCTCGAGAATGAGTATTTCATTTTTACTCAAATCTGTAAGTGTCATTCCTTTTTTAGAGAGGGCAAGCAAAATATTAACAAAGTTTAACTTAAAATAATTGAGTTTGTACTTACTTTGATTCTAAAGAAAATGTCTGAAATGACGAAATGCAAAAGCACAACCATTTTCTTTAAATTCTTAATTAGTCCTAGAAAACTTTTCTTATTTTATACATGTATAATATTTCTGGAAAACATTAACTGTAATGTTACTCAAGAGAAGGTGGCATGGCGTCATTATTGAAACATTGTTTTAGAAAATAATTAATAAATCAGGACTCCAAACTAGAATTTTTCTACAGGGCATGTTTCTATATTTTCCTCATAACATAATCTTAGTTTGTATCAGGAAGTTTTCTGAAATCTAGCGATTTCAATATAACGTAGAAGATAATTCCACTTGTTACTTAATCTAACGCTGCATTTACTTCGAAAACCGAACAGGTGTGTTATATATAATGGAATACATAGCTTACCTGTATGTATTTTTGGCCATATGGTAGGTTTCAAACAATCTCCTTATATTACCTAAAGTAATCCATTTTTTCAGAAATGCAGATTATCTTTCAAAGATAAGTTGATTGCTACACGTATATACGGAGAAGGGGATTGTACTTCATGGTTGATTATATCACTATTCCTAATTATTGAATTTTTTATATGTACCCATGAACCAATCAATCACAATGGTAAGTAACAGTATATCGTCCAAGTGACTGTCTGGATAATTACCATATTCAGCTCAACAGAAGTTCGATTCTCAGTATAATCATTATAATAAATGTTCTTTCTCTTATTTGGAATTTTAACGTCATATCACTAGCTCATTAGTGACTGGCTACACCGTTGGATTAACTGTAGTTCGTTATGCAGGTATAAAAAAGTCGCCAAGACGAAGTGGAATTATTCAAAGAGAGAAATATACCAACAGGAAAAAATTGTGACAACGACGTTGAATTTCCGCGTATTTTCAACCGAAAATGTTCTCTATATAAATTTTTTTTTCATGAAGCGATAATTTTTAGACCACCTTTTAATAAGAAAGCATAATAAGCCTCAAAAAAATGCAAATGAAAAATTAAAAAAAAGGAGTATATGAGAAAGTAAATAACGTTCAACTCCTAACTTGAAAGAAGTGCTTATAATTATTCTTTTTTTGTTCAATGGTGAACGTTTGAGTTGAATTAATTCGGATTTATGCACCAACATTATAATTTTTCTTTTGAAACTTCCCGTTCAGAATTAATTTATTGAAATTTTATAGTTGCTGGAGCTTGCTGCGTACCATTAATCTCCCTGAATGTTCGAAAAATTGCAGGAATTCATGGAGTTTGTAATTACGGTGAAAAACGATGTAAAAGTATTACACAGAATTAAGGAAAGTAAAACGAAAATTCGTTCCATCAACAAAACTACGCTGAGTAACTATGGTGAATGAAAGTTTGATAAAAGTGGATTTCTTTACTTCCGAGAAAAATAGTCTAAAGTGAACGAATTCGTTAGCTTGAGTCATTAGACACTCTTTGAAATTATAAGTAAAAAGTGTAGTTACGGACTTATATTTAAAGACTTTAAAGCTTCTTGCGTTCATTACGATTCAAATGTTTGACATTCTCATTAGTACCGGCTTAAAGTTTAAATATCTCAACTCTTCTGTCCACAGCAGAGAGGAACCTCGTTCCCTTTTTACGCTGACCGTACGACAAGTTTCTGAGTTCTTTTCTTTTTGTCAAAGGCTAAAAGAGGGTAAATCTTCCTTTATTTCACATAAAAGGCAAGAACGTGTAAAATTTCTTGTTAAGTTTCTGTAATAAGTACTAGCTGATACCCAAACTTCATATCCTGCATTCATATTTTTCGTTTCCAAAAATTTTTAGGTACGTGTTTTACCTTGATCTTATTTTGGTAATTTGATGTTACTGTTAGTTTTTTTTATAGACTGTGTGCCTTTTATATTGCCGTCAAATACCGAGAAATTTATTACATAGGCTGCATACACTATAAAAAATCGCTGAAATCACCTATATTTGCAGAAATTTCAACAGAATCTTCCCCAACCCTTTAGAGCTTTCTGGTACGTTCCAGCGTCAATTTCTCGGAGATTGAAAGTTTATGTTTAAATTTGTAGCGATAAAAGTATGCACCAGACAGTTTTTTACATGTACAAAACGTTATACCTAAATAGTGCACTGGAGGTAACATTTCGTCCTGGGAATACTCCACTTCACCTGTCAATTGACGGCGATACCAAGAAGCGTTGCACGCTCTCAGCACAAAGAAAAGAGCACAGCACGACAAAAGCTTTGTGTCAGAAATGTGATGTTCCTCTTTGAAAGGATTGCTTTGCTAATTATCATGTGTAATAATCTGTAATGTTAATAATTGAATAAATTATTTTGGAGGATAGCACTGAGAACAAAGGAAACGTCAAAATAATGAAAATTGCTCCAGAAAATAATGAACGGGCGCTAGTGAGGTAAAATAACGAAGATAATTAGAAAAATTAATTGATATTTTCAGAAAGTTGATAAATAACTCCAGTTTTGAAGTAAGCCTTTGCATTTAGTGTGTCATGTATTATGTTTACTTGGATATTTTTGTATTTAGACAATTTTTGTCCAACTTTTATTTCGTTTCTACGTAACTTTATTATTTCTACGTAACTGCAATATTTATACAGATTGATGGTGCATACACACGTATGTGTGAGTCAATACTACCCTTTTGTAACCCCTACACATTTATAAATAAAAAAATATATATATATACACGTATTTTGTTAGACTTGGATATTATCAGGCAAAGAGTTAACGGAAAATTATATAAAAATCATTTATTACTTCCTTGACAAGTCATGAATGTATAAAATTTTAATTTGCAATCTCAATTTAAAAAAATAGTATATGACAAAGAACATGAATCCTTTTCCAATAAATTTCTTGCAAGGTTTTAAAATCGAAGTCTTTCTAATGTCAATTGAGTAGTTTACCATATATATCCACTTTCATAAGTTTACACGTTACAAAAAAAATTCTTATCGGTAACTTTCACAAGTAAAGTTGTCACTTGGTAAATATTTACTTAAGCGTCCCTTATCTTAGTATGTAAAGCTTAGTGACCATATGTTATAACTCCCAACTCCTTTTTCTCTTTATTTCCTCCACGCATGTTTCCTTGTCATTTTAATATCTTTAATAAAAGTAGGTATTAAAGTTTTCCTTTTTTTTATCTCCTTGAAATAAATATTATCACAATAAGGGGTGTAACACGTCACGCAGTGGGGAATTCTCCATGTATATTAATATTTCAACAATTTTAGTGCATGATTTTTTACTTGTAGGGTAAAATCAAGAATCGCTATGACGAATATATTCTACAAATCAGGTAAGGAAGAAATAATTCAGAAAATTTAATTTATTTTAAAACTAATTATTGTTTATTTAAATTGGATTGAATTAAAATCGAATCTTTACTAAAATCAAATTCTCCGAATGATCCGGTCAAGAAATAAAATCTAATTTCAAAAGTCTTCTAATTTATATAAACGTCTATTTTTCTGAAAAACTTTTCAGGAAAAGTCTCTGTTTAGAAGCAAAATAAAAGTAGCATTTCTTACAAAACCTTCTTTTGACGAGATTCGAGCTCCGAATTAACTCGAAAAAAAAAAAAAATTTCAGCAAACGCTAATGAGTTCCCAAGTAGGATTCAAAGAATGACAAAGTCCATACAATATTTTGGGGATAAAAAATCGTCTGGATTTGAGAACATCGCGTAGTTCTCTCGTTACACATATTTTCATCTGTTCTCGGCTCTACATTCTTGTTCAACCCCAAGGACCAAAAGAGCTTTTTTTTGGTTGGCGCCGATGAAGCAAACATGGTAACAGCAGCGGCAAAAGCAGCGGCAGTATAACATCACCTGAAATCCTAACATCCTGACGTTGCAGTGTGCGACGTTACGAGGCTAAGCTCAGCACTATTACTGTATGCTTTTCAGCTTAAGGCCGATAATATTTTCATATTGTGTATCGCCGTTGTTTACGAGTTGTTTATTGTGTGTTCCTTCCTACTTTAGCCCTCGGCATTCTGACAGGACACATCCTTGTCTAAGTCCTGTGTCGCTTCCTTTAACCTCGACTTTAAACTTTTATTCGTCTCTTCTTCTTTCCCGTGCCCACTTTTCTCTGTCTCTGCTCTTGTCCTTCTACAGGGAACGAGCTTAAAAGCTCCGGAGGAACGACGAGCACCATGATAGAGAAGTTGAAGGGATACCTACTTTCAAGAGAGACACTCGACATGACGAGAGCTTCTCGCGGCTTACCACGTTTGTCTCCAGCACTTTATACTTTCAAGAGAAAAAGAGAGCCGGAGAAAGAGAAAACACAACCCTCCGTAATATTTTTCACAGATATGTCAATTTCTTTGAAATGCACTTCTCTCACCTTTTAACAAGTATAGGAAGGATTAAGGAAATATGTATTTCACGTTTAATCATGCTGCGAAATCTCGTTTCATGCTACAAAAGGGTGTAGCATTCGGCCCTTTTAAGTTACATGTAGCAACAAAGACATCTTTTTGAAGATGTTACACCGGCAGGAAAGAAGGTTTTTTAAAATCACTCGCTTCGTGCAAATTTAGGGTGTTGAGCATCTGACGAGTCGTGAAGGATGTGATTTAATACTAAAACGTGTAGCAGGAATTTATTCTGGCCCTAAAGTGTCTCAGATTATATCCGCACCAGAAATTTCTATAGAGGATGTAGAGACTAGAGTATAAATATTCATTCTTCAAATTTCGAGTTCTTTGGTTCGAAATTCCAAACTTGGATGCGTTTCGAATTGGTACGAAATCTAATATAAGAAAATCCAACAAAATTTCAAGGTTAATTATTTGCATTGTAATCTTTACATCTTTCCGATTGAAATTTGCACCCATCGATTTTGGTTTCATCTAAAATTTGAGTAAATGGATATAAGGTAAATCTGGAGCTCTGTACAATTTAGTGCATTGATCTCTTTTTCTTAGGGTTTATTTAACATCGTTTGAATAACATTTATAGTTATGCCAACCATATCCAAATCAGTTCCTGCAACCAAGTACCTAAGTAATTTCGCATTTGCTCAACGGAACACTTTTATAAGTGATCAAAACATATTTTTGAATGCATTAAGAGCGTTAAATTTCCAATTGACATTTTATCATTTAACGGAGTAAACTGGAATAATTTAACGTTGTTTTTTGTGGCTTTATTACTTTCAGTCAATTATATTCTTTAATTTACAAAAATACGTTAGGTGCAGGTTTTAAGACAACTCTAAACAGAGTTAGAAATTCCAAAATTTTGATTAAGATGACATCTTGTGCAAAAATTGAGTTATGCGACCACTTTTTTTAGCCTGCAAGCATTTCATTCGTTGATCGAGCGGAAATTTACTTTCAATATTGTTACTATGTAATTGCCTGGCAGGTGGTATACACCAGTATGGGGATTTCCCTGTAGCCAAAATGAGAGCAATTTCCAACGAATTGGAAATAATAAATTGATAAACTCCTAAATACAAAATTTCGTAAGATATCTCGCTCGGATGTATTACTTTCCAAAGTATTTAAAAATTCGACCTCTGCATGACAAAAATTTAAATATCCATTAGTCTCCGTCTCCAATGAGTCCTATGACATTAGTGATAGCGATTTTCTACTATCGCTATAATCTGACACGAACGAGTAAAGGGAATAGTTACGAAGGCCTCGAACTGTGATGTTTTCTGCTACTATTCCTGCTATGCTGTTAGTATTAGTAGCAATGATAGCAGAGACACACTTCTGCTTCTCTGTATTGGATATCCCGCATAACAAATACCAAGTTACTTGGAGAAGAGAGAAATGGGACCAACCATTTGGGGCAAACTACCCCTTGCTTGCCTGCTCACGCGACTGATCTTATCTTACTGCACCCTCAGTGCTCTTCTCCTCTTCTTTCTCCTTTCTCTTCTAGTTATTCTTTCTCACTCTTTCTTTTCTTTCACATCTGGGTACCTTCGTACATGTATTTGAATATCACACATGGATGTATGTGTATTATTATAAGTTAAGCATTGATTCACGCTAACACTTTTTTCTGCAAAATTAGCGATAAATTCAATTCATCCCAAATAAATTTAGAAAATTGGTGAACATTTAAATCCAAATAGAATTAAGACATTGGTGATTACCAATTGATTCCAATAAAAAAAAATTAATATCCAATTAATTCATTTAAAAAATTAGGATATTAGTGACGCAATACAAAAATTTTGATACCAATTCCAATTAATGGTGTTCGCTAAATTCTCGATAGCCATGCCATATATTTCAGTAATATGCCAAACTTTTTCTGATATGTCACTCAGTTCCTTGTTTTCCTAGGAACGACGGCTGAAGCCTTCTTTCCCCGTATACCGGCAATCTCGGAATTTGAGAGATTTCTTGGGAGTAAGCTCGACGTAGCTGCTGCATTATACCAGGCTTGACTGGCTTATGGTATAAGAGGCAGAGAGAAGGACTAACTCCAGTTGAACTTAACAGTCGATTAAGTCTAAGGATAGTCGAGATTCTAGACTGCATGGCCATTCCATTTTAGTTCAAGGTCCGAACTTTAAGCTTGTATCCAGTCTACGTCTCTTCCAGCAGGGTCATAGAAACAACTATACGGTGCCTTATCTTGATTTACATAAATTCATAGTTTCAGAAGCTTATATCTTAAGCTTTAAAGTAGAATAAGGAAACTAAACAACTCCCTAACATACTTATCATTAAAACCTGACTAACTTCCAGGCAGTTGAAGAAAATGTACAGAGAAACTTGCCTTCACCCTAGACTCTTCCTCTGCACATATACGGAAAAAGAGTGAATTTCTAAGGAACTGTGAATGTTTGATACTAGGTCGTCTGATAAGAATCGGAGTCTACAGTCACGCGACTCGGGAGCTTCGTCACTTGAAGCAATCATGATTCCGTGAAACGCTTCGTGTCAAATGAAAGGCTTATTTTTGCCGACCAATGTGTATGTATCGACTGTTGAATGGCGTACGAATGTATCGCCTCTGCTTAACACAAAGGAGTGACGTCTTTTCGATTCTCAGCAGTCGATGTACGTATGTATTTAGGACAGCAATAGGAACAACGCTGAACACACCTACGTGTAAATGCGTGTCTTCGATGTTAAGTTTTTCAGTCTACGAGCTTTATGGAATTAATAAAATATTCACTCGGCAGACATACGGCAACATAAGGCATATAATATTTTCTGGCACGCCACCTTGTGTGTTGTATCTACGCAGCTACGTGACCATAATCGCGGTATCACATCAGAAAATGCTGCAAACGCTGATGAATGTGATAAAAAATGCATAACTATTGTCGCCTTTTCAAATATTCCGGAGGAAAGAATGTTTTCAAAACATTGGAACTTCTACCGGGAATAATCTTGAATTTTTAGATTTATTATTTCTCCACCGGTTAGTATCGTCCTTCTGGGCAGTTTCTTTTTTATCAATTTCTCCTGAAATAATTTTCTTTGTCAGTAATTTTAAACCTATGACGCTACATCTACTTTGCGTTAAGAATTTTAGAATAAATTTAAGAGTACCGATTTGCCCCAAATATATTTCTTTATGAAAGCTTCTTAACAGCTATTTTTAATAAAATTGTTATAAGGCTAAAAATTATATTTGTATTATATTTATAATATAAATATAAGGTTTATAAGTTTTAAATTCAAAATAAGCAGAACGGGTACTTTTGCCTGTTACTGGCACTGGGCTTATTAACCTTCTTCAGTCACTATTAAGTTCTTGCAAATTTTTTCTTGGAGTGCAACTGTAACTTATTGTAATATTTGAAAATTTTCTATTCGACATTGTATGAAGTATTGCAGCATACAATAATTTTTCATACCATATTGTTTCTTCTCTTCTATACAGTAAAATTTACATAGTATAAAAATAATACGTATACTATTTGTTGCAACTTTGCATTATGCGTTTGCGATTTGTCCAAATTTCAAAGAGTAACTCATGAAATAAAGCAGGAATTCTTTTACTTTATTCGAATAAAAGAGAGAAGGACGGGATGAAAAGTAAATTTAAAAAATGGTAATAACGAAATCCTCTTTTATTATTATTACTATTTTGAGGATCTTCAGGATTAAAGTTCGTCCTATTTTTTTTTAAATGAAAGCTTTTTATAATGAAAGGTAGAGGAGAACACGAACGCGGAGTGCGAGAGTACGATAATCATTAGACATAGATCCAGAGGGGTGACTTTCTACTTCCACCCTCATACGTCCAGCCCTCTCGTTGCACTTATCCACCGAAATTCAGGGTTCCCTCGGTAGGATGCAGCTTCAGTCGCAAAACTCGAACTGCAGCCATGAAAAGGGGAATGCAATAGGGTGAATTGTGGGTGGTAGGTGAGGGTGGTGCAGTCGGTTACCATAGTAACCCATCGTCACTGGACACCCCTTACCTCTCATTTTCGTTCCATTTCAACCCCATACCGTTGATCCAGCGGCTGGACAACACCGTCCCATGCTGAGCAGAGCCAAAAACACTGGTCTCTTATTACGCGGCTAAGCCTGTGAATTGTCTCCTCCAACCCCTTCTCGTAACATACCCCTTGTACAAAACTCCCCAACCTCCGGAAAACTCGATTAAGACTCTATCTCTCTTCCTGCCCCTGCTTGTGAGAGGAATCTTAAAATTAAAATTATTTCAATAGTCGCGTGTCTGTACGGATTGCGATTATTGCTTTAAACATTCGGAGAAAGACATGGCCGAGTATAATTATAGTGAATTTAAACCTCAGGTTCTTGACTAACTTTATAATTACTCTAAGCATAATTATTGTCATACTTTTTCTGGAGTAAGGAAGTGCAAAATATTCCAGAGTATTTGAATTATAAAAAAAGGCTATTTTTATCGTTGTAGCAAAAATTTCACACATACTGTAGTAAAATTTGTCTTTTCCAAACAAGAGGCAGAAAAGAGGACCCAAGTCTGCATATATAAAATTAGTCAAAATTGCATACAATAATTTTCCAAAAGTATTTCCCATGTACATCATCAAAATTATATCCCAGTGAGATTAACTAATTGCAGATACTACTGCAATGATTCGGTTGTTCGATAAGCGCTAATCAATTTAGCATTATTGGAGTCGATGCAAGTACTTAGATACTGGGGTATGATGGGATCCATACTAATTCCTACATCTGCAGATTCAGATTTCAAATAGACATCGTGATCATCATTTTCTTACCATTATGATAACATTATTATCCCTTTGAAGTATTATAAAAACAATATTGTGAATCATAAAATGATGTATTATTTTTATTCCTAGCTTGAGGAATTATTATCAATGAAAATGTTTATTATTGAGCCAATTATAAATCATAATATAATTATTACCGATTATTAAAGTTAATAGTGTTATTAAAAGGTTATAGTATCACGAGAGTTAATATTATCATGCACTTTTTAGAATTATTATAATTTGCAGTAGGTTCCATTATTTTCGTGTCAGAAATAAAATTTATTATTTGTTTACTAAATTAAAGAAAATATTTTAAAATAAATTCTAGATGTAAGAAATTCAATAAATGTAAAAATTAATTGCAGCAAGTATAATATAATATATTGTTCTGTTTTTAAGAGAAATAATTTAAGTAAAAATAACTGAGCATCCGGATCCGAACCTACACAAGCTATTTTGAAAATAAAATACTTGCAGATGCGGTAAACATTCATTTGCATTACTGTAAGCAATTCTGTTACTGATGAGCACATAGGCACTGATCGTCGCATATACCTAAAGCGCAGAGCAACTCTCAAGCAACCCTCCGTACAGTTGTGTCTGTTCTCGATCACTCGAAAGGGCAAATATGTATACAATGAAGGTGCATCCAGACAGTGCATACAGTAAAGAATTGTAGGTAGGGCCTATTCTCGCAAAAAGGCTTGCGGAAAAAACTTACAGTAAATTTCGCAACGTTGTGCAAAATTTTGAAAAGTTTTTGTTAAAAATTAAATAATTTTAATTAATGTTGAATAATTTTAATATTTAATTCATATTGAGTATGAATATTCTTTTTTCAAGTAGAACTTGAAAAAAGAAATTTATAGTAATTAACATTAGATTGATTGATAATCTATATGCTTGTCGTTAATTATTACTTGCTATGATATTATTTCTTTAAAGATTTGTTTACCAATTCACTCAAAGAAAATAGTGTAGTTTTTGTAACGAATCATTTTCCGAAATCATTCTATAACAGATAATTAGGTACATTCATAGGCGAATGTAATCAATAGCGTTAATTTTAATTAATAAATGTAATTAATTATGATCAACAACTTTAATTACAATAAAAAATAAATAGCGGCAATATTAATGACTAGTTTTAGCCTATAAAAAAATGATATTTGCCACTACAATGTATCTATAACAATCATAGTACGTATAATTGAAATTCTTATAAAATTTAGGACTCTTTTATGAATTTTATTTGTTTCTATGATAAGTGTATGTAAGTGTCAGTGTAAATATACTACCGTATCGTTTTATTGTAACGAATCCTGGGGATTAAAGAAGACGTCTTAACCCGGATGACAACCGCACCTTTTATACATAAGTCACGCAAGAAACTTTGCAAATTCACCTTAAGCAGTTACACCCATGCGAAGCACATATAAATTGTCACGAAATTTCTTCGGGTGTGGTTTTTTTTCATTGCAAAAGAATCTTGTTAATTTAGGACAGCAGGCTTACGTATCATCTACTTAAAAGGACTTTAATCATAATTTAATTGAATTATACTGTTTTAAGAAGAAAAAATACGAGGTGGTATGCTCTAAAAGTAACAAAGAGAGCAACTGGTGCGTGTCAAAGGTTCAACTACTATACATGGAAACAAAAAAAACGAAGGACATTAATAACCTACTTTAAAGTACTCGGAAAAGATACTGGCAAATGTATCTAGTTTGAGATTTTTCCTCATGTTATGGCTGAATTCACTAAAAATTTAGTGGCCCAACGCACAAATAAAAAAGCTCAGTACCACTGCTACTCTATCGGCAGAAATTTATAGCGTCAGTCACACTTGCCAGGTAAATTGCAGTACCTGTAACTCGTTTTCGTCCAGCATTTTTATAGTTCCTACACAGCCGAAGACTAGGTATAATTTGCAAAGTGTCTGTTAATTCCGAGGTGATAGAAAATCCCCAATGGCCAACCGAAGTTTGTCCTTAAAATATCGCACGTACGAGGTGCCAATATTCAAATTCTAAGATCCGTCCTCAATTTGAGGGTCTTCTGCCCTTAGTGACGTCACTATTCTATTCATTCAATTTTGCATCCATCAATTTGCAGCATTCGAGGATAAAAAGCTTTCGAGTGAATGTTCTAAAAATCAACAAATATTAATAAAAAGTAATGTAAAAAACTAAAAGTATAACTATATTTGTCTTCTCAGCGGCTGCTCTAAAACGCCGAGCCACCAAAACCCTCTATTAGGGAATTAGATACACTCATACGGAGTTATAATTAGTCAAATGAAATGTAATTATTTATGCTAACTATTTTTAATTACGGTAAAAAATAAATGAGCAATAATTTGTACTTTTTCGATACTTACACAGTCATTCGCAACCATAAAGAATCGTATTACCTATAATTAAAATTATTACAAACATTTGGGGCTCTTTCAGGAATCTCATTGTTCACCCTGTGAATCTGTGTGCAATTGTCCCTGTTAGTCCTTTCGTGGCATTTCCTGATTATTAGATGATGCGAACTAATGCAATTTTCTCAGTACCTCGCTATCATTACTACAGCCAATGTATCTTTATTGCGCAGATTGAATAAGTATAAGTATTAAGAACGAGTTCATATCAAGTTCATTGTTTCAAAATCAATCGGTGGAACGACAACAGTTATCAAAGTGATTGGGACAAGGGGATTGCTAACACCCTTTCTCTCTTGTCGTTGACACAGTGACCTTGTTACCCATATATACACCCTGAATACATTCTCGTACAAACACATTACGTTACTGTACTGTACTATGCCATACTACGGTTCTCCCCTCACAATAATGTATACAACCGCCTGTGTATTGGTCGATACCGATCAAATACCGAAGATTCTGAGGGCAACCCGAGACCACGTTGCTACGACCGAGAAGCCTGTTGCTCATAAATGTCGCTCAACTTCGATTCGCAATCAAGCCATTTAGGTGTAAATAGAAAGAGATGATATATAAGCGCACTTACCTGTCATGTACAAAAGCTGTCCCTGGACATGTTTATCTTTCTATTCGCCAATAGTAAGAGAGTTGTCTGAAAATTTTACTGCAATCTCACGATACAGGAAATTGCCAACTTCAGATTCTTGTTTACCCCACGGAAAAAATATGTGTTCAAGTATACGGAGAATGTAAACAAAAATATATGAATAAATATATTATAAATTATGTTTATTTCCGTGTACGAGAATTTTATACAATTCATATACCTTTGATATTATACATACTTCAATATGTTGTATATAATATTGCAGCAAATACATAAAATATATAGAAAATGTACTAAAATAGATTTGAATATATTAGAATTATACATATTTACATTTATGTATAATTAAAGATATTTCTTGAAAAAAGAATATTACAGTATTTAGGTAGTTAAAAAAGATAGAGCTTGAAACAATCTTTAGTACATAGTAAAAAATACTATATAAATATAACATTATACAAATATAATATAGAATACATATCATAATATAATAAATATGATATATTCTACTTTATCCATTGACTGCCAGCAAAAAGATTTTCTTGTTCAATCGACAAAATTTTTATACACATATATACTATAAAGTCATTAAACTTTTGTAAATTATGTCATTTGGGTACATATATATTTTTTCCAAATATAACATGAAGAATATGTCTATAATTTTGTTTATTATTTACTCGTAATCTATTACCGAATGGCTGCATAAAAGCAATTATTAAATTTAAAAATGAAAAATCATGAAATTAAGGGTTAACGGTGCCAAACAATTGTAACGCGATAATCATTTCCGATATAAATAAACAGCGAAGTTTAATTAGCAAAGTAAAATTTGCAAGCCGTGCAATTCGGTCGAGAGCGAAAGTTTATGAATGGATAAATTGAAGGTCATTTTTGGCATCTATTATACCCTTCATTGATTAAATTATTAAAAACAGATTCATTTATTTTTAATTGAGAGCGGTAAAACGATAAACTCGAATGAACTAAATAAATATTTCTGCAATCCGCGATGGTAAACGTTTACATATACAATGATGTTGCATCATTTAATCGTGTGTTTATTTCCACAATCAGAAGAGTCATAATGCTATTATCAGAGGGTGGACCATTGGGGTGAACCACCATCCCTATACGATCCACTGATATAGTGACCCTATTAAACTTGCAATGTGTGTACACAAACCGTCACTCTGTTGAGCCTAAAGATCAATTTGGACACTGCAGATCAATTTCAATCTCATAGTAATTATAATTAACACAGTGATTTACATGCTGATCATTTTTTTCGGATGTTGTCGCGTGTAACGGAGGGGAAGGATAGGTATTGACAGAAAACAAATGTATTCGATTATTATTATTATCATCCCTATTTTCATAATTACCGAGAACAGCAGAGGGTCCACTTAGAAAATAGTTGTTATAATTACAGATAAAATTAAGTTTATCACTTTCTTTTATAAAAAAGCTTCAAACTGGTATTAGAAAACGGTCGATTTTTTTTGTTGTACAGCAAATTACAAAATGCAACTGTAAATTTTATTATATTACGATATGGAAATAATTGTCATTTAAAGTAAATTATTTTCTATTTTATAGTAAGTGGTGTAACATAGTCAAATTTATGATTTCTTTTCGTTTCCTTTTCAACTCCTTTCCAGATATTTTACCTCGGTTGTTTTCTATTATGGAAGTAGATAATATAACATTTAATTAAATTCTTAACAACTATGTTTCATTTATCTGCCTCCAGCGTATAAAGGTTCAGAAAGAGCTAATACTGTTAATAAATAACCCATAAGTTAAAAATTGAATTTTTAGACACTGGGTGATAAATATTATAAGTTGGGTGATACAAATGATGATAAAGAAATATCAATCACAAGAGATTGAATCATTTTTTAAAACCACTCTACTCTTTTTTCTAGGAAGGGGTTGTAGAATCGTTAAGTAATTGTGTGCGGGAGTAATAACACGATAGTCGGCCTGTTAATTAAAGGGCGTGCCTATCTGGCTAAGATACACAAGCCAGCTTTTAAGACACGAATTAATACTACTTATTATTGTTGAATGCTTCCAAAAATTAACATTGACGAAATGAACTTTTCAAACAATGTAATATCTTTCTTTCAAGAAAAAATTAGTTTTGAAGGAAAATCAGGTACCTCTTACTGAATTTTTAAGATGATATTAATTTTCCTCAAACTGGTATTTAATTTTGAAATTACCTGATTCAAACTTTACTTTTTTTAAATTTATTTTTATTTTAACTTATCACTTTTTGTATCCAACCGAGCAAATTTGATGATTATTTATACGTAAAATCGACTTGGAAAGATTGCATCCTACAAGATGTATCCATTCGAGTCTTACATACATAGTTGGCTCGTACACTACTTACAGCAGGGTTGCGAGCGAGGGTTTAAGATCTCAATCAAGATAAGTTTACTGGCTACGAAACAACGATATCTTAGTTTTGTCTCTTATCAAGAAGGGACTATCTTTATCCGTAATAACATTCAAGACTTAGCTGGTTCACGGCGTAGTAGACATTCCGAGTCTATCCAACCAACGTCTTGTACTTCATCTTGAAACAATAGTGTCTTAATGATCCATAATAGGGACGCAAAGGCTATAGAAATAGCTTTTGAGAAAAGTAACAATAAATTAGTGAATTTAGTTCTTAATTAGAAGGACTAGACATTCTTTCAGACAGACTTTCCGAAAGATTCTCACGTGTCCTCTGTCAAAGATTAATATTTCATTCATTCAGAAAATATTCGAACTCCTCGGAAGGTTTTTTTCGAAAAAAAAACTGTTAATATTTTCACGTGCGAAAAAAAAATATCGTTTCCTTCTTTGTTTGCTTTATCTACACAGGAAGTAAATAATCCAACCAAAAAAATATCGAAAAAATTCTGCTACATGGCCAAGCCAAATTCGCTTCTGTAACTTTCAAAGATTTTAGGAAAAAATTGCAACATTTCCAAAAAAGTTCAAAATTTGCAAACGCTAATTTCGCTATCATTTTATGAAGAAGAAAAAGTTGTTGATGTTGTACAAACAAATTATTTACACTTTCATTTTCAATAATGAAATGATCATATTAATTTGCCAGTTACCGCAGATGGAAAGTTCTATATTTCGTTGGCACTGAGTACTCATTTTAATCTGTGGTTGATAAAAATAGAGAGAGAAAACCAGTGATGGAGAAAGAAAGAGTTATAAAGTAAGAGAGGGAAAGAGAGAAACGAATCGATGGAAAGCTTCTGTGTTGTATATATGTGTATACGTACGCAAGGGAAAAGTGTCGGCGACACGCGAGTGGACAATGAGATATTAATACCCCCCATTCGGTTTCGATTTCCTGGAAAAACGGTTGATGGAGATAAAATTACCAATGACAACAGAACACCGTCACAATAAATCAACCGCATATGCGCACACAGAATTGTTGCACTCTACTTACGCTACAACATTCCCATCATTACCATCCCTCTTCATTTCTTTGCGATTATTAATAAGTATAACGGTACAGAAGCAACCGAAATCGGTGCATCGGTGCTGAAGTATGTGCAGTTCCGTTCGTTTCTAGTGCTGATTTGCATGAGTCACTGGAAAGTGCCGTAAAATAATTTTCGATGGTGTTAAAAATACCATTATGAAAACCCTGATGGGAATCACAATCTTTGAAATCGGCACCCAGTTGACAGCGTATTAAAATATATCTAAATATTGAGGGAAAAAGAGGCTAAAAATATATAGGGAGTCCTTTTGACTCATTGCTGTTAATCTTCAGCACCATGACAAAGTAAAATTCGAGGGGATTTCTGGGAAAGAAGATTCTCCCTCATTTTACAATACTTGCATGAAAAAGAATAACCGGTTTGCTTTTCAGCCACATGGCGCGTGGGTGAGTGCACTTACTACTGGCACGTGGGACCTAGAAAACCTATTAATTTATATTTCGTACGTTCGTTCCAAATTCTGACCTCATCAATAGATAGTCTAGAGCTAGAAAAAAAAGAAAGATACATATAATGCAAGACAGGGAAGTGCACTCACAGCGTTTCAAGAGGAGGGTGAAAAGGTGAATTTGCTTCTTCTGAACACGTGTGCATCTAACGGTCTCTACGTTTTTTTGTGCCCCTACGGGAGAAGTTTGATGTAGGTTGTGGGTGGGAAGAAACATTTAAGGGTTTTAGGTTTGCTATTAAGAGGCTTTAAAAAATAACGGATGTTACCGCAGATCTTTAATCGAATCTTGAGAGAAAAGAATTAACGATCGTTAAAAGGTGAACCTTTTTTTTTTGTTAAAGTAGTGAAGAGGAGGGTTTAAGAACATTCATACCGACAGAAATGAAGGTGGGGCTCTATTCAGTTAGAGACACCTGATTAGTATTTCGTAAATTTTATAGAACTATTCAAGCAAATTTCAATAATACTTATTTATCTTTGAAAAATAAATCTCTTCGATATTTACCCTTTCCAACTGAACCTGTAAGGAATAATAATCCAAAATTGGATAATTATCATTACTTCCGAAAAAGTAGCGCTAATTGATTTACATGCCATTGACTAATCACGAATACTCATATTTGCATACAAAAATACTTACATTTGCAGTATACAGCAATACGTCAAACGTTCAACGAATGTTTGTAGTTTCCGGTATTGTTTCGCAATATTTTAAAAGCAGAAATTTATAAACGAACAGCATTTATATATTTCATAACAATAATGTATCCAGACGTATGTTTAATACATATTTAATAAACTATAAATAATTGATACGTTAATGTTTTCCTCTGTATTAAATATTTATTAAATATTTATATTTCTTATTATTATAATAATTAATAATTCCGGTAATTGGCGTTTTTATGCTATAATTTTCGTGTTATTTACTTATATTTATTTTAATTATAATCGCATTCATATGCATTATTTATTGTGGTTGTTTTCTTGAACAAAAAAATAAACTGAAATAAATATCTTTTAGATATCATAATGATAATTTTGAAACTACAAATGGTAGATTCCGTTAAAGTGACACTAACAATTTTTAATTAATATCTACCATAAAATAATTTCGATAAGTAGATTTTCAAATATTTTAAAGGAATCTTCCGATCGCGAAAATTTCATAAATTTTTAAGAATAATTCGTTACACATTTATCTTGACTTTGTTATCCATTCGAATGACCGGTAAAAACCGTTGGAACATTACTCTTTTTTTTTTAAAGACAGTTAAAACGTCTTGAAAGATAAGGAATAGACAGGAGACAAATAAAAGGGCACGTGCGTGAAGAGAATGGCAGTTTCATCGTTAAGAAGGGATACCATGCGTTAAAGATATGCCACACGGGGACGATGTCTCTCATATGCGAGGGTTCAATGTGGGGTACACCTGTAGGGGGCCCAGCGGAAGTTAGTCGCTCCGAAAGAGCAGATAGCGGAACCAAGACGTTGGGATTCTTTAAAGGGACGTCCTTTCCGTCACCTAATTTTTGTAACGAATTTCCAAAGAAGAATGTTGGAGGAGTAAGTACTGTGAATGAAATAAACTTTTAGTTGTATCAGAATGAAAAATACAAAAATTTGGAAGTTAAAGAACATTCACATCCATTTCTGTCTATTTCAGTGGTTATAGGAATGCCATTAATCTGAATTCCTCTGCATTTCTACATATGCTCGTTAACGAACAACTTTGAAAAATGCGAAGAAAACGATAATGTTGCCCATCAGACAATTCAGAATTATGCGTTTAGTCGGTACGCTTGTATGCTTAAGTGCAGCATAGGAACGTGTTGTGGGGTTCACACCGCGAAACCATTCGGAGAATGCTCTGACTGGTCAGAACGAGGCGGACAGGATTCGGACGCTATTACCACAGTCATTGTCTGGCGGAAATCATTAAACTAAAATGTAACTACAAGCTAATATAGCAAACCCAGTGCCTACTCTGAAAGCTTTCATGGTAGCCACAATTCCCTTCGATTCGCTTGCACTACCCAACACCACATACTTCCTATGAGTAAAAGACCAGTAATCAAAAGGTTTGAAACTGCGAACGTATTTCTGAGACTGTATGTTCCTACGTATGAAACATTTCATGACTTCACTCAAAGCTCTCCTAATTACCGTATCATAAAGGGTTTTGTATCGAACATTTGGTTGAAATTATTGGAAAGAACTCTGTCCGAAATTCCGCATAACGGATAGCGATAATCAAGAAATGTTGCATTTACCATCAATTATTCAATCCGAAGAGTCTTTGCCGGGTTTGAAATTAAATGCAAAAAAGGAGGAATGTAGGAAGATAACGAAAACCTATCTAAAGTTGCTAGATATAGTTGCTAAAAACGAATTTAAATAACAATTCTGCGAGATAAAATGAGCCATCAAAAACAATGCGTCGGTTAAAAGGTTTAATTCGACCGGTCAAAGGTGGAACGACTCTGTTTGACTGCAGCCCAAAGAGGAGAGAAATGAAGAGGGAGAATATATGTGTAGTATAGTAAAGCTGGGGAGGAAATACAGAGTAGATTCATTCCTACCTACGTTTCAACTTCCTTTAACTGAACACACGTATGTACGTGTAGCTCGTATGGGCATATAGCTACCACTTGCATATCTACCACCGTAGAATTATTATGTCCAAACGAAAAGCGTACCAGCTACCCTTGTTGCATTTCATGTAAACACAAATAAGTTACGTTGTGTATGTTACATTTATCAGGGATAGTATTATATACAAAGTTAGTGGTCCAGCAGCAGGATTGCTAATACTGTTTCCTGTCACTGCCAGTAACTAGTGTACTGGTAATACATCCCCAGTTTATGCAACACTTTTTGAATTTAGTTCGAATTTATATTATAACATTTTTGTTTTTAACTTAATGTTCGGACAAACGGACCTGAAAACACCTCGTAGACAGGCACTGGAGGAACTGGATGATGTAGAAAATAGTCAACGTATGCAGATGCATCCCTTTGTTGTTCAGACGTATTTTTCAATTTCGGGTTGACGATCGCACAAATAATAGCTTATGAATTCTTTATGTCGAATTTTTTAATAAATATTTCAATCCAAAGACATTACGAAACTGTTCTATTTGAAATTTTTACAGAGAAATTTGTAAATAACGATTTCAGTTCCAATGCAACCCTGATTAGACGCAACGGAATCAACCCTTTGCGGACGAGACTTGTCGAGAGCATGTGAGCCTACGCAGCGGGGAGTTCTAATGAAAAAAAAATATATACATATATAGAATTGTTGTTGGCAATATTCTGCATCGTTCGTAACGGTACAATTTTTATGTCATGAATATTTCGACTTTTCGTATGTGGAAAAATGAAAAAATTCATCGTTTTGTTTCTATTAAGTTTCAAGTAAAAATTACAATCTGAAAGAAATTATTAAACGTAATTTATTTATTCGATTAAGCGGTGGTTGTATGAAAATTTGGATGTAAAACCAGTAATAATAATTAATTAATCCGAAAATGTTCACAACTTAACATGGTTACAGAGTCAACTTTTAAAAACCTGTTGTCAAGGAATTCGCATTTACAAATAATGTCTCAATGATAAACTTGCATTGGATTTTATTTTTATTACGAAAGTTTAAGAAAAAAACTCTGCAGAAAAGCTTGATTCGCCAAAAAATGAATTATTACAATTAGTTCTGTCACTCTCGTGTGATCCAATAACGGACCTGCTCCCTATTTGTGACAAAGAGCTGCAGTATTTTATAATTAAGAACCTGACTGTCTCCATTCCCTCGTACTACAACCTTACATCTATTACTCAACCACGGTGTGATTTCTAGGTCTAGTTTACTCATAATAATGGATCTTTTCAATACACGCGCCTACAAGAAGAAAATAATTGACCTATCGATTAGGGAAAGTCATCTGGTCAGTTGAAAGTTATAACTTGTAGATGTTGTCTTCGCTGGTACATATTCTAATCAGAAACTCACAATAATGAGAACGAGACCGAAGAGATCAGATATCAACCGAGGACCGTCGTAGTACTTATTGTCATACTCGCATTCTAGATAAGGACGACATTGGCGTCTCTAATTAACGTATCTCCATTTATTGCAGACGAGAAATCTACGAGTCCCTGTCTCTCTTCGATGTTTAGTACTCACACTCTCAATCGTATACGTATAATTCTGCACAAACTTCCCAGTTCTGTTCGACCTTTGTATCATCAATTTATCGATATCAAATTTGTCTCATTTCAGTTCCGAAATTGGTACAGTCGCTCATTCTTTGATACAGAAATTGTATCCTTTTAGCCGGAATCGTAAACATGTGATAATTTTCTATGTTCCCTCTTTTCCTCGAGAATTTGTACGCTTGAACTCACACCCCTTTTTAATTACCTTGATTCACTCCAAGCCGAGAATTTATGCCCTGCTGACTTTCTTTACTCCAAAAATTATGGTTTATATCATTCTTTCGTATTTCCGCCTAATTTTCCAAATACTCAAAGTAATAGCGAATCATACGATTTAATAGTAACTTGATGTCCTTTGAAAAATTAGGGTACACTCTCACGCAAAAATCAAAGGATGGAAAAAAAGTAGGACTTTATTTCCCCCATTTAACATTTTCACTCCAAACAATGGTTGCACATTTCTATAAATATCCTATTAAAAATTCAACTTCAACTTTAGTTGAAGATCCTTCATTATCCTTCATTGCCTCAATTGAAATTTTGTTTCTTTGTTACTCTATTTTTGTTTGCTGACCACCATTGTATACTGAGAAATTGTGATAGTTCTTTTAAAACCGAATCAAGCAGCTAATTAGTGATCTTATTAAGAGAATTCAAAACTGCACGTTTGGTAAAAGTTAGAAGCAGGGGAATGACCGAAATTAAATAGCAATACGTTAAAATTGATTAAAATCAAATACTGACGTATCAGTTAATGGTTTAATTGAAATTCAAGTTGATGATGATTTGTGAGGATGGTAATAGTTAATCCAATGTTAGTTTCGATGTTTCAGGGTCTTCCTCGTGATCAGACGTCGTCTGATGGTTTGGAATTGGGTTGCGCGCTTATCGGTTACTCTCTCGTGTGTTTATAGACCATATACATCGTAGAACCGATGGAGTATACAGCATAGGAAGGTAGAAAGGACGTACTGGCTCTGGGGAGTCGATGCCATCAACCGGGTCGATCTATGGAAACTGGATGCTCGCAAATCAACCAACCCATGTGTGTATGTCCTTTCCATATGTGTATATTCTGCAACCGACCATGTATATGTTTGCATATGTATACATATTATAGGTTATATGTACGTGTTAGCTACTCAACCGTCCTCTCATTGTCAGTCTCGACTACCCCTCGGCCTCCTCTGCTAATGCATCCGTAGACATAAATGCTAATGCAAGAAAACATTTGACTTACTAAGTTCTGGAATGATTCTCCATGACGACAATTCTCCATCTTGGCTTGTTGATGAAAAACTACCTTACACTGCAATTTTATTCAAATGACATATTTTGTCGATGTAACTGCATTACTTTTCAATTATAGTTTGACAATTTAATCATTTGCACTCGGACTTTTTCTCGCTTAAAGCTTTCAGCAGCTCGGACATTTCTTTGCTGTGTATGGCTATTTGATGTGTCAGTTTTATTATTATCATAATGTGAACATTTTGTACATGAAAATTTTAATTATCAATTATTTGTAAACGCTAAACTTTGATAATACCTGAGAAAAGTACTTCGAGTGCAAAGAGGTAATTCTAATTTGTCAAAATTTATATTTTACACTTTCCTCCATATATTTGTTTTTTGGCTTTCTGCTACAGTTCTCCGTTAAAACTACTTCGAGTTTCTTCTTAACCGCTTGTTCGGTCATTCAGGTCTCAATCTCGACGTGTAACGGTGCTTGATTCCTAGGATTCCCTCAAACTCTATACTGTATCCATACATTTATGTAATTTGATTTCTTTTTATTGAAATCCCGCTTTCCTTTAAACCCTTCGATTACAGCTTAGCCCTTTAATGCATAATGTCTATTTAAACGAATACACTCATATTCTGCAGCTAATATCACACTTGTATGTACCCAAGCTCACTTTTTTCCCATTTTTATCGGAACGTTTGAATGGCGCGGCTTCACGCACTAATGGGTTAAAGCGTTGCATGGATTTTATTACAATTGATTGAGTAGAGATGAACTCCTTGGTCTGTCTATTATACACATATCACATATGAATCACTACCAGCAGTTAGAGTCTGCAGGCTGCACGTGATAGTCGATCAGTGGTTGGTATTTTTATTCACGGATTTTAAGGTCACTTGTTGCTTGTTTAGTAATGTCGACGTACACAGGAATCGTCACATTCGTGTTGAGTCGTTGTGTATATTTATATGTGCATACACAACGTCCACACGTGCAAACACATGCGCATGTATTGAACGAAGCTTGTATATACTTGCATACGTACATGCATACAAGCATCGATAGGAGGACCCTGTCGATTTCATTTCTCTCCATCCCTTACATTCACCCACGATCATCCTACTATTTTTTTCCAGTTTTTTGTTTCTTTTTTCCCGAAGCGTCCAGGGTTGGGTTGCGGCTCTCTCTTTTTTTTCATTGCGTAGCTTTCGCTGCTTCGTCCTGTTTCCTATGAACACACGTTACGCTCACTCCCATACCTCCTGCATTCGTCATACGTTTGTTTAATGAGCAACGTTGTAGCGGTATATGACTTTGATCTTTCCATGCAAATGCTCCTAATTAGTTACTACGTATAGACTGATACTGATTCGTATACTGCTGCAGCCTCGCAGTACGAAATATTATATAAACAGATGTGTTATACTTTTGCATACGGAATATATACTTTTTTTAATGCATTTTTCTAGCAAGGGAGGTTATTACGACTGCTTGTAATTTTGTTAAAAAAATTATGTGTCGTTATTATGCAAACAAATATGAGAGATACATTTCAGAGGTATAACGAGGATCCTATTTACTGTATCTGAAATTCGGTGTACCTTTGCAACGGAAGACAGTCTGCAGTAAATTTTACCGATTTGCTGAGTCAAATATGATACGCAGAAGTCTTTTTGAAAAAATTCCTGCCATTTTTCGTCTCATGGAAAGCATTTAAGGGCAAGGCTGGTTGTTACCGGCAAGTGGTTATTACCGAAGATCATTTTCTCCACTTACAAAATTCTTCAACGAGAAATGACGTCATAGAACAATTCTGGAAAATGCTATAAAAAATTGGATCAATCGTTCGGTTATTTTTTCAGACAGACGGCTACTAAACACAGAATTTTATATGTGTGAACTTTCACATGTAACTATTCCCCATAATTTACGATAATTTCTACCATACAGATTCCTCTTTGTGTATATCGAGCCTCTCTTTGGAGGCCATTGGTATGTATATGAACACATACAGATAACCGCGATCGCGTTGGTCAAAGTAGAAAGTTGGATATAAAGTTGCAAAGTGTTTGTAAAAGGATACTACAAAGAGAAAGAAAGACGACAACAAATAACAAGTTTTTCCAATAAAATAAAAATAGGATGGAAAGTGCATTCAAGCATTAAATAGAACAAGAAAATAGGACTGAAGATATCAAAGCCTATAAGTACGCATCGTTTGATTCCTTAAAATTCTATGAGAGAGCGTTTTGTGTTATAGAATAAAATAATCCCCAGACCAATTAATAATAACAAGTAGGAATAACAACAAAAATTAAAAATGTAGAAAGTTGTTGGAATTTCCATAAAGAAATTAATAATTTTCTTAATGAATTTAATTCCTCACTATTTGGTGCAGTTTTTGCATTAATTATGTATAAATGTGTTAATTTTTAAAAATATAGAATTTGCTGTTACTTTCTCTTTTATTATCTTATAATTTGTGTTTTATAAAAAACCATTGTCAAGAGGAATTTCTTTTTCAGTTCAGGTTGATACGGTTTTGATTTTGAAAATACACTGGAGCGGAGTTTCAACCCAAATTTTCCTATACACTCCGGCAATCTTGAAAATTGAATTGGAAGTTCACGAAAAGCTGCTGCTTATACTTGTAAATTTATCAGGAAATCCGCTCTTCCGTCATTTCCCATTTTGGACAATTACAATGAAAGCTTACTGAAGCACAGCAAGAGCACAATTATTTATTAGCTACCATTTCGTACAGTGAGATCGGTGGTTCCATATACAGATATTTTAAAATGATATAACTTTCGAAGTAAAATTAATTCATGTGTAAACAATACTATATATGTGCAACGGTACTATATATATAATTATTACATAAATTTGTCTGTTCGCATGTGAATAAATTGTAGCCGGATGGATCATTGGATCATCATTAAAGGAAAAATTAATAGGACACGAGCGTGGCAATACCTATTGGACGTAGATCCTATTCGTTAGCATATACAATTATATTACAAGTATTATTTTTTGTTATCAGATCTGATTTTTTATCTCTGTAAGGTCTCAAGTGAAAATATAACACCGATAAATTATATTTACAATACCATCAATTTTCTGCTTTAATTAAAAATTTACTTTTATCTCACCAAAAAAAAGAGAATCCGTCACTTGTTATAGTCAAATTTGTTTTCCGTTTTGTAAAATTTTCTGCAAAATTATACGATTATAAAATTTCCTTTTCCCAGAATTCTTTTTATCTCGAAGTAAAGAACCTGTTTTTATTTTTTCTTCGTGCTTTGTTTAACAGCTGAAATTTGAAGGAATACAAACCCAAGGGATTTGGAATATGACCTTTTTGTTTCTAATTCTTCTGTTACAATCATTTAAATTGTATGATTAATCTCCGATTTTTTCCCATTATTACAGAAGATCCGATTTTGCCAAATCTTCCTCCCATTGTTAATGATAGATGCTAATTGCAATGCTTATTGTCTATGCAGGGATGAAAACCCTGCCGAATCGGTTTACAAATGTTTGCTAGTATTACCGTTACCCCCGGCAAGAACTGGTCGAGACCATATTCGACCGGCCTAGAACCGAATCGCCGCAAATTCTCATTTAGCTAGTGTTGCTAAAAAAACAAAATTAGTCACCTGGTTCAAATTTCAAAAATTCTCGATCTTTTTAACTTTATCAGCAACAAAGACGCATATATGTATTAATAAAGGGTTAATACTATAGGCGCCTACTAGCAGAACTCACAGCCTCCTTTTTCAACACCCCCCGAATTAGTCAATAAGTGCTTTTGGGATGACATATCTGTTTAATGAAAGTGCACTTCACTATACATATGCTTATCACTTATAGCTATATAATTGGTAGAGTGCCCGTGTAATATTCTAAATTGCAATATAAGCTCGCAGTACACAGATTAGCCCTTAATCGGCCTTCATATCGGTTTACCGCTTATTGGAAAACAGCTTCCCGGTCCGAGTCAAAATTTTTACATTATTTGTACAGCGCTTTCTTTCCCCCTTTTGCGATCACTATTGTGCAAAATGCTGGAAGCTGTATTTCCTCCGCATGCATCAGACATTTCAGCATTAGAGGAAGACACGAATGCAAGGAAAATATTCTTTTTGCCCTCTGGAATTTCATTATATGATAAGAATGGTTTTAAATATAAATTCTGTTTCATAGCATTTGAAATCTTTTAACAAGAATAAAAATTATTTTCAAAATATTTTTTTAGGTTACAAATTTGTTTATTTTATAGTTTTACTTGTAGCAAAAATTGATTTCATTAAATATTTTTAGTTTCGTGGCATTTGTAATCTTTAAAAGAAAAGAAAAATTCAGCCAGGGCAAGGAAATTCCTGAAATGAGCCAAATTTTGGTAATTGAAGATATTTTTGTTGATTAGAAATTTTAGTATTTTCTCAAATTCTCAAAGGCTGATTTTCGAAAGTTCGGCGACATTTTAAAGAAATAAACTTATTTTTGTTCTAAAAAATATTCGAATAAACAAAATTTGTCGATTTTGAGGAACCGAATGTTCAAAAATATCAAATACCGTCCATCTAAAAATTAGATTTTTCATGTTAACAAAATTTTGTTGGTAATATGATTCTATCGTTATCTTTATTAAGGATTTCAAAAACAAAGATCTTAATAATAATATTAAAAGAGACTTTTCATGCATAAAAAAAACTACCTATTTCCTTCGTAGCAGTTATATTTCATCTTGGGTATAAGAAATTCGGTTTAAGAAAAAAATTGTGGACGCGAGTATTCCTCGTAGCGATTTTAGCCATAGGTGTAGTGGTAGTAGTAGTATAGTATACACTGGCGGTAGATTAAAATGCAACAAGTGACCTTAAAAAGTACGGGGATAAAAATACCGACGGCTGATCGAGAGTTTTTCGCGCCGCTGCCGTGTATACTACACAGGGGTGGATTTGAGGATGAGTGAGTAAGCGGCTTCAGGATTCAGAATCAATCTCAGTGATAGGGAATAACTGATCAGAATGGAAGCACACGCCGACGTGGCAAACAATATTTCCTCTCGAAACTTCTTCCAAAAAAAATCAGTTTAACATTAATCGCGTGCCTTAATAATTATTACTAATACGCATCCCTAATATTTCCTTAACGATACGGTTCTGGGCACTCTAAGTTACCAAAAGTTACCCTGCGAAGCATTAGAAAAAAGGAGTCCTCGACGAGACATTAAGGGTTGTTGGGGGAAAAAAGGGTTGAAGGGTTTAATGGACTGAGTTTTAGATGCTAAAAGGAGAGTATGAGGTGGAAGTCGAGCTACCTCACGGCTAGTTCCGTTATCGTCCACCTAAGCAAGAGCTCGCCACTGTCCAGTAACCCTTTAACACCAACACAAACAAAGTTCAACCCCTTAGTACACACCGACGTACCTCTACAGTTACTAAGCAATTTTTCTTCAGAGCACCACCACATCTTCCCGAGATTCACTAATACATCGACGCCATCGTCCATCGCACTCACCCCAATACACGTAGGGGTAGTCGTCCTCCTTTCCTCGTCCCACACATCCGGGAGATTTGAAACCCTCTCTCTTCGACTTTTGCGCATGACCAATACCAACACGAGGCATTTGCATCCTTCTCTACCTATTAGATAAAGCGCTATCTCCTTCCCATCTCCATCCTTTTCTATTTTCCTTATGAGCCTCGAAAGAGGGGGAAATCTGGAAGCGGTCAATTAGTTAATATTTTTAATTCCTCCTTCTGTTTTTTCTTTTTTTTTCGAAATCTTTTTCAACGTACTTTCACCGTGGGAAAATACACAGCGCTACAATTTTTTCCTACCCGCCACGAATAAAAGAAATACGAGAAAGGTTGTTTTATTCGTGGAGCAATAAATACACTTTTATTTTTAAAATTGAATGACCGGCAACTTGTTGAAACATCGGAAAAATGTGGAGGGGGTTAAAAAAAGAAGCGTGGAAGTAAGGGGATAAGGAGGGACGCGACAACTACTATGTTGTCTATATACTTTCACGGAAGTTCTTAAATTTGCATTCACCCCCGACCATGTTAACTCCCACCCCTTCTCCCAAGTAACAGCTTCCTTCTCCCGCTTTCCCTAAAATTTCTCCTCGAAAGGCCGACGTGTACGTATATTTAGCCCGAAGGTGTGTACATGCATGCGAGCAAGTTCATGGAAACCCATACAGACGCAGGGGAAGAAGGAGAACGCCGGTATGGCTATACTACTAGCTAACATCATACAACCCTCTGTGTACACATCTTCCGCTCGTATCTCTGGCTTTCTCCGATTCGTATCGCGTCGCAAGCTCTGTCTCGAACGAGTTCGGGCGAGTTCGTCGATTTTCGCTAAATTCGTTTCGTCGTTGTCTAACTTCCGCCGGCTATTCCCAATTTCTCTCTGTCCCACCGGGTTCTCTATCTAACGAACAAAACCCCCACCAAAAAAGGGGGTAGTTTGGTAGCTGCCGATCCTCTCTCGCTGTCGACTCCGTCGCAAGCTTCCTCCACTCGACTCTTCTCCGTCGCTCCGTTGACTCGTTAGGTGACGTCATCTCACTCGTACCAGTTTGAACGGTATGAAACGACTTGCGAGCTTGCGAGCGACCACCTCGTAGCGGCGCCACCATACGGGCCAAAAAGAGGGGCTCTTTCGCTCTCTCTATACCTATCGGTTCTCACAACTACGGTTTCTAACGCGTGGTTTCTCTTCGTCTACAGCATCCCGCGATATCTTCTCTCTCCGCCTACGCGGAGTGTGTCGTTAACGTACCGCCAGTTCGCCCGCAAGCCCGCAAGCCTCGCGCTTCTATCACGCACGAGGAGTACTAAGGATAAGAGAAGACAAGAAAGAAGACCCCCCTGTGTGTAATGTTGAAACATTGTACTTTTCGACCACTTATTTTTCAAACACTGTCGTTCTTAAATATTTCATAAACTAACTTACTGGGGCTGTATTAAACCATTCAATATAATAACGTATTTAATCGAACACTTTTATTCGGCGTGCATCTAAGGAACTATTAAGTAACGTAAAGACAAACATTATAAATAATCTACAGAAAAGTAAAGGATTCAAGATTTCTCTTTACAGCGCAAAGGATCCTTTCTTCCTTCTTTTTCGGGAATCATCAAGTTAAAGGTGAGTGAATTTCACACTCGGACACAGAAATACTCCATTTTCTTTTCAATTACACTCAAAAAGGAATAATTTCTTTAAAAAAAAAAAATAATCACTCGCAGTGAAGATTTCACTTAGAATCCGATTTTTCAAAGAATTCGAATTCGTTTTCACCCTTGAGAAACCAGTTTCTTCGTGTGATCTTGCAACTGCAAATTGTTCTCGCAAAGAAATTCTGTCGAATATTTGGTTTTCATTTGGGTTTTCCGTTTTTTGAACACATAGAGTTTAGTTGAAAAATCCTTCCTTCGCCTCGAATCCAGTCCTTCGTGTCCTTGATTCTCCTTCGATGAGCAGCAACCAGCAGAAGACAGACGTGGACTAAGAAGTTTCTCAACAGTGTGTGCGTAGTGATTAATGCTAAGATGCGAGTTGATAATAAAAAGAGTAATATTTAAAAAAAAGTGTGGGTGAACCTTCGCGTTCTCGGTGACTTCCGGGAAAAGGGTGACTCAAGGACGTTTAATATACAATGAACATTTACCTTTTTGTACCGTAATGAATAAAGTAGTGCGTACAATGGTTCTTTTAACACGTGCACTTAAATAAATGGAATTAATTGACATGAGATTTAAAAAGCGCCAGGTGGACCAGTGGATAATTGTCCCTTAATGAGGCATTAATACGAGGCCTTACATAATTTCACGACGGGATCTTATTTATGGAACTTCAAAGGACTAACAGGAGATATCGACACAAATGTAATAAACAGGCGGCAACGCATTAGAATTATGGGCATAACTGACGACTATATTGGAAATTTGAAGTTATAGATGATTTTTTAGAACCAGAAATGGACGAATTAGCTTTTTTCAAATAAATTCAAATTAGTGAGTTGATTGATTGAACATTTGTTTGGTTTAACGAAGAGGACTTTGCTGTTTGGATGCCGAATACTTGGAAGTTCTCGTCGAAACAGATTGGAGTCAAATTCGAAGTATTCGCAGTTGCACTTCAAAAGTTCGCCGCTGAAGTTGTTGCTCCAGTTAGATTACAGCCGCTCCGAGTTGTTCTCACGAAATTGAAAACGAACGCAAAGTCGAGAATTAGACTGAAAATGGAAGAAATATTTTCGAAAAAAATGGATTGAAACGAAAAAAAAGATATGAAAATTTATATATAAACTGAAAATTATAACGAGCACATTAAAAATGGCAGGAAAATGGAATAAAAATGGAAATCTCAACGAGACGGACAATTTTTCTGAAGGAAACTTCTTCCAGTAGAAACAGTCGTTGTGGGCTATCCAAAGGGAACTGACATATTATATCATTACCGTTTTCGACTGCCGGAAAACTTCGACTGACAATCGGATGACGTTTTCAGTCATTTGCTTGTGATACTTATTTGAGGAAATGCTAGAAAAGTTCTGGCATTGCTAATGAAGAGAAAAACTACGATTCTACAAAATGTTTCTTCTCATAAATAATTGCTGGAAATTACGGGACAATAATTCATCACATGTGTAATTTTTTAAAAGTATGGTAGAAGAAAAATTGAGGAGGAATTTCAGTGAACGCGGAAAGTTGAAATACAGAAGAAAATTAAAAATAAAACAGTGAATAAATAAAAACTGGTTGAAGGATATTGAATCACTACGAAATTATGCAGAAACTTAATATGACGTGAATAATATTTTTAATTCGCGGAAATGTCGTTAATTATATTAATTATTTTATTTAGTCTCAATAATTAAATGATTGTTGAATGAGACTTGTTAAAAGATAAACTAGAAAAAGTTGGAAAATTTTTATGCGACAGACAGTTCAAGGTGAAAATTTAAAATTTTGCAAAACCATAAAGAAAGAAATAAACTACTTTATTTAACTTTAGTACGAATAAAGAGGAACAAAGTAATAAATAAATTGCAAAAGTGAACTTGAAGGATTTTGAAAAGAAGAAAAGGATTTTCAAAATATCAATATTATAGATTTTCTGGGTAAATACATAAAAAATAAGAAACAGGAAGTGCAGTATGTGAGCAGGATCTTATGCGTTTGCTGCCGATACATTGTGATCGTCCACTGTATAATAAGTTAGCATTAGCTGCAGTGACATTTACAGGAATAGGAATGTTAATTTTTATATATCGGACTACAAAATATAACCTCTAATATGTGTTCGCACTGAAATATCGAGATCATACAAGTTAAAAATAAATAATTTAAAAAAGATGAAAATTAAAAATCGAAAGCGACGCTTAAGGAGAATGTTGAAAAACTAAAACTTTTTAATAAAACATAAAACTTTAGGATAAACACTAGTGAACTTTCACAAAAATACAGAAGAAAATTTAAGTCACTTATAAACAATGTTTTGAATTAAAAAATACAAAATTACTGTACGATAATCTAAAGTGGAGAAAAAAATTGAAGTTACATTTTAATAAAATTGGGTGTTAGAAGGCATTTAACAATTTCCTATAATAATGGTAAATTTTAAATCGGTGCAAAAGTTGACTTCCTTGATAATTTGGACGATTTCGATAGTGTAAATTGACTTGAATTTCAAAACATCCGAATAAACGAAAATTTTAATAAGATAAATAGTTAAAATAAGAAAACGGGCGATACTTTTATTAATCTTAATAAGATTGTGATAATGTGAAAACTGAAACTGCTATAATTCTACATTTTTTAATCACTAAGTAGTTGCTTGGAAAATTAATTAGCCTTTAAATGGAGTTAGATAAAATTGATAATTGTGAGTTGTCAATTTTTTAATGCAAGCTGTAACTGATTTTTAACCGAAAAAATATTAAAATATTTCGGTTAATTTCTTGATTTCTAAATAATTGAATCGAAATTGAAAATGATTAAATCCTTTAAAATTAAAAAAGTGAAAAATTATCAAATAGTAATAAAAACTTTGAAATTATAAACGGAAGTATTCTTATATACAAAAATGACGTATTTAATAACAAAGCAAGCAACGAATTGCGATAAACAATTTGAAAACTGAATTTCTTTCGTTTATTTAATCAACTCTAATACGATTTATTAAAAACATTCAGTATCAGTGGACTCGAGTGCGTGCCTTTACTTCATCAGACGTTACAAAAAGGTAGACTCTTCCGACGGCTGCTGCGAGAATGTCAACCATTTTCAAACTCCTTATCGTTAATTATAATTTTTCGACTAAAGAAAATCATGCTCTATGAAACATCAGTGCGACCTAATCTTTATATAATTAATAACGAAGTGACGTTTTTTAATCATTTTCTCCAAAATATTCCACTTTTTTTATTGTTATTTTAAATCTATTTCATTTTAGAACACAAATTATTGGAACAATTTTATAGTAACATTGAAAATTACTATGCAAATTAATATATTATGACACAAAAATTATAATATTTCATAATGTCAATTATGGAAAGCCTCCAGAAATAATTTCTAAAATTTTATTTTCACCAATAATCTTCAGTCTTCTAAAACTATATTTCTACTTTAAAAATAGTTATACATAATAAACAAGGGAATTAAAGGAACTGTGATGCCTGTTTCTAAATAAAATGGTGACAGTTGCAATAATTATGGCAACGTGGCAAATTTTTACAAAATCCATTCATAACTGAAAATACTTTATTTAGTACATGCGTAATAAATTTTCGAACAGTTTTTTGGAAAATTTGAAAATACATCTACGAAATTAGAAGACATTTTTATACTACGTTTTTTAATCGAAAAATACGCATGCAGTTGATGGTTTATATTTTATTATCATCTTTGTTATTATTATAAAGCTTTTACTATTTGAAATTTTCCAACTTTGACCTGTTTTGCTGTGAATATTGAAATTTTAATACAGCAACGTTACGTATCTAAAATTCCGCGCAGTTTTTCTACCGTCGTTCGGTGATTGAAGTACTGAAAGAAGAGAAGATAGCAGCTACTCCTAAATGTAACGCATACAGTTCATTTTTCGGAAACATACTCTGTAAGAAAGTTTTTTATACACTTACTTTGCCCATTTATTCTATGTAGAGTATTATTTAAAAAATTGAATATTGTCACAAGATTGAATTTTTGTGCTTTTTATTACATTAATGTAAAATGACAGTATCTACTGTATATTTTTTCTAGTCGAATGCAAATTTCTTGAAATCTCTTTTTTTTCACGAAAATGTAAAATTCACAATTTCACCTAATTTCGTTTCCATTTGAATGTAATGTTCATAATCTTATTCCCGCTCAATTCAAGTAAAAAATTCTATGAAATATCAGTTCCGAGAAATATTAGATTCAAAATCTTCGTGGTATTTTTAACTTCTACTCCAGGTGCTAAAAGCAAAAGGATTATTTAAAAGATAACCTTATGTAACGACTATTTTAGAAGGAATTTCATATTCTCGCCCCACAATTTTGCTGTCACTAACACCGAAGTTACTATTTTCTTCTCTATTACACATGCACATATGTTAATTCTTTATATGTAGAGTACAATTCGAAGTAAGAGCAGACTTTGTCGAATAATTTTAAAGGAACTTTCGTTGAGTATATACTTCACCAAACATTCCTCAAAATATTGTGATACTTTTGAGCGAATAAATTTTTAATAAGTTTGAAAATATCATCCTTCTTCAAAATTGCATTCAATAATTTGCTTCAATATATAACGAAAATATAGATTTCTATTAATTCGGATAGAAGCTGAAAATAAATCTTGTCAAAAATTCATATCGGTCTGCTGTCACGATCCTATCGAAGTTCTGGAGAAATTTCAATTTTCTAATTTATTGAAAATCTCCCTTTTTATAGAAATTCGAAATTGATGAGTAATTTGCAGAAAATGTAAAATATCGACCGAAATGGTGGAAATTATAAAAAGTTACAGTGAGAAACGATTTTTTGTAGGCACTGAAATTTAATATTTCCTTTATTCAAACGAAATTTCTCGCGGGATGAAGAAATTGTTTAAAAAGTGCCAATAGTACATACTTGTAATTATTTTCCCTTACATCAGCAAGAATTGGGAATTTTGTGACCAAGATATTTTTAAAGGAAATTCGAAATTGCAAAAATCAAATCTGAATACCGGGAATTTTAAGTATCGCTTAGATTGTACTAGCTTGGACCACTATAAAAATCTACTGATTTTAGGGGGAAAAATGAAATACATCGTGTCCTCAAAAACACCTTCAGCAAAAGGCACCTAACAACATAACGGATTTAATTCGCTTCGCGTTACTCGAACGATAAAACGTTAGTCATTAATGAGTTCGAATCCGAGTTCCATCTTGCGCCATTTTGATTATATGTAAGGTCATGTAAGTTAACTGACGTTTAAATGACTATTCCTAACTCGCTTCAAAAACAAGAATCAATATCAAAATTTTGTGAAAAATGTAGTTACTGTTCCAGAAAGTCCCTATAGGTAATTATAGTAGCCTCCAACTAGACTATCTGGGTTTACCAAAGATTTCTTATTTGGGGTTTCTTAATTTAAAAATTACCTAGTTAGTAGTTCAAGTTAGTGTATTCGCAGACCAAATTTAACTATAAGCGCAACAAAGACTGATCAGTAACTGGCTTCACTAGAATCTTAGTTCAGCGATATTTCGGTTCGAAGTCACGCCATCCTTTCAATTGTTGAACCGAAAGGTATCTCGAAATCTACACATTGTTTCTCACTCGAAATGTTCAGCGAACTTCTCACAAATTCACGTCATAAGGAAAAATGCGAGAAATAAATTTTGCAATACTGCAGTGTGAAAAAAAAATTATCTTAGGGAAATTTTTACTTCATCGCATGATTATTGACGCTGTAAAAAACTCTTCCCCAATTCGAAGAATTAAAAATAATTAACCCTGATACAATTTTCACAATTCGGTCACTTCATACAAAATCCAAATGAATCACTTTCCCACAATTTAACAAAGAAACGAATCCCAAAATTATCCCAAGTAATATTAGGACGCTTGATAAAATATATGGAAGCGTCACTTGAATGTAACTGAGTGATATTCCAAGTAGGACTGAAAATAGCACGTTTGAAATCGAACGTTTAAGGGTTGATGCGGCCAAACCAGTTTCGTCACCACTTAGAAGGGTTGAAGTAAAATATAAAGCATCGAGGGGAAAAGGACACAAAAAATGAGGATAAAAGAAATGCCGTTGAAGGTAGATATGAAATTAACGAAATTAAAATGTAGGAAATTAAATTATGGCCGTAATTCGACGGACAGTCCGCGTGGGATTTGTACCAGTAACCGATTGATGCTCGCGTGTATAAACAGCTAATAATTAAACGTATCGTGTCATAAACAATCTGTGGCTTCATGGTGGGGGTAAAAAGGGGGAAGGGGACAGCATTGGTAAAAGTATAAATGAATGTCGATCGAGTGGTGGGGAAAAGGGGTGAAATGTGAAAGGGTGGGAGTCGAAAAGCACATAAAAGCTTCAATGAAAAATGCTTCGATACATTTCCTCCAACATTTCCCCTGTTGGATTTAGCCGTGTTCAGCTTTTTTGTTTTCCATTGCTTCTGTTTTTCCCGTTTTTAATTTTTCGGGTATTTTTCATTTTCTTCTATGGAAAGTTAAAGCTGCATTTTTTTAGTTTCAAACGCGCTTTCGGTGTTTTTCTGGTTTTTAGTTTCTAAATACTTACCCTTTTTGCTTGTTATGGTATTTCACTTTTTTGTTGCTTTCCAGTTAAGTTTGGTTTATTCCGGTTTATCCGGAAGTTGATGAGTGTCGGTTGAAATCGAAATTCATGTTAACTACATTTTTTTAAAAATTTCTTAGCTTGAAAGTTGCAAATTGTTTGGAATTAGGAACCTTTGTTCCAGGTAAACGGATATTTTTTATATTTTTTTAGCTTTTTTAAAATTTCTATTGATTTTACATAACTTGTCAATAATTAATCTGAATGATTGTAAATCATCACTTACTCAGTGTCTAAAAATTTATCTATTTTCACGTTTTTATCAATTTATTCTAATCTTGAAAAACCAGAAAATCAACAATTGATACTTTATAGGTCAGTAATTAGTATTTGTAGTTTAGTTATTTAACTAAAGTTGTATCAATCTTAATTAGCATTTCTCAACTGATGAGATACTACCGTACATTCAGTGATACACAGAGTAGGTTTAGTATATATAGTGTATATAGTATGTATACATGCTATATGGCAAATTAGTGGATGTGCAATTTGTACCAAGAGCTCGAGAATTGTTGTTATTTTTCACTAACACATATTAAATTGGCGTTTTTGGGAATTTCAATAATTATCATTTTAATACAAATACCTCGATGATTACTTTTGCGCCGTATCAAAACGAAAGTTTCAAAAATCTATTAATTTGATCTAGAATCAATACTTTCACTATTTTTCAACAGTACCTTTTCAACAGGATTCGTAGAGTCAATTGAAAATATGAAAGTTCCATTTCCAATTTCTTTTTTCTCTTTTATGTATTGGGAAAGAGTTTCATCAATGATAAATAAGATTAATGAAATGATTACAATGTAATTTTATTATCCATCGTTGAAATTTGAGTAACAATTATAAAGTCTTGTGATTAATTTTTTAATAACTGAACGATCCATATAATCCCACGTTTGGCAGTATATGTAAGTGTAGTAGATGATAATACATTCAGTACTTCTGGAGATATTTCAGATAAAATTCTTCATCATCCCCTATTGATGCGAGAAAACTGACTGATGGAACCAAAAGTATTTTCAGAACAACCAAATTGAAGCGTGCTGGAGTTTAATGTAGGGCAGTATGCTGGAAACGATCTAAATATTAATAAATCTGTCGTAATAATTTCCCTTATTATTTAATACAGTTTTAGTACATCTCAATACATTTTACGTAATCAAGTAGTCGTAATAATAATTAGGCTGGACAATAAATTGAGTCGATCTGAGAATTGAATACGGCAGACTTAAATATACCCCCTATAGAAATTTATGACGACCCAATACTGGTTCTGTCTTTGAATAAGTTGAACAATACTGAATTCGCTGGAATTTCTAATTGGGTATGTACTTAAATTGTTACTACATAATACTGCGAGCTAAGTTTAAGCTAATTATTACAATTTTTGGAATAGTCTTACCAATCCGAACATGACTATTAAAAATTTCAAACAATTCGGGGCTCTTAGGATGTTATATTTTCATTTTTTAAGCATAAACAATTCTACCCATTATTAAATGGGTCTCAAAGGAATCTCAAAAATGTGAAACTTCCAATCCAGTTAAGCATTTATCCGGGCAAAGCTTTTTCGGGCAGTTACATTTTTAAACAAGTTAGTTAAATACAGTTGAAAATCGGGTGGTCGATTTATTTCAGTTCCCGCATTGTTGTATAACACGTCGGATTAATTTCAACCCATAGATTGTGTTATTTAAGCTGATTTTATGCAGGTTTATGAAGCAATTGAGGAACACTGATTGTCATATTTGCAACTATGAGTTGCATATCGCCGAAATTTTTTTGATCGAAGTGTAACAATAAAAAAGAATGCTGCTTCTCCGAAAGACACTTTGTAGAGATTCCGTACCATTTCAACGTGCAATATTCGTGTGACATTCTGATCTTCTAGTGCTTTTCAGTTATAAATATATGAATCGATGAATAATGCTATACCAACAATTGATACAAAACAACAATTTTTAAACTGTAGAAGGGTTATTATCGATTTTTTCATAGATATTTTTTCACTTAATTAATTAACGTGAAAATTCCAGTCGTTCTTCTTACTTCACGCGCAATTAAAATATTTCAGTGCTACAATTATAAGTTCTTGATAAATTTATAAATATATCGTTCTAGATTAGAATTTTCTGCGAATGACAAATTACTTCAAGTCCTATATTTCATTTCTTAAAAAATAACGTTTCACATTATAGGTCCTAATTGTATCCTCGTGTGGCGCTTTTTTCCTATGCAAGGAATATACATTTCCCGTTTACCAGTCTTATAATATATTGGGTATCTCAGACGCGAGCTAAATTCACAGTGACCCAGAACTGCAGCCAGAAAGTGGACGTAAAAATTCCAGAAATATTTATCCATCCTTAACATTTTCTACGCATTCTTCTTCTGTACTCGGGTTTCCTTACTCTTTTGCACTGAAATATATGCATATTAACCATGTTACATGCATACGGACAGCTCCGTGACACTGGTACAAGACTACAAGTGGTCGCTTACAATGTTTTCACAACTAGGAACGTTTGGAACTATAGGAACTATAGGAACGTTTGGAATTCACTCCTCCGGGAATCGATAAAAATAATATTCATTGCGCAAAAAAATTCGATACATATATACAACCGTGTATTCTATAGATATGTTTACATGTATATATAGATATACATAAACATGTTATCAAAACACAGGTGAAAAAAGGATATATAAACAGCAATATTGCGTGTACATAGAAGTGGGCTATATAATTTCCACATGCTTTCAATTATTTCATATTTAATGGTTATATAAAGCAAGTGAACTCGCATGCATACATATATTATATTTATCATATGGTTGATTTTATATAAACCAGATGTTTGTTTTTCGTGATTGTTTAACTCGAAATTCTACGCGTTTTCACTTTTTTCATTATCAACCTTTTCAGGTAAAACTCGTATCAAGTTTGTTGAGACCGTTTGGATACAATTACATTCCAAAGTATCGTGCTTTAAAGTAATATATGAGATCAGTAAAATACACAATCGGAGTGAAATAAGAAAATCCTAATTAAAATTTGGAATTTTGTACGAAAGTTTCTAAACTTTCGATAAACGCATTGGAAGAAATTTGGTCCCAAGTAGCGAACCGGTTTTAAGTCGAACCGCTACAATAGTCTTTTTTAGTATTGGGTTGCCATAAATTCCTACGGGAGTGTTAGAATGAAATTCCTATAAGAGTGTTGGGTTAAAGTAATATTGGGTCATTCGGAAAGTTCCCGCCGGATTTCCGATGGTTGGCGCAAGGTAAAATCGGCGGGAACTTTTCGAACAATCCAATATGTATATATATTACACATGCAAAAATACGTATTAGAAATTTATTACGAGCAGGGCCTTTTTCTACGGAAACTACTAATGTACAATTTTGTTTAAACGAGGATAGAAGAATACGAATAGTTCAAATACACTTTCGATTTTTATAACTTTTGGATAAAAAATTGTGAAAATGTGAATTTCACGAATGAATTTTTGTAAGTAGCCAAGTTTTAAAATATTTGTTGTGAAAATTGAGAAAATTATTTCCCACAAAATTTCAAATATTGAGCGAGAACAATAAAGTACTAAAATAAAATAATGCGAAAAAAATCTAAGACTGCATTTCTCTCAGTCTCTCTTTTTCTGGTTACCTCTATCGCGCCAACACCCCTTTTTATATCTCTATATTCATTCATGAGGGGAGTAATATAATTACTTCTCACGATTATCCGTATTGTTTTCACAACTTTAAAATTCATTTTATGGTGTTTACAAATAAATTCATGTTTCCAATACTACTCAGTAATTCATGACACAGCTACTAAATTGTATACTCCTTTTCTACTTAGTGGTCCTACATTGGCTTAAATCCCGGTTTTTTATCAAAACTTGATAAATTGGTATAATAATAATAATGAAAATTGTTTATCTTGTGATTTTTTCACTTTAGAAATTTTTTTCAGTTTAGTTACTTCAAAATTCCTGGGAGAAAATTGTCAAATTTTCTTGACTGCGCACTTTATTCGAGAAATCTATATTTTATGGAAAATTTTCTATATTTTTATTTAATACAAAATTAATGTTGGAATAATCATTTGAATGTTTGAAATTACCAGATTATTTAATACAAACTAATATGTAATTTTCTTCGTGAAGAAATTGCAGTTTAGTCTTTCGAGTAAATTGGAGGCAAATAGTGTATAATGGCTATGTTATCGAATTATTATTGGAAGAAATCGTTTGCGTGCAGAAAAACGATCTGGCAAAAAACAGAAAACTCTTTCATCTCCTGTAATTTCGTAAAAAGTGGTGGAAAAAAGCAATAATCAATTTTTTAAAAAGACACTTCATTAACACTCTCGATGAGAAAATTGGATAGCTTTTGATAATTATCGCTCTTCATGTGTACTCGTAGCTGTAAAATTTCAAAGCTATTTCAAGTACACATATGTGCATATTATGTGCAACAGAATCAGAGATAAGGGTATATAAAAATTCGAATCATCGAACTGAAACTCATCCTCGCTCCATCATCACAAATCATTTATTAAAGTATCAATATTTCACCTTCTATAAAATTCGATTTTTTGTTTTAGTTTACGGTAAAGGCACACTTGAAAGTAGTCGTAACAATATTTCGATAATTGAAGTGACTTCAAACAGCAATGTATTAAAAACGTTTCAAAGAAAAAGGAAAATATTACATTCTAAAAACTGTTCTAATTCAGTAAGTTCGCTATGTTATGATCATTTTGCGACAACGACTTAGCAAAACTTTTAATAAGTTGTGATTAAAATTCATTATTTCTAGAATTCCATTTTTTCGAGATATTTTGTTATATTATTCTTAATATCTGTAAATTTTAACATGGGTTATCAAGAATTGGCGGGATTTCTCGCAGGTATTGCTTTTTTAGGGTACAATCTCATGAAACTGGTTCGAGCGTTCTTTAAAGATGCTATAAGCGGAATCATTAACAAGTTACACTATGAGCCAATATTTTCAGTCAATCTATTCTTATGCCATACTTTACATTATTTCCGATAAAAAAAATCACATATGTCCTCACATTGGCCCTTATCCTCGTAACCTAACGGCTACTAAAGGAGTCTCCTAAGTAAATTTATTAATATCTTCAACGAAACTGCAGTTCCCTTTTATTTGCACACGATAAATAAATAAATCATATTATAATTTGCACGAATACAAAAAAACATTCGAATTCCCCCCCAAAAAGGTGTAAATAGATACATCAATTCGGAGTGATAAGAGAAGGTAGAACAGACTGGATACGTATGTTTCCATAAAGACACGTCCCGTTTGTATACAATTCTCACGATCCTTTTTATTTCGATTGATACAAATAAACAGAAAGATCTCAATCTCTTCGTACACAAATGTTCACTCTCTCCCTCTCTTGATAAAAATGATAAAAGGTAAAAAGTCGGTAGGTGAAAGTCCTGCGAACAAGTTGTGAAAGACATTGACTGTCCGATTGACATAGAAATACAGCCAAGCGTACGATGAATTTCGTTAGAAAAATCAGCAGGAGCAAAAAGAAAAGCGCACGAGCTAAACAAAAATCACGAGGATTTCAATATCGGGTAGAAAGGTAGAGTAGGCATCCAGGGAGGAAGGGGTGAGAGTTTGATAACGTCGGTCAGGCCGGCAAAAGATATATCGAAAACCGTAAAACATACGCAAAAAAGGTTGAAGGTTGCCCCCTTCCTACCCGTGGAAGTCGAAAGTCTTGTGTACTAATCAGAAAAAGAGAGGGATGCAAATATGAGAAGGGAGAAACTGTCCGAAAGGGTAGCGACTGGAGGGGAGAATGCGCGAGTGGGTAACTGCAAAGTCCAGCGATGTGTGTTTTTATCTTAAGACGATTGCCTCCTTCCCTTCTCGAGCGATTCTCCTCTCTCTCTCTTACTGATAGCAGGAGAGACACGTGGAAGGGTTGCGTTCCGCAGGAAGATCGTAGGGGTAGGGAAAGCTTTTTCCACGAGGTGGTGGTAAAAGCTCTCGGGGGTGGTGGTGATGGTTTGCTCCTACGAAAGCAACGGAGGGGATAAGACTACCCTCGGAGGCAGAGTGCGTTTGCGCCGTCACCGTGGAGGTGGAATTCGTGCTAAGGGTTGCTTATTCGCCGTGGCCGGGGGTGGCTTCGGGGGTGGGGACCAACCCTGACTGCAGGGTTAGGGTGGTCTTCAGATCTGTCAGTAGCAAAGCGGCGGCCTCATCATACGGAGCTGCCGGGCTGACCAGCCAGGCCGAAATCACTTAAGACGCGTACACCTTGTAATATAACCACTGACACACGCGCGCTCGCCACCCCCTTTCTCCTCCCCCCTTTATACAAACACTCACACACACACCACCCAACCGAAAACCACCCACCCAAGTTACCCTTACACACATGTACACGTCTCTCTCACTCTCTGTTTGTCTATATACACATGTATATACACATAGACACCGAGTGGTGCAAGCACACGCAGGGACATACGCAACGACACCGGAGATAAGACAAACGGAGTCGGGTTGCTGTATGGGAAAGATCAAGCGAGAAGAGGCGACCCTGCTGCTCGAGATGTGTCCAAGCTTTAGTGTGACTCTCTCTTAAGTTCTCTGGGATACTTTGCAATCGACTAACCGCTAACTGATTAACAATAACAATAACAATAACTTGTTGGATGTATAACTACTTCGTTAATTATCGAGCCAGTCGTGTTGTTCTTTTATTTTGCAACCGCGGGTGGACGTAACACGCGCCTTCCGTCACACGACGTGCAAGGGGATACAGCCAACAAGCAATTTCAGGATTTCGTTTCTAATGGGTGGGTGGTAACACAGAATCTGTAAGCAAGTGCAAAGAACAAGTGTGTCTCGTTTCAAGGACAGTCTAACCAATAATACGTTTCAATCGCGTTTCGTAATCGCTTTAGTGATGTAAGACTACTTCTGCATGCAAGGATCAGTTGGTTCAAGATTGGGGCCGAGATTTTTTATAAAAGGGTGGCTTTTCTTTGCAGTCCTTTCGTTTGCATCAATTACTACTGTGTACAATACAAGTGTCAAAGTTATATAATCACTTCACAGTGTTTTTGTTTCGTGAGTTTTCCGCACGAGAACTGCTTTTGTTTCTTCTCCAACTGTGTGTCAATAAAAGATCAGTGTACACGTGTTCTCATGGATAACGTAAGCGTACTTAAAACATAAGGTAATCTACAGCATCTAACTTTAACAAAAGTCATTTCCTGTTTGTGAAATTGTGTACTTTTATGAAAGATGAAATATTCACTTCCTCGTGAAAATTTCGAAGAACTCTCACTTGTACTTGTTACATTTTTGTAACAACCGCTAAAAGATTTCTCGCGTATCAAGTTTTTGCTGGAATTATAGTAAAAGTGTAATTACTCTTAAATGAATACCTATGTAATTAGAAATTTTCGGGAAATACTTATAATTGTCGGAAACGTCGAAAATATCATGGTTTTGAATTTAGTATAATTTAATTTTTTAAATTCTTAAAAGTTTTAATAAATTTTTTAAATGTGGATTTACTTTGGATAGCGTTATTATATATTTCTCCAACTTCGAATTATGTACAATTTCGTAACGAAATTTCAAACATTTGGAAACTTAAAAAAAAAGCTGAAGTTTGGAAAAAATCTAAATTTACATAAAATGTGAGTAGGAACCAAAAAGAAAATGTAAGTTCAAAATTAGAGCACTTTGTTGTTACATTGCTATAAACAAATTCCACTTGCGGTTAACTTTGAAATTCTGATCATAAAGTTCGCAAAAAAACTCCGAGTTTCATAAAACGCGGAATATTCGATAGAGAAGCAGTTTCAAGGCAGAAAAAAGGTAATTTTGTCCGCAATTCTTCTTTTCACATTTACGGTTGACAGATGTTTAAAAAAGTAAAAGACTATTTGTATGTTTGCCAAAAGGTCGACTTTCACTTTAACCATTTCGTCTCGGTGCAGAGCAGGGTAATTAGCAAAATTTCACTTGGGTATTTTACACGAAATACTTTTTGTACAAAAAAATGGAATTTCTCGGTATTTTCGTTAATAGTAGAAAAACACTTTCGAAGAAATTTCGAATCGATATAAAATATTTATGATTCCTTAAATTTGGGTTTCTCGAATAAATTGAAACTGAAATTTCTCTTCAGCCATATTCGTGCACATTGTCAATACTGTCAATTTTCGGTAAAACTAAAAATGCCATTTTTCGGATTATTAATTAACCATCAGTGATTCTGAATGATTCTATGAAGTTGTTTTTCACAAACAACACATTCTGATGGTGGTAATGAATTGACATGATGGAAAATAGCATTAGTTCTATTGATAAATGCATTCCTGATAAGTATCATAGCATAATTATTGCTAAAAATTATTTTAAATGAAAATTGCATTAAAGAAAAAGAAAGTTATCTTCAACCGAATAAAGTGAGGAAGGATTTTCGAGAATAGTCTCCGTCAGTATGTAACGTCTGTTACTACTTATGCGTCTATTACTGCACAGTTCCGCGCGAGATTTTCTACTGCACCTATTTCCCAGTTTCCAAACTTAAAAATGTCGTTTGCTGTATTATATTTAGAAATTGTCCATTCAAAAATTACAGTATAAGAGGAGAAATATTCATATTTGCGAAAGTTTATTAAATAAATCGTTTCCCCTGTTTTCATCTCAAATAAATATTTTCCAACTCTTTTTAATATCCCAGTAATGCAAAAGCGATTTATACTCTATCGAAGAATTCTCGAAAATTACAATATTTTGTATATTTTAATACCATCACTCGTCCGCTTTATTTATATACACAAATTCTCAATAACCATAAAAATCATGTTTGTGCAGAAAATTCTTTTGATGCAAAAGAAAATTTCTTTTATTCCGTATATAAACTTATAGTTTACGATCTAAATTGTTATTTAACATTTTCTTTCTTCCTCTGAGTAAAAATGATGAAGATTGTGTCTGGAGTAGTCTGGATGGATTTCAGTTGAAGGCTCAAAGGATTTCTTTAGACGTTAATACTCGCATTCCAATTAGACGTACTTCTTGAAATTTTTTTCATACTCAAGAGCTATTCGTGTTTGGGGGGTAAGTTCGAGATCGTAGGGGCTCGTTTCTTGTAGAGTCAGACGCTCGTGTTTTCTCTTCTGTACTTCGTTATGAGATCGCTTACATTACATAAATACACGAAAGACGATCATTCCGTCATGTATTCAATAGAGTACGATTTATGCCCTTCCCTTCATTTAACTTAACTAATTACGTGAATGACATTTAGCAATCGTTGAAATTTGCAATCAAATTTCAATATCTGGTTGAAAATTAGAAATATATTGATGGCCAAATATGTTTCATTTCCGCGAAAATCTTTTCAAAAGTTTCCATGGTAATCTTAATTTTTATGTGGTTGGAATTCTATTTTCGATTGTTACCTCTTATTGCAAATCGGAATTAAAAGCGAAAATGTTATAACTCCTCCAACCAGTTGAAAAACAATTCCGATATGAAAATTATTAATAATGAATTTATTAATTGCTATAAAATCTTAGTAATAAAAATCAAAGAGGAAAGCTGCCGAGAATGAACTTAGAAATAATTTTAATAGTAATGCCAAAAATGCCTATATCCATAGAAGAGCTGAAGCGAAAAACAATAATTTTTTACTTACAACTATTAATTCTGGAAGTGATATTTTCTTTTACAGAAATTAATAGCAAAAAGTCTGTTTAAATAAAAATATAGAAACACACTATTATGTCTTATAGAAAAGTAATATTATTCTTGACAATTAATGAATAAAACATTCATTATAAAGGTACAAGATATTCATAATATTACAATTGAACCAATAACGCATTATTATCATAACAAAACTATTCAATTAGTAGTGATACTACATTCTGTCAACAGCAATGCTATTGAGCCATTCGTGGTATTATTTAATATTGATTCTGTTACTCTTAAGCAATAGTAATATTTGGCGAAAAAACTATTGTATTCTATTGCAACTATTATAATGTATTACATTCTCAAGGGTGTTTGAATATATTTAATAACACTAATTAAAAATATTTGATGGTATTTACAATTTTAGTGGGCATTACCGTATCATCTTTTACAACAAGGTGATCATTTTGTTGAGGAAATATTAATAACGTCAAAGTCAATTTATGGTGACTCAATACTGACCAATTCTGGCTAGAACCACTAAGTCCGAATAAATTTCCAAGGATTGATTAATATTATTTTCAATTAACAAACTGTTCTTCAAACTTTTTTAGACTAAATTTAGAAACTCAACAATTCATATTAAGCCACAAAAATTTGTTAAATGATAATTGAAACCTGCAAGATATGTTCGCATGAGAAATAAATAGAATGCAAAATACTCTTACACATTGCTGCATAAACAAAAAAGAGGGAGTAGACAAAGAATCATAATAGTGGAAATGGGGAAGCGATTTTTATTCGCATTATCAATCAGTGTTAAATTAAAATTTATTTTTCACCTTCTACTTTTATCCCATTATTCATCATGATTGTCATTACACGCGTTTGGTTTTGTATACTGATGCTGATGCAGTGTGTTTTCACTTTCGTCCTGCTTATACTTTTCATATACCAGTAGGTTTTTCTTTTTTCCTCTCTGAAAATGTATATTTTACGGTTTTTTTACCCCGTTTTTTTCATTCAACAACGTGTCACTTGATGCACACCTTTTTTTACCTTTAACAACCCTTCGCGTCCCTTCGTTATACCACAGCATCGTCAACATATTACTCTAATGTTACACTTTACACATCGATTTTCACCATCAACGAAGCCGTTACGTTAGACGGCACGAAAGATATCGCACACAACTTTTGCTATTTCATTTTAATAATTCATCGCACGGCTGCTTTTATATATTTATATATAAAATTCTACCCTTTCATATATCTTCTTTCTCTTGAAATTTCTGCGGCTGTTTGTCTGTTTATTTTTACCAGCACTGGCAATCCACGCGTACGCCGCGTTTTATTTGCCACACAGTTCCTTTATGAAGATTACCTTTTACTTGTTCCATGAAACGTCATTAGTACCTTTTGGAAAGTGAAAATTTAGTCGGATCTGATATCTCTGGAACCGGGATGGAGAGTTTTCGTGACAAAAAGTACTAGAACTTTCCCGCGCTTAAATATGAAGCCCATCAATCCAGTTTAGAAATTCCTATAACATCGAATTTCAAGATATCGATCTTTTATAGTTATTTTTAGAATAGAAGAAAAATAACATTTTTATAACACTGGTTCATATAAAATCTCGTGATCTTATGTTATTTTAAGTAGAAGAAAAATATTTATTAAACAATTTTTGCAACATTCATACTTTGCCTTAAAATGATTTTTTTATTGTTAAGGGTAATTGTTTCCTAGAAGTATTCCAGGATTCCAGATTGACACGAGACGAGCCTTTGATTTATTTAAATTCTTGTCTAATTTTATTTCGAAATGGTAATTCACATGTATGTGTTTAATCTATATATGTTGGACCATTATTATTAGAATTAGTGTAATAATAAATTAGTATTACTATTAGTTGCTCCAAACACTTCAGATAAGAATAAACCAAAGACCAAAGTAAATTTTACCACCTGAAATTTATGATAAAGAAAATCTTACTATGCTATTCTGGAAAGTGTGACGAAGAAGTATGATGATAGAGGACGCCACTATACGAAGATACGATACTACGCGATAGATCCTGAAACTATTATTCCAGTTCAGATTTTACTATTTCTCTCTCCTCGAAATTTTTACCATAAAATCAATTAAATTTTATTAATTTAGAGTTTATTTACTGTAAAATTATATAAACAGAAGAATAGGATTTCCATAAACTTATTAGGAATAAGTATCTTCGTATTTAAACTGTCGTTCAAAAAAGGATCGGAATAAAGAATGAAAAATTACAATGCATATACGGCTTTCTCTATTCCTCTTCTCCTTTCCTCTTTCTAGGAGTTGCGGGTTCCATACATACAGGAACGATTCACCCTTATCGTAGTTATACTGTTAAGAAGTATACCGTATAGGAAAAAGGGGGCGTTCATTCTCTCAGTAACAATACCCCCGTTCGCTAAAAAGTCACTCGATCCCCCTCGATTCCTCCTCTTTCTCTTCTTCTTCTTCCTCTTTTTAGTATGTATATAAATACGTAAAGTCACATATGAAATATATACACCTATATATGTGAATATATACATATATGGCGAGCATACACCTCTCGCTCTCTTTCGTTTGAGTACAAATATTGGAAGGAACCCCGCGATAAGCATTGATTGAATTCGAGCTGTCGTAGATTATACGCGCGTCACATATGTATGCGTTTACACATTGGCTACTCTCAGCTTTACCAAGCAGATGTTGATAACGTACGACTGCAGCGTGTAGAATACACGGCGAGTGACAGCTGCCCCCTTAGTCCTCCCTTTACATTGTTTAACTCCAGCTACTGATTAAAGGGTCAAAGACATCTTCCGAATTTCTTTTTTCTGATAAATCCCGTTTCAAAAGAGTGCAACGGGGCAAAGAAACCCCGTCTGCGATACTGCACCATAGGAAATGACCGATGATAACGAAGTTGATCTGAACATAGATGCAACGTAACACTGTATCCAGTCATTCCAACTAAATCTGGTGGTAACGCTAATTTAACTTAGTTTACCTTCAAATCGATGGGAACAGTTTTGTATCCTGCTTGACTCTTTATTCTACAGTTACTATTCAATACAAATAGTAGTTTTTTTAATGCATGGACGCTCAAATATCTGCTCTAAATTGTCATATTTTCGGAATATTGCACCGAAAAAAATAAAGGCAGTAATTTATTAAATTCTAGTTAACCTAATTATGACAGTAGTTTGAATCAAAATAAATGTGGTTACATTTACTAGAAATGTAAGGTTAATGCCATATTCAATTACGGCAATAGTTAGAATTACTACAAATTTTATTCAGCCTACGATTAATTGTTATTACAAACCACCACAAAAATACTATTTTCACTAACACTAGCAATGTTATTAAAATACTGTTAAAAATCCGATACTCTTGTCTACCGCAATTTCTTGTTTACAAGAAATACCGTCAATCCCAGTTACGATTAGTAACCATTTACTGCTTCACTATTGTTTCTTATGAAAAATACTATTGACGAAATTGAAATATTACTCGAAAATCTGTTGACAATCCAAAGTCGCTCTTCGTTGCCAGTAATACTTTTTCGATGCTGGAGACTCGATTTTGAAGACGAGACATAAATATTAATCAAAGCTTGAATATAGATTTTCAAAGAAAAGTTAAAAAAAAAGCTTGTATAAAAAGGGTTGGTTAAATGCGCTCTTTAGTTACTGAAGAAAGTCGACAACTTATTGAGTTAAGTAAATATAAATAACGGGGTTCTCATCGTAACCCTCTTTTATATTGAATAGGGAATGGTATACACAGAACAGAAGGAACGAGAAAAAAGGAGAAGCTTAGGAGGTCTCGAGTGCTTGATCGGATAGAATTAAACTTGTCTTCTCTGGAAATTGCTATAGCGATCTTACAGCTCACTTGTACCTGTGTATTGCTCTACTTTAGTTCTTAATTAATTTCACTAATCCAATAAGGATAAATGTTGAAATCGCACTTGCTCTCCTTTCGATAGAATTAGAAAACTTGGCTGAAGCTTTTGGTTACAGGCTTAACAACAAAACATGTTACCTCGACGCATAGATGTTTTACTTAATTGGTAATCCAACAAAGTAAATAGACTCATCTACAATTAAAATTTACAGATTCCTTATGGATTTCCAAGTTTTGCTCTTACAGAGTATCGCGGATCTCTCATCCCGACGAACTAACTTTCTAATTCAACGTGAGAGAAGCCTTCTACACTTTGTCACGCTATCGTATGTATCATTTCCGAGGGTTGAAAGGAGCGAAATTATCTTACAAACTTTCCAATGAATTTTAAGCGCGTATTGTTTCCCTAGTATCAATCTTCCAACCCTGTACCTACGAAGGTAAGGTGCTGGCGAAGGTAATCTTACAAAAATTTATTTTATTAACCCTTATACATTTCTTTCAACGATTATTATAAATTTTTAAAAAGCTCAATTGCCTAGAATACCTTATTTAAATTACTAATCTAAGATTACATAATAGATATTTTTGAACCGTAAAATCTATAATACAGTAGTAAAAATTTTGGCATTTTGTACGTATACTGGACACCCTGTCAAAGCTCCTTTCCTAACCCAACAAACTTGCAAGCCATCAAAGTTTCCTCATCACCAGTCAGTCGACTCGAAGGTAATACTTTCCTTAATTAAAAGTTAATAGCTCCAGCCTTTCTTCTATGTCAATCCGTTCAAGATATCAGTATGCCTTTCGATCCTCCATGAATAAGTTAAAAGAACATTTTAGGCTCATGTCCAAATGAGTTTCTCCGGAATAACGTTGAGGATACGCGGAAGGGTTAAAGGCAGCAGAGGTGTTATTAGGCGTTATGTCTTGGCAGATAGTAGAAAGCAGCAGCTTATAGTTATACCGTAGCAGTGCCATTCCCAAATGGCAAACGGTGTTGTCAGAATTTCCCAAGTTTTGGACGGCCAAGCCGTGATGTCTTAACTGTCGTGCTAATATACTAAAAGTTTCATCGAGTTTCAACCCTAATCCCCTTGTGGATGTATAAAAGGAACTAGCGAGAATCGTGCCAGACACGTAACGTATGCTTATGATGTAAGAACTTTTTTTTTTAGTTACCAGCTACATTTTTTATTCCCGTTGTCAACGAAAAGTGCCGCAAGAGTCGTACTTTCGAGGTTGGAAGGTTGGAAAATAATCGAAATTGTTAGCATCAAAAAGAAGTCATATATAACATTGTCAGGTTTTCCATATAAAAATGATATTAAATATTTCCATTATCAGAGTCGGGGAATCCCGACAAAATGCGGTGTGGAATTTACCACCGAGTAGAAAATTATTAACCGCAGCTATAAATCCCCATTTGCGTAGCAACCTGTTCAGCTAATATGTGGTTCTCTCAGTTTCACAAAAACACCACATTAACCGCATCTCTTAATCTACTTTAATTTTAATAACCACGATTAAAGTTTTTAACATTTTCACAGATGTTACAGGGAGGCGATATTCCTATTAGATCCTACGGGATCGACAGGGAGACACCCTTCCCGCGTTTCTCTCGCACTTACACGATCTAAATACCAAGTTTTTCCATTACGAAATGAAAATTATTGCAAAATTTCTATTATTTCTTTTTCAGTTCTTGTTTTATTAGTTATACATATATATGTTATGTACTTCCGTTCAATTTAACCGAGGAATGATTTTAATTTATTAAACAATAACGTTCGAAAAGGAGATTTTGAAAATTTTCGTTAAATAGTGGTCAAACAAGAAAGGGAAAAAGAAGAAAAAAACATAAACAAACAAAAATGAATGTGTATTTGTTATTCATACGTTCTAGCTAAAATAAAAAATTTGCCAGCAATTTTCCAAAAATTTTCCAGCAAGTTAGGAATGAGTCATAGGAAAATGCGTTATTTCATTAGACAATAAATGGGTTTTATTGTTTAAATCTTATAAAAATATCAAGTTTGAGAATTTCACAAAAATTCTATATCTCAGAAATTCTCAGTATCACAAAAATTCCAAATCTCACAGGAAAGTTTGTAAATACCATTTATTTGCATAAAGAAACTTTCCGCAAAATTTGGAATCAAGGACGTTTTTAAGATCCTTTGGTATAATTATCCAGAATTAAATTGCGTATTATCCTTTAATTATGGTTCCTCTTCCTTTTTTGAGGGAAGCCTAAAACAATTGCTAAAAATGTTAAAATGCAAATAAGAAGATATAAATGACGTGGAATGGGTTTTGTATTCAAGATATAGGCTTTAACCTTTAGCGGTAGTATCATAGGGTAGCCACTTGTTCTCGATTTTTGCCTCGACCTCTCCTGCTCTTTCCTCTTCTCATCTCATCTCTTCTCTTCCCTACGTACACTCTCTTATTCTTTCTTTCACAAGCTTTCCGTCTACTACTGTGAAGGGTGAAAATACCACAACGCAGGAATGGGCATTTATCGTACAACGAGTATGCAAATAAACCGGTATTCGGCTACATTCGTTTCATAAGCTTAGGAGATCGTAAAGATGAATAAGTTTCTTCGTGCGAAGGGTAGTAAAAATGTCTTTCGTGATTCCTACATTGGCTGGAGAAAAAAGTTCAACTAGTATCAATTTTACTTCGTACTTTTATTTCATAAGTTCGCAGAAATACATAATATACAATTTTATTTCATTTCTTTTGTTTGTATTTTCCTATACTTGTTGTTTCGAGAAATAACTGTTGTTCTGAAAAGTGTTTTATGTCGTGAAACTGTGATTGTTTCATCTGCAAATTCGATTTTCCATTTCGACAATAGGTCGTTACATTGTAGAGTTTTGAGGGATTCCTGCCAGTTTTTGATGCTTTCAATGTGAAAACGTGAAACGATAAAGGAAACAGCAGAAAGTTATGGCGGTCCATTATATCAATGGACTGTATTATCTCAGCCCTAAAGTCAACAGATTAGATATAAATGACAACTTTCAGATTTCTAATTGCAAATCTGTACCAAAAGCAGAGACTACGACGTAGAAAGTATAGTTTATTAAGTTCCTGTATTTTCTTTCGTAAAGTAAGCATTGCCATAGAATAGTGAATAATTAGATTGTGAGTATAATATAAAATTTATTTTACCTATTCTCTTCATCTTTTTGAACAGATTTCACGTTTATCCCCTTGAAGGAATAACACTTGAACATTTCCGTCTTCGCATTTCCATGCTCTATTTGAAACATTGAAACAATGAACATCCCAAAAACAGAGTTGATACTGATAATTACGTCCAATTAGTGTCTCCAATTAAGTAGTGTGTATAGTATTAGTATAAAAATTAACGACGTTAATTGACATTTTTGATGAGGATGAAGAGAGTTATCACAGCAACCTGCGTTAGGGAGAGCAGATATTTCCGTAAGGGAAGCACAGGGAAATTCGTACAAATTAATAACATAGGTAATTTGCGTATACCACATCGCATATATGACGCGTGCCGCTGAACTTCAAAGGTCATCGGCTGACGGGGAGTTTAATTAATGTAATCAAATGAAAATATTTGCACGCATGCGTTCACATATGTGCGAAAGTATATATACATATGTACGTGCATGTGTGACTGTATACATATTCTACATACATACCTTTCTCGCTCGCCTCGTATTTGTCTGCATCCGTATATGGAATGGTACATTTGTATATATGCATTTATGTATACATGTGTACATACATACTTGCGGAGCCTCACCACATTATGCAAAAGTTCGTTGCGCCCCGTAATTTCAATATTCGTCCAATGCCAAAAAGCTTGGTGCGATTCGCCTGGCATTGACCCAAATTCCGGCATATGCTTTGGAATCCAATATTTCATTAATTGGTGCAATATACAAAAAGAAACATCTCATTAACGAATATAAAGCGATTTTCGCATTTAATGCGATGCATTATTATCACGGTACGTTATGGACACTCGGCATCGAAAGCTCAATTATAAATATATACATACAATTTAACTTTTTCGAATTCCACATAATGTTAATGTTCGATATTAATAAATATATACGTACGTATTTGTTTATTTTCAAGCTGGGGAAGTAATATTAGATTGGAGCTTCATCAAGTTAATGGGAAAGTTGATAAAGAAACAATTTTTTAATTCCATAACATCACCTTTTAACTACATAGTCCGAAAAAGATTGTAATCGGGATTTCAGCTAATAGTTACTTAGGACAAATTATAATTATAGACACTATAGATTTTTAGCCCTACTAAGTAGTTATAATGACCATAAAAATTCGGCTTAGCATGAAATTTCAAACGGCGTCACTTGGAGCAGCTGAAAATGTGGTTATTCATGGACTTGCCGTTACTGTTCTCATGCATTTGCTTTAAAAGCGCTAAAGAGCGATACTGCGTATCCAAAAATATCAATTTTCGTAATTTCGCCTGTACACACATTGCCTTTGTTTTACCGCGTGGAAAATATCACGCAAAATTGCCTGTGCAACAATGCCATGTTCGGGAAAACACAAAAAATTCGATACCTTACCATTGTCCAGAGCCTGGAGTTTATAGCAGTAGTTGTTGATGCTGTGAGTAGAGGAATGAGAAGCAAATCGAAAAGTCCTTTGTCATTTTTGGATACAACAACCAGTTTTCCAATTATAGAAATGCAAATTTCCTATGATACCTGACGAGTGTAATGGAGATAGGCAGTCTTTTTTCTATGCTCCTTGCACTCGTAATATCTTAGAGCAGCTCCAATATGGAAACGATTTGAAACATCCAAAAACAAGAAAGCACTAGTTTCTTCCCTCAACTATAAAAATTGCATAGTAACGGTTACTTATTAGGAAAAAGAAGACAATTTGGATTTTAACAGATTGAGAATAAAAATCATCTATAATATTTTTAATTACAGGTATTTCCTATTTTGTTAAAATTGGAATTTCAAAGTTTCAGTAAATTTTCTAATATTTTCGTAAAATATTAATAACAATAGCAGTAACAATAAATTATCTCAATGCATTATAGAATTCTTCGTTGGTCCATATATTAATGATGTTGAATAAAATTCTTCGATTTAATTATCGGTAAATGCCAATAGTGCTGAATCAACTCTGGATAGTAATTTTAACAATGCTTGTGTTACTGGAATTTTTATTTTGGTTCCCAAATGGGACAATATTTCGATCTAAAGATCATGAAATAATACTGATTACAATCATTTTGGTTCTTAATATTTATTTAACTTCTTTCATGATGAATTTTTTATTAATTAGTATCTTTGTAGACTCTCTGTACCTCTTCAAAACAGCATTTTCTTATAACAGCGGTATTTTCAAGGAAAATAATAAAGGTTACTTTGTTTTTAATTTTTTTTCCACAATAATATACATATATATATTGAAATACTATCAGAAAGAAGTTAAATTAATACTAAGGACCGAAATTGTTGTAATTCATTTATGACCTACGAATCTAAATATTGTCTCATTTCGGAATCAAGAGATTCGAGGAATACAAGCATTGTTGAAATTACTATCCAGACTTGGTTCAGTAGTATTGGCATTTACCGGTACATTAACATGTGGTTGAACCGCGTGCGAAGTTTCCCTCGCACGTGAGCGTAAGCTTGACTACTATATCTGTATATCTATATGTGGAGTGAAGGGGGTGGTTTTCATCGGTAGAGGGTTAACAAGGGAAGGCCGTTTGCAAGGGTGGGGAGAGAGGGTTAAATTGACTTGAAGCTATCCCAAGTGCAGGGTAGAAGAGAGGGGGAGAGAGAGATGAGAAATGATTTTAACACAGAAACGTATACTAATTACCCAGCGCATTTTGTTTCACGGTTTTCTCTTTAAACACGTACTATTATAGTTGCATCTAGAAGACGTACTTATGCACCCTCAGCTGCCATTACACATTTCTTTTCTTACACTCTCTATAACTACGTTGCCTCTCCTTTTCCATCCTTTTTAAGTGAACCACCAAGCCTTTATTCATTATTATTTGTAAGATCTCACGCTTCACTGCTTATTAAGATTCTGACTAATTAGTTTCAAGAAGAGGGTGCGGAGGAATACGAACAGTTATTTTCACTGTACGGGAAAATTCTGCTCTTTCTTTTTACTTTTCCTTTAACCAAGCGTGGTAATGTTCACCGTGTAGGCAGGACTTCGGAAACTTCGAGCTTTAGCCGTAACTCCGCCTCATTTTTTACTTCATTCTCAGCCACAAGAAGTATCCACCCGTTTTCTGCCATTTAGTTGTGTTATCGAAATTTTATTATTTTTTGGAAGGTTTAATCTAATGCCTACCTTATACCCAAGGAAAAATTTCAAAAAAGAAGGAATGAATTTTTTTCTAACGAAAATTCCAAACTTCACCTTTGACTTGTATTTTGAATGAACCAAATTCTAAATAGAGAGGAGTGAAAATTAATTAAACATTTAAAATTGGCCGATTTCCAAATTTAAAGTTCTTACATAGTTCAAGAATCATTTTTGATAACCCTAAATTATTTCAGTGATAAATTTCTTCATTCACGCGAGTTACCTATAAACCTGTTTAAATAAATGTTTTTTTTTTCTTCCAGACTGACGTATGACGCCCTAACGGAGTGCCGACTGGTGTGCGGACACCGGGACAAGAGAGGTAAGTGTCCATTCGAAATCTTTCCAATTGAAAACCGTGAGGGCTTTCCACACTTAATTAGAAATCCCACCGTTCATTGTATTTAATTTCGTTCTATTTATTATCAGCACATTCACTATATTTTATTTTGATAACATTCAAAGAGCAGTCCATACATTCCAATACACTGAACCAGAAACATGTTACGCGCTTACGTACAGAACAAAAGTGACCACAACCGGTGCATTTACCCTACAAAGCGAAAGCTGCCAGCGATAATACCCAGAGTGCAGATAGTTACATTGCTGCTTCATGCACGTTTCTACTAGCAAACTTTGTTCTCTCAATTTTCATGTGCGGGTGGTAGATGATTGTTTTCAGCTACAACCATCAAACTACCTCCCAATGATTTTTTTACGCTTTCGTGAAGTTACAAAATACGAGAGGAACTATCGTTTGCCTAGTGAAATTCCAAAATCTCAAGAAATTGGTCTCCCGGGTTTCACAGTCGCTGACGGTTGCAGGAAACATTTAAATTCCAAGAATTGCAATTTCGGCTCAGAACAATATCCGTAGAGACTCGGAAATCTCGCAAAATTGTACATAGACGTACTTTGCGGTTACAAATAGGGGTAGCTTATCACAGCCGACCATGTATCGGCTAATCAATCCTAAACGAGACTGCAGCCGAATTTGGAGCGGGGGCTACATCTTTAATTAACAGGTGAAGCTACTTTGAGATAATCTATCTTTTTCTGTTCTGAAAATGACATGCAACTGCGACAGGATAGAGAACGTTAGCGAACGATGCAACTCCGTTCCGACATTGAAGGCTATTTAGTTTTGGTTTAAATAAAATGCTCAGGAGGAACGGATCGAGTCCCTTTAAAACCGCACGTTCCACGTCATGCAATATCATAACCGTAACCATAACCTAAGACAAGATTTAAAGCGTAAAATATAAAACTCTCGTTATGCCGGTTATTGAATGAAATAATATACAGAGGCAGGTTATTTTTCGCGACACTATCCTCCGTTTCCTCGTTTGAACTTCTTCTTCATCATCTGTGACGACTTTGACATAGAAGAAACCCTTATTCGTATTATGCAAGCAAAGAGCGGGAGTTCTTTCGGTGACGTGAATACTTAGAATTTAAAACACATTTCATCTCGTTATACTCTGATTTCTTTCTCTCTTCTCCCTTTTCCTTCTTCTTTCCTACAATATGGGAAGTACGGTGTTCCTTTCTTTCTCTGAAGTTATTTTCTCTGTCTTCCACTACCGCTGTGGAAAAGAGGTATGAGACAGCTTTCGTGATCCTCCTGCCCACTCAGTTCGACAGACGGCATATATGTCTTTATGAGCGCATCTGAAGTAGACAAGTGCATTAAAACCTCGCGCGTTAGTTCAAGCTTCAAGAGGTGGATGACTGTGAAGCTTGTAGGAAGGGTAGAATGGAGAGCTTCCAGGAAGACACACAAAGGAATGCAAAGTAAGAACCCCAAAGCCTGTTTGCTACCTTCATCTCCTCTCTTACCTTCTACCGGTTCTCTTCTTCTCTTATACAGTTTCCGTTCTCCAGTAACGGAGGTTACAACGCATTATCATGCAAGGCATCCCTCTCCTCTGTTTCGCTTAATTGTTTTCCACCCCTCTTCTTCCTTTTTCTCTTACACTCATTTTATCTATCTCCTGTTCTCTCTCCCGTCCGCGATCACCTGCTGAAAGGAGTTAACGACGCGGAAGCGTGTCTCCAAGAAACACTTCCGTTCCTTTCACACAGCTTTCTCTCTTACAAAAGTAATGATCTTTGCTTCCATATAATCAGCATATTTTTAACAAGTATTCGTGCATGTACAAGTATCTTTTATGTATTATCGGTTCCTTTTCGTGTTTACTTTCGTGTCTGCATGTTGGATGTTCAACATGCGCTGTTGCGGTTTTTGCGTAACTCTTTCCGTTCGTTTAGGCTGCAACCTTTGATTCCCGATCCTTCCGTCGTGGACTCGATTCTCAACCCAATGTTAAACATGTACATTAAAAATTTAACCTAGAGAGGCGCGGTTTAAAGAAAATAATCAATTCCAAAGTATTTGACGCTCAAAGGGTGAAAAAAGCTTGGCGATAAAAATATGAATAATTAATAATGAATAATGGGAAGTGCTACTACCAAGTGGAAAGTTTAGACAGGACACGAAATCGACATCTGCTTAAGATTAGACTATTGACCTTCTCCGTAACCCAAACGTCCAACATTTCTCAAACTGTCGTTAGGAGAATTCATCCCTTAAGTTTCCGAACAATCGATTAAGGGTGTAAGCTTTCAAGAATCCCTAAACTCTCGCTATCATACTTCTCGCTAACGGGCAATTATTCTTGCTGAGAACACTCTTCAAACTAAAAGAAACACTATCAATTCAATTTCAACTGAAAAAAGGCTTCATACTTTCGCATTCAAAGTACCGCAACTTTTAATAAATATTTAAGTTCCAGAGCATCGAACTCTGCCGATTCATAATTGTTACAACAATCGGAGCTTAATTTTCTTAGTGACTTCTAATATCAATAAATGCAAATTTTTGCTAGACATGGAAAATAATCGAGCGAAAAATGTGGGATTGCCGTTACAACTTTTCACAATTTGATCTTGAACTGTCGCGATATCCAGTTTTGGAAGTGACCAAGTATGACCAAATATGGCCTAGTGGAACTATCGAATCCCTCTAAAATAGATGAAAGAAAAGTGTACTAATATTATAAGAGTCTCCTGAAATGATAAATTAAAATCTCTTTCCCAAGCTGGAAGGGTCACCCTACATCGGTTATATTGACAAAGATTTTCTCTCTCGAATGGCGAACAAAGTGGGCTCCACCTGCGCGAACTAACTCTTTGTTCATCAGAGCCTTGACAACATCCTGTCGTCGCGACGTTAATTAATCTCTCGTTCGATCGAAAAAGGTTCGCGCAGGGAAACTACCGCTGAAAGAGAGTATTGCATGTACCTAGAAAATAGTTGGAATGAGAAAATAGAAGGAAATAGAGACAACACAAATAGATGCTACGTGAGTGAAATAGAAAAAACAACTCGTGTTAAACATAGCAAGGAGCGTCAAATTGCTTTGCAAGAATAGCCATGTATCCAGTACATATATATGCACAGGTGGATGTAACGTTCTTTGACACAGCCATTCCAATCTTGTTCTGAATGCAGCCGGATCTTCGGTATCTGACTCCTCACATGTTGATTGGATCCCTACCGATTGCTAACCTCGACCAATCCATGGCCTCGAGAGCAAAGAAGAGAGCGGGTTTTGTGTCTTTTTATACTTTTTTTATATGAAATACGCGGCCATTATATTAGCGTGCTCAAGGATTCCGTTCCGTTCACTCTTTCATAGCCACTCCTTCCGATGTCGCTGATGCGTTTGCATCGAAGTACGTACACAAGAGTTTCGTTGTTAGATCTTTTGTGCCGCGCAGATTGATAAATATAGATAATTACTCAATGCATGCGAAGCTATCGAATGGATGCACAAGTAGACCCCGCACACTAGATAAACAAAATTCCAGTCTCACGGAAACGCGACTCAAGCAGAAATAATTGCGTCTAATAGGCGCTGAACCAGGACGCTACAGCCCGAAATAAATGTCTAGTGGAGAGCTGCCAGCACTATTACACAAGACCTCATTAAAACATGAGAATTATTGTTAACCTTAGCAATAGGGTCAACAGCTACGCGCTGATTCGGAATCGCCCATTATTTACGAAATCTCGCACAGTGCTGATAACCATGATGGAAATGATGTGCTTACTTATTTTTCACCTTGCGGTATTCTTAACGGATGGATATCCGTCGCCTCTCGAGTGGCTTTTGCACTTCGAATAAAAAATTTCTCGGTTCTTATTCGTTGCGACAACGGAAGCCTGCATATCTCACTGCTAACCTGCCTGAAATTGTGCTCTTCGAAATCAGAGAGAAATTATAAATAGTTGCTTCAAATATCTCATTTTTGGACAAATGAATAAATGAGACCATGAATCCGACGAGCGACTTTGGCTAGAATACTCCGATTACGGAAGAAATTGATTATTGGGTAAAAGGGGATAGCGGCGGTCACTCGAAGTAATAATTATAACAGAACCACAATGCGAAGTGAAGTATTTATTTAAAGTCAAATTTCACAAACTTAAACCATCGTATTATTAGAACAATGAAAAAATACGCAGGTTTGAGTGTGTTTATTAGTTTTTGATTTTTAATTTCTTATTTGTTTATATATTTATGTACAAGTTTTACATTTTTTATTGTAATTTTATTACAATTCGATTTCGACTGCTTATATTTATACGATCTATTTTTTCTATGTTGCTTCGTAGATTTTTAAAAATTTCGGTAATATTAATATTATGAATGATAATAATAATAATAATAATAATAATAATAATAATAATAATAATAATAATAATAATAATAATATCGACTATAATTGCCCATCGACCGCCATTGCTCCGTCGTCCCCATGGAAAGTTGCGAAAGTCCGGTATCAAAACTATACAACATTAGAAATTATTGAGATGCATCTTGAGAAGTTGAGAAACACATAAAAGAGAACAAAATGAAAAGACGGTCGAGTCTTGCGAGATACTGTTATCGTCCTCTGTTTTCCGGTTCCTGCCTTAGGAGTGTGCTGGTCTCAAAGATAAATCGTTATCGCTCAAACTCAACGACGATGTTGGATTCTTTTTGTCCTATTGCAACCTACGAATGAAAACGAGGAGAAGACGATGCAAAGAGGGAGAAGGAGAATAAAAAGGAAGGATAATTAAAGGAGGGAGTAAAAATCTTCTGATTCAGCATCATCGAGCGTAGGATGCTTCTTCCTCGACTAAATACTGTCTTTCTCCGTCTCATTTACCGGATGCGCATTGCGCATTATTTTCTTCCTGAATAAACCATATCAATCGCAGTATTCGCTGGGGAACTCGAAGCTTTTTCATTACAAAAAAAAAATCGTTTCAACGACTGCAAGGTGGGCGAAGGATTATGTCACTTTGTGTGAAATCGTGGGTACAATATCAAGGGTTTCACGATGGAAACTAGAGACTCGTCTGAGCGCTAAGTTGGGCCAAGGACTCACTGCAAAGGGCCAATCTGGCAACGTGAAATTTTTGCAGGATTTATTTATTTCAATACGAAGGGGGTAATTGATAAACAAAATGCTCGAAAAAATCATTATTTATTTTCGTACGTTCTGTTTTTTACGTCACAGTTAATAATATTAGCAATTATAGACCTAAATAATTATAATCACTAGAAGAAGTTTCTACTGTACTTTTAATTAATTAGCAAATCTAAATAATAAAAACTTTTTTATTTCAAGATGTTACGTACTGTTTATATATTTGTATATTTAAAAATAGCGTCTCGTCTGGGTGCTAGGGTGGATGGAGGATTCAGTAAAAGGGATCAAATGATTTTATTATAATTTTCCAAACCACACAATTAAAAACATTACAAAAGATACTCGCACACTTATGACTAAGAGCAAAATTTACACGGTTGCTGCAACGAACATGATGTCACACCAGAAAGGTATTTGATACGGATAGCCGCAAATTAATTTATCATAGTAGCTTCAGCCGTAATCAGGAATATTTATAGAAGCTACGCGTAGTTACGGTAGAGGTCGAAGGTTGTAACGTTGCTGCACAGAACATGATGTCACATTTGACAGCCTTTTAAACGTTTTGTCCCCTGTAGTGGCAAATGCCACCGGTAGTTTTTAAAGATAGCTATATTGTTTTGGCTAACCATAATTAAAATCATAATAATAATGATCATAACAATAATTCATAATTGAATTATTTTTACACTTTCATTTCGTTTTGTTGAAGAGTAGTCTTTATTTATTATTTTTATGTACTAACCAAACAAAGATTATTCTAACTAGAAATTTTTAAAAATATGTTATTTCAAAATTTCTTAGAAAAAAGTAATTGAAAAGTATATATTTTATGCGCATATATGTAAACTATACAATATTTTTGCATACATTCTTTTTTTACAGGGATTAAGCACTGAAATGCTTCAAAAGAAATTCGAAAGTGCTTAATTCGGGTTTTCAGGATCAGTGACTCTCACTTTAATGAATCAATTGGTTTGCAATAACTTCTAGTGGCGATGACCCATTTATCACCTTATTAGCAATAGCTAGGAATGGAAAGTTCAGAAACAAATCTCGCTTAAGACGTGAAACTAAATACCAAGCTTTCAACAAATACATTTTGGAATCATCCTATATGACAACATACTTGTAACACTCCTTATAAATATCCGTAACCTTATCCCATCCGTAACCTTATAAACTTTGTTGCCATTACGACACAGTAATCACAAACTAACGAGGCCAAAAATCCATCCACTGTTATTTCAGTGACTCATAATAATGTTGCTAAAAGAGGATACCAGTTTCGTCCGACGCAGGAGTCGTTATCACTACAGGATTTTTCTCACCTTTTCTCTATTGCTAGGTGGGGCCTACTACCCGTGACTCCTTACCTACATCTTCCATCATGGAATCATATTCCGTTTCCTCCATGGTTTGTTTGTACCCCTTAGGTACATCTCCACTGTCTAACGAAGTACCATTTTTACTAGTATTGGAGAATAGTGGTAGTAGTGAGGTAGCAGAACTTTGATTGAGGGCTGCAATACAAACGGACGAAGAGGGAAACAAGCAAGCAAGTCTATTAGGGTTTAGCAAAGAAGCATGAGAAAATGAAGAAAGGGGTTAGATCTTGCGAAGGGGTAAAAGTTGAAATGACCAAGCGGTGAAAAGGGGTTTAGGGGTTGCAAAAGGCGTTGCATGAACGTTGCAAGAACGAATAATGTGTATATAGATATATACCCAACACAGTGTGTATATACTTAGAGCATCGTCGGTTCGCGAAGCACTCTCCTTTTCTCTCTTACTCTCTCTCTCTCTCTCTCTCCTCCTGCTTCTCTCTTTCTCTCTCAGGACTCAGGATATAAAACAATATTGATTGGTCGTACAATACGGGTGGATTATGGGGTGGTTGGCACAGGGGTGGAGGGTGGACCGCGATGCATTGTGCTCTTTGCGTCCGGTCAAACTTTTCATCGTCCCTCGTTTTCTCTTTCCACCTTTTTCTCTTTCTCTCTCTCTTGCTCCGCCGATAATTATTGCAGTCCGTCTCTCTTTCCTCGATTCTTTCCAATGGGCAACGTCAAGCTTAAAAGCCTGCACAAGCTCCTCTTCACAGTCTTCGACCATTCGTCGGGGAAGGCTTTCTACATAGAAAACTATATAGATGAAGGTGCATTAAAGTATGCAGCTGCTGGGAAGCTTCTGCCTGGTTCTGTTTCTACCGACTCCCACTGTGCTTCTATCGCTTTACCTTATGCAACGTCTATGTTGTGTGTGATAGTAATGTACAAATGAGATGTTACACCGCTACCTAGACTTTTATATGCAAGGCTGTATGCAGAACGTTTCCAAAGTCTTGTGTACAGGGAACGCTCTTATTAAACGACGTAGAAGCTTCCGATGCAATCGGCTCGTAGCTTGTAGACACGACGTCTGAAGGATTTATGCTGCTAGCAGAAAACTACACTGCTGCTACCGCTACTGCTTTCAAAAGCTCACTTTTCAAGCATCCCACCAGGCCTTCGAGCCGCGCCCCAAGTATCATGTAACTACAGGATACTAGGCGGCTATGATACTCTTACACGAACAATTCCAAACCACTTTTTTGCCAACATTTCCTCACGGATCCTAACTTAAGACTCATCAAACATCGAAACTAAAACAGGATTACACTTGCAACTCGTTACTTTTTTCCGTCTTTCTTCATCTTCCCCTCCCCCCTCTCACTCTCTCTCTTTTGTGTATTAATTACTTTCTAGTGGTTCAAGGGATATGTTCGTTACGTAACCCCTGAGTGGTTAATTTTCTTCACCCCTTCACTTACTTGAAGATGTCTCGGATCATCATTGAAAAGTATTACATTTAATTAAGAAGTTTACGGATGGTTTTGCAAATTTTGTTTGCATTCCTCTAAATCATAATTTTTATTTATTTTTTTTATGTAACGGTTCGACTCTGTTCAATATAACCGTAAAATAAAAACGGTGGAAGTATAACATTGTGCAGTAGAAAATGTAATCATAAAAACATCTTATCAAAGAAATGCAAGAGAATATCAATGGACGATAAAATAAATAATGAATCGCAAGCAGTTTCGATTTTATTCTATAAATAATAAATAACAAGTTGCCAAACTACCCTTATTCATTTTTAAACAGGCACTAATGCGTACACGTAGCGTTCCAGTAATTGAAAGCACTTTAATTTCTAACGCCATCGAATTCAAAGCTTTCTTCGAACATTCCACGTGAGATGTAGTCTCGAAATAGTTCCTGATAAGGGTTGGACATTCTTGATATTCTTGTATTTAAGGTACGTGTAGGGAGGAGGGTAATTTATTTCTTGCCCCATTCACTCGAGTTCCTGACCACAGGGTAGCTACAGCAGGGTAGCGATAGTGGAAGGAGGTTAATTTTCAAGCGTGCACCGCGACCTCTTCCGCGGAACCAACTATTTCGGAATCAATTAAACTATCGAGGCGACCGAGTGTGCGATTGAATCGTTAATTAACGATTCTGCCCTCCTCTCCATGCAAAACCATCATACTATTCTCTTCTTGAATTACTCTCACAATTAAACTAGACAATTACATAAAAACATCTATTACTTCATTATTTTTATATTATTAATTAACACCAAAATAATTGGATTTTAAAGTACCATGTGGTACGTAGTTAATTGAAGACCTGTGTGTTTTAGAAGTCGTATTCCTAATTAACGCAACTGTAGAGTACGTATGTATATATAGATAAGAGAGTGTAAACTAAAACGAGACATGCCAAAAATTAAAAAAACCTTTGTAGTTTTATTTAAGAAATATTTTATCAAGGTTTGACTTCTTTATTATGGTAGTTCATAGGCCACAGTACATTGTACCATTTAAATAAGGACAAATTTGATATTGAACTCGCCATTTTGACTTTTAGTGGTCCTCCTTTCACATAACAGGTTACACACATAACGTAAACAAACCATAGCAAACATCTTTTGTCTCCGTGGCTATTGAAAACAAAAGCAAACTTGATTACAAAACCGTCGGAACAAATGCAGATGGACTGTTAAAAGCGGCAACAGAACGGTATGGAATAAAAAAAAAGCGAATAATTGTTTTTGTGGGAAATGTTATAATTTTGAGGGGACGGGTCCATTACCGCCGGAGGCACACAGTAGTTGGCTGGTCGTAACGTTGTGGCACAGGTAAAAGGGTGCGACAGCAGCAAATATCCATATTGTACATATATCAATCTGTAAGAGTGCAAAACAATGATTACTGTGATATTGTGATTTTCGGGGAAAAAAGCGTAGGAAACGTTACAAAATCTCAGAAGATACAAAAACTCCATTCACCGCAATGGGGAGAACAAAATTTCGAAATTTGAACCAAAACGCAAAGTTGAAAATTCATTGCAGGTATAATCCATTCCACGGTTGTTCAAACTGTACTGTAGTTGTCGTAACATTTTGTTAATTGGGAATAAAAATTCATAACAGAGAAAGTTCATTTCATCTTAACTCTACGTGACCCGTATATTTTTATACCTTGGCCTAAAATAAGTATAAATGAAAATTACTGATATAAAAAATTCGAAATTGGAAAATCTTCTGGTAACGAAAATATATTTGAAAAACATAAATCCTAGCGATTCTTTCAGTATTCAATCACGACGTCTTGTCAGATTTAGGTTCATTAATCCTTTGCACTCGGACTTTTTCTCGCCTAAAGCTTTCAGCAGCTCGGACTTTTTTGGTTGTATCTGTCCAAGTATTTGCATATAGTTTTTTTTAAATTTATATATAAAATTTAAAATGCCAGATATTTTTAACGTTATTTTATTATTATCATATTGTGAACATTTTGTAAATGAAAATTTTAATTGTAAACCCCAAACTATTACAGTACCTGTGTGGAGTACTTTGGGTGCAAAGGATTAAAACGACATTTTTTAGTTTTCTCTGTACGTAGGAATTTCCAACCCCAAATTTGTCCGATGTGGCTTTTCACCGTTCTAAATCTTATCAGTGCCTACATGCAGGGATAACAACAGCAACGATGGAATTCCCCGTTCTTGTCGAACTGCAGCGGTAGCCAGGTCCTTGAGGGATTATGAATAAAGAATGAATCCCTCAACGTATATATGCGGTTTGAATTGACCATAGAAAAAAAAAAGAAATATATATATATGTGTGTGTATGTTGCTGCTTTACCGTTCTATGGAACTTTAGACTCGATTGTATGTCGTAAACGAATAAATGTGCAAATTTGACGAACCACGCTGTTGAGGTCGTACCGTCTATTCCAAAGTACGTAACGTGTACGCATCAGTCCCATAACGTAGAATAGAAATATGTGTGTGTGTGCGTATACATATGTATATGAAAACACACATGCATACCTAAATGCATATATATATATAACTATATACATATATATTCACATATACATGAAAGTTTACGGACATTCGCGTTTCTACGCGCAGGGCTGTGAATAAAAATAATTAACGGAGAATACGAACGTCGAAGCCCCGATTGATTTACGTGAACGCGAAGCTTCGAGGCCGGACTAGTAATTTCACAAAACCGCGTGTCTGTGGGCTCGATCGATTTTTTTAACTCGCACTATGGTCATTCCATCCAATAAAATGTCCCTGGAAAATTTCGTATCAGCTCTGGATTTGGCTATCTTTGCAGCATTTTTATTGGTTCCTTTCTCGCTTAAAAAAAATTTCATCATTCTTTTTTTTTTAAAAAAGAACGTAATGCCGTAATTCTTAACGTTTTTTAAATTCATTTCGCTGCAACTTGCAATAAAAGAGGATGTTGATTTAACGAAGAAGAATGTGAATGTATGCGTATACGAACTCAGCATGAATTTCTATAACTGTTCGGAAACTTCTTCAGATACTCGGAGGTTTTAAAATTAAAAAATGTCTACAAGCCGAAATTACAGCGTAACCGTTTAACGTTAACCACAAGTGAGAATTTGATGAAGTATTGAAGGATGAGGACGCCTGCAGATAAGGGGTGTATTACGAGTTCATGTAATGATCCATTGATTTCATGAATGACCATAAGTGCGACCATAATGCGGATAGGTCAATTCAGGAAGTGTATCAGTCTGCTAACCATGAAGTGGCGACAGCGATCCAGGTGCAAACGTTTGCAGGTAGACTGTTTTATATACGCGGCAGATGGTTGTATGTACTATGCGATTATATACACACTTTGTGTACCGCAAACTAACCTTAAGGAATTATACCCATTGCCTTTCATAATACTTACCTTAAATGTTTTTATTCTATTTACACGTTTTATGGTACCAGAAAGATTCCAAGGCACTAAATGAGGACGACTTTCTAGGATTACAGTCACAATTATATCGAGAGCAACAACTTCATGCCAGGGAAATATTATTATTGTAATGGAGTTTGGTGGTAAAAGAATATTTTTATTGATTTTATACGAAGCAAAGGATCTAATTGAGGATATTTGAAAATACTCTCAACGTCACTTCGAAATGACACATTTCCTTACTAGCGTGAGACTGCAGCAGAAATAACTCTTTTTATTGGATTTAAAAGATTCTACAAATCTGTTGAGACAATCTCCTTCCGCCAGCCACTTTTCCCAATACCGCAACATAAACTGAGCGACGAAGACTGCTTTTTATACCGTTGCTTCCGACACACAGTACCGGGAATGTTTCTAAACCTACCCCCAAAAAAAGCCATGTAATTTCCGGTTAGAAATCGGACAGAAAGTAAGACAGAAGGTTAGAAAAGAACAAAGAAAAAATGGAGACAAAAAGAAAAGTATGTGTAAATGTTTGTAGTGCATCGGAGAGGAGGTCCCCATGTACCCTCTCGCATCCCTTGAATGTTGTGGTCGTTTGTTTCTTTTTATTCGACTGCTGCATCGTGAGAGACGTGGAAGAGAAGAGAATGTAGAGAAAACGAGGAGGAATAAAAAAGAGGGAATCCTCCTCTTCTGCTCTTTTCCTCGAGCGCCCATTTTTTTTTTCTTTCTCTTTGTCCCAGAACACGGAAATTAAGAGACTTCTCTCTGTAGAGTCGACCACCCCCTCGAAGGACCCACATACTCTCATTTATATACAGAAGAAGAGAGGAGAAAGCAAGCGAGTAGGTAGAGTGTGCATACATAAGAGAGAAGACCTTTCTCCCTCTCATATACATCCCAACAAGTCATTGTCCGCAGACACCTGTGGACTTACGTACTATGCACGATGTAGCCACTTACTTCACAGTCCCGTAAAAAAAAAGTCTCTCTTGCGCTTTTCTCGGCTTTTCGCACCGGCTGAACTAAGCACCTTCCCCACCTCCTTCGAGCTGTTCTGCTATTACTTTCCGTCTCCTACGCCTTTTTTCCCATCTTCCTTCTCTTTGCCTCTCCAGAGGGAACGTCACTTAAGGTGTTAAATCGCCTTTATCATGTTTACACGATCTTTATGCCGTTTAAGCTGCCGGTTATTATGCAAAAGTATGTTTTTTTTTTCAAGTCTTTTGGAATCTTTTTATTCCCTTCAAAAAAGCATCCAAAGAAAATGATGCTGAATAGGCTGTTTTGAATAACGTCATTTGATTCAGAAAACCTTCGCTGTTTTTGTTCCCTTCATCCATAGAAACAACATCTTGTCCCTCCGAGAGAGAATGCTGTTCTATTGTAGGACGTGGAAGATTAGCTACTCTTCAGCGAATGAGTGAATTCTGAGATGGCACTGACGGGCTCGAGGAAACTTCATATTCTCGTAAATTAGGAACAGCTTTATCTGCTACTATTGTCTCCGGGATGCATCTCTACTTCGACATCTGCTGCGGGAAAAATAGGTATCTAGTCTGCGCGAAGGCTTGCAGCTGAAGATCCCATAGAGGTATCTCAAGTTACTCCCACACAAGTCCATTATCGCTTTCTTCTTCCTTTTCCATGTTCTGGGCTGACAGTTGTAAAATTCACGAGAGCGATGCTTCTGGAGCGAGGCAAAAGCAATCATCTGTCTGTTGGCAAAGAAAAGGAAGACCGTATATACTCGATTTCATCCGAGATCTGTTGCGAAACGTGCGATGGCATGTTTTCGGTAAACAGATTCCTCTCCGCACGATCCCTTTTGATCCTTCGGGATATAAATGCATTGTTAAAGACCACTCGAGCATTGATATTTATACTTTTATGCATATCCTTAAGAATGGAGATTATGACGGAACAGGAGATGGATTTTTCCGGAAGGATATGATTCCCTTTTCTTTTCCTATTATATATCGGTGTAATAGTAGACGAGTTTCTCCTGGGTTGTTTAATATTTATCTTTTACCTCTCGAAATGACAATACCGTGGGTTCTGTAGGTACACATGTGTAAAAAATAGAAAGGGATGCTACAAAAAGATCAACGACAAAAAGTCACGCGCCTTAAATCAACTTCCGCCAGGACGGAAATCGTAATGTGGTTTATACGGAGGTTGAGTCTTTGACTGCGTTTTGAAGGCACCGGATGCTGTCAATAAGATGCGCGATTATGACATATGAGGTCCCAAATTGGCGGTTTATAGTAAATTCCTGCTGATTCGAGGCCTTCCACGTGGGAAGTAAATATTTTGGCAAACGTATGGATGAGGATCAATTACAAATGGCAATATCTGATTCACGTTTTATTTTCATTATAGCTTGTAATAATTATAAATGCATATTTATCTTTTAAAAAGTAATGTTTAATGTCGGATACTTTATTAGGTCAATTTTTTACTTTAAAAATTGTTATTGCATTTCATGGATACGTTCTATTAATTTTTCGTCTCGCTATAAAAGTATCTATATTTTCTAGTTTTTCTTTCTGACAAATTTTCAATTCCATACAGTTTTGTCAACTAATATGCGAATATTTTTCATGATAAATTAATGCAACACCGAAATTGTTTTAAGCGATAAGAAACTCAATACATATGATGTACTGCATTTTTAACGAAGGTACCAGCATTAAAATTAGTCGTGTATAAATATCCATGTACTGCCATTTAATTTCCTCACAGTTTATACCCATGATTCTCGTGGTACATAACACAGTCAATTTTCCAGCATCCTCTAACCCTCTATTTAGAACTTACCCTTTGGGAAAACAAAGGTGTCACTCCTTCAAAAGACTGTTAACACACCCTACAAGTGAAGTGTGTCTAGCATCTCTCGTTTTCCTGCCTTTCCGTCTGGAAGATCATCGTAGGTTTTATCCCCTATCTCTTATCCTATATACTTCTTATTTCAGAAACGGTTTTCTCGCTCAAACGTTCTTCTTCACAAGAAAACCTTTCAACAAGTTGCCGTTAAATTAGTAAGGAAACAAATAAAGGGGATAAAGCAAAAAGTGTTTGAAAAGAATCCCGTCAGCGAAGTTTAAGAATGCCACCCTTTCTTGAGATAAGACTGTGGGACGAAGCGTTTTCGTGTCTTATATCGCCCTTACCCTCCATGAAGAAAACTCATCCTTCTTTTAATCTTTAGGAAAGCCCCCAGGGAGAACCTGTTGATGGTACTAAGAAACTCCAGCGTAATGTTTCCTTACAACTCTTCCTAAACCCTTATAATTTGTTTCCTTCGCAGCCTCTCTTCAGACAGCTAAGAAAACACTTTATCTCGAAGGGAAGGAAAATGCTTCAACAGGTTAGAGAAAGAAGGGAAAAGTCTTTTTACCCTCGCGAACCGGAAAAAGAACTTTCCCTCGCCCTTATAATATACCGGAAGCTTTTCTCTCTGTATATATATACATGCAACCCCTCCGTACGGACGTCTTCACAACCCTGTAAGATTTTCCGGGCCATAAGTTTGGATGATAAAAGGAATAGGTAGAAGGCACAGAAGAAGAACCTGTTGATACCGAGAAAGTCAGGGTGTTTTCTTACGACGAAGATATTCGGAAAGGAAAGGATGGCAAGGAAAGGAAGGGAATTTCTTTGGTGAAATAAGATATCAACTTGTTGCTTCTTCCTTTTTGTTTATTGGTCTAGAAAAATCGCAAGTGGGCCAAATATGAAAGAGTGGTTGCTTTTGCTGTTATTCTCTCTGTCAGGTCTAAAGTTGCAATGTGTTTTTGTTTAATAGCTATGGTGGACAAAAATTCAAGGATTTGATGATTATTTAAATGGAATTTTTATTATTAATACAATAGTCTCTATAGGTTTAGAAAAATTGTTTAAGAAATGATGTCTCTCGTACGCATATGTTAGGATCCAGACGATTTTCAGTAAATTCTATTTTACAGAAAAAGAAGAAAGTTACAAAATAAAATTGTTCCACATTATGTTTAATCCAAATTTTGCCAAAAAATTATTTCGAACACGTAAGGCTCCTACTTCTAAATCTAAGTTGTATCAATTGTTATCGGATAAAGAGAAGAGCGAATTTCCTCATCTTCCCATGTAGACTAGCTAAACCTAATTTTGTAATATTAATCGTCGGTTTCTGATTAATTCGTAACTTTATCTATTACTACTTCCCTCTACTACTACTGTTAAGGCATTTAAAGATAAAATAAATAAAGTAAATAAATAAATATCTTTGAATACCAAAAATATTTGAAGTACGAGGAAATTAAATTTGTATTGAAAAGAAATTAACCGTCTTAGCGAATTCCGGTGTTCTGCACATATACAGCAAAAAATGCAGGAAAAACCACAAGGAGTCAGGAATTAATTGTTGCAACACGAAACTCCCGATATTCGATCGATTGAATATTGACAGTAATTACTGAACCTAATATAAAATACATTTCCAATATAGAAACGCGTGTTCTTCAATTCACCATGTGCATTGATTTATTTTCGTCGACTTTTTTTATTTTGGCCTGCAAATCCGACATTAAATGGTAGCATCTGATTTACGATATAATTAAATGACAAATAATTAAAAACCACACGAATACGGTTTAATCCAAACGGCGGTGAAAGTGACGCATATTAATAAAATTAACCGCGGTAAATGAAATTAAAATAAAATTTAACAATGTTAATTCCACCAAGTACATTATCGGGACAGAGAATTCCGGAAATACTCATAGCGTTTGTGGTTTATAAACCGAATATTGTTTAAATATTTGTAAAAGCTGATATCAATAAATCAACGGGTCTCAAAGCTCAATGAAACTTTTGCAGTATGAATATTTACTACGATTGTTACGCATTAATATAAAAACGAATGTCAACAGAAGTTAATACCTTGAGGTTTTTATGAAATACGGAAGATAATTAAACGTGTTATGACAATAACCGAGACTATTATTTACATTCGAGTGAATTTATGTCGTGTTGAGGTCGTTTCGGTAAAATATAGGAAACGAAAGAAGGAAGTTAGGTACTATCGTATAACCATGATCCTTTTCTTTGACGACTTCCTGTATGAGAACTTGGGTTGTTAAAAGGAAACCTCCGAAAACACTTGTTGAATGTTCTGCTAAGATTGTCCGATCTAAGAAGCCACTTGTTGCTTCTCGTCTTTCGTATATAAGAAGCTTAAAGAAACCCTATCTTCAAAGTTCGAAGTTATCGAAACTTTAGCACTTGTTTAAGATTGAGGCGCATCTCTTCGTGCATGTAGAAGGTGACAAAAAATCACTGACAAAAAGTCCTGGGAGAAATGTACAAATTACCAAACCGCGAAAGTTACTATTTTGGAAAAATGTTGGAAATATTTTTTCAAACAACATAAACAAATTTTATTAGTGCTCCAAGAAATTTCATCTTCTCCGGAATCTATTATTTTCAACTGCAAGTTCAAGAAGATTTGTAGAATTTGCAATTAGTTTGTAATTTATAAAATAGATTTTAAAGTCTGAAATTTTTATTTATTGTAATGTTCTTACTCAAATAAATAATAGTTTAGTTAATTAGAGCATATACGGGCCAAGTAAAGGATGGAACATTTTGCGCATTTTTTCTTCAATGAAATACAATTACTTGAAAATCGTTTTATTAGATATCTTATGAAATGTCGAATTAATCGTCGTATATATCGAACGTGGGCGTCTGAAGCTGTAATTGTATCCCGAGCACGTGGTCCCTCTCTACTTCCCCAGACGCCCCTTTCTGTAATTACGTCTCTGAAACTAATTGACAAGAAGCAAAATCTTTGACATTCTCGTAAAATGGCACAAAAATATCAAATTCCCGTTTACCTCTACTTAATTGCTCGAAAGCTTGAGACTCGTCTTTCATTTCGATTTTGCATAATCGTATTTATTGTACATATATAATAAATAGTTAAAATCGCGTTAAAAATGATTTATTCTATTATTTCGAAAAAATAGTTTCGCGTTCTGCAGTATAAATTATTGAAATCACTATGTTACAATAAAACATTCTTTCCTCTCCCTCATGTAGTCCTACGCGTATTAATCTATAATAAATCCCGACAAGACTCTTTAGTATTTCCCATTTTTTTCTAACACGTAATACAAAGAATGACAATGTTTAGCATTTTATGATATTATTTATTACGCCGTATTTCCCTGATGAATTATTTTTGAAGATACATTGATCCTCCCCCTGTTAATGTATTTGTTGGTAGATTTTTTTTGATAGATGAATAAGGAATCTAAAAAAAAATGTAAGCAACTCTGAGAATACTCTTTTGATGATTAGATTCTGGCACGTGTCTATTGTATAACGTCTTTTTCTACATGGACGGGAGGCCCCTTTCCGCGTGGCACGCGTGCCACTATGATTATCATGCGTAAGACTCTCCTTTTCTTTCAGCCTTTGGAAACAATTTACAAAGAAGAACCAACCCTTAGATCGTGTCTTTTCTTTTTTTTTTTCTACCAAAAAAAGTTTCCACCAACTTTATTAAAAGGGAAAATTGATTGGTGTGTTTCTTCTTTCGTCTCGGTACTATTGTTTTCTTCAAAAACAGTGGGAGTTTTTTTAACACCAGATTTGAATTACCAAAAGTGTTAAACTGGTTATTCGAAAAAGGTCGTGGATGTGATACTTTTATATTCAATAATTTAAAAATTTCCACAAGTAACTAGAATTTGTAGTAATTTTATTTATACTATTGTTTTGTAGTTAGCTTTCATCTTAAGATCAACAACTAGTTGTATATAGTGAGGGATGTTCGTTCTTAATAATTTACTTTCTCGTAGAAAAAAGACGTAACAAGGCAGATTAACTATTACCAACTATTTTATATGTAGATATATTTTATATTCTTTGACATTTTCAGAATGGTTGTTGCTATTAAATTTTGGGATATTTTCTATTATTAACATGCACGATATTTGCCAATTTCCCGAAATTGCTTCTGTTGCACCATTTCTTTAATTATCAAATCCATAACTTTCGTACAGATTCTGGAAACCAGTTTGGAAATAAGAAATATTTATTACTGCATTTACAACATTTTCGAGCTTACATTTATTTACAGGAAATAAATAGAAGTAAACCAAAAAGTTTTTCCATCTAAAGTCAATTTTTATCATTGATACATATTGTTGTTAAAAATAGTTTTCATACTGAAACATTTATTTTTCATTATCCGAGACTTTCCCATCCTGGTGAAACTTAACTCTACCGTTGGCCAATAACATTGGTCAGTCGCCCAGCTGTTAACACCCACACAAAAACAAGTAACAAGCAATCGATTAGATTAAAAAGTGTCTGACAATCTTATTAAGAATAAGGGAAATCAAGTTGATTGTTGAAGGAGAGATGTAATCTTGAAATAGGAAGGATTTCTGCTGGAGGGATGTAAGATTTGATTTTCAACCCCTTCTGAAAAGCAGATACACGCGCACGACTTTACGTGCAAGGGTGAAAAGGTTCCATCGTTTATAAAACCACGATCGACTTGCGTTTGCTTTTTATTAGGTTACGCAATGAAGCAGGAGGATCGTAATCGTCGTAGTCGAATGTATAAGTCCAGTTTCTATTCTCTTTGTCTACGAAGCCATCTGTCACCCTCCTAAAAACCTCACATGGAGAAAATAAATATCCAAGTTATATGGACTAACCATAAAGCGTGCGAGAGAAAGACGCTCTTTACATTGAGAAAGAGAAGGAAAAAGCGCGTATGTGTGTGTACACGCATAACCGTGAGATTGTAAGCACCAGACGTACGCCAATATGTGAGATACGATCGAGATAAAAGCAAGATAGCACTGCAAGTAAGCGGTATAAGCGGGCCTCTGGGATGTATCGAGTATTGATTTTCCTTCTCAGAGGCCTTTCCAACGGGGTAAAATCTCTACGCGCGGCAAAGTTTATTAATCTCGAATGCAAGTGCATCGAATCTAAACTCATATATATCCATGCACACATGTGCTGGAATTCATTCTGAATCTATCACTCCCGTTTCCCATGTCGGATGTTTGAATGTATCAGGGAAAGAGGGTACTTTGATGATCCCCAATTTGAGTTCTTCCGGGGGTTAAGTTATCTATAAAAATACAAAATGTATTAACTTTCTCTCTTATTTGTTTCCGCATACAATGCATCTTTTAATTACGAAATAATAGAGGTATTGAGAAATGCTTAGCTACTTAAGTTCTTTTAATTTAGAAAATTTTTAATTTATACTTGCTGTGAATTCCAAGAGGCACCAAACGCAACTACCTGATTTTTTCCTAGAACATTCAAAAGAAAAATGAATTAGAAAGGTTGCAAATTCAACAAGATCAAAAATGGCAGAAAAAGTATTCTACACTTAAAAAAACAAATTGCAACTTTTTGGAAATCCCAAATGGACACCACGAATAATTTTATTAATATATATTTGTAATAGGCTACAAATATGTATTAAAAAAAATTCAGTTGCTTAGTATTTAACAAAATTTAATGGTATCGTAACTAAATTCGATTACAGATAATATAAATGTGAATAAATGTAAATAAAATGGTAGAAGTCTGGAGAAAACACTCAACCTAAAAATGCGCTTATATCAAGTGCCTCTATAAAACATATACACAGCAATTAATAATGCGAAAGATTTATAAAAATGCTTATGTGCAATTTGAGATTTTTTTACACCTTTAAGCACCACGATAGACGGAGAGGAGGGAGAACTTCCAGATATTATAACGACAGCTTGAAATATTAGGTTACCGAATATTTCGAATATTAATATCGGTCGAAATACAAATGATATAATTGATAAAAAAAATCAGCAGACGATTCAACAAAGGACGACAAACTCTCGCTATAAATAACTGCGTTAATGCAAATGCAGTCATTCAGAGATCAATAATGAATGTTTTTCTGCGAAAGTTCAACCTCCAAACTCGTCCTGAAGCGTCATGCAAATCTCACATAAGTGCTCATTGCTACCGACGCTTAAAAGCATTCTGTCGCATTCGATCGGAACATTGACCCAGCTATCGCTATCGCGGGCCACGCGTCTTTCGGATCTAAAATGATCCATAAATAAGGTAGTAATATTTCCTCGGCTGACGAGAATTCGAGTTCGCCAACGCCGACAAATTTTCAGCTTTCCATCACGGTAATTCCAGCATCCTCTTATCAGCTTTACCTAGCATCCATGAAGTATCAATAATATCTTTAGCTCTCCTCGAAATCTAAGATACAATGGGGAAATAAAGAGATGGGAAAGTGAAAAGAGGGGATCAGAGGTAAGGGTGGTTCTCAACGAGAGAATAGCTAATACATCACAAACTTAAGAACAAAGAGGAGGATGTCGTAGCTGTACACTATGGGAGAATCCGCCGGCGGCCTGGCGACAAAACTTTGCCTATTTGTTAAGTCTTGCCGGCCGAACCTGTCTCAGATACTGCCGTCGAACTATATAGCTTTTGGCTACCAGCGATGCTGGGCTATTCTCTCCTTTTGCAATGTTTACTGAATATGTATATACATACAGATCCATACACGGGTGTATCTTGCGTGTATATACAAGCAATCCCGTCCCTAAGTCGTGACAATGTACAGAAGTGTGTACGCCTTGTCGAATAACTTGACTCAGCGACACCAGGGCACTCACTGCACAAGTTTCGTCATTTACATAATCAGCCAAAGTTTCGCGTGTTTTGACATAGTTAGTGGTTCATTAATCAATCTTCAAGAAAGCCCGCCATTGACTTCGATCTTAATCGCGAAGTTGATGAATTTCTGCTGATGGGGTTGTGGTTGTATGTATACATATACACAGCCCAGCTCAATTTGCACTATTGGGAAATTTCATGAAAATTCCGGGAACAATACGCATTAAAGGTAGCCCCGATATATTATATTGGTTCAGGAGACACCGCCAGACTCGCAAGTTGAAATTTTGATTTGTTTTATGGTAAGATATTGTAATAATTTTTAACACGTTGACTGCCGCGTCACCCATATTAGCGTGACATTCGAGTCATTGGAAACACACGTGGCAGTCAACGTGTTAAAATGAAGATTCCAGGATTTTCAAATCTCAAATTTATTTTATTATAATTAATATTGTGTCAAATTTTTCTTTTGTCGTAAGTTACAATCCCACGCTATAGCCTTCACTGAGAAAGAAGGAATCGATAAAATAATTGAAATTACCACAAAAAATAATAACATACGCTCGTGACGTAAAATAATAAAATTTACTAGAAAAAGGGGGAGGCTACTAATTAGCTTCCATTTTCTGATACATTTTTGCCTTTATTATTTGATTTATTATTTGTACAAAGAAATTTTGAAATTTTTGACATTTTCTCGTAGGTTTTATTTTTTTTTTCATAATCGTACAATTATTTTTGCAAATTATCTATGCAATTTTGACATTTCAAAGGAATCCGTGAAAATAATGGTACTGTTCAGGATTAAAGCTCACAAGAAGTTAAAAGAAGGCATTAAAAATGCTTCTTTATACACTGAACTGTTTCCATAAGGGTGAATATTAAACTGTATCGAACAATTTCGACATGGTTTTGTACCAGTGCGCATTTTTGCTTTATTCCAAGAGGAAGTACCTAACTTCCGTTGAGAAAGTTCGTGGTTTGACACGCGTACGAACGACGACAACGACGACGCGTATGTCGTCATTGTCGTCACTATACGTCGTTCTCATGAGGGGTAGTATAAGCTTTGTGGGTGGGTTTTTCATTGTCACAACGATATCGCCTTCGGCAGCATTGGCGAAGTAGAGACATGAATTTTGAGCAACACATACTTCATCTTCCAGAACAACACCCGTTTCCCGATATATTATTATTTTTCTTTTGACGATATAAATATTTATCTTTATCCTTTTTGAGGAGGACGGCTCGAAGGGAAAAGAACAGTCACGGAAGAGAATCAAAATGAAACTGCAGACAGTCGAGTCAAATATTTACTCACACATTTTTCGAGAAATTTACAGTAAAGCAAATTTAACATTTTTGCATTGAAAAATATATTTCGCGGCAGTATAATTTTTTCTTTCCTCCCAACAGTTTATGTTCTGTAACATATTTTTCACATTAAATTTGAGAATAATAGATTTCATAAATATTTTCTGCGCAGATAGCGTTTGTCAAAAATGAGAAGGATACAGACTCGAGTCTTTCCTGCCTCAAACTTTGATATATTCGTTAGAAAATTAATATGCTTAAATATTAATTCTTCCAATTGGAAACTCCGCTAAACTCGTTATTAAATAAATTCAGAAACGTACAATTTATATCATACCTCAGTTGTATCGAAAATCAGCAAAAATTGGAAAGTGATTCTTCCATTAATAGTAAATTGTCTGGTTTCAGGGGACAGCATCGTTTGCATCGCCGCACCATCATTGATCGTAAGTATATAATTCTGGCAATATATAATAAAGCAAATTTAAATAACCGCAGAAATACCAACCACTGTAGGAAATGATAAGAAAATATTGAGTATACATATATATGATGGTGTATATCGATCGTAAGATATAACAGTAGTTATATCAAACAAAAAGGAAGAAGAATCATCATAATAATAATAACCAGCAACAAGAATTTACAATAAAAGAGGAAAATTATTCTTTTGTGAAGAAGAAGCGACCCGGTAATATCTCAGAAGGGTACGCCAATGCATGCATATGCGCAGGGTTGACAATGCAGGAACGATAGGGTGGTTGGGTGGGTTGGTTGGTTTGAACGGAGGTGGAGACGCTCTAAGGTACATAATCATGCTTGCTGATTTCTTCCCTAATAAAAGTCTCACTGTCACCAACTCTCTCCTTTCTCTCTGTCTCTCTTTCCGCAAAAACTCTTTTCCCCGCGTTCCTTCCATCGTCAGGACCCGCCTTCGCGTATATATGCACGTGTGACAGACACAAAAGTGCATGCCTGCAAGCGGAGCTCGATGCACCCTTGCTTCCGCCTGATACTACTGCTGTAGATTCAACCCGTTAAGACAAAGCAAGCTCGAGAATTACGAGGGATACGGGTCAGAAATGCTTGACGGTGCACCATCTGGAGTTGCAGTTTTTTTTAATTCCCCGATATGCACTCGAAGAATTGCCAGAGTTTTCTCCCACTTGAATACAGGAATGTTGGGATATGTACAAATCCTGTGATATTGTATATACATATACGTAATATTGTATATGTATATATACACTTGCGTGTGTGTACTGCGTGGGACGGAAATTTTTAGTGCTTCTTTTATCGAAACACCGTGGTTACAGGAAGAAGGTATCCACGAAAATAGTTAATCAATTAGTACAATTTGTAAAAACAGCAGCTTCGAAAGCTATTATTATTATTTTATTCATGTTAATGAAAGCGGTCCTACATCGAAATAAGTTTGGACACGAATTGACGCTGTAAGTTTGCGTAACGTCCGTTATAAGGCCGGTCGGTACCAGCTCAAGGAAATGAAATTTAAATAGAAACAAATTCGTTATTTCCTCCCATTACAAATTCACAAGTGATAAATTTCGAAATAAATTTCTTATTAATTAATATCAACCCCCATTTCGTCACAATTCGTTTATACCTCCTTTGTATTCCTGAATTCAAGCCCACATTCATTCGATACTCAAGAAGACAATTCGGATATCTTCGAATAATCGAACGGAGCATCAAGAACCAACGTAAGCATAATCTTTTCTGTTCTGATTGACCTAAATTTCAGTCACAGTGATTCGAAATCGGATATCTGCGGTAAACACGGTGCATTGAATACATATAAACACGAGGAAGGTTGCCTAAAAAAAGAATGAAGAAAATGGGGCGCTCGAAAACTGCTTGAAAGGAGGGTGTGTGTATATTCTTAGTTGCAGGCTCGATTTAAAGGGCCGTTTAAGGGTCCTTGGTCGAGACAGGTCTCAAGGTGTCTCGGGTTTAAAAGGCTTTTCGAGACTACCTTCCAAGGCAAAGAATTGTAAAGCCAGATGGTGCATTCGACCTACCCCACGTTTTCCACCCACGTGCCAGAAACCTAAGCTTTAGCACGTGAAAATGGCTTTCTCGTCTTTTTTCCTCCCATTTCAATTCCCATTCTTCTCTTTCCTTCCCGTTTCAAGAGAATCCTTCTTTTCCCCATATTTTTTTATACTATTACCACCCCTCCTACACCGCCGAGACTTTTTTCCGCTCCATATTGCTTTAATAACGCATCGAGATGCGAAGCATGGCGTAGAGACGTTCGACATATGTTACAACGTCATTGTTACTTCTGAAGATGAGGAGTATTCATTAGTTTTAATCTGCCGTTAGAAAGTGCGCCGGATATATCGTCCGTGCAATCTGCTACTTTCCAAATTGGTAAAGATGAGAGAGGAAGAATGAAAAGGGAAGAGAAATTGACGAACAAAAAATTGACGATGGAATGTTCAGCAGCTTCTTGATCGAAAGGTTGATTGGATGTTCTTCAACTAATTCTTAGTCCTTTTTTCTTCGTCGAGAGCGTGCGTGCGGTATATTGTGGCTTAAGTATCTACGCAAAGAAAAAAAAGAATGTTCATGATAAAATGCAATAGCAGCAGCAGCAAGAGGGAAAACGGTTTAGGCACGCGTGACTTGTAAAAAAAAAAAGTGTTTTCGGATATATACCTACTTAGGAAACATCCGTTATAATTACACACTGCAAAGATCATACCTGAGCGCATCGTCAAGGAATGGGGTTGTCTCTTGCAATTGATGCAACTCCTGCATTCAGAAAAGGAGAACAGAGTAAAGAGTTAAGAATTTTTCGCAACCTGATATAATTGCAAATTACCAAAATAATTTTTTTACGTGCATAAGTTAAATTTTAGAATTTTTTAATTAAAAATAGCAAGTACATAAATAAAAGGATCAGTACAAACTGCGGTAATGCCGTGACCTTAGAAGTTCCAAAGTGCAAATTTAGAAAATGCTCTCACTGTAAAGCTACAATATTTCCCGTATGACCTACAGTTTACGATAAATTCGAACCACCACAACCGCGGTAGGAACACTTAGAAAAAGTTCCGGGAGTACTTGACCGGGATTTGAACCGGGGTCTCCTCCGTGGGAGTATACGTACGACCGAGTAGCATTTAGTTGCATTTCAAAACGAGCTTCAGTTTAAGACACTGAAGAATGTAAAACTGAAACTGGTACATTTTACTACATGACAGCAACCTATACACATATGTATAAATAATATAAAAAAAAGAACGTTAAAGAAAATCTTCCTAAAGGTTTCTTTGATTACGTGTCCCTTTATTTAACAAAATTTGTAACATTGCTGTCAAAATTATTACGTTCTGCTGTTTTCTTTCTTCCCTGTTGGTAAATTGAAGTATCGGAACAATAAGCCGCGAGATTGGATTAAATTTTGCTCACGGCGTTACATTAATAATCTTTTTGCAGGATTAAATCTGCTTTAACTTCAACCGACTTCAATCTAACGCAAGAATACCTGGGATTTTTTGTTTTCAATTAATTTCTTGTTAAAATTCTGTTTTTTTACTTTGATTTGCTTCTTTCTACAATCGGATTCAGGAATTTACGAATATATAGATAGAAATTGTCCCATCTTTCCTTTCCTACATTATTGTTATCATTCATTCCATATTGTTAATATTTTTATTTGCACTATACATTACTATTATTACTACTGTGTATCCTAATTTTCATACTTCAAATTTCTCACACTGATACCACATGTCAGTTATTTGATGCTTTCTGAATTTACAAATGTATGTAGCAGGAGATAAATATAAATGTTAATATTATACTGCATACTATCAATCGAGGACTGTTGTTACAGAATAAACTTGAAAATAAAAGTACTCTAGGGTGGGATTAAAAAGTCGCGCTTGATTGCAAAGAAAGAGATACTTTTTTCAAAAAATAGAAATTCGGATTGAAATGGTGGAAACTTTCTCCTTTTTTCATAAGAATCATATCGACTTCATTTACATACGAATGGAGGCTTCGTATGCAATCTTCATTCGCAGTGTCAACTCGGGACGTTCTACTTCTCAATTTTTCAAGTAACATAATACTTGGCAAGATCAACTTCCTATAGGAGAAAACCACTGGCGAATAAATAAATACCAATAACTAGTTATTTTTATATGACGACTAAAAGGTGGAGCGGATATGAACTCGAGACATGCTTTTAAATATAATGAACCGTGTCTTCACTTTTTAATGAAAATGGCGATATACCCTCTTTCAATAATGACTTGGGATGCAGGCTTAATTAGTATCACCACGGATCAATTAATCCCCTTTGCATCTCTTCAACGTGAAATCTCAGTGCATAAGAAATTATCGTAGACAGTCAGTTGTCAAAGTTCCTGCAGCTCAGCGAACAGAGTGCCGCTGGCTAATTCACGGAAATCCCGGAATTCACACCAAGTCATGACAGTTAATATGTTACGAAACATTCTTCCTTGGGTACTCGGGATAGCATTATTTAATTAAGCCAAGTATTCTTGTTGATTATTATCCGATTCTTCAATTTATTACTGACCTACAAATTAACGTCTCCTCTAGTCTAAAATTTGCTTTGATAACTCGATATCCGCCCAGACTGATTTGATTGGATTAAAAGGTCGAATACTAATCTAGATCGAACATTCATTAAAATAATTTTTGTAAACAATTTTAATCGACTTTATAAGATCGTTGCATAAGATCCGTGTCGTATTTTTTATTAATATTTTCAACACTTAGTGATATTCGTTATGGAGAAATATTGTTAAACTGCTTTTAGTTGAATTCATTATTGGGTATTGATGAGAAACATGCCATTTATTGAATTGATATTTTTACAAAATTTTATTCGTCTAATTTTTACCGGAAAATACGACTCAGATTAAGCAACAAGCTTTTAACGTATAAATTTTATCATCATATCGGGAAAAATGACGTTTCTTTAAATTATTGTACATAAATATTTCTAGATACTTTTGCATAGAAATTTTGAGCAAATGGGTAGAAATCAGAAATACGCGTAAAAATGACATTCATATTAACACTCTCAACAGACGAATTCTGAAATAGGTAACTTCTATTTTTCCAAGTACGACGACAACTGCAGCTTTTCTTTACTCTCATTTTCCTGCTACATGGCATCTTTCGACGCATGCTTGCACGAGTAGAGTAAGAAAGTAGAGTCGCCGATATTCCTCAGACCCCCAGCTGTCAATTCTCTTTGGGACGTTGACAGCAATTTGTAGGTACCATTTTCTCCATAGAAAGATGTAATTGTACTTACCTCGGTGTTCCTTAAAGATTTACAACTTAAGTATACACCAGTAGAAGGTGCGGAAGGTAACAAGTATTTAACGAGTCTTTAGTATTGAATGTATTTCTACAAAAGTATCTATTTGTGAAACTGTCTCTTTTCGCCGGTCCTTGTATACGCACACGGCAATATAATAATATAATGAGAACCCGAGGTTTTTCACACAACTGAATGGAAAAGAAAAGCGAAGCAATTTGTCGCTCCTTGTAAAATCCCTACTCGCTAATTCTCAGCACGAGACTTCCGGTTTCCTTTAGTAGGCGTGCGGAGGCGGTTTGTATAGCAAACAATAATCTCATACCGGCGAAACTTACCCCTCTTATATATATACCTTTTTTCCACGTTTTTCTTTTATTTTCTTCCTTTATTTTTATTCTCACTACAGCCGTGACATTGACTTTTACGTAGTTAAACGATGTTTTAGAGGGTTTGTAAAAAGATTTCTTCATTATTCCAAGTCTTTATGTCGTTCGTGGCTTTTCATTGCCAGTCTTTGTACCTGAAGGTATAGGTGTACGTATATCACATGGTTCGTGTTGAATTTGGCCTGTGCAAGGAGTGTTTTAGTGAAACTAACCTCGGATATGAGGAATTAGTCGTTCGGATAATCGTTGAAAGAGATATTTTTTATTGCTTAAGACTTCTCTTATAGAAGGTGTTTTGTGAAAAAAAAAACGAATATACGAAGGCAACTGAAAATCCGAACGTTTCTTATCTTTCAGAAATTTTTACAATACCCTAGCAAATGATTATTATTAATTATAACTAAATATCATTATTAATAACGTAGAAATTATTTTAGCATAGTAAAATTTATTTTTTATGCACCAGTAGCTCAAGTAATATAATGAAAATTAATATCTGCATTTTAAAAATTGCCATAACAATTTATATTAATTTCGTCCTTTCTCGTAGTTTCTGTTAAAAGCAGATAAACGGTTTTTCTTGCATTACAAATTGAATTATCAACTCACTGACATTTTACAAACGAATCACAGGATGGCCGTTTTTTACAAAAACAATTCCAGCAGATTTTATTTATAATTTAAAACTCATGTCCACTGAATAGTTTATCATTTTTCAAGTGACATCATTTTGTAAAAGTCTCTATTTTAGCAAAATATAATTGAACAGAAGTATTAATTTCATTAATTTCCATCAAACCACTGTTAAACAAATACATAAAATGCCCAAGGTCAGTTTCCAATACCAATAATGTCTTGAATGAATTCAATGAGAAAAGCCACTGGAAACTAATAGTTTTTCATCTTTTCATGTCAAAGTAGCTCGTGCTATATCTATAAGCAGCTGCACGTGTGTAAACGCGAGTGTGAAAGAGAAAGAAAAAGAGAGCTTCTCCCTTTTGCTAAGAGTTTTATTTTACCTTATATAGTTTAAGGGGAAATATAAGTTGAGGGGGTCTTTTTACCCCCACAGATATACGAATGCCTGGTATAATGCAGCTAGACGCTACCAGGTACCCCGTAGGTAAGTAACAACGTCACGCTTGAGAGAGGGCCCATCTGCCCCCACCTTATTCTTTTTTCTTTCTCTTTTACCTTTTTCTATCCTTCCCTTAACGAGTGTGTGACGTCAGGTGTGACGATATATGCCAAGAAGCGTCTGTCTTACAAACTCACCCTTCTTTCGACCCCCATGGAATTATACAGTGTTGCCATATGTGGATTTTATGTGTATGTACGTATACGTATATGTAGACTTTAGACTGAATTTTGGGAAAATTTTTGGAAAATTTTTTTAAAGTTACATATACATATGAATGCTTATTTAATGTATAGTAATTGTTATCGTGTTTTACTATGTGTGTATGACACGTGAGTTTGTTTGGTAGGATTTATTGTGCCATGGAAGTCGTTGAATACTGTATTTTTAATTCAAAATTTGAAAACTGAAATGCAGTTTTGATGAAATTATTTGCACACCAGATCCTACTTCTTAAAATGAACATAAAAAAACCATACAAAAAATTAAAATCAGTAAAATGAGAATTGTATATGAATGAAAATAATCTTTTAACAAAGAAATAATTTCACTGTTGCAAAATTGTGAATCAATAAAAATAGATAAAAAAATTATTAAAAAGTATGACATTGACAAGGAATATTGAAATTCTTTTTAAATTGCAAATCATATAAAATATTCTCCCTCTCCCGAATTATTCAATAGTCATAAAAAATTCTAGGAAATTTCTAGCAGGAGAAATCTTGGACAAATCGTATTAGCATAATCCGATAGCTTAAAATTTGGTTCATTTAACACCCACCAAAGACTAGTAACAAAAATGGCAACATTGTCATAACAACTATAACTTTAAGCGCCTTATGGTTACTTATGTTCAGCAGTTCGTAACGAAGTTCCAGGAGGGAAAGATAATAATTACGCCTACCGAATATTCGGAGTTTCGGTTAAACGTTACAAGCACCTTGCCTTCGTCAATATATGTACCTACACATAGAGCAATTAGTATGTAGAGTCCATATCCTACATACGAGTGGAAGAAGAAACAACAATTTGACTGATTATTATAGAAAAAAAATCAAAAAAATTTTTTAAAGGAATTAGGGAAAGTACTATTAATATTTTTCGGATTTGCAGACAATACTAAAATTTCCTGAATTCTAATCCGTTTTCTCCAGATTTATTTAAGAAAACAATAGCAAAAAAATGAGTTGTTAGATCGTGTAATCGAATTTAGTAGTTTATTAATTGATTATAATTTTATTAATATTATTAATTGTAACATGGGCATTAAATTTAATATTATTGATATTATTAGTATTATCAATATCATTAATTATTATTTTATCAATAATTTTATTTAGAGTACAAAAAGGAAAACAAATTTGTTTACCTTAATTCTATTATGTTGTTTTATGTGTATTTACAGGATTTGGGTTTAGTGATTTTGGTTGGTCATCTGTTGATCTTGTCTTGAAAGATAGGTATTGGGGATTAACCCAAGGTAATCCGATACCTTAATGGTTTTAAGCTTTGGGTTGGTCTACAGCTACCATTAAATGCAACTTAAAGCGTATATATAGTAAATCATCCTTCTTTAAAGTTCGTCCAATTGAATTTATTATTAAATTCCAATCTAATCGAAGGAAATTGGAGTGGTAGGTAAATGGTAAATAATAAATGAACCATTCTACAGTAGAAGATTCTACAGTATAGAGATATAATATATTTTACATAAATAACATCATTTCTACCACATTCTAAATAAAACAATTTTGAAATACATCGAAATATCGTTCCAAGTATATTTATCAAATCACAACTAACAGCCTGAAATATTAATTTACTGGTGGGTTCTCCTTTCGTGAAATACAAATACACCAAATGAAATATATATTAGACAATATCGTAAATGCAATATGTAAAAGAGTGTCAAGGATTCCATACATCTTATCGTAAATACCACCCTGTAAAAACTCCTCTTATTATATCTTACATTTCTATTAACTATATACCTAGATGTGTAAAAACTACTCCACTCGTTTGCCCACGCGTAAATGTATTCTATTGAATAGTAGTTTTCCTTTCAAGAGTGATCGCAGCTACAAATATTCTTAAATCAAACGCACTGTCGCGTGTTTATCAAAGTAGGCGTATTCCGTCTCGTTAACAAGACCGTTGAAATTGTTCTTTATCGTTGTATGTTTTTATCACACTGGGCGGCTTTCTAAAGATATGTAATATACACATATGTTTCTCTCAAGTTACACTTACATTTTATACGTCTATGCGTCTTCCTACTTTTATATCTAGAGAGTATCCTGGAAGAGCTCATGGATATTGTCAATGCGTCAATATTTTCTTTGCCTTGTCGTCCCAATGACGCATTTCGAGGTAATTCGACGATTTTTGAAATTTTCTTTTCAAACGCTCTCCAGATATTAAGAAACCGGCGACTGTTACCTTACATCTAGATAGTGAATTACAAAATACCACTAGGATTCAAGTTAACTTGTTGCGTGTATGTGGAAAAAATATACCAACCATTAGAGGAAATTTAAGATTAATAAATAAAAAACTGGCAAAAAATTATATAAATTGTGTAAAGGAAATATAATTTCACAAATTACTTTCTTCTGAAAAGAAGTGCTCGTATGGGAAAATATCAAAATTAGCGTACGGAAATAATAAAAGCACCAAGAAAATGTTTTCATTGCAAATAGGAAATTATTTTTATACAATAAATTATGTACATTTTAATAGTGTATAAAAATAATAATTGCAACGGGTCGTTATAGAATTGGAAAAAATTTAATTATTGACTTTCTATAAATATCAACTACTTTTCTAGTTAATTTTATTATTTTACGTCACCAACGCACGTTCGTTATTTTTTCCCGCACTTTTCACTATTTCAACATTCCTTTGTTCTCGGTCTAAAGGAGAAATATAAAAATAGCTTATAAAAATATTCAGAAAAGTTTCTATAAGCCATATATTTTTCTACGTGTACATATTTTAACACATCGTAGTGGTCACTAGCTGGAAACTTATCAATCTGATACACATTGTATCGAATCTAATAGGTATATGAGTTTAACAATTTCAGAATTATAATTTTGTTTTGAATACATATTTCCATTAAAATTTATTCCAGTTACTATACATATTCTTTCTCGTTATTGAAATGGACCATAGATTTTATTTGAAAATTATTTCTATTATGTCTCTTTCAAATGTTATCTTATGAGAACCAACGAAGAAATAAAAATTATATCCTAATTATTATTAAAAAAGAAATAACGTGGAAACCTTAAATTTTCTTAATACAATTGCATATGTTATAAATTCCCAAATTCTTGACGGCAACCTCAAATTACTCCACACTGCAGTAATGTTTCTTCTCTCAGCTCCGACATAGTGAAATCCACTACCCTTTGCTTTTTCATTTACTTCGCAGACGGCGGCATAACTTCTGCAGTGGAAACACTGGCGGTATGAAGGTTGCAATGTACTGTAAGTGATTGATCGTATGAATGAATAGTTGTGTGGTTAAGTAAATTGTTAAGTTGCACATACATACATATATATATATACGTATATATGTACACCTTTGCGAAAAAGAAGTAAGTGCCGTGTGGTAACTTACGAAGGGGCACGCGTCAGGGAACATCTGCTAGGCACGCGTGTGCACCCCGATTGTGCGCTACTCACACTTACTCATTCTTTCTTGTCTCTCTCTTTTACTACTGCACGGCAAAGAGCTTATACGGGAAGGGTCCTTTGAGACAAAGAAAAAGTATGACGTTCCAGCAGCTGCCATATAGTGACGTAGAAAAAGGCCCCCCTTCGACTCACGACCCACGTTTTCGGGGACTTAGAAAAACGTGAACATACACACACACGCACCTAGAAGGTGGCCGTAGCAGCTTCATGGGTTCCACCAGAATTGTAGATTTATCACCCTGTAATCGTCTACGTATTCATACATCTCTCCTAAGGGCTGATACTAATTGATGCCGTACCTTGACCTTCCTTCTGGAACATATGGGGAAGATTCGGGAGATAGACTCCCCACTGTACCCATATTTCATGAATTGCTATCATTAAACACATTTTTTTCTTTTACGGAAAAAATTCTTTACAACCGAATTGCAAGGAATTCCTATTACGCGGGGAAAGCTATCAATCTTCGAATTTTTTATAGTAGGATTGTTGTAGGATTTTCTTGAATTTTTTGTATTCCATGTATAGATGTCTTTCGTGTCTCGCATGTTTGCATATGAAGAGAAGACATAGTATATGTGAGTACGTCACTATTTCAATTTGTAGCAACAGGTTCGAAGGGGGTTTAGTTATTTTTTATTACGGATATTGAAATTTATTGCATAGTAACTGTTGCAATCTTAGAAATGTAGTGAAATTTACCTTGGACAATTTAGGTCCTACTGTTATACAGAAATATGCATTTTTTTTGTGCTTATTTATATTTTGCATGTAAGATTAATCTATTCGTAAAGTTTTACAAATGCAAGAATGTCTAAAAATTATTAAAATCTCAAAATTCCAAAAATGTATTCTACCTTTCGAATTATTGCTGCTTAAAATATTATAAAAGTCACTTCATCTTGCATGATCTTGATCTCAAACGTAAATGTCGGTGCCTGAAAAAAATATTTTACTTTTCAGCTCTGTGATAATTAGCATAATCTTAGATATTCTCCAGCATCATGTGTAATTTAGAAGAAATGTTGTTGTTGAAGAATATATACATACATATATACGTATATTTATGTAAGGTCTACTTCATTTTGAAGGATTTGTCTTTAGTCTGCGGAAATCCAACCTCTCTAGAATTTCCGTCTCAGTCTTTTTTTTACTTCTCTCTTTTTCGTTCGTAGGAAAGAAGTAAAAGCTCAGTAGTCCATCCTCAAAGCTACTAGTCGTTGCTTACTGCTCTCATTCTCGAGAGAGAGAAAGGAAGAAAGAAAGGAAAAGAGAAAAATGAGAGGTACATACAGTATAAAACTCGCGCTAATCTTCCGAGTAGAGTTGCTAATGAAAGCTTGGACGCGCCCTGTCTTTCTACATCTTTTTTGCCTTTTCATGTCCTTTTCTTTTTTAACTCACTGACCAAAGAGAAAGAGCATCAATTTGCGATGAATTCCTCGTCTCAAAAATCACAAGTTCAGACCCTTTATTGAAGTACCTTCCAAGATCATTGAAATCTTACCCCATCTTGAAACACCTTGGCCTTATTGTATTATTTTTTATTTTATTTCCATCTATTATTCTCACTTCGAAAATTATTGAAGATTTTTTGAAGCTTTCCATTTTTCTAATTGATTTTACAAAAATACACAAATTTTGTGTTGGTGAAAATTAAAAGCTTTTTTGAAAAAAAAATGAATTATCAGACTTCAATTTGAATCCTCATTTTTGAAAATTTTCAAAATCCTTAAAAAAAATCCCGTAAAATCTGAAAATAAGTTTTTATGAAACGATAACTCTCCATCCCCTACTTGGAGATAGTTAAAAAAACTAATTCTGTATTCGAAAGTAAAAAAGAAAAAAGTATTAATTTTCACGGTGGAATGTACTGACCTTTTTTTGTAACAATGCAATGTTTGCAGTGAAGTAAGAAAAGGAAGAAAAAAAGTATTGAGGTACGAACAGATGGTGTCTTATTACAGTGAAATTGATTTGAAAAACTAGACTTGAAGGGGCAAATTTGAATAAGTAGCAATCGAGAGCCACAACTTTTGCTTCCGAAGAATAATGTTTTGGGGGTTCTTATTATTTACCTGATGGCTCTTCTGGTACCCTTAAAACGTGGAACACAACCCCACTTTTCTTCCTCCCTTTCACCTCACTACCCCTTAGAATCTCCACACATCTGCTAGAGCACGCGACTCTTTCGCTTTGAAACTAAGGATAACGCCCTGAAGAAAACAACACTGACTTTTTATATCCTCTAATACATAGACCATTTTTCGATTCATAGAATTAATTTTTTCTAACAGAATGACATTTTAAATTATTTTTAAAAAAATGGAAATGCCTGCAACAAATTATGACAATTAATTTTATATTTTGAAAGAAAGCTTTTGAAGGTGAAGAAATGCAGTCAGAAAATTTTTCAATGTATAGTAAAAATTACTATATATGGATAATAGTTACTCGCAGGAAAGAAAAAACAGGAAATGTGTAAATTTGTCAACTTTCTCAAGATAAACTTGAATTTTTAAAGAATACGCACCACCGGTTGCCTGCATCCGGAAATACGTGTGTTGTGCAAACCCTTTAGAAATTCAGGAGAAATTCTTTGATACATTTTCCCTTATTCGTTTCGAACCCAAATCTCGATCTGGTTCGAAAACGTTTGAATTGAAGAAAAATAGGAAGGGGTTCTTGGTGAATTGAATGAATATTTGTCATCAGACCATACAAAGCAACTTCAAGTATCGTATATGGAATGATTGTGGTGGTACAATGATTCTTGAAACCCGCAGATGCATTATTTGGCAAGATTTCTTTTCGAAAGGGTCAAAAGACTATAATAGCATTGAAAAGAATTCTCGCAAAGTAGGAAACTACAGGACTACCATATATCTGCTTCTTTTGCATATTTACGGATGAACCCTTTTCCTTACATCTGCTTTTAAAGATGCAAAGGAAAAAGACGTTTTTTCCCCCAAAAAATACAGATGTTTCCTTATACTTCATAAAATTGGTGTGACTATTGAGTGGAAAGGAAAATAGAGGACCTCAGAGACATAGGGACTATAACTAAGGTGGTTTTCAAATACATGCTCTATACATATATAAGTTCTGATATTCTTCAGACGTTCTTCGATCTAAAAGAGGCAGGATCTTCTAGACTTTCCTCTCCTCAACCGATTCTAAAGCTAACCAGGTGTCTTAAGATCACCTGCTTTTTTCCTTCGCACGGATAGCAAAATCTTTGCTTTTGTGTTGCTAAGAGTTGCTTGGAAGAAAGACTTTGTCACAGTGGAATCGATAAGAAAGAGATATTCAAATTACCAATTCCAGAAATATTCAAATTATCAGTACCTGTGAGAAAAATGAATGTCTTAGAAAAAAATGTTCCTCCATTTTTTTCGAAAAGTTTTGAATGAAGTATTTTCATGCCACTTTTGTAAAATTTCAATTCTGTGTTTTTCAGTAACATTAATTGTAATTCATCGTACTGCATTTTTGCAAATGTTGCAAACCGAATGAGGACCAGTCATACATAATTGCAAGTAAATTAATAATATAGTATGTAATTTTTAATTACATCAATTCAAAAAACATTAATCTACAAATAAGCTTCAAGAAGAATGAGCCACTTGCCAGTAGGAATTAGCAATTTATTTAAATTATAAATATTTATTTGTATACTATTTCCATTTTATTCCATTACGTCATTGCAGCACATTTCTCGTCGCTTGAAGAACAGCCCTTGGGGCAATAATAGTCCGTAAAAATTTGCAACAAACTTTAACGTCTGTTAAATTTGCTCCTAATTCGATCGTTATTATTAGAAAATTTCTAGCTTTTTTGCCACTGCAACGATAACAGAGAAAAAACAACAAAGCTTTCTTTCGCGGAAATTTTTTGTCGGTTTCGAAAGTGCAAAAAAAGCGAGCGCCCTTATTTTTCCACGCTTATTTGGTACCTAAACACACGGAACAACTTCTCAAGAACCTTTTTCGACCAGACCCGATGAATTGAACTTTTACAACAAATCTAATTACCATACATGCACGACATGGATTTAATTACAACGTCATGCAATTTAGAGCGCCAAGCCAAAAATAAAATTATTCCATGAATGCATCAAACGATCGCGCCTTTTGTTGCACGTCGAAAAAAATGTAATGGATACTGCAGAGTAGACAGAGCGTGGCTGCTAGATTGCGTTGCCGTGTCAAACTTTTCGAAAAAAAAGGAGCAGAAAAAGATTTATCTTTTAACGATATACGTATATACTCGGGACAAAAAGAAGGAACCTCAACATCGAGATCAACTCTGCCTCTTCTCATTCGTAAATTTCTCATTTTCTATCCTTCAGCATCATTTCTCTTCTTACTCTTTCACTCTTGCCGTCTCTCTCGCTCATTTTATTTTTTTCTTCTTCTCTTTATCCACGGAGATTTTTAGCAACGCCCCACGTGGCCTCTCTAGTTTATTCCTCTTTTTTTCCCCTTTTCCTTCTCTATCGCTCTCTCGCTATCTCTTCTATCTCTTTCTCCCTGTCTCTCCTGCACTTTTTTTATTTTGCCCCATGTCGCCGCTCGGACTGGCGGACGATCAATGAATTGAGCGTCCATCCCTTTTTTTTGGTCAGTCTCGTCCCTTCCTCGTCGAGTGCATTGCAAGTTGCATGTCCATCTCCTTTCCACCCCTTTCGCTACCCCACTCGGTATAATATCTGCCGTCTCTGTCTTTCTCTTTCTCTCTCCATCCCTCGTTTTCATCCCTCTTGACGTCCAGTATAGTTCGTTCTCCCGGTGTACGGTCGAGAGAAACGGATTGAAGTCCACCGTTGCCTATCTCTCTTCAACTTTCTCTCTTTCTCTCTTTTTTTCAACCGTCCTTCTCTCCTCTGATGGGGGGTCCAAAGCTGCACCGTATACGCACACCAACAATTTACATACGCGCGCATATCTCTGGTGCATGCATGCATGCATGTATTTCCTTTTCCTCTTTCTCTTTCGCTCGTTCGCTCGCAGGTTTCACGATCTCCCATCGTCAGATAAATCTCCCTGACGCTCTTATGCATGCGAGAGAAAAAGAAAAACGGAGAGGAGGGAAGCGAACATGCGCTTTTTACGCCCAATACGTAATTTACGTTTTTGATCGTCTTACCAAAGTCCGTTATTTATCTCACTTTATTCAGCCCTCGAAATCCACCTACGCATTTCCCTTGTCTCTGATGCAGAAGTGCATTCATTTGGAAAAATAGCGAAATTCGGGTTGTCCTTATTCGTCTCGATGTCAGCGCAAAAGCTTCGAAGATCCTCAGAGTCATAAGACACAGGTACGATGTATCGAAACGGAAATAGAACCATTGACATTTGCTGCCGGATCCAAAATAAAACATCGGATAAGAAAGGGGGCTCTATTTTAATTCTATGCCCTGCCTGCTATTCTGTATGGAAGCAAGACTTGAAGTTTAATCATTATCCTGCTCGGACAGTGCTATGGACCAAACAGCAGTTGGACTGGCAACCCCTTCTTCCTGAACAGGTCTACGAGCAAAGCCCCGCGGGGGTACTAGCGGCAAATAAAATCGTATTTCATCCCTTTAGCCGGGGAAAATGTTCTCTCTTTCTCTCTCTTCGCCGGCGCAAGCTCGTACATCAAAGCTCAACTGTACGTCTGTCTTCCTCCTGGAATAGTCTGTTTCTCTGCTTTGCTATCTCTTTTTTCCTCTTTCTTCTCTTCTTCTAGTTACTAACGCAGGCTTCACCCCCTTTCCCCGCCGCTCCCCTTTTACGTCCCTATTTCTCCACTATGGTTGAACCATCACACCATCCCACTTCCATATACCCATATAGCCCTTCCGACCACTACCACCCACTCACCCCATCCTGTATACAACTCATAAACTTTTATACGAAGCTTTAGTAGCTGCGAGCTAACTTCCGGTTTTGTGACACGCGTCCGTCCTACACTCGGAATCTCGATGTTCACGTGGTAATGGCTAATCGAGTTTCCTACGCCGTATTCTTCGGACTTTTTATATAATATACTTCAACTTTCAGAGTACGTTATATCTCGGTATGGGATTTACAATTTTTTGTTGAGCAGCATCGCAAGTTTTAATGTCAGTAATTATGCTCGGAAAAGACTTTCCAGCATTTGGGAATGTCTGCGGCAAATTTTATGATCGATGGACATCACGAATTCCACTTCTCCTTATTTTTAATTTATGTCCGAATTAAGTTTAACGCCTTGCAGGGGTAAAATAATATTGTCCCCAGCTTTTATGTGGTTCAGAAAGGGGATGGCACTCACGGTCAGTGGGACACTTTTTGAGTGAGGAAATTTGCGTTGCATTTCCACGAAATTAATATTGTACGGATTATGGCATGAACCAACACAAAGTTGTTCTAATACCAACAAAACGGTACCTCAAATTCTACCGATTAGTTTTTCGCATTCATTCGAAGCAGCTTGTCAAGACTTCTGCGCCAGCAATCCAGGTTCTCAGTTTACTGCTAGCAGCTATCCCCAACACTTCGCCTTGGCGTATCAGGGTAGTTATTTCTACGACTACACACCGGTTTGGAGGCTGCTTCAAATGGAATCCGTATCAACTCCAAGTACATGTCAATTATAACGGCGGACCCTTCGGTTGTAAGATCCATTATTGCAAGCAGCAACGCTGATTAAACCTGGCCTGCTGCAGCATTTTAATAAAGCATCAAAATCCGTCTGATATTGCAAAAATCTATGAGCAGGTTGAGAGTATGCGCATGGAAGAAATAAATAACGAGGTTATAAAATACCGGCGAGAGTTATCCTGGACGCGCTATGGCGATTTATTTCAACCCTTCAGTGGTCTGGGCTGGCTTGGAAATTCGCAGAATGCAAGCCCGGCGGTAAGCTAGCTGACCACCAGTGGTTTTCATCATATAACTCGATTAGCCATGAGTTCTCTTCGTCTCTCTTTCTCTCTCCTCCCCTATCACTCTCTTTAACTCCCTCTCTCTCTCTCTCTGTCTCTCTCTTTCAATATCTCTTTTACTGATTCTAATTTTTACGCCGTACGCCGTTCTCTCTCACTCATTTTTTTCAAGTATAATTCACTGGCAATGCAATTTTCAGTAATTGTAAAGGCCAGAGAATCAGAGAGAAAATCCACCCTTTTATATGTGTACATATACATATATATGTATATAGACATATATATACATATGCAGATATGTAGGTACCACCTACAACGAGATACGAAAAAATCTTTATGAGCGTACGAAAATTACAAAGGCAATTTTCATCCCCGTAATCGCTACTGAATAAAGAGGAGTGTGAGATATTGCATCGGTGCATAAAAAACGCTTCTATCGAACACCTTCCTTTTTTCCCAACCTCGAATTATCTTTCCCGGCTATTTTCCCGCTGATTTTAATAAACGTACATTATTTTGCCTAATTATTTCGATACGAGCTTTCTGAATGTTTCGTAGCTTTATAATTCTTTTGCATTTTTTTATCGCGTCATTAATACATGCAACTACTACAGCGCCATTAAAACACGAGGAGGCTCCTTTTAATCGCCCTTCCACGTTCATAAGATATTCACTGACAAAAAAGGAATCGTCAAAACAATGAAAATTGCTACAAAAAATAGTAAAAATGCGCTCGTAACGTAAAATAGTTAAACGAACTGGAAAAACATTGATTTGCATATTGGTTTTGTCAATTCTTTCAAATTTTTTTGTATAGAAAGTTCTCAGTAACTTTCATTTTTATTTTTTACCTAATTTTACAATTTCTCGATAGGAAATTCCTTACTCTTGGAATAATTTCCCGGCAATGTGTCGTAAAGGTCTCGCGACGATTTCAACAGCAACCATTGAACCTTATATAATTAAGGTTCATAGAAAATTATGAGGATTCTGTCCAAAGATGAGTTCGTGTTTTGAGACCCTATTGGACATGGAAATAATGATAACAATGAGAATGAATTTATTTATATAAAGGGTTGCAAATGCATTTCCTGCTGTCACCCTGATCGATTTTTACTGCACGTATGGTATTTATTCCAGTCGGCGGTCCGGCATCATCCGTTTTAACCTTGACGTACATACATGAAATAGACTGGATACTATATCTGTATATCCATATGCCAAATGATATTCGAAATATTCAGAAGAAAGAACAAATTAATGAGATTCGTGGCACTGACCAAAAATTATCTAATATAAGTCGTAAAAGAATATTTATGTTGATCCAATAATTCCAATATTATAGTAACTGAAGAGAAAAACTAAAATTTATAATGTATACGGAATCAAATTATTAAGTAGTTACATTCAATTATACATATATGTATAAATAAAATAAACCTCAGAGAAATTATACTGAAGCGAATCTACAAAAATATGAATTAGGTCTGAAATATTAACTAGATATACAATTATTTTTAAAAAGCAGAAGGAATTACCTGCTACTTCCTTTTCTCGAAGGGAGCGAGTCGGTCGAGTGTTTGGGAAGTCTAAGATGACAAAAAAGAATGAGCGAAGAAGAGAACGGTTAAATTTTTTAATTGGACCTAACAACTGTCGTTTTATTAAATTGGACCATTTGGCACGTGTCCGCCACGTGGAAAATAGCGCTTACTCTTAAGAACCCCATGCTGCTTCGCTGTTAGGGTTCTAACGCTTTCCTCCTAGAGCTTGATATAATAACAGGTGTTGCTTTCAAGGTCTTTAATTATTGTCATTAGTTTTTCATCATCGTTTACCACAAGGTTTCGAGGATTATCCATTTTTTTGGAGGGACCACCATAATTATAAGATGAATGCATTGCGAGTGGAGTTTTCGTGATAGGAAGGGAACGTAGGCCAGGATGTGACCCTTAGTGGTCCCCTCAAGTCTTGTGAAGGAATTTCCCTGAAATTATGATACATTATTAAAAATATATTATAATTCATATTCTGAAAATATTTAGGGATTTTCAGGTAGTTCTGAATCCGACTATAAAAACAAAATTTATACCAAATCTTTTTCAATAATAATCTCGATCAAATAAATATTATATATCTTATATATTAACTATTGTCAACAATAAAGACGAATTCAGTAATCACTTTTTACTTGTCCATCACCCAATCCATCCCTGCAACCTGCAATAGTACATATACATATATATGCTATACATAGGGCAAATATATATGCACTCGAGGTATGCGTTACGATAAAATACACCGTCCAACGGGGTCCCGTTGTGAATATTGTGCATAATGCAGCCGTCACGCTCAGCCAAGCTTCCTGCATAAAATAATCTCTTTCCGCGATCATGATTCGCGGGAGGCTCAGTGGAAGAATGGCAGATGTCACGTAGCCCTCTTTCTGCTATTCCTTTCGCTTTTCAACCCTCGCGGAGTAAATATATGTATAAAAATTCTTTTTATATTCATCAGAATAGAAAGAGGTAAACAAAAAAATAGGAAGACAGCAACCGGGGGAAAGAGGAAGTTACGTCATAGGTAACAAAACTGTGCTGTAATGTAGAAAATGCGAATCGCGAATTACACATCGAGCGAAAGAGGAGATAATTCGAAAGTATCATAATTACCATCATGCCAAACGGAAAAATGGCATTTCCAGCCGGAAGGTTACGTCCGATGATAAGAGTTATCACGGCGGAATCTTCAACAATCGTTTAGTTAGTCTTTTCCGTCTTTTAACGTATTTTGTTTTCTGCATTTTTTTGAATACCGGGAACGTGATATCTTTTTCTTTTGAAATATCGGGGCAAAATTTATGTGAACTGGGGAAACAATAGAATTTTAGGTTATAAATTTCTTTTTTCTTCGAAATCAAGTTCTGTATTTCTTAGAAATTTCATGATAGAAATAAAATTATTAGTAACTAAAATGGAAATACAAATAGAAATATATACAAACAACTTTAAAAAATTCGAAACAATTCTATAACTGTGGCTATGAAAATTGTACTAGATACGGATCCTTTTAATTTAAATGTTGTTGAAAAAGAGTGAAATGTAAAAGTAAGGGAACGAAATTTGTTAGCATAGAAAAGTAGATTATATAAAATAATAAAAATCATGTTTTTGTAAACAGTTTATCAAAAAGAAATGCAGCCCTGCATTAATGACGTTTCCCGAAAACCAAAAATATCGTATTTAAAGGTAACAAATAATGATTTGCATACATCTTGTCAAATTGTCAAACCGATATAAATACATGCATTTTATTGAACCAATAAAAACTTAATCAACCCCGTAATTCTTTTATTTATTCTAAAGCGTATTCATTGATTTAATAAAATTTGTACGTCCATAATTTTTGAACATACAACCAAATAAACAGCTCATCACCATTCGAATACATTTTTATCGATTCTGGAAAACCTTATAATAATCCATATTTCGTTTTAACAAAGGGCTTTCGAAACAGTCTCAAAGTAATTGATCGAAATGTATCAATTTTCTTCGTTCAAGAAACACGTTTTCCAATAGAGGTGTAGTGGAAACTGCAAACCTTAGAGCTCTCTTAAATAATATAGCGACTATATGAGTAATTATAGATTCATCGGCTGTTTTATAGTTACTTCCCACGTAGTAATGAAAATATGGCAAAAGTTCAAGATAAACGTCATAGGACCGAGCCCCATACTTTGACATATAGTGCAGACTTTTGCTATATTAACACTTTTGCTGGAATCTGGCGACGCCATTATCTCTGCAGATGCTACCCCTAAAAACGTAGCTGGAATTATTACTTGTATTTAACTATATTTAATATCCAAAGCTTAAACAGTTACCGATGAACAGTTACATCGCAATAGTATGAGCGTGTCTTTTCAAGAGCATACACGCCTCGTGAACAAATTTCATTCCTGACAGCAAAGGGGTTAATTATAGTAATAGTAACATTGTTGTGCTATATGTACAATTGACTACCTACTGATAAATAATAATTCCAACAAATATTGTAGACATCTGAATCTTCGTTGTAGGGCATTTAACCCTTTAAGGGACGATCTTTTTTTTATCAACAAATTAACAAGTGACGAATGCAAATTTTTTTAAAAATTGTGTAAAGTAGACCTTGAAGAACCTAAAAAGTGCTCTTATGCACTTAACACTGTGACAAAATTGAAAATAAGTGGGTGGATCTTATAGGTCCTGAAGGGTTAACAATCATCGACTGTATTAGAAAAATGCTTACGAGTGTATACGGCGAGCGAAAATGATATCAGTTGTAATCAAAGTTCCAATAGCCAGCGGAACTTTCGTCTGAGTATGATTAAAGGGTTATCTCATTTCTGACAAAAAAAGAAGTACGAAATCAAGGTACTCTAATGAGAATCAACGAGAGTATGCTTCACATAAAGAGGGTTTTGGATATTTAGGTGTACACATGTGTGCAAAAGCACGTACGCGGAGTATATCTGTACAGCATGTGTCAGGTGCAGAGATAGAAGATGGAAAAGCGACGGAGGAATTAGCCTCGCGGATTACCGTGCGCATATTTTTGTGAAAACGAGATAATGCAAAAAGCGTTCTGGACGGCGATGGTGCGGTTCTAGGGTCGTTCGAGAGGTGTTCGGGGGTGGCGAGGGCGTGGCCAGGCAGCCTCTGGTAGCTTTCGAACGAGAAAGAGAAAGAGGAGCCGCGTTTCCGTGGCACCAGAGCTTGCGAGAGAGCGAATCAGAGAGGGAGAGAAGAAGTTATAGATGCACATCTGCATACACATCGAAAAGAGAGAAACACACACACACACACAAGTGCATTTATATCCCATCGCTGCTTTTCCCTGCACACACAGCTTCCAGCCCTGGACATACGTGCGTCACATGCACAAACGCATACGCTTTAAATGTGTCTGCATGTGCAACTATAACGAACGTGGCCCGTGAGGCAATCCAGGGGGATGCAGAGGGTGGGACAAAGGGGTAAAAATCATTGCGCGGCGGTCCAGCCTCGAGGCTGATCGATGGTTGCTGCACTCAACCCTCCTCTTACCTCTTCAACCCCCTGGTGTTACCACCGTACATTCACTGATCCCTGGAACTCACTGACTGGCCAGACAAAAAATGGCTGGTTCGCCTGCCAGGCTGACGTCGGTGTTTGATGACCTCGTGGAAGAGGGTGAGTACAAAAAAGGCTGGGCAGAGAGTGCACTCTGCATCACAGGACCGGAAACTAACCCCAAAAGGGGGTAAGGCGAGAGGGAGGGAGGGAGAATGCTCGCGAAATCGATGACGCCAGATGATTTTGCCAACGTTTCACAGGACCAAACCCTTCCCTGTATGCTATTTTTTTCATACCCTTCTCCGTCTAGATTTTTTATCCCACTGCATGCTGATTCCTCTTCGTCACTGATATTCTCCAAGCGTGAAGACGAGTATCGTCCTGATAAAAAGCATGGCGAACCGTAACCCGAAGAAAAAATCTTTCAAACGATTATCGTTACGTATCCACTGATTGATTTCACGATTCCCTCAATGATGCGTGTGATCGCATCGATTAGAAGGAAGTTTAGTGGTATGATTAGTGATACGAAATAGTCTTTGTACGTCAGTACGGACAAAGTACTGGCTGATTTTTCATACGCTCTGCGTACGACCGGCGTATGCTCGGCAACACTTTGTATAATTTTTCTACTGCAGCTTTCGTCTATAATACACTTATAATACCGCATCACATGCGATTATTTACAATCGGACAAATACATACATGACATTTCATGATCCTATTAACGCTGCGAAAATATATATACATTTATATCGGATTAAAACTGATAACCAAACAGAATCGGAGTCTTGCTGAATTGATTCGGTGGAATGCAAACTTCTCTCTCGGAATACATATCTGAGTTTTAATATTACAACAGAAAGTGATGCGTTCTTCCGAAAGAGGTTCCCAATTCCCACATCCGAATCGGCAGCAGCATTGGCTACGTGAACAACAAACCATAAAGTTCGCTAAGAATGTAATGAAAATGCCTCCGTGACGAAAAATAGTAACAGCAAACTTTCTAAAAGATATAGAAATGTCTTTATAAAAATAACATAAAGAGTAATATAAATAAGCCGGCGTAAATCATTAACTTTCAACGAATTTTGATTTTTCTTTTAGTTTCTTCCATTATTTTACACCACAGGTGCATGTTAAATATTTTTGAAGCAAAGAACATCGTTTTGAAAATTATTTTAAAATTTAATATTGACATTGGCCATATTGATTTTTATATAAAATGCTTTTATGATTCGGAAAGAAGCGTTTAAACGAAAAAATGAAAATATTTTGCATTCTCTTCTATACATGGATCCGGTCCATATAAATTGATTCTTCGTTTACGACGGGCCTTTCCCTAATTTTATTTGCACGCCTATTTATAATAAGCGAATCAACAGCCAACCTTACGACGGATGATTTTTATCCTGAGCCTGAAAGGCTTCAAATAATCGATACGATAAGAACACAACTTAACGTGACGACAATCGCATTCGATGACAAAAGGTGTCCTTAAATTCAAGGAACTAAATACGAATTGTACTCTCATTCTCTGCATCTACGTGCATCGACTCAATGATCGAAGCCTCGATTGATTTCACGTCGACGTGCATCGAAACATCTATAGACATGCAGCAAGTCGAGATTTCCAGCGCCAATGACATGGTACGAACCGTTAATGATGCTCTGATCCTTAGCTTCAGACTTCCCTAGAGACAAAACCATTGCTCAGCCCTCCATCCAACAGAAAAGTCCTAAACGGATGCGTGTATGATAGAATTTCTTCCGTCATTAAGAAAGACCTTACAATATGTACGAGTTTCTAAGCGAGAGTGAACAAATGTCGGCCGGATACCGTACATCGTACTAAAGGCGTAAAGAAACATTCAAAGGGACAAAACTTTCACTTTTTAAAGAGTTACATGACACAAGTCCACCTCCGGCGTAGGCGTCTATTGAAGAAGCAATGGTAAACGTGCAAATTTCTCGCGTTCCAGATATGCACCCAGTTTCTTGTCCCTTTTTCTGCATTCTTTCTTTGCGCTTCTTTCTTTCTTTCTTTCTTTCTTTTTTAATATTTCTCGTCTTTCTCTTTCCTTCCCTTACCACCTTGCAGAGTCTCTTTCACGACATTCCACTCTTACCCTGTAAAAAAAATATATACTATATATATATATATATAACTGCAGTTTGCATATAGTTCTTCATCGCGTCTATTGAAGAAACATACGTTAAACGTGTATCTGCTTCTGAAAGTTCTCCTCTTGTGTTCTTCCTCTTGGACTCCGCAATATTTCCACCTTCCCATCGTACAACCGGAACTCTAAGTGCTTTTACCACAAAACCGATATCGATTTTGAATTTACCAAGACCGCTTCCTTTGATGGTACGCATAAATTCGTGTTCATCAACGTGATGTCGGTCATAATTAAAGCTTTTTTTTATAAAATGGACGTATAATAGAGATTTTAATACCTTTTTTCTACGCTTCGGTATTTAGTTTCTTCTCATGAATAAAAATTTGTGTGTGGGAAGGGAAGGAGGGTAATATCTGAAGTATTTGGATGCTATGTATAATGAAGTCGTTGCAACTCTCTCTCTCTCTCTCTCTCCCTCTCCCTGCGTCTCTCTCTTTCCCTAACTATACACACGGTTCAGAAAGCAGAGAGTGACCCTAACCTAACCTACCCCAATCGAGGGCTTACGTTGGAAAGCTTCGTACTGTAGCCAGGGGAGAGAATCATCGAAAAGCTCTGGTACAGGCTTTTTTATACATGGGGTTTGAGTCGAGACTCGGTCATTGAATGGACGGAAAAAGGAGTAAAAATCATTGAAAAGCAATGACTAGCAGGTCGCTGCATACAGAATGGATCATCGAATGACGGAGGCTGCCCTCCCTTGCTTTCATGATTTCTGCTGGAAATTAGCCAACTGGCTAACGACCAAATAGAAGCCTCTCTTTCTCTCTTCCAGCACCTCCCTCTTTCTATCTCAATCCTCATGCGCTCACTTCAACCTTTGTTCACTGCTTCACGACCGTTGATTTGCTTCCGCTCTTTCATTTCGCGAATCCGTACACCGCTCGATGACTCGTCTCGAGTTCTTCATTCGATTTCGAATCATCAAAGTTGAAATTGACTGATTCTTCACGTCGCATATTTATTGGTTTACAAACATTTTCAACTCCCACTGTGCATTTGAGGCTGATAATTGGAGATCCGCGCGTTTAGGAACGCTCTTTAGACCTGGTCAGCCTGTTTTCGGTCACGATAAATTAGTAACGAATTTGCGAACCTTCGGAATCAAATAACTGGAATGCGATCGAGGGTCGAATGCAAAAGAAAACGAAATTAGATTCATTGTCAGTTATATCCGAGTGATTGCTGATATTAATGGACTGGAAATTATTGATAATGGCAAGGACTAAGCTCATAAAAATTAGCCAATGTTCGAGGTCAGCATTTGATTTCTAATTAATAAAATTGAAATTGGCCGATCAAGGATGATAATTAGTAACACATCTTTCAGACTTCGAATTCAAATGATTGATATGCCATCGAGGATCGAATGGAACAACAGATTAAATTCGGATCATTCGGAACAATCGTTAAATGATTTTAAATAAATAATGAAACATAATGGATTTGTTGCTACAAGGAGTTATCTGATAAAAATGGGCCAGCATTTGCGGTTACCGAAAATATTCAAAATCATTCACGATTAATTCATCCCACAATCGACATTCGATAAGGGAAGTGACAAGAAAATATTCTTTACATTCAGAAACGTCTTCACCGAGACTTTCTTACAACGGTACCTGAGAACAGAGTTTCTGAGGATGACAAGAGTGTCATGGAGATTTGAATATCGTACGCTATATTTTTAGCAACTGAACAAAATAAGTTGGTATTAGAGACTAACAGAAGCACTACTGTACAAAAGTTTTCGCGGTTCGTGATAGAATGATAGACGTTTGTTCGTGAAAGAAAAATGCAAGATTCGCTGCAGTCACGAAATGGCAAATTGGAGTTGAAACTTCGTTCGTACCTACTCCGGTTTGGGGTAGGTTGGGGGTTAAGGCGTGACGGTCGGCGAGGTACTACTGATTCTCCTACGGAAAATACTCAAACCCGAGGGTTGAAAGCTGTTTGTTAATCGACTTCCGTCGACCTAACGGGGTTGGAGTATATTTTATTAGCCAGCTTGATTTCACACCGAACTGGGAGGCCGATAAAAATGTTCCGGTACTGGTCAGGAAAGTCCGAATTCGTTACCCCGAATTTCTGGTAACACTCCAGACAAGGAAATGGGAGTTGATCCTTGGCCGTATCGAGTTTCGAGATAAAGCGGGACGAAGTAACACGTAAAAGGGTGTTTGAAAGTTGACGGCTAAGTAGTTAATCGATTTTTCTTAGCGACTTAAAAAAATCTTAATGTGGCTTTCGGTTTGCAAGGGCAAAGTTTAAATTAAACTGAGTGAGTGAAAGAGAAGAGGGCGAAGGGCAGAGTAAGTGAGAGAGAGAGGGAGACATGTAACAACGATAGGGATTGTAAAAAGGAGGTAGAGGGAAAATACACCAAACATGGACTCACTCTCACGTAGGGGGTAGTTCAAAAGGGAGGGAACCTGGTGGTGGGCCGTGCGTGCGAATCCCCGAACAGAACACATGCAAGCTTTGATAAGCTTTAGAAAACACATACGTGGTACTGAGCCATTCGAATCTTGCTTCACTTCACGGTTCGCATAATATTACGTAATACGCGATTCAACGAGTTTTTCCTTTTCATAAGTCGCGAGCGGTATAGGAATGCTTCTGAACGCGTTATGATGGAGGAAAAAAAGATGATAACATTCAGAGATTCAACGGAGCCGTATACCACACCTACGGATTCAAATCATTATATTGGCCTTTTCCAAGATCTCTCCAAGCCTCCAGGGCAATTCGTAACTGCTAACAAACCCCTCAGCTTGAAAGACAGAAAAAACGGAGAGAAAAAAAATTATGTACATGTATACCCAAACTGGCGCGGGTTTCTTTGAAAAAATACATACTCCATAGACGCACTTTCTGCTTCAAACGTCTGGGAATGGAAGCCCGATGGATCCAAAAAATTTTTCCTAATGAGGAATATTCCAACGAATGGAAATGCTGCTTCGCCAGGAACCGCTTTCTTATTTTTGATAATTCGAATCGATAGTAAATCATTGGAAAAAGTATTTGCTTGAGTTTTGTTGTATTTAGAGGAATTTTTTTATCCTTTTTCCCTATGTCTGTACATCTTACCCTCCAAATCCACTCTTTTATACGTAGTCTGCGGGACGAAATAAGGGTTGCAGTGAGCAAGCAAGCAGTAAGTAAGGCGTTTCGTATAAGGAAGGGAGGAAATCTCCCTGTACTGTTTCAGAAAGGAGAAATCGTCGTCGGTATGAGGGTATAAAGAAGAGGACTCTCTTTTTCTCTCTCTCTCTCTCTCTTCCTTCTCCTCGCTTATTTATTTCTCCATTTGAATTTTATTACCTTGTTCCGTCGTCACGGAGCCGCCGCAGCATGGTCTCGTTCTTACAAGGCGCGAGTCTATAAGTAGTTTCCGAAGCAACTGCAACTCGTGGTTTATGTAGTTGCTTTATGTGTGCTCCTGCACCGCTCTATAGCCACTGTGGCTTAGCAAAAAGAGGAAATATGAGGGTAAAAGAGGAAGACAGAGAATAATCTCCGAGTTATATAGTTTTTTAGACCAGTGTATAGGATTGACGATAAGTTTTTAACATGCGCATATTACATTTTATACCAGAGAAGCTTTGGGGAAAAAAAAGGAATTCGTCTAAGTATAGAAGTTTCGAAGGTCCTCCAGGCTAACGTTTAACGTTGCTTTGCCAAATTGCCATGTAGAAAAAGTTCCTTTTAACTGCACGCTAGTAGACAAAAAATCAACTGTGGGAAATTCGCTCTTGCTCTTTTCTCCACTCCGGTATAGTTACTTTACTCGTCATGCATTTCACTGCTACGATATGGCGACAGTGTAGCACGAGGTGTCGAAATCAAAGGATTTTCTCGACCGTCTAGATTACGAAACCAGTGCAGTTGGACCCCATTGCAGTTTTCTGCAAAACCAGCTCGAAATTACGCATATTTTTGCTAATTACTAGGCATATTTACTTTTGACGGCTTTTTTACTCACTCGAGCTACTTTTATTAAATATATGTGCATATATATTCATCACATGGACTTTTAATTTCACAACACTTGTGATGCCAGGATACCGTCAAAGGGAATGCATTTTAATTTATTTTGGAAAATAAAACTGCGAAAGTTTACTTCAGTTACAAAAATGGGAATCAACTAAACAGAAATTCTTTTACTTCATCTTCCTTCGTATACAGTATAAGCAAGGCAGCCCTCTCTTACTTGCTACCGTCTGGTTTGCTTCTTGTAAGCACGAGTTAAAGCTCGCCGTTTTCATATAGACTGTCTAAGGGCTTTTTCGTAGGGTTGGTCTTCGTCGATTTCAACGGACCCTTCTTCACCTCATCTACTCGAATCGGTGCTTGTTTCTGCCATTAACGAACTCCTCTGAAAGACGGATATATTTTTGTGTCAGTTTCAATTTTATCAAGCTTCTGTTTGCGCAAACAGTTCCTGAGGCATCTGATACGAAAATGGAGATACATAATAATTCTTACTATGAATCGATCTAAGATTTTATCCGGCAAGGATTGTTAGGCTACGCAAATAATCATATTTATTTATTGTTACATTTCTTGATTTTGCTGTACAAAAAATAGTTAGTGAACAGGTGAGTTTCGATTGCAGGTGGAGCTTTCGAAGGAAAATTATAAAAATATTCTATTTACATCTGCTTACATTGAGAAGTGTAAAAATAATATGATTTGCAACTTAAATCCTCCTGGTTGCTTCTTTTCCCTCTTGACTTCGGATCTAATAATTCTTGGTAATGAGTGTTTGTTTGAAGTGAGAGAAAGAAGCGTACCGTCGAAAGGTGAAAGGGAGACGGAAGGAAGGCGAGGGGTTGTAGCGCTGGCAGCAGCAGCCTCCTGCGGTTCCAGTCCTTCGACTGCACGTGATAATCTATCGAGTATTAAGCTCGTAATCTCCCCAGCGAATTTCTTAATGGCGAGAACGAGCACTGATTCGCAAACTGAGTGTGTAACAGAAGAAGAAGAAGAAGTAGAGGAGGGAAAAAGGGAGAAAGAAAGAAATAAAAGAGAGGAGAGAAGAGTGAAAACCTGAGGAGTCGGCTTCCTCCCCATCTATTAGAGGTATGGGGAAAGGAAAGAGTTAAGAGTCGGCTTGGTGACGGACGAAGGGGGTGGTGGAAGGCAGGAAAGGTGGCTGGAGGTAGAGTAGACTGGTTAGAGAAGAGCCCACGTTGCAATGATATCGATTCCAATGCTTCTTACTAGACGTAGTTGGTTAGGGTGGGCAACCCCTTACTTTTTATCCCTTTTCCTCTTTCCCGACGATCTCTCTACTACCACTCTTCTACTCGTCCTTAGTCATATACCCCTTCGATCTTTTCGCAATATTTCACTCGGTTATTTCTGCAAACTCCCTTCCTCCTTCTTTCTTCATCCCTCTCTCTCTCTCTCTCTCTCTCTCTCTCTCCGTCTCTTTTTCTCTCCCTGTCTTTTTCTTTCTCTTTGAAAATGAAAGATAGCAACATTACTCTTGTATATGTATATAAGATCAATTTTGTGCAAGCTGATATTCAGTATTCTCCGCGTACGCCTCCATAACATTTTAATGTTTCGCACTTTTTTACATGCATTATTTTCAATGCTTAAGCTTTTGGGAATTATGCCTTTTAAAGACCCGTTACTTTCTAAATTCTCATACGTGAAAATAAGGGTGATTATATGTATATCAGGAAAGAAAACTCGATTTTTATCCGAGAAAGCGAATATCCATGATTTCTTTTCTATAATTTTCTTTGGACAAAAATGTTCAGTATTACTGAAAACGAATTAAATAAAAAAATGCAGGTGTGATGTTCATTTCATATCTATAAAATTTATGAAAGTTAGGAATTATATAATTCCAAAAGTTTACTTAAATTCATCACCAAAAATTCAAAATTAATATTTACTAAATCGATTTTCTGTGACTTCCGTTACAACAAATACTAATCAAATTTATAGCAATTGGAAGTTGCCTCCTATGTTACTATTCCTTCTATACGTGTGCCGTTTACACTAAATCCAACTGTGACTAATTGTCTGGTTCGGTACTAACCAATAGTACCGCTGTCGAAATAAACGAATAATCCATGGCATCGAAACAATTAAGGAAAATATATAATTTTTCCGATATGTTCAATTGATTTCGCTAAATTATTTTGAAACACCAAAAGCGTGGTAATGAAATCTTAAGCCGAAATACAGCGACATCCTCGGCATGTACTTTCTGTACTTGTATAAAAGGGAAGTAAAAAAAAATAGAAGGGCGAGGAGACGTAGGTATTGAGCGTCCAAGATTTCGGTACCTTCCCTTCTGCTTGAGAGGTCTGGAGTAAGCGAAGGGTGCATTGTACACCAGCCATCTTATATGCACCATCTCAAAGTCACCCTTCTTGTATATACTGCGGTCCCCAATCAGTGGAGTTAAAACACCAGACGTATAAAAAAAAGAAATAATAATTCGACTGCAAGAAATACAAAATATCCTTTATTTACATGTTCCAATCCACCCCTTATCCTGCTGTAATCCTTGATGTAGAAAGTAAAATTAATCCCGAAAAACAAGAAAATAGTACGAAAAACCCGAAGATGCACCACAATGTTGAAAAGTAAGAAAAGATAAAAGGAAATGAAGATAATGCAAAAATGTATCTATGTATATATATATATACACACAAATATATATATATACACTCGTATTGAGCGGCCGAGTTTTCGGAATCTTCCCTATGCTCCATCCACTTTTTCCCTTTAGACGTGGTATTGCTTGAGGAGCCTTGAGTATACGCGCGAGGGTGAGCGCATTGTACGGCGGCCCATCTTATATGCACCACCTAACTTACCCCCCCAACAAAAAAATTCTACCCCAGTACACCTTATACTTGCATTCTTTGTTCTTAGAGATCCCCTTCGTCCTGCGGTCCTTCATAGTCGTCCTCCACACTCTTACATCTTCTTCTCTTTACATCCCGTGTATACTATACGTCGGTACAACTTCGCACCCCTTATTGTACGTTTCTGTGTATATATGTGTTTCTATGTATATACATACGTTCATAACGAGAGAGCATGAATCCTGGAGGTGTAAGGGGTTGGTAGACTGGCTGACTGACTGCCTGCCTGACTCCATACCCTGTACCTTTGCTTCAAGGGTGCGCAAGGATATTTTAAGACGCGGGTATGGAGTTACTTTACACCGAGACGCGAATCATTACTTTGCCATTAAAGCACTTACATACTTTTATCTCGCTTTGGAGTATTTATTATTTTTTTGTTTCTTGGCAAGATGGGGGGAGACTGGATTTCGTGGGATGATATATGCAACATTGCGAGTCGCTGCAAATTACTAATGTCCTTTTAAAGCCCCAGTAAGAGCTTGTGTAGATATAATAGTGTGAAGAAAATTTGGGAGAGCCAAATTTCAATGGTAATAGTGATTATGGACACGCAATAAATTTTGTTAAGTATTAATTATTATATTTTACAATTGCCCAAGATAAAAGTGGGTTATAAAGACATAATTTGGAACCGTAAACTGTAAGTTTTCTTGTAAATTAGTAAATTATATTATTAAGTTACAAAAACTGTAAAAATCTTTCAAATAGATTTGCACACTGACTTTCAAGAATTTAAATTTGTTTAGTGTTTAAAAGAAGTTAAATAAGAAATATGTATTTATTTAAGAATTGAGCTTGTACAAAACATCACGATCAGATCTAGAGTACAAAGCTAGACCTAAATTAAAATTACAAAATAACAAATGGTACCATCTGACATAAACTAAAGCACGTATTTTTGAATTAAAAAAGGAATTTGACCGAAAAAAAGTGGCTGTAAAGAATAAAATGTAAATAAATTATAGTATGTAAAGAATTGTTACAAAATTATTATTTATAATATATTACATATTATTTATATAAAATCAGCATAATTATAATATGTAAGGAAATTCATTCTTACCCATTTAGTGTTTAATAAGGCGAACATTCGAAAGTATCAGGATTTTGTGACAAGAGCATCCAGATGAAGGTGTCTTCAGATGGTTTTCACGTGAATCTTATCTAGGACTTGGTAGGATGCCACACGAGTCAAATTTTAGTAAAGTTAAGGTCCGTATTACCCGATATATACCAACAACGATCTATCATAGATCCTTGTACGGAAAATCCCAAGTGGGTAACCGCCATACTTACGACTGAGGTAAACATTAAAAAGTGCAGTGGGTATGAAAGCTCTTCCTATATACACTGCATCATCAATTTCTGCTGCAGAAGTTGTCATATCTTTAGCTGCTAGAGCTTCCTCGTCTACGTATAAGTCCGGTAAATTGAAAAAGTCTTTAGAAATCACGGGATGAATCCGGGCTCCTAAAGAATCTGGAATTAATCATATGACAGAGGATAAAAACTAGAAAAGAGCCAATAAGTAGGTAGCGGCGAATGTCTTCTATTCACAGCGCTGATGAAAGTCGAATAGAAAAGAAGAAAGAGAGAATTTCATATGCATCTTGGCGGCTGGTGGCGAAATGAAATCTTTGTTCCCGAGGCAGGGGTAGAAAAATCCGTGGTACGAATGGATGGGAAGATAGTGAAAAGAACGAGTAGACTAGAGTAGAGTAGGAAAGGTGGATTCGTAATCGGAATAGATAGACTTTCCTAGAGACAGGCCAAGGAGAATGGGCCATTCATACACGGAAACCGAGTGACTTCGTGGTTGAAGGACCGCGAGATTGTAATACGACTCTGGCTTCGTCGCGGAGATTACGTCCCTGTGTGTCCCGCGGGGCTGCAATATCTTGCATTCCCTTTATCTTCCCTCCCGAGATCCAGAGCTATCCGTCCATCTCATGGTCGACGTCGTAGTGGTTGACGACGACGAAAAAAAAAAAAAGTAAGGGAAAAGAGTAAAGAAGAAAAGAGAAGGAAATGGAAGAAGAAAATCAGAGGCGGAGAAACAGAAAAAACTGCATCCAGCCAGAGCCACATCCGCGAACCCCTTCGGGTCTTAAGAAATCAATTAAACGAAGAGGCGGTTGGCGGTGAGGGGATCAAAGGGGTAGTGATGAGGAAGTAGCAGAGGGAGAAACTCTGCTCTGTCAAGTGGATGAAACGGAGAAAGACGGAAAGATAGACGGCAAAAGACGGAACTTGCAGTAATCAAGGATCAGATTTCTTTCCTTTTTCTCTCCTATTTCTATTATTCACTTTTTCACTTTTTACCTCCAGTCTTCCATATTTCCTCGAATTAAATGGGTTTCACGTGTGGATCATACGTATGCGTCAATCTTTCAACGCTAATTCGTTTCTCTGACGTTGAAAAGTTACCCTCGAGTTCCCAGATCCCAGAGCTCGAAATTCAAGGTACTAGTTATTCTTCCGGGACGGAAAAGAGCTTTCAAGAAAGTGCATGTGGAAATTGGAAATTGACGGGATGCAAATGGTGGAATTCGTCATTGTTCGTTCACGATGTTCCCGCCAAAGGATTGAGCACCGCTTGTAAGGTGGATACACCGTAGACACTTGAAGCATTCCTTGTGCTGCATTCTCAAAGCGGGTGGTTGGATTTCGAGTGGAGTCATCGTTTGCAAGAGTGCTTACAAGCCCAACGTCATCAACGGCCTCCTCATACTCATTCCTTCCTTTTCTGTTCCTCCTCGTCTTCATCCATCCCTCTTTTCCTGAAGGAGAAGACTCGGAGCTTGGGTGTATCCTTCACGAGTAGGAAACCAACGTCTCGTCTACAACGAGCGACGTAAACCTTATTCTTACGCCACTTTACCACAAGAAGCAGTCGTGATCTAGGGGATTCTTTTTTCCTCCTCCATCTTTCATAAACCCTTCGTCCTGACGAACTTTTAAGAGACGCCCTTTCTCCCCTTTATTTCCTCATAATCGCTACGCGTGTATAATTACATGCAGAGAGGTCTTCAACGAGCGTTTGTGGATATCGAGCAAAAGTTTTTACGCTAATAATAATTGTTTTAACGCATTTCCGGGGAATTCGCTACAAATCCCAAAGATACGCCGTGTGGATCAAGCGTGGACACGCACACACGGACGTGAGCCTCACGTACATCCGCCTGGGCGCCAGGATCAGAGATGAAACTACGCACACATCGACGCATAATGATCAATCGCATACACTTAGGTGGTAGTGTAATGACGCGAAATCATTCACACGTACAGTTACGTACACCAGCCTATACGTGTATATGATAGTGTGGGTAAATGAGATCAGTGCAATGGAGGAACTGCTCCAGTAGAGAAACTAACGAAATTCGGAGGGTTCTGAAGAGGCAAAAGCGATTCAGGAGCTTTTACAAGGATCTCGATTTTATAGTCACAATTCGCACGATTTTCAATTTATAAATTTGCACAAATTGTCCATAACAAAATTAAATAGAATTCGCAAATTTTTAATACCAATATCCGAGTATCGCCGTAATAATAATAATAATAGTAATAATAACCCTATTTTTTTTCTCCCAATCTCCTCATCAAAAAAATTAATAATTATTTGCCGAACCAACTGGAAAATCCAATTTGCGAAGAGACTAAAAGAATATTTTCATAACACATCTTGCGCGGGTACTTCAAGATGCAAAACGACTTTAGTCGATTCCCGCGCAAGATGTGTTAATTGAGTTTGTTGGTAAAAAGTCACATGATATAAAACCGTCCGAAAATTAAAAAAATAACAATAATATCTCAAACTTTAATTGTTTTATCGAAAAGAAAAATTTATCAACGGATGTAATTTTGATTATTGCTACGCCAGAGCATCGCAAACTTCTGTAAGCTTTACTGTTACCGCAGACACATATTGGAAAAATCTTACACGACACTTTTTTTTTTATCTCGTGCCGGTGAGACTCGCCCATTTTCCTGCGCTTCTTCTTCCCTTTTCTTTCCGGCTTCCATTCGAAAAAACATTACCGTCGTTGCAAGAAACTTTTTTTCCAAAATAAATAAAAAGTCGTGATACATAAGATGCTTAAAAACGTGGTGAAAATGAAAGACGTTCTGAATCCCAACTTGAGATTCAAGACTTATTCTTACGCTGGATTTCTCAAGTAGCAGACGCAGTAATGAAGAGTCTCGGCTCTCTTTCTAATGAGCAAATAGGAGATATAACACACACGCACAACCACAGACACATCTACACACCAGTATATTTAAATAGCTAAACATACAATGATAATCTCTCTTAGTCGTTTGGAGAAGAGGACGATTCCTCGACGTCTACTTGACGTGTACATTACTTACTCTTCCACGTCGAGACAGAGCGGAAACTTTGCAGAGAGCGAAAAGTTCCCGTACGCCTTCGACCCAGTTATATAGGTATCTATGTACGTATATACGTATGTACACATACCTGCATCTCCTGTTACTTCCGGTAACACGAGGACAACGTCAAGTCCCAGAGGGACACTGAATTGAAACTGGATCGAAGAAGAAGTATCTGGAACAATGTTTTTATAAGGCAACTTCTAACGTGCTTTTTCACGATAAAAAAAGATTCAAGTGAATCGGCTGGAATTTGTATAATATGTACAAATCATGCAACATCTGACTTATTTTGTAAAAAAAACTCGTCGCAGAAAACCCTAAATTTTTTACCGGAATATGGAAAGGATTGAATTTCTGGTATATATTGTTTGAAAATTAAATTAAAAAGACAATACGCGAGTGATTTGCCCTCCGAATCTTTAAAAAATCAGATCCCAGTTTCAACCCAGCAGTCTTCGATCCAGAATCGTCGAAATCTCTAAATTCGAGCCTCGCGTTTGATCCCTTCAGTTATGTTTTAAGGGGAACAACAAAATAAAAAAACATTTCAAGCCTTGATGCATTTTTTTCCCGATAACAACATTTAACTATAAAATATCGTATAATGATTTAAAAATTTTTAGTCGAAGGATAAGTGGAAGACCGTTTAATTAATGTAACAAGTTCAAGATCGAATTCGCTCGTATGAAAATTGTTATAGACTCTCGAATAAACGAAGTGTCCTCTCCAGAGGACATGGTGACCGAAGGGTTAATTTTCTCGCGTGAAAATGAATTCACAGTAACAGTCCAAATGAAACTATTCGAAGTATGATTAAAATCGCGACCAAATCCTTATCAGTGGCATGTAATTAATCGCACTCTTGAAATTTCGTTGAAATGGGGGACCGGAAGCATTCATTTGATCTAAGAACCTCTTTCCGATACGAAGGCTGATATGTCCTTCCGGTAAATGCAAAGAAACACAGAAATACCTGCCTGCATGTGTACGCAGGTACATAGAAAAGTATCAATCAAAAGAAGGTAAAAAAGAAAGCGTCTTTCGTTCTCCATTGGCAAAGTGCTACTTAGAGAAATCAACATGCTTCTGTCATAATGTAGTACCTGTGTGGAGCGGTTGGAAGAAGGAAATATATACGGCAAAAGAGGTAGCGGCTGTTTGGAACGTTTACTCTTCCGCGGAAACGTGGAGTACGTTTGTGTGATATCAGAAGAGCTTTTCTTCTTCTTCTTGAAGCGCATTGGACAATGGCGAGAAAAACATCCCCTCCACCCTTCGTCTTCTGCTACTTTTCTTTTCTTTCTCGTCATTTATGTCCCTTCCATTTTCTTTTCCTTTTTTCTCTGTCTTGATTCTTTACCTAAAGGTACCACTGTACGTGCTGTAAGCTTTCATCTCACTTCTTCTTCTCCTTCTGTATTTTCCTCTCTGTTATGAAAAGCGGACAAAAGTAGCGCGAGCATACCGCCTCAACGGCTTGGGAGACACGCGACAGGCAAAGTTTCCTATTCGCGAGAAAGAGGGTGGATGGTTGAAGTTGCCTTCAGGAATTCAAGACGACTTGCTCAATGCTGACTGCTTTGCTTTTTCCTTTTGCCACTCGTAAGAGATACGTCGGAGATGTCTGAAAAAAGGGATCATAAAGGGAAACGTTGTATCGCTGCTACGACTTGCATTGCATATTTCAATTATACCTTTATGTACGTATATATTAGGTATCATTGAAATGTATATCCATATATATATACATACACATGTAATGTGCGTGCAATGGGAAAATATTATTCCATTTCTTGTTCTTCTCCTACTTCTTCCTCCTGCCTCTCTTCTTTCATTTCATCTTCAATGTTTTTATTTCAATTTACCGAGGATACAATTGAGAGAATTATTCCGTTTGAGGGTGGGTTTTTTTTACGTACTTTAATGTTTATTTGTTGAGACTATTTCTTAAAGTACCTGTATATGCGAATTTTATAGATATATAATACAAGTTTTTTGTTCGTTGGAAATTGAAAATTCCTTATTTAATGGAAAAAAAAATGAAAGTACTTACGTAACTGTTTCTCTAAGTATCAAGAGTCTTTTTCTGAAATTTGAAAAATTTTGAAATGACAGTAATGGTATTTACTTTATCGTAAAACTAAACCTGAAAATAAATAATATTTTGAGATGGAATAACTACCATTATTGTTATTCCAGAAATATGAAAATTAAAAAACAATTTTTAAACTCCAGAACAAACTTTTACGGGAGAAAATTCATTTTCTTTTCTGCAAATAACGAATTTTTTATTTGCAACGGATAAAAACTCTATCATTTTTAATGTAACGTAAGAAAAGTGTATTTTGACAGCAAAAGTTTCTGGAATTCTAACGAAATCTTTACATTTATATTTACTATACTGAGAAAAGGCTTCGTAAGTATCTATTTCAATGAATTACACAAGCAAGGAAACGATTTAGGGATTGGCTGGAAATTATGTTCCTTAAAACACCATGTAATAAATCTGAAAGATGATTAGTACCTATCCTAAAAAGGCATATAATTATAAAGCACGCGACAATGCTTCGATGCGCAACGAATGACAAGCGGAAATGCGTATGTCCACTGGACCAAGTTTCCACTTCTCACCACCGGCACGTACATAGGCGTTATAACATATCCATATACATGTGTACGCGCTTCTACTTTAGCGTCTAATAGAAACTTCCAGTGTGTCAAAAGGAAGCGACGCTAATTTCTTCCCCCGTCACAGTAGAAATCACGGTAATGGCGGAAGTTGAGGAAATTAACGAAAAGAAGTACATACAAATTGTAGAAACAAAATTTGGAATCCTATGTATACATACACAAACGTTTCACTTCATACCTATGACGTAAGATACGACTTAATTTGATGAATCAAATTGTAAAACGCCGAGGAAAGACGATACGGGACGGAACGTGATAGAATTTATTATGTTACAGTGATTTATAGGGGATGGAAAGTTAATTTTAGGGGTGGAAATAATTTTTGCTGCATAATTTTTCTAGAATTAAAAATATCTTTTTTACATTTTGCTTCAGGGAAAATAAAAAATTTTTTTGTTCATCTTGTAAAATATTTATTAATAATTGAAATTGAAATACAATTTTTAATAATATATTTAATGTATATAACATTTAATTTTAAATTATATTTGAAATTTTTTTAAATCGAATTCTTCGGAAATCTTGCAGAAATTCCATCCAAGGATCTTCGGTTTTCTCCTCATCTTCGCAACATCCTTACGTTTCGAATTCTTGCGAAAATCCAAATCTCACTTTCCGAGTTCGAAGTTATGAAATTTTATTATTATAATAATTTGCAATTAATCGCAAGGAATCAAGGCATCGGCAGAAAAAAATGTACTATGTACATATAACTGGTGTGTCACGGAATAAAAAGGAATGGTCCCCACGGTTCTAATCGAAACCGGACGTTCATATTCCGTAGCCACTGGACCAAGAATCCTTAACTGGAAGCTTCCACTTTTCCAGAGGAAACAATGAGGATGTACTCTTTTTTTGCTTCCCTCTTTCCCTCTCCGCCTCCATCTGTCCTTCTCTCTCTTTCGATCAGAGTGTGAAAGGGAAGAGGAGAAGGAGGAAGAAGAGAAAGAGTTGAGCGATCGAATCGTAGAGACAAAAGCAAAGTGAAGGTAGCGACTAAGGGGAAGAGGAATGGGAGATAGTATACCTGTGCGACTGTCTGTCGTCCGGACGTCCGTTGTTTTGTTACAATCACGTATCCGTATAGGATCCATACCTACTCTGAGTATTACCTTCATGTATTGACGACAAAACACTAAGAGCAGGAGTAGTACAACTCCAGGATGTAAATCAAAATGAATGAGGGCCCAGGCTTGAGTGGACATCGGACCCCTCGCGGTAGGGTTGGAAGCTACTTTGGGAACAACATTTTTCTCCAAATCAGAAGGAATTGAAACCCCATCGACCCTTTCCGACTCACGTAGGGCTGAATCAACCCCACAATTTGTCGAAATATGTTTCATTTTTGTGTTTTCTTTTATGACAAAGTGCTCCATCGCAAAAGTCTTGCTTATACGCGTTATTTCATTTATAGCTTTTGAAATTAATTTGTTGATTTGAATCTTTTAAAATGGCAATAGAATTAGGTTGGTCTAATACTGAACCGACCAATCATAAATTCATCACAAAAAATTATGAATTCCTAAAACGCTTTCAACATCTAAAGCATATATTGAAGAAATAAATGCGAATGAATTTGTTTCCCATTTAAAAGAAGAAACTTTCTGTTAAACTGGAAAATATAAAAATAATAAAGAAGCAATTTCGCAAACTTTCGATATGAAATTCATTTTTTTTTTCCATGCTTACTTGGAACTTTAAATTTAAACCCCATTCGAACTGCGGGTAATTGCATCTAATCGTATATTCGTAAAGGGATTAGTTTGGAAGTAAAGTATTACCGTAGCGTCTGTATGATACAATTTTCTCAACCCTTTCATATCGTGCAGTTTCTTTTTGCAACCTACACTTTCAAACTGGACATATAGTACTCTGTAACTTGTCCGTTCTTTTATTACTGCTGCATAATTGATTCAAGAGAGAGAAGAGAAGAGGACGGAGAGCTCGATAAATTATTAAACCCATCCTTTTTTCCCCTTTTCTTTAAATACAAAAATATACCGTTTCTTCTTAAGACAACTTGAAAATCGATGCCAACTCTTTCCCGCACATTATGTCTATTTCCATGTCGTGGAAGGACATAACCAATTTCGCGCTCGATATGGTCGCATTCAACAATATTTTTCCTCGAACACCATCGTTTTCTTTGTCTTAAAGAAAATAACGAAACTTTGTTTATTTTACAACTTTTTTTAGATTTTAACGCTGCATTTTCGGAAAGAAAGCAACGGTGAACTCTTCCATACCAACAATTTCCGACAAACGATGTCATAGGACGTACGATACCTGAAAATTGATAGTAAAACTGATACTGTATTTTTTTGGCGAAATTTGGAACTAATGTATCGATTTCTCAGCAAACTTTATGTATAACGTATTTTGCAGTTAGAAGTTCGAATATAACTTACTTACATCGTTTCCTACATGTAAGAAGAAAAGTTCTACACAGTATTAATCAGAGAAACGACTTGTAATTTCAGAACAGCTTGTGTTTTTACTGGAGCAGACTTTGGCAACACATCAGCCAAACTTATGCAATATCCCGACGCGGCTTCTTGCTTTTTACGCAATTTATAGCTGCCGCGGATTTTGTTGGTTTGTTCAGCAATCCAATTGAATTTTTGAATCTGCAATTTTTATGTAAAACATATTCTCAATTTCAGAATTTTCAAATTCGGCTTCGATATCTACAATAAAAAAACGCATTTGCGAATGAAAAGATGAATCTTTTCTATGGAATAGCTAAAACTTGAAATGAAAATTTCTCGTGATAGAAAATTTAAACAAAACTCCGTCCTATTCTCGATGTAAATAAACTTTTCCCGTATTAACAGACTCCTATGTTAAACATGGAACTCGAATGTTTAATTAGTGCTACTAGTGTAAGAATAATTGCTTTCGGCTCGATTGGGCACGACTCTAAGAGCACACACATATGTACATTACATGGAGGTGCAGTGCATGCACACCATGCTGGATAATAATCAAGTCGTACAACAAACTTGTTGCTACTGTTTCATATGTGGACCACAATTCCACTCCCCACGTATAGTCTATACAATGAACATTGAACGTCTATCTTTATATACATGCATCTCGTTATTACACAAGCTTACGTATGCATATATATATATCCAAGACCATTATGCGTTTCCGTCGCGGATACGACTCCTTTTACCCTTTAGCGAGTCTCTTACATATGCATGCATCTTTCGTATAGGTATTTCGAACATCATGTGGTTTCTTTATACATGTATCACTTTTATACGCACAATTTGGATGGTTTAGAAGAAATTTCATATAATGGCTAATGGATGTAACGCAAACAAATTGCAAAAAAATGTATTTAGAGGGAAGTAAAGGCTTTGAATACGAGCCTGGAAAACGAGCACGTGTGAAAATGTGACCGTATAGCCTTCTTCGGCTTCTAGTAATAAGAGATTGTAAGTTATACGGTACACATGTACGTACATACACAAGATAGTATTATAATTCACGGTTAGACAAGTGTCTTAAGAAGGAAGGCCCCGAAGGAAACAAGTGAATCTAAAAGAGCGGTATAAGAACGTATGTAAAGGGTGAGAGTTGAGAGAAGATGGGTGGAGGTTGGCGGGAAAAGAGAGAGCTTTCGTCGTGGTAGTGAGGACCAAAGAGGAGGGGTAACTCAAGACGAGTCTAAGTGAGTCTTCCGGCCAACAGGCAATGATAGTCCTGAGAACTGACCCGACCCCCGGATATGTGTGGTGTATATACATATACACATAAGTGCGAGAGGCACACATATTAACATTTAATGTGTCACAATATATCGTGATCAAACTCAATGCCTTTATTTAGACTGCTAAGTCCCGGCTTTAAGTTGATTTGCATCTATACACCTTGGTCTCGTTGATGAAAAAATTAGTGCGAGAGATTAATGAAGTTATTAGTGCATATTAACCCGATGTTTTAAAATACATGAATAATGTTAACTTTGCTAGTAATGAAAAATTAATGAGATGCGTCTCTGTCGAAAAATAGCAAAAGTATCTAAATATCAATATTGAAACATACAGAATTCCAAATACAAATAATATAAAAAATAATACTATCGCTGGAAAAAGTATAGGAGAAAAATGGTTTAAAAAATTCATTTTGGAAGTAATGAGGATGCATTCGTGGCAAAGCATAATAAAATTCCATTACTAAGACTAGTAAGAGTTAAAACTACACTTTTCTACTGATATTTTCCCATTTAAAAACAAATTATAACTTAAACTTCATATTCGTGCGTCTTCTTGAAAAGCGTAAACATTTCAATTCCTCCTTTTTCAACTCGTCCATTTTAGTTACTAGTTTAATGAAGGCCTTTAAAACTTTTCTTACCTGGTTTAGAAAATAGCCGGCTTTTCATAATTACTGGAATACATAATTCATAATTACCAAAAAAAGGATACCAATTTAACTAATTGCTCGAATGCATAATTTCTTTCAGAACGTTCCGCTTTTCAGATATTACACTATTTTTTACACAAGCGATTTTTTCTAAGAAGCATAACTTCGTGTTATCCAAAGGCGCTTTAAAAAAGCTTCACTTTTAAAAAGAGTTATAGTGTCTTTTCGTGACTTGTTAAACTATTTTTATTTTTCAGAAAAATACATGAATTCTCGGTAAAAAAAAATACCGCCTTCTCTCCAATTTCGCTGTACTTAGGGAATACAAAATTCATAAATATTTTACACCCTCTTTTTACTGTCCCTAAACGTCATAATATTTGACAATTTTACCTCCTTACGCTTCGTAAATACGGAAGGAAATATCATAAAACCTGGTTGTGTGTTCCGCTACCTTATGATATTTATGGACTTATTGAAGCTTTACGAAAAGGAAGAGGATTGGTAATAGGGGAAGAGGCATTCTTTTTTTGTTTCATTACTTATTTACGAATTCGAAAAACGATGGAAATAATTCGTATATTCCCGATAATGTGCTACGTATATATATATGTGTGTGTATATATGTATATTTACTTGCATGGTAATCACGACACGAATAGCTGTCGTCTTTTTCAGGAGACGAGGTCCAATGACCACATTCTCTTGACGAGAAAGTATTGTCCACTCCTTTCATCAGTAAGAGTACTTTAAAGTCCGGACTATAATTTTGCCATTCAACCACGGCCGTCCAGGTGTATCGCCTTCCGTAGCATTGTCAGTAAGTTCCGGATTTTGAGATACCACCTACTCCTTTTTTTATTGTTGGACGTTTATGAAGCAGCGCCAAGGCAATTATCTTATCTGCATATATACTTATTTTTATTGTGTCTCTATTGATCGTGGTTAGAATTCAAATTACGCAGCTCCGAATGAATTTCAACGCGATACGATGGAATTGGAATTCTTGGGAACGAGGTTTTAGCCCTTGTGAATAGAAACAGGCCGGTTCCCACGTAGAAATGGTTCTCGTCCGTTCCGAGGGGAAAACTAAACTTATTAATAGTTTCATTCGTTATTATTTTAACACAAAAGTATTGGCAATTATCGAAAACGGGGAATGGAATTTTGGAAAATCGAGTTTCGGATTTCACATTTAAATCCAACTGGCGAAAAGCAGTTTTGAAACTTTTTAAATAATGCGAACCGGCAAAAAAAACGGGACATTGCATCATTTGAGATTGAAAACAAAATCGCGTTTATGTAGTACTAGGTCCAATGGCTAAAAATAAATAGCATCCTGATATTCAGGTTCTATTATAAAAAAAGCAATAATTTATTTTAATTGATTTCAATCCCAAGATTATCCATTAATTTTTGTAATATTAAAAAATATAGTTATTAATTTTTGTTATATTAAAAAATTTGTTCATTAGGGATGTATTTTCAATGATAGGGCATTTCAATTTTAGATTTTCTTAATTTAAATGATTAGTAATGATTGAAACCAAGTGATAAAAAATGCATTTTCTTTCTATACTTGAAATATTCACTTTAATTCAATATTAACCCTAATTAAATATTAACAGTTATCTTAAAATAAGCGCTTACGTTCGTTATTTTATATATTATTCTTGAAAAGAAATTGTTACATTTTAGAAATGTTCCTCTAACTTTGATTACTTGCGCCGGCAATTTTACCACTTTTCGTCACGGGCGAATCTTCGTTACCTTCTCGGCATTTTACTCCGTCTAGATAGACAATTCTTTACAGTCGTTAGTAATTCGTCTAAACTGTAAAAGGTATGAATCGATGAATGAGTGAATGAGCGAGTGACTGTACAGTGGAGTTAAGGGGAGTTAAACCACGTCTAGCTTAACCACCACCTTCTCGTGGATGATGTAGTCATTGGGCTCTGCGCTGCTCTAGTGCGGAGCACGCGAATATTTGCTCAAGGTACACACTAGACTCACTCGCCTCCCCAGCTGACGTTGATTGAAGGAATAAGGGAAACGGCGAGCTCTCTCAAGTACTCGACCCACCCTCATTTACCCCTATGCAACCCCTGCAGACCCTATCCTCCATTGCCATTAGAGTTAGGATGCATCTATGCACCCGTTACTGGCTGCATAACCGCGTGTTGGATACCTACATCGAAAATTCTTCTCTTACCGTGGGTATATACATATATGTAAATAGATACGTGTATGTATATATATATACACACATCCATTTTTCTCTCGCTGTACCTAGTTCATGCGTTAATTAAACAGTCAACGTTGGCCAGTACATGTATAATGAGTCCTTCGGGCAAGGTTATATGAAACAGTCTAGAACTTAGTGCTGGGACTACTTGCTTACAGAAAATCCCGAAATGGGATTTCCGCGAGATAAAGGAACGTTTCCTAGCGGTTCTGGGGATTTTTGTTTTTGTAGAAAGAAACTTGATGCTGATGGGGCAACCAATCTATGCATACAGGGAATTCGTAACGACTGATTCGTGGATGAAGTCATTTCAGAACCGTCCTGCTACTGAGAAGGAATTACGAATAGTCGAGGAAACCATGCCGCTTCGAGCTAATTTTTATTATAAATTGCTGAATAACAATTTTCAGCCATCCACTTATTCTACTGTAACTAATAACTGTCCGTTTCAAGAGAAAAATGTTTAGCTGCCAAATGGTTGCTGAAAATTATAAAATATAAATTGTATCTTTTGAGATATGAAAATTTCTTTGCAAATATAATACAAAAATAATAAAAGCAAGCATACACAGCATAGAATTATTACTTGCAGTCGGAAAGCACCCAACAGTTTTCTTCAAACATTGCGAAAATGCGTGGAATTACTAATGACAGCCGCAACGTCGAATTGACGTAAGCGTGTGGTTCTCCAGATGATTTATCTCACGACTTAACGCAAATTGATAAGAGTCACGTGCACTCAATAATAAAGTACAAGTATATTACGTGACGCAGGGAGCGATGGGAAAGAAGATGATTTAGCGGTCATGATAATTTCCAACGAAACCAGCTGAATCCCCACAAGTGTAATAAAATATATAAGAGAGGAGCGCAGAGGAGAAAATAAAGTATACATAGTGAGAATTGCGGAGAAGTGTAATGACAATTTGCATGAGAAGCAAAAGACTGAAAGTGAATATTTTTACGCGTATATGTGCATGTGGAGGTACGGCAGAACGTGTTAACGGGCCGGTTCCCAAGTGTTGGATGAGCCACGGCGCTGTTAATCCAATTGAGGCAATTTGGGTTAACTTGAAGTCATCTAAACAGCTTGTTTAGATGACCTATGATGCATGCGTAACACCGGGTATCCGGTCCTCTTCCTTCCTTGGCCTGACGACTCTCTTTAATGTAAACTCCATTTCTCCGTCTCTCTTCTTCGCTTTCTTTGCTTTGCTTTGCTTTCCTTTCTAAAGGGGAATCCTTAATGATTCCGAACCCATCGGTACCCAAAGGATGTCTTAAGGACACAGTAGTTCGTTCATTAATTTCAATACAGTTTTTTTTTTCACAAAATGTTAATTTAATTTACCCCCAAAACAACTTTCGCTGCCAGCGTTTTTAATAATTAATCCCCGACCAATCAACCATGAATCTGATTAACGTTGTCCAGAATGTCATAAACAATTGAATTAATTCGTGCTGAGTGTCGGATCTTGAAAAGAATCGATGTCTTCCTTCCTTCGAATGAATGGTTCCCTGGATAGAGCCGTCAACACGAGACGGGCACTGTAAGCATCTGTCTCTCATGTCAATCTGTGGTAAGCCACGGAAGGAAGGAGTGAGAGCGAGCTAGTGAAAGATATAGCTTATAGATAGAGATTGTAGGAGGAGAGCTTGTGAAGCTTATATCGACACGGAGAATCGAGTGAGAGGGTGTCGTGTGTTGGATTGAAGTGTCCGTTCCTTGGGTAAACGTGGACCCTCTGATTTTCTCTTCCTCCGCTTCGTCTCTCAGCGGTATATGTGGATCGTCGGAAGTCACCTTCCTCATTATCATACCAACTAGCCACTACTACTCTGCTCGCCTCACTCGGGCACAGCCTTCATCCTGTGCCCTAGTCACTTACGGTTATCGCGGGTACCCAACTCAAGAGTCAACGTTATTACAAGGCTTGGCCGTGAAGGGGCCCCGACCAATAGTCGCTGATTATGTGAGAACCCCTGACATAGGGGACAAGACGCAAGTCCATTACACTCAATCACTGCGTGATTGGCTCAAACGATCGGACCATCGTTCGCCGCGCGCGTACGATGCTTCATGTCGGTGTGCCGACAGTGCAGCTGCAAAATCTCAGACACCAAAAACTCAGACACAGGAGTCCAACGTCTTGGATCCAGGTGAACCTTGCAAGTGAGTCCCTCGAGCTTACTTCCTTCAAGAAATTCTCCATTCTTTCCCCCGTATACGACTTTGCACCCGGAACTCTTCTGGAACGAACGTCGTTACGTTTGTGGAAGACCAGTGTAGAAAGTTGTAACCCAGTTGGTAATCCTGTAATTATGCAAAAACAAAACTCGAACTCTGTAGTTCGTGGAAAAAGGGAGCGAAGTTCTTGTCGAAATCTCGGCAGTCTTTCAAACGAGACCGAATTTTCATATTATTTTCTCGGTTTGAGGTTCGGCGAGTTTCGAGAGGCATAACGATATTGTGGCGCGCAGACAGAACTTTGGCAATTGAATATAATTAAGTCATTGCGGGGCGCCCGACGTTTCGACGTCGCACGATCTGAAGAGTCGTGGTTCGAAAAAAAAGGCAGAGGAAGAAGAACAGTGCAGTGGAAACCGTTTGGCTTGAAGCCATAAGACTTTGTTCTGCTTATAAAGCTACGGATAATAACCAGCTTCAGTAATCTCTCGATGTTGCTTCTGCTTGCCAATATGCCATAGCCATGTAACTGTTAGGAGAAGAAAAAAGTAGCCCGAGTAGCCAATAAAAGAGGTATTCCAACCTATACGTGTATCGTTAAGGAACTCATTTCTTTCGTATCCTCATATTGCTCGTTTAGCAATAACGCGAGTGCAAACAAATCATGGTAAGAAACAAGAACGAGTGCATTATCCACACGAAGCATGGATGGGAGGAACGACTATTGGACGGACAAATCCTCATCGGTAGATCCTAGTATATGTAGCAACAAACAGACTTCTACAGTGAAAAATCTAAAATGAATTCGCCACTTCGGTGATAGAATTTTTGCGAGTCTGAGCCGAAGCAGATCTGTGCAACTTATCCGGTGGTCGGGATTAGAGGGAAAATTGGATCCAAACCTTGATGAGACATGTAAAAGCAAACAAGGCGGGGATGATTCGAAGCCAACGGTTTCGAGGAGTTAGCAGACCGGTTTATAAACGCGTGCGACTTTAAGACGTTACAAGGGGGGTCTGTTGAGTTCTTTAAGACGTTAGAGGGGTCTTTTCTTAGACGGCACAACAATGGCAACAAGAAGCCGAAACGTCGGTTACGCCTCGACACGGCAGCTGGCACGCGCGCCTTCCAAGTCACATAAGAAAGAAATGGGCCCTACGGTAGTAACTCTCTCCGTCCTTCCTTCTTTCTTCCCTTCCAACTTCTTTTCCTTCCCCTTGAATGAAACCATCCGTTGGGACCAAGTAATGTCTCGAGAAGTTACCTTACTATATATACGATACCTGGGACATTTAAATCGGGGAATGCCACACGGCACCAAACACCTGAAAATGATCAAGAAGAAGGGGCCCTCCTCGGTCTCGCAGTGGCATCGCAGTTGAGGGCTTTTAAATCCGAAGACGGTATCCAAAAATTCACAATGTCGTAAAATCTGTCAGTTTTTTCTATAATTAAAAATTATAGTAGATAAATATACATCGTCGATTAATTTCGACAATCCATTTTTTCTTAAATTTCCAATATAACGGAAACGAATAATTGTAATATATATAATTATTTTTAATAATAATGAATTTATATGGAACCAGAAATCGTCAAATTAAATTTTTGACTTTCCTGCTTCAAATTTAAAGTATCTCCAAAATTTGGAATTGGGATAATTATGATAATTATGGAAATAAATAGTTTTCCAGAAAAAGATTGGAAATTAAGTACGACTACGCCATTGGGGGCAAGAACCGTTGCTCCTACTTCCTTTCCTAAGCGAAGACGAAGGGATTTTTTGCTACCTTTAATATCATACGTTAGTATTTCCCACAGAGAGAAAAGTCATGGGAACAGAGATCCTCGAAGGGGAGAGATTTCTAAGTTCGACGAGTAGACGATTCGATGTCTCGTGAGTAGGAAGTCTGAGATTTGCGAGCTTACCTTGGGAAATTCTCGGATGGTCCAATACAATAGAAAAGCGTACTATTTAAACCCTCACGATCTATCTCTTTTTCCAATGCATTGTCATAGAAAACTCCCCTCTCGCGCTTGTAGATCTTTAAAGGCAGTTGAATTTTAGAAAAAATCGGTTAGATATTTTTCTAAGATTTATTCTCATGCACTTTTCAACGGTTCTGATTCAATTTTTTCAACCCAGTGTTTTGCCACTGAATCGATACATCTTTAAATGCCTGCGAGAGTTTGATTCTTCCTAAACAGAATTTTTAGGAAAAATCCTAACCATCCCTCATTCAATGACAGATTTCTCAAAGTTTGTGCAATGGATCTTCGACGAGAAAGATAATTTTATTTAATCAGAGCTTAAAAATTAGACGGAAGCATAAAATTCTCTAAAATTCTATACATAAATGATGCAAATTATAAGTTAATACCTAAATTAAAAAAATTTATTTACAGTACAATGAGCAGTAATTACTAATTTTCTATAAACATTTATAACTTTGTTAGTTTAGTACTTTCTTTAACAATTTTCATAATTTCAGTGGTTCCTTTTCCCAGTACAGATTTTCATATAATCTGCCAGAATGTATTCTGCCATCTTTTCATATAAAATATTCAAAAACAGAAAAAAAAACAATTCTTCCTTCTTCTATGGAGGGAAACAGTCTTGCCTACATTCTGCAAAATCATTGTAGAGTTTTTCCGGCGGAATGAAAAAGACCCCTATCAGAAAATAATACGACAACAATTAAAAGTTCAGAGACAGCGAATTCGTGATATGTGAAAGTATGGGTAGAATTTAAGCGTCGAAATCATAGTTGTGAAGAGAGAAAGAGAGAGGAGAAAAAAATGAGTTACAATGGACCGCGTGCCAGAAATAATGCACTTTGCGGTGAAGAGGAATTGTGTTATTTACAATGTGTATCATCATTGAAACTCAGTAAACATGTCGAGGTAGTGGAAGGGAGGAGATAGTAGATTAACGGTCATAACCACGAATAAAAACGCAGCAAATTAAACGAGCCGTGAATTATGAAAATCGGGGACTTTCTCGCTTAATCGTCCCTATGTGGTGGTGGTGGTTTGGGCGACGTGCCAGTTAATCGAACGAGCGATTCGAATGCAAAATAATAATAAAACCAGGGCTATTGTACCAGTCGATGTTGTTGCATTTGGGATATTACGGGAGGCTGCTAACAAAAAAGGATCGTAGGTGGGTACAGCGCATTAACGCAATTAACCTCCAATTAATAACACATCAATTGACACCGGTCAACTTGTTGCATCTGAACCAGCCCCGATAATATGCTGAATGGTACTGACTGCTCGTATAGGCCGATGCATGTGTACGCCTATAAGGAATGTATATATGTATAGTGGTAGTACCAACATACCTCTACATGTGTACACACGTGGTTCGAGTGCACTCGCATACAAGTTGCAGTTGTCAGTGTGAGAGTGCGTGACAACAGGAGGGTTGTTGGTTATAATGAAATGAATGTTACAACAATTTTATAACAAGGGGAAGTGGCGCGTTTAGACATATACATATAAAGCATGCGTGAATATGTATCAACGTGCATGGTACCTGTGCGATATTTATGCGATGGACATGGACTGATGGTTACAATTGAGTTCCCATGCAACCCCCTGCGAACCCTCTCACCACATGACACCTACAAGGGATATGAGCGAGAGGGTGTGGGATTCCGATGCACATGCCAACGCCATGTGGGGTACCGTATGTGTCATGTAGGTACAAGTATGTCTATAAGCAGGGTAGCTTTCTGACTCCTCTTCCTTGCATTTATTTACGAGTGGGCTGCAATGCACGTACACGCTCTACGTATTAGCTTTGCGTTCGGTGGATTGCTTCCATGCTTACTTCTTTCCACCAAAGTAAGAACTTCGTGTAATAGAAAAATATATTAGATAGGTATGAGCCAAGCAGCATAAAGCCGATCGTCCGCAGACAGTAGAGAATATATTTATATAACAATTGGCGTATATATACCTGCCACTGGTTAAGAAAATGTAATGCAAATATACATATTTTATAGAAACAATTCAACAGCAATTTGCGACAGTCTGTGGCACCAACGTAAGAGAGCATTTATGTCTCACGAGCATACGAAAACTGTGATGCACGTAACGGCGCCAATATTTATGTTACAAAATTCATTTCTCTAAAAGAATAAAAACGTTATATAACATTCGGAAAATATGAATTAATTATTACAGATCCGAATAAGTCCTTGGGAAATTCTAATAATATTTCTATTAATTTTAATATAATTACTATACCCCAAGTAGTAGAAAATAAATAATAAGTGTAAAATCTAACAAATAAGTAGGATCTAAGTTTACTGAGGTTATCAAAATACATTTCATCGCGAAGCTACCGAAACCGAATTCAAAACGACGGGTATGGAATCCTCTTGCCATTAGACTAAATCATGTGAAAACTTATTAAAATCGTCCGAAAGCAGCTTAAGTCCTTTTTCTCAGCATATAAATTCGTTTATCGATATCTGTTCATCTACTGGTACCTTCGTGGTACTTCACATCGAAGCTCTTGACCCGATGAAGAGCATACAACGTTATAAATTAGGATGGTTTACGTACTTGCCTAAAAGCTGAAAACTTTTACATAACAACCACTCTTCTATCCTGCATTACGTTTGCAGTAAGCAAAGATCGAATTATTCGTCCATCTTTCGGATTTGTTAACGAATTTCAGACCATTAAAAAATTTACTGCATTGATGAAGTAAATAAAAGGAATAACGTGTACTAAGAAAGGACAAAAGAGCAAATAATAATCATAATAAAAGAGAACGAGCGAAAAGATAATGTCATTTCCTGTTACGTACGCATACAATCGCGTATCTCTTGAAATATTAGTCTTTGTCTTCCATCGAACTACCAATTGGTTAGTTTCTATATACATATACATACATATATATTTACGTCCGTTCTGTAAACGCAAGAGTTTTAAATGTGTGTCGAGTAAGCGATGCGAGTTTGTGTAATTACCTTGCCGCTTACTTCCGACTAAACTCCAGAAGTGGGAACAACGAGAGTTCCTGAAGCCATATCCGGTTAGGGGTGTTCCACCATTTTATTTTGCCCCTCTTCCCCGTAGTTCCGTATCACGTAAAAATAAAAGGAAGTGTAGCGATCAAGGTGGGTCGAAGACCAGAAGGTGACCCCCCTCGAATATTCCTATACCGTCCCATTGGTATGTACAGGTAAGAACGATCCTTACAGAGTTCGACGTGGTCGTACCATATGTCGTTTTTTATAACATAACGAGTTTTTAAATGTCCGTATTTTCTGAACCTCCTGGGGATGCAACCGAAATATCTCGATGATAGGTTCCCCTTGAAGTATGTGCATCCAACGTATGTGTGGTTATTAAGAAATATGGAAGACATAGATAAATATATTATGCACATTTATCTATGGCTTGAATATATTATATTTATTTATTTATGCCTATCACTGTTACAAAAAGAAGAATTAAATATAACAATGTATAGTACAATAGGTACAATTGTTTCTTTTTTGTAATTTTGATAATTATGATCAATAATAATCCAGAACCCACAATATAAATAATATTTTGTAAATAATGATATTTATCAACCTCACGTTTGGTACTTTTCTTTTATATTGCTCCTTAAGTGAAAAGAAAATACAAGAGGCATAGTGAGAGAGAGAGAGAGAGAGAGAGAGAGAGAGAGAGAGAGAGAGAGGAAGAAATGAGTCGTGCGTAGGCGAACTATGGAATATCTGGTCCATTGAGCGCAGGTGGTTTAAGCTGCTCAGCTGTTGCTTCGGATCCCACAGAGACGCATACACCTCTCTGCAGTATATATACATATACATACTAATGTCTGAGCAATACTATTACCCGGCTGCATATATGCATCGAGTGTACGTCTACGCAAACATGATCATGAACTTACGATGCGTTCTCGTCATGTCACACCATGCTCGGGGTTCTATTCATCTGCAGCACGTTACGGCAGAAAAAGAATATTGTAGAAGCTAACCTCTTATCAGCGTGTCCGCGTAAGGTAAACGTTTATCGATCAAAATCAAATATTCCCACGAACACAACTCTAGGCCTGAAATATTAAATGGTAGGGAAGTAAACAGAAGATGGGAAACTCGATTATTAAGTCGAGTCGAGAAATTTTTCTCACCCGAAAGGTATAGAAATGGCTCTAAAGAAAACGGTTATAAAAAAATAATGAACAAATTGTATTGAAAAAATATAAGATATTTAAAATTGCAATCAAATTTATTATACCTTGGATGTTTTGAAAAAAAACTTTTAGCAAAAAATTCAAAAAATAAAAAATTGTAAATAATCAATCTATAATTCCAATAAAACGTAATTGAAAATATATGAAGAGGTAAAAGAGAAATAGTTACATTATTCTCTATTTATTGATTAATCATAAAACAATTTATAAATGTAAAACTGATACACACATGAACTTACAACTGGAGTAAGCGAACTTCAAGACAGTCACTTATAGGAAGGTGTAAGAAACGAAAAATAGGTTACCTTATGAAAAGGGGTTCAAGAACTTGATTAATTTTTTACAAGTAAGAAAAGACGTCAGTAATAAGTTTATTATTAGCCGTCTAGTGCTATTGTGGGGAAAGATGTAGGTGTACGTATTCGAAGGCTCAAGAACACTGACTTGTAAAAATCGGAAAACTTTGCGTTACATGCATATTTAAGTTCTTAAGTTCTTAATAATCAAATATTTTTCTCACATTACTTTATACATTGTTCGACCTCGCAGCACAATACGAATATGTATAACAAATTACAAGAAATTGACGTTGCCATTCGAGTAATCAAGTATTCCCGACAAGTAATTTTCTTATAAACCCTCTTAAAGTAACTCGAGTATTGTTCGTTCTTCTTTTTACTTAAACAAGGGGAAAGTGTAAGATAACTACAGGTTTCGCATGATTTTTTTTACATCAATTTGTCTTTTGTACATGCAAGACTTGGAGTTTCTGCTGCTCTATGTCTTCCCTCCATTCTGTTACAAGATCGTAAATGTTTAGTTATTGTATTCAGAAAAAATAAAGTTAGGTGTTCTGCGAACTAGAGGTATTATATTATTATTGCATTTGAATGATGGTTTGAAATTGGTTTATTTTGTAGCATTCAAATTACGAAACTTTCGCAACCTCAAAAACTTTTTTCTATATCAAGAATGTTATTTTATATTTTTTGTATACTATTTGACAAATAAAATATATACATACATGGGTATATCGTTACCACTGAAGTTGGCCAACATCAAGGCGGAAACTAACCTTTTCCAATAGTATGTATGAACGTTAAGTTCGAGGAAGGATTTCATGTATTCTTTTAAATTATCGAGAAAAGAATTGTTTCTTTTTTTTCAGTTGTGTGAGATATCAGAAAAAAATCGATGAGAACATAAAAGGAGAATAAGAAAGTATAAAAAGAAAATATAAGTGGTTAAAGAAAAAAAGATTGTGTTTCATTTGATGAGGTTTGTAAAAGTATAATTTGTTGCTTGTTGCAGACGGATAAATCGTGAAATCGACAATCGAGACGAGGGAGAGAGGGGCACTTAGCCCTTTGGCGAGCTCGAAGCATGCAGCTCCCAAGCGGGAGCAGGAGAATTCCGCCCGCGAGAGTAAGATTTCTCGCTAGAGACAACTACGCGAGTAGTAATCGAAAAGAAAGTAATACTCTAAGTAGAAGCTGCGTGATCTGTAGCCGCCGCGGAGATAGAAGCAGTTGGAACGCGAGAAAGTATAAAAAGAATAGTAGTGCCAGAAGCAGTCCCGAGAACGATCCTTATCCCCTAAAGAGGAGTCGTAACTTCATTACAAAGACGAATCGTCGATACCGCATTAATAACTGCGCCAAGTACAGGCCGTTGGTATCCATCCTGCGGCGAAAAAACCGGAGTGAAGAATAGTGAAATCGAGACGAGGAAGGTGAGAAAGATAAAGAAGACGGAAAAGGAGGAAAACAAATCGAAGGAAACGAGGAAGGAGAAAAGGAAGAAGAAGAGGAAGAAAAGGAAAAGGGTAGCGTGGAAGTGCAGTGGGGTTCCGGCGTCGTCGTCGGTGTCGACGACGACGGAGAAGGAGGTAGTGCACAAGCGGAACGCGAAGGAGAAGGAAAAGGAAAAACTGGTGGAGGAAACGGCGAAGGAGGTAGGGAGAGGGGACATTAGGGCGCCGGAGTGGGGTAGCCAGGGTAGAAGAAGCGAGAAAGTAGAAGTAGGGGTAACTGCAGAGTGCATAAGCATCAGCAACAGAGTGCCGAGCCACGAGGGGCTATTCGAGCGAGAAGGGGAGGGGTGACAAGAAGCCCTGGCGGGGAGGGGAAGCGAAGGCCTTCGGGGGGCCGACCAACCAGACGGCCGATGATGTCATCGGAGGAGGAGACAGAGTGTTTCGCCCTCTACGGAGCAACCACGGACAGTAAGCAACAGCAACTCCTGAAGAAGCAGAAGCGCACCAGACAGCGCGTGGACGCCGGAGAGCCACGCAATAGCTATTCCAGCATACCAAACTTTAGCTCCCGGCCATCCTTTCTTGGCAGTGGTCTTTACGGCAATATATTTAGTGGTAGTAACGGACCACAGTCACACCAACAACAACAGCAGCAGCAGCAACAACAACAACAGCAGCAGCAGCAGCAGCAACATCACTCACAATCACAGCAGCAACAGCAACAGCTCCAGCAACAGTCTGGAGCAGCAGGTAGCCAAGGACATCTGGGCACAACTACGACGGGTCCTACAGCCCAGCAGCATTCCGCTCACGCGGCTTTCGGCTTCTTTGGGGCACCGGGCTTCGGCCCCGCCAAGATGCTGAACGAGCTACTCGGGCGACAGGTCAAACAGGCCAGTGACGCCGGGGCATCGCCACCTGAAGGTGGTCACGGGATGATCGGCGCAGGCATGGATGCTGCGACTAATTTGCAGTCGGGTGCCGTGGTTAATTGCGATGATCCCGCCACCGCGGCGGATCTCACGCAGCACATGCTCCGTGATATACTTCAAGGGCGAAAGCTCGCGGCACTCTCGGTGCAGGAGCAGCCGAACAACAACAATAGTATACACAATAACAATAACAACAATAACACCACGACGGATTTACTGAAATCGCAACAACACCAGCAGAGTCCCCAGCAATTGCAGCAGAATAGTGATAGTGTGCGAAGTGGGACAGTGCAGAGTGGCGGGGAAGAGAGTGGTGATGGCAATAATATCGTGAATAGCGCGAGTCACAGTGATCGGGATACCGTGATGCCAGGAGACGCGGAAGACAGTGCCGAGGATGCTGCGTCAGCGGCACGCGCCATGGAAGAGGCATTCGCGGAAGCTGGCATGGAGCCGGGTGCTAATCTCGATGCCTCGGATTGTGATCAAAGCTTACCACCGAGTCCCTCGGCTCCCAGGTCCGGATCTGTCTCCATCAAGGAGGAGATCCAGGACTCGTTAAATATTAAGCGTAGCCCTAGCCATTCACCTTGTCCGATAGTACCAAAAACTGAAATCAATTCTCCTACGACGGAAATCAAACGAGCGCGTGTCGAGAATATCGTGAGCACGATGCGTAGCAGTCCCGCGTTACACACGCCTACGGTGAACGGTTGCAAAAAGCGCAAGCTCTACCATCCTCAGCAGACGACAGTGCATCACGTTCTCCAACATGGCGTCAATGACTCCATTTTGGACGACGACGAGGAGAGCGAAGAGGAAGAGGATCCTGCGACGATTAGGTTAAAGCGGGAAGAAAAGGATACTTTGAAGAGCCAATTAAAATTGTTGCACGAACAGCTAGCGGTGATGCAACAGAAATATGCCGAGCTATCGAGCAGGATGGAACCGGAAACCAGTGAAAGTGGTGATGCACCAGCGAGTCCTCAACACCAACCGCAGCCACCACCGAGACCTCCGAGACCCCATCCTCCACCCTATAACGGTCTCCCGCCTCTTCCACCAGAGCATCCGCACGCAGCAGCCGCGGCAATGTATCATATGGGTCACAAACTGTATTTGGAACAGCAACATGCAGCGCTCGAGAGGATAAAGCAGCATCAGGAGGCTGCTGCGAGGCAACAACAGCATCAGCAGCAGCAACAACAGCAACAACAGCAACAGCAGCAGCAGCAGCAGCAACAACAGCAACAGCAGCAACAGCAGCATCAGCAGCAACAACAACAACAGCAGCAGCAGCAGCAGCAACAGCAACAACAACAGAACTCACCTCAACCTCCATCGCAATCGCAACAACAAAGTCAAAGTAACACTGGACCACCAACGCCACAGACTCCACAGATGCAGACGAGTACACCTATCCAGCATAAAGACTTTCAGGAAAGGTTAAATGTTTTTCGGGGAACTGCTTCTTCCAGTAATTCCTCGGGTCCACATATAACTGGTGCTGATCTGGAAGGGTTAGCGGATATTCTGAAAACTGAAATTACATCCTCTTTGACAAATCTAGTCGATAGTATAGTCGCGAGGTTTGTTCAACAGAGAAGGTTTCTGGGTAAACAAAGTGAAGCGGCACAGGCTGCCGCGGAACAATTGAACAAAGATCTTCTCTTAGCAACGCAATTGTTGGACAGAAAGTCACCGAGGACAAAAGTAGTCGATAGGGGAGCGCCACAACCACCGAGTGGCCCAAACGGGCCACGGGGGCCCCTCAACGGTGGGCCCCCGCCTCAACAAACCACGGGTTTTCCTCAAATAGGAGCTATAGGGGCTGGTGGTCCCCATGGACCTCACTCTGGCCCCACGGAAAACAATATTAATCAAATCAATCAACTTCCTCCACATGCAAGACCAAGTGTCGGAATGTTCCAAACACCAAAAGCTCCAACGATATACGCAATGGCTTCTATGCAGGCACAACAGCAACAGCAGCAACAACAGCAACGAGAGCAACAACAACGTGAGCAGTATTGCAATATGCGATCGGAAGATAGGGAAAATAGCTCCGAACAAAACGAAGCTCTCTCCCTGGTTATGACTCACAAGAAGAAGCGTCATAAGGTGAGTACTCAAGGAAGAACGTTGTTACAGATTTTCTTAGATTTTTGATAGGTTTTCGAAAATTCTAAATTTGAAATGTTAATAAATAAAACGATACGATAAATTCTTGCAAAAAAATTTCTCATTAAAATTAGTCATTCAAGTTTTCAGATACGCAATTCTAGTATTTTGCTTTAAAATATTTTTAAAATAATCAGAGTAAATAATAGTAATAGTCTTAGAAGAAAGTATTTTAAAAAGATGAATTTTTTTATTTGTCTAGACTTTCTTTTTTAAACATTACATTTAAAGTACTAATTTTTATATTGAAGTATTATTCTTGCCATTGTCCAGTAATCTAGTATAAATTAGTTTTAAGATTCAGTTGTGCTAAAAGTTTCGTCAATTCATGCTTTCTTGAATGCAACGAATTTTTATTAAAGTTGTTTTCAGAATTTTTTTGTACTAATATCACGAAAGTTTTGGTATCCAAGTAAAATTGAATTATAACCATTAAAACGAGAAATTTCATTTTAGAGTAAGTTTTATTGATGAAATTACTAATTCCGTACCAAAACTTTAGATAACTCTATAAGTAGTAAATTAACGGATCGAGTTTTGACTAGAAAAAAAAAGTATTTTATTCCTGTAATGGTATTTTTTGGTGCACATTCGTTCTGCCTTCTTTTAACTATATTCAGAAACAAAATAAAAGCTTTCAAACCCGATTGAGTGTGTTACGAATAAACATTTGCCTAATGAAATGAAATGAAATACTTCTGCAATACTTTCTACTCGTATATCTTCCAATCAGTATTTTATATAAAAACAATTTTGTTCTCTAAAATTTCACCAACTACCAAAATTTGCTGTTCAACTCTGTTTTTCAATTCCACACTTACTAAGAATTAAAAAATGGTTACTCCTGTCTGCGTTTATTTCTGTGGACAAATAAATCCTTACAATCAAAAGCATATATATTAATATACACAAGATTATCATTAGGGAAGCGTGAATTAGATCTGAACGATTTGCGAAAGATTGGTTACGTCATATCCCACTAAAGAATCTCTTTTCGCAGGTAACTGATACAAGAATAACTCCAAGGACAGTTTCCCGAATCTTAGCACAGGAGGGTAATGGTTCCCAATGTGGTAGTGATAGTCCACCTCCTCCTCTACCCCCAAGACCTTATCATGCGCCACCCATGCTGCCAGTATCCTTACCAACAAGCGTGGCGATACCTAATCCAAGTCTCCACGAGAGTCAAGTGTTCTCACCCTATTCGCCATTTTTCAACCCCCATGCGGGACATCCTGGTCAGGTACCACCACCAGGACCACATCATTTACCTGCGAGTCCTCCGAGTGGTGGTGTAGACCTCAGGGATTCACCTCCATTGCCTCATCCACCAGCTATGTTGCATCCAGCATTATTAGCGGCTGCACAACACAGTAGCCCCGATTATGGACACTTAAGGATGGACAGCAACGATCGGGGTAGCGATTGCAACTCCGGCGACATCACCTACGACGGAATTCAGCCTACAATATCCTTTTTTAATACACCGTAATTGCGTGCCTTTGGCCTCATCTATTTTTCTGGTCTTGCAAAGTTCTTTTGCAAAAGGAAACGGAGGAAAAAGTGGGTCGCGGAGGAACAGAACAAACGCTATATGAGTTTAGTGTTCGCTTTTGAAAGAACAAGAAGATGAAGAAGATACACGGTTCTCAAAAAGCAGACATTAGTCTGCTGTATGTTTTTCGACAGAAGAGATTCGGTAAGCCCAGAAAACTTTAGCCTCGAGTTCTTTTTCAGTTTTTGTTGAGAAAAGAATCAAGCGTAGTCCGAGAACGGGCTGGTAAGAGCAATAGAAAGAGAGGGTTACCAAGGGAGGGATGCGGACGAATGTTAGATTAGTTTGCCACCGAGTTAGGCTAATGTTGGCTGCACCTACGAGTAGAGTTTGTCCGGCAACAACGCGCAGACGAAAAGTTCTTTGCCACCCCTCTCCCTCACTACCTCCCTCGCTTCTCTTCAGCAACTTTGCCAAGCCGAAAATCCCTCTAACAATTTTGAAACTCAACGTGGAACAAATGTGAACGTCCTTATTTAACTTTTTTATTCAAATTCAGCTCCTTTTTTTAATTAATACGTATTTCTCGTGGACAAGTTTCCAAGAGAAAACGAGTAACTAATGAAAAATTTGTAATTTCTCCTCTTACCTCTCGACGAATCCAATCAAAGTTCTTACCAAAAAAAACGAAAATCAAATGAAAAAAATTATTCTTGTTAATTATAATAGAGGCTTCCTTTCGGTACAGGTTTCTTGTGAAACAAGGCGAGAGATTTCTCTATGTTTCTAAAAATATTCCCCCAAGTTTAGCCTGACTGTAAAAAAAGCGGAGCTTAAAACAGTTTCAACCAGAAATTCGTTAGAATTTAATAGATACCAAACAAGGTGTATATTTTAAAAATAAGAGGTGATCCCCTTTTTCATGACAGAAGAAAAAGTGAGAGAAAGAGAGAAAATATATCCATCAAAGGGGTGCATCGACAAGTGCATATAGAATGTTCCTTTTTGCTGAAGTTTCCACGTGTTTGGTCAATAAAAGTCGTGATGAGGAAAAAAATAAGAAGTAGTTAGCTCGAAGGTATCTCCACGTCATCGGGACTATCGAAAGAGAGTATAGTAGTAATCGCCAGGACGTAGCAAACGGGCTCTGAAGTGTGAGGGCGGGGGCGTTACGAGCAAAGCGATGCATCGGAAGTGCATCATCGTGTTGGTTCTGGCCGTTCGATCGGTACACGAGATTCTTTGCCGCCTTTTTAGTCGGCCTTTGATGTAAAATCAATGGCGCGTATTTTTTTTCTCATCCCCATGTGGGGTAGGTCGAGCGCACCTTTGAGGCTCTGCACGATGCTGCGCCAGAACTAACTAACCTGCACCAGATTTTCTGATATCTCAACTCTCGTTACACCTCAGATCATATTTCTTTCCGATTACGTGTGTCTCTGTTTTCCTCCTTGGGACGAAATCCTCGTACCCAGATGCTGTATCTCCGCAGGAAGTCGTAATTTACAGTTGGGTGAGAAGGATTTCTGTAATTCGATCACTCCGAATCCAAGATTCGACCAGACTATATTTTGATGATCAAACATGTAGATTAACTAAATAAGAATGTGATGAAACCACAGCAAGAGATCCTATTACCAGTAAGAATTTCAGTAAGGCTTCCGCTGAGGATCTGCGGCCAATCGTAGGTCAAACTGAACTAACGTTAGACACCCCTACTACCACCTGCCCTCCGGACACTCACAGCTTGTACGATTTCTAATCCAATTTCAAACGAAGGAAAACATGATTAAGTTTGAGATATTCACCAATACTGGAGATAGATTCCTTCTACGTCTTCGATACAAAGGGAGACCCTCTTTGTCTATCCGCTGACAACTTCTCGGTCTTCTGTTCCTCCCGATTGCGCTCATTTTTCAGGAATACTAGGTTGTTACCTTTTGCAAAAGAACAGTTTCAGGTTTGCTTCATGATATTCATTCGATTGAAATATCTATTTCAATGTTTACAACGATATATGTACGAAAGTATTTCCTTAACCACGGTGAACTCGTCGACGTTGACACCGATGCATCTGAGGAAGGCGAAGCTGATGTTCTTCTGGGTGAGGTACCCGTCCTCGGCCGTCCTGAAAATGTACTTCCCAGATATTAAGTTTAACAAGAACAACACCGCTCAACTGGTCAAGTGGTTCTCCAATTTCCGGTAAGTCTACTGCTGCATTTACTTAATCACTATTTTTTTTTCTAACCCTGGATAACTAAACTTACTCCGTCACTAATCATTCGCTTCATGAGTTATGGATTTTTATAATTACTTTTTCTAATTCACATACAATTAAGAAATATGTTAAAAAAGGAAAGGAGGAGGTTTGATTATCTAGGGTTAATCAACACTTCAACCTCGAATGAAGATCAATTGGAACGAGGTGGTTCCGGTTACAATAGAAAAAAAGAAAGTCTAAAGCAGAGTTTAGTCGAAAATATCAAATTTCCGATGAATATTCAAGCGAGAAATTCGTAAGCTATCTTGATGTTATAAACGATTGATAGCTCGATCATAACAAGGGTCTCAAAACTTAACAATCTTTAATGCATCCCGGAAATGATTCTTAATCGGGTAATTTTGCTGGTACGTCGTCACTAAGAGTTTCACAGTGACTCTTTAAATAGAAGGAGAATATAGGCAGGATCGAAACCTTGATGTCAAATTTAGTATATTTGGAACCCCATGCACGTAACTCCTCGCTTACCGTGCATCCAATCAAAAGATATTTGTTTTTATCTCCGAAGACGTTGTCGTATCACATGCAAATGAGAACGCGGTGGATCGACCACTCCCTCCGTAGAAATAGTTCGAGCCCATGAGACGCAAGAGTCACGCTGGGTGTGTTCGAATCTTAATTAACCACCCCCTAGAGCAACTGAATAAGTAAAATGAAGCTACAGGTAGAAGGGAGATAGAAATAGGCGTAGATTTTACATACAGAACACCAAGCATTAGCCTGATTATAATTAGGCTAAGTACGCGCTAGATATAAGATATAAGGTGGTCTAAAGTACTCGACTGACCTCAACGCATCGTTATTACCTCCTCGTCCTTATCATTCTTAATTCTCAGTTTTATATAAGCAGCTACCACTTGACATTATTTTATGTCTTTTATCTACAATTGGGCTCTCGTTTCATTCCATTTCATTTCCACACAATTTAATTTATGTATAGTTACTCCGAAAGGAGGTAGTGAGAATGATACCTTTGTCTTCATAGAATTTGAGCCCAGAATTTTGTTAAACAATGATATCTGAAAAAGCAGAGATTCCTAAAAATCCAGTAAGAAAAATTCGCAAAGCTCTCAATAATCCGAATATCTCAAAATTGTATTTCTTATGATTATTTTAAGGTTCTTCAGAATTCGAGGAAAAATATAAAACAAGGATATTCAAAAGTACCGAATTCTTAAAAAATTCATTGGGAAACATTTAAAAAACTTATTTGAGTATTCCAAAATGATTTAAAAGCCGGCATCCTCGAAAATCGGATTTAAAAAATTCACAATCTTTTCCGAAAATACGAAATATCTTAGAATTGAATTTCCTCGGATCGTTTTCAGTCTCTTTAGAAGCCCAGGAGAGAAATTCTTTTCTGAGTTTAAATTATTCCCATTCCGTTCCAAAACTGCCACTCACATGTATAAATGTATCCCGCGAGCGTTTTCTCGCGCATTAATCCAGGAATAGAAGCAATCAAACATGATAATTGCCTTATTCATAAATGCAGTGAATTTTCACCGAAGTAAATTATTCACCTGATATATCGACGTGGAAAAAAAGTGTGGAGGTTTTTTTGCAATTTGAAAGAAGTAATGGGTGTATTTAGGAAGGTGTATACAAAGAGATTTACATTAGCTTACTGAAGGTAATTAATTGGATTTATAATATCACCTAATTAAAATCCTTAATTCGTTATTCGCGTACATCAAAGAAAGAAGCGCTCGGATTGCACTCCGAAAAAGGGAAATTTTTGCATCCGCACATATAAATGCAGTAGCCAAGACCTTAATACTAATACTGCCACTGCTATTACCACTACCACGATAGCTCTTACTACCGACTACTTACTACCACCACCATTAACACTCTTACATCTACACAAATACTATTATTACAACTGTACTCTTTCTCCCCTGTATGATATTCTCTCTCGGTTGCTCGTGTTCAAAACTTATTTGTATGGCAGGGGACGAAAGCTTAATGATTAAAGGGGTTGAGGAGGAGAGTGTTTGTAATGAAAGTTGCAAACGTCCAAGCAAAAATTGCATTGGAGTTTCGCATAGTCGTCGGTAAAGCACAAAGTTAATTACTAACTCGGATGTATAAGTATTTTTTGGTTAATTCTTGTTTCACGTAGGTATAGGCCACGGGTATTTGTTCCCTTCATTCTTTCTCTTTCAATCCCTGTGTCGAGATTCGTTTGACAATCGGTTTGCCGTTACTTATTGCATTTCAAACCGGCAGGACGCATGGAAACAGAAAATTTCGGCTTTTTTTTTCTTCAAAATTATTAGCAGAATTCCACCGTAAATGTAATTACTATTAAATTGAATTATTACGAATTAATTTAATGTTTATGTGGTGGGATATTGTAGAATTAAGAAAAACTACGGATATTTTCTTCCACCACTTGTGTCCAAAATCACAAATTCGAATTTTAATTCCATTTAATTGATGAAATGTTTCAATGAACGAAATACATTTAATGCAAGAATATAATAAGCTCCTATAACTTGTGCAAATCTAATGGTTTTTTAACTTCTACCCGCAAGTATATATAATATATAGGAAGTTTGACATATATGTATATATATGCGAGCGTGTGTGTGTGTGTTCAGAAAAATATGGAGGAACAGAATTATCGGTGATTCTCGGTACCTGTCAAGGGTTAGAAAGCTCAATTCTTGAGGAAAAATGTTAAGTTGTGAACGGTAATTTCCGGAAGACAATTTTCGCACCCTTACTTACTCCGAGGACTAATCACGTAAGGGTTTTTCCTACTCGCGTTTCTAGCAGGCAATGTCGAGCGTGCTCGATCAGATAGGCTAATGCACGGCTTCCTCTATGCGGAAATGCCTCACTACATTATTCTACGCTCTTCTACATCTATCTGCTATCCTCCTGCCATCATCGTTTGTTGTACTTTTGTCACGAAAGCGACCACTGGTCGTGTCTTCTTCGACTACCCTTCTATTACTATTTTTCTTTATCTTTCTCGTACACGCTCATCTACGAACAGGTATACATTCATCTATGCAAAGAACACACACACACCGATACATATAATTTACTATACTCTCGACGTTGCCTCCCATTTCTCGAATTTAGAACTTTTCTTGAAAATGCCTCCGTTCATCTTCATTTTCTTGTGAGAATTCTTCATTTGGTTGGAAGCTAATTAGGGATAAATAATAGCTCAGAAAATATTTCGTGAAAGTATTTTATTATAACATAAAATTCAGCTTCGGTACAATTTTTTTATGTCAATCCAGTATTTTATCATTGATTTTCTCATTTCATTGGTTTAATTAGTGCAATTTAAGAAAATGATTTTTTTATTACTCTTTTACTTAACAGTGCCAAGTATTGCATTAAAATAATATTTTTAATACAATTCTTCTAATATAGGGCCTGACAGATCAGTTTTCACTTTTCTTTGGGACTTTTATAACTGACAATTGACGGAAAATATTGACAGCCTTCGTTCAATGAAACTTAGTAGAGCGTGATTGAGGTCGTGTCGGCTCGGGGATACGAAAGAGAGAACGCTTAGAAATAAAAGATATAACTATAGAAACACACAGACCAGGGTTACTTTGTTATCAGATCTCACGGTGGCGCACGCGACTAAGTTGTAGATTTTATCGCGCCGATGGAAGACATTTTGTGTCGTATAATGGATTTCAACTGATGTCCATCCCCAAGTTACACACGTCATTCGATTACGTTTTAAACTACAGCATATGAATATGCAGCAAATCAATCTGCCTTCCAAAAATCAATATCCTTCAATTTTCTTATCGAGGAGACCCGAAAACCCAATTTCGTGCCTCCATTATATTTATTAAGAAAGGAAATAACAGGGAAAAAGGAAGAAATTGATGTTTGTGACGAGCAAAAGCTTGAATAATTAAATAGATAGCATTCGTTATCACGAGGGGCGGAAAGCTTTGGAAATATTCTGGCAAATTTCTGGAGAGAGGCCGAAAAAATGTTTCCAACCAATTTCTCTCTTCGCTTCATTTTCTTTATCGGAAAGACCGATCGTTTTTACGTCGGTAGACGTTACCACGACACTTTAGGTTTACCCTTAACGACGTGTACGTTAGGGGTGGAGTAATGACAAGGTAATTTTCTAAACACAAATTTCCTTTTCCGGCCCCTTATCTCTTCTTGTTTGACACGTGACCAATCGTTACAGGAGTTCTTATTTCTTTTGTGTCTGCACGTCCATACGCACCTCGTTATTACGGCGCCTCACGGCAGAACCCATGAGGCGATAAGACCATACTATCAATTTCTGAGGGAATCTTTCGACAGATTTCATGATTACCATATTCGAATTTACAATCGATGTATCGAAAATAACTTCCTTTTAGTCGTATCTCTACAGTAATCGATGAGGAAAAAGGAGGCAAACAAGTAATTGCTCAAGAATTCTTGCATTATGAGCTAGCGTTATTAAGCTGAAAGAAGGCGTCCAATTAAAAGCTTAGGTAGGAAGCGGTTTACCGAAATCTTGACTACAAACGGACCGAGAGGCAATCTCTCCACACACGGGACCGACGTACGTCCTCCTCTTTTCCTTTCTCTCCTACACTCTTTCACAGTCGTTGAGTGTTTTTTAATCCCAAGATTGTGTGTACGTCTCTTGGGTAGAAAGTAGTAGCAGTAAGCTTATAGCGAGGGCCATTTAGCGAAAAAGCTAGACCGTCACGCGTGTTTACAACACACATGCGTGGATGCAGTACTTGTGCCTTACGATGATGTACATGTTTCCATGCATACGTGCACGCTCGCATACACGGGCCCATCAAGTAGACATTGCGCGTTTGCAGCGCAGAAAAAGTACGCGTGTAATATTTGCGTGTATGTGGGTGCGCATGTATGTGTCCTCTTCGTACTCAGACTCCATCTGTAAACACGTATGTGTGTACCTACTCCCTTATTGCGAAGAATAAGCTGCCTACTTCGGTATAATACAAGGGATGGAGAAAATTCGAGCCTTGAGGTAGGAAAACGCATACCTACAATGCATACACACGTCTAATCTACACACGGGCTCTTACATACCCCGTCCCGTCTACAGCTGCTGCTTTAAAACCTCCACGCAAGGGCGTCGTCCCCCGGGAGGATTTTCCTGCTTTTTCCTTAATTTTCCGAAAAAAAAAAGGAAATGCAGAAGAGAGAAAATCGCATCCCCTTTGTTGCGATCAAAGGTACTTATGATAGCGCGTATGTGAATGCACACTGTTCTCGAAATTACTGTTATTGTCAAAGACACGTGATCTTCTTTGTAAGCAAGTACACAAAAGTCTATTTTCTTGCAGCATAAAATTATTGTCCACTTGAAGTATGACAATGTAACATTCTCGTGTAGCCACAGCTATCAAAGAATATTGCGTCGCGTCCATGCACGTATCTGCCAAGAGTATATGCATTCATTTTCAGTCTCCGCAAACATGCATGATACCGGAAGAGAGATAAGGACATAAGTGGCAGTCTTGTCATATAATTCTCTTTTTCAACCCTATCTCGTAAACCCTTGAATCTCGGCTCTTATTGTGAAAACTAGAAGAGTCGGTAATAACATCCCCGAAGGATACATTCGACCCGATACAGTATTTTCTCCGAGTACCGAGAAAAATAGTGGATTCTTGAGAGACGTGGCTTCCATTCTTGTCCTCGACACAGCGTTTCGTTCTTCATTAGATTGTGTTAATGTTGATTTTCGCGAAAGAACGCGTAAAAACTGATGGGGAAAAATGAAACGGGGAAATAGAAACGGAGAGAAGAAGAAGTACCGTGCTTCAGAATACACAAGTATACTGAAGACGTATCTCTTTTTCAAGGACCCGCTGTCCAGGAAGAAAGAATAAGCATAAACTGATCTCTTTCTCTTCTGTTTCCTCTCCTTTCTGGAACTGCTCGTGGATAGGCCCTCAAGAGGAAGAAGGGATCCTGGCTAAATGAACAAGTACGAGTCCTTTGAGACAAAAGCTTCGAGAGGTGGAAGGACGAAAAAGGAAAAAGGGGTGGAGGATAGTGGCGTCAAGAAAAAAGGGGTAGTGGATGTATCGTGCGGCGTATCCCGCGTCTGAATTTTCTTTTAATGAAAAGGAAGTCACTGACTCATTTTTCCCTACGCTAATAGATATGCTGCTCCTCTCGTACGTTATTATCCATCCTACGAGTTTTAAGAAATTCTCGAAGCGTTCTTGACGTTGCTTCCCACAAAAGAAGTGGATCCTTACTCCACTTCCTCTTATCCCGTTCGTTCTTTCACGTAACTTTGCCGGCTTTATATGTGGTTTAAGCAGTTCCGTATATTATATACTTACCTGCATATGTTGTCAGATCCTCGAGGAATTTGCGTTAGCTTCTTAATTAAAAACTCAGTGCACGGCACAATGGAGTGGCAACTCTTTAGGTACCGCTACTGCTGACGGCGAATTTCTCTACATAACTTACATTACCAACCTGGAACTGAAATTTCCAGATTAACTTACTCCCTACCTCATTTCCATCCCTACTTTTATATTTACGACAAACATTTCGTATTTGGATTCGATTTTCTTCGATTCATTGGTAGCCAATGGCGGGATCCAATAATCTCAACTAGTTTCACCCCAATCGTATCTCTTACGAATTCTCCAACGTGTTTTGCATTTTGAATCCGTTATTAATTCAATCATTTTGATTACATCATTATATCAATCCGCGGTTTGTAAGACAAAAGTTACTGCAACGAGATGAAAATGAAAATGGAATTGGTCGGGCGACTTCAGCACGCAGTTGCACACACAGTTCGAATACAATTCTCGAAGCAGATGCAATCTAAGCAGGATAAAACAGGGGATTCGTTAGACTCTGATGATCAAATAAGTTAGATCCGGTAATAACGATTGTGGATTAAAGTTGGAAACCGGTAAATTCTTTTTATTTCAAAGTGGGAAATCCGCTTTGCAATACTTGAAACGGATGACGCACCCTGGAAACGGAGCGGGCTGCAGCGAGCGAATGAAACAAGCCAAGCCAAGCCAAGCCAACCCTGCCCCACCTCCACCATACGTACGTACGTGGTGGTTGTGCGCGTAAACGGCAGTCACTTAATTAAAAATTACTTAATTACGTTCTTGGCACTAATTAGTGGCGCTTGGCTCTCTCTTGCCCGTATACCTCGGCTCTACCTAAGAGGTAGGTAGGTAAGCTTCCCTTTCTGCTCTTCTCCTCACCTTCTCTTCCTCCTTCCAGCTCTTACCAACCTCCAGCGAGCAACCTGAACTCGCCTTCCTCCCTCTTTTTTTCCTCATACACCCACCCACTATTCCATCCCCTTTATACAGTTTCATGAAACTCTCTAACTCTCTTACGAAGTATAAAATCACCGCTGCTGTCTTGGAACCATTCTTTCTCTCCAGGAAAACGAGAGAAAGACGAGTGGGTAATGTAGCTTTCGGTTCAACGAAGGCCGAACTACCTCTTACTCTTGTTTATATTACACTCTTGCTTCTGACCTAACCGCAGAGATTCTCATTGTTTTCAAATTCTTTATCCTTAAAGGGTTGATGTTAGGTAGCTAAAGAATCCTCGAAGTTGGAGAGATCAAAGCATTGTTCGCCGAAGAAATCATTGTCCGGAAGATGCTGTGGCATTGAACGATTTTAATTAATCGATTCCAGTTATACTTCAGAAATCTCTCCTCCTTCGTTCGGAGGAGAAACGGTTTCAAAAGAAGTTGGTCTTCTTTGCATTTGTAAAGTCATCGAAGGCTTTTGAAATTTCGCAGATAACGAACAGAAGTATACGAGTTAGAGAATGTGTATTGGCTGGATAGCAGACAATGCGGTGGCCGCAGGGCTATCGCGGGAGAAACAACGTAGGAGTTGGGGTAAAAAAAAAAGGAGTTCGAGGTACACGGGGGATGGTACTTTATAGGGGATGTAAGCATCGCCACTGCAAGGCTAATCCGCCGCTATGAGCTGCTACTTGCAGTATGACTAGCTCCTGGGTACACTCGATGCTAAAGATTTTACATCGTCATCTTCTCTCTTACCGCATGTTTGATCTTCCTCTTAGTGTTCTACCCGGTGACAAAGTCGCTGCAGGCCTCGACTTGGGGTGGTCATAACCGGCAAATTCGGAATATCTAATTTACAAAAAAAAACCGGCATCGTTTTCATTACTCAAAGCAGTAATTGAATTAATAACCAACCAGAAATTGATTTTAATTGAATTCAATTACAAATTGCAGCATATTTCATTTATAAAATTTTAGCAAAAAAATGATTAATTTTATTTTTAATCCTAACACGGGGTTGTTTTTAACTTTCTGATGAAATTTTACAGATTTGACAAATGCAACTAATTTTATAATTACCAGAAAATTTATTAAAAACCTCTTTTTTAAACCGACTATCCCTAGCCTTTATGCAATACAAAGATAGCAGAAAAATATCCAGAACCCGAGATAGCTACTTTTAATAACCGTCCAACGATTTTTAGAGTAATAGCTAAAGAAATAGACCTCGAGTGGTATCAACGAGAAGGGATATTTGGAAGCTGAAGAAAGTTGGCTTAATGCCTAGTTGGCAGGATTTACCTACCACCATCTCGAATCTCTCTCCGTAAGGTACGGTCGGAGGCGTGAAATTTTCCAAGTGAATCATGATTAATTTGGGAATGGGTTCAGTCAAAATCATTATTTTGAATTGCAATTTTTTTCGAAATCGCAACAAAACGTCATTACTTGTTTCCGCTTGATATGGTCTCAATGAATTCGGTATTAAAGTTTCGGGCGCTTCTGGAAATTCGTTCATAATCGCGTAATCGCTAAATGGTCCAACCCTTGATGTTACAGACTAAAAAAAATTTAATGCTACTACGAAAAGCTGTATCGATTATAAGTCCTATGCGATCCATTAGCTGGCGTAATCAGTGCAGGTACCTTTCTCTTTCTCTACTTTCAACTATTAACGTGTTCCTTGTCTTGTCAAAGAATTTACAGATGCGTGCGCGTCCCACTCGGCAACGTTTAAATGATATATACTTAACGAAAAAAAATTCACTCTTTGCGAGAGCGAAAGATTGGTACTAACAGTGGCGAAAAAAAAGGGAAATTATAATGTTCCCGGTGTCTCGCCCTAATCGGCTTTGTATTCGCCGTGATAGCTAGCAACTAGTTAAGGGGTTGGGTTCTCTGCCGGGGAAACGATACCTTCGGCAAGCCGCTCCACGGTGGTTTTAATTTATATCCACTGGTGAAAAGGAATAAAAAAAAACTTGGGAAACAGTTTGTCAAAAAAAGCGCCGTACCGGATCTGCACGTTAATGCAGAACCGCGGAAATGAAATTGTCCAATTTGATCCCCATTTTTGTACAATCGAAGTTTCAAGAATCAACCTCCTCCTGAATTTTCATCCGTCTTATCATTATTCCGCATTAAAAAGGCTCCGCCCCTATAACTGCAAAGGTTAGAAGTTAATTTTCGTTCTTTGGAATCGATGTCAAGTATGACGAACATTTTATTGCAAGAAGAAAAAATTGATTAATACAAATAAAGCAAAGAGAATTTGTTATAATAAACGTTTGAAACGTAACAGTACTTCCGTGACGTGTTTCGAGTGTCAAAATTGGAAGGACGATTCTCAGCGTGAAATTACTGTGTTTCGGCCAACATTTACTCCGGTTCTCGTGGGGGTAACGTTCGACTGGACAGCGAATCTGAATTGATTTCGTTTGAAATACCTCCCTCGTCGTCCGTTTTCCCCTTTTCCATATCCAACAAACTCACCCCTTTTTGCCAACTCGCTTTTCCACCTCTCTTCGAATCTCATCCGGGTCTCCACCGACTCAGTACAGGCAGTGCAAAATGCAGTTCCACCCTGGCCATTTTCCCGTTACTCGCTGCATTCGTTCGCCCATACAAAAAAAATCATACCTTTATCTACCCTCTCGCAGGTACATCGATGCATTTTTTATGTAAAAGCGTCTCGTACCCACGGGCAAATCCAATATTTTGGAAAAAAAATTATTCCATCATTTCCGCAGCAACGCAGGATGCACCCCTGCCGGTACTTTTTAGTGTAAACATTTCCGCGGGAAATAAATTAAATAGAGTTGTTGTTGATTTACATTGATTTTACGGCTACGATATAATAGACGTTCCCCCTTTCCTTGCTGAAAGGTAAATCTGGATAAATTTTAATCGAGAGGATAAATTTTAATCAAAAGTGTTCTTGCAGGGAAATCTGTCATCAGAATTCCTGAAAAATCATAGGGTAATGGAAGGAGGGAATACAGAGGGAAGTGGGAAGAGGCGAATCGAGGGAAAGGTTTGGCGATGTCACGAGAGAAAAGCCAGCGCGCCACGTCATTCGATATTTTTGTCAGTAAAAACGATATCAGGCAAATTGCATCTGTCCTTTACACCGTGGCGCCGGTCTAGATCAAACGTTATCATCTCCGTCTCTGGGATATTATTATTCTCCTCGTACAACTGCATTGTCGATCCAGCCCTAGCCACTTTCTCTATGTTCGTTTACTGATTTTTACTTCATGAGCACATACTCGTAGGGTAAGAATACCTTTCTATTTGTTTCGACAGGGAGAGAAGGGATAAAAAGAAAACATGCACTTTGAATCTGGCTGCTCTCCAGCGGGAGTTTATCTTTGACAATGTACATTGCAGTCCGCTCTTCATTTTTTCCACCATTAAGCAAATTTTCTTTCCTATTCGACGTTAACTGTTATCGAAATTCGTTTCCACATGAGAACCCTTAAATATTATCGCCGTGGCCGTGTCGAGATTGCATTTTCGGAAGAGCGAATCATCTGCAGTCTGTTCGACCGTAAATCGCAAACTCGGGATAGCAATTTTTAATTATTTCCGTCACGTACGGATAGAAATCTCGCGAAAGAAGGATGGATAAATGTGATTCAATTTCTCTTGATAATTTGCCAAGTAGAATTTCTGAAGTATGTGGAACGTTCATATCCGATGATTCTCGAGGTATTTTATGATGGCATACAAGTACTGTTATTGCCTTCGTATGTAAATCGCCCATATGTTAAGTCACCTCTTGAGTATACTACAGAAGCAACGCTTGCAACCATGCGGGCAAAGTGAACCAAGTAAAGCTACGACTATCTTACAAAATGTTATACGGGTTACAAGTAGGACGATGTTCCACACTAAGTGCGACTCCTCTCGCAGTGCCGAAGAAAAAACAGAATTCAGAGAAGGCCAATCCGTCTTGGCTTTACATTTAGGCCGATGATGGTAGAAATTGTGTCGAATGCAACGGAACCAATATTTTCCCGGAACAGAAAATTCGGACTAACAAAAGTTGAGCAATAGCTGATAAGGATACGAACCCTTAAAAAAGAAAATTCTTTTGCTTCTGAACGAAAATTTCAATATCGGAAAATTATTGCATATTAATAATAGGATAACTGAAAAAAGAAACATTGTTACCAAATATTAGAATGTCCCGATAGTTTTTTAATTCTAAATTCTTTTTTTCATCTTGTTATAATTATATATGTAGTCATTAGTAAAAATTGTTATCGGTATTATTCGTTATTCTTGAAACAAAAAATATTGAAAATTGTGGAAACTTTCGGGATATTCTAATACCAAGAGACATCATTTGTGGTAAAAATCTGGATGACGCTTTGAATCTTGACAGCCAGACAATCTGAACAATTAACTCGACTTCAGCGGTAATTTAATTCCCGAGTGGGACTCTGTAAACGATAATGGACGCCTGGAGATCACATTGAATCTTCGTAAACACGACCGCATCTGCGATGACGAGGTCGTAATAAGAGGAAAAGCTGTCAGACGATCCCAATAATTCATACACGTCTTTGAAAGTTTAGCCAAAAGTTCGGTTGTCATTGAAACCCGGGGTACTTTACGCGTCCAAATTTATGTATTGACAGACACAATCAATGGAAAGAACATCATAAACGTAATCTCGTGGAATATTTACAGTGCAGTTTTTCCAGTGCCAACGGTAGGAACAACAGTTGTCTGGCAAATCCTATTTAATGTTACCCAATGTTAGACTTAGGAAGGGTGCCTAGCACTCTTAGGTCTAACCTACTGCCCTACTACATACTAGCGTAACAGTGAATCTCCCTCCTAAAATTGCTACCATCGTCTCTCTGGCGTGTCCCTTACTTCCAACCCCCAACTTTCTTTCATCTCACACTTTCATAACGGTTCTCCGATTGATCAGATACTGGCATGATCTCACGATGCTTTCTATGCCGGTGAAAAGACTGGGGAGAAGCGATGTACAATCACATGCTCGCTCCGATCAGGATTTTTCAAGGTCTGAAAATGGGGAACTTCGGTTATCCCCCGATAGACGAGCGACTTATTACCAACATTTCGCATCCCGCGTGTATGTTGCGAATCAGCCTTAAATGTTTGCCAACTTTGGTTTACTCGTATTTTTTCAGAATATGGTTTGTGGGAAGTCTTTTGTAGATCAGTAGTCTTCTTTTTCATGAAATGTCCTCTTATTTACGAAAAGTACTCGAGGCTGGTTTTCAATATTTCTGGACTGCATCTCACTCCACCGTTATAATGTCGTTTAGTCCATAGAATGACAGGAGGTAAACTTGACAACAAAGAATTATTGATTTTTTCTCAGCGGGTTGAACGAGTTGCTGCCGGGCGGCTGAGCGGTCCCGGTAGGGTATTCGACAAAGGATGTTTTCCGAGTCCCTAACCTAGGCAACCCTTCTCCTACGCTGCTCTCTCTCTCTCTCTTTCTCTCTTATGTGTGCCTGTATATGGATGTATATGCATATGCACATGCATTTGATGATGAGCATATATGTATGTGAGAGTGTGTGGATAAGGGGAAGAGTCCGTCCCACGCTTGCTTTTACCCGATCTTTCTCTGTTGCTCAACACAGTACGCACGCATACTTCTCGTGTGTACTCAGCCGATGCGGCAAGGACTTAACTGCCTCATTGTCGTTTCGGAACAGGCATTAGAATGCTTTACTTTAGGACAGATGTGCAAAATTTAAGGTTACGATGCCGGGAAAAATCTCTTTTCTTTTTACCCCATATTCATGCATATCGCATAAACGCGCTATCGGATTTGCACGTTTAAGTGGCCAGAATGGTCTTTTGTAATTAAACAAATGAATATGCTTTTGGGGGAAATTTCGACGGCTTCCCTCCCTTTATTTGTGTCACTCGCGATTTTCGCTTATTCGAACCACTTACGTCGAGCGCTTTTGTCACGTTCTGGGTGCCTTTGAATGTGTTCCGTTTCGTGAGATTCTTCATTTTATTGTCACCCAATCTGAAGGAAGCGCCTTCTTTTCCGCCAAATCTTTGATTTGGGTCGAATAATCGAATCTCATTCCTATGGAGAGACGGGAAACAGCTCTGGTGCTTCTATCTTGAGTCATTTCATCACAGAAGTGCATGCATGCATTAATCAAGGAAATGTACTCGTTTCTTATTGAAAAGAAAACAGAAAAGCCGAGTATCGGAAAGCAATCTTGAGCAGAATAGCGGCTGGAAGATGGAGCTAGAAAGTATATTGGAGTATCGAGTCGCCGAAAAAAATTCTCATTTCTAATATGAGCACAGGAGGTGATATGCATGCATCAGGTAGCGAGTGCATGGTCGGGTCATGACGGCCAACAAATCGATTGAGTAAAAAATGCTTGGCCGAAGTGCGAGCGACGAGGACGCGAATCACGGGCGTACCATCAGAGAGAGGTATAGGTAGCAGCAGAAGGAGGTGGAGGAAGAGGAGGAGGGTGGTTCGGGACTATTGAAGAGTAAAACCGCTCAAAGCAGCTGCCCCCGATCTCTCTCTCTCTCTCTCTCTCTCTCTCTCTCTCTCTCTCTCTCTCTCTTTCTCTGTTGCTGTTCGCCTCTAACCCCAGGAGTTCTCTTACATCTCATAGCTTTGAAAACCACCCCTCTTAGGTTGGATGGATCGAGCAATAGCACCCCTTCTCTTCCCTTTTTTCAACATTTTCGCGAAGGCCTTAAAAACTCTAAAGCGTATATATATGCAGGAGGGATTTTCGTTATGGTTAAAAGTGCAAGGAACCCGACGTTGTGTATGCTTTGCATGCTCAGTTCATTGGTAAACATGAACCTTAACTCATCTCTCGATATTTCAGGTCAATTCTTAAATAACTTACTGCTCTAAATTTGCTGAACCCAGCTTCTTTCTTATCACATCAAAATTCATGTAATTTGGAGACAAGATGAAAGGAGAATGTAATTCGCGTTTAGTCTCTTTCATTTTTGATCGTAAGTTGAATATTTTTATAAGTTTCCCTTACAGTTCTATCAAAAATGAAACCAAACCTTTAATTTCAATTTGGATACCAATTTGCGAAAGTATCAAAACTATTATAAATACTTTTCTAAGAATCCATATAAAAGTCTCGCTTTATCAGGTAGCGACCCAAAAGTTGATCCTTCGAGACACGAAGGGAATAATTGTTTCTCATTCTAAACTTCCGAATTACTCACGCTTTTCTGCACCACCTCTCCTCCGTATAAGGCTTCTTAAAATGTTCTGCGAGCTTAGCATAATTCAATATATCATTGCTGATTTGCATAAGAGAATGGAGAATGAGAAAAAGAGTAAGTCGGAGCCCCGATGAAATTATCTGTCGGCTGGTTATCCTCCTGACCCCCAGCTTTTGCACATGAGAGAAAAGAGAGAGAATCTGGCTTGAAGGCATCAAGCCAGATGCACCAAGAAAGGGGGTTGGCTTTGGTGTAGTCGTAAAGAGAGAGGAGGAAAGGAAGAAAAGAATGCATATACGGGGCACACGAAAATTGTGTATTGTAAGATTGGCGCGTGCGGCACGCGGACCCTTACCCTACTGTCGTCCAGAACCCCCCTTCTTTTTTTCCTCGTAGCGTCGTTCTTCGAGTTCCCTTTTGTAAAAGGGGCGAGGGCCAGGTTCATTGTCGAGGGCACATCTGCCGTGCGATTGCGAACGATTGTCCACAAGGCTTAGGAGAACTTGCTCGTGGTGAAAAAAAAAGTGGCTTAGCGACGAGCCAAAGAAAGGGAGAAGCGAGATGATGAGCTTGCTAAAAACCTTCAAGGGTGAAAACTTCTCTCTCTGGACAAAAACAGCACCCGAATGTATTTTTCTATTATTGGAATTATCTCTACCCGTTTATACTGAAAATGCGATACGTGGGGAGGATCGGGGTGGTTTTAAGGATGCCAGGGAGGACCTTGACTATCGCGTTTCTCCAATCTTCAGTTTTAATACAAATGATACCTACGGGGAGAGAATTTCTATAAATTCAATAGAGACGGAGAAAAGTTACCCTGGATGTTTGCTCATTAGAAGAACAGTCTTTTCTTTATCGACGTGGCTTTGAAAAAATGCCTGCCGTGGAGATTCCCGGAGTATCGTATCTGAAGATACTCATCGTTAGAAAATGTGTCATGATGGAAGAAAAAGGAAACGACGAGCGAGCCGAGCGCCGTTTATTTCGTCGCGAAGGGGGTGTTCTTTTGAAATGTGCCGTGCTTTCTTCTCTCATTTTTTGCCCTTTTTCGGGATATCCCTTTTCGCAGCGGCACGTCGTTAAGTTCGGTCTTTACTTACACGTACTCTAAACGAAACGAAAGGCGCGAAAAACCGTCGAATACCAACTCCCCCTTAATACCCGCCATCAGCACCATCCTTTAACTGGTTACAATATAAACCACCCCTTGGAGAAAAACAAGGAGAAGGAGTAGTGGTAGACTGCTATATATGGAAATGCCGTGGAACATAATAATTGCTGCGCGACCGCAACCAACAGAATGATGTAATCACTTGTTAACTTGTATTTTAATTACGCAAATTTTCCAGAGTACCGCGTCAACGCGCTGCACACTAACCCCTGTTACATCTCTTCTCTTCTTCCCTCCTTCCTCCCTCTCTCTCTCTCTCTCTCTCTCTCTTCTTTTTTTTACCGCTTCTTCGTTTGCTTTGCCCGTATATTAATGTTACTAAGCAAGCAAACTACCTACTGCAAGTCTGAGTGCAGATGGCGTTAAAGTGTTAATTACTAATTAAGAAGGGTGCCACAGGCTGCGGTATCAAGACTCCGCGCGTGTGTTCGCGACACCTTTTTTGAACGCGTCCTATGAATGGACGCTTAACGCCCTGACGGGCAAATGCTTGTACATTTTTATTAACGCACACCACTCGTGCATACCCATCTAAGTGCTCACACCGACGTATTTTTTGCCAACCAACCCACACGCACGCTTCAGATCCTCGTTATATGCACTTTCACGCCTCGTATTCTACCGAGAAGACGATGAAGTTTTGCGCTAACGTCGTTCCTCTCGATTTCTTTGACAGCCGACTTCGCGTTGCCTTCCTTTGCTGCCACCACCGGAATTATTATACACTGCCTTTATTATCTTCATTATTGTTATGAATTAAATACCACCCTCACTTTTTTCACATTTTTGATCCGTTTTATTAAATTTTTAAGTACATACGAGCACCTTTTACGTTCTTGGAGGTATAACTTTTGCAGCTTTGAGAAAACCCTAGGGCATCTTTTATGAAAAGTTGCATTAAGAATATTTGAAATTTCAAAATTAAAAGTATATTTTCATTATTACGCATACTTTTTTTATAAAATTTCACATGAATATGTTTTTCAATGAGTTTTCCAACGATTCGACAATAGATGAATGGAGGAAATTTGCTTTATCCCATCCATTAAAGTGACAAAGTGACTCGACTTCTTGGCTTACACTTCTCATTCCATCTTCCTCTTTATTTCCTATTCAAAGATCTCCCGTTTCTTAAGCCAGTTCCCTTTAACGGTCCTACCCAAGTCGTTCGACCTTCGACAATAGTCAACCTCACCACCTCTTAAGTTGCGGTGACCCTGAAACGTCTCTTTTACAACCCCTCGGAAGAAACGTTCTTCCGAAAACTTTCCCACGACGTCCCTTCTGTTCAAAGTTCTTAGGTAGATTCCCCAAAGATTCGCCAACCCGAGGAAGATGCTCGACGTCGAGAGATTTCCGTTGATATTAAATCCTTACCCTTTGTGTACCCTCGCTTCAGAAATATGATACAATAATATTTGCGAAGGACGAAATAAAAAAGAAAAAGTTATTCGAACATCAGCTTTTAAGGGTGTTTGGCGATTTCCGGCTGCTAAATAGTTCCCCTGCTTGTATTACCTGATAACGGCGATTCCCAGTCGAGCGGCAACAAAGCCCAGAGATTGGATCGGATGCAGCAGAGTCGCTAATTTCATCACGTTAATAAAAACAACGCTCGACAGTTGCAACTCATTACGAAGACGTCTCGTGAAAATTCTCATAAATATCAACACGAGTTACAATAAACAGCCGATTCCGTTTATGAATCGCGTTGGAAGCAGGGGGAGGACGTTAAAACAGAGTCTAACGATCAAATGCTCGTCTTTATTTCGATTTGCGAACGCGTTCAACCGATTTCGGATTCTCACTCAACCCAACTTTTATGGACTAGTTGACAAAATAAAAGAGGAAAAAAACAGCATCAACCGTCCCCTTTTTAATTGGTACTCTTGCCTTGTGTACGGAATATAACGCATGAAGGTAAGAAAAAAAGAGAACGCGACACAGCGAAATACTGTAAAGGCTCCTAAAAGCTATACTGTAGTGCGTAGAGAAACGTTATTACGATTCAGGCATGGTAATTCCTCCCGAACGAAACTTCATACATATCTGAATCAGAAAGATTCACGGATTCACAAACAGACACAGGCTGCGTTTGTTATTGGCCTCTATTGGCTGACGCCCCGGGTCCTTAATTTCCATAAAAAGCCCGAGTGTGAAGATATTAATTGTCTTCTACTGGATATATGTATAATCATTATACTCATATATTTTAATCCAAATTAAAACCAAGACTTCGAGGAAAATAAAAGCAAAGTAAAGTAAGGTAAAGTTCATTAGATGGCTGCATTTTCTCAGGGCTGGGAGTAGATTATAAGAATAAAGACCGCCGTGATGACATTTTCCAAGTGAATTGAATAGTGCTGCAAGAAGACCTGGAAATAAAGGTTGAGATTTGAATGGACGCGCAGAGTTCATTGTCTGTTCTTCATAAGAATCTTCGACTAAGCTTTTCCCTTCTTCCTCTTCTCTCTCGCTCTCTTTTTTTTTGGATATAGCAAACGGCTGGTAATTAGATGCTAATAATCAACACCACCCTCACTATATATAAGAGAGTCCTCTTTTCTCCCTCACTCGTTCTCAGTTTCGTTGTCGCCCTATTGCAAGTACGGGACGCAAGACGACCCGAGGCTCTGAAGAGCTTATTATTATCCTAATTATACAATACTATAATGAATGACTGCTACGACTCCACACACCCTCAAGCACTTTCTCCCGTTCTCTCAGAGAAGCATATACACATTCTCTTTTTATATCTTCCTCTCACTTTCCGAATCACTCTTATTCACTCTTTCATTCTACCCATTGCCTCTCCCGTCTCCTGTGCACTTGGCGGTCGAAGAGTGGCAATTCTAACACTCAGAGCTTTTTGTCAACCCGGCGACGGAAGTTACGGCGTCTCCCTTGCACTCTTACAAGCTATTATACGGCCAGCCTTGTCTCTCCTCGCCCCCGTTTTCTCTCTGTCTCTCTGGGTGTCTGTTTTAATTAGGCACTTCGCGGATATATACCTCCCATACGTAACATGTATAACTCAACATCCAAGTAGTTGATATGTGGATTCTATATGTATATATATATAAATATATATATAAATGTGTATCGTGATGCGACGATCCTATACTTGGCAATACGTCGAGCTTGAATGCAAGTTAATGGGTGGTTGAATAAGAATTATAGGTGACACGTACACATGTTTCCACCTTTATGCATATACAAAAGAGAGAGAGCGAGAAAGAGAAACGAACGAGCGATGTCGAGGGGATTTTTGCGATTCTCTTCTTTTCCTCGCATATTCGAGAACCGGCCATCGAATCGAGACTCTTCTATGCTACCGTCTCAGTGAATTTTTATTGTCTTAATTACCAAGAGAGCCAATTCGATACCAAGAGCCACTTCATGCTGTCTCCCTCTTGTATCTAGGAATTTCTCTTTTTTATCTCTTTATATATATATATATATATATGGATCTCTCCTATAATGTATACGTATGCATCTATTTCCTTTTCCCTTCACTTCAGAACAAGTATTTCGTGCGTACGATGTTACGTTTCGAATATCCACTTATTTTTTTGTTCTTCTTCCTATGCTGGAATTCTTTCCGAGAGGTTCTGTCACTAACTACCACTATGATGCTGCAGTACATGCACCTACTGCATTATTATCAAGAATCCTTTGACGCAATTTCATAGACTGGAGCCTTCAAGCAAATACCAACAGTGAAAGTTAAAACAAATGCGAATTACGGGACTGTAGGGGTTTCGGATGAAAAACAGGAATTTGGAGTATTCGTGACAGAAGTTTTGAAAGAATACCGGCACGATTTTGCAAAATGTTTGCTTGTGTCAGATGGTTTTCTTCTGTTTGTTTTGCTTTCTTTTTTTTGAAACAGCGAAATTCTCTGCCTTTTGTATCATATTTGTATTTCTCTCCATGCTGTTACCATGCGAATTTTCGCAGGTCTAAGAAAAACCTTGCTTTGTGTCAGTTTTTAACATTTTTTCTTTTCATCATTTTTCCGATTAAGATGAAAAACGGAAATAGCAGATCTTCGCAGATTCCGATCAATCCTGGCCCAGATGTTGAACTACATTTTAGTTACATGTATCTATCGTTCGAATACTTTTCCCCTTTACGACACCAGTCAATGAGTTTTAATGTGACCCTTCTCGGCATATGTCACCCCGGTTACAGTACAAAGCACCAGTTGATCGGTTTCTCGGGTGGCAATTCTAATTCAGAGTAGGATTTTCCATTTTTCTTGGAAGGAAAGTTCTTTCATTTCTTGCACCTTTTTGTGAAATTAGTTAGAAAAATAATAAAAAGCTTCTCCTGACGAATAGTAAGATTACATTCAAAACTAACGCAAGTTACAAGTAAATTTATAATATACCCCAATTTTTTTGCGAACTTAATAAATATATGGAATATAACAAATGGAAACGCTTGGTAAAAAATTCAAGCTTTTCTCGAAGGTAATTTCTTTATTTTAGGCCACGAGCGCATGATTATTATACTTTAGAGCAACTTTCATTATTTCGACGATTCCTTTTCTCTCATTGTCAGTGTACCGGAAATATTGGTACGCAATCGTACGTCCTCGGGTCGAATGAATTTTTCTACCAAATACAGAAACCCCCAGAAGAACGAGATTTTCTACTTTGCTGAATCCACCTGTCAAGTAAATGGTTATCTTCAATACCGATTTCCATGCTCCCTAACCGCATATTGACAATTTTCCAGATATTCATCAGCAAGCTGATTGTTGGAGCGGAAGCAATCTTAAAAATAGCTTCGCGATACATGACACCATTGCTGCCTACTTACAGTTGCACGTATCGCATTTGCATCTGCTAAGACTTATCATGATTGTTAAAACTATTCAACGAATTCAAGCGTTGTGTGCCGTAATTTCTCGTTGGATCACCCCTTTATCATCCTCCAGAGACAAAATTGCAAGATCAGAACTCAGCTTGCTACTCGTGCCATCCCGTGGGAGTGGTTGGTTCGTGTGTTTAAGGGATGAGGACCAATGACGGTTATGAAAAGGGTTAGGAAAAAAAAGAGAGACTGAAGGAACAAAATAAAAGATAAGGATCACGAGGATAGGCAAATGCGCAGTTACTGTTTACTCATTCGTTTTCTCGTGCTGCAGTAACCCGCGACAAGTAATCCGCGCATCTGTGTCGCTCGACTTATTTATCCGCAACACGGAACAAATATGAGACGTTGTTTCTTCCTTTCTGTCTATCTATCGTCGTAATTCTTCCGCGTTTTCCTTGTTCTCGTATTTCCCGTCCAGACGGAAGAAACGGTATTGTCGAAAACCATCAGGTTCTAATGCAACGCTACTCGTTTCTTCCTACGGTTTTGCGATTCTCGTGTTCGCTCTGAGGCTGAAACGGTGGATTTGAGCATTCACCGCGAGAGTTTTAAGACAGAGGCAAAAGCTTTTACGAGAATGTCGCGGAATTTCCATTAGAAATGTACGTATGCGTGGTGACTCGATACTGATAGTTGCAAAATCTTGAAAAACCTCCAACGAAATCTGGTTCATACGCTGAGAAAAAAAGGTATCGTCGAAATCATGGAAATTGTTGCAACAAATACTAAATGTGAAACTTCACATTAGCCGGAAAAACTGAGACTAAATTTGTGAGAAAGAAGAAGAGAGTAATTAGTATGTATTTTTTTTTGTTAGAAATCACTTTCAGTGTTTTAGATAAGCACAATAGCGTAGACGTATAGGTATGGTTCTTATTTCTTTTAGACTGGGGAGTAAGGGACACCAAAGGATTCACGAGACTAAGAAAGGGTTGCTACTGCTTTTCTTCATCTCTCTCTCTCTCTCTCTCACACTTTTTTCTCCTCTCTCCGATTTTCCGTCTCTCTTCAAGTTAGACTTTCAACGAGAGAGTCGTTTCCATTTCTTTCTTTCACCGGCAGTAGTTACCTCTTTCGTTAGAATCACCCTTCGTATCTGTATACCGCTCGCGATCGCATATACGTACGGGTCACTATTACTATACTAATTACCCGCCAATTAGTGACTTATGTTTGTTTAACTGCGTTAATTAATGAACGTGAATGAAAAAGAAACTTGACGGTTGCTCGATTCTCTTTTTTTACGAGTGTGATCGTAATAAAAAAAAGAGAGAGCGAGAGGCAGAACCGGGGGTGGAGAAAGAGGAGGGTGACTTCTTCGGGTAAAAGCTCATTAAGGGATCTTCTTTCTAATACTTTGAACTTCTCGACTCAACCTCCATTTCTGATACCACAAAGAGACATGCAAGCAAACTTTTCATGTTGTAACATTTACCTTAATTAGATAGAAATTACTAGTTTCGAGAACTTCGTGCTGCTTGGAAAATAGCAACATACGTTTTTTTATTTATTAAAATGTGAAAGAGACTTTTACGAAATACAAGGAGGAATGTAACCGACGGTAGGGGTGAGAAAAAGAAAAAGAAACTTATACGGCCAAAGCAATTTTACTCCAGAATAGTAACGAATTACTATAGAATTAGGAAATCGGCTAATTCTGGATGATGAAATTGATATCGAATCTCCAGGTTTTGGAGTAAATCCCCAACGTAACCGGAAACCTTCGGCAGTCCACTTTTTCTATTATATTAACCCCTTTAGCCACTTTCTTCTGTAAGAAAAAAAATAATGATAATAATTTGGTGAATTGTTTTGTTTGTCTACAGGGAGTTCTACTACATTCAAATGGAGAAATACGCAAGACAAGCAGTCTCGGAAGGCGTGAAGAATGTCGAAGATCTCAGGGTCGGTGGTGATTCTGAAATCTACCGAGTGCTTAATCTGCATTACAACCGGAACAACCACATTGAGGTATGGGGTCCCCAGGTGCGCAACAACATAAACACGCACACGCTTTTATTTTATTATTTTGGTTGCTTTTCAAACACCCTCGTTGTCTGCATTAAATCTGTGTGTCTCGTATTACTATATGCTGTCTGAATTTCAAAACGCGTGAAAAAAAAAATATTCTACTTTGCGAAACTGAGCGTAGAAAGTTGATTTTACCATATCACAAATTGCTACAGAACAGAAAGCAAATTCTACTATATTGCAATAGTTTCAATACCTTACTATTTGTAAGTAAGCATTGTAAGAATCTTTGTGGAATTGTAGAATCTACTACTTTCTGATTTCTCCATCCTTTTCTTAGTGAAGATAAGGATTGGATGGTACAAATCAAAAGTTCTATAGGACCCTATAAAATTTAGATAACCAGAATAAGATTAATTGAGCACGAAATTATCGTTCAAATCCAACAACTTTGAAGAGTTTCTAATGGAAAATTATAAAACCCCCTAAAATTTGTATCTGATAACTTTCTCTTTATTTCTACGTAATACTTTACAATTTTTTGAATATAATTCCATTTTCTCGAAAAGGTACTTAAAAAATACCGATTTTCCTTAAAAAAATTGAATAAATGTCGACTATTTCTTATCTTCACGACATTCGGTATAATCTTTTCGTTGTTTAAATGTTTGCATGCAGTTCCAAGCCAATGGCATTCCCAAGCAGGAATTTCTCGCATCCGGTGGAAGGAAAACTTGGGAAAATCCGAGCAGTAGTAAAATAATGTTCTTATATTTTCCTTCCGCCGTTTTCTTTATTAATTGCTAAACGCTATCTTAAATATTGTCCTGTAACGTCTGACTTGTTTAGTCACATAATAATAATGATAATGATAATAATGATAATAATAATAATAATAATAATGCTGCGAAATAATGACCCGCGATGACTAAATGCTATATTTCATTGACAGGTACCAAGTAACTTCAGGTTCGTCGTAGAACAGACCCTGAAGGAGTTCTTCAAAGCTATCCAAGGTGGCAAAGACACGGAACAGTCGTGGAAAAAATCCATATACAAAGTGATCGCGAGGTTGGACGACCCGGTACCGGAGTACTTCAAAAGTCCGAATTTTTTAGAACAACTTGAGTGAAACACAACGTCACGTGATTCTTCATGGCACCGCAGCTTATCGGATGCAGAGGATAACAAATGGTAATAACCTGAATTCTTCATTATTACTATGAAGATGCGGTTCAATCCTTTGTCGGGATTTCAATCAAAGTCCTTCACCGCATCAGGTATCCTTAGTAACATATCGAGAAAGAGTCAGCGGCGAAATCGATGGACCGTAAAATCACTATTGTATACATAGAAATCATGCCATCAAAGGTCACTAGACTACGACATGGACCAAATAAGCAGGACAGTCGGACATTTATCGAGAATTTGAGAAATTCTCAGCGATAAATCAAACTGCCAACTGTCACTTTTGATGTCGACATTTTCTTTCATCGATGAAACCTTAGAAGAAATAATTGCGAAGAAAATGTGCGTCGTCAGGTTTCTTTCAAGACCCGTTCCAACAGACACCAAATTGACGATGAATAGAACAGGAAAGTTGGTTTCTTAGAAAAGAGAGGGGAAGAAAACCAAAGTTTATTCGCTGGCCTCCAGCAACAAGTTTAAGCAACGAACGAGATACAGCGTTTCTTATCCAAAATGACGATCTTGTTTCAGTTTTTCTTGTACAGTAGATTTTAAGTTTTGCTTCGAACGAGAAGCCGAGGTCGCAGTTTTCACGGTAGCCGAGAAACTTACGAGGATGGAAAAAAAAGTCTTTGAGGTCTGAAAAGAAAAATAAGTCGAGGTTATATATTTTCTCCAGGACCTTGATTCCGCTGGCTCCAAGTCACCGGAAATCGGGTCTTCGAGTCGAAGGAAGTAGGTGAAACGATGTCCAATGGACACTTTGGATCTTCATTTTACATCGTTTCCGAATTCCCCACTTGTCAGTGTCCAAACTTATTTATAATAAAAGTTATGTTATTTCTCTTGATCGTTAGTCGACGTGCGATCGTATCTCAAGAAATGAAATGGGAGAATAGTGGAAATTGGGAGTTTCTGGAGATTCACTTTTCAGGAACGGAATGAATCGTACTTTTTATTTAATTAAAGAGAAATTTCACTCGATTGCAGCTTTGCTGGAAGCGAGGAAAATTTTCAACAATATAATTTTTATATGTATTTATAGCCAAAAAAGATATTCCTACATTTATAAATTGGGAATATCTTTTTTTCGCACATCCAATTCAATTGGATAGAACCGAAATTTGGACACTGACGAGTTAAAAAAAAAACTACAATGTCTTTCAAAGAAAATCTCTTTAAATTTATTAATCAACGAATTTTCTTGGTTCCCGTGGGAAGTGTAACTTCGACTAATCGAGAACTTAGAAGGAAGGAAATGGATCGCGAATTAGGAAATCTTGTTAGAAAAAAAAAAACCGGACAAGAGAGAATAAGATAGCGATCTAAAAAACAAAACTTGGAAGGAAGTTAATTTACCAAAGAATTGAAGTAGACGGAAAACAGTTGCGTTATTTTCCTTCAAGTTTTCTTTTGTATGAAAAACATATTTTAGTTTTAATATAAACGAACTATTAGCTAACAAAATAAGAGGAGAATCCTGTAATAAACGAAAGGGAACCTTTTAAAAAAAAAAGAGGAAACATTTGTCAATTAACAACACTTTTACACACTCACTAAAAGGAAAAGACGATTTGTTTTTCTTTAGTAAACAATAGAAAAAATTGATTTTTCTTTATTTCCAAACATTCCAAAAAGAAACGACATAAGAAACGTATTTCGAAGCATAAAAAAGACACAAAATTTGGAAACTAATAGAACCGCGTGTAAAAACGCGTTCCGAAAGCAAATCAATAATTAATAATTGTACGTATAAATTAAGGTGGTTTTAGGCTAGTCGAAAAAACAAAACAACGGGAATCTAAAGGGATGATTAATAAATAAAACAAGTAGAAATCGTGGTTTTAAAATTTAATAATTAAAAGTCGACGAATAAATTAAGAATTGAAGATAAATAAAAACGGTACCGGCGGCGTCCTAAATCTTAGATTTACAAAAGACAGAGAGAGAAGTGAAAAATTTGCTAAAAAAAAGAAATTAATGGTAGGCGCGGGTGCGTATCTTATTAATAGTATAGATTATATAAAGAAAATATATATATAAATAAATCTATATATATATATATATTAGACTTTTAAAAAAAGAAGATGATAAAAAATGGTAACAAAAAAACAAAAGTGAATTTGGTGACGAAAGACGATATGGATGTTGGCGCGTTTTAAAAGAGTAAAATGATTTAAAAAAAAGTGACGTATTTAAATATTTCGAGAATATATAATTAATCCTTTCATTTTTTTCGGAGGAAGTGTGGAAGTTTACGAGTATCCCAAATTTTAGAATACACTTACTTATTTCCATTCCCTTTCTATACATACACATGTACACTTAAATGAGACACACGTGACAAGATAAATACATAAAGTAAATAAAACACGAATTCAGGATACAAAAGACTCGTAGCGTCTTTTGATTTTTGCTTAGATTCGTCTAATTACTTATTTCATAAATTCGTTCTCTTTATTCGCGCGAATATTCGTTTTTGTAGATATTTAAAAATATTATTTAATTACCGGTGGACTTAAGATATAATTTTTACGGTGGGTTGAATATAAATTCCTTCATTTTTTATTCCAAATCAATGCACCCCCTAAAGAAAATTGGAAATTCATCTGAAATTTGGAATTCCGCGTATGCATGAAATAAAGAACAATTTTCGAAGTGTGGTAAAAATTGTTGAAGCATCATAAACTTTGCCTATTGCAAAATATTTTTTACTAAAATAATAATGAAATTGGTATTTCCTGATACTTTTTTGTTTCAATCACTAATCTCAAAAAGTTACTGTGACATTTTCAGGAAGAGTTCATTCAAATAAAATCTCTCTGAAAAACTACGAAATCATTCTCTTTAGTTTCGTAGCAAGTTTTGACTGGAAAAATTTGCCTGTACGCAGATTTCGAAGTTTTTCAGGGTAAATCAGATAAAATTAGTTCTATCCTTTATAATTTTTCAGTGATTACTATTTTTTGAAATTTCGTAAAATTAACTTTTGCGGTAGTTTCGAAATAACTGGATTTTTTGTAATCTTATCATTTTCAAATTCTGATTTAAATTTGAAAGAAAGTTAGTCACGTCGTTGAATAAGTCTTTTTTTATATTGTATATATTATAATTCGACAAAACTAATAATTTTCCAAAATTGTAATGATTTTCGTTCAATCACAAATTCTCTGATTCTATTTCGTTGGAGTTCTCAATATTTACTACCAAACATCTATTTATATAATTAACCAAACGAAAGCTTCTAAATATTACGGAATTTCTTAAGGAGAAATCACTGAAAAATTAGAAAAACCATACAAGAAGTTTTATCTGATTTACTCTCTGTGCATATTTCCCTTAGTTACTGTTATGCCTTCAGCGGGATTTGAATTCATTTAACTGTTACATGCACTAAAAAATCTTATATAAAAACATACGACTTTCCTGAAGCTTCGAAATAAGCATTAGCCAAATTTAATGTACATAAAAGTAACTTGTAAATCTATTTCCTAACGGATGGAAGGAGAAAGTGGTTTTCGTAGAGTTACATCACAAGCTTCTAGTAATTTTTACCATACGGATGTACCTTATTCTGCATCGTATAAAAAAAGAAGTTAGTAACTACAAAATTTGTGTCTATTACTATTGACAATAAAACTATATGTTGTAATAGTAATTAGCAGTATTAATATTAGTCATTAATAATTTTATTACTAATTACTATTGACACCATAGCTTAATAATAAAATTCTGGAACAGAATATATAATTGGATCGAAAAGAAATGAATTTTGAAGAAATTTAATTCAACCCATTATTAAAAAATTTCTATTAATTTCACCAAAACGACAAAAGCAAAAGACGTATTTCTAATGGTTTATACCATGCAAAAAATACGTCGCAAAAAGGAACCTTTAGTTGTATATTATTATATTCTTTATTTAATTTAAACATTCTCGCAACCAAGAAAACCCATTCATCACCTAATTTAATTATAACATTATTTTATTTTCCATATGCAATCGATCAATTCGTAGTATAATTATGACTTTTTCCTTTTTTAATAGTTTATTATTATTAAGAAAGAATGAAAAAAGAAATTTCCTCTCTCCTCACCTCTTACATGATCATTTCTATTTTCTCCAAATATCACCCATCCATTTCCATTGACTTCTATAACAACATTTTCCCCATTGTCATTGCAACTATTACTACTATTACTGTATTTTAGTTATCATTTTTATTATGACTTTTATTATTATTAATAGCGTTATGGTATTATTATGATTAACTTGCGCTTACTATGAATATTACAAAAGCATGTTTTAAAAAAAAAATACAACAGCTGTTTGTACAAACAGAGGAAAAAGTACACTTTTTACATACACAAAGAAAAACAATTGCTATACGCCCACACACACGAACAGAAATACTTTTTTTTTGCAAGCGGTGAGTCTAAACCTAGTCACAAGTCACTATTTTTTAATTAACTAATTAATTGATCGATTATTTTATTTATTATTCACGCTAAATAAAACAATTCAAAGAGAAGACAATTTTTTGTTTTACCTGTTTTTTCAACTTTATTTTCAATCCTCCATCCTTTCGGCCTATTTTTTAACTCCCAAGAAACAAGTAAACTTGCGTTTACAGGATGAGTCTCCTAAGTCTCACCAATTCTTTCGAAGATTGCTGAAGGTATTTCCCACTACATTGTGATATTACTTAATCTCGAAGCTCCTTTTTCTCACCATCCTATGAAAAATAGAGAGAAGTCACAAAATAGTGCGGTAATAAACCTAATTTAGCAGTCCAGAGATGGAGATGGAGTATTCGAAGACTCACCCTGTATAATAACTAATTCTTCGTTTCGAACACAAATTTGGGAGCTGCATTGACTGCTCGGTGTCGAAAATTCGTGCTTCCGATGACAAAGGTTACTGGTTTTCATGATCCAGCAGCTCATTCATAGTTCCCAAATTTAGAAACATAGTGTTATCGATATTCATTTATTTAATTTCTCTTCTAGTTCTTTTGGGAAAGATGAAATCAAAGCGACAAAAAAAAAGGAAGTTATGGAAATTCATGAGCAGGAGCAAAGTCGAAGCTCGCAAAAGTTGTAGTTATCAGAAGTGGTTTATTTTCGGACTCGTTCTCCCTTTTTGGAAACTAAGAAATTTTGTAAAATGAAATTCTCTACTTCTGGTAAAAATACACGAATACAATAAAATAAATTAAAAAAGGAGGGTACATGGAAATAATTAAGAGGCCTAAGCTGGAACAAATGTTTTTTGGCCTAAAGCAGTTTTGGTCTAAATATTTTGTGGATAAATACAAAAGAATTCTTGTACCTGTTTATAATGGAGTAGTTAAATTTTTACTACAACTTTTGTGAGTCGACAAATCTTTTTAGAAAAGTATTATTACAAAATTAAATAAAAGAAAAAACAATGACTAAGAATATTTTACTTACTTACATAAAGAAACAAAGAAAAATGAAAACCTCGCATTTTTGGGCCTGTTAGTCAAGGAAATTGCTAGACAAAATTTTATCGGATCTCGTCGAAAAAAAATTAATATTTAAACAAAAAAAATGATAAATGGAGGAAAATAGTTTTAAAAAGAATTATTGTTATATTCCAAACTTTTATCAATCCTTTAGGAAAATGGTACCGTAACTTTCACTAAACTGGAAAGTTAAGGTATCGGCAAAAAAGGAATTGAATTTATGGTTTGAAAAGTGGAATTTAAAGAAATCTTTTTCCTTAGCGCACTTCCCTTCCATGTAATATTTAAAAAGTTTCCCTAATAATAGAAAATAGCATCTGCACTCCGAAAAGACACTGCGATGATTAAAAAACATTTTTAAAAAATATGCTAATTTCTTTTCAAGTCACTAAATGCCATCTAAATAGAACAGTAACATTTGGAAAAAAGATGATGAAAACTGGAATTGGTTAAGAAAGAAAAATTCTTCTCTTTTCTTTTCGAATGGAAAATCCTGACGAAGACGCTTAAGGTTCAACATAATTCCATGTTTAACCGTCGACATATCTTTTTCGAGTTCTTCAAGGACCGAAAATTTAAAAGAGAACAAACGTTCTCATTCTTCTCGAAAATTTTGATCATTAATGTGAAAGGAAGAATTTATCATGGCTTCTAGAACTCCTTTTCCAACCAAATTCAAATTTAATGGCTAGACAGCCAAGACTTGGTATCGAAAAAAACCACCTGCTTATAATGTACTTTTTACTATACAATTGATTGATTATTTTGAATAAGCTTTGGGTTTCCTATGATACAGTTCTTTCATTATTGTCAGATAAATTCATTGGAAATTGAATAATTTGAAGAAATATTCTCTGCCCTTTAGTATTAAACAAAGAATTATAATTTATAGAGGCTGATTCGAAAGTAGCCTACAATTAATGTGGAGCAATCTTTTCTGGAAAAACAAAACGACAACTTAGTATTTAAAATTCGATGACTCGATTAATATTTTATAAAATATTTGATTTCCAAATTTCTATTTAATGTAATGAATGCGATCTTTTGAATTCTGACTTCCCTTTTCGAGAACCACATCAATAAGCCTTAATTAAAAGAATCGAAAATTTTCCCTCTGTTCGGATAAACAAATTTCTCAGAAAAGTGACTCAATTTTGGAATATTTCAAAAATTATGTATACTTTGCTGATTGAAAACTGAAAAAGGACAGACACACTTTATTGCACGTCATTGCTGTTTTATCATTTATTAACTGACTGCGAAGTAATGAAAATACTCCAAAATATTGGTACTCTAGTATCTTTAAAGAAAATTAAATAGAGTTTGATTAAACTTTAAAAACATTACAGTAATTAAAAATCACGAAGGTAAAATTTTGGGTGCTAAAGAAAACTTGACTTTTTTTTCCAAAGAAAAAAAATAATATACATAAATAGTTGCCAAATTGTATACTTCGCATATTACAACGATTTTAAGTATATAATTTACAGGACGCAAATGATAAGATTTTCACGCGACAAATTTTTGGAAATACACATCCTCTGTTTGAAAACATAAAATCTGATAATAATAATGTACCAGTAAAAAATCTCGCAGTTCTCTCACTATCTACTAAATGTCTATTAATATTTCAAACAATCACTTATATATGAAAGTTAAGAAATTAATTTTAGTTAAAACCAAAAACTGAAATCTAACTATATTTTGATGATTTTTGAAGTTCTGAATATATTTTAATGGTTTTTGAAGTTTTGGATTCTAATTTCTAGGAAATTCTCTTTTTTGTGCTACAATTTTCAGAATCCGTACAGAAATAACTAGTTTGGAGAAGCAATAGTTGCAAATAATCGAAATTACAGGAACTTTTGGTGAAACCTCGATTCCACGTAGATATACAATCCAAAGTAGGATGTTCGGTACTCGTCCGAGCCATCCTTTCTTGGCTCGGTAGTGGATCGTTACAAATTCCTACGAGGAACCATACCAAAAAAAGCTAATAAATGTTCGGAAAAAATTTACCAGAAGTATCGAAAAATATTCCAGGTGCCCACTGACAAAAATAACAAACTAGTTAATTTTACTATACTCGTGTTAAGATTTTTCAGTGATAAAGAGAACTTCGAGAATTCGCATATTGGTATGGTGTTTTCACTTCAACAATAGAATCAGCAATGATATAATTTGTGCAAAATATTTGTCTGTCTATAACTTTGTATCAGAAACTATAATTATGAGTTCACTGAGAAAAAAGCTCTGGATTAGCCTAATTAATAAACATAAAATTAATTCAATAGCAATAACGATACGTCAAGTATTCGATAGATTGGTTTAACGAATTTTGTCATTTGGTTCATTTCCTGCGTAATCAATCAATTGTATCGGATAAACAATACCTTTGAAAAATTTTAACCTTATCGAATAACATATTTCTCCAGGAATTTCTTGAGGCTTTAGTAGGAAGAATTTTAAATGTAAATGAAATTTACTTCTGTTTATTTAGAGATAATTGTTAACTTATTGCTAACGATAAAACAGAAAACTGGGCAATTCAAAATTTTCCTCCGATTTTCTAGAAATTCTAGAAAATTACTAGAACCTTGTGGGGTAATTTAATAGTTTTCTGAAATTCAAGAAACTATTTTAAATACTGTCAAATTCAGATCAGCTTTATATTCTTTGAAATTCAGTGTTTCCTGTTATTCAAAAGAAGGATGTAACACACACTAATATATTGGTAATTTTATTAAAATACACAGTAAAAGTCGCTGCTTTGGGCGATGAAAGGAATATTAAGTTTCGAAAATTGACTTTAATTAAATTACTAGGAAAGTTTCTAAATGAGTATCAAATTCATAGAAACTACAGAAAGTACTAAATGATCAAAATGACAATTTTTGCACAATATAATGAACTTTATTTCTCTGAGTTCCTTCCAAAGCCATTACCAAAAAGGGAAATATGTTACTCGGTCTAATGAATTCGTCAATAAATTACCAATAACATTGACATTAATGTGATCATTGAAACCAAAATGTTTCAAAATGTTGATAAGATTCGCATAAAAAATAAACAATCCATTTCTATTCAGGGAAACAATTTCTTCAATGAAGAAGTCTTAAAATTTCTTATTAGAGAACTGCCTATTGAAAAAGACGAAAAAGACTATAAAAAAGTACTGCCTGGAAAAAAATGTAAATTTAAAGAAGTGACAAAAATGAGAGTTTACTTCCATTCAACCCCTACTGGACAGATTTTCTTACCTGACTATTCGAAAATATTTTTTTAAGCGATCCTGTTAAAGTCAGAATTTTTTCGAAAACCTAAGAGAGGATTTGTGACCTCAGGGAAATTAACACGCGCCAATTTCGGATCTATCAAGACCCAAATAATGTTCTGACACATCCAAAGCCGACGCGTACAAATTTTTATGAGGATCGAAAATTTTCTCTAATTTTCTGACTGAATGCAGGATATTCGAATATTTCTGAATCATTTGCGTAAGAAACTTTTCCCAGCAGGTAGTAATATATACAGTGTGTCACAATTCTTTGGAGACAGTCTGTATACATTTATATTGAAATCTTATCAATATTTTCCGAAACATTGGAATAACGTAGAGTTTTACAACTGATTTCGACTTAATTCAGCCGCCCATGAAGTTTTGTTACAAATCGGTGCTCAAGAAATCCAAAAGTAGAAGCAACTTGCGAAAAGAGTTGCATTCTTGTGAAGAAAAAAATAAAACTTTTCGGTACGCAATAAAGGCAGTAAACGCTCATTATCTTTGCTCCATTGTAAATAATTGAATCGAAGGAAAGAAAAGTAATAATAAATGAACTTTAATTCAGAAGACGAGTAAATAAATAAAGAGAAAAGCAAAAAAAGTGAAAGAAAGGAAAATCACCGACTAGCCATATCTGTACAAGGAAACGATGATGATAGAAAAAAAAATAACGTTTAACCTGTGGACGCTAAAAAAAATGAAACAAAAATTGGTACGCAAAAGAATTAAAACTTATATACGTACATAAATTTTCTCCTACGCACGCGAAAAAAGCAAAGAAAAACAGTAACTGAAAAAAAATTAACAAGGAAAAAAACTCAAAGCCAAAAAGGATAGGAACCAGAAACCGTAAGCAGAATGAAAATTAGGGTAAATAGTAATCTAGCATTAACACATGCAAGCTATTAAGCTATAATAAACTAACGATTAATTAACACATTAAAGGAAAAAAATTAAACGTGAGAAGAATAATAAAAAAAGATGGAAAATAATAATGATTAAATGCAGTAAATATTGACGACATTGACGATGATGACGACGATGATGCTGACGGAGCGAAAACGCTGGAGGATGATAATGATAATGATGATGATGATGATCGAAGAAGAAGATAAAAAAAACCTACCTTAAACTAATAAACTAATTATTATTATATGATTATTATGATTCTTATCGCTATCGAGTTTAAGTCGTGATATAAATGAAAATAAAAAAATAAATAAATAAAAAAAAGTAAGAGCACGTATGAATCGAAGTTACATGAAAACGAGCGAACGTCTGCGCGTTTGAGCTGATCGAGTGAGTGGGTGCGAGAATGGAAAATAAAATAAAAATGCTCAGAGTTGTAAATTACATTCCGATTTAAAAAAAAAAATGACACAAATAACAAGAGATTCCTCGACTATTAGGAACGTAAATTTAGGGTGTAACATGGCGAGTGCGCGGTGGCGGAAGTGACGATTAGACGCGTCCTTTTCTTTTTCATTTTGAGTTCTTTCCATCCATTAAAAAAAAAGTAGTCCTAACACGACTTTTTTTTCGATGAGAGAAAGAGAAACGAATGTGTGGTTTAAAGCAAAAAGGAAGAAGAAGAAGAAGAAGAAGAAGATAAGAAAGAATGAACATATTTAATAACATTAAATACAAAAATAATAAAAAAAAGAGATAAATTAGAAAAATAGAGAATTTTGTGTGCATGTTTGAGAAACGATTTTAGATTTAACAAACAATAATGAAAAAAAAAGTAAGAAATGAGAGTAAGAGACGTACGTTTTTATGCGCTAATCGCGCGCATATGCCAAAATATGGAGAAAAATAAAATAATAATAATAATACTTGATTGTTGACACCGAGTGAGCATAAAAAAAATAAAACTTTTCCGTGTGATAATCTCGTAGTACACGTAGCGCGTAAGCATATAATACGTTGGTAAAGTTTAGGAATAAGGGCGGGCGTGGACTGAAGAATATTTAAAAGAAAAATAATAATACCGAATCCTCTCGTATCATTCAAGTCGTATGGGGTTGGCTCGTTTCTCAGAGAAAAACTTAAACATATCATGAACAATGAAAGGAATCTCCATAATCTTTCGTTACAGTGCACTCGAGAACCACCCACTCTCGAGTTTCATTTATATTTCGTTACAGGAATATCGACACAAAGGGAAAAAGTTTTACTCAGAAAGACAAGGTATTTCTATGAATTCTAGTAATTTTATCACGTAGCGAAAATGGCAGGATTTCGATAATTTTGCACCCCTCTCCCATATAAATGAGGGCAAAATTATATTAACTACAATTAAAAAAAATACAGCAAGGTCAGGTAGAATTTCAATGAACAATAGTTCGTAAATAATAGTTTGCTTATGACGTCTGATTTTGATTTGGTTCATTTTCGGACGTCATGAGAAAACTTCTAGTTCACTTTTAGTTAACGAGATACTAATTGATTGTTCCTGGCAACAATTACAAATATCAAATTGAATTATACTCATTATGTTGTTCACATTCAAGATTAATAACACACACACACACACACACACAATCGCGGAATTTATTTTCTTCAAAGGGATGGAAAGGCAGGTAGATTATTGAAATTGTGTCAAAAAATCGGAGCAAAACATAACAAATATAACGTCAAAATAATTTCTTATCAATTTGGAATACCTTAACGAGAAATTCAATATTTTCTTGTAAATTTGTTTTTTAAAAACAGATCGTAATTTGTATAAAACGGTCTAGATTGCAAATTCATCCGACAAATTACGTTTTAATAAATTCTCACTTGAAGGAATTACTACGAGTAATAAAAATACCTTTCTAAGAAAACTTTCTTCCCGAAAGAAAACCGGATTAAGTTTCTGCCATAACTCACAGCAAACGATTCTCAATCGAGGACGAACAGGAAAACCAGATTTTTTGTTACAGACAGTTTTTAGTTACAGGGATATAAAAAAAGGAGATAGTAATTTTTACCTTCACGATCCTCTTGACATCGTCACCAGACTCTTAATTCGATTATAAAATAATGAATTCTACTGTTTGTTAGACAGCCTAAAGTTAGATGGCTCATAATCGGAATAAATTCCAATCGTTTAAATCGATAAAATTAGAAATTTTGCGAATTGGAATTACGAGTCTATTGACTCTACAAATTGAATTCTCCCTTGATCATTCAAATTATTCAAAAGAAATATAAAATCCTAGAAATCGGGTACTCAGAAATAATTCTCGGAACCCGAATGATCGTAAAAATTACTGTTCCAATTTAATACTTTATTTTACAGCAGCCGTATAAAAAAATAACCATTCCGATGGAAAAAAAACTCCCATCTTATGGGAAATGGAAGTGTTTTCTAACCATTGGGACCTCAAACGTTGATTTCGTGTAATTGCAAATAACATGCCATATATATTCCAGCTGCCCTCGATTGAAAATCAAAGAACTTTCGATAACAGATAGAGTAGCGTTAAGGGTATCGGTTTATCAGCTCACGTTGTTAAAAATTGCACTAAGAAGTACGAGCCGCCCCTCCGTGATACTTGAGGATCTAAACAGAGAAGTTGAAGGTGAGAATGGGAGGGGTGGGAATAAGGGAAGAGGGAATGTATGAGATATCGATAAAAAATTTAAAAAAGTGGATGGTGCAGAAGCGTAGGGAGCCAAGTGTCCTTGAATGCGACCGTCGTTGAAGCCAGAAACCTCGCGATCTCACGTCAAGTATATCTCACGTGAAACACCTGATCACTTTTTTTCTCGGTCTTATCACCTTGGCCAAAGGTGAGAAAGGGGGAGAAGGAAATTGGTCGACTAAATCTTTGACGTTGATAGCAATGATCACGAGATCCTGATCATAATAAATGTTGAAACACCAAAAACAACAAAATTAAATATCTAAAGTTTAACAAAAAAAAAGAGCGTTTAAGAGATAAAAGAAATTATTAAAAGAAAAGTTAAACCAGCCAGCGATTTCTGAGTTCGGAGCCACGGGCGAGAGACGTTCGGCGCAAAACCGATCCTAAAAAAATTTGAGAGCAAGAGAGTGAGAGTTAGCAAGAGAGAGAGAACATGAGAGACTTTATGAATGTAAATTTTAAAAATTTAATTGCGCGAATGGCGAACGAGCGAATGCGCGAGAGAATTTAAAAGAAGAAATTATACAGAGAAAGCCAATCTCCTGAAAACCTACAGGGAGGTTCGGCAAATATATGTATTGTAAAAAAAAAAGATGAAAAAATCGTATAAAAATTTTAAGGCTAGTCAAAAATTTTTTGAGGGGAGGTAACAAGTGTTTAGGCCACGTTTAGCATTTAAGTCGTTCGAAATCACCGTGTTTTACCCCCGTCCCCTTATTTCGTGCACAAAAAAAAAATGAAAAGACTTTTCGGCAAACTCTTTCGCAGACACACACACACAAGAATACACCAGGATACGTATGAACCGAATGATAATGATAAAATTTTTTGAGAGAAAGAGAGAGAGTGTGATAAATCCCATATGATAATAAGAAAGAAAGGACGTATTTGGAAGAAGGAAGAGAAGAAGATGACACTAGAGGATATAAAGAAGATTTAAGGAAAAAAAAAAACAAGTAATGGCACCACGGTCCGACTCAGTAGCGCTATCGGTAAAGATTCGATTGCAGAAACGATAGACAACAAACAGGAGACTGAAGAAAAGCAATGCATAGAGTGTCAAAACATTACCCACCCACAACCCTTCGTGAGATCTTGAACAGGAGGCAAAAGGAAGGGTCAAGAGATTGATAATAAATAAGAAAGTCCACGTAAAATAAAAAAAAAAGAAGAAAAAAATCTCGTTCCAAGAACGCGTCGTACATATTGGCTATATAAAATCCGCTGAGTTTTCAATTTCACTTTACTTCGACGCGATCGTACGTAGTTTAATTTACGAATCCGAAGGAATTACGACTACTAAGATAAGCGCCACTGATCGCGCGATTAGCGGGGTCCCAATGGGAGAACCGAGTCCGCATCAACGCACGTGATTCGCTCTCCACTTCGTCGCTGTTGGCTTCAATGGCATTTGCGTTAGTAGAAACGAGCGAAATTGAAGTTTCTTTGGTACAAAAGCTTAAGTGCGTGTACTGAGAAGAGCACACACGAGAATCAGTATTCATACAAAAAGAAGAATTATTCCCAAAATGTGCATACGTCAGAGAGTCGAGTAGGTTCCATGTTTATGTGAATAAAATAACAAAATACAGGAATTTTCGTAGCGAATGTATATCACTTAATAAGGAAGAAAGAAAAAAATGCAAAATCATTACTTCTTTTTTGGGTGAACGAGAATGTAAAGAAAATACTAATAATTAACACAAATAAATAATATGACGCTGAAGCAAACAAATTTAATGGAAGCAGCAAAATATTGTACGTTGACATGTGAGGATGTGAGTCTAATAAAAGGAAAATAAGGGAGAAGCAGAAGATCCTCAAGTTAATAAATTTCATGTTTGACCCTCCAAAAATACAAAATAAGGAGAAATAGGAAATCGACTGAAGCTTTGTTCATCATCTTTATCAACCCCATAGTGAAATATTAAAAAAAAAGTAAATCAAAACAAAACTGTGTCAATTTTAGCAGAGTTTTATAAAAAAAAAAATGTCCCGAATAACGTTTGTACCAAATCGTTTCTACTTTTCGAGACAAATTCTGGACCAATGAAAAAAAAAAAAAGTTATTCTTGTCAGTCTATTTGAAGAGGCTGGACCAAAGGAAAGACTGGATTGATGAAGATATTTGACAAGCTCGGTCGGTACCGTAAAGATTGTGGGAATTGTTTTTCTGCGTCCCACTACCATCGTACCAATTTTTGACGTGAAAATCGGTCGATGATTTTGATGGGGCACCCTTGAAGCAAGCGAATACTTTCTACGCCCAGGTTTCTGTCTTTCTCTGATACCAGATCTTCCGAAAAACCGCAATAGCACCGACTTCGACGCCGACTGGAATCTCAATCGAATTATAAACGGGATTAAGTTTCGCATTACCAGGATTAAGTTGCAATAGAAGAGCTCTGAAAGCATTAGAACCCTGACACTTGGCAAGAGAACGATGGATCCCTGTGTAACGAACCTGTCTACTTTAATAAACACATTACGATAATTAAGAAAACCAGTGTTATGAATGTATCCTTTGAATTTGAATGAATACAACTTTTACCGGCGTTAAGAATCTTTGGTTCGCTTTGGAGACATACTGTTTTTAAGTATTTCTTTGGTTGCGCATAAAGACGAGCATAATGAATGAATGGAGTAACGGAATGACACCACGACGTTACCTAATAACATCAAGGAGAGGCACAACAAGATACACGTATTGACAAAAATGAAAACTAAATTGAGGAGTGACAAAATTTAGGTTTTTTGGCATGAATACACCAAAAGGAACAAATTTAAATAAAAAGTATTTAAGCACTCGACGATGCACATATACACATGGTGACAATACTCATCGCAGAGACACTACTAGATTTTACACAACATCTGCCGCAACATTGACACACTAAGGAGCGAGGGAACATTTGACACGACAACTACACTTTGACACTTAATAACGAACACACCTCAGCAAAAAAAAACACAGTTTCGGCCCGAATCCAGAAGACACATCAAGGAAAAAAGTACAAGTTTTCACGTTTGCGCCTTACATTAAAATTAAAAGTTGATCAAAAGCGTATTCTTACCAAAATCGGCCTTAGCATATACTTTTCCAAAAAAAGAAGAATGAAGAAATGAAAGAAAATCGTTGTAAAAAAAGGAGACCGTCATGTAACCCAGGCAGCTTTCTCAAGGAGGGAGAGAGGGGAAAAATCATATAAAACCTCGCTAAAAAAAAGTCTTAGCACAAAAAAGCCATCGAATAATCAATTTTTCTAAAGACATTTTTCTTTCCTTTTGAATATTAAGGCGAAAGTGCCTGAGTTAAGAATCGCGCGTCTCGTAAATCACCCCTTTAAGAAAAAAAGACCTTCCTAAAGAAAATGAAGTAATACCACAATCCTTATCATTAGAGAAAGAAGCTCTTATTTCGTGTAAATAGAAAGAAAAACACTTCCTGCATGTCGACGCGAGTGGACGGGTCACCCCACCGAAAATTCGTTTCTTCAAGAAGAAGGAAATCAAGGCAATTTCATTTTTCTTCGTGTCTCGTCTCAAAAGGGATCCGCGAAAAATTTAAGAATCGAGGACACCATCTTTGGAAAGGATCAAAGACTCTCAATAAGTTTAAGTATATATAGAGATAAAAAAAAACTAGCAAGCTGTCGAACTACAGAACGTGCTTGTGTCTTTAGACTTAAAAAAAAAAAGTGAATATTTAGGAAAACTACAAGCGAACCAAACACAGTCACGGATGTTCAAAAAAGGATAGTTATTATCTCAAGAGTGTAACTATGGAAAATTCTGGGTGACCCCGCAAACCATAATGACGTCCGCGCCGTTTGGGCCAGCGTTGTCCAGCTCATGTTTCAGACCGACCGTTAAATCAAAGCATACACAGTCAACGATCTCATTCGGTAATAGAATAATTCAACAAACGACTAAATTTTTGGGTGACAAATATATTGGCAACCGCATCAGCAAGAGTAATAATAATAATAATAATGCAAGTGGAGGTGTGGATATACCAAAAGACACCATCGACTTATTCGTTTCAATTACGTTTACGCTCGTTACGTGTGCATACGTATAACACGTACCCGGAGCCCTTCGATAACTATTCAACCAAGCAAACCGTAAATATGCAGAAACAACTCAAGTGACAGAACCCGCCATATGTAAAACAGACAAACAAACCAACAAACAAGCAGAAAAAAGCATCATCAAACCAACTTCCGCCGAAACCCAGCCTAATCCGACAGTATAGAAATGAATGCCTAATTGGTATTTAATATAGCAGACACTCGCCAGATACACAAAGGCAATATTTATACAGTATAGTAGAAATGTGGACGTTCTTCTCATAACAGAAAAAAAGAAGCATTGCAGAAAAAAACTGGAAGACAAACGAAGATGCTGTAAAGTGATATTATGTACTCTGTAACTGACTGTTAAACGTGACACAGTTTCGAGAAAAGCTAACAAACTTTAACAAGGCGCATTTTCACGACGATATTATCAATACAGATTCGTTCCATTACATCATCTACGTAATCAAACAGACGCAAAAATAGATCGGAATCCATTGTACCCTTGGAACAGATAATATGAGCCAAAGCTTACTTGGCACCGGTTTTTAGTTTCCTTAGAATCAGTATAACAGGATGCAACGATGTTACCTTCGCGAAGAATGAAGAAAATGCCGGTGAGAAAAGGTGCGAAACGTTCTTCCGGTGATTTCGGTCACTTTCAGCAGATAGCATCGGATACTTTTTCATTTTCTAACAAAGCAAGAATAGAATAACCATGTACAAACAACAGACACATGAACATCGTCATGTAAATCGCGGTACCTCGCGGTTTATGATGATAAGAAACGTTGTGAATCGGCGGCCCGAACTTTTCCGGTACACGATAATAAATAATCGGATAAAGCAAAGTCATGAAAAACGTAAATAATGAATAAAAAATATTCCTTTCAGCCACGGCGGCAAGAGGTGGTCGCTGGCCCAAGTTTTTGGGCATAGCTTCGTCTGTCCCCGAAAAAAAAAAAAAAAATAGGACGACCGTTTAATGATAAACTAATTTAATAATAAACTAAATATTAACACTAAGAATTACAATTGATTGTTATTAGCTAACAGCTGCAGCCAACTTAAACTAACCAACCAACAAACCAAAACAAGAATTTCATAATAATTCATTAAAAAAATACAAACAAAGAAGGTAATAAAGTTTCGTGACTTTGATTCCTTAGTAACAATTCGCAATTTTTCGAATTCAAAGTAATTACGCGACGCGTTCTAATACAGCCGTTCGTGTTACTTAACCAAAAAAAAAAAAGAAATGGTAAGATTGACGCGTGAAAAAAAGAACATAGCGATCCGCCATTCGATTTTCTGATTTTTCGCCGATTTATTGCGCGGGATAACAGGTGCGCCCCTACTTTTTCCCCCTTCCATTTTTCCATGAACTTTCAAGAGCATCCCCAACCCCGAGAAATACCTTTTCTAAATCCTTAATTCCCCCTCCAAAAAAATAAATAATTAAAAAGTAAAAAAGGTTTGCTTCCAAAATCCGTACATGTTATCGAAACCTAATAAAAAAAAAAACTATAAACTACCTAACAATAATGTAATACGGTTAAAAGGTTAAGAATTATTGATTAATTGAATTATACCTAATGATTAATTAATTAAATAATGATTAATAATAAACTTAATGATATAGTTATATATATATATTATATGAAATGAAAAAAAAAAAAAGAAAACCAACTCGGTAACATGGCGGCTAACAAACCATCCACGAATAAGGAAAACGAGTTCGGAGTACATCTATTGTGTTTTAAAAGGTATATTTAAAAAAAAAGAGTGTTGAAATAAAAAGAGAGATTTTAATTCTTTAAAAATAAATATTAGCAACGAATTTTCACATCTCGTTGTATGAGAAAGCAAATGAAAAAAAAAATAAATAAAAAAAATAACAAAGGAACCTTTCACAATCGATGATCACTCGTTTTACCAATTAAAAAGTGGTCGTTTCTTACCCATCATTTATACGCTAGCTTGTAATTTGAGACTTAAGTATTAATGAAACACAGAATGAAGGAGGATGAAAAATGTGACAAGTAACAATTTCCGTACATACATGCAACAAAGAGATAAACACACACGTACACGAATGACACTGAGAAAATAAACACGTAATTTGAAACATTAATGATACCTAATGATATAATTAATAATTATTAATATAAACTTACGATTATGAACTATCCTAGTGGTATTATACGACGACATAGTTGATTGATCTGTTTAATATTGAATGTCTGTAGGCTACGGAGCGTTTGGAACTCTATGCTATCCGTTAAATGACAGCATCTTAAACAAAAGAGTACCCCCTTTAACACCCTAAAAACAAACCCCTTGAAGACGATTATAAATCCTTTCATCCTTCCTTTTTCAAAGTATCGAAGGACGTTCTTAAGAAGAAACTAAATTCGACATGATCTAAACGATTGGATGTAAACTATCTCTAAAAACGAAATCGAAAAAAAAAAAAATTAATGATAAAGAAAAACGAATTTTTCTAATACGAGAAAGGTCTCGCTGATTCGTTTCTCAAAAATCGCAATAGCTTCGACACATGGCTTCTTTCATGAACGTATATATTAACACAAAACTTTGAAAGTAATTTTTCCGTTCGAAATTTTACCGATAGCATAAATACTAACTAAGCTACCGGAAGTGCCTTACTTCCTGATATTTATAAATAAACAAATGTCTTTGATAATACCTGTTTTGTGTTTAAAAACTCGCGTGGGATGGTTAGATGGAAGTTTTGTCAATGAAGGAAGCATGTGTCCGTATACGGAAATTTTACACGGAGAATCACACGGTTTTGTATGAACACACAACTTTTTTGGTAGCCACTTGACGAATCAACGAGCGGCCTTTTAATGTGAAAATTTAAAGATTAAGAAAAACAGAAAAAATCACTCCTCCAAACCTCTGCTTCTGTTTCCGAGCTATGACTGGACCAAGGAGACGTGTTTGGTGTCCTTTCCAGCTCGGAAGGATACCAAACACTGGATTTTGGCGTCATTAGCTCCGCTGGTTGTTGAGTTTAAGTTTTATAGCGAATACTTTTTTGTGGAAATTGTGAAAGTGGAGAAAGGTTGCATCGAAAAATCGACGAAATTTCGCATTCTAAATGTTTCAGAACGAGGGAAAAATTTTCCAATGTGACGCTGTGTGTTGATTTATTGGACCACTTCGAGTAATTTGTAAGCGAATGCACTTGAGAAATTGCAAGTTACTTGACTAAGATGTCTAAAAGAATATTTTAGTCACCTTTACGTCGAGGAATTCACACTCAGACAGGCAGAAACGCGAAAATTGCAAAGTGATACGCAAAATGCTGATTTAGAAAGACGCAAATTGTTTGTTTTAACATTTTCCAAATCTCTCTGAACGTGACTTAGGGTCAGAAAATAGGAGACAAAATCAGCGTAGTCACTTTATTAAAGAAATGAGAAAGTCGATGCATTTTCGACAAATTTTTAGCGAAGGTTAATTGTTGCTATTATTTCAATATGTCCAAAGGCTGACCGGTTACAAAATCCGCTATAAGGCCCAATACATGACCGAACGACTGACATGTTTCTTTAACCGATTGAAAATCAAAATCAAGCTCAAACTGAGAAGGATTAGAGCGTATGTTTTTTTTAGTGCTTTATTAGCCGTCTTTTAAAAAATGACACAGTTAAAAAACTGTTTTTGATAAAAAAAAAACTACTCGAGTCCAATAAAGCAACTGCAGTTTCTGAAATTCCGTAATTGTGTCAACAGTAGACTTGTCGACCTCACAAACATAATAGTTCCCTGCTTCATACACGATTTCATATATTTGAAGGGACCTAAGGATGGGATGATACCGCGGGAAAGCGACCCCATTGCTTCTGTCTGATTAGTTACAAAGGTGCTGATATTTTCTCCACTTTCAGTAAACTTTCCGAAGCATTTTGTACCTAATGATTCTTTGTACATTCTGGGACAGTGCGTTTTTATTAGCTCGCCGTCTTAAAAATAGTCAAAGTCGATTAATGTGTTCTTTCGTGTTAAGTGTATTTTTGAATTCGCTCTTATAGAAATTCGCTTTGAAGGAAGAAGAAAAAACAATATAGGTGCCCTTCCGTACCGGATTGTCTCTTTGTAAACGAAATAACGACTTGTAATTATCATCATGTTTTTTATTACTTTAAACTGTTAATAACTGTTGACTAATACGTTAATTAATAACGTTAACCAATTTATAATGAAGAAACGATCCGTTCCTCTTCTAATTGGGGGAACGACGAATTGCTTATTTTTTTCTTATGAAAAATATTACTCGTATTCTGTATCTATTTCTAAGTATAGAAACGGAAGTGGCACAATGTAACAGACCATTATCGCTTTAACTTTCAAAAGAAAAGGGAGCCTTAATTAGTTTATACCTTAAACTGTTAACGAGTTGAAAACAAGGTGAATTAATTGAGCCAATAAGCTACACGCAGTATTATTAGTTAAAACCCTGCCTTTATCTTTAAAACGTAAGATCGCGAAAATCTCATCCTCTCTATCTTTTCCTCGAGACGTTTTTGTGTTTTCTCAGTGTTAAAATGCGGATTTTTGTTGTTTTTTTTTAGAGTGGGAGTTTAACCGGGTTTCAGTTTTAACTGTTTTGACTTCAAGTTTTATCTGTTTCTCTTTAATTGTGACTATTATTATTTCGACAATTCGAATTTTCAGTAAGGATTTGGTTTTCGTGGTCTTTTAGTCAATGTAAGCAATGTTTCCCTCTCCGACGAAATTCTTGGTATAAAAGAATATATTTCGCGTAAACTGACACGACTCTCCGCAAGCATACGCTACGATAATACAGAGACACACGCACACACGCACACATTCAGACTCTCCACATTTCAATCCCGGGTCTGAAACTCGTATGAGATTCCGCGAGACTTTGCTTTCACGGTACCGGTTCCGATTCCTCGAAACTCTTTTATAACCACTACAAACCGTTTCGAGTGACACCGGGTTTTATTTTTCTCAAAATTGTCCACTTCCGTGGAATCACGCGCATCCATGAAAAAAAGTACATTGGCCGCAAAATTTTACAGTGTGCCTATGCCTTTTCAATAATACAGGATATATTTAAAAGTTACCCAACTTTGCTCATGGTCAATACTTAGCCAATTGTACTTTTGTTACAACTCACCGAATGTCTCTGGCCACCGGCTTTGCTTTTCGAAATTCAGTCGTACCGAATCACCGAGGCAACCGGGATCGCTAACGCCTGGAAGCAAAGGACAAAAGTGTGGAAGGAAACTGATACGAGTTTAAATACGATCCAAAAATTCCATCGGTTTAAGTTTCAGCCTGGGCAAATCCAGGCGAGCGTTTATCCGGCTCTCAATTTTGAAATAGCCATTTCGATTAAAAGCGAAAAATGCGAACAGACCCCCAAAACCCGACGCAATAGAAGAAGGCAACCGGATCAAAATAACCGCCACACGAAGAAACAGTTTCTCGCGCGGGATCCGGCCGCGGCCTCCAACCAAAAAAAAAAAGAAGAAAAACAATCTCTTTATTCATGAAAAAAATCTCCAGGAATATAATAAATCCTATATCCCTATTCTTACTCTATTTAAAAAAAAAAAAGAATCTACCCTTAAATCCAAGATGAAAAGAATATCCTTGAAACCCCATATTTTTTATTAATAAGCGGTTCGTCGTAGCCGGGGGTGCATAAGGTCTCCGGTGCCGCAAAATAGGTTGGCCGCGGCTCAAAGGAAACATGTAAATTTCGGACCCCGCGCCCATTCTCACTCACAGCACACACTGGGCCGACTCGTCCGATAGAATGTGCCTTCAGTGTTGATTTTATACGAAAAAAAAATACTAAAATTATACAAAGGGGCCCGACATAGACCGAACGCCCACCCAAAGCCAGATTAATGCTCGCCGGTTGTCCGTTTATCATATTTAACCAAACCGGCCATCCAAGAACACACCGACACACGCTCTACACGCAATTACACCTGTGCATTCGACCAACCCGTGTCTCCGGCTGCCGAGTTACAGGGTTTGAGTCGCTGAGAGGCCATTGTTTGTACGAAACGAGGGCACCTTTGCAACTGCATCCCGAAAGAACTCCGCAGCGAGAGAGAAAGAGAAGCAGAAATGAGAATGTCGTTTCACGGTGGTTGCAGCAGCTGCTGTAGCGGCTCGCTGCAACTGCAACCGCGAATCCCAGGAGCCATTTCCGCATGTTTCACGGGGACAGCCATTTGCAGCCTCGAGCGATCGTACCGATCATTTCAAAGCTGTCTAATTTAGATAGAGTCCAATTCCCGAGCATCTTCGCACGCGAGATTTGCATTCGAATGCCATAGTCGTTGGTTCCCTCATCTTGCAGTTAGTTTATAGACGCAATGGATGCAATCCCACGAGGATTTCTCCCATGCAACGTCGCCATTCCGAGTATGGTTTAATAAGGGAGCTTCGCCATCGCGAGGCTCTTCTGTGACCTGTGACTAACGTTACGTCATATGGTTAACACACCACATAAAATATTCAGACGCGAAACAAGAGGATTTCTCATGGTATGCAAAGGCGATGGTGGTTGGTCGGTTTTATGAACATGTGTATGGAAACACATACATACACGTACTGGACAGAGAACCACACGAACACACCCTATCACGACTCTTGCTCACTTTCTCTCTTTCTCTCTCTCTCTCTCTCTCTCTAACTATCTGTATCCTAAAACTCACGCGACACATCCATCAACCCAACATCCCACAAAGAAGATTTTGGTTTAGGCAAGGAGTTCGGAACGCTGCTAATACACCGAAATACACACGTATATTGATTAAATGCAATTACTATGCGATAAGTATACTTACATAATATATATGTGTACTATGGTCTCTCCCACTCCCCATCAGAACAATTTTCTCCCGTCAGTTTTGTTCCGTAATCTAATGACGACCTCCGGGTTTCGCTCAAAACGAAAATCAAACGCAAACGGATACTGTTGTTCGTTTGATCCACTCGAAGAGGAGGATCATTGGAGTATGGCTCAACAAAACTCGACCACCGCCCAAATACAAGCGTAGGAAACTTAACCGTATTAAACTATGAAGACGATGATGATAATAAGGAAGGTATCTAACAATTAAAGTTATTAATTATTAAACAATTAAACAAGCAGTAAAGCAGTATAAACAGTAAACAAAAAACCCAGTAACCATTGAATTGTGTGTCGACAACTACATACTAAACTACCTACCGTATATCGAAGTAATAGCCGTATGTAAAAGGGAAAATAAACTTGTATTCTACCAGTTGTATCAGCCAATCCGTTCTCTTAAATAAGCGAGCGATTTTAAACAAGAAAACAAATACTACTAATAATAATTACAAAAGAACCCATCCGGATAACAAGAAAACCTCTCCCAAATCCAACCCTATCATACTCAATCCCATCCGTAATGAAAGCAAAACCTTAACTAGATCCTCTTCAGCCAAAAATAGAACAACTACAGCAGTATCCAAAGGAAAGGTATACTTTTACTTTAAACATTTAATAATCCTAATCCAGAAAAATACAAAAAAAGTAAGAATCAGAAAAACCGGATAAACATATTTATATTTAACTCTACTAGCGATTGTAGGACAGATTGTAAAACTTCGTTCACGTTATGTACGCACATGTGTGGGGAGACCATGTAACTTTTAGCTCCACCGCTCGTTCCAACAAAATACTCGAATGGGGCGATTGAACGTCTTTGAATTTACGTTTGAAAACGCACCTCGTGTCCGGAAAACCGCGGGAATGTATTTTCCATCGCTTTTTTGGACACGGTGTTTGCCGTAATTCCAAAACGTCGTTCTGCCATTCGACAACTGTAGTCCATTAGCCCGAGAAGTAAGAGAGAAGAAGCTATGTTTCGACAAAACGGCTTCTTCCCTCGAAAGATCCTCCACTCTGAAGAAATAATTTCAGGACACCCCTTCTTTGTTTTTCTCCCGATACAGAAATTCCCCAGTTCCTTGATTTCCTACGTGTTGTATCATCCGTTATTTTCGATATAATATTATATAGTAACTAATGATATCTAATGATAATACGACGATGATAAAGGTAAGGGAGACGTTTGGTCAGACAAGAACACAGACACACTCACACACATACACGCACTCAGAGCCATACAGAAATTCACACGTATACGGAACACAAAAACCACACATCAAAAAATTTACAATAGCATTAACAGGATAAATGAAAAAAAAAAACTAGTTGCCGTGCAGTTTGTGAAAATAATAAGAAATAAAATCACCGACCTACCCGCGGGTCCGCTTCGTTCTACAAAATCCCTGCGAATTTTAAGCTAATTCTCTGTAGGACGGGAAAGCTTCGCTCGTTTCGGTGAACGAGGTGTCTCGCAAAGAATTACCTTAAGTATTCGATTAAAGGTAAAATAAATATAAAATAAAGAAGGGATTGAATCTGCCTCGTAGCTGACATTTTTGTACAGGATAAAAGAAAGAAACAATTGCATTAAACGAAACAAGTGTATCAAATCTTGAGTTGCAGAGCAGCACTTATACATACCACACAGATGAGAATGTATATATTTTTACGTTACAGAAATATGCCTACACCTTTTTTGAACAAAGGGTTAGGTGCAATAAGACTGGTTCTCGTTTCCCATAAACAATGCGTATATACAATGTCACATATTAAGCATATTATAATTGTAAAAGTAAATGATATTTGTATACAAAGTATTACAGTGAAAAGTATCGCTGGATATTGTTTATAATATCCATAAACTTTTCAACAAACAAAATAAAGGTTTATCCCTACTTGCAACACCGCGGAAATTGACGAGTGTTATTCGTTTTCCATTAATCTACAATTTACTAACGAGAAATATTACAATAAGACAAAAGAAAGGATCATATTTTAATGGAAAATCAATAACACTGATGGGTTTGAGAAAGAGAGTGGATTTAATTGGCAGAAATGGTTAACGATTTTCAACTCAAACGAAATTCATTATGAAACCGGACGAAATTAACATCCTGATTTTCACATTCGGTCATTATGAAACCCAATTAGGAACTCAAAAAAAAAAGACGAAAATTTGCAAATCTGGGGAGAGATTGTTTGGAAGAGCGAATTTACGAAGAATAGGCCGTGTTGCTTGTGGGTATCCTTCATGAAAGAAGCATAACGCGGGTAGGAGTCTCTTAAAATAAAAGTAAACAGTAAATAAAAAATCCTAATAATTCATTCGACCTCATATCGAATGTGTTTAGGAAAGTCCTAAATTTCCAAAAAATAAAAAAGTAACATAAAATAAAATAAAAATCCGTACTCACGTTTTCACGATCGAGACAAAAGCTTTTCGAAAAGAAAAAAGACAATAAACCGGTACCCTGGTTTCAAGGAAATCGGGGAGCATCGGTATGGCCTAAGACTCTCGAGGGGAACGAGTAGAAAGAGCAAAATAATGAAATTTTCCTCGATGAAGACAAAAAAAATGATAAGAACGTTCTTAAAAGAAATCAAGTCTTTGAAATTTCGTTTGTTTTCGGAAAGTTTTTGATGGATCGTTAAACGGAGATCATGACACAATTTTGAGTTGCAGTGCAAGCGAACATCTGTAGAGCCATATACGTATAGTATGTTGTAACATTAAAACAAACAAAAAGAAAAACATGACGAAGTCAAGAGTTGATGAAAATTTAAGGAAAAAAAAAACAGAAAAACGACTTTAGGACTTAGGAATAACGTGTACATTTTATAATGTTTGTGATTGCGTTAATGAGTATGCAAGGTGGAAAAGGGAGAAAGAGAATGATTGAAAAATGAGAGGAAGAATTTAAGAAGAAATTTTAAGTTTGAGAGTATGAGGATGCATGTTCTTAAGATAATGAAAAAGACAAAAAGGGGGGGGGGGGTGCGAAAAAAGCGATGAACAGAACATCGAAAAGAATCGACAAAATTGCGGTGAACGGTACCGGTTAACATCACCAGAAGAACAATGACGAAAATTATAAACGGTGACTAAAAGACGTGTTTAGAGTTGATTAACTAAAGAACCGGAAATATGTTCCGATAACGAAGGCAACGTTTGACAACAGCGAGGGGAAGAAAGTGTTAAAGAGAAAATTAACGAAGATGAGAAAAAAGGGCAGCGGAGGTTGAGAGACTTTTGTCATAAGTTTGCTTCCTTGAATCCTGATTGGTCGACCTTGTCACCGGGGGCCCCGTCCGAAAACGGGTGCAAGTTAATAAAAAAAACTAAATTTAGGATGTATAAAGAATGTCGAAATTATTTCTCTCGTGAAGTTTTTAGGATCTAAAAAAAATTATTGTAAAAAAGAAAGATTAACGAGGGAAACTTTTATTATAGGAAAAATTGCAAATTTTTAAGAGAAAAAAATAACAAAAGTGGGAATGCATGAGAGCGTGAGAGAGAGAGAACTTTAAAAAGACAAAGATTTATTGTACATTTTTTGGGGCAAAAAAAGAGAGAAAAAGAAATTAATCGGTCGCCCGGTGACTTCGTCCCGATCATGATTTTCTAGCGACAGCGGATCGCACACGCTTTTTTCGAATTCGCACTAAAATGGGAGAAAAAAAAATAATGACGATGATTCTTGGGGCATTTATATATTTTTGGCAACGATATCTCGATACTATTTAAGATTTAAGCGCAACAAAAAGAAAGGGAGATTTAAAGAATCACAAAAAGAAATAAACAAATTAATAGAGCGAAAGTGAGAAAGAGAGGATGAAAAGAGAGGTTTTAAGAGTAAATAAAAAATAAGCACAAGATAATTTTTTGTTCTAAAAAAAAAAGCATTTCGACAGGTCGAAACAGAAACAAAGGTGTAAAAGGGTGTGTGGAAGCGTGCCTGGGTAAGTTTGTGAGAATTCAAGAAACAAAGGTAAGAGAAAAAGAACGAAAAATAATAACGTCATTTAAAAAAAGAATTAATATTTAAATATTCGTATCAAAAAAAAAAATTTGTAGGGCCTCGTGGGAAAATAATGGCGTAAATACGAGGGGAGTGTGTATTGTCAAAATTAAGTGAAGGCATGAATGTTGAAAAACGAGAAACAAAGAGGAAATTAAACGTTTCAAAAAAAGAGCAGAAAAAATGAAAGATAATTGTGAAAAAAAATAAAGAGGCCGATGAGAAAAAAACTAACTAAAAATATTTATAAATATTATGGCTACAAGTACAAATTACTTCGATTACTGAGCGTAGGTGTATTGATGTGTGGACAAAATTTGGTTGACCGATGACCGTTTTTGGAACCATCATACTGCGTATCAAAGTATGTAAAATTTACTGAATAAACGCTAGCGTATTACGAATATAATGTAATCTAATAATGTAATATTGTAATGATGAGTTTAAATGATGATGAAGATGATGATGCTGATGATGATGACGATGATAATGGTGGTGATGATAATGATGATAATGAAGTTTCATTTCAAGATTTAGCGAGCAAGCGAGCGCGCACGTGTTATTTCCTACTCCGGAAAATATTCCAGTCAGCTGATTTTTAAAAAAATCGTAATGTAACATCAAGATCTATCCGGCAGATCAATAATTGTTTACTTATAAATGAATCCTGCTACGAATGTATCGTTTGGGGGTTAAAAAGCACGATAACGAGAAAAAATGGATTGAAATGGAAAAAACGTAAGGGTCGAGATTCCTTTATATCGAGCAAATGAATTGAAATGTAAAAAGGTAACGATTGGAATATTTCTCGGGGTACGAGAGTGATGCATACATGTATGATGAAAAAAAGGGACGACAAAAAAATAAAAAAACGTTATTATGCATACAAAAAAAAATGATATGAGGAGAGATTAATGAAATAAGAAATTACACCTTTTACATATTATTGTCATTCGATTTATATAAAGAATAGTCACAATTGCTATAATATTTTTTTAAAAATTCTAAGGAAAAAAAACGACAAAAAAAGAATCTCTTAATTTTCTCATTGTCATCAATTGCAATTGTGTCATGGTTAGTTATGATTGCGTCGAAAGAGTAATACAAAGAAAAGAATACAAATGCATTTTTATAACTACACGGCGACGAAACCAAAAAGAAAATATTAGACAACAAAAGAAAAAAAAAGGTGATGAAGATTTGCTATATTTAAGTTTTCAAACACAATTTCGAGATACATATGGATAATATGTTCGGGGTAAAACTAACGGCGTGATTTCATAACAAAAATTCAAATTGGATGACTGAAACAAGAAACGAATAGTGCCCACGATTTCTCATGCTTGCCATTTTGTCTTCGGGGTGATGGGAATTCTTCCGATGGTAAAAACAAATGACGTTGCAAGGGATTCACGCGGCGGGGACACGAACGATGGTTTTTCGCACCCTTAAAAAAAATTCGATGAACAAAATTTCATGGAGAAAAAAAAGTGAGACGTTTTGGACTTAAGAAAAATAGCATAAACTCGCCCTTACCGATAGAACGGCGGCGCGCTTTCGGCGGCTCGCAAAATTCTATTTTTGTAAGCATATTTCTATAAAGGGTATACTAACGATCGCGGCAAAATTTACTATTCCTAGTGCGTGGTGATGATAATGAAGTAAGAAATCACACTGATTTTATTCACTCACACACATACAAAAAAGAAGTTAATAAAAAAAATTGAACGTTTAGATTTCGTTAGTATAGTGTAAAAAGGGGTGGGGGTTAACGAAAAAAAAAAATTAAATTAAAATAAACGCGTAAAGTAAACAAAAAAAATAAATTTAACGATGTCTAGGTCCTATTCGTGTAACGTTTACGGGAGTTTTAAATAAATAAAGATGAAAAGAGGAAAAAATAAGAAAATTATATGTCGAACGGCGGTAGGTTGTAAAATTGTACATAAATTGCAAGAGGAGGCGCGGTAAGATCGCGACGCCGATAAAACGGTTGCGTTGGTGAGTTTGGCAGTCATTAACAAAAATTCTATTCGGTCGGTTTCCAAATTCCTCGAGGTCTTTAAGAACGATGTTAAATTCATTCTCTCGAACTTCTTTCGGTGAGGAAAACGATAGGGTTGTCGGAACGTAAAGGGATTTATTTATTTTTTTTTTTAAGAAAGTAGGGGTAAGTTCCTTGCAACCGGAAGAATTTTACACCCTTTAATAAAAATGGAAAAAAAAAAAAAGAATTTATTTTTACATGAAATTCACTCAGGTTGGAGAGAAGAAAATGTTGAGTAACGTTATTTTTCAAAATTTGTCAACCCAACAAAACGTTTGGACGGTTCATTAATTGCAACGAAGACCCATGATAAGAAATTTCCGAATTTCGGAAACACACAGATTTCGTCTCGAAAAAGTACGTGGAAAGCGTGAAAATCGTGTGGAATTTTTCGTTTCGCGAGATTGGACGTGCGAATGAAAATTTTGAGAGAGAATGTTTAAAAAAAAAGAAACAACAAAAAACACAAGGGTACGCGCGAGCTAGCGAGAGTTTGGAGAAAAGGAGACACAAAAAAAAAGTATCAGAAAAATAAGATGGAAAAATGAAACATACACACATACACTCACGAAGAAAAGTAATAATAAAATAAAATAACAAACAAAGTAAAACATACATTACGTATACAACAACAAGAAGAAAATACTTCACACTCTCATAGAGATACGCGTGAATGAAAATGATAAAATGGAGTTTTCATTCACGCGCAGCAACGACCAGACAATGTGAAAAAAGGAAGAGGAAATAATAATGAGAAATAAAATAACAATTAAATAAAAGAAACACGTACACACAGGGACATACAAAATTATGCGAGGACACACAAAATATTATATATATACGACTCCATAGATGATGGCGCGGCACACTCACATAGTGTCTCTCGGATTGTTCCACAAAAAAAAACTTTTCATTCGAGTTTGCTTCAAGAAACCTTCTGTTTTCTAATGTATGACGTGTTGTTGTCGATATATAAAATAAACTTAATAAAAAAATACCTCATTGTCTCTTTTGTCTTTATCTATTTACTCCTTCCTTTAAAAATAACATTTCAGGTAATTTTTTCTCTGTTTTCTTCAAATTATTTTAGATAAACATCAACCAAATTCAGGGTAACGATGGACGAAATTGTTCACCGTACGTGGTGAAAGAATAATATTAATTTTAACCCATTTGTTTAATTTTCGACAAAAAAAACGTATATTTTTACTCTGATTTGGCAAAAAATTGATATTAACAATGTGGTAGAACTTTATTTAATCTTCTTGGCCACTTAGAAACAGGAAGAGTTCTAGAGAATAATTTCTATTAATAGTAACAAATGTCGTTATCGCGTCCCAGTGCATTCATTACTCCAAAAAGATCTAGATTTCTTCATGTAGGAAATGGTGTCTCATCCTGTATGTTAAACGATAAGTATCTAATTATACAGCAAAATAATTGTGTTAATGTATAATTGAATCATTCTTATTGGTGTTAAGTCAATAATTTTAATTCTTTGGGTAAAGTAGTAACACTCGAACGTTTCCACAATTTATTTCAATACAACTTTGCTATATTTTATTTTGAAAACTTAAAATTTCAGACTTTAAAACAAATATATTAAAAATATTGCAAACCATGTCCCACACAGCTGTGAACATTATAGTCGGAAATAATTGGAAATAACCAGTAAATATTTATTCAACATCAAACGGATACTTTTTTTGTAAATTTAACACCAAAATTTTATGGAGTTTGAGACAAAATTTTGAGTGGTCTAAAACTCTGATATCTGGATAATAATATATTTGATTTCCTTATTGATATCTCAATATTTTTCAACTGAAAGAAACATTTATTAGAGAGGAATCGAATCAATAGCGCCTTGATCGTTATTTGAGCCGTTTATTTTGAAAGTGGCCTAAGTCCATTTTTAAAGAGTCATTACATATCGGCATAAATAATTAGTTTTCAGCAATTTAATTATAAATTTTCGAGTTTTTCATTTTTTTTAAATGGACTTAGGCCACTTTCAAAACAAACGGCTCATTTTATCCCTGTCACTGTTATTTAGCGAGGAAATGATGATAAATAGTAACTGATATTCGCCAAAATTTATTTAACATGTAATAAGTTTAAATCTCTTGTTATTTATTCTCTTCACTCTTCTTAGAAGAATCAGTATTTTGTTTATCGACACTAATATATCAAATAAAGAAATACACCATAGAAAATATAATAAAATAGAAACACCAAGTAACGTACCTATTAACACTTAAGAGTTTACCTTTTAAGTAACATGAAACATTAATAGCGACACTTAATCTACAGCTGACCTGTGTAAAGACTTCACGTAACTTACTTAAAAAAAAAAGGTTACAAGATTGCTTTCTTCGCGACAGTGATTTTCAGATGCATCGAGTATACATAAAAGTACATCGAGGCTCTTGTACGTGTCGAAGATTCGCATCTTCGAGATAAATATTTCTACCTTTGGGTAGAAAATCCCTTTTTTCGTCAAATCCCCGAAATATCCCAATACAAGTAAGAGAGAATCGTAAAGAGCTGCTTGCTGCATACGTCTAAGAATGCACATCTAGAAGGGCTGTGCACCCCTCGAGTAAACTGCTTCACGTGGAAGAGACCTTATGTATCTCGGTTCATTAAGTCCTTAATGAAATTTCAACACTTTAACGCTCCAATACCTCTGGAAGATAACCAATGAACTCGTTTATACACTCGACTTGTTCATACCTTCTCTCATGTCCTTCGAATAAGCATAAGAGGCACCCTTTGCACTACCCTTTAACGCTTCTTCTATCTTTATCCTTCTCTTCTGCAAGGTGTACTTAAGTTAAACAAGTGCACGATCGTCACTCGTTCCCTCTTATACTTAACACCTTAGCTGGCTGCTGCAATATGGCGAGAACGATTTCTCCGAGTCAGGCGGTTCCCATTATTGTAAAGAATTTCTCTTACGACGTAAGAACCTAGTGGCCAAAATTGGAAGTTTCAGGGAACGAGAGGTTTTCGTCTTTTGGATAAGATTTTCACAAGAATATCCTTCCCCATTCGAAGAAGTACCAAAGTTTAAAGCTTCAAGGGAACCTAAGGAAGAGCATTACGTTTCCCGCTCGGTTGAAGATCCAAATCTAAGATCTCGTTATAGAGAAGAAAATTTAAACTGCAGTATTTGGGTTATTATATAGTTGCAAAATACAATTCCAGTTTTGTTCAGAGTGCAATACATTACCGTTACCCATTTCTGCAGACACGAAACTTTATTTTTTATATATGTACTTGTGTTCATTACTGTGGAATCAGTACCTACGACCGTCGTAAAACGTGACGCAGAAAACAGTAAATTCCTCAGAAGACAGTTAACCCCTTGATATACAAATTAAATGGAACTTGATGCGACCGAAAAATACTATTTAATTTCGCTAAACTGAACAGTTACGCGAAAGCCGAGGAAGAGTACATTTTATTTTGAAATTTGCATTTTTGTTAATCAGGTTGATGTTAACAAAGAACATCTGAATAACATTAAAAAATAATAATTTAATAGTTCTGTACAGTGAAGCCATGAAACGAATGACGAGTCAGACTCGTCATTGTATGTCAAGGGGTTAATCCTTAGGTTTCGAAGATTTAACGTTAGAATTTATTTTCGTACAGATTTGAATCCTGGAAGCGTTCCTATGGTGCAACGATAGAACCTTCAAGAGAATTTTCAAATTATTCCACTTAATTGGTCATCTACTGGTAAGCTAGGACTCCACATAGCCGACAATATCAAATCAGTCGCTACCTGTAGTTTAGTACAACTATAGCAGCTTCAGCAAGTAGCGCAGAATACATTTTAGCGAGCCTTGTAAATCATCGGCAGAAGGCTACAACAAGTACTTACCCATTTACAAACAAAAGCAGGACCAACAGCCGCTGCCCGTAAAGCGGAAGAATTAACGCAGAATCTCTTCCTGATGACTTTATCCTTCGCAATTGGACAATTTCCAGTAACATAAACAAAAATTACGATATACTTACTTGGTATTTATAATAATATTTTTGTTGCGTTTTAGGTTGAACGTATAAGAAAAGAACATAGTAGCGAATTATTGCTATGCCCTCCTGTTCTGTAAACAGTTGCCTTCTTTGACGACTGGTCAAGTCGAGAAAGAAAACCGTTCGGAAGAACTTTCGTGGTTCGCCGTTAGAGGGATTCTGTAATTATGTCACACGACATGTGTCTTTTTCAAACACAGTATTAGTAAAATCAAATACAAAGTAACTGTCTTATTTCAACTCAAAACGTGATACCAATCATAACCCTTCTGGCCGCCACTCAGAAGATCGTAAGTCAATTCTGACAATTGAATTTGATCGTTTGCAAGACCTGGACCCACGCAGGAAATAAAGCGTGGAAATACTTAACCTCAAATTTGCTTTAAGCAACATTTAGACCATGGGGACGCTTGAATTGTTCCCTCGTCTAGACTCGCGAGCCAACGTATCAGTTGAAAGCAAAAACTACAATTGTACATAAACTGAATTTGCTATATTACAATGTTATTGTATAATATTTCAATACACGAAACAACTTTCTTTCTACACTAAGCTCCTTATGGAAAGAAATGTTTAACGAATGTTTTCTATTTTATAGCATCCGCACGAAAAATGAATCCAGACATAGAGAAGAAAGTATTTCAATTTGAAACGTTCATAAACGAAGTCTTGAAAGGAGACCTTGCAAAGCTGGAGGAAAAGCTCGATGCTAAGAATTCAGAATTGGCTGAATTCAGTCAACTAAAGAACGTTATTGCAACCTTAAAGAACACAGATTGTGATAAAAATGGATTTAAAACACAAGTAGATATGGGGAACAGTTTTTTCATAGAAGCTCATGTTGAAGATGCTTCCAAAATTCTCTTGGATGTCGGTCTTAGTCATTATGTCGAATTCAGTTTGGATGAAGCTATAGTCGTAATAGACGTTAGGATGAAACTACTGGAGAGGCAATTAGACAATTTACGAAACGAGATCGCTAAAACTAATGCTCATATCAAATTGATTTTACTCGGAATCAGAGAATTACAAGGATTTAACGAAACCGTTACGTGACTCTAAGACATAACTGCCGATGCGAGTAGAAAATTTATAACAGATGCATATTTTTCTAACAAAATCAATAATCTTTTGATACAAAGCGTTTTGTTCTTTTTTTCTAAAACCTTTTCCAGAGCAATGTTAGAACTCTTGGTTTGAAAATTATTCAATTGTTTGTAGAAAATACTTCTAAATAGTGGAAATTAGCGGTACTGAATTTTACAAAAACGTTACGTTGCCGACAATAAAGAGAAGGGTGGTTGAAAGTATAATGTAATTTTTTTTAGAAATAAAATATACCAAGTGACGCTTAGCCAATTCTACGCGAAGGTATGAATTATTTTGGAAGGTATCTACGAAGGGTGACATATAGAAAATTCTGCAAAGTGAAAGAATTCAATCTGGAAAGTGTTTAATTTCGCGAGAAATGTAACCAGAGGCGTGACATATTTATTTATATTTATGAGACGATTTTGAGTATCATAGCATATGACTACTCAATATTTGTACAATAAACCGATGTCCCAGTCATGCAGGGGAAAGCAAACAATAGAATCTCCATTGTTAAAAGCAATAATTGCAACGTATAGAATTCTGGTACAGTATATAGTTCTTGAGAAATACACACACAGTTACATGTACGTTTACGAAATTTATGGGAACATGAACACTGCTGTGTAGTCATTAGTCACATTTTCATAAACCTAGATTTTAGGGATTTATTTCCAACAATAGAACGGTACCTTCGGACTCCATGCTCTCGAAGCTCAGTACTGGGTCAAGCCAACAAATTGTGGGTAACCCAGTACTTTAATACCATAAATTCCTCCTATAGACGTACTTAGTTAAGGTTCTTACTGTGTAAACACCATTAAAGAATAAGTGTAAATAAAATACAATATTTTCGTAAACACCTTCAATTTAAATGGGATGTCAACTTGTTCTACACCGTATTCACATTCTATAAAAATCCCAATAAATCTTTTTACTTTTTTTCAAATATAATGAATTCGAATAAGGGTCTGATAGAAGAAAAGCTCGGTTCCTTACTAATTTCTCAGACGTTTAACTACAAAATTAGTAACGACACCATCAAGGAGGCGAAAAATCTCCGAAAAACGAGACAAAAGCGAAACAAGAGAAAAATAAAATTTTCGTATTCGTTTAACCCTTTGCACTCGAAGTACTGTTCATAGGCATTGCCAAAATTTGGCGTGTACAAATAATTTTTAATTAAAGTTTGCAGTTACAAAATGTTCACCTTATAACAACAATAACACTAACGTAAATAGTGTCTTGCCTTTGAAATTTTATGTGCAAATTTTACCTTTAGATAAATCACATATTAGATAGCCGGATACAACAAAAAAAGCCCGAGCTGCTGAAATTTTCGCTTTAGGCGAGACAAATTTATAAATAGTTTGAATTTTTCAAAAATAGTTGAATTGAGTCTGATTTTTAAACTGTAAGAATTTTACACTCGAAGAGAGTTGTGTTGCCTCGAATTTAGGGTCCTCCGAAACTACAGAATTATTATATATTATTGCATTTCAATTTTTCTAAGATCAGTATGAATCTCATCATTATTATCTATGGTTTTCTCGAAATCTTATCCGAGATAAAGGAAACGGTATTATATCGTTTCGCAAAATTATTATCCAATAATAATTGATTTTTGACTTTACAGTTCTGGGAACACTTCCAAGAGTGTAAGATAAAAAGCACGAAATATACCCTACCACTTCTTTTTACCCCTCCTTCATGAAAAATAATTCCTTTACATAATTATAGCCAAAAAATGTATACACCTCCAAAAGAATCCAAATTTCTGCTGATAGGGATCACGAATTCAACGGGCCTGCTTCAAAAACGCAATGCACTTAACCTACCCTCACTGTAAAAAGTGTTTGTATGAAATTTCATAGACAAGTGTATATTAGTAATTAACACGTAGAATTTGTTTCGGAATTACAAACAAATAACAATTGTAGAAATTCCAGAAAAAATACTGATATTTGAGTAAATCAATCAAAATAAAAATATGAAATTTCATATTATTTGTTATATTAAATCCAACGCGACTTCCAAGTTTATTAAGTTCCAGAATCACTTGTAAATTAAAATTTTAACTTTTTTATAGTGTGATCGGGAACGAGTTCGCAGTAATTAAATACTAAAAAGAGATAATGGCGATGACAACCCACCGCGAAATGTGCAAAAGTATTTTCGTGACTTCCCATACACTCGAAGTCATTTATTCCTTCTTCGTATAAAAGACTTTATAGGAATTTTTACGCAGCATCTCCATGCATAATCGAGTCATCTTATCTCTTCCATAACGGTCAGTTTCTTCCATTTAAAAGAAAGCTGTGCAATAAAAAGATAACATCGGAAACCAAACCAGGGCGCTCTTAAATACTTACAGAACCTACCACCTCTCATGGCTATCGAACATTCAGTTTCACTTGCACCTTGTGTCTCATTCCGTAATAATTAATTCATTAACATAATAAACACACGTTTCGATTCAAAAATTATTGGAGAAACGATTCGTTGGATATTTTTATCACGTATACAAGCTTCGTTAGTAGCTTCGACCGAATCGTCGCGGAGATCTTCAAGAACGTAACGACGTTCGAAGTCCGTCTTAACTTTGCGTTCACTGGATCTTTCACTAACCCTCTGATTTTAATTTTTTATGCAACCACTTAATGTAAATTAAGGAAACAAGCCTTCGTAGCACTTTTTTCCTCCCACTGAGTTCCTTCTTTAAATTTTGCATCTTGCAATCTCTGCGAATACTTTAAGCATTTTGAGCCATGGTCTGATAGAGTTTAAGAGGCCACAATGCCTTGTTCCAAGTGTTTGCTAATCTACTTGTGAATAAATTATAAGCTCTCCCTTTATTGGCATATCTACTTTGTCGTTTCCTTGCTTATCAAAAAGTCTAAAGGTATATTAAAATTTCCTTCGAGAGTTCAGCCGAGAGATTCTAAGTCTTCAAGATTTTTTCTACGCTTCTTCTTGTACACAAGCTTGGTTTCTGCTTCACAGAATGTCTTGCATAAAGATTTGCTCTTCGTTCTTCTTGTTGGTAATTTGTTTACTTTGACATTCCTTTATCTTCATTTTTGTTGCCTCCTATCCTTCTTTCGTCCCTTCAAACGGTCGGTGTTTCCTTCTTGCTTCTTTTTAAACAGATTTTTCTGATGCTTTTTGGAGTCCGGATTGAAAGTCGACGTTTTTTTATGAATTTGTTATATTGTTTCAGAAGAAAAAAAAAAGATTTTGTTTCATTTATTGTAATTGTTACAGCAATGCACGGATCAATATCGTCGTGGTTCTAACATTTTGCACTAAGGTATTCGATTTATCTTGGAATATATCGTAAACTTCTCTCCATCATGATTTCTAATTATAACAGTAAAACAGAAGCAAATAATATTTTTTACGCATCAGACCGATTAGAAATTAACTCCGAAAAAAATAAATAAATTACTAACGCGATGAAAAATTGAGCTGTAGCGGTGCCATAAAATTTGGGAAATTCCTTGATCCAAATGTGTTTCAAGATAGACAAACTATTCTAAAAGCGTGTAAAGAGTCATTCTTAACAAATTGAATAATTCTACATTTTATTTACATTGTCCTCGAGGAATGGTCCTTTCCTATATATCCTTTTATGTGAATTTTATATTAATATTAGGAAAGAGAACTGAAGTTTTATAAGATACCATAAGAAAATTTCGTAAAAATTTTGTAAATTTTCAAGTTTGCTTCTTCTTGCGAAGTAAAAATTTACAGAAATATGCCTTCTCCTTTTTGGCACAAGTTTTTAAAATTCATAAAAATGTGGCGGGAAAATTTGACGACACCCGTTCGTTGGTAAGGTAGTTCCTACATTTTGCACCTTTAGGATGAAGACGATATCTACTAACGGAATGTTCGTAAGGAAAAAGTCTACTATTTCTACAGTTCCCAATCTTATCTGCAACAGTTGCCACGCACCTGGCATCGGCAAATTCCTTACCAGAAAATGTTTTTTCAAATTTAAAAATTTTTAATACAAAGTACAAAAGCATCTAATTATAATTGCGGGCGACTAAGTGAAGGAATAAAATATTATAACGTTACAAAATAAGATCTTTTCTGAAAAACAGCAATAATGAAGATACAGGTAAAAGGTGATAATACAGGAACCTGCTGCCTTGCGGATTTATCACTAGCTGATACAAAGCGTAACTAAGAAAATATATGATGTATTTCTAATTATTTTGTAAAACTAGAGTTTATAGTAAAAAACTAATATAATACCACGGTAACGTTATTTAACACATACGTCAGCCAGAATCTTTAGTAAAAAAAAATTAAACGTAAACTTGTCAAAAAGTGCATCACAACCTCCGTTGGAAAACGACACCTTCGGTGACTAAAGGAACTAACAACGACACACTTTGCTCACGACTTTTCGTCTATTAATTTAATTATAGGTTGTTTGTTTGAGATAGTTGAGGTGAGATAATAAATAATTGGAATAAATTAATTATTACAAATCCAATCAATTAATAATAAAAGTGACTTTAATCGCGTTTTGGGATATTTTGAAATATAAATTTAAAGTAAATGGTTATTTTATTTGTATTGTTCCTTTTTCATAGTTACTGGTATATTTAAGGAACATGGGAATGTAGCTTTTATTTTTTACGGAAATTTCAAGTTTTATCGCTTGATAGAAAGATCCCTTGAGGATAATCATTACATCAATAAATTAATTATCAGCAATTTCATCGAATGTTTTCAGAACATTTGAACAGTGTCAATGGTGGACAAAAATAATAACTTCCAGATCATTTTGTCGGAGAAAAATTCTAACAATCACAAATTTTCTTGAGAGTTGTACTCCGGATTAACGTACGTGCTTTCAGCGATTCCTCAAACACTTTTCAAAATATCCCAGGACTATGCGTCTGGCAGGTCGAGAATGCACATAAAGAAAGAGAGGCAGAGAGAACGGAGTGATATCCTGTGTCTCCTTTTGTCATATCTCTGTTGAAACTTCAACACTTTTGCACCCGTTTATCTGAAGAACATAATATTTTATTGTCCACTTTTTGTTTGATGGCGACGATATCGTAACTTTTCGGAGCAACTGCGAAATTTTCTTTCTTTTATTCTCATACACTTTGCGATACGTGTAAAAAGGGATCCCAATATTGTTTTCCACCGAGAATAATGCCAAATATTAATTGTACATCAATTTATATTTCTGGATGGTTACATATTCGAAACAAAAATGTAATCTAAGAAATCCTAAACATAAATTTATTCGTCATTTATTTCGACAAAGAAATATATAATATAATTATGTAATAGATCAAATGAATTATTTATAACCGTGTAAAAATAGAATTCTCCGGTGTTAGATTATATTATATCGGCAGATGATGACAGAAGCTTGAAGAATATAAATACGATCATATATGCGCACCCTTATTTTTATTAAATAACAAGAAGAGTTTCCCAGAGCTTCTCCAGAAGTTTCTCGGCTGAACTTAGAACTTTCATCGCGCTATGTACTTTTTTCTAGGGCTTCCAGGTAGGTAAACTTCCACCCTTCGCTTTTTAACTATTTATAACAACCCGTATATGCATATGTTATGTGAATGAAATGCACGAAAACAAGTGCATTTCCACAATTTTTGCTGGATCTATCTACAAAATTATAACTATAGGCGTACGAAAAAGGGAAGATTTGTCGAAGAAGTGGAGTGGAACGTAGAATGCATAGTTACGAATTTACATTGCACAGTATCCACTGATTATCGCATTAGCTATCGGAGTTAGTTAATTTTTTTTTACGTGATTGGATATGAAAAAAAGGCATAGTGAAACCAATTACATTAGTAGAATTGCAATTTCACTCACCTTATTTTTTGCGAAAAAAGAAACACAGAGGGAAAATAATAAATTTTATTGTACTGCGAAAAACTTGTAAATTATTGAGTGGATTCTTTATTCTTGCACGGAGAGACAGTTTCGACTCTATAGTCTCTTTGACAATCAGAACCGTCGGGGTCTTTTATCCATGATAATATTTACGTTTCTTATGAAAGTAAAATTGCCCTAAGCTTTGCGTAAATTTTATATGTTTGTTATAAAACTTGAATGATCACGTGCTTCGCGGCAATCTCTGTTATACAACGAACAATATTACCTTGTTATTGAAGATACTTTGTTAAGTCGCATCAGTAATTAAATAAAAAAGCAAATTAATTTCGTTGAAGGAGTTAACAACAAAATGAGATGGTAAGTTAAATAACAATGTAATTTAAATATTTGTACAAGTTTTTATACAAGAGTTTTTCATCACTTCCTGTTGAACACTAAAGAAATTAAATAGATAAATATTGTTAAAAAAAATAAACAAGCGTTTCGGGATGCTAATATTTTGGCTGTTATTTATAATAGTTTCGTATTTGATTGGGAAAAAATAACGTTAGTATTCTGTTAATTTAGATTCAGTTTTTAATATAAATGTCTCATTTATTTTCCGTTTTTTTCCACATTTTTAGTCTATTTTACAGCTCTTAAGTGCGTACAAGCACTTTTGAGATTCTTGAAGGACTAACTCTCTAACTCATGCAGCATTTATAGAAAATTGTGGTAGTTAACTAATCTCCATGTTTATTCTAAACATTTCATATAAAAAAACTCTTTCCAAAAATGTGCGCTTCAAAGGATTAATAGCTTAACCACTTTTGAATGTTCGTTTACATTATAGGTGATTTTTATGTTCGTTAGAAAATAAAAATGACCACTCCAAAAATGAAACCCACTCGTCTACTCTTTCGTTAAATAAACAATTTGAAATATATTTCGCATATACACGGGATACCCATGTGTCATTAATTCATCGATAATACACTGTCGTTGGCCACATGGGGTCTCATATATCCCCTATCACACTCTACTTCCCGAAACAATCACCAACAATAACGGAAAAAAATGAACCGGCCCTGTACGTGTTGAGTTACTTCAACTGTGTATAGAATCTTTTGGTTATTTTTTTATATTATATGCGGACCTTGTTACTTTGGGAGAAGATCCATGATAGCGCTAACGGCCGAATTCATTCATTGAATTTGTGCCGAGATTTTGATGAACAGTTTAATCTTGCCAGTGCTGGAGTATTTCTGGGTTATCTGAGCAATGTATTACGTCAAATTATGACACTTTATGTTAAGACGGGGCAGTTAAACGATTTACGAAGCTTTTACAAACCTACACGAAACCGCGTACTCGCGGGCAGTTACAATGTGCGTACACATGCGAATGTTAAAAGCAACCAACACACTCGTATGAACGTCCTGCGATACGTATCTATACACGCACATATACACGTGCATACGTGTTTACACAAAGAAAGAAAAGACCATGGAAAAAATGTATAAATGTAATAGAATATCCATTGCGATTCGCAAGCCCTCCTCCCCTGGCATTGCTTCCACCTCGTCCTTTCGTTCCTTTTCTTTACTCAAGATAACACGACGCGTTATCTCAAACGGTGATAGCCAAAGAAAGTCCCGATAGCGATTCACAGAGTTGCACTTCTCGAGTTACACGTTCGCTATGTACATTTGATTACTTCTCGTCCTCTCCTCCTCCTTAATGTATCGAAGACGACGATGGCTTATTTCTTTTATATCGAGGTATTATTTAGCACAAACAAAACAACTCGGAGTGTCATGATGCAGTTATCGTATAGATTACCATGCGCCTTCGTTCTACATAATGTGAGGCCAGATCGGCAGGAAGTATTTGTATGCCCCGTATAAAATTTGTAGTATAATACAGGACGCTATTATGTGTGTATGTGTGTGTGTGTGTGTGTGGTAAAAGGTATTTCTGCAATTACCGTAATATTGAAACACCGATGAGAAATTTTCCTACCGGTAGTTGTAAATAACTATCCTTTCAACAACCCTTAGGAGACAATACGTTTAGGTCTTCTGGTGGTGCTTCGTCATTTTTTATTTACTTAATGACAACAGATCGAAAATAGCAAACGTTCGTAGAAAATCAATGAATAATTTTACAGTAAGCGTTTCACATAATTTACCCTAAATTCGGCTTATCGTTTTATATGTTGTTTTTGCAGAGAAATTTTTCAACTTTTTAGAAATTGTCAAAGCTTTACATGCTGAAAATTCTCAACTGACCCAATCTCTTGTATTTGCATATAAATTATACCAGTTCTATTGTTTTAATAAACGTACTGTAATTCGTATTAAGAAACCAATTTTTTTCGAAGTGCAACCTTTAAAAAATATAATTTATTAATGAGCTTTTGATATCTTTACTCATGCTGTTATTAAGGGGCGGTTCTGCCTTGTAGGACCGAAAAAGTAGGTGATATTTTCGAATTTTTTTATAAAAAAACTGTTGAACGGGTTTATTTGAAATTTGGCAAGTTGTTTCATTGTACCCTTGAGTATTATTACAAATTTTTATGAGGCTCTACAAAAAAAAATGTGCGTGTGCAGAGCGTCGATTGCAGAACGTTGAGAAAAAAATGGCTCGTGCTAGTGTTGAAGGAAAGTGTCCTATGGTTTATCTGAAAAACAAAAAGCAAAAGGGATTTTTAATCTGCATAAACATGGCTATCTATGGTACTAGAATTATGGCTGTATCTGTTACCGTTCTTTTTTTATTTAAATAATTCCTTGCGATTTTTGGACGAAATTCGAACTTTTTTTACAAAAGGCTGCCATTTTAACAGTTTTTCATTTTTCTGATTTGTTCTAGTACCATGGATAGCCATGTTCATGCAGATTAAGAATCCCTTTTCCTTCTCGTTTTTCAGATAAACCATAGGGCACTTTCCTTCAACGCCAGCACGAGCCATTTTTTTCTCAACGTTCTGCAATCGACTCTACACACGCACATTTTTTTTAATAGCCTCATAAAAATTTGTAACAATACTTAAGGGTACAATGAAACAACTTGCCAAATTTCAAGTAAACCCGTTCAACAGTTTTTTAATAAAAAATTCGCAAATATCACCTACTGTTTCGGTCCTACAAGGCAGAACCCCCCCTTAATACGAAATACAATAAATTATTTTATACTAATATCTTTGTGATTTCCTTTCATGTTTTGCGCGTATGATCACAATACTTCTGTAATTACTATCTCTAATTTTTCATATAGAACACATAGAAATATATTAATTCGTAGACGTTGTCTTTATTGAAAGTGAATTCTAGAAAATTGAAAAAAAATCTCACTTAAATCAAAACATTTCAAATTTGAAATAAAAAGACATTATTTTCGATTTGTTTATTAGTCTCATAATTTTTCTGGAACTGTGTTAATATTATGCAACCCGCTACGATAACTTAGCAGGGGACGTACACTGCATTTTTGTAGAGACATTCCTTCCCCAGTCTTACTTCGATATTAACATACATTGTCTTTTTTATTCGAATGGTCAAGAATATTAGCATTACAGTATAAACGCATAATTGCGAGTTTAATATGAAAATTTATTCCTTTAGTTAGTTGTTTATGCAATTTCTGTATCAATAAATGCAAAGTGATCTTAAAGATGTTCGACATGGCAATAAATGTTTAACTTTTCCGTAAATCGACTTCTTTATTCGCACTGATTTCAATATAATGACTTCGTGCTGTGTTAATAACGAAAAATAATACAAAGACGCGCATTCTCTTAATACTTTCAAATGTTAATAGATTAGTATTGAAACGAAAAGAAACGACAAAAAGTTAATGGAGATACGTATGGGTAAAAAATCGAAAATGGAAAACACCAGCTTTATTTTTATTGTACCTCAATATACATATTTCTTTCTTCCAATGTTTAGCAACTGAAGTGTACGCGTAAGTTACTACAAATTAGAAAATATATAGAAAATTTAATATAAAATATATTATACTATATTATATTGTTTAACGTGTATGTATATAATAGTGCTGGTGTTTTTCCTATATATATCAGTTACTTTATTACACGTAAGTCACTTATTTTATTATTTTTTAATACGTCAATTGCTAACAATTAGAAGCAAAAAGTTCGTATAAACACATTAACTTTTCTTCTTCTAATTCTCGGCAATAGATGCGGGTCGTGTCGTTTCGACTTGCAACAGTCGGTGAAAGCAATGAAGTGCATGGGGATTTTAACACATTTAACACCATTGTCTTCATATGTTTGGATTAGGCGTGGATTCTGTTTGCACAAACAACTGGTATACCAACAACTCACCTTCTTTCTTCAAAAGACATACAATGAGCCACGCGCATGGCGCAGCACGTGCACTTATGCATTTATGCATACACGCACGTAAGACACAACGTACGCGTTAAAATAAGCATCTTTTTTATATTCCCTGTTTTTATAATATGGACACAAAGACGTGCATATGATACTTTGACCAGGTTCTGGTGGAAAAGAAAAAGGTTGGATGGCACAAAAAGTGCATCACATCTCGGTGCAACGTAACACAAGACGCGACTTACCGTCGATTGACTAAACTTTTCCCTGAATGATAATAGATTCGAAGACTGGTTCGATGTAACCTCGTAGTGACATTGGATAAGTACCATTCGACGGCATTTTTTTATAAGGTACGACGGGAATCAGACCTGCGACTTCGTGCCGAGAGACTAACCAAAGGTTGATCTGCTCACACAGTCTTTTTGGTTCGTGATAAAGGATGTAAATTGAAGGAAAATGGGAAACCGGATACACGAACAAATGGTGTGATTATCATTTTATTAGACATAATTCGACGGTTAAAAGTACATCGAATTCTGTGAACATCGAAATTTGTGCGGTCCAAGTAGAATTGTATAATTACGTAAACCCATAAATATGTGATTAAATGTCCCTTTTTTGGGTAGTAATTTTCTTGTTCTATGCACGTTCTTACTGTTGTATTGTTATTATTATTATCATTATTATTCATTTTTGTGACATATTGTAAATTTGTTTCGTATTATTTTGAAAATTGAATAAACAAATAGCTACAAGGTTTAGTAAAAGGACGATTCTATCCCGGCAGAAATTTATACCGAACCCATGATGGAACCGGGCTCGTTCCAATTTTGTTACTTGGGAGGATTTAAGTACTTTGAGAAATCTTCGTTAGAAAAATTGAATGTGAAAATAAATTTCTGATGAAGATCGATTTTACATACAAATATAATAAAAGTTTTTTTCTTACCAGAATAAAAATTGATTTTTCAATCTCGCTGAAATTTCTTGGCACAAAGAATTTTGGAATAGCAAGTTCACCAATACTTAAACTTTTTCTCAAAATCGAAGAGACTTCGGGTAACCAGTTTCTATCAGTGCAAGTTACCAATTTCCAAAGTTATCGAAAACATATAATTCTTCAACTCCTTGATATCGTCAAAATTTTTTACACTTTCCAAGAAAGTGTCAAAATTTACAGCATTGTAAAATTCAATTTGAAAGTAATTTAATTTGATTTGACATTTAATTTGAAAATAATTTAATTTGAAATTTGCTGTAACGTACCAAAATTCATTCCCTCGCGCTGTGAAATTTGCGATATTCCACGATGTAGTAAAATTTCAATTTTCTGTGTTTTCTTCTTACCTGCGTGAACCTCTTCGTACCTGACTAAAACACAAACAGCAGTAGTCCGCACAGAATTACAAAGATTTTAAAGTTCATACGATGAGTACAAATTTTTACATTTGGTTGGAATTTGTGATTCGATCTTCTTAACATTGTAATATTGTGCCTCAAAACAATATGCACTTTATGATTAAGAAAATAAAAGCACCAACGTGACGTCACTGAACTGGAATCAGTATTAGAACTGTTTATCTATAGATTGCTTCTGAAATAATCGGATAAGGATTTGATTTCTTTGTTCAACAATAAACATCTTTTTGTTTTCCATTTATATACCTTCTCATACATACACATGTAATTTATACATATACCATTGAGCTCTAAAGTTGTGGTTGGCTATTGTAAAAAAAAAATAAAGAAATAAACGATTACATATAATTCATGTACTTTTGAAACAGCTTTCTAGTAATGTTTATTTATGTATTTATTCACTTATTTCGTATCAATATTTGTTTTGTTTTCACTTTTGACATTTATTTGTGATTCTTCTTAAGGCTCGTTCTTTTCCTCGCTTGGAACTCGCAAATATTTCAAACAAACTTTCGGAATTTGTTTCCAACGCTTTTCTTAACTTTATAGAATTTTATGTAAAATGTAATATATCATAAATATTCCAAATTTCAAATAGATTTCCAGGCATCACATAATCCTACACTACTTATCAGAAGAATTTCGTAATTGGAGATATTTTTGCAGTTTACCTGTGAAAGAATTTCTCAGTTTTTCCAAATCTTGGAAACAGTTTATTAAAATTATGAATAATTGAAAAAATAATAATATTCTCAAAATTTTCCAATTACGAGCTTTCGAATTTCTACAGTTTTAAGTTTCTATATTTTAGCAATTCCATTCTGTCAAGTTTACACATTCTAGTCTTTTCTTTCGGAAAGGTTTCATTTAATTCTTTACAAAATATTTCAAATTTAGAAACTTCAAACGTTCTCCCTCTTCTAATATACCTGTGTTGCCTGGGTTAAACGATGAATTCACGTCAAACAACAATAATGTTTTAATCAAACGGTAAAAAATAACGATAAAAAGTAACGATACAAATTCGAGAGGAACAATGGTTCTTATCGTCATGAATAAAATTTCTACCAACCAAATATATAGATAGCAGAGAGTGTCAAGAACATTCCACAAATTACGTACATAAATACCTTTGGAACTGTTCTAATAAGTAGACGTTTATCACGGTCTAGTTCTATCGTAATAGTCTGGATCGGTACCAGACCTTTGCAGGCTTCTATAAAACTTCCCATTTACTTTAGCAAAATAAAAAAACATGTTCATTAAATGTTCCTATTCTCGAAACTCCACTCACGAAAAGTTGAGAAACATTCCTCGCGTTTTTGAATATCGTTCACCAGTTAATTAAAAGAAAGCAATAATAATATTAATATTAATATTAATAATAATAATAATAATAATAATAATAATAATAATAATAATAAAATTGGTAATAGCACTAACAATAATGAAACGTACAGATTTATATGATTCTAATAATGCTTGTAGAAACTTCACTTCGTGTGATTTTCATCTGACTTCCTTAAAACTACTTTGCGATAAAAGTTTTATGCTCTCGAATTAAACTTTAATTCTATGAAACTTCAAGGGATCCCTCGATCCGAGTGCATAACATTAGCTTTCTACCCAGACAACGCGAGCAACAGAAACCGTCTATCCACACGTCCAATATTTGACTTCTAAGGAAAATATGTCTCCATGCAAATATTAATACCAAAAAAAACTTTTTAAGTAATTAGTGTTAGCTTAAATTTAATAATATAGCATTTTAACTAGCTCAGGAAAGATTGAAGTAACTACGGCATGCTCGAAAATCGTATAAAAATGACATTTTTGCAAAATGAGTCCAAGAGACTGTACAATTTGTCCCAAAGAACAAAAAAGTAAGAAAATTTCTTATACGAATGCAAATTTCTTTTATTTGCTGGCGGCTACGTTAAAATAATTGAAATCAACGTTCTGGAAACTTGGTCTGAGACGCGCAAAAGACGATACGCGCGTTGCCTGGATATTTTCAACTTTAGAATCCAGTTTGAAATACTATTTTTTTCTTTCTCTTTCTTTTTTCCATGAACGTTCGAATTTTCTTGAATGCGTAACATCCTTCCTTTGATAGCAGATAAATTCACAAAGTAAACACGTATTCTAAAAAAAATCTTTAACTCTCCCTTTCGGTTTTCAATGGTACATCGAATATTTATGCTAAAAGTTCCATTTATGCTAGAAGTCTGTTTTAAGCTTCATGAAAAATAAACCAAAAAAAGAAGAAAATCATTTTAACTCTGTTTCTTAAGACTTAGCCAACCGAATGGGGATATCTCCCGAAAACCGAATGGGAAAATCTCTCCATTCGATTGGTTAAGTGTTAATATTCATCATTTTCTACTGACACCCCTTCAACTTCTTTTTCCGAAGTCATTTTCTGTCCATTTGTTACCAAACACCCAGTGTTTTAAACACAGTGAGACGGTGAATTGTGAAACGTTAAAATAGAAAAAAAGAACATAAGGAGGAAGTATAGAAAATGGATTTGCCTCGCCGGCAAGTATTAGACATTTTCTATAATTCCTTTTGGAATTTTTTAAACAAAATCCATGCAAAGTAGAAGAAATCAAAGAATGGTGATTTGTATTATACCTCATGGTGAATTGTATTATACCTCACAGAAATTGTTCATTTCCGAGAGTCATCGAATTTTTCTCGTTTTCGCGAATTGAGAGTTTAAGTAACAGCTTTCCAGAACCATTGGAGGACCGTCTATTTTTTACTTATAAGATTTGCGAGGTTTCTGAGCAACGTACGTCGCCTTCCTCAGGATGTAAAGGACATTCCTTTGGAAAGCTTCGTTTACGCAACGAAACTCATTGTTTCCACAGAGTTTCCTAATGCTAAACAATGTGTGTATAAATATATTCCAGGGTGTCGTGTTCTGGATACCTTACAATTAATGAACCTTTAAGTTTCTTGCTTGAGACAAACAACAGGTCATGTCAATTTTATTTTTTCTTCGCCCTACGCTGGCTCAATTGCTGCATTGGTTTAATCATCCTTTCTCCAGTTCTTGCATCTTCTTTGGATGTACCATTACGTTTTTGATAACCTCCGGTGTTGATTGTCTAAAATCATAACAAAATTAAGAGGACTGTTATTAATCAATTGTTTCAGAAATCACAGGATTTTTTATTTTTATTAATAAGAGTCTGTTAGTTTTTTCAAAGGCGTACAATTTAGCCTTTGCACTCGAACTACTCCTCACAGGCAATTCCAAAGTTTGGCGTTTACAAATAATTTATAATTAAAATTTTCGTTTACAAAATGTTTACATTATAATAGTAATAAAATAACGTGAAAAATATTTCGCCTCTTAAATTTACATGCAAATTTGACCTTCAAATAAATCGCACATTACGTAGTCAGATACAGCAAAAAAAGTTTGAGCTGCTGAAAGCTTCAAGTGAGAAAAAGTTCGACTGCAAAGAGTCAACTTCTCATTTCAACCATAGTTTTTCGTAACGCAGGATGTTTTGAACCCACAAATTGAGTGGAAGAGTTAAACTTGCTTGCATCTTTACGTATTTTATAAAGGTCAAGTGGAAAAACCCTAAATTCGTTTTTCTCAGCATACAAATTACACTTTCCCTCGAACTCAGGGTGGAAAGGAGTTATGACGTTTCTGTGTATTTCTATCCACGAAGGAAAGTAATAAATCCTATGTCGCGTTCAAAAGGTTAGTGAAGTTATATAAAAATATCGGGCGTTAATGTTTCACTTTGCAGAAAATGTTTGAAAGTTGAATATGATTTTATAATACAATAGCATTTGCATAAGTGCTAGGATGACTCAGGGATTAAGGCCATCGTTTTCCATGCGGAGGTCGTAGTCTCGATTTCCAACTGATGCAACTTCATGTCTAGAGGAACTTTTCTAATCGCAATTGCTTTTCTGTATTAATTGCGGATCCCTGAAGGAACAAGTTTTCCAAAATTCGGGCGCTAAATTGATAACACCACAATCGAGCCTCCCGAGCAGTTTTCAAATGTGAAAATTATTTCCCTTGGTGGTTTCGAAATCTTGATACATTACTTAATAAATGACCATTTTTTTGTTACACAGAACAAAAAAAATTTTTTTTTCCAGAAAAGAATTATTTCGGGCTGCCACAAACATAATATGTGCAAATATTTTGCAATTAGGCTAATGTATTTAAAATCCAAAGTATTTTTTTTCAGTGTACATATACAACTTTTAATCACAGTAAAATAATACGAACTGATTACGGATGATAATAATTATAATCATTCCTATCGCAACATTTCCTTACTAGACGAATGAACAGTTTTTTTATATGTAAAACTGGCAACTGTCTGAACCCGATTTAACCTCCGGCAAGTTGAATATCTGATCGTTTTCAGCTAATGAAAAACGCATCGAACGCCGAGAGAAATGTAACACAAATGCCTATTTGACATTGCACAAACTGCATTACATCAGACTAGAATGTAATCGATTTATTTACATTATTATAATTACGTAGCGTCGTATACGTTTGCGTCGAGTAAAATGTCTCATTCAGATTATAACGTTTTTCTTTTATCGCATGATCTATTGTATCTCGCAACGAAGTAGTATCTTGTCACGTTTTTCCAAGTATAATACTATTTAATCTTTCCTTATTAACGCAAGTCCGCATCATTTGTCGCTATTACGAAACCTAACATTGTGAAATGTTTTTATACTTTGTTTTTTTTTTCAACTTTGCGTTACGTTTTCCTTTACGTGAAGTGGCAATCCCATTTGTATCACAGGCGTAATTACTCTCTTATCACGTATAACGAAGGAACATTATTTTAAACGTGCTCAATGTTTCTTACATTTTAACAAAAAAAAAAGAACACGTTAAACAACCACAAGATATCCTTAGCTTAAATTTTAGTGCGTCAATTTCAACTCCACACAAACGTTTCCGATTATCATAATGAAGCTTCAATCCAAGCCAGAATTTGAAAATCAAATCTATTTAAAAAGATTTGTGAAAAAAATAAAAATAAAAAAACACTTGGTCAGGATTTGAGCCCGGGTCTCGAGCTCGCAAGCTCTGAAGCTCTAAAACTGCTGTATTGAATTACAAACTCTAATTTATGTTTGGTACCATTGCCTGAAGACATTTTTATCCGTAAAGAACGTCAGAAAAATGCGATAAAATTTGGAAAATAAAATATTTCAGCGGATGAGTCCATAAATAACTTTAATAATGAAATTCCCCGACTGCCACTCCCGTCGTATAAACGTTTGCCCTGATAAGCAAAAAAGTTTATGCCCAGGAGTACTGCAACAAGAAAAACGAATAAATAACAAGAAGATGAATTAAACTTCGGATTCCTCATGCGGGAAGTTTCAAATGCTTCGAAAGGAAACTAACTTGAGAATTGAAGAAGAAGAGGAAGAAGTAGGAGAAGTAGAAAGAAGACGACGAAGAAGGGAAGAAATGCAAAAGACTTGCGACGATGACGACGTAAAGGAGAACCAAAGGAGACGAGACAGGGAGCAATGGCTGCAACGTATATTATGTTCAGAATAAAGCAACGTTTCCAACTCGAGAACTGGCGAACTAGCCGACAGTAAAATCCATTTTATGTCTGGCTCGTAAAGTCAGTCAAATGAAACTCGGACTTAGTTTTCATACGTGCAACCAACCCGCCCATGCCAAACCGGGTTTCCTGCCCACCGTTTCTCTATCTCCTTTGTCAGGAAACACCAGCGCCTTTTTTCCCTTTTCATTTTTATGTATCTCTTTAAACTAAACCTAAAATTTTTTATCGCCGTATTAAGAGATTTCGTCTACCAACACTGAAACTTGCTTTAGTAACAACAACGGTTAGGGGTATTGTGTTCAGTTCACTGATAGGGTACCCAGTTGTCTCGGTTGTGGAAGGAACCAGTTGCACTAGTGTCCCTATCACAAAAAATTATACTATAGCTTATTACTTATATGTAAAGAATTAATTATTTATATAGAGTGTGTGATATAAAAATTTTAAACCGAAAAATGGTAGTAGAGAGTGAAAATTTGAGAAGAAAAGTTATGTACCATTTTTCTAATGAGTAATTAGTTAATAGGTTAGGGTTTTTATGTTATTTTCCTAACAAACACAAATACCGAGACATTAATACATGAGCAGGCAAATGTCCCTAAATCTTACGTTCAAACAGTCACCATTCCAACTGTCAGGTTTTAACAAAAGATATGATCGCCAGTAAAATTGTAAAAAATGCCAATTTTCCAGGGAAAATGTATGCTTCAAAGAGTTAAAATCGCGAATAGCATCGGAAACGTCTCCACGAGATATAAATGCGCAAAACTGTGGCTTAGGGATGGCTTTGGCACTTCCCGGTACTAATCTTTTAACGCTGCAAAAGCGTGAGAGAGGGATGGATCTTCGACATAAAAGCTCTTCATGGGAATCGCCATAACGTTTACGCGAGACGACCCCATCAAATGTTACACATATTTAACCCACAAAACTGTAACCCCCGTGCGAATATTATTTCCACCCATAAAACGATCCCTGTTCCAACGATCGATAGTTACTTTGACGCCGCGATGCTATGAGAGTCCAGAGGATGGTTCAGCAGCTTTCGAATACTACTACGTGCACCTATAACTATTGCTATTATGTTATTGCCACGATAGCTACCACCACTATTTCTTCTTCTTCTTCTTCACATCCACTGAAAAGAAGAACTCCATTCGTCTCTTGCATTCGTCCTGCCACTGACTGGCTTCAAGGGTTCTACGACTTTACGATCTTTTTTCATGACGCTCTAACCATCCGCGAAAACTTTTTACGATGAAACAGGATCAGCCGGATGCTAGCTTTTACATATACACACTGTTCGTTCAATATCTTGCCACATAGACTCGAGGAATATTTCAAACCTTTGTTAATCCTGACGCTTAAGTATCTGATTTTACTGTTTTGGATGTGTTTCGAGTTAATGCCGTTTACCAACAATAAGATTCACAAAAGGTTTTCCCTCCTCTCTTTGCGAACGAACTCTAGGAAATTGAAAGGAAATTAATTAATCAATTAATTAATTTATTATTTCATATCGCTACTGCATTTGATCCTTTAGACGCCAGGCCCACTTTCGCGGGATGTGGGAAAAATACCACGGGCCGATGGAATGACCGATTATTGCCTGCTTCGAGTTAAACTGCCTATTTTCTCATCACATCGACCCGTGGCATTCTTCGTATGGAAACCGAGGGCCAACAAATTGGCCCGCTGGCATCCAAAGGGTTAAATTACAATACTGTGATGTCACATAAAGTTCAGCAATTTTCCCTATCGAACGTCATTCATTAACCCTTCGAGAACACACCTCTTTTTTCAAGCATGGAGAACACTCTGGGTCAATCTGACCCGACGCTAACTATAAGAGTCCGCCATTTTAAAACGACAAGTTTTATTAGCTTGAAAAAATTCCTAGGTTATACTTGAAACCCAGATAAATCGTGTCATATAATTTTAAAGTGTCATTAATATTATTTATATATAGAAAAATATTCTCGAAAACAAATTTTTTTTTTTAAATTGAAATTCACAAAAATAAATGTGGAATTTAGAGGGCGTTAAACCCGCCAATTTTCAAAATTCCTTTACGTTATTCTTAATCGAAATTGAGGTACGGGTCAAATTGACCCAGAGTGTTCTCGAAGGGTTAGGTAATTGTTATAAAATATAAATAACATTTTCCAATCGCAGAAAATATTGACATCATATAGGCAAACAGACATTGTATGACTTAGACTAGTTTCGCAATTACCAGCACAAATCAGAAGAAACAAAGAGAAGGCGATTTGTATAAGAGTAAGAAGAGACAAAGAGAAAAAACCAGTAGCAACGCAATCCTCTTAGGAACATAAGTTATGCCACTCTAGAGTTGCGTTCTACCATGACAAGGAAGTTGAGATCGCTCGCAATGTCTCTGGCTGTAAGTACAAAGTGTATAAAGTTGTCACAAGTTATACACAGAAGCGAAGTATTATACGTTTTATCTGCAACAGTACAAAGCGAATGATTTCAACCGGCTGTCACGCGTTGACACACGTGCAAACGTTCGAGCAATTGAAAGTCACGTTTCGTCAGGGTACAAAAGTGACATTTGTTGTCGTTACGTGTTCACGTAAGAACTCTAAACAACGCCCTTTCCTGATTCTCCAAATCAAATGCATTCAAATATGCAATTTAACTGCAACGTACTTAGAACTCGCAACGTTTCATGAAAATATAATATTCAGTACAATAAAAAATTGTTGAATTGTGGCTGAACTGGGCTCAAACGTCTCGGACCTCGGTAAACCAGCCAAGGGTTAAATAGAACATTTTTCCTATTCTGAAAAGCGATTGTCTCTCAACTTTCCGCGAATTGCGTGAGATTGAATTAACCCCAACGGTATTAAAACTGCCGTATTATTTTTAAAATGTTTCTTATATTTACGATTTTATAAAATTCCGTTTATGCTTGAAAAATTAATCTTTGTTTAAATGGGATTTATATTTTTAAAAAATGAAACGCCATTTTGAAATGTCTTTTTATCCAATCGACTTATTTCTGGGTGGATAATGATTTAGGTAAAATTAATCCTATATGGTCCAAACTGTGATTTTTACCCACCTGGTTCGTGGAGGATTAACTTTTGTCCATAAGTGAGTATCAACGGGAGTAGAAAAGCACGTAAGATTTTAGGGGTTGAAGAAACAGATCGTGTTTTCTCCAAGAGTAGAAGAGGAAGAAGCAGCGACCGCCTGCTCGAAAAGTCGTAAACGTTTGCGGGGTCTTAAAGAGGAGAAACGAGACGTCCAAAGCACGTAGCTAAAATGAAAACGGTCACGGTTACGAATGAGGTGGGTGGAAGTTTATTTTTACCCGTACCACCGCCAACCCCATGGGGGCCATAAAATCAGCGCCGCTACTTCCACCGACAACTGTTCGTTTTCAAATCACTGCGAATCTTTTTGAAACTTAAGAGAGTTCTTTAAATTTCCGAACTGCGAGAATACATAAACATCTTACGAGAGGGTGGAGAAGCTGCGAACAAGTAGAGAACGTTAATTACTTTCCCAGTCGGAACTCGGAAATCCAATTTGATTGTCCAATTTTCGAAATTCGGAATAATTAGCGAGTAATTAATCAAAATATTTCGGCCAATCAGAAAGTCGAAGAGTTTCGGTGGGCGCGTCAAAAAATGTAGACTTCGAATCTCCTAGCAACGACGATCATACTTTGGCAACTAGAGGTGCACCCCGGCCCCGCAACGTGATACCACCTCTGATTGGCCAAAACATTTTAATTAGTTACCCGGTAATTATTCCGAATTTCGAAAAATGGTAAATCAATTTTTTTTTTATTTTCGCCCTCTACCACCACCTTTCGGCTTCGAACTCTTATACCGCGCATCCCGTACATGTAAGAATAACTGCTGAATTACGAAAAGAAAATAAATAAATGAATAAATAAATAAACAAGTAACTAAGAATAACTCACAGGACTTGAGAATCTGCTCGTATAAATATTACGAGCTATCAAAACGTAAGGCAGTTAAGTCGAAAGTACTTGTATAAAGTGATGGAATCCTTTTCGTTAACGAGACGCTATGCGTAAATGCTGGACCACAGTCAGTCGAAGAAGGAAAGGTAGGAAGGTGGGTAGGTACGTCGTATTTCATAGAATCTCGGTTATATTTTCGCGCGTATGACTTTAACTGTTGACGTAGACTTGGATTGTATTTCTTCTTATGTTTTACGAACGCCGTGTAGACTCTTGTTCCAAACCATAAACGTCAGACTCTTACCGAAGTCTGCCTGCATCTCCGAGCTGCTGTTGCTGTTACAACTACCACATTCTCCAATACCGTCATTCCTTTTTATTATTATTCATTGTCCTGCTCGTAAAAATCCTACCCGAATTTTATTATGAATCAACACAAGCGACCCGCAGGAAAGCGACCGAGGGATGCAAAAGGAAGACAGAGCGGACCCGGGCCTTAAAATTAAAACCACTGGAACTGCAAATTTGCTTTCTCGGAGCTTCCGTTTTCAAGAACTGCTTCTTCTCGGGAGAACAAAAGCGTAGCCACAAACATAGTGACCAGAACATATAGTTACGGACTTCGGCTGTATGCGAACCGTAAGGGGCTTCATCAAGGATGCAATATGGCGTGTATTTTACCGTGCAAACGAACGCACAAACAGTAAGTGGAGTCAGTCGTGTTTAAAAACTTACGACTTCGTTTTATGGAGGTTTAATTGTAGCCCATGACTGTGGTTAGAAAATACTAAAACCTCTTTGCCGGAGTTATGTGCACTCTCCTCTGCCTCTCACCGTTTCACTGATTCCACGTAACGTACAAACGAAGAGAAAAGGAGCAAGAAGAAACACCCTCACGCACTTTGGCACTGCTAATTACCGCTTTGTCCTTGGAAATTACACCTCTGTCCTGCTCTTACGGACGGAGTCGGCGGTCTCGGCCAAGGCTGAAGAAATTGTGAGAATTTCTTTTCGCCGGCTTATAATTTGTCAGTTATGTGCGATCCGCATTAGACAAATATCGAGCACGAGATAATGACCGTATGATAGCTTACGAGGACCAATTACGGCCAGGACCCGCCAAATTAAAGGTCATTATTAGGATTGACGGTACCTTATCAAATTCTGTTTCAGTTATGCTTCGAATAAGGTATTAGGTTTATCTATAGATAATTCTTCTAAACAGCGACTGTTAAAGTTACACGCTGACATAACCCTTTACAGTTCCATCTTATGTCCTTCAAGGTTTGAATTAATAATAATTGAGCAAAATTATTTAATATTTGGAAAAATACCTATTTTTTTTTACTACTCCAACCTACAATTATTTTAAATTTCCAGTACACTGAGCTACAAAAGGTTGAAGTAATTAATATAGTTAGATTTAAAACAAATATTTGTGGATGATACTTATGAGGAAAAAAAGAAAAAAAAAATCGACATTTTGAAATTGGAAAATTTGATTCTCAATTATAATTAGCGATCCAAAAATTCTTGATTTAATTTTCAAGATTAATTATACTATAACACATAATCTTCTATGGAAATTTGGGTAATTTTGGAGATTGGATTTTGAAAATCTTATTTTAGATTCATAATATACGAGTTTTTTGATACTAACTTTTAGGTAAAACTCTTTATGGGCAAAATTCTAAATTGAGGGTTAAGTGATTGAAGCTATGACAGGATCGACTGTAGTGCGACGTTGAAATGGTATCGGATGTCGAAAAAATTGGTTACATTAGAAATTTGAGCACAGAATAAGTAACGTCCGAACATGAAAGGCTCTTGACGAGATCTCCGAGAAGAGCAGTGTCTTCAGACGATTTCGTTGCACGCTGTCGCATAAACACAGATAGTTTACTACTTCGAAAGAAAAGAAGCAAAAGAGTGGGCCGTATTTGGGAGTATCGTGGAGAAAAGATGAAGAGACAGGAAAAGGGAGAAAGGACGAAATACGTACGAAGAATCGGCGGGCTGTAAAACTATCCCGCGTTTATGACAGTCGTTAAGTCTGTTCTGAGCGGTCTGTCCGATTACATTGAAGATGCTTACTGCACATGGAAGACTCTTCTATACTTTTCCTGCATTGCAAAAGGTCCATTTTGAAACGTGTATACGGATTTCACTCGAACGAGAGAGATTCGCACCCGTCTAAGGCTTTGAAAACGAAGAAAAAGATTCGACCGTCTTTCAATTGAAGTCATTGTATAACGAAAAAAATGCTATGTATTCGTATTGCGGGCAAGAATCAAGTAACTTCAGGTTAACCCTTCCAGGGACACATTTTGTAGAGGAAATTCTAGTCTTCTTACAGCAAATTTTAATACAAATTGATAACCAACTACTGAAGATATAATTTATGCAATTTTTAGAAAAAATTGTATTAATTAATCGGTATTGAATTGGTACACCAATCAATACCAGTTCGATAGCAATTAATTAAAACAGTATTTCCAAATAATGTTTCCAACAAATACAATTTTTGTCATTATAAATGTACGCAATTTTTTTTAAAAATTGCATAAATTATACCTTCAAGAATTTACAAAGTACTCGTATACATTGAATAAAATTAAAATAGGTCACAAAAGTGAAAACAAACTGACCATAAATAGATAGGTGCCTTTGAAAGGATTAAGCTGTTCCTGTACATGTACACACATACGTGCATACTTCAGGATGGCTCACAGCTTACTTACTTTCGATAAGGAAAGGAAGTTTTAATTATTATTATTAACCCGTAATTATTTCTACCCATGTGCCTTTTTAATTCTTCCGACGAGATCAGAGTGAAAAGGAAAAAGTGGTGTTATCAAATTGTTATCGAGCCTCAAAATTGCACTTTATATGCACCACTTTATTGTAACCATAAACATTTTGCCAAGAGGCAGTAAAATATTTTTATTAAGGGGGAATTTTTATCGTAAGGTAGGACATACGCCTTCTCCAAAAGGAAATGAAATAAATAAAAGGTACATCATGCGAGTCACCAAGAGAAGGATTCTCAGGTGTATGCGCATAAATTTAAGAAAGCCCATAATCTTCTCGACGATTTTAATTGTACTGCTTTCAATTTGGTATCACGTGGATTGTCTGTTGTAACATACATATATGTACACTGTACAGGTATGCTTATTTTTAGCTGCGCATTTTACAATCGCCATTTTTTATGTTATTACACCATACATATACCGTGAACGCCACGAGCTTTTATATATGGGGAATTCATCTTGCAATGACACGAGGCTCTTTTGACCGTAGGACCCGCAGGAAAGTTTTATGGCACTGCACGTCACTCGTGATTCGGTTGTGTGAAATAAAAAATGCGCCAATTTATCAAAAACTACGATATCGGGGTGATTTCGTGTACCTACTAAGCTATCGGGCACCAAGAGCGTGCTGACAAATAATGAATATTGCTACAAAGAATAATAAGGATCCATGTACTTTTTTCTTAGAGAGATAAAGATTTGATTATTCTACGGACGGAACATCCAAAACCCTGAATAACTCTGAATAACTCTGAATTTATTATTTTATTAATTAACGACCCTAACAAATCGAAAAGTATGTAACTTTTTTTTTACACATTTAAAATAAATTATCAAGTAAACTAGAATTGAACTATTAGCGCCTTCGTTTTTTTCAGTGTAAGTGCATTATTTTTTCTAATTTCTGGATTACGGTTTATTAAATATAATTCCACGGGAATAAATCTGAAAAATTACTCATATTAGCAAGTTTTTTCCAGTACCATAAATCCCAGCCTTGGAATTACAAGTTAACGTAAAATGTAAAGCTAGAAGTAAATTTATACAAGAATGCGACTGTTTTGAACACTTTGAAGCGTGTCTCTATGCACTACAATTATTGCGTTATTAAACTATAACTCTTTCTACCGCGAAAACATGTTTAGAGTACATGTTTCTGTACATGTATAAGGAAATGTATGATAGACCTCAATGTTTTGGATTTCTCATTTACACAGTGAGGAATACGCTTCATCTTGTGGTAAAGCCAACTACTGTCTTTCAAAACACAAAGTGACATTAAGTACAAGTGGTACTCGTAAATTCGATTCTTTATAGTTCCTACATCATTATGACTAGATCGGTGGCAAGAGGAGAGCAAAGCTCGTCTTTTTACTCTTTTACTTCCACGAATGAGAGACTATCACTGGCACAGATTTCTCTATCGTCGCGAAACTACATTTCAAATTAAACCCCTATTTATTAAGCATAATAAATAATTTCTTTTTATATTCAACATTTTATTGCAGAAGGAGTATCATCGCTTGCGCGAGACTAGAACCTGTGGCATGAAGAAATTCGCTGACACAGTCAAGAATTTTGCTGTTAATAATAAAAGAAGCTCTATTTTTAAACTTAAAATGTATACCGCGAATTCTGTTACGTAATAACATTGTTTATGCCAAATTAATATCGTTATGTTTTTTGCAAAGCGACCCCTATTATTAGAAAACGGAAACTAATTTAAAAAGACAGGATTTCTTTTTGTCGAATTCACCGAAACTGGAAATTTCTATATTTCCATTAAAAAAGTACGAGGACGAAAGGAAAAGAACGTTGCGAAGATTAATTAAAAGTTGCACGGAAGAGAAAAAAATACGTGGCATTGAGAAAGAGAAAGAAAAAGGAAGGAAACTAAGAAAGCTTTCCCGACTTGAGCTCCTCGAGTCTAGCAAAGCAGACTACTTTATACCCTAGAATCTGTTTTACGTTCGCCGGATTCGGTGATTACGATCTCCAAACGTCTCAAGCAAAAGGAGCGAAGACGAAGTTACTTTATGTCCGAAAACGAAAACTTCTTTGTTCTTTCTACCCAACGTCGACGTCGAATCTCCTCCCCTTGGCTTTTGATTCATCTCTAGGAATTTTGAATGCCCATCCAACTTTTACCATCTCTCCGAAGCCGTTAAATCCGGTAGTTAATCCTCTAACCTACCGTCAATTTCCATACCGTGTCGCTTAAAATTTATAATTATGAGTCATTGGGTCATAAAACGCGAGAAAACCGAAATATATGTCCGTTCTGTCTTTTAAATTACTATCCAAATATATTGATTCTTTTACCTTCAAGAGTTGGTCAATTTTTCAGGTATATTGGAACATAAATGTCAGTATAAATTTTCTATTTCGCGGAAAAAAAATTCATGACGAAAATCAAGACTCCCGGGAAGGAGAAAAGATCTTATTTATTACTTTGAAAAAATTAAAAATTCAAGAAGATCGTCCCCAAAATTATGAAAAGGTATTAAAAGAGTCGTAAAATGCAATGCGATAAAGACAGTTCCGCGGCAAAAAAACCTTTGATGACACCACACTCGAAAATAATTTTACGATGTTCCTTTACACAATTAATATAAAATAATATACTGTGTTTAAAGGACTCGTTCCACAGGATTTTAATAAATAGCTCGCGTTACTATCGCTATCATTACTATTATTATTATTCATAAAGTGCAGCTAATATTATTATAAAGTAACTATAATGAATAATTCTAAATTAATGTCTGGGTAATGATACATTATATTTATTTCTCTTTGAGCTTTCGACTGAAAGACACAAACGACTGAAAACATTATCGAAGTTAATAAGATTAACTCTAAACCTACCATGAGCGGTCAAATGACCTTTTTTTACAGGTATTTTAAATGGCTTGGTGACGTCACGGTAGGTTTAGTGTTAAGAAACACGTATAATAAATAAAAAGAAATGGTGAGGTGCTTCGAAAAGTATTTCTGATCCACGAGAGAAACGTAAAAGCTAATTGCATATCTCAGTTGAAGAATACGTGTACATGTATATAATTATATCTTACCAAGGCTAGATTAACGTTCTGGTGGGCTGCCAAACCATGAAGGTCCCCTTGTTGTTGGTACATGAGGATTTAGCGGATTGAAGTTGATTGCACTTGGTACCAGCGGTAAACCACCGATACGTGGAACTTCTCCGTAATAAGTCGGTGCGTCAACTCTTAAAGGAACAGGGTGCCAGACTGTCGATGCATTGTAACTGTGATAATAGTTGGCATTTCCTTCCGTTACGACTTTTTCAGCAGGTTTGAACATTTTTCCTTTCGACGAATAGTACCGTAACGTCTCGTGAGCTAGATGGATCAAAAAATATTGGTATTAAAGTTTACAACAAAAAGTGTGCATAAAGGTAAACTCTTTATTCAAACTCTTTATTCATGACCTCGAGATTCAAAGTGTAGAAAAATCGTATTTAAAATTAAGATTTTTCTACAAGGTAAAATACTCGAGAAAAAACAAAGAATTCTAATGACAAATTTACTATACAAGTTTATGATAAAGAATGGGAAAAAGATGGAAAACAAATAAAAAAAACTCAGATTTGTTGCGATTCCAGATTTTATTAGATACACGAATTTTCAGTACAATTTTACGCAAACGAATTTACCTTATCTTCACAGAAGGAAAATTGTTCGCAATACTAGTAAATCTCCCCTAGATTTCTGATATACTACCCATATCCTATTCGGTGTCAGTTTCTGCAGGAAATGCTAGGAAAATTGTACTATAATAGTACTGATACAAAAAACTTTTAAAAAAGCGGACAGAAATTACTATACTTTACCCTAATTAGAAAAATAAAGGAAAAAGTAAAGATAAAGTCTGCTTCCACTTTCGACAACATTTAACGTTGACTCTACCTAACGGATGAGGTTGAGATCGTAAAAATTAATAGGTAGTTCTTAAAAACCTCATAAAATTCATCTAAAAAAGGAAAGGCTTGAAAATCATTTTAGATTAGATGAAATCTGATACAAAGAGTGTTAAATATTGTTTTCGTATTAGTTCTTAACACCAGAAGAAGACAGTTGGCACCTTGGGGCTTCTTAGACCCCGCTCATAAAAATGTCTATTGTATTACTCTGTTAATTGATTATTTTGTGAAAATGTAACATTTAGAATGAAACAAAAATTGAAGAGGTTTAAAAAGATGCTTCAATTGAAACTGTACTAGACTAGGCGCGTTGAACCTCATCAGGCTAATTAAGGATTAAGGACAAAAATATCTGCAACAACTAGTTTTTACGTTTTCTTGTTTAATCGATTTTCAATTAGAAAACTGAAAACAAAAACTACCGCCTGCGAATGTGCCAAAATCGCAGAACTACTAACAACAGGAATCCATTACCGTTTCTATCACGAATATAACCCCCAGGGTAATTTTCTGTGGGTAATTTGGAACCTTTATTTTACATCCAACTTTTAACGTCGTTGCGCAAATGAGTTTGGGCTATTTAACCTTGCATTTCCTGCCAACTTCGTTCCCGAGGCATTCGGAAAAGTAGAAAAACAGCCTGGAGATAATTTTCTACCGGGAAAGAAAATTTCAAAAGCTCCTGATGTTTCGTGTTTTCCATGACCCTCCGGTCTTTCACACGTCTGATTGTAGAGAACTTTTGTGAACAAATTTCTCCATTATTTTAGAAAATATGCAAACGGTGAATTTCAGAGATACAAAATTCGACGGTGCACACACAACAGTGCTATTTATTAAATATGTAAGTAACTATGGTTTAAATATTTATATGTTTGTTAATAAACCTATTTTGGTAGAAATGAAGTTTCTCAAGGAAAGGAATTTCTCAAACGTTAAGTTATCGCCCAGCTCACAATGCGTTCTTAGTTTTAATTAGTTGTTATCCTACCAATTATTATATTAGATAATATTTTATCAGTCAACTATCGGTATTATTGGCTACCCCTTATTATGTATTTATTTCCTTTTCACCAAATAAATATGCAAAAATAATTTTATTGCTTATTTAATTTAGAATCCAACAATTTTTTAAAAACTTTAAAAGGATAATTCTTCATATTCTTATTCTTGTCCTTTTTCATTCTTCTCTTTAGTAAATTTTCCAGAAATTTTGTATTACATTCTTGATTAAGCAAATTCTGTAATAGGAGGTCTTATACAAGGAGCAGAAAATTGTATTCCATTCGAATGCTACTTATTACAGAGAAACTTTAATTTCTTTCAGGAATGAAACCAAAATTACAAAAATAATACGCCGAAGTATGTGTAAAAAGAACTTGGAAAGTATATATAATGTAAGGTGCCAACAATTGCTCGCGTGCAGAATCGTCAGAATTCTTTCACTCTTTTTCTCATTTCTCCTTTCTTTTAATTTCCACATTCGTTCTCTTCTTTGCATACACATAAGGTCTCCAGTTTGCTGCTTTATGGCTTATTACTTGGACCAAAGTTGTTAAGGTTTTGCGCTTGTTCTGTTGCGAAGAGTCTTACTAAGAGTATCGTGCATATACACCCCTAACTAACCTGTCTTATAAGACTTGTAATACTTTAAAAGGTTAAAATAACATTTTAACGTACGTACGTCTTTCGCATTTGTTCACGGATTTATTACTAAAAAAGGTAATTAAAGTCTTGCCTATATACACACTGTAATTTACGTATACCCTCTTTACGGTGAAATTGATTGATCGCATGCAATGTTTAATTTTGTGAACGTACGTTGTTTGACTTTCTACAAATTTAATAGTGAGCTAAGCTTGGATATACTAACAGAAAACGAAATACAATAAAATAAAAATAACGAAATTCAACAGTTGGCTACCGGTAGGAAAAAAGTGTGCCCACGAAACAACATAGTTTTACGTTAACGGCAGCGAATATATTAAAATTCTTTGTAAAAAATGTATCTGTGTGATTAAGAAAATACCACTATGTGTTTGAAATTTCATGAATTTCCAAATTCCAGAGAAGATATTGAAACTGAAATAAATCTTTAGCTATGCAAGTCAAAATACAAAATTTCACATTTTTTTGTTACCTTAAATTCGAGGCAATTTCCAAGAAATCAAATTTCACAATTATTTGTATATTAAGCTTCAACATTTTTTTCAATGTGCGAGGAGGCAGTTTAAATTATAATACAAAGCTTCCGAATTACGATTATAATAGACCTCATAACAAGATTTGCGCTAGTTAAAAATTTTTCTTGTACTAGAATTAATTTTATAGCTAATATCATCATTATGTAGCATCATATAAAATAACTGTATCACAACTTTTCATGTAACAGTGACGGTAAATCAAGTATTTCATTTATCGAGGACATTCAACGATATCATGACTACCTGTTTTTTTCTTAAGCACATTGTGTGATAATGAGGCGTGATTTGCTAATTAATCCCTTTCACGGTATGTAATATACATACTATAAATGTAAGGTAACCTGTATTTGACTTTTTTGCTACCTGTTTAAAACTTAGTGTCCTGGATGGAGAGAAATAATTTATAAAATTCGCTTCGAAAATAATAAAAATGTGTTAATGACAAATTATAGTTAACTTGTATATAAAAATTACAAGAAAATGTTGAAAATTCAAAAAATTCTTTACAAAAATTACATATGAATGGTGTATATTTAAAAACTAATATATCAACATAAAATTATAATAACTTATGAACTTTTTATAAATACCTACTATTTTTCTAGCGAGATTCATTATTTTACATTGTGCGCTTATATTTATTATTTGTTCTAGCAATTTTCATTGTTTTCGCGATTCCTTTTTCTTAGTGTGTAGAGTTTGAGATTGCAAATTCCGCATTTTTTATAAGAAAAAAATTTTTTTCTTATAAAAATAATAAATTAATAAAATTAAGAAAAAATAAATCTTATTAAAATTAATAATAATTCTACAATTGTTCAAGTTACTAAATCCAAATAAGACATAATTCTTTTTTCACACAGTCTTCGCGTGAAAATCTCATTGTCGTCACAATGCGAATAGATTAAGCGAAACCTTTTCCACTTTCTTGCATATCATTGATTCATGAGAAGCGATCGAGTCAAACCTTATACTCTTTTTCCCGCCTCTCATGACTAAAACATAAAGGAAATGAAAAGTTAAATGGATCTGCGTGTACAGTGTAACAAATTGGGCAGTTAAATAAGTCAATGATATACCTATTAATTATACCTCGATGTTTGTATAAATAATTTCGTGGGTATCGATACGAATTCACGGCAGGAAATGTAAAATACAAGGAATTAATTGGTATCAGCACACTTGCCCACCGTGAAAAATTATAACATTTAGAAAAAAATTCCAAAAATATGTAAATTTCTATAGAAAAATCTTGTATAAAATTACAAACGCAGACTCGCTACAATATCTGAATTAATTGCCAGCTGTTTATTACTGTCTAATATTTTTTTAGTTAATTTCACAGTTTCACGTCACGAGTGTATTTTCAATATTTTTTTGAAGCAATTTTCAATTTTTCGGCAATGCAGTTTTGGTACAGTAATAATTCGAAACTTATCAAATCCGAATATGATCTTGCGTCACGCGTAACTTTGGGTCTACGCGAGCGACACCAAACCACGTATCGGCGGGAACATAGTTTGGATTTAAATCACTTTTCGATAGAAATTCCATTTAATTAATAGATATCGGTGAAAAACAATTAATACGAACGAATAGTAGCGGACATTGATTTGTTCGTGGAAAAATTATGCAAACGGGTGGAAAAATAAGACGGAACTGAAGTTTAAAACATTCCCACAGCAAGTTATCGATAAAATATAATAAATTTGTCCAACCGGAAATTTCTGTCGGATCTTTGCGTAGTAAAATCGTTGCGAACTTGAGTCACGTAGGAAGAAACGTGTTTTTCTTTTCTACCTGAAACGTTGGTTTTTATCGTATCTTAGCAAACTATATATCTTCTTCCTTTCCTATTAACGTTGCTTTTTGTTTTAAATACGAGGTAACTTAAGAATGTGCATAATGAAAGTCAGAACGATAGTGTCACGGCATAAGTCACGAGATAAATATGCATTTCATGAATAGCACAGTTTCTATGCAAACTTAAGTGACACAGTAAGCCAACGAAGTGACCACTTAATTCGTGGTTGCATTAAGCTTCGTTATATTAAAATGCTTCCTTTAATTAAAGTATTAACACTTTGCACTCGTACTTTTCTCGCTTAAAACTTTCAACAAGTCAGACTTTTTTGCTGTATCTGGCTACGTAATGTGTGATTTATTTGAAACATTTTGTAAATGCAAATTTTAATTATAAATTATTTGTAAATGCCAAACCTTGACAGTGCCTGTGAAGAGTACTTCGAGGGCAAAGGGTTAACAGCGACATTGCAAAAAAAAATTGATATGCAGTCATACGAAATATTTTACACGGAAATTACCATTTTTTGTATCCTTCGATATCGAATTCTATCCAAAATTAACGCAGAGATTTCGGAAATTCTTTTAATATTACAATTTCAATTTACATACGCTAAATGACTTTTTCTTTCGCAATAGAATAACGTCGTTATTCATCATCAAACGTGAAGAGTAAATGTGATTGTCATCATCGCATCGGAATACAATGTGAATGATGCTAATCATATATAAACTTTGCACGCGATGGAATTATTAGATGCCCCATATCCGGTATTAAATATGGAAATGGATCACCCGTCTTATAGTTCTGACTAGTCCTAGAAAATTTGTGTATCAGTAAAAATTTCAGGTACCCGTGTCTGTAGTAACTTTATTTCGATTATTTTATTAAATTCATATCTAATATTTATTCCACCCGACAATAAATTATTTAATCAATTTCAATTAGAAAATCAAACAATTTAAATTATTTGAACCGTGATACGCATAATTACTGAAATCTTTATAGCAACTTCATTATTTACCCTGAAAAAAAGGAATAGCAGAGAAATAATGAAAATTACAAAAAAAAAGTAATAAACATACGGTAGTGACATGGTTTAATTATTACTTACATTGCTATTGTAAAGAAATTTTTGGATTGCTAACAATTTTTGCGATTTGAATTAGAATAAAAATTATATCTATTGAATATAGAAAAATATGGAATTCTTTATTCAGCTACAAAACAATAAAAAAATAAATCATTACCTTTTCATACAAGTAAATATCAACAAAGTATGTTTATTATTTTTTTTTAAGCAATTTTCACTACTTCTACGATTCATTTTTCTCGGGTAGCCATTAGCAAAAGGAGCTAGACGACACTGAAATGAGTATTTCGCGGCGACCAAGGGTGTAGTATTGCATTTTTGCTACAAAATTCACGATGGATCGTCTGTGATAACATCAGCTCCTACTTTTGAAAGTATAATTTCGTTCGACAGGAGAGTCAAAGTCGAAACACCGTAAAATTTCAAATCTATACTACTTGCGTACGACGTTTCGTGGTTGGCAGAAAAATCAATGCACCGCGAATGCATGTGTAAATAAATATACATGCAAGATAAGGTAAGTACGCATTATACGTGAGCCGGTAGTTACGAACATTGTAGCACCTAATGTCAAGGAAAACTAAGTCGCATTTGCGCACACACTGTCTGGAAATGCACATATACGAGCGCATTTGCATTGTGCACCTATGCACGCGTATGCATGTTTGAATGCAGTAGCACTTATTTCTGCTGTTAAACGTCAGAACCAAATTAAGTCTTCTAATTATACATCGAAGTTACCTCATGACTTCGAACATGATACGTGTGTATTTGTATATAAGAAGAAACGTTGCAGTCAAGGCTATGCAGTAAGTGCACGTGTCGTTGCGGTTCATCCTTTACCCTCCCCAGCACTACGTGCACAGTTATCTCACTTTTGCATGTAGTTATACAACAGATCGCGCCATATATTGCCAACTTTCATAGGCAGATAGTCAGATTGCAAATTGCATCTGTCTCCCTTTCCGCATACGTACCTCTCCCTCTTTCCTAACGTATATCTAGTACTTTATTAGTTATGACAATTTGTCGTTTTCGTTTTACTCCGTACCTAGCGTTATATAAACGTCCTTTTTTTTTCATTAATATTTATTAACGGAAACCAACTTAAGTCGAGTACACTGCAAAGACGGTTAACGCTTTTAATTAGCAACTATAAAAAGTTTTTGTATTTATAATAAATGGCAAAATAAATTTTATAAATAATATGATTCCTTGGAGGAAATGTAAAATTCTCCCGAATGTAGATTTTAAATGTCTTTTCAAATGATCTTTTTGCCGCGAAAACATCCAATAGTAAGATTTTGAGTTAGATTTAGTAAAAAATGCAAACGAAAGATTGATAAGTGAGGAACATTTTAATTCCAGGATTGATTTATGATTCTAAAATCCAAACAGATAATATATTTTTTCTTGATTTCAATATATTATATGCGTACTTAGAGACGCATACGCGAACGTGTATGTACGCATTATGTAAAAGAGCACAGATGAAAGAAAAATAAACACGTTTTCAAAGTGATCGTTAGGAGAAACCCAACATTTTTTCGACACGATAATGAGTCCAATTTGCATATCAACATACAAATCGAAGTCCTACAAAGTAAGCAACAAGGTTCCAAACAACTTCGAGAATATAAAATCAAGATACATAATAACTATGCCGAATGCAACAATTACGGAATGCATATATTCATAATTATAGATAACATTTCTTGTGTTGCGTTATTTTCGCGTTTAAGAAGAAATCTTACTGCAGACATGTTACATAGTAAAAATGATACATGAAACGTCCTACAATACTCTCGGAACGTATCCAACAGGTATAATTGCATTCAATTATAATATTCAAGTAATAGGTGCTGCATACAGGCAACGGATATTACATGGATCAAAAGCTTTTCTCCAGTACCAAGGAACCTTATTTATTCCAACAGATCTAGGAACGAAACAGTTCGGATAAATTTTATATAAACTAACATAAGTCAATGCATATTCAGGGCTCGTGCGAGTTGCAAACAGGTAATATGTTTCATACGTGATTTATTGAAAAGCAATTAATTAAGATCTACATTCAATTCTAAACTGGAAAATAATTAATTCTCAGTAATAATAAGAATCGCAATAAAACAACTCCTTTTAAATTAAAAAAAAAAATAAAAAAAACGGTATCATTAATACAATAATATTTTAAATCATTCATGAAGTACGAATAATATGATTCATAAAAATATGATAATGAGCATGATACAAATAATAAAGTAATAATATTAATAATAATATTAATTGAGTATACCAAATAGTTTTAATGAATAATAACAAAAGTAATTTATTTTTATTTCAAATATTTATACCCGTAGATCCTTCTAATAAATAATCCCTAATGGGCATATTGTTGTGGTTTAAGACGCCCCAACCTAGTTCAGCCCCAATTTAAACATCTTTGTAGTGTAAAATTTCTACAATCGTTTTTTTCAGCTAAGGAAGTCAATAGCTTCCACATAATATAAAATTTCCAAATAATATTTTGCAACAATACCAAGTCGAGTAAAAAACGGCCGTGCGTGTGCATATACTAACGTGCATATATGCATTCTTGTATGAATGCGGAAAGAAAGCGAAGGCATAAAAGGAACCAAGCAAGTTGATTACACCTTCTTTCAAACTAAATGTACATAATATCACCCAGAGGTGAAGGCTGGAAGACATTAATCGTTCACCTGCCGGTTCTGCGAAGTGTCTGAATTGTGATCAGAGCGCTCTTAAATGTTTGCCCGTTGAGGAGAATTTGTTGCAGTTTTTTTAAAATAATTGCAATACCAGAGCGACGTTTACTAGAAATATAGGTACTGTCATTGCAATTGATTACAGCAACTCCACCTTTCAATTTTTGCGATACCAATATCTAATGGGTAACAATCATATTTTTTATATATTTCAATTTATTCTTTATTTAATTTATATAGCAAAGTCTATTTTTTTCTTTCAGGAAATTAGGTACTGTTATTAATTGTACATTATTTTTCGCAGTTTTGGGAATCTGTCACAAAGCCTAAACAAATCAATAACTCCAATTCTAGATGTGGGTTCCTTTCTATCCGATTTTCAAAATATCGGTCGTTTTCTGAAATAGAAAAATAGCAATGAATTTTATATGGAAATAATTAAGTTTATGAAAACAAACTTGATACAGTTCAAAAGAGTGATTTGAAAACGTATTGAAAGATTATCTTGCAGTATATTAAAGTAGAAGATCAATTGGATCAATAAAATTGAAATAATTGACAATGTGTCATTGCGCAAAGAATTTTAAAAATTCTTTTGAAAATTCATAAAAATGCGCGGGCCACGAAAAATATTATACTTATATCCAAAAATAGTAAAAGTTACGTGAAAATTTCGTGGTCAGATGTTTCTTTGCACAAATAATGTATACAATAATAAATAAATTTCATTATCTTTTTTCTCAATGCAGTTAAACGCTCTAATTCGATACACAACCATTGACTACAATGTGTTTAAGTGAATTATAATTCACGTGTGTACCCTTCAAGGGGATATTCGTTTCCACGCGTATAAATCACACGAAGCTGCGATCCAGACGTCATGATACCAGACAAGAAACAAGGCACTGATTAATTGCATCGAGCTGCCTTACTTCAGCACGTACATTCGTTATCTACGCGACAACCATTCCACTTAATTATGTCTTATTGTTTGACGATGAAGTTAGATTTTTATAAGGTGCAACGGGGTTATTGAAAGAAACGTTAATTTTTGTTTGCTTTGTAACGTCACGAAGGAAATACGACGCTATTCCAGATTTCCCTAGCTAGAAATTTATTATTACCACTACATGTCTTTTCGAGATTGATTAGATAATAATATGTATATTAATGGGGACGGCATTTTCAAAGCAATTGTAAAATGGCCGGAATTTTAGACCCGTATTTGATAAGGAATTGACATTTAATTTTAATTGACATTGAGAAAAGGTGGTGGGAGAGGGTGAAAATATGAGAAAAACAGTTATATACCATTTTTCGAAATTCGGAATAATTACCGAATAATTAATTAAAATGTTTTGACCAATCAAAGATGGTATGATATTGCGGGGAGCGAAGGGGCACCTCTAGCTGTCAAAGTATGGTCATCGTTGCCAGGAGATTTGAAGTCTACAATTTTTGACATGCCCATTGAGCTTCTTCGACGTTCTAAACGGTTCGTAATGACCCAGTAGTCACCGTGTAAACAGAACTACGGTATGAGAGTATGGTGAGAGAAATGGGAGCTTTGATGGTTGGCCGTATAACAAATTACTCATCATCATCTCTTTTCACGCTTCGTTACCACCCTTATAATGTTTTATGAGTCCTGATATTCCCTTCGAAAAAGAGGAGACCCATATTTCATTCATTAAACCATGAAATACCTTATTATTTTACGATTAGGGCGAAATCGTACCGCACATCTTTTTAAAGTTAGATGGGCTTGTGATTTTTTTACTCTAAATCGGGCAGAAAATGCAGAATTTTTATCGAATTTTAAAATGTTTACTATTAATTATTATATAGGAAATTTTGGGAATCCCAACAATCTCTTATTACCCCGTTTCGTGACAATGGGTAAACTGGAAGTTTTTATGAAGCAAACAATTCTTTGGCTACTGGAAAAATTCTGGAGAGCTAATCCAATCTTCACAGATTTTCTTGATGTTACAGTTCACGAAATATTCCTGCAGGTCCATAAATATTTTATTAATGCCGAAAAGTGGTAAAAAGCGAAAGATAGCAAAACAGCAGTAACAGTGAATAAAACCGGGAAGAAGTAAAATAATTTTCGCAACCTTGCAAACTGATGGGTAAAGGTACAGTTTGAAAACGACCGATCATAAAATCGTTTATGGTAGGTTCGCGTGGCTATAGCAGAGCGTCTCTTTTCCCGTGAACACAGTGGACGTTTCGACATGTCAGATCGTCATATAGATATCGAATGCACAAAGCTTTCGGTTTAACTTCGCCTTTGTGATCCATTTGTGCAATAACTCTCGTGACTACTTCCATACTTTACAGTGCTGCAAAAATAGAGGGTTGTATTTTTACCACACCCTTATTGCAGTTATATTCGCTGAAAACAGTACCCACCGCTACGTTCCTCTTACATTTGCGTACTAGAATGTATTTTAACAGGCTATATTATTAATTAGAAGCCAACGAAACAGAATGAAGAATATAAAAACTAAGAACCGAGTAATCGTAGTTGGCTGAATGATACGTAACCGCTTTTTTCTATATTTTATCATATAGAAAAAATTTATTTTATTGGTAGCTTCTACGGAATAGAAATGTAGTTAGATTTTGAATAAGAGTATGCGAAGTTTCTTAAAATATTATGAAAATGATTATCTTATGAACCTTGTTGAATAATCAAAAGTAATATAAAAAATAAAAATAGTAAATAATAAAAAATTAAATTTTGGTATATGATGATTTTAAATTGAATTATTAATTTTCTAAGAAACGCCGTTAGAATTGTCGAAATACATCCATTATATAACTGATATAGTAGTTAGTTTTTGGTTTGGGAGAAATTAAGGAGGAAAATTTCGTTCAGGACTGAAAGAATTCCATCAAATTTTTTCCAATTAAACAATAGTTGTATTAAACAATTATTATCATGATTAGAGTCACGTGAGACACTACTTATTTTTGTCATCAGTGTAGGAACTTTCTTACCGTGTCGCAAACAATACATAAAGAAGCGTCGCATACAATTTTAGTCACTGTACAGCGACGAATCTCGATTACAATAAATTCAACCATAATTAATCCCTGCGCTATTAATGAAGGGACATTTTTGGCACCAAAGCGATTTTAATACTTTGTTCCCTTTTGCTTCATTCCAACAAACTTATTTCCAAATATTATATAATACGAGTAAAATACAATATTAAATAAACTGTTAATTTTTACTTCTACTCCCCACTGGACCATGAAAATATTCTCGTTGCATAGAAATGAATAAAAATCATTCATTCAGTGCTATTGATAAAAAGAGAATCTGCTTATGAGATGAAAAACATCTTAAGCCAAAAGTTTCGTATTAATTCAAAACGTAAATGTAGCAACATCATTTAATAATTAATAAGTTAAAGACTACATAAGTTACAAGTGACTGTTCACGCTTCATCTGAGTTACATTTCCTTCAATTTAATTCAGAAACTGGCTTAAAATATTTATGTATTAAAATGAACCCCATTCAATGTCAATTCGTGCTCATTTAGTCTTATTTGTTATACATAAATTATTTACTATTCAGGACTGTTCACGAACAAACATTGCCATTATATCCTATCAGTCGAAAATGAGGTAGAAATGTTGCATAAATATAGACTAGAAACATTTAACTAATAAACTTTGGTAAAAATATTAACCATGACTAGCGAATTCTCCTAGAAGTTTCCAATATTTCTGGAAAAAAAATCATTTTTTCTGGTAAGGGAAATGACACTAACATTCAGTCAATATACATTTGGTGTTAAATGGGATGAAGTTAAATTAACACCGAGTTATGTTTGACATTGCAATTCTCCCAAATTTAAATTCGCGATTCAAATTAATACTAATTTTTTTTTCGATGTTTTCATCGACCACTGTTATTTTCGTGTGGCAAAATTTTCAGGTGGCATCACAGGTACCGATACCGGTGTTAAATTGACACCGGCGAGTAAGTATTTGTTTTAACACCACTGATTACATTATTTTAAGTATTTTTCCTTGGGCTTTCAATTATTTTCACCTTTTTTGAAAGCCAAATTTCATATCCAATGCATTTTTTCCCGAAGGAACAACAATTAAGTGCTGGAATTTACGAAATCGAAATTAGCCTCTTATATTATCGGAGAAAATTGGCTGGGCACATTGAAGAGGCAAACATAAACTTCAGAATTACACAGCAGCTGATAACCGAATTTTCCTTTTAATGTACCCTTTGAGCAGGTGTTATAAAATATTATCGAATTTGCCAGTTCCAAAAATATAAAACGTGTTGCGAACTTACTTCATTATGTATATGTACTTTGCGTCAATGTACTTTGGCAAAATTACATTGACGCAAGGAAAAGAAATTTTCAAACTTAATTAGTGTACAAAGTCTGCCATTAAAGACAGTCTCCTTACTCCCTATAATCTCAATTTTTGTTGCTTCTGAAGTATAAATTAAATGGTACAAAAACTGTGTGGTAGGTACGGATTTGATGTAGCAACGTTACTTGATAATTATAAAGTTTCAGTGGTGAAAGCAGTTTTTGAAAGAAAGTGTTGAAAAAATGTCTTGGGAGAAAATCTCTCCATTTTAGCGGTTATTCCTTTGAAGTTCAGCAGGACTCCAAAGTCCCACACATTGTACTTTATTTGATTACGTTTCTCAAGTATTTAATCACGGACTTCTTAGCACTATTTGGTGTTTTTCCTTTTTTACATTTTGGAATATTTATGTGTATAAAGGATATGTAATTTTTGGAAAATATTGACCGAATATTTGATGCTATAAAATGTGGTTATTTAAGTTACAACAAATTTTTTTCTGAAAAGAAAATTGACACATTTATCTAAAAAAAATGTCTAAAAACCGCTGGAATCTCTCAAGATTCAAAATAACCGATCCAAGGGTATCATTAAAAGTTCAAAAGCTTTAAGCTCCTTAATACAGAGCTTTCAAAAAATTAATGCCATGGAAAAATTTTATCCTTATAGTACAAACCCAAAGCGGTACTATTTGGACTGGACACGTTAAATGCAACAGACTGTATATAACGTGGAAATTTTACTGCTACCACCTGCTAGAATTCTATTAGAATCTCGCAAGAAAACTTTCAGAAATTTCGAGTACTCTTTCAGTGCGTGTAGTTCTGATCCAGTAAATTAAGTAAATAAGTCTCGAAGATATTCTCTTCCCATTTTATGAAACAAAACGAATGTCTTCCGTGATGATCTTCAGCGATGAATCTTCAGGACGACTTACTATTCATTAATCCGTATTACATATTTGTATCTTCTCGATGCAGACACACTTCAAGTTGATGCAGGTGCGAAATTTCTTCCGAACTTTCATCACTTTTCGCAAAAAATTGCTGATTGTGAGATAACAAATGCAAAATACTAATAAAGCGTATAATGCACTTTAATGAATCCTCTTTCACTCCGCGTTGCCACACTAATTGTAGGAAATTTATATTGGAACGAAGATTCTTTTTCTTCGGTACTTCCTTAAAAACATATTGTTGATTGAACAAAAATTATCAGTCCCCGTGTGCTCAAATTTGAATTGCAAAATTTAGGGCGTATACAGAGTCAACTTTGAGTAACGTAAATGCCAAAATGTATCCTCTCGTTTGAATTTTATTAAAATACCCTTAAAAAAGTAAGTACTTTGATTTCCTTGTTCACGATTTACTCAAAGATAAGCTCTCGAATTTCCAAAAAAGGATTCAAAAGACCGTCAAATAAAACCGTCTAAAAAAAGTAAATTTTTACCACATCGAACGCAAGTTTTATAATGATACAAGTTTGTACAATGGTGGACCTACCTTTCATTATTTTATAGCAACTTCTGTGCTATAGAAAATAATTTCTACAACCTCACCCTTTAAGGTAATTGTCAATTTGTAGTGTAGCAAATATTTACGAGGAAGTACCGGAATAAAGGTTTCTTCGCACTAATATAATTCCTGTTTCAGTGTAGTGACATCCCGATTCTTCGTATCTTCATGACGAACACCGCTACAGAAACGAAGCCATGGAAGTTTTTTTCAAAAGCTATATTTTTCAAATTTCCTCTCTTTACTTTGACTGCACAACAGCAATTTCATGGGAAAAAAATAAAATCCGATAGCAGCGAGAGAAAATCACGAAATATGAATATTTATGAACGTTTTGAAAGATTTTTCACAATTGCTGCTTGTAAACATATTCTCGACATTACAAAATTGTCATCAGGTACAATTGTTATTATAAAACACAAACGTTTTATATAAATATACAAAAAAAAAATGTGAAAAAGAATTTTTTCAAAATAAAAAGGTCGTTAGGAAAAATGGAGAATTAGCATTTCCAAAAAAAAAACAACTACGGAGAAGGATTTATATAAAAACAAAATATTATATAAAAATAGCAACCGAATTCCTGAAAGACACATTCTTCAAGTGACGATAAAATACCTCTAAAGGGAAAAAAATAGTTATACAAATACAATATTATTAAAATAATTTATTGATGTCAGCCACGATGAAGGAAAATGGATGTTTCGGACTAACTTTTTAATTCTTGTGGACATTCAAACTTCGAACCCTGCAATTGTGGGTCCAACTTTCCGAGACTGGACTAGAAGGTACAAAAAACCGACATTTTTTTCCGAATTATACACAATCACAAGTTTTCTTGATTTCAATCAGGGTTTATTGGCTTAGACCACGTTTAATTCTTTGCATCCAAATTTTTTCTCGCCTGAAGCTTTCAACAGTGCTTCGGTTGTACCTGTACAAGGGGTTAAATAACAAAAAATAATGAAATTTTGAATTAATATCTATGCATAGAGTAAAAATCGTTAGTTTTACAAATTTCAAACCAATTTTAGGCAACTAAAAAAATAATATTTTTCATCAATTGCTTTGTATAGAATACAAAGTTATAATTGAGTTGGATGAAATCAATGGACTTAATCTTTTAGACTGACGCATTTTCGATGTCGAAAAATTATACGTTTTGTAAAAAAAAATCATAGATAAATTTGGAAGTTTTCCGACAAATAATTTGGGTTACTAGAATGACCAAGCCGTACTCTAGAGGTTAAAAGTGTAAACGACGATTTCAATAAAAACCACCTGATTTAGAACCAAGAAACTGTGCTGGATGAGTTTCCTAGTGATCTAGGTTGCCTTAGCTCCACCCATTAGTGGCTTAGACCGCGTTATGTTAGCTCACTACTGGCCAGGCCTATGCTAGAACGGCCCAATACTAGCCTAGAGTACCTTAGAACGGCCCAGTGTTAATCTGGGCTGTAGAAACTTGGGCTGGGATTTATTATCCATCATAGATCCTCCTTTCTGCGTCAGGGAGAAGTGCAGCACATTTAAAGGTTTAGCTTGTTAAAAATGTATTTACAAAAAAATACAACAAAGGGTGGAAAAAAACTTCATAATATCATAGGGAAACTAGTAAACTGTTGAACTGCAAGCTTTTATCGATAACGAGAAAGAAAACAACCCTTTTCCATCTACTACTTTATGCATTTGCAATAATAATGTAAATAAATTCTTTATTATAATCTCAAAGTAAGAGATTTAAAACTATATGCACGAATTTTTTCAGATTAAGAGAAAAAAAATAATACGTAAAGTTTAGGTACAAAACGATATTTAGATGTTAATTTGAAAAAAAGTGGTATATTTTTATTTTTATCTTCAGCTAGAACGTAAAAAAGTAGTAAAAAGTTTCTTCATCTTCAAATTGTTAATTGAACATTTCTTTATTTTCTATTATTTTCATGTCACGTATATTATGAACAATAACGCGATCGTGTAAATTCCATTCAATAGAAGATTGTGTCTTTGAAATATAATTATACTATTTTAAATTACAAACATTATTGCTGCTACAAAATTAGATAACGGTAACGGTGTTTTGTTTTAGATACGGCAAAATTCCAAATACGCTGTCCTTTCTCCACTAAACCGTGCTGCCCTAAGAAACGGCTATTTCAGCATTAAATATTTTAACGCCGCAGTATCTAAAAATAAAATCGAAGCTGTTGTTTTCACACCAAGCGTTGTACAATTGAGATCACTATAATGCTCGTAACGTCCTATTAATATTACAATATTAATATTACAATAATTAATATTAATAGTGCGTCCTATTAATACTACAATAGGCAATTTTGTTTACTTCACTCGGTGTGGAAAAGGCGGTTTTCTGCACGCTCCGCGTGCAGAAGACCCCCATTTTCGCACCTTGTAAAGTAAAGTTTTGTACAGTACTCGACGGAAAACCTCTTTCTCACCTTTTTCTCGTACTGCAATATACGATTTCGATTTGGTACATCGACAATGGTAAATATTTCGGTTAAAATAAACCATAGTGTACGGAGAAAAAAAACAAAAAAAAATGAGAGGTTCAAACAAATTTCGAGAATGTATTCATTTCTTGACAAGATAAATAATATGTAAAATCACGAATACAAATACTTACTAATTGTTAGCTTTTTATGAATGCACTATTTTTCGCGGTAATTTCAATACTTTATGTCACGAGCGAATGTATTTTTATAAATTTAAAAATTAAAAATTATATCCTGAATCTATGATTGAATTCAACAACAAGTTTGCAAACAAAAAAAAGAGACGAGTTGGGTGTACCTTTTAACACGTTACCGCACACTTTTACTTTGACGATTGTGCTCCGAAACACACTTTTTTTTTTTTCAATTGTTTATTCACGATGGCTATAGCCGTCGTATGCCTACATTTCGCTGAAAATCGGACGGCTATAGAGACCAGTCATTCTAAAAACGCCCCCAACTAATTAAGCGGCCGATATCCGAAATGAAAAAAAATGGCTGAAACCTGTGTATTGTTTACGTTAGTATGATGGGAGGTTTTAGAAAAAAAGTCATATTATTCAACAATTATACTGTAAACTGCCAATTTTTTTAGAAAGTTTAATTAAACACAAAAGTGCGGCCACAATGTGTTTACAAGAATGACTTCGTCCAGCCTTGCAACTGCAGTCCATTCTGTCAATAAAAACCTCTTGTTCACTTTCTTCGTCAACTGGATTTTGAATTCTTAAAATTCCGGTTATTGTATGCGGTGGTGATTTCAAACCAGCCGTTTGCATACAATTTGCATGCAATTTTATGATTTCTTGATTTTTTTCTATTGCCCCACACCTCAACAACATGCTTTTATTAAATAATTGCTCACCTAATCGCATGTTATTTGTTCCAGGAGTAGCCCCCGCAAATTGAAAAATTGTTTCCAATAATAATGTCGGCATTTTCAAGTATAATTTCGAAAAAATAAAATGTCATTTACACGTACAGACATTTGAAAAATGCACCGGTTTCAGCCATGTTTCTCTTTTCGACGCTAGCGCCGCCGACTTAAAGTGGTGATGACGGGTCTCTATAGTCGTCATTTACGGCAGCGTGTTAATACCAGTCATTTTCCTTCATCTTGACTCCGTCAAATGTTTCCCCAGTCGGTAAAACAAGTAATTTTGTATAAATCATCAACTCACCGTTGACTATACGCGTGAATGCTTCGCTAAGATTTGCTCTCGCATAACCCAAGATTACGTACAGCAATGGTATTGTTTCCCAATGAAACTTGAAACTTTGAATCAACGTGAGGCACTGCTCCACTAGCGTTTTCTCAACTGTAAACAAAAAAATAAGAATACATTATTATATGCTTTGTTCTACAAAAGAAAAGCAAAAACGTAACGAAACTATACTGAGAAAAAAAAAGTTGCAAAATGGAGCGTATGAGCAAAGTTAAGCTTGTATGGTTCAACGCAACATAGTTTATATTATATATAATTATTCTATGGTAAAAGTCACAATAAGATTATCGTTGCGAGAATATTGACGTCGAACAAACTTCTTGTAATATCTTGTTACACATATGGTAACCACAATATGGTTTAATATACCATATCTATTTACTTACAGAATTTATAGCTTCTTGAACCATAATTGAAAGTTTGTGTATGTTATTACTGAGTATGCAAGTCTGTAAGGAGGTCAGCTTATTTCGAAGTTAAGTTTAAGTTATTTATTAGGTATGCATGTGACTTTATTATTTTTCGCCACGAGTGCAACTAATGCATCATAATTCAATTCGGTATTTTCAGAGTTTTCATCTATTATCAATTCTACAAAATCGTAATTTCGCTACTTTTCAACAGGCTCTTCGCGTGAAAATGAAATAGCTCGTGGCTTGATTTTATCGTGCATTTGCAAGTCCCTAGATTTTCAATTAACCCCTTGACGTATACAATGACGGGTTGCAACAATGCAAATAAAAATACTGTACAACTGCAACAATACAAATATAAATAAAACCCATTCAAAAGGTTAATTCTGGCGAAATCGTATATTCGAGGACATTTTTGGAGGGTGTTGTCTCTGAAAATGTGCCATCTACATAAATAACTGCTTTCTCCAATTGATTCGTAAGTACCTTGTAAGATCGATGCTACGACCATCGGTACGATTCGATGTTTTTTCAAAATGCATCGGTATCCTACTGCAAGCGGTGCACGGTTGGGGATACGCGAGCGGACAACATTTTTTTGGTCGTTATGACATGATATGTTTAGATATTACGTCGACCAATGGCTGCAAAAGAGCTTCAGTGGTTCCGCCCATAGTTGCAGTCGGGAACGCTTTTAAAACCGGAAATGCGCTCCCACCCTTGGATAGATAACGGGGCAGGTGTGCGCCGCGACGCTGAGCGTCGGTTCCTCCTTCCGCACAGGTGAAACGGCATGCATGGGAGGCAACTATCACAAGTACGAAGGAGAGACAAAATGCACAAGTACTAACTGTTACATTTGGAGGCCGAGAGAGAGAAGGAATAATGGAAAGAAGGAGATAAAGAGAGAAAAGCACGCGCGCGTGCACGTGATTGTGTGTGGAGGGTTATATGTGTGTGTCAATAGAGTGGGAATGTATTTGTACAAAGAGAGAGAAAGGGAGGGCCGTTCGGTTCAGCCCTATATCGACGCGCAGTACAGACACTCTCCATAGCCGCCATTTTAATGCTGCTGTTATAGAAATTCCGTTTATTTCTGCATTTCCATCATAATGGCGGCTCCCGTTTTGAAAAAAGGGAAAAAATAAATTAAAAATCAAACCAAATTCGTGACTGTGCGAAAAAAGATGATTTGCAGAAATACGTGTAAGAAAATTAGTAAAAAAAGTATCTACCGAAAAAGTAAGAGGACGAATTGTTTCATCCTTGGTTGACTTAATCATGAAAGTAGTTGAAATAACAATAAATGTAGTTAGAGTTAATAGAAATATGTAGTGTTTAATATATAATATATTCTCCTACGACAATAGTTGGAGTTGTTTCAGTGTTAATAATCCGACATTTGAAATTTAGGGAAAATTTCAATGTTTCGAAAAATTCCCCAAAATTGGATATTTTCTTAGTATTCAAATTTTGATGAGGAATTTCTTTGATATTTATGCAGAGACCAATTCTCTTAAAATAAAATTTCTACACCGAAGAAAACGTATAGTAATTCTAACTAATGCTCTAGTTGAATAAGGCATCAACCATATATTTCTAGTAATTTTTACTACATTTATTGTTATTCTAACTACTTTCATGATTAAGTCAACTAGACATTAAATAATTAGTGCCTTTATTTTTTTAGTGTATCAGCAACAAAAAATTCACTAGAGTTTCAGTTTTAACTGAAAATTTCCCTACGTTTGGAAAGTTCCCTATAATTCGAATTTTTACTAACTTTTAAGCACCAAAAACGTCGACTTATTGAAAAAACTGAGCATGGGGTGGATAGGAAATAGTATGAATTTACATAAAGAGAATTCATAATTGTTTTCTCTCCCCTACAAAAATTAAATTTTCTTACAAAGTTGGTAATAAAATGGGTACGCTACAGCCATGAATAATAGAAGTGACACAAAACGCGTGGATGGTAGTAAATTCTACTGAGAAAAAGAATGTGCTAAATGCACTACACAAGCAAAGCTAAGCTTGTGTCATTGAACGCAACGTAATTTGGAGTAAATGTAGGTGTTTCAACACACACATGGTACACAAAATAGTACAGAATATTTTGGATCGCCATAAATATCTCAATTTGGTTTAACATATCCATTTATATATGTACAGTATCTATCACGATATCTTTTGGTAACGTGGACGAACGTATGGTTTACGTACAGCCGCTAGGTGGCTACCGCGCCTACGTGGCAATTTGCACAACTCGGTTACGTAATAGCCTGCTTTCGCCATGTAATGACTCGAACGTGCTTTTCTTACCATGACCTTTCCACTTCCGGGATCTCGACCCAGAAACTGGTAGACAAAATCAAATATTATCCCAATATTTGTTGATTAGTAATATGGTATCAGTTGAAGCAAGATATCTATAATGTACAATACAACTAGTACTACAATCACGGTACAATACAACTAGTTACTAGAATCAATACTTTATCATTCTAAAAGTACACTGTGAAGAAAGTTTTAAATATATTTTATATTTTACAATACGGATCTACTATGCAAGTGAAAACTAAAAACAAACTTTCATATTTCTATTTCAGTAGTTGAATAAATATTTCAATATCTTTTCTGGAAAATCAACAGCTATTTGCTTGTTATTAAAAATTTCATACAAACATTTCATACAATGATAGTTAACCCTTTTTGATCCCATTACTATCGCGTACAGGGCAATTAACTATAAAATCTTTTTGAAGCTCCACGGCACCCAGATGTATAGTTAAAAAAAATGGTCAATTTCGCTGTACTTTCCACTGGGGACCTACACTGGAAGCTTCGTATATATATTGTATCATAATATTGTGGCTACGCGTAGCTGTTGCATCAATGCAAATTCTCAGAAGCCAATACAACGGAGCGGAAATTACAACGGGGTCCTCGACATTCAACAGCCCATATAGTATACGCGCGCGCGCGCGTGTGTGTGTGTGTGTCTATATGTATATCCACTCATACACAGTATTCTTCTTCTCGTGGAGAAAATGAAACAGTTTTTTAGTTTGTAGAACTTCTTCTATTCACCAACCCATTCTTAACCCTTTGAATCCGAAGTACTCGTCACAGGCGCTACCAAACATTGACGTTGGACTCGAAGTGTGCCTCTCGGGCATACCAACAATATACCACGCTGAAGAAAAAGTTAAAAATATCATGTCTTTCAAATTTTATTTGCAAATTTTAGTTTCAAAAAAATCACACACATCGTATAATTCGTATGATCGTACCAAGATTAACACCTCACTTGGAACACTACCAGCAGAACTCAAAAGTGCATAGGTTATATTTACATACATTCTGTATAAATTTACTATTAGGTGTTAACCAGGTGGGGTTTTAAATTAATCCCAGCAGTCTTCAAAATGCTGTGTTTCTTTCAAAATACATTTTATATTTGTATTTTCAAAATATCCCTTCTTCTTGTAAATAATATATACCTTCTTCTTCAGGATCCCTTTATGACCGTTATTTCCTAACAGGAAAACAAATCAGTATCAAAATTTCACCCATTCAAAATATGTTTTACTTTTGTGACTCGTATTTGAACAATCATTAACGCTTAAAATATGAATCCTTGCTTTATTTGGATCCTAGACAAAATGCGATTTTAAAGTTTCCTTTGTACAAGGGGTATATTTTTAGCACCACAACATTCGGAGTGAAACTACCCCCACGTGGTTCACGGTGTGACAGTCATTTACTTGGTTATCAGGGGATTATAACGACGGGTGCAAATGTCGCTTTGAATTTCAGAGTTACTGTTACAGGATGAACCCTATGTGTCCAATGTGTAACAAATATTTTTCTAGTTCTTCAGAATTTTTCTGTGAAACCACATTTAATGTTATTGGAACTACTTTTCGCTGGACACGAGCAGTTTCATTTTCGGAAGTATATGATCCTCGTTCGAATTTTCACCTCTTGCATTGTCAAAACTAGAGAGCCAACCCCTGCTACCCTCGCCTGCTATTATACGGTTTGAATTACACATGACAACGGTATCTTTGCTACAAAGCTACTCTAACCACCCCACTGCCTGTTTGGCGATAGCTGGACATCGGAGAGACATGCATGGAACACTGAAAGGGAAAAAGAGACAGACATCTCTGCAACTTCAAGCCGTGTATCAAAAGCTAGCATGAAACTGGCCGATCATTTCATTTTCACTATGTAAACAACACCCCTTTCTATGTATGGGAACGGGTACCTTCTCTTTGACGGTAACAGGTATACTCTCTGGTTACCTTCCCCTTTGTCACTAAACACAGGATTTTTTGAATAATCTGTATTCATTAAAGCTATATATACCTACTTCTGACATTTTGATACCTTCGCTTTATGTTTTGCGAATATTCTACTACAATGGAGTAATTGAGTTATTATTTGGCAAGGAGTGAAAAATGTTCATTTTCTTATTGTCGTAGATATTATTGTTATTATGATTTTCATTACTATCTTTTACCCCCTGCACTACTATGTCGAGTGTGACTTCATATAACGCTCCATCCAGTGTTATTAGTCGGGGCGCAACGGCTCAAAGTTAAAGTGTTCTTGTCAAAGACAAACAAGCCTTTTAAAGTGCCTATTTACTTAAATAATAAACACTGAAAAAAAATACAGGCACTCATTATTTAATTTCTAGTTGACCTTATCGTGAAATTAGTTGCAATAACAATAAATGTAGTAAGAATTACTAGAAATATATGATTGGTGCCATATTCAACTATAGCAATGGTTAGAATTACTTTATTTGCTTTGTGGAACCCAAAATTGGTTCGCCAATTTGTTGTACGTCTCAGAAAAATAATATTTTACAGGCAAAGAATGCATTGTAATCATCTCCCCTTTTCGTGTAGTCAGGTAAGTAAGTTTGCAAAGGAATACCTTCAACATATACTTAGAATTCCGCAAGTTTCGTTCAACTTTTCTTTTTAGATGAGTTCTCGAAAGACTTGAATGTGACATGCAAGCATATTAAATGTTCGCTTGCATTTTGCACCTGCATTGACTATTTGAAGGTGAAAACATATGAAAACAATAAAAGTTACCAGAAAACATCTGAAAGATAAAAATTTTTTTATAGAAAATTATGAATAAAATAATAAAACGTTAATTAATAGTTAAATTTGTTAACAATAATGACTAATTAATATGGCTGTTACTTGTATACAAAAGAAGTAGGAAAAGCAATATCTGGAGTGAACATTTCTGAGCACGTGCTAAATCTAATTTTAATATAAAAGTGTTAATCAAAATTTAAATGATAGTTTTTAACTTAAGATTTATTATACCAATTTCCAAAAACCTTTTATTTTCAAAAATTGTTAACTTTCTAAAAATCTTTATGGTCACCAAGTATCGCAGATTCCCCGAAAGACACGATATTGATTTTTCGAATTGTGACGATTAATAAACAATGTACAATCAATATGAAACACTAAAATTACATATCTTCTTCTGCGAGGTTTCTCTTTGCCCTTAAAACTGTTCGTTGCAGCGACGCATACAATTCGCAGCAGTTGCATTAACAGAAATAGAAATAAAATGGGAGATATTCTTCGCCTTTACGACCATTATCCAAACTTTTTTAATTATCCCGCTGACAGGAGATCTCGTAAAAAAATATGGTAGGAATCGATTTAATATAATGATATAGTCAAAGAGCCAATAGTGTGGATATACATGGATACATTTGACTCCAACGGACTGACAGTTATATACATCCTGAACTTTTCCCTCGAGATTTTATGACTTTTAACTATCAAGACGCAAAGAAACCAGACCTCTTTCTCTTCTTCATACTTCTCTGAGCACCCATCTCGCCCAGCACATTAAATGCGAGAGCTTAAAGGTTTCGCTTGCAGTGCCATTGTATTACGAGAAGAAGGCGATCGTAACTTTCGCGTCATTCAACGCTACGTCGTACTTTCGGATGCTCCTTCCCTTGCTAGGGGGTAAAAGCGCTCAGAGCGATGATGACTCAAACTATTTTTGCAACACGGAGACCCATCGTTATGTATCATGGAATTTAAAAAAACCGAAGCTCCTTTTTCTAAATTATAGAGAAAATACAGTTTCTTGGTTAAATCAGGTTCTGTTGGTGTTTGTTTGAACCTGAAAAAACGATACAAAAAATAACGGTATTTTTTATTACGTACTCGGCGAATTTATATTGTTTTTAACAATTAAATATTTTTTTCTCCAAATTGTAACAAATAACGGTCCACTGAAAACGAATAGGCTCTAATATTTCTCAACACTCAATGTGTGTTACTGTAGCGAATCAGAAACTTAAACTTCGTCGTACATGCGTTTTGCAGTAAAATGTGCCTAAATTTTCAGGAAATTCTTAACTGACAATGGGATGTTGGAACAACGAGGGAAGAAGGGGACTCGTTTCTCTTCTTGGCTTTCGGATCCACATTTTTGTTAGCAAACAGATCATTGCTGAACGTTTGTGGCAAATCATTTCTCATTCCCGGGAATGTTTGGTACAAGGCACGAGCGTGCGTAAGTAAGATTTGCAAATGCACCTGGTAGATATGCATTTTACGAGCTCGTTCTCAGTCGCTGGCTTACATATCTTGCGACGCCGCTCGTAGGTATATAAGACCTCAAAGAAAGTCCTTCCATCTTATACTTTGCTGATAGAACGGTTGACTTCTTGCTTCGCCTTCGGATTTCAGTTTACAACCGCTGACACCAGTGACTTTTATTATAACTCACCCACGCCATTCTGACGAATATCTCTACGTATATGTATGCAAGCGCTGATGCGCTTTCTATAGAACACGTTCTCTTTAACTAGTCACTCGATCGGCGTATATATTGAAATATATTGACGCAGACGCTATCTAATCTTGTCTTTGTCTCTTTTTCTGCATTAATAATGAGTTACTCCGTGATATCACGAATTTGTGAGAAGAAATATAAGGTAACGATTAAGGACTTCATTGATCACGAGCACAAAATAATTCGTTTTCAATAAATCAATTGACACGTTTGCGTCAGTGAAACCAGTTTTCTGGGTTTAAAAAAGTGTCTTCTTTTCCTCCTATCAGGGTGTTTGAATAAGCACAGTTTATATTTAAGTAAATGAAGGCATTCATATTATAAATGTGCAGGAAGAAGATTTCATTCCCAATGATACTCTTCATAATCAATGCCAAATGCACGTTTCTCTAGCGTATCATGAACATACTTGTCAACGCACTCCAGATACTTGGAAGGTATAAACAATTTCGATGTGTTATGTATATAGGCCTGGTTGTGTTTATGCCTACATATACACATCGTATATATATATATATATTTATACTGTATATATTGAAAATGTTAATATAAAAGGAATTTTAATTGAGATATTAATTTTTCGTCAGTAACCTTTCAAGAGATACATCTATTGGGTGAGTCAGTTACTCTACCACATTAAACTTCGTACAAGCTATTTGTAATGTAAGAAAATGTTTATACAGTAGATTCTCCGTACAAGATACCTTCGAATGCTTTCGTAGAAGATACCAAAGACTCTTGGAATGTAGTCAAATTTATACCTGAATAAATGGGAGTCACAAAACAGTTTTTATTATCTTCAATTTCGATTCAGAATCGACTTCAACCCGATATGCTTCGAAATACATGCAAAACGAAAAAAAAGCGCGAAAGTTAAGCGATTTTATGGGGAATCAGAATTTTCACGACAAAATACAAATTAAGGTTTCGTGGTAAAGGAAACCAATCATCATAAATTCCACGATTCTGAATGGTGCAATTTTTTTATAATAAAATTTATTTTCAAATATTTTTCTACTTTGTATCACGTGATCTTTTAGGTTGGTTTTTTAGAAAATTGGAAGGAAAATTCTAACTTTTTCTTCGAAACTATTACTTATTATAATCCAGATACTTGTGGAACCAATAAAAAGAACGACAAAAATTGTTTTTCTTCGAAACTCGGGATATTTTCCTACATTTTTATGAGGTTAGTAACATTGATACTTGACCTACCCTTATTTCCAGACGAAATAAGCGTTGCTACTACCGTTACTGCTACGACCATACACCAGTAATCCAAGAAAGTCGTAAAGACTACCCTAAAATACCACGCGACCCTGACAGAAGTACAGCAACGCATCATATGACAAAGGGTAGCGACCCTTTTCTTTCCCCCGACGGCATATAGGAAAGTCCATAAAAATGCGAGAAATTTCGGAGTCCTCCAATATGTCTACATGTGTCATTCTGGTTATGCTTCATACCACAAAAAAAGTTGAACCCATGCATTGATTTATAATCCGTCGAATACATTAACGCAAGTTTTTAAATACATTCCGTCGAAGAAGTCGGTAATAAAAAAGAAAGAATGGCATTTCTTTTGAGATCGAACAAGGGGCTGTAAAAGCGGAGATTTATAATGAAAAGAGACGACGTTATATTACTTCCTCCCTTTCCACTTCCACAACGATCTCATATTTGTTAAAATGATTTCTTTCTAAGTTTAGGATCTCATCTCCCTGTTTGTACAGTAAACGTATTAGGTTCTCTTGCATTTTATGGTGGGATAACAGTAAACCAAAGGAGGATTTCTAAAGAGAGAATTGCGTCAAAGAAATTCGAAAATTTACGCTTTCTGTGTCACATGGAATTTGTTAAGAATACCGCAATTATTTTTGGACGAGGAATTTTTATTCCGCGAAAAAAATATGCAAAGCACAAATGTAGCTTACCGCGTGCGGAGACGCCCCAACCTAGTTCAGTTCCAACTTAAGCATCCCCACCGTAAGAAAATTTTATAATTTTTTTCACACTATACATATTGGCTTTTAATAAAACAATTTGTACCATCTGTTAAAACAACATTTAGCAACGCACAATACAAATTTTTATTGGCGAGGGCTAAGCATCCCCGGTGTGCCAGCTATTTAATTCTGCTGAACTGGACCAATTGAGGGTTTCTACTATATTCATTATTAGCCATGATTAAAATTACTATTTTTTTTTCAACATATTTTTTATCCACTTCACGTTTTGTTCAACATAAGTAAAGCCAAGTAGTTGGCAGAGGTTTAAGCAATTAGTTTTCGGAAACCTATTTGCAATGCCTGTCTTAAAGGCGATTAAATAACTGTTGGATCTTCCAGCTGCAAATTCCAAGTGGAGATGCAGCACAGAATGTTTCGAATCATTGATACCCCGTTTTCATGAAGCTACGGCGTCGGCATAATGACGAGTGATAGGTTATTAAAAGCTCGTACTCAATGGCTCGAAATGCAAGCTCGTAAAAGAGACTTTACAACCCCATATAACTGCCATAATCACCCCAGAGCCGGGCACACGATTCTCAGTATAGTGTCCCAACTCTTCCTTCTCATTCCGTTCCATATATACAATGAAGAAGAAATGGCATAGAATATCAACCAACTCTTTCTATCTCTCATCAGTGACTGTGATACGGGAGCGGATGATGTACGGCATAATAATTACTCAGCCACTAAAACCAGATTAATTAATTAGGGAAGAGTTTATCATAAAATATATGCAATAAAGGAGTTCTACCTCCATAGGAATTCATAAAAACACAAGACCCACACTAGTTCAAACCCTGAACAATAATTGATACCCAGGAGTGTCATAGGCTAATAAGGAGCTACTTAGACACAAATTCCACTCACATGTCTTTAGCAAAAGTACCACTAATTCCAATTGCCCAATCTAGTAAAGAGCCAAACAAAATGGAACAGGGTGGTGATTATTTGTGAGTAAAAAGCCCAGGATACAAAATGCAAAGTCTGTAGTCCGGCATACGTCTGTAGGTATAAGGTTCGGACTCACCAACATCCAACCTTGGTTTGGTTCTAAGTTGGGGACCTCAAACCACTTTTTAATACAAATATTGAGCTTTTGATATTTTTGAGATCCCGAACCTCTAAGGGTTAACAGTAACGGAATAGGTGAGTACCGAAGATTTGTTCCCTGAAACAAATTCAACTCACTTTCTACCGATTCAGGAGTTTAATAGCCACCCAAGGTATGTAACTTTAGAAAAGTCTCATCTGTTCGCAAATCCGTAGAAGTTTCTTTCGGTTGCTGCAAGAGCATCAGTTTCGATATAGGAGGGAAGCATTTAAACAGGAAAATCGAGCAAAATAACGATAAGTTTTTAAAACGAGTAAGCTCGTAAAAGTCGAGAGAAAGAGAGAAGGAAGGAAAAGGCTGCTGCGAGAGTTGCTCCTAGGTTTCGGCTTTGGTTATAAGTTCGTATTATATTAGCTGGATTCAAATGGCCGGTTGGCCAATGGTGACGCTCGTAAAAGCAGGGTTAACATTCGGTCGGGTTGTCAAGTGAAAGAGTGGCTTGAATTTCGTTGGGATCACTGTGAACAATGTTATAAGTGTGTCCGCTCTGCTGTGCTTATACTGGGTGTCTTGAATTCCCTTTCTTTTACCTCTCTTTGTTATTATTCTTGTATTTCTACCTTTACACACCCACGTACGCACAATCATGCACATACGTATTTGAACAAATCATATTGTTTAATAACGTCACTGTCGTCGTGTCCGATATTAATTAAAAAAATTACAGTAGCGTGATATAATTACGTAGATAATTTCACGTAAATAAATAATTACACATCTAAGGAGAGCCGGAGACTAAGTACGGAAACGTATCGTTCATATTCTGCTCACTGTATCGGCGTGATTGTTATGCTTGAGAGCGAAAAGAGAAGCGAAGTTGTGAGAAAAGTATACTTGTAACAAATGCATGGTTATGACTGCATTGCAGTAACTCAAAGCATCAGAAATAAAGTTTAAATAAATCGAATATATTTGTTGAATCTTTGCGTATTTTATTTTCTACAATAGACTACCAACGACCAGTGCCTTGTCATTTCGAAAACAGTTTCTAAGGTAATAGTATCCCATACCAGCTACAAAATACACGAGACAACAACAACAACAACAACAACAACAATAATAATAATAATAATAGCAGAGAGAAATTTTCTGGTACTTATTTGGTTCAAACTTCACTGATGACGTGGGGGAAGAACGAACCGTTGCGTGATATCACAAAATTGTGTCCTATCTTTTCATAAATATTTAAAAATAAACGTGATGCAAATAATCTCAAAATGGTTATCAAAATAAACATAATATCAATAGTTAGGGATATAAAGACGTATCTCCCAACTACGGGGTTGGTGAATACAAAGGCTTCTTTTCAGCCAAACACTTTAGATAGAAAACATTAATATGCCATCATGATGATATAAAGTTTTAAAGAGATTCATATGCATCTCGGGGCTATTTCTTCTCTCGTGAAATCACGTTACACTTTCTGATGAACGATTCCTCTTTTCAAGTGTAATACAGATGCAGCTCTTGTTTTTCCTTTCCTTTCCTTATCGTATCAACAGGGAATATATAATACGACACTATGTCCGCTCGATTTCTCTGATATTCTCTTTTCACTCTCGCATTTTTTTCCTTCTTTCATTTCCTTGCTTCTTTAATTGCAATTGTCTTTTAACCATGCTCATAATTCTCCTTCGGTCTTTCAATCCAGTAATAAGGGTTTCAGACGTCACTATCGTATATTCATACTAATGCATTTCTTTCGAGATTGTAGGAAATTAACTCTGGTTGGTAGTATTGCAAGTCTCAAGTTTTTTGGAAAGAAAAATTGGTCTCGAATAATCAGAAATGTAGAATAACTTTAAAAGATCGTTCTACCCAACATATATTTTAATACTAAACCTACCGTGACGTCACCAAGCCATTTAAAATACATGTAAAAAAGGCCATTTGACCGCTCCATGGTAGGTTTAGTGTTAAATTGTGAGAGGAAATGTTACGAAAAATTAAAATTTTTAGAATTTAAGAGAGATACTTGTAGCTTCGAAATGAAATAAGTCACAGGAGTTTCCGTTTTTTTTTGTTTCAAACTACCGACAATTATTTAAAGATAAACATGAGAAAAATTACAAATTTCAAGAAGTTTCAAAAAAGCCGTTTCCGTCCTAAACTCCCAACTCTGAGATTAAATTTCATGAAAGCAGGACATTTCCATATTAAATTTACATTATTTGTTAGTCAGCCCTCAACTTTTCCATTGGAGTCTGAGGCAAGGTTACCTGGCACATTTTTAATTTAAGCGTCTTTGTAGTAAGAAAATTTTACAATTTATCATCACACCAAATATTATATTTTAAAAAAGTAACCTACACTATCTGTTGAAACAATATTTAACAACTATCACACAACTTTTTAAGGTAAAAAGTTCAATAGCTTCGGCGCAATACAAATTTTTATTAATGATTTAACGAAAACCTTGTTAAATCTAAATACCAAATAACCGAAACAAACCTCGTCTTCAACCATATTTATATTAATTAGTACTAAAGGAATAAAATTACACTTATCAAAAATTGTATTAATACCATTTGGTACAAAATTAGATAACAATTTTCGATTATGTACCAAAGACTCTCGTAAGTGACAGTGAATTGAAAAAATGACAATAAAAAAATCTAAAATGTGCAAGAAAAGCAAACAAATTATGAGTAAAGTTCCAAATTCGGATTTATATATTTACAATATAGGCATTAAAAAATTAATAAACCAACTCTATTATGTTAAAGAAACTTTCATCCTATTGAGGTAATTGAGAGAATAATGAATCTTTATAAAGGAGATAAAAATAAAGTTTGGAACTTTAAAGTGGCTACAAATGGTGCTGTTTTCAACGAGTTAACTTACTACCAAAAAGAAAGGGGCGGATAGAAAGCTCTGCAACTAAGCAATAGGAGGGTGTAAGAGAGAGTGTTGGGAAGAGTCGGTTGAAGGGAGCAACAGGTAGATTGCTGAATTTAACATTTTGAAAGATCGTTGTACGTTCAACGATTCGATATCATGGATTCCATAATTATTTAGGGGCCGATAAATCAATTAGACATTCATCTGCTCTGATCGTTTCGGTACCAATTTCATGTTAACTTTAAAGAAAACATCGAAAACGATTATGAAATAGAATTCATACACATCTAAATTAAATAGTTCCTTTAATTGTGCCCATAATTATGAAAGTGGTCTAAGTCAAGATTTGAAAAAGATGAGATTTTCTTTATTAATCAAGACCAATAAAACTCCAACTTTCAATGTTGCACAATATAAAAACATTTTTTATTTTATTTAAAACAAATCCTTTAAATTTATCAACACAAAAAAAATATGACTTAGACCACTTTCATAATTATGGGCACAATTATAATGTACCAAAATCCTATCGAAAGGGGGGAATCCTATCGAAAGGGGGGAATCCTATCGAATAGGTTCTTTGCGGAAAAAAACCCTAGATATCTGGAATTTTAATAACATAATTGGATTTCTCGATAAAAATACCGTCGGTAAGGGTGTTCTGAAAGTCCCCAAAAGTGGTTTCCAAAAGTCAAATTTTTTGCTCATTCTGTAAAACCTTGGTCTCCTCCCAAACATAAGGTAAAAATTAAAGTTTCAAGAATGTGGTTGGACAACTCATTGCTAGGGGTAATTTGATGCGTAGAATCGATTTCAAAGGTCTATTTCGCTGAAATCCTAGCGAAAGTTGGTCAAAAATAGGTTCTTAGCGGAAAAATCATATTTCCCGTTGAGTGCCCAAGAGTGGCTTCGCCAAAAGTCGAATTTGTTCAACAAATTCAAAATTATGGTCACGTAAATTTTTACATCACGGTCAATGAGACGTAAAAAGGGGGCGCGCACCGCTTGCGTTGTTGCTAATTAGTAAACAAATTTGGGTGAGTCAACAAAATTTCCTTCTGAACGTAGTAACATAAAAGTGCTACTTACTTGTTTCGTTTGAAGTATGCGTTTCGAAAGAAGATGGATCAGTAGTATTCTCTTTAATTCTGTTTGAATCCGGGATTCCAGTAGCACTGAGAACGTCATTAGTAATAGGTGCGTCAATTGTACAAGATGAGGTTACACCAGGATACAGCATGTCGTTGTCTTTCAGTTTTTCCGTACTGGAGTCTGCATTCATTTTGTCATCGCTATCGCAGTCCGCTGATTGTATCTTGACACGCTTCGCTTTCTTTGGAACCACTGGTACTTTGAACACTTTTTCGTCGATACACTCACTACCACGTTTACAAGCTGTAGTGTCTAATTTTCGATTCCGAATATTGTTTTTATTAGTGCTAAGGCTCTTTGTAGTACAGCTTGAATCTACTATAGGTTGTATTGGTTGTGGCGACGATTCAGCATTGGGAACTCCTGATAAGCTATGTACGTCATTACTGTCATGACTACTTAAGGTCCATTTATACATAACCGTGTCGTGTCCGTTCCATGTTCGTACCGTGCCCCGAACTAGCATCGAATATCATACTTTTACGGTAACCACTTCTGGCTAACGGGCAAACACAGCACGGACGGTGTAAGATTATCCGTAATGTGTTCGTCGTCATCAGTAGAAAGTGTTACATCCCATGAAGAAAATATAACAAAGCTTTGACAAGGACCCGAAAATAAAATGAACCCTGATAGAGGAATACAATAAGGATTACCTACAATACAATAAGGAGACCTCTCAAGCAAAATGTATTCGCTCCAATGACAGGTACCTTCTCATAGCCTGATTTGCAATGCGCAAATCAACAAACGAATGTACCATTAACTTCGATGCGCAAAAATAAGTTCCAAGTAAACTCCAATCTGAGATAAATAATAGTACAGCTATCAACGTTTGTTGTTAAATAAAGAAATTAAGATCAGTACTGAATCACTCAGTAGGGAACTCAAACTAAATATCCCTTCAGCATTTTTCGAGCTCTAGAACGTTGCAAATCCTTAAGAAATCCTGCTTGGAACCTAGTAAAATGAGCTCATTATATTAGTTCTAACCAGGTAATTATAACGTAACTAATTACAGCAAATTCTTAGCTAATTCTTGCATCCTCAATAATTTCTTATACCTACGGGATATAAAAGAATGTAATCAATACTGGTTAGGGGTATGGCCGGGACACGAAACGCACATGGCACGGTTGTGTATAAATGGACCTTCAACCCTTTGCGATCGGCAGATTTCGCTCTTGGGAGTATCAGCAGGTCGCAGCAAATCTAGCGTTTCGCAGTTATTTTTCCGTACAGGATTTAAAGTCAATGTATGGATATTAGATGACGCAGAATTTGTTCTACGACGATCTAAAAATGTCCCCGCTACGGGGACACCAACTATTACAACGATTTAACAAAAATTCCCGCTACGGGGACACCGACCGCAAAGGGTTAATGGGGAATCACTGATACCGCTGTTCTATCTACCCTTGATCGACGCCGCTTTCTCCACCTGTTTAACAAAGGAACGTATCGAATTACACAAAGTTCAACGATTTTGAGATTTAAAAAAGTGAAATTTCTATCAAAAAATACTGATGTGAAAAATTCTGTGATACCGCAAATTTAGGATATCTTATGTATCTTTGTCTGTCTCTGTCTCTTATGTATCTTTAACTGTCAAGAAAAACTAACAGATTTATCGGCAACTTGACAGTACGATAAAATTCTCTGTTACATTGTAAAAATTGTTACAAATTAGTCGGACGTATACCTTTTATTTTACACATAAGAGAACCAGGATTGGGATGAGCCTTATTGGAAAAACATTGCGATACTAAATGAGTGCAGCTTCAACTGATGCTGCTGAATTGTTTAAGGGCTAATACTTCAGCTCCATCAAACTAGCTACTTCCAGCCAGTTACCGCGACCCTGGTCCTCTCATTACTGTATATAACAAAATGCTTGTAACGAAACTAACTTACCATAGCTTTCATCTGTCGTTCCTCATCCGCGGATTTTCGCCTTCTCAAAGCCACTTGCAATGCCATCTCTCGTTGTCGTTCAGCAACATTTAAACACCCGACACAAAAGCAGTTACGATATTTGCAATATCTTTTATGCCCCTTTAGCACCTGTATGTCGCCATGATATCGACACCGCGCACAGTTCCGCTGTGCACGGGGAATCTTTCTAGGTTTCTTCGTTAGGGACAAATCGTATACTTTACCGGCTAACCAATCGGAATTTTTATCGTCACTAAGATCCATTTTTTCTTCACTTTGAAATTGCTCTCTATTCATTGTTATTAATTATGATTAGTACAGAAACGTAATCTTCGATCGTTAAATTCCTGCTTTTTTTTTGCCGCGAATTTCCAATTATTGTCTTCTTATTTTCTTATCCTTATTTGCTTGATTACAACAAATTATCTTCATGTTCAGCAGTGAAATATTGCTCAATACTTTTTCTTCCGTGCATTCCAGCCGTCGAGGTCCAAAATGTTGGCCACCGCTTTCAAGTGAACAATTGCCGATTTAACAATTGTTTCTAGCCGAGCCGGATGTCCAAAGTACTCTTGTACCTGCAGACACAGTTTCAAAATTTTTAGTTATCTGCATACGGAAAGGACAAAGATTGTGTCAATTTTAACCCTCCGTAAATTAAGTGGAGTTAAATCAATTCCAGCGGTTTCGAAATTGTTATGTTCTTTTCAAAATGTAATTTATGTTCGCGATTTCATAAAAAATCGTTTATATTTACAAGTTAGATCTTGTTATATAGGGTCCGGTCTTTCCTACAAAGGTTCAGGGCGTGGCTTTAGTCCACCTGGTTCGCAAACTTTTGATGATAGAGAATTTAGAGAAATTGAAATTATACATTCACACAACAAATTGTCAAAATCTAACCGCTCTACAACCAATGGATGTGGGATGGATGTGTACGGATACAAACGGGGCTCGAACCGTCGGATATGTGATTTTAGGCCTAAGATTGATAGATATTTATTAATTTAAAGGAATAAGTGGATCGTCCACAAGTTTCGGATGATTACCGCTCCGCGGGCAAACTGGGTCGTTTACGCCCAGAGCAAGTCTAAGATATACACCGTTTTTCTTCTCTATTAGAAAGTTTGCATTTGTCCCACTTGGTTTCGAGATTTTTATCATATCAGCGATTTTAACAGAAGACTTTTCTGCAAGTTCATGACTCTTAACTAGGAAAAATTGTATGATAGATTTCAAATGTTGTTTTAATAGATAATATTGGTTATCCTTTGAATATATAATGTTAAACATGACAAAAAAGTTGTAGATATTTTTTACTGTAAAGGTGCTTAAATTAGAGCTGAAATAAGTTGGTGTTTTAGATCCCATAAGCCATCTAACGGTTAGTCATAACACATATAAGTTTGAATAATTATGTGTATATTTAAAATGATGTTTCTCTTAATAAATAAAAAATTGTAATGCTACTGTATATAGAGAATCACTTTTGAATCTCCTGTAAGTGAATGATTTATATGTAAACCGTTCTTGATTAATTGAACTTTGTCAGTATAATTTTCATTAAAATTTAGTATGTTAAAAGTTAAAATTTGAGTGTTTTATTGACAAATAATGCGAACAAAAACGGGTCAATTTTTGTTGAAAGAAGTTTTACTGCCTTGTAACTGTAAAGAAAAAGATACAATAAGAATTTCCTACATATAGTCCATTTCGTGACTCTTTGATTTAGCAACAAAGTAATACAAAATATAAGTAAACACATTAAACGCACTGCTTCCTATTATGGATCTATCACGCTACTTTTTTCTTGTATACTTTTAATATAATCTGCTCTCATTAATTTACATTGTTGCAGCTGAATTTGTCGTTCAATATCGTCTCTCGATTTGCTTCAAACTCTGATCTTTTCTTATCTTTCTAATTTAGCTAAAATCCTAGCAAACGTATGTTTGCAAACATATGTACAACTTTTCTTCGCATTATTATATGCATACAAAAACATATTAATAAATAATTTAAATATTTGATATAATAAATTTTTAGGTGTTACTTATCTGGCTTAACGACTTTATTGTTAATTTTTACTAATGAAGTAAATTAAATTGAGACTATTCCGATGGAATGTAGCCTGGGCCGAGATTTAGATTGGGAACTTAATCTAAATCAACTGAAAATTACTTTTATAGCAAGTCTTGTAATGCCAAGACAAAGCTATTTAATTAATATCCCCTTTACTTTTTTAATATTTGCTTAGAATTTAGCTTCTCAATATAGCAGTAGCCCAAACATCCAATTTCACACTAATTTCCAGGTAAAAGTGAGGGTCAAAATTACATCATAAACTACAGGTGACAGCTAATTGCTGTTTTTTGTGACATCGTTTTCCTCACAATTAATACTATCGGATGAAGCAGTCAGGCCGCGGTGCCTCGGAAATCGTGGTCTTGTCTGAAGTGGAATCCAGGCGATTAATTGTTGTAACATGATAATTATGCAATCGAGAAGAAAAGAAAAAAAAAGAGGAGTCAAAGTAGAAGAGAGAAATGAAATGCATGAGATACAAAACATTTGCCAGCATTAATGATACTTTTGAAGCGTCTGCGACCCAGCCACATGCACATCAAGGTCGTAGATCAACGGAAGCATACAATGTTATAAATACACTGTATATGTGCTACATCGAGAGAAAAAGAGGAATGAAATTTAATCTTAGGGTTATATCACAAATGTGACCTATGTAAATCACATGGACGATTTAAAAGAAGAGAAGAACCTCTCTTGTATCTTGTATCTTATTTTCTTGTCTTTCCTCACCTCCTTCTCTTTCTGCAAGATACATAATCAAGTAGCAGTAACTTGCAATGCTAATACGAAACGCTAAATAATCCTCTTATATAAGAAAATAATGGAACACGAGGATTTCGAACAATTCTGATCAAACCTTAATCTTACCTCGATTATGACTAGCGCTGCTCGTATCAAATACTGCATGATCAAAATTTCTGCTCACTTAAACCTATCAATTTTAATTTAAGGGAATTGACGAAATAAAATATTTGATCTATTATAATATTTATGAGTTAGGGATAATTCGAAATGATTTAAGCCCTGGTGCGTTGCTTATTTAACTGCAAGATACTGTAGCATAATTTAAAAATATGTTATCAATAAAAATGCAACAATTTAATTAACCTAATCAATTACTAGATCAAATTCACTCGTTTTAAAATTTGTGTAGGCTCTTGAATGAAAGAAGTGTCATCTCCAGGGGACAAGGTAATCGAAAGGTATTTGTACAAGGTTTCATTTCGTAATCCTAATGAAATTACTAAATTTCATTTGGTACTTATGATATTGTTATACTAAATATAATTTTTTTGTACAATTTTTTGTATTTGAAATATGTAATATATAATATTTCAAAATAAAATTACTGTAAATAATATTCAACAATATTGAAACGAATAATTTTAAGATTGAGAGACTGAAAAAAGACATATTTGGATATTCACCCATAAGTCACATTATGGAAAAGTTCTAAATTTTTAAAATACACGTAACTGTTAAAGTTTCAGAATCTTGAAAGCTGCATCAAATTTAATTCAACAAAACATACAAGGTTTCACATTTTTGATTGAATAGTTTAAGATATATTTAAATTTCAATATCTTTGCTGCACTTTCAACAGTTACTTGTTTGAAATTTCATCAATACACTTGTTACAATGTATACAATATCGCAAATTTACTATAATTTTATTGAAATAATAACAAATATTGAATAACAACAAAATTATTGATTCATTAATACTCGAGTGGTTGTTATAATCTGATTCTTCTTTGATTTTTTATCTCCGTTATATTAAGTGATTTTATTTTAATCCCAAGAACTCCAGTGGCTTCCCTAAGGGAACATTTTACATGTAACAAGCAATGACTCCGAAGTGGGGAGGGTTAATAGCGAAAAAATGAAATAAAATTGCAAATGTACTTTTCTCAATGAATTTTGAACGAGGTTAAATAATAAAGGAGAAGATTATACATCCAGTGTCTCTTGTGGAAATCATTATTTCGCGTGATAAGCAATTCATCATTTCTTCAATCAATAGTAATAATGTTATACTGCCCATGTCCCATAGTAATAGTAGCAGGTGATATATCACGTTCAAATATTCACTTGCTACTATCAGTAAGGAGACAGAGGTAGTACAGTAGAATCTTCGTACAAGATACCTTCGATTCTCTTCGTACAAGATCCACGGGTTCCCCTTCGCTAATCCACTACCCCCACTCCTAATGCCTCTTCGCCTCTGAATGTTTGGAGTCGCTCGCTCCATACAAGATACCACGGAAATAAATGACAATTATTTACACACCGATTTTTTTACTTATTATCACAAATTGTTAATTATTTAAGATAACATTTTAATTTTTTGTTGGTTTAAAATTCATAGAGAATATTCAAAGACTAGAAAAATAACTTTTATTCTCTTTTTCTTTCTTGTCAACACTGCGAGAACTCCTCGTTTGCGGACTTCTAGTCACGTGACAAAAAAAAGAAGGAAAAGGATATGGAATACAAAGCAACCTACATTATCGGTTTAACTTTAAACTATTTTGCATGGTATCTTGTACGAAGACCGTGAGATCTATTTCTCTCCGGCGTAACAGGCCGCTGAGTGGGGAAACGGTAATTTTCTTCTTTTTTTGGAATCATATTCCCCTCCGATCCTTTGTGGTATCTTGAACGGAGATTCTACTGTATTACTTATGCGACAATGTTGATTAATTTCACTGACAATGAGACGGATCTGCGATTTGAATAAAGATTACTAGTATAAGGATTTCAAACAAATTTTAAGACCAGTCACAGTTTATCAAAATTTTACAAAACTTTTAACCTTTTTACACTTTTTATACTTTCTTTGCAGAGTTCCTTATACATTTTAACCGGCCTCTTTGAACAAGACACGAGCATAGAAATAATCCAAGAGCATACTGTAAACTTTTAATAGGAAAACGGAAAGTCTATCTATACGCAAGTGCATATTAATCATGAGGGCGGCTCTCAAGCAAGTGATTGCTGCTTTTCTATCCTGTAATGTTTGTGTGAAAACGCCCAGTACGATTCATTCATTCTGTTAATTTGCATAAAAATTAACCATCTCGATTATATAAGCCTATATGGCGTGGCCAGAATCACTGATTTTCCTGAGTATTTTTTGTTTTTAAAATTATTTTCGAAATATTTAAACTTATAAAAAAATGTCTAATTTTTAAAAAATTCTAAATTTAAAAGACAAATTGGAATCGTGTAGTTTAAAATAAAGGAATTGTACGAATTTGATTTTTTATCAAAATTCTAGAAAATCGAAAACTGTAATTACTGTAGAATGTTGAGAATAATTAAGAATTCCAAGTAATACATTTTTTTTTATTATATGATTTAAATACATTTCCCACGAGTAGAACCATGACAAAACAATGCTGCAATTTCGAAAACGTCAAGAATTTTAAACGTTCTTGAAAATGTGTAGCCTCAAAAACGGTTCGTAAATCTACAATGGAAGTTACGTGTTTCAGGGTTACTATGCTTTAATTCAAAAATGGCAAGAGATAAACCCTCGGGCGATTTCGTCGAATTCCATGTCATGTCCTATAGTTAAATTTTCCCTAAAATTTCCAATGGAACCCATAGAAAAGTTTCCCATTTACAAACTTCCCTAAAATTTTATTGGAATTATATGAGGGTTGCCAATTAGTTTCTCCTTTTCTACAAAAAAAGAAATATTTTTTTATTCTATATGGCAAATTGAATCTTTTAGTTCCTGTTGGAATAAAAATATTCAAATACAAAATAAAATATTCGCCGAATTTGTTTCGCTAAAAATATGTTTTCAAACTGAATTATTTTACTCTTTCATATAAGACTTTATTCACTCTTTAAGACAATTTTTTTAAAAACTGAACTTTTCTTCTTGGAAATTTGGTATCTTTGTAATCTCAAAATTTTTACAATTTTCAATAAATACTTCGTCATTTTAAAAATTACCAACAGTGTTGGCACGATGGAAGGAAAAAATTCCAAAAATTGTGAATTTTCCAAACATTTAATAACAAAAAATTATGTTACATTTTTGAAACAAATTATGTAATATATTTATATACTGAAGACACCACCGGGGTACCGGATAAAAATTGTATCAGCTTAAAGAACAATTTATGAAATTGTTTTTCATTTCTCTTTACAACTTCAGAAATCCGAAAGGAATTATGAATATAGACCCGAAGTAATAATTATCAAAAACTGTAATATTAAAAAATGAAAATATTCATGAGATCAATTTGAGAAATAACTAATACTGTAACGTTATATGATTCGCTTCCATGAAAACTGATACGTCAAGCGGAAAAAAAGCTGAATGGTAAGGAAACGAAAAATGCAGAGAACGTCTAACCTCATGTCAGAAGAAATGCATTGATATAATGAACTTGGCTGTCATTCGATTGTCGCATAATATCTTCGCCGATTGACTACATTATATCTTTCGTGCAACATGCAACCAATTAACTGACTCGACAACCTACTTCTCTATCTCACTTTTACTTTAATACAAAACACGCACCGTCGATAATGACGTACGCCCTACCGCATCAAGAATCTCGAGCGCGATCTCTCTTAATTGTAAATGATATCGAAGCAGAACATGTTTATCATGAATGGCTGCGAGGAAAACTTGGCCGTATCGGTATCGAAGCTAGAAGACTTTTCTTCGCAAAAAATAAAGTCTTGCCTGACATCTCTCTCGGATGATATTCTTATAAATCTTTTACTCGACGTCTTTCTTTCCCATTTAATATTAACATTTTTAAGTAACAGTTCCAAATTTTGAGACTTCATGAGAATAATCAAGACCGGATTGAAAAAACAGTCGTGTCTTACAAACTTCAGAAGTTTTAAAAACAGGATGTCAAGCTAAATAACGGGGGTACGTATTCGACGCCTTCAATTAAGATTTTAAGCGCCACGTCAAATTTACGTATAACCCTATTCATGCCACGCGGATTGCGACGATAAACGCTATTGTATTTGACATAACCGGCGCGGCCTGAACGGAAAGTTTATTTTCGGTCACCGGTGACCGACATGGCAGTCAACGGGTTAACACAATTACGACTTCGTCGACAAAAGGTGGAAAAAAAGTCGAGTCAAATATTTTTGAAACATCAATAATTTTCTTAAAATGTATGAAATCCAATTGCTGTAGGAACGCGATGGTATTAAAAGCTTTGAGAGCCCTCGTAAGTAACGTTTACCATAAATCTCAAGTACCAATTTTATCATGCCGCCCCTATATCGCTCATCTCGCTCTCCAAAGTTAAAACAAACATTGACTAGAGTCATAAAACCGTTGGAAGTATTACCAATACCGCTTGTCATTGCCTTCTTTATACACAAACGCGTCTTGTATACAAATTCTTACTTTTCATTGACTAATTGTATCGATACAATAGGCATTGGTACAATCATTCCACAGAAAATACGAGACAAGAACCATAAACACGTCTTCCTCTTATATCAATTTCTCGATACTTACCCCGAACGATAACAAACTTTCCTTCCGACCATCAGAGAGGCAAAATGTCCAGATCCGCTTGAGGCATCCGAAAGAAGCACCACCGAAACGTAAACTCGAATACTTGAGATTCTACATTCGCGAATTTGACGTTAAACACTTCGACAATCGACAAACGAAATTATAAAACGTTACAACTTATTTCCCGCCCTACAATACCTTCCTCCCTTCCTTCTTTATCATACACACGCGAGCACAGGAGTCCCCGCCTCCGGAAGTTCAAGCACCCCCTTTCAACTGCATTACTTTTTCTTTCTCCTCCTCCTTTTTTTTCCACTATTACAAAAATGACATTCGTTTTGGCAAAATAAATGTTTTCTCTACAGTTACTGCACAATTACTTATTTTCTCCAAAGTTTCGTTCATAAACGATTTACATATGTTACGTTTTATATAGTTTATATACAGTTTTCTCTACTTCGTCGACAATCGAACAGACTTTGTTACTCTTACGAACGACGGTGAGGAAGGATGTGATTCAAAACATCACAGTGGCGGACAACGTGGTCTGAACTGTTGTTTCGTCTTGCGCATGCGCGGTACGAACTTTGGCTTTTATGTATATATCTCTCTCTCACTCTCTAGCATTTTAGTCTTCTCTTTTGGAGCAACGTTTGCTTTGCTCTTTCGCCAAACTAAGATCACTTATAGAGTTAGCCAGAGAAACCAACGTTAACTGTCACTGCAAGTACTTCTTTCCAACGGTTGTCCTTCAAACAAGAGGGAACGGGGAGAACCAAGCAAAGATGTACACCAACATGCAGTCCGCAACTTACTAAACTAAGAGTGTGATAGCCTGGTAGCACAGGTACATACCAAGCTTTGCAATGCTGGTTGGCTCGCAGTGCAGTGAGCAGGGTATCAAGAAAGAGATAGAGTGTGAGAGAGAGAGAGAGAGACGGTAGGATGGAAGAGAGAAAAACAGAGTGGAAGAAAAAAGTAGGAGTCGCACTCGCTTGCGGACTTGTCAAGGGTGGAAGGGGTCAAGCGAGTCATCGAAGCAATTGTAGAGAGGGATCATTGGCGCATATAAGCATAATAATAACTCGCCATACCATAGTAACTAGCAACTTCGCGACAAAACATAGCAAAATAATTAATGCCATACTTGCTGTTGGTGTTTCTTTTCATTCGAGTCGTTACTTTTATAAATGAGCCTAGTCCATTTTTATATTTATCGTGAATTGATACATTGTATGTTAATTTAACAAAATGGACTTGTTAGACTTTCGATAGCAACGGCTCATTTAATTTCTTTTTTTTCAATTAAAATTTGCGGTAAAAGTACCTTTTTTTCATACCTTTCTCTTCATCGGATCTTGATTTGAGCAGCCGAATGTTTAACCTCTTCACGCTCTTGGCCACATATGTAGACGTTTAGTTTCGTTTAGTTTTTTATAATTATACTTACTGCCAATAATAAATAGAACAAAAATTTGATAACAATTTGTTCATTACAGAATCCCTCAAACGGGGAAGTAAAAATTTTTTGGTTTAGCTGCACTGGTAAATCGTAAAAGAAAAAAAACATTAAGTCATTTTTTTCTCGCTATAAAAAAATCGTCCCTGAAGAGGTTAAGTAGTCTCACTGAAAATTGACACGGGAGCCTGAATTCTATGGAATCATTTAACATAGTTTAGAATAAATAGAGGAACGATCCTGTCACTTACGTATTTCTTGATTCAAGGAAATGCGTATATTTGAAACGGATCCTTTGACAGAATGTAGCAAGGTAACATTTGCCTGTGATAAATTATCCTCAAGACAGGTGGCTTTTCACTATAGCCTTATAATGGGTATATAGTGAACTGGGTTTCCGGATCAAGAACGTCTGTCACTCTTTCAGGGAACCAAGAGTCATAATAGTACTTTCCAATATTTACTACTTTAACCGACACTATAGGTACTAAATCTGAATAGGGCACCGTCAGGAGTCCAATTGATAAAAAAAACTTGTTAGTCCACCATATACTTATTGAGTAAACATATACGAATACTTAGGCAAACTGAGATTGAAGGTGTAGAAAGTTCTAAGACTCAATATAATAAAATTTAGAGCAATACCATATCTCAAATACCGACTTCATGTTACAAGTTAATATTATTTCTACCGCGCTAAGTGTATATAAAAAAAAACCAAAACCAAAAATATAAAAGTATAATTAAAATAAATTTTGTTAATTAATACCAAACTTTTTACAGATGCATAACTGCTCTACTAAGCACCTGCCGTTTGTGGATTTCAAAAGAAAGATCAAATTAAACCTTGAAAATAATTCTAAATTAAAATTCTAAAAAGTGCCTTGTGACACCTTTGATAGAAATAGTGAAAATTAGGGAAAAAAAAGTTATGTGCCGTTTTTCAAAATTTGGAATTATTACCGAGTAATTAATTAAAATGTTTTCGCCAATCGGAACGCGGAAGAGGCTTGGTGGGCATGTCACAAAATTTAGACTTCAAATCTCTTAGCAGCGGCGACCATACTTTAACATCTAGAGGTGCCCCCCGCAACGTGATACCACCTCTGATTGGCCAAAATAGTTTCATTAAGAACTCGGTAATTATTCTGAATTTCGAAAAATGCTAGGTAACTTTTTTCTCAAATTTCACCCTCTGCCACGATCTTTCGGTTTCGAACTCTTTACACCGCACACTTTGTACACGTCATGAAGCGTAACTGACAGCGAAGAAGTTAATATGATGACAATAAATGGAAATTATTAAATTTTCAAATTTACTTCTGATATCTCCCGCGTTAATAGAATTACTATTTTTTATTTATCGGGGAGAGTTTTAACTTACTTTAAATTTATGTCCTAACAGAAGGAATTAAATTGCACAAAATGAAATTGCCAATAGATTACATATAGAATTTTAAAATACATCTTTGTCAACTTTTTGTCAACCCCAGCGACATTTTTCCCTTTTCTACCCTCAACTACTAACACTAAAAACTTTGTACTGCGAATTCGTGAGTTTCCGACCGTGTTACCATAATCCGTTTGTACGGTAAGTATATAATAATATTGTATTAATGTTTTCACCCTTCCAATGTAAAAATGTAACATGAAATGTAACATTGAATCCTTGAAACAAGGGATTCTCTCCGAAAGCTTCAAAGATCCCAATTCTTATTCAACTTTTCATGATACATTAAGGTAAAAAGGGTTGACAAGAGTCACGCGTATTGACATTAGCTTAAAAAGTGGTCCAAAGAATAATTTATCCACCTGAATTCTTGTGCCATTAATGGCTAGGCTGGCTACCATAAATGGACCAGCTGTAAACTTCTACATGTTCTAGTTGTTTTGTAAGTTCTAGTTCTCATTCTTTTCATCTATTATTTTGTATTAAAATAATAAAACATGTCTTACTTGAGTTTTATCCAGTCTAAACTTCGAAGAGGCGACATTGCACCTGAAACGACTCTTGATTTTCTTGTCAGTCGACACTTATTGGATTATTTTTCGGGAGTCTGAAGAATTGCGCACAGGGATAAAATTAAAAATCTATTTTTTAATTGAAAATAATTAGTGGAACGTACGCTCTCTTTAATTCCGACCCATCTTATGTTCCTCCACTTACTCCGTTCCTTCCCTCTGCTGAAGAAGATCGTAACGACTCTTTTACGTTTTTAGGGGGTCGTCGATTATCACATTGCCTTGGTATCTGTTTGACATAAAATTCTTGAGGGTGTGTTGGTAGCGTGTAGGCATGAAAGTTAAAGATTTCTATTCCAGCATGCATGAGTGAATGCATAGTCGAAAAAGAAAAGGCGAAAAAAAGCAATGATGAAGAAGAAGAAGAAGAAGAAGAAGAAGATGGCCACTCGTGCAGTAAAGATAAAGATAGCCGAGCATAAATGTAAAGAGAAAGAGGTCGTATGACGATCTCGTTGATGCATGCAACTTGCATTTGTGTTCGAACTTGTCTGGGAGTCGTAAAACGGAGCCACTATGCAAAAATACTCTTCTCGCTCCCTTTCTTTGTCGCCCCTTTGCTCTTTTCCCAAATCTTCATCCTCATACATTTGCTTTCCCGAAATCAAAGTATTCTCATTCCTTCGTTTTAAATTGTATTCTTCTTCAATCTCTTTTTTCATCTTTCATACTTCTTTTACTTATTCAATTGCATTTTAATTGTTGCATTCACGCAAACCAAAAATTGTAATTCTATTAATTTTATAAAGAGCAAAAGTTACCTTTTTTTATTGATAATTTTTTAAACGCATTATTTACAAGATATCTTCGATAATTCATTTACCGATTTATATATCCGCTTTTCGAGTGTTCCGAAATCAAAGTGCTCTCATTCCCTCCTTTTACAACTCCCTTCGTCATATTTTTTTACGTCGCTATACTTATTTCACTTATTCAACTTTATTTTAATGGATTCAATCCTTTCGCAGTTTTCCTTCGAAATCGCTAAGAAGAAAATATGTTTGTAACAAATAATAGTAAAATTCCGGACCAAAATGATGAAAGTTGAAAGAAAATTTCTAGAAGGCTTATGAAAAATATAATGTATCGAACAATAAATTATTATACTTTTGTACAATAATAAATTGAAAAGTTAGTTTGTGTTAATTACTGCATTTTAATATGTCTACCTCTAAAGTTGGAAGCCAACTGACGACTAAGGATTTCTTCTTTGTTGCCTCTCCATTTGACGACATCGGAAAAACAGGAGACCCAAATTTAATTATCGAACTTAGTATGCAATTTATTCTACATGAAAATCGTTGGAGTAACAATAAATTTGGTTAGAACTTATTTATTGAAATTACTAAAAATATGAGGCTGGATTTGCAAACTTCTTGAACCTTAGGACCTGAGTCGGGTCCGATCTTCGGGCAGAAGGCAGCGAGTTTAACGACGGAACCACACGCGAGCCATGAAGTTTGCCTATTATGTATTTCAAGTTTTGAATAGCAGTTAGCGTCGGATACAACAATAACAAAGCTTGAAAAGCGAAAAAAGAGAGTATAAAAAGCCAAGTTGAAACCCTCCGAATCCACTTCTCGTCAACATTTTACGATCGACATCGCCGACGTCTTCCTCGTCTCTACTCTTCGCCTCTACCTCCCTATTCATTCGTATCGGAACTACCGAGTGAAGTACTTACTTTACCTTCTTTCTTCTCTCCAAGGAACGATTCATGGGATGCTCGCTGTCTCTAGGTACCAGATTTTTACTGAGTGCACTCACCAGACTTTGGGGTTCATAAAAGATTGGAAAATGGTGATGAAAACATTTCGTGGTGTTTCCACGAGTTAATCTTTTTTCGTCCTAATTAAATATCTCCTTGTCAGCAGAAACTACCACATAATCACTTTGAAGAATTGGCATTACATCGAGATTCTTCTCCTAAGCCACGTGTACATTTGAAATCGACACTATATAACCATTTTATAACCTTCATGTCGCTTATAATAACAACAAGAACAACAATAATAATAGTAATAAAAATAATGACAGTAATAAATATTGTCACTACATTTTAATTTTGCTATCGTATAAAAATAATAAAATCAAACTGGCAATCAAAGACTGAGGATTGGCGATCTTCGGCTAAGAAATAAATGAGGCTCACCCTCGTCAATTGGTATAAGACGTGGATGCTCTTCCGAAAATTCAGTGGATCAAACATCCCTGATCTTTGATGCGACGTTATCGGGATTCCCATGTAACTATTAGTGTGCAATAATTATTTCAAAACTGACTAGCATTTTGCTCTAGCTGCAATGGCAACATCTTACAATCGCGTCATTAGCATCAGTTGCGCAACATTTCCTGTCCAATGGCTAACTACACATAATTGCAACTCCAGTTTCTTATCTGGCCAATAATTACAATTTTTGACGTTGGTATTAATATATTTATCAGTGTTTGGTAGGTATCGATTGACTCTCGAGAAGCCACTAACCACTTCTTCCTGGTTTACCAACACAAGCATTGCATTTACGATGAAGCCACGAGGTAGCTAGCGCAGTTTGAATTCATATTGTCTCGTCAATCGCGTACTGTCCTCGACTACCGATTTTTATGCGCGTAGATATTATATGTATGTATGTACAGGGCGAGTCACCGTAAACCTAACGCATCAGAAAATCTTGTATGCACTCAGAGATGTACGTGTAAGATTTACTTTGCTGTAAATTGAATTGAAGTGAGACTGAAATAACCCAGTAGTTCTCATTTATTCAACCTACAATGTTGTTATCTCTTTTAGCCTTTTAGATATCAGACTATTCGTGACTTGGTATCCGTGTTGTTGTTTGATCAATTTTTTTTATTTATTACCTGTCGTATCATACAAGGTGAGACACGAGTGCAATTGCATTTTTTACCGAACAGATTTTTTATGTTGCTGAAGATTAATCAAAAGATAACGATGTGGCTCAGAAATGAAAATGCGATTGACTACGAAAAACATTTATTACAATACGTTATGATATAACAATTCGAATGTAAGAGTAAATTGCTGCAAAAACGGTATGTTGGTAAAAAATATGTATTTTAATTACCGCATTGATTCGATCGTTTAATAATTCAACGTTTGTCAAATGTTGATTAGGAAACATTCGCATAAATAATTCGGCGATTCGATCGAATTTTTTCGCGAAAGGAACTCTCTCTAACTTTTTTCTTGTCCTCCATGAATGGAACTAGAGCAAAGTCCACTTGGAACGTTATCTTCGTGAAGAATTAATTTACCGTTTGCTAAAACTTCTTATCGAAGTTGCTATGAACTTTTGAAGAGCAACTAAGTAGCTGCTAAATTTAGAACAATGTTTCCAATTACAAATAATCGAGGACAAATTAATCATTGTTGTTATCCGTAATTACATAACTTTTTTATATACATTACGTCAATCCTTATAAGGTGGTAGTTGTGCCGATTCTCAGTCCGACTACATTATCATACATATTATCACAGTCCATACATACAGGGTGCTCGCGTAACGTGAATATGTCTATTACTTTTAACAATACGGGGAAAAGTAGCGCAGATAAATATAAGACGCGAAAAGTGAAACGAGATACCCTGTATGTTACTAACTTTTTTTTTATAAATACACGACCTATCGAAACATTGAAGTAAGTGAAATTCGATGTTCAATTACCTGGTATGGAAATAATTAGTTTCTGTTATATCACCGTTGGCTTTTTTAAACAACACGTGATTAATTATCTGTGATTATTGTTATAATGACATTTTATTTAATTTTTACAAATTCCACATTCCAAACCCAAACAAATGTCCAGAGGTGTAATAAAAAATCCCAACATGTAAATTTGTAATATTCAAAATCTTAGAAATCAGTATAATGGGTTTTTAGGTGAAACCCTTTGAAAAAGTGAGCAATTTTTTAGCAATTCACCAGAAAGCTGGTAAATTTCAGCAATTTTCCAGAATGTAACTTTTGGTTTCGAACAATCTCTTGACCTCGGATGTAAACGAATAAATATTTCCTCCCCTAATCACGTTTTCACTCCACACAGGTTTCCTCTGTTTATTTTCATTAGGGATTCTTATTACATTAATTACGTGATAAGAACTGTTCAAGAAGAATGGAGGTAATTGTGTTGCATGAGAGTGCGTGTGTGTATGCCAGTACTATAAGCTTCAAAAGGGTGTAATTCCAATCTGCAGGCCAGAAACGAGCGTATATTTATGTATGTGTAGACGAAAACACGCGTACAGGAGGTTCAAATATCTTCGGAGCATTTCCTGTGTGCTAGAGAATCGTCTACTTTGTATGGCTAAGCAAAGTGAACCGCCTATGCAAAACTGGTCATAAGTTAGTCTATCTTATAGAGTTGGGCAACGTCATTACCGAGAAAATCTGATGGCAGAAATTGCGGTACGTGGACAGACCCGGTGAGACACGACAACAAATACAGGGTTTAAAGCTACATCGGCTGGCAATAAAAGCCAGGAATTGAATAGAGACTTCAATGAGAGTGATAAACATCTTGTAACTACCGCATGTTTTTAAACCCAATGTTTCTCCACGCAATTTTTCCTCGCAGCTCCTGGCCGAGTGCAAATTGTAAATTCCCGTCCCACTCAAAATCGGAATGACCCACCCGACCTATTCTAACGGTTTTAAATTATCGTTTCATGGATACAGTAATTTTTATTGGTATAAATTATCAAATTTAATCCGGCATTCTGGCTTACCCGAAGCAATTCGCTTTGCTACAATATGGTCGACCTGTGTGAAAATTTATCTCATCAGAAATACGATTCTTCTGCAAACAACTAATTTTCACCAACTTTCGCTAAAATTCCATCAAAACAGACTTTGGGAATCGATTCTACGCGTCAAATTACTCCTAGAAATGAGTTTTCCAATGACATTTTTGAAACTTTAATTTTTACCCCAATATATTAATTTTGTAGACTTTGTATCTTCCTTCATCAAAGAATATTACCAGTTAATTCCTAAAAACTAGAAACTTAAGTAATGGTATCGTCACAAGTATGATCGTATAAATAATAATTTATGTGGAAAATAATGGCGGGAAATCTTCTGCAAAATCTTATAACACAATTGTAATTTCCTTTAAGCTGACATTTAAAATGCAAACTTCATGTGCATGAAGTTTTTCCACTTTATCTCGAGGAACAACTCGTACACGTATAAACGTGAGGTAAAATTGACTAGATGTGGAAGCATGTGCTAAAAGGTAGGAACAAGTTTTCTTTGTGTAGAATTTACCATATATAATTATACACACGAAGGCAGAGCAGGTGTCAAAAAATAAAGGAGCTGAATTCCAAGGCTAACTAATTGCAAGATTAATATTATCATGGCGAAAACCTGCACCAATCTTCAAAATCTTGTCACACTGTTTTCTAAATGCACATATATGGAGGCGTGTGTGTGTGTGTCTGCGTATTTGTGTGCCTGCGTGTTTGTGTGCGTATCTCCTTTACAAGGAATCATTTTAACGAATTAATTTATACTTTTGAGACATTTGTATTTTACAGTAACCGTTTTGGTAAAACTGTAGTGTATTTTGGGAACCTCAAGCTGTGTTTCCAATCAAGAGACACGGTAGTGTCTCGAGCCAAGTTCATGTATGAATTGGGCGAGAGCGCTAACGTGTTATACATGCTGAAGGAAAGAAAAAAAGTATCACGCGATATTGAAGAAGTGTGGAGAAAAATAATAGTTAAGAAATACCTTACAAATTTTTATAATCACTTTCACTACTCCTATATTAATTACAGTATAGTAAGTATAGTTACAATTTATAGTTATAATTTATTATCATTATAAATTGATAAAAATTGTTTATTTCTCCCCTAGCATGTTTCTACTTGTGTTTTTTTCCGTGAAATGTCTTGTTGCATTGTGTTCAACAGTACTCTATTTTTTTATTAACTATTTCATTTTCGTGCGTTTCACACGTATGAATTTCCGGACAGAAAAATGTAAGAGATAAACCTGTACGTTGCTCCACTTACAAAGGAGAATGAGTTGCAGTCAGTATAAAATAATTGTAAAACAACTAATTACAACATATGAATATTTATACGCGTGCACATAAGTGCAACTGGCTATTATTCCGAAGCATCTGATACAATTGAAAAAAGGAGGCTGCTGTTAGCATAATGCATATCCTTGTGTTTGTACTTAAGGTGAATTAATTAATTGGTGACTTATTTTCACGATCATGATTCGTACATGAAATGCACAAGCAGTATCCGTTTTTATTAATAAAATTCCGGACAACTCATCAAAAATACGATTTTTTCCATGAAAAGCCTATTTTTTACTCATTTTCGCTAGTATTTCGTCAAAATAGACCCTTGGAATCGAGTCTACGTGTTAAACTACCCCTAGAAATGAGTTGTCCATTTGAATTGAAAATTTTCTATATTGACATTTCATTTTATACATTTGCGTCATTTGAGGATAAAATATTAAAAAAGTCACATGGCTAAGCAGTTTTCTCTTGAGAAAACAATCGTTGAAGAAAACACTCTCATTGAATGTCATAAGTAAATAGTTTTTGCGACAAGATATTTACGTGGTGAAGAAAAAGACAATTTGAATTTAGAGTTAATTTTGCATAAAACTTTACTTTTCTTTACGTAGGGTAAATATTCGTTGTCTAGCTGCGAAATTCAATACAAGTTTTCAACCTTCAATGCTTTTACAAGAAATTGTATATTATTTTCTTTAACTATTATTGTCTGCGTTTATTACTTCCATAAACACTATTTATTTAATAAACAACGTTCTTAAGAGCGAGTTATCTCATGCATCAATTTTAAATCGCCTGTATTTTGTTAATATGTATATTCTTAGTTTATTTTGACGCGCATTTAATTTTCTCCTTTGAAGCCTCTCAACAAATTAATTTTATAAGAAACTTATTTACAACGATCGCATTATTTTACGTACTTAAATAATGCGAAATACCAGTTCTTTCTTTTATTAATAACAACTTCTTTGGACGCACACTGTGATATTCCACATTTGTACATTTCTTGCATTCTTACTGGGACCACTTAATCGAACCGATCAGTATCATTAGGATGTTTTCTTCATACGCAAACAAGGTGTTGAATTTTAAACCGCACCGACAGATACTCAAGGGACTACTGATGATATAAAAATAAAAACTTTCCATTAAAAATTATAAAACTTTGGAAATGATACCTCAGCTACGAAAGAACGATGCGTAGCGTTATTGTTGAGGAAAAAATGCTTTTCTAAAAGCGACTTTGCAATTGCACTTTACAATCTTTAGTTGGAGCTTTATTTTGTTTCGATACGAATTCAATTAATATTATTTTGAAAATGATTCATACCACTTAAAATTTCGAAATTTCGGTGGCTGTTCTATAAAATTTATTAATATTCCTAATATCTAATTGATTTGTGATTTCTCTAAAAAATGTGTCCTTCAAAGGATTAGAGAACTGAAATGTTGTTTACCTCTTGTTTGTCGAAAATAAATACCGATCAGACAAATATTAGCAATGCGAGAAACTGTTGGCAGCGGTCATTTGCATTCGATACGGAGATATCTAGACAATTTCCGAGAACTTACGATAACATAGAGAAACTATTAAGTTTACCTCGTGCATGCGCATGGATAAGTTACGTGAGTTACGCATAAATATTATATACAAAATTTTTTCCATGCGTGTAAAATTAGTCCGGATAATTTCCACGTTCTTTCTACGATTTTATATAAGAAGTGTAAATAAATGATGAACAAAACAATCGATATCGAACCTATGCAATTTTTAGATGCCGAATTTTATATTAAGCTGCTTGTGCACGAGGGGTTCTAGGCTACGTGTAACGCACATGCATTCTATGCATAAATTCATAAAACAGACAATACAATTTTTTTCAGAGTATGTATATATATACATACATCTCGAGTACATTGCCAACATGTACAAAAACTTTGTCTGTAAATGCAATTCTCTGATAGGCACAGACGGAAGTTCAAAAAACACGAAGGTTTTTATGAAAATTACCATTTTGTAGTGTTTTAGGTCGCGGAACATTAATTTTCAATAAGATTTTAACGATGAATCAGTCTCGCGGGGAAATGATACCCTGTATAATTGCGTGCATCGTTAATACCCCACAATCTTGAATATTATGTTTGCTATTAACAGCTTGACAGTTGATCATTACTTTAGGAATACTTACTTTTCCACCTCACTACTTGAACGTATCGACTTTTTTCACAACCACTCGTATTGTTTAAGTATCGGACAAAACTGTGAATTATCGTAAATTTTGAGAAAAAAAGGCAGTCCCCTTTGCATTTCTTCAAACCTGTCGGACTTGTTGGTGACAACTGTCAACATTGCATTATTCGTACTAAATTTGCAAAAATTGCAAAAATTGTAAAATCTGAAATCTTATTTTACTATTTATTTTTAGCGTTAAAGAGATTAAGGCTGAAGGGGTTAAATATGACTCCCACGTATTTTCTATAAGGTAATAGCATTTAATATTTCCTCAGTTTTTTGAGGAATAATTCCTTTCTTAATAGAGGCGAAGAAAAAATGTATTTTATGCATAGTTTAGAAACACAGTTATTTGTAAATTTTCTTACAAGAACAATAGAAATCCATAAAGATTAAGAACCTGTAAAATCTATTTATTCGCACGACATAAAGGAATATTTCGAAATATCCGAAAGAGTAATGAAGAACATAACAATTTAGGAACTCACCAAAGATTTCAAAATTTTTAATCCGAAGAAATATCTTGAATAAATAATGCCAATTCAAAAGGAGGTATTTTCCATGTGACAATACCATATATTATGCCTATCCATACACAAGTTCACATATTTCCCTTTACTTCAGAAGGTAAGTCTACGTTTCTACGTCTCACCGTCACTTTTTCACGAGACTCTTCAATTTGTCAGTCCTATTGTAAGCGTAGGTAGAAAAAGCCAACTGTTTCTGTTTTCCCTGCCCTTCCAACGCGATACATTGACACTAATGTGACGTCAATGCGCGGCATATGACATGGCTCACGTTCATGTATAAAATGTTTTACTTTCGCTCTAATTTCGAACAACTTTTTTATAGTTTCACTTGTAGCCGTTGCAGTGAATCGAGTTTATAATAAAGAATCAATTTTAAAGTAAAAAGAAAATGGGTTTATTGTAAAATAGTGAAATTATTTTGAAATGTAATAAAAGATACAAGAAAACTTCGAAAAAATATAAATTCCTTTACAAAAGTAATGTATAAAATACCGGATGCTAATTTTTCTAGTAAATTTCAATATTTTGCATTATGAAAATTTTTACTATCCATTAATTTCTTTTTCTTAATGAGCAATGATTGCGATTGCTGGACGCTTTGGCAAGTATAAATACAATGGCAACACTTTGGCTGCATTCATCGGTGGCTTCAGATGTCGCATCCATTCATCTCTGCGTGATGAATTTTTTACAGCCGTCCAACAGATATGTGATGCTGGGGCTGCCACTCTCAAGCTGAGCAGCAGCACTAAGTGCTAAAAGCGGTTTCGTAGCAAATAAGCGATAATCGCACTTTTGAGCGAAAATCGAGCGGTGGATTAGCAGAGGATGAACCTCGCATGGTGATAATTTATGCGCTGATAAACTTGATGGTATTTGTTGCTCTTGGTAGATAGAAAGATGCGTCTAGAGTCATGTCATCTTCGGAATAACTTCCTGGCGAGACTGTACTCTTGGCAGAAATAGCAAAAGACTTCGCCAGCTCTGAAACTGATCTTGATACTACAAGACCACAATTGAATCATACAATGTAATACAAGGTAATAATAGCACATAGACGCAGCCGACAATGTAATTTGTCTCTACCAAATACTCTCATTGTATTTAAATGTGCTGCAAAGTGACAGAAAGAAACGTAGTTTTCGACGTTCAAAGTCTTGCTGAATATAATAAATTGAGTACACATTTTTGGATTATCAAAATATGTGGATGTTAATCAATGAAAACATGAAATATTTAATGAACTTTAATTAACTCAAGCAGTATAGCCAGATATTAATTTTTTGTACTTCAAATGTGTATTTAAATACATTTGTATGTTTCTACTAACCCCTTAAACTCGAGGTACTCCTCATAGGCACCTCAAACGTCAAAATTTGGCGTTTACAAATAATTTATAATTAAAATTTCCATTCACAAAATGTTCAAATTACGATAATAAGGTAAAAATATTTTGAGCAGATTAATTATTAAAAAAGGAATGTTATGTATGTAAAGAAAACTCGAAAAACGTGTCGTGTGTAAAAGGGAGTAAATTACAACTTAAAAGAGATGGTGATTTTTTCCCTTGTAATAAAGGAAATCCTGATTAAAATTTTCACAAAAATAATTGTACAAAAAGAAGCACCATAATATATTTGTAAATGAACTCGGAGATAAATGTTTGATTGATCCATTAAAAGTTTGAAGTGTTATAGCTGAATATATAAAATGTTTACTGGGCATTAACAGGGGAATAAAATTAATAATGTAATAAAATAATGGGTTAAAGATCTGAAAAAACCATAATGTTCATATTAAAGAGATACATATAAAAAAAATATTTATGAAACATTAATAGCGGCATGTAAGTATAAGTATCAATCTATAGTATATTGTTTGTAACTAAGATTTCATTTTCTTTCCCTTTTTTCTCCGTCGCAACAAATATCTCACGCCTAATCGATATTCCATAACTGCATTTTTGAAAGTAACTCGACGCGTGTGAAGAAGATGCAACGCGAGTGCGCATTTATTTTATAAAAAGTGAAGATATCGCCGAGTAAACGAGTAGCGAAATAAAGTAGCCGTGGTGAGATAAGATGCGTTGATTTTTAATAGTTGAAATTTCTCGTACATACACCTGTATAAACACATATCTCACCATCTGTTATATGCGTGCGTGTTGGTACACCAGGACGATGAATGGTATGTGGTGAAACTTGACTGCAACACTGCTACTTTGTAGATCATGAGCCGTACAAGAAAGAGCAAAAGAGAGTCGAAAAAGGGGCAAAAAGGAGAAGCAGAAGAGAACACGGCAGACGCAAAGAATGATATAATCTTTCAAGAAGAAGATACAAGGAATGAGAAAAGAACCACAAAGGGAGGAGAGCTCGCACGGGATTTCATGCTCTCATGTCTTCCCCTTTCTTCCTTTCTTCTCCCGCTTTTGCATCTGTATGGTTCAATTTGTACGTAATATCCCTCAAAGAAGTTTGACTTTTTGCATTAACGATGTACAAGAATGCGAATATAAAGAACCCGAAAAAGGAAACAGCAAATTACTGTTCCCAAGTGGTATTTCCTGCCAAAACCTTTCATGGCTGATCACTTGCACCAGTTGCAAAAAATACGGGGCAACGTTTAGCGATAAATAATATACAATATTTTTGGAATTTCGAGTCTGCAGAAATATTTCCGTTGGAGCCAACAAATACTCCTTCGCTTAAGAAATGTGATATCCAAATTTCTAAATTAAATCGAAATTTGGGTTCAGAGTGTACTAAATAAAATTTTATCCCGCGTCGAGTGGCCATGTTAGCATTTCGAAATAGTGCCCATCGCGGAGGTGCCAATAAAAATCCTCAATATAAAAATGTCGTACGATTTATTGCAAGAACGAAGAACTGGTAACTCAATTTTTTATCGAAACCGGGTAAAGAGTTAATGAAATTTTGTCAATGTTAGAAAATGTTAACGGCTATCAAACATGAGAAACCTGTCACGTATGAGTGGTTACGACGATTGAAAAGAGCAGAGAAGACGTGTGGCTGATGACGAATGTGGTAGCCGACACGTTAAACAGGCACTTTTTTAACGTTGACTGTGTACGTAATTCTGAAAGCCGGCTATCAACTAGATATGTTGCCGTATCGACGTTTGTCGCGATTGGGTTCATGCAATTGAAGCTAAAAATCAAGACAGATTATCACGTGCGAAGAATATTGAGATTCTGGATATTCGAAAATCATCCACAAGGAATTTATGCTTCAGAAAACCACAGTTAACGCCGATGGGTGTCTTGAGATCCTGATGTGAGATGGCTCCGTCAACGAATTCAACGATTTCGACCTACTTCGTAGGCTGATATATATATAAAAACACAAGCGATTCTGCGGTGAAATCTTGCAAAAGCTTTCACACACCAAATTTTAGATTATACAGAAATTCTAGGGTATAAAAATTCTAGGATATAAGATAAAAGTTCTAGATTCTAGGCTGTAAAAAAAGAGTTTCCTTGCAACTCTTACAACTTTGGTTAAATAACATTTTCTTTTATCAGACACAGTTTAGTAATTATTCCATGTAATCGTCTTAAGTGCCTCATCTTGTATGTGTATGTAAAACTGGTTTCATGGCGATGATCTTCTTTTAATCTATCCAGTATATGGAGAGGGATAAAGAAAGAGACATAAAATGATATAACGTTAACGCTGTATTTTCATGCACATATAAACATAGTATTTAATTACATATTGAAATATTGATACAAAGAATGCATAGTCGTATATGGGCTTACGATATAAATCCATAATTAATAATACATTTTTATGAAGTGATTGCGTTTCCTCGATATAAACTACTTGAATCTCGTTAAAATTGTATGCACGCGCACACCGAGATCTTTCCCATCAGCAGCAATTACACATGTTTTTCAACTACTAGAAATTAAACATTGTTTACTGCCAACACTAGTAATAAACATTACCTTATTAAATGCATTTAGTGTAATTCGATACACATATTATTAACATTTCGCAATAGTTGCTCAACATTAAAGGAGGCTATGGAGTTTCTATTATGCTAAAATTTCATCATTTGAAATTTGGGTCGTTGAAAGATTTCGATTTCATAATAGTTATTAATAAACATTTGCGAATTTAACGCATTCCAATTTCAAATTGAAATACAGAAATATCAAAATTGTTCCAAAATCAGGAGCTACACTTTTTTTCTATTTCCGAATCATAATTTCTAATTGTCATTAAAATGAGATCTAGGATTAAAATGAAATATTAACTGCCATTTCTCCTGTCTTCCTTTTTCAGAATGTTTAATTAGGATGAAATGGAATTCCGGCTTTTTCAACATTCGTGTGTGTGTGTATGTGTATGTGTACGGGACCGCTTTAATGAAAATATAAAATACATGTTACCGGTTCTGGAAGAAAAAAATGAACTCTTCGGATATCCTTGCCGAGAACATTATCTTTTGAAATATCGTACAAACTCCAATATATTCGAAAGCGAGCTAATTTGCGATTCCCTATAAACAAATTTCAAATCTTCATTATCTTATTTTAAGGAATTCCGGACAAAGCTGCAGTCACCGAATGAACAAATTCTGTTCGTTACTTTCACCCGGAGTAATTTTGTAATTTCATTGAATTGCGATTATTTCGATGCAATAAGAACATGCGTAAAAAAATGGTCCTGTTTCAGTTATCGCTGCTGTCGATAAACTTTTGCTCGATTAATACGAACTGGAGAAATGCTTCATTAACACACCGAAAATTCTGGGGAAAGATTGAACGGCATGTTTATGTCAGCGTATTTGTGAACGTTCTCGAGACATCAAGAAATTGGACTCCCTCGCGGTCTTCTGAAATTCAATATTTCGCTTCTACAATTTATACTAGACGGTACAGGTTTGTGCAACACTTGTAACCACAATTTACCCGTTTACAGTACAATCCATGAAAAAAATCGAATGATGTGTTTCCTACGGACGGAATTTCATGTTTATCCTGTACGTCTTCATTTGGAGATAAAGCACCAACACAGACATTTGTTGTCGGACAATTGAATGGAAAACGGACAGCTGGACGAGAATGGCAAGTATCTAGATCAATATCCGAGATAATTGTGTCCTTTAAATACTTTGGTATTTCGATTTTTTGGTTTATTTTAACGTAAACTAATTTATTATTTATATTGAAGTGGACAAGTACTACTCCGATTAAAAAATGCATTGTTTTTATAATTGACTTTACTATTTTATAATTGATTTTACTAATTTATTATTTATATTAAAGTAGGCAAGTACTACTCCGATTAAAAAATGGATTGTTTTTATAATTGATTTTACTATTTCTTGATACGAAAGCATTTTTATTTCTGTTTTTTTCGATTTTCCAAATCATTTTATTTTTTGCTTTGAACATAAAACGCTAATACTACATTTGTTATTTTATAGACTACGTTAGTAAAAATATTTCCATGTTCTAGAAATTTTCTCAAGACATTTACTATTTTTCCTGTTGATTTTTATAACCCTTTTCTCAATTTTTATTTAATCATTTGATTTCCTGCCTGGATCTAAAAAGAGGAGCACATTCTTTGCGTGCTTCTTCTTTGAAAAATCAAAGAAGAGCATTTTCGAACCTCAAATTACATCTAAAAAGAAACCTTAGGAACTTCTTCGTTTGCTTTGATCGGTATGAATGCTTGCGCAGTTATCTCTGGATCTCATCTGTTGACCTCTTCACCTATATAAACGTAAACATGTAAAATTAAACGGAGAAAGATTAGTTATATAATATATTAACAGGCAGTTTCGGTAAGAAACTGAAACCAAATCGGTTAATTAATTAATTGTGAGTTTCGCAATATCAAGAGAAAGTGATACTCCATGATGATCTAAGAACTTCAGCCCATTTTACGGCTAGATTTGGATCAATTGGAAACGAGATGTATAGCAACCAATAAATGATTTGCATGTTTAATAACGGCAAAGTCAAGTCGCATTAGAAGAAATACCTGGAAAAATAAACCGCGACCAAGAATCGAACCAGGGACCTTCACTTCTTCATACTACCAATCCAGGCGAATTGCGCTGTCAATTAGGCTGGAGTTTCACCGTGGAAAGGCGAAGGCCCTTGATTTGAGTTCGTTACGCAAAAAGGCATGTAAGTAGCGCGTGTAACATGTAATGGTATGCTAAATGAAGTAAATTTCTTGTGCAAATAATAACGATGAATTCTCTCGATAATTCGCTCTTAGATGTTACTAACTTAGACTGCCAGTAATTGAATTAAGTATTTATTCGATGAGCTATTGAATTACTCAATACTTAATGCAACACTCACAATCAGTTGGCGTTGGGTGTTAACCCTTTACACCCGAAAACCCTTTGAACGTCTCACAGACACGGCCAAAGTTTGGGGTTTACAAATAATTTCGAATTGAAATTATCATTTACAAAATTTTCACATTCTCATAATAATAAAACAACGTCAAAAATATGTTGCCTTTCGAATTTTATTTTCAAATTTGACCTCTAAATAAATAACGTATTGCGTAAACCCTAGTTAGATACAGCAAAATAGTTTCAGTGCAAGGGGTTAAAGGACAAATTTTTTCTAAACTTCCCTGGTTCACTACCGATTATTATTGTTATCGTGATCGATTTTCAGGCTACTCTCGGCGTTGAAATGGTGTTAAATTTGACACCAAATTTCACGGGGGGCAAGCGGCGGGGAACGAAATAATAAAGGGACATTTAATTATCTTTCATATCAAGACCCTCCCGAATCCCGTGCATCAAAGGGAAAACATTTCAAGTGGCTAAACTGTGTATTCTAAAATAGTGTTGAATATGCTAACGATACCAGCAGTGCCGGGTTATATACGATGGTATAAGGGGTCAACTACACCGTCGGTTATTTCGAGATCTCTTCACACTTAAACCACCATCACCACTCCCACCCCTATTCCTACATGCACCTTCTTCAAAGTTTATATCCACTTTTATATCCGTTTCCAATTTAGGGGTTTCGAATCTTGTTGATATCTATTTAACTCGCCTATTTTACCGCTCTCAACAACGGCGTCACTTTTTTAAAAATCATTTTTCGAGGGTCAATAATTACAGTTTCCGTCCATCGGCTCTGCTCGGGAAATGCAACGGCAAATGTTTGTCAGTTCCAGCGGCCGGAAAATTATGGCAACTAAAAGGTAGGAAGTTCGTTGTTAACCCACACGACGAGTCCGATTACTACGGAAATTGTGAATTTTTTTTCGTCGGCTAATACATCGCTGTTACGAAAAATAATTTTCCGCACTATAATCACTACAACGGCACGCCAGGGAATTACTTGCAACTGAGCGTCGAAACTCTGCTAATGAGTTAGAAAGTAACATTAGACACGAATTTCTTTGAAACAATAGCACAATCTTCTGACAATTGCCTCGTTTGTATTTATATAAACAACAAATTAGTGGCGGAAATTCGTGATGAGTAAACACCGTGGCGATGTATAGTATACTGTTACAAATCACAATCAGATTCGTAGAAATGTGAATTTCTTGTGAAGCGGAATAAAGAGTAACATCTAGACGAGAGTGGAAGATCTGTTGTAATTTACAGGACTGTTTCGACTAAACAAGACTTCTCGGGAACTGATTTGTTGACTGTAGAAGAAGAGGAATCGTCTAATAGCGCGTATAAGTGTGCGCTCGTTTATGCCGATACTGCGAAATAACTAATGACTATGATTAGAGCAGAGTCGAAAATATTACCTGCACGATACAGCTCATTTTACAGAAGCTACTTATTTTTTTTTCTCATATTTTTCATCCTTTCTCACGATATTATTACAGCCTTATAATATATTTTACACTTGCTGTGAGTCTCGTGTACATACAGGGTGTATCGTCGGACACGACCCCGTTCAATATCTCGTTGGTTTCAGCGAATTCAAGGGGTTGTTGATACACTAAGCCAAAAATAATCATAAAAATTGCGAAGTTGCTACGAAAATATTTCGAAATACGCGCATGATGTATAGAATCAATAATAATTAGAAGAATAGTAGATATTTATAAGGAATTCATAATCGACACCAATTTGTAGTAGTAGGGCTTGCATCAATTTCTTTAGATATTGTGTGTAAATTAATTTCTATAGTTTCGAAATTTTTTTCCAACTTTTGTTTGTAATGTCACTATTTTTCTTTCTAAGTCCATCTTTAGTTACATTTACATTACTCACCATTATTATTGAAATTTTTCATTGAACTTAAGAAATGATGAAATTGATCGAAATACAAAATCAGAAGGTAATTTCAAATTCGTGTCATAACACCTCGTGGAATTTTCCCTCGATGTCGTCTGCAATGTCGTATTATAAAAATATACAGCGTCATATACACAAATATTGACGATCTTGGTATCTAAAAATGTACGTTCTTGAACCAAATATTTTATTGAGTTTAATATTCGCTGCATGAAAATGTAGAGTCTTTTCCCGAGACATTTTTCCGTATTATCCAGAGCAGCGGAAATATTTAACGTGACCACGTTAATTCCAACGTTCTGTATAATTTGGCACATTGCTGACAATTTCTTGACTCGATCGAAAACAAAAAATAATTATAATTAATTTTATATCATTTTTCTTAATACCGGATCCTCAGTATTTTTGTGGTTTTGGCAATTTTTGAATTGTTGACAAAACATAAAATAATATATTCTTATAGTTGATTATTTTATTATTTTACGTCATCAACTTTTATTTCCTATTTTTTTCTGACAATTTTCATTATTTCAACGAATTTATACTAACATTTATTTAAACTTATGGGCGTTTAGCCTCGATCTGGGTGAATTTGGGTAAAAATACAATTTACAATGGTGTTTTATCGCTTTTGTAATTAAGGACAGATTAAAGAAAAACAAAAACTCAAACAAAATATGTTATACAAAATACAACAAAATAAAAACAGTTTATAAGCATTGGGGTTCGATTTAATGGTTCTTGAAGGTTTGAGGCAACCAGTTTTGAGTAGCCTCGAGTCTTAAAACGACCCTCTTGAATCTGAGAATCTTGAGAGTGATCTAAAAAATCCAAAAATGTTCCATTGCGAGGCACCATCTCGAAATTCATTCATAAGTGACGTAAACCCGAAATTAGCAACCTAAATTTGGTACCTGATTATTAGAAAAAGGTACGTGATTAGTCGCATCAATTTCATAGCTACTGGCTACTGTAAACTGTACATGATCACTAGGTCTTCATCGTGTTTCCATGATGTCTACGATTCGTTGAGTTGCTGATTCATCACCAAACCATGTACTAAACGGTGTAATAATTCGTGTTAATAGGTACTTGATGAATATTCAAAGAGATTTAAATAAGATAGACAAGTGAAATATTCCAGTTCTTTAACAGATCTAAGGAACAGATCCTGGGATGAATCCTTGGCGCCTGCAACAGTACGGCCAGCGATGAAAAAAACAGGTTTTTCTTAATGACGGACTTCCAACTCTGTATCCGTGTCTGATGCGAATTTTAATGCTGAAGACTTTTAAGTTTCAACAACCCCGGCAGTGGATCTTCGATTATCTATGCATGGTTATCAGTTCTTTTATGTAAAATCCAAAGAGAATCAGGGAGGAGCCTAAATCAAAAATTTAGGCTCCTTGCTGATAGAACTGAAATATAACATGGATAGGTATTTTTTGGAGCCCTGCCCGGGAATTATTTCGCTCTGTCCGAGTTCTCAAAGTTATACTATATTTAATGTGGACGATCGAAAAAATGTTACACGTCCCTGCAATAAACAAGTTTTTAAATTTGTATAATTTTGAATCACACGTTCAGTCACAATTGAATGCAAGTAATTATTTTAGAAATTAGAAATTTTCACAAGCATTCACTAAATAATTAGAAAATTAATAATCTTTATTTTGTAATTATTATAATAATAATTTTATTATAACCGTGTGTGTTTAGGATTTGTTATACTGCATTTACTAATTAATCTTTGATTTTTCAATATTTGTATCTAATTCCAATTATTTATTATAATATGTAATCATTTTACCATTACTTTTTACAAATTTACGAATTTTTCTACCTATTGACAAAACTTGGTATATAATCACCGAAAATCTGTCAACTACATTAGCCCAATTAAAAAACATAAATTCGATTCGATAGCAATAAGTATGTATCAAGATTTCGATAGATTTGAATAAAAAATGTTGTCATTGATTTCGTAACAAAATTAGACAGAATAAGGATCATATGTTTGTGACAGCGCGTGATAGTTTTCTTCTCGAATCAATAAAATTGTTTTCTCGTGTACTTCACAAGATTCTCAAAACTCTATTTCCATGGTATTATTGTTAAACCTGAAACGAATATGCTGTACAAGAGATGATAAATTTTCGGAGTAATCAATCGACTTTACAACAAATCGTGAAATTATTCCGAAAATCAGCGATAAATTATGTCTCAGGATTTCCGTCGGTAGTAATAAAAACAAGGAGAAATATAATGGTAACGCCCCCATTAATTAAAGCCATACGTAGTTGTATAGGTGTACGTAAATGAAATGCTTAAGAAATAAGGTGGTTCTGTCTTTGGAAATATATTAAGAGATCGTTCTTTGTGTGAACATTAGGAAACTAATTAGAATATGTATCGCGATTTTATACGACGGTTAATCGTAAAGTATGGAATGTTAAAATGAATCAAAATAAAAATGTTAAAGGTTTAGGCTTCAACATCGCGGTAGACATTGTGACACTATTCGTCGAGCGATCGTAAAGTTTGGAATGCGAAGGAAATAAAAGGTACTCCTTTTTATTTTATTCCTTTCTCCTCGGAGTAAAAGATATCTTTTATTTCTATTATCTTATATTTTTAGAAATGAAGAACATGTTACGGGGTACCACGATTCGTTAAAACATAGTATTATAATTTTTTCAAGATTACTACTTTCAATGCAAGTGTAGGTATATGATTTTCTCAAATAATTATCATACATTTATATTTTCAAAGATAACCTTCGGGACATTGCAAACAAGTATAATTTCACGGAATGTTCAGTGGGTCTGAAAATATAGACATTGTTTATTTTTCGCGAAGGAAGAAAAAACAAATTATACCATTCCGTTAACCGTTCACTTTTTTCAAGATTGAAAAAAGTTTTTTTTTTTTCACTCACACCTATCAAATTTTATGATAGCTAATTATTTCTGAAATTTTCAACGCACAGAAAAAAGATATTGCAATTCAACAAGAAATTATCACGGGCTGCCACAAACATAAGACAATTATTCTATCTTCTTTTGTTGCTGAAGCAATGAAAAATTATTTAAAGAAATCTGTCGAATACTTTACGTATCGTTGTTGCTATTGAATCGATATATTTTTTTTTATTAATTTATTCAATTATACTAAATGTAGTTGAAATCCGGAGCACTTTTTTTTCAATGCATAATCTGCGAAATATGTTTCGCATACATAAATTAAAATAATTAGTATTAGAAGAATCAGACTTACACGATGATCAGTCATATTTATTGTGATTACTGGAACCGTAGTTAATTATTTATTTAGTGCATTACTCATTTTTATTGTAATTTGACGACACTGTAACAAATTATTTATTTGTATGTTATCTAATTACATTGATATCACCGTGTGCTACATTTTGGAAGCATTCTCATATTAAATTTAGTGTACCTTTATTGTAAATTGCAGCGATGAATTAAAAATGTTTACTAAAATTTTGGGACTCCAAAAAAATCGTTTATAACAAGTTTTATATTGAGATAAACGTTGCAAATTTATTATACTTTTCACAGAATTTCACCAGAGTTGAGAAAGTAGACATTTTTAATTAACTAAATTTCAAGAAATGTAAATTAGGTAAATTAAATTGTGTAAAGGCATTATTCGTATTCCAAATCGATTCAACTTTTATGAGATTAGTATGTAAAAACTCCCAAATGGTGGCCCTTATTGAACAGCTGCAACTATTCGTAAACTATTTGTTATATAAAATAGGTATGTTTCACAACAAGTCGAGCGATGCCAAAAGAAAATAAAAGAGTTCAAAAATCCATTTTTGGCTGCTCAGGTAAAACTCTTAACCTTTTGCACTCGAAGTATTTCTCACAGGCAATGTCTAACAATAAGTTTGGCGTTTACAAATAATTTATGATTAAAATCTTCATTCACAAAATACTCACATTATGATAATAATAAAATAACGTTAATAATATCTCGTCTTTTAAACCTTATGTGCAAATTTTACCTTCAAACAAATCAAACATTTCATCGCCAGGGTTCTGCTACATTCTATTTAACTAGCAAACGACAGTCCAAGTGCAAAGGGATAATACATAATGATTTAAAAATCGATAATTACTTAGATGTCTTTCCATGAAAGACGCTAAATGGTTGACATTTCTGTGAGTGGAAAATGTCATAGGAGGAAAGAAGAAAATAATTAATTCTCAGAATATTGCCTATGAATTAAGCTCTTTCGCTATGTTATTAAGTATTTATACAATAATGATACGTCTACTCTACATATGTGTGTACAGGTATAATGAAAACTGTATTACTGTAAACGAAGAATGACACATGTACGAATAATTGAAATATCTCGAGTGTACCTACCAGGTAAGAGACAAGTAACTATGTTGACTGGTATAGTGAACACAAGTCACAACCACTTGAATATTTCATTAATGTTACTTGCAGAAAGTGTGTAAGAAATGGGCTGTCCCATGACTTAGTTAACAAAATAATAAAATTGCATTCGTAATGAAAAATATCCAAATTACGCATTAATAAAATTAATAATCATTTTATCGTTTATAATCAAGTTTATTATTATTGTTGCAATTTCCGTTATTTTCGCGATTTCCATTTCTTCACTACACCAGACACGAATCAGCATTAAAATCCAAACGTCATTTTAATCCTTTAAGTGGCACATTCTTTCGAGAAATTATAAAATTTTATTAGCAAAAGAACAACTAGTAATGTTTTACGTTCATTTAATAACAACAAAAGGGAAATTTATTCTTTTTTTCCCACAGCTCCTTAACGAAGAAATTTTCTCATTTGTTTGCCAACGTTCGTTCTTTTACAGCCCATTTACCTTCCAACATTGTCGCAAACTAATTGTGAGGTGTCTCACCTCGGTGCGAGCATTTACTATAGATAAAAATGCTAATTTATTTAATAAATGTATTGAATAAATGTCGGCTTGTATTACGAGATGACCGTCAGTTGCTGTTATAATTCCTGCTATTAAGTATTAGCACTACCATAGTAAATACTAGCAAATATCAAATAATTCAATTCATTAGAAATTTGTAGATCTGATCGATTTGCAATAAAATTTATTACTCAAGTACAAATAATTGGGAACGGGGATTGTACAAATTTACAACAATTTGCAACAACGTTTTTTATTTCGCAACTAACAATGACACAATGATTGTACCTGGAATCGTCAAAGTAGCAGTGAACTGAACTTACAGATCCCTGTAAAAACTCTTATATCCTTACTTTTTTACCATCGAGATTATCATGCGCGTAAAAAGTGCATAATCTGCACTAGGCTTGTTAAAATCCGAAAGTATCATGACCTTCATTCGATAATTCATAAAAAAAATTGATATCGATTGAGTCGCTTTCCGGCAGATGGAAAGTTTCCAGCAGTAGGTAGTCCTACATAACTTATCCAATAATTATTACCTTTAAATGACGTATCTTTCTTTTTATTCGAAAAAAAACTCTGTCATTATAAGTTTTTAAAATTTGTTCGTCCCCTCAAGTTTAGTATTCATAACTTAGAAATTGCTGACACATGACGCTAGTCAGGTCGGTAAAGTGTGTCGGTACAGTTACCTACATTGCAACGAAAGTCTAAAGCTTCCAACAAAGTACTCCAAGTGTCGCTTCTATATTTCAGCGGGAAATTCGAATTCTTTAGTGACCAACGTGGCAATAATAATGTTGGGAAGTTGATATGCATCGATTTGAGAATTCTAATGAAATTTTAAGGGGCTATACGTCGATAAAAACAAATTAAAACTCTCGAAGCATTTATGCCAATGAACCTTTGTTCTTGTAAAATTAATTGATTAATTCTACTGAGATCCACTACGCGGCACAGAATAAATTAGTATTGTTCAAAATTATCATTCTTTTTTCCCCTCCAATAAGTTGGTATCAGATATTGTATGTGTTTTCCAACGACAACACATACAATCATAGTAGTGTGGTAGTGGTAGCAATAAAAGCAATAATTGAAGTAAGATTTTCAATTTCAATACCCACTCTTCTGAAATAATGTGTGTAAAATTCATGTGTACAATTTTCGCTTACAAATCCCCATTTGTAATGTTCTTTATGGTTACTTTCTCCTTCCGTTCCTCTCTATTTTCTAATTTATTTTTGCCTTGTGAGAACCGCGCTACTTAATTTCAAGCTGAAATCCTCTGAGACGACGATCATGCGGTAAGAGAGCAATTTTTTGAGGGTAAGTGCGTTTCCAGACCCTTGAAATAAACACTTAAAATTCATTATGCAAATTACGCTACTATACGTTTTCCAGCATGTGCGTTGAGCTCATTTAAACAATGCTTTGTTTCCTCATTGAAGGCAATTACCGTTCCATGAAGACCTTGTGACTTTGGCATATAAACCCAAAGGCACACGTTTCCAACGTAATTGTAGCTCACTAGTGCTTCGTTAGTGCATCAGGAGGAGATTGCGAATTTATTTCGGCATTTTCGTTATCCCCTATGTCTGACTGGCGTAGTTTTCCGTGCGGAAGCGTGCATCGAGAATTCCTGAAGGAACTGACTACGATTTTGCTGGAATGTGCCTTCGGAAGTTGCGACAGAAAGGAGCCTGTCGTTAAATGGAGAGACGCCGAGTACCTTCGGAAAATTTTAGATTTCGAACTTTGCGACCAACCGAAGGATTCGCAGTACCTCTTGCTCCTAGTGCGACAAGTTCTTACCTTCAGTGTCAAAACAGGTCATCCGTATTTTATGAACCAGTTGTTTTCTGGGTAAGAGTGTGGTCAGCAATAACGGTGGGATCGGACTTTTGCCATACTTTGACGGCCTCGAATTTGCGCGAAACTAATTGTCGAACCACAGACTGATCCTTCGTGGGGAGAAAACATTTTTGATACAAGAGATTTCTAAAATCAAGGAGATAGTTTCTCGATCTAGGGAAACAATTCCCTGACTTAAGAAAACTACTTCTTGAGGGCTACTTTTGGAGTTACAATTTTATTTTAAGAGAAAATGAAACGCAAAGAGAGGTCATTTCAATTGATGTAATAATTTTTTGGGATTTTTCAAGTTTACCAAATCAATTTCTACAGGTTGGACCCTTATGGTTTGGCAGGACAATGGTTAACCGACACATTGAACGCCTCACCATACACGTACGAAGTGGCGCCTGTGTTGACAACAATGGAGAGGGTATTGACGCAGAAACTGTTGCATATGTTTTACAAGGAGGATCAAAAGGACGAATTCGGTGACGGTTTGTTCTGTCCTGGTGGATCTTTTGCCAACGGAGTAGCCATAAACCTTGCGAGGTACTGGTTCAAACCGGAAGTTAAGGTAATTATTTTATATGATTTCAATTTATTATTGTTTTTTCATATTCATTCATATCTTACGACGGACTTATTAAACTATAAATTGCAGTTAAAACGCATAATGAGATAAACTTTGATGTAACCATATGTTCACTGCGTCCGAAATTGTTGTAGACCAAAGGTACGAGTTCGCTGGAATTTGTTCTATTTGCGTCAGAAGATGCCCATTATTCTGTTTTGAAATGGGCCAGTCTCTGCGGGATTGGCGACGAGAATGTTATCCTCGTGAAAACTGATGAGCTCGGTAGGATGGATGTCCTTAATCTGGAAGCTAATATTCTCAAGGAGCAAGAAAGGGGGAAGCAAGGATTTATGATATGTGCAACTGCAGGTAAAGTATTATAGAAGCTGTAGACTGTGAAAAGTTCGCAACTCTCGGGAAGTTCAAATCGTTCCAGAGTGGCTTCTCTTTGCATTCGTCTCGAAATTATCCTCTTAGGAGAAAAAACAGGATCCCGCGGGGAAATGAAAGTGCGGCAAAAGACCGGGTCAGACTTGGTGATAATGTTAACACGAAGCGAAGTTTATAAGAGAAACCTCTGTAGGTACTTGCATAATACCAGTGGGGCGTATAGCTGAGAAATGGTGTTTGGAAACCTGCAGCTTGCGAAATTTTCCTCCAGTACCGAAACATCTACCGAGTTCCTGAGCTTCCTGATCACCCCAGGCAGAAATTCTGACTGAACGTTAACTAAATCCTTTTATTTAAAAATACTGAAGATATTTTTGTCACTCAAGAAGATACTCGAAATTTAGTTTAACCCTTTCATGGATTTTACCACTAAATTATCAATATATTCTTGTAACAGAGATCCCCAAGAAAGATATTGATTTCGTTATAAGTTGAACAATTGCCGCAACCCTTTGAATTGGTCTCACTTTTCGTCATCTTGGAAAATGTTCCTTTCTGTTACAGGTACGACAGTCTTGGGAGCGTTCGATCCTTTAAACGAAATCGCTGACCTTTGTTGTAAATTCAAAATGTGGCTACACGTCGACGCTGCTTGGGGTGGGGGTGTGATATTCAGCAAAAAATACTCAGGACTTCTCAGAGGCATCGAAAGGGCTGATTCGATAACGTTCAATCCTCACAAACTGCTCGCGGTGCCTCAGCAATGTTCCCTCTTGCTGACAAAACATCGGGAAATTTTGAAAGCGGCCCATTCCAAAGAAGCTTCTTACCTTTTCCAAAAAGACAAGTTTTATCCACCCCAACTGGATCCTGGGGACAAATATGTCCAGTGTGGCAGGAAACCGGATGTCCTCAAATTCTGGCTGATGTGGCAAGCGAAGGTGTTTGATGATTTCGTACTTAAAAACTCAAAACTCAAAAAAATGAATCTGTTGGTCGTTTATTTTTGAATTTTGGAATGCTGAAAAACGAAATAATTCGTAATTTACGCGTCATTACTGCTCGGAAACTAAAATTTACACTAGGGGTTTCGGGAGTAACAAAAGTTGACCTGAAAGGGGTTAATCGATAATCCCAAAGTATACTTTTACTATTTGGTTGTATCTTAAAGATTCACAAAATTCCTTATTTTGGTATTTAATTAATTACGCGAATTTTTCCAAGAAGACAAACGTCACGAGCAAACAATTTCACCGCTTAGGATGTTTATTTGATTTCTATTTTAGCCCGGTTGATGCAATTTATGGAAATTAACTAAATTGCGCTTCAGTTCCTTTCGTTCTATTGATGTTTTCCTTACTCTGCATCTTACGTTCCTCGCGAATACTTGAACAAAATTTCGAGAGAAACATAGGAGGCAAGAGAAGCGAGTTATATACAGTATTAACTTCAAGCGACTGCATACCTTTATTCAAGTATTTGTCAGACTCCTTGTGAATAAATTAACGTCTTCCCCCATGAGTATCTCCGTCTCTCTCTATGCTGCTTTTTCACCCTTTCCCTCTCGTTCTATCTCTCAATTTTGATCCAAGTCTACATACACCTTTACTTTGTTCACTCCTTCCATTTTCAAGAGAAGGTTAAAGATGTTTCAAAATTCCTTCGAGGATTCGCAGCAGTGGTTCTGGGAACCGATGACTTTTCACACTGTGCTTCTGCTTTCACTGATATTCCGTGGGGTTCTAGTAAAACTAAACCATTATTGTAACGCGAGTGCGTCAAAGCAGAGTTTCCCATCTACGAGTTTTGCCACCTTTATTTGCCCACCCTGTAATTCCTCCTTTCACGTAGCAACGCGATTACCCTCGAGTTGAAGTGCACTGGCAGTCGATAATTGCAAACAGTTACGGATGCAGAAATTTCAATGGTTTCACACTCGCATTCTGAGAATTTTAGTAGCACCCGAATTTTTCGGTCGGTTGGAAAAATGTTATGAGGTAGAACAACGTCTAGACTGTTTTGAAATAATCTTTTACCGATTTTCTTTTTTATTAAAAGTAAGACAGTGAGGTAATTATGAAAAGTACGAAATGATGGAGTGACGGAAAGATTCCATTGTTTCAGGGAAGTTGTGGGTTCGAGAAACACGTTGATCATCTCATGTCCTTATCGGCTTGTTTCAAAGATCAGATTGAAAGAAGAGAATCATTTGTTCTTGTAACAGAACCGTGTTTCATAAACGTGTGTTTTTGGTATGTACCGCCTTCTCTGAGGAATAGGCAATCTTCTGCCAGTTACAACGAGATGCTGAATAAGGTGAATACGTAATGAAACTTACTTTTGTGACACTTTAATTATGTAATTATATACAAACTTTGATGATAATTATACAATTATGCTGCAGGTAGTTCTAATAAGTTGACATTTCGAATTAATCAATATGCCAAAAAAAAATTTGCCATTATATAGAAGAATTATTATGCAAGTACGTAATTATACAGTAGCGAGAAAAGTGCTGAAAAAATGAATTCTCTTTTTCAGATCGCTCCTATGTTGAAGGAAAAAATGACGAAACGGGGCAGTTTAATGATGAGTTATCAACCATTACGAAGCAAACCCAATTTCTTTCGATTCGTCATACAGAATTCGGCAGTAAACGTCGCCGATATCGATTACATTTTAGAGGAATTTGAAAATCTAGGAAGTTGTTTATAAAATGTACATTTTTAATAAATACGTACATTGACGCCTGTTTAAAAACTCCTTTCCTTTAAACAACTGGAGATTACGTCACAATTGAATAGGATGCTTCGTCCAATACACGCAAATCCTTCCACTATTTTTCAACTCTGACTGTTCAACACGTTGAACGCAACGACAAATTTACGTAACTCCTTATTCATGCCGCGTGGGTCGTAATGTTATACACTGTTGGACATGGTATTTAACGTTTTAAGAGAAAAGTATTGTAATAAAACTGAAAAAATTTCAGGGCATGTATTTTTACTTGAGTTAATTTTAAATAATAGTTCCCTTTTTCAGTAAACTACTAACATTCATTTTTGTTGTTTCTTACTATTCTTGGAGCATTAAGTCTACGAATAATCGGTTATCTTGTACAAAATGGTTTCAATCAACAGTTAACCCATTTGTATCATGCGACTAAAATGAAAAACAGTCGCGAGTCCGTAAGTCCGTAAGAAAACAATTGCGGGCTCGCGTAATAATCCGCGCTCGGTGATAGCAGACAGTAGCGGATCGCGGAATATTCCGCTCTTGGATGCAAATGGGTTAAATGAATGATTGAAAGTAACACTTATGTGTATTAATAATTTAGTTTAATTGGATAAATGTTTATATTCATTTCCTACATCTATAAGGTAAGTGAGCATATCTGCACAATCGTGCCAGTAGAAATGAAAATGTATCCATACGGAGAACTTTTGGCATCGTGCCAACTTCTTGGAGAAGAACAGTTGGTTGAGATGGCAACTCTCCTTTAAAAGATTTCAAAACCTTTCCCTAATATTTGAAATTGAGTCTGACACGAAATCCGATAATACAGATCATTATTCTTCTTTTATTTTTCTCGAAAGCGTGTAACACATCAGCACTTACAGTCAATTCTAAGCGATTCAATGAAAATTTCAAAATCGTCTGAATGTTGAAGCAAACAAATAGACGAAGACTTTAGGCAGTCTGTGCATTTATTTGTCAAAGTATTTACTTATTTTCCAATTGCATTTGACATTCGTGTTTCTGAAAAAAAAGTCACACCTATACTGGGAAAATGTTTGACTGAACGAAAAGAGGAAACGGTACTTCTAATAATGGTGGTGAAAAATAAAGCACAACAATTATTATAAGTAATTTAAGATTGTTCGAAACATTTACTTCAATACAGGTTAATTAAATTATTATTTAATTTCTTATTAGATTAATCGTTATTGTTCTGATTTTCATCAAGCTTACACCCAATGCTAAATAAAAAATAAATCGTGTCTTTTGCGTACATCGAATCCCATTTATTTTCGCTCCGGTATTTGCCAGTACTTTTCACCCCTTTTCCCTACGATACCTAAGAGTAGGTGACTTATCAAGTTATACAACCACTTACAATTGATCCATTAGCAAGTATTTCCATAAGACGAGAGCAAATTGGTAAGATTATACATGTATACGTATGTATAATTAGGGAATGTATTATAAAAACGGAAAATAGTGGCTACCTTCTTCCCCCTTCCCTTATTTCCTTGTTACAACAAGGTTTCCCCCACATCGCAGAGAATTTCTCGATAGAGTATCATTAATAATTTACTTTCAACTTTCTCCAGGTATTCCATTTTTTTAGTCTGATAAGATAAATGAGTACCCAAGAACCGGAGCAGTGTAAGTTTGGGAAAGAATTTAATTAAGCAACGATACAGAGTAGAATCGAAATGAGATCATTCTTGAGCCAATTTAATTAGTGAGGTTTATGTTCTTCTTCTTGTTCTTCTTCGTCCCTATCGTGGTCTCGGCTTTTTACTTCTTCTTCTACTTCTTCAACATCCTTCCTCGAATTTGTACCTATTTATGTTAGCTTCCTTATCGTCGTCGTCGTTAGATATTCGAATCGTGCTTGCTGCTGTAATACTTGAGTACGACTATCACCACATGCAGCACACACATTCATTGAAAAGCTCATAGAGTACCCGTTAGTAAAGCTCATAGAGTACCCGTTAGTAATCTGATCAGTAAGTTAACGGTACAGGAATAAAAGTAAATTCCTTGATATTAGGGATTTGAACCAATTGTTCTGTCTGTAGCTTTGAGCATCACATGGACATGCGTAGATGCACCTCTGTCTGTGTGCAAGTGCATTTATATATGCATATATGCTTACGAGCTGGCTAATCCTGATTCAAATGACAGCACGCCGGGAAGCCGTATATCCATACCTTACCTACCTACTCTGCGTGTATCCATGGCTGGGCACCCTTGTATATGCAGGGCTGTAAATGTTCATTTTCCACTAAAGGAGTTTATGCGTTTTCTAGATGAGTCTTGTTTCGAAAAGTTCGTTAACAATCGTCTTTTTTACAAGTTTCGATTCAACAACGCCACAACAAATTTCAGCTATTTAAAAAAAAGAGCTAAAAAGTATACAGGAGGTTGGATGTAGTACCACTTTTGCCTCTCATTTGCAGCTTTCTTGACCAACTATAGTTTTACCACAAATACAGTTGTATAAAATAAATATGAGATAGATTACGTAATTAGAAAATCATTTTAACCAGGTGTATTTGAAAATGTTCTCCAAACTGTTGCCACACTTTCCACGTTTTTGGATTTTACATTTTTGTGAAATCTCTAGCAGAGTCATTTTGAGATTTTCTGATTCAGTATGGCTAGTAATATGGCAGAGACTCGAAAGAACTGGAAAGGCTACTCGGCTATGTTTTGGATTCTCCTCCTGGACTTCGTCACACACGAAGGGATTTCGTGTGGAGTTGCAGATATTTTCTGGTTTATTCCATAGAATGTCGGCAATTTCGTATCGGACAACTTAATATTCATTACTACGTGGCTATCTGGAATGGAAGTCTAAAATGGTGGCCATAAATTGAATAGCCAACGCGTCTGGTGCCGCTATTCCGCCGTTTCATACATTTTTTTTTTTCAATTTTATTATTCAGTACCTACTGAATCGATTTTATTATGCAGTCTTTCAACACCGAAGTGCTTGAAAGCACTTTACCCTAAATAATGTGTTTATCGTTCTTCCAAAAATCTCAAGTACTTTTCCTATTCCTAGCAATTATAAGATCATGAGCAAAAAGTTAAAATATATGGAACGTATGGCCTCCTATTTTTTTTACGTCTTTTTCGGGGACTTTCCAAAAGAATAATTATTTGCTGGGTGTAAAGTGAAAAAATGAATTAAATAGAAATTTATTTATAATTTACTGAGGTAGTAATCATCCAGTTTTTATTGGGACCACCGGATATGTTAGAAACTCATTTAATACAGAATAGGATTTATTATCAGGATTGTAACGATATTCGGTGTTCCCGTGAGGTCCAATAATAAGTATAGCTGCAGTATTCGCTGAACGACTGCATAATAAATATTTCCAAGACAAATATCAATACAGTTATAATTATTTACTATTACTAATTAATTAGTTACAATAATCGAAGGAGATAGATATAAATCTTGACCATTTGAGTTCATAAACCTCTGATACGAAAAGACATGATTGTGCACCTAAATTTTGAAACTTAATGTTAATAGCAAAATTATTAGTGATTCATAGAAATTTAAATAACAGAAGTGGATAATGCTTCTGCTGCAAAAAGTCTATTAATAATAACAAAAATCGTAGGGGAAACAGTAGTTACAACAACAACATCAATAATAATAATAATATAATAATATTTTTCTTAAGGTTAAACGGAGACTTTTGCTTGTGTAATTAATCAAACTTTTTACTTTATTACTAATAGAAGTTATAATTAAATTCGGTTTATACATGGGGCTACTTTTTGTTATGCAAAAATACTAATATTGGCAACTGAGTCGATATGGAGCGAAAGGAGGATGTTAAGATGGATTTGCCATGGATCAAAAGTACGGGGAAGTCTTGTTTCCCGCGCTGTGAAGTTCCTTAAAAGCTCATTTCATGACGCGGAAAATGAGATTTTCTCGTACTTTTGATCCATCGCGTATCCAAGATACACTCTTGCTTTTTACGAGCGTCTAGCTTACGAAAGTATGAAATTCTATTCTCGGCAATACCATGAAATTCACGGGAGCCTTTGGCGGTATAGGTACTTTTATTTCTACACGTATGGGACTGATTGTTATTCGAACATTTTCCAGCCGTTCGCGTTTGAATTTACAACAGCATTAATTTAAAATACTGTCTTCATTAGGTTATAAACGACAATAACAGAATTGATAAGAATTTTCTCTCGAACTTTTGTCTTTATTTCGAAATAGCAAAAAGTAGACTAATGTTCGAATGTTTAAATCGGGCCTTTATACTTGAAATCACGGCACTGTTCGTATAAGCCCCTAGCTGGGGGTGTTTGCCCTAGAGATCAACGTAACTTGCACAGTAGGCTATTGCTTTAAAGACAGGTGCATATAGTTTCTATTTCACGAATGTCGGATCGTGTTTTTAGTAAAGAACCAAACTCGAACATTCTTTCAAACCAGCGAATTTCTCCTAAAAGTTATATATATATTTTTATACGGAAAGAAAAATCAACTTATAATTCTGCTTAAACAAATACGTGTTATAATTTTCCGTGCCACAAAAATACCGCTATTGAAGGATTACCGCACGTGAAAGTATCCGCAACTAGCCCAGAAAGAGGAGAACGGTTGGAGAAATTTGAAAATGGTGAAAATTCGTGACAACTCTCGTTACTATGCAAAGTAGTAGAAGTCACTATACGATTAACCGACACTGGCACGAAGTTGGTGCGAGCCAAACAAAATTATACCATTATCCAGATTTTGTAATATTTAACAAAATGGAATTTCTGGAACTAATTCGAATCCAAGGGATTTTCTACTGAAGGTACAGTCGAACGTTTCACCAAATTTGCTAGTAAATAGTGTATTCGAGTGTTGGTATTTTTATCTTTTATCAGATCTTTACCTTCCCAGTGTGAAATATTTGAAACAGGCAAGTGGATCGAAATCAAAATTTCCTGTAGAAAGAAACAAAATTGTTTTGCCAATATTCATTTCTACGCTGAAAAAAATTAAAATGGTTCAATAGCAACAACGATGCGTCAAGTATTGGGCAGATTTGTTTAAGGAAATTTGCGTTGCTTTAGAAACAAAAAAAGACTGAATAATTATCATATGTTTGTGGCAGCCCGTGATAATTTTGTTCTTGAATCAATAATATTTTTTTTCTTCAAAATTTTGAATATTGGTAGGATGAAGCGAAATTTTGCGCAATTGGGAGCAACGTTACCATGTCTTTTTACGCATTATGACAAACCTGCAGTTTCTTTAAATATACCTGGAGTTGCGTGAAGCCCTAAATGTTGTTACAGTAGTTTTAAATATAAAAATTATTATATCTTCTCATTTTTTTAAAAATAATATTACCACTTACCATTAGTTTACTTGGTTAGTTATATTAGTGCCTCAACTGATTGGGAGTAACAGCAGTGGAATTTAGGTTTTATTTTTGCTAAAAAAGAAAAATTATGATTGAAGTTTTGTTTCTTTTTTCTATAATTTTTACATTATTTTGGAATTTCAGCGCAGTAAAAAACTTCATACAAATTTTGAACCTTCTTACTGTTTCAGTGTAACCTATATACACATGATATTATTTTTGTTACGCAAAAAGAAAAATAGAAATTATGTGAATATTTTTTTCTTCTACATTGCGGCACTCTAAGGTAGAAAAAAGGATTGCAGTGCAATGATAATGCTATAACTATACAATTTACTATTGATTCAACAGCATTTTTGCCAACATAGTAACAGCGATTTTCAGAGTGGGTCATTAGAAAGAGACAAAACTCGGTCAGGATCCGGAACATTTCAGTCCGTACCTACCGGAATGTCAGTACCTGATATTGCAATCCCTCTGTATTCTTTGATACGTTCTCCGCCATTTTTATACCAACTCCAAATATTTGTGACACTGAAAATCTTCTATAAATTTACAATTTCTCCCTGAGTTGCGAATTTTTTTTTGAAATTCTAAAAATTTATTTAAAATTTATCTGGCGCTGGTATTTCTAGTTTTTTTAATAGAAACGTTTACAATCTTTATTTTGCAGTTACTTTTCGGTATCATGAGTCTTACTCTGCCATTATATTCTATTTTTGTTTTCATTTTGTGTAATGCTAAGAGTGACAATCGTTCTACGAAAATTTAAATATCATTTATTCAACGACTACTGTAATTGGTAAAATTGTGATGATTAAATTTTGAAACGTTGAAGAATATGTGAGTAAAATACCGGACACTCACAAAATGGAAAGATGTTTTCAATATTTGGGTCAGAATTAGAGTCAATTTGTAATTGATTAACGGAATTATCGTGGAATTTTAAGTAATATTTATCGTAAACATGGAAATAAACCGTAACGATATTAGTTTAATGCGGAATCCTACAATAAATACGCTGGAACGTGAGCTTTTATTGTACTCTGACAATAAGTTATTCTACGAAATTTAATATTCATTGCAGTATGGGTGAGACAAGAATACGATGACTATAGTAGAATCTCTATTTGGTGGTGTCTGTCGGGAGGGTTGCCAAAGATTAGAATCAATGTCTATGGATATGACTAATGAATGGTGGTTTTATGGGTACATTTCACGTTGAGGGGTATTGGTGCATATGTATCGTTGGAACTACGGTTCCCTTGGTTTGGCAAACCAGAATGCGCAATAGGGAGGGGGGTGAAAGTGGTTAGACAGGCTAGACAGTGCAAAAGCCACGAATTGGAGATTCTACTGCATCCCTGAAACACTGATATATGCATGCTCGGCAGTGGAAACGGTTACTAGTATTATGCTTAAAATTACAATAATGGTTTGTTTTGAAAAAAAACACGATATTTGTTGAATATTTAACTCTTAACTGGCCCATTTCACTAGAATAACATAGTTGACAAACGAGGACGTTTTAGATCCCATCCATAAAAAATTACAATGCGAGGAAGCTATTGAATGTTTCAAATTCACTACATTGTATTAGGACGAGTCATAAGTAACTTTCGTTTTTTTATCAGACATTCATAACTGCATCGGAAATTACTTATGCTTTGACTATGATAGTTGATAGAAAATATAGAATTTCGTTACTATAAAGATGACTAACAGATTATTACTCTACATTTTCGACAGATTCTCTTTCGCTAATTAATTTCCTAAAGTTTTGTGATATTTTTCTTTATGAAATTCTGTATATACTGAGTTATCTTAACGATATTCCCAAAAACAATAGAAATGATTTTCAAAATGCGGATTTTAGACGTGCAGAAATATTCGCAAAACACCAGAAAATGGATTATTATCAGCAAACGAGTTACTCCAAATCTCTCTCACTTCTTGCTACCAACTTCGTCATAGGACGTAGTTCGAATTTATGGATTTAATGGTTCATTTCAATTTCAAGTTCCATACATGCGCTTGTTAACGATGTACGATCTCAATGCACCCTCTACTGCTATTGCCTTTAAATTACTCACAATCAGTTACATTTGGTAAGATATAAATGAATATTTGACCGTCACTTGGAGTCCATGTTAATCTTTTATTTTTAGTTCGGGTCCTATTCAACCCCATTCAAACCATATCGGTATTCACCGGTTTTAACGGGAATTAAAAACGTTTTTAATTAGAATAAGCTACATAATCCATCTTTCATGTCAGTTTGAGTGAATGGTTGACTCGTATTTTAAAACTGAGAGATTTACCAATTTCGTATTAATGGGCATCGATATCAGTACTACTGTAATAAAATAAAATATACAATTTGTTGATGACGCAACAACGATATGATAGAAACGATATTTTGTTCGCTGTGAAAATGTGGTGACCGTGTAATACATTTGCTCGACGTAAAGTGCAAGGTATGACTGCGGTACTGTTTCGTACATAACGGGATTTGTTGCAACAAAAATTAGGAAAATGTAGGAATCGTGTAGTATGTGACTAAATAAAACTGATAACAACACAGAGTTAATATTTACTTATCGAGAATCACTTAGAAATCCGCTAAATGATAGTTTTTTTTCCAACGAATACCATTTATAAAAAAATCCAATTGCGATAAATCATTTTCATTAGTAAAATAATGAAAATTTAGATTTCTTTAATGTATAAAAAATAAGGATAATAAAAATAAAAACTTTTAAGAATTAGGTAAATAAATTATCGATACGGAATAATAATCTAAGAAGATTGGTTCATTTAATTAATTAAGTATTAAGAAAAGTTTAGGAAAATGTGGTTCTGCTGCTCATGGAGTCAAATAGAACCACATTTCTTCAAGCATTATATTCCAGCATTTTATCCCAAATTATTCATTACTCATTTAATTCCATATTTCCGTGGTGCAATTTTAATGATTCATATTATATCACAGACTGAAAATAGAACGGAAAATCGCTGTTAGCCCTTGTTATCCACTCCACGGAATCGTAATGTGTTAATGACATGTTTATTTATTTTCCGGTACACAGAGTGGCAATAGTGGTACTCATAAGGTCGGAAAATGAAGTGACGTACTGCTGCAGATTAAACGTGAATACGTCTCATATTGCGTGGTAACATCAATTGTGTGGCAATTCAGAAGGGTCGTGGTAATATTTTCTAGGGTAATAATTTGCAACTGGGTTCCTTACGGTCATATCGATTCAAGGGGTTTGTCCTTATATCGAGCAATAGGGGAAATAAGTTAATGGTATTCTTGATTGACTTACGTTTAACCTACATATATAGAATAACTTGTATATGAAGGAAATGAAAGAGGCACGTTTTACCTCTACGTGTAGTGTAAGAAATATTTTTCCTCTCTTTTTCCGGAAGAAGGGCTGAATTGAAAGCTCCTGACGTTTATTAAGAATAATTGATTAACGTGAAGATCTAATTACTCATTCGTTAATTATTAATGATGAAATAATCCTTCCCTATAAGTAGCAGTATTTGCATTTTTTATTGATATTTATTTTCTTCCATTTATTCGTTTCATGAAACTGAAGTATCTTTTAAAAGCAAAAATCACCAATTTTTCTTATATTTTATTTAAGAAACTCATGTATCCGTAGCAAAACGCATGTAGCAATTCGGATAAAGGCATGCTTTCAAGCCATTCGTAATTTTGCGTTGACATTTTACGGTACTTTCTTATGTTCTAAAAGTGCAATTTACAATTTGAGATGTTTACTTCTACAATCTTTGTTGAAATTTTCAGGGCGATTCGCGGATTGCCATTTCAGTCGATTTTAAATATATACGTCATATCGGCATGTGACCCAATCAACCCTAATTTGATTTCATATGCAAAAAAATAAGAACTTCGTGACTCAATCTATTACACAAATTTGCGAGACGTGGAATATAATATGATTTATTTTTTCCGTATTATGTAAGGAACAAACAATATTAGAAAAATTGCATATCTTATTTTTCCGTATTCTTCGATGTTACCTAATAATGGAGATTGGCTCGTGTTAGATCTTTTAGTAACGTTAGAGTACCAGAAACCTTCCGTAATTCCTTCGTGGTCTTAACAATTCATTTTTGGCACTTTTGGCACAGAAATTCAAAATACTCGATTCGATTAATTATTAGAGTCCTTCAAGGATTTTCCTTTTTCCTACTCCTGATTCAGATTTTCAGAGTAGATTTGGGTAACGAGAAATAGTCAAATTCCAATTTTCGTCTACAGAAAGTACGATGGGAATGATTTTAAACCGTTCCCTTCCTTTTTGATATGTGTGAGATAATTGATTAACGTGGGAATTGTTTTATTTCTGTTTACAGGTCTAAGGTGTAATTGTATTCACAGTGGATTCAGTACGTAAGGAAGCGTGTTCCGAAGATATCGCGTGACATCGTAATTTGTATATAGCGTTATTTTTTCGAAGTACCCCAGAGACCGATTTTGCACTAACTTTCATATGTGGGCATTTTGCTTCTCGGTCCCATATGACGCATGAGTTTGCAACCTACTCTTTGCATCGGTTAACGTATCACTCCGTCATTCCGCGATCAGTTCTCAAAGACGACAATCGTGGTTTGAAATTTTTAAGATCCTCGTTTGCGGGTCACCCTTAATTGTTTGATTTTATGGTGACCGAGAATCCTGTTGATTGTTAAGCGATTTTATACTGTCACAATTTTTTCGGTTTCCCGATCGTCTCACTTCTGTTTGCTGTATGAATATGACGGGAATTCTCGAAACCTACCGATATCTTATCGACGATATCTCAGGTAAGTTTACTGCAATTTTTCATAGATTAATAAAATAAATAATTATCCCGAGACCAAAGAATGGCGGATTTTGGATACTTTAGGAAACAAGGTAGAACATTTTTTAAAGAATAAAATATAGAATAGACGGAAAGGTTCAATTAACTATTGTGAAACTGGAAAGCGAGGGTAACAGAGAGGGTAAGGCAGGGGTAGCTAAAAGGATGTGTAGAGTGAGAGGAGGAAGCGACCTAAGATTCATCATCATTTTATGTGAGAATTGCAGGCAGGGATCGTTTTAGAACTCGCTCTTATTAAAATTAATTAATTACCAATTATAGAAAATGCGTAATTCTATTTTTGAAAAATATCGTTGTCGTTGAAGTCTTGAAAAATCTAACTTTGCAAAAAATATATTGCCAGTCATAATATGCAGGAACCATTTCTAAAATCCCCTTTTTTCAACATATACTCATTTTCATATAGATTTTACAGATACTTATTGTTGGTTTCATATACTAGAGTTCCATTAGTCTTAATGGAACCCATCGCTACCCTCAAAGTGTGGTTTGTATCCCGATGAACCCTGCAGCATTAACTTTCATGGCAAATCAAGTTTCAATAGGTGCCCCTAACATGGGAAAACCACAGTTTTAGCAATCCTTCCCATGGAAAATATAATAAATTAGGTACGCGTTTAGAAATTTGCATTAACACCGAGCCGGCTATTGTTATTAGTTAAGCCGTTTAACAAGAACATATTATTTTGAATTTTAGAATTTCCGTAAGATACGAAACTCCTACTGCCTGGCTCTTGACAACGTCATACTTAGCAGCACTGTCCCCTCGAGTAATTATTATAATTTCCTTAATGAGATGCTTAATGTATGAATAAATTGGACTTCGCTACATTCGATGCTTCTTCATTCAGTCATTTACACCGGAAGAAAAGGTGTTTATTTCTAGCAAGAATTATTTTGTAATGAAAATGATGTAATTGAGATACAGACAACTTTTTTTTATTTGTTTTTCTTTTCATGCCATTGTTTGAATAATGGATTGTACAGAAGTTCAAGAACCTTTTCCCCCTATATTATTTCTTTTTTTGTGAATATCCATTCATTTGCATTGGTAGGGACATCGAAGTTCACGAAGTACACGTGACACGCGTGAGACAGATCCATAAACGAACAATTTGATATTATTCGCATGAAACCGCTTAGAAAAATGCGCACTTTTAGTCGCACAGTTGGACCCGATTTTTAAAAAATTCTAATACCCCCTGCGATTATAAAAAGTGGCGATTAGAGCGGAAAAAATCTTAGGAGTTTGATATTTATTATCAGACGTCATGACGTCATATAAAAAAATCTCGCTTTTTAATATTTTTAATGTTTTTCAATCCACGAACCTCGGTAGCTTCGGTACGATATTGAATATAGAAAACAGCGTATCGTGAAATTCATAACTCATATATTCTTAATACACATTTATTAATATTTCCGGGAAATCTTTCTCGAGAAATTCTCCTCCGTTCCCTATTTATTTTTCCTCTACGCTAGAGAGCTCTTAAGCTATTACACGACAGAAGCCTCTAAAGACATGAAAATGTCTTACAAAGAAAAGGCACAATAACAGCATTTAACTTATCAGAAAACGAATACGCTTGTATGCTTCGCTGATGATTTTGTTTTATGGAAACGGTTCACTTAATAACTATTTTATTATCAGCGATTCGAAATACTTTCAAGTGCTCGTACAAACAACTGTCATCTTGGACTCCTTTTTCATACTGAATTGTTGAATAGACGTTCCTCATTTTTTCGCATCCGAATTGGCATAACTTTTTACTCAGAACATTGACATTGAATGAACAAGATAAAAATAGTATATAAAATCTTGAAATAAAATAGACTCCGGTATTTAATTCTTTGAGCCACAAATTTTCCAATTCTTCAGTTTTTTCAGAACATAATATGAAATACGTTTCGTATAAATACGTTTTTTTTCTAGATGTATATATACGCGTTATTAAACAAAAAGCCCCACTTTAAATAGTCCCACTTTTTTTGCACATATACGTGTCACTGATAGCGAAGGGGTCGTTAAAAATGGTTTGGTGTTTCAATTCAATTTTGGTGTATTATCATAAACCCTATCATATAATCATTCGGCATTGAAACTCAGACATGCTATGATGTAACTTTTTAAATCTACCTTGCATGTTTTGTAATTGGGACACTCACTTTGCAGTCATTTTCTAAGAATATCTGCAAACAGACGAATCTGTATCTCCATAAGCGATAAATGAAAGAAACAGTTACCCTCAATTTGGAAATGTAACCAAATGAATTTTAAATTGTAACGAGCGAATGAATAACGCAAGGAAATTTCGAAATTGGGCTTTTTGGTAAATAACGCAAACATAAAAATTCTATTAATAATTTCAATGAAAGTAGATTATTACAATTTCAAGTTGCAGCCGACCTTCAACAAAAATTCCATTAGATAAGTATTTTTTGGAAATAAGTGATTTCTCTATAAACTGTCCCATCATTCCCAATAAACTGACTGTAGTTTATATTTCGACGGAATTAAAATGTAACAGTTATTGTCAAACCATTCGTGAATAATTGGATGTTCCTTTTGTTTTATTGGAATAGTAATAATAATGACAATAAAGGGAAAATTAAGAATTACAGTAAAATAGTTTGCTGTTTAGATTAAATGTTAAACAAAATTTGTTTTTTTAGGAATTATGACTAAAAGGATCGTTGCAATGGGAATACCCTTAAAATACTGATCCTCAAATTGCGATAAACAATTTTTCTAGTGAATTATGTTCGAAAAACAATGATAATCAGAGGAAATTTTGGTTTCAGATCCAAGAGTGGCTAATTGGCCATTAATGAGCAGTCCAGTTCCTGTCCTAGCCATTGTTGGTAGTTATTTATTATTCGTCCTGTACTGGGGACCTCTTTTCATGAAGAATCGACCAACATATTCCTTAAATGATGTTATGTTTTATTACAACATTTCTGTTGCTATTGCGAGTGGAATTGTTTTCTACGGCGTAAGTCTTTTATTTTCATTTGTATTTAGAAAAGAAATAATAGACTACTATATATCAATCAAGAGTAAAATTATGCAATAAAAGTAATGAATGCTGTTAATATAGGTATAAATAATTAATTTTGCGTTTATTACTAATATTCGTTATTTATTCTTGTAGAAAAATGTTATTAAAAGGAAAAATACTTCATTTTAGTAACAAATTTTACTATCTATCCACTCAATTATTTTTGCGTTGTTTTTGTTCTTTTGTATTATTTTAGTTATTTTTGAATTCCTTCTTTTATTTTTCAAAGTAAGGTATTGCTTAAAAAAATGTAAATTTCACAGAAATTAAAAGGAACTTGAAAGATAAAATTTCGAAAAGTTTCTTTGCTCTCATTTCTACCAGTTTCGAAATCGCAGTTCAGAATTTTCAAAGGTGAATCTTCAGTAATTATAAAGTTTTCTCATGTTTCACTCAAATAATTGTAACTTTGAAGAAACTAATTCGCGAGAGTTAGCAAAGAAGATCGTCAGACAGATATTCTTATTACTACTACTCCTACTACTAGTACTACTACTACTCCTACTATTATTATTATTATTGTTTTTGTTGTGGTTGTTGTTGTTGTTATGAGGCAACAAAGAATGTATTACAATAACAGTTACTGTAATTTTATTTAGAAACTACACGCAAAAATTGAAAAGAATTGTACAGATTCTAAAAATTTGTAAAAAAAAATCAGTTCCGGAAAAATTTAGTGATCTGGAAATCTAAAAAAAATTTGGACACGACCTTTGGACTTTTATATTTTTTCATGATTTTTGAATAATTCTAGAAACTCTTTATATCATTTCTCAGTATAAGAAATAATAAAAAGGGTTCATATTTCTTTATTTTTTGAACATTGAAAAATCGATTATATAATTCAGATAGTGAAGCAGTATCAGTTGTATCATAAATAACGTCCAGAATATACCAAAATTCAAGTGAAAAGCGGGATTCTACAATTTTAAATTTTATTTTACCTTTACTTATTTACAGATTCTTACTTCCGGTTACACAACAAGCCTTTCGTGGGGTTGTGAACCGATGGACTTTTCTTACAACCCTGAACCGTTGAGTGTAAGTCATGAAGCTTTCAAAGTTTATAACTATTCATTAATTAAATAAGAGGATTTTCAGTGCAACTTGTTGCTCTGGAAACACTATATAGGGATCCTTTGCGTAGCTGAGCGATTCTAACAAGAATTAAAATTTAAATACTCAGACGATTGTAATTTTACGGCACGTATAACATAAACTTAATGAGAGTACACTGAGTTTTAAAGGCAAGGAGCCGGTTTGGAAACAGAATACGTAGCATCTTAATTTTTTAATATTCTAGAACGACATTTATGTATCTCCTGTATCAGTGCTTTTGTTCTGGATCTTCAAGATAGAATGCAATATAAATTAGAAAAATTCTGTTTCTAAATTAACGACGCATGCTTTTGAATAGAAATTTTACAAAAAGGTCTGTTATCAATTTTTACACAATTATTTTGCGTAATAACATAAACGTTCCACTTTCTTTAGATGGCGAAATGGGTCTGGTGGTTGCTGATTTTGAAAATTTGCGAACTGGGCGACACCGTTATCTTCGTATTAAGGAAGAAGTTTAATCAAACAACATTTTTACATGTCTATCATCATTCTTCGACCGTTATCATGGCCTGGATAGCTTGTAAATATGCACCAGGTATGTAATATCTCCTGTACTCCAGCTTAAATCAATGCGAGGCAAATCTGGTGCGGTGTGACAATATTCCAAAATTATACAAAATATTAATCAAGCTAATGTAGAATAATATGTAGCAGATATCATCACAATTACAGCTTCCAGAGCGACAGCTTAGAAGAGTTAATCATAATCATAACTGTCTAAGTGGAAGCTGTATTGGATAATTGTAGTCGATGTGGCTTAAAATATTTTAAATTCTGTTAAAAAATCTTAATATCGAAATTCAAATCTTTTTTGAATATTTTAATTGTAGGAATTACCACGAAATTTGGTAATTAGGCAAGAGGTCCTCTAAAACCCGAATAATAATAATAATAGTAATACAGAAAACTTACGAAATTGGTAAATAATAAAAAATATTGCTTTAAACAGAATAAATTAATATTATAAATATAAATAGTAAAAAGTAAATTGGAATAAGAATATTACAGTAATAAGTCTGTTTAGTTGCAACAATACAAAGAAAAATAGTTAATAAAATTGACGAAAATATGGGTCAAAATTCTTTTTAATTCTAGTAACAATTATTTATCAGCTCAGGTATTATTGTCGCCTTTGCGTATTACCAGCAGGCTAAAAATATCGTTTATTCGACTAATTACCAGTTTAATTATCCACAATTCAATCCCAACCATAAACTACATTTGTTTGTGTATCATAAAGCTTATCGGTTATGACAATCTTTATTTATAAAGAAATAGAGGGAAAAAATGAGGAAACCAGTAATAACTAATAAAAAGTAGAAGAAACGGCGGATTAGAACTAAAATGTTTGAAATTAGGATCATTCTTTTGCAGGGGGTATGTGGACTTTCATTATGATGCCTAACTGCATAGTCCATGTGGTCATGTACACTTACTACCTCGTTGCGAGTCTTGGTCCAGAATGGCAAAAGAAGATTTTCCCCTGGAAGCCATACTTAACCATGTTACAGCTGGTAAGTCTCGTTTAAGAAAATAGAAGGAAGAAGCTCCAAAGTACTTATTAACTCATTATTAACTCAAGTTAACTCATATTTCATAATCATTCCGAAAAATAGATAATACATTCCATATGACTAATTAGCCGATTAATAATTATTACAAAATCGATAAAATTTGTCAGCATAATTTAAATCTAAGGTTCATCGCCTTTAATTTATTTGAGACGATACTTTTTCCTTGTTTCAATAAACGCATATAGAAACGTCTCCACCTGGCGTGGGTGTTATACGTAAAATTATTTATTAATAAACATGTTTCTTTAATGTATTTCCCGACGCTACAATTATTAATGACGCAAAAAGTATCCGTCAAGTATACGAAAGAACATGTCATTTTTTCCCTATTAACGTGGTTTAAAGTTCTGTATTTTTACTGTTCATTAGAATATTCGTCTTATCTGTATCAGTCAATCTGGAGCAACTCATTTGTCTTTTTTGAGGGGTAAAAATGGGCGTGTTGGTTAAACACATGGTATGTAGAAGTTAAATAGGACGATAAGATATTTACATAGCTCTCAATTCAAAAACGTGTACTACTGTCAGCTGACCATGACGCGCATCTATTCTTCATGAAATTCTGTTTTATGGAAATTTTCACAAATTCCATACATATTAACCGAATGGTGCAGGAAAATTTTCGAATTCTAAAAATACTCGTATCTCAAAAATCTTTCGGAATCTCTTTTTTGGAAAAATCTAAAATAACTTAATCTATTATTTTAATCGATTTAGGTTACATCTTCAACACGATACATTTAGCGATTTGAGAAGTGTGTCTAAGAATTTTGGAAATTACTTGCAGCATTTTGAAAAATTCCTAAGTGGGTTAAAATTACTTAATTAATTAATCAAATAATTTGCAACTGGAAAATTGTTATGTCCCGTGATATCGACAGAACGATTTATCGAGTTACGTGCTCATTCAATTTTCCCCCAGTTCGATGCTCTGCAAACCGTAGCCGTTACTTATGCCCATTCAAAGAATGAAACTTAGCAACATTTTTTTGTTCAAGTTTTCTATGTATTTATACTTAATTCGTGTATTCCTTTACATAAAATCTGTACGTAAGAGAGAGAAGGGGATAGATTTGCATGTATTACATGCATATCGTTACAGTTGAAATTCGGTTATGGCGATTTTACATATTTTTTTTATCTCGTGCATGTGTCATCTACGTTAATTGCATTTTTTATAAATTATTCATTTAGCTGCAATTTCATTAACCTAAAAGTATATTAAAAATGAACTCTTTTTGGTAATACTCTTTAATGGAGGGTGACTAATTAATTTCCAGCGCGGAGGTTCTAAGTTTTGTACGTAAATTGTGTAGTTAAAAAGAATGATGCCGATAGCAAAGTTAATGTATGAAAATGAGAAGGAGAAATTATTGAATGTTATACAGTCGCATTACTTTCGAATTAAGCGGTATAAGAATAAATCAATTTTACGCTTATTACTTTTTTAATCATAGGGAACCAAATCGATCAACTTTTAGTATCCTATGAAGTCTAATGCAGTCTTGTACAATCTTTACTTGATTATGAGCTTTGTAATTTTTCTTAACCCTTTGCACTCGAAGTACAACAATATGCAAATATGAATTCAGTATTCATAACTTTCTTAATTTCGAAACTCAACAATATTTACTTTCGGGTAAATAATTTTTTTACAGATAAATATTATTATTTTTATCAACTTAAGACATGCTTTTTCCAACTTACATGAAAGTTGGAAAAATGTTGGAAAAACACCGAAAAGTGGTGTTAAAATTACTTTGAAGCATTTAAAGTCGATTACTTTTCGTATATTTAAATTCATTTTGAACGTTAAAGCAAATGTGACTTCCATATTTTTCTGAAGTAACTCGTTTTCACAATTTCCATATATATTCAATAGCTGCACGAAAGATTGATTCAGAAAAGCTTACTCTTCAATCAGGATTATCTTCGCATCACATGGTGTTAAATTTCTTCAACACCGTATGGCATGATGTAAGAATTTATGGTGTATAATATTAATAGAGTGTTGATTTTTTATTTTCTCCATGTACAGTCAATCAGTCTCTCGCATTTCCTGCACCTTATGGAACGTACATTTCTTAACCCCTCACATCAGGAAAAGTCGTGTGCTCTAATTAATTCTAATTATATTTACATAAATAATTAATTCTAATAATCCAATATAATTAATTCTAATTCATTAATATCTAATATAATTCATTCCAGTAATCAATTTTGATGAACGTCGAAAAGACAGAAATTTTACTACCGTTCCATTAGAGGCATTAATATACGAGTTACTTATTTACCAAGAACGATGGATAATATCTACAATTTACAGAATCACCTCTCATGGAAAATTCGATGCAGCGACTAGTAAGAATTAGCGCTCGCTTTTGTGCTGAATATCTTTTTTCGGCGATAAAATCCCCGTGAATAAATTGAAAGTGGTAACGGAAAAGAGCTGTGAGTAATTAAAAATTGATGACTGGAAATTCTGTAAATTGATTCAAAACGACACAGTTGCACAGAGGCGTAACTTCATATTGATTAATATAAACTGCTGAAAATTCAATCACTCAATTGAAAGACACACGGATGTATATATATATAAATAATGTTTCGTTATTGCCACATTCCGTATAATTTCATTCGGCGAATGCGTGCAAATAAAACATATAAATTCTATCATTAATTTGATCCATTAAAACCATATGATTACAGATTCAATTTACTATCATGGTGATACACACAACGCAAGCTTTGATGCCGGATTGTGAGCCGACGCGAAAACCTCTGGCTTTTATTTACATGTTCAACGTTCTTGTTATCTTCTACATGTTCTGGGATTTCTACAGGAAAAATTACCTAACGAAAAAAACTGTATAAGATAATGTAGTAAACAATCCGACAGAGGAAGGAATAAATAAAGGAAAAAATTGAAGAAAGGTGGCGAGAACAGCAGGGAAACAATGAGAGCTGAAAAGAAATTGAAGTCATCCGAGAGGATGTGAGTTTCTACGACCTCAAGAAATCGTAGTAAGACGACATTTTTACGAAAGAGCAAGGAAAGGAATACAAAGAATCTTAGATCGATCTTTCTGAAAACGAATTTTGTGTACTTTCTTTTTTCCCTAAGTCTCACTTTTGAAGAAAAGTTCGGCTTGATCAATCAGAGGCTCAGAAAAATGCTCCAATGTAATTTTATACTTTCGTAACAGTAAAGAGCTCGTTGAAATGCTTCTCTTCATTATCTCTTCTTTTTTCAACCATCCATTTTCTAATGAGAAAAGTTTCATCATCATTCGAGACGAAAGAAACAATACAATATTAATACTTGTTCTCACCAAAGAAATTTCATACTTTCATTATGTTTTCTACTATCGCTTACGTTTAAAAGGATCAACAATTCTTCAAGAAACGTATTAATCCGTTTAGTATGAAGATTATTAAAAAGTTACAATTTTCTTACAAAATCGCCCTGTCTTTGAAAAAGAAGAGAAAATTGTTTTTCGTGATTTTTTAAATGTTTTAATATTTTTAACGATGCATTTGAAATACGAGGATAAAACCTACAATATTTCAAGAATATCTGAAAAATGGTGTCAAGATGATCGGATGAGTGGTTTTGAAATGGTAGCTCGTAAAAAACAGCGTTATTAAAGCCTTCCAATTGGATATGAGCCTTAAATTATCAAAAAAATGTCTGCATTTTCAATTTGGTTTTCAAAAATTTATCACTCTGCCACAGTAAAGACTGAAGGGATTGAGTAATAACAGTGGAACGAAGGAAAGCGGAAGTTTGCAGCGACTGTGTCGGAATGCTCAAGTCACGGATTTAATTCTCGATATAACCATCGAAGGAAATTTTTCATTTGGAAGCAGTTTTCGATCTAGCTGAAAAATTGCCAGGAAAAATTTGGATATTCGAATAGAAGTTGCAAACTCGAAAGAAAATATGACATTTAGAACTCATTTACATATTATTCCTTGCAAAAATAAAAAATAGTTCTCAATTTGTGCGAGACTATATGTGAAATTGCACTTTTATCTCGATACTGTCTCGAAATTTTTGCCGAACATTTTTTTCGTATACATATCGTTATTGTAACCGTAACTCTGGTGGTTTGAAATCCTCTTGAAACTGTTGCCACATTGGTCTTACCACCGGCTACATCGAAGGTGCGAAAGCTATTAATAACTTAGAGGAATAGTAGCCTGTTCCATTCCAACTCGGGGACAATTAATTGAGATGTGGAAGGTAACGGAAGGGAAACCATCACATTGTTAATTCCAAGTAAACGCAACTTTGAATTACAGAGTTGCATCAAACTAGTCCTCGAGTTGACAACAATGTGGCGATAATGGTGGAAAGGGGGATGAGCGAAAACACTAGTTACATGATCAGTTTTATCCCTGTGTCTATATATTCAGTTACCGATGATCATTTAATTGGACCAACTTTAGACCAAATGCAGTTTCCTTCGTAGACATTTGTCCGCCTCAATTCTAACGAACCCCTAATTCGACTTGTTTCTTCCCAACTTAGGACTAGGAAGTAACTACATTTTTCTAGCAGTTGAAAGGGAATTATTTTGATCATAAACTGTGTCACTCCAGCTATTAAACACTCCCTGTTTGGATTGATATCTCGAATTTCGAGATCCGAAGAGTCATCACCAGTTACGAGCAATTAAATTTTTTTACGAAATAAATTAAAAGATAAATTTAGAATTTTTATAAAATTTTAATAAATTCAGAGGTAAAATTATATCATAAAATTATAAACTACCATGTTACAATATCTAATTAGTCAAAATAAAAACAAGGAACTCTATGAAAAGTTTTTCTTTCTTCAGTTTGTGTCTTTATCTGTTCCACGATTCTCATTATTATCGTGTAACACGTCAATGTTTAAGAATAGACGAGGTTTCCTTGTTAGACTAAAGAAAATGAGAAACAGGAATGAAATGAAATTTTGATTAAGTTCAATTAATTAAGCTGCTGCTTCTCTAGGGAGCCACTATTAACTATAAATATACTGTTCGGAATACAAAGCTCTTTTCGTCCGAAAATTCATCCCCCTTATGTGTACGTAGAAAACGGAGGAAGGGCTCTCAGTATGATCCTTATCTAACAATAACAAACCGGAGATACAATCCTAATCTCTTTGAAATTAGTATTGTGGGTTATTATTTTGCTTCCCTTTCCGTAGAATTATTAAATTTCGCTAAATACTGTTTTGCTAAACCTCAGGGAGTATGAAAAAGAATACTTAGATGTGATTCATAGGCACACACACTTCCTTGACGTTAAATGCATTTTAGTTTATCGTGAATTTCTTCCGTGCCTTGAATTTTTCATTATCCTTCTAATTGATATGCAATGGAAAATGTTCGTTAAATTCTGTTTGTTTAATCGGTTTGTAGCGTTTTTGAAATTCCACGGTAACTGGTATTTTATTAACAAATTGTTTTTAATATTTATAAAAATACTTTTTTTAATTAAATTGCCACTTTTTAGTAAATTAATGTTAGAGAGATTTTTAGTGTTTTCAAAACAAAGATCTGTTAGAATAAAATTAAGTTTTTAATACTCCATTTTTATAATCAATTTTTTGTCAATAAGTAACAATTGTAGTCGACTTTATTACGAAAAAAAATGTATTTTCTTACATAATTATATTATAATTTCTCATTTTTATTCTCTCAAGTGTAAAAGACACCGGAAATATTTAAAATTTCTACGTTTATAATTCTTACAATTTTAATTTTACTGTTGACAGCACTATTGACGTATATTTTGAAGCCCGACACCATCAGACATCGATTTTTTGTAGCTGCTTCTAGAGAAAATAAATTCTCGATGAATATTACAACACTTAATGTTGAAATAAAAAACAAAGGGTACAAAAGGAATATAAATTGTATTATACTCCGGTAGTAATAGGAAGTAATTTGATAAAATTTGTGGGTTTCCATAGCACTCCCAAAATTGGTTAGATATATAAGTTCACCAATTACAACGTTAGTAATACGAGCGCAGGGAACAATTCACAAGCTTTATAAATTTTCGAACAATTGGGTATGTGCACACACTTTATAACAGGGGTAAAGTGGAGAGAGAGTAGGGATTGAAATTTTCGTTGGGGAAAAATGTCCTGTCAACGGCATACGTCGCACTTTCCAATTACATGCAATGATTCTAACGGTAAAGGTATCGGTAGCTTTGCTATTTTCTTTTTGGCTTATCGCGGCACAAATTTACAGTTTCAGGAAAAAATTGTGTTTCGTCGACGATTAAAATTCGGCATATTTACATTTCGTTGTTGGTCGATATCAAAAATTCAATTACGCACTTCGATTCAATAAGTTGAATTTTGCACGTGTTACTGTTGGTGACAATATCCAAAAGTATTTTTATCGATTAATGCTTTTCATGAAATTATTCTATAAAAAAAATCGTACTATGAGGAATTTTCGACTGTTTCCTGTAAATTGGTTGATTATAAATGTTATCTGTTATTTGTTTAGTTGCGGGACATTTTCGGGCCTTCTTTGCATCAAAGGAAATTTTTTGCTGGAAAATATGTAGAATCTTGTCTATACATATATAAAATGTTTTGTGGATTATATGTAATATATGTATGCATATAAACCAACATTACCACAGAGAACGTATATGTGTACATACATACATACATATATATATAAATATATGTATATATATATGGTATCGGCCTGAAATTAGCATAGAGGATTAGTGCGTTGGTAGCTTTAAGTCTACACGCATGGCCACCCGCCGATAAGACTTTATTAACACCAATTTGACACACACACAGGTATATATGTATATACCTATCTGTACACACAAAAGTATTTATCCCCACGTGACAACCCTCTCTATCTTTATCCCTACTTTACATACCAATTTTTTTAGGGACGTTGGATTCAGTTTTATAGGTATTCGGAAGACATTTCACGCGAATTCTTTAAACATTTTATTAGGCTTGTTGTTGCTTCGAGATTTTTCTCAGATTCCTTGCCCAGCAGGAATTTAAGACAGTCTAGACCAAGGAACGGCAGAAATGTCTGGTTTGATTTTATACATTTTATATCATATTATTGTGTATATTTATATTGTATTATTAATATTAATATATCGCATACAAATAATTTTATACAATATATCATATGTCTAATTTCACGATTGAAACATTTACGTTGTAAAAGTTTGACGAAATTACGGGTACCCATTTTGACCAACGTGGAATCTTCAATCAACCGTTTCAAATGACTGTCCGATTTTCCCGTCTGAACTACCATCAGAAAATTGTCCATTTTATACCAGTCACCCTGTGCATTTCCTCCTTTTTCCTGTTACAAACATGACATTCGCTTTTTCTCGTCGCATAGCAGCAGGATTCAATAAATTTTTTCCAATATTTTCCAGCCACACGTATTCAGTACTTCAACAAGCAAAGAAGAAGCAGAAGAAAAGTGGGGTAAAAGTGGGAAGGAATAGAAAGTATGATTTCCTCAACGTATTCTGGAATTTCATCGATATTCGCTAATAAATTTTAAAAGGCGAGAGACTTAGTGGTATACGCGTGCGATAGTACCATTCGAATTCCTGTAAATATTCAAAAGTTTTTCCCGGAAAATCTTTTTGTCTACGTCAGTGCCGGGAGAGACAGAGGAAGAGCTAGTCTCCTATCAGCCATATAACTACTTTTCTTTCACGCCCTCCTCTTCTTCCTCTTTCCACCTATTTCTCTTTTTTTTCCGACAAAAACCGCTATGGTATTTTCAAGTTCGCGTGCGAGATGAATCTTCTGGCTGGCGACACGTGAAAGTTTTCCACGCCTTTTATATATCCTTCTTCTTCGTTTCCTCTTTCTGCTCCTCTTCCTCCTTTTTTCCCCTCTATTACTTTTTTCCCTCTCTCGCACCCCTTTCTTCGAACGAGTAAAAGAGCTTCCTGACCTAAAACGTTTCGCGAAATTCTCAAAGGGACGATGTACGTTTACCCGAGGGAATGCCTATCGATGATTTACGTTTAAAGTAAATCATACGTCGTTTTCACATACAACTTCCGGGATACCCTTGGGAATTTTTCAAAAACATCTTCGGCATTATACGCCGTGATATAGAAATACAACTGATGTTTACTTTCCGTGTGAATACGCGCTTTGCTTTTATTTTTCTTATCAATACAGATTTATTTTTGCACTAATTAATGAACTTTCGTCGTTCCAGAAATGTTTTCCAACTGAAAGGCTCCGGTTTCAGGCACACAATTTTCAGAAGTAAATATAAATTTAACTCACAAAATTATGACGTGACAATTAATTTAGATACTTATAGGTAAAGGGATCAATACATGAGTGGTTAAGTAAGTGAACTCAATACTTTCCACTTAAACACGTTCAGTGCATTGCGAAAATGAACGAGAAGTGGCAAGAAATGTAAGGAGAAGGATAAAAATAATCGTTACGTAAAATTCGTAGGGTATTTCGCAAATGTAGCAGGCAGGTAATGTGGAACGAAAAGGTTGACGCAAAGCGCGTAGTGTAAGAAATTATTACATGGGCAGACAGCCATTCGTGAAATTTGTTTTATCTGCTGTCTCAAACTAGAGAGATCGTGTTCTCAAGAGGAATTTCCTTGGTAGTTGAGTACGGAGTAGCCAAGCTTGAACCACTATACCCCTACAAACTGTTATGGTATGAAATGCTGTACAGGTACCATACTATACCCATACACTTGTGTTAATGTAGTGGTGGTAGGGTGGTACCTTTACTATTCCGGTTGTTCCGCAAACTACTGCATCTCAAGGGCTGATGGCAATAAGCGCTATCTGGCTTCCACTCCGAGTCACTTAACGTCTACGAGAACATTTAAAGTCCCTAGAGCGTGGACCATCCGCGCCATAAAACATTACCTACCTACTTATTATAACGACATTATATTCCCCCGCTTTCCCTCATTAGCTACCCCATCATCACTACTCTTCTTCTTCCCTCTTTTTCCCTTGTTTCCCAACTTTTCATTCTTTCCGTTCCTTCTTTTCAGAAACCTCTAAGAGGAGATATTTTTCCTTTTATTTTTTATCTTCCAAGGTTTTAATTAAGTTATAACTGAATTCGTAGCGTCCCAGATCTTCGGTATACTTCACGGATGAACTAAATTATTATGATAAATTTTTCTATTACACATAGCGAAATGTTTTTCAGTAACTATTATAGTAACTTATACTTCCTACAATTTATTAGTATAAAAGTATTTTTATATAATTTAAAATTTATCTAAAATTATTTGAATGCTTTTAACTTTTATAACTTTCAATTAAAAGTGATAAAGAAGTGACTTCTATTTTATTCTGATTTTAAGCTACAATCTTCATTTTTTACATTAGAAATTTTGCGATTCCAGAAAATTCTTAAACTATTTTGAATTGTACAACTTTGGATTAATTCGCCACTTCCAAATGCAAAGTTGAAACTCTGCGAATTCAAATTAATTTCTATTCATACGTTTCCCTTGATTCTGTCAATTCCACAAATTTATGAAATTATTATTTTAAGTTATAGACTGCCAACACAAGAAATTATTTTTCTAAATCACTTCATTAAACTGTTGTTGCTGCAAGACGTAAACAATTAGAAAAAATTTGTATTTTCACTATTCGCAGTAACAACAATACCGAGCAACATTGGCTTAAAACTGAAGCAATCCTAATTCAGACACTTTTGGGAATAAAATGAATTTATTCATATATTAAACATTAATTTCGCATTCCACAAAAGCAAACTTTGGCTTCTTACGTTCTGAAGTTTCATTATTGTTTCTTCTTTTCTTCTTGTACTCTTTCAATATTTCATGAGACGACGTATTTGCATGGGAACAAGATAGTGGAAGACAGTTTGAGATGCAAGTAATGCAATTGCAGTTACTCGCATTAGACATGTCAATACAATTATCGATGATTCCACTTAAAACTTTTTGTTAGGAAATTTACAAGTAATCCTTACTTACTTGCCAAAGACCACTTTGCGATTTCTTTTGAGTTTTCTCTTGACGTTAACCTTATGGTAAATAATAATTAGTCATAACAAAATCATACTCGTTCCTTCCTGTAACATTTATGAATATATTTTAAAGTGTGGGAAAAGGAAAATGGAGTTTTGAAGATTCCTATAATGGTATTAAAATTCAAAAATACTATTTCGATGAATCTTTAGCTTCTAATGGTGACTCTCTAGATAAATAGATGCACAAAGTTCAGAATCTGGATTTGCATCCTGGTTACAGTGTTTTACAGGCGGAGAAGTATGAATAGAAATTGATTCGAATTCGCAGAGCTTTGAAATTGTACTTGGGAGTAGTGAAATCATCCAAATTTATAGAATTCCAAATAAATTAGGAATTTTCTGGAAACACAAAATTTCTAATGTAAAAAAGTAAAGTTTGTAGCTTAAAATCAGAAGAAAATACAAGTTTAATTATTATTTTGTTCAGTAAGAAAAAAACATAAGTTAAAATCAAAGTGCACCAGTGACACAATAATAAATACTGGCCCGGCAGAAAATCCTACTCAAACTTTTAATTCTGCTCCCAATTCCAGATCTTACTGATATTACTTTAAAATACCTCATTAAACTCAGATCAGTGCGTGGAAAGAGGAACTTAGGTTACTCAAAAAGCTTCTAAAAAATTCCAAAAGTGTTCCAATACCGCTTTTGATGGTTTGCAGACACCCAAAGGCAAGGGAGGAGTATATGGAACGTACTATGAATTTGCAATTATAGTTTAGAATTCTCTCTCCTTTTTTTCGAGGTAAGTCCTGCATTGGTGTTCCAAAAGTCAGTGGCCCTTCGCGTAAATCCGTATAAAATTCTTAGCATCGTGAAGGCCATATCGCTGTACATCGCAGGAGAGCTGTTTTTCTTAATGGAAAGTGTGAGCACCCCTGAAGTAATCTAGACTCTATTGCTACTATCAGGAGTGGCGATCAAGACCGCTTGTTTCCCTTTGAACCAAGGGGGTCAAACCAGCTGCAGTGTCAACATGCGGAAAGTGTTCTTAAAACAGCGTATAGTTTCATACAAGACTCTACTGCACCCACAAGCTCTTTGTCAACTATCTCGATATATATCGTTTATTAATCCGACCACCAGGGAGGCCACAGTTCAGAGTTTTTGCCCCATTTTGCTGGCTACCATCGTGAAAGTGTTGTCGAGGAATTATTGCTTCTTTTCAATATTTACTGTAAAATTTCCCGTCCTTCTTTTTTAATTTAACGTTGAATAAGTAACGGATAATTGTCGGGGCCTTGTGAACAAACCCAGCCTCGTGAGCAAGGGTAACAATGTTATCCTACAGGGGGTACCCATACGAGTAGTACTATAGCCTCAACTATCATGAGTTGTACGTGAATATGTTATATTAATATGTAGCATGTAGCTGCAGCATCTCCCTTGGGTGTTATACAGTTGAAGATAGATTTCGAACCACTAGAACCACAATAGAGGCACTAATAAGGGAAATGCTAGGAGCACTTAAAATTGGCCGGGATTTGAACCTCTCGTTTCATGTATGGATGTCAAGCGTCAGTTGAGATCGTATCGAAAAAAGTAGAGGTACGAATTGTCTAATTTCTCTTTGAGTTAATAATAAATAGTAGAAATAAAAATAAATGTGATTGGAAATACAAAAGCAGTAAACAGTACAATGGTATTTCTCAAAGCTATTCAACATTAGTTGAATTTGATATCGGAGTCATTATTGAAGAACTTCAATAGTGCTTTCAGGATACTTGAAATTTGCAATTTTTAAAGTTTAACTTTGAATATTTATAGCCACGGGAGAGTGGATCGTTAAAGCATCCGCTATGTCGCCTAGGAAAGCTTTTAACCTCTTCTTTGAGTCCTGCAAATTTCGCGTTCCCACGAAAATGTTCTTCAAGGTTGTGCATTTAAAAAAAAAAACGAAGAGTTTTTTTCTTGATTGCAGTTTTGTAAGATTGTGGTTCTCGGATAGAAAAATTACAACTTTCATTCTGAAAGTATTTCTAGCCGTATGCATTCAAATTTCACCTTTCTGCAAACCGTTCTTTCAGAGCAAAGCGTATAATTTACAGAAACAAAATTGTAGCGCCTAAAAGGTTTGCGCATGAAATGAAACATAGAACAGCAAATACTCATCGCTTATCAAGATCGCAGCGACCACTTAAATGAAACTGACTCCAACTGTCGCGTTTGTGCAAAAAGTTAAGCCTAACCTTTGGAAATAAATGAGTCTCGTGCAAACACGATGTTTATCGTAAAGCAATCGTGTATTTTGAACCCCCGGATCCCGTCAATTCCGTTTTCTCCCCTTGCTTTCACGGAAGAATGAAAAGCGAGGGGCAAATTCGTGCCAAAGGATCGGGCTCGTAAGATTATTCATGGAATGACTAATTTCTTAGCTGCGGACTCGGTGATTCAAGAAGAAAAAAAGACTGCGTCAGATATATTCGTCATTCGGTTTTCTTGGACGTTTACCCGAAGAAGTAGCTTGTCGTATTTGCCATCTACCTTTGTGACGTTTGCGTCGTTCTATTTCCCGTTTTGTTGAATGACGTTGCTGTGGGTACTAAGAAAAAACGACGATGACGAAGATGAGGACGACGAATGCGAAGGAGAGAAGGTTTGTGCTTGCTGCTACTACTGCTTCTACTCGTTTGAAAGAAAATGAGGGTAGCATTTTAATGAGACACTTCAAGTCTCACGAGAGCGGCAAATAGATTCACTGATATCTTTCTTCTAGGAGAAACCCTTCCAACTTTCAAATATAGCGTTTTTATAAGCGAGCTCAGGTGGATGGCAAAAAGTCAAGTCTCAGATTTCGCTCTTTAGTTCTGTTCCTTCTCCCACATACATACATACGGTTTATCTTTTTCATTGCTTTTCTGCTTACTTTCATCCTTTCTTTCGCTCGGGGTAAATTTCTTCTATATTTGCTTTTCCACCACAATTAAAATGAGTTCAAACTCCCTTTTTCCCTCATTTTCATTTGTTGACTTAACGTTATTGATACTGATATTGACATAGTCTTTGGACTTACGCGCTAAGAAAAATGATCGAAAGGGGCAAACAAGGAGTTTAATTTATCTTATTTAAAATTTAAATTAATCTTTTGGGTTACATAGGAAAGCGGTAATTATTGTACGTTTATTCATACATTGCTCGATTAATTAAAATATAAATTGTGGAAGAGAAAGTTTTATTTTTTCAATAGAATTAAATTGTTCCGTCAAGGGGAAGGAGAGAATTCATTTTGAAATCTCGAAGCCACGTTAGTTATAGGAACGTCGGTTTATTTGATAAATCAATGGGGCGGATCCTAAATTGTTCGTTCGGTTCGATGCAGGTGCCCGCGAAGCAATTAAGAACAATGATTAACGGTCGCCCATGGAAACTCTCCTCGACAAACTTCGAACCAACGATTTCGACGCGTGCGTTCAAAGTAAAGTCTCTTTATGCATGTATATACATTGAAGGTGAGCTCTATCCTTCAACTCACCCCCTTTATATATCTTTTTAAAGATAGACGTACATTACATTTGTTACATAACATTTCTCTTTCCGAAATTTCTTCCACTTGGGTGAATGGAAAAATTCTTTTGGAGGTTTGCATTAGTAACAAAAGGTGTCAAAATAGAGTTTCTAATTTTTTCAGGATTTTAAGATCGTATTTTTAGAAACTGTCAAACATCTTAATTTTAAAATTATAGAAAAGCCGTTAGTGGTTCTACTTAACTCTTTTTATTCAAGAATCTTAAGTTCAAAATTTTACTTTCAGTTTCATCCTGGAATTTCGATGAAAACTGAATCGTGATGAAGGCGAATGTCTATTTTTTGAGAAACTCGTTAAAAGCGAGTTTATTTGATCACCGAAAATAAGTACATCTTACAAATGCGGGAAATAAGAAAAGGTGAATGAGTTCGTTCAGAAATAAGGGCAAAATGGGAAACTTTATGAAGGAAAGCGGTAGCGTATAAGTAATTGTCATACAAGTGGGTATTATAAGGTAAAGCATAGAGACACGAGTTTCTTGTATGAAATGCATCCGTGTACAAAAGAGAAGCGTGCACTGCTGTTTGCATATATATTCTTTATTTATAAATAAGTAAATGTATATGTATATTCCACTCTGAAAGTGAAGTTCATAGTCGACTATAGTTTACTTTAAATCTCCTGGATGGTTCCTTGTCCTCCTTCCTGGTTTAAGATAAGCTACGGGTCCGCACGGAAAACGGAAGTAATGGCTTACCAGATATTATCAACTGCTAGAAACCACTCTTGCAGAAAGAAGAAGTAGAGGAGCTACTAGATATAGCAAAGACTACCTACTACTTCTCTTTAAAGTATTATCTGTCACTTAATTCAAGAAAATGTTCAATGTTTATTACTCTTACAAATATTTCTTCATACCATACTCCTGCTTCTATTTGCCGTTATACTTTTCCAGAAAATATGCTTTCCATATTTTTTACCGAAACAGCGGTGTCATAAAAATGACGCTGAAGCAAGTAAAAATTATTATTAATCTCTACGAAGAAGAAATAGCTTAAAACATTGACTTTCCAATCTGTCGGATTCACGATAGATTGAATTCTCAGCTACTATTTATGTTTTATAAAATAAAGTATTTAATATCTTCTTGTTCTTTATTTAATGATTTAACGTAAATTTATTGAATTTTTACGTTTTACATGATAATCATTTTAAGTAATAAGTTGTCGAACGTTAACCAATCTGGGAAATAGGTCAAATATAAAAAGAAAATACAATGTAACATGGCTGAAGTATCCTCTCGAGTTAAAAATTGTATCAAAATTGTCAAAAGATTTCATTTGATTTAGATTTGAATCGAGGTTTTGGTTTAAAATTCTCAAATCGGAGCCTCTGATTCTCTGGTCACTATATTTTATCCATTGAATTCCACGTTGACAAGAATTCTTATTAAATTTTCTATTACGTATGTATATTACGTATGTTTATCAAAAGATAATAGGAATCTTAAAAGCTTGCCGGTTGTTTATTCTTTCATTCCACCTACATTGCGTGCTGTGTACATACTCAGCTTCCAACCCTTTCGCAAAGAGCGTAAGAAACACAAGAACGTGCAAAGAGACAGAAAATTATTGTCAAGTAGGATACAAAAACAAGCGATGCTGAATCGGGACGACAGTGATTTCGCAGAGAAAAGTAAAAGAAACACATACTTTCATATATGTATATGTACCAGTTTATTGAGATTTAGAAGGGGTTGTTTGACAGAAGATGATCCTTTCAGTCGTGACAGGCACTTCGATACATAGTAGGTACTCATCATGAAAATATAGCCCTGTAGGGGGATATTTTACAGCTGTAGAGATTTGTTTATTCAGTATCTCGACTACCCTCTTTCCCTTAGGATGCTGAGCCGAGAAAGTATTGAACATATTTTTATCATGAAATATCTTCAACCTATTCTATAACGAAAGTTTGCATTACAAATACTGAGTTCTTACTATGACCCCGTTTTTGCCTTTCATTCAATTTTCTTTTTCATTTCTCAAGTACACAGAAAGCATCTTTTTCTGTTTCCTTCTTTTCAGTTTTCTATAGCGAATTATTTGGTATTCATCAACCGCGTAGAAATTACCTTCTCTTCGGAGCAGCCATCGTCTTCACGCCAACCTTAATAATGGAAAATTTGACTACAGTCGTGACTTTCAAGGAATCTTTCACACAGTGCGTGCAATTAAGGAACGTACTTTTATCGAATGCTAGGATACCTTGTCCAAATGAACCAATTATTAAGCGTGGGAGATCAATTTGTGAAGCGTGATTACATTCTAGAGTGTGTTTATAAAAAAATAATAGGAATCTTATAAGCTTGCTGATTATTTACCCTTTTATTCCACCTACATTGCGTACAAACTCAGCTTTCCACTTTTTCGCAAAGAGCGTAAGAAACACAAGAACATTCAATAATTCATTTCAATTTCAATAATTTGTCCTGGTTCAGAAAATACCCTTTTGCAAAAAACAGATTGATTCAAGTGTAAATATGAATCCATAATTTCGTTTTGAAGTTTCTGTCAAGAGGGACTTCGCTCGTTATGATCACAATTGCTCTTCTGAAGTCTGATGGCATTATAGTTAAGTACTTGGTGTTCAATCGATGTGTATTCATGGAAGATTCGTGTAAAACTTAAGGTTCAGTTTGAACTTTAATACATGCTTATATTAATGCCGAACTTGGTACCTACTTATGGCAGCCATGCAGATAACTTGGTGTTTCACTTTGCGCTCAAGTTTCGAAGAAAAAAAATTGGGTCATGTGACTCCCGCTAATTTTGTATTCGGGACAAAGTTGAAAGTTCCGTAACGCCCACTTTGGTTTCCCATTATTTAAAAACTGCTTGGTAAGAAATTTTAGGGAAGTCTTATTAGCGATGCAGAGTGGCTATAATTGTGAATACAGAGGGTGTTTCATTTGGCTTCTTCGTCGTATTCGGCAAAATTTGATCCATAAGTCGTTGAGTACGCCAATATGCAGGTCGTTTCCTATATTAAACAAATTCTGCTGACTCTCTGACGTAACAAACTTCAGACCGAAGTTCGGTTACCCAATGCGAAGTAGTTTACATTTTGGCAACAACAATGCAGGAAGAGATGAGAAGCATCATTAATCCTACGACATACATCTGGTCCTGTGCAGTAGCATACCGTTCAAGTGCCAAACAAGGGTGAGGTATAGAATTTAGGTGCACATACAGGTATCACGAAACCCTTAGACCTTAAACTCAAACACTGAGTGTCCACCTCAGAATCAACTATGAGAGGGCATATTCAAGCAGTTCGTATACATATAACGTATATTAACTGCGCGATACAATAGGTATCTACCTACTAGACACGAATTGCAAGGTTTCGAGGCCTGGAAACAATACCGTCCAGACTCAGGACTCTCTGTGGATTATGGAGTCAACATTCTGTCGTATCTTTTCTTCGGGATTGATAAATAGACACAGTAAGAGTAGTTCCAAGCAGTAGCAGCAATATCTTGTGCACAGTAATCTTGCTTTTCTTCTGTTTCCTCCTCTCATAATGCGAGGTTTCATTTGCCCCGTAGATTACTTTCTGATCATTTTCTTCGGGTTAAACAGAGTGAATTCCCCGAAGCTGGCGTATTACCAGCTTTATCGCTGTCGTTGAAAATGTATTGTAAAGCAGTTTCCCGGTTGATTAAATTCCCGCTGGTCTATGCACGGAGTAATTGTGATAGTATACAATTAAAACTCGAGATCACTGTTTTATATTACCGCTCGCAAGAGAATTATCGCTATTTCCAGATTTTATTGATCGGGAGCCATCGGGACAGCCGTCGAGACTTCTGTCTTGCGAGTAAACCCTTGGCACACTTCAGCTATGACATTGATAACGTATTGTGTATTCCCGTTATAATGATTGATACCTGGAAGAGCAACAGATGCAACAACCTGTACCTTGTAGTTCCATATTGAACAAAAAGAGCCTGATGTTTCTTCTTTTTTGGTAGTAAATACTTACATTAGCCGTTTGTTTCACATAGCGACCACTATTACTCATCGTGAATGGGATATTATTGATATTTGTTAAATGGTGCGATATTTTTTTTTATTCATCGACTACTCCAAGTAGCTCTTTTCTCTCTTGACCCAACATTCTACTTTATCGGTTGCAGGAAACGCTCCTTTTCTTGGTGTTAAGTATAGGTGGCGATTCTATCAGAAGGACCTTCGTAAGGTCCTGGTTTCATCCTCCTTCTGACATCACCTTGTGACCTATCGAGAGCTACCGCATTTTCACTTTCTCGATATCTTGCGGAAACTGTTGAACATCTACCGGTTGCTTCTCGTGTGTAGAAATGATGTCTTTGAAACTCGGATCAAAATTACGCATTTTATTGCTTAATTCCTTGTCATACAATGACGTTTGCGAGACGTCACCCATTTCATATGCCATTGTAGAATTTGATTCTGTTTTATCCAAAATGTTTTGAAATGTATCATAATTTATAGAATTATTAATTGACTATCTTACAATGATACTTAATTACTGCCCATTAACATTATTATATCAACCTGACATGGCAAAATAAATTTAGAAATAAAGTGTTCCGTTTCTAAGCTTGGATATAATTGTTCAGTTGAGCCAGATTAAATAGTATTCCTCCGACGCATGAAATTTCATTTTATTTGTATGTCAAAAAAAATATTTCAAATTTCCAAATTTCTACTGATGCACCTTATAATTACTTACCAGTCGAAATTGTGTTAGTTGATCCCTTGGTGTCGAGGTTCCAGACTTGAAAAATATGGGTTCGAATTGCGCTACTCAGCCTTGTACTCTGTGAAAAGATAACTATCAGTTCCATCGAAGGAGGGCAATTACTGCTGATAAGAAAAGACTATCGGTTTTAATTTAGCAAGCAATGTACCTACATAATACCGCATATGCGCAAAGAAAATAAAGGAAATTAGGTTTCCATCTCATCGCAGTGTGGAGGAAAAATATTGTTCGAGCAGTTTACGTTACAAGGAAGCTAAAGCGGAAGACAAGGGGACGAAAACGTTATTTTAGCCGATTATCTGTAGTAGGAAGACGCGATGTAATGATTGTGAGCGAAACAATTTCCTGGTTGGACGAGAAAGAGAAGAGAAGAATCAACGAGGCGACATCCAAAAGGATATCCGGAGTATAGCCAAGGTGTAATCGTCCTCTTGAAAAGTAGCAATTCTCTATAGAACGAATGCGGATAATATTGAAGGTCGTTACTGTTGGCTGACTTTCACATTTGGTGCATTGAATGGTAGAGTATAGTGCTGAAAAGGAGGGTGAAAAAGGGAAATAAAATATAGAAAAACGGCGAGAAGGAATGGAAAAATGAAGCAGAAAACAACTGAAATGTATACGGAAGGAAGTTTAAGAATTGGTTCTATAAAAAAAGAAGAGGGAAGAAAGGAAATATGAAAGAATATATCTAGAAAAGAAACAGACAATTTTGATAGTTCGCAATTGAGCGCACCGGTCCGTTAGTAATTGGCTGTTACATTTTAAACAACCGTGAGAGTGAGGAGAGTCAGCTTTAATTTACTTTTATTCCCGTCGAGAGAATTTTCGTGTTATAGAATAATTCTCACCCAGAATTTACGATCCGGCCATATTGCAGCTACCCTTTTTGAAAGTAATTTAGTCCTTTACAATTTCGAAATTGTTACACTGAATGCTGAAGTGAAAGTTATATCCGCTTACAGCAGATTTATTTTTTATTCATTGTAGCAACGTGGAAAAATTGAATTTCATCCAAAAAATATTGAATTTCAAATTTAACTTGCAATGCCTTTATTTCTCGAGTTTCCGATCATTAGGTAGGATTAAATATCATTACGTTATTATTAAATTGAGCCCCTTCCTTTTATAACCTTTGGAGAGCATTTAGGACATGATAACAAAGAAATTATATAAATGTGGTAATATTGAGAACCATATTTTTTTCACGAGATTGTTGATAAGTATAATACAAAGTTGGTTTTTTTACCAATTTGCAACAATACCCAGCATTATTTTTTTATTTGAATCACGTCACACTTTTACGGTAGGTTAGAAACTTATTTTATTTAAAACAGTACCGCTGAAAGTACTACAAAAGAGTTTCCCTTCTAGACATTAAAGTGTCTGATGGGGAATTTGCTTGAAAAATTGAATTGTCTTTTTACGCGTCTGCCAGTTATATTATTGTATGACGCGGGGCCATTAATATTAATGGAATTTTCTAACGACGACTTCTAAGTCGTGGTAGTAGTTTGCATATAACAAAAGTGGATGAAAACTCACGGATAAACGAGTACAGCTCGTTTATCTACACCTTAGTGAGATTCTCTTTTTTTTAGGACACTCGAGCCTTTGCGTGTTCTTTCGTGGATTTTCCTTGATCTTCGTAACTTTTTTTTCTTTCACCAGGTTCACCGTAAAATCCTCCTTTTTCTCTTTACACTTCTTTTTTCATTATATAAAGACAAAGGAAAGCGTGAATTATCACTCACAAAGGAAGTATGTACCATTTAATGCAACCATGTTGCATCGTTGAAAGGACATTTTCCCAACTGTTTATTACATAAATTTTATTATCATCAGAAGTGGCTACTTGTCTTTTTGTACGACTCTTTTCACACTTTCCTGTTACCACTAAATTGGAAAATTAGAGCTGTAATTATATTTGCTAGTCATTCTAATTAAAATCGGTTTTAAACTAAGTTAATTGTTGTGCATCTCCTTAAACGTATAGCTTGATTGTAACAAATTGTAAAATAAATCTAGTGAAATTCACAGAGAATGATACCGAAATTATCATTCTAACCAGATGAGTGTCCCAAAATTTGTAATAAACTCGTAGAGTTCTCTAAAATTCTGCCCATATCCCAGAAATCTGCTTTCGGAAAAATTAATAAGAATAATAACAATTTATTAAAGCGTTCTGAGAGAAGTCCTATTGAACAGAAATACTATATATATATACAGAGAGAGAGAGACAGAGAGCTTGGAAGTAAAATTATAATAAAAACGACAAAAAACAATATAAATAAAACAAGTATGACGTAACATATGCAAATAGCGGATGGCAAATTCAACTTCGATCCTAAATGAAAACAATATGGGAATAGAACAGAATTCTTCGAGAAATATACTTACAAGTGCTTGGCAGCATCTTACTGCTAACATCATTGGCCAGAGAAGCAAAAGGCAGTTGCAGTCCAACGTGATCTTGAACACGAGACCTGTCACGTGCAAGGCAAGAACTCTACGTCTGAGCTACTGTCCACTTTAGATTTACATAATCTGATTACGAACAAGATTAGTCGCAAGAAAGACCAAATGGTCAGTAAAAATCCAAATTGACCGGCAAGTCGTTCTATAAATTATTCTATTTCATTTTTTTCACATTACATGCCCCTGCAAATATTAACAGGAAATTGGCTTGCACCTGATTTATTTGTTATTCACGAAAACTCTTACTTTCGTGGTAAAAAGGGATTAAAAGTAAATCCTTAAGTAATTGTAACAATATAGAAAAATTTAATTTTGCTGAATAAAGAATAATCGAAATTGAAATTTGATTTTCACTTCCTTTTTTCATAAGTGCTTCAACGATTAGTTATAATTAACTATTCGTTAATTATTATTAAGTTTTTAAATTTACAGTATACTTTCCCCGAGTTGTCTTTGGAAAGCATTTCGAATGAAATAACAAAGCGTTTAAGCACAAATAAAAATATTTCATGGTACTCCAAGATTACGTACCCCATTTAGATAAAATGTTTTCAGAATTGAAGTAATCTTTCAATTTCTTAAATTATGTCCCAAATCTATCCCATTTCATAGCTCAACTGTGAGGATAAGGATTAAATCGGATCAACAAAGGTAACATAAATTTCCAAGTTTCCAGGTACCACAGACACCTTCGTCACTAAACCAAACTGCACGGTTCTAGAATATCGGTGGTATACAGGAGTATATACGTACGTATGTATACATATGGCCCGGTGTTCATTGTCTACATCCACTTCACCACAATACCTTATCCTTCCTTCCGTTTTCCATTATGTTACTTACACGTAACATGTTGGGTACTCCAAAGAGGGGCTCCAGGAACGAAACTAGTTTGTCCGCAGTTTGCTACTAAAATTGTTGTGGAATTTTCAATGAAGCCTATTCTCCAATTTTTCCCTCTCCGTGATATTCTAATAGACTAATTAATTCAACAACTTTTAGGCAAATCGCAATATCGCACTAGGACATTTGGAACGGATCAATTGCAAACCTGCTCCCTAACGCTTAGAAAGAACGGTTAGTATCTAAAGTAAAGCTCGAACAATTAAGTAGAAATACAGAGGTATCATGTCCGCACTCATATACGCAATGAAGGAAGAATCCACGGACAAAGGGTGCATGGAAGCCTCCTTTGCAAAAACTTTTAAAAACCATCCTCTGCCTCTGAAAATTAATACAAATAATCGTAGAAATAAATTTTTATAGTTACTCTACATACTCATAAGACAATTTATAAAATGGCAAAACATTTTCTAACAAAATTTCTTTTCTGACGCCCAGAATTGAATATCCAAAATTTAAATATAATTATTAATTCGTCTAATGGCGTATCTATAATCTTATAAGTATATTTGTGTAAAATTGAATCCACAAATTATGTTAATTTATATTATTTCAGTCAATCAAGAATAATTTTCAGTCCGCTCATTAGGAGAGAACTAGATTGCATACTAGTTAATTGTAATAAATTATTAAAGAATTGGGATATTTACATCTTGTTTCACGCTGTACATTGCTTTGAGTTTCCATAACTATTTGCACCAAAATCTGCAGGATAACTGGTACAGCTATTACTGTATGCGTACATTTTCTTTATCTATCGTTTTGCCCATAATCCTTCGTGTAACGCCGGAATCGGTGAACGGTGTAATAGTAACCGCTATTAACTATACCTCTTTTCCGTTTTTCCTTTCTTTTCGTTTCTCTCTTTGTTGTACATCATTTGCAGTAGAACTAACCTGTTTCCAGTATTATAGCGTATATATATACATGTCTGACTAACTTATATATTCGTTCGCAATTAATATTCAAATGGAATGTATTTGTTTACTATTTTTACACGTAAAAGCTTATAGATATATCAGGTTACTACAGAATTTATGTAGTATTTTCGAGTAAACTTTAAACCATCTAAAGTGTCGAAAGACATTTATCGATTCGACGGTAAATCGACCATCACTGCTCAATAATAAACATAGCTGTCAATAAAAGTTCTGCTTGGATTGGTTTATTATTTTTATCATTACGAAATGTTGATATTGTTAATAAAAAATATAGCAGACCTTATGCAGTGACCTATTATTATTTTTATTCTGATATTTTGTTATTAATATTACTCTTTCTCTCTCCTGAACAGTTTTGAAATAAAAAATGTGTACTTCTTCGTTGACGATAATTGAAAACTATTTAGAACCGGTATGAATCTCGCCTGAGTTAAATCGGGTTCTTTTGTATTTTAAGAAAACATAGAATAAAAAATTGGTGGAAAACCGACCGCTTTTGAACTTTTAATTGGTGCGTTGAGAGGAAAATGATGAATTTGTTTGTAACAAGGTAGAACTTGCGAGTCAGTTTGAAACACCCGATAAAAAACAAAGCTTTTTTTTACCGAACATACATCATTAGTATTAGTACTTACGTGTGTTAGGGATATTCTCCTCACTTTCAACGTGAGAAGTGGTTGATGAATAGGAAGAAAGTACTTCGAAACACTTCGAAGTGTTTCTATCCATAATCAGTAGATGTTCTACAAAGATTAATTGCATACATTTTTCGAGTTGTAATTGTTTGTTTGGAAAGATGAGTTTTACACGCTTTCTTTGATCCTTTCGCGTACTTTTCTCTTAGAGTATATCGCGGTGCAGAGGTAAAAGAAGGGTTCTCGTAAAAATTACTTTAAACCCTGGCAAAACTGCATAATGAAATTTTCTCTATGTGTACCCACAATTGACGGGAGACTATTTTAAAAAATTTAACGCTTCGCGTATGCAAATTACGTTCGAATAATTAGTTACACAAATACTACAGCTTGTTAAGATTTCTTTTTTTTTTAGTAATATTCTGTATATAATAAAATACCTCATTTTTGTCAATTCAATTTATTTTCTATCATCACAAAAATATTGAAATCACCTAATAGCTATTATTTGATCCTAGAATTTTTCAAAAATAATTCTTTTTTTTCATGTATAAAAGATTTCACATAAATAGGGATATCCAAATATTTTCCATATTTCTAAAGTATAAGAGAGTCTTCAGGACGAAATTGAACTGGGCGGGGAAGCGAGTGTAATAATAGGAGAAAAATTGCACAGCCCCACTTCGTTCTGAAGACTTCTTCGTACATCTATAAGCAGCGGGGAAATTTTGATATTCCCATTTGAATGGGACACGCAATATACCTGCAGCCTCTAATGAATGAAAGCAAAAAAAAAAGGGGGAAAATCTTCTTCCTTTCCTCTGCTTCCAAATCCATACAATATACACGAATGTTTACTTGACCGACCCTCTAGGAACTTTTCCGTGTGAACTCTCGATGATGTATTGAGTTCACTTTCTCACAGTCCAGCTTTCAGCCGATGTAGATATTTATCAGAAACTCGAGTATATATTTTTGATGGTTATAAGTACATTCTCTCCTGTAATCCATCATCCCACGAAATAAAAATTTCCTTCCATCTTCGTACGCGCGTCATTGATTTTTTAGATCAACTTCTAAATATTTGAACTACCACACGTATTTGGTTATATTCCTCTTAACAATTCGAAAAACCAATTAGAGTTTGATCGAAAAGGTGCCAACTCCTCGTAAGAAAAAGATACATTTCTCCACTGAAAATGTAGGCTTCGAAGACATTGTATCAATAATAAAAATGTGTGACGACTCGATACCAATCCAAAACCGATCGAAATCCTTCTGGAGCATCTGTAACGTGGATCGGAATTTATCCTTGCAAGGATCTGTATTTTCTGTCACTGTGTGGTTTTTTTCCCCGGAAATGTAAACGTTTCCTGAAAAATTGAAGTCGATCTAAATGGACCAATATCGAGCTCGAGTAGTTAAGTACGTTTTGCGGCAAATGAGAACGAAACACATTTGATTAAAAATCTGCAGCCCAGTTGTTTATCGATTTGGAGAATTGCACGTTAATGTGAATTTTATAATATCATTTTGAGTATCCAACCCGATAAAGGGAGGATTCGTGGACGGATAAGAGAGGAAAAGAGAATGGGAAGAACCTTTGATATTAATATCGTGGTGGTGGGTATTAATATCACGTTGCTCGAATTTTCATTTTGAGAGCAACTTTTCAACGTTGGCGTTTCAAACCAACACCCTTCCTACCCTTTCCCTACTTTTGGTATAGTACGGTTCCTGCTGTTGTCACTTGCTGCCTCTTTCCTCTACCTTTTACACTCATCCCCGGCATCATCCTCTCCTACCTTTACCCTTTCTCTCTTTCTGTGTCTCTTCCTCTTTCCTTTTTCACCCCCAACCCCTACTTTTTCTACTCCTCATCCTCTTTTTTACCCTCTCCCATGCTTTATGTTTATGCTTTATGGAAGTTTCATATTAAATTTATGATGCCGCGCGTCCCTGGAGTTTTATGATTTCGCGGCTGTAAACGCCCCGCTAGATTTATGCTTGAAATTGGAATTAAAATCGCCTCTCTCGTCGTCCATCAATGTTACCAATCTATTAACCATTTTAACTACAAGATGTATAAGGTTGGGAAAGACGGCAATAATGATTAAGTGCTGTAACTGCACTAATTTTAACGTAGGATGTGTACCGAATCTTTTGTCCAATGGTGTCGAAACCTCGTCGGTAAAAATTGCCAATAATTAGTCATATTTGCGTTCCCATTTTATATAATTGTTAGGTATATGTTATTCTTTCGCTCCCACGTCACGCTCTGGGAACTGTCTGACTTTCTGTGGTCCTGTCTCAGACGGATTTTTTGAGCAAACAAAGAAAAATACGATTACATTCACCGTCTTCTACGTCACTCGATACTTTTTACCTTTCATTGAATTTTTTTTCCTCGCAGCGAAGGAGAGATTGTACATATATTTGGCATTAGAGAAGTCATTAGCGATAACTGTTTTGATCCTCAGCGAAATAGAAAAAGGGACTATTGCAGTGTACTGTTAGAATTGAAATTTTGGTGCTCATTATCTGGAGCTTCATTGTTTCTCGTTTGGCAACGAGTTACAAGAGCTCGACGTGCAATTCCGTACGCGCTCTGTACCTATCTAACGCTTCTGGTTTATACCTATAGCAGATACTACGTAATACAGTGAAGAAGTCATTGTCTTCTCCAGCTTGCCTGGAATATAGAATAAGATGCTACAGCAGAGAGATTGCAAGTGCCACCTTATGGCGGTGGATGCCTATTTTAAACGTATTAGGGATAAACAAGTAATACTAAAGATATTTTACTATGCTGAATAATTACGTGATTCTGAAAATGTTTTCAAGCTAAACCAAATTTTTTCAGTGCTATTTATAGCTTTTTAATAAACATTGGGCCAGAAGAATGCACCAAAAAAAATGAAGGCTCTAATTATTGAATTTCTAGTTGACTCAAACGTGAAAACAGTTGGAGTAACAATAAATATAGTTAAAATTACTAGAAATATCTTATTGATGCCATATTGAACTATAACGATATATTTTTTTCAGCGTGGGTATCGAAATCATCTACAGTACGATCGCTCTACAAGATACCTTCGATCTCGGTTTACAAGATACCTCGGGTTCCCCTTCGCTATCCACTACCCCCACTCCTAATACCTCTTCGCATTTGAATGTGGAGTCGCTCGCTCCATACAATGTATGTACCACGGAAATAAATGACAAACAATAGTGAGATCTATTTCTCTCCGGCGTAACAGGCCGCTGAGTGGGGGAACGGTAGTTTTCTTCTGTTTTCAGAATCATATTCCCCTTCGGTCCCTTTGGTATCTTGTAGAGCGATCGTACTGTACTTGCACCCAAATTACAGAGAAGAGAACAAATAAGAAATTTGTGTCATAATGTTTTTTTTGAAATTCTCAGAATTAGGGAACTTGCAGGAAAAATGCGAAAACTCAAAGATTTCTTTACAATAATAATATACCAAATTGGAGTTTATTATTATTTATCTAATAAACGTCATTATTCGTGTCACGCGCATGCCTATTATTTCTTGTAGCAATTTTCATTGTTTCGGCGTTTCCTTTTTTCGCAGCGTAATCAGCTTATTGTAGGTTCTCCGAAAGATAAATCCTGATTCTATGAAAGGTCCTGGCTGCACTCATAAGACGCGAACGACCTCATTTATCGATACAGGAGATATTAATTCTAAAAAAGATTTACTACTCGACCACGTATTTTCTTCTGGAAACAGGAATTGTGAAAATTATAGGCAAGCAACATAAATCTACTACAAGCTACGGATCAACGTCTGAGCATTAGAGGGGCTTGGCATCAACCTGTAAAATACTTAGCGCTAAACCTTCTACCTTCTAGTCCTTGCAACTTGTTTAGTTCCTACAATTTAACTCGAAAGGGAACAGTTTCCGCGAAAGGTCTGTAACAAGAATCTAGGTAAGTTGGAGCTCGCCACTTTTAATACCCTTTCGTGTTAAATTTTGGAATTTATTACTATCCGTCTGGAGAGTGACGGCGTATTTCACTAAAGTCGTTGAACTTCAAACGTACCTTCGGGCTTTCTTGCATGTGAGATATGTACATATAGCGGAGAAGATCCCAAACTACACTCCACTTTGGTCCAACGGTTACTGCTTCATATTCTCTTCAAGGGTACTATGGACGGGCTAGAAGTTCTCCAAAAGCGAACATGGATATTGTTACAGAAGTTTCTTACGAAATATGTAACGTCTTCTCTCCCGTTTTACAGTTTTCTCCATAAATTCTCTCCTGCACGCCGGCAGGAGCTCGTTTGCAGTATTAATATTATAATTAGAGAGGCACAGTAATAATCGAAGAAATGAAGGTCGAGTGTTGTGAAGTTTGAGCCATAATCCTTTTAGATAGCTTGGGAAATGTGGGCAATTATATTATTACTTCTTAGTACTTCTTGAAGAAGGTATCGTCGAAAATAAATTATTATTCTCACGCGGTTACACCATAATTAAATTATATCTCCTTCTGCAAACATTCTAGTACAACTCACAATCAGTATCAGAATAAGCGTCGAAGTGGTGTCTTCAGAAACTGAAAGTTTTTCACACTCGATAATTACTATTTCATGTCAATATCGCTGTTTTGATGTGTTCCCCAACGTTTACAACCCTCTGGGTGTCCATTAGCTTACACAGGTGCGGTACAGCGTAACCTTACAGCGCAACCTGGGCAACAATTAGTTTAATGTAACTGCAATTAGAACGTAATTGTTTACAAGGTGTCAGTCGCAGCCCGTATATTGAAATCAAATATGCCCCCATGGCTGAAACGGAAATAGAAATTCGCCACGGGAGGTCAGGCTACTAAATATCGTATTCCGTTGCAGCAATATTACGAGGAAATGCTGAAAGTCGAAACCCCTTAGTAGAGGCGAAGGTTGCAGAGTTTATATACCCTTTGTTCGCTACACAAAAGGGAATACACCCAATTAGAAAGGAGGAGATAACAAAAACCGTAGGTGATGTCTTAAAATGAATATGTAGATTGTAAAAAGAAAAGTGCGATAAAATATTTGGAGTCGTAGCTTCGGACTATGAATACTCATAATCCGAATATTCCGAAGAAAGGAGGAAATGCATGTGGGTCTGCTAATAAAAGAAAAGAGAATTTCGCGAACTGGGCGGTAATTGGAGCGTTTTAAAACTCATCACCATGATTCTCGACCGCTCGTCCATTGCGGTTGAGGGTTGTTCTCTCTAACCCTTCCCACGTTGCACTAATGAACGACTCCGCTCCTAGTTAAGCTCGTTTTAAATACCTGATAGTCGTATGGAGCCTCCGTCCATTTTAGTGGCCCCAAAACAACGATGTTAACGACCTAAACTTTTTTCTTCATTTCCTCTTTCGTTACTTTCCCGTACTACCAGTGCGTACGTCTTTCCGGACATATTTCTTTCCAGCTAAGAAAAAAAGTTACCCGTATTTAATTATCCCAAAATTGTTCTACTTTACGCCGTGAATTATTTTGTACCCTCATTCCAAATAATTGTGTAATTAACGTAACGATCTATTCAAGTAACAACCGAGTGCCACTCGACTTAAACGATTCCATTTCTATTAAATAATGAGGAGGAACATTCCGGGAGCGAGAGCATTTGAATTTTATGAGGACTTCTTACTATTTTTGGATCATGGAAGGAAGATTTTAAACATTTTTCTAAGCAATTAAGATTTTTATTGTTTAAACGGAGTTTTATTTTATCTCGAAACCCTCGTTTCTCTGCTACAAATAAAGGTATTAAAAAAATACCCAAACATTACGAAATTTTCTCGAGATTACGATTTTTTCGGTTGTAATAATTTATGTTATGCAAGATACTGTATTTTCCGTGCACAGGGCAATTATTTTAGTACATCGTACAAATAACACGAACTTCCGTATTTCGGTATGAATTAATTATAAATTATTGGATAATTGTCAATACGCTAATGTTGATAGTTCGACCAGACAATTCGCATTAAAATGGTAAATAAAATTTAGAATAAGGAAAAGTGGAAAAATCGATAAGGAAAATGTAAAAAAAAACGATGATGAATTTTCATCAGTGCATAAATCGATTTTAGACGTTGATAGCACTCACGAAAGAATTGATAACTTTACGTAATGCAGACAAAAATGATGGTATGAGAGGACTTTTATGTAGCCATGGATGGGAAATTGAAGTGGAGTTCGCAGAAAAAGTTTGCCAGCAGGATTTATCGCATGAAACGTGATGCTGAAACGATTCTTCTATCTTTCATTTTTTTTTCTATTTACGTTTTTTTTCAACGAATTTGTCCGTCTGTTTGTTATGCAGTCGAATATATAAGAAATATACGCGTGCATGTGTAAACGTACCATGTACCATCACCGTTACTCGCTATTCATTTTCGCAAAAGTATCTATGTACAGTTATAACACGTGTGTTAACGTTCACAGCTGAATTTATCATAGAAATGTTATCAGCAAAGGTTTTATCTCGATTCAAATAAATACCAACAAAAAATTTAGAGCATCGTATTTCCAAGTATTGAAATGTTTGGTGAAATTAAAAATATTGGAAGTTTTCAAATGGAACCTGGTTATAAAAAAAGCAGCAACATGGACTACACTCAGATTTTTGGATTTATACACAGGAATCGCCTCAGGCTCCCGCATGGAAATGAACCATCAAATCCACTGAGTTGTGGTATTAATTGATTAAAAATTTGTTATCTTTATCTTTTAAACGCATCTCTAGCTGTCAAATTATGGTCCTAATTGCTAGGAGATTTGAAGCCTACATTTTTTACATGTCCACCGAATATCTTCGACCTTCTGATTCGCCAAAACATTTCAATTAATTACTCGGTAATTATTCCGAATTTCGAAAAATGGTACATAGTTTTTTTCTCAAATTTTCACCCTTTACCACTAAACTTCGGCTTCGAACTCAAATCGCGTACCCTGTATAATGAAGCACTAAAATGTATTTAACCCTTAGAGTACACACTTTCTAAAAATAACGTGCCGGTCACACGGGGTCAGAATGACCCCATCCATGTTTAAACAATTGCTGCGTTGCCAATATCGTTCCGAACGACTCATAAAAATTCAAGATATTACTTTGAATCTTTTAGAATGAGAGTATCATGGCAAAAAATTTTTATCAAATTTTCAAAATGGGTAAAAAAATTCAGGAACGAGACAATGCAATGTAAAGCTGCGCAACAATCTAACATTGCTTGGGGTCATTTTGACCCCTAATGACCTCTAAGGGTTAAATATTTTATTTCAATAACACGGTAAATAAAAACATCAAAACTTTGTTAACAAATTATGATGTTTCGTGAATCAATTTACATAGCTAAAGAGATAACACAAAGAAATAGCCTTTTCCCTTTCGACACTATCTCGCATTAGTTGACCTGCGAGCTCAGGTAACATTGTCAATAATTTCGCAAATGGATGGAACACCTTAGACCACATCAACGAAGGGCATTGGGTTTGTGATATTCGTAAATCGGGTTTGCGTTGAAACTTTGGTCTACTAGATTAGTCCCTATATTGTAGCATAGTGTCCAGCAATAGGGTTTCATATAAACGCAGTACACGTAACAGCAGAATAGTGCGGAGTAGAGCAAGCAGAACAAAGTAGAGCAGAGTAGAGTAGAGTACGGTTGAACAGTGTAGAGCAGAGTTGAACGGCGGAGGGTAGGTAGAGTAAAGTAGAGGGAGGAAGATAGAGAGGGAAGAAAGGGAGGAAACAAGGAGAATAGAGAAGGAGGGTTTGTACCCACTTGGCTACACACTCGTGTTCGTTCTACCGAGTTGAATGAGGCAACTGCTTATGGCGTCATAACCAAGCTTACGAAATGTATATATGCTACCTTCTACTACTGTAGGGAAGGTGACTCTGCCACCCTTACAGAAGGTCACCGGAGCGTATATCAGCGGGCGAGGACATTTATATGAGTGAGACTCAACGCCTTTACCCGAGTGTATGTATATGTATGTCGAAAACTGTCTGCTCCAATTGTACCTCCCTTCTCCTAAAGGCTTCACGAATTCAAAATTTCCTCTTGGAACATATTAAGAGTGTATTTACACTAGTGAACATGCATTACTCTGCTCTCGGAGTGTAGTGCGTCCTCATGCGTATAAATGTTTGTGTTAATTCCTTCCTAGGTCTAACTCAGGCTGAGCCAACTTTCAACGGATGAATTTTCTAAAATCTTTGTGACACCGAGTAAGTGAAAACTGGTAAATAAGGGCTATGAGTGTGATGACACAGGCAGAGCAGGACAAACGTTAGCCTTGCCTTGATAAAAAAAATGATATATTTACCCCGCACCCTTAGTAGATTAGACAAAAATTCTGTTTTCGTCAGGGGTGATATTGATAAATGCTAAAAAAGAAACTCAAAGCTTAATTGATAGACAATCAAGTTTAGAGAAATGTCTTACAGTAGTTTGCAGTTTAAGGATTTTTACCAGTGCTCATTGACCGTTAGGTTGATAGGAAAGGAGCGAACGTCAAATGCCAGGAGGTTAGATTTACATGATACGAGTTTTGGACGGCAGCCAAATTGGCTGCACCTGATTCCGATCGACGTTACCTTAAAGCGTTATGGTATTTTATATGGGTGGAATGGTACATTTGATCCCCCTTTGGGTTGGTCCCTGAGACGCTTGAAGTTCTCCCATTTAATTTTATGAGGCAAACTTTGAACTTCCATATAAATAATGAAGCTTTGCAGACTGCAAAAAGCTTCAGCAAATCTGCGCCTGTTAATGAGTAGCTGGACAAAATCTGATCGCAAATTGCTTTCCCTTATAAATGAAGGGGTAATTATCATGATTAATAAGAATTGAAACAAGAAATTTTTAGTCCAAAGTAGACAGTATTTTCTTAATAATTTAAGAGAGTTACGACGAAATTAACAAATAATTAATGTGTTTTTATAACAGTCCCTTTAGATCTATTACATTCGATTTGTGATAGGTTTCCTCGAGAAATTGCCATCGACGTGGACTTGCTCAGCCACGTGTGGAGTGCTTACTCTTCACTTCTGTAACCAAAATTGGAAGTCGTACGTCAACAAGTGTCCCGTGTGTGGCAAAACATGTATACATTTTGAAATTGTTGGACCCTTAACAGACAGATCGCGACGGAAGATGACGGGAGACGAATCCAACGCTTGAATTGGACCTTCTAGAAAATGATTCAGTGACTGGAGTGGCATCTGAACAAAAAGAGGCTATTCGATAGTTAGCATGGCGGTATCTGCGATGAAGGTACAGTAGATAGGAATACAACTCTCGTTCTGCATCGTTGCAAACGGACGTAGTAGAGCCACATCGTGGCCTGGTGCATCCATTAGCAGGTAATGCTTTGTAAACGGGATTAAGCACCGCATACCGCAGTAATTACGCGCAATGACCAGGTGGAATCTTCCCTCGCGGCGAATCACCATGTGAATAGTGCCTAATAACCCTATTGTCTGCTTCTCTCTCTATTTCCCTCACCCTACTGTTACTTCTCCTTTCTTCTGTGGGGCTCATTGTATAACACAGATGTGCCTTCGTTTAGTATAACAGCCGGGGAATAACATGTACATATATAGCTACGTTCCTCCTGCATATAGAATTAAAATTATAAACCCGAGAATTCTCGGTGTCGTGATTTTTAGAATAAAGGGTAAAGGTTTCCACTATCGCTGGAATCTCGTTATATCAGCATCACGGCTTCTAGGGTTTGAGGTTCAGAGGACCGTTAATCTTTAACGTAAGCTGCACCGGAGAAGTGTCTGAAACTAATATGTTAATTGCGCTCGTAGCAACTACGTGAATGTGCAGGGATCAATGCATAAAAAAGGACGTGCTCCTTTAGAGCTATGTATATGTTTGGTTTTTTTTTCTGAATAAAAATAAAGGACACGTTTATTATCGTTCGTTTAAAAAAGATTATCCGATATGTGATTTCGGTACGTTTGAATTACTTTATGTTGAGCGTCCCACGCTTTTCACCGAGGGAGCAGATTCGGTGACCGATAATAGTTGAATGATATTGGCAAGCCTATGTGGGCTAACGATCAGCCGTTATTGAACTATTGTCTAACCATCATTATCGACAATGTTGGTTGAAATGGGTAACATTTTCATACAGCCGAAAATACCGTAACTGGAATACAAGATTTATCGAATAATATCCAACCGCACCCTGCGTGAAAAGACAATTTAATTATGAAATTTTAACACCGATGTCGTTTCTAATCTACATGGAGACAATATCGTACAACAACGATAACAAGTTCTTGCCGTAGTTTGGAAAAATTTTAATGAACTTTATTGAATAAAATTGCGATAGACAAGAGTAAATTACTATAATTTAAATAGTGCGATAACAAAATTTGGTTAAATCAACGTAAACAAAATTACTGTCAAGTTAGTATACAATGAAGTTACACTTAACGATACAGCCTTCGATAATTCTTGACAAAAACATGGAAGGTAGAAATCCCTTATCTGGATTGAAAATGTTGAATAAAATTCTCTGTATAGTAATTTTAACTATATCTTTTCTCAGCGTTATCATTTTTCCCTACAAAATTCCAATACCACAAGAAACTGACACAATGTTCAATTTACATTTCATTATGATACGTACTGGAATTAGAAATCCTATTCTAATTCCCGACGCCACGTAACAATACGTTTCCTTTTCTAGTAGAATCCAAGTAAAGTATGTAACATTATCGTATATTTCTTGAAGTTTAATCTAAAAAGAGAAGCAGCCAAATGTCCTTTCTTTTACTTTCTTTTCATAAACACAAATAAACCGGATTCACTTATCTCTTGGATGCATTAAAATTTTCCTGATATATTAACACGCAAAGATGGGGAAAAAGGATGAAAAAAAGCAGGCTTTTCTTCTGCAGGGATAAGCGTGAGACTTTCCTTCTGAATTCCTGGAGAGTGTATAGAAAAGGATGAGGAGAGTAAAGAAAAGTAAGAGATGTAGAAAATGTAGATCGGGGAATGAAGGGAAAGAAAATGAGGTGGTAGAAAAGATGGGTGAGGGGAAGGAGAAAGAGAGAGGGTGAGGGTTGTAGGAAGAAAAGAGATAGATAGATAGAGGAGGACGGCCATTGCCGCATTGCACCCTTGCCAACACGATTTCACCTCTATCGATTTGGATTCTCCATGTGTTTTGTGTCGGTGCTGTTGGATAACTCGGTACTTTTCTTTGATCCTCGTTATTATATCTTCGTACTATATTTTTCGCAATTTTTCTTCCTTTCCTTTCTCGCTTTTATTTCTACAGATTTTTCCATAAAGCGAACTCTCCAGCTTTGACTTTTTATGTCACATATATTATTGCATATACGCTAATAAAAAGGACGAGCTCTAGGGGCTTTGTTACTGATCGTAACAAGTAGGTAAGTTATGTAAGATCAATATATATATATATATATATATATATATATATATATATATATATATATATATATATATATATATATATACGTGAGTTTGATATATTGGACTGCCTGATCCACGGTAGGCATAATTTGTAAATATATATGTCACCAAACTTATATATACAATATTTCTTACTGTCAATCGTAATACTGGAAATTGTGACCACTCATAACTTTCCAAAGTATCCGCAAATGAAAGTTTATTGCAGAGAGGAAAATATAAACCATTTTCTGCTAACGTATTTTCTATTTTTATATGCTTTGCAATTTGCATATTGTTTTTGACAGCTATATGTATGCATATCTAATATTATTTAAAACCATAAATATGATGTGACGTTAATTCCTTTTAGAGACACCGTGTGAGATCTGGGAATAGAATTGGCATCAAACCAAATAATTACTCGTACAAGAAGGAGTCTCCTGATCTAAAAAAAATTCCTCGGATCCAAAAGGAAGGAAAAAAATGTTTATTTTAATAATTGTATTGATTTAGACCTTTAGATTGACTTGCCGAGGGTGATACCATATCATATGCAAATCATACTATCTTACAAATAATAAAAATATAGCTCAAAATCTATTGTTAAGAGTTGTGACTTAAAAACTGTCGCATCAAATTCCATACATTTTTTTTTGTATAATTCTTTTACGTTTTATGAAGGTTAGATACTAAAAATCTATATGCAATTAAAATGTATTAATTGCCTGTAATTATTACACCTCGATACACTTTCTGCTTAACCAGTAATGTAGTTGAGAATAAAGAAAGAATGAAACACAATCGTCAGCAAATAAGGGTAGAATGCAACCATCCTTATATACCGGTAGTTCATGAAACATGAAGATGTTCCTGTCGTAGTTTAGCTCGGGAATACTGTGTGCTTTAAAGACAATGTACACTTGTCAACCGGTTACCACACGGAGCGTGTAATTAATTTAAGCGTAAATCCATTTCAATTAAGTTCCTGGATATCGACAACGCTGAAATATTTGTGTACCAGATTGTCGCGTCTACAAAGTTACAGTTATAAATCAAGTGTGTAAATAATGCTTCTGCGGTAAATTTAGAAAGAACGTCGAGTTACAGGATGAACATTTTTGACTCCTTTTCAAATTTTTTTTAAAAATTCTTATATATTCCGAATACTAGATCCAAATTTGTGTCGATAATCGAAAACTGGTGCATCCAGAATATTTATTTAATTCTCTTTGGAAATACGTCTAAGTTTCAGATTGTCTGAAAAGTTCCTAGGCTCAATTGCAATGCGAATTAATTATTATCCACGAGTAATCCTAGCTTTGTGGGAATACATTCAACAACAATGTCTAGACTATCCAGCAAATTTTCTGGCAATAACATCGTCCAAACTTGCTGCATTCAGACAAGTGAGTAAGAGTGGTTTCATTTGTGCATAGTTGAATGTATACACACATCATGCGCTTGATAGAGAACGTTGAAAGTGGCCGGCATTTCTCGCAGTGTATGTAGCAAGTTACGAAATCCTTCGGAGAATTACCTCGTATTCGTAATTTCCTCAGTTCTAAGGAGTCCTTCTAGGGAAACGACGTTTCAGTAGCAATAGAGAACCTTAGCGTTAGCAAAGGATTAACTGTAAACACCAGGATCTTTAAGGGGACATGGATCTAATATCTTACTATGCGTTTACTATCTCTCCTTACGAGTCTTTGAACCACCAGAAGCTCCTGGGAGAAGTACTTGGGTTGAAATTTTAGAGGTGCTCGATGGCACCGAGATTCGAACCCGGGTCCTCTGTCCGCTAAACCACCACGGGTCGGTTCCAATACCTTTCAATACTACCTAATATCAAATTTTCTCGTTATCAATCTAACAGTTAATCGCTTTTCTCTGATGTGCATAATGGAGAAAGTGGAACGTCAACATTACCAATTAATGCAGAACGCGGCTATAGGAAATTCCTGGAATGATGTAATTAGCAACATCAATAAAATAGAAATTATCCATTCATTGTGTTAAGTTAATGCGTGTAGCAATTGCTACACTTGAATAGATCTTGTCGAAGTGAAACGCTAACAAGGCTTCCAAGCATAGCCGTAGATGAATCTCCCTTTGAAACGTGTACATACACATCGTAATGAGCGAACTCAAATACAGTACACAGACGGTCGTGATAGAAATTAGCAGGAGTTGTCGCCGCAACAATCAAGCATCTCTTTGATACAGTATCGAATCTCCTTTGGCAACTAATTGGACTAGATCCGTCACAGTTCGCAAAGTATCTGAGGTAAATATATGCCTAATAGAATAAAGCAGGTTTGTAGAATCACAAATGCTCTTCAATTTTCCGTTTCTTACTGACGATGATATCGTTTCATCGGGAGAATGAAAGACTTTATTTATATTTCTAAATTATATTTTTTCCATAGCTATATTTTTAATTTCATTTTTTGATTTGTTTTTATTACATTCTCGATATACAAGGTGGGGCAATAACTATTAGCACCTTAGACATATTAGATATACATGTTGAATATATCTAAGGTGCTAATAGTTATTGCCCCACCCTGTATGTGTAAGATTCTGAAAGTATATAAAATTTGTCAAGCATGAAGTAAATCATACAAGAAAGATTTTTCCGGAATAATCGTCCATAATTCGGATTTTTCACACTGAAGTAAATCCGCGGAATATTTACGAGCAAAAATAATATCCAGCGGTGGATACCTGTAGAACGTATAGTAATAAGAAAAGTATATGAAAAGTCAAAATAAGAATCGTGAAAAGTTATTGGAAGTATAAATTTAGTTTATCTAGGAAAAGTCACAGTTACATTGTCTCTTAAGGGTAGTGGTCGCAATTGCCGTTACTATCCTGGAAAGCAAGCCCTACATACATTGACTACATATGTAGCATCACATGAGGATGGACTGGAACTCGTTATTGTTATTAGCGATACTCGGAAACCGCAACCCTTAGAGGTCTTACTTACTCGCCAATGTGGCTTCCATTGCACTGTCGTATGTATATCGTGATATTCCTGCAGCGCAAATGATACAGAATCGTCCTGTGTCTCACATTTAAAGACGACAATGTTAACCTCACTGTACGTTCCACTCACACATCTCACGACATATATGAAGGTATTAAACGAAATGTTACCTGTAGAACAAACACTGACAACCGATTTGATAAGAGCAATAAACTGTAATTTGTATGGATATTGCTGCGTTCAAAAATTATTATGTCTACGTGTTGGAAAAGAGAAATGATTTCCGTGAAATATCCACCATTTTATCTATCCACAATTTTTATGTTTATTACCGATTATGAGTGTGGCTGTGAGAAAAAAAAAATGAAAAGTCAAGCATTGACTGATTCCTAGACGTTGTAAAAACTCTGATTTAAAGAATGAAAAGGAAATCTCGTTTTCAAAAATTTCTACAAGAGGATCTTGCTATTACAGCCTTTGCATCTCACAGTTCTTCCTTTTCTCCTTTTTTTTGGGTTTTTTTTTCAAATGAGAAAAACTGCAATTGCCGACTACGCATATACTTCAACTGCATTCAGTGGGCAAAGTACGCGTATTCCGCCCACTCATCAGTCACGCCCCCTGGGCGGTAATTCTAATTTGTAGCTGTCCTCCCGACGGTAGCCACCAAATAGAGATTCTACTGTGCTTCTGGTGTTTCATGAGGAGAGAATAAAATATGGTACTTTAAATTTTCCTATACGATTCTGGTGTTGCAGACAAGTCTCCTTTGACGAATTTTAAATCCGACTGAAGCTTTTTTTCCAAATGGAAAAATTCCTTTCTCTCCACAGTGATAAACAATTCCTAATTATTTATTCTTTCAATTTATTGGGATTGTATGTCACATTCATTCACCCGAAAATAAAGGTGAAATGTCCAAATTTATTTGTTTGAAGAAAAATATTTCCGTCTCTCTAAAGTTATATTTTTTCATTTCTACATATTTTTATAACCTTTCTACTTAATTGAATTCTGAAATGCGGCTTTCCTCTTCGGTCGTCCAACAGAACCTCAATCGCTTGGTTTTGTTCGACTTTGGGTTGAATTTAAAACTTTATGGATTGAAAGACAGGAAGAAATTTGATGTTGCGCATTTTCTTATCAGAAGTGTTGCAGCTTTCCTAGTATTTCTTCTTTTCTGGAACACGTGTTAAACTTGAAAATACCGAAAAGTTTCAACTTTGATGTGCGAACAGACACATACTTCTCCATTTTAAACCGACAGAGGCGTTAAGAGGAAAGGAGCAAATAAAGTGAAATGAGAGAGACTAGCTTAGCTTGTTGAGAAGCATTTCGAGGCTATTCAACAACACTTTTGCTCACTCGAGCAAATTTTAGTGAAATTGCTATGCTTTTACACGAGAATTTTTCTTTTCTGCTATATTCTGGCTTTTATCTGAACCGGTATATCGTCTACAGAGAACGAGTTGAAGTGATTTCAAAATTCAGCTACTCGGTTCTCCGAGATTTTTAGATTTTCTAGATTGTCATTCAATATTTATTTAGGAGTTTCTGCAATACGGCAAATTTATCACTTCTATGTATCAAAATTTCAATTACAGAATTTTTTAAGATTTCCTTTAAATGTAAAAAGTAATTTCATATGCTAATTTCTAATACGTTGTAAATTTAATAATGTAATGTAATAAATAAGAGATTTACTGATATCTTGGTGAGCAAATTCTTGTATTTGGAAAAATCTTCTTTTTTTTTCAATCTGTTTGTTAAATAGAAAGAGGTTGTAGTTTAGTTGAGTATCAGAAATGTAGACGGGTTTAAAAGCTGAAGCGAATTTACCTAAACTCGATTACATACTGAGCTACATCACTTTCATTTCATAACAGAAAAGCAGAAAGGTAACGAAGATGATTGAATTATCTTTTATTGTTGAAAACTGAAAAAAGAAGGGATGATGTATAATTTTGTAACGAGTAATCTCCGCAACTATTTTTATCGTGCAAACCAGTGTTAATGAGTCATCAAAAAGATGAATGGTTTTATTACCTTTACTTTCTACGTCTTTACATGCGTTTCGTCATTCATTATTTCTGTAACCACCACCAAATAAATTCTTGCATTCAAGATATAATTTGATTCATTATACAAATACCATGAAATAAATGTTATAAAATCAAAGCTGAAATTTTAATCCCGAAGAGGAAGGTATACCGAAAATATCATTATTAATGATATTCACCAACAGTTAGGAAGAATATTTCTATACGAAATTTTCATTGCAGCTAAATAATTCATAGTTTGCATAACAGGAAATGATTAATGTTAAGAAAATGTAATTATTTTGGTCATCGAATTATTGATAACTCGAATGCCACAGTTTCCTTCTCAGAAGTAAACTAGCAATTACTTAAAAGTTTCAAAAATCGAATATTTTTATAATAATCTGAAAAATTCTTGATAATATCTCGATCCTCATATTTTCTGATTGAGAATAAAATATTATTTATATCATAGGAATTATTAGTATCTATGAAAGGCTTTAATGCTTTTGGCGTTGACAGTAGTAAAGGACGAGCAATGGGTAAACATGGAACCTATGGCTGACCATACTCGTATATCACTGCTCGGACGTACAGTAGTAGTATGGTAGTATAGCAGATAGTAACAGCAGTAGCAGTTATACATACTGTTGGAGGCTTTTCTCTGCCGGTATACGACTCTGCGTTTCTACTAAGTGAGTAACAAGCGCGAAGCCATTTCACGCTCACCGTGGGCTGACAATAATTGTATCTTACTACTGGACACGTACCACTGCTATGCTATTTCCACTGTAAGTCATCCTGCCTTTACAGTCTACGTTTACGTTCACGTTGTCGCGTTTTTTTAATACTTTGTGGATTATTAAATTTTTTTCAACTCGTTAAAAGTGTTTTCAAGATTACTCATTATACTTTGACGGTTATTTATTAATTCACATTTAATTTAATAATTTTGCTCATTATTGTCATATTTTATATATTTTTCAATGAGACTAATTATTGAATTTATCTGTTCTGGTACTCCATTTCTCCGTTAATCATGTTTGAAACTAAGTTGGTTCCCTTTGAAGTTGTTATTCGCTTAATAATTTTTTTCCACTTACTCCTTCCGACTTTTCGTTATAACGTCGTGGAAATGCCTGTTAGTCTTGTGATTTTAATGATCATGAATTTCTGAATTGCGAGTGTATTTGCATTTCTCGTCTTCATTTACCTGTAACTTTTTAAAAATTTCAAAATGTCGAGATTTCAAAAATTTTCTATAAAAACTGGCCTTCGTGCTAGACTTGAGCAATACATTTTCCAATCGACGCGAAGACCTGTCGGGTTTGTATACACGGAAGTCGGCGAATGCACCGCACATGGCAAAGTACAGCATGAAGGAAAGAGACGAGAAGAGAAAGGTAAAGAGTGGGTCGATGCAGGGTGGCAGGGAATATTTCATATGGGAAATCATGTTGCGCTAACTTCCAATCAGATAGGCAATCGATGCGAGCATGGGGCGGTGATTGAAGTGCAGTAGTGCAGAGGATGATTCCCGATGTCAAAGGAAACCGAGGATACATCGATATCGCACAACGGTCGATACCCTGGGACTCTCTTCACTCTCTCGTCATCACACTCTATTTATGATATCCCGCAGTATGTGCAACCCCTTTTACCTCTAACTTGGTTGTTCATGAGAACGGTCTTCATTCTTTTATTCTCTCCCATTGCCTCTGTCTTCCCCTTCTCTCTCTCCTTCTCGCCATTTTTCTCTTTTTTCCGACACACAGATGGAACTCAAAGACTTTTCTTTAGTTTGAAAAACTTTTGCTAATTTTTTGAATATGACATAAATAAACGGTTCTGTGAAAAAGGGGGGTTTTGTTTATTTTTTTAGTGCTTTTTAAACATTTCTTTCTCCGATGCTCAGTGGCTTACGTAAATACTTTGAAAGAAGCTTTTAGATTTCAGTACAATTATTTTCTATAAAGGAAGTCATTTTTTATCGAACTTTCATTAATCGATTTCATTATATTTTCTTCTATTCATTTAGATATACTGGATTTCAGGGAAACGATTAATTTACTAAGAATTTGATGCTTCTGTATACCTAAATGTTGAAATAAAATAATTTTTGAAACTACGTTTTTAATGCAAAAAATTGTTTTATCAAAAACTTTTGTTACAAATCAATCGTGCTCCGCACGGATTAAAAATAATACATACAATTTTATGATCGTATAAAAGAATGTTACGAGTAAAAAATGGCACAAGTGCAGATCTATGGGAAACCATAAACAACATCGCTTAAACAAATAATAATGGAATAAAAACTAGAGAAGCTTATAGGAGGAATAGGTGGTCATCTTGTGAAGAAGAACCCTTCTACTGTAATCCATATAAAACGATTCGCGATGCTACTTCTTAGGTTCAGAAACAAAAATAAGGAAAAGGAGAGACCGAAGCACTCATGCTCATCCTTTAACAAATCCATAGGAAGTCATAGACGTAAAAATACATCTCTTACAGTAATCTGATACTTTTTTGTGTTAAGAAATATCCTTTTATCCTGCAAATAAGTGTGTATTGTATGTGAGTTCTCTTTGAAGCTGTTTGCAATTTGATCTTTATTTTTCTACTTGTTAAACTAAGTGTAGCTCTGGAGTACATTTTGTGTTTGTTCTTCTCTTTAACTTTTTTCATACTTGTGATCAGGATCCATTTTACTACAGAAAGTGGTGTATTGTCTTACACCATGTAAGCTACAGGAGAATCTTCAATTCACGGTTGCTTTTATGTCTGGCTTCACGGTCCTTCTTGTTATTTATTTCTAAGCACGCCCACATTTTGCACCTTCATTTTCCTCATGCAAATAATACATACAAAGCATTTAAATATACAAATGTTGTGTGTGTGTTATTCGAGGAAATGATAACGCCGAGAAAAAATTACTTGGGAAAAGTGATTGATGAGAAAAATGATTAGGATGCATGTAAACAAAGTCTCTTGCTATTTCGAATGCATGTTACTGGTAATGAATCGTTTGTTTAAAAAAGTCAAGTGCCTTAATGGTATTAAAAACGCTCTCGAAAAATGTCGGGGAGTATTAATTAACTTTTGCATAATATTTTTGCGCAGAGTGCTTGCAGTGGTGGCTGCCTAACACGCAATGTAATGCATATGATACGCAGGCGTAAACATTGTCGCTGTGAAAGTAGTTAATACTCTCTCGGACAGCGAAGAGAACAAAGGGTGAATGTGAATAAAGCAGGATACTCCCTACTACTGTATTACTACTGTAACTACTACTACTACCACCGGTACTACTTCTGCTACTGGTACCACCATTGCTGCTATGTATCACTATCGTAATTTTCTCAACATCTTCCTGTGATTGGCATTCCTCGTTGTAGTGGTAGTAATAGCCAGGATTCATCGAATTTTACAACATAGTACCCCTATTACTATTTCCACCCCTACTGTTGGTATTCCACAAATAGATAGTATTTTATAGCAATATTGGGTAAAAATTAAATGGTAATAAATAATAGTACTTATAGTAATAATAAATAATACTTAGCAGTAGTTAGACCAATAGTAACACTACCAGTAGAAGATTACCAACTATTACTGGTAGCACTCTATTGTTACTGTTCCACAGTTACTGCTACTGATAGTAACACCACTGTTGCTACTATTACGAGTCCTGATATAATTCCTACCGTTTTCATTATAAATCCATGCGCAGCTTGGATTCATAGGAATGATTCAATACATCCAATTCGTTTATGCATTTGATTGTAAAATGAATAAAGTCAAAAGTGAAGATATATTTTATTATCAAGTATCGGCAGGCAAAATTCGAAGTACGCTGTATTATTTATGAAGTTCATAAATACAGGCTTAATAGTTGACGGATTAAAAATTGAACTGTCACGCGTACGCAACACCACGCCATGAAGCATGATGGAAAGGACAGTTGAAATATTGAATAATAATGAACCAGCTTACACGAAAGTATTTATGTGAATTTAACACGTCGCAAATTTGAATGAAGATTAGTCCGGAAAATTCCAGTGTCATCAGATAGAATATATGTGCAAATGTATATATTTATTGCGAGATATATGTGAAACGAAAATGGAATAAATTTATCGCTGTAACATATTGCGCAAAAATATTACATTTTAAAACGTGTCAAAGGAAGCGGGTCGCCGGGGAACGAACGAACGAGAAAATTATTATATGTTATCTTCCTATGCAATGACAGATTATTGCTGAGCTTGCAATGCAGAACGGGCTTGCGTAAAATATACGTAGGATAAAGTACTCACAAAGTTTAAGAAATGTAATCGGAGTTTCACAAAGATCTCGTTATAATTACGCATATTTATCGAACCCTGTTTACTCTTTAATTTTGTAATAACTTTGTAAAAATATTTTCATCCTTTGCGTGAAAATGTTGAAAAAGAATGATTAGTGTTATTTTTTACCCTCATCGAAAGAAAATCACAAATAAAAAGTATGCAGTCGATGCAACTTGCAGGTTTTTGGGACAGAGGTGCAACCTGGAGTTCATTAGGAACAGACAGCAATTAAGTAAAACGTAACGTTTCGAGTGAAACATTAAAATTAACGTTTCGAACGTAAAAAAGTGAAATGAGTTTTCATGGAAAAAGTATGGAATGGAAAGTTCCCATAACGTTGCCTCGCTTGATTCCCGGCTATCAGTTACAGAGTGTCTTCCACAAATGAGAACTTTTTTAGTGAGTTCAATGTTTAATTTCTTTGCCAATCGCCGCTAAATGAAAGTGTGAATAAAGAAACTGTGGAAAGGGTAGTTAGAACAAATTGGGGTCTCGCGAAGGTCTGTAACAGTTTTTAACCTAGTGCCAAGAACTCTCGATAAAACTTATTCAGCGTTAAATAGAAGCTTTGACATTAAATATTATCCGAAGTATTTGTTTTATTTATAGATAATAATAGAAACGGTATTTAAATAATGTTTAAAACATTTTTTATATTATTGTATTATTTCTTTTCTTAATATTTAAGAACTTTCCAACTAAAACACATCAGAAATGACATCCTGTGTTTTGCAATGAGCAACAGAAGCTCACCGATGGCGAATTATGAGATTCTATGTATAATTTTCTGCTTTCACTCACATATCGCATATATGTACATGTGTGAGTACTGCATTAAAAGTTACAAGTTGCGCGTAAGTTTCGTTTGACTAATTCAACCTTTCCCGTATATAAAATTGATGACATACATATTTAGATTCAACATTTACACTTTGCGAGTTTCGGTTTACTAAGTTCCGAAATGGCTGTTAGAAATTCCGCGACCGAAATATCTGGCACAGATTTTAAGAATTCATGACTTGGAGAAGGGAAACGGCAAGCGTCTGCAGTTTCGCTCGTTGCAAATTTTCTAGTATTTACTTGATTTTCGGTAAACTTAATTCCCCAATAAGTCGGAGAAAGTTATGAAAGTCATAATTAAACGCTCGAATTTTGTTGTCTCTTAGGACGATGAAGCTTTCCTTTGACTTCCGCCTTACGACTTTTCCAACCTGCTTGTATTTATTTTCGGGGCAAAGTAACGCTCCAGCATCTGTATTCTTGCAACGATTTTCACAAATTCTTTAATATTAAATTCTTGAACTTGCCATGGCATGTAAACATATAAATACCTGTAGCGAGTGTCGCGGATATCTATGGTATGGGTATTGTAGATGCATGCGATATCGGATAGAAACAAAATCGGTCGTTTCAAGCTTTTTGAATGATGCCGAAACGAACCGTGACTATCAGCTCCCACAAATCAGTCGTTCGCTGTTAAAAGGCGAGAAAGGTTTTAACGAATGGATTCAATTGATTTAATACCCGTTCCGTTCATACCATCCCACTCTTCTTTCATTCCCGCTTTTGCAAATGCAAAACCTGACTGGGGAATACAGATTCTATTGTAGCTGCATCGAACATCAAGAAGGAAAAAAGAAATCTCTTAGGTATTTTTCATCCATATCTTCCTTTCAGATTTTCACTCATACCCACATATGCATTTTATCGACAGGGAAAAGTTAAACGGGAGGATTTCGAAACTGCGGGAATATCAGATACGCTCGTTTGATTCTGAGTGGTTCGTGTATGAGTTTCATTGTTCTTTAGCTTTTCTTAGAATACAAATATTACGAGTTTCGTCGGAACAATACGATTTTGTACGGGCGATACCGAATGATAATGCAATTGTTCTTTCATTTTTAATTCGCAGAATGGTATGAAGAGAGAGAGAGAGAGAGAGATGATACATATTTTTGAAAGAAAAATTTTATCTATACTCGAGATAAAATCTTTCAAACTCTGTGAATTCCGGAGTTTAAAAGGGATGAATCGATAGTGTACTGTAAATAGGAATTTCTAGGTGGAATGATTTCGAGCGATTGCTATAAAGTAAAATGCTTTCCTTCGTGTCTCAGCAGAAATTCATAGCGACCTAATACTAAACTGGATCTTCGTACTCTGTTCCTGAATTGGACCATTACGAATTTCAGATCTACGTGTGTTAGCACTTTGACTGTATTTGATTTATTCGATTTTAATTTCATTTTATTTCTTAATTTCTTGGTAACTTTTACGAACTAGTTGTAATAATATCGTTGATATTTGTTATCATTACTTATTTGTATTTTGTTATTTCAGTTTCTATTTTATTCTTTACAGATATGATTACTTTATCAAGAAAAGTACAATTTGAGTATAAAAAGGATCAAATTCAAATTTCTAAGCTTGAATATTGTTCCAGGTGTTTTCAAGTACCATTTCTTAAACACGCCTACATGTATGAGATCCCGACTGTGTGGTATTTGCAAAGTAACGCGTATGTATGTATAAAACGGTGGCAACAGTTTCGCCTTTTTTTTTCTTTAATCTTCAACGTTACAGGGATGAGGAGCAATAACTCTACATCAACCGTATAGTAAATTTTGCAAAATCCTTCCTTCCTTTCTTCCTACCGATATCGTCATGTGCTTCGTCAATTTTATATAGCAGTTACCGATCGACTAACAATTTATTAATCGACATATTCATTGCCCTCTTGACTTTACGAGGCAATAAAACGTTCAATATAATGTCTTTGTTAAATATACCCTAAATCTACTTCTAACGTGTTCTTTGCGACGGACTTATTTCGTATACCTTTTTTTATAGCAGCAATTAATTTCATGTTGTTCCTAATCACGAGTGGTTGGATGAAAAAAGAGGGAATGGGGGAGGTAGAATAAAGGAGCGATTACTTTTTATCTTTTTCCGATTTCGAAAATCTTTCGAATTTTCTAGATTAAAATTTTGTTCGTCCATTCGACTTTAGGTCTCCTGATTTCGATAGAATTTTGTTCGAACAAAATATAATTTATCATCAGTTTTAACACATTTTTGGCGAATATCGTGGCAATAGATGGGTGCTTTATACAATGGAGACGATGGGTCTCAACACCGTACCTAACTCTTTTGCAGTCAGAGCAAAAACAACATTTTAGGGGACGGAAATTCGAAGAACATTTGAATACCCATGAAAAAGGATATTTACTTCAAATTCGGTTTCAGCATTAGTTTTAGCGACCGAAAAACACTCAAATCCCAATAGAATAAACATTTCAAGATGCGCATATGTGCGTCATAAAGCAAAAGTGGTAAGATTTTTTTACGGTTATATGCCTCATGAATAGCGAAGGGGTTAGAAATCTGTACCGGATTTTTATCTCTACGCCAGATTTAAGAATCCACTCATACTTGTACGAACGCGTTGAATTGAACAGCGGTTTCCTGCTGTTCACAAGTACGTAAGAATTTTTCTCATAAATAAAACTGAGGTTTACCGCAAGAGTAGTTAAGGTATGGTAACTTTTTCGTTTAAGCTTTTTCATTATATTCTGAAAAGGCAATGCAGAAACAAATCTAGAGTTTGCAAGGAATTAGGTGGAAAGCAAATACTAGTGGATTCAGGAGAAGTATAATCAGCCAGCAGTGGTAGTGAGAATCAAAAAGTTACGAAGAGGCAGTTACAATCAGAAATCCGCTTAGCAGATATTCCGGAGAAGCTGGTGCATTTGTAGGCGTGTGTGTATATAAATTCTAATGCATTGGAAAGGAAGAAATAACACGAATGTATGTTATAGACCTATACGTGCAAGAGGAAAAACGTAATCCTTGTTTCAATTCAGCGAAATTACGTCTTTCTGACATTTAGCAGTCACGACCTATGCATACACTGATGTTGCCAATATAGAGGCCATAAAAGTGTATACGTATAGCAAAAGTTTAATAGGTGAGCCTATCTATGTATTGGTATGCAGTATTATTGAGCAACATTAGATGAAGAGTGTGAGAATTGAAATTGTTACTTTTAGTGTGATGATATTTCCGTTGCTCCAGAAATTGATTTGCAAGGATTTTGCAAATTCATCACCCTTTCTCACATGAAAATTCTAACAATAAGTAGAAGACTTTACACTAAATGTCCCGAAAAGTAAGGCACTATAACTGTATATCTTCACGTCCGTGCCTAAAAACGACAATTTTATCAGACGGAAAAAAATACTGTAGCAATAAAAATACATCTTTTCCGCGATGTACAGAAAAAAGGCATGAAAGTGAATGATTGCAGAGGCTACTACTTTCCTCATTTAATTAAAATGCGTCGGTCTTGTTAGAATGGATATTAGCCTTAAAAGAAAGTAAGAAGGGATAATAGAATTTGAAAAGCCATTAAACACAAAAGGGTTAAAAGACATCAATTTTCTCAGCTACATGGGAAATAGGTCAACCGCTTAAAACTTGATCTCCTCGTCTTTTTTCATGACAATACTATGTTGAAACTGTAACGTATAATTGGGACGTACTTGTCTCGCTTGAGTTATAGCGGAATGTTTCTTGACTGATATCGGAAAGTCCAAACTACGAGGAGTATCCAATTTCCAGCAATTGGGGATCTTTATTCGACCCCACGCGTCCTCTTTCACCTCAACCTGACTAATCCTCTCCTGACCTCTTTCCAAACACCTGCATGAGCTTTCATATTTTATGTGCACTTCATGATCAGCCTGAACTGTAGCTGATGCAGTTAAATCTTCCAAGCAACTCCCAAATATGTCTTAAAATTTGTTCCTGAATATTAATATTTTTTACCAAAGTCAAAAATGTAAATATTATACGGAGACTTTTTATGAAGATAATTTTATAAAGAATGGAGACTCAAATCTCTCTTTTTTGTTAATTAGAAATAAAATTACTATACAAGGTATTTCCTTAGTGGAATTTTGGAGCGGTCCGTAATACAAGTATAAGGCACACTGGGGTTGCTTGGCTAAAGGGATAGATCGGCCAACTAGGCCGACCAATTAGCAGTATAGAAGAAAGTGCTAATAAAAAACGAAGAAAAAGGCCTACAGTATGGTATCGAAAAGAGACGGCAAACTGTATACCGAGCACCTTGAAAGTATAATAGTTTGCAAGGGTTTATTGCTTCAAATTACCCCTATACCCAAAAAACCCCAGCCTGTCCTGTGTCCGTCAGGGTTAAATTACGCAATTTTTCGTACATTTGCAACCAAAAACTGGGGAAAATAACAATCTTCCTCTCCGGAAAAAGCCAAACGCTGTGTATTCATATCCACTTCCAGATTCGATCTTTCACTCAATTCCATATCAATGATAAGACGTACAAAGGATATTTTTCAAGGTATGAAAGGAATATTTCTCTTCCTTCTCATATTTTTTATATACTGCCACTATTCCTATGCCATTTCGAGCACGTATCTCGATCAAACGGAGATATTGTCTTGCTATCACGTGTAATAGTCACTGAAGAAGTGGAAGAGGAACAAATACCAATGCTATACTCCTGCAGCCTGTAACTGTACCGTGTCTTGTTTTCTATATTGTATGTATTCTCCAACAGATGTACGTTGCGGAATAATGAATGCATTTACGTGGAAAATTTTTAATCATACGAGAAAGAAGGAAGGAAAAAACAATAGTTAGCAAAACGAGAGATTTCAACCCAGATCAGTCGTGTTTCGCTGCTACTTATCATAATTATCCAATAGTTTAGGATACAACTGCGCTCCAAATACTAACATTTACGAGTTGCGATTAATCAGATCCTCGTCAGAGCCCTGTTGTATTTTCTGCACGAGAAGCATTTGGTACTTACATTTAAATTGAAAATTTGTGTAAATCATACAGTTTTAGGCAAAGTATTTGTGCAAATCTGGGGTACTTATTTATAAATATAAAAACTATAAAGACCGAGATTTTTTTTTTCGTACGTCAAAAGTGCCATTTTGTGTATGAAGAAATATATTGCGGTTCAAATCCAGTTTCAGTTACATGAAGGTACCGGAAAAGTAAATTTTCCTACTTGAAACTGAAAAAAAATCAATTCTTTATAGGGGTCCCCTATAATTCTCATCCTTTAATTTGTTAATAAATGTAAAGTATTTAAATGACATATACAGGTAGGTGCTAATAGTTATTGTCCTACCCTGTTTATATATGTATTTGGGTGCGTGTATATCTATGCATTCCTGTCGTAGTTGTGTAGTTGGATGGAGATCAAAACCAAATAAAGAGAATTTATTAGGTTAATATTGATTGTAGAATTAATTTATCCATAAACCAATAAATTGGGAGTATTTATTATCCAACACGAAGCATGTCTCTTAAATCAATGGTATTTTTGAAACAAATGGATCACTCTTATCAAAATATATACTGAAAGTTAATGTAGTAGCATTAATTTAGAAGGTTTCATCGATATTTGTCCATGTTGAACAAATTACTTCAATACCAACCATATCTAGTTGCAAGATCTATACAGAAGTTGGTGTGTGGTAAATTTACTGCAGAAAAAGATGTAGTTTTCGCGAAAAGTATCTACAAATACTGTATTATGTTGCAGTTTTCCGAAAATGAGTTTCGTTTAAACAACATTTAGAACTTTTTAAGGGCCTCCGACTTTCTTTGAAATTAAGAGAAAGTTGAAAACTTGTTTGTGGGAAAAATGTAGGTACATTCAAGATTTTTCTGCAGTTATAACTAGGTGCTTTCTGGCTTATGTACCTTTAAGCCATGATTTCTTCGCTCTCATTACTTCAAAAAATTGGAGCGTAAGATTAAAATTCAGGAATATTTAAGAGTTACAAGTCAGAAATTGAAGATTCCAAATTAAGCAACGAGCTAAACGGAGTTTTCTACAATTTTTGCTTTCAATGTTAAAAAGGGCAAAGTTTATATTCGCAAATTTAGTTTTTCATCTAAAACTCTCAACAGCATAATTTCTTAAAGGTTGGGCAAATTTGATTAATTTGAAAAAAGAATTTTTAAAAATAAAAAAGCTTCTGTAACCAATCTTCGAGAATTTATATTTTATGCGGTTATACCGACAGCCAATATGTTATAGCTCCGTAAAAAATTTTCGTATTGATTATTAATTGTTTATTAACTGATAAAACAGCACAAAGAAAGCATGTTAGCAATTATATTTTCGAAAATTACAAAATTGGTAACATAGAAGGAATTCTTCTGGTTTTTACTAAATTATAGGGAAGGATTACCAAAAAAATTACATTATTGTCTGTATCTCAAATTTATTAGTTCAAATAGAAGTTAATGTATTCTTATAATTTTTTCGTTTTCATTTGAATAACCGCTTTTTTTGGAGAAAATTACAGTGGGTTTTGCTGAGAGTTGACAGTCCCAGCAAGGAAACTTTCGCTGAGAAGTCGCCTAAAACTAGAAATCTACTTGTCGTTAAGTTTTGCGGGTACTTGATCTGAATTTTCCATGCACTTCTCCGTTACAGAAGTGTAAAGGAAGTCCATTTGCAGGATTTTCGCAAAAGTAGGTGAAAAGTCCCTTTAAGTCTAGCAGTGTCTTGCTCACTTCACGACTCGAAGGGATATAACACAGAAAGAAGCAACTATACAATATATATATCGCTGATACGAGTAAACTTGTTACAGTTCCTATCGACGACTAACTCGATTTCTCCATCCCATTTGGATTAGGACGACCTTTGTACCAAAGAAACTTGAGGTCAGAAGGTCAGCCGACGTTCCACCATGAAAACGGAAACGAGGGTGTGAAAAGAAACTCGTTTTTCTTTTCCTACAGTAATCGCACGCTACGAGGGCTTATACTTTATCCAAAGACGGCTTGTTCACATTTCTTAGCACGTTTTTGAAGAGAACGTGTGTCTAACTATTTCTGCTATAACCTTGTTCTATACAAGGGGTACATAGTGATAGTTGTGTCGGTATAAAAAGCAGGTACTTGAGTTGCACTATTTGCAGTTCAACTTCGTTAGGATTACAGACAATCAATTTTTCAAATCGCAAAGTGGCTGCACCTCGGTTCCGTTATGTTTATAAATATGAGTTAAGTTCAAATAGCAATAAAAACGAAAATGGAAAATTGAATTCTTTACTTCGGTCTCTTCGGGTTGAGAGCAATAATTCCAAGATTATTATTTTCACAAGCTTTTCGGAATTCCTTGAATTCGTTATTTTTTTAATCTATAAGTGTTCGATATTTGCTTTCATTCATGTTTCAATAATTATTAGTGTAGAGAGAGTCAATAAATTTTGTAATATTACAATTAATGCAAAACGAAAGATTATCGGTAAATTTTTCCCCGGCAGATACCAAATAAATAGAAATAGTGACTATTTTTTTCTAAATTCTGTACATCCCGTACCACCAGTTTTTCATTTTACACAACTGGTATTTATTTCAGAACGGAATTAAACCCATTTTTTTAACGTCTGCAGACTTGAAGGAATCTAATCTTAAAATTCGCAACGCAGAAACGAGTAAACTAGAGTATTATCTAATGAATGGCTGAGTATTTTTTTTCCAATGTAAGATAGCTTTCTTCCCTCTAGCAGAAATGCCTTCTTTTTTTGTGCTTTTATTTGTTCTTCGAGATCACGAGTCGTATACGCTCTAGTGGAAAACTTTCAAAATTCCTTTTCCATCTTTTCCTTTTTGACTTTCCCATTATACATAAGTACATAAAAAGTAGAAGGTTTGGTTGAATCTGGTTACTTTTGCTTTGAACATATCTCTCAGGTCCAGTATTGCTTTCCGTTGGGAATGTATAGTCAAGGATGATCTTATTTTGTATCCGCACCATGTTCGCAGCTCCACAAAGATTCTGTGTCAGAGGACACAAACTTTCCTTCAAACTCTTTTCCCGCACATCACAACATAATAACAGAACCTTAACCAAAACCTAACCTAACATACATTCAATATTTTAGAGTCTATTAGAAGTAAAAACGAAAACGGCTTCTGCTACAAAAAAATAATCGTAAAATGTATATTAAAAAATCATTAGTGTTAACGCTACACATTCACGGAAAGTGGCTGTGTCTATGTAAATACTGTGTCTCCAGATTCTGCACCTATATACATAATTTTTCATACCGACATAATGCTGTTTCCAGCATCAACTATTTTGCATTTAATTAATATTCAAAAATAGTTGGCAACTCCTTCATTGGTGGTAGTTGTTTTACATATACATATATACGCTGTGGCACTGTAAAAGCTTCTACTTATTCTACTTCTTTTCCCTATTTTTTTTCTTCTTGGAACCCCCTTGCAAAATGTTTTATTAATGAAAATGAAGAATCTTCTTTTACTGACGTACACTCTACGTTTTTCCTTCCATTTATTCTTATAATCCACAAATATGGTTTCCATTTGTTTCTCGATACTTCCTTTATCTGTTGTCAGGTAACCAAACGAACTAGTCAGCTTGTTTCCTTTCATTGAGGAACAGCAATATGGTTGTGGATGCTGTCACCACTTGATTTTTAAATCTTGCACAGTTCTATTTTAAATTCAACCGAAGAGTTGCACAATAAGATACAAGGGTTGACCTTAATTGACTTAATTGTGATTATATTTTTAGTTAAAAAGGGTTAAGTTTAATTTAAGTTTAATTGGATTTTCAGGAGAGCTGCGACGGCTTTGAGGTTAGAGCTTCCCTAGAGAATCGATCTCACGACCTTCGTGTACCGACTATTCTGCCTGCGTTTCATTTATTATTGGAGCTGCATATTATTATTTACATTAATGAGCCATTAACTTGGTCTCTCCAGCCCCCAAAGTGATATATTTTTGACATACCATTTTTTTGCCCTAATTTTTTTCGTTTCGCAATATCGATACTAATAAAATGTCAATTTCTGGAAAAAACTTGTTGAACGTATTTGAAAACCTTAATTTTTTTATTGATGTTAAATTTACCACTCCTTTTCTCAGCTAGAAGTTGGAACAATAAAGTATTTCTGCAAAGTTCTGCGATTTTAATAAGGACTATCTACTACAGCCCAGTTGTTGATGTGACATTTAAGGTAAAAGAAAAAGATAATTACAAGGATGGGTTTAATTGAAAATCGAATGATAATTAAAGCCAAGATGAAGTTTCCATCCGAAGGAGAAATTCTTAGATGGCGTTGGGAGGTAAACTTCAGAAACAATGATAATCACGGTGTGGATTATAAAAGTAACTCAATCCCATAAATTACTCAGAGAGGTTCTAAAATAAAATTGTAAAAGATGAGAGAAGAAGGTTATGATCTCATGATTCTCTATTTTTTCAAATAGTCTATTCGATATTCGCCCATAAAAGGCAAAATCCTCTCAGGTCGAAAAAGAGAAGAGCTTATTAGATTTTTCTTTCTTCGCAACCCCTCAGCCCTTTTAAATTTTCATCACAATCCGCATCAAAATCCTTTCCTTTTAGTTCCATCCCCGTGAAAAGCGGAAAGAAGTTTCACTTTTGTCCCCCAAGGGGGGCGGATATTTTTCCTGGATGTCGGTTTATCAATGATTCGTAGAGTTTCGCCTTGAAGGCACACGTTAGAAAAACAATAGTATAGTGGAAGGCCAGGGGAGACTAAATGTATATACATATATATGTATAAATAAATATCCACACATATATTTTTAAATTTATACATATATATCTACATACATCTGTTGGGGTTGGAAAAAGATCAGAATTCGTGAAAGGGTATTCTAACGTCTTGCGAATTCGAATTTTCGATAGGAACATCGTTGCTGCGAACTCTACATCCGGATGATGGATTTTCTCGTTACTGTGACTATTCTACACTTTCGTAAATGGTTTTGTAGATTTATCTTGCATTCTTCAATAAGATAAAATCGATTTATCACTGATACAGCGAGCAATCGATCAAATTTCATTTCACTATTCATTACACATCTTTTCTTTCAACTCGTATGGAGCAATTTTTCTTGCCGCTTCGATGGCATTATAATGCCATTGAAATAAATCGTTCGATCTTCATGGAATGCATTAAGATTTTTGTATAATAACGTTTGTATGTAAAAAATCTATTTTACGTACGCAAACACACATTTAATAAATTATAAGAAACGACTTTACTACGTTTTTATATATTCTAAACGTTTTTCGTTGAGTTTTGATATTTAAAAAAACAATTAATCTTTTAAAGTTTATCATTAAAAATAGTAGAATGTACATAAAGATACTACAAAAAACATATGTAAATGACGTCTGCAATTTTTTCAGTGCTTTTTTGAGGCTTGAAATACAAAATTTAACATTTTGAAATAATTTACTCTAAAAATATTTTGGAACTTTTGCTTAAATTTGTAATTTTTTATAATTAAGGACTAATTGAATAAAGACCGATGGAAGTTTTTTTGCAAATTTTGAATTTTTTTGTCTACGAAGTTTAAAGTATAATTAACAGAAGCTTTAGGCTACATTCGACTAAAGAATGAGATAACGTCTGTTAACCCCATTACACGAAATAAAGCGAAAGAATAGACAGAAAAAAGGTTTCAGTATTGAAAATCAGGTCAGGTCTACTTCAAGTGCATTGATTCTCTTTCTTTATTCTTCGTTTCTGTCCACTATCTCTTTTTACCTTGAAGAAAGACAATCAGTCGAGATGAGGGGATGGGAAGATATCGAAGAAGGATGCAATCGGTAAGAGAAGGTCAAGAGAATGCAGTTGATGCTTTAAAGGACAGGGATGGGGACCAGTCTTCAAGTATACTATATTTACGTGGGTAATCTTAATCGACGAAGTCAAGTAAGGAGTTTTACTCGAGGTTGAAGGTATAAAAGAAAGGGAGTGACGATAGTCGGGGTTGCTTGGAAAACCACTTCAGCCATTGGCCACTCTCACTCTGTTCTACCTACTTCGTTGGCCCGTGACCGAGTGGTTGTTGTACAACGTTTTATCCTAACTTTGTTCTATTCTCACTTACTGCAACCTTTTTTTTTAGTATCATGTTTTACAGATTTTTTCTTGTTGGGTAAAAGGAAAATCGAAGCTTTCCCCCGCGTTTTTTGTTTGTGAGTTCCAGGAAAGTCGTAATTGAGTTTCCTTCGAAATTAAATTTTCCTACTTTCTGAGAACAAATATCTGGAATTTTTATCATTTCTCAAGAAAAGAGAATGTTTTTTTTCATAGAAATACAATATTATCCGTACTGATAATATTTTTATCTTTATTTAGAAAATAAAATTAGCCAAATAACTTTTTTGAAATTCCGAATAATATTATTAATTTGGTTCATAATGTGCACAAATATTTCTAGGTACAAACAATTTTTACCTCATACTTTAAATTATGAAATAAGCAAGATCTCGATGATTGAACACCTGGACAATAAATTTGCTTAAATAAATTTAAAAAATCTCGAAAAAAACGTCGTTACTGCCTGAGAAGTTTCATAAAAATAATGAAACACCTAACCGACTTTCTCATGGAAATGTCAGTCTTTCTTTTTCCCGGTCCTCTTTGAAATCAATTTTAAACTAGCAAGAGCTTGCAAGTTCTTATGGGCTCGGAGTTATATCCAGGTGGCACAGTAAAGAAGGTAAAGAAAAAGGGGGAAAAGGACAAGTATGTATGTAAGCCTGCAAAGATATCCTAAGGATTACGAGAGATGAAACTTTCATAAAACACACTGGCTCTTTCGTCGACTTTTCAGCAACTAGAGACTTGCTTGTAGCCCTCTGGGAATTTCAAAACAGCTTCACACTTTTACCTACGTAGTCAATCTATGAAAACACTTCTGATATTAAGAGAGTTTAGAAAGACGAGTATGAAGTGACCATTTAATACTTTTCTTAAAAACTGCCTACTGACTCAGTTTCCAAAGATATAATCAATCTTTGCTCAGTTTATACTTATTGCAGCTATAGCCTCCGTACTTTTATTCAGGAAATGCGCTCCTGCAGGACTCATTGGCAATAATCTGATGTCTTAATGACAAGATTGTTACGACATTCGAAAATATTGCTTGAAATCTAGTTACTGATAACTTTAGTACTAGTAGGAAAATAATAAGAAAGTAGAACCAGCCAGTATTGTGGGTATAAAAGGGTAATAGTGTAGACAGATATCCCAAAGAAAATCGTACCCTTTTGTTAAATTTTTTTGTTAAATTACAAATCTATAGGGTACAAGGAAGAAAAATTAGCTATGAGACCCACGAGAGAGTATTCAATTTATTTTCGTAGCGCAGCGTAAGAATGTGCCTGCCGTCGTAAACAATTTAATTGTTACGAGAGATTAATCGCTGTCCCCAGGATTAATGAGAAGAATACGTATATTTTGGAACGGAAGGTGTAATTAATGAAAACCAGTAGAGAGCAAAAGAGAGGAAGGCATGAAGAGAAAGAACCAAACAGTATATCCTATCCTACATCGTCCAGAAAAACGGTGGCATCTCACGACACTTTCAGTGGTACAAGAAAGGAAAGTCCAGAGTCATCTTTGGGTATTAAGGATGATTACAAGAACTATAAACTTCGGCTCTTATACGGCAGCGTATTGTTCCGAAATTCCTTTTCTCCCTGGTTCTTCCACAGAATGACGTGTTATGAAACCAAAGCCGAATAATCTCATTAAAAATTCGTGTTATCAATTAAATTTGAATTATGAGTTCCATGGATAATGTACTTTGCTTAGAATTTACGTAGACGGGCTAATATTGGGCCAGTGATGGATTCATATTTTTTACTGCCAAAAGGGTTGTTTGTATAGTCAAGAGGGTATGGGGTTAAGCTGCCTACTTATCCCATTTCCATTTGCCCATGATCACAAAGCGGAGCTTCACTTACGCACAGTAGAAGGTTTGGGAGAAGCGAACGATTGACAGTAGAATAGCGGGGAAAGATATCATAGCAAGGTCCTGGCATATGAAGGGAGAAATTGAGGGCAATTGTGAGAAGATACTCATCCTGAATAATAAATCCTGCTTTTTGTACAGATCAGAAAAGTGTTAATATTTGGAATCTTGAAATTTTCCGTTTTTAACCATCCGTAGTTATTGCGCATTTTTCAAAATAATATAAATAATATAATATAAGTTTCGAATTTTAATAATAATTTTATAATACGAATTTAAATTGAAATGTGTTTCTTAAGTCTTTTTGTTAAATTCCTAGAAACGAATTTTCGGAAATCGATTTTTGTAGATTTAAAAATCTTAAATCTTTGCCGGAAACGAGTCAAATTTCTTTTGGACTGTAATCATCGAATTTCGTTACATTTTTATCTTTTTCATTGCGACCCTCCATAAAAATTCATATACATATTCCACTTTCTGACAGTTGACGATGTTTTTTTTTTCGCTCTCAACCCCGAACAAAACAAAATAAACACCCGAATAATTCCTTGACATTCTCTATTCATTTTTTTTTCTTACTATAAAGGTCAAAACATGTTTCAGCGAATAAAGAAAAAAACATAAAAGTGTTTAAACGTTGAGTCGTTTAACGCGTGACATCTCCCGCAGTGAAAAACTTGAACATAGTCAGACAGAATGAAAGGGAGTAAGTAATAGAGTAAGCTGGCTGCGGAACGGAGAACAACAGCTGTAGGACGCTTGCAGTAGTAGGCGTGTTACATACAGCACGTATGTGTAAAGAAACGAGGAGTTGATAACAGTAGTAAAGTGTGAGAGAAGGATGGAAAATGAGAGAATATTATCCACCTTTGCGAAATTTAATATTAAATTATTCAACTTATTCAACGTATTCATTAAAGTACAGTTTCACGGTAACTAGAGTAGATGTATCGCAAAGATTAGAGGAACGACGCTCTTTCAGGAAAATAATAAATACCCGAGGAACTTACCTAGCAAGGTTCCTGCAGTGCACTACTACGCTTCTGTTATACAAACTTCAAATAGAAATACCGCAATAGATTTCTCTAATTCTCAGAAAATTCAAATAGTTGTTCCCGTAGCAAATACTTCAAAGAAATATGTTGATTTTCCATGTGAGCGCAGTTGAAATAGAGAGAAAATTTATAGTACAATTACATAATTAACACCCGACACTTCCAAGTTATGCAAATTGTAAAACGTATACGTTATGACAAAATATTTCGACAAAGTCCTGAAATTTCCACAAATTCGGACATATATTCTATAGGAATTATTCATTCCGGGCTTGTATTGTGCGGTGGAAAAAATGCTAAAAGTCTTTTGACAACAATAAATTGACTTTCAAGCAGCGATATGACGTCATAATAAGAGAAACGTTTCGTGGTTATAAGGAAATAGCAAGGAAATGAATTCGCGTGCCTCTTTGTTGCTGTTGAAAAATCTACTTGTGAAATTTAGACGTCGTCACGCAATAGTAAAAGTAGTTTATTTTAATCACAAAGGCAATTCATTTTCTGCTTTTATTACTGTACACCAAGGATAAGAGGATAGCAATCAAACGGCATAGAAGCAATATGAAGCTCTCGAAGCTATTTCAGTTTGTCAGGGTCACTGTAAAATATCCATAACCCGGTAAACGTAAGCGTTTAAAGATCGTGTGAAGATCCTGCGATAAAAAGTTTTTCAAATCCAGGATTATCCGTGAGCTAAACGGTTCTTTTAGATGCGCATTTCCATCGTTTCGAAATGTCTGTCTTTATTGGGAAATACTTATATACTTTTTGGATTCCTTTTCTTCGAATAAACGTAAGAATTCGACCGACAATCGAATCGCACGGAGGCAAATGATTTACAAAATACATTGAAAAAATAATAAAAATACGCCCGTGACAGAAAAGGATAAAATTGTATACTAAATTACTAAAAATCAGAAGAAAACTTTCAAGAAATAAAAATTCCTCTAATACATAAAGTAATAATAGCAAAGATTTACTCTAAAATTCGAGTTATGGAATTAGTTTTGTAGAATTTACATTCACAATTCTTTTCCGCGTCTATTTATCATTTTTCAGCAGCTTTTACCGCAACTTTGTATATCTGCAGTAGCAGAAAGGACGCAAAGTGCTGACATACTAGTTTCCCTGTATTTCAACACGCGAATTTATGTGTAAAACAGACTTTCGGTTTGAATGTTTCTGAACGGGTACATACACTTTCGAGCAAACAAATTACAGCTCATTGGAATAAGAATTCCGGGATGAATATAAATCCTTTAGTTGGCGAAAGAGGATTTTTCGATGTAAAGTGGTTGAGAAAGTAAGAAAGTTTAAAGAAAACGAATAGCCATAGAAATAACGTACCGCATCTATACTTACTATAGAAGTAAGAGAGTTATGTGGTGACAAGCCTCGACAACCCCTTAGCCTTAGCGCCTCGTGACAAATACAACCCATATTCTCACCTTACCTTTTCTTCCACTGCGATATACCCTTGGTAGTTTTCAGCTAAAGAAAAGCTTTTTTTTATTTTTTTTAAGTCACTCTGTCACCGGTTATAGCTGTTACTGACAGACCCTTCGTCACCCTTAAATCCCCTTTACAGTACGACTAGTGGCGGTACCTTCATTTCCTTCCCTTCCCTTTTATACAATTGAAAAATCCTTCGAACGGAGATTTTTTCTTTCTCGCCTCTCGTTCGTACCCTTAAAAATGAATATGTCATTGGTATTTGTATAAATGGGATCAACGAAATTAGTCCAATTGGGGGATATCAAACCCTGTGACGGCTAATAAATGACGAAGTGCGAAAACAAATTTGCACTCTTCATCTGAAAATCGATATAAAATGAATTTTCGATTGCGATGAGAGTGGTACAAAATGAATACATCCTAAGTACAAGCACTTAAAATTTTCTCTTAATGTGGTAATTTTAATGTTGCCGCTGATTAATTACTTTGAGGCTGTGATCTATGGTTTGAGCTGAAACTCGAACCAACAGAACTGTGGCCAAAGTCCTCGGAAACTCGAGAAAAAAGCTCAGCCCAGGTTTTAGCTTGGATTTGAATTCATGTCTCCCACAAATGGGAGGAACGTTAAATCCACTGAGCTATCTTTGCTTGGAATGGTAACAATAAATTTTTTTTCAAGCGAATAGCAGGATTTGAACTCGCGACCTCATGCTTAAGAGATTAGTACATTATCCGATTTACCACATAATTCTACAGTGCTGATTTTTCTAGCCCGGTGAAAATGTATTATGAATCTTACGCATTCTTTAATAAAGTGAAGAAAATATTTGTTGAAGTCATGAAAATTTAAATTATAGAGTAGAATATATTAAATTTAGAAAGAGAATATTTATTTATAGTTAACCGGAGCAACTTCAAAACTAATTTCGAACTATGTTTCTGAAAAAACAATTCATGCAAATTTATTTTAATTCATTACATCGAATAATTCAATAAATTATACCGTTGCAATTTCTAGATAAAAGAAACAAGAAAATGAACAATGAAAGGGGATATTATGTCTAGAAACTTCCACTGATCAATTGTTAAGTAGAATTATACAAGCATAAAAAGATGCGCAAACTTATATATTTCCAGATACTTCGCGAACAGTAATAAGTTCTTTAATCGACCTAACGAACTTCTACAAGAATGAGGGAGAGATACTTTGTCGATGGAAAATTATATCCTCATTTAATATGCAAAATTACGTTTTACAGTATCGAAAAAATCTTTCCATTCCTCTCGAGAACTTTCGAAAGTTTTTTTTTCATAGTAATTATGAATTTCTGCAATTAATGAACGAGGAATTTCTGCGCAGAAAAGAAACTTGAAGAGGATTTAAAATATACGGCAAGGTTTTATACAATCAATAACCTATTAGGACAAAATTTTGACATCGTTATCAGTCATATATGAATAATATTATTGATGTATGAAATATTAATTAATATTTCACTGAAGTATAGTATTTTACTGAATATTAATTTACTAAAAAAATGTATTAAATATCTTACCGAAATATCGTTAAAAGCAACTAAATTAATATAAAACCAAATTCTATAAGTCACCAATGCTCCGGTAGAATCATCTATTCTAAACTCTAGTAAATTAAACTTCGAGTGGAACTTTTTTATTAGAAACAATATTTTTTATCTTCTTTTCTTCCATCCCAGTGCCGTCTTTTCCCTCCTTTTACCTTTCCACCTCTCCCAAACGGTCCGATAGTGTCATGAGGATTTGAAAAATATTTTGAATTCCAACAGAAAAATTCATTTGCGTCATAGTTGCAAGGCTAAAGTCAATATTCTGGAGAGGGTTGTCAGTAGAGAACGGTGTACGGTATCTTGAGGTTGCTACCAATGTAACAATTGTTTGTTCAAAAAAAGTTACTTGTTCCGCTAACGATGCAGCTTTCGTAAGCAGGTGGAGCGAAAGAAACAAAACTCAACTAAAGCACGTTTTGCTTACTCGACTAAATTTTTTGGTTGCAGATACAAAAGTAACTAGCAGCGATACAAGCTGGATCAGTAACAACTCAAGTCTTTGAAATATATTGATACCAAAATGACTTTGTATCGATGTTTCGAAGAAGGCATTTATTATGGTATTGGCTCAAGCCAATACGGCTGGTTCGCTCGGACCATTTGAACTGGTTCGATTGTAATTTATGAACAAAATCATTGATACTTATTGCGAGTTAATGTAATTCTGCCTTTGGGCAACCAAATTGTTTTCCATATTGAATTCCATATTGAAACCTCAGTAATTCTATATATATAGAAATTATTCATCAAGCGGTCGAATTTACCACTGGAAATAAATAATTGTTTTACCTCAACTACTGATCAACAAGAAAAATAATCATTATTACAATAATTTCATTATATTTGCAAATTACCGCCATCGATATATAGGAGGTCTCGTCTAACGTGAACACCAACCAAATTTGTATCCTGATACTTTTTCGAAACATCAGATGAAGGTTCGTGTTTGATAAATGACATTGTGTTTATAAGTCGAACATAAAATTGACTGTATTGTGAAAATTGTGAATAATATGAAATGAAAGTTGTAATAATAAATTGCATAATATGATGGAATATATAGGAAGAATCAATGTACACGAATTTATGTAATTTCGAAAGTAATATTGTAACACATATCGTCAAGTGTACAAGATCCATTTGCTGACATAGAAATTTTATCAAAAATAAATAGAAGAAACGTAAACTGTTACGACATATCTTTTGTATATGAATACTTCACGAGAGAACCATGTGTAGAAGTACTACATAAAAACATGGTTTGGGAATGTTTCACCTTTTTAAAGCATCAGTCTCTATTAAACTTTTGACGACTTAGTTTAAGTCGGATAAACGAGTTTTTAAGTAATAAGGTTTAATCAAGTTTTAGAACCGGTAAAAATGAGAAATTTGCTAATAATCACTTGTCTTCGCATTTCGGTAATTTTTATTTTTTTACAAATCATCCCGGTAACTTCTAAAAAAATTTGTAAGTATCATAAAAAGTTTGCGGATGATTTAGGAAGGCTGGGTGCTTACCAGCAACCCGCTATGCATTGCTCTCAAGCTCAGCAAGGTCATCTCTAAGAGTAATTTTGCGTGTAGAATCGATATCGTGACTCCCCGGGGCCGAAATCTGAATCTGAACAAAGTTATATCGAATTTTTGGAAAAAAATGGGGCTTTCGGGGCAAAAAGGCCATTTTCCTTGGGAAATCGGTGATTCCGACGGTTCCATTGGATTCCTCATGGAAAAATACGCCTTGCCAAAAACTTTAAAAGTATTAGCCAACCCATAATACTCTTTAATGCAGACATATCGGACAATAGTCATTGACAATAAATAGTACCAATTTATGGAGTTCGAATATTTTTCTTATAGATCGCGGTGAAGGTGTTCATATAGAATATAAATGGAATAAAGGGTACGTAGTTTTGTATTTATAATCTTGTAATATAAATTTCTCCATAAATGTTTTCAGTCATTCTCATATATTTTTAACTAACTAAAATTTCTCCTTTATATAGCACTTACACTGTAGCATACTGCTACTCTTCAGCTTCACGAGGTGATCCTTGTATCCGACGAAAACGTTGCAGTTTTTCTGAAATTCGAGGGTCAAGCAAAGGCGTTTGCAGCGGTGATAACTACTGCGTTTGTGATAATGAGGATCGAAAAAAGTGTTTCTGCAGACCTTGGAACTATGTTGGTTCTTCTGGTATGTATGAAGAATTAAGCAGAATAAATTTAAGATCTTATTCTGACGCCAATTAGTCAATTTAATGCAGTAGTAATTAATATAATAGAAAAAGACGTGATTATTATTGCTTAATCATATTTTTCAAACCCATTTTCTTAATACCCTCCAATTAATTTTTCGCCTGGTTTTCTTTACTGAATTTCAGTTTCAATTCCTGGAACTACAAGTACCTCAAAAGCTCTCATTACTAGCTCCACCATTACTACTACCAGAACCACCATGACCGTAACTGCACCTGCTTCTACCACCACCAACACCATATCAACGACAACGACACCAACATCTACAACTACGAAGGAAGTATTACCTAAAAACGTCCATCTAGTGATTTCAAAAAAGCAAGTAGGACAGCAAAGGAATGGAGAAACGTAAGTAAATGTTATAATCCGGAATCTGTGTATTTTACAATCATCCATAATCAACAGTAGCACCGAAAGTTATCGCATTCAAATCGATAATAAAATTTGAAAGAATCACTCTCACAATAAATAAACTTTGAGAAATATGTATTTTCTTTTAAATCAAAATTGGAAAATTTGCAGTTTTTTTGTAAAACTCTCTGAAATTAGAATTTTTGAATTTCGAAATTGTCGCAAATTTTAATCTAAATATAAAATATATATCTTCAATGTATAATTTTGTACCCATATTTTAAACAATTTAGAATAAATTAATATTATAGTATATTAATATCGTAATAGCATGATATTATAATACATTAATAAATTATTCTTCTAATTATTACTTTAATAGGATTTACGAAGAGCGAAAAACGTATTGTTACAACACAGTGGGCGAAAATCAATATTGCAATGGTCACATTATCGATCATTGCAGTAATTCAAAGCTCCGTGGGTCAGAGCTTCCCACATGCGAGCAGGGATTTTACTGTTATTGCCAAAACCCACCATGGTGGTTTCTTTTCCACGAGAAGGGTTGTTGGTGCGTGAGAAAGCCAAGAACGGGAGGCCACAGTAACGGCGTTCGTACGTGTATCCTTCGCAACCAAGGGAGATGTGTAAAATATAAAATATAAATATTTCGGTGATACGTGTGTAAATTCAACACGTAACAGGTGAATCCAAATGCAGCGAGGAGGTCAATAAAACTTGGTTCGACGTGAATCAAAGAAACACTAGTTTATACCAAAATTGAAAAAAAAAATGTATTTGGTGTAAATTATTCAGAAGCTTGTCAATTTGTTACTTGCAAATACGAATATGACAGGATATAAATATCAAAGAACAGAATAGGTGTAAGTAATGAAATTAAAAGTCGAGAGATTATTACCACCGGTTTTGTTATTAAATGATCGTCGCATTACTGAACCTTTTGTGATTGTAATACACAAGCTGTTGTAGAATAATGTGTATGCAAATAACAACAGACACGGTGTAGCTATTCGAATAAACTGCTTCACGTCCCACATAATTTGTCACTGTGAAATCCAGGGGGATTATTTGTCGAGCTAATAATGTGGGTCCTCTCTGTTTTCTGGGCAAGTGTGTAAACGATAAAATCAACGAAAATTTAACTATTCTATAAATATGCTGACCGCTAAGTTCTATTTCCGTTCCTTTTTTTCCATTTTCCCGTACGTGTAAACGCAACCCAGCAACAAGAGCGTAAAGAAAGGGATTAATCGACATTTTATGTTGTATTATATATTGCGAAATACATACATTTTTTACAAATTCTTTGCATCACTCCCTTCGTTTGCATTCAATATTTCGGAGTGATATTTGTAATTTATTTTTTGGATCAAGATTTTTCATACTTCTTATAAGTTAGTTAAAATGCTATTCTTCAACGATTTAATAGAAAAACAGTCAGGAAATAAGACAAATTTTTGTTTTATAATTTGATGCAAACAACTTTAATGAGTTTCTCTAGATTCCTTCTTAAAACTCTTTGAAAGTTACTGAAACCCAACTATTTTTTAATAACTAGTTTTCTGATAGATCCAAAAGCAAAGTTACAGAACTCCGGCAACTTTATATTTAATAAGTATTAGAAGTAGTCTTTCTACATTTTTCTGTCCCCTCCTTTTTTAAATGTTTGTCGGCTCAAGATTACCAGGAATTGTTAAGAAAATGTTTAGATTGTTCCAAAATGTTTGATAACCCAGTTTCCAGAAATTCAATTTTATTTAACTTGTTTTTACCTAATACTCATTAAGTTCTTTTTTTACTGACGACTCGTAGTCCTCTACTTGTATGAAGTAGTAATTCCATTACAATTAAGCGGTGGCCTATCCGCTAACTAAATCAAAATAAATTAATTTATCTTTTGCGATTATTTCCAGAAAACTACATCCGAGTGTGAGATGCTGAGAATACAAGTTCTTTGTGACATTAATAGTCAGAAATTGAATTCCAAAGGTTTGATAATAGGAAATTATAGAATTTTTTTTTTTTATGGAGAAAATGTTTAAGTGCAAAAAATATAGGAATATTTTCATTTCTCTAGAATTCTTATTGTTATGTTACAGTTTGCAATGAATCAATGAGCAAATAGTGCCACTAATTTTGGGCAATAATGAAGTTAACTTCATCTCATCACTAATCTGCGGATGACATGTATATGCAGAGAAATATCTGCAGTCGATTATAGTATCTGTATAGCTGGATGTTGTTACTGCTGCGCCAGATTATGGAGGTTAATAACTCATCGTGTATCCGTTCTCTGTATCCTTTACTTTACAACGTGAATACACTCCCTACCTTTCCGTAATCAGTTCATGAATATCATATTATCACTCTTGGAAGCATACTAAAGGGTCTTTTTTTCGTGGAAGATTAAAAAAACAGCTTTAGCGAAGCAAAAAACGTTGGAGGATCAAGGAAATAGAAAGCAAACGGTAGAGTTACTTTAATCGTGTGTTTACACAAAAAATAAGAGAGTGAAGATATGATTCGAGTAGTATGAAAAGGATATTACTTTTTTCTCTTCGGAAACCTATGAAGTTTTCAAACAAACCATAAATAATAAATCTACCCCTTCATTGGAAGATATTTTCAGTAAAATCTGTAACAAGGAAAGTAGCTGTTTTATTTTTCTTCATTATTTAAGTAATTGTTTGAAGAAATTTATTTTCTAAATAATTAAGACCAATATCACAAATCAGAAAAGTTGAACTTTCAGAGTATCATATTTTTTGGAAAGGTAGAATTTATCATAGGGGTAGTTAAACTAATTATTATTATTATTATAGCGGTTATTATTAATTTTTTTCAAGTTTACAATGATAATTCAAACAAAAATCAATTAACAAATGAGAATAATTACCGAAATTAACTTATTGATAATTATTTGTAATATTGCAAAAGATTAACAACAACAACAATAATAGTAACAGTAATGATAAGTTGTAACAATAATCAATAGATCATAATAACCTTCCATTTTTATTTCATTTTCTTTACAATTCTTAATGCATTTGTCTCTTATATAATAAATCATCGAAAATACTTCAATGTAAATGTGTGCATAATAGACGGATAGAAAAAGAATTATTTTATACTTTTTCACTTCAACGCTTGAAACTTCAGTGCCTTCAATTTAAAACTTTATTTCCGGCGTAATTAGCAGCAAATTTGAAAGTCAAGAAAAAAATTCGTTCAAAAGGGCATTTCGCAACTATTCAAATTTTTTACTATTACATATGAATCGGAGTACTGTCTTCCGTGTGCATCAAGGAGCTTATCGAATCCTCGGTAAGCTTTAAGGTTTATCTCACTGAATAACGAGAAATGCAAGTAAACGAGGAGCTTTACATTTCCTGCTTGATCTGTCCAACATAAGCTGCTTTGGCAGCGGATTTATTCCTTTTCAGGGAGGTTGAAAAAAGCATCTTTATCTGCTCAAATTTTCTCTTTCAAATTTTTCTTGCATTTTAGAAATTGTTATAAAATCTTGGCTTTCAGCGTACAAGTAATTTATTGTGAATACAAAAATGAACTAAATAATGGTAGGATTCAGTATGAGTGTATTTTATACATTTTATATGAAAGTTACTCAAATACCTTATCCGTGAGTTTCCTTTAAAGAAAAAACACTGTATTCTAAGAAATGCAATAATAAATGCAACTGGTTTACAAAAAAATGATTTCGAGCCCGGTAGTGCAAAATAAAAATTTATGAAATCTATTTCTGTAAAATATTCGATCGTTTTCGGGTTTCTTCTTAAGGGGAATTAATTTTGATTTTAATTCTATTGCTTTTATTTTGAAGGATATGTATTTTTAGTAATAAAGTAAAAACTTTAAAAAATGAGAAAATGATAAAAGGAAGAAATAGAGCACGAAAATTTCATCGAAGCTTTACAAAAATAGTCGCCTTGGCAAAGTTATAGGAAAAGTCTTAACTGATTTCGATCAACCTTTTTTCAACCTTTTCTCTTACCTATTTTACTTTCTCCACTTCTGATCTCTGTTTTTCAAAAGAGATAGAATTTCCTGGTGAACTCATAGGAAGTTTCAAGAGTGGAAACGATTTATTGCATTCTGGAAACGGAATAAAAATTGGCAGTATGAAAGAAAAAGAAGGATGCTCGGAAAACTTTTGAAACGGGACTAACTAGAAATGAGATAAACTACTTGGTAGGTATCTTCTTATAAATAAAAAAAAATGGCGAAGCGGAGTAAGATACAAACAAAAAGGGAGCCAATGCAACGTTTAAACTTAACATGTCTAATCTTTGAAGATTTATAGCGAGTTTACACATTAAACTATCCAAATAATGAAAAGAACTTTCCGGAGTTGCGCGTGTAAGGAGAAGCATGAAAACTTTTCGAACGTAAAATTGAGTGTTAGCTTATTCAAGGAGGGAAACACAGGTACTTGGCGAGAATTTCATTATAAGGCGAAATGGATAAAAGTATCTTTAAATACTCTAAACAGTTCTAAATAACTGTTCTTTCTTCATCAATAATTTCGCTAACTTTCACAAATATATCAATGGAAAAATTATATTATTAAACCAAATCTTCAGAAATAACTAGTTTGCGAATTATATTCGTTAGTATATTTTATTTATAAACTTTAAAAAGCTATCGAGACTTTCAATCTTTTTTTGATATCGATTTTGCATTACTTTTCACTAAATTATTTGAAAATTACTCCCATTCATTAGAAATACGTTCATTAAACACAAATAAAGTATGTTACGATATTCTATACTTATATAAGTAAAATAGAAAATAACGTACAAAGGCTTAAATTATTTGAAATTACCTCCGAGTTATCGATAATAGGTCAAATATTTTATTTCGCCGTTTTTTTAAATCACGGCTGAACAGATGAACGTTTTTTAGCTTTCCCGATAACGTTTAACTGATACAAACTTTTGCTATATGAGAAAAATCACACTGGGTTTTGTGTTAGGCGACAGCAAGTAGAACAACCTACGTATGAGTAAGACGTATGTAAGTGAAAAAGTCTTCCATAAAGAGGAAGAACCACTAGGCTCTTGAGATTAGCTGCTCATTCTTTCTTTTTCCCCTTTGATGCTTTTGCGGTGGTAGCGTTCAAACAAATGAGAAAAGGTTAAAGTCCTCATCGCCGGGAAGTAATTAACTTCAGGCACGCGGAGGCTTCAGACTTCAACACCGTAAAATTCGTTACTATCCCGCTTAATGGTGTGACTCAAAAATGTTTAATCTACCACATCTCTCCCCTTGTCTCTATGCGTTTCCTCTCCCTTTTTCTCCCATACTTTTTGTGGCAGTGAAAGAGGAAAAGCTCGGTCTGGTTTGTGATAACTCTCGTTTCCACTTCCATAACTACGAGCTTGCATAGTTCTTTCAGGAGACTTCTCATTTCCCCGTTGTAGCTCAATTAGTCTACATCAGGTATATTAACTTAGTACGAAAACAAAACCTTTTCTATTTGTTGGAAGACTGAGTATTTCTCAATTCAAAAAAAAAAAAAACATCAGATGCAACTTGATACCAAATACAATAGATTCAATGGCTTTTTTTCATGGCTAGGGTGCTGCTGATTTAGATTTTTCAAGGTCACGTTAATTATCACACCTTTCCTATCTTCCTTGATTTTAGATATTTAGCGGTCGAGAATTTTTTTTTTGGATTATTAAATTGTAATATTATTGGATTTTAATTAATCGTGCAATCGTGTATTTTTACAGCACCGCAAAGGAACCTCATCAATTAAGATAAAGATAAATATAATAAACATTGTTAAGGCTTCCCGTACTTTTTATTTTTCAAACCCATAGCAACACCTTTGACGTCTTATAATACAAATGTACTGTCGTGACTCGACCACTTATACTGGTCCCTCTTCCTTTCAAATGGCCCGCAATGAAGGGGTTAATCATGTATAAGAAATTGTCAGGATCGTAAACTCTGATACCTGTTGCCTTTTCAGCTCTGAATTTTCATTCACTATTTTAACTCATTGCTCCATAAGCAGCCGATGGAATTCAACCCCTTGCGACTTTTTCAGCCTGGGTCTCGGATTCTCTCCGATTTCTCTCTCGTTTTATAAGTGATTGCAGTATAGATCGAAGGTAGAGTAGTAATACAAATATTTATCTTCAAATTAAACTAATATATGAAAACGGGGCGATTGGGTTTCTGGGTGGAGTCAAACTTGTAAGACTTCGTTTTGTTTCTATGCAATGTGAATTCTCGAATGATAATAATAATTATTTCGTAACTATTATAATTGTTATTATTAATCCATCCAAGCTTAAGTCTTGTATTACTATATATTATGTAACGCTTTGACCCTTAAAGGAGTCAGATACACCACGGTGTGGCGATACTCACAAAAACAAGTCCGTAATAATCAAGTTATGGTGGTAAACCCTTTTCTTACTTCCTTGTTAAGACAGAAAGTGTGCAGAGAGAGTTTTTGAGAGTGTGAACAGAAAAAAAAAAGATTGTTGGTTTATGTTTTGCGTTATAGTCGTGTGGTGGTATAAAGTAAAGAAAAGCAGTAGTTTGAGGTGAGAGAACATGCGATCCTTCATAAAAAGGAACGAAAGTTCCACTTCCCTTTCTATTTATTCAATGTCTCGTACGCTTTTATGCTGACTGTATTTAACTCGCAATACTCAGGTGCACACATACACATTGAATGCTGAAAATGAAAAGAACGTAACCTCAATCTATAAGAATACTGGTTACATTTCTATTTTTAGTATTTCCCGGCTGGGGTACGTCAGAGTAAACGTTTGAATTCAGGGAGCATCGATTATTTTCAACTTTACTTTGGCTTATTCTAGTTACGAAGATTTCCTAATTGGCATTATTAATCTTAGGTCCCCTATTTTGCCCAAATTTTCCCTTATTGTGTTTTCAACCACAATTTAGAAAGCAGCACTTACCCTGTCCCAGTGGTATAGATTTCTCTGTAGCATTCTAATTTTCCTGAGTGTGACAGATGGAGAGTTTGTGTTACGGAAAACTGAATCATCGTCAAGAAACATTTTATTGTACTGTTGCATTGTTTGACAAACTGTCGCGAAAATCAAGCTTATTTTGTAGGTCAGCATCACCCCACCGGTTCAGTTGTAGAAGTTGACATGCGGTAGTTTGGTCGACAGTTTTAGAAGTGGAGGGATGAGACAGAAGAACGTTGTACGTGTCGCGAACAATGGCCCCGAGGGTACACGACAACCTGATGTCACTTCCTGCGTTGCTGAAACCACTCTAATTGTCCCCAATCGTACACGCCAACCCTTTCCTCGACTTCTCTGCTATTCTCTCAAGCCAGCCTCTCTCATTACAATCCTTCCAGTACTTAAATAATATTTCAACTTCAACAATTCTTTTAACATAGTAGCGGTTACATAATTCTCGAAAGGTTAAATATCGATCAAACCAAACTTTTGAGTCGATGTCTTTTTCAATTCTCATCTCAAAATTACGAAAATCTCAGTTAATTCGTTTTTTATGAATTATGAAATAACTCGGAAATACATAAAATCGCTATGATTCCGGTAAGAGAAGCTAATTTTTGTGAATGACTTGTAAACGAGCTTTGTAGTCGGCTAAAAATGTAAGTTTTCCATCTCTCAGGTTTAGAATTCGAATTCGAGGTACTTTTTAGATTATTTTTCGTCACCCCGATGAGAAATTATTATTAGTTAGGAATCGTATAGGGAAATGGCTTTATTAGGAGACTATTGGCACCGATAGACTAGTAAAGCAGAACCTCTGTTATAAAAAATGATTTTTTATTTTCGGATTACAAAATTGTTTTTTCCAATACGATGAAATTTAAAAATAATTTTCATTCTGAAAAATCTACTTCAACAAAGTTAAAGCGGATAATATTTATTGGAAATAAAGAAATAAAATACGTAGAATTTTCTAATTGCCGTGTATAAGCAAATTCATTTAAAAGCGCGCCATATTAAAGCACAATGAAAAATGGTACAATTTCCTTTATTTTATGCCGAATCACCTCGCGTAATTCAGATCCTTCGTAACAAAGAAGACAATTTAAAAATTAAAAATTGCCACAACGTAACATCAAATCTGCCACAATTATACCACATATATTAAATTTTTTCATCTTCCTTCATTTTGCCCATCCTCTCTCTCACTCTTTACTTCTTCTTTTAACATCCTGTCACTTTCCTGAAAGCGGATAAACGCCAGGAAGAATATCAGGATTCTGTGTGTACCGGATGCTCTTTATTTCCCGCCATTGTTGAATTTTCGCATTGTAAAGTATAGGAGTGGAAAAAGCCATGGCGATTTATCATTTTTTCCTATTTTTAGATTTAGCTGCTGCGATTTTTTTTTCTTACACGCGACAACAAATATGCATACGACTGAGCTTCCTCCTTTTGAATTTGTTTTGATGCATTTTCTCTCTAATTTTCTCGCACATTTTGCACCGTTTCTCTGTCGATCAAACTACTATATCTTTCGAGTGCTTTACAAATTTAAAAAAAATTATTCTTTTTTTGTTGGTTGTCTTTCCTTTTATTTCCATGTATTTGTTTTTTCTCCATGGTTTTTCGAATTCATCATGTAATTGTTCACGAAAGCATCTCGAACAATGAAATACTATACAAAGGATGGAAAAGGGACCATTCATTCAATTCGTTAGGTGAGTATTTAACGAAAATTGAGAACCGAGCCACTGAATTTGTCTTTTTATCTCCCATTCTTTTTCCAACAGACAGATGATAAATAAAGACAAACAGATTCTGATGTTTTTTTAATAGAGAATAGCAATAGGTTAGTCGGAAAAAATTCTTCAAGAAAAGAATTTAAACATTTTTGAAAAATTCTATTTTTTCCAAAAAACCCATGATATTAAAATTAACTGCATTTCGTTGAATTTTGTAAAATAGATATTACCCATTGAATGAAATATTAAAATGACAAAAGCTTGTAGTATTTTGAATCATTTTTTACTTTTAACCTATCTCACATGTACTTGGCGGGAGAAGCTTTCTGTACTTTTAAAAATTTTCAATATCCTGGAAAAATAATAACACAGACAGAGAGAACAGTAATCCAACAGGTAACAGTGACAGTAACAATAAAACCATAGTAAAAGCAGGGAACAGGAAAGTCTGTTTCTCGGAAGTCTATTTTTGCCTTGCTGATCTCCATGTATTCGTAAAAAGATTTTTAGACAAGCATGTCAATCTCGTGTATAGATTTCCGAAATATTGCGTGAATGTAATATTATTAAATACCTTATTGCACGTTATAGTACTGATTACGGGTGACATATACGGTGGAAGCCGGAAGCCTTGCGGAGAAATGAATGTATGCCAAAAGTTTGGAGTGCGCTTCAAAGTATAGCCACGAGGAAGTCCTTCTGCTGATATTTATGTTAATGAGTGTTAAAGTGAATGAAATTTCACGATACGTTTTCCGTGCCGCGGTAAACTGTTGTAGAAGTATATTCATGGAGAGCTTTAAAGAGGCAGCAGTTAATTACTTGAAACGGATAACTTTTAAGCAAAATCATATTTTGATCGTTCTTTTTTGTGATATTTTATGCATTGACGAAACACGTAAATAAACTATGGATCTGCTAATGTACACGAAAAACGTCGCATTTCCAAGTTTATCTTCAACGTTCTAAAGAGGAATAAATATTTGCCCATCTTTGCTCGGTACCTGTATCTCGTAAAAAAAAAATCTACACTACACATTGATAGTCGAGTACGTGCACTCTAAGGTCAAAATATACTATAAGAAAAAGGTAAAGAGCCCTCTTCAGCGGTAGAAAAATTTCTCCCTGTGGTAGCATCGAAAAAGTTTATTGGAAAGAGCTTTCTTCGAGTCTTTGTCGTTCTCTCTTCCCTTATATCTCCAATAAGCAAGGAGCATTCGGTAAAAAAGTACTTCCAAGATATTACTAGTAAAGCACTTTCTTTTCCCCTTCTTGCTTTGCTATTGTGTTGACAGCGGATTTGTCTTTCAGACTTTAGAAGGCAGATGTTGGAAAAGCGACATGTCGTGGAAAAGCTGTGACTCTTACGATCTATTTCGTACAATTCTGAGGCGTAAAATAGGGTTCACGCACGAGCTGGTAATAATCGGTTTAACGCTGTTATATTGTCGTTTATAGTATCTATAACGTTTCTACTTACTGAAAGTTTGTATTCTCGGACCAGAATTTCAAAAAAATTGGTTCGGTCTATTTTTTTGTATTTGAAACTGATTTTTTTGAGAATTAGCGGAATAGAACAGTTGAGTTTCCGTTTTTGGGCATACAATTGTCAATATTTTGTAGAAGAAAATATGATAATTGATTTATTGTTTCCATTTTTATCATACAATAAAATATCAACAGGCAGAAAGATGTGATAAATAATCGCTACCGAATGGTTTTAGCAGCGGGACTTTTGAAATGAAATAAAGTAAATAGGAAATGAGGAATGCGTACAAATTCATCGTTGCGCATACCTATAAGAAAAAGTAAGTTACGAGGGAGGATTTAACGGAAACAATAGAGCTTTATTAAATAGAGGGTTTTAAAATCCATTGAGAGCATAAGTTAGCACCGTTGTTTTGAATGTTTATAATAATTTAGAGCAAACGGTGTGGAAAAGCTCGCGCGGATATACGAAGCTACCAAAATACTGCACTGCACTACCGTACAGAACTCCCATGAGCCTTGTTTTAACCAAGTATAGTAGTGCATAAAAGAAAAGGGTGGTTTTCTTCGCGTGTACCCACTTCCTTGTTGCGGCTGCTGTTACCACATAGCAATAGAACACATATATATCAGACTGCATCTCGTAAAACTATTTCTTCTCCAGTCAGAATACGTAAAGTGACGTAAGATACCGGAACTATGCCGGATTCACTTCAGCATTATGCATTTACCACCTTTCAAGTTTTACATGTCTGCTATACTTAAGACGTGAATATGAACATTAGAAGGATTGCTGCATGTTCTTCCAAGAATTTCACTGCATCTTTTGGCGAGGCTTTTATGTTTTTCTGTTATCTCGAACGTTGCGAAGTGGGTGAGGGTGTTATATAGTACGTCATAGATTTGCCATTTCCGTTAGGGGCACGAGACGATTTTCTCATCTTCAATGTTGTTTTAAAAGAATCCTATATTTCTACTTATTTTACATTTTTTATTAAAGTTCAGGCTAAAATCCTAATTTTTCTATTTAGGATCGATAGTATTTAGTATTAATAGTAAGGATCTCACCACTGTTTCAATCGGTGAAGAAGAGAACGGGAACTTATTTCCAGAACCTGTTGAATTGGTGACCAGAAGAACTTGAAGCTCATGTGTATGTTATCTGTTACTATATTATTGTATTAAAAAAGTTACAAGATTAATATGATAAAAAAGAACGTAAAAAATTTTTCTACTACCTTAGGAAATTTGAAATTATGATCAGATAGTTTTCTTACACACTTTGCAAACATTTCTTTTTGCTTGCAGCAGCTTATAGCTTTTGTCCAACTACACGTAACTGAAGTTTCACCGGTGACGTTATAACGGCGGTTAATCTTGCTATATCGCAATATCATAGCTTCCTAGATCGTAAACGTTCTGTACGGAAGAGAAAGTTTGAAGGCATAACGTGCATTTCCCAAACGATGAGGATTTTCGCTGCTCCTTCCTACCGCTCACATTCACCTTCGTAGGTACCGGTTTCATCTTTTAAGCTAAAAGTATATTACGTTGGTATCACAACCATGACATGAAAATTCAAATGTACATTTTTACGTTATATTTCATACATTTTTTTATCATTATTAACATTCGCCGAAAATGACTTTGATGGAAATGGAAATTTTTAGATTAAATTCTTCCTGACCTCAGAAACGGCGATTCCAAGATATACGGAGATGGCGTTGAACTTTGTCTGGAGAGAGAAAATTAAGTACGGAAAGATAGTAAATTTGAGTATTTTTTAGTATCTTTTTTTTTGAGATAAAAAATGAGCGACTTTATGGATGGGCGGAGTTTATGAATTCATGGAGAAGAAAAAATGTCGAGTGGAAAAGTATTACAGAAAAATCTAGACGTATTTCTTTTTCGTAATGCTTGAGATTATTTTAATTAGGAGCTAAATTTTTGTATTTAATAAATTCATATTTTTCGTTCCTTCAAACACTTCTTTCTAATTTATTGATTTTTCATTTCCATATAAAACAATAATAATAATAATAATAATAATAATAATAATAATAATAATAATAATAATAATAATAATAATAATAATAATAATAATAATAATAATAATAATAATAATAATAATAATAATAAAACAATAGCCGTTCTCTGATAGTAGAAGAAAAAGATTTAATAATCACCGGTTATAAAAGTTTCCAATAAATAAAATTTTGTTTCCGTAATGAACTTTAAAAATATATGATCTTGTATATCACGAATATAAATGCATGTAACTAGAAAAGAGGCAGGAAGAAGGGCATTCCATCGGAAAGAATTTTCATTGTAGCGATTCTCACTGCAGAAATCTTTGGAATTCTTGAAAGATATATAAAAAGAAGAAAGAGAAGTAAAAAAGAGGAATATTCTGTAACTGCTCAAGTGCTCACCTGTTGAAAGTCCACGTACTAGATTAGTTCACTCACGTTCATGCACTTGAATGAAAACTAAATGATATTAGTGGAAAATTCTGCGGTATCAAAATGGCAAGTAATATAATGCTTATCATTGATATATAGACATGAATGTACTTTGGAGGGAGATTACAGGGTAATAAAAACCTTTATTGACAATTTTATTGCTAAAAACGAGAAATTCGGATTAATAATTGCATTCACATGAAATGTTTTTGCTAATTTTTCTATAATTTATTATTCCGTTCTAATTAATACGACATTAACACTACTAATGCATTCCTGAAAGAAAGTTTTTCTAGTTCTAGTCTTAGGCTTGAACTTTAAGAGGATGTAACAGGTTGGATATAATTAATAACAATTTTTAATTAATGTAAAAATTCAATATTTAAGTAAATAATGCATTCACACTTCCTTTAGTAATTATGTATACAATTTGACTTATCAAAGATCAATATTAATAATTAATGCAGCATAAAATTTAAATTACAGAATGATGGTAGTACCTTGGAAACACAGCATAATAAAAGAAGCTGGCCACTACATTTTTCTTTTCTCCATACATGAGATATTCTGAAACATACGGTTTCATCAGCGTGGGTTTAAATACGTAATGTCTCCCTTTATTTTTCACCCTTGTTTTTTATGTAGTAAAAAAGTATGTTACCATTAAAATGAAAAAAGGTTTTAGAGTAACATTAAGTTTTTAATTAGGAAAAGAAAGGTATAGTTATGGCTATCCTAATCTCAAGTAAAATTCATTATTTTCCTCTTTAATGACAAAAGTTTAATGTGTTTTATGATAAGGGTGAACAGAAAAAGGGATGATTCGTTTTTTATATCGAGTACAATGTTCATTGTAAGGTTTCAGTTACGGCATTAAAAACAGAGTTTAACCCTTTTCCTTCTGTAATATGAAAAAGTTTAAGCTTTCTTGAGGGAAGAAAAAGGTTGATTTCAAAACGACACTTCCTTCGTAATTATGATTTAAGGATCTCATTGTATTGTAGTATTTTAAACTCTGTGTTAAAATTCACGCGGTTAATTAAAAAACTGCTGCTTTCAAGTGGCAGTCATTAAAGCCAAAGATATTATGAGAACGAATAAATTTCTGGGGTATTAAAAAAAAATAGATTTAAATTTTGTTTCAAGTACAATATCTACTTTTAATACAAATTTTCAAAATGACGTTTTTTTTTCAGTTTCTTAAAATAAATTTTCCAATAATCATGCATTATTTATTTATCAATTAATGAAAGAGTCGCATTCCTGTAACGTGTTATCGGATATAATTGTCTAATTGCCTTGCTTTGCTTCATTAATTAATATATATGCATTTTATAATGAGAAGAAGAAACAAGCATAAAAAAAATTACAATGAAAAAAATCAATTTCATATAATCAGCCTTCTGCAGATTAAGTTCCATCCTTCGGTCTCGGATCAGATAATCCCTCTACGCGAATTAATTAAGCGAACTAATTATTGTATATACACAATTTTTGTAAGATTTGGACAATAGCCGATAATACAATAACAATAATTTCTCTTGCAGCCAGCTGCAGGATGATAATAAAGATGTTTAATGGCTGACATTATATTTCCATTAGGGACGAGGGTTTAATATTATATTTCTTCCTTCTTCATTATAATCTCTTTCACTATACTCTTAGGAATACTTTGGAAGACAAAAGACCATTTGTCTCGAAAGAAAATTATGACAATGAAGTCTAGTGAATTTATTACATTACGCGTTACATAGCGTTATCATTAATTCCTTCAAAATCAAGTCTTCCGTCATTTCCTAACTGCTTCTGGGTTCATCGAAATCTTTTTAAATTAACAGAAACGGAAATACCCCACTGAGATAAATATGTACCCGAACGGTTGGGAATAGGAGTAAGAAACTTAAAGTCCGTTATTCAAAGAGCCCCTTATAAGAATAATTTTAATTAACGGTAAGAATTTCTTCCGTTGGAGCTTTTTCTTGTGACAAATGAAGTTATTTATTTATTTTACTACAACTTTCTTATGTCAGTAATGAAATTCGAGGATTGACTTTTTGTACTTTTTCATTTCACTCTTGTTACTTTGAAAATTATATCTTATCACTTCGGGAAAATTTATTATTACTTTCGGCCAAACAGGGGCATAGGTACAATGCCTACGTGATCTGCAGCTGATGCACTTCAATGTCAAAGGTTTTCCTTTTTAAGAAAATGTGTACCACCGTTTCATCCATTTTCTTTTTAGCAATAGATACTACTCTTCTGTGAAAGATGCGATATACTTGAAGCGGTTCTAATCTCATACACTCTTTTAACGTCTACGTTTCTCTTTTGAAGAGACCTGGAAAGCTCTCGTCATCCGTCTACTCGAAGAAAAAGTATCTCTGAGAAACGTATTCAACGCTTTTCTCATAAAATCCGGTATCAGTAAGTCTCAGGAATATCAACAAAAAAAGGATTATGAAGAGATGAGTGAATAAGATAACTGAAACATGAAGATAAAATTGTTGTTCCTTTATTCCCTTCTTTAAATATTTACACGGTGCTCAAAATGAAGGGGTTACACTTCATCTGTTATTTAACAAAGACGGTACTGAGTTCCGTCAATACATTGCATTTTATAGAACAATTATTTTAACGGTGCTATGCTCTGAAAATATTTTAAACTTTTTTGTATTATTTCACAAATAATTTAAATTGTGAAAAATAATGTTAAATCTGGCGAAAGTTCCGTAATTATTTACACATAATATCTAACAAATTTTGTATAATTAATGCTTCGATTGTTATTTAAATGTGAAAGGCGACATTCGGTATTATAAAAAAAATCGTTGCACCGCGGTTACGTGAGGGATTTTCAGAGGGTGTACCTATTCATGAGTACCTACTATTAATATAAAAGCTTTGTTACAAACTGGTTAAACATCATACGTACAGAGCATTAGACATCGCTTCTATTTTTTATTAGCTTCGGTTTTTCTACGTAATATAAAACACGGATTATCAGAGTTCATTCCTCGTTGATACGAAACTTTTCTACGTACATTTATACATGTATATACGAGTAGGCTATAATGGTTAAAGGGTTAAAAGGTGTGTCCGTGGAGAGTTCGCCAGGATGTTTAGCTCTAATCAGAATGGATATGGTGAGGTGATAATGAGGGGTGGCTGCTATACCGCTGCGTTGGGGGTCGAATGAAGATAAATTGCTCCGTTCGTAACACCTCTCATAGCAATAGTAGTAATAGTAGTAGAAGTAATAGTAGAGACAACGATCTCTCTCATTCGGGATCTGCATGCTTACTTTTGTACATGCATTGCATACTATATGAACATTATTGCGAGTCTCGTCTAGCAAACGCAGGAAACAAACGGGAACAAAAAATAATGGAGATAAAACAAGACAAATGAAAAAAAAGGGGTACGTGCTAGATAAGAGAAGTAAAGTTCTGCTTTTATTTTAACGTCTATTATTTTGACTTAAATTGTAACGAAAAATCGAAAAGGAGCGTTGCTGGTATTCCAGGGAATGACAAATTTTAGGTTCGTTAAAAATAAACTAGAAATTGACTTCTCATGTCCGCAAGTGATATTTAAACAAATTGTGGTCGAATTATATAAGAAGAGTATCGACTCTCTGAAGAACTGATACTGATATTACTTGCATAATACTGACTAAAATATAATTTCCAAGTAAATATATAGTATTCTTTAATTTTCTTTCGCTGCCAATGTTTTTCCTTTACAATTTCTCATGAAAGTAAATGTGTGGCTCCCAGATTCATTCTGTATTAAAATAATTACATAAAACAATATTCTACAACGATGACTACTCACAGCTGTTTAATAGGTGTTGAAAGCAGATTATGCAACGCGTTTATTGAAGACATGCAATCACAGAAATTAACGTCCCTATCGCTTTTGTGGGGTCTTGATTGAAAACAGGCATAGTCTGGAGACAAGATGGGATGTCGTGTCATGCGGTAGTAGAATTCCTTCTGGAATTACGACACCCAACCCACAGTCTCGCATTAGATCCCGCAACGGGAATCTAATGTGTAACAAAGACAGGTGAAAAGAGATTGAATGGTGGATGGTCTTATTTCACATATTCCTCTATGTAGTTTTAAAGAAGTTATGTAGTCATTTTTAGAAATTCATTGATAAGTAGAGAAATCATTGACAGATATTTTTTCAAAAATTAATACTTTTAAGAGCCAGAATTAAAAACAGAGGAAAAAGGCAGGAGAAAGAAAAAGAAAAAATATCGATGAAAATGGATTGTTCGAGAGAAAAAAACAAAGCGGAACAAGTATAGGTATTCACTTAGTGACCGATATTGTTTCGGTCCAATTGTTCTGACGCGAAGTATAAAAAAATTTCTGAAGTGCCTAATGATTCTGATGCGAATGTGGCGATATGCAATTCAAAACCATTTTGTAGAAGTTCAACATTCCACATGAAATACTTGGTTCACGTAAACAAAAATAATAGAATTGTCGATACAAAAGAAAATGTCATACCAAGATTCATTTGTGAAAAATATTTAAAAAATACTCCATCTAATAATTGAAAAATGTCAAAAAGAAACCCAATTATTGGCTTGTTTACGTTCAAGAATATAAAGAATTTAAATAAAAATGCAAAATTGCATTTAGATGCTAGAAAAAATAATTTTTAATTTACATATAATTTTTAATGACTTTGTCCCAATAACAATTGGATAATCATACTCGTATTACATATATGTAAATATAGTAGCAACAACTAAATCGTGTTCCAGAAAGCATATTGCAGTGGATTGGAAAACATATTTGTTATCTGTTAAGAAGTTCCGTAATACATTTCCCAGCGAGTTAAATACGATAGTCGAAGGTGCTACCAGGGTAACTCAAAGTGTATAATCCTATTATTAGAGTTAGGGGCAGAACTAGTAATCAAAGTGCTTCACTATAAGCTTACAGTATTAAGCTTTCCGGACATCAACCCTACTTAGAATCTCGGAAGTTCTCTTTTGCGGAAAGTTTTCGTTTTCATTTGACAGACATCTCAGCTCTCGTTCGTTTATTTTATTAGGCAGTAATTCTTTTAATATAGGAGGGTGCTGCAAATGAGGGACGTGTCGTTATTCAACATGGTTTTTCACTTACTCTTCAACAACGCTGCTTTCCTGAGGTACTTTCGAAGATAATAATAGTCCTTTCAATTTCCATCCAGAATTGCTATGTCTTCATTAAAGAAATATATTTTTAGATAAAAGTTTAATAATAGTAATACTAATAGGAGTTATTTACCGAAGTGCTGGGATGAGTAAAAAAGGAAGATTATAGCATTTGTTTGTTTTTTAAAATCGAAATAATGTCAGCTACTTTTACATTTACTAATTCTTAATTATTCAAATTTAGCTCCCAATACTATAATATATTTTCAGTAACGCTTTTATACTTGTATAGCAGAAATGACTGTATCAGTAATATTTATTTATAATTTACTCTATAATTTTAAAATTCATATCAATATAGATTTAAATTTATCAAAAATGTTCAGAAATTTCGGGAACAGAAAATACTGATCTTATCAAAATATTTAGAACTGTCCAATTTTATTTAAAAATAATTCCGAAAACTTCATAATTTTAAAACGTTCTTTTGCAAACCATCACTACAGTTTGAATCCTATAAGTATGTATAATAAATAATAAATGTATAATTATTAATATAGTAGCATTCTTGAGAGCGTACATAAATTATTAATTCACACTGAAATTATACATAAATAATAACACAATGAAAAATATTGAAATAATATTAGGTTGTTTGGAAAGAAATTCCATTTCTCTGCCATGGTTGTCTTTAGGAAAACTAAAAATTTCTTCTGAACGATGTAATATAGCAGAATTTCGAGAAAACATTCCTAGTAGTAATTTCACAGAAATGATATGCCAGAAATGTTTCAAGAATTGCAAAGGCATCGGTTTGAAAGAAGGTATTTGATGGAACAAATTATAGTGTAGGTTTGCAAAAGGTTAAATCCCCTAACCCTCCCTAATACGAGACTTCCATGGTTAATAAACATGTAAGTATCTAGCCTGAGACTCGAAGGGTGCAAAGGGACGCAAAAGAGAGACGCTTGAAGTATCATTAGCCTCAGCTTGAGCTATTCAGAGCCGTGAAATAGTTTACACTGAGTTCTACTGGGTGTCGGCGTATTTAAATGTCTTGACGCACAAATCCAAGGAAGGACAAGGCTTCGTAGTGGCATGAGAAGGAATGAGAGAAGAGCATAATAACGGGTAAAGAGAGAAATAAAGATGAAGAGACAGAGAGAGAAGCAAAGAAAGAGAGACGAGGAAATAGAAGGAAAGGGTTGCTAACTGTCACCTAAAGTCGTCGTCTTGTTTTACCGAACTTTATGAAGATTGCGGCAATATCTTGAGGAATAGACCCGCTTCTTAGTTGTATTCGCAGCTAGACGGTATCTTGAAGACATTTCGCTGTATTTTAATTAATTTACATACAACTTCTACGAATGAATGTAAGTTCAATTTTCGAATATTGAGAAATGAAAGGTAAAGAAATTGTTATAAAGAATTAAAAGTCAAAATTTGGAACAAAAATTTGGAAAAACAAAATTTCCAAAGCGAAAAAATTTAATAAAACTTCTATGAAAATTTTATAATTATCACATAAAATTTTTAGAAAAAAATGGTTTTATAAAAACTGTATAAAGCATTTATACAGTTTTTATAGAACCATTACTTACGATTTCCCAAGAGAAGTTGCCCTGTTGCCCCAAAAACTGCGATTTTTTCGAAAAAATCGCTATAACTCTATTCCTATTGAGAACTCGGCTCCGCGCACCCGCTAAATCGATTCTACGCGAAAAATTACCCCTAGGAACGACCCCGTCGAGATCAATTTTGAATATTTAATTTTCACCCATTTTTGGGGTGGCCCAAAGTAGGTCCACAAATTTACCTTTTTGCACTATTTTGGGCCGCCTAAGATCGACTCTCCTGCGATGGCTAATCGAGCTAGGAATTCCCGCGGCTGCTCATTCGACGTATTTTTTCGCGTAGAATGCAATGGCACCGTCGGAATCCCCGATTTCCCAAAGGAAGTGGCCCTTTTGCCCCAAAAATTCCAATTTTGGTCGAAAAAACGGTGATATCTTTGTTCCTATTGAGATTTCGGCCCCGGGCACCCGCTAAATCGATTCTACGCGCAAAATTACCCCTAGGAATGACCCTATCCCGATCCAATTTGAATATTTAATTTTCACCCATTTTTGGGGTGGCCCAAAGTAGGTCCAAAAATTTACCTTTTTGCACTATTTTGGGCCGCCTAAGATCGACTCTCCTGCGATGGCTAATCGAGCTAGGAATTCCCGCGGCTGCTCATTCGACGTATTTTTTCGCGTAGAATGCAATGGCACCGTCGGAATCCCCGATTTCCCAAAGGAAGTGGCCCTTTTGCCCCAAAAACCCCAATTTGGGTCGAAAAAACGGTCATATCTTTGTTCCTATTGAGATTTCGGCCCCGGGCACCCGCTAAATCGATTCTACGCGCAAAATTACCCCTAGGAATGACCCTATCCCGATCCAATTTGAATATTTAATTTTCACCCATTTTTGGGGTGGCCCAAAGTAGGTCCACAAATTTACCTTTTTGCACTATTTTGGGCCGCCTAAGATCGACTCTCCTGCGATGGCTAATCGAGCTAGGAATTCCCGCGGCTGCTCATTCGACGTATTTTTTCGCGTAGAATGCAATGGCACCGTCGGAATCCCCGATTTCCCAAAGGAAGTGGCCCTTTTGCCCCAAAAACCCCAATTTGGGTCGAAAAAACGGTGATATCTTTGTTCCTATTGAGATTTCGGCCCCGGGCACCCGCTAAATCGATTCTACGCGCAAAATTACCCCTAGGAATGACCCTATCCCGATCCAATTTGAATATTTAATTTTCACCCATTTTTGGGGTGGCCCAAAGTAGGTCCAAAAATTTACCTTTTTGCACTATTTTGGGCCGCCTAAGATCGACTCTCCTGCGATGGCTAATCGAGCTAGGAATTCCCGCGGCTGCTCATTCGACGTATTTTTTCGCGTAGAATGCAATGGCACCGTCGGAATCCCCGATTTCCCAAAGGAAGTGGCCCTTTTGCCCCAAAAATTCCAATTTTGGTCGAAAAAACGGTGATATCTTTGTTCCTATTGAGATTTCGGCCCCGGGCACCCGCTAAATCGATTCTACGCGCAAAATTACCCCTAGGAATGACCCTATCCCGATCCAATTTGAATATTTAATTTTCACCCATTTTTGGGGTGGCCCAAAGTAGGTCCAAAAATTTACCTTTTTGCACTATTTTGGGCCGCCTAAGATCGACTCTCCTGCGATGGCTAATCGAGCTAGGGATTCCCGCGGGTGCTCATTCGACGTATTTTTTCGCGTAGAATGCAATGGCACCGTCGGAATCCCCGATTTCCCAAAGGAAGTGGCCCTTTTGCCCCAAAAACCCCAATTTTGGTCGAAAAAACGGTGATATCTTTGTTCCTATTGAGATTTCGGCCCCGGGCACCCGCTAAATCGATTCTACGCGCAAAATTACCCCTAGGAATGACCCTATCCCGATCCAATTTGAATATTTAATTTTCACCCATTTTTGGGGTGGCCCAAAGTAGGTCCAAAAATTTACCTTTTTGCACTATTTTGGGCCGCCTAAGATCGACTCTCCTGCGATGGCTAATCGAGCTAGGGATTCCCGCGGGTGCTCATTCGACGTATTTTTTCGCGTAGAATGCAATGGCACCGTCGGAATCCCCGATTTCCCAAAGGAAGTGGCCCTTTTGCCCCAAAAACCCCAATTTTGGTCGAAAAAACGGTGATATCTTTGTTCCTATTGAGATTTCGGCCCCGGGCACCCGCTAAATCGATTCTACGCGCAAAATTACCCCTAGGAATGACCCTATCCCGATCCAATTTGAATATTTAATTTTCACCCATTTTTGGGGTGGCCCAAAGTAGGTCCAAAAATTTACCTTTTTGCACTATTTTGGGCCGCCTAAGATCGACTCTCCTGCGATGGCTAATCGAGCTAGGAATTCCCGCGGGTGCTCATTCGACGTATTTTTTCGCGTAAAATGCAATGGCACCGTCGGAATCCCCGATTTCCCAAAGGAAGTGGCCCTTTTGCCCCAAAAATTCCAATTTTGGTCGAAAAAACGGTGATATCTTTGTTCCTATTGAGATTTCGGCCCCGGGCACCCGCTAAATCGATTCTACGCGCAAAATTACCCCTAGGAATGACCCTATCCCGATCCAATTTGAATATTTAATTTTCACCCATTTTTGGGGTGGCCCAAAGTAGGTCCAAAAATTTACCTTTTTGCACTATTTTGGGCCGCCTAAGATCGACTCTCCTGCGATGGCTAATCGAGCTAGGGATTCCCGCGGGTGCTCATTCGACGTATTTTTTCGCGTAGAATGCAATGGCACCGTCGGAATCCCCGATTTCCCAAAGGAAGTGGCCCTTTTGCCCCAAAAACCCCAATTTTGGTCGAAAAAACGGTGATATCTTTGTTCCTATTGAGATTTCGGCCCCGGGCACCCGCTAAATCGATTCTACGCGCAAAATTACCCCTAGGAATGACCCTATCCCGATCCAATTTGAATATTTAATTTTCACCCATTTTTGGGGTGGCCCTAAGTAGGTCCAAAAATTTACCTTTTTGCACTATTTTGGGCCGCCTAAGATCGAATCTCCTGCGATGACTAATCGAGCTAGGGATTCCCGCGGGTGCTCATTCGACGTATTTTTTCGCGTAGAATGCAATGGCACCGTCGGAATCCCCGATTTCCCAAAGGTAGTGGCCCTTTTGCCCCAAAAATCGCAATTTTTTCGAATATTGAAATGAGAAACTTATTTATTAAGTGAAATGAATTACTAAGATTCGACGAAATGAGAACAATTTGTCCAAAGTCAATTTTCAACTCATTATTTATACACTCATTATACCAGATTAATGGTTATGAAATAATTGTATATTAACGCTTACTAAATATATTATATTTTATTACATAATTTGATTTTTTGATATGTAATCCAGTATTTGAATTTATACCTTCAAGCGTTGAATTTTGTGCCAGATCTAAATTTCACGTATTCTACATTATTCCTAACGCCCATATATATTTTATTTTCGATATTATTACAGGGATTAAGAATGTGAAGTGAAAAAATGTTTCCTTGAGCTCCTGTTAAAATATCGTGAGTATTTTACTGCTATTCTTTATTCTGGATGGATTCATGTAAATTCGATAATGCCAACAAATCGTTCGATGGATAACTTTGCATGAAATCAAAAGAGGTATGAGGGCATGGAAATTCGAACAAGGATTACACAGTCCGCACGATTTATCGAGAGAATTTTCTCCTCGTTGTTCTTCGAGTTGTTCGCATATAGAGTTGAGTGTAAGAGTGGAACGGGGTGCAGGTATATGGTAGGGAAGCACTTCATGGGTTATGAGAGTACGGGGCGCAAGCGGAAAGGTACTGCCGAACGATTAAATACAAAGTTATCGCGAATTGGTGAATTCACTATAGCGTATTTATGAAGGAATCGTTATTATCACGCACGTTTTATATTGCGTATTTGGTAGAGTTACGATCTTCCTGATGCTAAGAAGCATCAATATTGATGTATGCTGTTAGACGAAACGACGCTTTTTCAAAATTTATGTAGAAATTTTAGAAGCGGAGGTTATTTTCATGGATTTATGCTCTTTTATCTTGCAACAAGCACAGGAGAGGGTTGATCCTCCGCGATACCGACATCAGGTTCAAATGAACCTAGAGAGTATCGAAACGCATGCGCGTCAAAGCAGGGGTTCTCATTATTTGGTAATAGACGTCACTGTAGGTTGCTTTGCACTTACTACTGATTTCTCCTTCCGCGTAGCAGCACGTTAGCCGTCAAAGTGGGATGCACTGGCTTTCGATAGTCCTAGCCAATGAATGCAGAAATTTTAAACGTTTCACGTACGCTCTTTCACGGTATATCTAGCAATAAAATAGAAAAGTATCTTTTGAGCCTGATAATAATTGGTTCTAAAAGGTGAAATCAATTCTTAAGAAGATCAAATTTAATAACTGATAGAAACTGTAAACTCAATTCCGCGTGAGACTCTTTAATCCCTGAACAAATTTTTAGGGACATTTTGAAGTTTGTTAGAATTTTCTAAAGTGTGAAAACATTCATAAAAATTTAAAGTACATCCAATGCTTTTTTAAAGTTCGTGGATTTTACTTGACACCAATGTACACAGAAAATGCAACGTGACGTAGTGCAACGTCACGCAAAGTGTCGCAAAGGAAGGTTTCCAATGATATAAAGTATTAGTCACACTCTTATTTCAACTTCAAAGCTTCGAGTTAGCATACAATTCATAATCCAGAATTTCCACGATGACAGGGGTCAGTGTCAAGTATACCTAGTGTATGGTGATGCATACCTATACGTTTATAAAATAAATTGTAGAGATCGTGTGTTCTCTTTCATTTTATTTTTTGAACCGAAGGTAATTTAACAAAGAGAAGGTAAAAGGTGTACACGACGATGTCATTTCTTTACAATTATGCGGGTCTTCATTACAATTTCCTTGTCCTCTTCTTATCACATCTCTTGCAAACAGTTGAAATGCTCTCCAAACTGTTTGAGTATCGAAATCAAGTGTATCAGAAGACGTCTTATCGATTGAGTTGAACTTTCGAACAGAAAACACACAAAGAGCAATTATTTCCTCCTTTCATGCAATCCTTCTGTACAAGCTGGAGATGAAAAGGTTCACTGTAGTTTGCAAATTAACTTACATTCAGACAAAGCGTGTTGTTCCTTCTTGTACAATACCATTTTTTATACATTCACGATAACCTTTTTGTCTATTACACTCTTGTTGTTCCTATTGTCAATAGCGTACCAATTTTATTCTCGCTCCTTTTGTTGTCATAAAAGTTACCATTAATTTATGCTGATTATATTTTCTCTAATAGCAAATACCTGGCAAATGAGTGCGTACAATTCCAGTTTACGTAGTCGTTTACGTGCGTAAAATACCGGATTATAGCACTCATTTAGTTAGCGTGCATAAAATACATTCAGCTTGCGTAGAATATATTTAGCGTGCTTAAAATCAAATTTACGCACTCGTTAGGAAAAGTAGGATATGCCACTCGAGCGGAAGGCTCGAGAGTGGCTCGCTTCGCTCGGTCGGCAAACCAGACTCGTGCGATAATCGCCTTTTTTACGCCCTCGTTGCGCAGTGTACTCTTTTAGAGACTTTTTTTGAAAGAAGAAAATTTATTCAATTGCACCACTAATGGACCAATAATAGTAAATATAATCCGACAACGTAAAGCGGGAGTGAAAGCGGAGGGGGGAGGGGGTGGTATAATAATAAAATAAGGATACATATTTATTTATCAAAACGAAATTTCGTTGATTCGGTACTACTTCCATTTGGAACATCCAAAGTATTTTTCATTATTTTTCTCTCGTTTTTTTCTTTTCAACACACTTTGTTGGAATTAATAAAGGAGACTGCGCTCTTTGTCGAGAGTAGAAGACTACTAATGAATCTCCGTAAGAAATTCGAGACCTATTCGCATGAAAAATAATATCTCACTTCTACCTTGCAGTCGGGAAGGGAGGAACGCGTCTATCTTTAAAACGTTTTTATTTCTAATCTTTTAGCAATTTGCATTAAAAAATCGGCCCTGAAACCTATTTCAAAACGTGTCTCACCATTAATTTAAAATCCTAAAGTGAGTCACTTCTGTGGGAGACAGTGACTAATGACTTATAACTAGAAAGAAAGAGAGATGTGCAAAGCTTCTTTTCACTGAGTCTGTACGTATGTCTGAATATGGAGTTTGAGAGGGACGAAGAGTCGACTGATCGCTCAACGCCTTGAGGGTAAGCCAGAAGAAGAAGAAGAAGAAGAAGAAGAAGAAGTAAGAGAGAGAGAGAGAATTTCGCCGAAGGGATGGCTGCTTCTGAATTCATAAAGTTCAAGTTTCGCCCTAACCCTTTCTTTCCCATTCTCTCCACGCCTCAACAAATTTCTCGATAGAGTGATTATCAGACTGTGTGATATATAGTTGATACTTACATTAGTTAAACTTTCGAAGGATTTTACAAAATGTGTTCGAACGTTTCAATTGTAACTGCGAAGGTATCACTCCTGTGTACACGTTGATGATATTTTCAGTAAGAGCCCAATTTTAGAAGTCCAATATTCTAGAAATGTAGGGTAAAAATTGGATTGCAAACATTCGAGTTCCGATAGATCGTGAAGAAATTCACCTTTTTTTTCGTAAACTTATTGTTTTGAAATAACGAACATTCGACTTTGATAAAACTTTTGTAATGTACTATCAATTTTGTAAAAAAAAAAATCGATTTCCTGCTGTTTCCTTTTACAAATTAAGCTTCTAACATGAAACTGTATTCATCTTTTCAAAGGAGGGGTTCTCCTTTGAGTAGTTCAATTCTTTATTGTACCTAAGGGACGTTCAAAGCATGATAAAGGAAATATCCATTTTTATTAGTCTAATCTGGATTTTATACATTTTGTATTGTATATGCATATGGCCTCATATTCGAAGATAGCTAATGCAACGTACAAACAACTTGGAATGCTCGCATTCTAATCTTTTCTCTCGCATGCATAGATACTAGAATTTGTAAAACCAACGAGTATTTTTATAAACATAACGCTTTAACAAGGTCATGTAATTCCTACAAGATACAAAAAAATCTACAAGCAACGTGTACAATAACCATTTCGTTATGATCCAGGAATATTCTTCGTATATACGATGGGGAGAAACTTCATATACAAAAGATTACCATGAAAATGTAACAAAAAGGTTAAAAAAGTAAACAAAAGCCCAGAATTGTCCCGAGGTATCCATGTGTTATATTGGAAATAGGTATACATACAACTAGTTGCATAATGAAATACATAAATAAGGCGAAGAAACTTGCTTGATGGAAAATTTCTTGGGAAATTTCCTATGATCACGGCAGTGATTCCAAGTTTTTAAATTACTTTCTCTTTCTTTGTCTTTTAAAATAGAACAAGCTTTTATTATATACGAAATATTCTCCTCACATTTTTTAATCTAGTATCATTTTAAAAAATATAAAATATTAAAAAATCATAAAATATATAAAATATTTGTGTATAAAAAATTTTAAATATAACAAAAATATATGATGAATTATAAAACCGTTACTAATTTTAGAAAAATGCATTGGATTGCGTCTCTTGGAGTACGCTACAGCTCGTGTGACCTAATTCATCTACTGCCTGAAATTAGAATTAATTCATGCAAATTCAGATGAACCGATTACTCATTATACGTTTCTCAACATCGCTTGTTGTTTTCTATTTTTAAGGGGGAAGTAAATTATATGACATGCTTGTGATGACGAGAATTCAGAGTTGGAGCAGCAGCGGTAGTAATACAAGGAGATAAGTTCGGTTCAATTTGGAAAACGAGCGGAGGGTCGAGTCACTGGGAGAAAAGAGTCACCGCTGGGTCATTCTATATGCATTTTAATTAATTCTACTGAATAACAACATCTCTGGAAGCCCAGCCCACTTTATGGCAGTCTCTGTATCATCCTTAATTTCCACAGTTATTCTCTTTGCTCCTCTCTTTCTATCCTCTTTTCCACATATTCTCTCTTTCACTCTGCATCCTGACACTACCCCCTTGGATCTCTCTACACTTTACATTCTGATATATGTACACCAACATACGTCCAGTCACTTGTGGGATACATCTGCTCCTTCGCCCTTGTCTCGTTCACTATACGCAGACTGACTCTGATTTATAGCCTCAGCTTTTAACTCTGACAGTGTTGTGAGCGAGGGGCGTTAACTTCAAACTAGATGTTGATATAGGACATTTAGAGTCAAGAGTCTCAGAATGATTCAGGTCTCTTCAGAAGTGAACTTTGATTGATTTGTGTAATTTTCAGTTTTTATAAATAAGTAATTATACTACTTGTGGTTGAAAACATCATGTTGAATCTAAGACCATAAATAGTATTTTCATATTATTTGTATTTATTAATTTTCATATTTGTTACATTATTAGTTTTTATTCCTCAAAGGTCTAAAAGAGAACTTTAAGTAGATTCTTAAATAGATCATTTTATTTTGTCGTAATTGAACAAAATTAGAATTAGACCTCTCGAGGAAGCTTTTAGTGAACTTCTGATTACTTCAAAGCAGGAGGTGGTCCCCTGTTGTGTCCTTAGTGTACGTGGATTTAAGAAATGACTAACAAATTTTATGTAACAGAGGTAAGGAGTTCAAACTGATAACTTTAATAACAATAAAAGTTGGTCAGAAGATGAGAGTTCGAGGTTAGCAAGGGACGTAGACCCTAGGGGACGCTGTTGTCGCAAAAGCGGCCGATAAATATCGGTTACTGTTTTACGAAATTCCACAGCTGTAGTCATTCTTCAATGACGAAAAAGAAACTACTTTTTGCCATTGCAATTTTGTTTATTATATAACAAAACTAAATTAATTAATGTTATTAACAATTTCAAAATTCAAGTAGAACTTACTCCTCACCTCGAGGTAACACACGAGAGGACTTTCAATTGTTGTAAGTGAGAGAAATAATTAAACTAAACATTTTTTTATGGAGTACAAATTGAACAATATTAGAGTTGGACGCCATAAGAAAACTTTTAGTTAGCTTAGAATTACAATATTTTGGAATTAGGATCCTCTACCTAATTACGGCTCTCTGGTGTGTTCCTTGAGTACGTGGTCTTAGAAAATGACCAACAAGTTCTGTGTATCTATAGATATTTAAACACGAGTGTAGGAGTAAGAAGGCTGAACTCGTACGTGTATATGTACTAACAATAAGTATAAGTACGTACTCTTAAGTAAGGTAAAAGTTGGCATGAAATGGGAATTTTGGATCAGTTAGAGATAATGATCCCAGAGCGTTCTGTTGTCGTTCAGAGCAGTAAGCATTTATTTTTACTTCACGAACTTTTATAATTGTTATGGGTGGCTTGACTAATTACAAAAACATTCAGAGATATTCCAAAAATAATTAGTTTACGAAGTGGAAAGAATCAAATTGCAAATCGATGAATTATATCTTAAATTAAAAAAGGGACGATTTTATCTTGAAAATACTGTGTCAACTAGCGTAAAGTTCCAGGGCGAGAAAATCAAGGTGTGTTTGGTGAAAAGCTGCAGGGCGATGTTTAAAAAGTCACAACAAATAGTCGTCACCCATTTTAGGAGACAACTGTAAAAGCGTAATTGTCTCTGTAACTCGAGCGTTTGTAGCTTCGTCATCGCCTTGCTACAAACCACGTTTTTGTTGTAAAAATTTCTAGCATTTTATCTCGTGCAGTTATTTTCCAGCTGTCAGAATTGAAAGAGGAAAAATGCGAGTGTAGTTATGTTATAAAGAAACTCATCAGAGTATTTCTTTTTTTCTGTCACCAGCAACTGCCGTAATAAAATATATTTTACTAGTGTTCCGCTGTGTCTACATTCTAATGGACTATCCTTCAAAACAATAATTTAACTACGAACCTCGTTTCCCTTATTGCTGCTTGCAATGTATTTATAATACTACTTATGTACAATGAAATTGTTTGTCTACAACTACTTATAAAGTAATTCCGGAAGTGCATGTACCGCGATAAACTGTCTCCTCAGAGTAGACGAGAGAAGTTTCCATCGTCTGAGTAGAAGTGGCGATTCAGCGAATAGTGCTATTGGTGATCCGTCGTTTCCTCATTGTCAGCGTAACAGTCGGTGGTTACTGCCAGCAATAAATTGTTGGTTTCCTGAAACAGTTTCCGTTGAACCGTTGTTGAGAAGTATCTCCTTTTCCTATTCAGGGATGTAACTTCGACGGTTTACGATCCCGTTTTCTCTTTCTTTACCTTTCAGCTGACCGGTAGACGTGTGCATTGTGCCATACAGCTTCGATAAGTCTCCTTGCTGTTGACAAAACGTAAACCAATAGCCCTCTCCCATCCCCCATTTTTTAACTGATTCCAAAACCAATTCCTGATAGCGTTCAATTTTGAAAGCGTTTTTCATACGGCGAAAATGTCATCCCTAAGGTCCCATGGGATTTTGCCCCTCGGCGACTTATGGATGTGTGAAGGGCGAAATCTTGAGGTTGTAACCTACCGTTTCCATTATCGCCACTTTTTATCCTGAATAACGTAATACAATTTCGTAGCTGTAAACGCTCTTGCTGTCATTATTCGCCAGTGTATATAGCTGTAACCTCCTATGAGTCTCTTACCGGAGGAAAACCGCTACCACCTTCCAACACACCCTATCCGGTTTGGATATCGTGGTTATGTAGATCTACAACACCGAACCGGGGTTGAATATTCATCGAACCGCGACATCACCTCGGTGTAGTGCAACTAGTTTATATACCTGCCATCTCGTCAGAGTTGTCGACGAGTCACTCTTTCGCCTATTCGTCAACTTGACATTGCTAAATCGTTCAAACTTTGCGGTTACACTTCATGTTACCTCCCGCTGACCACAGAATTCTTACGACATTCCACTCAGTTTACCCCTTGATCCGCAAATTGAATAACTTTTGGACACAAATGCATCAAATGCATTCTGAGAAGATTCAAAAGTATTCCAAGACTGATTTTATTTCCTATGACGAGTAATGGATTGACGCAACAATATGACGAGAGCGGGAAGGAAATTCTGCAAATTCCGGAAACCACATAACTCTGCCTCGTAACCAGTCCGAGACCTCCGTATTTACTGCAAATATCGCTAAAATGTACTGAGGATGGCAAGATTCTAGTGATGGTATTCGAATACAGCAGAAAAAAAAATGCACGACGCAACTGTTGGTTGGAGTTTAATAAATTTACCATATCAGGGAGACACTCATGTGAGTAAAAGCCTCGGCAGTGACATTGCGATGAGTTGTCTGTGTCTATAAGGTAGAGGATAGAATTTCTCCGGCATACACTATAATTCATCGCAAAAGAGAGGTGACATCGCACTAACTACAGATAGTAATGCAGCGTATGAGGCTGTGAAAGTGCACTCAGCACCAAAGCTCATGCATAATCATATATTTACAGGGTTTGAAACCCTTACTCCCTTTTCCTGTACAAATACATAGACACATGCCTAGTTTTGCGCAGAATACAGCCCTCCCCTCCTACTCTTTAATTAAATATTTGCATTTGTGCATACATTTGTGGTAGGAACGTATACACCTTCATACGATCACCTTCAAGTTATGAAAGAGAGAAAGCTGTATGCCTTGTGAGATTAACCGCATAGTCAAACAGGTTTGTGTATGTATAATGTAAGTAAGTTTCGGTGGAGAGGAAGCTTGGAGAACGCGGGTACCAGCTACCCTTTTAACTTTACACTTTGTCTACATTAGAGTGACTAAGCAATACATATTTGCCTCAGGAATGCTTCAGTTAACAACTGAAGGTGTTAAGATTCACAGCTTGAAGTCTCTTGGCTTCATTTTTCCACTTTTATGCACTATATTTTAATGAGTCCCTATCATCATCATCATCATCATCATCATCATCATCATCATCATCATCAGCATCATCATCATCATCATCAGCATCATCATCATCATCATCAGCATCATCATCATCATCATCATCAGCATCAGCATCTCTTTTACATTACGAGGCTTTGCCATACTAGATCTGCATATAAGCATTAAAAAAAATATCTTAGAAATATCTCTCCTACGTTTCTGATATTACGAACGAGGGGTGTCTGAATTTACATAAAAACTTAATGATGCCTTGCAATTTCACGACTGTGATAAATGAATTACAAAGCTAAGGTAATTTATTCTGCCTACTGCTGAAGCGAGTTTTATAGTTAGGTTGAGCAAACGGTAGTTAGCGTGTACATGCATATATAAGATTCAAAACAGATTTTGTGCAATTTAGTAACAAAGTTGACGCGGCAGTTCATATTTGTCATTTTCCTTATAAGGAGACTCCATGTATTCAATTATGTACTGATTAGACCTCGCTACTGGTCAGCTGAACTAGCATAAGTAGCTCTTGTGAGATTGGAGAAGATGTAACTAATAAAAACCCTCTGTCGGGAAAATTACTTAACATATTGATAGCCTAGTTCGCATCGTTGCTCGGATAGAACGTCCCAGCTGAAGAAAACAGCTGATGTGAATGATTGACCGGTAATAAGTTGCCTATTAATATGGCTGGAGTCGTGGAAACGTGTATAATAAGCGAGAATAAAAGGCCATTAGTATTTGAGCAATTCGCACGTATTTGCAAGTGATTAAAGCGTTAAGACGTTTCCCTCTAAGTTCGGGAGTTTGGTATACGAAATGTTCTGCACAACCATAATCTTGCTACAGTAAGACTCGTGTAGTCTCGCTTTGAACCTGAGCAACCATTAAATTGTTTGCTTCCTCCAATATCCCAATTTACCTTCCTTCCGACATAACGTATCTACTTATCTCGAATTCCAAAAGCCAGTTGTGGACCAACTGAAGTACAAGCTTTCGCCTTATTGCGGTAAATGGATTGCGTAGAATTTGATTCTGACGGTGGGATGCGAAATCTTGTTTTCCTGCTTTCAGCCTCGACGTGGAATTAATTATCCCATCAAAAATTAGTGATTATAATTATAGTGGCTGAGGGTCCTGCGTGAAAAGAGGAAATCTAAATATTCACACCAGCTGTAATTGCCACGAAAATTGCTCCAAATTTTATCTATATAAAATGTATGCATAAAAGGAGTAGAAAATAATGTAAAAAAAAATCCTTCATCTTAAATTTGTTACACCAGCGTTGAAAGTACAAAAAAGGTGCAATTGTGGTGATGATTGCAGCAGGAATTCAATTCTGCAGCATACACACGAATATTTCTGTTAATTGCACCAGCTGTATGAGATTAAATTACAGCATGAGTGCACACGCATTCATTTGAGAGGAAAGTAGCGTACGGAAAACAGGCTCGCTTTGTCGGCGATTTCAAGCTTTCTGAATTTTAATAACTCACAGAAACATTATAAGTCAAGTGTATAGTTTTCCATGGCAATGAAAAGCATAATAGTGAATTATTGTTGACACAGTAAAATGAAAAAAAGTCTGCACACGTGCTTCGCAACTTTTCCTTCCAGAAACAAATATTATATTAATGTTTAATGCACTCAGCTTAATTCTTTTTACGGTTTCGAGATTTTACAGGTAATTAAAATGTTATTGCTCCAGCGACGAAATTATTCACTATTCACGTCAGCGGGTGCCTGAAACTCCTGATGTTTATTTTCGCATCCAGAAAATGAGTTGCTGCATCGAAAAAATAATTCCATTAACCTGACGAAAATTTTCCGAGTGCTAGAGACTCTTTTGGATAATTTGGTATTTTCAGATAAAAGCATTTTTTGACGTTTATATTTAAGTTATTTAAAGGTTGGCGTCTTTATATCGCGAGAATTTTTTTTACAAGTATTCTGCTTTTATTTAAGGTGTTAAAATAATTCCAAGTTACTTTTCCTTTAAATGTTTGTAGTAAATTCGTAGAGCGTAGGGAAGAAGATTCATTTGGCATAACATCACTTTTACATTATTCAGCCATAGATACTCCAGCACAGGTGAACGATGTAGTATCTAAAGTACTTTCATCGTTCTACTATTCAAAAGAAGACCGTCAAGCTTTTTCCATCAGCACTCTTACCTCCACTTTACACACGAAGTCTTTGTGTGTTAACCTTAGCCGTTCCAAAGTAGCAGTTACGCTACATCTACTCGGAGTAGTACTAAACATACATATATACACTTCCTTCTAAAACTCTTCGGGAGAAGACAAGTATTTTATTTTCACTTTTACAATCATACTATGCTATATTTTCGAAACCTTTAACTCTCAAGTGGCTTTAAAGAAAATACTGAGCTGCATAAAACGTTGTGGGAGAAGCTTATTTTTAGAAAAGCGGTGCACTTTCGCCGATTTCAGAAACTATCTATGTTTAATATGAGCGGTAACATTGACACTAGAGCTACGATTTTAGTTCGTGTTGCCGTCTGCCAGAAATTAGGGGTCGCCGAAGTGCTCATCGACAATACCTTGGAGGATAAAGTGCAATAGACCGTGAGAAATAAAAATAAAGCAATGTATCGCTACATCAAAATGTTGATTTTGCGATGCTATGACTGTTTGATAGGGTGGATTATTAGTAACAAAGTCCTGGAATTTCGAATGCAAACAATTCAGGTGTTTGCTTGTCGCTGGGTACATGGGTTAAATGAAACATTTGATTTGTTTCAAAGCAATATCGACAAACAGATAACTTTTGTAATGGTCTTTTTTTTCAATTTATGCACAGAGTATGATATTCTTGAATCGTTTAATTTTTTAAATATATCGTTCCTGAAGTTTTTTAAATTTGGAATTTCGAAATTGATCGATTTTTTACTGAAAGATCTCTTCGGTCCGCAATCTTGCCTTCCAGTTAAGGGTTTATAGCACGAAAATATTTTTAAATAGTTTATTTTAGGATTAATATTAGAAGACATATCTGTATATTTCTCAAGTAGCAGGTTAAAATATAATAAAGAGTTCAGAAACAAAATTTGCTTTCACTTATAAAAACGTGGGCATATCCTATGTAACAGGGCGGAGAATTAGTTCAGGTGAAAACTTAAATCGCGGCATAAAACAAAAGAATACAGTGAAAAGGTTTTAAAAACGTGAAGATATGGATTAATGGAAAAAAAGAAAAAGGAGTCACCAACAAACCGAGAGGATTCCAGCAATGAGAATCGTGTTCGTTGTTGGATTTCTGACGCGAAACGACGCTTATGCAAGCAGCATAAACTAAAACTACCGGTGTCACTGGTGATATACCGAAGGTAGACGGACAGACGAGAACAGTTTATTGTCCATTTGCATTCCGCGTTTTTTGTCCATACCATTTATTCGCCATCTTCTTTTTTCCTAACAATGTTCCTGGGTTTGCTTGCCTCTTTTTTGGATTCCTCTCTCTTTTTCACTCGCGGCCGATTTTGAAAGCAAACTAACCGGACTGCGCTGCTGTTCGTTGTTCCAAAAAGAAGATTTATTTCTTCACTGTCTCGTTCCTTCCGCCTGTTTTCTCAATTTTAGCTTTTCGTCCTTTAGACGCCAACCGAATCCAGCGAGAGGATGCTTTTAGCAGCACGTCCGAAAGCATCAGTGTCTCCAAATGGCTAATACCCAACCTCCTTCTGAAACTGGGATATACTACTACAATTACTATCAGTGGAATTTTGGGGTTTTTTTTATTTTTATAAATAATTCAGGACGGAGAGAAATTTTGATTTTATAACAGATTGTAATGTCCGAGTAATCGTTAGTATAAGATTCCAAATGTCACTGTTGCCTTTCAATCTAATGTAACATTTTTTTTTATTTGTATCTTTGTAAATTTGTATTTGTAATTTTTATCTACGGCAACATGCGTCACTCGTATAAATTTTGTAAGTTTTTTAAATATGATTTATAACATATACATTCTCCTTCATTTCAAAATAAACTCCATTACAGTGATGGAAATCATAAAACCACGAATTTATAAATTGTAGTTCGCATCTGTTATAATTACAGTCATTTGATGAGCTACTGCTGCGATATCAATTTTTTTAACCTCGGTGCAACGATTCTCGCAAAGAGACCTTGGCACAAAGATAGGAACATTTTCATAAATCACTTCGGAGCATAGGAGTAATCCCGCCGAAGGTTCGTCCGCTGATAATCGCGAATGTTAGGCTGGACGATAAGGTTCGCTTGCCCCATTGGTTTGCGCAGTTTAGTACAATCGTAATTCAGGATAAAATTGCAGGTCAGACAGAAAATCAGCTTATGCGAGGCTGAAACAGTCAAACATAATGAGTTTACACGTTTAACCTTATCGATTATTTTTATTTTCAAAGCTGTCTTTGGATGAAACTACAAACTATGCCGAGAGAAAAGTATAATAGGAATAAGGCACTGACAATAGCAATCGTGCAGGACATTTTCCCAGCTTTAGGGTTGATTTATTGGAACAATGGCTCATCGGGGTCGCTTATTTCGTTTGTCACCTTTGGTTCTTCGTACTTATGCTACAGGGAATTTGGGAATTAACGAATACTGTTATTGCCAATACACACAATGGAAAAGGTGACATCTGTCAACTTGTGGACACGCTCGGAATTAAATGAATAAATATGAAAAGCATCTGATTACTAGATGCGCGGCATTTTCTTTGGAGGTGCAACTTAACGAAGTTCGTGCGACAAATTGTATTCCGTTCAGATGTTCAATAAAAGTCAATAAGTGTAACATGTGTGATAGGAAGGTGTTGAGAGTTGATTGTGCCGGGAATGTAAAAACTAACTGTTAGGATCTTATGTACGTCTGTTCTGTAGAAAGAAACCAATTCATTGGGAAGTCGATCTCTGCTTCCTTCTCTCTCTCTCTCTCTCGAATCCACGATAGAAATTAAGCCTCGACGTTCCAACCACGTCAATCTCACTTAGGGACGTTTCGTGCTGGGTGCATTAACTAACTGCGACCAACACCAACACCAGTAACCGCTATCATCAAATGGACCCATACATATATACATATAGCATGGGTTCAGTTGATGATTGCGGTTGGTGGTGTTAGTGTTGCTATATATAAAGTAGTGGTTTACTGTCTTATCTTATTCAGCGATCAAAAGCCTTATATACACACACAATCTCAAACTTTCTGCCTTGGAAGTATGCTATTTTTGGTCAGACTGTGTTCTTAGATGATGGATTAACTTCTCACATTGAATAAGTTTTTCAAAAAAGCAGGCGTTTTACCATATTTGCCGAAATAATTTGGAAACAAAGAGGCGACACACGCTGATAATTTGCTCAATGGGAATTGACTGTTGCTTTTAATAATACAATCTTTAGAAAGCACGTTGACGTGACTTCGAAATAGAAAACTGTCGTTATAATGTTCTCACGTTATTATTATTGTATTTCTGTAAAACATATAATTAGAGTTCTTGGAAGCCCCGAACTGTAACTTACTATGTAGCTATTCAGCGCAATGGGAAGCAGCGGGTGAAACTTCTACCATTAGAAAAAAGTTTAACAAGAACTTTCTTTCATACCAATTTTCTGAAATTTACTACGATTTTTACTTGTTGTGCGGGTAAATGGTGCAGCGGGTTATAGCATAGAAATTGTAGTAACTTTTACTGTATGAAAAAAAGGTTATGGTTGCAAATGTTGTGATGGGTACACAATAAAAAAAACTACGTACTGCTACTTTCCTTCTTTTCAGAAAGAACCGTACTCCGCCTACAGTTCGGCTTATTATACATGTAAATGGCGTATTAGACAGAACTCCAGGGACAGACTTCGAGAAAATTTTAGATGTAACAGTTGTGGAAAACACTTAAAGAAAATGTTACAGGAAGATAACATTTCGTAAACATTCCAGACGGTTTGCTCCTCTTATCACTTTTCTTTAAAATCTTGTCTTGACAAGTATTGCGATATTATGCCTACATTATTTGTAAATACTTGTTGTGTTTTCAAATCTAACTGTTATTTATAGAAACAATTTAATGTTACATTTTTTAAATCATTTCTTCGAAACCCAAAGGATTTGGATTTCAAAGACGAATTTTTTGGGTATACCTTGCCTTCCACCCAAAATGGGGTGAAAATAAAATTTTCAAAATTGAATTGGACAATTAATTTTTAGGGGTAATTTGACGCGTAAAATCGATTCGAATGGTCTATTTTCATGAAATCCTAACAAAAGTTTGTCAAAACCATGTTTTATGAAAAAAAAATTGTATTTCCGATTGGATAACTAGGATTTTGACAATTAGAATGAATTCCTTACGAAAAAATAAATTGGATAAAGGTTTTTTGACATCCCTCAAAAGTCATTTTTAAAAATCGTATTTTTCGGCGAAAAGCTGTCTCATTTTTTCCCCGGCCGAGGGGGTGTAAATAATAGGTTTTTTGCAGAAAAATCGCGCTTCTAGTGAGATTTCGGTAATTTTAGTAACAGAAATGTGTTCCTCGGAGAAAAAAACACCACATGAGTGTCTTCCGAAAGATGAGACATCCAAAAGTTGAGACAGAACAATTCTAATTCTTGTGAACTAATAAAATGACACTTTTTTATATACCAGAATTTCTTTCCATTTTCCTAAAATCTTTTAAAACCAGTTGAAGCAGAAGAATGACTTCAAAGAAACAAAAATTTCTAATTATCTGCGAGACGTTTTGATGCATACAAATTTTCGTCTCAGTTACATTCTTTCATGTATGACACCACTTGAAAGTAGCAGTCTGAATCTAAAATCGAATCTCATACCATGGATGTTGAAGAGGAAAAGCATTCGAATCTTTTTCCACCGAGGAGGGATTGTCTCCGAGCACTTTGAAATATTTCAGAAGAGATTGTCCGTACTTCTATGTATGTATTCCTCTACGATTTCCCTCTTTTTCTCTATATACGTACACGGAGTTTTTCTCTTTCTCTTTCTCTATCTACAGTAACTATAAAACCATAAGAGAAGACGAAGATGACAAATAAAAAAAAATCGGTGATAGATGAAGAAGTACATACGTATGGAAAATGGAGTAAATGTACAAAATTCTGGAAATGTCAGCAGTCGAGAAAAGTACCGCTTTAGCCCTCTGCAGGGGGTAGACATCGTGCTGGGAAGCAAAACACGCTAGCCGAGTTTCTGTCCCGGTGAGTGGTCACCGGAAGCAGCCATCTTTATCGCTCGATCACTAAAATACACCCTTTCTTATACAGCTCGCTGCATTGGTATTGGTGTTATGCTTGCATTTAAAAAAAGACGGGGCAAAAAATAGCGAAAAGGTTACACGTACGATGTATAGTCGACCTATGGATGCGTCAGTGCACCTACTTGAAGGAGGTGACCTCAAGGGGTTCAAGAATATAGTTGACCTTTCAATGCTTTGGATGCAGTGCACCGAGTGTGTTAATCGTCCGAGTCAAGAAAATGCAAACACGTGAAAAAGTTTCAAGGACAGTCTGTCGATGGGGAAGAATGTTTGGTTGGATTTCCTGAAAAGAAATAGCAATTTCCAGCTTTTCTTTGTGCTCCTATCTTCCCACGTCGAGCACGACTGTCAAACAGAAATTGTAATACATCTGGAGACGGATAGGATAGAGTTATTTGAACTGAAGTGTACTGTACTAACAATAAGTATTCTTGTACTTTCACACAAAATTCTGATTGGTAGGAATTGCATGAGAGATGCAATTGGATTGCACTAATTTGGCAAAAAGTTAGGACCCAAAGCTGATCAAGTAAAGTGTCTAAATTAGAAAAATTGGCATTTTTCGACAGAAGCGCATCCAAGTAATGGTCAATAAAGGAAATTCGATTGATTTCTGCGTAAAACTGCATAAAGATTACGCGACAAAGAAACTACGACGCGTCAATTTCTTGCCCCTCTTGTGGAATTCATAAAAAAAGATGCACACGATAAAGTGTTTTACTCTCCCCTATTCTGTAACGATTAGTGTTATGAATAACTTTTGCATTTTCATAGATTTCAATGCAGCGAAGTTTGCTCCTGTAGGAACTCTCCCATCCTTCTCTCTTCCCATAAAGTTTCAATAAAAAGAGGGTACATTACTTTTCCCTATCGTTTGGCAGTTCATTCGAAGAATGAAAAATGCTGGACTTATCGCTTATTATTAAAAATAAGAACATTAATCTTCCCACGCCGAAACCACGGGGAAAGATCCGTTTGTGATCTGAGGGTCAGGAGAAGTGAGATATATGCAAGGAGGTATATATATATATATGTAAATAGAAACGCTTCCTCTAAACAATGCCACAAAAAGTTACGAAGAATCATACAAAGTTCCTACTACCGAGACCCCCTAAGAGTTGGAAAAGAAATAAAATATTTTTAAGGGGAACCTAAACTGCAGCTATATATGAAAAATTACAATATCTCTGAACCTAGAACAGGAGCCTGGAGTTCTTTTCAGATAAGAATATAACCATAACGCGAAAGAGCATATTACGACTCTTTGTGAAGGGTAAGAATGAGGGTTGATACTCAACACATGTGTTATTCAAATCGGAACAAAACCTATAACTAACGTTCGCGTTGGAGAATCAAAGAAGTAGAGGGACGAAGTGGAATTGCGTTAAAAACTTCAAACCTTTCAAAATCTTACTCAAGTTTAGCACCATTACATTGCAAGTGTCTCAAAAGTGTGCTCCCTCTCGTGCTCGGCTCCATTTAGATAAAAACTTCACGAGTTAAGCACAAGCAATACTTAAATTAATAGCCATAAGAACATTTTTGGATTGCAAAAGTTCTGAGCTGTGATATATTACAGTTTTTTTAGTAAAAGTATTAAACAGTTCCATGGGAGAAAGAGGATGGATGATACCTTGAATATTAAAATCATAAAAAAAGGGTATTTAATAATGAGAAGGTGGAAAGATTTTAAATTGTTGTTGGCAATAAAGCATCGAAAAAATTCTATTGACAAAAATTGAAAATCGAAACACTCTAGCTTCAGTTTAAAGGAGTTCCAGTTTGAAGCTTTGATCAAAAAGGTCTTGAATTTCATGCCTACTTGTACCCACGTGGGAATAATAGTTATCCTAGGAAATATCCACAACCCTTATAGTAAAAGTTGCTGCGATATTTTACTGTATAGTACCACTTCAGTCCCTTACTTGCTCCTAAGTAGAGTCTAAGAGTACACTCATTCGAGACGAAACCGTTTCCTAATTTTTTGAAAGAGGAAAACTGCAAGAAATTTTCTAGTAAAAAGAAATTCTAATTCCTTTGCGTGACAATAGAACACCCATGTGCCCCTTGAGAGGTAATCTTTAACGTAGGTACATTGAGATATAGATACATATTCTTCCAACCAACTGTATCACGATTATTGTTTTATTTAAGAAAGGTAAAAGGCGCTGATCAAAATAAACATCAGCAATAATGACGAAAAAAAATTTAGAAAAAGGAAAAGTGGTGTTTCCTCACGCGATGGCTAAAATTTGCTTTGTAACCCTATGAAAGGACGAAATTCCAAGGTTTCCACTTTAAATTCCAATGAGCTTTCACTAAAACGAGTAAGGATTTCCTTTTTGGTCTTCTTCAGAGGCTGAATTAGAAAATGAAGAAGCTTTTTATCGTCCAGTTTCAATTTCAATAAATTTTCAACAATCTCGTCAATTGCTACAAATATTCGATTTTATCACCACAAACTTTCTTGGCTTTGAAAAAATTTCCTTCGAAATTTCACGCCATCGCAATTGATTTTGCATAGTTTTGGATATTTTTTTATACTCATTTGAATTTGTTTGTAAATTACAGCGAATTTTGAAAATTCTAATAACTCGAATTCTTCTTAGAGTTTACGGCATATATTTACTAGCTTACCTACTATTTTATTCAGTACTAGAGCTTTTCCACTGGGGGCAGCGAGTAAATAATTGCGTTGTATGGTGTCGAGTAACAATTATTTCGCTATTATTTTGCATAATACAAAGTTATAAATTCGCAAATTGCAATCCTTATATTTCTTGTATTTAACATTAACATACTCAAAACTACATATATGAAAGCTTGACATACTCCCCCGTGATTCTTACTGGCTCATATATTAGTATCATCAAAGAATGTTTCCTTTTGAAGTCCAGTGAATTCATCTGTGAGCTGAAAATGAGCTTATGCAATTTCCCACTTTATTTACCACTAACTTCAGGCAGCTATAAGGAATTGATGAAAAGTAGAATTTGGCGCAAGTCCTCATCACAAGCAGATTACCAAACGGATTTCTGTTCCATAATTCCTACATTTTTTTACTCTTTCCATTTCACCATCTGTAAGTTTGCTCTTCGAAAAGCGAGTGCATTCTATTTAAAGTGTAATTTTTATGTAAGTTCACTTCTTTTTGCGTACATAAATTATTCATCAGAGAGTAAAATGGATGCATAAAGCTGAACATTATTTTTCTGAACATTTATATATATCATTTTTGAGCTTAAGTGCAACATTTTAACCTCCACGTATGAGTAATCCTTGCAAGTTTATCGTAAAATAAAGAATTCAAGGAGATTTTGTTTATCTATTAAAATGAAAGAAATGAATTTATATAAAAATTTTTATAGTACACATATAAATAACTACTATACCAACTAAAAATCAGGATTTACTGCAAGCGGCAAAAGCAAATTTAATTTTCTTAAGGCAACTTTTGTGATTAATTAGAGAAAAATATTTTGTTGCATAGACAAATGTTTGTGCGATAGCGAAACTTGCTTTTGGAAAACGATTGTGAAAGTTATTATTTGCTATTACAATTCATCAAAACCCTAACTAATTTATCCAGAAAAGATAATCATCGAATATCTTCCATTCAAATATATTATCGCTTTCTACAAATATTTCGCAAGCTGTCGCAGAATAACCAAAATTTTCATTCCATCATTTCACTTCTATCGAAGACTTACTTGAAAGGTTCATTCATTCAAAGTCTACTAAAATCATGGAAAATGAAAAATGCGATTTTGAAAAACCCAAACAAGCGAGGAAAGAAGGGGGGAAAAAATTGTATGTCCACTATCTACACTTTCCTTTCATTCGCACATCAGCAAAACGCGTTATTCCTGCAGCCGTCTGAAAATCAAAGGAAAGCTCTCCCAGTCGTACATAAGTACTATATTAGAAGAGTTGCTCGTAGGGGAACAACTATAACTTAGCCTCAGTCGGGTTAATCGTTGTAATTCCATGATTTAATACCTTGCCGCAGACGAGTATCTACCAACCTTCGAAATTAATGGTGGAACACGCTTTAGCTTTGGGAAAGAAATGCGTATAGTTATATAGCCGCTGTTAGAAGGAATATGAATAATTCTTATGTATACATACATATTTAATACACTTTCATTTGTGATTTATTCGAAAACACGTTTTCAAACCGTCTCAACACTTTCAATAAGCCTATGATGAATTGTTTAGCAAAGAGGAGGATTTAATTAATATTGAGAATTATGTCTGTCTGAAAAACTTGAGCGTCATTAAAAGGAAACAGATCCCTTAATTACATAACTACAGGGGGCAAAAAATCCCATTTGAAAGTAACCTTGATTTTCCTTCTTCTTTTTTAATTTTCCCCCCCACATGAATTTCGCGACTACCGTGGAAGATTAAAATCGAGCCTGATTTCCGTACTCCTTCGAATTTCGCCATTTCATTAATTATGAACCTTTAATTAAAATATTATTTCCCCTGATAGCAATTACGACGAAGTTGAGAAACCTCTGCTTCATCTCGTGTCACTCTTAAGAGAATAAGAAAAAAAATCCTCATTGGAAAGTTTTTCAATGCACTTCTAGTAATTAAGAGACTTGAGGGAAAGCGAAGGAAAGAGAGTGCTATATATAATCGATACAAGTGTATAAAAAATGCATAGAAGAATGTGTGTACCTATAACAGTGTTACAAGCGGGGTGGAACATATACTTAATCCCTCTAAGTAATCTTGGGTTAAGCGGCACATAAGTACTGATTAAACGCTTTTCTTTGCCATTATCGCAATCTTTTAGTCCTAATTTGCGAAAAAATAGCACATAATATAGTTTTAACACGCTTCCTATACGATTCCCTAATCATTTCAAGTATCGAACAAGTCATTCAGGTTTTATTATATATTTGATATCACTAATAATCTTGGCTGTTATTGTGGCGAAAAATAAATAAATAAATGTTAAAATCTTATAGAAATTATTTACCACAGAATATTTATAATATTTATAATTATTTACCACAGAAAATGGTATTTCTTTGTAAAGTTCTAGAACGAAAGGAAGTCGTTGCAATTATTTCCAAGACTTTTTTAACGACAAAGGAAACCCGTCGGTTTGTTTTACGAAGAAAAAGTATCACAAAGTAGGTGAAGAAGGGATGGGAAAAATGGAAACGAAAAGGGCAATGTCCTTTTTTAATAAATAACATAAACTTGCTGATTTGAGGAGATCTTGAAAACCTGAAAAGCTCTTTGCCCGAACTCTAATCACCTTCGGCGACTATATTCTACACTTCATTCAAGCATTTTCTACGGGTAAAAAATTCCTGTAATTGGAAGGAAGGGAATATATAATACTTGATATTCGTAGTTAGGATTCGACTTTTACCACAAGAATTCACGAGTGGGTGAAGGAACACAGACGGGGAAAGGTACAAAGGTACCTCGCAAGAACAAGTTCTATTCCCAATCACGCGTAAACGAATCTCGTTAACCGCTATTTCCAGAAACCTTGGGAATATCTCTCGAGGCTTACTATCAATTTGCGAAGAGTCTGTTGAAAAATCGAAGTGGCTCTGAAGTTTATTTAACGAGTTTGAACGGTACATTTAAAAAAGAGAGAGAGAGAGAGAGAGGAAGAAGGTCGTTGTATAGGTGGTTCTGGGGATAACGACCCTTAACGGCCGGATAAAAGAGCGCGTGTCAAGTCCTTGAACGTTTAAATGCTCCGTTGGAGCTTTCGAGCATTTTCATACTGTTGAAAATAATACATGTGTACATGTTGTGTTTCAATGTGCTTTCAGGTACGTATAAGTACGCACGTGTGTACTCGCACCTATATGCAGGTGTGGCTGTGTAGCAACTTTTAATAAACGAGCAAGCCGCCAGTGAGGCCGCTTCATGCTCCCGCTATACAATGGGAACGTGAAACAATGTGTGCTCTGTTTGCACGGAGCTTTATCCTTTTGCTTTTCTTGCGGCTTAGAAACGAGAGACCCTAGCAGCAGCATGAAGTTTGTGAAGGGCGATGCTATGCACTTATGCTCTTACACTGTCTTTGTCTCTCTGTATTTTGAGAGCATACACACACATCCATGCACATAAAAGCACTAATATATATATTGAACTCTAACCAGTATGATATACAAATTCAACGGTGGTCCGTGGTACAGAATAGTTCTCTCCATACTCTTCTTCTCTCTATTGGTTCGGTAAGATCAATATGAAATTATGGGAGCGCATTTTAACACCATCGGGAATTCTCTGTTTCTGCTGAAATTTCATAAAAAATCAGTGATTATCATTACATCCATGCACATATTGTTGCACAAGGGGTAGCTGGGTGTCTCGTCAAGCAAAGCCTCTGAATATTTTAACAACGTATCTACTAATTTTATTAATTTTCAGTACTCAAATTCTTCCGACACCGAACTGCCGCTTCATTTTGGCTTCTGGTTGGATGCAAAATATATATTTTGGAGATCTCAAGGATGGAAGAAACTTGTTAGGGGTTGCTGAAGCCCGTGATGTGTTACCGTCTCAGATAATCGGTAGGGAATTCGGAAGATTACTAGCAACTCTGAATGTTTATTGCTAAATTTATTACTGAAGGCACTCAGAGGGAGAAGAGCTACTGGAGGCTCATGAGAAGTCACTTGGATTTCGTTAAAAACCGTATATTTTAGGTGCCAATACAAGAACACCGCCAATGGGAAGGCGTTAATGTACATTTCCTGCTTAATTTATTGCAAGCATCCCCTTTTACGGCAGCGCATATTTCTTCTTGAAATTACTTTACGATCGCTATAAAAGAAACAGAATGCATTCATTAGAATTCGAACAACATGCTCGAGTGTGCCTCGATCATGAGATTTAAAGTACGTATATAGTAACAAACGCATTTGTAAAACTCGAACGTGCGGGGATTGAAAAATTCGAGTTATCCATTTACTTCTTACCCCATTTTGAAACATCGATCGAATATACCTACAGAAATTTCAACATGATAAGAAATTTATTTTAAAAAAACCTGTTATTGCCTAATAAAAATCAAACGCAGAGAAGCATTCGGCGGAGAGAAGAGAGAAGTATGATTTTTCATATGATTTTCTTGGAAGCGTGCCAACTTTTTTTACCCATATCCTCTTTCCAGAACAAATGAAGTGTTTTTATAAAGTTGAAGACACGACTCCTAAAAAATTTTCCTCTTCGTTTCTGCCCTTATTAAAGTATTTTGAAAAGTAATATTTTCAAAACCGAACGGGTATAATTTGAATGAAGCTGCAGGAAAACAGCCCTTTTTTGCGGCGAGTGGAGTTTTTGCTCCAAGCTAGTAGAAAACTCCCCTATCTCCTCCTCCATCTTATTTGAGACTATGTACATTCTTGTATTTATAAAAGAGACGTCAGGATATCATGCAAAAAAAGGTCAAAGGAAAGAAAACACAGGAGAAGAAAATTACGAAGGGTTTGACGATATTGAAATTCCTTAACTTGACTGCGTGTCTTCTAAAATATATGTATATTCCTTCTTTTGTATTTCCACGGAACTCTAATGCTAAAATTTTTAGTAGAAGCAATTTCATGTGCAAGAATTCCCCATAATTTGATCCACAACTTCCTGCAGAAAATGAAAATCCAAAAATGCAAATGTCGTAATACTTTAGTAATTTCCCTTACGGAAATATTTTTCTGAGGAAAAGATGGGGGGGGGGGGGTAATTTTTACTCGAGGGTGTACTCGAGTCTTCTTACATAATTAAAATTACATGGAAATGAATTTATCACATAAAAAAGTTTGTCCTCATTCATGCATTCAGCGAAAATGGAAACAGGGAAATTTTCGTGTAATAATATGAATAAATAACAAGAAGACGAAACTCGACAGTCTAAACTTTTTCTTTTCCAAAGAAATTTTTTCCACCTTTTTTGATCATTTCTTTGCCATCGACAAAGCTCGTGCTGCGAATAAGAAGTTCACTTTATCTTTCTGCAAGCAAGTTTCGTCGCCTCAGGCTAATCCAATAGCTAATAGGTGAGCGGGCCACTCAGCTTTATAGTCGCAGGCGTAAACTTCATCAACAGCAGCTTTCAATTACTTTTCACGATAACTGCATCTCTTTTTACTCGCTAGAATTTTTTTCTCAACCTCCCTAGGTCTTTAAATGACCTCCTTTTACCACCTTTCTCCGTTTTCACAATATCTTCTTGTTTTTCTTATTATCGGCAGCAACGCTCGTGAAAAATTCTTCAATTTTCTCACCGTGAATGTTTTTAATACTTCATATCACAATATTTTGAAGATAAGTTGTTTCGAAATTTATGTTTTCTTTTCTTAAGAACTTGCGATAACAAAAATATTTTTCCAATCATATTACCGTTTTTTCAGTCTCATTTTAATTTTTTATGCTATGCTCTTTTTTCTAAATGTTGTGAGTAAAAGGAGTAATCTTAATCTCCTGGCCTAAATTTCTTCTAGTTTTATGTAATCGTTACATAACAAAATTCTGCAGTCTCTAAAAATTCTAGCTTAACCGAATTCAACCGATTTGAATCTGACGCGAGTCCTACTGGATGGCAAATGAAAGTCTTCACATCCACGGCAGCTCCTCTAACGGACAAACTTTTGCACTACTCACTCGCATTCTCCTTACGAACAATTTCAGTAACACTGAAATCGAATCTCTTACCTGCGTATTCTTTCACATTGTTTTCAACAGTCATAGGTAAAAATTTGGTACATCTGAAATCCTAATATCAACATAAACATGTATGTGTAAAAATATCATTTAGCAGAAAGTCTGCATCGAATGTCTTAATTACGAAATAGATGTTGTGATTAATTAACTCTCTAATTGTTTCCAACTTTAATCACCTCGTTGTGTTTCATCAAAAAACGAATGGTTATTATAATGGAGTAGTTATGAACGCGCTTAAAAGGAAGGGAATCGAGCTTTTCATCGGGAACATGCACGCAAGAACCCTTTTTTCCTCTCCACTCTTTCTGTTTCTTATGCAAGAGTAAAAGGTCCCAATCATCGTAGTATATCGAAATCATAAATTCGTTCATATAAGTGTCACGCAGTTGCGATGTTAATTCCTGTCACGAAAGAACAGCAAGTCCTGCTAACCATAAAGCCATAAAGACATGGCTTATATTGTTGTTACATACCCATTACAAGAGCTCTGAGGGTTTTCGAGGAAATCCACCCTTCATACAGGTATGTAGGAGAACGAAACTTAATGGTCCTTCTTATCTGCTTGATTATCGCGTTAATGGAAGCTTAAGTTTCGGAAGTACACGGGATAAAGTACGATGTTATAAAGTTGTTAACATATAAAGTGTTTACCTCAAATTGTCACACTGACAGTTGGTCTGATATTTACCAAACGAAGCAATTTGCTCTTCTTCTTTTCGGATTTACTATAGAAGGTAAAATTCATCTTGCAAAAAAATTTGTTTTACTACGTCCCCTGACGGGTTCTGATAGAGCGATAATAATAATAAATTAAAAAGAGGGGAAATAATGGTCAAAAGACAAGGAGAGAAATGATGTATTGCGAAATAGAAGATCATCTGGTTCAAGTGTTATAAAAGGTTATAGCCATTAGGAGAAGGCGGATCAAAATTGGGGGGGCTTGTAAAAAAAGGGGGTCGACTTAACCCTTTATTAATCATCATTTCATCGAACTAGTGTGTAGCGTCTATACACACTGTGTGGATATTAGCAAGAATCGATTACACGTTGTTCGTCATTTCTAAGTGACTCTCGAGTTTTCCGTATGATTTCACTCTTGTAAAAGAAAATCGATAACAATGAAAGTCCCCTCAGTGATTACAAAGGATACGTCAAACTTACGATACTGCTTTCTTCTCCCGAACTATAGGATAAATCTGCCTCATTCTCCGAAAATCACATTGATAAGTTTGCTGACCTTTGATCCTTCCGTATCAAATTAGTAATACATTCATTTTTATCTTACATACATATTTACACTGATATATTAAGAAAAAATAATACAGGTGTGCCCGTGAGGTAAAACAATGAAATGAATTAACAAAATAATCGATTCGTAAAAAACTAATTATTCGCAGCAATTGGATGATAAATTTACAAATAAATTTCTATATTTTAGAACATTTTTTATACCTTTTATGATTTTAGTACGTAATTTTACTACTTTTCGTAATCTTCTTTATTTTCTAAGCGATTTTATAAATTATTTCCCTGCGTATAGTCTCGCAGTTTCTGCCTGGAACAATTTTATAACATGAAAAACGATTTTTTCTAATATCCGAAAAATCCTACTGTAAAATTGTTCCCTATCTACGAGTTCTCTACGTATGATTTACAATATCGCTATTTACAATGTTATCATTGACGATAACCGTAAGGTTTACTTTCAGCATTAGAGGTGCTGTGACGGCGAAGTGGCACTAGATTGATCAGAAACAGTGGACGATGGTCATATGTGTTGAGATTTGGGATGGGGTTGAAATGATGTTCTGGCCAGTGCACACATCCGTCAGGCATCCAGATCGTAACCAACAAGTTTAATAATAGTTCCGCTAATATGCATAGGTATCATGCATTCAGTCTGTACATGATTTGCAGTGGAGACAACTGTGCATCTGTTGAAACACTGTAAAGCATATCGGGGATACATTTCACTTTTTTGCAAACCTGCTGAAACGCACATCCAGTGACAAAAAAAAATATTCTGAACTATAGGAAGATATAATGTATTATTTCACACGTATACTGGAAAAAATGCTCCCGTGACAATTTTGTTCTTGAACCAATAATATTTTTTTTTCTATATGGACCAATATATGTGTATTTATATTTTACGAATATCTGCACGATATGTAATTCAGGTAAAATAATCTGGTTATATTCCATTTAAGAATATATTCTATTTCGTTACACATACAGTCTCAAGATATACACATATATCTGTACATATTTGAATACAATTGTATATATCCGCATATATTCCGAACTATATTTTTCTTCATGGGGGGTCTTCCGCCATTTTACCTTCGGATACATTTTGCCTTCCGGCACATTCCTTTCCGTTCTATCTGCAATAGTTGATATGTACTTCGCTCCGGTGTTATTGGAGTGACAAGGGTTGTAAGGCGAAGCGTTGAAAGATGAAGTCATCCGCTAGGAATCAGAAGGTGTACCGAGACAGAAACATTCTCATCCTTTCTTTTGCTGCCTTGAAAGGGTAACTGGAAATAACCGAAGACGAAATGGGGAAACATGTTATGGAGCAGCGACGAGGCGAATTCAAGACCGAGACTTTTTGTGCCATAGACAGGTGCGCAAAATTTACTCGGTTTTTACACTGACGGCAATAAAGGCTCTCGGTCTCAATCAGGAGTTTATAGCGTTACAAACAACTTTTTTTTGTCATAGGTTAAAACGTTAGGAAAATATATTCGAAGTTGCAAACAAGTTATGAGAACGGTTAAAAGTTTGTGGGTTATTTACATAAAAAAAAAATAATCCACAAACTGGTGATGTCTGATGGCAGTAAAGGATGAACGTGACGCCATTAAGATTTTCCTCGACTTTACACGGAAAAACAGGACTCGAGAAAAATCGATTGATAGGTGCAATTTTACGCAGTATACACATTACACCTGCACTGCTACTACTGGTATCGCTTCTATGGACAACTGCTGTTTTTTCTTCGCTCTATACCGCTATCTGTCTCTTCTATGACTACTATTACCACGCCTTTCTGCATCACTACTAATTTTACTGTGACTCTACACCCAGAACGCAACGGTAAAAATATGCCGGTGAGTGATTGACAGTAGAGACTTGCATTAACGTTAGTAATTCATTTCCAAAGGTTTGCCTATGCTATAGTCACTGTTCTTATAGTCTTTCCCATTTTATTGTAACTATTCAAACGATTTTAGTACGAAGCCGACGCAGAGATACTCGTGTATAATGCATTTTCGTGGGTTGCATTGGCATAAGATTAATGCACCTACAGGCTATACTACTTAGACAGTGGAGTAAGTCGCGGTTTAGACCATCGATATGAAGGTATGACTGCAGTGAATAGCAACATATTTCGCTAATAAAAAAGATTTATTAAAAAAGTCATTAAACTAATAAAAAATGACGTAGGTAAATAATTTGTTTTAAATATTATGAAGGAAGGAATGGAATAACCAATCAGAACCTATTGAATTTTTTTATTTTTTTCTGAATTTAATTAAAATAAAGGAATCAATGTAACAAATAAATTCTCTAAATAGTTTTTTATACATAGCGAGATAAATTTTTGCACTACAGAGCTGGGAACACTTATAGAATTAAATGTGTTGCCTTTCAACATTTCTTGAATCACTATAACAATATAAGAAGTTTGTTTATTCTGCTTTTCAGCAAAAATCTTCACATTTTCGGAGACAGTTTAAACCCAGTTTTCACATTATCTCGAATTGTATTAAATGCTGCGAAGATATGGTATGCAAGTACCTCTATTATGTGAGCAAAATGCATTGTTCTTAATACTGCAAGTTTCCCGGTAACACAATTTGCAGTTTCTCTGTTAAGAGGCCGTGGAATTTCTCTTCCAATTTGGCTGCAATTCTATCACAAGCTTTACGTGAAACTTATGCAATTTATATTATTATCTGAAACACCCTTATTGTTGTAATGCAACAGTTACATACTCATTTACGGCCATATTTAGCACGCATGCTTAATGGTATCGGTAAACTGATAACACAGCATGAAATTTGGGCAGCATGTCCAAATTCCAAGAAATACGCATTGACATTATAATCGTTGAAATGAAAATTGCAGAACAGATAGGATTCAATTCATCGATTTTTTTTTATTCAATAGAAAACACTATGTTGAGGTATTTTATTAAGAGATTGCTGCTAATGTTTAAATCGAAGTTTTAATGAGCGGCGAAATTTAGCTTCGAACTTTTTGTAATCATTTTTGTAGAACAAGATTACGGTCGGTTAAGATTACACCAAAACTCGCTTCAAGGGATTTGGCAACAATGCGGTGATATTTATAACTTTGCATATTGATGAAGGAGTTATATTGGGTTCATCAATATGCATAATTGCACAATGGTTGTTGAATTTATTAGCGAATTAAAGTGGATATTAAAGTTGGTAATTAAAGCTGCTTTTAGTTTTCGATAAAATTATTTTGGAAACTACGTGTCACGCTCAAATATGCCTGTAAGACCTATTTTTATAGACCCTCTGCAACAAGGGCAACATAAAACTTTGAAAGAGGATTTACATGAATTTTATAAAATAATAGAATAAATCATGACTTTTGAGTGTATTTTAAATTATTCCGTGCCTGCGATGCATTTTACTGTACAGTCGGCTTTTATTGCAGCACCGGTCTTACAAAGGACGACAGTTCTGGGCTCATAATACATATTATTGTTTGCAATATTAAGATAATAATGCAGATTATTATAATAGATATATTGCGACTGGAATTCCACGAAATTTCTTTATTTCGTAATCTTGAAATTTGACAGTCTTCTTAATTCACCTAATTAAACTAACAAAATTAACTTTGCTCGTACGGTTGGTAATATTTGCCAAGTAAAAGGTCTCACGTTCTGCTAAAATGACTCCTGTTTATTCAAAATATATCTTAGTTACTGTTTAAATTGTGGTAATGTACGTATTCAGCAAGTTTCAGGAAATGAACACTTGCAAGTCGAATTGAAGCCGTGTAAATGACGAATCCTGGGAGACTGAGGAAAGAAGAGGGACGTGGAGAGAGAAAGGAGTGACGAGTACGCTATTAGCTTACGTTTGCTACCCTCTTAACAAACAAAACAGGATTCGCTTTAATGAACAGTGTCTTAGCTTCTTAACAAGCTTCTTATGTTGTATGCGTGAGCGTAGGTTTATAATTTACCTGTTACTCTCCAATGGCTCTCTTCCCTTAGCTTTAATCAAACGCAAATTCAAGAATTCTAAGTATAATTTTTGTCAAAATTCGGGTAATGACAAATTTTGACCGATAAGACAATTACAGTGAAGGTACACGTATATATTCAATAATATTGAATCGATGGACTGAAAAAAAAATTCAATATTCGACTGCAACACACTGCGTTCGATTTTCTGAAAAGGATAGGAATAAAATACAATGGAAAAAGAATAACACGCAGCTTATATGAGGAAGAATTAGCGATCTCTTGTTCGTATCCAATACAGAAGAATAATTACAATATAAAATATTCTGCGCGAAATGGAAAATGTGTGAATAATAAACAGAAACAAAAAAGATATACAAAAAGTAACGTTAAAAATATCACTACTTTGGGAAAAAGTAGAGAAGAACAATATTGAACGAAGAAAAAAATATATATATAGAAGGTGGAAAATATCTCTTACTTTGGAAGTATTGTAAGAAAAAGCATCAGAAGGAGGCTTACAATAGATTAGATTATTTATCTCAAACCCAGAAAGATGTCACCTGCACTGCATGCAGTGAATGGAAAAAACTCAACAGGAGTATGAAGAGATGGAGAAAGTCATCAAACTAGTACTCGAACCGAATGTCGTGGGTGGATGATAATGGTGGCGAAACGATTTAAATATTTGGCCCCATCCAAATCTTCTCATACTCATCGAAGTAGGGTGAGTAACCCTTGTTTTTGCAATTTGTAATAGTATGCTCCCTTAATATGTGTAAACTAGTGTTTCATATTGGAATCGCAAAAGCTACGAAAATATACTTTCTATTAAAACTAATTTCAATTATCACAAAGAAAAAAATGTTATTGAGTTTTTATTACAGGTACACTAGGAATAATAAGTTGCTGTTAAAAAATTATATTATTTGCAATTTTCCAAAGTATCATCTAACAAAAGTGGGAAACTATTTTTTGTATATTGTATTGTAATTGCCTATAAATTATTCCTAAATACGAAAAGTTTAATGAATTTACGACATCCTTTGCGAAGCTACACCTTGATTTAACGTTTTCCGAGACTCATTCGGTAACAAAAGAGGCAGAAGCTACACGTTTATGAATTTTCCACATAGAATACACATGACCACATACATGTGCAGAAAGTGCAGGAAAATTCAAGTAATAACTCCATGCACTGCTTTTGCATAGTTGTATACTAAAGTTGGATGATTTTTGTGTTGTAAAGTTAGCAAAGAGTTATGAAGGGTTAAGTCAATGGCTTAAACGTACTTCTCAGTTTGAAGAGACTTGCAAAACTTCTTGAGCGTGTGAAATGCAGCGTTAGTAGCTGCTACCATAACTAACTCTACCTATGTACCTGTTATGCCGTAATGCTATGCTGTACTTTTGCACTTCAGTTTTAACATCACGTTGTGTTACATATCTCTGTCTCTCTCTCTCTCTTCATATAAATGATATAGTATATATATAAGCATATAACTACCTCCCTATCTACCTACCGCTTGCGATTATTTAGAGTTGTTAGCACATACGTACGTCTGGGTTTTTTCCCCTGAAAATTTAAATCAACACGATCGTAAAAACGTAGGGATTAAACTTTTCAATAGCTTTCTTATAATCTGAAAAATTATGAACCTCTCACAAAACTTGCTTGGAAAGTTATAAAAATGTGTACGCTTGGACTTTTTTCATTGTTTTACAAGTAAATTTATACTATCGTTCCCTTAGGGACCGCTCAGTGGCGCTGTCTGTAATGAGAAGGCAGGAAATTTGAATTTATCAAATCATCATCGATGTTAATTAATTATACAATTTTCTAAATCCAATGAAATATTTGAAAACAGGGTTGGGGATTTCGGGAATTCGAAATCCTCGACTTCCTCTTGCTTCATTCAATTTCGAGATCATGCAATAGTCGTAAATGTAAATGAAGTTGAAGGTCCCATATTCTAGTCTACTGATTTTATCGAATGGCAAGTCTTCTCTTCTCTTCTTTAATCCTTTTCCGAAGATATAGGGAAGAAGAAGAGAAGACAAAGGAGCGATTGAGGATATAAGTGTAACTTAACTCAGTTTAGCCTTCGCCTTTTCTTTCCCTTTTCCAATTCAATAATCCTCCATTTTTCAACGTTTCTTCTTCCACTGCCACTATTACTACTGCTACAACCACTATTTCCACTTCTTGCCCTTTTCATTTCCCATCTCTCTTACATCCTTTCTATTTCTGTCACTTCTTCTCCTCAAGGAAAAGAAGTGAGAAGACAGTTGCAATGAGACTAAAACTAAGTGTAACTGTGTAACTGTATTATAGTGTACCACTTGTATAAATTAACTCGAATCTCAAGAAGTAAATGCTTCGAGTGTAAAGCGCTAGTTGACTTGCTAATACTGTTTACTACCCAGCAGTGACGTAACATCGTGTTCATGAAAGCGAACATCTCTAAAGCGTATCACTCTCGATTTGGTACGCTTTTGCGTTCTTCAAGATATTTGTCGTTCCCCTTTATTTGCCTTTTCACACATTTCCATAAGAATTGCAATTTTGGTCACCATGAAGAAACTTGATTTCGTCACTGGAGAGATAACATTAACTCGAACTATTTTCCCCTACATAAGAAGAGAATATTTCAGCCTTTTAAAATTTCGGTAACACGTTTAATCTGCCACAGGAGTGTAAGAAATAATTAGAAGGAAAGTAGTAACTGCATCTAAGGTTTAATATTAATATTATATACATTAATCAGGGGCATCATAATAACCCTTTTTTCAAATTGTGTATGGTCTCCAAAATTTTCTACACATTAAATTTGCCGATTTACTTAGAAATAATTGTCCAAACAATTTGTAGTTGCCACCACCAAAATGCACGAAATCTACTAATTAATTTGGTATTCGAAAAACGAAACGCCACCTATTATTTTCCCGTCAGTCTTTTTATGTATTCATATATACAATTATTGCAAGATCTTTTTGTAGAAGTGTAAGAGTCTGAAGTGTTGGAAGCAGATATTTAGTTCAGCCTCGTTAGTACATTGGCGATACTGAAAGCTCTCTATCATTCTTTTCTAACTTTTTGTGAATTTTGAATTCGAGAAACCAGCAAATACAGTACCATCAAATCAGTCTCATTCAAGTCGAAAGCAGAAATAAATGAATACAATAGATGCTTTCAAAGAGTCCCTTCTTACAATAGCATCATCACGTGTTGAAAAATTTCTTCCTCGAAATACTTAGAGGATTAGGAAAAATGTCTACCTATTTAGAAAGTCAAAACTCCTTAAGGGTTGTATTTTGCAACTGTGAGTTCCTTGTTATAAATCTTTTTTTTAATTGGTACTTCAGGATCCTTTTTTTTATAGAACGGTAGGAAAAAGTTGAAATTCGCCGTGTATTCTCTTTGCATTTAAATTAGGTCAGATATAAATATGCAACGTAGGGAATTTTATGCATCGTATGTCACCGGCAGTTAACAGCAGCAACCCCGCCGTTGTGTTTTCGTCTCAATTTTCACGATTGATTCGGAGCTCCTCTTTTTCTGTTTACCTTTATTTATGTTGTTTCTTCTCTTTTTTTATCTCTGAAAGTTTGCTGGGCCAAAATATTTACGTACGAACAGCGAAATGCAAAGGTATACGTCTGCGACATCGAACGACGTAGTTTTCGAACTAATTGATTCTTTTATGAGCTTTCGCGGTTGCTTTTTTCAGTACATTTGCGTAATAAAATTTAGGTCTTTCGCAATGAACGCGCATGAGGTCTGAGACCATCTGAAGCAAAGTCTCGGCATTTTTCAAACATTTCAGTGATTTTCCTCCAAGTACATCTACCGTGTTGAAAAAACTGCTGCCGTATGCAACAACATAAAATTCCCGTCAGATGCTATTCATGATAGCTAAGGGCGCGATATAAATTGGTTTGAACATTTTAGCAGAATAGATTGAAAATTTCAATTCGTTGCGATACAGCAGATATTGGGACGCTATTGGTGCTGGTATGTGCATCGGAATACTATGTTTCAACATTTTTTGGTATCATTCCATTCTTTCTTCTTCTTCTAAGGAGGCTTAATTGTATTCGCTTTGGTCATATTGAGCCTCTGATTGTCCAAATTCAGACCAGTACTTATCTGCTCATTTTCTAAATACAGAAAGTTTCAAAAGCTTGAAGAAATTTATATACTTCGAAAATTGTTTAAATAAAGGAAATGGACAGGATCTACGACAATAGGGGATCGGAATAATATTAATACTGTAAATAAATACGAGAGAAAGAGAAAAAAGATGGAGAAAAAGAATGTTACGTGTACATACATGTAAATGTACAGAAGTGTGTGTATTTCTCTTTTTAAAGAAAAAACTGTATTTTGTGAGGTTAAAACTGCATAACAAAAAAGCTTCAAGGATATAATGACGTGAAGATTTCTTTGCAAAGAGCATACATATACTTTGAAAAGAGGTAGAATATACATATTCTCAAAAGCAGGTTCGTTGCATTTGTGATAGAACACATTTCACATTTCAGAAGTTTTCTTGACGTACATAACAGAAGTTACTTTATCGTAGAAAAAAATAATACCATAGTGAAACCATAAAGTATAAGATGTCGTATACATAAGTTATCTTTGAAAACGTCTCGCATATATTTCCCGTTTGTGAACCAAATAAACGTGGAATTATTATCGAATCGTTGAAAATCTCTCCCGCGATGTTAAATGTAGCGCTTATTTCCGACAGATTTGCAAACACGAAGCTTTCCGATGCGTATGAAACGTTCCTTAAAAGCTCTTGCTGCATCAGAAGCGCAGCAGCATCTAATTCGTAGGAAAGATATATTGGGAGGGAATTAATATTTCGCTGGAAATTATTCAACGTTAGCGACGAAACGATTCCTGTTCATTTCGCGATTTGCAACTAAATTATCTTATTTCAAAGATTTCCAAGTGTTTACTAGAAATTGCTTTTCCCTTTTACTCTCCCACATTCTTTTTTTACTTCCTCTTTTTCCTCTCTTTCAATTCTTTTTTGTTACATCCAGCCCTTAAAGTGCACACAGAAGTGACTTAAGTAGAGTACTGAGAGGCTATATCTGGATGAGCTTTGGACAACAACGGCACTTTCCTTATGGCTCGTAAAAAAATGATCGTTGACGCACATAAAAAACAGAGGTACCAAGAGAAGAAAAGGAATCTCGTACCTCGAGAGGACTGCTAACTTCCTTTTATATATCTGAAATCCATGTCACGAAATTTACTATTTGCTGTTAAACTTTTGAGATTTTTATTATTGCGCCAGAAAATCAAATTGAGATTTACATTTTTAAGACTTGTTATAGAACTTACCTTCTCGCTGAGCTCATAAAAATAACGTTTCCCTTTTTATTTTCAGAACTTTTAACAGTTGTAATGATACTGCAGTTGGCAGCAAGAAATGGATATTTCTGGAAAAGGCACATTTTTTATGCCGCTACAGTATACTTCACGAAACCTGTTTGAGGTGTAGAATAAATTTCTTTTTATGATCATTTAGATATTTTTTAAGAGACGAGATACTCGGGGACCAATTGGTTTTATGTAACCACGCGGTAAAACGTTACGTTCCTCCCAAAATGTTCGACGATATCGTAACAACAAAAATCCTCAAGGGCCAAAATTGAGATTTCATATTTTGTATGGTACGAGCCTAACGTAGAAAGTGATTTGAATAAATTTGAGCTTTGAATATACAATATCCAATATATTTACATATTGTTAGTGCATACAAGGTATTGGACAACATTTGAAACTTCAGATTTCGAATTTCGTACCGCTTTTGTAGCTTCATTCGAAACTTTCTCACTATAATTGCAGTCATACCGAGTTAGTAGCAGATCTATTTGCGTCTTTATATTCCTTCATCGCATTTGTACACATAATGAACTTCGTTTAAGTGGGTATTTAAACTTTGTTTGTTAGTGCGAAAAGCATCGCAAGTGATTATTAACGAATTCATGAACTATTTGAGGACAGCGTTGCAGCAGCATTTGCAATTCATGTGTACGTACATACTATAACAGCTATTTACAGTTACAGGGAACCAGAATCTTTGTTGTTTAGTTAATAATAAGATGGTGCGAAGAAAAATCTATACTCATTTTCTTATAACCAAGCGTGTACAGTATGAGTTGTAGTAGATGTGCACGTTGATAGACCGGCGTTCTATGTGCTAAAGAATCGATAATACGTAGTGTTTTAAGTGTCACTTCTGACTCGTCCTAAGGAGTTTAGATGTGACCAGTTGAATTATTTAAAACGTAGGTTTATAATCAAAGAACGTGTTTAGAGTCGTGTGTTCTTTAGGTAATAGCTGGCAATCTTTTTTTATTTAAACCTATTCATATTTAACGAGTGTAAATCTGTGTAATGGCAAGCCAGTCTTAGAAGCATTGACAGCATTTTTCATTAAAAGAAAATACGACTGATCTGAAAAGTTGAAATTGTTAAACCTGTACTGGACCACACTTTAAAGTCGACCCTTCCTTCTTTCACGGGAAAAAATACCCCAATAGGACCATACGAGGATCCATTACTGATCCAACTGGTAACTGGAAATCGAAATTCGCATTAAAAATGTAAATTTGATGAAATCCCGGCAAGGTTTTTCGACAAATACCAATTTTCCTGAATCAATTTCAAAGGAAGTAAGAGACCTGCTAGGGAGAAGAAGAAACGACTCTATAAAAAGAAAGGATCAAGCAGTGTCCATTCGTTTTTCAACTAATGGTATGAAATAAAGTCAATAGGATTAACGAATGAAACTTCGATGAAATTACATACACATGGCAATTCCAATTTTCCCCTTTTACAGAAAATTGCCTCGGAATGATGGTCGTTTTATCTTTAAAGTCACCGAGCCGTTGCTTACTGCTCGTAAGGAAAAACGAGTTCTTTGATGGTCATTTTACGAAAGTACCGTACTTTCTCGGAAATGATTTTTGCGATCGTTCACCCAACCCATGTCACACACAAGCTTATGCTTAAAGTAACAGAAAACGCATTACCGTATCGAAATTTCATTTGATTTGGCTCTATAATTAGTTGTTTCAGGGACAAAATATTGTCTTGGTTATATTTCGATGGTTGCTAGAATTTTGCTCTGTTTAAACCTCTTAGCTTTTTTTCAGACATATCACAGACTAAAAAACGACTAAAGCGTTGCCCAAAAAGTCCCAGTTGCTTGGTAAGGAACTAAAATTGATAGTTCTGGGGTCAATCGTTTGAAAGAAAAGTAAATAAGAAGGTCTTCCGAGCCTCATATCTCAAGTTTGTGATCTCATTTTCAGCCAATTTGAGAGCACTCATTCTTTCGTATTGCCTTAGGGACAAGGCAGAGTTATTTTTTATACAGTCGGAAAAAATGGTTCTGTGAAATTGAAAAGTTCTGTAAATCAAGAATTTTACGATTTTTGACGTTACGATGGATGTCCAAACAAATTTGGTTGTACGAATTTACTTTTATTTAATTCTCAACAATTATTAACAAAAATGATATATAATTAAGAAAAATTTCGTTGTATTTTTATTAGATAGTAACGATAATTAGATAGTTAACAGATAGTAAACAATTTTATATAAACAGTAATTCTTTTCTTACATATTCACCCACAACTTTTATCTTTCAATTTCCCAATTGTAAGATTGTATCGAAGCACAGCAATATTCATCTAAGTGTAATTCATCCGTGAAAGGAGTCGACGTTTACTTACCATTCACTTAAACAACCCCATAGGTATCAAAAGCTTGACACATCTTTTGGAAATCTAATCATTTACCCTTGTATGCAACTGTTGTAGAATTCAATAGAGCTGATACTGCGGTTCAATAACGTTATACCTACATATGAATAGATCCCATCTGTTTTATGTCAGAGAATCATGTGATTATAGTGGTTGAAGGGATCGCAACTATGTAATACGTATACTCATACAGAAAGAGTGAAGTTTGAAATAGGATAACGACTGGAATGGAATGGAATGGGAAAAACAAGGAAAGTGGCGGGCGAGGGATGAAGGGAAGAAAAGGGTAGAGAGAGAGCAGAAAGAGGTCGATAGGTAAAGGTACCGAACGAAGGGATGTTAACGGTGTAAAGTGGAAGGTAGGTCGTCTTAACAGCCCTAGAGACACGCTTAGCACATTGAATAATGGGGTACAAGGGCTTCATTTCTTCCACCTATCTGACTTATTGTTAGTTTGCTCTGTACACGTCGATCGCTCGGAAGCAAAAGGTTACAATCCGGATGTCGAAGATATACGTGATGCGTCATTTTCGCTGTAAATGATTAATTGTCTGGGTTGTAACCCGGTGTACGAAAACAAGAGATACGTCGTTTTCATACTCTCGAAGCAGTTAACACAACGACAGTTCATACCTGCTAAACAATGTATGTTTACATTATCACACTGTAACAATGTAACGTCTCCTAATGTTTGCTCTACGGCGTAAGTACATACACCTGAATTACTACGTACAGCGTGTTCAATAGTTTACCCAATTTCCTTTTATTCACTGTTCAGCAAGGTTTTGTTATTGCCTTTGAATCCATTATCAGACACAAGTCATAGGAACGAACTCGTCCTTTTTTTTTAATTTTAAACATAAGTTATATTTCAATACTTGCTCTCTACTGGAGATATCGTTGGATCCTTACAATATTCATGATGTATGCTGCGAAAAATGTGTGATATAGTTGAGGGATAAAAAATTCTAAATAAATTATTTAAAACGAAATTTTATCATTAGTAGATTTTTCAATAATTAATAATAACATTTTTACTGAAAAATCAGGTAAATCGGAAATGAAATAATGAGAAATTGGAAAATAAAAAAAAATAATATTAATAATGTCAATTATTAATTTAACTGCTTGAAATTAAATGTTAATATTACAAGATACATTAATTGTTGATAATTATTATTGTTAAAATAGAAATATTGACGACGATTAGGGAATAGGGATTAGATGAAGGGTGTAAAAATAATGAGTGTGAAAAGAATAATATTACAAAACAGACGAAATGTATTGTTTTATTCCGTATTTCTGTATATATAATAAACCTTTACACGAAATCTCATCTTTTTTTTCGCTTAACTTGTATCGATTAAAATTCGGACGTTAGATTAATCTTAGGCTCACGCCTATTTACAATAGAATCTTTGTACAAAAACTAATCTCATATATAAACATTAAAACATTAGTAAGTTTTTTCTTTCTTGTTGTTTTTCTTATTATTTGTGTGTGAGTATTATCTCGTCGATTCGTAAAAACAGGGACAATTGGAAGAAGAAGCTGCGTTAATTCATAGTACAAATAATTCTATAATACTCGGTTATTGTGTTAATGAATCTAGGAAAGAAATTTTATAAAATTATTTTGAGGAAATTTTACATTTTTGTATTATTTTAAAAATGGATAGACATTGTTATCGAAACTGCTGGAAATCGTTTCTATGATTGACTATCCTCAGATCGATCTCAGAATTGGAGGACTGACAATCAGTAAAATCGTATACTTTTTTCGATCCACGCATTTATATAGAAATTGTAAATTTCCATAAATTTCTTTCCTGCGTTCAAATTTTTTTTTTATAAATTAACAAAGTAATATTAAAATACTTCATACTAATCTTCTTAGATACTGAAAATTACTGTAGCTACGAATTTTCTGTTCTAACACGTTCTTTTATAGGTACTTGACAATTTTGATAAGTAGAGTTGAGTTAACAACGAATAAAAACTTAAACCAAAACTTTTTTGTTTCTTATAGTAAATACCTTGAAAATACTGTCGCGGGTATTCCTGAAGTTTTTTATATTTTCGGAACTAGAATTGTTGTTATTTTTTCTTGTACCAAATTTATATTTCAAATTCAAAGTTAATTGTTTTATATACATATAAAAAATCCTTTTCTACAAATTACGTTAATTTTTTTGAATACGAATATAAAATTATTCTTATAACTATTAAAACTTATAATTTCAATAACAATATAATTTATAAACGAACACGTCCCTGTTTAGCAAAACGACAACGTACTTTATCACTATCGCCTTTACGTTACTTCGATTTTGTACAACAAATGTTAAAAAAAACTTTCCCTTTTTTCACACAAAATTGAAAGTCAATCTTTTCCAACAGCTAAAAGTTTTTTTCAATGTTACAAATCTGAGTTTTTCAAATTGTTAAAAACGCAAGGTAAATGATTTGTTTATTTTCACACCTTTGAAAACTCGCGCATAACTTTCGAACAAAAATCGATTAACTGGAAAAAGGACCAACCTTCGAGTCTCTATTTTAAACTCTTTTACACCAATTACCGGAAGTAATAATTTGTATGGTCTTTCAGGTGAAATCAGCCATAAAAAATACGGCATTTTGAAATTTTCTCTCGGATTCCTACCATTCCTTTTTTTACGAGTTATTCTTTTTTGAAGGTAAAACTTCGGAATTTTCTTTTCTTCACAAGCTTGTAATTTTCTAACAAGTTTATATACAACTTTCTTGTATACGAGTCGACCGAGTCACCACTTCTGGTTGATGATGGAATTTCCCGTGGGCCGAAACTGACGAGGATACCGTCCTCTCTGGCATTGATGAGAGCTTGCTCGACCTTTGCAGACTGTAGTACACCTGAAAAATTATGAAAAAAAAGTTCCGTCTTCGTCACTAAAAAATTAAGACTGCACCATGGTCAGCAAACTTCCTCTTAGTGCTTCAATGTTTAATTTTGGAGTTTGCCATTACACGTGAAATTCATACTTGCTAGGATTCCAGCCCTGTTATGAAGTAAATAGGAATGTAATTCCAAAAAGGAAAAAACAACAAATTAAGTAATAATTGGAATGTTCCTTTCAATTTCCACCTGAAAATAATTTCTTCGAGGATTTTATTTTATTAGACTCGCAGAGCTTTCGATTTTTTCGCTTCCATTAGGCGGCGGAGACACGAAAATAATACTTTTTACAAAAGAATACAGCTCTCTTGCATCTACAAAACTTTTAACTTTCATTGGATTGCGGCTTGAGAGAAATGCGGAAAATCCCACCAGCCACAGTCAGTCATCGGATATTTATTTAGCAATGGATTTCAGGATCATATACAGAAACGCAAGTACCTTCCAGAGAAGATTAAAGATTCGCACATTATTTCTGTCCCCTTCTTATTCTACGCGTACAACTTATTAAAATAAATATTTTCCCTTTACGATTTTCCGGATAGACAGAGAAAGATACCGCTTGTGGATTGGCACTTATAAGTCAGTAGTGGTAATTGCAATTACAAGTGTTACACTTTGCAGCGTTGGAGTAGCTGTAGAAGGGTTGATCTGAAATATTCAAGCGTAACTTGGCAAGTCAAGGAAAAGAAGCTAACGGAAGTCGGGATCGTGGATCTTGGCTGGCCTTCTCTCGAATTATCGGAGAAAACTTCGAGGTAATTAAACTTGAGGAAGTGCAGATAACCCCGAAGCTCTGCTAAACCGGAAAAGTTAAAGTAGAGGACTGCTGCGTATTAAAGTCAGTTCGCCCTCTCTTTACAATCGGTGGAAGGAAGTTCAAAATTATTCAAAGCAGGAGACGGTGTCTCTATCTTTTCCTCTATCTCCTCCGTTCTTCCTACTCTCTCCTCTTTTAAATCCATAATGAAAAGGAACATAATGATCGCTAGGTATTATCTCTCGCTTAACTTTTCAAATTTCTTGTTAAATCAACATTCATTATTGTCGTAAATTACAAAATGGTATGTTATCGCCCTGAACGGAATGGAACCTCGATACAAGTACATAACAACGAAAAACTGGCTGATCTGGTCAGTCAAACACCGAAACATTTATCTGTAAGGTGTAATTTCCGTCCACTGCTGCATTGTATAGAAACTTTACTAAAAATCGATCTTACAACCGGGAAAACAACGGGAGTTTAAAATGGAACCGGTAAGAGAGTCAACTCTGCAGGTACTGATGCCTGGCGCTATGTTATTCTCTCTAAAATTCCCATGCGGTTGTGACCAAAATGAATCAATAAGTGACTAAAAAAGTAGATACTCACATTCTGATTATTTCGCTGATTGTAGGCATCCATAGCCATCTGTTTGAAGTCCGCCATAGTCGGCGGATGGCTATAAGTGTTTTGATGAGGCAGTAGATGATTTTGTTGATAACTAAGATTAGGCGTTGGTATACAGTTACTTAGTAGCGGATCGGAGTGTAAATCCATTCCGGATGATTGTACAATAGGCTTTTTCTCAGGTGTAGTCGCATCGTCTGGTGACCGATCTTTTCTTCTACGTTGAGGTGGTGTCTTGTATACCGGGGTGTACGTTAAGGGTCTTCTTTCTGTGAACAGATTTTAAGAAGAAGCCCTTCTAAAGTTGTTGTCTAAGTCTATTAGTCGATTAAAATGAAAGCATCAACCCTTTCGTACGACGTTTAATCTCAGAACCTTCTTTCTGCCTGTCCTTTCATTCACCTTCCAATCCTTCTTAGGACTTCTTCCCTTTTCAAACTTTTCCGTTAATTTTTTCTAGACATAACGGTGAAACTGTTTAGAAGAAGAGCAGCAGCAACAGAAGAGGAAGAGCATAAGTACTTAAAACTGTTTACTACAATGACCTCCGTAATAAGACTAAGAGCTTGTTAAGCAGATTTTCCATTAACCTATTGTGGTATGAAGGTAAAACTCGAAGACTCTGTTTAAGAAAACAGCTCTTTTTATTTATGACTTCGCAATGAAACTTTATCGCAAAAGCTTTCGAAGGTGACAACTGTACAAGGTTTTATAATTGTTAATAACTGTACAAGGTTTTAATAATAAATTTCCCAAAATATTCAGTATCCTTTAAACGCTTGTTCACTAGTATTTATAAAAAGAAGAGAATTCAGAAAAAGTTGTTAAATCTTTGAAATGAAATCTATATTATTAGAGAATTTATTGGAATTATTACAAATTACGCGACATCCCTAAAACATTCGTTTTAATATTAAAGTGGTTTATTACGTCATAAATCATAATGAGGAATACATAAATTCTCTAGCAAGGGTTCGATTACAGTTCAATCTTTTTTCGCTCAATTTAGTTAAATTATATCTCTAGGGTTAAAACCGAAACTCACCGTACTCATTAGGAATAATGTCAGGATCGATGTCATCAACAGCCTGTTTCGTCTGGGGATGAACTGGCGTGGTTGCACCAGTATTAGGTAGTTCGCATACTATTGGAGCATGTTTGGGACTTCCTCCTCTTCCATTCGAGTTCTTTCGATAAAGAGCTGCAACTATTCCTGCAACGGCTAGGGCCAGAAGAGTGGCTGTTGCCGCTAATCCTACAACCAGTGGACTCAGCATCGAAGCGTCTGCATTACCTGTTTTAACAAATTATTCAAAACGTTAACATCGGTGGGAGAGTGGACATGTTTGCTATACAGTTGCTGTTTCTACAACTTTGTTTATTTTACGTTAAACGAACGGAATGTCGGAAACGCCTGAGCAATAGGCGCCTGTTTTAAGTTTGCATATGGAATACAGTTTCGAAAAACTTCTGTACAGCTGTTTGGTGTTGAAAGCAGGAAAGAGAAGCCAGTAAATAAAATAACATTGTAGAAAATCAGAAGTTTGTTGATCTGCAAAGTTAATCGATTAGAAAGTGGAATTTGAGATGATGGAAAGGCTGGAAATTTGGTATGCAAAACTGATGCAATTTTAAAACCTTGTATCAGAAAGGTGAAAATAATTTGAATTCTGGCATGGTGGTATTGAAAATATGTAGATGACATCACTTTGAAAACGGAAACGCAATTTTCAATTTCTGTAGAATCGAAATCCTGTGAAAGGGGACTCAAATTTTAGATCTTTTCTACATTCTAAATTAGAGAAGAAGTGAAAATTCTGCTAAAGTGGGATTTCGAAATTTCCAAGAGTGTTACAAAAACACTTGCAAATTTGGTCGCAACATAAAGGGCACTGCATGATTTAAAAAAACACTGAATTTGATAATGAGGCAATTTTCATATATTTTTGTAATTTCATATGATAAAATTGTAGAAAATCATCATTCTATTGCAACGAACTTCCTCAAAACGGGATTCCACAATTGCAAAAGAATTCCAAAACCATTTCAACTCTTGGCATACTGTACGAAGTCTAGCTGACAACAAGTATTATTTATTAATCACTCACACAATTTCAACGAATTATCCTGTACATACATATACAATTTTCCCTACCTAAGACATAAGTTTTAATGAAACTGTGTGAGATATGAAATCTCGTTACTTTGTTCTAAATCTCGTTATTATGAGCTTCAAAACCTCTTCTACTCTCTCTTGGTTGAATGGGTATTTCGTATGTGTCTTTGTACCCGTACATGTGTCGAAGTCCGTATACGTATGCAGTAGACAGAGAGGTACATTCAAACACGCATCGATATCGCGTCGATGGTGTTGGGCTTAATAAGCAGGACAATAATTAACGAAGGTATGTCTATTACAACCCTATTACAGAGTTTGCTTCACGTTTGTGTTCCGTGTGTACATAAACGGATATGTAGCCTGTCGTATAACGTAACTGTACGATACGATATGTTGCGAATGTAATACATATAATATAACTGCTGCGACTTATCGCTATCTCTCTCTGCGCAATGTGTAGTTCATATACGGGATATTTACGCTTATGTACATATTATAGACATACACAGTTGCGATCACACGTGTATGTGTACGTGTATGTGTTTCCCTGCGCGCAAGCTTCCCTGAGTGTGTGTACCTGTGCTGGTGTACGTACGAAACAACGTGCTTTGCCGCAAGGCGAATATAATTACATCAATTAACGCACACGTTCTCAACGAACCCGCCAACGTATGTGCATATATACACACGCAACATGCTGACGGCTATCGCAAGCACAATCACCCTTCCATGTGTTTCCAACCCTTACACTCAACCCTCCCTTCCATTTCTAGCTCACACTCTACTTGACACTTCTTCTCTTTTATATTCCCTTACCCTTTTGGCCAAACTCATATAAGGGAGGAAACGGGGTGAGAAAAAGAGGGAGAGGGAAAAGTCTCATCGTCTTGTTGACCCTGTGGTTTTCGTCAGACCATACCTACTTCACTCCATTTCTACTTCACTTCTCTTTCTACCCAACGAGATCGCGTCTAAATGTAATAATTTCCCCTGTGACCCCAACAACTATTTCCCCGCTTTCCCCGTGGAATTCGTAGATACACACTTTAACAAAAAAAAGTAAAAGAAAAGAACATCGTTTAGATGAACTTGAATAATCGCTCGTGTACAACGTATCACGCAAAATCATCATTTTACTCTCTTTCCATGTAAAGCTCGTTTCCCTTGCTCACTGGAATTTTTTCTACTTGTAAAATTAATCGAGTTAATGTATCGAATTCAAGGAAGATAATGAGAGTCGTTATTTTACAGCAGTTGTTTCATAGCAAAAGTGATCAGTTGCCCTACATTTCTTATCTAATTCCTTAGAAATTGTGGATGTTGGTTCGATTCTCAACGTTTTTCAGAGTTTGGAATGTCCAAAATATTCTATCTTGAAATTCGTCTTATCGTTTTCCTCGATTTCGATACGAGTTTCGAATTTGGAAGGGACGAAATAGGGAAATATGAAAATTGAAAAGGTTGCAAACGAGAGATTTGCAAATGATTGATTCGGTACTATAAGCAAAATACTTTCAATGCTCGAATCCATATTTTACACAGCAAGATATATATAAATTTGTCAAATTTCGATATCTTCTCTGTTGGCAAGCTTTTACTTCCACGCGATTGACACCTCGATGTCGTAAACGTGCACTGACATGAGAGTAGATACAGTACGATTTACCTTGTGGTACGACAAAAATTTAGCATGTAATGCCGTTACGTAAAATTTACTATCAACCGAAGAGATTTTTCCAGAAGTTTTAAATTTAGAGAACGAGAGAAGCATTGACATACCTATAGAAAGTGCTATAAAAATCAAGGAGCCTACGTTCGTGAAGCAAAGAAATAAAATTGACTTGGCGAAATTTTTAATATTCAGAGAAAACTATTAATCAACTTCAATTTTATAGTAAGCAAGTAATTATCTTCTATATTATTTTTGCAAAGAAATTATTTCCTGAGTGAGTTACTAAAGATTGAAGTAAATAAGTTTCTCTTAGAATTCTTTTATTACTTATTTGTTCTCAGGAAACCAAATAAGGGAGTGTTACATGTATGTAATTGATAATGTGAGAATGAAGCAGACAATTTCTTTTTAAAATATTTTGATGGAAAAATGAAATTCAAAAAAGAAGGCATCTCGAGAAATGTGATTGTGAAAAGACAGTTCTGCGACCAGGGCTAGTCCAACTTAAGCCTAAAAAATAAGAGTAAAGTGTGTCTCTCCTGTCTCCCAATTTAATTGAGGAATTCATTTGCGTTCGTAATGGCGCTGAGTTTAGGGGCTGTAAAAGAAAGTGGCGGGTTTAAAGAGTAGATTTCAAAATAAAAAAGAAAATACGGTATTAAAAAAGTGCAGAGTAACGTTAATCTGTCATTAAATTTCTGAACACGTACAGCTGCAATGTCTTCTTTTTCCTTCTGTCTATTGTTTCTTCCAATCCCACGTAGAGTTAAACTTCGCACTACTGACATTCGCTCTTTTATGGTTGCATCCTAACAACCGAAACATTGACGTCGCAGCGCTTCGCATTTGTACAAGCTGCTCTTACTTTCATTCATTAGTCTAAGTGTATTCTGTTGTGAAAGAGGGCGTTGGCTTTCTGATTATCTTTCAGTTTAGTGTATGTGGGTTATGGCGATGGAAATCTCTTCGATCCTTTTTTTCCCTCTCTTTTCACATTTAAGACTGTAAGAAGAATTTTGCATGATTTTTATCATCGGCATTATACTGTAAATGTTGGGATGTTTGAATTTCGCTTTTAATTTTATGAATTATTTATCCTACCAAAAATTTTAATACATTCGATGTACCTTTGCACGCGATTTTCGTGTTTGAGGTTCATCAGGATTTTATGGCAGTAAAATTTATTGCCGGCAAAGGAGAAGTTTTCAAACACTGCACGATTTCAAATTTCTACTTGGGAATAAAAGATTAGAAACCTACCAATTCTGTTATATGGAAATTACAAGGCGATTATCTGTAATTAGAAGGGTTGGGATAATCGTTTTTCCTATAGCATATTTTTACCCCAATTTGTATTGCAATTTTTATTCTTAATTCTGTTTTTGTTTCCAAGACTATATTTTTCTATCGTAGAGTTAATAAATTCTACTATTACAAAACATTATTTTCACCAACTTAATTGTTAAACTTATCTACTTCCTCAGAAAATTATAATATATTATAGAGAAGGCTTTAATAAAATTATATAAAAAATTCATTATACTTTTTTAGTATTTAGCATAATCTTTTGTCCCATTTGCTGTCATTATATTTCACTTCAATTTAATAAGGATCTTTTTATCAAGCCTTGGGAAACTGGATGTTACTATTAGTTTACCCTAACCTGTAAAAGAACTTGTTTTGAACTTATCAAAATACCAGAATTTAATCTAACTAATCTGAAATATTTAGCGATAAAAATGTTATCAAATTCGCTTTGAAAATATACATGGATACCATATACCTTTATCAAAACTCCCAGTACTGAATTCTATTACTTGTACAGAATAAGTAACGGTGACATTTCGATTTGTAGGTAGAAACTCTTGTTACAACGGCGTGAGTATGTTTTGGGTCGATAGTGCTTGCGAGTGGGAAGTCCAGCTTTATTATGCTAGATTTATGCTATCTGACTTGAGCACATTGCGGTCTAGTCTTTGCGAGATACTGGAATATTTAGTCCTATGAGGAAAAAGTAATGGTATAAATGTTCTTCCGGAAACAATCGAATAGGAAAACGATGCGAATAAGAGACAACAATTCTTCCATTTGTATTTATTTTCAGTTGAAGAAATAGAGTGCAAGGTGCCAATGAATTTTATATGAGCGTTTTGAAGTACGTTTGTTTCTTACTGTATACATATATACGGAGAAATAAAATTATTTATGCACTAGAAAACAAATGTTATTGAAGCACAAGCAATATCTGTCCAATTCAATATAACTTTCTCCTCACTGTCATGTTTAACAATCAGAAGGCCAGGCTATCAATTTGAACGTTTTTACGATCTCATAATTTCAATTCAGAAATCGCACTCCAAACTACACTTTCAGGATAAAAATGGGTATGGTTTTCATTTTTGCGAATCAGAATTAATTCAAATGTGTGCTCGAACTGTTTTTATTTACGTAATAATATATTATTCCGGAAGGAATTTATTACTATGTCGAAAGAAACTGTTAGGTAATAATGACCTTTTTAGCGATGCCTGGAAAATTGGTTTTTAGTTATCATTAGTTTATTTTAACCTGCAAGAAAGCCTCATTAAATTATAGTTCCGTATTACTTATAAATAATTTCCATTCTGCTAAGAGGAGTATCTTCAGTTTATTTCACCAGATGTTCAGAAGCACTTTAGCTTAGCTCATTAAAACTAAAATTGAATCAATTGAACGGCATGAAAGCTCTTTTTATTAAGCATCTGTATATACATGATTTGGTAAGATATTTTCTATCTAGAATTCAAGAGAGAAAAAAGCGATAATTTTTATTTTACTTTCATGACTGCTGTTGAGGTACTATCGATATTACAACAACAAAACGATAAGTTATACCTTTCATACTGTTTGCTACCCTATTCTTTATCAATGTATAAAACAAATCTTTACAATAATAAATTAAAAGATGTAATCATAGTCCTGGTTTTGATAGCCTATTTTTTTATTACCCTCAATTTTATACAAAATCCACATTTTCTAAGATATTTTATAGATATAGCACTTGCTATAGAATCAAGGAAGAAAAGAGTATTTTTAGATAAAACCCTATTGAGTGTCCTTCTTTCTAATGAAAATGCAAATTTTCGCGAAATGTTATTGAAATAGAATATATACGTCTCGGAACTGCACCCTTTACTTAAGCTCATTTCCAAATAATTAGTAAACAAGAATAAGTTTATCCACTTATTGTAGAAATTGTCTTAATTCCTAGAAATTGTCAGGCTTCGGCGACGAGCAAAGAATTTCTGACAGACTATGCAATTTTTCTGTGCGTAATTAAAAAAATATCAAGTACCAGCAAGGGCTGTCGAGACTACTTCATTCGACGAATGCTCAAGGGAATAGCGTCGATGGTCGTTAAACATTGATTAGACTTTGATTGTCACCAGAGAGCGGCCCAATTTGAACCCTCGGTGATAAAAAGGGGCTTTTTCTTTATTCCAGATTGTGTGAAATTACCAGCAGACTTTCGTGAAAAGTTTCGCGACTGACATTAGTTTCTGGAGTGTAAAGTTTTTTATATTACGCCGTGTAGTTGGCGACGACTCTTTGGGCAATAAACATTCTGAATACTGGAAAAGATCTTCTACAGCTTTCGCTGCCTTCAGAACAAACGAAACGAGAAACAGCTTTACACGTTATCAGATAATGCGATTGAATTAAATCCAAAATAAAGTGGGAACTTTGCGAATGAATTTCTGACACCAGCCCTCTGAGATTAGACTAATTGAGTTTTACATGTATGGTGTGAAGTAAGAAAATGTATTCAAAATGAAGGATAGAAGCGGTGACTCTTGCACTTAATCATTTAGTTACGCGATACCTTGTGTGATAACGATCAAAGAGATGTATGCTTCAGCTCTATAGCTTTACTATTATAAGCTTGCATAGTTGTTAAGGGAAACCCAGCAGCAAATAGAAAGGGTAGGTCTGAAAGGCGACGTACTTCTTGTTGAACTTCACTTACTTCAGAGTAAAACGCTGTTAACGCGTTAGTAAAGCTTGCAATATTCTGACTCATACTGAATCTCGATATTTACCCTCCGTCTAAATTTATTCTCCCCTTTTTTCCTTCCTTTGTCACTACAACACACTTTTATAATAAAGTGACTGAGTATTATTACTTCAATTGCCATTTCTTTTCGCCATACATTTTAACAGCTTGGAAAGTTAGATTGCTTTCCGAAAATTCCCTTCCAAACTTTTCACGTCAATATTTAGAAGCTTATAAAAACCAGAAGACTGTAAATTTTATGTATAAAGAGAGAAAACACAATAGTTCGTCTTCGGTCTGGGTATCACACCTAACGCGAGTACCCCATATATCTCCGTTATTTATAATAGCACGAAAAAGTGTCAAAGAAAAAAGTCTTTGGTATCGGGGGAGAAATATAATGAATGAAAGCTTCTCTGGAGTTTTCCCGGAGCTTTGCTCATTTAAAGGATAATAGGAATTTAGGTTTCGTCTGTTTTTAACGTCCTTCGGATGCTATTGCTTCGATTTGCTACATTGCACTATCAGTAATGTTTTACAATAAATGTCAATCGCAATAAAAAATAACGCAAATATTTGGAGTGTCCGCGTTAGGTGACTCATCCTGTATATATTAAAAAATGGTTTTTCTTATAAAAATTTGGTTTCTGAATAAACTAACGTTTCGTTGACTTCGACACTAATATCAGAGTCTCTTCGTGCTCTCGGAGAATCGAGGTAATTCTTAAGTCCAATTTCATAAGAACGGAATTTCTTAACATATTCAATCAGAGGCAAATAGCTTTTCTTTCTCAATCACAAGAAATGATTTTATTCCAAATCGATACTTGTAATCTCACAGACTAGAGTAAAAACGCGATGAAAGGAATAATATTGAAGTGAAAACAAGGAGCAATTCATCCTAAAGTGAAATTACGTCATGCCGCTACCAACAATCATTTATTAAAAGTAGCGGTGACGTCAAGGTATAAATAATAGAGAAGGTATCATCATCTGTCGAAAACAAAATCGGATACTCTACCGCCGTATCACTAAGTGGCTGAGATCAGTCTCGGAGTTATAAACAACTGAACTGAATGGATCTACGCATTGTAACTTCCACGCCATAAACTATGCAGCAACTGATTCCAGATCCACGATGAACCAGGGGCTTTGTCGCTTGACTCCTATATACCAGATCCAGGTGCAAATCCTGGCATTAACACCTTAGGATTTTTTTTCTGCAGGTGTTTCTGATGGAGTTCTGGCGGTTCGTCATTCACCTTGCAGTTTAGATGCACCGGAAGATATCGTAATATTACAGGAATATGGTTGCAGCATGCATTTTTAGAGACAGGCAGAATCGTTTCAGAATGTGAACATAGGCAGGTGAATCCGCAGGATTTCTAGCATCACCTGCTCGTGAAGCTTTATTGCATTTTCAACTTTGCTTTCCTCAAGAGTTAACGATAAATGTGGGGTTTTATCCTATGAGTCAATTATTTGTTACTTAGTTCTAATCCAAAGAAAATAATTAAAATCCTCCAAAATGAGATTGTTTCTTTCAGAGCAACCACATATTAAAGTCCACTTTTTACCATCTGGGAGTCGACATATTAAAAAAGAGTAGTAGTTTGGGCAAAGCCTTGCAATATGGGACTTGACCTGTATCCATACATTGAACTTTCATACATGTTTTTGAAGAGACGTCATCGTTTTTCGAGAGAGTTTGATATCGCGATCGCAAAAAAAAATACAAGAGTTTAGAAACAGATTTGGTATAAGAGGTCTATCCAATACTCTGCATTGCATATTTCAGGGAAAAATTTTCCAATGCGTTTTTCACCAATAGAATGGGGCACACTTCAACGTGCATCCAAGGACCAAATCCAATATTCAGAAGACCTGCCCATTCCACTGCTGTTTTTTAATTTTCCCGCAGGATCGAAGACGTCGAAGATTTTCCCGAGCGTAAATATTTCTGTTCCTATTCTCCTTCGTGCTAACACTCACTTTGCAATTGCACTGTCGTTGAAGACGAGTCTTATTTTCGGTGACAATTCCTTGGATGCTTATAACAATAGTAGACACAGCAACCTTATAGTAGGACACCTTCGCATGTTCGTTTAATTTTGCTAATGGATTACTTAGCTGAAATATATTCCGTAAGAGATTACAAAGTCTCCTTCCACCTACCACTGTGTCCTCCATCCAACTCTGACGAAACTTCAGCCTCTGTGTAAAGCAGTTTAGCTTCCACCCTTATCTGGCTTTTCTTACTTCATCTCTTTCTATATTTTTCTTCAAACTTTCGTCATCCTACAACGCTTCAACGAATTGCACTTTCACGTTGCATTTTCTGCAGCTAAAGAGATTTCCCGTGGTTTTCAAGTGGCTTTATGGCATCTCGTACAAATTGTCTTGCACGGTACCTTCACTCTTCATAAAAGATCCAATCTGTGATTTTTTTACCGACAAGACTAATCCCTCTTTCAGCTTACAGGAGGATGGTACTCTTATAAACGGAAAAACGCATTCCGCGCTTATTAGAACCGAGATAATGGCATACCCTTTTTCATTATCTCTAGCGTGATTACGAATTTTCTGAACAATTACGTTTGACGAGGAATTTGCCAAAAGAACTTGTCCTGTCCTTTCAAAATCTTTTAACGGAAAGGAGCGACGCAGCAGAACAGCGGGATGAAAAATGTGATAAGTCAACAATTTTTTCGGAATCTTGTTAAAATTCCTCAAAGGTTTAAAAGGAATGTCGTCAATCTCGAAGATGAGATTTTGCAAGTAGGTGAAAAGTACCTACCGGTGGCAGCTGCAAAAAGAGCCAACTATTGGATCCAACAGGATGTTTGCCTGGAGATTAAAGTAGAAAGAGAAGCAGTAGAAGCAGAAGAGGAAGAGGACAAGGTAGGAGAAGATGAAGAAGAAGAGGAAGAAAAACAGGAAGTAGGTGTTGGTAGATTGCGTGGTGGCCAGCCACCACACTATTCTGGCAAATCAGTGCCGCGGGCTCGGTAAATCAATATTTGCACCTCTGCCTCCACCCCTTTGCAACCATTCAATTGCAGGGAAAAGCTTATAAATCCCAGACATTCCGTAGGGGCATTCGCCGAAGAAAAGGAAGGTTCTATTTGAAGTCATCAGTAAACTATATTAACTGTAAGTGTTGACGTGCACGTGTTATCTGTAAAATTCCAAGCAAACTATTCCAAAGTCCTTGTACCTATATCAAACGCTTTCTTCCCTGCAGAACCAATTTTCTTTAAGCCTCTTTAACCACGAGAAAATGGTTTCCCGTTAAAAAAGAAAAAGTCCTGTATGTAACAGTTTCATAAAAATTTTCTAGTACCAAAGAACCATCATTGCTATTGTTATTATCTCTAATTTCTAATTGTTAATATGCAATTCCAGTGATAAAAATCTACTAGAATATTTCTACTACCTCTCTACCTCCCGTTTTTGTTTTTCAAAACGTAAGCATTCCTTCTAATTAAAGTTGACAAACACAGAAATCACAGTACCTCAGCAAAATCGATGTTATTTTGTTATCTAGAGTTGTGTTTGATTTCGAGCGAACGAGAGCAAGCGATAAAGAGAGATAGAGAGGGGGGGGGGGGCAGAGAGAGAGAGAGAGAGAGAGAGACGGCAAGAGGTTTTTTCAGTATCGAAAATCAGTGAAGTGCCTCGTGGACTGCGATAGGTGTTCGTTGATTGAGAGTAATCTGTTTTGTTAATTGCAAGGTCCGCAGAGTCCGATACCTGCGGTTGCGTTGTGCTGCGTTCAGCATTACAAGCCGTCTACTCCACTGCCAACTATTCTCTCCGTCTCTTTGTCTCTACCAACATCTCCCCTGCTCTCTTTATACAAACCAGTGAATAGAAGGGAGAGAATTTGAAGGGTTGGGAGCGGTTAACCAACTAATTGCAATACTGACGCGTCCGTTCGGACTATTTGTGCAATTGTGATCATATCCGCCATCACGCTGCGCCGAAAATCACGGGTCCCGTGTACGCTAATGGAGCGACGAAAGCAAAGTACAGCATTCATGTTTTTCCGCTATCAGCATCCTACTCGAAATTATGTTTTCCTATAATTTTTCCTGTTGTTTGATGCATTTTTTTGTATATTCCTATACCTTACACAATTTTTGTATCGAGTTTCTGAGTGTAATGGTATTTATAGAGATTAAAAAGTTTTTACTTTACAGATTTTGATAATCTACAGAAAACAAATATGTAATTGCCAATTTTGATGTTTCCTAATTTCGAGGAAACAGAAACTAAGAGTGTCAAGGTTCGAGTTCAAATCTGGTGATTTGTTACAGTAACTGCAGGTGCATCAAATATACTTTCGAGGTCCTTTCGAACAGTGCCAATACTTGGAAAAATAGGCTATAACTTTCCCCACTATGTATAGCAATACTTAGAGACCTGTTTCGGAAAACTTTGTGAATTGTTGTACATCTGCAAAGCGTAACAGTTGTACCGTTGCCATCTGTTCCTCTCCATGCTAAGTTTTTACGAAACTAGTCAATACTCACCGGTGGTGTACATAGCGACGCCTCGCAGCGTAACAGGTTCCAGTATAGTTGGTTCGCTTCGTCCCTTAGAATTGACAGCGTAGAGGAAGAGACGATAATTCTTGCCGGTTGTTAATCCGGAAACTTCGAAGACCGGTCCGTTGGCGTTCGCCGGCACTGTTTTGTTTAGAAGAATTGATCTATCGTCTTCGTCGCCTACAACTTCTAATTGGTAGCTGTGTATTGGCAAACCCCCATCGTAACCTTCCAAGCAGCGGACAATTAAACCCGTGCCAGCATTCGTACTAACGTCTTCGATCTCCAATGCGGAAGTCATCTCCGTGGCTGTGCAGTTGTGGAGTGCATAAGGTTTCCCGGCAGCTATCACCTAAAACCAATTTCATTTAAACATTTTTCTTATTGCTTTCCCATACAGAAGTTTTACGATCGCGATGAAAATTTCCTTCGACTCTAATTTCATTCAACCCGGTGCTAAATTGTGGGCAAATATATCGAAATGAACCGCAGGCTGCAAAGCGAAAGGGATAATAGAAAGAGGTGACTTCTTTAGATACCAAGAAAATTCTTGGCACCGGGAGGAATTTATGCATGTTTCGTTTTAGGGTGACGAATCCAAATTTCTATATTGAGGCTGGATATTATTTACGATTCTGTTTCGCTGAATGGTATCCTGACTAGAAAGTTGCTACGTTGGTTGAGATAAAAATCTGACGTGGCCAAAGATTATTATTTCACTTCTAAGACATCGAAGAAATAGGTTTCTGTGTTGAAGGAATTCAAGGGATATTAATTAGAAGAATATTGGGACTTACAAAATATAGGGCCTACATTGGAGTTTTGCACAATCGCAATTGAAAGACTTCTAAATTATAGAATAATTTAGTAAAAACGTAATTTAATACATTAAAATTCGTATGTGAAATCAGCCTTTCTTGAACGTGCAATTATTACATTAGAAAAAATTATTATGTATTATAATTTGATCTAGTATTTTGAATGTTCTGTTTTCTTTGACCTTTAATAGAAATTAGATATTTTAAGTAAAAATAAGCTAACAAAATAATAGCAATCGTTGGTAACTTTGGTGTTAGAAACTGTAAGTAGATACCTGGAAAAGGCATGGAGTCTGTTGCTTGCCCACTTCGTTTGTGGCCCAGCACGATACCGTACCATAGTCCATTTCGGTGGAGGGTGTGTAGTTTAATTTGTAGCCGTGGAATTGCTGGTAATCTTTCAAACTTTCCGGAGGAGTACCGGAAGCTGGTAGGTGCGAGTTTCGAAAATTTGGCACATGTACCAACTCACCCGAGTTGTTAAACCACCATTGGTATGTCAATGGGGGTGGGTGACTTTCGACAGAACATACCAATGCTACTGTTTCTTGTTTCAGTGCTCCTACGACGACTTCACTTTTGCCCTCTTTGCAAACTGGTCTATCTGTGAAAGAAGACAAGAAAATAATTTAATTTCGACGGTTAAATGTATCACTTCGGACTGTTGCTGAATAATACCGTGTGGAGAAACGGTAAATAATGAGAGCATATTAAAATAAATAATTAGAGCTTTTAAGCTGCTTTCTGCTCAAACGGAAGGTTACAAAAATATATTAAACATGTATCCAACTTCTTAAGTTTAGTAGCATATTCTTTTCGACTCATGAAACATTTACGACCCTTCGTTAAGCATTCAGGTCACAATTTCGATTACTTCCGAGAGAGAAAAGAACGTATCGGATAACAAAAGATCGGGATTTACGGAATTTCCACTTATTGGTTTAACTCTTGCGTATTTTATGAGTTACAAGAATTTAATATGTTAATTAATTTTTCACGGCGATTTCCTCGTGTCTCCTCTGACGATTCGAAACTATCCGAGGTTAGAATCGTTCTGTAATTTTATTGAAGTGCATTTTAGCGATTAAATGTTTTCTATTTTGACAAACACGAGTGGATAATTTTCTCGGTACTTTTGTAATTCATGTCTCGAAGGAACAATCGAGTGTCTGTCGTCCTTTACGATCGCTTCTCTCAAGGGATCTACCTTGTCCCTTATCCAGAAAAGCACTTCGAGAACGTGTTCAATCCTTCCTAACAGTAAGTAGATCTAATCCTGATAAGTCTAAAGGACTTTGGGGAACTGCTGAATAAATCGTACTGTATCGAAGTCAAGGAAGAAAATTCCAGGTGTGAAAAAGATCCTTCACCCTATTCCTTCCACTGTTCACGTCACAGAATTTTTAAGGAGTGTCATATCTATAGAGAATCATTTATTTTTGTAAGCTACAATCTTATTAATTATTGTTTTTTTAATTCATACAGCAGGTCAGTTCAAGTGTCTGAGATAATTATTGTAAAAAGTTATGTCTGCTAAAAAAAGATTATCCGTGAGAAACCTCAATTTTAAATTTTCCAATTGGTTTTCGGTTGACCATAAATCTTTCCAAATCCATATTTTTCAGAAGAATTTATTTCCGAAGAAGAAATGCCAACTTTTGCTCTGGTAGGATGATTCTGAGGGACAGAATAATTTTGTCACCCCAAAAGTGGTAAAATGTAAGTCATGTTGGCCCTATTCCTCATGTCTGCTCTATAAGTAAGACAAATGAGGTTTTATTCTCATAAGAGAAATGCCGCGTGTTTGAATGCTGAGTACTTTGAATATGTGGATAAATATGAATACTTGAATGAAATTCGCACGAGGGCGTTTAAACATTTACATAAGATAGGTATGTGTCTTATGAAGGTGCCGAAAAATTATTCACAACATACGATTTTCAGCAGAAATTACATTTCCGTCGTATGATAACGTCGTTCAAGGTAAAGGCAGTATTGTAATTTTCATTAAATATCACTTCACTCATTCCCATCTCAGTGTACCATTTTACCAAAATTTCCATTTTAAATTTATCAAATATACCGTAAATTCGCTATTTCTGTAAGGGTATATTTTCTTTATATTTCATATTTACCCTCACTGAGTGTTATGAAAATTTCTGCTTATTTCCTAGGCAATTTTTAAGCAAAGCTGAATTTCACTTTTGCCAAGATGATAGCAGGGGGAAGCTAATCCTAATGACAGTGTTAATTAAAAAAATATTTCTTTTGATGAAATATTAAAAATTATTATTCTAAAGAAATAACTGAACTTGATTTAAAATGATATCCAATTCTCTTGCTAATATTATTATTATGTATGTTTACTATTACAGAAGTAAGGATTTTTAAAATAAGTATACATTTTCACGCATAAACTACTTATCTTCGAATAGTCATTTGTTAAAGGCACTAACCGCGGTTTATTTGCAAATAGTGATTTATGTAAAATAAAATGTTTCCTTACAAAGACTGGGTAAAATTCGGTTCGATAACGAAGTTTCCCCCTGACAAATTAATAAAACCTAATCCTTCAATTCAACTTTCTTCATTAGTTCAATTTCATCTTATAATTCGGTTCAATTCATGCTTCCTCGGATAGGAAAATCTAACTTTTCAGAATCGTGGTGGTGATGGTTGGAAATAAGAAGAGGAGGAAAATCCCATCTAACCAAGCAAGTGGGGAGGCAGGTGCGGGGTCGACAATCTCTAATAGGAAGTTTTCTTAACATCACCGTTCATGTTATAGGTCAAAGTAGTAGACGAAAGTTCGGCACAGTATAATAAATGAGGTATTTGCGAAAATATATTACAGGGATTCTATGTTTAATTCCAGTGTTATTAGACGCAAGATCAACTCATTAGATTCCACTAATTTTAATGACCCAAAAATGAAAAATAACCAGTATGCCCTGACTCAATAATGAGTAAATTTTTGGGAGAAAATTGTGGTTGCTACATCACCCTGTTCCGCAACCACAGTAGGTTAGTATATCATTTTTACAATAATTACTACTGCCAGAGAATTACAATAGCTTAGCGGCTTTCAAGCAAGGTTCCTCTGCTTCAGACTCCAATTGAGATTGTAGGTTTCATCTTCAGAAACATGGAGGTACGAACCCCGTTAATAGTGTGAGAGGAATACCAGGTTGTTTCATCTAACCGAGAGACAACCAGATGCAACGAGATGCCATCACATCATTAATCCCGACCGCATTCAACATTGAATTACACAATTACATCAAACCAGTTTTGGGATGAACTATCGGGTGATGATAATTCCTGAATCCTGTAAACTACGCATAGAAACCTCCTTAATCCGTAATATAGTAAGCTGCTCGATCCCCGTTGAATTTCCGAAAGTGCACGATTTTAAAACACTCCTTCACTGACACTTAACATTTCCGTAATCATAAAATAGAAAATCCCTCTCGTAAAAGAATTTAATCTTAAACGTTGGAGCGAGAACAAAATTTGATGGAAAGTTACAAAGGTAAAATATGAAGTTTTGGTATCTCGCAGCATCCTTGAAGCTTTTTAGCTCAAATACTAAACTTGCAATCCTCCCTTATTTCTTTCCGCTTTTCTTCTCTTCATCTTTACGCCGGCAAGTAGTAGAGGAAGAGCAGTGGTAGTGCAGTATAGTAGTCAGCCAGTGGTAGTGGCAAGCAGGCAGCAGTCAAGGCTTAGCACATTGCCGGGTTAGGTTCACCCACACATGAATATTCAGTTACGCTTTACATACATTGAATATGCATCGTAGTCCTTCCTTCCCTCTTAGGTCATTTACAAGATGCAGATACGTCGGGACTACCACCCGGAGGGGACTACTATTCTAATAGAATAACCTGTGCTCTGTGCTTCAGAGAAAACCGCTCTACACCATTTTCAAACTCCCGTTACCCCATTTTGAGCCTCCCTCTTAGTCGATCTTTAGTCCATTCTACTCTCCTTCCCTCTTCCTTTCCATTGTTATATAATTCTGCCTCTCTTTCTGAAGCAACATGCTTGCTATTCCCACACCTTTCAAGGAGTTGGTTGTGCCATCGATTAAGTAATTATCGAGGACTCACGGCAAATTAGCCCATTGCTATATAGTCCGATAAGATGAAAGGATAGATGAACTTTGCGACGCTGTTACGGCGATATTTTTAACACGAGCATGTGGGGCTCGACTGAAATTACTCACTTTTCTATCAAGAAATTAACAGAATTACAGGAAGTGCAAAAATCAATGTTTCAATTACCTTTGTTTAGACTACTTTCACAAAATTTATATTAAACAAGATATTTTTTCCCCTTATTTCTGAAATAATAATAATAATAATACTAATAATAATAGCTATTTATCAAAGCCTTATGGGATAAGAGCACCAAGCCAAGAAAACTATGCACACAAAAGTCGTATAAAATTAAATGTAATAGAAAAACATAAAAATAACGCTGCGGACTCTATAAAATAACAGGAAAAAATAATGATGTAATACAATATAAAAATATGAATAGTGAAATAATATGAGATGTATAGATCAAAATAAAACTAGCAAACTACAGTAGCAATAACAGTTTCGATCGCGGATAAAGACTATATGTGAGTAGAATTTTCTTTTTAATAGTATACTGAACTATAGTGGATATATTAAATATACGATTTGCATTCTATTTAACTGGACTTGTAATTTGATAAGAGACAAGGTACCTCCTTTCATTATAAACCAGCCTTTGAAGGCGCCTAATATACATATCCCATGTTATTATATACATAAACGTAACGAACAAGACTTCATTAGCGTTGTTTCTAGCCTTTGACTGTGAACTTGCTAAGAATGTGCCAGGATTAGAATCGTATTAGCTTGCAATGGGAACCTAATCTCGACAAAATAATCTTTGTAGAATTTCCTACAAGAAATATACATACTGAGTTTTGCTAAATAACGTGATACAACGTTAAAACGCAGTAGAGATTAAAAGTTAATACGAGTCGCTGCGTATGCCTGTGGTGGAGTAATATTTTCCCGGTACACTAAGACCTTCTTGCTTTCCATGAAATAACATTTGTTATTGTTCATAATCCAGCATGGAAATGCAGAGAAAACGATCGTATATGTCCACATGCAGACCATACCTAATATATACACATGTGTATGCATAATACGTTTATGCGCATAATATGCATGAATTATAAACGTGGATTCTCAAGGGAAAAATCGACACACCTATTGTTAAATTGGATTTATGTTCATAGAAAATACTTTGAAAATCCTCCGACCACGTATAAATTTATATTCATTTGGGAAATTGGGATTTTCATATCTACGTATGCATACGCGTACGTAGGCCGCTTCTATGTACCATATTCCCGAGTAATACCAGTAAAATTGCATCTTGAAGTTACCTGCAAATTTACTAATCCTGTCTATAAACAAATCAGGTAATTTCTCAATCAGCAAATTTTTTAATCAGTTCGTTATAAGACCGGTATCACTCCTTTTATATCTTTGGAATCTAAAACCCAATACTGGCAAAAAAATTTCTCCGTAGACGCGGAAAGTGTGGTCTTTAAAGTCACCACACGTTGCAGGGAACCCGAACGACATTTCCTATAATAAAATTGAATATGAATACCGAAAACAAGAATTCAATGGAGTTCCAGAAAGATTTAGAATGTTTCCAGTGAAAGATCTTACTCGAATTACATTCGGGTCATAATTTATGAAAGCAAAAAGAGCGAGAGAGTAGGGCAAGATTTAGTGAGAGAGAAGAAAGAGAAATAAATTGGGGAGGATTAGTTCATTCTCTCTTTTTCTTTCCTTTTTGGTAGCAAAAGGTGAAAGAGGATTTTATACAGCGAAACTGAGTCTCTTTCGAATTGACAAAAATGGTTATCCACGCACTGTGTCAGCGTTCGTGGTGGAAAAACGCTGCATTGTTTGTCACGTGATTCATTTGATGCAGTATAGTTTTGATATTTTAAAACGGGCTTTTTTCGAAATTTTTGACAAGTGAATTTATGAATTATATTAACGATATTAACACAACAACCTTATAAACATAATAATTAGTAAGGAATTAAATAATTGCTAATACCTGTGGTGTTAATTTTTCTCTCTCTTTTTTGCTAAGAATCAATATTTCTAATCGAAATAAATAATAAAAATTAAATAAACCTGAGACCATTCACGGGGTGATAATAACCACCGTTTGAAAGTTTGATATCCTGTTACTAATCGTATTCTTCTAATACATCGTATTATCGATTACTTGAGCTCACAAGATCCTGTGTTTATGTCTGCCAAGAAACCGCGCGAGATTTTACCGCGGTGCACGTTGACTTATAAATGCGGATAATCTCGTCAGGAACTAACATTAAAGAAACGATTGTTGCTGCCATAAACATTCCAATTTACTGGCGAATAAACTTTTCCTTACTGCATTAGCTTAATTACAAACGCTGTAAATTCCAAGCTCTTCATTTGGAAGCATAATTAAGACAGCAAATTCATCAGTTGTAGCACTTTAAAAAAAAGCCTACTAAACTTTACCATGGTAAAATTAATACTGAAATACAACGATTTAATAAATTCAAACTTTCGGGAATGCACACAGATAACATTCTTCAAATTTCAGTTACTTACACATTATTTGTAGGCGAACGGGATTACTGGCAGTTTTTCCTTCGCTGTTGGCAGCTAAACAAGTGTATTCCCCGGCAGAGTGCCGCGTTAAATGTTGAAGAACAAGTGAATGATCACTTAAAACAATCCCGCCAGTCACTTTCAACTCCTTTCCCTGAAAACGTAAAAATAATCTTATTTTTTTTCTGTGGAATTAACCCATTTCCATAAAAATTATAGGATTCTGGTGTGAAGGGAAAAAACATTGTTGGAAAGTCGTAAAAGCTTGTTGTATAAATAATTTAGCAGGAATAACTTTAGCTACTTTTTCGCACATTTTATTTTCCCTTAAAAGGGAAAAAAGTATTTTCTTGAAACTCATATAACTGCTGAATGTGCATTTTTTTAAATTCTTCGTACACTTTTTATATTGCTTTTAGCAAGAAACGTACCTAGAGAGGTAGGTCGTGAATTTTAACACTGAGAATTACTTGAACATTTTTATAGGTTATCTAGAAAAAAATACAATATTTTATCACGAAAATTGGCAGGAGTACAATAAGTTTTCCGTTCTTTTTTGTTTGTTGAAATATAAATATACAAATATAAAACTTTATATTAAATTGTGTATGAAATTAAATTTTTCTAACTGAGATATTCATTGTATTAAGTTATATTTAAAGATCAGTAGAAAAATTTTCGATGGAAAATCTTTAATTTATACTTCAGGAAATTTCATTATTAGTTAGACTGTTCTGCAATAGGGAAAGAGATGAAACGGAGACGGAAAAGTATAATACAAAAGTATTAAAAGAAATATAAATATTGTAGTGATAAGTCTCTGATAAGTTTTCTACTTTATTGCTCTTATACTTTATTAACTTTTAGAGAAATGGTATTTTTTTATATACAAATTATTTCACACTTAATTAGAAATTTGTAGGTATATAAATAATGTATGTATTGCACAGAATTTTGCAGATTTGTTCAGACCAACTATTAAAGTCCCAAAATGTTCATTGAATTCGATGGAAAGAAAAATACTCACATCTTTGTACCAGGTGAGCTTGTGTATTTTCGGGTTTGATTTGACGATGCATTCGAAATAAACGTCGTCACCTTCTTTGATTTCATCAGGTTTCAGACTTACACCCATTCTCAAAGTAACGAGAGGTTGGTATTGTACATCCAATCTCCATTTGTCCTCGACAGCGCTATTAGGAATAGCTGGATTCTCGGCGCGACATGTTAAATACTTTCCATCGTCATCAACTGTTGGTACGAAACTTAAAACACTTAGACTTTCATCATTCTCTAAGGTGGCCTGCAACATGCCGAGGTTATGGGAAGAGTCATTAAAAGAATTATAATATTTTAAAAAGAGTCTGTAGAAAAGACATTCATGAGATTGATGCGACAGACTAACGTATTACAAAGAAATGACTTTAGGTTGTAAAGATCCCCTGCGATGATTGTATCCGAAACCGATGTTGTTCGCAATTATTTTGAAAAATATCATATTTTATGTATTTCAATATTATTCAAGAATTATGTAAAGAAGAGATCTTTGCGATTCAACTGGAATGGAAATTGAAAACAATACGTATTAATATAACATTAATCTTGAAATTAATTATCTGATACAATCGTGAAATTGCATAATTTCAAATTAACGAAAAAAAAAGAAGGTTAAATTAATCCGCCAAAGTTACATTGATTCTTCCGTCCACATTTGGATGATGGCAGATAATACTTCCCTGAATTACCCCCTTCCCTTCATCAACGTGTAATATCATCTCGTAAAGTTATACTGCGGTACCGGTACCGAATTATTCAAGTTGGAACATAATTCAAGCGAGAATTGTTTGTTTTGAAATCCTCCTTTTATGGAATTATGATTTTTTGCACTCAGAAGAGAGAGATGTATTACAGGAGGAAACTACGCTAGTTTATGAGATTTACGACCCTGAAATAGAACGAGGAAGTAAACACACGCGAAAAAAAGAGCCGTGGAAAATTTTTCCTGCAAACAAACATAGGAAAGTATTCAGCAAAATTTGTTAAAATTTCACATAAATAATATTTTAATTTCTCCATACGTGGTAAACTGCCGGCACTATTTCCGTCTTTCTCCTTTCGCACCCTTCCAAGTCAAAGGTTCGTTTTACGTTTCTGTACCGCGTCATTCTGCGAACTGCGCTACGCAAGTTTTATGAGATTTACGATGTGGGTGGAATAACAGAAAGTAAAGAAAAATGTATGAAAAAAAAAACGAGCGAAAGAGAAGGGAGATAAAAGTTAAGAGAAAAAGTAACGATAGAACGAGAGAGAGAGAAAAAGAAAGTCATGGAGGAGTGTTACGTAAATGCTGACTGTTCACCATGTCATTTTAATGATAGCGTCAGCGGGCACGTATCGGAAAACTTTGTATCAGTATTATATCGCGAATGCGAAGAATGAGAGTAATGGTTCGTTACGATGAATATCGTGTCATTGACGCCTCTCTTTTTTTTTTAATTCTTTTCTATACACGTTTCGTTCGATTTGATACCATGTGATCAGACCATCCTGATAAAACTCTCCGGACACATACGATATATGACCTCGAAAATTCCTATTACAAAAAAAGAGGAAGAGAATCTTTCAAAGAGATAACGTGGTTCTTTTGCCCATCAATCTTTTTATGGCTGATTTAGAAAATTTGCAGAATCTGACAGGGCGGAAATAAACGGAATTGTTACGGAATCCTGAAAGAATTTTTTTTGCTAGCTGATAGTGTTGAAGCGCAATAGAATTTTTTGTACACAAAAAATATTATTTATATATAGATGTTGGTAATAAATATGGTTACATATATAATTAACTCTGAGAATCTTTGAACCGAAGAGACCCTTTGCTGTCTTGGGAACTATCTATCGCCATAACGAAATTTTCAGAACTACAAAGTATAAATGTCCTCGAAACAAATCATTAATCGGAAAAATTTGATTGGAAAATATATTGGGTTGATACGTTTACATATTATATTGTATATTATATTATGTATAAAACATATATACGAATTCCGTTGGAAGGAAGTGTTACGTCGCATTAGCAGCTTAGGTTATTAGCGACGCTGCTGCTTTATCTGGAAACAGTAGCTGCTCCGAAGGGAACAATATCTAAAGATGCTATGGCCGCCGCTTGTCAATATTGAAACAAATTATTTTACAATATCACTATGTTCAATATCTGCTGTTCCATAAACCGTTAAAAAACGCATTCTGATCAGCCAGAATTGCCGCAAACACAAAATTAAAAATGTAAAAACTACGAAGAATACAACGAAATCCTCTTGGCTAGTCTGTAGTATTTATTATTTTCTGATTATTAAAACGAGAAATAACTGAAACTCGACACCCTACAAATAACTTTGAGTTCTAATCTAATTAAGGAATTATTTCTGTATAATTATTTTAAATGCGATTTTTACAAAACCGGTAAATTCTTCATTAAATTTGGTAAAGCATGAATGGGGAATTTTACACAGATACTCTTTTTGCGATGGATTTAGCCAGTCATTGTCCCGCAATAGGAATTTAAAACCATTGAGACTGTATTAATTCATTGTCAGCCCAGTACTGGTCAGTGGCACATTTTCGGCCAGTTCTTAATCCCGCGAATGGAACAATACCATATTCTGGGTTATTCGTATGATGAGTGAAAATGTATCTGTTGCTTCACAAAATTCAGCGTCGACCATTTAGTAATTCATAGCTTCGTTTGGTCATGAAAAATAGCAATCGCAAATTATTCATTAGTCTAGTATTTTTGAATGGTTACAAATAATTTACTGATTTTTACTATACTGTTTTCCCGAAATTATGACCAACCAGTACGATAATTTAAAGACATTAAATATTCAGATTGAAATCAAAACTTATCATTTTTCTTGATCGCTTCTACTTTTCGCTTTAGTTTGAAATTACGTTTCCAAAATTTGAATATTTAATAACATGAACGAGTTAGAGGCTACAGTGCTACAATTTTAGTTTTGCAAGTGTTTCGTGTACTTAAAGTGGTAAACCGCGCCAAGTTAATATATAGTAAGATAGAAATAAAGTAAAAAATTAACAACAAATTGAAATGTATAAAAGAGTACTGTATTTAAAAAAAGAAGGAGGTGATTTTTGTTCAGAAGAAATCACTATGTATTTTACAGAATTGGATGAAGAAAAAGAAGATATCTTGGCGGAAGGCACTTTCCATAGCTACGAATCTGCAGAGTGCAAATGGGATCTTCGAAGTTTGTGAAGTGACGTGATTCGTGGAGGAAAGTTCCTCTGTCACATCGTCTTCTTATATGCACGCCAGCGATGTGGCGAAAAGGCGTTTAATGTACATGAAATAGCTGCATCGTTCGAAATTTTTGTATCGATGCATGCAAATGATAAGGAAGAGTCTTAACCATAAAACTACGAACTTGTTAGCTTCTGCAATCGGTTAAGCGATCGTTAATTCTTCCTTTCCTTGAGGGGCACCTTTTTAAAGAAAAATTCGAGCTTTTTCACATTAAATGTTTGACACCAACATGGAACTGAATTAATGCAATTTTCTATACACGTTGCAACAATTAAACTTCCATGAATGTAAAAGGGCCTATATTCGCTTAAAAACTGTAAATTTGATCCGAAATGTGAAAAAAGGTGGCACAAATGGTAAGTATTATTTTTCAACAAACCAAATGCTAAAATGAGAGAAATGGTTTATCGTTGGACGCTTCAGGAAGATTAGACTGAATTTCGTAACCAACGAAATACTTATTTAGAGTTACAGCAATTACGATTCAAAATTATTAACACTCCGTAATCCCACATTGAGAATAGTCTAAAAGAAAATACTTTCTAGTCTACATCTGTGCAAATAATTTCTATGCAGTTTCGTGAAACAATAAGAGAAAGGTGAAAACGCTAATGAGGAGCTGTATTTTCAAAAACAGCTTGATATAAAATAAAATTGAAAGCGTTTTCAGTTGGTTGATTTTCCGTAATTAAAATTTTCTTCTGTTACTCGTATAAAGTTCTGTTATTAAGTGACAAAAGTATGCGGGCAACAAAAAAGTTCCTGCCGTATACGAAAGTCTCCGAGGTTATGTTCAGTCCTTTATATACAATGTTGAAAAACACGGAAAAATACACACACGCGGAAATGGTTGTAAAGCCACAAGAACGCAGTAGTTACTAAAGTTGTCTTTTACCGGAACGCTACTGTGCGGATTCCCACCTCGAAACAGTTTCCACACAATTCGACGGTCGAAACGACCGCGTTGAGACTTCCTCGTCAGTTTTATAAAAACAAGATGGCACAAAACTTTCTGTCTCCGAGGAGCAGGAGATCAACGGTGAATGTCTGACGACCGAAGCAAAATAAAGGAAATCAGAAGCGTTGTCATTTCCCGCCACCTAATAATAACGCGGTAACGATTTTTTATAAAATTGGCTGATATTTATACACGTACTGGAACCTTCTTGTTACCCCATTTGTAATCGGGACGATATCGTCTTTGCATAGGAAGGTGGAAATATGAAATTAAAAAAAATTTGAATAAGATGTATTTTGAAATCAATAGCATCTCAATCTTGTAAATTACAATGTTAAGAAATGAAAATTAGCAAAATTAATTGCAAACATATGAATTCAGGGAAGCGAAACTTCCAAAAGTTACTGCATTTCGACGTTACTTCTGCAGTTTGATAGGAAAGAGTTCTGTTTGCAGAGATAATGTATTCAAACGACAAACCCGAATTGCATAAGAAAGGAAGGAACTCGCAGACAATCGAACGACAACAAGAAAATTTATTCACCGATATAAAGTTCCTTTAAGTACGACTGGTCCTGATAGATTCATCGGGGAAGTGCTTATTTGCAGCATTTTAAGTTCGATAGTCTTCAATATTGAATATTCGAAAATTAGACGCAGCTCTTTCGCGGCATAAGTTTTCACTTCTGAGTCCACGTACCAAAGAAATGCCGGACTTGGAATACACTTTCCAGACTATCATTTGGTTTTGGCTTGAGGTGCTACCAGTTTGGGTCAAATCCAATCAATAACTATAATGATGAGACTTTATTTGAACTGAAAGCAATGAATATTGGTTAACGAATATAATTGATTTTATTTTCCAACAGTTTTTGATTTATCATAAATTTCAGGATGAAGTTAGGATCGCTGTCCACCCCATAAACATACTTATGGGATTTTTCCAATATGCCCATTTCAGAATTAAAAATAGTTCCCAGATATTTGGGATTGATTGCGTAAATAGCAGTGAATTGGATCGTGTAAACAAATGATAAAAATATCACAACTAATTATTTATTAGAAGCAAAAACTTTTGTTATCAATTTTATGATCAAAGGAAATTCTGTCTATTCAATCTAGAATAAGTCGTTACATCCCAGGTAACTCATATTGGTTTTCCTATAGATTGTTCAATAAGTAAGAAAAGATACAGGGTCTCACTATTTTCTGCACATCTCATAGACCCTTTTTGATGTTTCCGAGGGAAGACGTTACACAGCTTTCGTGCTTTTACTGAGGAGATATATTATTTCACACGGGAAAGACGACACTCATGGCCTTCGGTTAGAGCTACTCTGCAATACCCCATGAGCATCGCAGGTCTCTCATAACCCAGCTCTTGTTATCATTATTTCGCCACAACGTGACTAACAAACAAAATGCATTATTTTCCTCGGACTTTGATATACACCACCGCCACAGGTCGTACCCAAACTTGGTTAACTCCTCTCGAATTTTCACTGACATCCCACAAAAAATTTGAATACTGTACAAGGTAATGACGTTTGAGCGAATTTATCATTCGTTAGATGCACTTAAAATATATTCTTTTCTAATTAGCGCGAAATACTCAACCAGAGATGTATTACTGCCTATACAGATCCATTTTTTTTCAGCTCACTCTCATACTCCTGCAAGGCTTGTGTTACGTTGAATTCTCAGCGATGTAAAATTATATTTACCAATACTGGAGCAACAATATTATTGAATTACATGAGAAACTATCATCCGAGAGTTTAAATGTACCAAGAAGTCGTTGCAAGCGATCTTGCGAAAACAGAATGATTGGGTTTCAAAGTGATCCTGGAAATAGAGCGAAGGGAAATGAGGCCTTCGGCGGTGGTGCGGTATATCCAATAGAAATTTAGTGACCTCTCTTCGATTAAATTTATGCTAAAAATGTGGAATTTACTAATAATTAGAAAAGCAAGAGATACAAAAATGGCGTTAGACTGACTACTTATTATACAGAGCTCATGGGTTTGATTCTTGAGAGTAACAACAATGTCAAATTTTGCTCCTGGATTTCTGGAATCGTACTTCTGTGAACTCGTTTGAAACTGTAAGGCCAATCATCAAAAGGTTAATGATCTCGAAGCTGTTAATGGCACACAGAGGCTGCAATTTGTCTCGCCCCAAATCAGAGACCACGGCAATGTTGCAAGGTAGTGGGAAAACCACGACATTATTATTAAGCTTAAGTAATGGGAATGTCCTAGTGAGTGATAATGTCCTAGTTATGAATCATTTCTAGCAATAGTTGAGAAGTTCACGATTATAAGTCATAAAAAGGATATTTGCTAACAAATAAAACCAGTTTTTTACAGTTACTTTCGCTTAATATATAAGTTGAGGCATTTTGTTGAATTATAAACATTATTATTCTAATAGATTCATCCACATTACGGATAATTATGAATCTCAGGTTTTCATAAACCAGTTTTAACTATTAATAATTTTAAAATATGATAAACGAGAGAAAGAAATACGATCGGAGCAGAGTTTCTTTTATAACCTGGAATTATTGATAAGATATTTTGATCCAATTAGCCGATAAGCCAATGAAACGAAATTGTATTCAATTTTAATGAGGTCAAGTTTTGGAGATTGAGTTCAATTTCGTATCTATTACATTTCAATTTTATTTCATTTTAAATTACTGAAAAAAATAACTGATTACACTTAGAAAGATAAATTTTCTGGATTCCGTGCTAAAAAAATTGAATAGAAAAATGTTTAAATTAACATGCTCTCTATTAAAATTCTATTATTTATTAATTATATTCTTCTTGATGACCAACTTACATTATATACTGTCTTTTTTATCTGTTTATTGGATTTCCACCACGTAATAAGGGCTTCGGGTCTTGAACCCTTACTCCTACATTCCACTTCGTACCTTTTATCCGCAGAGACCCGGGACTCTTTTGTAACAATGAATGCTGATGTTGGTTTAACTGCAAAATATAAACATATACATGTACTTTAATTTTTAATGATAAATATTTTTGTGTAATTGGGAGTTATTAAATTTTTCTATTGCTTCGAGAAATAGTAAGCGAAAAACTAAGGTATACGCCGATCCTTTAACTCTCTCACTCTTTTTACTAAATCCTTATGAGTTCTTGACGAAATTATTTTCGTTAATAAAATAAAAGATCCATTTATGGAAATTTAAATCGTAGAACTTATTTTTCTATTAAAATAAATTGTGGAGAAAATTTAATCAAATATAAATCTTCTCTCATGCAACTACTTCTATGTAATAAAAACATAAATAATGTATAGTCACATTCGTAGAAATCAATACCATTCAATGAAATTAAATTAGTCGATTACGGTTCCACTTATAAACGTTTCATCGCAATCTTTTATATTACAAAATTGGTATAATGAAAATAGATAGTTTATGGAAGTAATTTTTTACATTCAATGTAACTCTTTGAAACATCATAAACTTATAATTAGTGACTATGACTCTTAAAAATCCATTTGACTATTAATCATAGGAATTATAATTTGTCTTTCAAAAATATACGATAGGGGAATAATTCAATGTATAATTAATGAGCAATTCAATGACACTTAATGTAAATTAAAATACATCCATGTAAAATTAAGGTACGTACTTTCTGATTATTTGGACAAATTTACATAAATTATATACGTAACACTAATTTTTTATTTCCAAAACATAGTTCCGAACATAGGCGATTATTATTATCCGAAGCTTCATATGACGACTAAGCATAAATATCTCTATCTTTCGTATAATTTCTTTACTTGTATGTAAGCACACACATTCGTAGAATTTTTTCGTATTTGAGGGAATATATATAGCAAAACTCGCGAGTCGTTATTAAAAACAATTCGAGATTCAATAATCGCTTGCCATAATTCAAGGGTGGTAGAAAGTTCTTCCAATTTCCCGGATATAAGAGCTTTTATATCTTATTAATTTTATCGGAACTGGATTTAAGGCATTTCTGTGTGTCAGAAAAAAATTTCAAATTGAAAGCCAAGAATTTTTTAATACACAAGAGTTCTTAAAGATGTAATGCTAAGTTCGCGTAATTCCTATTCAATGAAAAAGAAGAAGTAGTGGAACAAAAAATAAATGAATGGGAGAAAAAGACAAGAAGAGTTATTTCGCGAAGGATATAATACCATTCTTCCTTTTGTAAATGGTAAACACGCAATGTTAGTAGAATATTCCTCGAGGCGATTATACGAAAACCGGAATCTTCGAGACTTTAAATTTGACTCCTCGGGTCGATGTAATCATACCACGAAGTATAAAAAGAAAAGGAGCCCTTAGAATTTTTCCTCTCCTTTTATTGTGCAATTTCAATATTTTATTTTTGTCTGAATCGTATTACATGGCGACGCTTGTAATTAGATGCATATATATAACCTTGTCAGCGCGTTAGCGTGATAAATCTTAATTATTTAATTTCCAGTGCATTACAGGCTTGACCTCCTTCTTTTCCCGTATAGAGGTAAGAAAAATGAAACATTCTTTCGACCTTATATCGAAGAACAGAAAGGGTACTTGAAAATTCTATCGAACATATTTCATTAAAATTAAAAACACACACATGTACAAATATTTAATGGAGTAAAGAATTTGGGTTTTCTTTCGGTGAACAAAAATTATACATTCAAGTTGAAGTTTAACGGTCAAGTAGGGAATTATTGACAATTCTGTAAATCTTATTCACAGAATCATCTGTAAATAATTTGCAAAATTTATAAAAAATAAATTATTTCAAATTTTAAGAGCAAGGAGATTTTCGCTCGGCTGGTGATTAATTGTTCCTACTCGTTACGTATTGCAGCTGTATTTGGATACGCATATAAAATTTTGTTTACATCTTAAAAAGGAAAGTAACTATTTTCATACACCATAAAGGAAAATATTTTGGCGCAGGAGGATATTAGAAGAGCTTCAAAGAATAATTTTACCGTCAAATGTAGCAGCTATAGCGAAAAGGGAATATTTGCCAATGACAGAACGTACTGAAAAGCAACATCAAAGTAGTGTTTGAGCTGCAGCAACGAATGATGACGAATGATGCTTAGAATTATGCTGCTCAAACAGGACTTTGTGACCGACCGGTATGGAGTAGAAGTATTATGGTCGCATGATTTGCTCTGTTTACCATAAAATCCTACACCAATAATTCATTCCAAAAATTCCGCAGCTTCCTGTAATGTAACGACCACAAACTGCAAATCTGGGAGCGAAATGGAATGCGGAAACATTCGTATCAATTCAATAATAAATGATAATATCTGCTGCGAATTCGTGAAACAGAATACTGCAACTATAAATTCCATAAAAGGGAATATCAAATTGTTTCAACATTCTGGGCTCGTTATCTGTATTTTCGGCGCGAAGCTCATCAAGCATTGATGAATCCTTCATCAATCTAGTTCTTGTTTAGCGGCAAAGCCTTCTTATGAACTGAATTTTCAAACACAGAAGGACCGAAACGAGATCATAATCGTGATAATGGTGTCACAATCAGCATCACTATCATTGAGTGTCATCACAGAAAAGCGTAATTTGTTTCACGGCATTCGTGTGATGTCTGAAAGTTATACTGATCAGGGAGGGGTGTGCAATCTATAGATATGTGTGTATACTGTGCAGTTTAACTAGCGATAGTTTCTCTAATATTGAAATCGATCAGCGTAAAGCATCGCGTGATTGATGCTACTAGTCTAAAGTTTCGCATCGATTGCGGAAGAAGTCACAGGAAACAGTTCACTTTGATTGTATCTTATTAGGTACAAAATTATTTTGCTATTAGCAATGAGCGGAAGGGATTTTTTCTTCTTCAAAGAAAGTTTAAGTTGAGTATTAGTAATTAACGTCTTTATTCTTAGCATTTATTGTAAGAGAAGTTGTCGAATCACCGAATCGAAATTTCTTTCGTTCAGGAATTATGAATTATTTATTTATTTTATTATTGTTTAAAATTTGGTGTTACATCAATTAATATCGAATTAATCTCAAAAATTACGTCGATTTTTCCGAAAGGAAATTGAAGTTTCGAAATTTTCGCAGGGAAAAGTGGAATCCCTAATTTTGGAAAAGACAGGAGTAATAACCCAAACATTTTTAACCCCGATGCTTTATTCATGGAAATTACAGACGAACAAAATCCCTCTTCACATTTTCTCAAGCTTGTACTCGACTTTAGCAGTAAATCCTACAAAATGTACGAAATAGAGTTCTTTAATTCTCAGTAGCAGTATGCAGAACAATGTTAAACCTGTCCCGAATTAACTGAGTTTATTTCAGCTTTAGGGGAAACTTTGTCATTAGCAAGCACGAATTCATTATGTTCACAGAGGATACGGTGCAGAAATTTTTAAATGCATAAACCAGAGAGCAAAGAGGAGCAGGAGCTTTTTTTAAATACGATTTCCCTTCGTTTTCTAAATATTTCTTATTCCACCCCGAAACCCCAAAAATATAACGCAAAAATGGAAGTATACATATTTAACGTGACACGCAATCTCCTGATCCGTCTTACGGATAGGCGTTACCGTTATCAAACTCAGTCGATCTCGAACATAAGCAGCACTATAACGGGCACACCTTGTCTCGTGATGGTAAAAAGGTAGAAAGGGAATTTACGTGAAAAGACGTACATACTTATACCTTTCCTTACGTATCGTTACTGAGGCATGAAACCCAGAAAAACTTACTTCCCATGCGTTTGCCTAGAAGTTACGCCCTTGAGTTGCCGAGCTCCCACGCTATATAAATACACACCTAAAGCCCAAGGAAAAGGGCCACCCTTTTGTAAGAAAAGCTCTAGGCGCGAAATCTCTTGGATCACGCAGGCCTCACGGGAGTGTATAACACGAATGTTCGCACGAAAGAGAATAACATTTGACGTGAGAAAATGACACATTGAGTGATTTTCCCCGGGGACTTATTTCATCCCCTTTGCTATGATTTCGCATCTCCTCTCGTCACATTTGACGGTCTTGGAGTGTCTAATCTGACCTAGTCCCAATTTTGCATTACCAGTTTGTATGACAGGAAGATGAAAGAAGAGGGAAGGAAGGAAGAGTGATGGTTGAGTAGAAAATTGTTTTCGTTTCCCTTATCTGAAGAAAGGGAAGAGAATGAAAAAACGATTGTAACGGAGAGAATGGAGGTAGCACGAGAAAGATTAACTCTTGTCATAAAGATGCTACAACGTATTCTTTTATCCTGTTAGATATAAATTTTTTTCTTCATTTTCAAGCAAAGATGAAAATTGTAATATGAATGGCAGGAAACATGGGAGAAGATTGTATTCCGTTTCTTTCTCTTTGGTACCTTATTACGTTAAAGAATAGCTGCCGGAAGTTAGGGTCAGAGATTTCGATGATTACTTTCCACATTTTGAACCACCTGATATAGAAATGAAAAATATGACTAGCCTGTAGTAGTGTTAATCAAATTTCCTTCCCTTAAAGCACAGGAAAAGCTACTTTTCTTCCGGGGGGGGATTTTATTCCCTCGTCATATTAAAGCATTGTAGCTTTTTCCCACTAAGAGTCCCAAAAAGTATAATGGGGCATTAAAATCGCACTGTAAACATTCTCGTTTCTTCTTAAAACTTGGATCATTAAAAATTAGACCTTCGGTGAATCCCGGAGGACTCTGACCTGTAACTCCTACATTGTGTATCTCGACTAAATGAAGATTCATCCCAAGTGAGTCTGAAGTATCTTGGCAGTATTCAGTGTATCCAGGAATTAGCTTATTGCTGAGAAAATTGAGTCGTTTCTTTACAAACAAAATCGTTTAAATGGTTGATTGTTTATCTTATAAGGATTACTGTTGTTCACTTCAATTCAATTTAACTTAAGGACTCCAAAACTTTTTCATTAACTCGATAAAGTATATAAACTCGAACACGTAGAGTCTATATGTTTTAAAACCAAAATAAAAATTATGTATAATATATTCAAGAATAAGAATAGGATGTAGTAAGTGTCCATAAAGGAGACAGTTCGTGGTTAATTTAATTTGCTTTAACCTCACGACATAGATATAATATAGAATATCCACGTATTCCTTCTAACAATAAGTCAGACGAGAGAATTCTCGACCTCGCATTTTGCAGTTGCAAGTAAATATAAATTTTACACGAAACTCTGTAAGAGAGTGAGGGAGAATAAAAAAGTTCTAAAGCACTTACGATTTACGTCGAGGATGAGTGCCCTGGTCTGTGGCTGTACCAAGTTTGTGTTACTGGCTTGGCAGATTAGCCTTGCCTTAAGATGTTGCCGACCAACTTTAGGATAAGTCAAGTAGTTCACCGTCAAGCCTGACTCGCTCTTGTACTGATAGGAGTCGTCTATCAAGGTGTTCTCAAGGAACCATGTTAATTTTGGCAGTGGCTTACCACCTAAAACCTCGCAAACCAGATTTACGTCGCTCCCTTCGTTATAAGCTTCCTCGATTTTCGATACGTCCTTCGTTTTACTATTTAAAATTGTCGGTTTATCCGGAGGCACTGAAATCAGAGATTAAATTACTTGATAAACAAAATTTAAAGCGGCGTAAAAGTTTGAAAAATTTATGTTTACAATTTTATTTTCTTCGTTTTCTATTTTCTATAAAAATTTATACATTTGTTTCGCAGTACATTAAAAAGTTAGTATGTCAGAAGTCATCTCTGTTAAAGGCCAATATTTAGGCAATTTTTAGGAATTTTAGGATCTATCGTAAAATTGGACCTATGACAGAATGCCGATAGACGAAATATCGATACATCACAACGTCAGTGAAAGAAAACGTCGATTAGGAAAACCACCAACGAGGTTACCTGGTATCTTATCTCCAAGGTATTTTATCCTTACGGTATTACTTCTTGCCGATATTTTATCTCGACGGCACGTTTACCTTTAACTCGGCAAAATTGTAGTGTATCGATGTACTGTATTTCGCTATTCTGCACGCCACAAAAACGACAGAAACATAGGTTTTACCGGATACAGTAATTACAAACAGCTCAAAAAGAGACTGTGCATTTTCCGGGGGAAATAATTATCAAAGAGTCAGCTTTTGACATTCAATTATTTGTGACTTAAGGTTTGAATGATTTTCTTGATACATCGGGGAATTAATTGGGATATTCCATTCGATTGCCAGTTACTTTCAGCCTAATTACGTTTCTTCCTTTCTGATAGAGTTTTTCTTGTAACAAAGTTTGCTTCAGTGAACTCACCAATTACGGTAAGATTCAACTTCTGATTTCGCGTTGGAGAGTTGGTAAAGTCAACCCTGCACCGATAAATGCCTTCGTCTTCTACTCGCAAGTGATCGATGCTGAGATGAGCCGGCTTCGTTACAGTAACGAAATAAGCTCTTGGTCCCAATGCTGTCGCTGATGACCACAGCTGTGCGTCGCTAAACTGCCGCTGGCGACGGACGTCAAAACTGGAATGAAAAGGAGATATTTGGTCATTTAATATTTTATTAATTTTTAACAATTGCATCAAAACGTTTTAATTTATTTCTTTATGTTACTGGAATTTTGATAATTGTCTAAACAATTTCAAACAATACCAAACAGTGTCTAAAAGTTCCCGTTATCTTATTCATATCGCGAAAGATGAGATGAAATCCATCACAGGTCGTAGCAAAACGACGATGATGAATGCTATTATTAAAGGATTGGATTTCACGAATCATAAAGGAGGCAATTAATGACCGTGAATACCGTATATTTCAGAGGCATTGAATCGTCTGAAAGCGATAGTAGTTCCACAGTTTGCTCGAGCGCTTTTGAATATCCAAACTACGAGCGTAGAAAAATTGTATCCTTTAAAAGGAAGATTTGAGTGATCAATAGAACATCGACCACCTGCTGCCATAACGTAGCGGTGAAGGTATAAATCTTGAAGACCATGGGCGGACGTGACATCACCTATATCGTATTCCAAAGAAATTTTCAGACGAATATCAAATCTTTTGATAGTTTATGTGTCAAAAAGTTGTGAAATCATCGGAGGTGTTTCGTCGAAGAAAAATGTAATTCATCTTTATTCACACCTACGACCCAGCGTGGAAGAGGGTGATGGATGATATGACTAATTGTGAGATAATAAATCAGACGAATATAAGATGTTATTATAAATAAGAATTTACAATACTATAAAAAAGAGTAGCAGTTTTACAAATTTGTTTTACAAATGTTTTCACTCTATTAAAACCTAACTTGGTAAAAACATTTTATGACAAAAAGGTCCATTAGTTCTATTATTTGGTTCCTACTAACAATAAGCAAATATTTGTTTTAATTCGAAAACGTAAACGGTACTAGAGTTTCCCGAAATCTATAAATTCATTGCATCAAAAAAATTAAAATTTTGCTATCCGGCTCCCTTGTGCCATTCTTTATCCGATATGACGATGTCATTACCAAGCCGGTACTATCTCGTCAGTTTGCTTCTGACCCTCATTGTACTAAAGTAGACGCTGACAAGGATTATCGGTAGCGCAGTTGATTTCCCAGGTGAGTGAATTCAGGTATCATTGACGCTTCTTTTTAAAGATCATTCCCTTATTATAACTTTCTAAGGTAAGTCTATTTGATCCCATGCTTATTATCTTTCGTTGTTTCCATTTTAATTTTAGGCGGAACTCCGACTTTGTCAGGTAACTCTGTTCAATTTCACGCTGATTAATTTCGCTTTCATTATATATGCGACGAATATTGTTAAACTTTACAATCTTCACTCCAAGTGAACGATACGAGTATCACATACAAATAGTGTATATCATACTTCGAACTCGACCGAACTTCAACTTGGCTCTTGTTCTAATTAGCATACAGAAATTGTTTGTACTTTCCGTGATTTAACGTATGTAAATAATTTAGATAGTAATTTATAATAACATAGCTTAAGAAAAGGATAAATATCCCTTCGGTACAATTTGAATATCACCTGTAAGGTGAAAAAATCGAAGATACTACTTAAAAACTATCCAGGACACTCCAAAAAGCAGAATATGTCCTGGAAACACGGGACGGTTGTCGAATGTCACAGAGACTTATGCGTTTACCCAGATTTGTCAAAAAAATTTGTATCTATTATATTTCCTCGGCCGACATAATCCCACTATCTTTTGACTTATTAAATGTCAATTTTAGAGAAAGTTGGCCTAGCTACTTGCAGTGCTGTTAAAAAAAGATCGTTTTTACATTAACCTACGGTTACAAAAGAACTCATGAACTAATTTAATGCCATGGTAGATATATAACTATATTTTCAGCCGATTACTGCCAATTACAAACTAATGATAAAAGATTTAGTGGTCGTTAGAACTTTGCTCACTTAACATTACGAACATAGGAAACCATGGCTTCCATAATTCGAATTGTACAGGGAGGGTCTGGTAAAATCAAGTCACCCTGGGAGCCATCTCCACGTGTGATTGCATATTATAAGCATTGCACGAGAATGAGTGGAAGAAAATGAGAGATTTTAATACTTAAAAGCGAAAGAGCAAACGTGAAAGAGGGTGGGAACATATAAAAGGGTGAAATGGAAGAGAGACAGTTCCACTCACAAGTGACTAAAAGTTAAATTGCGTTCCTCGAATATTGGAAGAGTGAAAGAGAGAAAGAGAAGGGGAAACTTTAGATTTCTGTCCGTGACTGAGTATTCCCAAAGCTGTCCATCCCACCTACCAGTATTCCTACTAGACTAGTACGACCATAGCTTCTCTTCCGCGGCATTGACGTTGAAATACGATTTAATTCTTCCACTTCGCACTTACATTCACGAGAAGGAAGGAAAGGCTTTCTAACACTTGACATCAGGGGGCCTTTAGAACAGACCGCATGATCCAGAGGTTTAACCTTACAGCCAGCGATAACTTTCGAGGCAATTCCCTCTCAGGATTTTATACCGATATTGCCGGTGCACCTTTTGAAGAGCCTGATTCCAAAGGAAGATCTATCATGACTCTGGCTGATAATAATCTACCTTCCATTGCAGTCGTCATTGCGGCAGATATTTATATTTTCTGAACTGGAAATTTGATACCGTCATAAGATGCTGGGCTTGTATTGGTCGAGCAGGTGTAATGGATACAAAATTTTCGGACAAACTTGAGAGAACGCGGAAGTCTCTGTGATATTTGTTTCATGTCAGAATATTGAGTATGATATGATAAATAAAGAAATGAAATATTTTTGAACATATAATAAAAAAATTTGATGTGAAGTGCGATAGACTTCTGTTAGAATCCTGCTTCATAATTTTTCGACAGAATCCTAAACGGCCTTATTTTGCTAAAATCCGTAAAATCTTACTCTTTATTGGATTTCTCCAAATTCCCTTAAAATCTGGCCGCCCACTGAATTGAATTATGTGGGAAAGTTATTTGGCTTAGTTTCCTACTGCCGTTATATCAAAATTCTATTAATAATGCTATATTTAAATTTTCTTATTATTATAACACATGCAATAAAAATTCTGTTGATTTGAAAATCCTTTTCCCTACTGACTGAAGGCCAAAATAAAATAAGAATCTATATTCATTGTCGAATTCTAAGAAAAAAAATATAAAGGAAATTCAGAGAATCACTGAAAATAAATAATTCAGCAGACCGAGGTCGCAGGAACGAATTTGTCCGAAATTCGAGTCCATCGAACGGTCGGTTAGAGAAGTCTCTTGAAAACACAAGTATCCGAAAATTGATATTGAAACTAATAAGTGGTCTACTGCTTCGGAAGTGCTCTGGGATCTTGTGTAGGAATAAAAGTACTGAGCGCATCAAGTTTGATGAGATGAAAACCAATAATATGAAGCCATCGAAAGCTGAAACACTGTGCAAAGAGTTTGAAATATCGCATGTGAGTATACAATCATTGGCAATCTCATCAGGAATTTAATAATTCCTATTTCCGTGCATAGTACCGACAATAATAACGATCGCCCCCAGATCGATAGCTCCCTTTTATACGTGCCGTCATTTTATTTCGAGGTTTCTGGAAGCCACTCGCGAAAAAGCCCGGATCATTTGGGAAATATAAAAAGCGGTTGTGGAAGCATTTATTACTGGTGTCTTGGATGTTGCTGTGCTGCACATAAAGTGTGTAAATACGTCTCAGAGGAAATCTATATAGAATATTCTAAAATCATAGTCGGGTAAAACTGTAAAAGTAGTTTATACGTCGTTTTTCTATAGTCGCAATGTAAAAGTATATGGTAAGCAAAGGATGTATCTTGTAATAAGTATTTTATGGCGTCTTCGCAAGAAGTGAAAAGATGGGGAAAGAAAAAGGGAAAACGAGTGACTTTAAATTTAAAGTTTCGCAGGAATGAGGATTAAACTGACTTTACAGCAAGTCCACGAGTTCGGAAGCAAAACGCTATATAGTAAAGATAGGGATAGGTAAGAAGGTCTACTAGAACTACTGCACGGAATGGCTCCTCTACTGCAATGTATCGCAACGCACATATCTTACACCTTATTACATTTCTTAAATATGAGTTTGCCAGATACTACGACTACTACTTCCAGCGCAGCTATATACACTGCTATTACTATCGTACCTATTTCTCTCGACTCCTACAATAATGCAGCTACACCACTCTATATGAAAATTTCACGGACCACAGAAGCGCAACGGTTAGGATCAAGTGCAGTAACTTCTCTCGCGTGCGAAAAAGTGGAGTAAAATATAACAATTTAATGACAAATTATATTCCGATATGGTTTTAACCATCTGCGAAATGCGATACTATTGTTCCCGAGTAGTTATACGAATAAATATGCAGTATACCGAGTAGTTCTACCAATAATGAGATTAATTTGAATTACAAGAGTCTGTTGTTACTGAAATTGTTGGACATTATTGATAATTTATAATTAATTGCCCATTGCTTGAAAAATTAGAGAGTTTTAAAAATTTCTTCTGTACCTATTATTTATTGATTATTTTTACAATCGCCCTTTGGATCTAATTATCAAGATTTTCAATACGGAATTTATAACTATTATTATTAAACTAGTAATACACATATGGTAAACATATTTGTATTAATATAAGTTGTACGAATATAATAATGTGTATTTTTATATTTTCCAATAATGATTTTTTTAAGTCAGGGAAGGTTTCATTTAATGGAAAATTCCCTAACCTGCAGTTTTCAAATGTAGTATTTTTTTAATGGACGCGATGAATAATATTGATTTAATTAATGTACTTGAAATACTCACCATCGTTTGATTTATTACGTTGTTTATTAAACTGCTGTGGTGGAGAGGAAAAAATTAAACATAAATAAATGTAAAAGTAGAGCAAATAGACATCAAGAGAAGCCATATTTAATTAATTTCATGAACGCTGATTTAAAAAAAAGAAAACCGTGAACAACATTTAACTCATATATTGTTAAATTCGCAAAATTCAAACGTAGCGATATCAATTTTTGAAACTCTATTTATTTAGAAGAGAAAATTGGAAATTGTTCAAATTATCGATTATTTCTATTACCAATCCAATTCCAGCAATACTGTCTAATGAAAGATCAATAAAATGAATGAATTTTATCGAATCAAGGGAAAAATGTAGAGAATATTTTTTTTGTAACTAAATGTTCTGTATTCTAGAATCTATATATATATATTGAGGCACAAATCGAATAATCTAGGTATTATTAGGGACAACATTGTGTTATGTACAGGGTGTTCCGTCTAAACTGTTACAAGCTGTTTCTCCCGGGACTATTAAAGATGGCGGCAACATCTTTTCGTTTTCATTTAAGGGCTCGTAGAAGTCTTTACACGACACGTAGCGTTTCAATATCTGTCTCCCTGGAGAAAAGAACCGGGAACAATCTTCATTTTCTTAAACGAAATGCTACAAAAATGTTTATACTTTCGTATAAAATTCTTCGGGTCTAATAATATTTTTAAGAAATGCCATTTAATTTGTACATCTGTATAATAATAGTGCAATACTTCGCAATTTTGAATAATCTTAGAAAAATTAATGTTTAGTAGTTCTGTATTGTAAGGATTGTTCAAGATTGATGTTAATGTCAATGAAGAATTCATAAATACTAATAACAACTCGTACGCTGGGCGTACGCTTTTACGTCTTATTGGCGGTCTTAAAACAACTTAAGTGATTATAGTTGGAAAATTATTGAATTGAGATTGAAGCTAAGCCCAAAAAGTTCGACTTTTGTAATAAACTTTAGGACACTTTCGGTAGACCCTTATCCGATGTATTTTTTCGCAGGGAATTCATTTTCATTGTCAAAATTTGAGATTTCCAGGGGGAAGTTAGATTTCTTCTCCAAACATCTGATCTTTACCAATTTCTTATAGAATTTCGGTACGTTATAATTATGTATTTGAATTGTCTAATTGTTTTACATATCCCATTTCGTATTCGTTTCCATTGTTTTCTCTGAAGTCGAAAATTTGAAATTCAGAATTAACATGAAGTTGTCACCTAAACAATCAGAGTGGATGATTCTGATTAGTCTTTATTTCGGCTTCACTATTTTCAGATATATCGTAATATTTCCTGAATGGGTAGAAAGTTAATACATTTTAAGTATGCGCTATTTGTTTAAAAATTATAACATGCAACGCTTTTCCTGATAAACACTTCGTTATTTATTTAAAAAGTGCTCTCGAATTTTCTAAATTCTAATGGTCTGCAGTTAGTTTAAATAATACTTGTTCGAAGTGTTTAAGGAAACGGTTGAACCATTCGCTGCAACAATTTCGAAAGTATTTACGTACAATTAGAATTCTAAGAACTTCGGTCTTCAAATGAACTTTTGCCTGGCACGCGAGAAATTCTGCAAAGATTGCATTCGGAAATCGAATATGCATGCATACTAACGACTTTTTTCTCCTAGAAAAATGGGATTCCGAAAAGTCTCATTTAAGAATAAATGTGCTCATATTTGTGCAGAAAAGTATAATATATTGAAAAATTAATTTGTAACTAATCTTCTTCAAAAATTTACTCAGTAGGTACAAGTTAAATACACCCTGTGAGATAATATTTGAACTCCTTCCACAATTTGGATCTTTTAGAATTTTTACACGGGGGAAAGGAATGACAGAATGCCCACTTCCGCTAAACTACTTGTACCGATTATATGCAAATTTTCAAGAAAGTAAGAAAAACTACCAGCGAATCTTTGACGAATAAATATCCTCCTACGTGGATATTTTGAAGAATTTTTCTGTTATGAAAGTAACACAAGAGCCTTGTTTTAAATCCGCAAAAGCAAATGAAAGCGTTTTCACTGAACATTGTCTCATTTCTGAAAATATACACACCTAAAGTCAAAAATAATAGAGATGAAATTTTAATTCTCTCGAGGTACTATGTAAAGCTTTGATGATTGGAAAAAAAGTAAAAGAAGAATACACTACATGTTACAATCCGATTCATGTGGTTGTAAATAATAAGTATATTTCGGGATGTCTATAAATTACACGTAAGGTACAATTTCAGTTTCTCCCTTCGGCCCCGCTCACCCCTTTCTACAGCGTTGTATACAAACGCTATTTACCATATTCAATATGCTGTATTGACCTCATCCCTTCGAAACATGTTCCGTAATTTGCAAGGAACCTCTTAACTGATTCAATTAAATTAGTCTTTGAAGCAAAATCAAATGCAAAGTTTTCATGGGCGTAACGTTCAAGACGATAATAATTACATTAACTATATTAACCTTTCCTTTTCGGTACGATTTCATTTTAACGATACGTCTTGAATTGCCAGTGCATATCACATACCTGTAAATAGGCTCGTCTTCTTTAAACCACAACACCATCTGAACTCCATCCTTGCTAGAGGTATGGATATCACATGGGAGCTTTGCTTTGCTGCCTTCGACTCCTTCGACGTCCGTTATTGGAACTGCAAAAATTTCCAAAAAGGAGTGACATGATTAGAAAAATTTTCAATTCTCCATTAACATTCATTATTCTAAAAATATACTTATAACATCCGTATTTGACTCTCGAGCAACCGATGCTGCGTTCACGGGGAATACGAACAAGCATTTACCTCGATTTTTTCACGAAGTAATAATACAGTGGTACCTCGACATACAAGTTTAATTCGTTCCGTAACCTTGCTCGTATGTTGCTCAAATCTTGCTCTCATCTCAATACAAAATATCGATCGCTCGGCGGTTCGTATCTCAAAACACTCGTATGTTAGGGCACTCGTATATCGAGGTACCACTGTATTTCAAAAGCAAATTATTTTGGGAGTTATAATTCTTAGGACCATTCTCGTAGCTTTGAAATGTTGCGTATTCTGTGACGCACATTTAGAGTCATTGTGTATAAATATAAGGGAAATGGCAACTTCAGGTACGTTAAAAACGGATCCATTCAGTTCCTCCCCTTTTTCGTGCTATATAAAAGCACAGAATAAGCGCCGGGTTCGTGTCACCGTGGCTTGCTTTCCCGATTAGATTTACATGTAGATGGAGTTATCACATCATGTTTTAACGAACTTCCCGCGATACACCACGACTCTTATCTTTGTACACATATATACCATCCGATCTTTGCAAACGGATAGTTTGTAATGCGGAGCAATAGCAGCTTTACTGCGAATTACTTCCATATAATCCTTATAATTTCGTTGATTTTATTCTCGCTGGCTTAGTAAGTTAATTATATACTCTTATATACTATACTAATAATACATTTACTTATACGGGGGAGGTCGAAAACTCAAATTCTGAAGTATCAGGTTTATATTTCACCTATATTATATATAAATTAGTTATAAATAAAATTTATATAGTATTATATATTTTATAATATAATGTATAATAATATATAGCAGTATATAATTCATTTATATTATCGAGTGGGAATCAATATATAATTGTAAGTTTCTTGTTACGCATCGTGTGAATTTTCTAATGGCACAGCTTGAAGAGTTGCCCGATTAACGGGACACATTTTGCTTTTGGAATGTTCATCCCCTATGTATCACACATACATATGACGTGCATTAGCGTTATTCACACGTTTGCACATCATACATATGTATATCATACACACCTAGTTATAAATCTAGTTAAATCCGGAGTTAGTGGCTCTGTTTGCCTTTGCTTCATCGATCTTTCGAAAATGACTTAAGATTGAATTGATCGACTAAACATTACGTAACCTGTGGTCATAATATACAATCACGTAGCTCACAATCATGTCGAGGCGTGTATGTGTACACATCCTAAATCACCTCATCAGTATGGGATATAGTATGCAAAGACTGGCGCAGAAGATAGATATATGCGTTTCTATCAAAATTATTAATTAATCTAGACCACCTTTGATCTTAATTATAAAGTTGCCTGGTATAAGTGTTATGTGTACCCTGGCTATGTCTACTTGTTTCCATCGACGGTTTTCAGTTCAACCCCTTTCTTCATATCGTCATAGTCTCTACATATACATTTTCCTGCCAAAAATGCGCAAAGGGGCATCGTTGTCTCGAAATCCTACACTTTTACGTTCCATGAATTTTCACAGCATTTGAAATATGAAGAAGTTTGCATCAAACGGTGTCTTGGATTGTAGCAAAGGGCCCTCAGACACATATTTTTATTACCAAAGATTTACTTGGAATTTGCAATCTAGAGGTTTCTTGGATCCCTGGTTTCTAAAATTTCAATATCCGGAATCACGTTTCTGGAAAAACAGTTTTCATCTACTACTCCGACTTCCATTTTATTATTGTGTTATTATTTAATTATTAGTTGCACATTTCCTACATTCTTAACAAATAGTCGACAGTTTGGGAAAACTTGTAAAACCTTAAAATATCATTAGAACTTGCTCTCAAAAAAAATTTGAATCGAATAATCTGTTGCACGATTATAAATAATGCAGATATTGAGGCATCACCTTATAAATATCCCACCCTGTATATGTATCCAAGAAAAGCAATGAAAATAGCTGAATACCGTTTCCTCTCAAAGCCTCACGACTGATTATAAGTTTTCCCAAACTCATGGAAACTCCTGTCGTAACAAGTACCACGCGCAGAACAATTTCATTTATCACGAGAAAAATGGCGGTTAAACTCTACGACTGCGAGCGGGCGTGCTATAAACTTTCTACGAGCGTCGCTAAGGAGCCTGGAAGGAGGAAGGAAATGGGTAAGGTAAGGGTTTGGAATTTTCTTGCTTTCCACCTCGATCTCGAATAGGGGAGTTCTTTTACAAAAACAGAAATAGACACAAACCGACATGGGAAACTTACAGGAGGTAACTTTTCTTTTCTTGTTTCCTATTTCTTGCATTTTTATCTGCAGTGAGGTATTCGCAGGAATAGGAATTAACATACGACGAATTGTTCTGAATTTCCACTGCGTGCAAAGTTAGATGGATTTGGGTAGTTCTATCAGAAAATCGGCGGAGTTGTAGCTGATGATTAAAATATTACCGCAATAAGTTAAAAAATGTATTGGAAAAAGGAAAATACATTGAAAAAAAAATAGTCCGGATTTCAACTTCATTAGCGTAATTGAAGAAAATAAAATTAATTCACCAGCAACAAAAATGCGTCAAGGATTCGGCAGATTTGTTTAAGGAATTTTTCATTGCTCCAGGAACAAAAGAAGATAAAATAACTATTAAATATTTGTGACAGCCCGTGATAATTTTGCTCTTGGAATAGTAATATTTTTTTTCTGTGTGTGATAATCACAAGTAAGTAAATCGTTGAAGAATAAATTAAGAGATCTAAAGAAAAATTATCCACTCGATGGCAAGGAGGACGAAAGCCTATAGATTTGTTTTCCTGAGTATGTACAAAAAATTTGTGAGCAACAAAATTACGAAATGATCACATATAACTGCGTATATCACTTTCAGGCTTTGGGAATAAAAAATTTGTGACCAACGAGACTCTGTCTTCTAAATTTTAAATTGACTATTAATAAAATAGGACTAATTTATTGGACTCATAGGAAAAAAATATTTTTTTCAGAAACCGGGTTTGGAATATCGAAATGTCAGGTCTTAGACCGAAATCAGAGATCTAAGAAACCCCGAGCCTGCGAATCCTTTGCCATAAAAATGTGTATCCGAGACACTTCTCTTTTACAAATCAAAACGGGAGCTACCCTTTGGTATATTTCTTGCTGTAAGATTATTCGTAATGCGCTACTTTGCGCAGCTTTCTATGCATCCTTTTGGAATTCCATTTCCGGTTACACCCAACACACTCGCCCTTATAAACGATTACAGAGCCACAATTTCCTTTCATTTAAAAAAGTTCTGTTCGCTGCACCCCTTTTTAACCGTTCCTCTATGAAGAATTCTAAGCCAGGCTAGCAATTCTTTCGCAGAATTTTATTTACACGTAACCGTATAGATGTGGACTCGTAAAGCATGAAATAAATTACGCTTTCTGTACACACAAGATGCAAAGTTTTACGGTGTCGTTCCAAAAAGCTCTTTCCTTTCGCGAGGAGCAAAATGAATGAAACAATCGCATCTCCTAACTCCATGCCCTGACGCGCGAAAAATTGCGCGTTTTCTGATTTCCGTGTATACGAGGAACGGGCTGATATAAATTTCTTTAAATTTGAAATGCTTTGTAAATTCATGGAACGTAAAAATGTAGAATTTTAAGACAACGTTGTGCCTGTAGACATTTTTCGCAGAAGAATGTGCATACAGAGATAACGATGGTATGAAGAAAAAGCCAGTGAGAAAATTGCGCTTACACGGAGTATCCGTGTTGCACGTGTCTGGGGGATTTCTTCATACAAGAATGGTACTATTCTATAATATTGCAACTACTGGTTACGAATGAAAAGTATACGTGTACGGCAGATATGGAATAAAAGGCACTTTATTCGCTTTTTTTTTTCTCTCATTGTCAGTATAAATTGCTTTGACAGCTCTCGAATATCGACGCAGAAATTTTCATATCATCGATTTTCATGTCCTGGTTTCCTACTCCCTCTTTTTATGCTCCTTTAAATTGGTTGTATTTGAAAAAGAATATTGTTGAGGTTAAAGGAAAAGAATTTATGATTGCAGGCAAATTTTTCGCGACAGTAAAAGTTTGAATGGGTTTGCGTTTGTTTGGGAAAGGAAAAGAAAAGCCTATGGATTCGTTTAACTGTGGAATAAAATGAACGTTAAATATTTCCCTGGGTTTTCATAAAACAAATTTGTGAGAATCAGAAGAAGAAAATTGCAGAACTTACACCTATAATTGTGAACTATCGCTTTTAAATTTGAGGGCTAGAAAAATTGTACCTAAGAAAGCTCTGTCTTATCGTAATCTTGAAACGAAGAGAATTTTAAAATGTACACTAATTAAGAAGAAAAATCATGTTTCATGAAAGAAATTTTGCTCTCTATATTCTACGAAACATAAATTATTGCAAACATTGCAATAATTTAATTTTCTATCTACTGATTTTTACATTGTTTGATACCATTTATCATAAATTAATAAAATATGACAGTTATTGCAACAAAAAGAAACTTGATAAAAGTACGTATAAAATAGGAAATAATATTTTCATCAAATATATATGTATTTTTTTTGTGGAAAATTTGAATAGTGCACCTTGCCGATCTTTAGTTCATCAGGAAAAATTTGGATTTCAGCAACTGTTAACATTGTGCAGCGTATAGGAACATTCGATTCAAAAATATCGTATTTTTATAATTTGTTTGGTAAAATAAATGGGAAATTCATGAAAAGAAAAATAGAAAAAACGTGGACATAAACATATTAGTTAGGAGAGAGAGGAAACAGTATTAATGTAAAATAAACAGCAAAAATACTGTATTTGTACATTTATCAGAAGCTTTTGCAAGTCTGTTACATAGAAATGTTTGTATAAATGAACTGAATATTGATTTTGCTTTCCAAAGCGATGTTTTCGTTATTGAACTATATCTGCAATGTCTCTCTTCTATGTTTCATCAACATCAACATCAACGTCATCATCATCATCATCGTCGCCATCATCACCGTCAACATTACATTACCGTATTATAATCAGTCCGACGGCTGATTTGATACAACTTTGTAATTCTGAATTCCATGTACTTCAGATTAATAATGAGGTAGTTTATCCCTTCCGTTGCCTTCTAAACCGCAGTAGACTCTGGCTTGGCATGAGCTTGTACATCATTAACGAACCCCTTTCGCGTCATTAATGTCCTTGATGATAGGACCTACAGTTTAAAGTGGAACCCAAACTACTCGCAGTAAGATTTCAACATATTAATAATATAAAAAACGATGTTTATGTTTAATCAAAGTTAATATACAATGAATAGATTATAATAAAAAGTATCGCAAGACCCACGTGCTGAGTCACCTATTTTGAATCTGAAAATAAGAAATTTCTCGTCCTGAATCTTTTTTAAAAGCGAGAACTCTTAAAAAAGAGAATCTTTCTCTCTTTCGTGGAATAAATATAAGTATAACTTTGAGTTGATATTTTTTTCAATTTTTTATAAATGTAATTTTCAGTGTCCACCGTTTAACCATCAATTTTTGCAATCCAGTACGTTTCTATGCGTTATTCAACGTTTACTGACAGTTCTAATGAAGTTGTCGAGAAGCTATTTGGTAATCGCTGAAAGTCATAAAAAGTCATGTATGTGTAATAGCTGTATTTTATTCCTATTAGCACAAAATTAAGTCATCGCCACTCGCTTGCTTTATTGCTGAAAAAAACCAAGCAGCAAATTTACGATAAATCTTACAACGCGGCTTAATGGAGATTCATTTACCGATAATCTCAACATAATGTTACATAAAATAATATTCGTACTGCCATAAAACTCATAAGAGAGGGAGATTAATGTCTTCGATATTGCAAAGGTATGGTCGTACGTATGCTACATGTGTACTCACATGAACACTCTAACTTTACAGCAAAGGTACGTCGCGGTACCTATATATGACAAGGAAAAGAAAACAAAGTAAGAGAAAACACATTGGAGTAGTAAAATTTGTAATTACAATAAATCGCGATGTAATTGCCATAGCAATTACTGCGAAGTAAATAGCTGCGGCTCGTAAATAAAGCTGTGCTTGCAAGCTTTAGTTGCTGGACCTTCTCTCTCTTTGTGTTCCTCTCTGACCGTTACAAGGTACTTGTATACCTGCATATATATTCGCACTGTAGTTTGAGAAAGACAAAGAGAAAATGTATACACATTCTTTCTTCCTACTTTTTTTTATTGACGAAGCAATCGCTCCTTTTATTACCCTTACACGTACTCTCAAATTGACACCTTGCTCGGAGTAAGTTCCCCTTTGCCTTCAGCGTATCATCCACTAACACCCCAATTATGTTTAAAAGAGATGTTTCTCATACCATGGCTTACAAAGTTAAGTCGTTTGAAAGCAGGAGGCATTCCCTCCTTCCTCGTCACATACTCTTTATTAGTTATTATATTTGTTAGTAAATTTAGTGAAGACATTTATTGTACCTCCAGGGAACAAATTTTTTAATCTATAATTTATTTACTGGTTCGACTAGTTAGTTCTTCTGCAAAGACATATTCTTTTTATGCGTTGAGTTGAATTCGAATGGTAGAGACTTTCATAATACTGAGATTTTTTGTAATTTTTTTTTGAACATTCGGGAATTTTCAAGAAGTACTTTCCATCAGCTTAGCTATAATTCCATCATTTTTTAAAAATTATCCGAAATTTCTTAGGATGCAGAACTTCAATTTATTTACATAATTTTTGTAACACTTCCCCAGAATTCGGTAATCATTCGTTTAAACAGACAAAGCCTAACAACTTGTTGAAACCATATAAACTATAACTATTAATGTTACGCAGGATGTAGGTTACGCTATGTCCCCCAATTAAATAGCTTTTTCGAAAATAGAAGGGGGGCAGCATATTCTTTTTTTATCATAGTGGGTGGTGTAATTAGCGAAGCTCTGGACAAATTCTTTCGCGTGAATGATCATTACGCTCTAGCTACCCTTAATTGGCGTAGCCGAGAGGTTAGCGTGGTGTACAAACAAAAAATTCGACTATCAATTTTGCAATATAATTTACAGAAGAAAAAATTCCACCTTCTATATTTTTTAATTATCCATTATAAATAAATAAATAAATAAATAAATAGATAGATAGATAAATAGATAAATAAATAAATAAATATCACCCGTAATTCCAATGTTCTCCATCCGCGTTTGTGGGATAATAACATAATAAATCATTTTGGTAAAATTGGTTGATTAATTATTATTAGACGGAGGTGTGAGATGATTCCTGAAAGATTATCTGGCGAATCAAAAAGGTGGGTATTATTGTGGAGAGTGAATCGAATATACGCACGATTTCCCTTGGTATGATTCTCTTATGCTTTTGTAAGGTCTTATATATGAAGTGTAGTATATGTATGTATATCCTCGTAACTCATAAGGGAGATTAATGTCCCCGGCGGAACACGAGAACTGTGAAGCTTTTGCTATAGAACTGTTCTATGCGAAAGCTGTTACTCATATAGGAAGAAGAGATCGTGACTTGACTACGAAGAATCCTAAAGAAGAGATTCCTAAAGGAGTTTACTCCTTATTCCTTGACGTTTTTTCATTCTTATTTGATGCTGAACTGTCCTTATTTCGGCTTGAATATGTTATCGAGAATATCGTCTTACTGAATGAAAGCAAAGTATTATCATAACTTTCAAAGCTTTCTTCAAACCCACAATCGTACCTGCAGTTCATGAATTTTGTTTCAATACAGTCAAGATAAAGGTCGTTCCGATTTATTCACATTACCAACAACGCGCACGCTTTTTACGTCTTATTGGCGGTCATGAAAAAACTTAAGTGATTATAATTTGGAAATTATTAAATTGAAATTGAAACTATGCCGAAAAAATTCGACTTTTCGAATCAACTTTTAGGCAGTTTCGGGAGACACTTATCCGATGTATTTTTTTTTGCGGGGAATTCATTTTCATTATTAAAATTCCAGAATTCCAGCGGCAAATAAGATTTTTCCTTTGAAAAAACCAGATTTTTGTAACTTTCGCTAGGATTTTATGAAAATAGAACCTTGGAATCTTTTCTACGCGTTAGATTACCCCTAGCAATGAGTTGTCCAACCCTATTTTTGAAATTATAATTTTTACGCTATTTTCAAGATATGCCCAAGAATTCGATTTTTCCTTCCTCAATATCGTTTTTTTTCTATTATAAGTATTTTTAACACTTTTTACAAATATGAAAGCTGAAAACAAATTCGATAACTTTTTCTCCTTAAGTTTTCGGTCCCACGAAAAATTAAATAGCGATCTAGAAAAAAATAACTGTACGAATAGAGGGGATTTAGATAGCGTAGTATTTTGCAGTAGAAGCCACTCCCATTCTTTCAGGATTTCCGGAGGGAACGTCTCTTCTGCTTTTATCCTTGGAAGGAAACCGTTTCTTAGTTCCTTCAGGATTTCCTGGACAAACGTTCTTCCATGTAAGTTCCTGGAGGAAACCAATGAAATATTTTCCACAGTGCAAGACATTTTTGGTCCTTTGGGATATTAACATTGAAACGTTATCGATTCTTAGGAATTCACTCAAAGGAGGTCACATGCAAGATGAAATGTTTCTATGTACAACAAAATTCATTTCAAAAGGGAGAAGAGCAAACAAAAGAGACTGGAATATAAATAATAAAAGACGGCTATGGAATGGCGAAATAAAGGATAACGATAATGACAAAAGGGGAAGAATTGAAAAAAAATGTTTCTGCATACGACGTCTAGAAGAATTCACCCTAGCTTCAAAAATTAATGAAACAGTTGAAAGATTTTCCGAATTCGCTCTCTTCGAATCTCTTACGCTACAATCGGTCAATGTTAAGTTGCTCAGCAATTTCTACGCCGATATCATCCTCGTCATACATCGCGGCGAACATGAAGAGCAGTTCCGTGCAACTTTGCAACCCAAAGTTACATGAACTTGGAATTTTAATAACGTGGTGGTTTTCCGCTGTCTTCCGCATCGTGGAAGTTGTTGAAAGTTTGAGTTTCTATGAGACAGCTCGCTCTACATCATTAACGGCTTTCGCAATATCAATGATAGGACCTGCAGCTTAAAATGAAATCCGAGCGACTGCAACTACGCTTCCGACAGAAGCATTTGGGGAGAATTTGACATTTTCCTGCAGTGTCGCTATCGGAACCCGAATTCATGAACTCCAATGCACTCCAACCTGATGGCGAATGAGGGGGGTAGAAAGTTTAGTAGAATAATAATAGTAAAACTGAGAAGAGACATTTTCTGTATTTTGTTTCACAACTGTAAAAATTGCATGGGATGGTAACTAGAAATGACCCGTTGAAAATGCTTTTAAAGAAATTGCACAGGGAATGCATTTATTATAAAAAAAAAAGAAGGGGCGCGTTAAGAAGTATATCCAGGGAAGAATAAGTATAAAGAACTGGAAAACTGTCAGCCTGACTGCGCAGAAAAATGTAACGTAAAAGCTTGAAGCTTTTAAAAGAAAACAACATGATCTGTTCAAGAAACTTGTAAATCCTGTAGTAAACCAACCTGAGCTGACGCTGCTTTTCCAGTTCAGCAAGAGCTTTTCTGGAGACCACATCAGATTACTTCTGCCTCTCCTTTCCCCAACTGAAATACCTATACTTTTCTTTACTTATGTTTAAATATTTTACAAAAACATTCAACTGTTTCCCTCTTTAATAAGTGCTCCCTCCCTTTATGTTAATAATAACAAGAGAATCGAGAAAAAAATACGTCCGTAATATCTCGCAGCAGTTTGTGGACTTTCAAACTGTACTTGGAAGCCTAGAAAGTTAATTTTGTTACCCTTGGAAGGAAAATTCGCAATTTGAACAGGGCTTTGAGTGTACCTTTTTACCTTACGTTAAATGGGAAAGCTGGATAGATGAAAAATCGTATATACGTGTTTTGGTACCAGAACGGTACCAAACGGTAACTGGGGTGAAACTGTAGAACGCAAAGATTGTCCAGTACATTAACTCTCATCAGAAAGGGCTTGGGTCTATTTGGACCCCAGTCACCGTAATCCATGGAGTTGCCGGAAACCGTCAGTATCGCAAGGGTTGGCTGAAAACAATTGATAGGCCAGTTAACCGCAATTACGTATACAGCAGTGACCCTTAAAAAGCTACCGGGAAATAGCACTGCCGGGAAAAGCGAAAGGATATTAGATTATTGAATATCACTTGAAGCCAAAACACATCAAAATAGTTATTACAATTTCAAACCCAATACAAAAAAGTTGACCCCATTTGGGATAGAAAAGGGATTTATTATTACGTTAAATCGTTGTAACTTTTTCTACCTATTTGTACAATTTGACCATTATTGTATTAGGTCGTAGCACTGTGTTCCTTACAGAAATGAAAAATCCTACAAAGAAAGAAAAATTACCGTGACATTGTGAAATTACTTTCTTATAACTTCCAGCAGCGTTGTGAGATTTAGTGTTTCTTGCTTTTGCTTTTTTCACGTTAAATATTAAAAAGCTGTACGTTGGTAAAAAAAATGTGAAGAAAATCAAGGTGCGATCAAACTGAAGGAAAAGAAAATACGATTGTTGAATAGCAGAAGGAGAAAAAAGAAGATAGATGGACACACGTGGTGTAGAGTTTGAAAGTAGGCGCTGGATGCTGGTTATAGATCTCCTTTTTGGGTTCCCAGGAGAAGGAAAAGGAAAGAAAAAGTGAAAGAATCGAACCGGAGAGTTTTCGTTTTCTTTTACTCCGGTGTCCAAAAGAGCGGCGAGAACTAGTCGCAGAGGCAGAGGCAGCATTGATGGTAGTAGTAGTGATGTTAGTACTTGGCACGCGTCTGGCATAAAACCCCGTTAAACCTGCCAAATCTAGACAAGGAATGCTCGTTTTCACACGTATATGATCGAGTTATACATACGTAATATCATGAATACAAATTTTTATTCTTTCTGCATTTATCATCTTCAGATCGATTTAAACTTCGAACCTATTATCGAATGAAACAGTATCGATAAGGAAAATATGCAAATTTCCCTACCCTTCAGGAGTTGCTGTTGCGGATAAGGCAGTGAAAGAAGTAACCAATGACCGTTCGCTTATCTATCCGTTGCATACAGAGATCGTTTGGGAAATAATTCCTGACAAATCGGTGACACGTTCAGAATTAATATTTATGGTTTCTTAAATTTTAGTGGAGCGAAAATAAGTTAGCTGTGCGTCGATATAAAAAATTCTATGATTTTAGGAAATTTCTCCGCATCAAAAAATTGTTTAAATTTTAGAAAATTAACCCTTTAAGGGGTTTACCTTTTTTACACTAAGAGTTTAGTATAAATATGAAAATGAATTAACTAATACAATTTTTATAAAAATTGCATGGATTAGACTTTCAAGAACCTAAAAGTGCTTCTATTTACATAAAAATTGTAAATTAAATCAGAGATATAGAAAATTTATAATAACTGACCGAACACTGAGCCATCGTAAATTCTTACCCTGAACAAAATGAAAAATCGGGTCAGCATTGTGGGCCACAAAAAAATCCTTCTAGAAACGTGTGGACTTAACCGAAATGTCATAAATATGATAAATAAATTACTGAACCAAAACGGTTCCATTAACGACAATACTATTCAGCCTAACTTTGAACAGGCGGTATATCAGGAGCAAACTTTAAATCCATCTCACGTATAAACGTCTCAGCAATATAAAGACGTTCTCCTTTAGCCGCATCTATATACAAGTCCGCAACCGGAGCTTTGCCTTTGGAATTAGACTTTCCCTTCTATTTGAAATTCTTAGAATAATAAAAGAGTCGAAAAGGAACACAAATCCGAGTCTCTTCTTCAAGCAGAAATTGAAGCCATCAAGGATGAATGTACGTTAGCTTTTAACCAGCTGTTGAAGCCGGAAGGGTGTAAGTTCGTGGGTTGGGAATACATATCGCTCTTTTTGCCATTCGCCTCTCGATATCAGTTTGGAAATCTACCATCAAGCAAATGTCTGCCGTCTGTATAAAATGGAGTTCCACATTCTGGTGTCATTTTGCAACAAAAATATGTTAAAAAGTTATTAAAGAATTCGTTCAAAATCAGAACGCGTATGTTCACCATAGATAAGTGGCACTAGACAAGTCAGAATGCATGCGCGAAATTTTCCCCGTTGTGATTGGTTACGGCTACCGACAACCAGTGCACTTCAACTCATTGTTCCGCCGAAAACAGGATCAAAGACACGGCCAGTTTTTCCTATGTGGATGAAAGTCCCTGATTTGAAGCGCACGCGTATTGACCATGTCCGGTTTCACTTGAACCCGGTTTCGATGCAACAGTCACCCACGATCGGAGGTTAGCCGTTTTTGGAACAGGTAAACGCACAGGTGTATTGGTGCACGTACGTGTAAAGGAATTGAAGTATAAATGTTTGAGAATCCATAAATTTCAAGAAGGCCTCTCGCACGTCGTGCGGAAAGCAACGAAACCCTGCATTACGCCCTAACAAATTATTTCCCGCGACGTTAGCGGTGTTTACGAGCATGTAATCGAGACTCTTGGCCAACTGTTATGGGTGGAATACTTCGTGTCTGTGATTATTCATATTACTTTCGATTTTTGTCGCTTATCTCTTGTTTCTTTAATTTTAGTCGTAGCTGCATAAATCGAAACATACACCGAGAAAATTGACAACAAAAACAGCTTTGCATCATTACGCCAGTTTATGTTTTTAATGCAGAATACGAGATCCCCAATTATTACCATTGGAGGCATTCGATTTTGGAGACCGCCCATTGTCTCGAACACTACGGACGCAGGTTTCAGCGAAGTTTAACCAGCAGGTTCCTAAATATTTGGCAAAGGTTCGCGATAAAAAAATCTTCCCTTCTGTACGAAAGGGTTAATTAATTGAAGGTGTCTATTGTGATCTAGAAGGTGGAAGTACGAGGAGAAAGGAGTGAAACATATAATTTCGCCGCGTTGATTACTCTTTGATCAAAGGTGTTATGTGCTGGTATAACTTTCAAAGGAAATTTCAACTACCTCCGTGGAAATGAGCAAAGGGTCTCTTCTACGCTCACTCAGTAGAAGAAAGTTAAACGAATGTATTAAGAGCAGAAATACGAAAGGTGATTTAGATACGTAGAAAAGAGGAGTAGGAGGGATAAATAGCCGCTTGCTCATTTTATCCCATACTCCCTGTATACTAAAAGTAACTTGCATGGCTTGACTGACTTCTCCATTACTGTACCCACGTACTGCTGTTAACTACGCTTCTCTATTTACAAACTCCATTTGGTTATATGCATGTTTCTACAATTTCCGTCAATAGCAGGAACAATAATCATCGCTGGCTCTTTAAACCCCTTTGAATGGACTATTAATGTTTTCAAATATGAATAACAACGCTATTCTCTCCGGCTGAATTTACCTTTCTGTGTACACCGAAACTTTCGTTGATGGGAAATGATAAAAGAGATATTTAACAGTTGTCTCTGGAGCGAAGATATGAGAGAGACTGAGAGAGTGAAACGAAAGTCTTTGGCATGCTTTAAAGTTAGAAAATCTAAATAGCAAAGTTTGGAAGTCGTGGTGATCGATTTCATTGATCTCGATGATATATCAGTAAATAATATATCGCAGGATCCTGATATTTTATCACAAATAGGTTCATTTACTAAAATTTTCATAAATTGTGGAATACTTAATTAAATTGAATAATACACTAATTTTATACTTAGTGTTCAATGATTTTCTTCTAGAGCATAAGCTTCTTATTTATGAAATATGTATCGACTTTATCATGTAATTTCCCAGTATAATATGACGATTTTTCACAACCATATATTGCTGCCGGGTGTAATAAATATTTCATAATGAACGGAGCTGTACAATATTCGCCAAACATAATTCACATTTCCATTTTATTTGATGAAGCCTTAATTAATTCGAACATTTTAATATAATACCGGAATAATTCCCTAGTGCAAAAAATTTCAAATCTGCTGGATCCCGCTAGTTTTCTAAATTTTCGACCCTCAATGGGTCGATAAATCTCGATCTGCATCGCCGAGTGTAATAAAGGAGGCAGATTCGTACTAGAAGTCGTCCAAGATAATGGACGTCATAAGTGATAAGAAGTTCGTCCGTTGAACGAGCTATTGTTAACGTGCCTTCGGCGTCAGATTGGCTCAAATCGTGTAAGTAACTAAAACTCCGCCAATAGGATCTGAAGCCGTAACTTATACGACGAAAACCTTAGAGACTTCTTAGCTTTGGTGTAGAAATTAATCCGTAGCGCCTCTACAGCGAGAACGGCAACCTCTGTCGTGGATATTCGGAACTAAAAAGCTATTACCTTGCGTTAAGCTCATACCGCTACTGCACATATTGGTTTGAATTATTAACCTCTCAACTTCGCGAGTGGCTATCGCATGCCAAGTAGACCTAAATCAACGCTCTATTTTATTCTTTTACAGGGAAGAGACTGATGTCCATGCACATGGAGCTTCATATAGCTATTGCAAAGAAACTTCAGTCGCGTCCGCTACATACTAAATTGAAATCAAACAGAAAAATATTTAAGTATAAAATTAATGTAGAAGGGCAACTGAAAGCTGCTGAATTAAAAGTTTTCATCAGTTGTACATGGAAGTGCATACACTTTTGATATTTGCTCCATTATATCATCGCGGCAGGATAAACACTCTTTACCAATTAATGTAATTAGGAATTCCCTGGAACATCGAGTAATAAAAGATCAGTCGATACGCTGCAGCATTTCAGTTATCTGAGTAATATACAAACTTCGTTATATTTGCACGACTAATAAGTTTCGTAATATTTGCTTTACGATAGTTCCCCGCTTTCTTTCCTTCATATTCTAACGTTTCAAGAATTCTTCTCATCTTGCCTTTCCTCTTTTTATATTTTTACCAACTTTCTCCTTTTTCGTTCTTCCACCATCTTTTCTTACGGGTATCCTTGCAAGCTCCCTTTTAGAATCTCACTACTTTCGTGTTATTCCAACGATAAATTTCGCGAGGAAAATGGTGCGGAATCGTCTGCCCATCTTTTTTCTTTATTCTTCTTCTTCTTGTTCTTCCTCCTATTCTTTCCTTTCACGGTCGAACTGAGCAGGAATTTATGTTCAGGAAAATAAGGAGACATATAATGAAAAAAAATTCGTATATATCGTTTTTTCGTTTATTCTTTCCTTTATCTGGACATTTTATTATTTTTCCAAGTTTTTTCCCTATATTTTTTTATTTTAGTAGTTACATCTGTTTTCATAATGGAATGGGGATATAAAAGAAAAGGGAGACGTATCGAACTGTCATACCTCCTTAGTCGCAAAATGCTTAACATTCGAGTTGAGGCTCAGAAATGAAAAATGTGAGGCAACTGTAAATGGTGAAGCGCCAAGGACTTGGAAAATTTCCAAAGGATCGACAGACCTAAACTCTGATTTTGTTTTTTATGAAGAATGGAAAAATATTAGGGTGTCCCTAAAATTTCTAGAATACAAATTATTGTAACAATATTATCTAAAAATCTGGATCAGAGGTTAGTGTATCAGAAATGATTCTTAGCCATACTTAAAGTCTACTGGAGACAGTATCCATACTTTTAATTATAAAATGTTGATGGAATAAAGTTTCGGACCTCACATAAAAGATAGAACCTTTGACGAGCTCAACATTAAACCGGGTCTGAGGAGGCAAACGACGGATCGAGGTAACTCATCATAAGAATAGTTGGTGAACTTCTGCAAATACGAGGATTCACTTGCGAATGAAGTCAACATACTTTAACCACTGACTAAAAAATTGAAGAGATCACTTAAGTCACTAGTGGGTCAAGCCGACGTTCGACTATGAATTGAAGCCATAAGTGCGAAGGTATCAAAGGAATGAAATCATTCCGGGCCCACAATGTTAATGCAACGGGACTTTGAAACACGAATTTGCGAAAGAAGTGGAGCATTAAAAGCACCCGAATATGGGAGACACGACATACCACAGTAGCATCGAAGCATTACAGTACTAAGTAGCTAAGTACAAAAGAATTATAACACTGCACCTAAGTACCAATTAAGACCTGAAGTACCCGTAACAACTAAAGTAGAGTCGGCTCTTCCTATAAGTACGCTATCTCTCTTTTTTCTGCTTCGCAATAATATACATTCGATTATAAAAAGAAAAGGGACAAAGCAGCACGGTTAGGGAGATGGAGGATTGAGAAGTAGTAATATGAAAAATGACCTAATTTTCAGACTTTTGCATCAACCCGCCTGAATATCGAGGTTCAGAAGTGCTTTAATACTGAACTCCTTTGCGTTCAAATATTACAACCCTGAAGTGAAGTATGATTATAGCTGAAGTATGATTATCGAAGGTTTAATGCAAAAACCACTCTAGTCAAGTAAGAAATGATATTATTTATTTTATCTATCCCTTCACAGATTAATTTGCAATTAAAAAATAATTATTACGTTACTTTGACAGAGTCAAGTTTTCCTCAATCATTGCAAATTAATCTTCATTGGACTCATTAGACTTCAAAGTTTATTCAAATTTATAATCATATTTTAATCATGCTTTTGTTAAACAGGAAATTATAAATTCTCTACATTTATTTAATATAATTTATTAAGTTATCATACAAGAAACCAAAAGAGTATCGACAAGGCGCAGAAACAGATACGAATTACAAGCGTGTATAAGCATGACGCAAAGGATGAGCCAGTGTTGGTACAGGTATCACTGAATTCGCTTTGTAGATAGGTGACGTCATTGTCATGCCATTATAATGGTTTCCCGTGCGTCGAAGTCTGACCGCTTCAAAAAACCCGAGATGAAATATGTGCCTTTTGATATTTCAAGAGAAGCTCCTTCTATTAAATTTCTGAAATTTATTCTTACAGCGGAAAACTACTTTCAAGTCAAAGGTTTCCTCTTTTCCATCTAAAAGAAGATTGGCAAGATTGTTACTTGAGCAATGCTCAGCGTACCAGCTCTTACCGTAGCAATCGTATTCTCTCAAATCGAATTTGGTGACTGGTCGACCAAATCGAGTTGAACATATCAGCTTTAATTCTAACACAGCTAGCAGTAACATATAGATAGTAAATTTCCTCTCTTTCATCTAAATTTCCTATCGTTTACTCTCTCTTTCTCGTTCTCTCTTTCTCTTCACTATACAGGCGATTTGCTGTAACTGTCGTATAATACTTGTTAGAAGTCAGGCGGGCGTAATACGTATACTTATAGAGTAGCTGAGTGCTTTTCCGACTCTTGTCAGCCGTCGCATCTTATACACACACACAGACGTCTCTGAGTGCGGACAAGTATCAAAACCTTGATACTTGCTCGATATAAAATCTTAAAGGATCTATTCCTTGAATATATCAACTTTAATCCTCGAATGCTTCTCTCTTTCGAAGTATACGTTCATCCGTAAAAAAGGCGTCTTTAACCTTACTTTCTGCGTCAATAAGGATTACTCCGGGTTTCTTCATACTCTCTCCTTTCCATTTTCTATTTCTTTTGAGCATTAGCAAAATTTGCGTTACATTAGTCTACAGGATAAAAGGGATAATATTGGAGTCTCCTGTAATAGAGGTGAAGGGGTTGACGGTATCCATTTCTATACCGTCTCTTCTATCTATTTCGGGTAGCAAGGAAACTTGAGGTGATAAATTTGATACAGTCAATACCTAATGGCGTTAATTAAATTAAATTCGATACTTCGCTAATAAAATGTCGGGTTTAGTTTTCTTATCTATTCTGGGCAAAATCTTGGTGTCAAATAAACACAAAATGTAAAGACACAATTTGAATTCTGGTCACGTTTGGAGTTAAAATAACAGAGTATTTGTTTGTATATTAAAGTCAAACCCTTTAATGGGTGCAAAAATCAATAATAATTAACTAAATAACGATAAAAATGTTTAAACACCTAATTTCTTACAAATATAGTCCGACTTTTAATGCAAGATATAATTTTCAAGAACAAGGAAATCAAGTGAATTAAATTGCTTCAATTAATTTTTCACCAGAATATGTGAGAAGAAGTTAAAAATCCCAATCTCATGAACAGAAATTACAAAAAGAAGCAAAAGGTATGTAATTTGTTGAAAATAAAAATCGTGGATCGTCTTTAGCATTATTTTTCGAGAACAGCAGATTCCACTTGACTCTTTTACTACCGAATCGGCTATTCAAAGTATTTTGTTGAATAAAATCAGTAATAACAATACCGAAGATAAAACTCGCAGGTGACCCATTGCTCGAAAAGCGGAGACACTGAATCGCAGGGAAGCGTCAGCTGCTCCTTTAGCCGCTTACTTCCATTTGCTTTTACCTTTCAAAAATGAAAAGGTGAAGCGAAACGCGGAATTTCGCCAATCCCATTCTATGGCGTTCTCAACGTGACCGATTTTGTCTGGTGGTTTATAATTATTGCCCCTACCTTAATTGTCTGGCAAGGCAATAAAGCATCGTGACTTTAATAATAGAGGAAACGTATACAAATTCGCGGACGGCAAATATTTTTCATTGCATTGTTCAAAATAGGAATATTTTTTAACATATGACGATATTTTATGAACAAACGAGATTCTCGTAATCGTTAATAATGATTTAGGGGTTGAAAATGTCCTCCGCACTTTCACGTAGCTATCATGAAATCGTGATAGGGGGGCCATTGGATTAATGGACATAGGGTGAGTGTAATAATCTCGTATTAGTCCGAGTGCGGGTTTCGGGTTATTTACGATGTAAAATAGAGGGACAAGGCTCAATGGTTTATGACGAGAGTATGGACCATCATAAAGGATACGTCACATCGTCCAAACTACTAGTTGTCGTTGGCTGTAGAAATGAGTCGTTTTACAAGAGGCTGCCATGAATTTAATTAACATGCATCGGCCCCTTCCCCGTCGACATCCTGAAAAAAAATCGACGACGACGCTACTACCACTGGTTAAATTAACAATGATTGATGGTGTCCTGTTAACTTTTTTCCCTCTTTCGCACAATTTTTATTATCAGAATTTTTATACCTTTGCTGTATATTTCAACATGACTGTAGCAGTTTAGGCCAACTTGTTTGTGATGCTAAAATGTTAGCTGCTCCGCTCCTATATACATGTAAATGTAATAACCACCCTCTGCGTGATCAAGTCCCTCCTCGTTTTTAGATCACGACAAAGAAAGACATCATCATCGTTACGTTGGATTAGATTTTTCGAGGAGATTCCTTTTATCGCATAATTACCAACTTTTAACGGATTTACAGGTACAGTAAAAGGGTCGCAGATACAAGAGATATATAAATTTCACTGGAAAAGGGCTTATTGACCTTTTGATACAAATCTATACCTTCGTGATTTTTCAGCTATTTTTATTTGTTTCCATTCATATGAATTAAATCATGCTGGGGAGGAAATATAAAAAATCGAAGGCACACATTGTTTTTCACTTTCCACTTTTTTACCTTCTTGCTACAGAATACCTTATGCGTTATTTACACGCGTGAAAAAATATGTATCAACCCTTTCGAGTACTTAATGGAAACAAAAGTTAACAAAAACCACGATTGGCGTGAAAAGTTAACTAGATTTTAATTTAAAGTTGGTTTGGTATATTAGCTGGGTAAGTTTGTTATACAAGCAAAGGAAGCGGAAAGAAATGCGTATACTTGTAACACAGCTTGTTATTTGTCGAGGAGTAAAAAAATGAAGTATATAGTTATAGTACACGATGAGTTTCCAATCGATGGGAAATAAAGATGTCGTTTCTCATGATAGGAAACCGGTCGTTTATATTCTAGTGAAATCCTACGCAGCTTTACGAACGAATCGAAAGGCAACCGACTGGTACATGGTCCCCATGGGATTAAGTCCCACGGACCTAAATCAATTCCCCATTGACAAATCCTCGCGCGATGTTGGACGACGGCAGATATTTCATTGGTCGTGCGATTTCAACCCTCCTACTCTTCTTCCATTCCTAACTCTCATCTGACCGATCGATCTTACGACCTCCTATGGTTTCCAAAGTAAACCCTAACAATTCCGAAATAAACGACTTATCCTTCCTGTAGCTTTTATTAATTATTCCTCAATGTATCGATAGCGAGCGGAAGCTGTTACTTCACGAGCTATTTACACATACAAATTTGTAAAATGCCAAAGTAATTAGCAGGCAAAGGTTGCTTGAAGGGATAATTTGGATACATTGAAGTGATTTGCATCTTTCTCGCTGCAGAAATTTAAGCAATAAAAGTGAATAAAAACGATGAGAAGCGAAACGACCGTAAGAAATATTTCATAAAAGAATTTGGTTCTAGGGATCAATTCAATTCGCTAGAAATTCCTGGCATGTGTGAAGACTTTCCGCAAATGCTGTGCTGTCAACTTCCGAAACTCCAACTTTTCTTGTGTGAGTACACGAATGAATTGGAGTTAAAAAATTGGGGACAAGGTAATGAACAAATATCACAACAGAAGGCAGGAAAGACAGATAACATCTTGCCTAATTGAATCTGCTAACGAAGGAGAAAAGGTATACGTGCACAAAAGTGCCATTAATTTCAACAATTCTCTTGTAGACCGCTACCATAAATTACGACATTCCAATTTCCAGGAATTCAAGACGTAAATAATGTGGATCTATTCTTCCATGTGTACATATCTATATCTTTTACCTACAAATATATATATATATGTATATATCCAAGATAGAATGAGCAGCAACCAACGTCGGTCATACGAGGAAGCGTTTAATTATCCGCGTACGCTTCTACGTAGTTGCTACTATATACAGTGTATACGTATACCATGCCATTGTTATGGGGACTAGATTTCCGGTAGGTGCATCTACGTATAAAGCTATATATGTATATAAATGTCGGAAAATCCTGTTACACTTTAATTGTTAATTTACCACCTCAGTTACCCCTAACACCTTGCAGCTCGAAATATAGTTAAGGAGAAAACAATAGCTTTATGTCTATCCAGTAGAAGTCTATAAAGCTTGAGCTTAATCGTACGTATTACCGAAACTTTCCCCGGAATCTATAATCTTTCGCAGCCGGTCCTTTAAAACTTTCCGACTATCCGGAAAAAGTTCGGTTCTATTAACCGAACTTTAATTAATGTACTGTAAAATAGTGCTCAGGTGTTGCCCGTACCTCCTAGAAGTTGGGCCCCACACTTTATAAACTGACATAAATTGGAGTGTCGCAGGTAACTAATATAATTAATTAATCTCGGGACTCCGCTCTGATTTAGAGGTGAAACATTGAAAAATGGTTTACAAAGGCTGCTAAAATGTTATTGAATGTCACTATAACTATTACAATCGCACGGGTATTACTGACGAGCAAAAAAACTACGTTATCATAAAAGAAAGTGCTGAATTCTATCTCAAGATCTGCTCTAATATCCATATTCCGGTAAGTTTTTGCTGGAAAACCGTCCTTTCTGCAATACAATCTGATATCTTGGATCTGCAAAGTGGCAGAATAGATGTAATAGCAACCGTGAATGGGGTCAGGAAATTGTTCCACCTCGTCTTAATCTATATAACCACCTTCCATCTAGATTAATCAATTTTAGGACTTTTCTTGACGTTACGAATAAATAGAATTCTGACAAATTATTAAAAAATATGGAACACTATTTTTTTCTATATTTGAAACCCCCAACAAAAATATGGTAGAGTAGTACATTATGATTATTAATAACAAAAATAAATATCATTGGTCGTGTAGATTTATTGTTACATTGAAGAAAGTGGTTGGAGTTTTAGCAACATTAAGCTGCAAGGCGTGAAAATTTCGGATAACTAACTGCAAATAAGATAAGTTTCTTTTAAAGGCACACGATGATAGTTACTTCATGATAACTCGTTGTGAGGATGAAAGTCGAATCAATATCTTATAAATCGGTCCATTAAGCCGCATTTAAAGTAGGATAGCACCTTCTTCAAAGCAGCGGCGGCGGCAGCAGCACCAGCTAGTCATTAACTTATAATCGCTCGACTAAACTTTATCTTTTGATTCATTCAAGTGCTTAACCTTTTTATTATTTCCTTAATTAGACCACCAAGTTCTTTAATATTAATTACTGCAGCTGATAACTTCGGGTTCGTATATCAACGCTTAATTTGGCACTGTTTCTTTGAGACTAACGCTTCTAAATTACGAAAATAAATTCAACGCGAAAGTACATCTGGTGGAACTGGAAATTTTAATACCTCCAGACGTTGGAAATCGACGAAGTTTTCTAAAAGTAGCCGAAAAGTTGTCTTCTAATAAGACGCCTTCAGTAAATGCTTCGGTAATTTCCGACGAAATTTGTTGCGAGCCAACTTTTAATATTCGGGCGGTCGAAATTTTACTGGCTCCAACTTAAATCCCTTAAGTGGAGCAGCTTGGGCATGACAACTGCGGCAATCGTTATTTCGGCGTATCGTGTACTATATGTGCAATTGCGTTGGTCAGAAGGTTAATGTAAAATACGAACGCATATGATAGGTAAATTGCTACAAGTTTATGTCTGACACGTCAGACTCAGTATTGTCACGGGAAGTCGGAACGATTCAATTCCCGCAACACGAGTGAGACTAGCGTTCTATTCAGGAAAGGCGTGTCAGCCCTCTGACGCTTTGAACTCTATCGTATGTACCCTTGTTCAACACGTACGGGGTTACACCATCCTTATATCGCTCAGTTTCCTTCCCTTTATTCTTCCTTTTCCTTATCTTCGATTTGTCTCCTTTTGCCCCGTTTAACGCCACCTACGTTCTTTTCTCAGCGAACGGTTCCCTCGATGTTACATCGAATGCAAGTCGGACGTTGCAAAATACTACTATGTGAACCCAACCACGTGCACTTTCCTGATCAGCTCTTTCTCTACGTTTGCAGTCAAGGGAGAACATACAACAAGGGAACGAAACAAAGACGCACACGAGTCAAGGACCGAACAGAAAGAAGGAGATGGCGATTGCTCGTAATCTCTCGCGACTCGGGGTACGAGACCTGGTCTGTACTTCTTTAGTGTACCGAAAATTGTCTGTTTCCACAGCCCTCACCTATACCTGTTTTTTCCCTTTATGTCCTTCGATACCTTGGGAGTATTTCAACTTCCTAGAATGTGTGTGTGTGTGTTTGAATGGGGAAACTTCCGGTGCCAATATACGTACATATGGATCTTTTACATCTTCTCGGTTTTCTCCATACTTTTCCGTAAATTGTACAACCGCAGCTGCTTCAGAAAAAGGCATTTGTTACAATTTCATCCTCCAAACTGCGTTGTATGGGGTCTTCTCTTCATCCTATTTGTTTGATTTAAATGTGCATATATATAATCATTTCGATGTCATTATTGTAGAATTTGTGTGCGTGTACGTATTGAAATCGAAATAGTTCGATTCATAACAATCTCCTACACAACTTCTTTGTATTCTTATATCTCGAGGGAGAGACTCCTTCAGGGTTTACATTATTCGCAAGATGTAAATGTGTGTAAAATATTGGATGGAACGTAATTGGATGCGGAGAATTTATGTTGGTAGTGTTTTTCTTTTCCTCTAAAAGGGTGTTATAAATGAAACAATGGGAAGAAGCGTGTAAATATTTTTATTTTTAATGTTCATACACATTTCTAAAAGATAAAATAAACATCTAGCGTTCCTATAATTTTTGAAACCCCGTAACTTCGAATTTCGATTATGGAAGATTTGGTAATGTGTTAAGAAACTGTTACAATTAGCATTTTATTGCTGTATTGAGAAATCAATTGTTCAAGTTCAAAACTGTAAATTATAAAATCAATCTAGGAAAATTGTAAACATTTCATTGAACTAATTGTTAGAAACTGAATTAAGTAAATTTGTTGGAATTAGCTTAATGTAAATAACCTTTAATCCACTATTAAATATTTAATTACAAAAGAAATGTTGCATTATTTTTGTTTTATTGATAACTTTTTCCCTCCAAAATATTAATTTCTTCTATACAGTTGTAATCACCAGTATAATAATAATTGTCAAAATTCTGCTACACATGCTATCGTAGAAAATACCAGACGCAGTTCCAGACAGCGCCCTCCTTTGTCAACAACCTTCACTTCCTTTGAAAGACGATGTATGTTTATAATAAAATCATTCATCCACTTGACCACAAGTAGACACACGTAAAGTTTCAGTGTAAATCCGGACAATGCAAATAAATCTTGAATTTACGTATATTCTGCAGATTCTTTCCGCCTCGCGACTGATAATAAAAGGATTAATATCCCCTGTGAGTTTCTGGAACCATATGCTCGCGTATGCCACTTTAAACAAACATTAACTCCCCTCTGCTGTATCCGGTATAAAATTAGATGTATAAAAGAAATCATTTTATAACAACTCCAACTTTCTTTATGCCGCCGAAAGCCGTTTCTTTCGTGTACAAGTAAAATTTCTGCCAAGTCTGAAAGGAACGACCATTAAATTTCGTCAGCTTCCGTGACTCTACGTGCTCACAGCATTCGCACACACCTCACACACATTCACACACACACATGCAGTCGTAAAAAGTGGACAGTTGAGTTTCCGTGGAATAGGTGAACGTTTTTGAAGAAATTATTGCGTGATAGGAAGTGAAATCGATTTAACAAGTATCGTTAAAAGACATTTGGAGAAAAAGTTACGTGGTATTTTATCGCAATCTCTACTTCTGAAGACCTCTCCGCATGTAAATAATAATGGATGGACATGAAAAACACTTTTTAGAACCTTTTCCTGAACGAGAGCATTCGGAAAGTTGATGATGATAAAGAAAAATGTACGTGAAAAAGCGGAAGAGGAAGACTCGAGAATAAAGGAGATACTCAAGGGAGGAGATTCCAACATTTTTCATGTTATCCACCGGACAGCAGCATTCCGGAAGGGAAATTGTAGCCGAAATTAATAGATCTGCGTCTCTTCTTCCTTCGTAAGGTGAAAAGAGACTTGATAAACAGCACAGCTCGCGATATCGCGGCACTATACGATATTTATGTTCCGATTCGCCTTCGGCCGCGTCTGGTAATTTTTCATTTGGTCCTTCCTAGGTACCACCAAGGGAAAAAGGCGAAAGCTCAAACGATCGATCTCTTTGCTGCACTTCATGACGTAAACGTAGGAGCGAAAGACGAGGAATTCATCTAAAGGTAAATGAAGGCAAGAGGAAGCAGATAAACCGGATCTATATGTAACATTCTTTCTTGCGTTAATTGTACTTTCATTATTTAGACTCGAAATCCGCTTTTCACGTGTACAGGAAACCATCAGACACGTAAGTGACAGTCTAATTTCGCCTGCAGTGGCCTGTAAGTAAGTGGAAACTGTTAGAGATTGATGCTCTAATATAGTTTAAATGGTAGATGAGCACCTTAACAAAGGGTCACAGTATAATGAGGACATAGAGCAAACTCTTCCTCCTGGGAGAATCTTCCTTGAACAGCTTTATCTTGTTCATTCGTACGCCATCCTGCGAGTTTCCTTTTCTTGAATAGCTTTACCTAGTGGCTCAGTTAGTGTTCGGTAAACGCCGTAAGAGATGCGTAATAGGTGTCTTTATTTTCCCAGACCGTGGGCAGACCGGAGAACAGACTTTTAAGTCATTAACTTTATGGGTAAAAGTATATACGCCAGTAGGTAGGTGCATAGTATATAGCGAAATTGAATGTATTTACGACCCCTTTCTTCGTAAGGGCAGGAGTGAAAGAGAGAACACGCAATTTTTTTCACTAAATTGTTTCTTTTTTCGCGAGATAAGAGCGAATTGTTTCTTTTCTGAAACTGTTTTTACGTCTCGCATACTTTCAACGCTATTTTACAGGGTAACGTGTAGGAACTTCTGAAGCAGGAATATGTTTTAATAAATTTTATATAACGTATATATTTATTTCAGCATACAAGAGGTAGATCCGAAAATAATGAAAATAAAGGATGGTAATTATTACTTTGAATACAGAACGAATAAGTGAATAATCGTTTGAATAAACTTTTCAAAATTTATAAGACAGAGGATAAAGGTAACAAATTTATCGGATAGAGAATGAATGTTGATGAATATTACCCCTAATTGCCAAGTAAGAACGATTCGTCGAAAAATATATTGTCCTTTCAAACGATCCCACTGATACCCCACTCAACTGCCACTTCTACCGAAAACTTTGAAGCTGGTGTACTTGTGAGGATGATAGGAGTGACTCTTCCAAAACACTTAAGGTAGGAAGACACCACTCGAGGATTTCACAATTAATTAATCCTGCTTTTCAATCATAGATGAGGTATTCATTTTATTCGCCTAAAACTATTTACAGAGCAGTTGTCCCTCGCCTCAAAATTGTTCTTGGACATTTCCTTTTTTCAAGCAATAATTGGCACATTCGACAAGCGGTTGTAAAAAAAGAGCAACAAAATTTTCAGTAGCGATAACCAAAAGAATGATATTGGTTAATGGGTAATCCTCTTACTTTATTGGTTACAATAAACTGAAAGTCCTAGGACTGTATTTCGAGACCACGTGGTGTGCAATGGTCGGATAATAAAATTGTATTGAAATGAAAAAAGTCGTACAATTGATAAATTCGGAAATCGTCGCGTAAATAATATTCGCAAAAATGATGCGATGAATAATGGTTAACACTGACTTCGCCGGAGTACTGGGTTTTTGCGTTCAACTGGTGAGAGATTAATGCACGTATTGGTAAAGCGTACGAGTTTGAGTTTGTACGCGACGTGTACATTACTTTCATCCATCAATTTATTGCTGGCTGGTAATATCGAACCCGCAAAAATGTTTAGCGTGCGAAAAATTGTTACGCGGTGAGAGCAATTTATAACCTCGTACTTATATAGATTTCAAACTCCGGTATCTTTAAGGGTCCATTTTATTAATCAGGGTACAACAAAGTTGTGTTGAATAAAAATTCTTTTCGATGAGAATTCTCGTTTTTGCTATTCGAATGCTTCAGGTTAATTACGCGAAACGGTACCTGTCTTCTAAAAGCTGGCAATAAAACGACTGTTCGGCATTGTGTAAAGTTAATATCACATTATGATCAAATTATTGCCACTCGTCAAACCACGTCATTTAGCAGGCTGATTTTTTTTAATCGAGCCTCTAATAAAATTTTTTTTGTGAGCTTTAATACACCGTATTCGAAGGCATTTTGAAAAAAACAATTTTTTTTCCTTGATATAGTAATCCAGTGTGTAATGAGGAGACAAAGCAACTCCATCGATATCCCATAAACGCCTGGTGAAGGATTTTTCAACACCGTGATTTATGGTTACGTGCATGGGGAAAAAATAATTATTGAAATACGCTGTAAAAATAATAAAGATCAACTCGTGACAAATAATGGTAATGCTGTATACAAAAATAATGTGGATTACAAGAAAATTTCTGAAATTCCAAAATTTTTCTATGAAGATAATATAAGTGAAATAATAAACGCTACTGTTTATTTAAAATTAGATATAAGTATTTGTTTTCTATGAATGCATGTTTATTATTTTTTGAAACAATTTTCGTGACTTGGACAATTTTTTCTGGCTGGTAACTCGCAATTTCCCTGTATTTTCATAGTAATTTGCAGAAATAATCTATAAAATACTGGGTCGTTCGATGCAACGGAAACGGCAACTTGGATGTTTCCAATCTTTTTCAAGCGCATAAATCCAAATCTTCTACATGCTTCTGCTTGAAGAAAGGACGAGTGTAACCGAGAAGGATAGTGAAGGGGTAGGAGAGCTAACCGCACGTTCTGACCGTGCATCATCCACCAAACCGGTAACCACAAGTCACTACCCCTTTACGACTACCATATATCGCTGAGAAGTAACACCAACTATTCATGGGCCAAACGCCACGTGCAAGGACAGTCTTATGGGAACACTATACTTTCCTTTTTTGCCAATACATTGCACTTCCTTCTCGATAATTCTTCCACGAAAGCTGCATATATCTAAATCATTGGAAAATTCTTATTTCTGCACATCGGGGAAAGCAATATATAAGGAGAATCCCGAATTCCTGCCAGTCCAGAAATAATAACGAAGAAGGAATAAATAATCCGAGACGAGAACTTGGGGCATAATTCAAAAGAATTTGTAAGGGTAAAAGTTGCCCTTCAAGTGTCATAACAACATTCGAAATTCAAGACGTAACATTAGTAAGAACAGAAAACAGGAGCGCAGTATCCTAGAATCCTACTTGAGTAAAAGTTTTAATGTCTTTTTGTGGTTTCCAGTAGAAATAGATCTTAATAATCTTTGTAACATGTCTGGAGTTATTCGTATATAACTTTGCACACTTTGTCTTTCGACGAGCCTTTAGGGTTGAAGGAAAATGTGGTGGTAAGAGTAAGGTCGGCAGAAAATGGTAAGGACCATCATGGGAGTGCTTCGTCATTTCTGATAACTCTCCTGACTCCCTCAAATCCCTCAGTTTTCTAGTTTCCAACACCCGACCTATCTCTCTCTTTCTCTGTATCTTACCGGGCAAACCAAAACCACGCAGACCAATGTCACTCCATACTTTAATACTACATCCCTTGGTACAGTTATCTAAACCCCATCCATCCGAATCACAAAGTCACGTATCAGTGTCCAAAAGTATTTTTATATCCACTGCTTACGGAACTTTCTACTGCCTTTCTCTCCCTAATCGACACGGTTTCCAACTTTTCATTGCTCCCGATAACAGTTTTCACTCTCCCTGTAGAAATGATAATGTCAAAAGATCCAAGAGGAATTTTAGAAAAACGAAAACAATTTCTGATCGCAAAATATTTTGAAATAATGCAAAACAAAAAAAAATCCAATTCAGAAGCGACGATTTTCAAGTAACGTGTGAACTCTGAATATATTACCACCCTCCAATTTTGCATTAGACAGAAACTAATTGTGATTAAGGGCGAGAGAAAAATACCTGTATGTATATCAAATTGTTTCGTGTTCTAATCAATAACGAAATGGTATATCATGAGTCAGGGTGAATTAATATTCGCCTGGAGCTATACAAATATGTATCGGGTGAAGAAGAAAAAGCGAAACGTTTCTCGTTGGAACGGAGACAGCAGTAATGGTTTTTTTAGAATTCAATTATCCGCTGCATTAATGAAATTTTAATGGAATGCTTAAAGAGCAATTCAGCATATATGTCATGGAGTAAATTATTCATATAAATAGATATCAAAATATTAAAAGTAGAGTGCAATCATTTAATTATTTAGAATATATAGAAACGACACTTTTTATTAATAAGCTTCAATCATATATTACTAAGGATTTTGCGCATTCTGACATTAATTGTCCAATTATTGAGACATTTACGGATATAGTTGCACTTGTACCAGCTCACCGGTCTACCATTTCGATGTTTAATAGACATTTGCATGTTTAAAATCGCTTCAGTACTTTCAATCTCAAAAAATTGCATCGATTCCGAGAAATAGGACGACCATTATTGAGTTTACCAGAAAAATTAAAGATCGTCGGAAGATGTTCATTTGAAACTGTCGATATTGTCAAAATCAAATCAAAAGTTTCTCATAAATAAAAATCTGAACAAAGCAAAGAGCCAGGATTTAATTTGAGTATGACTCTTCGCCAATTTAGTTCAACACTCTTTTATACAAGCACCTCGCCTTTGTCCTTACGTGTGCGGAGCGACATTAAAGCCACATTTTACATGAAATCTAAAACGTATTTATCGTTTTATGTAACGTAACGAGTTAAAAGATAGTAAAAGTGTTTCTCAGATTCTTATCACGTTAGTATCGAAGTTTATGGAACACAACGTCTACTTATAATAGCGTTGGGAAGGATGTAGCTGTCTACGAGAATGATGAATTACCAAAAAGGGGTGGAAGCCTATGATAATCTACGCGAATTACAGCTCAGGTCTATAAACCCCATTAGGGACCATCACTTGGTAAAGGAAAGGATCAGTATGTCTCGGCTAAGCTATTACAGTTTACTATTAATATTTCCCACAGAAATAATTTCCCTTGATGGATAAATCATACAATCTCGCGAAAATCTGTAGTTGATATCGAAGACTCTTTTCATGCTTAGAAAATAGGGACGACTGCATGTCAAATTTCTTTATTTTTGGTACACTCAAAGGCCAAGTAATTGTTCAAATAAAGGAATGGACAAGAGCACCAGAACTTATGAGAACCATGCTAAGCCTTGAACTTTGTTATCTTTGTAAACTTAATTTTAATATCCACCGTCTCACTAGAGCCATTCATTGTCACCTAATAGCTTCATCAATATTAAACTTTCGCTACAAAAGCGAAGGACATTAATCAAACTTTGATGTTTGAGTATCGATTAAATTTATACAAACAATGTTCCTCCCTCGAGAGTAATCGCGAGGTATAAATAGAAAGTTTTTTCCTGCACGAATGATTTACTATTCATTTAGTAAATAATAAATCCGAGAAAACACTTGTTTAACAAAGATATGGAAAACGGTCTGAAATTATTGGTTAAAGCGGAAAAGGTGAAAATTGAAATTATTCTACGATGCTGGAATCAAAAAGCTTTTTTTATCTACTTTTATTTGTATTTATATTTCTCCTACATTTTATTTGCATACTTTCAAATATTTGCTTTGTTATATATATTTTTAGTCTTTCATTTGCATTTTATTTACATTTTTACATTCACATTGTTATTATGTTTATTCTGTACTGGTTACATTTCGTATATTAATATGTTGCAATATTACCTCTCTTGTTGTTAACTTTTTGAATTTTTATCAATATTATTTTTTCTTGTTTTCGCTATTCCTGATAAATACGTCAAGGTCACTAATTTTGACAAAAATCTGAATTCCCTCGACAATTTTATTCCTTGATGAAATTTTAGTATTTGCTAGTTCTTTGGAAGTTTGTGAATTAAAAAAAAGAAAGTTTGAAATTCACAAGATTGGACGTCCTAAGATTTGCTATTTCACGACTTCTCCTTCACGGCTTCCAGGAGCTGCAAATGTTTCCGCGAACGGTGTCAACTTTATCATACCCTCCACGTATATCGCATTTCTTATGAAGACTCTTCGTAACTTTTTCTTAGTAGGTATAACCTCGTCAGAAATAATGGGAAAACCTATTTAAGCCTTATGAGACTACAAAAACAGTTACACTTAGCAACTTGTAGTATCCGCAGAATGTGAAAAACGAATTCGAATCGAAATAGATTGAAAAGTATGTGGTTTTAAGAAGGCTTGGCTTTTTCTTTAAAGCCTCAAAAGATGTCTAAAAACGGGTTTTGGGGAAGTGAAGCTTATTTAAGCGCCGTACATATATCATTCAAACCCCAGCCCTAGTATAAACAACCCTGTTATCTATCTGTGTGCTTGCACCCTTCTTCTATGGTCAAATTCGCTAATGCTATACACAGTGCCATCCTGGTTTATTTTTACTTTAAAGATGATTCTAAAAAGTATCGAAAACATTTCAGCAATTTAGTCAATTTGTATTTTTCTTACCCAGAATTGTACCAATAGTCTCAAAAATATTCTGACGATTCAATACAGAAAATCTGAAAGATTAATATTTTACTAGTTTCTACGAAGAATCAACTATTAATAATTAGTCGGCGGAGAAAAGAAATATTTACAACATCTTCTTTTACTCAAAACAACCCCTCGCCTGTGCAAAATTCACGGCAGTCACAAATCGGTGTAGGTTCTGTTGGATCTGAATCACTACCAGTTATTACTGCAAGAATCTGGAATATTAATTTTGATTTCATTGTCGTCGCCTCGATTTCTTTTTCGCGGCGGCATAATTCTACACTACTTTTTAAAAACAGAATAATGTCCAAATTTTCTCTAACCTACGTTTCTGCCCCATTTCTGGTAGAACCCTGCCGGAAAGAGTGGAAATCGAGGAAACAATTATGTTATACAGAGAACGATATCTTATATCAGTTGGAAATCAAACGATCGGATCTCCTTTTAAGGACTAAACCCTGAAGAACGCGTATACGAAAACCCTTCTCTCCAAAGCCTCTTTACCGAACGACTGTCGAGGATATAGCGTGCCGCTAAAACACGGATCCGATATCATCGCTAGCAGCTGCAATTTTGTTCCATAGTTACTACTAGGTAAAGTAGTTCTGCGCTGCGATCGATGTTAGACGAGGAACAACGATTTTCACTTCCTCCTTACCTATTACTATACTCTGCTTTATTAATACATAGTATTTTTTCCCATACATTTATACACGATGGAAGTGGAAATCTTTTTAAGCCGAGATTAAACTTTTATGGCTTTCGATAAATATCGCGTTTTAAAGATAAACTCCTTATGAAGTCGAAGATAAGTTTTTATATTTGCTTATTAGACTCACATACATGCCGAAGACTTCATTAAAGAAGTTGCAGACTAAGCAAGTCTTTTAATGTTAAATGTACTTTTTTAGCTTTTTTGGAACCTTGCTTACAAAGAACTAAAATTTTTTTGTTGCTATTTACTTTAAAAATGTTAGAAATTTCAAGACACAAAAAAATTAGTTTAATCCTCGAAGCACATATAGTCTCTCAGACCCTGTATTAATAAAATTAGAAAATGGTTATTGATAAAATCTCTTACAAACGTTACTAAAAGAATGACATTTTTTTCACAAAATTTTCTATTTTTGGAAAAAATTGTGTTTCAATAATTCTCTGTTTTTCCACGCTCGTTATAAATCCGACAACAGCATCCGATAACCGGAATCTTAGCAAACTAACAAACCGAAAAAATAAATGAAACGATTGTTACAAGGATCGGATTGTATTGTCATCCTGCACAAATTTAATGATTCTCAAGTAACGGGTTCGCGTCTCATTGTTATTCAGGGATCTTCGACATTTATTTCCTTTATTGTGTCTTGAGCAGAACCTGTACTTAGTTGTCGATTCACTGTCTATCGCTATTATTATTTTGAAGGCTATTTAAATAGTGAATCGAAAAAGAAGGAGATCCAGATCCATAAGTCAATGTAATAGGAGATTTTCCTTTACCTCCTTCTTTTTACAAAATGTGGATAGTCCTTATGAAATCCTTATTACGTTTCCGGGACACCTAACTGCGAAAGTATCACGACATTTATGATTTAATTGGAAACGATCTCTGAATTGGTACGTAAATACGGAACATTCCAATTAAAAATGTCTCTCGGCATAAATCCTTCGCTAATTTGAAACGTTTCATCTCCAGCTTATTCTGTCCATAGTAAGAGCTGGAAATAAGGCCATAGGAATTTATTAATTGAGGGAATAGTTCATTACCGGAACTGGAACACACACGTAAAGAATTCGAAAGAAATAGACGACACGGTGTATTTCAAATTGTTTTTCTGGAAGCGTTGATTCTTGTAGTATGCAAATACCGTCAAGTGTCGCAGCTTCAAACGATACGTGTCCCGTGTTTTAACTATGTCAAGCGCTACGAGCCGATCCTTTTTTCTTTCCTTTCTCGTTTTTAGCAAGAGTAACCATTTGTAAAAGTCCTATATTTCGGCGAAGATAAATTACCGCAGCTGACAACTATTCCAACAAATGTTAGGGAACGAAAGGCACCTGTACAAGGATATGCACTGAAGGTGCCAACCTTCCTTGGGACAATTCCGGCTTCTTATTTGATTGTAAGTCAAAATACCAACATGTTTCATTGTGTCAAACATCATTTACTTTCTTCCCGAAACGAAGAAATGTGTCTGAAAATTCTCAATTTGGGCAAATAGGTTGCAACCAAAATTCGCACCAAGGATCTGCGGATTTCCGGGGTGAAGTCAATTGTGCCAATGAATCCCATCCTGGACGGTCTCGAGATTTGTAATATTATAAAATTACAACTCTTAATTCGAGGACTTACAAAAAAATTGTGAATTCAAGAAATCATACGAATTCTCAATTTTGCTTAGGTTTTTTATTTCAAGGTTTCCTGAGAAAAAACCCAAAAACTCGACAGTTTTGATTTCGTTTTTATGTAAATTTTAAAAAAAGATCTTATAAAATGTTGAGACGAACTTATTTTTTAAATGCGTCTTTTTATGTCTTGTATCGCGACAATGTTTATTTAAAAAAATATCTCTTTTCAATTTTCATATATATATATTTAAAACAGGAAATAAAAATAAATTTGGAAAAACACATTCACCGAATCCGTATCTTTAATGCCTCATAAATAATAATCCCAGTTCAAGTCCGAATTTTACTTCGGAATATCGTTTTCCCAATATTTTCAGTGTCAGTTTTCCCTTTTTGCAAACAAGTTGCTAAAATTCAAAGTCAATTCAGACATGACGTAAAAGAGATTATGGAAATAGTCGTAAATCCTCCTACACTTTTCAATGCAACCAGCAGATTTTGTCCACGACAATTAGACCAGAATGATTTGAAGTCACTGCAATTTCTGGAAACAATATCGAATGATTTGACGGTGAACTGCACCTTTGTTGATCCCAAGTGTACAAGACTTAGGACCATTGGCAAACTAGCTGCCTGCCCCCTCCCAATAGGGGGAATAAAGCTTTTGAATTCCAAAACGAATCCGAGTCGTCGAACCGTTACGGTTTGCATGGTAATCCATTTAGAGTAGGGGCGTACCTAAAACACGAATCGCGGTTCTGATGCAATCGTATACTGGTAGCAATAGTATAACAACAAGCACAGTGGGAATCTGCATCATCCTCCCAATACAAAATACGAGTAATCGGGTTTTCGTAAAATGCGAGCAAGCTTGGCGGCCGACCATTCTGTTACTATACCTACCAAATCGAAACGCTGTTCCCGAAATCATGCGTAATCTGATACAAACAATGATTTACCGGTGGATGCTACGGGGCTGAGGCTGGTACGATTTTGCGTGGCGGTATTATTTTACTTTTTGAATCAGTTATACGGACGTATTATACGTTCACGAAGGATTATGTGTCCAATCTTTCGCGCGTGTACATCGACACGTGAACAAAACAGAAGTTGGGCTATAAAGTTTTATGGGATAGCGCGAGTTCCACATTGTAAGTAGCATCGCGATTTTGACGAGAAAGGTTTAGAGCTTTGCGGACGGTATTAGAACAAGAATATTACAACTTCGGGAGGATTCGCTTCCCTCGTGGAAGTAAGGTCTGTATTGGAAAAGAAATTTATTCAAATCACTTGATACGAGGATTTGACATAGTATTATTTATATTTTCTTCGATACACGGAAAAAAATGAAGACTCACTAAAAAAATTTAAAGTAATTCTAACTCTTGCTATAGTAGAATTATAAAATTATAGATACTAATTAATGAATATCTAGCTGACTTAAACGTGAAAGTAGTTGGAACAACAATAAATGTAGTTAAAATTATTAGAAATATATGGTTGATGCCTTATTCAGTTCAACTAGAAATTAACCAATTAGTGCCTTTATTTTTGGTACACTAATTATCTAGTTTCCAGTTGAATCAATCATGAGAATAGTTGGAGTAACAATAAATGTAGTTAGAATTACTAGAAATACGTTGTTAAGGGCATAGAATTACTATACATTTTTCTCAGTTTATAATCAATATAATTTAAAGGGTATTATGAATTTTCAGTTAAAATTCTTAAAAAAGTTTGTTTATAAAGTAGAAATTATCGCGAAAAGTTAATCAAGGTAGAAACTAAAGCTTCGACTTGTGAGCGATATTAGAGTCAAAAATATGGGAACAATACAGAGGAAGAGGAAGTAATAAAAAAGGGTAGAGTGTTTGGACATGTTGTTCCTCAAATATTTACTTATTTCTTCCCATATTCCATCTTCTTATTGCAGTATTTTTTATATTCTATTTCTCTCGTCATCCTATTGGAATTCGGCGGGTAAACTGTAAAGGCAGTGATTGATATGCCCTGGAATAACATCCTCATATACTTCAGTTTCTTCCACTTAAGTACGTTTACCTCCTGCAAATATTAAAAAAAAGGGAGATAAAAAGTACAGCTACCGAGGCCTACTTGAGTCCTTACTCACTAATGACTGCTACATATCAATCAAAAGGATTCAGTACGTAATTCGCTTTTCATTAAACAGCCAACGCTGTTATAAATTTATTTTTAAAAAAAGTCGTTAGTTTTATCTGTTTTTTCTTCTTTTACATACGTAAGTTTAATCGAATAACTGTCTGTTGAAAAATTAATGTCTTGTTCTACTTCTTCTTTTTCTTCTTCTTCTTCTTCTGCCACCACAAAAAATTATCAAACGACAATCGAGTCAATAGCTTTCACACAAATGCCTCCTATTGTCCCTAAAAAAAGGATAGTCTCTTTTCATTTACGTCTTTTATATGGTCGTGATAAAATAAAGTGGTATATAATTGATTCTTCTGTCAATTATCTCTGTGACGTTAGTAGGCCCCCTTTTTTGCTGTGAAATAAAGTTTTTGTTCAGTGAGGTAAAAAATTATATAAAATGAATCTAAAAAATACTGCAAGTGTATAGTTTTTGTTATAAAAAATAGATGAATAAACGTCACAATATATTTGGGTTAATATTTTAAGAAAATAATAAATGTTCAGATTTTTAATAAAACAAATATTGCAAAATTTATTCTTTTTTTCCTTAATTATTTCATACGTGGACCAATTGTGATCTATTTTGATTATATTTCTCATCTGGTTTACGTGTTTTCAATCATATGTTTATAATAACACTAGTTATAAAATAATTCTGAGTTCATAATAAATATTTTCATTTCAATTAATGAAAACTTGGAAGAATTTGTATTTAATTAGTATAAATTCTACTCTTAAAATACAAGTAAAAAATGATAATAAATAAGTAATTACAATACAACATATAAATTAGAAATCAGCTAATCTAATCATATTATTACCGATAATACTAATTTTATTAAATAAACTAATTGTCTGAAATTGAATGTTCACAGACTTAGGTCATTTTGAAAGAATTGCTGAAGAAAATTAATACAACCGATAGTTCGCTGATACTGAGCATTATTATTTGATTGTTATAAATTTTGAAATTCAAATTTCACGTTATTGTTTATTAGAACAATAAGAAATAGCGATCATCTACCGTCTATAAAACGTAAATTCCCGACATAAAATGGAATCCGTCATTGTTTGAAACTTTAATAAGAAGGCGAATATTTCACGACCACCCTGTTTATATCTACATAATAAATGGGTACTTACACACCACGTGTCACGTTTCTCGCTAAACCCCGTGGCTTTTACTTTTTCCATTTTCTCCCGCCCTATAACACAATTAATCAGATAATTCTTTTCAGAGATAGACACTAAAATTAGACGTTAAATGGTGTGCGAGATTCCCAAAACTTCCGGAAAAGTAAGTGAGTAGACACTGAAGAATGAGATCAGCTATTTTATGTCTAGTAGTTGTAGGTGGTACGATCGATCTTGGGGAGGTGTAAAGTTAGAAGGCTTATAGGGTAAGTAACTATTACTACCACCATTACCACACCTACTACTACCACCATTGCTTGAACTATTATTCTCATACAGCTCCGAGCGTCGCCGTGTGTGCGGTTATTTTCACGAGGAGACTCCACATTTCAACTTAGACTAGGCTTGCAAATAGACTAGACTAAAGGGTAGAGAAGAAACGACACCTTGAACAGAAGAGAACAGTACAAACCCCTTTGCATAAACGTGTACATATGTGCCTTCGTGGTAACTGCACTGCCGAGGAAAGAGGTGCTTATATATTTGCTCTAACGAGGGTTAGAGGGATGTAACTACCCTCGACTCGCAGATACCAGGAAGATCCTTTTGACTCTCAGATACTGGCAGACACACACACACACACACATATTCGGCACAGGACAGAAGGGCGGCCAGTTAATGTACGAGAATTGGAATTACGGTGTCTTTACCCTCAGTGGTCAACATCTCCACAACCCCTCTCTTAACACGATTCAAAGTAGAGTGAGAGAGAGAGAGAGAGAGAGAGAGAGAGAGAAAGTGAACCATGGTAGAGTTATTCGCCAAGAGTACACAAATACGTGCATACAAATAGCCACGAAACCCTCTCCATATAATCGTATTCGCTATGTAAATCATTTATTGCCTCAAAACGATACTTTCCATTGTCCCCGTATGAATTCCTGCCAAGTAGGCAAACCTCCTAACACTGCTAGTCTATGATATGGAGGTTAAAAGGGTTATGTATTCTTGAAAACTGGTAAATAATAAAATGTTCTCGTAATCTACATTCAGGAAATTGGGTTATTTGCGTTCTTAACACGTTAAACGCCACGTCAAATTTACGTGACTTCCTATTCACGCCGCGTGGGTCGCAATGGTATACGCTTTTGCATTTGCCACAAGTGACGTGGCCTGAACGGAAAGCTTAGTGTATAAGCTTAGGGAGCAAGTTATTGAAATGGGGATAAATTTAAATCTATAGGATTAATTTGTAAAGATCTAATTATGCAAAGAAATTTTAGAATAGCATCCAATAATTTAAAATTTATTTAATCATTTCATAATTACAACAATCAATTAGATAAATGATAAACCGCGAACCAATTAACTTATGGGGTTTTCTACTCCTTAAAATACAGTCTTAACGATCAGGGAAAACGGGTTCACTTGTACAGTGGTACCTCGACATACGAGTTTAATTCGTTCCGTAACCTTGCTCGTATGTTGTTCAAATCTTGCTCTCATTTCAATGCAAAATATTGCTCGCTCGGCGGCTCGTATCTCAAAACACTCGTATGTTAGGGCACTCGTATATCGAGGTACCACTGTACTTATGATTCAAAGCAAATTCATTATATTCCAATAAGTTGAGATCAAATAACTATGCTTTGCGGCAAATCCCTCATCCGAAAAGTTAATCTTTGAGGCAGTGGAGATAAATTTAAATCTGAAAAAGGGGTTCCACAAGTATAGTAATTGGATAACAAAGGTACTAATTAGTATGTTAGTAAGGGAAAACGTGGAGTGTACAGTAGGTTTTTTGCAAACATGTAATTCTATTGTACGGGAAACGTTAGACGAGGGAGGGTACATATACGCGTGGAAGAGATTTGAAGTACTTGATGATCAAATCGTGTATTAATTAGTCGCGTGATTCTTCGCTTCGTTAGAAACCAAAGAGCGCCCTGACGAAAGATCGTGCAGCAAAAACTGCGGTGTTTGCATATAGCTACTGTAGTGATACGCTTGTAGTAATTGGAATAATGCCAGAATTGCAACTGCACCTCGAGCTACGGCTCTCGATTCAGGTTTTAAGTCAGTGAAACTCGTTTTCTGTCTAGTTTCCGCACCCCAGCACTCCGTCGGTACGTATTATTATAATACCGTGAAGACCCTTACCAGGACAGCATCCGACAATGCCTGTAGCAATTAGCCATGGACAATGTACACGCACACGCACGCACACACACACGTGCCAGGCCATGCATAAAACCGCGACATGTCACGCGATAGACTCGTGTACCTTGATGGATGCACTGTGTAATTAATGATTTTGAGATAGATAATTAGTAGAGGATCGTATATTAATCGCGTGGAAATCCCATTTAAGTATATGATAGTCAGTTCGGCATGTTGAGGGAGTAGCCGGGCCTCCATGCATATACTTCATTGCTTCGCTTTATTTTCACTCCATTGCTCCACGATAACGTAACCATTAGTTGATAAGAAAATTGTCGCCTAATTAGTAAACCCCAATGGAATCAAAAGTTACGTGGAATCTGATTGCAACTTTTGATGTCTCAATAGCACTTCCACGCTTAATTTCGAAACCGACCGATCACAGAAAGGAAAATAAACCAGCGACAGTGGTCCTTCCATTAAGATATGGTTCTACATTAATAAATAAAACTGTCAAACTTGTAACTAAATCCACATCTAGGATCCACATTTTAGGAAAATGAAATTATTTTTCCTTGTGAGCTACCCTTTCCTCAGCTGTATTTAATAAAACGTTCATCACAAATTTAATAACAAAGTTTAGTCCAGATTTATTATCAACTTCTATATTCGAAATAAACTGCAATTTACCTTCACGGAATTTTTAACAATTTCCCACAATTATCTAGAAACTAATTTTAAATCACCTAAGTTTCAAGATTTTTTAAAGGTACGAGCGAAGCCATGTTATTGTTTAGGAAACACCGTAACTGCTAAAATTGTGCATAAACGCAGTATCAAAACCGGCGGTATTAAAATTAACTACCTTCATTTTTTATAAATCGATATTATTACTCTTTCCCCTTTTCCCCTTACTTCTTTCCTATATTCACGTTAATATTATAAAATTGCTGATCGTTTGCAACGGAGGCACTTTGATTGATTAAGTGGCAGCCGCTTTTTAGCTGATAACAACGAATTAACGTAAACTCATATTTTCTGTTACAGAGATTATATTGCGTTTATTACTTTCATCTTGTTTCTTTCCAGAATTATAAAGTTGAAGGGGAAAAAATAATTGCCTTATGATGTTATCGCTAATTTATTGCGTTATTGGATAGGACACTCCGGGTTTAATAAATGATTCTCAGTTTATGAGGTTCTTTAAAGCATTTCTGAATATCCACCTGATCTCCAAAAATCCCAAAATATTAATTCTCCCCCAGATTTTTCCCAGATGCTTGCTATTCTTTTCACACGAGTCTCCTTAATCCACCGTCTTAGTTTTCCTCGTCCTTATGCATATATTCATTAGCGACTAATCTTATAAATGAGCCATAAGTCCAGCATACTGTATATCTACCAATTTGCGAACCACATTAATAATATCGACGGAAATTATTTCCGGTAATTAATTCATGAGAAGGAATGGAGTGATACTAACGTGATCCTGTTCTCCAATTCCCAGAATAGAGTGACATTCGTGTTGGATAATGGCAATGTCTTAAAGGTATACATGTAGACCTCCATCTATCCTCTATCCCATCTTACTCTCGATCCAGAACTTTGCGTTCAAGAATCTTGCAGCTGTATTATAGGGTGTATGGAACTACAGATTAATGCCGTGACGAATTAGCAAACAACCGCTCAGTGAGATCATGTCTGAACTCGACTGCATTTCAGAATAGTTATAACTTTGCCTTTGTACGATCTATCCTACGCAAAAGTGAAAGATTCAAAAATACAGGACTTTGTGGATTGAACAAATATTCTTAGCGAAGCTTTTGAGTCTGATAGATCTAATAGAATTTTTTCAAAGATTAATGACTTTCGCGATTTTACCAGAAATTTTAAAGCACCAAGTTCAATTCTAATTAGGTCTTGATTGCAGGACGTGATTATCTTTAATTACGGATTTTCTACTTCAATTTTATTCCAACAGTAGGAAAAATACAAAAAATTGTAAACTTGAATTATTAAAAATAAATATCAAAAATTAATTTTTTTAAATTGTCGAATCAAAGCCGAGGATCCCTATAATATTTACTGAATTGATCTTGGATAGTTAATACTGATTACTCTCTTAATCTACCTTATTGCTCTCTTTCGTTCAAGAAGCATTATATAGAAATTAATATATAACGAAACAGGTGTCAAAATGTCGTCAACAATAATCTCTGAAATCTTTTATGGAATTTTGTTACACCATCGTTTCTGTATCGGACAGGAAAATAATACTTGGAAATTTTCTAAACAGTGAATTTTTTGTTTGATAATATCTCCTCATTAAATGTTATTACCGTGCAAAAACTGGATTAAAGTAGCTTACGAATACATTCGTACCAATATCGAAAGTGCCTTTATTACCGAGTAAGCGCAAAAGAAGCAGGAAGGTATTCAGTTAAATAATAAAAGTTTACGTTATCGCATTGCAAATGCTAAAACTAGTTACTATAGTCTCGTAAGTCGTAGGACCTTAATTAACTGTATACGTTCTGCACTAAACTTCTAATTAACGAGGCATAATTCGAAGTTAGTGAGTGTTTAGCTGCCCGGTAAAGGAAGTATACTTCGTCCTTGTCGCTCTCCTTCTCTTAGCTATTGTTGGCATTATTGACTTTTCTTGCAAACTGCACAATTCTTAAATAAACTGATTCGGTTCTCTTCTAACTCCCAGCGGCTCTATCAGGTTTGGGACATTTAAGAACTATTATAAAATGTCTTTAAATTAAAAAAGTCTCCATGTCATACGAATTTTATCACTGGGGCTTGAAAAGCCTCAGTGGGTCAACTATGCATTATGACGAAATGGGATACCTAAAAATTAAAATTTCTATTCTTTAATTTTTGCTAGGCGTAATTGCGCAAACGCTTGCAAAGAAATTCTCGCACTATGTCAAAATGTAGAAAACTTGTAAAATAGTAGGTCTAAAACTCCCCAAAATGCCAAGATTTTTCTATCAGTGTCAACTTCGGAAAGCGAATTAGCCTCCGCATAGAAAACGATGTCTATTCTCCGAGTCATTACGGCTCTTTAGAAATCACTGAGAGACACTAAAACATTGATACCCATTACCCGACATTCCTTTGGTTCTTTCTTCGTGATTAGAATCCATACGCTCTTTCTACGCCTGTACATTGAAAAAAAAAGAACAGCGACGTGCAAATAAAAAGCTCCATATATCACCGCGTTATTAATCCCCCAATTAGATAATTAACGCATTGAGTGGGACATCCAATTAGCAGATATAAGTAATTAGCATAAGCAGCAGGGTCGATGACGCTTTCATTCAACGCCAGATACTGGAATACTGAAAGATGCGCGGTACCGCGTGTATGGAAATGAATAGGTGTATATAAGCTATTGATTCCATCTACAACTCATTTAAAAGTGATAAATATATGTATATACTTACACACGTGCATATGAGTATATATATAAAATTCCAATCGTACAAGGATTCGCACTTAATAACATTGATGTATCCCGTATAAATGAAATAGCCAGCTGTTAAAACTGAAATGTTTCAAACCATCAGATGTATACATGGCAATTATTAGTATCCCGGTTGTTGTACATTCAAATGATTTTACGCTTTTGAATGTCCAAAATTTCCGAAAAACAGAATATTCATTTTTTCATTTTGCATACATTGCATTTTAATTATATATATATTATGTTTTATTAAGATTTTATTTCTTGTTACCTGGAATTTCATTATCTATCGTTTTTTGCTGTGTCCCCCTTGCAGCCCGTACAATTGAATAACGAAAAATATCAGATACCAGTGATTATTTTTCTTAAAATTCTCCTGTAATTTAATATATTATTTCGAGTAGTAGTAGAACAATACAAGTTCCAGGTAGGTATATAAATGTTCTGTTGGCTCAAGTGTTTTTTCTATTAAAAAATAACGCTAGCAATAATGAATATTACAGTTGCAATTTATTTTGTTATAGATGCAATAGTTTATATTGTCAAAAACGGGAGTTTAAAAAAAAGAAAATATTGACAACGTGGATTTTAAATGGACGAAGATGGTAGGACTAAAGAAGTGTCAAGTTGACACTTTTAAGTTAACTGCGAACTACAATACTCGCAAGGTGGGATTCATAAGTAGGAAACCGGTAGAGATACGAGTTCCTCGCTAGTCCGAATTGGGATTCGGATTTTACATCAGCCAAAGGGAGTACAAGGAACTGAGGGTGAGCTGAGTCAGGAGTTGAACTGGAAAGATAAGAAAATATTGCAAGGGTAGAATCGGAAAAGAACTCTTAGTAATGTGAACTGCTCGCTGAATCAAGTTCGGATCAGTTCAATGAAGAGAATGCCAGCTAACCCAAGAGTTGAACTGGACAAGGGTCTAAGTTTGGATGCAAGCTACTTACTTGCTAACCTAAACTTTTCGATAAGGGATTCAAAACAAGTTGTAAGCTATTTGCTAAATTGCGCTTGAATACGAAGGCAAGAAGATAAAGATAAGGGAATAAATAGTAAGCTCCTTTTTTTTTTTAAAACGTAGTTTGACTTGTATTCGTTCAAAAAATTCTACTTTATCGGAATTTACTGTACTAGGTCGTGAGTTAAATATATTATTTCCAATCAAACGGAAAAAATTTCTTATTTATAATTGAAGCATAAAATATCGCTAATATATCAATAAAATAAGAATATTGCGAAAAGGGGCGTTGAAAATATATCAAATATATAAAAGATATTATTATACCCAAAACTAGGTCTACCTTCAATTCTGTCGAGAAAGTTTACTGTTATTGTTATTGCAACTATTAGAATACTTATTATTGTGTATTTATTTTTATGCTCTTGTTATTGTAGGACAAAAATAGATAATATTTAATAAGAGAGGAATACAAATTCCCACTTGCAATACCACAGTCTCTGGAGAATCTTGGCCTAATAATATACTGACAGAATATGGTGATTGTTCTTGGCTCAAGTGAACTTGGAGGGACCCCAATTCCTAATTTCTCTTACTCTATTCATCCCTTTTCCTAGTTTCCTCTTATGTTCAGCTTTCAGCTTTCAGCTACAGTTCCTTTGTTTTTTCGCAATCCCTTTTAACATTACCTTTGCCGCTAATGTCACGTGCTTTATATTTACACGCTATGCTTAACAATAACCATCAGACACAGGCGGAAAAACCAAAAAAGAGACAAGTTATCGGAATGAAGTATGAGAGAAAAGAAGAAAAACAGAATAAAATGAAAGAACTTTTTAGGTCCGTGCGATTCTACTACAGACGTTCCTTTTACTTGCTCCAGGCGTTTCTTCACTTCTTTCTTTCTTATTTCGTATAAGTTTCCTTCCACCTCAAAAATGTGCGATATGATATCTGGCAAAGAAAACAAAAGCGTATTTCTGGAAAGTAAAACTCCAAAATGAGAATCGTTAACGACGATTAGAAAAAATTCGACGGAAAGTTTATTCGCGAAAAATGGAGTTTCGGGTTTCCCTTATTTTTTTTTATAAGCAACAAAAACAAGTTTTCGAAAGTTGCCAAAATAACGTTTAACAAAATAAAAAAATTATAAATTCGTCAAAAATAGTTCGGAACCGCATATTCGGTACAGTCTCACATGCTGCCTCCTTACGTTACCGTTGAATCTACAATTTCTAGGACTTCTGAGTCACAAAAGTGACGGTAGAATAGACTGGGAAAAAATTCGCTTCCGTTGAGGCGGTGCAATTCGGAGGATGGTAATTACTTTGCTCACTCTCTGTGACTTTCGCCTGTACTGAATGTCCACCCAAGTCATCGCTGCATTTCCAACCGCATAATTGATTAGCTCCTGTTCATATGACTACAATCGAGCGCGCGTATTCCTGTTCTGCTATAAAATCCACAACTTTTAATTAACGTCTAATATAATTAAACTAATGACGACCGTTAAACTGCGGACTTCCCTATAATTTCGCGTCCACCTTTAATCAAGAAAATGAATAAGTCCGTCCTTTGCATATATTCTCGAAGCGAAACATCGTGCTTGTGGTCAAAGGATTCCGACTGAGTTTAAAAGACATTAGGAATTTAGTAAATCGCCACTAATTCGCTTGCGAACTATCGTCTCTCTCATTTAACACCATACTGCGCTTTAGTTTCAAGTAACATTGAGATTCAGTTCGAACGACTCAACGAAACTGGTTACCCGTCGTAACAATATATGGAACAGGTGCCCTCCTTCACCACAGATTACCAGTAATCCTTTGGGATCGAGTAACAGTTACGTACTTCCAACCTGAACCTCTAAGGGTCTACACCTGGTGAGGAATGAGAAGAAATAAAAAGCCAGGGGGGCGAATAGGTGCAACATATTCTCCCAGAAATCAATATGTTCGCATAATTTCCATTGCTTGCAAAAGTTCGTTATATACAAAATTGACGTTTTAATTAATTTTGTGTATAATTGTATATGACTGCAAAAACTGCAAAATATCAGAATAAAGGCAAATGAAAGCTGACTGAAATACAATATTGAAATACATTGAAGAAAATATTAATAATATTCCAGTTTAGATGGTATATACGGATGCCTCATTTGTTAATTACTAGACAAAAATATTTAACAAGTGAATTGCATATTTTTGTGGAGAGAAAAATTGCAAGTTGTTTCCAAAATTCTATAGAAACTTGCTTCGGAAGCCCACTAACAATTCGCACGGGAAACAAAAGTCGTATGATAACGAAGTGGATACTCTTTCAGTGTCTTTCTCTCCCCCTGGGCTTAATAACAACCGAGTCACCCGTAAATAAAAGCTTGATATGTACGTCTCCTATTAAAGTAGTAGGCAAACAGATAGTCATCAAATTTCTGCGAAAGGTGATGCAATGATAAAAGTGGTGTAGTGAAATGTACTCGTACCTCCTCCTCCACTCATTAATAAAACCGCACTTTTACTAACAACTGTTCTGCTAAGAGAGCGGCGCGCGTAATAACAGCTGATAATATACAGTCGATTTGATAGTATCTCAAACTCCATTACGACTGTCGCTGAAACTTGCCAAGTACAATAATACGAAAAGGAAAAGAGAAGGTAGAAACCGAAGGTAAATTATCGTTCGTGATTGTATTACGTGGTATTAATTACAAGCTTTACCGGTACAATAAATTACAAATAATTTGTCACGCTTTGAGATACGAATAATGCGAATCAGAACTCACTCCCAACTTATATGTGAAACATATAATACCGAACGTATGCTTTTTTTCCATTGTCGTAAATTACTATGAGATAAATTGGCACTCGAAGGAAATACGGTTTTATGGGCGGTTTAATTTGGAGTCGACGGGATGACTGAAAGTGTCTGTAACAGCACAGGCTGTTACAGCGTTTGAAGTATGATGTCAATATTATCTTTATCTAACACCATGCAAATACGTGCATTGTGGTGTTGACGGTAAGGTGATAAAACTTGGGCATGTTTGATACCATTGCCGTAACGATGATTATCGATTTCGGTCACCGGAAAGCTTTTTTCTCAACTTTTCCGATCTTTGGGTCGATGTCTTTCCCGAGAACCGGGCGATGACGTTGATTGCCTTATTTTTATGCGAATTATTAATTAATTCTGTAAATATTCTCATAATAAAATAATTCGTAGCTTCAGTTACGTCGGTCAAGAACCCGAGTCTCTCTTTTGTCTGTACTCTCAACAAAAGAAAGGTTACGAATTTCTTGAAATGTCACACCAAATGTATGAAATATGTCTATTTTTTTGTCCTTCGGTCAAATATCGATAATTTATCAAGAATATTCACAAAAGCAATAAATGTCGGATATTTTCATACATAATTTTTTGATTGGGTTTTTTTTAAGAATATAATTTGTCAATTCGCGTAATCATGTTTATTAATTATTAATGCATCGACACGGAAGTAAACAATTTCTCAGGTATGAATTTTTAAGGCTCCATGTCAAGTTTCGCAAAAAAAAAATATCCAATTCATATAATAAAAGAGGTCGAAAGGTACGGGAAATTATTTATTAATACCCCGTCTATTAATACCGAAATGGAAAACTCTTCAGGTATTGAGTCAGTTATTGGTAAATTCATACTGATGTTGTTCCATTCGCTTATTTTCGTATTCTTTCCATAACAACTTTCACAGAAACTTCAGGAGAAAAATTCAATTCATGTAATAAAACAGTTTCATAAATACCAGCAATGATTCCAACAATGTGCAGGAATATTCCAAAGTAAAATTTCTATAGAAATAAAGATGTAACTGGCGATGTGATTTTCTAACCCGTTATTCCTTCATTTGCACAGTCGTAATATAAAAAAAATATTTTGAAAATTCGATTTCAGAAAAAATTATTAATAACAATAGGGATTATTTTTTTTTGTAAATTAATTTTTATTAAATGTTGAATGAAATAAAATGTTACATGAGAATCAAAAGACGACATTGCTAACCGGTGCTCTTAATAAAATTAATTCGTATGAGAGCGTGATGCCATTAAACGTTGTGGAATGACAAACGTGGAGTTAATTCCATCTGATACTAGGATGCCCTTTATTTTTTCGGAAAGAATCCACTACGAACATTGCTTTAACGACTTCTGTACGCACAAGAGCACCCGAAAAGAGCGAAAAGTGTTGCGTTCAAAGGGTAACAATATATTGAATCGGATTCCCATATCTGCATTTTCTCCCTTTCACTGTGTACACAAAAGATTTCGTGCACCAGTTGAAGAACAATACGACCTCAGCTGAAATGGGATTTGATTTTGAAATTGATTTTTATTTCTGCAATTAAGTAAATTCTTTCAATAAAGGTATTCGATCGATAAACGTCCAGCTACACAATGAAAGGTAATCACTTTTAACGATACCACTAATCACGAGACAAAAATCAATAAGGCAATAGCAAACCGTAGTTCAAATAGATAAAATATCGAACGTCGTTGGATTAAGCTAACAGAAAGGGATAGATTTTTTGTTGCAGTTTGTTCCGCGTATTTGTCGTTATTCAAAGATGATTTTATGACGAGGGAAATAATCCGTCCCATCGCTGATTGTTTTAATAAGCTTTGATTGGTTCGAAGTGGACTCGTAGAAAATGTGCATAAGAGGGTAGCAGATGCTTTTTACGACAGTGAAATCTGTATGGCTTTAAACATATTTACCGCATGAAGGATCGTTAAACCTACGGCACGTATAAAACGGTGCAGTGTAGATAATTAAGTTGCAAGGCGATGCAATATTCCACTCTTGTAGCGTTTACGCTAGTGTAGAAGAGAAACAAACCATAGGATGATTTTGTCATAACACGCGTACAATGTAATAAAACTCGACTCTTCGGCGATTTATATTCTACGCTTGAAATTATTAAGGAAGAAATTTTATGCGAAATTTGATTAATGTTTCGAAGAAAGTACACTGCCTTATGGGTATACTCGTGACATGGGAAGAGTCTACAGTCTCTATATGATTGAAGCGAATATACGTTGCGGGTCGAAAGGGCATCTTGCGGCAGTTCTCACACAGTAGAGGTTATACATGCAGAAAACAGAGACCTCGGGGTTAAAACTTTTAGTCAAAAATGCTGGTAATGGAAACTAGAAAGGAGTTGATGACTCAATCAAAATAGAAGTAAAGGTACCTCTCATAACCCTTGAATCCTCCAACAAATAAATCGGTAAAGGGTTCTCCTTTTTAACAGTGGATGGAGTTTAATGTGATTGAATTCGATCACCAATTACGTGAAAATTTTCGGCAATATTGTTCTGGAATTCCAAAAGGCTGTGCTATCATTTCCAGATGAAATGGAATAATGACTTGAATGGCTTTCATTACGGGGTAACAAGTTGACGCATCGGTAAATATTTTGATGTACTTTTCCGCATCTAATTGCATTCAATGTGTTTCATTGTAATTAATACTGTAGTGGATTTATCATGAATACCTCTTAATTGATGTTGCAATTAACTGGTAGCCGGCAAACGAAAGTATTAATTTATCTTGTGATTCTACAATTCTCATGATGCCCGTATGTATATTTTATCCTATTTAATTACGCAAATGAATCATTTTAATATATCAGGGGTACCAAAAAGTAATCAAAATTTCTTCAATGAGCTTATTCGCAGTTAGTTTGTGAAGAAATTTTGATTACTTTTCGGTACCCCTAATATTTTTGCACATACGTACACGCTAAGTTTCAATGTCTGTCTATGCAACGGTCCATTTTTGCCCATTATGTAGGTACATCTAAGGAAATGTAACCAGCATGCTCGTGCTGAACACTAAACTTTTTGCGTAAGGAATTAAATGTTATTTTTTATAATCATTTTCGTTATTTGCGTTTGGAGTACGTTTCTTGTTAAAATCACTTTAAATCTATCTACAGAAATTAATACACGGATTTTATTTTTTTTTTAATACAGGTAAAAATATATCTACAAAAATTAACTGCATATAAAATGTTGATTCCTTTAACACTTTTTAATTGTGAGCAAAAATTATCTGTAGAAATGAACCACATTTTACATGACAACACGTTCCTACTTTCGTTCCAAAAAATGAAGGCGAAAGGGATTGGGAGAAATATTAGAAAAAGATAGAGACGTAAATGGGCGCAACCCCCCGCCAATAAATACTACATATTTGCAGTAAATAGCGTTTAAATGGTGTAATTAATTTCGAAATTACGGCATTTCCCATGGTGTAAAAAAGAGTAGTGGAGGAAGAGAGAAAATCAAATATGTAATTTACCCTTTAATTGTACCTTTAATGAGACCTTTTTTTATCATGCGAGAAAAATTTTCAGCGAGATTAGTATGCACTTTTCCTCCACGGTAGTCCCAGAAATTACAGTGAAATGTGCGTTTAATGGAAAAAGAAAGAGGTTTAAAGTGCATATTAGGCTCATTAAAGTAACTCCCTTAAATATATGGCAAAGCAAAATATACCTCTCGTTCATATGCTTGATTTAATCTTCCTGTTCGTTTTGCCGGATGTTTCGTATCATGGATTCCTGTATGAAGGAAGTATTTTTGAAAGATTCAATAGAAATCAGGATAGAAGATAAAACTTGAGGATTTTCCATTTCCAAATATCGATTCTATTATTCTTCGTAAAAGATAATACTTGTTTTCCAAGTTTACTAATTAAACAGTCGGACACAATTGTCTAAATAACAGACAGTTCAGTAGAACTACATTATTGATCTGGCAAATATGTGCTCCATTCTATTTATTCAGTTTTCTCTCGTGGAAGATTATTTTTTGTATCGTCCCCCATGACATTTCCAGAGGAAGACCTTAGTTATATTTATTAGATCTAAGTAAATAGAAGGACAGGAGGCAGGGGAATCCTGACAGAAGGTACAATAACTCTTCGTAAAATTAGTGAGAAATGAAATTCTGACAAAATGTTACAGGCAGCGATGACACTTCTAATTAGTGAGGATTCTATACGAAAATACTAAATAGAACCTTAGACGTCCTGCTGCATCCACAGATGCAGGTACTAAAGATCCGCCATCCATCCACCCAAAATCATACTTCAGTACAGCAGGACAAAGGTCTACAGTTGCTACAGGGTATCTCGAGAGTATCTCGAAGACGTCCTTGGAACTTCTCACTCTCCGGAACATTAATAGCATTGTCTAAAGTCACGCTATAACGAACTTATACTTACAATTAGAACATTAAAAACTTATTTAGTATACCACTGAGTGTTCAATCTCCAAATTTCTAGTTTTAATTTTCATCTCGCTGATAAGTGGTCCAGATTTTCATATACATGAATCTGTAGATGCTGTAGATTGACGCGTTGATTCTTTCTGACCTGTTTCTTCTGCATAGTATCGCTTTTGTCACCTACCAAGTGTAGCAAAGTGACAGAAAAGCTCCAGTCGAATTTACTTCCTTCGAGTAAACAGAATATTAAGGGAAAAGGGTAATCTTGCAAGATGCTGTAATCGGAAAATTTTTAAAGCGTAGACAAAAGTAGATATTAAAAAAGATCCAATTATATGTAAATGTGTGTTTTTTTTGTCATTTGATTACATTCCGATTCGTTTCTACACTCTTCTTCCTTTTTTTCTACCGTGAGAATAAGGTAATATGGAATATTTTATACCACATGCTAATGTATTCACCATCTCCTCCGGCAATTAAATAATTCGCCAATAAATTTAACTGCTAAAAAACGTCTTCTTATTGCGAAATATCCTCAATGAAAAAACTCTTATGTTTTTACGTTCATGTGGATACAAGTATTCAGGGTGGCAATTATAGAATGGAGATTCTAACACATTCCAAAAATTCGAGGTTCGGGCACAAACTTTAAGGACATTGAGAATTTGGAAAGTTGAAAATTTACGAATTTATGTCGCTGCATTGATAAAAATTTTTTTCAGCGAAAAAAATTAAAAGGCTATTTTTACAATGGATTACTTTTAGGAGAGAATTTTCCATTATTTGAAATTTAGAGGGATTGAAGTACAGAATCAAAATTTCAACATATAAAATTTGATACAATTAATTAAACATTTTATCTCGTAACAATAAATTACAAATGCAGAATTCTGTTTATGAAAAAATAGTATTTTGCTATATATAGCTAATATTAATTAAATTGTTGTAATTAACAATTGTAATGCGAAATTAATGGATAATAAAAATATTTCAAGATCCAAAACAGAGACTTGAAACCACCACAAATTCGCCACCCTATATATGCAGACAGTACGAATTAGCAAAGAAATATTTCTTTAACCAAACATACCTTCGGCATTTTCTATAATTTATATGTTTGATATATCGATTGTACACACATATGCATTATACTGTTATAGAACCGGTTAAAATGTCTCGAGTGTCGTTTCTACGCAATCTATACATTCAATGTAATACAGGTTCCTTTCATAAGTATAGATTATAAAGTTTCAGAATTCTTAAATAGGATTATTACATTAGTAATAGTAATCTTTTGAGAATCGTGACCTTCGAATGCAAAATAATAAAACCGCAATATATATGTGGATGTATGATAAAGTGGTTTAATAATTTGTCGGCATATACAAATGTCGACATCAAAGAAGAGTTTCCTCTTCATTTATAAATAGTTTATTAAACCAAAGTTGGAGAAGAAATCACAGTTATGTTAAGAATAAAAAAAAACCCGCAGCTAATTGATTTAATTAAAGCTATAATCTCGCTCGTAAATTTCCAGGGAGACTAATTAAATTTAACGTAATTTAACAGGACTAGGTTATTAGTACTTCGACAAAAGAATTTTCCTCCTTGTATGCCTCCTACTCTACTTTTATTGCACGATCATATTCAGTTGGTGAAAATTATTTTTCCGATAATGTATCGCATAAAGAAACTTAGTATGTAATCGTAGTGTAATTTAATTATTTCCGTATTAGTAGACTTCCTTGACCCTCAGGTTCAATTTCCGGCGAAGTACTTTTTTTTTAATTTGCGTCTTTCTACCGAGTTTCGAGGGATTGTTTGCCCCGAGTTCCATTAAGTACAATAATTTCAAGCGACTTCACCCCATGTCGTTTAATGAGAAGGACGAAGATGGAAAAATCAATCTACAAAGACGTTACCGTAGCGGGTGGGTTAGCTTTATGAATAATTCTTGTGATTCCAATTTTGTAGATGCAGAGCAAGATTGTATTAGCTTTTTCTTTTCGCAAAAAACAATAGCAAGGGTCGCGTCGCTCCGAATGTGTCATCCCCTTCGGAGTATAAAAATATTACTACTCATTGCCAGTAATAGCTTCTTAACTACATTGCATAGAATGTGTGCCGAAACTGCTCAGAGTTAGCAGTTAATCGTTAAAAAGGGGATTTTCTCATTTTTTGTAAAGAACATTTTTCTCTAAAGAAGGTAGAGGCTAATTCAACCTAACATTGCAAATTTCGAGTTGCCTATACAATAATTCTTTCGACGAAATAGCAGCAAGTTTCTGTTCAAGAAAGGTATTAAAACTACAGGATATGGAATGGCTGCTTGTGGTAGGACACTAGCATAAATAGCGGTGGAGTCACGTAAAAATGACAATTTTTAAAAGATCATAAATTTTATGTTTTCCGAATACCATTCTCGTAAAGTGCATCCACAAACATTTTCCTTTAAAGTTTACTCTCGGTGGAGACGTCGTCTTAAGAAAAGTTTGTCGTTGGGAACATTTCAACGCCACATGTGAAGTAACTCGACTACTTGACAGATATGATGTTTGCCATCGCACACACATTTCTCTATCCTTCTTCTTATCTTCAGATCTCCCTTCCTTGCTTCTTTACATAGCCATGCACAGGAAGAGAGAGAGGGGAAAAAGAGACGCTAAAGATTTGTTCGCATTTTGCGTAAAAACTCCCACAGTAAAGTAAACGAACGATTATTCTCCTTCCAGTACGAAATATGTTGGTGGTGATTTATATCTGCATAACTATCAAAGTGAAGATCGTAAGGATGATAACACTTACATGCACTGACACACATTTCGTCATTCGGGAAATGCCAGACTGGAATTCAAGTAAGTCTCGGCCGAGTCTCTCTGATTATAATCGAAATTGCCTGGAATTCGAAGTATGACAAAAGTTTGGGGCGAATTTCAAAGTATGTATGCATCCGATATCCCTATAAATTATTATAAATAATAGACTGGAAAATTTCCTATTCAAAAATTAACTCATTGAAGAAAATAAAATTGGAACGATAAAATAATACTAATATGCATAAGGGAGTGAAATTGCAAAAGCAACCTCCGCTCTCTTCGACAAGAATTCATTCATCACTTTGATATTATTCTGTACTTCTACGCCTGCAAACGTAGCAAGGTGGATTCGAGCATACAACATCAAAGATTCCGTTTCCCATAGTTTCCACGTTTGAGGAGCATTCGAGGAAACCCGATTCACTATATTTTTGGAGACGAACGCAGTCAAATATCGCTTATTGTTTGAGGCATGTAGAAAGTTACAAGGCACAAAGGAAGACGAAATGTATTATATTTACGACGGCAAGATTGAACGAAATGTTTAAGAAAAATATGTAGCGCAACGCAACGGTACGTTTTCATTAGATTTCCCCTTGGAATACTGCGGCAAATATGCGCGTCAAATTACATCTCTCACTTTTTCGGCTCAAAAATTTATAAGCTACGATTGGTTCTTTGAATAAATCACACCTGATAAATCGAAAGAATTATTTTGACAAGTGCTTCAAAGGTGGAAACGGTTGCACCTTCTGCAGTCCTGTAGCATTGCAGTAGTTTCGTATCAAGCAGAAACAGTGGTAGTATAGCTGTTAATGTATAGAGTAGTAAAACATTAAAATGGTGTTTCAAGCACACACTTCGAATTAAAGATAATATTAATCCTCGTAATATATGTTATTTTCCTAATTGTTTAATAATAAATAAACTTTTTTATTTATTAATTTAATATTAGGAAACTGCGTTGTCTTAAATTACGATATACTTTTGTAAAGCACTTTTAAAAGCAATAGCTTTTTTATTACTTTGCATTGTTGCATTTTACGTCTGAAACTTGAAGGTATTAATTTAGTATAACCAGTAACAACGCGCGCGCTGCGTGCGCGCTTTTTACGTCTTATCGGCAGTCATAAAAAACTTAAGTGATTATAGTTTGAAAATTATTAAGTTGAAATTGAAGCTCTGCCCAAAAGTTCACCTTTTGGAATCAACTAAAAAAAGAATCTGATTGATCTTTACAGCGGCGTCACTGTTTCGAGATATATCGTGACAAGTCTTTTTACAACAGGATAAAGAATTTTTAAGTTAAATGTTACAGTTACCGGAAATGCGTCTTAACAGACAGCTTCACTCTAGTAATAGTAGCGGTTTCCGCAGAGCAACCAGAGTGCAGTAATAATTGTGTTGTTACCGGTAGTAGTAAATAGTCAAGTAGTAATGGTAAGTGCATTGGCAGCAGCAGCAGCAATAGCACTTGCTATTTTGTAGTCCTGTAATGTTACTGCACTTCAAGCGACGAGTAGAAAAACGAATCATAAACAACTGCATTCTCCACGGGTTTCAAGCGAACTGACAATGAGTGCCGAGGATAAAGCTGTTGATGCTAATCAACCGTTTGACTGACGTCTCGTCAGATTTCATTATTTATACTTGCAGTAGTCTTAACGCGTAATTGCTGTTCATCGAGTGCACACCTGCTGGTAACTAGCATAATCTCTTCAACAGGTATACCGGGAAAATCGTTACATCAAATGAAGTTGGAATGAACGAATAAATTTTAGCTAATTTTTTGTTTTATATAAAGAGGTAATAGAAATTTTCCTTATCTGAATGTAAATAAAAATTATCTAAACAGTCCAAATAATCCAAATAAAAAATGTTAAGTAACTTCGTATAAAAAAGGATTTCTACCTGGAGCTAATCTTTGACCTGCCCATTATCTACCCAAACGATGTGCTTTTTTCAAACGCCCTTTGACATTGTCCTGCCTAATGGCGTTTCCCATTGGGTCGAAAAAAAACTACCATTAAGTTTCCTAATACATGTAAAAAGGTAATCAACTACAATTTTTCAGAAGCACAGGCGTACGTCGAATTCCAGTACCATCGACAATGTAGTTCTAATATTTTTTAAATGTAGATATCAGTAACTGCTTGCAATGGAATTCCTTTTTGCTTTATTCGAAACAGAACGCTGCATAGCTGCACAACGAAACGTGTGTATAGAAACAATAGGTAAAATGCAGCTGGTTCGGTAATTTTTTGCCAATAATGTAATTTGTATTGAAATAGAACATTAATGATTACCAATGAAAGCTGTTTGGCTCTTTGGGAGAATTCATTGAAATTAAATCCTTTGTTGCATTACTTTACTGTACGTCGAACGGGGGTCAGCGGGTGAACTGCATTTCGCTAAATGAGGAATGTGGAGGGTATATTATAATACATGCAGACGCATAATGTATAATATCACTGCATGTAAAATATGTATACATGTAAAAGGATTCTTGTAAACACGGATGTCGAGTGGTCCCAAAATACCATGTAACGTATACCTACTGTAGATGATCGGTGCAGCAGGGATCCTCATAGGGGTCTTCTTAATGAAGCCACCGTCTGGTCCCATCTGGTGCTATTTAGTTCCTATGTGCCTAGGAAACTCTACTACAAGATCATAGGGATAAAAATCACCGTATGGAAAGGTCTCTCCCTCCCCCTCCTTCTCTTCTTCCTCCTCCCTCTCTCTCTCTTTGGGCGTCATTCATACTTAGAATTTCTTTACCTCAGTAAAAAAATAACCGATAATAATGTGTAACTAATAATCGAAGGTCTTGAATATAATAACTAAGAAATTCCCGACAAAGTTCTAGCAATCATCTCATGAGAAGATTACTACGATATTATGTACATCGATCTTGACTGGATTAATAGATATATATCAAATAATCTCAGGCTAAAACGCAATTTCACGTTCACTTCTCTGATAACGATCTGAGTTTAGCTCGAGGCGCGAGCGAAGCACGCGTCTGGAGGCTTCGTCGTCGTTGGACTGGAAGATGCCCGTTGGTTGGATATATCTCGAAATCTTGAAATGAAAGTCGAAGGTGTTGAAAAGTTGTAGCAACTACTTCTTTCGTTCATCAGTCCGTTATGGACCATTGATGTTGTTTATCTTTTTTTTCCATCCATCGCCTGTAACATGGTTATCCTCTTTAGCAGTAATGATATTACTCCTAAACATTTTAATTGACACTAATATCGTCCCGAATCAGGAACACAACTCTACAAATTCTTACAGGGATTTCTGAGAGTGCAAAAAAATTCTGTGGATTTGAAATTCACTCAGACAAGTTCTTATTGTTATTTATATTTTTAAGAATATAAAAATATAGTAAATAATGCTGTGATTAATGGTAAATAATTATTATTAGCGAAGCCCTTCCATCCATTTCTGCGGGATACAAATAATTTCTTAAAAAAATGAAGATTTATTCAAAAGTCCCCCGAAAAAATACGACTTTTAAAAGATAATTAAAGCAACCTGAAATATATAACCCCTCACGCCCATAATATATAACCCGCCCCAACATGTATAACTACATCTCAAGAACTCAGATATTTTTCTAAGAAAGAGAATAATACGATGATCTATAATAAATGATTATCATCTTTTTGGAGGGTAATGAAAGTATCTTTTTATATAATTATATTACAATGAATCATGTAAACAAAGAAGTGATACTTTATATAGATTTCCGAGGGCGGTGAAAAATTTCCAAAAAATTGAGATTTATGAAAAAAAATCTTCTCCAACTGAGAAGAATTTTCATGAGATAATTACAGCAATCAAAAATACCTTACTCCTCTTCCCCGAAATATATCACCCACTTCTTGTTCTATATACACCTAACGAAATATATAACGACATTCCAAGACCTCAGAATCTCGGATACGTTTATAAGGATGAAAGTAAAGTTTCGTCCCTACACAGTGAGATATTTATAGCTGATTGTATCTCTCAGCTTCTGTAACATTTTTTGCATACATGCAGTTGCATTTTTGCATTCGACCAAAGGATTTCTAAGGTGCTAATTGGACGAATAGCGAACAGACAATTTTTGATGCCATTTAAGATACCGTGAAATAGAAGCACATAGTGAAATTCGGCAAACTAATTTATTATCACAACGAAGGACACCGAGATCCCGAATCGAGAAATGGGTTTTAGATGAACTTGTAGACGTGGTTTCGCAGAAACATGCGTATCTAAAAAGGGTCCTTTGGCTCATTAGCAAAGGTATCTTTTTAATTAAAGAGAGTTCTGTGTTATCTAAAGGTATTACACGTTTTCTTATCGGCAGCACCACTATTTTTCTCAAACGTTTCTTATCGCTTGTAACGTCCTAATAAATAGCATCTTCGAGGAACAGTAACTTACAGCAGACTTTAATTGCCATTTTAGTCAAGTATTAATTAAATATTAATTACGTATTTACCGCATGTCACTTCATCTGTTAAAGACGACGGATAACGGAAATTTTTTTAAGAAATACAGAAGTACATTATTGTTTCAATATTTACGCAATATCCACAAATATTTAATAGGTTTATGTTGAAAAATTCCCTGAGAACAAATTTTTCAATTTCAGGTTTTCTTGAAAAAGCATTATTTCAGCTCAAAATCCTGTGATACATAGTTATTCGAATGTAATATTTACCCAAAATTATATTACATTCGAATTGAAAAGCGTGTCGAATTAAATTTTTTGGAAAACACAATTTTTAGTCTTAAGTTGATGTATTTTTAAAGACGAATTAAAATTATACAACAAGGAATATAAACATAATAATAATTATATAACCTAACAAAGATAATTCCAGTATTTATTCTTCCCGACTATATCTCGATTGCCTTGACTACATTTCAATTTATTAAAATATCCGTGTATGCACATTCCATTATAAATTTATTTTAAGAGGAGATTCGAAAAAACTGTTTTTAAAATACTTTTCATATCCCATATTATAGGTTACAAGCAGCAGCCGTAATTTATTGCACAAATTTTCAAATTGTTTATAGAAATGATTCAAACTGTGATTTCTTATTTTATAATAAAGAATTTAACTACTTTAATCAAATTAGAGCTTCAGTTTCTCAAAATTAATATTCATTACATTTTCATCATGGCAATACATAAATTAACGTCCCTCTTCTCGTCTTCCTTTTTTTTTTGAAATTGTGCTCCCAGTTTTTCACGAACATGTACATCTCCTTCGCAAATACCGAACTAAAGCAGAGTACGTTGCAACGGTAGAGTACGGTTGCTTTGGTGCAATCCTTTGGAGACACTTGGGAATATGTCGCTAAACACATGCTCGTACACGCGCATTATCAAGACATTGACACGTGAAAGGGGTGTTTATGATCAAAAGACACCAGCAGGGAAAGAAGAAATATTCCTAAGTATAGAAGTAAAGGCAAAAACAGGTCATAACTCACTGGGCTTATCCAGATCAGATATCTCAAGCTGCGAGTACACTGCTGCAACCTCCAACACCAACACCATTGTCGCGACACTCCACCACCACATTTTCGCCCCTTTGCTCGCGCACTCCGCAATACTTTTCCTTTCCTCGACTGAAACTCACCCTTAGCCTTTTTTCAACCTCAAATTTTTATAATTTCAAGAACTTTCAGCCGTCTCTGGTTGTCGCATGGGAGCTATTGAATCCCGTCACTAATTGCTGCTGTAACATCGCCGTGACGAGGAGAATGGAAAAGTACTTTTCACCCCACCGTTATTACCAAGCCTTGGCTTTCAGCTTCCCTCCAGCCTCCACTTGCTCGCGTTTATCGTTCACCCTTATGCTCTCGATCGGACCGAACTGATTTCGCTCTAGCCCGTGGATCCTCCCCTTGTTTTTTTGTTTCCTTCGTCGCGATACCACGCAACCACGTTTCATATACGAACTTTCGCACTCTTTTTCTCACTACCCTTCCGCCTCTCTTTTTTCCCTCCTCTCTTTCTTTTTTTTTTACAAACACTTGAAGCTTGGCAGGTCGTTGCACTTCACTGCAATTATAGCCACGATCGATTCCATTGCATAACTAGTCGGGATGCAGTACCGTGATCAGCGCAAACGCTGATACTGATTCCTGTTATTATTTTCCCGCGTAGCACACACTCGAAATAAATAAACTATTAAAAAGTATAACATCAACTGAATGCACTCTCTTCCTCTTCCTTCCTTTTCACTTTCGATTCCGGCTTCTGTGTGTTTCCACGCAAACGCTGGCGGTAGTAGCAGCGGTGGTAGTTGTTGCAGTTGTTATAGTAGTAGTAGTAATTGTCGCAGTGGGTCTTCAATGAACCGTTTGCAATCAAAAGATCGTAACAAAAACACGCACAAAACAAGATGCAAAAACGGTAAATGATTTATGAACTCGATCGGATCCCACCGAGAAAAAAGCCATCGGTGGTGATTGACTTGACGTGTCGCTACAACTCTTCTTTTGCGCTTTTTTATATCCCGCCACTCCGGAGTTTTTGCAGCCCAGCGGGAAAAACAAGTGCATTTGGGACAGGAACTCCAGTCGATTCGTCAATCAACCAACCTTTCCACTGTTTATTTAATTATTGACGTGTCGCGTCACCGAATCCTATATAAACTGCAAAAGTGGCTGGTATCGCCTTTTTTTCTCGATCCAAGAACTGAGCAATTTGATTTTGGAGCTTCTAGAAATCCTGAAAGTTCTTCGAAATCACGTGGATTTATGGTTTGATCTCGTAGTATAATTCACTGTCGAGTAATCGGTCTGCCAATTGTTGATCTCACCAATTACCGACAAAGATGAAATTGCAATCACTGTTTTTTTCTCTTCAAATCACCATTTTTCGTTATCCAGATAAGTCCCAAATCGCCTTGAGTTTCCTCCGAGTGTTTAGTTGAATCACTGATAAATCGAAACGACCAAAGTTCACACTTTTGCATCCGAGGAGAATTGGTGCAATTCCACAGGATATGCAGGTTACACAATTGCTTGCACGTATCCTCGATGCGGTTCTATCGCAGATTTAAAAAGAGGTATGTTTGGTGTGACCGGCAACCGACTCGTTTTCATCATCGCAGTCCGTAATGGTATAACTGACAAGCCATTGATATCACGTTTGGGAAGCCGCAGTTGGCAAATGCAATCGGATTAAAATGAATGGACGAAAGGGTGGTTTTGATGATTACACAGTTTTATTGTCAGGCGGTATCTCTCTGTTTGAACATTCTGTTTGATAAAAAGGACGATGCCTAGTTTAATTATCCTCTGTGTTTTCACCATTCAAATGTTCTCCCGTGCTTTCATATCTCGTGGAGCAACTCGAACGCGAGTATCGAATTTAGATTCCACCTGCGAGCTTTTGGCACACGTATGGGGCTGCGTAAAAATGGAAATCCAATAGAGAAAATTCAGAATCTTGCATCCAATCAAACTCGTATTATTTTCCCCTTTTTTTTGTGCAATTATAGAATACTGCGTTTACTCGTTAAATTCATCGTTCGCTACTGGATCGCTCCATTCTGTCTCTCGTAAAACATACACGTGATGGTTGCGAAGAAAAAAAATAGAAACCACTAGTTTCATGGATGCAAAGTGGCCTCTTCATTTTTGAAATACCCTCTCATTCATCATCGTAACTAGTATTACGATATCGCTGCAATTCATATGTATTTAAAATGATATGAAAAGTTCCCCATAAGAACACACATCGGCAAGAACCCCACGTCGAGTCCTGACCCGCGGCGGCTCGGTACTGAAACCATTCAAAACCGCGAGAACCTGTCGCGAGCCGGTTCGGTAGAACTCGGTGTTCCTCGGCTGCTCTACGTTCGTATAGTGAAGTTTCTATACCTCCCACGCATGTATGGGCTTTCGGTGATCACTATGATCGGAAGTATTACGATCGTATAGGGGTTTAATGATCCAATCTAATGCTATATGTGATCCCGATACACGAGGTGGTTGTACTGAGAAAAAAAGAAGTCATCAAAATAATGGAAATTGCTGCACAAAATAATAAGGATGCGCTCGCAACGTTGAGTAATGAAATTTACTAGAAAAATGGGACACGTTTATGGAAAGCTAATATTTCATTGTAATTTTTTTGGTCAATGTTTGTGTTTATTATTTTATATTTTATTTTTTACAACAATTTTTAAACATATGAAATTTTTTGTAACTGTTATTATTTCTCTATGCATTATTTTTTTTTGGCGATTTTCAAAATAATTATGGAAAAATTAATACTTATCTTTGGAGAAAAATTTCAACATATGTTAAATGAAAACGTAATATTATTATAATAAAAATTACAGTTTTTAAATTGTACTTGTTAGAATTTAATTTATGAACTTTAGAATTCCATCGATTTTATTTTAATATTATTATCGTATTAAATTAATTTCACGGTCTCTAAAGAATTCTTTGAACACTATTTTCGGAAATTTTTAATATTTTAGAAAATTATCCGAAATATCCTAAGTACACTATTCTAATATAATTATCAAAATAATAATTTTAATTTTCTCAGAAATTTAATAACCGTATTTAAAACTTAGTAGGTTCTAGAAAATTTTGTCATATTTTTGTCACAGTATTTCCATTTTAATAGGTAAATGTAAGCTAATTTCTGCACGAGTCACTGACTGTTACCGTATCTTTAAAGGAAGACCCTTTAAATCAAACACCGTTCGTTGTTTTGGTATTATAAAATAAGCAAAGCGCAATTAATTAGTTGACTTGGATTAACTTCCGAATTTTCGACCTGACGTCACTGCATCCAGGAGTCGTTACTTGTTTGCCTTGCAGTAAATATCTGTTTGCGCCGACAACCCGAAAATTAAGTTTATTTTAGCGACCAGAGGGGACAAAATAAGTTCGTTCATTTTTCCCATTAGGGTGTTTAACGTCGTATCAATACAACGCCATCGATTAATATCGTGCCCTTAATCAGCAGGCGTTGCTACGTTATAGTACCTACTCGCAATTGGACCTAAAGTTTAAGGATCGGTTGAAATCATTACGTGCTGAAATTTTTTTATTAAATGAACCTTGTAGAAATATATTTAATTGCAATTTTTAATTTTCAGTTTCAAAATTTGTGCATCCGTTGAACTTATAGATTAATAGATTAACATTTACGAAAATTTGAAAATTGAAAACTTAATTGTTTAATTAATAAACAACAATAATGATAATAAATATTATAATTGAAATTACTGTTATAATAACAATAGTAATAAAAAAATAATAATAGTAAAAATAATTAATAATTATAAAACGAATATGGAAAATGGAACAAAATTTTTTTTTAATTAGAAAAATTACTATTTATTGTTTCTTTAACCCTTTGAGTGCTACTTACTTTTGCACGGAATACACAATATATGCGGTGATATTCACATGTCAGTCATTAAAGGTACATATGAATATACGCGTTTCGTATACATTGATAAATTTGTGAGGGCGCATTTATACGCCTATAGCAGTTAAAAGGTCAATAATAATAGCAACATGTTGTGTGTACGTATCTGTCACTAATCCATTTCTCTCATTTTGTCTTCAGCTTGTAAGGCATTACCACGTGTGAGCTCCGACTTGTTAACTCCGTTCCTCGTGATTTGCATCAATAGGCGGATGTTTAAAAACTAATGAGAAGAAGAGTGGTATTATAAGACCAGGCACTCATTAATAACTCGTCTAACACTCACCTATCTTTTTTTGGATTTAATTGACAGGAAATCCACGTCCAAACTAATTTCGGTTAATCCATATAACTAGCTTCAAAATAATCTCGAGGAAATACTTATTAAATAAAAATATCACCAACTATGATGCAATATTCTATTTTTGATCAGTTTACGGTAATAAAAATCCATTTTGTCGTTTTACGGAATACAAGAAACATATGACTTTGAGAAATTTCTACCGAAATTTATTAGATATCCTTCAAATACGAAAAAGTGTGAAAATCATAATATATGGTTACTGCTGTGGAAAATTTCGAGGTTAGCCCTGGATTCGATTTAATCGGTCCCCAGATAAATCTACCGAGATCCTCGTGAATTCTGGCAAAATTTATTGCACCGATTGGCAGGATCTCTCCCTTGTCCTTAGATTTACTCCGACTCGGTAAATATAATTGGTGCTTTGGTTTTGCAGTATATTCGTGTGTGTCTTAGGAAAACATTTTCGTTAAATTTAGCGGCGCTGACATCTCTGTTGTTTAATCGCAAAAAACGGAGTGTACAAACAATTTGCAAAAAAAAATGTCTTGATAAAAGTCCGATAAAATAAACATCAGATTTCAGCCAGCCATACCGTATAAAAAAAACACATGCGCATCCACATGCAAATACATCCGTTTTCATAAAACATGACCAGCGGGTTTTAATTACTTTAATAAAACTGTGACGAACAAATCTTATTTTCCTGCTCGTTACAATATAAAATTATATTTCTTTCTACAAATACGAGAACACGAGTTTAATTAGGGTTCTTATTGAATTTGTGCTCCGCATATAGCACAGTACATGGCATACAATGCAAAAGGTGTAATGACGGGTTTCAAACAAATATTCAATATTAAAATACAAAAATGTAAGTGTGTAGGGTACATACACACATGTCTATGTTATGTACATGACATGAGCATATAACTGATGAATTATTATGTCGATATTAAAATTTCTATTATTAGCACGAACTTTTGTATGTTTAATATCGATTTCGGGATAAAATATGAACAGTTATAAAATATAATGTCAAGCATTAGTTTCAGATATGTATATATAGGGTGGCAAAAGTCGTAAAAAATTAAGCGGTAAACAAAATTTAAGACTCCATTTTGTTCATTGTATCGGTAAAAAAAGTCACATAAATACAAGAAGCCTAATTGCTATTTTTTCAAATTAAAAACAACAAAAGTAATAATAATATAATGAGAGTCGTTTATTGAACATTTAATAGTATTGGATGTATATTATGGATCTCATACAGAAAATAGAAAGATTCTTAAAAATTTTGGGTAAAGGACAGGGTTTGAAATTGAGCAGCGACCATCCAAATATGATCCTGATTCAGTCGAAAACAATAGCGACGCCTGTAAAAATATGCTTTGAGCCTAATAGATCCGTAACTCATTCCAACCCTTCTGCTCGAAATCTCTTTAACGAGACTAATCCCGAGTCATTAACTTGGCAAAAGAGGATCAAATGCATGGTTTGCACACCACCTGGACTTCAATTCGCTGGAATTCTTCGTTCAAGCATATCTCAAACAACTGATCCGGTGGTACGTTCACAAGATCTCTTCAACCGTATTCTGGAAGGTTGTCCAACTATTCGTAATGAAGAGGTTTGCATACGTGTCGTGAAATCTGCGGAGTGTCACCTTCAAGTATAATAAGCATAAATTAACAATGCAACTGCAAAAATATTTACAAAAATTTGATTTCATGTATTGTAATAGCCTATAAATAAAAATCGCATAGCTTTTTTTTAGTTTGTAAAAAGTCTTTTCTTTCTCTCTTCTTTTAAATCTCAGAGTTCTTCAAAAAAATCCCATCGAAAAGACCCAAGCACCGCGTTAGCGGGCTTTGTTTGTACTAACAAACGATACCGCGCTCTTCGCGTCTTCTTTTTTACGTCGACAATCGCAAAAGTGCTTATTATTGCTAATAACCGTGCTTGTCAAAATTATTAGACGAAGTAACAAGTTGTCCGTATCGTTCAAATGTGCTGGGTTTTTTCGACATGAAATCTGAAGAGCGCAAGAGCGGCGCCTAGGATTCAAACGGTTAAGAACTTTTGTTTAGATAATTAGAGCCGGTTATATTCAAACAGTTGTGCAGACATCCACATTTATATTTTATTTATATGTCTATATTATACAGATTGTTGAATCTCGTTTGCAATAAAAGTGGTTGAGTACAATATAAATAGCGAACGATAAATTATATTGAAGCATGCATGCACGCGAATACATACATATGGGGGTGAAATGCCATATTTTATATGTGCATTCGCATTTCGCTCCAATTATGAGTCAATCCTCATATCTTGACAATCCTATAATCCTTAATTCTTCTCTCTCATGCCATGTATTAATCTAATTTATTCAATATAGCAGGGTTAGAATTGCTGATACTATTTCCAGCTTGTTATCAAATTGTGTATAATTATTCATCTTGTAAACTTGTTTTTAAGTCTACTTAGCAATTAATATTATTAAATAAATAAAGCTACAGGTGTAAATAAATCAAAGGCATTTTGTATCTAGAAAGATAAAAAGATTCAAATTTTTGGATGATCTGAATCAGAAGTTTTTAAGCAAATTCGGTATGAAAATGCCACAATTGTCAATCTCAAGAAATAATTAATCGAAGAAAGAGTTCGCAGAATGTTATTAACTTTACAGATTCCTTTTAATATGCGAAACGAAAGTAAATGACTTAAAATCATTTAAGAATCTGTACACTTTCTCAAAATTTATGAAATTGAATGATGATCATTTCTTGGGATAAAGGGCAAACAGAAATTATTGGTTTAGTTTAGAATTGATGATTTTGAGGACTCAGTAGAAAAGCTTCAAAATTGGATGATTAAGAATGTTAAATGAAATTAAAAAAAATTTGTTGCCAAAACTACAAAGATTCCAAATCCAAGAATAGAATAGTAGAAAAAAATTTTAATTTATTTCGTAAACTTCTTATAAAAATAATTTTTTTTTCTAAAATCTGCAGAAACTATATTTGGAAAAAAAAAGAAAATATATAACATTGGATTGGAAGAGTCTAAGAATTTTTTGTGAAATTTTTTTTAGAATTAAAAGTGCAAAAATTCTTAAAAAATCAGAAGTATATGCAGAAGAAGCTTTTAAAACTTCCCAGTTTATAAATCAAAAAGTGGAGAGAACAATGTTTAAAATTAGTTGAAACGGAAGTTCTCGTGCGTTCTTCTTTCGATGCCACGAAGTTTTTAATTAAATCCGGCAATTTAAATCACTGCAAAATTCACGTGATATACACTCGATTCCAAATAATAAAAGACCGTTGAAAGACAGTCGATATTAAAAAAACCTAACGAGGTAGTGAAAAATGTCCAATCATCAAGTCAATTTCAAGCTGATATCACTGATCCACGTTTTATTTGAATATTATTTAGAATAAAAAAAAGTGTAGAAAAAATTCATTTAAAATATTTGACAAAAAAAAACATAAAAGATTCTTGCAGGAATATTCGAAATTACACTATAAATGTTAGACTTGAGCGAAATCCGTTATCGGCTATACTTTTCGACTTCCGATTGGAACTTTGAAAATAAATCTCCAAAATCCAGATTCGACGTATCCTCGAATCACTCAACATCATATGATAATATACCAAGTTTGAAGCTTATAAATCGCATGAGGGTGCGATTGGATATGAGATGCTAAAGATTCAAGCCACTATATATAGCAGACCCTCTGAATGCGTGCTTGAGATAACAGTAATGGTACTATACGAGAAACTACAGCATGTAGAAGTAGCGGAAGCTTCATGAACTTGGAGAACTTCGATCCTCTTCTCTCTCCGATCATGATATATTTGGGCTTTCGTGTTCTCGCTGTTATCATACATCAGCTGCAAATCACTCGCTAATCCTTGTAGACACACGTGCCTACCTAAAGGAAATCACACTAAATCCTGCTCTATAGATCTTTCACTTAAATAGTACAAAAAAAAGATGACCGGAGGAGATTATATCTGATAAGAAAAATTCTGATTTTGGAATTGCAACGGATTCACTCTCCTATCCTAAAAAAATACTACTGAATAACCAACCAATAATAAATAATACAGTAAATATTGTAATAACAGTAAATAATGAATTTGTAAGTTCCGAATGTCGCAAAGTAACCGAGTCACAAAAAAAGGATTATAATTATTGTAACGCAATATTAAGAGTTTCTCAAGCCACGGTCACAAATTATAGCTGCGGTGACTAAATCGGTAGGTAACTTTTGCTGTATTAAATTGTTCTACTAGCTTTAATGACCGGAGGCGATGAGCAAAAAATTCATTTACGATACCGGCCTCAGTAATTACCATCATTGTTCAACTTTTTGTAAGTGTATTATACAGGGTGATTCTAGCAACATGGGGAGCATTATGATTGCCGTCCCGATTTCTTTTTTAAATATTTTGTAGTGTCATGTCCTGTAACGCGTACGACCGGTCAGAAAAAGGAACGTGATTCAAGGTAGCATAAATCAAGTATGCCGAGCGATCGACAAATAGCTATTCCGTTTCCACGCGCCGCAAGAAATACGGTTTTTTTTATTTTCCATTAAACGTCATAGCATTATTACAATTTGATTACGAGACTTATAAATGAGATTTGATGAATTAAACAAAATGACATCAATTAATTATTCAACAGTACGAGGTACTGGAATATAAAATATAATAATAATACAATTAAATGTTAAATTTCTGATTTCCAAATATATTTTTATCTGTCAAGATAGAAATTTTTATTGCGAAGAATCAAGATTTTCTACTTAACGTCATTATTATCATTATTATTATCATCACCGTAATCTGGTAGATATAAATCATAAATAAAGTAGAATTAATTGTTGAAATGCTGAAGAAAATTTACTTCTTAAAAAACGGAAATGTATAAGTCAGGAAGAAAAAACTAACAATAAAAAAATATATTAATATACGAAAGTTCTAACTTACGTTTTCTAAAAATTATTTTAATAACCTGTTTCCAAATTTTTCTAATGGTTAACAATATTTAGAAAAGGTAACCATTTTCTATTAGTCACCGTGTAGAAAAAGTACGTATTTTGATGTATGACTACTAGAGGTATTAATTATAATCAAATTAACATAAATTGAGGCAAGAAATATGCTTCTTCGAAAAGTAACACTGAGTACATACCAATTAAGGAAGAAACCAAAAATTCATCAACCGCTTGAGACATGCATAGCTCAATTTGACTCTATAAAAATGATCGACCCATTAATTGATTTGTTGAAGATAATTCCTTGGTAAAACCCTGGAGGCAAAAGTGATAAAAAATAAAAGCTGTTTTTAGTTAATTCCTATTCGTATAAGTACGTTTCTTGCGTCAGTCTCCGATTCCTCGAACGTCTGAAACCGATACGTATACACACATTTCCTAATTTGACACATAGTAATCTTAACCAGTCGAGAACGCACAGAGGAGCCGATGAAACGTCAAGATCTACATGTACTCTACTGTAAATATATCCGTTTCTATATCCGACTTGGCAACTTGGGTGTTCGAGGAGTGCTGTACCCTTGTATATCTCACACTTGATGCTGTTGAAGTTGAATCCGCCAGGAACGGATGAGACGATTTCACATTCGTTGTGGTGCATCGTTGATCCGTGGTAACTTGGTCACCCTTACAACGTAGTACACAGCCAGAGATTTATAAGACCTGGCAAAGGAGATTGCCGAATGAAAAGAGCCTTCCGAGTAAAGAACGATACACGTCCTCTTTCGGTTTTTTACCGCTGATGCGTCTCCTACCCTTCATAAAACGTATAACGCCGCACACTCTGAATAGCCAGTTGCTTTTTCTTCAACGTGATCTTTATTCAGAAACGTCATAAAAAGGTCATTTAATTGAAGAAAAACACTTTTCAATGCTGCCTCCTTAAAGCACTCTTCAAAAGACCTCTTCAATAATCACACATGCTTCTTGTCATAAATTTTCCATCCGTTGAATTGCTTGGATTCTTGGAAAATTTCAGTCTCGTGCTCTTATTATCGGAATTGATGAAGAAATTTGTCGGCATGGAGAATGGAAACATCGGAATCCATTAGGAAGTTATGCTTTGAAGTGCAACCCTTTGAGCTATAGCTACATTCTTCTGCATCGAAATAATATTAAAATCAGGTTCCAAGGGTTCCTTAGGGTGTCGATTATTAATCTGTAGTCAAAATTCGCATCCTCAATGTACATATATTTGTTTCATGGTAAAGAAGGGGTAAATATAATTATCTTTTTTCACAAAAAATAGTTTTTACGTCAAAATTCTATATTCTTCTCCAAATTTCATCATTTGGATCCATTTTTAGACCAACCTAGTTCACACTAAAAATTAAATGGTTTGAGAATTTGCGAAATTTTTAATTTTTAGTCAAGCGAAATTACTTTCGCGCAAATAAGCTTGTAAATTAGTTTTTACACAGGACACAATATCCTGGATAGGCATAATTTTTTCTTTCTGTCAGAATACGCAGTCCCATTAATTCTTACCCGTGCAATGTAAAGAAAAGAGCTCCAAGGATTTCTCCCGCTGGCTCCTTCATTTTTCGATACATCATGAATTTGAAACGTTTTCGACCACGGGGATGATTATTAAAAGCATCTTTCCGTAACGCAAAGAAGAAAATACGTTCGAACGATGATAAATGAACAAATCGACGCGGTAATATATAGAATTTCAATTAAAGGAAGAAAAATGATAGAAATGTCGAGGCATCGGCAGGTACGATAGATTAATGTTAAGTAATTAGATTCTTATTTAACAAGAACTGATGAACAATGAAAGGAAGAGGAGATAAGAGAAAACATTTCCTTTTCCAGTGTTGGCTGGCGTACAGTAATTTCAAATGCCTCATAAATTGTGTTCCTGATCAAATCATTAATTCTTCATCATTGTTCACACTCTGGTTTTCGTGATTTTAACAGACGGCCGGCTAATAATTGTAATTGGCCGTATCAATCAAATTGATAGAAAATCCTTTTGATAGGACGTTCCGTGGAAGAAGAAAAAAAGCTGGAATTGCGGGGAAAATAAAAAATGGCTTTGCTGAAAGAGTTAACGAGGCTTCCATAGCGAACTAGTTTCTACGATTTAAGAATGTGATTCTTCTTCTTCGAGGTAATAATGAAAAACCAGACAGTAGATTGGAATTTATATTAGTGTTTACGTGGATCGAACTCTACAGAGGTACTTATTTATGTGCGATTTTATACGCAGTCTGTTTTATGTAACTTATATACTTCCTCTGAGTTTATGTAAAAGCACACCGCTGGTTTCTACGGTTACACGTTCAATTTATACTTCATCCTACAGGATTTTACCTACAGTTCTTGATGAAATTCACCAAAGTTTTTACCTTAGATTATTTTTTTTACTGTTATTTTAAATGTTCAGAAATTTAAAACAACTTGCTATTGGCCAAACGTTAATTCTGCAACCGCACCTAAGCATACAGAGAGAATCTCTACATCGACAAAAGCTCCTCTAACGGCCAAAATTCTCACCACCTATCAGCATTATTATTATAGTAGGTGATTTCAGCCCCGTGGATCCAATCTCTCACGTGTATTTTCCATGATGTGGTAGAAACACTTGGGGAAAATTCCAGACGTGCTTGATCCACCGAAGCATAGCTAGCGTACTGTTACCATATTCATATTTGAATTATGAAAATTATTCAAGGAACTTGCATCCGCTCTTTGACATGAAATCATTTAAGTCGGTTGCTTTCTTGTGTAACGTCAAACTTGAATAATAAGGTAATGTGCCAAAGCTCCGAAGCTTTAGAAGATTATGGGCATTCCAATCAAATTACAACACCTTGAGGCAGCGGAACAATATAAAGCCAAGCTTTTGTCAATACAGTAAGTACTTAGTTAGTCGTACTTACGTAAGTAATCACCGTAGTCCTTTCACGTAGCTCTAATCCTTCAACCCTTCCATAACCCTTTACCTCCGTAGACTCTCTCTTGAACATCCATCCAACCCCGTCGCTTTCCCTCTCACCTCTCGCCATCAACCATACAGGAGCTTTCATATTTTGGATTAATGTAGGTCGTAAACAGGTGCAACTATTCTCACCCTTCATTCGTCAATTAATTCTTTTTCGTGTTCTCAGCAGTGTACTTAAATTTCAATTTCAATTTCAAACTTTTTCATGAGAGAAAATACATTTCCTCGCATATCGCTATTACTCGACACGAATAATTGAATTTCAATTATATCATGGTTCATTAAGAAAACCTGTTTAAATATTTTTTATCATTTTCCTAATAGTTGTCTCGCGATTGAGTAATAATATGTCGAGTTTCACTTTAGCAAAGTGAAAGCAAATCAATAGATTTTTAATAAAAATTTTTTGAGAAAAAAGAACTTTTTTTGGATTTAACTCTTCGAGGTTACAAATTTGAATTAAGATTTTATCGACTGAAGAATAATTTTGCACTGGCAAATGTTTTGTTGTTCACATAAATATTTATAAAGCAATATTATAAAAAATGCAGTAACATTTGTAGCGGAAATGAACTTTCCATTTCGTCGTTCGATATTTTCAGTTTGATCAAATATCGTAGGAACAAATAGTTTTATTAAAAAATTCTGTTGCAAAATAATATTTATAATTCATTCGAATAAAATAAAAAAATTTGACGTTGAATTTCGGGATTTTTCAAGAAGAGACTTAAAATAGCTGTAAAATGTGTTTTTGAAAACCACGTTAATTAACAAAACATGACATTTCAAGCCGTAATGAACTTCATTTCATTTTCAATTAGACAACAGATAGCAAATTCGTCTCCTTGCTTCTTGCATTCGATCCTAAATACGATCACATGCATAAGGGAGTAACGCAATAAAGTACAGAAAAAGACAACTTTCACGTACGTGCATAAAATATGGATTTCGCGATGTCACGAAACATTCAAACCGTTACTCTCTTTTTATATCACTTTACGATCTCTAATTCTTCGCCGTGATTTTCGATAATGTCAAAGTAGTGAGGAGGTGTGAGAAAAATACCGGGATTGATTGTAACCATGTCACGAGAGAATAAACACGTTCGAGTTAAAGAGAAGCGATAGGACGAAGAAGAAGATGAACCAAGTGAAACGTTATACGACGAATATCAGGATTTATCGTGATCACGTCGTGCAGGTGAAAGTCTACATGCACGCACCCTGGGAATTCTGCAGTATTATGCATATTCAACGTCGTGCGTCGTGCGAAACAATCGATTCCCTATCGTGGTAATATGGCGGAATCGAATTCCTTTTAAAATTAACAGACGGCGTTTGGATTTTTAGGCACGAAACTAGATTCTCTCGATTGAAATATTATATTTCGAATGAGAAAAGTGGTTCGTAAAGAAATCGTTTCATCACTACAATAATTGTTTCTCAATTTGCACCGGTTCTTTCGGATACTGTTGCAAGAACTCTCGAAATTCTATAATAATAAATTAATAAATTAATTAAAAAATAGCAGAGAAAGAGGGAATTCAATTAGAAAAACTTATCTAAATTATCAAAATAATCAAAATAACAAAAATTTAAAAATATCGGTATGAAAACTTACACATTGTAGAAGTGAGAGTTGCATATTAGCTTACCTTCCTTCCTACGTGTCTAATTCTTAAGTAAATACTAGTACAACCGCTATTTATGTCATTTCCACTATTTCCGTAACTGTTCCTATTTACGACAGTAAACGGCTATTATTAGAAATCCCCACATCTGGTGAATCTTCAGCCGTGGCTGAGAAATCCGCAGAAAACCGTAAGCCGATAAAGCTGGGACATTTCTCATGCTTCTCGCATATCTATGTCTGCGTCGGTAAACGGGGACGCCCCCTTCTCGACGGTTAGGTTTTTCTGGGGGAATTTCTAGTGCCTAGGTTCCAAACGGCCACCCATCCACGTTCAGATTACAAATTTCATGCACTTAAGCTCTCAAGATCACCGGTTGCATCTACAAGTTGTACAGAGGCTAGCAAAAGAAGAAAAGTGATCTAATATTTTTTTGTGCAATAAATATTATACCACATAATAAACAGAATAAATGCAACAATGTAAGTTACGTGTATGTAAACGATACGAATTTTGAATAACCTGGTTGCGATGAGAATTTAAAGAAAGGAAAAGGTAAGCTAATTTACTTTTACTCGAATTAAGTTAATTTACTTGTGAGCAAATGAGGTTGAAATCCTACTTTGTAAGACAAAGGATTTCCTCACCAAACAATCGCTAGAAGTTCGGGAACAAGCTGAGGATTCTACGCAGCCAAATACCTGATGGTGGGCGTACCTTTGATCCTTTATTGAAAAAGTCAACGGAAGAACCCCCAAGGAGTTCACACGCAGTCTCCTTTTCTCTCCATTTCTCGTCCTGCTCCTTTTCCTTCTTCTCTTCTCCCGCTATTCACTTTTTTGCTCCTCTTGTTTTTTTTTTGTTCCACTTTTACGGATTTTTCTCGATATTTTTATACCGTCTTTACACTCGATGGTTGGTTCCAGAGACACTTGAACCGACTTGACTCTACTTCAGTTGAGTCGCGCCGTACAGTAGTTTTCGAGGATCGAGAAGCTACACCCCAATTGTACGAGATACCCCAACTACTACATCGATTTTCGATCCTTTCCGAAGCGACTTAATACTCAGGGTGCAACTTAAAAATTTAGTTCAAGCGTAAGTGGATGTGGATACCGTAACAGTGGATGCAGCAAGCAACAGAAAAAACCACTCGGAAAAATATTGCTTACCAGAGAAAGTATTTCAGTAGGTAAATTTGTATAAAAGGACGCCATGGGTTCGCTAATACAGTTTAAAACTAGAAAATATTTTCAAATAAGTAGTAACAGAATCCTTAATGTGCTGGAAAACTGGTCAACGATAAGAAACGAGAAAATTTTACTCTTATGTATTTTATTAAGATAAAATTAATTATGATAATATTGTACATTAATTTCGATAATGGTCATAATTGAAAATACCATTTAGTTAGATGATTTTTACAATTATGATTTCAGAATTTTGGAATTTGCTCCGGGCAAAAAGAAATCCTCCAAGTAAGCAAAAGTACAGCAAAGAAACAACAAAAATGCGCTCGAGACGTAAAGCAATAAAAATTAATAAAACAGTAGATATTTATGAAAGGTTAATAATTAAGTCTAGTTTAGTACTAAGCAGTTGCGTTTATGTACTATTTTCCGTTTTATGTATGATTCTTGTAAAGGAATTTTTAAATTATGGAAATTTTCTTCTAACTTTTATTAGTTATGTATATTATTATAAATATTACTATTTGTCATGGGCGCGTCTTTATTATTGTTAATAGTCAATTACACAAATTGTTTTCTTCTACGTAAAAGCTAGACTTGTCTTTGTGTTTTTTATTGTTACGAAAACACGGTAAGCAGGTAAACTCGTATGATAACGCAATATTGGCATGACCAAAGGAGTTGATGGCAGAAAAGCATAAATATTTGCAAAATAATTATAATCAAGAAGAATAACAACAAAAAATAGTTAATAATTATATACACAGGAGAAGATTACTTCCAGATAAGGCACGCATTCGTGACTGTGGCGGAATTCGAATCAGCGACCTATGCTTCTTTTATCGAGAAACTATCTCGTAACCCAACGACTCACTTGCGGTAAATTCTGGTTTAGAGAAATTTAAGGATTTTGGAATTTTAAGATAGCAAGAGAAATCTTGATATTGAACAGTGCAGTATCAATTTTCGGACGTCATGATAATGAGTAATGGCATTTGAGTCTGAATTATTCTAAACTGAATCGAAATTCAAGTAATTCTATATTTCAACATTTCGAGAGACTCAGCGTTTCGCATCAAATTTTCGAAGCTTGCTTCTTAGTACTGGCATAATTATAAAAAAGGATTACTTCGCGCTTTAATACCAACATCGCGGTTCAATTATTCTCCCATCGTTATTACTCTTAATTAGTGTCTGATAGAATCACATAATTATAAGAGCATTCACATAAAGCCGTTCCATGGGAGTACGCGTTTTAGAGTTTGTTTCAAGCGGAGAAACGCTTCATTCAACACGAGTCTCTGTATAGTTACAGTGCTACAGATAGGTTTACTTTGAGCAACGACAAGTTACGGATGCGAGAATTAGTATACAAATAGCTAGTAAACTCTGGTACAGATTATAGACTGAATTGTGTCTATATGCAGACTTCTGTGGTTTATGGTGTAATACCAATCCACGCATGCGGGACTTTACCATCATAATAGATTACCAAAAACAGCTACACTGTAAACTGCAAACCGATTTTCTAGTTTCAAAGCTAGTGTACATGGACACTGCAATATTCATTCGCCAGATTATGCCTTTAGTTGTATCCTCCTCTCATATTTCCATTTCTCGTGGTATCGGAATATTCTAGTCTATTTAGTGATGATCGAGTTCCGAATCTAATGATACGTTCGTTAATCGGTCCATCGCATTCGAATCATCTTTGCGCACGGGTGGCAACAAATATATACGATTTTTAATAGGCACATTTGTAAAAGTCCTCATTCTGAAACCAGTTCCAAGTCAATTCGAAGTGAAGATGCATACCGTGAGGTAGGGTCGCTGATCTATAAATCGATTCTGAGAAGAATCGATCTTATGCAACGACTATTCGCATAGTATCCAAGTATACTAAGTTCAAAAAAATTAATTTCCGGTAAATGAAGTGTCGAACAATCGGTCGCAGTTTTTTGGAAGAGAACCACTAAACAGGAATTATGCAACAACGTAATGATTCGCAATAATTCAAACATATTCGGTCAAAAGATCCATAGTTATTAATATCAAAAGTGCAAAGTTTGCGATTGAAAAACGGACTAATTCTACGCTGGTACGAATATCTTTCCGGGTAACGGGCAGAACTAATCTGAACTCCATCACCTCCGATTGTTATCAATTTGGCTTTTCGTAGCGGATAACTATTTTACCGTCACTTTTTTAAAAATCAATAGTGAATTTCAATTAATAAACAGATCTGTATCGATGTAACTGTACACTAAGCTATTGGATTTCACCGATATTGGAGCAGTAAACACAAACACAAACAGGTGCGTGCATGTGCGTAGATGTTTGACCATGCGAATTTCGTGTACAGTGGTACGCAATCAATTCCTTCTCTCTCTCTCTCTCTCTCCCTCTCTCTCTTTCTCTTTTTCACTCACATACATCCACATTCTCAATTCGGTTTCAAACAAGCCGATACGTCAAAATCGTACACTGGTTATAAATTTGATTCCACTACATATATCTGCCCACATATACACTCACGTACGTACATGACAGAAGCCCTGTCCCTGTTTCGAAACGAAACAAACTATTTGCAAATCGAATGCCCCGATATTAACGAAAAATTCATTAAACTACCGCACAATTTATATGTTACGGGAATATATCGTAGCAGTAGTAAGTCGATTATAAGCGTGTACATTTATGTACATTCGAGCATATATTTATATGTATATTTTTCCATGTATATTTATACATTTTGTGTATATATATATATTTAAGTCAACCACAATTTGAGTTTCAAAAGTCGTCGTACCAATTAGCCGTTTTTCGTGAACAGGGTTATGAAATACGAATTGTTTAACACCACGTATAACGCTAGTTAAGACGACGGGTAATACCAGCCAGGCGTAGAAATTTTTGGGATGGAAAAATTTTGAATTAAAAACAAACTCATTTTCATTTTTTAATGTCCGAAGCATCGACAATAAAAAAAGTAGAAAGCGTAATTTTGAGAAATTTACCTTTTTCCCCGCAAAACTGCAACAACTCCGCACAAATTCATTTAATTTCTGTAGGGTTAACGATATTGCCATTTGGATACATCAATTTTTTCAAAAATATAATAAGAAAAATATATTTCGGATTTTTCTCATAATTATTTCCGCAATCTGGCATTTCCTAATCACCTAGAAATATTTTTTTAAGATAAAAATGGAAAATCGTGCATGTTCTTAAGGGTTAAACTCAATGCAAGATGGAGTTTAATTTGGGGGAACTAATTAAAGGCAACCCTGTAAAAAAATTGCTGATAAAAACGAACAAAAGAGGCTAGGTAGTATTTTACCCTTAGCTTCCATCGTTTCCTATTGGATTTTTTTTTACAGCGAAGTACCCCTAAATTTCGTAATAATCCCTCCTTTTCATTTAATAATCACCTTCCATTTTGGCTAACGTTCCTATAATTAAGAAAAAACTATAGAACCAAACCATTATCTTATAAGTGATAAGCAAGGAAACGATGTGGGATGTACTTCTGTACTAGTGAATTCGATAAAAATGGGAAGGGAGATGAGAAGCGAGAGAGACTGAGAGATGTGAGAATGCCTGAGGAAAAAGAAATGTTTGTGAACCCTCCGTTTGGCATCAAGAAGTAGGGGATTATCGCGATCTTTTGATTAGGTTCGCTCGTAGAACCTACACCCTCTATTTCGATTTTCAGATTAAAAGCGACGAGTGATTTGACGTGAATCACAAACGTATATTAGATTTTTCTTCTCCCCTTTTTTCTTATCAAAGCAATTGAATTCTATTTTCAACTATAATCACCCTCATTTTTCATTTCCTTTTTTCCCCTAGATATTCGTGTATGAATAGAGGAGAAGTCGTGATACCTTCCTTACAGTTGTAAATTGCTTAATTGCATAAGTGTGGCTGCAAGAGATAAGTTGGGAAATGGGGTTACAATTGACAGATTTTTTTTCTTCCTTTGACATTTTTTAAATAAATGTCAGGGAAAGCCAAACGAATTAGTTTAAAATAAAAACAACTTTTCTGTACTGGAGTATCGGATGTTGTCTGGAAGAAGGCAAATTTGGGAAAATTATAATACATAATCGATGTTCAAATATCTAATAAGTATGTTTTGTTATATTTATGGATAAAATTAGTAATTTTCAGGACTAATAGTCAAAATTTCAAACTATACTAAATTTATAATGGGTAACTAACAAATTCATAATCCATATTGTATTAAATATTACATGGAATTTTAAATCATTTACGAATACTTAAAAGCATGAATTCGAGTAAATATTTAAATTCTTGTAATATAAGTTATTCATTAATCTTAAGTTATTCTTTTTTTTCTTGAATTTAGAGATAAAATTAGTGATATTGAAATTTATTTCTAAAATTATACCATTAGTGTAATTGCATACATAAACATTATTAATACCGTTAATTTTTCACAAAATATCGATTGGAATTTCAAGTCAATTAAAAACAGACTTTAGAATGAATATGGATATTCCAGAAGTAATTTACAAATACACGAAATATTGTAAAACCATTCTGGAACGAATAATTATAAATACAGCGAAACGAATTAACATAATTTCCTAAGCCCATAAATTTTCGAGTCAAGTAAAAGAATGCCTGAACGGAGAAACAATTCAAATCGATTAAAATCTATTTCCCATTACATTTTTCTGGTAAATAATCGGAATAACCGAAATATATAACTTATACTCTTAACTGCTTGGAGGTTAATGAAACCAGTAAATGCATATTCATAAATCTCACATGTCCTCATAAATATCATGGTAATATATTATTATTATTACTAGTCGGTATATTTAGTTAAAGCGTTGATATGAGTAACAGGATAGAAACAAGAGACAGAGAGAGAATAAGCGGGATACAGGTGCTGGAATGTCGCAATAAAATAGATTTTTGGTAAAATCCTCGATTACTTAAAATTGCAGCCCGTATGATTAGTAGCTAATTAGTGAAACGCAAACAGTATCGTTACCGTGTACCTATGGTAGAACTATTTAACATTAGTTCAGGAGATATGCCCGAAGCATAGGGTTTAGTTGTTGTTGGTATTATTATCATTATTGCCTCCTGTTAATTATCGTATTCTGGTGAATGTGGATTTAGCAATTTGTCTCTCGGTTTATATATCGCTTTTCTCCGATTTACACACTCTCCTATGCTTCCAAACTTCTTGTTACGCTTACGAATATTGTAACACGTGCATGCAAAGCGTTTGGTTTAAGTACTCGTAAAAAGTCGTTTGACGGAATGTCTCTCATTCGGTAACAAGCGTTATTGCGTACTTTCTTCGTGGCTAGGAAGAGTGCCTCGACATCATGATACGTTATTACAGTATCCCTGGTGTCTCTATTCATTCGATAAATGTCAGTTGTCCTTTTCTTATCCGCTACTGTAGGCGTTAGAGTCTGCCTCCGTTCTTTGGAGTCAAGTGAGTACCGATATAAAGGTGCACGTATAACGAGTGACGATAAGGGAAACAGGGAAAGTAGCACGTACTGATACCAGTAAGGGCTTAATACAAACCTCGAATTAAATCTGGCATGCATTGATTCCCAGTAAGAAGTTATTCTCACTGGGGCCTTCTCTGAAAGACTACAACTTCCAATTCAGACTCAGAACCAGTTGGAAACCGATACGATGCATAAAATATTATTGTTGCGAGGTGCAAAGTGCATTCTGTTGCAATGGGACGCGACAGTAATAATTATCAAACGCAATAGTTAAGATCGTGTTTGCCCCTATGTTCCCTTCACTATGGAACTTTGCCTCTCACTATTGTACGTGACATCGAGTAACGAAAGCATTGACTGTTAAATACCTAGACATCGACTGCAATCGCGCAATCAGCGAGATGAGAAATTCAGAAAATAATTAGTGGAATAAGTACGGAGAGTATCGATGAAAGGTCGAAAGGCCGTACCGTGCAAAACAGTAGTCAAAGTGTGGGAGGATTAAGTTCACTGTGTTGAAAGAAAGTATGCACTCATCCTGTAAAAAAGGCGAAGCTGAAGTCTAATAAAGATCTGAATTACGTAAGTTCTGGCACGCATGCAGCTGTTCGGGAATATTTGTTGGACTCGAGTTTGCTGCTACGGTTACTCCGTGTTCATCGGCTCTGATTCGCATGGTGTTAAAGGTCACTGATAGTGGATATGATCGTGGCTTCCATGAATGTGGATCCCGAAAGCCACATTTATGCACAGAGACTGCAGTTCAGGTCGTAAATTATCCCTAATCGATTTTCGGGCTCGTTTAAGGCTTCTTTATTTTTAATCTCTTTCTATATCTATACAAAATTTTATCCCACGAATTGTTATAGTGTCACAAAAAAAATGTGTTGTGAATAAAATTGCAAGAGGAAATTGTTTGAAAGGTACTCATTAAAGCAGAAGAAATACAATAATATTGACAAAATGGCAATCGATGTTCAACAAATGTGATTACGGTTCCCGAAGACAATGAGCAATTAACTTCAAGTGATAGCTAACTGTAAATGTATTGGAAATAACAGTCAGTAGCAGCATTGTCATATGGGTAGTCTACGTCGTAATTGCAGTGTATAGTTCGTAATAACAACAATGATAATAATATTAATAATAATGTACTCCCCGCATACGTGTGCACTGCACTATACTAATCCACATGTGCATAACTGATTGGATGCATTACGTTTGGGATACAATTATATTAGTTAATATGATGAAATAAATTTTGTAGAACTACAAGAAGTACTGTATGGAAAGAGAATTTCTGCCGCCAGTTTCTGTAGGTATGTACATGCATACAGAAGCTAAGAGTTAGAACTGGAGAATACCCCAATGATAATAATGGGAGTACGCAATATTATTCTCGTAGTGGTTCCCGTGTAAACTGAAAGTAACAACCATACAGATCCCCGACCACCCTTTTGCATTTGTACACAAGGACAAATTTAATTAGAACCTTTATGGTCTCGAATGAAAATGCAGGAGGAGTTTATAATATTCCCCAGACAACAGAAATGGAAGAGTAGGAAAGAGAAGGGAAATGCACAATGAGAAATGAATGAGAAGGAGCGATGCTGCTGCAGAATTGTGGATAGTATTATAGTTTACTTGGATTTTCTCTTTCTCGTATTCCTCGAGGAAAATCTCATATTGATTTCCTACTGTAGCGAATATAATTCCGTTGCTGGTGGAAAATTAATATATACACGCAGGGAAAAACTCGATAGGTATCCGAACAATGATGTAATAACAGTTTGATTGATTGGGTTATTGCGAATGTCTTCTGCGCATGTATACCAGTTAAGAAGATCCTAAGGTCCATGTCACTTCCGGAAGTTCAGAGCAGTCAGACGGAAACTGGTATTATCGGATCAATTAGAAAAAATCCAAACGTCAGACCAAAACTGTGTTTTCTTGAAATTAACCAGGAAGAAGAAATTATTATTTGTATATCTATACGTTTGCAGAAAAACTCGTCCACCTAAGTTGTAGAGGGCGACATCATCGTTGGATTGTGCGCATGAGTGAAAGCCAACATAACCTAACGTAACTTCCGGTTTTAACGACATATGATAAATGCCTGCATTGTAATGTATAATTTTGTTAAACCTATTAATTTAGGGTCAAGAATAATTGCAAGTTCCGAAATGGTTCAAATATTTGCTATAATTACATGTTTACGAATTATACCAAATTGCGATAAAAAATAAAAGCCTGATCCGATTTTACTTGGTTCCTAAAAATAAAAAGATACGGTAATTCTGTTCGCCAGTACGTATACAAACCATGTGAATTTTTGAAGAATCAAAGAAGTTAAATCATTTCAATTAATGAAGGACGGTGACAGAATCATAAGTATTAAACGGACCGAACCGATTAGTCCACTTAATAGTATACACATGTTTTGCATTATAAAACAAGTAGTTAATTTCGGTCAACGACAGCAATTACTGCAAAAAACACAATTTAGAGAGAATATTCAATTCGGTCCATTAAATAGGGTATACTCGTAGGTAGATAATAAAATATCGAACTTTTTCCTGCTTGAAATCGGATAGAAATGGTCAGCTCCAATCAGATTCGAGAGAATTTTTTCGATATCATAAGGAAATATTGCCGATTTCTGGGAAATTAGTGGCTAAAGATTATTGTACTTTTTCGAATTGACCCAGAATTGAATATCTACATATAAATTGGATACGTAGGTATTATCCTCTTTTGTGTCAACCAAGTTGTTAATTGATCGCAGCATCCAATCGTAGTAAGTGTCGAAGTTTTGAAAGGTGGAAGGGAAAAAAGCCTACGCTTTAAAATGTCCAATAGATGAGAGGAATGTCAATATGTTGTAACTCTGCTGACTAGGTGTGGATGAGGCTGACTATAAATTGCAATCTATCAATGTGATGATCGACCGTTTTAACCAGTTGACGTGACAAAATTTTTACTATTTAACAGTTCGGCTTGGTACCACACTTTTTTGACATTTCAGTACTTTACACCATTCTGTGTTTTATTTCGTCAGTGGTTGATTGAACTGTCTGAAATTCGGTAATCCCAATTGTGCCGACCCTAATGCCACTAGCGGCCACTACGCGGTCTAAGTGAAAATAGGGAGACACGATATCCGGTTACAAAGTGTTTTTCTATCAAATAGCGTTAGTGTACTGCTACAGTGGCGCAGCATGTGGTAGAAATTATAAACTCTCCAGTCGATTACGTAACTGAAAGTCTTATTCGACTGTAGCGCCTTAGACCCCCTATGGTATTCGGGAGCTCCGGGCGGTAACATGAATACTTTTTAAAAGATTAAAAGTACATTTCTATTACTATTATGATATTCTAATACATCTGTATTATATTATGAGTTCCCATAAGTCGTCAATCTTATTTAATAAGCGTTTAACTTCGAAATAATTGATTGCTTGTGGGTTTCCCTGATAAATATGTTTCATATATTATAATTTTTCTTCAGACATTAATAAAAGTAAGTTAATATAGAAAAGTACCTATATGTTGTAAAATGTTCAAATAAGCATTTTTATTCTTTTTGCGAAAAACAATAAGAGATGTAACAAATTTTGAGGTTCGCATACAAACGTGGCTGAATTTGTGGAAAATTATTACAACTCCTTGAGGAATCGCATGTTTATTGAAGGTATACGATATAATAGACATTTTAGCTACGCTTTTATGTATCCTTAGCATGCTTCTGACTTACAGGTTGAATTCAATTAACTTAATTATTTAATTTAATCGCCGTATAGATTGTTAGGGTCCATTAAGATTAAAAGTAAATGACTCTCTTAAAAATTTCTCCCGAGAATCTTAAAAAAAAAATACTCAAAAACAAAACGTAATATTTGAAATAGTTTTCTTCTAAACGATTCGAAAACTAAAGCCAATATTTTTTCATCAAGTATTATTTTAGTCCTAGATCCAATAAAATTCAATTTACGTCGATCAGGAGTTAATGATATTATGAACTTGGTCACTTAATTGTAATTCGCAGATTTTCTTTTCAAATCTTACAATACTTTCGAATTAGACGAAAGATTATTGAGTTCGTGAATTGATTAATAAATTAGCAAAAAAAATTCTCTAAATCAAAACATAACATGCGCTTCTCGTACATTTTGAGAAATGTCCATTAAGTACTCAATGCTGTTTTGTTCAAGTGATATAATCTATCAAAACAATTATGGACATCAATATCTTGACAAATTTAATTACTGCTTTGTATGACATAATATAAGGATCGCGAAATTGGCTCTTATTGTATCTCGGTATAAGACAATAACGTTGTCACACAATCTTGCATAACATAATAACTTCCTTTGATACTTCAGACTAATTTATCAATTGTATTAATTTCTGAGTATTGGTAAAATTAATTAAAATGTCAAGGACATTGAAAACTGAGGTTATGTGATCGTTGAATGAGGGAACAGATAAAGACGATAATTTCGAATTGTGGACAACAGAGTTTGTAGACAATAAAATACACTGACAAGTGAATGACGCACAGTCATACTAAACGTAGACTTATGCAAGACGTGAAATAAATGCACCAGTTACTGATCTTGTACCCGACAGTTTCAGAATCTTATGGATCTCTGTCAATCAACGTCACCCCTTGCCTGTTTTTTTTCCTACCACCTTCCCTAAAGTTCAATATATAGATACGAGTTTTTGGACGGGGTAAAAGAATTTCCTCTCCACAGGCCTTATTATGAGACTTCAAATTAATTCCACACAGGGTTCAGAAATATCTATAATAATGACAAACAAATAATTTCGTTAAAATCATTTTTTTTTCTCTCCTGACAAATACAATCATCTCATTTTTAACGAGGTAACAAGAACCTTCGAGATATTACCCCAGAGAGGCAGAGAATCTCTCGTTCTAACTTTACTATAAGACGTATCGGACTACTTCGTTCCTACAACTCCCATTCCTCATTACAATGCTATTCCCGTAATCCGTGTTTCCTACAGACTGCGAAATCGAGCTTTCCAAAAGCGTAAGACAGAAAGTGACAAGGCTATATTGAGTTGCACGTTCTCGTAATCCTTCGACGAGCAAAAGAGTCTTCTTTACATATGTAAACATGTCATTACAAACTTCAGAGTTCAATAACAATGGCATTAGAATTCACGCAGATTTTGATCTACGTAGATACCGAATAAAATTAATGCCGGAATAATTATGACCAGCTTTTGTTACATCATATTTTAAGTCACCTCTCCTACCCCTAGATCATAAAAATATGATCACCTTGATAACGACGACCGATTTAGAAAACTGCTCAAACATATTAATTAAATAATATATTGAAGACCTACCCAGCACATGCTATGGTTATCTTATTACTTTATAATTTCATGGGGTCTTCAACAATATCTTTATGATCTACCACTTTTTTTTGGTATTAATCTATTTTATTTATATAAAATTCGTACTTAAGGGAAGCTGTCCCTGAATATTTTCATGAATGACTCCTAATACCAATAATAATCTCGGCTCATATTTAGGATTCTTTTTCTTAATTTCGATATGTAGTTAAATTTAATGACACGTTTTCAGACTCACCCGGTATAGTATTGGAAAAACGTAATTCTTAATCAAAGCCATCAATCGTTAATAAGAAAATGATTGTTCTTAGATGCAAACGCATGCACGTAATTGCATATAGCGTAATAACTGTCTGCGAGTTCTAAGTTGAGATGCAATCTGGAGCCATCCAAAGCACCAGCGGGAAAGATGAATCATAACGAGATAGAAAATTTACCAGCAGCGATAGGAACCCCATTGCGATTGAATAAGAAGATCACACAAACTCGGCCCACCGAGGTACAAAAAAAAAACAAAGACTTAATAGAAGGAAGAATTTTTAGATCAAAGTTTCCAACTGTGAACGAACTACGACGGAGGGTCATCGATTGCTCCAGTGTCCGTGTACAGAATTTTTTCCAGGGGCATCTGTAAATAATAGATGGATTTTTAATAAAGCCGCATGGAAACGATAGCACGATAATTGCTTCTTCAAAGTATCGATGATCGTAATCAAAATTTCAATAACAAACATGCTCTTAATTACACGCGGTATCGAGGACAGGGGAAAATTGATATTTCTCATAACACTGCGTCGCCTCAGGACTCGGGGTTCCAAAAAAATACTGTGATATTTAATTGGAATCTACTATTCCCAAATAACAAGTAATTCGGAATTGCAACTCAGCAGTCCAAAATATAATACTGGCTATTAATGAAATATTTCTGAATATTCAGAGACTGAGCATACTACACTGAGGAACTCAGGTTTGCGAATTCGAATCTCATTCCAAGTTCACCATCATCAAAGGTGATTTTGTTATCAAACGTACGACTATATAAAACTAATAAATGACGAAGTTAACATGGTTTTTTGCCATCTAATTGCGCGAAAATCAAAATTTTCTTCTGGAATTTAGAAAATATATTGTCAAAGGCCCAAGGTTACAATTATTGTAGGTAGCGGAACAAAATTGTGATTATTAAATGTGTATAGAATTTATCCGGTCTCATTTCAGTCGGAAAATTGTTAAAGGATAGAAATTTCAAGCCAGTATTACTGGCAAAGCAATATCGGTTTTGAAATACCCTAAATTATAAAGGAACAACCTTTTTTTGTGACGGTAAGAATTTGTCCAGAATTTAAGTACGTTTATTTACGCATTAGCACCTATATACGAATTTATTTACACGGATGGAATTTTCGGGGAGGGAAAATGATGAAGAATAAGAAGAGGACACGGAAGAGTAATAGAAACGTCTTGAAGGAAGAGAAAGGTTAAAGCCTGGTTTCATTACTTCTTTTATGTTTTTCGTGTCTGCATTTCAATGGTTCTTTTAGTTCTTGACGAATGTCCCCCCTTGTTCTCGTAGAACCCATTCTGTTCATGAGAAGCTAACAAGTTGGAGATGCGAACAATTGTGTTTAACTAAGCGTACTTTTGCTGTAGAGAATTAGAAGCAGGGAATTCATTCATCACGGAGAAAAAATACATGTCAATTAGAGACTCTGCACTGATACCTACGTGTTGCTATTGATTAACAGATACCGTTGTAAAGGAATTCTGACGTTTATTCTCTTTTTTAATAAGAACAGGCGTGGCTTGATTAACTGTACAGGAATTCGTTTCCGCCTTTCATTAGCGTGTATTTGTTTCTTCACAGTAGCGCAATTCACGCCCAGAGGAATTGTTCAGGAATCACCATTGGTTCATACGCTAAAGCAAAGTTTTGTAAAAGGACGAATTTCGAACTTTTTGAAATGAATAACAATATTTTTTAAATATTGGGAAACCCAGTAGAGCTGCTGTAAAAATTACATTTTTATTTTTCCTTTGACAAGAAATGTCCCTACGACTGTTGCAAATTCTTCTTTATTTGTTCAAATATTCAGTTTTTATATATTTGTAAATTCCAGTTTTGCCTAAACCTTAGTGTTACTGATGCTCGTTTACTTTCAAAATTTATTTCAAATTCGCAAAAAAGGTACAGAAGAAGATTATTTTAAGTCAAACAATTTTTTTTCAGGTGGCTTTCGTTTTAAGCAATTGTCACTGAACTTAACCATTTCCAGGTTTAAAATGCCGTTAAATTGTATCATTACCACAACTAAAAACTTTGCAAAATACTATTTTTAAAAATTCAGAGGACTTTCGATTTAGATGATTTATCATAAACCGAGAATAAAAGGGGACATATTATATGCCCGGAAGCAATATCAATTCTCTTAGTTCACTTCAGTACTTGCTGTAAACATCGAGAGCTAAAGGAAGGAGCATTGGAAGTTTGTGACTGCCAAAACACTTCTCTTGATCTGTGGTCCGATTGAGGAAGTTTGGAGCATGCTTTAGAACGTAATGGTGACTGACGATTTATGTATAAGGATTACTATTAGAAGACGGAAACGCTTGAGTTATTTAAAATAACGAAGCTGAATCAAAGAAAGCCACAGAGGCAAAGGCACCTTATGCATATATATGTTATGTATTATATTTTCCCTGTCCTTTTGATTATTCTTTTCTACGACTTTGCTCATTGGGCTACATACAATTATGTAATCATTTTATTCTTATCAACATTAAAATAGCATTGTACATCTTTTCTTACTTCTTATTTGTAAAAAACAGATTTGCTCAATATTTCATTCCTTGCAATTTTTTGAAGACATTCATTAAATCGGTAGTAAAAAAAATGAATAAATTAATAATAAAAATGTGCAATTATCATATAAAATTTACGGTTGATTTAAAAAATTTTGATCATTTAATTCTCGATGTAGAGTTACCATGATTTTTATGATACTTGAGGTCACTGGTAACTATTATTGTTGATGTGACATTAAGTCTTCGAAGAAAGAATAACATTAGATTCTTTTCTTGTTTCTATATATGATGTGCTATACTCGAAGACTGTTTCAAGAAGTCTTAAGTAAACCGTAAGTTTCTTGGAAAGTTTTTGTTTTTGGTAGAAGAGTTGGCTGAGATACTATTCTTCAAATACTGATGAGACAGAGCTTTCTCATGAATTACAAAAAATTATTTGGACGAGAGCTTCTCGTGCAAGAAGAGTCTTATTACATTAAGTAAATTAGAAGGCTTTTTCTATTATAAAAGTTAAATTTTACCATATTTTCTCTCTACTTTACGAACTCAAGATGTTATCTTTAACAATAGTTTTTGTACAGAAGTTTGTGTGTCGAAGTAAGACAATTTATTGATGATACTAAGAATTATAGTGCATTTTAGCAAATAATTTTACAATGTTTTCAATAACAGCTGTAAAGTGCAATAAGCTACTGAATAATATAATAGTATATTGCGTATTTACCTTTAATAAATGAAACCGTAATCAATGAAATTAATATCCAACCAATCAAAATCTCAAAAGAGAATATGCATGAATTTATTGTTTTTAGTAATATAGTATTTCGGGTTTTCTTTTTTTTTACGTAGAAACCCTAGTAGAAATTAAAAAAGACTAAAGGGGATAATGCTGTACCTTATTAAAATGGATCTGAAGATAGTATGCCCACTGTCTACTGAAATATCCTATTATGTCAGTAGACAAAAGAGGTAGTTCAGGGTGGAGGTGAACGGCGAGCTTTTATAGACGCGGCAATGAACTTATAGTATATGATCAATGACCGCAATAATGGTATATTACTTCTACTAGTTTGTTTAGTTAAAGAAAACATTGAAATCACTCCTACCCTAGACAATCAGTCTTCTACCATATTGAATGACTACTATTATCAGACAGAAACCGGATCCCCTGCAAATATGTCATTTCAAAAATCCATTTGCAGCTACGAAAAGCAATGTAACATGCAATGCATGGGAAATTAGATCAATCCCGAGATAGCCTATTGCGGTCTGAAGTGCCCCAGTCTAGTTCAGCTCCAATTTAAGTGTCTCTAGAGTGAAAAAATAGGTTCTACGTACGAGATAAATATTTTTATCGGCAGGGTCTGAAAAGCCCCAGTGTGTCAACTATGTCGTTTTAGCGAATAGCTAAGGGTTAAATTTACACGTTTGGTAAATACGCTCTTTCAAGCGTCGTGGGAAAATTCGCACCTCATGCAATGTTGCTCTGCTAGCTGAACTTTGGTAATTTCGTCAGCAATAAGAATGGCACCATTAACTTTGACATCGTTTCAATTTGAAGATTAAGCAACTTTAAAGTTAAGAAACTTGATCCCTCCCGATATAAAAGTTCATTTGAATAAGCATGTAGATATCTGTAGTATAGATTTCCTCGCGAGATAAAAAGTGTAAGTAACGGAGTTTAAATATCGTTACTTTACACTTGCGATAATCAGAGTCATTAAAATTCCTCATAAAGAAGATTGTATCTCTTAATTGAATACGAAAATTAGAACACTTTTGCCTCTATCTTAAAACTACATTTTTCTCAGACATTTTTAATTTACGAAAAAATAGAAGGGATTTCCGGGGTCTCGAAAACTGCAGTTTTCTCCCAAAAAGAGAGTAAAAATCGTAGAATCGACTCCAATGGTCAATTTGCATGAAATCCTATCGGAAGGTCTTCAGAATCAGGTTTTTTGAGGAAAAATTGTATTTTCCGTTAGAAATCTGCAATTTTGACCCCCAAAAAATGGATTCCTCGCAAAAGAATATATCCAAAAAGGATCTCCCGATAGTGCCCACATATCTATTCCAAATATCAAATTTTTTGGGCATAGCTTCAATTTCAATTCAATAATTTCCAAATTATAATGACCTGATTTTTTTCTTGACTGACAATAAGATGTAAAAAGCGTGCACGCAGCGCGCGTTGTTGTTAGTTATAAAAGATAAGCGGCGAATAAAAAGAACATAGCAATTTAACAATCAGGCTGGCAACCGTCGAGCTTAAATGCTACTCGTTCTGAATCTGCAACATTACTATCGTCAGCTCGTAAACAATTCATTTGCGAGCATCACTAAATCGTCTCAAAAGAATTCGTTGAAAACGTGGAAAATCACGAGGGGAACGGAGCCATGAAACCCCGAGAAAGCTTTCAAAACATTTCGTCTTTTTGTTTGTTTACTATTTCCGGTTTCCTGCGTAAATTTCCATATAATGTCATAGAAGAAAAGCTCCGCGCTCCGCCTTGCGAATCGAATTTCGCGTATATCGTAATTCACAAAAGCAAGAAGCAACGATGCTTTGGAATTGCTATACCGAGCCATCAATGCGAATCATGGGGAACGTACAAAAGGTTAAAATCTCTATTACGAGGAAACTTAGGATGAAACTAATCGTCCATGATGCTTTTCAGGATAGATAGATTGTCCTGCTCACTGGTATTCACTGTTCCATACATTATTTGGAGTCTTGAAATTACTTTTGTCCGCCTCGCTTCCCTACGGAACCGGATGTTCCTACTGCTTCCGTTTAATCCGCTGGGGACTGGTTACTCCGGTCTATCGTTTCCTCGGATAACTTATGACTCCTTTTCAAACACATTCAACTTTATGTGTTCAATCAGAATATCGATCAAAACCAGAAGGACGCAACTTCAGCCGGCTGGATAGGATATACCTTTCTGCTTTTCGACCTCTATTTTCAGCTTGACTTGCTCGATACCTCCAATTTCCGGTTCGTCATTGCGATAATGCTGCACAAAATAATACGGTCCTTTTTTTCAAGAATTGATACCAACAGCATTTTAGTAGGAAACATTTTTCTCAGGGGCAGCTAAGAACCAACAAATTAATGTTTCGGGTCGTTGTATTTATTTCGAATTTTTTCATAATATTTTCATTATATTGAATTCTTTATTTACTATTCGATATTAGATATAATTGCTGGAATAACTGTCACTCCAAAATTACGGTGATTGAACTCCTTCGAAATATATTAAAATAACTTGGAAATAATCACACCACTTTGAAATTGATATCGAAAAATTTTTTTTAAATACATGAACACTAGGTTCTTACTTTACCCGAAAATACGACAGAAATTATGCATCAACTTAATGTATATGGAAAGATCCTTCGATAATTAATACCTATAATTAATTAGTAGGGAGAAAAATTGAGCGAACGCACTCTTTCCGTGCGGCATTAAGAAAAGATTGACATTTATATTACAAAGCAATACTCTCCTTTGATGGATTTATCAAGCCGTATATAATATTTTATAGCCGGCGTTTCCGTATTAAAGCCGCCGATAAATATGATGTTTAATGCCCGTCTATTGTAAAACATATAACATATATGTATATCCAGCCTTAATAGTAAAATCCCATGGCTGCATCTAAGCCACGATCTCTAACAACTTAACGTCGAACGTATATTATTTTGCTGGTAATTGCCTCGTGAAAACTGAGACGAGCCGCTATTGTGTCGAGTTTTCATCTCATTAATGCCCCAAAGGATCAGCTCGTCCACGCTTTATATGAAACGCCACTAACTGAACTGCTTTTTACACACGTTGTAGATGTAAACCCAACAAAAGGTGCTGTTTTTTATGATACATCTCTTTCGTCCCCGAAATACACATTACCTACCTGCTCACGTACGTGACATTAACGTCCTGAAAAACACTTCAGGAACACTAATGGCTAACCCGAATTTCCTGAACGAGGTTGTATCTCTTCGACTCACAAATTGAATAATTGCTCGTTACGAATGGTAACGTTTCAAGTCAGTTTCAGTGCATAATGCGTAGCCCTAATTTCTGACTTCACATTGCACATTATAATTAGACTTAGATGAATGTATTAATAATAATCTATCAGTTTAGCTCAGGGTCACTAAGAATTACATATTTACTGTTAAATTTAATTATTAATATTATGATTTAATGGATTGCTTAGCCAAACAAATTTTTAAATACAACATTTTTAAATTCTAAAACACAAAAGTGATTTACTTTCGTACATTTTGTATGGGGATGAGATAAAATTGAGGTCCAGTAAATTCCATTGGGATAGTCTACTTTTATTCACTTAAATATAAACATTTGCTATTGCCAGAATCCGAAAGAAAAGAGGATCCCAAATTTAGCATTTATAATAATTCAAATACGAAAGGTGAAGAACTCAAATTATCCTTAGTTATTGTTTAGGACATTGAAGTTACAAAAGAAAGGAATAATATATAGTTTACCGTCAGTCTCACAAAACAAAGAAAGGTTACGTTGCATTTGCATGGAAAGCTGATCGTAGTTTTAATCCTTTTCTGCCCGTAATTAACGGAAAATATTCAATCAAGTGGGGAATTAATATGCCTGACGTAACTAGCCAATGCAGAGGCTCTCCAGTTTCCTTAGTTACCCCGGTCGTCTTTCTTCACAATATTCAGAACAAAACCGGGCTTCAATGTAAATAATAATATTGTTCTTCATCAAATGTAAAGGAATACCAGGAAGCACCTGTAATTGGTTTCTGGGTACCTTATTGTACAAAGAATACGCCTTCTGTTTCTCTTCGCTTTCATGCTTTGGTTTTTACGATAAACAATGTGAGAGAAGTTCCATTAACATGGCCTCGTCTTTTCAATATTTTGTAAGTAATATGAATTCATAAAGTTCGAGTAGCAAAGTGTCGGCGAAGCAATTAAGAACGACTTTACTAATTCAAAGCGATTCTAAAGGTTGAAGTACTTGGAAGAAAAGTGAAGGGGATGGAGAACAGTAGGATGTAACAGCATATGTACCCAAAGGGAAAGGCGGCAGATGGCTTCTTAATTTAATTGCTTTAATTAAAGAACATCTTTTGTTATTCTTCGAGGAAAGGGTTCCTTTCTACCGTTTCATGCTAAAAAATAATTACAGAATTCCTCAAGTACGAGTATCGCGACTATCGGTTGCATTGGAACTGTCGAATTTCTTCGATAAGCACAGGTAACTCCGCTTACAGTGTAAGCTGTCCTCTTCTATTTTAGTTCAGCCTTGTTTCAATGACGTGAAAACTGCTATTGGGTTCTTTAGTTGTTTTAAATTAACATTCCGATTCCAACTTCGCTCGAATAATGATAATTCCGGGCGTATTTCACTTTCCATGCTTTTTGGGTCAACAGATAAAACACGAAATACAGAAATGTAATAAAATAATATCTGTATTAATTTAATGACACATTTATAAGTTCTTATAAAATTCCACAAAGTGACAATATCAACACTCCCTTTCCAAATTTTCAGAAATTGGCAAAATTCTTGGACTCGGAACGTTATTTTTTCCATCTCAGGAAAAAAGAAGTAGTTTAAAAGCAAGTGATTTCTTATCGCGATTCCTAATACCCACCGAGAGACTGGCTAGGAAATTAAATTAAATGAAATAAATCAATTCCAACGAACTGGAGAGAATCGGATCAATCATTTTACAGAGAGATTCGCGAAACGAATATTTTCTCGATAAGTGGAACGATCTAGAAGCAAGATGTTTTGATACAACAATATTACATCACTGCCGCAACGGACTTTTATTGATTAAGAGGATTGCAGACCTAGCTTGTATTATTTATTTTTCAAAATAGTATTTATTAATAACGACTGTATAAAAAAAAGTCACCCAATTACTACAGAATATTTGAAATTCCATTTGTTTCATACATTTGAGAAAAAAGATTGTGGAATTGTTCCAAATCTTTAGAATTTTCTTGAAACTTCGCTTATATTTATACAAGCAAATTTTGTCCTGCAACTTCTCACTAGGAAAATTCACAATCTTACGATTAGATTTTACATATTAATTAAGACATCTCTTACAAATTGAAATATCTTACATTTTACAAATCCTGTGGTCCTACCATTCGAGTCTCTCCATTCCAGCTACGTCGGTATAAATAATTGCTGCTACTAAAACAATGATTAATTCATGAAATGCTATTAATTCGCATGTGCTCTTGGCCGGAGTAAGAAAGGAGAAAAGAAAGCGGGATAAGATAATATTTCATGGTACATCAATTTCTAGTAGCAGCTGTGCATTTTATAAATAAAAATGCAGAAATAATACGGCGGAGGTATATGTGGATAAACTCTCGGTTATAAAATTGAAAAAAAAAACCCATAGGAGTAAAATATAAAGGAGTTCACTCCGATTTCTTTTATATTCCATTTAGAAGTGCAAGGAAACTCCATGAGCTATGTGCAAGCACTTGTGTCGAAGCTTGTATGAGTCTCAAGAGCTTAATTACTTGGAGTTGATTTCAACCATCAATTTGATTAATTTACGACTAAATTACGATCCTTGAGACGGGAATAGATTTTTTTTTCTGAGAACCAAAGAAAAACGTGGATCTCTGTGATGAAAAAGTACGACGTACAATTCTCGTTAACATGTATTCTTTCTTCTTGTTCTTTTTCTTTTTCCGCTTCTTTTTCCACCCGTTGCCCTTTCCAGTTTTCTCATTGAGGAATTTATCATGGCTTGATATCGCGCGGCAATAAAATACTGGACTTTGAAAAGCACACACAAGAATGGACTTTGACAAATGAAGGAAAGTGTAATGACGGTTTAATGTTTGTTTCAACGAAAGTAAAGAGCTTAGTACCCTACGGTAATAGATTTAGAATGTCGCGTATTTCTGTAAATTGTCCGACCATTTCCCGCCGAGAACCACCATTCTTTAGAACCGAAGCTGTAGCCTGAGATACGGAGGTTCCGGGTTCGGTTTCCGATATCGACACCACCGAAAAATTTCCTTCTCGAAAATGATTAGAATTTTGTATACGGTAATTATTCATTATACCGGTAATAATAATTAATTATAATGAATCTTCAAATAAAAATGATCCTAAATGCATCAACGAATTGTAGAATTGACATTTTTGAACAAATATCACCAACAACAAATGGAAAACCTGGGAAACGGATACTTTAGAACATTATTATAAAGCTTCAAAATTTGAGGGATCCGTAAAATCGTTTGATGGTAATGGCTGCAGTAACTGCACTGCCGCACCCGTATATAGTTATTGCGCAGAGAACAATTTTCATTATATTCGATGCTCCTACGCATTCCACAAAGTTGTTTACAACAATTTTCACAATGCATGCATTTTAAATGCTCATATATGTACATGCATACATATCCAGCAGCGAAAATTTTTATCTACCGAGTGTATGTGTAGGGGTATAACGACTTGGTTAGGTACCTACGTACCTATATTTCGACCAAATATTAAAAGCATTGTAAATATCAATGTTTTAATTGATATCAATCCTTTTTACTTTCAAGTGTGCTTTTAGCCTTCGTGGTATGTGTATCGTAAGTACAGTACACATAATATTACAGTCCTGTCTATGTACATATATAGGTGCCTCCTTCATTTATCAAATTATTGTGACCTAAATTGATTCAAGGAGTCTCGAAGGATTTCCCGTGATGGAGATGAAGTTCGTTAAATTTTATTTCCATGCAATTTAAAAAGCAATAATAAATGCATAACTTTTTTCTGTGATGAAATGCAGAGCGACGTGAAGGGGAGGGCAGGAATAAGGATTTCTATTTAATTTTAACTTAATACCTCTCATATTTCTAACAGAAATCATTTTTTAAATAAAATTTCAGGATATGTATTTATTTAATTTTGTTTATTCTAATATTCACTCACAAAAGTCTAGTTATTGAAGTCTAGACCTACGGTGTGGTAAGTGATCGAAGAAACAGGTGTCCTGGAAAACTGCTGCTCTAATAACTGAATGTACTTATATTTTATACCACTTCAAGTTCCAGGTAAGACATATTTTCAGTCAAATTTTATCATACCGAAAGGTTAATAACGGTGTCCCAACGTGAAAAAGCTTATTCAAGTAATGTGTGTTAATGTATGAAAAAAGGAAAATTTTCGCATACTTCTTTTCATTACGTGTAATAAAAAAAAGAGTAGCAAGGGAAAGGGGATGTTTGGCTTACTAACTTGTAGACCTGCCCTTTGTTACGTCGAGTATTAGCATTTTTCCGGGAGATTATGAAAGGTGCGAGATTCTTTGTGCTCCCGCAAAAAAGCAGCTTCGTATTTTTGTATATACACAAAGTATTCAATCGAAATAATGCATTTTTTCATATATTCTTTACTTCCTTTAATTCCTTTAAGAAAAACGAGCATTTATTTCCGCATAACGTCATATTAAATAGGGCTTTCCGGAAGAACTGCAGGAAGAGATTTCTTCTTGTTATACTAAAGGAAAAAAGGTACTGTTGCAAGGACTCAGAAATTTATATACATATATATTTTCCCATCAGTTTTTACTTATACGAAGATGCAATGCGAGTCTTAGGTTCTGGGAAAGTCGTTCACCTGCAGACCCGTGGTTTAGAAGTAAAAAGGAACTTTTCTGGAATTATTTACTACAAACGATTTCCACGGCGGCTCTTTTTAAGTATTCCTACACACGTGTGGTTGAATTAGTTAAACATAGCGTTAAGCTTTGTTGTGTTTGAGACCACCCGGTATGTGTTTAATTTCGCTGAAAACTAAACAGAGAGTTTATGGTGTAGAAAAGGGTTAAATATGTGAATCACTGTAAAATTATCCGTCTCAGTTCGAGTTCTCAAATTTTTTGTTTTAGAAAGAAATGTCGAAATGATTTTTATAAAAATGTAACAAGAGTTACATAAACGACACACTTTCAATAAAGAAAATTTGTTTCAGTAACGTATAAAGTATACTACAGTACATTCATGTACTCTCCTAGAAATGAAAATATAGCGAAAGGGTTTGAAAGAAATCTGTAAATTGTTTACTTAATGATATAAACATACTAATTATAATAATTCGAATTTAAGTATTTTCTACAGTTATTAAATTTTTCTAATCTATTTACTTTTCTTTTACTGAAATTCCCGTGGAATTAGAAAATAAGATATCTATTTCTAAATCCTATTTCTAGAATTCTATTTAATCTAATAGAAACATTGTTGAAAATAGGGAACCGAGGTATCGTGAAAAGGGAGTCAAATTTCAGTTTCATTTCAAATTCTGCTCATGGTTACTTTGTTACTTGAAACATCGGACACAGATGAAATTTCAGTAATTCAAGATAGGGTTGGTTGGAAATTTTAAATGTAGATAATCCAATTGTAGTTTCCAAATTGAATGTGTGAATTTCCTTCTAGTGTATTAGAAATTCTCAAGTAATTTCATTTTTTAAATTTGCTAAAATCTTCTATTCTCAACCTGAGTTCTTAAACATTTTTTACTTTGAAACCACATGTTTTTTTTTTAAATTTCTACCGTGCTAATTATACGTAATCAAATTCCAAAACCAAAAATATAGAATAATAATTAAAATAGATTTTCTTAATTAATACCAAATTTTTACAGACGCATAATTGCTCTATTTTAAGCCTCCCCCATTTGAAGATTTCAAAAAAAGATTAAATTAAACCTGAAAAACAATTCTAAATTAAAATTCTAAAAGGCGTCTTTAGACAACTTTGGTAGAAATAGTGTTAATTTCTGGCAATTGGAATTCCAAAGTTTTCCACAAAAGCTGGAATATTGTGGAATTTGTCAAATATTTATTGAAATTAGTACTCATTCAGTGTCATTTTAATTTTATCTAGTTTTGTATGCGGCGAAGAGAATTTGTTGAAAAAATAAAAAAATTAATACAAACATAAAACTTATTAATTATAATTGTATACATTCACATCCAGTCTCATGTTAGTGAAGACTGATTTGAAAAGTCCTGACTCAAGTTCTCTATAATAAGTACACTCGGAAATGTGTGACGTAAGTTCTGTTACTTTTTGCTGCGGGGGCGTAAGGGACAATCAATATCTCTCGAAGTATCCAATTTCCAGATTTTTTTACTCAATTCTTTACAGAAATTCAGTTTCACGGCTCCCACCTTTCATGCGGAGATCGTAGGTCCGTGAAAAACATTGTTTTGCGCTACAATGTTCTTATTTCGAATGAAAGCTATTTTTATTCTCGTGTCTCGGAATTTGTATAAAATGGTGTGTCTGGTAGGCGTCAATTTGTTCCTTCGGATTAATGTTCGAAATCTATCGAAACGACTTCAATTAAATTTTCACAAAGGCTTTCCTACGCCCTCGAAGTGTCACGGAGTATATTTTCTTGTAAATAAATAATACATCAAATCGAAAAACAATTAGTGACTTCGTAATTGTAATCCTTTATACCTCCTTTTACTAAATCCTGCAAATTGTCGGACCTATACCTGCTTCAGGTCACACTAACAATTGAAACCAATTATTAACTCCATCAGCAAGTGTCACTAAAAGAACATTAATACGTAATTTCACAATCCGTGTAATTAACAAGTTTTCAGTACAATTACAGCTATCATCGATTCCTCCTATTCCTTGTCATTATCTTGTTACATCACTTTGTTACTTGTGGTATCCAGATAGTTGACCTGCCATCGCTTTGTCTGAAACCCACATGCTCTTTGACACACGGAACATCAGAAACATACTGTTACTGCCGACTTCGAGCGAAGATAATCGACAGAATAGAACTTGTGCCAGTACATATTGTCATGAGATCTCCCAAGCATAGATAACATCGTTGATAAATTTAGAAAATCAAAGCAAGTTGTTGTACAGTAATAAAACCATTAGATATATGGAAAATTAACCTGCCCATGTTGGAGAGATTATACAATAGAGGAAAGAAATAAAAAGCTGGGTAATTGTTGCATTTAAAGACAATCAGAAATTCCATTATAAAACGCGGAAGAATTTAGATAAAAATAAAATACAGGCAGTGTATGGAAGACTTACATGCAAAAACACAGGAATGCAATTTCCCTGGTGATTAAAATGACCCATTAATCCGCGTTCTAACCAATAGAAACAATTGGGGTTTAAATGAAACTGAATAAGAGCTATCAAGGACATGACATTTGATGGAAAATTAGTAGGAATTGATACATTCGTGCCATTTAAAAACCGATTAAGAGGAACCGATGAATTTGTATCGGTAGAGAAGAAAAGATTTCCCAATACGAATTGCATTTATTGCTTGATAAAATAGTCATCTTAATTGTCGGTGAAACGCTTTTTTTATTGACGTTTAGAACATCCTTTCGCTTGGTCGCATTTGAATGTTATAGATTTCAATTTTATCTCGTGAACTGTTGAGATTCTTTTAAAAGCGATTTAGAATTTATTGATATTTACCATATTTGTATCACTAATAATAATTAATAGAAATTATAGTACAAATGGTAACAAACTCGTATAAAGTAAAGGTAGTAACATAGTTACAAGGATATAATAATATCAACAATCATAATAGTAATAACAATAGAAGCTTTAACAATGGCAATAATAACAACAACTGTAGCGAAGACAGAACAACTATAGAAACTGCATAAACCAACAATGATGACGGCAGTGACACAAACACTCGTAAACTTCGAGATTACATTATAATTTCATTACAATTTTCAATTAAGAATATAGCAGTGCATTTTGAACCTTTTAATGAAGGGATTCTTCGGAACGAGTTTGTTTCAGGCAGTCGTTAATGTGTAAAAACTCTGCACAGAACTTACAAATCTCCATTCATGCTTTGCCGAAGTACACGTTGTCGCTTTTCAATTTCGATAATGTACACACATACCTCCCGGCGTTAATTCGGGCAAGAATACATTGGGAGCTGAGCATACAATCACGAAATTACACGATTTATCGCCTGTGAAGTGAATTAATAGAACTTATGAAATCTTGATAGGAAAAAAAAGCAGCGAGGAAACGTTACACGGCAATTTACACCGAATCAGGAACTCTGATGATAGACATTAGGTTTCTTGACACCCAGGAATCTGGACTACGAGGCAGGTATCGATCCTTAATCATCGTGAAAACACGGCGCTCAACATACAAAGTTTGTGGTTCGATCGGAATTACTGTTGGAAATTAAAACGCCGTCTTGGACGATCCCTGGCATCTGACATACGTCCTTACGATCCTCGGGAATCTAAAAACCACGTATTTGTGTGTGTAATTTGTAGTTCGGCATAACAGCCTAACAACTCTAACGTTTGGCTTTCCTGGCACGCAACTTCACAACACATTCCTCTTGTCTCTATCGGTCTCCCTGCGATGCCCGCTTCCAAAAAACATACGTGTAAAACACACGCGATAATCGTTGTGGTTCAATCGTCAAACAGACGCCTCCCTTCATACTTTTTTTCCTCGTCTTTATTTTCTTTCTTATCCATTTATTATTAAGTACATGCGCCGGCTTTCAAGTCAACCGCGCATTTATCACTATGCATGAGAAAATCAGACTAAAAGGAATGTCGGGAGATGCGTGGAAAATAGAAGCGTCGATAGAGTGCTGTTTTGTCTTGAATGGAGCATAGTTGGATTTTTGTGTTTATCTAAATTGATTTTTAAAAGGTTTTTAATGTCTGCCATACGTTAATTGAAACGCAGGAAAGCGATGTTTCGGATGGAATCGAGGGATTGATTAATACGGTCGCAGGAAATGATATTGCAGCGAGTATCGATAATGTAGCCGACTATCAGCAGTTTTTGGAACGGGATATTCCGAGAACTGAGGAAATGCAAGGGAGCTTTGTCATTTGGAGCTGAAAATAACGGGACAATAGTTCTCCCGTAAAGCCGAGCTTTGAAGTAGAGGTTCTCGGAAGTTTTTAAAAACTTAAAATATCTGGATAAAGATTTTGGGGTTAATGCATCTGTATTTCGGGTCACGTGAATGCACATCGCGTGAAAACCCAAATTGAGATTTGAATGCCGAGAGATCGGTTGAAACTTATTAGTAAGTTTCTTGGCACCGATACTCTACATCTCAATCCTTGTGTTCAACTGGTTTGAAATTAAATATTCGTTCCAATTTATTTATTTGACACTTAAAGAAATATAAAACATATGAATATATTTTCGTAAGATATATTTTTACATATATTTACATTTAATATAGTTTTTTATTTTTATTTCTGAGGCATAATTAATTTTGTAGCTTGTACCATTGGTCTGAAATCAAAATTATGAAATTAGAAATAGGTAGAATTTTAGAATTATTAACCTTCTCTTTAAAAAGGAAAACGTAGAAATGGAAGTGACGTGAAGAATTATTTTGTAATAAAATTCAAATCTTTCAAATTGGCCCGTGTTCAACGGTAATGCTAATTTTTTATTTACATTTCTGGGTACTTTCTCCTTTAACAATACATTAATTAAAGATAGACAAATAAAATTGCAAATATTCTTCATCGTATTACAAAATTCCCTGAATTATTTATTCTCATAAATTTGCATTTAATTCAAATACCATTGCAATATTAATAATTCACAGAAATTCTATAAATGTCATATAAGCTGTACTGAAAAAAACTGAGTACTGTCGATCGAATGTTCTGTTTCGAATATTATTTCAACAAATATTGTTTGGTTATGGATATAAAAGAATCGAAAATAATTATGCATCTATTTTTGAATTTCTAGGATATTTGAATATCTAAAATTAAAAATAATAATAATAGTAACAGTTACATTACTCTTATCTGATTTTAAAAATGGAATATTCAACTTTTTTTTAATTTCATTTCCTAGTCAATTTCTTTTGTGTACAATGCTAAAAAACTGTTGTTGCTACTTCAACATGTTGATAATTGTACGATACCGAAAATAAAACATCAACAACTAAAATGATTCCAAACTGTAAAAGCCATAAAAAATTGTATATTCGACCTAAAATATGAAGTTAGAAACATTACTGTTATATTAACATTATTTTCAAAAATATTTGTATCATTAATATATTTTTAAAAAATGAAAGACATTCTTTTTACAATTACACAAGGTAATGATAATAATAATAACAGCTGCAACAAGAACGCAAATGTTAACAATTACCTCTTTGATTCGTTATGAAAGAACGTATTGTAAATCAATTAAATAAACCTCTTGAAATTGATTTTCTATTGTTAAACCTGCCTTCAAGATAAACCTCAAGATAGCAATCCTTAATTGATTGATGATATATACTTTTTATTGACGTTTCATTAGTATAAAACTGTCGTGAAATGTAAGATCAATAAATTCATATGTATACCTGTACCTGTATATACATATACTTATTATGCGGCTAGAAATGAATTGGCAAATCATTCTGGAAATTCCTTGCGAGATAGCAATCGCTTATTACATATTTAAGATACAAAAAAAGTAGAAATGAACGAGTAGAAGAAGGCGAAGAAAAGGAGATAGAAAGAAAAAATATTAAAATTATGGTAAATTTGATACCCTGCAACGTAAGATTTTTTTTTTCGCGTTTTATTCGTTCGTGAAATCGCACCATTCTTCAGCAATCTAATTCGCTCATAACAACACGCTTGTTGCAATAATCACTATAATAACGTTCATCGCTGCAAAATCTTGATGAGCAACATCGATAATCTTTTGCTGTTGTAGTTTCTACGTTAGCCCTACATTACCGATGTTATTCGCTTAGACCCCATGTGTCCATGAAGAAGGTACGAATATTATATTATTATTATTATTATTATTATTATTATTATTATTATTATTATTATTACTTATTACATCCTAACTCATATTCAATAAATCGACACATGGAAATAAATTCGAATAATATGAATATTATATATATTCTATTTTGTTTATCTTTTTTACAGTTTAAGTTTTAAATTTTACTATTGATGTTTGTTTTAATTTATATTTTCTTTTCTTACTTTTACATAGATTATTCTTTGTATATATGTATACAATTTTTTAAATTTTCTTTAATAATTTTTCTGTGTTTGTAATTTTCACGCTTCAAGGGCCCTGCCCCAAAAGATCAATAAATTTTTCTAACCAATTAAATCTATATAATTTATTTTTCTCTCATCCTACGATCTATGTAGTTTTGTAAAACGTCATAGCTGCTAACTGAAACTGTAAACGTAATGTTTGCGCTCTAGCAACTGCATATTAAAGCTGCATAAAGCAAATTATTTGCAAATTGGTGTTACCAAACGGTCTAAATCACGGAACAAGAGGTCCAGGTGTAAGGAAGAGCGCGAAAGAGGGAGGCGATAGTGAAAATTATTTGTAAGTAGTTGTTCTCTGTCATTGTAAAAGCGCCTAATTGCTACATATGCACTCGAAGGTTCCATTTTGGAAACTACCGTAATATTTTCTTGTTTCCCCTATAGACTATAGAAGCTTCCCCCATTATCCCCTAATGGCTTAATAATCTCTATACCCCGCGATATGGTTTCCAATTTCGGATACACTCGCGACCACGTATGTTTGTATCCCGTTCCTTCCATGTAAAGACGTTTTCCGTGTAATTGTATATAGTGGCATCTGTTCTGCAATTTGCCTTTAATATGTGTTTCCTGCGCAGGTACGTGTACGTATATGAATATAATACTACTCCATTAGAGATCGTAGACCGTATATATACACAAGAAACAATACCTATATGCACATTGAAGGTACGGTTTAATATTTTAATGAGTGTTTGATATATGCTAACAAGAAAGGGTGGAAATTAGACAATGGAAGGAAAATCATTTGTTATTCAGATACTCAATGAATTCGTGCTAACCTTCATGCAAGAAACGGTGTATTATGGCAAATGCATGTGCTACGTGACTTTGTCGCTCTACTATACGTATCTCGACGTCGCTGGCGCGAACTTTTATCCGAAATCTATTCAATATAACAGATTTTTGGTAACGCCTCTATGGTGTTTCCTACAAAAAAGCTATTACGTATAAGTCTCGTCGAGTCTCCGTACAAAAGTTATCCCAGTTACCTTCGTAACAATTATTTATAACGACTCAGAAATGACGAAGCTGAAAGAAAATTTGGGTCAATCAATTCTGTGGGTCAACAAATCTGAAATTATAAATTTGTTCTATTATTTGATCAAGGGGTCACCAAATTGTTGTATTATTCAATCAATAGGTCACCGTATTTTCCTGACTTATTGTTAGCCAGTATTGGGCCCTCATCAATTTTGTTGCTCCTTATTTAAAATGACTATAATCACTATCTAGAGTCGATTTTCGCACATACAATTTGATCTAGATACTTTGACACACCCTGTACATTACATAAATAGGATTTTAGGAGCTCTTACACCCTAATTTATGCGGAAACATTCTCCTAAAGTTCCGTATGTACTCAGATTACACGTATTCAATTTTTCACCTGATAAGTATGTACATGAAGTTACAAGTAGATGCCGGGGAAATTGTTTTACGTATACACACTGTTACACGTGCTTGTAGAGAGATACATAATAACAGCCAACACATTGTTACGTAAACAACCTTCGAAATTTCTTGCAAGTCACTTTTTTGCAAGAATGGTTTCAAAATGGTGTCAAATACGCTTATTGGGTCAATCGAAAATTGTTTACTGTTTATATTATTACGTATGCTTTTTCTACAAATGTTAGTGAAACCTGAATGACTTTTCTTGATGGACCAATAAAGTTAGGTTATAAATAACTTCTCTTCTTTTTTAATAATAATTGTCAAGTATTGATTTATAAGGTATTTATTTTTTATAATTATCTGTAGAACAATTTCGTTGCTAAATTTACAAGTATTGGTTTTTCCGACGGCTCACGTTCCAGGCAGTCAAATTTTTTCAAATAATTTTTTAAAACAGACATCACCTTGATAATACTGCAACTCAATTTTCAAAGGATTCTACAAAAAGGCCCTTTACGCAACAACTACTTTAACAATATTCAATGAGAAGAAAAGTAACTAGAACGTTGAAAAAATATTGAAACGAAAGTTGGGCCATGTAAATACAAGTTGGAAGCTTGTAAGTTGTCCGGACAAATGGCGGCCTCTTATGGTATTAAGGAACTTCAAAGCAGCAGTCATGTATACTTGTGTTTGTATGTGTGTGTATAATTCATTCATTTTTCTTATACAAGGGCTCCCTTTCATTTACACACTTTACCGTCCCTTTCGGCGTGGAACATGGGTTAACACCTATTTGTAAGACTTCTTTACGAGTCCTTCTTCACATGCGCCTACTTTTAAGGGCATGGGGAATCTCGCATACCGCCCGTTTTTTCGATACTCACTCCCATCCGCGTTTATATAGCGACCGTAAAATATAAGACGGACTTATTCGGTCTCTTGGTATATTTAACTTACACCTTTTTGTTTCCATTCTTTGATACTCTATACTTATTCCATCTCTGAGAGTCAGATAGGCGTAACCTTTATGCTTGGATATTGAAAACACGTCCCACTGATACTTTCAACCCCTGGTGCACTTAAGTAAGTAACCTATCCATGATTCAAAAGCAATGAAGTCGAGCTTCGGGCGAAACTCAAACATTTTATTCTCCCACTTTTTATTATGTTAGTCAATACTACCCATAGCAACTACTTTAAAATCTGTGGAGAGTGGTATTTTTTTCAAATTACACATACTATTTATTTGTTTAAGAATTAATAAATTTCGAAAATACCAGTTCGGTAGGAACAAGTTTCCACGAAGAAAAGTTGCGTTTAAACGAGAATAAATTAAGAAATTAACCAAATTTGATTTTTTCTGAAAGTAAATTTAATTTTGCGCATTTTGACTCAGTTAGGTATGATCGAAATTTAGCGGTTGGTTAAAGAAATCCTTGTAAGTTTCCATTTTTTATACGAGCTGAATACATTATTCATACCATAAAAAATATTCAAGACACTCGCTTTATCGCATCGATAATATTTACAAGTTCTAATGTTATATGTATAATTATTACCAGCTTATTTTTACGTGGCACGTCTTTTATATCAGATTCCCTTTTTCCACGACCTTGATTTTAGACGGTACGCTATTTAATAAAATTGGTTTATACATTTTGTTGATTGCATAATTTCAAATGAATAAAAAACAATGGGGAGAATATAATAACACAAAATAAGGAAAGGTGCAGTCAATTTATCTTCGAAACCACTAAATATAATTTAGAAAAATGGATAGATTCCCTAGGCCAGCCTCGCAAGATCTGAATTTAATATCACGTAAAATTAAGTCCTTCGTTGACAGAATAATTAAGGAACCTTCGTAGCTTTTTTCTTAATACGCTGCGGGTGTTAAGATAAAGTGATTTTTACACTCGACATTAATTATTTTTTATTCCCGTGCACGTCAGGGCAAGGAACCCGCGTGCATATAAATGTGAGGTCATTTGTCATCGTTCAACTTTTGTGTTTGTATAATAAAAGAAGAGAAGGACGAGAAAACGGTGCTGAAGAAAAAGGAGGAGATCAAATCGTTCTGTAAAATTTAACCTGTCCTTAACGTCGTCAAGGTAGTGCTTCACTGCTGCTTCTAAAAATACATTTGAAGTTAAACGAAGCGACATTCCTATGTGAAAACGTTGTAGACTTAATTATACAGAGAACCACTTTTGTCGCTACTAAGGACTTCTTTCTTAGTATGTACATATAAAAATTTCCTTGCGGATTTTTAAATCACGAGGAGAAAAAAAAGCGAGGGAAAGAAAGAGAGGAAGATGAGGAAGAGAACGTAAGTGATAGACCGAGTCTCAGTAGGTATTAACACTAAAAATACCATTTGCTCACGGTTTGCTAAGAAAACTACTTGCACTCCTTGAGAAAAAGGATCGCAATGAGTTCTATTGAGAATTCTGTCACGAATAAATGGAAATCTGTGAGAAAATGCTTGCTGCTGATAGAATCGACAGTTATTGTTTCTTCCCCCGCATTTAATACATTTTTTAATTGTCTTTCTTTCTTCACTCCTAGAATCTGCGGTAAAAGTTGAAGCTAAAGTCTGATTTAGAATAATAATAACCGGGAATTCATACTAAAAAAAAACTGGATAGCATATAATGGTTTCCATTTTTTAAATCTTCAGAAATAACGGGACTGTGAACTTTAACTTAATTTTCCCTGTACTCTCTCCTTCCGATCGTTGGAGATCAATTAATCAAAACCTCTCTTTTTCGATCTTTGGAGCCAAAAATGATATTTTTGACTTTATTTGAAATTAATTTATTGACATCCTCGGAAAAGTCAAATTTAAATGGCGAAATTAACCTTCATTTGAACTACATTGTATTTCTTGTCACTTTATTAATATCCGCTTTTCAATTATGTATTACTTTCATAACATTTTCATTTTGTGAAGTTTGAAGATAAAAATTTCAATATTAGATTTAAATTTTCAACATTCGTTTCAAATGAAATAATACAATTAGTATCACAAAAAATGAGCACATAAATTATTTTTTACTTCCTATTCAGAAAAATAAAAAATCGATAGAAAATTCTTTTTTGACAGAACAGAAAGAGATGTTAAAAAATGAACTCCAGAAAGACGATTGCAAGAAGAACATTTAAATACCGCAGAAAATACTGCAACTCGACTAATGCGAAGAACAAATTTCTCCATAGAACAGCGATGTTTGTTCTGCACCAACATAGTACTATTTACTATTCAACACCTTCTATGTTCAAACAAAAAAACATTTTTTTTTCATCACCCAAGAGTTTCTTCAAGAATTGCTTTGAACTGCAGAAGTCATTAGCGACATCGAAGCAAATACCTTCGTTATTTTCTACATATGTATTATGTGTGTATGAGTGAAGTAACTCCAGTCTGACATTCTGTCTCGGGTGGAACTCGTTTCAATCGGAAAAGAAATTCAATTGACCGAGATTTGAACTCAGGTTTCACGCATGCAGTTGAACCACGTCAGCGCGGTTCTATAAAATGGGAAAAGGAAGAGAACTGTCCAATTAAGTTGGATGAGCAAATTCGTGTTCCTCGAGGTCCGTGCTAATGCAAACATCGATTACGGTCAAAACGGTGAACTCGCGTGGCCAGAATTGTTGCCGATACATTGTCTGTGCATCCTAGGCCACATTTCGCCAGCGTGATGGGGGCAGTATTTGTAGTATTAACTATATTTGCACGGTAATGTTATTAGGGGAGCTACAAGTAGTATATATGTGGTATGTACAAAACAAACTACTGTAACGTTCGTAATAGCATATATACATATTTATGTCCAGCCATGCTACGGCTGGAAATCATCGAAGCGTAACGGTATCGATGACAAAGAGATATCAATCACAAGTGGCAGGAAGAGCCGAATTCAACATTGGGGTACACATATATATACACATAGATGCATGCATATATATAGATACGCTGTACATGCATGCGGAGGCGATGGATTGTGCCTGAACGACACGTTCAAACCTATCGATTACAATCGACATGTCTCACGCCCGTAATTTACACCAGAAGACAAGACCGGTCCAGATAAAACCGATATCTTGCCGATTAATAAACAATAAAAAGCTGCAACGGAATTCGAGGGAGAAAAGAAAGCATATTTCGTATTTTCGTAGCGATCTTTTTATGTGGCTTCGTAAAGAGGAGTCTTTGGTCCGATCAGGTAACAAGATACCTTCCATTTTTTAAATTTATGCGGAAGAAAAAAAGGACGAGTGATAGTAGGAAATTCCTTTTTATTGCAGGATACAAGTGTATGGTCCAAAGGGTGCTGCGACGAAATCTTGAGGGAATTCGCTAAAACGAGTCCGAAGCTGTCCTTGACAACCAGTTTCTTAGGAGTGTAAGGAAAAAGAACGAGCTAAGGATTCTTACTGGGATCTCTCGTTGAGAGGAAGGAGCGAAAAATATGATGAGTGCTATTCGTGTCGGCTGTGATCAAGTGCTAATGACAGTAATTGTAAACTCACCTCTTAGGCTAAACCTTTCATTCCTCTTGATCTGCTCGCAGCTTCTGATTATTACGCCGTTCCTCGAACGACGACAGGTCAAATTGTCTGAGGAAAGAATTCCCAAGGAAAATATTAATGTGTGTTTTATCCTTTTTTTTCTATTCTACGAAGCCTCCTCCGTTTGCGAAGTTTTACCTGCTCGGATTCTAAGTGGGGTTGGTAGTTGATTCATTAGTGGGAATTGTTAACGCAATGTTAGATCTCATTCTGCGAAAGGCGTTAAATAAATGTATTGTTTGTAATGAAGTGTCAAGTGTAACGATTTCTTCGTTTTACAATAATACTTATTGTATAGTTAAAGCATTCTTTTACCACGTAGGAGAAGGAAGAATTTACGTTAAGACTATATATTCAATTATCACCAATCTCGTGTCTTAACAAATAAGAGTAGCACTAACAAATAGTACAATGAGAGTGAGATTGAATTTATTCGAAATACAGAATGACCTCACTTATAAAATTTAACCGCAATGTTGCCTAGATTGGAAAATTTTTTATTACATTACACAAAATTTTCATTGCTCTGATTTTATAATTACTAACAATGTTGCTAAAAATTTCAATTTGAGCAGAAAATAATTTTCTTAAATATCTAAAGATATTTCCAAAAATATACCTAGATAAATAGTTATACATGAAAAGATATATCTACATTTGAAAATCAAAATTTGCCAGGGTCACAAGCAAATCTAGGTGATGGCTCTTATTAGCATGCTCCAGGCCTAATCAGGGTTTCGAAGTCGTTTGATTACTGTTGCTGTGATTTGAAGATGTGATTAAAGAAGTGTCTATTTTATCATGGAACCTCTCCATTCGGCTGTCATCCATTTCCTTCGAGAACTATCGGGGCGGAACAGATCCCCTAAAAATGTGTTATCCTCTCACACACTCTTTGAAAGCTGACTTTAGATACATAGTCATGCTTCGCGACTACAAGAAACGTGACAAATTCCAGAACTGATAGGAAATGTCAAGTGCGCTAGGATATATTGATAAGAACGATGGTGTAAAAGTATCGGAAACTTCGAGTTGCCGATATGATGATGCCCAAACAGTTTCTACGCCATCGACACGTACACACACGTTTTTTATGGCTTCGTAAGTGTACATATATATACATAAAAGCGAAATGGATATCTTTGAAGAAACAGTTTCCTTTTTTTTTCCATAACTTCCAGCTGACGCGCAGTTTTTCTCGTCGATCAATCTAAACTCTGCACAAAATCGACGGTTTGGAATGATTTCCCTGCTTCCGCTCACTGATGCTCTTAACCTTCTCTCGCTATTTCCTTCCTTCTTCTCCCCTTTACTATCACTGTTTTTTCTCTTCCTTGCCAAACTATTTTGATTCTCATTTCTGCTCTTACTGCATAATTCATCAGTTGAATATTTCGTCCAGATGCTCATTCCTCTCTTTTCTGCCGTATATATCAAACAATATTTTTCGAGGTATAGATATATCACCTTGCAAGGATTACATAAGAAGCAGAAGGGAGTGTGACCCTACGACGTAACATTTATGACTGCTTTTTCTCTCAATCTACGTTACCATGGTAAAACTTAACCAATGGTTCCGAAAAATGCACGACTGGACTTTGTAAAGTACTCTAGGGCTCGCATTTCCCGGGAAGTGTGCCAATAGAAAACGTCGAGTGTGTTGCAACCAAGCTGCATCTATAGATATATGTGCACTCCCGGATCACTGTGCCACTGCTGTTAACCAGAAGCACATTTCGCGTTAGATGTATAATGCAGGACTCTCATCCGATCCTTTCATTCGCATGAGAGTTTGTCCCTCATTTTAAGATACTCTTCCGTCAAAGCGGATGATGATAAGTCATGACTAATTAATAGACGACATCAACTCGAAATTTCCACTAAATTTCAAAGTTCTTCAGTGTAGCTTTGAAATAAGCACAGATGATGCATGCATGAGTGCCTCCTGCATCTACTGTAGTAGTTAAAAATGCACTTTGGACGTAAACAGTTTAAACATTTCTGTGAACGTTTAATGACCAAGAGTATATTTATTTAATGTATTAGTAGTTAATATCAAAGTACATATATTTCAGCGACGAGGCCGATTTTTCTAAAAAAATTCCATCTCTTGAATCAACGTCATTTAATGGAAATCAATGACAACAGGTCTCAGGTTCAAGTCTTAGTCTTGATAAAAAAACATGTTCGCAGTAATGTTTGAAAAACAAATTGATTTTAATCCTTTCACCTACTTATTTTTAGTATTTTTCTGATTATTTCTGATGTATTTTACAGTGTTTAAATGCATATAAACACTTTTTAGGTTCTTGAAGGTCTAAATATACAACTTTTGAAAAATTTAATATTTAATTCATTTTCATGTTTGTATTTAACGTTCATTGAAAAAATTCGACTTTTTTTCTGAAAATAGTGCCCCTCAAAGGGTTAGATAATTTCGACGTAATCAAGTTCTAATCAAGGTTTTGTAATTCAGGTTCAATTCTCGTGCAAGTGCAATTGTGCAGAATTGATTTGTTTCCTGAAAGTAAACGGAAGTAGAACCGGTTCTGTAAACATCTACCAGGAAGTGGAAATATTAATTTTCTATCAGCGACCAAAAACTAACAAACCTGACTGATATAATACGCAAATGTTAATTGCATTAGTCAATTCGTCGTTTAATGCACTGTTCTGTTATAAAATACCGTCGATGAAGTTTTCGGAGAAAAAATGGAAGAAAATCGGAATACCCATTTCTCTGGAAGATCGATAGAATTATAGGCATGCACATGAAGACAAATAATAATTCGCAAAAGATTGTACGTGTCGACCAAAAATATGGTGAGTCAGAAGAGGAGAACTGATTCTTCAAGAGGGGGTCGGAAACCCCACTTGAATACAAGAGCAAAGAAAAATACAGGATGAGGATTTTTCAAGGGGGAAGGAAGAAAAATATTCTTGCTGAGTTATCACTGCTATGATTTTCTTTTTTTTCTCATGTTAAAAGATTATAAAGCTGCGAGATTCTCCGAAGCACGATGGAAATATTTTCTCGTCTTTATTATTTAACAAAAAATATGTATCCAATCTCGTAAGAGTGCGTCGGTAATTTTAGCATCCGTGGAATGTCGTTATTAAAAATTGCGGAGTTACAAGAAAATGGTATTACAAAGTTTATCGACACCAATTTTTAACTATTTTTTTACTTTAGAACAACTTAATTTCTTATATTAGGTGCTTGAGACTTTGAAACTGCTTCGCTCCAAATTAAAACTGCGAATCCATACGTTGCAAAGCTTTCAATCTGCAGCGTCATGTAATAGCTGGATTTCCAAACTGCATCGAAAGGGTATAGAAGTGTCTCCTAAAAAAAAGTGTAAAGTACGAAGGATTTCTTATATAAAGTAAAAGGATCACTTCTACACAAGAATAGCATTGCAGATACATTATTCATTGGGAATAGTAGCAGTAGGTGTTACCGCTACTTTTCCTGCAGCGGCAGCTGGTGAATATACGCTCTTTCGACTACGTAAGAACGTATGTCAAAGGTACTCCTACAGGTTTATAAATTTACTAGTAGGCTGCAAGAAACGATCGTGAAAAAGAAGATGGACAGGAAGATAGGTCAATAACTCTTCTGATGATTGACCCCACGATTTAATCAATCTCCAATTTATTTTGCATTCATCTTTAAGCAACTCCTACTGTTCAAGTTTCATCGGAAAAGCTATGTAAAATCTTTTTTTATAGATAAACGAACTCATAAAAAGGAATTCCTACATTGTTATTTTAAGTATGCAAATATCGACTTGGTTGAAGTTGGTAACGTTTCTGATAGATTTTTTGTAGCTCAATATCTCGAAAACCTGAAATTTTTATTGAATTATAATTTTTACAATTATAATTATTGTAATTATCTATAAATTGTTTTACTACCAAATTCCGTAGTTCACTTTGACACACGCCAGTCACGTTAAAAATGAAATACAATCAAGAATTTCTTCGAGGCTGCGAGTACAAAATCACAAGAGTATTTCCTGTCCAATGATAGCTCTTCGTTTTTCCATATCATTTAATTTTCCTACTAAACCTGGAGCTTATAAAGCCCCATAAAAGTTCCCATTTATTTACATTAAAGTATCCGGCAAATAATTCTTCCTTCATTGCGGAGAGCAAAAAAAAATGGTAATTTCCATGTGACTCAATAAATCCGTTATTTGTCATGGATTTATCTGGCGCATACTTAGGGAGATTTACACACCCACTTTTATTGCGCAACGCTATAGCAGCGTGTTTTGTTATTAATCGTCTTTTCCTCGACACAGTAGGCGTTCGGCTACAGACTGCAATTTCAATACAGCCCGTATATACTCCGCTTGTATATCTGCACACGCGTCAAACATTTGCTGCGCCATTCTTTTCGCATTGTTGTGCGTTCACGGAAAGTAATTTTGTAACAGAGTGACAAAAGTTAAGACCAACCGCAGTGTTTGCCGTGAAATTCTTTCTGAAACTTCTCTCTTCGCTCTTTCTTCTTGTCCGCAGAGTCTTTATGAATTCATACTTTTTTGTTGGATTTTGTTCGGCTGTGTCGGGCGTTGTAAGAAAAAGGGGCGAAAGCTGAGGATACAGTCCTTTAGACGGTTCCAGGCGTTGATGCGTTGAGTCATCATGTTGAATAGTTCTGCTTTGAAAGAAAGAGAGTCTCTGTGTTGACATGAGAAACAGAAGGGGCGTGAAAAAAGCTGCTTATTTGCCTGAAAATATAATCAATTTTTTCCCACCGATGCGAGCACGAGGAATGCAAAGTAAAGGGGGACGAGAAAACCGCGCTCATATTCGAAACCGACCAATCGGTGCTCGATTATGGAGTCGGTAATAGCGAGGCTCTGCTGATCGATATCTCGAAGTTCGATAAGTTTCAAACATCGATCCGGTCTTGTTTGCGGGAGAATAAATCGCTCCGGGATGAGTTTTTGCCGCAAAGGTTTTGTTAAAAGGATGAAGACGAAAGTTTCCCATTCTTTTTCATTGTTTTATGAATCTCGGGTAGGTAGTTTTTCTTGCAAAGTATGAGAAAAAGTCACAATGCCGCAGTACAGCGTAAAATGTTGGGAAGTTGAGGATACGAGAAAGACCATGCCAAGAGAAAGAGAAAGGAACTACGTATGGGTACGTACGCGTAAAATCTATATCGAGGACCTTTGTGTAAGGGTATGTATGAACAAGAGAGGAGGATACACAAAGAAAAAAATATGTGTATCGTTCGGGTAAAGAAGAGAAGAAGAGATGAGAGGAGACGAGACGAGACGAGAACCACGTGGCGGTAGGAATAATATTATCATTACGAGAGAAAGATAACATGCTGTCGCATATGTTCTTCGTACCGTCATTGTTAGAGATACACGATAGATAACGACCAAGCCACAGTTTTACGAACTATTGGCTCACCCTCTTTTCGCAAAATATTTAGCTTCAATGTGTATTCAGCATCGCCGTTTAATTCGTATAGAGTAATTGCTGAATACCTTTAAATGCTGCATATGTATAAGTGACGGTAATTATAAAACTGGTTAAAGTTAAAAACGTGAAAAACCTAATTTGCTGAAAATATTCATGGTGTCTTGACTTACCTGGAAAAATTCAAATGACGATTGTGATAGGTATTCCCCGCGCATTCCAACCGGGGTAGCAATATTTAGTGGAATAGTTGCGGCGGCATAGCATTTAGATGCCGAATAATTGTTAAATCGAACTACGTCACGGATTCTAAAGTTTCGAATCCACAAACATTTTTCTGGTCAGTTGTAATTGGAAATCGATGATTGGAGACTAATAGGTGTCACATCTGTGTTATTCAGAATTTCCTGGTAACGTGTATCCGGGGTACCGACTGCATAGCGGAGTACGCAATCTTGCACACATGGAAGGGGTAGACAGATTGCCTCTGATAGGTCAACTGTAGTCACTACCCTAGATTGACGTCGAATAGGAGCCTTGTACTGAAATTTCTGTAGGATGCAGACCCCTTGGTTTGCCGCAAAATTTTTTTAGCCAGTATCTAACGTATATGTATATCGGGTCTACCGGAAAGTTCTGTCCGTTTTTGGAATAAAATTGTTGTCATAGAAGCAGACAGAACTTTCCGGTAGACCTAATATTAATTCTTCAGCTGCTTTTAAGCTTCTGTTTTAATTGAATAATAATTACATTTTTTTGGATTTGTTTTCGAAGATAGCAGTCCTTACATATATAAAATACATTCACTACCTGACGGTTTCTTCGAGATAATCTCGAAACCGAAAGCTACTGAAGGAAATTCTAAGAAAATTTTCCGAGTAAGTTGAAATACAAATTCGAAACTGGAGGACACGTCCCGAAAGTTACGATTCGAAAATTATAAATGAGGCAATAAATTGCTGAAAATTTTGTTTCAGACTATATATAGAACGGAGGAATTGATAAATTTGATTAATAGTTACATTAAATCTTACTCCTTCGGCGTATAATGTATATGGATCCCTTTTAAAGGTAATTAAACGTAGAGGGAATCTCTCCCCTAACTAATCATTTTGTCATAGTTATACAAGTAAGTTCTACCTAGACAAAAAGCTTTTTGGATAAGATTATACTACGGCAAGCAAAAGCTATATCCACGTGACATGAACGTTTCAGGTTCGACAAAACCACTACGCGTCCTTCTCATTCCTCTTCGAACGATCGAAAGCGCAACTCTCTACATACTAATAGCTTGAAAGAACCTAAGGCGACACGTGCATTCCACCCTTCAACACGTGTGATGTGAGAAACTTTCTACCCTCGAACGTTTAGAAGAAACTTTACTTCTTAACATGAAAACTAGTTGCCAAATTAACTTTTGCTATATTTCTTACTTTTGTTTCATTTTTGTTTTAATGTTACAAGGAACAAAAGTGTATTTAATTATTCCTCCAACTTTATTTCCTTTTTTACCCAGTATTTACATTTTTTAACCCTTTCAGGGGCAGCGCCACGTTTTTGAGCACTTTTGCGGTTTTTAGACCTCTAATTTACTTATCTTCTATACAATATTGCATTAGTTAGTCTTTTTCCATATTTATATTAAACATTTAATGTTAAACAACTCGAATTTTCTCTAAAAATGTATCTCTAAAAGGATTAAGCACTCTTGTGTACTTCAACTGCAAACTTATATTTTAGTAAATTTTCGAATTTTTAATAAAGAAATTTTGAAAATAGGGTTGGAATAAAATATTGCTACCATTTTTGATTTCTTATTCCACCTTTTTATAATCGATTCTAGGGAACTTTTATTGTATTTTAATCTTCGGTCTCAAGATCTGGAAGAAAGTAAAGCTTTGACTCAAATAATAACATAAACTAACAAATTAAATTTGGGAAATCGAAATATCTTATTCACGAATACTATAGATAATAACGCCCAAGATTATGGACGACGCCTGGAAACTACTGTTTCTGAAATTCCATGAAATGGGTACTTTCGGAAATAGTCGTCTCTGAAGTTAAACGTCAGAAGCGGATATTTCTGGTCGAATCATCCATGTTATTCCAGCTGTTACTGTAGGGGCGATAGTTATGGCTAGATCTCGTCAAATCTTCTTCTTCCAGAATGAATGATACAAAAAACGTTTCTATAAGTTTTCGTAATTTACAGACATTTCGTTACACCTCGCTTGCTGAAATAATAACAACAACTTTATTTTCGAAACATTGGGAAAAAAGTCGGAAATTCACCGGCTGCCAGAAATTTCTGACAACTCGTTTATCCGAAGTTTCTTTATAATGCTGGTAATTTCCCAAAATACACCTTTTGAAAAATATTAATTATTTATAGTTTCCAAACTCTTGAAAATTCTGAACAATTGGAAGAAATTGGTATTTCAACTCTTTATAGAAAAAGTCTGGATATAGTCAATTTTGCTATTGCATGGGAATCCATAAAAATATCCCATTCAAATCCATTAAAATATTCAAAAACTCATTTTCTATTATGTAAAAGTTACGACCACATAAAGTAACAAATAGATTAAAAATAACATTTGGTTTAAATATTTCCGAAGAAAATTATATTTCTCGAGAAATATATCAGGGAATCGATGCAATGTCTGCACGGTCATAAATTCCGACTGGGTTGCATATTAATTTTTAATATATATATAAAACGTTTCATCAAAATATAAGTAACACGGCATCTTTTTAATAATATTCCTTTATTTAAAGAATTTTAATACCCTTTCTCTCATTCTCTTTTAAATTTAATGTCATTGTTATAAATGGTTCTGTATTTCTCATACGGTTACAATATTACACCCATATAATTTCATCTTCAAAATTAGATTCTCTCGAAGAGTCTTTGACACAAGTTTGCCCCTTAACTACAAAACCTTTCAAAATTTTCCGAACTGTATTTGTACACTTCGCGGTAACATGAAAAACAGAAACTTATACCCTTATATCCGTCTGAAATAAAATACAGTTTTCTTTACTATTCCAGTGGTTTTATCATCGATTTTGTATGTTTTAAAAATAGAAGCTGTATATTTCCACCGAAATAGTAAGCTGTAGATACAAGAATTCCTCAAAAAGATGTAATATATGTCCCTCCTCCTTCTTTCCTTGTTTTTTCACGGTTCCACGAAACGATTCATCGTATACAAAGTTGAAGGGAAAAGAAGAGCATCAGCTATGTTTCCTAAAGTGTATGTATACGTCGTAAGGAAATGAGAAAGGAGAAAAAAGAGATGAGAGTTCTCATGCAGCAGATGCAGCGGTCTGTTGGAATCACCATGAACAAATAAGCGCCGTCTTCTCGTTTCTTTTCATCCCCTTGGGGTAAAATCACCTCTTATAAACGCTCGCGAGAAAAACCAGAATTCTTTACAAAACAAAAATTAAGGATATCGTACTTAAAAAAAGGAAGATGTGTATGTTGAGACAAAGATGTGGTCTTATAAATAACTTTAGCATAAAATTGCTCCGAGATAAGTCTAATTATTATAACGCAAATATCGCGATATAGGTACAGCAGTGCAATATACACAGCAGCTTTAAATATGCATAAGCAGTCTCTGAAATAAGTAGATAATATATACATACACTGGATGCGAAGTTCATGAATGTGTAGAATCTGAGAATTTAATTTCCTCGGAAATGTTATGAAGATATAGAATTATTATCGGATTTCTCCCAAGGTAAGAAAAGTAAGAACCATCTTTTACCATTGCATCGAAATTGCGTAAAATCTGTAATAACAGCATCTTTATCTTTATTTACTTTGTTAACTACTTGATTAAAAATTTCGTTGATTGTTACTTCCGTTAAATTCCATTTTTAATGTTCTACATGCACTGGGGAAAATATACATAGGAATTCTATCTATTTTTGTAATTAAACATGAGAGGAATAATTTATTTCCAGTAACTCTAATTACCTACATTTAATACTATTCTAAGAAATTTTAAAATTAACTCATCGAGAAATGAAATAATTCTTCCTCTTTCCTTCAGTACCTATTCATATGCAGTCCATCCTCTTATCCTCCCTTCAAAACCCAATGCAGCTAATAGTTCTGTTGTTTCCATACTACCTATATGCGGATCGATTGAACATTCGCGTGCTCTTCGTCTTAGCACGAAGCTCGTAACTCGTGTAGACACTTACGATAAGTCACCTGTATAGCACAAAGTGTTACACTCTCCACAGGGCTTCCAACGACGATGCAGTGACATGCTCCCTCGTAAAGTAAAGTACTGTCAAATTTATCATGAACCAACTCCCCGGAAAATTTACTATATTCTTTCTGCTCCTTGCCGCTTCCTCTTGCCACTCGAGCCGAACTCACCTGTGTTCGCTGAATTAATTCCAGCCCCTAACGTCTGCTTCCACTGCTGAAAATCTACGTGCGTGTTAAAAATTCAAAAAAACGGGTTAGAAAATGAACCACCAGCTAACTGCTCAGAAATGGCAGGGTGGCAGATGTCTGGCGCAGATATTCGCAAACGAACGATCCTCTATTTCGCACATGAGTCTGTCTCGGGAGACTTTATCGTACTTTCCACTGATCTATGCTCATGGGTTAGAAAGCAGGGAGATATGTATGGCAAATGTCTGCCTTCGCGAAGCGTCTGGAACTCCTCCAGATTTTTCCTGTACTATCGCTTTATAGAGAAAATTATACACACGTTCCCGAAATTCACGGAGTTCTCGTTTCGACAGTGTTCCTAATTTGCGAGAAATGATAATTACACGGTTGGTAACTATTGCATACAGGTGTACATTAGCAGCAGTTACTAATTCCTCGCTGCTTATTCGTTACACGAGTAGGAAAGGTTCCTAAATTTCCCTATATTTCACGAGGCTTCTAATTTTGCTGATAGAAATTATTGTTCACCCTGAAATGCACGATTTTGCATTTTTAACTCGGAAGTATGTTTTTCGGTAGCTACGCAGTGATGTAATATTGCGGGAAATAATTAAGAATATCGGAAAAAAGTGTCAATCTAAATGAAAATATTGTGAATTTAGTTCAAGAATTTTTCATTGAATTCATCCTATAGAATTTCAATATCACGCGCAAAATGCATAATGTAATAATATTGAAAAATTATAAATATCGGCAATTACCAATTTTGTAAGTACATTCACAATCCAAACTAGTTACTGCCACACATCACATACGTTATTGTCAAATCGTGTCAGAAGTAACAGTAGCGGTGAATGAAATGTCTCTTGACATGATTGTCAGCGCGAAGAGGCTCGGATCGGAATGACTTGAGAAATTAGAATACCAGCGTCTAATTCATAGCGATGCTATTGTAGGTGTTTAGGGAGGATCCTTGTTTCCTTCCTAACTTCCTTATTCGTATTCCAATGGCGCATAGGCATAGAACGCACTAGACATTAGATTCTCTCTCTCTAGCTTTCATTCTATAATCTACTATTGTGTATTTTCTGCGAATACACTTATTCTTCTCTTTCTGTTTCTCTTCCCAAAGTGTTCTCCTCTTTCTCCAAAATGTTCATATATATCTGAACAATACTTGGAAACTGCTCATATCAAAGCTACTGTGCGTATGAAACATCTACTTTGGAACTAAGCCGGGGGTTGAAGAGAGGCTGCTTAAGGGTAGTATATAAGTTACCCCGAGTATTCCATATATGGAAGTTATACTTGAATGAGGGGCTGAGGAGGAGGAGAAAGATAGATGAAGAGAATGTAGATCTAACTCTCTTCCGCTGTTTCTCCATATCCTATACTCCTTTTCTCAACAAACCTTCCTTAGCTACTACATCTAACCTATAGTCGACATCCTTCCTCCGATCTTTACTCAAGAGAAACAGATATATGGCTGCACGTGGAATAACAAGTGGAAACTGCTTGTGCATTATACATGTCTCCAGACGCAGACGTAAACTGTCGCAAGTCCTGTACTTATCCCATGAACTTAAGACAGTTTACCTCGTTTGCTGTATATTTGATGCTGAAGTGTATACAGTTATTGCGAGACACGCCAACACCCACCTTCTCTAATATTTCACTGCTTGATATTTCTATCACATATCTCGACGCGTTATCTTATATTATTCAACAAATATATGTGTCTCGTTTCTTCTTATTTTTCTGCAAATTATACCAAAGTGTCTCGTCCCATACGATCGCGCCTTTCTTCCTTTCCTTAACACAAGTTCGCATGATTTATTGCTACCATTCTGCCAAAGAGAAAAACAAATAGTAATTATTAAGGTAAATATGAATACGAGGCATTTCGCGTTAACTCTTCCAGCGCGCCGCGGAAGGGCCAAACTATACTATTTCTAACTGATGTTTACGTTACTAAAATGTACCTAAAAAAATACCTAAAGAGCTTTCCAATGGCATACGCATTTTTTTTTAAATTTTCCATTTTTACCTTTAAAAACTATAAAACATCATATATCTCGAAAAGTATATTTTTAATACTTTTTCTTAATGATTCAGATCGAAAGCCGAGGATTTTTTTACATAGAAAAACACTTTTTTCGAAAAGCGCTCGACTTGCTTTCTTTGAGAAATACAAAGCCAAAACGGTAGACTCACTGCCGTTTTGGGATAAGATACAACATGTAAAGTTCATAATGCAGAGACTGGTCTCGGCGCTTAAAAAATAATAATTTTGATCTTGGAGATAAAGAATGCTCTGGCGCACCGAAAATGATTGAAGATGAAGAATTGAAGAAATTACTTAATAAAGACTCATGCCAGACGCTAGCTGAACTTGCAAAATCATTACCAGTGGATGACACAACAGTTTCGAAACGTTTTAAGGCATTAGGAATGATTCACAAGCAAGGACATTGAGTGCCTTACGATTTGAAGCCGAGAAAAAAAGCGAGAGTTTATTCAAGATTCAATTAAGAAGTTTTTTTTATATGTAATAGTTCCTCTAGCGGATAGGATTCATACGATTTTTATGCCTTTAATAACAGATATCACGTGTCCCATAATAGTAATTTAGTCGCAGTGTGCGAATTTCCCATATGTGCCTGTTTGATGCTACACGGGAAATATATTTATTATTCACGTGAGTGAGTAACAAACATGTCTCCTTACAGAGCAAAAGATATTAACGACGTTATGTATAATCTTCGTACTTTTGCTCCTTTTACACGACTACGTTATTGCTGTGTGAGCAGCTACACCCTGCTAGTTTTATTCAAAGGCCTCCTTTTTCCCTGAAATTCTGAGTAAAGCTTGTTTGCGAATGTGGCCACAAGGGCTTTTCAATATTAATGTTTACGAAGAACTAATAATTGATGGTGTTTATTTACTAAATGTCTGAAATGGTCAGGACAGGTGTAAGCATTTAAAAACAATATTATCATTTCGTAGAAGCGGTGCCCATTGGCTTCACGTTAAACACAGAAATTCGTTTTAAGGTGCAATTAATGTTTCAACTTCACACTGAAGAAAGTGACTGCATGAGATCATGACTTTGATAGTATTGTAATTAACCTCGAAACCTAACAAATCACATGTAACAGCACCTATTAAATTACAGGTAAAAGGGGTAAACAACTTGCACGAATGACATAAAGATAACAAACTTAACATGAACGGTTACGTAAGTCTGAAATGTATGGAAAATGCAAGTTTTTTTTCTTCCTGAAAAATTCGTAAATTTGCAGAGGCGCGACAATTTATCCTTCTTCGTAAGTTTACAATTTTCACGTGTTTCGTAAATATTACTGTCGGGATTTAGTTCGCAAGGAAAGCATGCGTGTATTTAAAACTTTAGGTACTTTTCCAAACCCTATGAATTATGTGAACTTCAAATATGTGCCCCTTTGATTTTTTTTATAAAGAAAAAGCAATCTTGTGAAAATAATTCGATCACTATATCAGTAAATTTCATTTTATCGATACATTTTCGAATTTTTCTGTACCAACATGACTCCAAAAGCATCTGCTATATTTTATATTATTTGTTCTTTGCTACTTACATTTTTATTTTTATTATTGCTACCTTGTTATTGATTATCGCCTTCCATAGTCTACAGAAGTATTATTATTTTATATTCAATCATTGTACTAAATTCCCATTTTAAGGGACTTGTAATTTTACGAGAGTGCAATAAATGATGTTCAATACAATGGATGCATTTCGAACATTTTATTACGTATTTAACGAGAAATGTTGGAGTAGAAAATACAGTAGTGTCCAACCGAGGCAATTTTTTCGGTCCATTGATAATATGAAAGGAGCTTAACGTTATTATCTTAACCCTTAATGGCTTTTACTATCCAATTATTTACTATTCAATTAAGGCCAACAAATGCAAAAATAAACGCAATTTAACCGTCAAAAGACATCAGAAAGTAAATACTTCTACACGTGTTTGCTAGCGTTTGTTGTACGGACATTTACAGCGATAAGCATCTGAACTCTTCTAAAAAGAGCGAGCGGATAGAATGGTAGTAGTGATATAAATGAAAGAAAAATGGCAGAAAGAAACACACTTTTCCTTTTCCTCTTGTATCATAGAAAAAAAATCCAGTTACGACAAACTACTCGCTCTTCGTCAACGTTGAAAAGTTGTCGTGCACGCGCGACCCTACAGCCAGGCGATAATATTATACTGATAATTCATTAACAACAAACTGCTCTCAAAACTTTCAATGTAAATATATATCCAAAGCTGCAAAACTCTTTTTCCCTGGTTTCCTGTTAGTAACGTTAATATATGTGACAGCTGTTACCCCCGAAACGTATTGTTGGGACTGTGTTCGGTATCTGTCAAAGTATATTAGTTGGAACGCGAATACGACTCGTGGTTGCTGAAATTACATTTCATGTTTCAGCAGATTGATCGGACGGTATTAAAATTCTTTATTAATCCTTTTTTAATGATACGCGAACGAAAATGTAATATATCATCAACTCCGCTGGCGGAATGATCCATCGGCGGTAGAAATTAACAAAAAGAATTGGGTAACGAAAACCGCCGAAGTTTCCGTTACACGATTTTTGTTGGTGATTTGTACTAATTTATATTAAAAATTTTCAAATTCGTTAAAAATAATTGAATAACAATTTGTCTATATTTGTATTTCGTTGGAAGCTGTATTTCAAAGAGAAACCTGGACAATTAGAACGACAGAAATGCTTAGAAGAATTATTCGAGAGGTGTCAGGAATCGAATCCACGACCCTCTAATTATAAGTAAAAAGTGGGTACCCTAGAATCAGAGCCATTATCGCTGTGGTATCTCGTATATTAAAGCACTTAAATTATTATTTCAGGGTTGCTAATAATTTATGCACCCTGTAATCCTCACAGTTTTTAAATAGAACCACTCACCTGAACGGGATAATATTTTTGACACTCTGTAATTCCCACATTTCTTTAATAGAGTGTTTCACATAAAGTGTTACTACTAGATCAGATTAGAACCGCGTAGCTTTTGATGAAGGCAATCATGGCAGCCACTATTAACACAGAGAACGTAATACGAAATAAAACTAGAAAATTTCTTTAATTTTATTATCGATTTGCATGAAAATAATTTTCAACTATCAACAAATTTAAATCTGTTTTATTTCACCAAAGTGGTGAAAGGTCGAGACACTGGCGTAATCTTGAAACCTCCTGTTTCAAACAAACTAAAGAAATATTCTTATTATTTTAAACGTTGACAGGTAATCTTATTATTTTCGACCACATGCGTATGTTCATTATTTTCTTGGAGTATTTTATAAATTATTTTTCTCCAAGTATGCACCAATTAATGACCTAAATACACAATATGTAAATTTTGGAAAACTTTATAGAGAATATGCGTAGTCGTCGGGGTAATTTTACCAACTTTTTATTTTCCACGTAGTCTAAAAAAAGGGATTAAAAGCTTCGCGATGATCAGTAAATCTTTGAACTGGAAGTTTTACATTAATTTTATAGTCCATCAAACGAAAGTGTATGGCGAAGCGTTATTGGTTACAGTACCTATTTTGACCACAAATCGTAACACGGGGATAGCCGAATAACGTATTTTACGAGAAAGCCTGTTTTATAATGCATACAGTTGAGTGTACGTATGTTGGGCAGAGCTTTTCGATCGAATTTAGTGAATAGCAGTTACCGGGACTCCAAACAATCGAGTCACGCCATCGAGTCTTATAAAATGCGCTTCCACTATACGCTCACATAATGGTCATCACCATTATAGTTCACGTACACCCGAGCACACGTCCGTGTATGTATGTACAAGCCACTCTGTTCCAGTATAAACCGTCCAGTGAATTACGTCCACTATAAGAACACCATTTCTCAGCACAAGGAAAGCTGAAGGCATGGATTTTATTTTACCTTCGCTGCCGTTGTGTTACTATACGGTACGTACCTACCAAGTGCTTTGCTCAACTCGACGCCAATAAATGTACCTAAGAGTTGACCTACCCTTAATCGAGCTCACCTCTTTCTCTCTCCTATTCCACCACGTTGATTTAGTCATCAACGGAGAAATTCTAGACTTACGTTACTGCCGTAAAACGAAATCTACCACTGAAACTCAAACTATGTTTGAACACTAGCAATCTAAGAAGTCCGTAATGGTTTCTAACCATACTCTAATGAACTATTTGTACGCAAAGTATACTGCTGCATATAAAAGTGAATGTGTATAATTTTAATGGTCTTCCAGTTAGTTCGATTCCGTAATTCCATGCTTTTGGTTACCGTAAAAGCTTATGGTTAGAGGTTATGACGGTGAATTTGGGATGATTGGAATTAGGAACTCTCAATTTACAATTTCGCATCGTACGTGCGGCATTCAGCTGGATAATTGCGGTGTGAGACGGATTTAGTAAAATGCAACAAATGCGCAATTACACGTGGTAAGACCGCCTCAAGCCGCGGATATTTTGGTATTGCTTCGTTTTCAAGTTCGGATATTTTGGTGTTTCCTCGTGTCCAGGTGCGGTAGCGAGCTTCTAATGGAAACGTGTCAAGTTTTCGAAAAAATGACGCCCAGAATTGTTAATTTCTAGAGCAAATTAAAATATTGCCCCCATTTTTCTATGAATATGTTTTGAAATTCTCAAGTCAAGTCTGAAAATTTTATGGTCAATCCAGAAAAAATGGTGAATTATTGGAGTTGACTGATTTAAAGTTTTTGAAAAATCATCTCTCCGAATTGTAACTTTTCACAACAAAATAAAAGATTGTTGTCTTTCTGGCGTGAGTAAATGCGTAACTAGCCAAAAAAACTCCTAGACACTTTAGCGTTGTCTGAATTTAGAGTGTAAAACTTCTACTTCCTATTCTAAAAATTTTGCAATTCCCGAAAAGATCAGCCTTAGAATTACAAATTTATGTATCGTGTAAAATTATTCTGCTGTTTCCAATATATAGGAAATTGGAGATATTCAAATTGAACTTTAAAAATTCATAACTTTCAGAAAAAGATCTAGGTAGGATCTTCCCTTTTTTCTCATTTTCAAACGTATAGAGTCTTTCGCCGTTGAAATATAAAAATGCCTAAGAAATTATGTATACATATCTAATTATTTTTATATGAATGTATAATTTTAGTTTTTTTTATATAATCGTTATTTATTGTCATCAATTTATCCTCAAACAGGACCGCGGTATTTAAAAAAGATTATGATCTGTGGGAAATTAGAATGTCAAGAAATGAACAGCTTGTAAGTGATAAAATAGGTCATGTGAGTAGCATATAGTTCTATCGGTATGTTTGTGTTTTGATAGAGGAACTAAACTCAGCAATTTTGAATACTCGAGGAAAGACATCAGCAATTTCAAAGTTCTTATCAAAGTACACAAGTTATGGGAGGGTAGCTTGGTAAAATCCAGCAATTTACGGCCTGGCTTATGCGTTCAGAGATATGATCAATAATCTTGAGAGTTTTCTATCTTGGGGAATCTATTCCTTGTCATGCAGCTCGCAAAAAAGAAATATAAATGTATTGTATTGTGAAAAGAAAAAAAAAAGTGAAAAATGTGTGAATTTTTAAACTGGAAATGATTTTTCAATTTTTCATATAATTTTTTACACCGTTTGGTCTTAATCTCTCAGTTATCATAAGCTGCATCGGGGAAAAATCCCGTTTAGCTGTTGGAAAATCTGATCCATCGGAAGCATGGGAAAAAATTCTTACACCTTTACTGTTGCAAAACTATAAGCGAAGACAATGTTCGCAAGAAGAAGCTAATGATTTTCGAACAAACAATTGAAGCATCCTGGAGATCTCCATTATTCCTTGTAATTGCCAATATGCCATCTAATTCATATATGAGGGTGACACCTGCATCGCACACCCACAAGGAACCGCGAAACTTCCGGAATTACTGGATTCCCTCGGCCCTAACCGTCCCAACATCCACTATTCCCTGGAGTCGAAAACTGATGGATAACTTGACTCCCTGAAGATTCTAGTAAAAAGACAATTCCCTCGAAGGCTTGGACATCAACTACACCGGAAGAAAACCCACATCAACAGACTTCTACATTACCTTGGATCATCATCCAATCCAAAACTAATCCGTCATAAATTCTCCACTACTCTTGGTAATTTCTGTCTCACATCCTGATACTCTACATTTCCAGAAAAGCCCGAAGGAAGCAAACGAATCAGTGGTGAAAACAGGAAGATAGAAGAAATTTACCACTTTTGCTATAAAAAGTGAATGATCCAGTTGCGAGAATATGACAAATTCTGGAAATCAAGGATTCCATCTCAGTGATTGGCAGGAATTTTGTGCAGAATCGGTATTTCTAGGAATACAGTATTTTGGTATTGGGGCAAACAAGGAAAATCCAAAAAGGCTGTTTTTTGGCAATCAACGTTTAGTAATGGCTGCCAATTTACGAAGTTCAAAAGCAAAACAGTTCGATGGTAACAACGAAGACATTTAAAGCAGAAGAAAACGCGACTTGTTCTAAAAAAATTCGAAAAAAATAGAGAAACTGCAAAAACAAACCCGAAGTCAGAAATACGTGCACTGTTAGAACCCCATTTCACTTTATTGTAATTCCATTTTTCCTGTCTTCAAATAAACGCATGGCTGACCACGTCTATCGTGTTACCCGCGAACGGAAGGAAAGTTTGATGGAGAAAGAACGGAAGAAGGAAGAAAGTTAAAGAGGAGGGCAAATAGCCCCGAACCCTTCGATTCCATCCCTTTGCTTTCTCTTACGTCTGCTTATACTTCTACGTTTCTTTCTCTCCTTTCCTTACTATCTGGTAAACTACTCATCCATCCATCTTTACATCTTCCTCTTCTCTTTACTCTGTTCCTAGAGTACATACACTTCTTCAATGATCTTATCCAAGACTAATAATATCATATAGTTATCATGGCGAAACGATCACGTTTCGATACTTCACCTTTTCTACTCCTACTTTCCACCCCTGGACGCCTACTTACTTACATCATCCCCCTTTTTGTGATCCATTCCCCATCCTCCTAAGTTCGAATGCGCCTGTACGCCTTTCTTGTGTATCTTTTCGTTGCATAATAAATGTTCGAGATTCGACTTTGTCTAAAAACAATTTCTTTTTTTTGCATTAGAACAACGTTGTTACATGCGACGTAGCAAGCAAATTCTTTTCCCCTTTTAATTTTTTTAACTTGTTCCTTCTACCTGCTGATTCTTTGGTATTATAAAAAACATTCTAAATAATCGGAACACAGAAGTTGGTAAATATCACCAGCTCACAATAAAATCAATCACATAGTTGAAAGGAAGTCAGTCATTGGAAAATAAATTGTAGCAGTTTCTATAATGCAGAAAGTGCATTTACCACCTTACAATGGTATTCGCAGCATACAAGTTAAATTTTACTACGTTGCAGTAATTTCCATAGGTGTGCAGAAAGCCATGAACATTTTTTGGGTATTGCGAAAATTGCTAGGTAATGATAGAACTGTCGAAAAAAAAACCCAAAAATGATAAAATTGATGATTTGTTTTTCGAATAAAAAATCAGGAAAGTTGTTCGTGTTCATATACAGCTCTATGGGTATCGAAGAAAAAGGTATGCCAATTTCAAAGAAACTGTGTGCTAGTGGTAGTACTGTAGCATCGAATCAGTAGCTGCTCACAGAACATCTGCTTTATATGTGGAGCATCAGAAGTATCCACTTGAAGCCATTAAAGAGCTTTTTTTCGAATCTGTAACTACTGCACTCTAATACACTTCTCTTCGGAGTAATGGCATGATTGAGAGACTCTAGAAATTAGGAGTAGCTTTCATTTTCTTTTTCTTAACTCCCGTTATTTGATCCATTACGAGTTTGAGCTTCCCTCTTTCTGTATGGCGTGATTTTTTTCTTTCCACATACGAGCTATAAAAGTACATTTCTTTCTTCATTCACCTTTCTTATTGACCAGAAATATTCCGGTTTTTCCGTAGCTTTGCATTCGTGAAAAAAAAAACGTAAAAACAGAGGAAAGAGAAAAATTGATTATCAAGAAACGACTCGTCCCGATGGTCAGGATTCGAACCCGATGCCTCGGTTTTATGTGCGAACGTGATGACAATTTCACCATCGGACGCAGCACGAATTCATGACTTTAATAGTCCATTTCAGTTTCAATATTACACAGAGGCTGCGTTCGCTGACATTGTAGGATTTCCGATCCATGTAGTTACCCTCGTTGAGAATGCCATTAAAAAACTAGGTGTTAAAATTCTTCACAGTGTAAGAAGAATTTTCATGGGTCGAAATTCAACACGCATGGTACAAGGGCACCAGTTGGCGACCATGAAATGCAAGCATTTTTGGAATGGATAACGCACATCCTGGAGAAGTAGCAAAAGATTTGAAAAATTATGACTATTTAAAAATTGGTAAGTAAATTGTAAAAAAAGTAAGTATGTAATAATATAAAAAATAGTAAAGGATAACAATAGTGTAGTAGCAACTTCGAATGAAAATAGTAACTAGTGTCACAGTCAATTACTGGGAGTTTCGTTCACTTGGGTGATCGATTGCTGAAGCTTTTACCCTGCTTTCCACGAAAGAACAAAGGTATGTTGAGAAGTATCATTAATTTTAACGGGAACTTGCAACTGTTCTCATAATACTAGAAGTGATGCTATTTTGGTTACAGGCAGGAGGAAGTACCCGAAATCGTACCAGCACCTAAATTGCAATTGTTTTTTTCGTTTCTTGTAAACGATTTGAAAAAATATTTTTAGGACAAAATATTTTAATATCATTTGGGTTCTTTCTAATAATCTTGGGGGTTAAATTTACAAAACGTGTGCATAGATGTTAGTTTCTCAAGAAAATACAAATTTGTGTAGGTATCAAGAAACTCGTGCTAATGAGCACACTTAATATTTATCACAACCTTGTTCATTTACCGGCACTCGTCTGGCGACAAAATCTACCCGTATGTAATAAAAGAAAGCGCTCATTATTCCTCGAAAGAGTGTCGTAAGGTATTACATTATACCCTTTTCTATTTAACTTTATTATCCACTTAAGCATTCAGTAATAGTTGTTCTCACGCTTGAAAAGTACTCGTGTCTACATATTATATGAATAATACGTTAAAAAAAAGGAGAAATGTATAAAAAAGAGTGAAAGATAAAAATCAATTGGAATTTGCTCATGTCGTAAAACCCGACGCCTAGCATCAAACGATTTGATCAGGTTGATTTATTGACGCACCTATCGTTGTGGTATACATGGAACCTTAACGAGTCATTGTAAACCATGACTGTCGTATGTTATTTATACGCCGCGTGCCGCATTTGTAATAAAAAAAAGGGGAAACTGTGTAGTTCGGAGTATAGGTGCCTATTAGATATCAAGCAGAAACACCATACGCGAGCAATAAAACCGCGAGTATGGCTCTCGTAAATGAAAACGCAGTAGGTGGTGTCGCGGTATTTCTATTTTATAATTTCAAAGTCTTCCGACGTACCCTCCGTAGGCGTTTGGAAGAAACGTTTACCTTCAAATCTTTGAAAGATTGCGTCAGGAACTCGTCAAAAAAAAAAGGAACGTCTCTTTTTCTTTCGTCGCTTCTAAAGATACTTGACACGTAAGAGGGAAAGCACAAGAGGGATACGTTCGCTCGAAAATTATAAGCCAGTGGTTCCTCAGAACTAGGGGAAATTCGGAAATCGCAGATTTCGGGTTCAACTTGCCATTGTTGCAACGAGAAACTTCCGAGGAAATGTAAAAGAAGGAAAATTTATTCCCTTCCTCGTTTCAATGATCAATGTTGAGACATGAATTCTCGGAACTACGATAACGTTCAGAAATGATGTCATCACACGTAAGTCCTATCCGGTAGCGTATCACTCTTTCACGTATTTGATATTTCATTCATGTTCGTAATAAGAAGTAGGAGTCGTTCTCGAGGGGAGAAGAAGAAGTCGTTCAGATTTTCATCGGTGCGAGAATGGGGAAATTTTGTGACGTAAGGGAGGCATTTATTCTTAGCGCGTATATAAACTGCGGTAGCGATGGTTAGCAAAATGCAACGAAGAGTGAGAGAGAAAGAAGCTAAAAAAAATAGGGGAAAAAATTGCAACGCTACAACCTTCATGCACGTAGGCAAATTCGTTGCAAACATCGAGACAATGGTGTATGCCGCTGCGTGCTTGGCATTTGAAATCATGCTTCTACCCCCTTTTCTCCTTATTTCCTCTTTTCCTCCCTTTTTTCACCAGCACACGTACGAATCTTTTACAGCTTTTTTCCCTTTTTTTCTAACCATGAAAACGAAGGAAAAGCGTACGATGTTCTGCAATTTAAAAGCAATTCTTAAAATTCTAACGAAATAATGAGAAACTTGCTTTCTTAGCCGAATTACTTCGTTATCGAGTTCAGGTGACGCTGATAAAATTCTGAGAAAATGGGGGAACGTTGGTCGAAATAGGATCAATAGGATTTATTTATTGTTTAATCGTATTTTGCAAAATAACATTTTTATCGAAAAATTCTTGCCATGAAATTCGATTGCAACTGATTCTGATCTTCACAATGTTTAGGTAAAAGCTCTCTTGGACCTAATTCAAAATACTGCTTCCTTCAATTCTCTCAGGAGCAGTGGAATGTATTCGTCATGTCTTTCCCCATTTCTGATCTATTTAACAATTTTTAAATGCATGTAAGCATTTTTCGGTTCTTGGACTTTCGGCTTAATCCATGCAACTGTTGTAAACAAATTACATTAGTTAATTTATTGTTATGTGTTCAGTAAACATTGAATGTAAAGAAACTCGAATTTACTCGAAAAATGTGTTCTTTAAAGGATTAATCGTAAGGAGCTTATTATTAGTACTAAGGTTGTTAACAATAAAGGTTAACCCTTTGACTGCTAAAGGCGTATATATACGCTTTGACAAGTTCATCAATATATACGAAAGGCGCATATATGCGCCCATAATGACTGACATCTGAATATTGCCGCATATATTGATAGTTTCGTGCAAGAGTAAGCCGCAGTCAAAGGGTTAATAGTAAATTAAATAACAAATAAATGGCCCAATGTACCTCCTTAAAAAAACCCTCTCTAAACAAAAAACGGGCATATTCAATCCATATTCGAAGCATCCTTGAATATCATCCCGTATATTCCTCACTTGACTTTCAGCCACTGACATCATCACCAGCATTGTTCCCTCTCCACGTAGGTATCGTATTTTTAATCACATATGGCACGTTTCTGCACGTTCGAATTGCAGATTACTCTAACTGCATTCCGATTTTCCGGAGATGGATTTTCTTTGTACGGACATTGGCAGTCTGTATTTATCCAACTCCCTATTGAAAAATAGGTAACGCACGAGCTCTTGTTTTCAGGTACGCAATATACCCACGCAGAAAGGCAACAGTACATGATAGAGGGTTGCTAAAACAAAAAAAAACGAAGAATTAGATTGAGGGAACGAGAGGGTGGAGAGAAGGATTGAGAAATGCATGTGTGTATATTTGTTGAATAAATGCTAAAGGCATGATGGTGGTATACACATCGTCCACTATTGACCGGGTGTGTCGGTGGCTGGGAACTGCGCTATTTTATCCGCCATTGAAACTGGAACGCGGCCCGGTGGTTTTCGGACTGGGTAGGAAACGCAAACGCAGAGGTAACGAAGCGCTCGCGGTAACTGGAAGCACATATCCTACCCTCTTCTCTCCCCCTCACTCTTTTTCTCTCCCTTTTTCATCCCTCTTTTTATCCCATTGCTTTTCCTGACTCATACCATTGCGTTCCGTTACATAGCTGAATCACACTCGTTATATCTATATGCTGTCGTTGCAATTGTACTAAATCAACGAGAACTTAACGATATTCAAATTTTTCGGCTGACGGTTTCCAAAATATATGGATTCATCAATGCTATTTCAACTTTGCATCGTAACCGAGTGTTTAGGTAAAAAAGAAGAAGGGCTTATGTGTAAAAAAATGCTTGATTATTAGGTATAAATAAAAGTTACGATACTGGGCATGAATTGAAATGTGAAAGAATCTGGTGAATTCCGCCAGGATGCATAGCAAATTTTGCTATGCCTTAAAAACCTCACAATTACAAAAAGAGTCTCATTACAAGCATTGAAAGCTGTTAACGTGGATATTCATTTAGAACTCTTGGGAAAGGGATGAATACTTCGATAAATAATAAATTTTACCCAGTTGCTCATGTTCGGAATTATTAATAATGTACTATTCGGCTGTTGGTTTCCATCTTGCGCGTGTCTTCTGACTGCTGCTGGTGCTTCTGTACGTTATTAATGATTTTCGTTACATTAATGGTCTCCTCGATGCGATCTGCAATTTTAATCGGAACCTGTACCGATAAAACATTTAAGAACTTTTTTACATTCATAGAAAGTAGTTACTCTAACCCTAGACAGAGCAAATCCATTTGAATAATTTGCTAAATAAATAATAAAAATGCACTAATGTCGAGAATCAACGAAATAACATTAAAAAATAATGATTGTCGAATTTCCAATTTGTAATTTATTTTTAATTGTAATAGTTTTAATTGTAATTTATCAAATCGTAATTTTTCCAAATTATAATTTCCTAAATCTTAATTTGTCAAATTTCCCAGATTATGTAAAACCCAAGGCAATACATCCCACAGCCACTTTCCAATATGTTTCTCTACAATAACTAAGAGAAGGGATGGAAAGGTGGTTGAGATTTCTTGACATGGAAGTGCCGAAATTCAATTTTAAAACGTTGCATTCTAATTCAAAAACTACCCGGAACAATTCCTGGCAATTATATCCCAATTTATTTTGTTGCCATCCACCGTTTAACATTCTTGGAACTTGAAAATGGATCAAAAACAATATGAAGTAAGAGTTTTTATAAAAGGAAGAGTTACACGGCATTGAAAACTGTGCCTTCATGCACTGTAGAATGTAGAAATGAATTAATCTACTTTTTCCTGCGACAAATAATTGCCTTTTTGTATTTTACCTATTGCAAACGCGTCAACCCTTTGGCGAATGTGAAATCCAATACACACGTAATATACCTACAGCGTCCATGTGAATGAAAAAGGCTGCATATACACGCACATGTATATTCTTTTTTTTTTTACTATTGATAGAAAAAGGAAATCAAAATGGGTGGAAATATATGTATAGATATAGGATTGGGCATCTCCTCTCTCTCGTTATTTGTGAGGATTGACAATCCCCGTAATGTGTCCCGCAGCCGGCTGGTATCGATACCTCGAAACGACAATGGGTACAATGAAGCCAATTGTATCCTGATACTCGTATTCACTTTGCCTACGGAATAGAGAGGAGGATCTACCTGCACGTACAGTTCTCGTCACTCATTCCCTTCCGTCTTTCTTCTGTGTATGTATATATATGTATATATACGTATGCCTTTGCCGTTAATATGCTTTACGAAAACATTATTTTAAATTACACGCAACAGATGGTAGATTACAACTCGGTTCCATTTATTCTACTTTATTTAACGTTTTAGTAAGACTGCAGGACGCAAATTACCGAACGTTAACGTGTACGCAGAGAATTCTAGCTTTTTTCTCACCATGAAAAGAAAGAAAAGCGTACGATGTTTCGTAATTTAAAAACTATTCTTAAAATTCTAACGAAATAATGGGAAAGCTGCTTTGTTACTCGTATTACATTTTTATCGAGTTCTGATCTATTTTACAGTTTTTAAGCGCATTCAAGCATTTTTCAGGTTCTTGGGTTCTCTAAGTTATGCAACTTTTATAGAAAATTGCACTAGTTAATTCTTTCCATGTCTTTTTTTTCTAATAAATGTACCTCTTAAGGGGTTAATATAATGCGAGAAGGATTCTCTTATTGCTGGAAATTAATATTGAAGCAATTTTCTCTTTTTTTTGAAATTGGGTAGTTTTTTTTGCTTCGAATAAACTTAATTGCCACACGCAGTTGAACAATTTTTCATCCCGATATATTACTTATTTTATACTAAAATAATATACGTAACGTGTGTAGATATATGACGTTTCTTCAATTTGGGGTGGGACAGTTAGTCAGATTCCACTGTCAGCCGATTAACTGGTACCAAGAAGCCAGTTGGCTCAAAGGAAATTTAGGCAATTTTGGGAACCAGATGCAATTCTTCATATGTGAAGCCGTAACATGCACATGTATATGTAGAAGAATGTGATTTTTCCTCATCAAGTCCCTTTTTTGGAAACGTGAGTACAGCAAATCATCGGCAGATATATGAGTTGCTATATTCAGCGATTAAAGGAAGAGTTAGAGAGTCATCGTGGTAAAGGAAGAGGGATAGCAGAGGGGTGGAACCATCCATCATGCAACGGAAACTAGCCGGCACATTGCCGGAAGTGACGTCATGCTTGAAATATCGACTAATAATTTATACGCAGACGTTCGCGCCTCTCGCGTTTACTCGCTCACTCTTTTACACTTTCTCTCATTTTACTACCTATTTCCATCTACCCACCTACACACACATATGTTTCCTTTTCTATCATCATTAATTTATAATAAACCAACGCTGACACAATGCTGCATTACCTTCGTTTAATACTGGACATAATGAACCCCTAAGTTTCGTAATTTGTGTAGTTGCAAAATGTGGAACTTTGACTACCGTGGAAGCTACTAATTAATTATTTAATTAAATATTTCAGTTTGGCTGAAGCTGCGTCGGAGCCTCACAGGAGGACGTGATGCAACATGGTAGAGTAGTATTGGGATGTATGCTGGTAGGTTAATCTTGCACGAGAGCTTCGCATGGACCTGGGTAAAAAAATCATAACCAAAGGTCTGTGATAGAGTGATTGCAACGGATTTTTTTCTGGTGAATAGAATCATCGATTGTAAGAAACAAATTCGTAGTTGGATTTCTAGTGTCGCATAACACATTTAATATTGAACCAATTTATTTTTGACAAGTATAAAAATTAAATTTGACTAATTTTTAAATAATTAAATCAAATAATTAAATAATTGAGTTACAGTACGATGATGAATGCGTTAATAATACTATAATACTAAACTATGCATCTACTATTATATTGCTATTACTGTACATATATATTACGTATGTGTTACAAAATATAATAATTTCATAGCTTTACAATATAATAATTTGATATTTGTCACTGATAACAAATTCAGTGTATAAATATTTAATAATTGTTTGTTGTTCGAAACGTTTCAATCAGAACCCTGAAATTATAATAAAAATTATCATGAATAATAAAAGTAACTTTATAAATAAAAATGCACTATTTTGAACACTTGCAGTAACCGACTAAAAAAAGTATTTCGATTTCTGCTGCTGATTATTTAGAAAGAGTAAAATTCCAGAAATTAACGCTCCTCTAACTATCCATTGTGTGAAACCGGTTGATCATTAGATTCTTATATAAATAACAAGTGAAATTTCTACCCTGAAGTTACATTCCCTTGCGATTTCTTCTTTTTTATCATTATCATTATTAGTATTGTCGCACAGTAAAGAATTGAAATTGCTTCCCCTCGGATTCATACAATTACTGTTAAGTATACAGTAGTGTGTCAATGAGTTCCGTCAAACAATAGTAAATTACTATTTGACTATTACATTTGTAATGAAAGAGAGGAAATCGTTATGGCGAAGCTTGTTTTCAATGATCTGCCTTCAACATAAAGTATATGTAAATTGTTGCAGTATTGGTTCACGATTCTCAACGAAAGAACACCGACATTCTGTTGCTTCTGTAATTATAATATAATATTGCTAAAACATGTAATTGTTGTAATTTCTGGGATAAAGTGAAAATTCGTTAATTTTATTGATTTATTTAATTTCATTTAACGTCATATCACCTGCTACAGTTATTAGTGACCAGACGTAGAACTACTACTTCTTTTCATGCATAAATACATAATACTGCACTATATGTTCACCACAGGTGCATGTCCGTTCTACTTTCCGGTGTGAAACTCCCGTTATATTGGGATTTTTAATTATGCTTATGTAACTGTTAGGAATCTTAGGAGGGAGGACTTTAATTTACATTTATTGGTTTGATAAATGACATTAAATCAATTATTATGCAGTAATCAGTCTAAGGATTGGTTTGTTGTAGTTTCACGTGTTCTTAAAAAAATTGGCATAAAATCTTAAGTATGTGTATGTACATATATGGTTCAATAAACAGACTTCTATTATAAATTCCTATAGAATATGAAGTATCGAACGTTACGGAAATTCGCAAACAGAATATTAATCTCTCCCGGGATTCGCAAATAGAATATTAAGTCCTCCTAAGATCAATATGGAAAATCAATCTTTCCTAACATTAATTATATTCCCTTATCGAGTGCACAGACACTGGGCATATGCTTAACATCTCGGTAGGTACTTCGATACAAGATTCCAGATTCCACTTAATCCGTCTCTAGCGTTTACTTTGAGAAAAATGGAATCGTCAAAGTGACAAACATGCGTTTGTGACGTATATAAATAAATAATTAATTTGACTAATGAAGTCATACGTATTCACAGAAAATTAACGATTGAAAACAATTTTATAGTAAGGGTTAGCGCTTATTTTTTTCTGATTCTTATAGATCCCATATATTTTTTCTAGATATTTTTGTACGTGATTTTGTTATTTTTGCCACGGGAGCATCTTCATTATTTCCTTAGAATTTTAAAAATCGTTTTTCTCTCTATTTGTACCAAATTGCATTTCTACTATTATTCATAAAAAACCTAAAATTATTGACAGTAAAATCTTCCTGTTCTCTGAAGAAAAGTGATGCAAGCTTTAGCAATATTTCGTGCCAAGAGACACAGACTTAAAAATTGCCTTAAAGACCCCACCATAATGCGTTTTTCGCAGCTCGTTAATTTCTTTTTGTGGGAGAGGCAGGGGCGTTATTACACCCAATACTGAAATTTGCTGGAAAATACGAGAAAACTGTTATTCTTTTTCACTTGAGCTACGATTCGGTGTAGTAAAATTCCGTGGTATATTTTTTTACTGTACCATGGAACAGCGAAAACAAAGAAAAAGCAGATACGCACAATGCATCCATACATACCCCAACATATATGGCTTCGTTTTTATACTTGAGTTTATGTACACATGCAGCGGAAAAGGGACACAACGAGAATGAAAAAAAGCAGCGGGTGGACCCAGCGGATTCACTCGCACAAATTCGAGTGAGTCGTATATATGGTCCAATGATTACCGAGTCAGAATGCTGTCGCGGTGGATTATGTCGCGCATAATGACGAGCTTGCATGAATGCTTGGCATTTCAGTGCGTTAACGCGGTGCTGAGTGCCGACAAAGGGTGAAATTGTACTGTTGCTCTCGCTGTACCTTCTCTCCCGCTATATCCCTCATACCATTCATCTCTTCCCCTTCGACGACCCTCTACTTTCCACCAGCCTCTGTTTCCACATTGCTGAACTTTTCATTTTCAAATAACCTTCTGGTATTGCCATGATTTGGTGACACGGTATTTGTAATTTCTTGTAGATCAGTAGCCGAGAGATTGTAATTATCTCTATATCGCACTGAAAATAATGAGTAACACTTGGATTATTTCGAAGCACAAACTGGAAGATTCTGGTGTCTAAAAATGTTCTTTATAAATCATGAAAAGAACTTGGAAGTAAGTCTAAAATCTAGATTAACACTAGATTGTCCAAAGGAAACAATTTTACTGCTTTTTATCCTGGCAATATAGGTACATATTAATTTTCAGTCTTTTTAGTGCCAACAGTAAGGACTAAACCAGTTCCCTTTGAATCTTTACCGACACCTGAAGCAAGTATCATCACGCGAATATTCGACTTTCTTGCGACAAAAATGCGACAAAATTCAGAAAACCCAAAACTCGAACTTTGAAATTTTCCACCAGCGGATTTGTCTGATTATACTACCTAAAGCAAGCCTCTGGAATAAGAAAATGACGATTTTCTACTTGCGGATCCGGAACGTTTGGTAGAGAAGGTGTGTTTTTACCGATATTATTTTGAGCAAATTTTAAACACAGACTGAAAAAAAGGAACAGGAGAAAGGGGCGAAGGGAAAAGGAAAGATAAAAAATGGTTCCTCTAATGAAAGGAATAAATAAATAAAAAAGAAAGGCCAATCTCTCTCTTTCACACATTCGCAATATCGAGGAAAAATGGCAAGATGACGCACGCTTTTGTACAAGCTTGGGAATAAAGGAGCTAGAGCTACAGAAAGGAGCTCCACCCACTGATCATACTTTGCTCTCTCACGTGAACAGAAATCCCAAAAATCAGATTCCATCGGTTGGTTACAACGAAATTATCGAACTCCTTGCAATTAAAAATGTCTAGTTTCTTTCCTTAGATAACAGAAGCAGCCTAACCAGATTCCGCTGATTCGGGGTGGAAGCTGCTACTTCTCTGATAGTTAGGATCCGTTTTCAGCGGGTCGGAGCATTACTGATTTGGGTTTTTGTTCTATTGGAACCAGATCCCGCCCTAATTGCGTATCTTGGATCCATTTTGAGTAAAGTGATCATTTTTCTTTGCCTTCTGCGCGTTTAATAGCCGTCCGCTAAAGTCAAAGGAATTACAATGGCAGCAGAAATTCATTCCAGAGTTCCTTCAAAAACACGGATGCCGAGTAAGTTCCCTTTTACTATCTCAACCGGATTTAAAATTGCGTTGATACAATTACCACCCTCCAATTCTTCAAAGGCATTCCGAGACTGCTGAGCATCTGACATGCCAATTACTCAACAACAGCAGTATCCATAAATAAAGTCATTTGTGCCACACGGTACGAAGAACACCCCCTTCTCCTTCGAAATAACGTCCCCTATTTCTTATTTTCCACCACAAAACTATAAACAACACCCTCAAATTCGAATACATACATACAAAACACACGAGACTGGCCAATAAACCACAAGACTCATGCAGCTTATCGATTTGGGCATAAGCAGTGTGCTCACGAAAAATTCCTCTTCTTTTTTCGTGTGACTGGTTCATAAAATGGTCAAGCAAGAGCGGTTGAAGGAGACGTACATTGCAACAGCTGTGCATAATCTGGATTCCTCCGGTCACGTTTCGGTATTTAAAAGTACAAAACGTGCAGCATGGAGTGCACGACGTGAATCAGTTGCATCTACCCCAACTGCTGCTTGTATGTATCCACAAATGCTAAGCAATGGAGCTACAAATAATCTCGTCAAGGACCTCGTTAACGTCTACGGTAACAAATTTATACTATATAAGTACTTCTCGTCTCCAGTCCCATTCCCACTAGCTGAACTGATACGTCGGGAGTCATTATAACGACTCTCCCATTATAACGAAGGCAAAGTTTCTCATTGTAGTGGATTTTTCTACGAATCTCACTCGTTCAGAGAAAAGGTCTACTTTATTGACAAAATAAGCCGAGTTCGCTGGCAAAGAGTATTATTTTAAAGTGTACCGTAAAAGCTCTCGCACCAAGTGCATAAGTACGACTTTTTGTCACGGCATCGGTTATTCCGAGAGCTTATCTGATAAAACGGAAAGGAGAATTCAGTGTCACACGCTGCATATGTACAGATATATACTTAGCAACCATTAGGAACTTATCCGCTACCACCACTAATAATTTAGGAGTTTTCTCCCCTTCACAAAATTTGTGGTGTTATCAGTCGCCCTATAATTTTATTTACCGCTCGTTTATACGGATCTGGAGCGCGGAGACAACAGCAACTATTGAGTGCGGGAAATGGATATGAATAAATAAGGGCTTGATTTTTATCGGATTTCAGGGCGGTAAATTTTGTTGTTGTACAGTACCAGACAAAAAAGCTATTTTTATGCCACGTTATACATATTTTTTAACTCCTCTGTACTAGAATTGGAAATACATCTAGATGGGCGCTACGGGACTCTGTGAGTAATTATTTATGAGTGGCGCCACTTTGCTTAGATACCCCGAAAGCAACTTTTGCTCCAGAGTATCCGTAAACTTAAACTGCCTCTAGGTAGGGATTAAGGGTAACTATTCCTCAAGGCATTTTTCAATTTCAGTACATTCGAACTCAAACTATCCCTGAATGGGAAGGGTGGCACGATTTCGAAAGGAATTCCTAGAAGGCATTTTACACTAAATCGCACTCAAACTCAAAATGCCTTTGAGTAATTTGGTATAAATTTTACGGAATCGACTCTCGGCTAAAACTCAATTGAATGCGGTCTTGGTTAGGGGTTGCACTATGGTGCTGCATTTTACACGAATTTATAGCCAATTTACCTCCGAAGAAGAAGTAAAGTAAATTCGTGTAGATGAATTGTATAACCACACTTTTTTGGGGTCCAGTTCTTTCAAAGACTGCAATGAAATTAATTGATTTGTTAAAGTAAACAAAAATAAAGTTTATGCAGAGATACCTTATTTGTTAGATTGAAAATGACAGCATTCCGAGTACACGAAAATTTCCGTTTCTAAGAAGATACCTGGAAATCACCTAACCTCACCCTCGATAATTACACAAAACAATAATCAAACAAGTACGTAAACTACCAGCTGTAAACAAAGTAAACGCTTATCAAAAATATCTGCACGGATGCTTAGCTGTTAATTATCGCTAATTTCTCCGCTACTCCTCGGTGTCTAATCTACATCATAGCTACACTGTTCCCGAAAAGTTTGTTATCACGATGTGCATTCACCTCAATGCATGTTTTCCTGCAATCGTAGACTCGTTCACTCTCTTACTCTCTTTCTCTCTTCGTGATAATTGCTGAGTCGAATGACTAGTCGAATACCCATCCAACGGTTACTTAACAGGCAGAAAATCGCCTCAAAGCATCGCAGAATTTACGGTTACCGAACTTACCAATTAGAACTTATTTAAAAAGAACAGAACTTCTTCGTTTTTCCATTTACTCACTTTTTCTCTCCATTTTACTGTGTAAACGGTTAAAAGTGGATCACTGAAAACTTTGGAAGGCCAATTTGGATTTCGGTGTTCTATGATGAAATTTATTAGATGAAAATTTATATATTCAAAATAAATCCAATCGATTTGTGAATTTTTTTAGATCTTCTCATATAAATTTTAATATTATAATTACAGAATACATTACCAAAAAGAGCCAAAATTTTGTATATATATATATATATTACACGGGTTTTGTTATCAGGGGTATGTTTTTTCCGAATTTGTTTCATTTATATAACATGATATATAAAAATAGTTTGCTGAAATTTTCAATTACCACTTTTCTCAAAAAAGAATAATTTTTTTTCGATGGGTAACCGTAATTCTAATCGTTATTAAAATTTCGCCGAGAATTACAGTCGTGTTTGAATGTAACACACGCTGAAGCATTTTTTCCCTGTAAGCGTAGTAGTGGTAGTGTGGTTTCGTCGATATGCGGATTGTCACATAGTACGATGCGGTCTTTAACTCTATGCCTATACGTAATGCAGCAGCTGTATATGATTGCGAATAATTATTTAAACCCACCCTTGTAGTATATCTATATACTAAATCCTATATCGTGGCTAGTATTCATACTGTCTACTCGTAAATCATTTTAGGAAAAAGACCGATAGTCGCCAACGTGTATGCGCCCATCGACATTTTGTACGTACTATATATTCATTTTATTTCTCGGCATTTTTCCTTCTCTCTCTTTTTTCATAATTTCCTGAAACAAATTCAAACGAAAATAGCTTCGATATTCTGATTCTGACAGTATAATAGCGCCCCGGCGAAAAATAAATAGTTAGAACAGATAAAACATAAATAGATTCGATTCTCTTCTGAAAACCACGATTAAATTTCCTACGAATCTGGCGAAATTCACTGAGCTTTTGAAATTTCCCTATTAACTATTATTACTCTTTCATCATCTGTGACGTAAATAAGTGGTGAAAATTTTATTTCAACAACTGCTATCGCAACCCCGAACCGGGGGTTCAAATTTCTTTTCGCCCCTAGGGCGGATCGATGAATATTGAGAGGTACTGACCCTTCATGGAAAATTATTACACTATTCGGGAACTCCATTTCCGATGCTACGTCACATTAGATGTTGCATAAAAAGGGAGGAGCCAATTATGCCAATCTCATAAGTTGCATGGATTTTACAGAAAGTAAGAGCTTCCCCTTCTGCGAATCCCTACCTACGGAATTATGGAACAGTAATAAAATATTTTACTAATCATAGAGTAGTGATTCTTGTCCGTAAAAATAGTTATACCTAACTAATTTTGAATAATAACTAAATAAATAATCGTAACAAGATTGAGGCTACGAAATATTAATTAGTATCAAGTACTAACACCTCTAGTGGTGGCATAGGTGAGTCAATGACCAAGCATTATTGCTCCAGAACATCTCGGAAACTGTAATAGAAAGTTTTTGCGAAAGAAAATGTTTCATTTTTCATCAATAACCTCTTATGAATCGTAACAATGCAATACTGATGATAATAACAACAAATCAATATCTTTTCATCAAGATAAAATAGTAATGAAGGGCTGGGAACTTTAACTTGTTAGTCCCGAAGTTTTGAAAGCTCCACTTCCATTGAAAATTAAAAAGAAGAAAGCACTCGCCATTGTGACTTGTTCTGAAAACTTCGAGATATAATTACATCGCAATTGAATACGTCGTTCCTACTAATCAATTCTTATCAGTGAAAAGCTCATCGATTTTGCGGTGATGGATAATACGTCGCGCAGTCTGACAACTGGCCCTTTTTGAATAATTACCAGCCACCTTTGTGTGCTTAAGTGACACACCTCCTAATTTTTGCGATCCAAATTCTTTCGTGCTGTTCTTGCGAGTCAGAAAGTCAGATTTTATCGGGGAAAAAAGTGTGAAAGTTAATGGAGAGGAAAAGTATAATAAAACCTGAACTTCAATTGTACCGCTCTTCTGACTTTGCAAAAGATAGCATGGAACTACAAGAGAATGAATTTCCCATATTGCTGATACGATACCATGTAGAGGCACAAACATGCATTGCATAGAATTGGACTAGTATTAGTTTAGTATAGTTCCTACTTGATTTATTACAGCGAGTTGGGTTGTGTTTTGCATGCTTTATTATCGAGTACAAGCATGTTCGGGAAATGTGTCATCCTTGTCTTTTTCTTCCTATTATTCGTCAATACCACATGTTGTCCCATCTTTATGCGCATTTCCACATTCTATCGACTAGAGACTCTCCAGGGGTTACCGATACTTGAAACAAGCGACCCTTTATTTACATTTCATGTAGTTTTGCAACTCACCGACGAAAAATGGCGAATTCTACTGTTCTAATTATAGTAAATAGTTATTATACACCATCATTTAAAATAATGAATATTTCAAAAAGTAAAAAAACATTGAATTCATGTAAATGAAAGGGGTAGTAGATAACAAAAAGATACAACGCGTATGGAATTATAATATAAATGAATTTAATTGAATGAAATGAAGATTTTTTGTTTCTATCAAACATACCGTCGCGTAACATTGTTTTTTACGACACTGCACATACAAATTAACGATAGTAACAGAATATTCTGATGTCCCCTTACCAATCTTAACTTTTAATGAAAGTAGTATTATCAAGAAATATAAGTTTCACATAACAAATGTGTTCCTAATTGTCAATTGACTGTAAACTATGTTACGAAAAACACAGAATAACTATTACAATATGAGCTAAAATATAAATAGTACAAACGTATCATTTTTATGTAATAGACGAATAACAATTCGACATTTTATTTTTGATTGCAACATTAGAAGTAATATCTTACATCTAACTATATTAATGGAAAAAACTTATACTGTGTAAAAATAATTAATATAATCCTACAGTTTTCAAGTTAACATTTATTTTATAAAATAAATATTATCTCAGCTTCGAAAGGTTAAAGGAGGACTGAATTTAATTGTATTATATCAATGTAAATTTTGCTACAGAACGGAGGAAAATTTTCCTCGACACATTTCTCCTCCTTCTTCTCTCTCTTTGTCACGTTTCATCCCTCTTACCGCATTTCCAAAACTAAGACGGTATTTGTTCGGAAGTCCTCTTTGTTTAGAGACACGTGCACAAATGTGTAAGAGTGAGTCTAAAAACCGCACGTAAATGTGGAATCACACGGTTGAGGAATACATGTATAATATGGGAGAGTGTATATATATATACATTATGAGGGTAACTACCCTTTGGCACGCGAGAATAGCGAACCGACCATTATAGTTCTCCTTCTGTTCCATTCTCCCGTTATAAGTGAGTCCGCTACAGTCACGTAGCCGATTCAGGTCTCGCAGTAAAGAAAATTGTTAATTGTTTGTAATTAATATATTACATAAGTCCCGAGTGCTACTACATTATGAGATAGTCATCGCTTATTTACGACAACGTTGCTTAAGTTACCTCACGCGTGTGTCTTTTTTTTTGCTAAGGACTCTATTTTAGTATACACAGAATTTACGTTTTAATCGCTGTCTTTCGAGAAAACTATTAGAACTCAAAGAGCTAGAAAAATAATTTAGAATTCCAGGAATTTCGAAAATTTCAGGTAGCTAGTCTTCAATAACTTTCGAATATTTTGTTGTTTTAGAAATGTTTTTAAAAAATTAGGAAACCATCCGAAGAATACGGAGGGTAGGGAACGTGGGAATTTAAAAGGGGATGAATGAAAAGGGTACTGTTGCCAATAAATTTCAGAATCTGGTACCATTCTTGTACAGATACATCCAATAAGCGGACTTTTGGCTTCAAATCGTTACAAGAATCAATGAACACTATCGGATTGCTCGAACCTATACGACTCTGTTATTTTTTTTTAAATTACAGAAACGTGGAATCCCATAAATGAATAATCCCAGGTTTCCAGCGGACCCCATTTTATTATCCCATCAAATGATGTTATTAAAGATAAGCTTTTTGAGAGAAATAAAAAATATCATATCTGCATTTCCGCTTAATCGGGTAGGTTTATGGCTCTCGGTGCGTCTGGATGTTATACGATGCTTATGCACGAGTGTTTACCGTATAAGAGTTAGTGTTTACCAGTACACGGTGTAGTAAAGGGAAAGACACACGGTAAATTCCTCGCGGTTTAGTTGAACCGCACCCCCTTTACACGTCGGTATGCACTTAAGTGCGATCCTCTACACAGTCTACGACGGAAGAACTTACTGGGCTACACTGTCTCGCCATAAACCGTGCCAAGCTTGCGGTTTTTGCAAAACCTACCCACGCTTCTCTTTCTCTCGCCATTTTGCTTGTTATTTTACAGCATGAATTGCGTCTACTAGATCACACTTCATTGAAATCGCCTTTAGAACTTACCCCACTTCGGCGGACTACCTGCTGATTTGAATATCGATACCGACAGTATTTTAGTAAAGATAAAGAATCTCAATTCGGTTATTGAAGTTGTCCACGATCATGATGCTCCGAAGTAGTAACTACTTCCGCCGCGAGGAGAGCTGCTATCGATCTCAAGGCAGAACCCTCTATTGATGTTTTTAGTGCTAGGTCACGTTAGAATTAAGTTTGGTTGCATTATTCTTAATAATTTTTTCTCCCTGACGTGGAAACGAATCGGCAACAGCTCTGTTACGACAACAGCATTCTCTAGGGTTGATATCCGTTACCGATTGTACAATTCCATCGAAGTTACACGTATTAGCCCAATTCCCTACAATTTCTCCTGTACTCTCCATTAAAATTCATAATTTATATATAATTTCATGTGATAAGGAATTTTTTTTTATACTATTGCTATTGTTTTGCTTTGCTTGTGTGTGCTTGTGTGTGAAAGTATCAGTCGGTCTCTTCGACGATCATGGCAAGGATTGAGTGTCGAAAGTTCGTAGTGACTTAGTTGGACCCGACATTATAACTGTCTAGCCGGAGGTTTTGGGTGAAAAAAGTTTCGTATTTATCAGCAGCAGATAAAACCGTGATAAAATTAAAATTTCTTATCTTTATGCTTCTGCGAAGGGTTCTCGACGACTTTGGCCTGTTACACAGCTTTCTGTAGTTTTGGTCGGCTTTAGCAATGAGTCTAGCGAATGAGCAAAGTTCCTATGAAATCGGCTGTAATCTTACACAGGGGATTAAAATGGATTATAACCGGCTGGCTGCAAGAACCGGCACCGGCGGTGTGACTGGACAAAGTACGGTATGTCAAAGGTTCAAGGGGTAGAATAAATACGAAAAAATATACGTGGAAAATAAATAAAATAAATAAAATTAATATTATATTAGGAAACAGAGCTTTTAAAAATAAAATATGAATTCAGACTTATTTGCAATTTACTACCTGCAATTTACAACTTAATTGTAATTTTGTAAAAACGTGTTACATAGATGAGAAAATTTAAGTAATGATTTTTAACGAACTAAGCACCAACAGGCATCGATTTGTATAGAGTCTAAAATTTTATAGACTTTACAGTTTATAGTAACTTTATCCATAATTATAGTTACAGGAAGAATACTGTTTAAGTAGGTTTTATTTTATGTGTTTTATGTGACAGCCCTCGACAGACACTGATCGAGTGCTTCTTAAATAATAGAATAGTCTTTCAGGGTGAACTTGAGAGGCGTTTTTAAAAGTGCCGTCATGGGTTGTAGGTAAAAGGAGAGACTGCTTAGTGAAGAACCCTATTTTTATGGTAGATGTATTCTAAAATTTTACGGCTCGAGTTTATTTGTCTTCAGAGTGACGACACATTGCACAATTTATGAGAAAAACAATAATGCTCAGACCATGTAGGGAAAATTTTAGAAAATTGTTTTATACAAATTTAGATTGCAATATCAATTTTAATATATATCAATAATATCAATATTTTCGGAACTAGTCCCCCGGAAACATGCTAGGGAATTTATTTCATGCGTCTAAGATTAAGATTTACATCAAGACGATTTCCAGGCTCGAATATTTGGAAGGTATCACTGAAACTATCGGTGATCATTATGGTACATCCCAATAAAAACAAAATAAAGAGAAGGGAAACGAAGAAATATAAAAAAGGATAACGACTCGTTCAATTAAGTAAAAGACTGGCTCTTTAACATTTCGTAGCGGAACAGAAAGTATGTTCGGCATTCTCATTTGAGGCGTTGATATTGCTCATCTGGACATAGGAAGTACTTGGTGAACCCATCTTGCGTTTATGGCAGCAATATATCTTTCCATGAAAAGAAAGAAAAGCCGTATAGACACATTTGTCCCGTTCAATTTGGTGGTTTAAAAGACCCAAACGTGTTATTTTCTCTTAATACTTTCTATCTATGTCATAAATTCATATGCTGCAAGGCGAAATGCGTGCAGTAGAAAAAATTATTTTACGATATCGTGAGAATTCGAATTTTCATGTTTAGAAAAAAAAAACGGAAAGAAAAAGTCCTTTTTAGTCCGGATTTTACCGACAATTTTTCTGCTGAAACGTTCAAAAACCGGCTGTGATGCTCAACAATGTGTAAAATGCATTTACATTCGGGTGGAACTTGTAAAGAAAATCTGGAATTTCTCCTAACCTCAGGATCGCTGGAGAAATTCCTCCCGGCACTAGTAGCCAATAACCGATGATTGATGCTGATCTCTTTTTCGTATTTATTTTCAAAATCCAAAATAGAATCTTTCACTAGAAATCGAAAAGAGCGTGTATCGGTGCAGTGTAAACACTGGAAACCGTAAAAAATGTAAATGTAAAGTTCAAGGAAATAGGATATGTGTGTATACTTGAGTTGGAATGTTCGAAAGCGGCCAATAGTAAATGGAAAGCGGTATGTAGTATAGTCGAAACGTATAGAATGATCGTGAAAGCTGATTGCACAGAGACCAAAAGTATCCCTCTGCTATAAATTTCGACAAATTCTATTACGTGACTTTCAATGTCTTTTTTTATATGCTTCGTTTTTATGCTCGAAAATAATCCGTTTTCAACCAGGAAGACTAAATGACACATCGGTGACAGATGCAACACTTGAAAGAACATCGATTTTTCGAAAAAACTTTCCGCGAGTTTCAGTAAAACTCGGAAAAAAAAATATGAATTTCTATTTCATCAAATTAGTATGAGAATTAGTAATTTGAAGTTTTCCGCCCTAAATAATATATATACACTTTACCGACTGCTAGCCTATCAATCAGCTTTTTATCGCCAACGCCTACCAACCGATAGCCTATTAATCGGCATTTTGTCGCCAACGCTTAATAAATATTATTATTTTATTGTTATTATTTTATTGTACGCGCAAATGCTGTTGAAACGCTAGCGGTCGGTAAAGTCTTGAGGACCTCTGGGATCTTCCTTTAGACACTTATTATCATCATCACTTCATGCGAAAGTCACGACATCGCTGTAACCTGTTGTTTTTCTCCTCAGGCTCCTAATGTTTACGGTTTATCCCCTAATGCCGCTAATGACCCTTGCTGTTAAAGCAACGGTGAAATAAAAAAAGGAGCGACTTCCTTTAAAATTTCCCAGGTTCATCCCTTAATCCAGATCGATTTTCGAACATACCTCTGAAAAAAAGGGTCAAACCGTGTATTCACCCGATTGAAATCTATAGTTAAGGAAAATATGGTCCGTGGTAACCCTCAGCTCCTAATCCAGGATTTTGTGGGAAGCATCGTGGTATTTTACGACAGTTAAGGAACGAAAGCGGCAGCAAGTGACGAGGAAGAACGAAAAGGGGTATCTTTTGTAAAGGTAACAGCAGCGACATGATTTTCCATGATGGATGTTTTTTTACGATCCCATAAACTTCTTTGGGTCCCAATGTATTGTAATAGAGGGCGTCTATCCATCTCATTCCTCCTACGTCTTTTCTTTATGCCTTCTTGTTGACTGTTTTACCGCGTACCCTCCTTTCGAGCTTCTACGAAAAATTGTCAATGATGTGGCATTACAACAAATGGAAAAGGGTTTAATATCTCACAAATCCGTTGTCAATCCTAAAAGGATCAATGGGAATACCGGTACCCCAATAGAGAACGTTAACTCACTTTTCGCTTTTACATGGAGAAAAGCGCGCTTTTTTTTAGACTAAAATGATGTTCCGAATAGCCTTGTGGTACGAATAACGGTAAAAATTAATTTTATGGTAATGAAAGAACATCTTTAACGACTTTTTCAAAACAAATCGAATTTTTCCATCGAATAAATCATTTGAGATTTTAAAAAAAATTGAAAACTGCAAATTTTATTAATTTACAAAAATTGAAATTCGCCGCCTAGTAGTGAATTTCTTTTACATTTGGAAATGTCTTCTTTTCGCTTTACATACAAGTTTTTCAGGTCGTGATTAATTGTCATTATTTGAAAAATAGTTTTTTAAAAACAGGAATATATGTAAATAGGGTTTTCCGAAAAGAAAAATTGGTTATTGTAAATACATTCGCCGTTCTGATTAAATGCACGTTACAAATTTAAAAAAAAATAATAAATAGAGATTAAACTATAGGACAACAAAATTGTGGTTTTACTAAATTACACAAACTAAAAAAATTCTATCTATCGCCCGTGTTACACACCACTTTACTTCTTCCAAGTTTTATTATCTATTTCCGATAGTTAGTTTTCAACATCCACGGTAGCCGGAACTCGATGCAATTGAATTTTCCGGAAATACCGTTGTTCTAAAATGTTAACAAAAATCAATCCAAGTATTACAAAAAAATCTATAAATACTTCACTCGTCAAAATGTAGGTATATAACCTATCTCTTAATTTTTAAATATTCAATATACGTCCAAATTCAAAATCTTAACTCTGTCTGGTTCATTGATTTCAGATAATCCCTTTTTATATTACAAAAGGTTTAATTACTTCACGACGATGGTAGTAAAAGAGCAACAATCAATCTATTAGCCATCAGACATTATTTCATAAACTTTTAATAACTTTATAGAATTATACAATTTTTCGTCACTTTAATGGTTCATTGACCGGCTTTTAACGAAAACCACTGAACCTATATAAATAATTTCGAAGCCAACGTACAGCTATAAGTCGTTGTCGTTGGTGACTAAGTTTCATTCGATTGCAAATAATATTTCATCCTCTCCAGACTTTTCTCAGCGTCGAAGTCACTGTAAGAAAAATTTATTTGTATTATTGAAGCGAATAGCTTTACTTAACACTAGCAAATAACTTATAATAATTAAAAAATTAGAATATTAAAACAAAAATCATAAATAGCCTAAGACGCATTAGGGGTAGGATGAATTTCAATAATACCACGTCTGATATTATTTAATTATCCGTGATAGTTATTACAAATTCTTGTCAACGATTTCAAAGACAATATTGTTCCATCAATAGAATATATTAATAAAAAAAACTGCATTCAAAGAACTCACATGTAATAATCCCTCATACGTTTATGTTTCGGTTTGATGTACAAGCAGTGAAAAAGAGCTCCCCCACTGACACCAAAGAATACGGCAGCTGGTATCTGTTTCATTGCTTGCGCCTTGAGTAACCCTCTCATACGTGGCGGTTTTTCGCACATTTCCCTTTATTTTCTATTTCTTTAACCCACGAGGTGTAAATCCTGGCAAGCGCTTTCCCCGAATCCTCAGGATTCAACGATGTCCTTAAAAAATTAATCAAAACCTGAATGGATGAAAATTAGAGGCTGAATTTTCACGAAATCATTGCCATGAAGTTCGGAGGGACAAAAACGTGCTTTTTTTGTTCAGTGTCTATTAAAATAATTCGATACATTGGACAAAACTCAATGGTCCAAACCATGAATGCAGGCACCAGAGCTTCCGATTAATTACGCATCTAATGAACATTACAAAAGTTGTTTGAAATTTTCAATCATAGGTGACTGAGACGTTAAGAGCTGCGCCGGCAAAAAGGGTTTAACAGGTGCTTTTCTTAAAGTCATTTACCCCCAAGCCAGAGCGTGCACCCTTGTGTGCATGCGCTGGAAGCGGTGCAGTGTCTCGGGGGTTTCTAGGATTTTCCCTTCTTTTTATAGCTTATGTTCTTTACTGGAGATAACGACGGTAGTGCGTTCTAGTGTCGCGGCAAGTAACTGTTAAATTTGAAATATTTGTTCCACAGAAGCGAAGAGGAACTGTTTTAGCTAAAGCGCTAGCATCCTTTTTTCACACTATTGAGACTGAATCTGATATTTATACATCACGTTCCTCGTGCTTCAAATATGTTTATTTTATGGTACAGAATAATTGAAACGCCTATACAGAAGTTCCAAAACCTATAGAGACAATTGCGAAATCGTAACATTTTGGAATACGATTGCTTCGAAAAAATTCCTGTGTCTCAAGAAAAAGGGAGGAATAAATATTACATTTTTCCCCTCGACGTGTTCGAAGCGTTAATTTCCTACATCATCATTTCTTGCACACTATTTTCTCTTACCATAAAATTCCAATTTGGAGAACATTATGAGACACTTAATAGCGGTAATAAAGTCGTAATCTTAATTCTACCAATAAAAAGGCAGATCTTTTTGATTTATTCCCCTGATCGATGCAATACGATATAAAAAAGCAATTGAGTGATTCTGTTATCAGCGAACAAATGACTTTGTACATTACACGCAACAGAATGAGTAATCGTGGGCTTAAACGTGTTTCATATCATTCTCAGGCTGTGGCGACAAGCTTATTGTTCCGAGTAAGAATGATATTATAACACACAAGTAAAAAGGAGGTAAAATTTACCACCTTCGTATATTTATTTCGTTATTTCTTTCGAGCTTTCTTTGCTTCTTTTGCTCAACCATTCGAGCGACTGCCATAAAACACGAAACGCGTCTGTGGTAACGTTAAGCTATAAAAGAACAATCCACAAACCAAGTTTTCTACTACCCCTGACAGTAATCAATAAGGATCCTTCGATCGTCATGGGGTTACTGTTATACTATGTGTGGTGTAGGAAGTATTGAAGAGAAAGAGAAAGAAGGAGAGGACTTTCTCGTAAACTTGGTTATAACTCGACTTCCTCTACAAACTAACCATTTTTCAACGTTTTTATTCCGCTTCAAGACGATGATTCTACTACAAATCATCCACCCGTTCCCATTTTCTTTAAAGATAAACGTGTCTCACTTGTGAAAAGATCAAAGAAAAACATTGTTCTTCTTTCTGTTCGTACTTTTTTTTCTTCATCTTTCTTATTCGTACAATGGACAATCAATTATTTTTGCCTTCTTTCAATTGTTCAGATTATTTTTCAAATCTGGATGGTTTATATATTTCCCGGCTTCTAGAATTTATGGACTTCGCCGTTTTCTTCAGAATGAAATAAAATGGATCGTTCAAACGTTCTCTGATTTTGCTGGTTTTCGTGGCTACAGAAATTAATCAAATTACGCTCAGTGACGTCACTAAAATGACTTAAATTTATAAGCGACGAAGGATCGCTTTCTCTGAATGTATACGAGTTGTAATAAATTAATTATCGTGTTATTTTCTTTTACTAGCGATAATAATCGTGTCGAATTGGAATACACGCGAAATACAAGTTTTCGAAATTATTAGTTCATTATCGCGACGCTATATGGCAACGATGTATAGCCCGTGGCTATGCAATTGCAAAATTCACAACTCTTTAAAGTCTTACGAGCAATAAACCATGATTTTCGCACGAGATAAGGATTTTATAATAAAAACAATCGTTTTTCTCCTTTAATATTTTAATATTTTAATTGTTAATGGACAAAAGGGGAAGTATTTTTCATTAAAAAACTCCATGTGTAGGTAAATCTCTAAAGGGTGAAAATTCGGAATACACCCTTTCTTCACACACTTAATTTTGAGAGGCAGAACGAGTTATTATTAATTCCCCTTATTACTTGAAAGAAAAGTTTCTAGACCGTTATTCAAGTAACTGTGAATAAACGCAAGACGTTTATTTTGATGGGAATGAAGATATGTACAATAGGGGTGCCAAACCACAAGTTTCTAGTACCATAAACACGCGAACTAAAAGCAGAACTTTCCCTTGCTGCAAGTTGCCTCTGTTTTTAACTATAGTAGTACGGTGTTTTGGGAAAACTATTGACAAGTTAACAACGGCAAGTCTGGAGCAGCACGTGTGTACTATTATTTTGATCGATACTTGTAAGTTCCACATTTCGTTGAATCAGATTGTTACAGTTATATCTTGATATTTTACAGAAGAACTACCATAAATACAGCTTGTAAATATTTTGTACAGTTACTCGAGACTTCACACATTTATGTTATACAATTTGTCGCCTATTGTGAATTTAATCCCTAGTAGACGAATGTCGTCAAGTTTCACAATATTTGCGAAAGTTACCATCACCAAACGGTTATTATTGCAAAAAATGTGTTGAATAAAATATGAAATATGAGAAATAGTCATTTGTATTCAAACATATTTTTCTTGACATTTTGGAGTTTCTGAATTTGTTAATTTATAACCAACTATTGTTTACTTACCTAGCAGATCTCAATATTTAACCCCTTTCGTCACCACATCCTCTGATGAGGTCACTTCCTCCATTTAAGAATTTACAAAGATTTGAACACAAGTGAATTTGATTTTGAAACTTATTATATTAAATTATACCTCGTAATTATTATCTCAAGTATTATATTTCGTAGTTTTTCCTAAATCATAACTGAAAGAGTCAATGATAATCATCGGTACAACAATTGCGTTGCTTTATTGTACTTCAATATTTTATTTGATCTTTATAGCATATGATTCCAATATAAATTATATCTATTTTCATCCTTGTAACTTCATCCGCAATTCATGCACTTTATGCATTTACGAGAATTTCATTCTACCCAATTTGCTTCATTATTTTTTTTTATTCAATTATTCATATTTATTATTCATATCAAGTTCTCTTCATATCATATGAAACATGTATTGAAATTTTATTTAGGGCGAAGGCTATTTTCGTAAATAAATATCCCAGAAATCGATTCGAAATGTGTAATCAGCAACAACTTTTTGGTATTTTCAATTTTTCCCGCGTCATTAATTTGAAAAACAGCAGGTTGTAAACTTTCTTGAAATTATTGAAATCCATAGCTCGCTTTTTCCCGATGTTTGTACTTGCTCGCAAAGCCCCAAGCATTTTTCACGGGGAACACTTTTTGTTTCAACCCGATACACCGCCTTTAAACCGATACGCTGAGCTCTCGTCCTTAAATCCAACGGGATTTAAGTGATAGAAAAGCAACTTTCAAGAAGCAATGAGGCGGCACGTTAACGTACGGTGGATGATCGAAGAATGAGGTACAAATGTTCTTTAACGGGTAAAGCCATGAGAGCTATATATTACTGATCAGTGCTGGTAGTTAAACCAACTTTCTGTTTACCGTTTGGTCGAGTAGAGTAAACATCCTGAGTTAATGTAGCTACGATATATGCTTTGGACTCTGCTTTACTGTAATTTCAAACGTAGAACAACTCATATATTATGAAACAAGTGACTTTAAACTGCACAATCAGAAGTTGCCTTGTGGGCAATTTCGTGCAACTGGAAACTTAACGTTTTGTGATTTATTATGAAGCTCAAAATAACATAGAGGCAATCGTAGAATGCGATATTTTAATATATGTATGTTACTGTGGACAGGAATACGTATCGTATGGAAGTTAATCCTGGTGTGGTGTTGAAATTACTGGCATATTCGAACGTTCCTGAGGTTTCTCGCCTTATGAGATAATTACTGCATGCGAACAAATAGCATTAAACCGGTAGTTACGATTCCCAAATGCTTGGTCGTTCTCAATGCGAACGCAGAATAATAAAAAAAACAAGTGAACAGAGCAGAAGTAGGAGTATAGAAGTTTAGCCTACTTTTGAAAATTTAGGCAACAATAAGTGGCCGTGTTTTTGTAGTTTGGTGGCGTTCCTGCATGCAGTCAACGCGAGATTGTGGTTAAACTTATTTTCTATTTTCTATTTATTTACTATTTTATTATTATTGTAATTATTTTTCGGTATTTTCTTAATAAATTTACAATACGTACTTTTCTAGTGTTTTACATTTAATTTTCACATTTTATTCAATAAATTCTAAATTCCGTTCATTTATAAAACTTTCAGCTGCAACTTTTAGTTCCAAAGAATTTTAATTTACCTTACTCAACTAGATTATTATTAACAATAGTTCAATTCAGCTTTTGAGTCTCCTTAATATGGGACTCACCCCAAGGAAGAAAAATGTACGAAAAATTCTGAATCTTGATTTTTTTTCTGAGTACTTAAACCTCCAGAACTTATGATAACCGTGCATTAACATCATATTTAATTCATGGCATTGCTCAAATATATTACAATCCCTCGCTCAAAATATTGTTAAATGTAACTTGAGAGTGCTGCTAATAACTTCCACTCGCAGATGGTGTGACGAAAAAAGATACCGAAAAAGTGGAAGGAGTGAAAACGATATCGAACAAATTAGAGCTATGGCAAGTGTCATTTCTCATCTCTAGGATGATAGCACCTTGTCATGTCAAGGTTTTTCTCCAGAAACCGCTGGGATGCAAATTAGCGCACAATGTCATCAATTTATTACGTCACAAAGTACACGACAATTTTTACCCCCGCGATTTTTCGCGGAAATTTAATTATTTAAACCCTTGTTTATTCTAAATATCGCCTCCAACTTCCCCTTATAAATTATTAATTTCAATATGCAAATAGTGAGCTTCACAAAAGACAGGGGAAATACAGGAGGAGAAAATACAAATGGTAGAAAAGAAAATCGAGTGAAATAATAATGCATTACTCGAATGAAAAGTTTATATAAGTCAAAGGAGTGTGAGCTTTGAAGGGTAGTAGACACTATATCTGTTTATGTACTTCACTTTCTCTTTCGTACCCTTTCATTCCCTTTCTTGAAGACTCCGTTCACTGTATTTCGCTAAATAAACTTGTTACTTACAAACCGAAACCTTAACAATTAATTCCATTGTGTATCAGTCACGTTAATTCCAAACGTTTTAGAATTGTCTGTACACGCCGTACACACCCACACAAAGTATATGCGTGCAAGCGGAAATGCGTTAAGGCTCTTGCGGTATAAGTTGATTCTACTTTAGAAACTTAAGAAGTACACTACTGTAGCTTAAACATTTTCTGATTTTCTTCCGCCCTTCCCTGTAATTCAAACTTTCCCTTCTTTAACTTACGGGTATACAGAACATTAGTTAAAAGTGTAGCAGAACTTTCGGTTAGGAACAGTTTCAAACACTCGTTCTATTTAGTCTCTAATGAATTATAATTGCGCACATAAAGTACGAAGTTTTTAACGTTTATATAGAATTTCAGTAAATACTGCGATGTTTCAGAAAATCTGAAATCGTTTATAATAATTTTTAATCGAATTATGTTTCAGAAATGTTTGTCCAGTATTTGCACTAACATTTCATTTTGAATAGCTGTAAATCTAAGAATCATGTTTGACATTTTTCGTGCTATATATAAAAAATAATTCCTGGTTATGCAGTTAATTTTGAAATATCAGGCTATTTCTCTGGAATATCAACAAAATTATAAAATACGAATTTAAAAAAATACCATTTTTTCGGTAATTGCGTATTTTAAAATTGATGCAAAGGAGAGACATTTGGTTCAAAATATGCCATCTTCAATTTAAAAAATTAAAGAGATTCTTGAAGTCTCCTACATTAAGGTCTAACCCTATGCATTGGGGGAGTTGTTTGTTACATTTATGAGCTCCCCTCAGAAGGGATACTGGAGTGTAAAGGGTTTAATATCTTCTCTTCCAACTCTTGAAAATAAAAAATCATCAAAAACTTTCCCTCCGTGCTACAAATTTCAAAGGAGTACAGCTGTTAGCAATGATTGCTTACACTCACTTTCTGGATTACCCCTTCTTTCCTGATCCTTCCGCTATTGTCGCTTATGCGATCATTTCTTCCCTTCACTTTTTCCTCCACGAAAAAAGGAGCAGATATTATTCACTTACTACCTCAGCAAAAAAAAAGGAGGGAAGGGTGAGAAAAGTGGGCGAATAAGTTGCAGATGGAAAAAATTAGAGGATGTTAGAAGCGCATATTTTAAAGAGTGGTAAGTGTGAGCTTTAAAATGTCACCACTATGGAAGTAAGGGTTATAGGATATTAATCTTCTGCGCATTTAAAATCCTGATTTGCATTGTCTCTACTCTAAAAATTCCAAAGTGCTCTAAAATGTTCTATTAATGTTATAAATTATAAATGGAAATAATACTAATGTTTTTAATGTTTATTATCAAACATCTACACATTTGCCTTTTGAAAGACACATTTTAAAAAGAAATCTACCAAATTGTTTCTACAACTTAGTAAATTTTGTGTCATTTCTGTTACTACTATAACTAATAGAAAAATTAGAATAATATTCAAAATCTTGTTTCTATGTAACTTCAAAAAATCTTGGAAGCTAGAATCCTACAATATTCTGTCCAATAAACCAACTTATAAAAACATCGTCAAATTATGTGATAGATCGCCTGTGCAGAACAATATTACCACTTGTGCTGCTGCTATTATCGGATATACATATATATAAATCGTAATCGATAAATAGTCGACTGAAAGATTCAATTGAAAGGGAAGAAAGGGTAGAAAGGGGTTAAAAGAAAATCCATACATACGGCAATAAGTATATCTTTCACGAATAGAGTGAGAATGTGCGAGAAGAGGGATCCATCAGTTCATGGATTACTTCAAACAGGTTCTCCATTTCAGATACCCCGGTTCACGGTGATACGTTGAAATCGAGCCGACCGGTAAATTGCGTCTGTTAAATCCTCTATACTGGTAACTCCTTCGTCAATATTACGAATTTCGGTTACTGGCAAACGAAAGTAGCTCAGCCAATTGGACGTACGTTTTTTTCAACCAGGAGGATTACATAAACGTTCTTCTTTTCATTCTCCTCTTGCGTAGAGCCCAGAACGTGCAATTTGAATTTTGCAGCATATTCCTTTCAGAAAAAGGAAGCATGTGTTGTAAAAAGAATCCTGCACCGATACGCGTTGCCTGTGTGACGCTCGAAACTTATTTGGGTGGGAGGAAAGCTCTTCAAAGTCAACGCTAGCGATGTAACATGACGTCTCTGTCAAAGCCATGATTTTTTGTCACTTTTCATACTGCATCAACCACTGAAGTTCTTTATTTTTGTCGCAGCTTACATCTTCATCTATGTCCCTATTTGTTCTATGCATAGAATCGTGTGCCATCTATCATCTGCAGTTACAGACTTCTCTAGCCCTGCAAAATTCCCAGAAACGTCTCCTTCGGCTTCTGCAAGCACTCAGGTACTTGTCAGCTTATAAAAAAAAACTTTTTCAACCGGTTTGAATTAATACTGGGAGAATAGAATCAATAATAACACCCATGGATGTAAGGGGATTCGAACGCGAGACCTCGTGATTTTGGGAGGAAAGATGACATTCTGCACGTCTAATTTTCGTAAAATGGCAAATGCAAAAGGAGGGTTTTAATTACAGACAATCCTTTCGATACGAACCGAGGGTTATTACATAGATGCACATCTGCTCCTTGTACGGAATCGCGAACAATTTGTGTCTCATCCCAGTTGCATTATTCTGTCATCTATCTACATAAATATGATTTCCGTTCAACCGACTTTCTCAGTTATCATTCAAAGCTAACAACGTCAATAATAATGATTATATATTTATAACGGCAACTCGATGGAATTATATTTAGTAGGGAATAACCAGTAAATGTCAAACGGATATTTATATATGTATATACACGCACTGTATAAACGCAATGAACTAAGTTTCATTGATGAAGCTTTGCTCGCTTGCTCTCCTTTTTCATCGCTCCTTATTTTTCAACAGTCGCTTCAATGGATGTTTTAAAATAGCGGGTAGCCATGAATATCGTAAAGTTCAGGAATCGATTTTACACGTGCACAATTGACATTTACCGTATTTGTATTTTTAAACAACGTCATCCTGCGAAAGGGCTGATATGAATGAAGGATGCGAAAACTGATGTACTTTTTTAACTTCATAATGGTCTTTGTATGACCTAAGTATATAAAACTATGATGTCATTGTTTATACGTCACTCATTAACGTTTATGTACGTACACTTCAGCTGCTTTCAGGCAAGTGGAAGTAAAGGTGTTATTTCTAGATGCAACATATATCCCGATCATGACATTTTCTGTCGTCAGTTAAAATTCTCGATTATGGAAACAATTACTCATTATGGTCCGGAATTGCAAGACACTTTTAATGGTTTCGTCAAAACACATAAAGTAAATTATATTGTATAATGTACAACAATTTTTTATTATATTTTGCAATATTCTGTATTTGTAAAATCAAAAGTCAAATCGGTTCAATTTGTCCGAGAAGTGGGATAATATGGAACGGGTTGCACAATTCAGCCTGCATCGATAGGAGATGCAACTTTGAACTGTGTAACTAAAACCCTAAATTTTCTCCAGATAGGTATTAATCCGTGTCGTTCCTGTGACGCCATCAAAACCTCTCGATTTGCGTACCTTCCTTATGAATTCGAATTCGCATTTCTTACATCCACAAATTTCGTGGATGTAGAAAATAGGGAGAGGAGGACACTGCAGTTACTCCCAAACGCATACCGACGCCCTCTTCGGTAGAAATTGCAACAAAGTTCCCAACTAGGTTGTCTTCCTTCGCGACTTAGGGAGGCTGGGCGTTAATTTAATCATTCCCTGCAAGATACTGCACGAAGTAGCACACAAAGTGCATCTTTGTGCACGGCATAGAGGTGCCGAAAGTAGGCGAAATTCAATTAAACGGAGTATTGATTCTTTCTTCATCCAGTGAAAGTGGCAGCAACCCACGAAATTGCCCGATTCGGCTTTGAGTTTTCATACACTATCTTACTTTCTATTCTTTGGCAAGTAATTACTTTGCACGCACACAGCCAGCGAGTCGACGGTCGCAGCTCCCCAAAATCTGGAAAAGTTTCAATTAAGATAATGAAGTCTTCTTCGCGCCATTCGTCAATCCACTTCTGACTCCTAACTTCTCTCTCATTAAACTTGGAGTAATTATACTCTTACCTGTCTGTACAATTTTTTTTTCTATAATTTCTCTTTTTTTGCAACAATTATATTTGTACTCGAGGGATGGAAGCGCAACTTTTGTCAAGGTGAGAAGTAAAATGTGACCGTGGAAGATTTTCCGTTGTCGTCGTAGTCATTGTAACTGTAGCTCAAACTCCCAGGAGAGATCAAGAGCTGAACCGTTTTTCTTTTCCTTCCTATTTCTCCCAACGGGCCCAGAAAATGGAGTTTCTTAATCTCTTTTTATTGCCTGTAACTGGCTACGACTTTCGGTCGATGCTATACACATACACTTAAACACATTCTACCCCAGTCGCTTTTCTTTTTGCCTTTTTCTATTCGATTTTTTCCGTACATACACTCGACTCGACTTTATTGTACTCCATTCCTTTCGTTATTCTCATTTTCTGTGTTTATCCGACTACGCTCCTCAATACTTTTCCATGAATACTTCATTCGTGATTTTTTCCTACCTCAATGCAGAAGACGTTGGAGATGTCTATACCATTCGTATTTTTTTATGCGTTTCTACACGTTTAATATTTCAAATGAAGAAAATTGCACATTTTCCTATCGATTGGGATTTATTTATTATTTAAGTTCAGCAATTTTTAAAGTTAGACAGACTAGTAATATACTGTTGGGAGCTGAAAAGTTGGCAGTTATAACGGCAAGTCAAAGTATACTATATTTAGTTATTTAGCCAATAAGAAAAAAAAATGCTTTATTTGGGTAAAAATTAAAATTTCAAAAAATGGGTTAGGCAACTCGTTTCTAGGAGTAATTTGACGCGTAGAGATGATTCCAAGGGTGTATTTTCGTGAAATCCCAACGAAAGGTCGTAAAAATCATGTTTTTTTTGTGTTTTCCGTTGGAATTCTGAAATTTTAACAATGAAAATGGATTTCTCGCGAAAAAATACATCGGATAAGTGTCTCTCGAAAGTGCTAAAAAGTTAATTCGGAAAGTCGAATTTTTTAGACACGAATTTTTTTGAAGCGATTTTCAACAATTTCCATAAATCTACATCATATAATTACATATGTTTATATCCATATTAGTTATAAAGAAAATTTATGATTTGCTTTAAAATTAACATAAGAAATCTGAGGTAATAATCAAAGTTGATTTTTAAACCCGGATGTATATTTTAAGTTTCCAGCATCCGCGATCTGTTAGAATCACTCTTTTATGTAAAAAATTGAAAATTCCAACTTCGGTATTGGGGGAAAATCACTGCAGAAGTGTCGTCCCACTGTCGAAAACTTTAACAAGAAGTATTCAAATACGGTGTGGCAAAAAACGCTTCAAATAATTCCTCCCTAACAACATGGAAATGTTAAAGGCATAAAATAGAATGAAAAGGGGTAAAAGAGAAAAGAATGGGTCAAAGAATAGTAGTATTTTCTTGCTTCGAATGCTCTGGAAAGGGCGAAGATATGAGGGAGGCGTGGTGGACTTACCCATGGGAGGTAAAGAGTCAAACAAAAAGTTGCTCCTTTTTCGTTTTTCTTTCTCTATTTCTTTCTCCTATTTCTTTCTCTATTCCCCTCTTGTACTATCTCAAGAAAATGCATCGCTTTTTGCCCACAGCCTGTGCGAGCCAGATAAATGTGCACGTATAGACACACATGGAGACAGGTGTCACGTCGATATACTACTCTCATTCGCTTTTTCTTTGCACAAATTTTTCTATATCTACTTTTACCTTAGTATTAAAAAAGAGCGAGAGGGTAGAGGGGAATGAAAATGACTAACATCGTCGATCATTCACTTCTACAATGAAACAACCCCCTGGGAGCTGCTATGAGAGACAAGGGATAACGAACGTCAAAAGCAAACCTTGAGACACAACTGAACTGATGTAGTGATAGAAGGAATTTTTTTCGATACAAGAAGAATGTCATAAGATTTTCTTTGAGTGATTTTTGATATTAATATTAGTGCATATGACTATGACATGACATCGGCTTGTTTTTTGAATAAGTATTTAGGACGATAAAAATGGTATTGCTGGTTGTGTGCTTTAAAAATTATTTTCTAATGATTTAGATTCTTCGCAACAAGCCTTGGCATTACCCTCACTGTTGTTGTTAGGAACAGTTAATTTTGCGTTGTATTTATCTCTTAATAACGAAAAGCAGCAAAAACGGCTCATAAATTCGCCGACAAAGGAGAAATAAACGAATCTATGAATTATCGTGTTTGTCTTAGAAATACTTTATGGAACTTTACTCTGCTTATTTCTCGTACTCGGTAGGTAGAAATTTTTTGTCTGGTGTAACGAAAATTAATGTGCCATTAGCACGAATCATGTTTTAGTCCCTTTTTTTACTCCCTTTTCTTTTAGAGTACGAAACTTTCAACTAATTCGTGAAAAATCTCTAATAAAGTATTTGCGATTGCAAAACACCATTTATATCCATTATATCCATTGGCAGATAGCCAAAGATTTGCGTATAGACTTGTACTCTGTAATGGATAAAATTGCAATAAAATATAAATTATCTCGTTATTTTTCGATAAATGTCAAAGTTTCTTATAGAGTCGAAAGAAAAAGTTTCGTGGAATGTTTGTTTCTTATTCCCGCGTTTTCCTTGCAAATACCAAGAGCATTTAAAAAAATAGAAATTCTCAATTTTTAATATTATCAATTTGATCCTTTTAAAAAAAATTTTTAGAATTCTAATAAATTGACATTTTGTAATAATGTTTCGAAAATATTTGCTGATAATTTATCTTCATAATAATTATTACTGTATTCCATTGACAATTGATTGAAGACAGTAGTGTAACAAAAGAGATTAATAGCTGTATAAAAATGTGGTTACGATAATTCAGGTGGCAGAAACGCCATTTCCGGTATTGTCAGAGACCCGCTTCCGTGACTGAACGTTGGAGCAACAGAATCAAAAATAATAAAATACCGGGATGGTGAAATATCACATGTAAAAATGCCAGCCGTCTAGACATAACGTGAAACCACAAAATAATACAGAAACGTCGTAATAAATAATTTAATATTTTACATTGTCCTATTGACACATATATGTATATATGTATATATATAAACATGATATAGCTTAAAATGAAAGTTCGGTCAAACCACATTTTTGTATATAACTAGGTGAGTATATTAATATTCCACGCAGAAAAAGGTAACAAATCGGCACTCTCATGTGTAAAAAAATCGGCATAAAATGGGAACCACGGATTAGTGGAAATTATTCATACTAGATGGTGCTAGTAACGTGAAAGAGGTTAAAAAATATAATTACATCAGAAAATCATACGACATATCTTATTGTTAGACTTTAATTTGTACAATCTGACAATAAATAGAAAGGGAAGTCTCTACAGCAACAGCAGCCCCTCTAGCGAAGAAAAGCGTTACCATTCATTGGAATCTTTATCAACTTCGGGTTTTCATTTATTTTTTATTATCATAACTTAGAGTTTCTTCACCCCACAAATTCTGTTACAATTATATAGAAATTATATACAATATTTCAGGGATAGACACTACCCAGTAAGAAATTTCCGAGGCTCGGCCGATGGTACAATAAAATAAAGCATGGCCCAGGCTTGGCAGCCGACCATTGGCACTTAAGCATCTGTCAACGTTTAGAAACAATGGGATGAAGCCTGGCCGAGTGTTGGCTAATCACCTATCTCGACTGTCAGCCAATCATCGGCCCAACCTAACCCCTATACTCATATATACATTTTCCCAATGTTGCCTAGCAAAAATATTTTTATAATGTTAAACTTGCATAAGATCTACTTAAGCACTGTCCAAAGGAAGAAATTACGTTTTATTTAACAAAATATATTTGTTAAAATCAAGCGTTGCCCCAAGATTGCTTCAGCGCCGCGCCAACAGTGTCTCAACTACAATGTTGAGCATACAAGCAGCCTAGTCTAAAGATTCATTCAATCTTGCTTTTGTTGTGGTGCCCATCACAATTTTTTGTATCAAATGAGCTTTGTTCCAATGCTGACTAAACATTTAACCACTGTTGCCTCAGCAGATGTATAGATTTTTTGTAGTTTCAGTATATAGCGTGTCTAATTGTAAGCACTGGTTCAACGTTACCGAGTAAGAAATTTACCACCGGCTAAAGCTTGGCCCAGGGCTAGCGAGTATCGGTTGATGCTTGTCCGAGGCTCGGCAACAAGCCTGGGCCAGCCTCGAATGATAACGTCGTTTGAGGATTTATTCATGACCAACCATTACTGACCCGATGCTAACTAATAAAATAGAATGTAAATTCCTGTAAACGAATTATTAAATTGCCATGCCACTGTTAAGCCCGCCTTGAAAGGTAGCTTGAGCCAACGTTGAAAAGTGCGCTGAACCAACGTTCGGTATGAAACTTGACCCAACACTGCCAATGTTCAGCCAGTCTTAACAGCAAGCTTTGGCCCATACGCATAGTTCAATCGGTGCTCAGATAACACTGTGCCAGGGCTGGGCCAACATAGGTAAGTATACAAAAATTTGGTTCTTGATATATATTCGTTTTAAGTAGATGCCGCGAGGAGCCAACGATGAAGAGTATTTAAATTTTCGCGGGTGCCAGACGAACTGTTACTTCGGTAAGTGAACACTAGATGACAGGTTTCCCGCAAGTGGTCGGGTTAACCATCAGGTAGTATATAAGCCCGCAAATAAGTTCCTCGAGATATTATTTAATTCTTAACTGTTTCAGATTTCAAGGTATGACGACATCAATGGCAGAGGCGTGTGTGGGGCAATCCTTCGTCCATCAAACAACAGGAATCAGCACACAACTTTACACATACGCAGCTAAATACCACGAAATCATATATATGTATGAGTATTATAAAAATTGTTGTGTGTATGTACCTTTATTAAGTATAATTAATAATAAATTGTAATGTAAAAGAAAGAAATTTTTTTATACTTACCTGTATTGACCCAGCCCTGGCCCAGCCCTGGCCCAGCCCTGGTCCAGCGTTGTCTGAGCACCAACTGAACTATGCGTTTAGCATCTATGTACTCAGTTCATACGCAATTGTTGAAGCTATTTTGCGTAGCATGGGTCACTAGTGCTATTAAAGCCTGGTTGAAGCCTGGCACGTAACAGTAATAGAGCTTCAAACGACGTTATCATTTAAGCATTGCAGCAAGGCTAGATGCTACAGCTGGGCCACTACTAGTAGCCAAACGTGCTACGAGGTTCGTAGTGAACCTTGAGCCAATGCTTGCTGTTAAGACTGGCTGAACATTGGTTTTGAGTGTTGGATCAAGATTCATACCGAACGTTGGTTCAGCGTACTTTTCAACGTTGGCTCAAGCTACCTTCCAAGGCTGACTCAACAGTGGCATGACAATTTAATAATTCGTTAATAGGAAGTAATTCTTTTATTAATTACCATTGGGTCAGCACTGGTAATCATCATGAATAAATCCTCAAATGACGTTATCATTTCACTGCTGGCCCAGGCTTGTTGCCGAGCCTCGGACAAGCATCAACAGATCGTCGCCAGCCCTGGGCCAAGCTTTAGCCGATGGTAAATTTCTTACTGGGATACTTTAAAAAAATATCTGTAGCTTGATTGAAGCCAAATGCTCGGTAGGAGATAATCAGTCGTCAGTATTATCTTCGTAAAACCGAACACCTAATTAATTATAATTGTAGAACGACAAGTGCTTCTTAAGCGATTACGTTATTGTTACCGTTATAACAGCTGTATTTAGAAATCTCGAGGAATCAGAACTTGACTAAAAATAAATGAAATAAAGGAGGAACTTTACTCATCCGCTGTACGGCGGCAGATTAAAATTAAGATAGAACAAAATAAGCTTTTCTGTTATTTCAACACAGAACCGCTACAATTATATAGCCACGCTGAACATTACTTATTCCCTTTTTGCTAACCTTCTGCTTCAGATAGTGGCGGAAATTCTTTTCTTTGTTTATATAAAAGCTCCTTAATGTACTCCTAATTATTTCGTATTCAAATTACGTCTAATCTCCTCTCAGTCGCACTTGCGGCTATGAATCTCCTGTGCTTACCGTTTCCTATTATTTTGTAAAAGAGTTCATTTAACATCAAATTTCTTTGGAGGTGCAAAAACTGCCGAAATTATTTTTTAACCCTGCAAGTTGCATTTCTAAGTTAGCCTCTGCCTTCGCGAGTCGCACAGGACTGCTCAGTTATACTACGTAAGGGTATAGGATACGTAAGTGTTTCCTTTAAAGGTTAATTCTGAATCAAAAATACAATTTTTTTGCTGTCACCGATCGGATATAGTCTCGATGTTTGATTACCGCACGAATTGAATAGAAAAAGCTTTTGGATTGCATCCCCATCTGCATTTTGATCCGAATGGTGACTGCTGGTGAAAACGAATTCTCTACAGCAATATGGAACGAAAAAAATTTTGTGTCTGGTGGGTCTTCAAAGGGTATCTAATAATCCCTCGCTATGGAATTACACAACTAATTTCGGTAAATATCATTCGCAACTGAAATCAATCAATATAAAAAAATACCCGTATATAATAAAAATTCCAAAGAGCATTTATTTGAGTTTCTGCAAATTGGGAATTTTCATTAATTGGAGTAATCCTTCGCCGAGAAAACTGAAGAATTTTTTGACACCTCAAAATATGAAACTGCCCAAAAAATGGCGATGAGACGAAAGGTCAAGGTATAGAATCTTGTACGCAAATAAGATGCAGTTCCTTTTCACATGCTCTATGGAATGGACCATATTCTCGTACTGGATACAATTCAGACAATATTAACTTTAATTGGAAGAAGAGATACTGAAGGAACTTAGTCCATCCGGTTAATTGTATATTTCTCGGTATATTTATTGAATATTTCTGTACATGAAATGCTGGAAGGCAATTTCCAGCATCAACGAGAAAGCAGCGTCAGTATAGCAATTGCAGTAATTCGTAGACTCTCCGTTTTTTCCTCAGCTGCTTCCCGCATCTCTATGTTGCGGCAAAGTTCGCTTTAATTGGGTCGACATCGATCTTCGTAATGAGAAAAGTTGTTAGGCAGCTTATTGCTATACCCAAGACTGCATTTCATATTCTCCAGACTCTTTCTCAATACCTTTTTAGTGCGGCACTTTCTTTCTCGACTGCTCTGCCTCATTTTATCCTTTTTGCCAGCTCTCTTCGGAGCAATGTTATCCTACAATTTCCGATAACGCATTTCAAAAATGTCTCCCTAGATTACATAACAGACAGGCTTGGGAATTTAATGATAGACCAATAGATTGGATGCTACTGATAAGCTTTGCTGTCTCTAATCACCGTGGTTCGTCGTGGATGTAACAAAAAAGCTTTCTAGCCACTCGATGAAATGTATGAAAAGGGAGGTTCTTTCTCGAAAAAGAAAATATTTTTATGGCTGTAATAGGAGTTTTTATTGAACGTGTATAATACCGTGTAACACTATTAAGCATCCGAGTCATAAAAAAGTAATGCAATTGGAGCCTAGTGTTAGTGAAAATAGATTGTAGGTTGAATGTATCGGTTATTACCAATAATCGTGTTATGGCCATTTTCAAGTTTTGCGAGATTATAAATAAACAATTAAGCTTTGAAAATAATAGAAAACTTGGGTATCCAGTTTTTTAAAAATAAATTCGTTATCATTTAAATAAAATTCTATCACTACAAAGTTTAATATAGTTATTAATAATTTCAGGTGAGTAAAATATACGAAACTAACCGGAATCGTAGCTGATTGAAATTTGTAGTATAAAAGAATATTAATTAATAGTTTAATTGCTTTACGCTTTCATTGTTGCAATCAGTATTCATTCGTTCATTCACCACACACGTGTAACGCAATTCGGGTGGATGGATATTGTAAACAATAAAAAGTATTGTACTATTGTAAGCGTGCAGTACCAGGAGAAAGGAATATGGCCTGATTAGTTGCTCATGCCGTCATGTGTGAAATAAATTCACTGTGGAACGATTATATTTGTGTTTACAAATCAATGATTATCACCATCAATGAACACTCAATTCGCTTCGACGTAGCAATGAAGCTTATTCCCGATTGCCTAATGGACTGAACTATGATTGGTTATTAAACTGTGACGTTGGCGAATCGTAATAGAAATCTGGTGTTCTTTTTTCACGACTCACAATTTTTTATTGCATGGATTTTATTAAATCATCTCGAAAAAGAACGTAAAATGCCTTCTAAAATTAATTATCAATAAAATTCCGTTAATAAGTATTTCCTTTATTTTTCACGATCGTTCCATTTTTTCTATTCTTACCAAATTGAACGATAACTGGGATACGTGTCTTCGATAAGCATTTCTCTTGGTATAAATTCTTTATTAGAAATATTTAATAAATTAAAAAAAAGTATTACAACTAGTTCTGAATAAGTGATACTCTGCATCAGAACGAAAATCATAATCTCCGAAATGATCAGAGTTTCGACATCTTAAACACACATTGTTGGTAGGGCAAAACAATAGACTTATCATAGTCTTGTTTAAGCCTTGATGGATTTTCTGAACGATTGCACAACCGAACACTAGAACGTAATGTCGCTAATAAACTTATTATTAGACTGGATCGAAAAAGCACTTGACGTAAGGATAATAAATATATAAATCGTTCGTAAGACTAACATGACGTCGTCCAAAACACTTCAGCGATATTTTTTTCCGAATATCTCTTTTTTTCTTTGCACCCCGATTTTCCTTTCTGTATTTTCGTTGTGCGTTGTACCGTAAACTGGCGATATCAACAGAGCGAGTCGAAAGGGGGATGCTGCTTGTTACATGCCATTCTACCTTTATCGCTCCGGTTCGAACTGTTTCCATCGACTGCGTGCTACTGACTTCACGTTACATTTCTTTCTGTTACAGCCGCAGATCAAAGTTGCTTGGCACTCGTGTCTTTGTTTCTACGGTATTCGCAAAAGCAATACGACCGAATGAAAATTCAGATCCAATCAATGCGCCAAAATGTGAAGCCTCACATGAGGAAGGGCAGGTAGGGATTTGAAGGGACAAAGTACAGCCTGGGTAAAGCCGAGGCCAGTACTGCGCAGACATAAATTTCTACTGGGGATCGCCGTCACTTTTAGAACCATCGTCAAGAAGACTAATGTCAAGATTACCGTACCTACCCATTTGGTCTTCGCCAATCTGACCATCGAAGAGACTGCGGCTGCTGCTGCTGTTGCTGCTGCTGCTGGTGCTGCTCCTGCTTGCTCTCCTTCAAAGATTTGTTCTCGTCTGACTTCCCCTCATCCCCGATATGTACCGATGGTACAAACTCTAAGGTCAATAAAATACGCAACCAACCTACCTCATAAGGTTCAAATGAGGGGTTGTAATCAAGGAGGGCAGTAATTCCAAGAACCAAGAAAACCAGTTTTAGTTCGGGAATTATCGACACTCCTGTTCGAATTTTTCGGTTCGGATTTTAGTATAAAAAAGAAAGGGTTGAAAAAATAGAATTAGTATATTTTTTATGTCAATCGTATTACACATAAAATTAATATGTCTAAAGAGCTATAAGAATGTCGATCTTTTGGAAGCAATTCGATCTTCATGATCAAACCGATCTTTGAATATTAAAAATAATCAAATCATAAAGTTCAGTTTGAAAATTGATTTTTTACAAATATTTTTACATATTGTAGACATAATCAGGAGACAAAAATGGACCAACCTTCTTCGAAAACACTTTACATATGAAAATTCTTATTAACGCAAGAAAGCTATAATTACCAGGAAAAAATAATCCCCCGATTGAACAGCAGTATGTGAAGTGTGTGTCTATAAATGCAAAAAGTTACGTGAAACCAGTGACGTTATGATTTTAAATATAATCAGCTAGGTAGGGGATGTAAAATCGCAAAGGTAAAAAATAGCATATTAATTTTATCTCCCATTCATCGGGTTCGATTTTACGAGGGAATTCAATGTTATAATATATAGAAAATCGAGATTCCAAATTGGCAGATTGGTTATTATTCTAACATATTAAATTTTGATCATTTAGTGGCAGCAGCATTATTCTTCTTCCCGTGCATTTGCCCTCTTTCTTTTCGTTGCTTATTGTCTTACTGAAGAGGACAATTCCTCAAGTCAGCTGTGGAAAACACTAGCTGGAAAAGTGGGAAGATTGCAGAAGTTAACGATACGAAGTCCTTTAAAATTTAACCCTAACATAATTTCATAGCTATTAAAATTAGAACAGTATCCACATTGTCACTGTTTTTAATTGCATAAAAACTACTAAATCGTTTATTCATTCAAATAAACCGGGTCTTTGCGCAATCAAATATCTATAGCGTCTCATTAAACATTGGTTTGTTATTTTAAATGCCACTTTTGTCGTTGGGCAAAGAGGGGAACGATTCCTCGGGAAAATTTATCGTTCCTCATTTAAACTGAAACAAAACTCAAATTAACTCGTATTCCAGTTTTACCACTTCTATATGCACGCGAATGTGAACAAATCGCTTCGATTCCACTCTCATTTGGAGCTTTTCAATAAACGCGCATGTAAAATATCCGGAAGCAGATGACAATCTGCATTTAGCTTTGAAAATAATAATCGAAACGAAAATTAGACGGATGAGATGTTTTACATTGTATGTTTTTCCGCGTGTGGGCGATGTTACGACTGTCGGATGCCATCGGCAGCAACATGCGGACAAAAGTAAATCGAAGCGTCGTTTGTTGCAAAAGCTATCGTTGGATTCCGTATGAAAAAGAGAAAGGGAGAAGGAAAGAGGGAGGGTGAGCAAGGGAGAAAAAGAAAGGGTAAAGTTTAGATTGAATTTTATGAGATGGAAAGAGGGTTTCCAGTGGGTTAGAGCACAGGGCAAAATTTTTTTCTGTTTACCGTTGGTATTATTTCGACTATTATGACGAGCGTACTTGTTGCTACCGGTACTATACATATAACGTTTGCCATTATTTCCCTGCATTCCTATTTTTAAATTTCCTAAACTTTTATATTGAAACAGCTGGCGAGCGAATTTTTTTCATTCGAAGCTATTGTAAATATCCGCGAGCTTGTGCACTTACGCGATCACATGTGGTATTAATAACAGCGTTCCCTGAAAATTTAATTCAACGTTAGTTAACATATTTCAACTGTTTACGCGGCAAAAACATTCTTGAAATTATCTTATTAATTGTATTATTGCACTCTCGTATTTTCTATTTTTCACTTTTTTTTTTAAACAGTCCACTCGATTTTCGACACATCCATTACGATGCGTTTTTATCAACGTTTCTGAAGCCAGATAAAAATATTTCGAATTCTTCCCTATTCACGATAAGCCATTACCGTGCACTGCACTTCTCCATCGATCCCGAATGTTTTCCGCCGCAAATCTGATTTCAATTTCGAGAACAGATAGTAGCCCCTCGGGGCTGAGTCGGAGTTCCGAGGCGCGTGATCCAGTTCTGTAAAGCCACATTGTCTGCTCGAGCATCGACGCGTGATTTCGCTATAAGCAAAATGGTTGAATGAAAAATGCCAATTTTCAAAAATAAATAGTTATTCACTAAATTTGAGTGACACACTCGAGAAAAAATACAGTAATCTCGTGTTTTTCGTTTCGCTGGTTACAAAATTGCGATCAAATTTTCGAAATTCCTATATCGCGAACTATTATTTACAAGAATAGTTTCTTGTAAATAATAATCTAAATGAAATCTTCAGTGATAGAAAAAGACAAAAAGATATTTTTTTTTTTCAAAAATCGAGGCCACGATACACGTTTTCTATGAATTTTTCTTTCTCGGGCCTCGGTGACCCCAGAATGACGCTATTCGTTTGGTGGAGGGTCATTTGGTAATCGTCAACTCCCAAAGGAAGTGAAACTCATGACAGCTTCGCCCCGGCGTCACCTTTTGGACCCTCGTCAAATGTTTAATTATTTTTTCCCCAGGATTATCTCGCTTAATGTAACTAAATTAAGAAGTTATTATACAATCTTATTACAGATAAAACTCAAGGCGTGACAAGTGACACAATAATGGACTACCCACATACAACAGAAGAAGCGGCAGTTTTATATCCTAATAAATGCAAAGTTATGGATCCAGTTGAGGAGCGGTAATTAGTTTAGAGAAGTTTAAAGCACACGTTCAGTTTAAATGAGGCGATCATCATACGAAAGGAAGTCCGAAAGCAAAACCTTAATCATAGCCGTCGTTATCTTTCATTATTTCGCTTTACAGACATTAACATTAATCGTATCTCTATTAATGTATGTATATTCAAAGGTGTACCAAGGGGATCATAAGATTAAGCATTATTTTAATTGAAGTTTGTTCTACCGACTTATTTTATACCACCTTTAGGCTCCTTTCTATGTGATGCAATAAAAAGAGGTGGCTGATATCGCACCAGTTCGAAAATTTAATAAAATGTGTCTCGAAAGATTTGAAGTATCATGTTGGGAAAGATAATAAAGCTGAAAAGAAATTATATACTGACACTACTACTACTACTACCACTACTACTACTACAACTAATAATAATAATAATAATAATAATAATAATAATAATAATAATAATAATAATAATAATAATAATAATAATGGTTTTGTAAAATTATAATATTTTTGAAAATGATACATTGATTAATATTTGTAAAATTAATGATGTTGAGGATAACAATTTTTTTATTTTATCTGTTGATCTAAGTCTATTTTAATTCAAGTCGTTTTATTAATTTCATATTAATAACGATAATAATTAGTGGTATTTTATTGTGAGGGGCCATAGTAATAAGTAACGAGTAATCTGAAACAAAATCCTTTCTTGCCTGCAACGGATATCTTCATGCAACGAAAGGGAGTACGGAAAGGGTGAATGTGTGTTGCGGTTCATCCCTTCTTCATCTGCTATCTCTCCCTGTCCTCCTCCCTTCTTTTTTCATATGGAGCTTTGCAAAGCTCAAAGTCTTCCAGAGCTCCCTTATCTCTCGCCGACAAGGGTTAACGCCGGTAGACTTTGCCAAAATGCTGATCAACGAAGCGTGAAAACCACGCGTGCGAGTCTACCCTCCTAATGCCACTTCCGGTATCTATGTGCAGAGAAACCTGAACTAGAAACTTCATCTCTCGGTGCATTTGCTAATTATTTAGAGGTATGCATAAGCACGAGATAACAATGAACACAAACTGTCCTACTTAACGAGACGAGTAAAAAAAAAGTCGAAAATGGGATCGAAAAGCTGCACAAGAAATTTCAACTCAGCTCGACACGTGGTTTTATTTAACTTTGATAAAAACCTTTGTTACCTTAGCTGTTATCAGAAATTTTCTCGGTTAGTATAACTGTTGTATTATTCTTCTTTATCTTTAAAGCCTATCGTTAAAATGACAAATAAAATTTTTAATCATTTAATATTTCTACAATAATTATTTCATAATATTTATGTCTTTGTAGTAAGAAATTTCTACAATTATTTTTGTATGCTATGAATATTCTATTTTTATAAAATAACTTTCATTATTTGTTCAAACAACATTTAACAACTATATAATTTTTGCTACATTAGAAAACTCAATAACTTCCACGCGTTACAAATTTTTATCGCTGTGATCTGAAAAGCATCACTTTGCCAATTACGTTATTCTAGTGAAGTGAGTCAGCTGAGGGTTAATCGGCAATAAATCGCTTTATATTATAATGCACATTTTTCTATAGAATCACATTCCAGGTATAAAATCACACTGTCAAAATTCAATGTAAAAAGATATCACGCACATTTAGGGTGAATATCATTACGTGACTCTTTTTTATTCATTGTATGTGCATTTCACCCTAAATGGAACTATTAAGTGAGGGAAGTTTTTTCTCAAACAATATTTTTTATTAAAGTGCAATTTAATGCGAGAAGTTTTATAGAAAAAAAAAACGAATACCGAGTTTACGAATAATGGCTGCCGATTTTATAATAATAAATTAATCAGGCACTAAAATTTTATTTTCTTTAAATTCAAATCCAACATTAAATATGAATAAAATGTGCAAAATAAGAATAACCGGTCGCCAAAAAAATATTGTATTTTAAAATGCTTTTTTGTTTAATCTGAGTTGAAATAAAGTAAACTGACGACTTCCTATGTATCTATTACTATTAGTAGCATTATCATTGTTTAAATTGGGCAATAATTGAAATTTAACCTGTTGGAAGGAAGTGGAGAAAATTACCAACTAATCAACTATGCGATTGAAATTTACCTACATCTGTAGAACATCGTTTAAAAATGGTTAAAATTTCGGGATAAACGGAACCATTATACTGACGTTGTTTGAGATGTTGTTAGGTTCGTTTCATTCCACTTGACAAAGGGAAGCCTGGGTCAGAGGGAGGATCGATGCAACCCACAAAAGGAGTGTGGGGTGAAAATAAACAGGGTGACGCGTACCAGTAGGTTTTCCACTCTGAAATCCATTTGCCCCGTACTGTATTCTGGGTGGGTACGCTCATTTCTCTACCCCCAAGGGAATAGTATCAATTCTATTTCCTCGCAGACCGGAAAAAGGGATATCTTTTATATTTGAAGGACCGTCTCGTTGCTCAGCTGTGATTAGTTTCCTTCCGAATATTATCACTATATTTGTGTAATTATATAACGTTCGATCACAATGTTATCGTTAATTAAGTCTCATCATGCATCGCATGCATCAACTTTGCGTGTATAAATTTTACGTCACGTCTCCTGCATTATTCCCCAAATTTCATGCTTTTGGGCGTGAAGTGACTTCATTAGAATCATGATTCAATTATAGCAGCATTTAGACCCATTATTGATTTTCCCCATTCAAATGGTCAAATTTGTTAGCAAAAAAGGAACGGTTCTTGTAATAAATAGACTTCAGAGTTAGATGTACTTGTTAGTTTCTCTACAGGGCCGTAATAGAATATTAGATTCAGAAAAATATATATATCACGTTAAAACGGCGACAGACTTCTCTAAAATTATTCTAATTAAATTATCCAAAATTAAATAGGTGAACAATTGAAAAATATAACGCGAGATAATCAAATTAATGAAAAAATCAATTAAAAGTAATAAGATAACATTATTTTATTAATTTATTAATTAAGATAAGGATTTTATTAACAAAAAAATTAATAATTGACCCCTTTTTGCAATATATCGTGACAATTTTCCAGTTTCTTCATTTCCAAAATACACAATTGTCTTGCAGAAGACTGAAACTCGGGAAACGTTTTAGTTTCGCGAATTCAAGTTGAAACTACCATTACGATTCGAAAGGTGGAAGCAACCGGTTCACTTTTGTTCGTTGTAAATGGGGTTTTCTTCCAGTGCCTCTCTGTGAATGATGAATAATTTAGTCGTGGAAAATCAGAGAAATAAACTCTTTTCCAACAGGGGCGGTAGAAGGAGCAACAATAAAAACATTAACAATCGTGCGGTTTTAAAACATCGTGTCTTTAACATTCCTTTATACAATTCTGCGTAACTGTAACCTACAGTGCAGTAGCTCATTTTCGTAGAAGTCTGGGCAGGATAAAAGCTACATACAGACTTACAAAGGATAACGAGTATATCCATCAGATGCTTTCTCATTACGAAAATAAGCGGAGTATAAAAAAGTCAGAATTTTTACCTTCCCTAGAAAGCCTAAAGAATTTTATGTTACTACGGTACCTTTCTGGGATTGCTTAAAGGAGAAGGCTGCAGGAGTGTTAATTCGGATCAGAAGAGAAACGCTTAGAAAATATGACTTAAAGTGGAGTCGTCGAGAAGACAAGGAAGATACGCTCGAGATGACGTAAAGAGACAGTTCCAGTACTGGCCCAAGCTGTGTCAGCATGGCCCAGTTATAAATTGTTGCTGAGACCGATACTAAAATGTCTTCATTCTTTTTTCACTCATTTGTAATTAAACAATTAACGTTCGAAGGCGTGTCTATTATCGTCAGTGCCCACATAATTCAATAACCGGTTTTCCTACTTCTAGAACCTGAAGGAAGCAAGGAATAAGTGGGATGGAGATTTCAGTGAACGGAAAGGACGCAAAGTCGAGCTCCTGGCGCATCGGAAACTGCTTCCGACGAACTAAGCCCTTCCACTTCACACAATTTGAATTTCATGTTTCTCTGCATTGCAAAAGACAGACATTTTAGCCGCGGTGAATCTGTCATGGCAAGGCCAAATCAATATTCTTCATACAATTGCGACAAATGAATTTTAATGCGACGGCGACGCAAAACCAACCAAAGTCCAAAAGAGCTAAGGATCCTCATCTTACTAGAAACGAAGGCATCTCGATTCCCATGTATCCCCAAGTGAAAAAATTTAATAAAACGTCTATGAAAATTTTATAATGATCACATAAAATTTGTATGAAAAAATGGTTTTATAAAAACTGTATAAAGCATTTATACAGTTTTTATAGAACCATTACCTACGATTTCCCAAGGGAAGTTGCCTTTTTGCCCCAAAAACTGCCATTTTTTCGAAAAAATCGTTATAACTTTGTTCCTATTGAGATTTCGGCCCCGCACACCCGCTAAATTGATTCTACGCGCAAAATTACCCCTAGGAACGACCCTGTCGAGATCGATTTTGAATATTTAATTTTGACCCATTTTTGGGGTGGCCCAAAGTAGGTCTAAAAATTTACCTTTTTGCACTATCTTGGGCCGCCTAAGATCGACTCTCCTGCGATGGCTAATCGAGATAGAGCTTAGAATGCAATGGCACCGTCGGAATCCCCGATTTCCCAAAGAATGTGGCCCTTTTGCCCCAAAAACCCCAATTTTTGTCGAAAAAACCGTGATAACTTTGTTCCTATTGAGATTTCGGCCACGCACACCCGCTAAATCGATTCTACGCGCAAAATTACCCCTAGGAATGACCCTATCCCGAACGATTTTGAATATTTAATTTTGACCCATTTTTGGGGTGGCCCAAAGTAGGTCCAAAAATTGACCTTTTTGCACGATATTGGGCCGCCTAACGTCGACTCTCCTGCAACGGCTAATTGAGCTACGGACTCCCGCGGGTGCTTATTCGATGTCTTTTCGCGCGTAGAATGCAATGGCACCGTCGGAATCCCCGATTTCCCAAAAGAAGTTGCCTTTTTGCCCCGAAAACCCCATTTTTGGTCGAAAAAATCGTGACAACTTTGTTCCTATTGAGATTTCGGCCCCGAGTACCCGCTAAATCGATTCTACGCGCAAAATTACCCCTAGGAATGACCCTATCCCGAACGATTTTGAATATTTAATTTTGACCCATTTTTGGGGTGGCCCAAAGTAGGTCCAAAAATTGACCTTTTTGCACGATTTTGGGCCACCTAACGTCGACTCTCCTGCAACGGCTAATTGAGCTACGCATTCCCGCAGGTGCTTATTCGACGTATTTTTTCGCGTAAAATGCAATGGCACCGTCGGAATCCCCGATTTCCCAAAGGAAATGCCCTTTTGCCCAAAAAATCGCGATTTTTTCGAAAAAATCGTTATAACAAAGAAAAGAAATAAATATATATTAAAATTGTTACAATAAGTACATAATTGCTTATTAAAATTTATCATTTCAGTTGTACAGAAGTAATTCTTAAAGTATTGCTTATTAAGTAAGATTGTATAAAAACTGTATAAAGCATTTATACAGTTTTTATAAAACCATTTTTTTATAAAAATTTTATATGATCATTATAAAATTTTTATAAAAGTTTTATCACATTTTTTCACCTGGGTCCTGCGAAAGCGCGTTCTTGAATTCAAATCCACATACATACTGTTTTTTTAGAGGAAATTCCGGGTAGGGAAGTATACATGAGTGGCATTAGAAGAAGATTCCGAGCAAGAATTACAATATATATGTATAAGTACTGGAGGAAATAAGAAGAAACCGACGAATTTAACACGGGGTCAAAGTGTTCCGTAGAAACTCGGTTGGCGAAATGAACAAGCGCTAGGAACTCATTCTCTGTTTGCACCTTTTGGAAAGGATATCCGGGCACCCTCTTCGCCTTGGTTCTTCTTCGGTACGTGGTCCACTTGGGAGTCGATGACTCGGCATTCCTTGAATTGGAGAATTCCAACTTTTCTTTCTCCTCCTTCCCTTTCGTTTTTCTTTTACTTCTTGAATGTTGTTCTTCTTTTTGCAGCAGAAAACGTTTCATTTCCTTAAAGACCTTCTCTTCTCGCTCGGCTAACTGGAATTTCCTCACGTGTCTCGGGCTACTACTTGCACTTCCTGTGTATCCAAAAACAGCTTGAGATGATAGTCTCACTGGTTACACATTAGCTTGCAAGCTTTTGAACTAAAATATCTCTAATGTCGTGTAATATGCAACTGGTTAAAAAAAGCAATAAATAATAGCCCATACACTATAGTTACTCTAGTTAATGTCCCTTATTGTTCCACAGAAAAAAAATATGAGCGATTCAAGAACAAAATTATTACGGGCTGCCACAAATATGGTAATTCTACTATATTCTTTTGTTACTGAAGCAATGAAAAATTCCCTTAACAAATCTATCGAATACTTGACGCATCATTGTTGCTATTGAATCAATTTCATTTTCTTGAATTAGGCTAATGTAATTGAAATCCAGAGCATTTTTTCAGTGCCTTTTTCTATCATAATGCCAATTGTATTGTAAAAACATGGCAAATTTAATCATACTCTATTCTCAGGACAGGTCTACAGTTCCTTTGCATTACACCCAACAGTTTCGTTCGCATCTTCATCAATTGACAATCGAGCGAAATAGCAATAAATATTTTTTTTCAAATTACATAACGTTTTATCACCCCGAAGAATCTCATAATGTTACGCAATAAGTTAGCTCTCGAATCAAAAAGGGATCCCAGAGACATTTGTCGAATGACGTAATTGCGGATATTCTCCCTTCTTTTATCTTTTTCTCACACTATATATATCTATAGTGGAAAGGGACAAGGGGCAAATATCTAAAATCATTTGACATCTCGGCTACTAATGCCATAAGCTGACACGACTGCAATAAAAGAAGGGTATGTATATTGCTGCTTTGCAGTGTCTGCAAATATTAGTATTAGTATACCTCTAGTATGGATGATGAAACATGTACCACAGTAGGGGAAAATACAGAAACATAAGATATAATATCAGTATGATTCGAACGATATGGATAAACAGGGAAAACGACGTAAGCTTATAGGCGAGACGTTCATTGAAGTGAACTAACAGCAGGGGTGTGAAATATCTACATGATCCTATAAGAGACACGTATATGTATGGGGTGTTAACTATAGTCTATACGTATCCTACTTCTACCCTTTCGCGTCATGTAACATATTAACCGCGTAGAAGAGTATCATTTTCCTGGAAAAGGGCCATTTTAAGACGCTGTAGTTCTATTTATTTTCCAAATACGTGTATTTTTATCTTCGCTTTCCATGGTAATACATATTTCGGGTACCAATGCACGCGAAAATATTTATTCTCAGTGGATGTACGGATTACATTTTTTAGTGGAATATCAGCTGCCGGCAGTAGAGGATATCGTAAAGAAACGAAGAATGGCCTTAAGAAAAAAAAAGAGATACGAATTTTGTCAATGTGAGTTTTGTATCGCAAAGGAATTCTCCTATGCAGAAATGTTTTTCTTTAGGTGTATCAATTGCGTAAGGTTTGAATTTAAAAGTATAATTGGTTTTACCTACAGCGTTTCGAATATGAAATTATTATTAATAATAATAAATATATTTAATTAGTCGACAAGTTCTGAAACAAAATTAACATTCATGACCCAAATGTATGAATAAATATGTCAACGTTTCAGACTACACTCATTGAATATATGTAACCGATAAAAGCGTTATCAGAATTTATCAATTTTCACATGTAAAAAAAGAAATCGGATAAATATGAAGGCTAAAGCAAGCCCCTCGTATGTAGCATTGGTTTGATATAAATATATGGTCCTGTCGATATCAGCAGGAGGAACTTTTCATTCGCGTACCCTTTTGTAAGCTGGTCATAGATGTATAACAAAGGCTGCAGGTATTGCAGAAAGAAATATGTCCTGCCGACAAAATTGAATCATATAGGACCAATAAACCACTTAAAAGCAATTATAACGTTTATTTTATTACAATTTTTATACCACATTAAAAATTAGTCACCACCCAAAGTATAACACTCGCAATCCTAATAGTGAAAAGTAGAAAAACGGTGTCTAAAATTGTAAGACATTTGGAATAATCGCGTAGGATTTCTAAAAAATGATGTAAGGTTGCTCCAAATCATTGTAAAATTGCTTGCAAATTTCTACAGATTTCGCGTAGGATTTTCAGAAGTTTCGCACGATCACGAATTTTTATTCATCTCCAAGATCTTCCAATAAACGAGCATCTTACTTATCTGAAAATCAAAACATGAGAAATCTCCGATACCCGATTCTGAAACATACGTTGAAGGATACGGTCGGGAACTTGAAATATATGTAATGTTAAAAATAGGCCTTGAGGTCGTTTCTCTTTTTTGAAACTTCAATTAACCTCCCCTCGATTCTATGTAATTTTCTTCCCATCAATATATCATTTATAGTTGTCTTTAGTCATACAGCTGATGATGGTAAACAGCAAGGGATTTAGGTCTTTCAGAATTTGACTGTCCAATAGCTCCCCATCTGGGGTAATAGCGGAAGTCAACTTAACTTTATTACCTTTACCCACTTCTTTCGATGTGTCGCTAATTTGGAAATTAGTGCAGTTGTCAACCACTGGATTTGTGTAACAGTTACAAATGAGTTTCTTACACGCAAAGGGATGATGCGAATCCATTTTTTTCCTACGAAAACAAATGATTTCAATTTGCATATTAAACGAGTATTACTGCGATATGTAATTCTCCCACCGACCGCAAGGTGACGTTGCATTACGATCATTCAATTTCTTTTTCAGATTTAAATGCGTAAGGTAATCAATATTATACGCGACCTAATCGTAATTAGAGAGATCAAACAAACGCTAATTGTAAGTTTCATTTGTTCCGCTGGAACTGTTTTTTACGTTAATTTTTTTTAGTGCATTTTTTGGTACCTTTTGCCATAATTTTTTATGTACTGCAACTCTTGCAATTTTTTCGTAGCTGAAAATAGGAAAATTTTACGCAACTTACATAAAGTTTAGAAAAATGGAAAAAATTCTTAAAAATACAAGGTTTTGGAATTTGTTTCTAAGTTGAAGACTGAGGGATTTTTCAAGCTTTACGGAACAAGTAATAAGTTTGCAAGTTCTACACACGAATGAAATATCGAAAGTTAAAAAATTTGCACAAAAGTTTTAAAAACTTCAAGTTTTCAGATTCCAGCGATTATCCTTCTTGAATTTTTAAAATTTATTGTAGACTTTTTCTACAAATAGTTCTGAAACTTCTTTCACTATCATGTTCTATTTTATTATATAATTTTTAACAACAACTTATGTTCTTCCAACTTTAATTACGATTTAGTTAACATTAACGAGAGTAGGATACTAACGATCATTAATTAAACTTCGAAACTTTTTAATCAGTTAAACCTGCATTATTTTTGAACAAAAAAAGCTTTTTCATGAAGCAAGTACATGATACCGAGTTCCCGTATATGTGTACTTATATGTAACACAAAATTCTAATAAAGTTGGCGCCTTTAGGTGTGAAAGATGTGTTAAATCTCAACACGTAACCTGAATCTGCAGTAAAAGTCACGTTAATTGGGTTAATCAGGTTAATTGGATACCGGAGAGAAATCAATGCGGTTATAATTTTTCACCAGCAGTTATCTGTGCGAGCTTTTAAGTGGAAAAAATACGGTTATGCGGAAGAAAGCGTTTTCCACTATTTTTGAATAGATATCGTGGACAATAATGACTCACCCTCGCGAACTTTTGTGGAAACTTATATTCTTCCAGCTTTAGGAGACGATGTTTTTTAAAACTTATTTTAAATCTTTATGGAATATCCACTTCATTATGAAACACGTTAATTCTCTAAAAATTCTTTATTTAAAGAAAAAAGATTTTCCTGAACGTTTTGTTGCCGAAAATTGTTCCCTTTCGGTCCAACGGTTTTAATGACTTTCAGTAAATAGAGTATTTTAGAAATGAGAATAGAAACTTCTGATTTGAAATCAACAATTTTTTTGAAAGGAAATAGATTTTATAGAATTTCTGCGTTCAAACCTTCTCGCTTCCATATGGGAAATAGCCAATATTTAAAATATACTATTAAAAAAATTGTTACTGCCACACAAGCTGTTTTTAATTGAACAATCTTTATTTTAGAGACTTAGAAAAATTTCCATAAAACTATCAAAAATATTTCACGAGTAATTCCAGAATTAATTATAAGAGTTTGCGCCAAAAAATTGCTATAAAAGAGTTTGAATAATCATGCTGTATCTCAATAAACATTTTACATTATCATAAAAGTCAAAGGTCATCTATTTCCTAGATTACTCGATGAGGAGGACGAGAACATAAGTAAAAGTAGCTTATTCTTGCAGAAGCGTTATCGCGAAGCAACAGGACTGAAACAAACGACTCCCGTATAAATTATGATGGTATCTTTGATACTTCCTTTCTCTCAGTTTCACATCTTAACAAGGTAGACTGCGAGACAACTAATACCATTACTGCTACTGCTACTGCTACTGCTACTACTACAACAACCAGTTACGTCAATTTCTACTGGTAATACCTACTAGCAGGACCTCTACCACTAGGGTTCCTTGAAGCATTGCTGCAGAAACTATTACCGCAGTTGCGGTTTCATAAGGAATCGAGGAACGTGCGGTATCGATGAAATGCATTCACATTTCATCTCCCTTTAAATTAAACTGTACTCAGCTTCACTCTCGATTACGCCGAAAGTAGAACTCGCAATACAAGTCCAATTTGATGCATCGCTTTCTCATTTTAAATAATTTTTGGTATTGAAACAGATCTATGAACGCCTATTTATAGTAACCGAATAAATAGCGAATGGTATGAGGATGGCTTCTCACAGTGGGTATAAGCAAATTCTATTCACAGTTGCATGAATAGAGAAAAACCCGATTTCATATACGAACCTTATGGTTTAATAAACTTATATGGTTTGAAATGTGTGTGCTCCTACTTAGTTGGTCCTTATGACAAGATTTAAATAATAGTTCACACCTCTGTTGCAGGATTAAACCATTTAGAATTCAATTTATATACGATTACAAATTTTATTTATACGTTTTGGACCAACATTATTTATATTATGTCGTATGTTTATATTTAAATGTAATAAATGTCACATTTCTGTGCGGGAAATATATAAATATTTATATCAAGGAATAAAATTTTATTTATATATCCTTGAGTTCCTTATAATTTTCTCAATGCGTGTTATTATATTTAAATGTCTCTTATAGGAAATTATTTAATGTAAGGTTCGGAAATTCTAATAATAATCTTTTCACGAGATTAAAATTTCTAAGAAAATCAAAATACGATTTATTCACTACCCGATATTTCGACAGTTCGATGTCAATCGAAGCGTAGTAGAAAAATGAAAGGCAGTCCATATGTAAACTTGTTTCCCAAAACTTCCTTTTAATTTTAAATCCCTTCGTGGAAATGTAATTAGCAAAGATAGTTAGTTAATAGACAATCAGAGGAAATAAACATTTTACACGTGTCTCCTAATGGAGCGCATTCAAAACGTCATAAAAAATGTGGAGCACTTTAAACATCATCAATTTGAACTGTACGTTAAAACAAAGATTCCTCTTAAAGAATTACTCCTGAAAACGTTGTTGAAATTCCTTCGGTTGGTTTACTATCCTCTCTTCGCAATGGAGGAGAAGGTATATACTTATAACGAAGTACTATCGTTTAAGATCCGTTACAATTACTCTTTACGCCATTTTAAGTTTATTGTGTGAAAGATAATATGATTCGCTAAATAGCACCAGTAAGAGCGTAGATGGTACACCGTTTATCATCGTCTTAGTGGAATTATCTACAGAAAAGAAGAGGGACATTGAGAAAATGAAAGCCCGAGGAACGAAGGGAGGTAAAGGACGAAGGAAGATAGATGGATGGGCGACTGTATTTGTATAGTTCGAAATACAAGAGAATTTTGAAAGTACCTAATAAAGTCGTCCTTTCAAGGGCTCGAGCTCGTTCCTTCGTAGCTCCGGGTACGAATTTGTTCGAGCGATAAAAGGATATTTACATGGTTCTCATTAATTGAATCGTATGGTCAAAATGAAAAAGAGAGACGGAGCGAGCGAAGAGAGAGAGAAGGACTCTGTTATCCAACCGTGTAGAAGACTGCGTTTAGTGTAGCGAAAACGTAATAAACTACTACTACCACTAGAACTGTTACTACTACAACTATTGCCGGTACTGGTGCTGTTGTTGCTATTATTGCAAATACTGCTCGCTATATTATAATTCTACAAGGAATATTACTGCTAGATTTTTAATTCCAGAAGTTTGCGATTTTTCCAGTTCTTACGAGACTTTCATTCCAGGCAAATTACACAGGCAGACGCAAATCTTATTACCGAGACCCTTACTTTTGCTTCTCTTTTTGTCACAAATCTGAGCATTACCAGGACAAGTCTCCCGACTTTCCCCATGCAGTCGTTAAATGTGTACACGTCAAGCTCGATTCTCTGCGAGCCCTGATTATGCTCACGGGGAGCTGACTGGACCCGAGGCTGTTATCCTCGGATGCCTGGTAGGTAGGTCTGCTTTCTTCCTGTTGATTTCATTATTTTGGGGGATTCTTCCTTCCCGGCGCTGATTTGCCGATGGCAGAAATAGCCACCTGCGGATGGGGAATATCACGGTTGCTCATGATGGCTAATGGATTGCAATCATCATTACGAAATTATTCCAAGCATAATAGCGAAGCATTATCGAAGTAGAGCGCGGTAACATCTGACAAGAAATGTTTGCTATTCAACCGTAAGAAATATTCGAAAAGTGGTATGTTCGAAAACGTGGGTATGAGCTTAAGTGACGTGGGAACGCACGAATGTGGTACTTTCGCATCCATCATTCGATTCGCATCCCATCCCCCGTGTACTCCTCGGCACAGACACTATCTTACTATACTATTATATCGCTATATGTCACTATACTTCGATACTTCTACTGTACTTTATGTACATACACATATATGTGTATAAACTACTCTGCGCTATATCCGCTGCTAAACGTGTTTCGGACAGAATTACAATATAAACACACATTACTCGTTCTTGCCCTTACGATTCTCAGTGCTGTATATATGCGTGCTTCTCATTGCCTCGTAAGATAGGTATATACTACATATCTGACATCTTCCAGAAGAAGATAAACGACTTCCAGTCACAATTATGTATACTCATCTCTACCCTCCGTTCTTTTACGGGGAACTGACAATACTGATAACACTATTCAGCTTTACCTCATTTATTATTGCCCTGATTTGGACCTTTGCAGCCTTCCTTGATTTTATCTGCGTTACATCCTTAACCTTTGTTGCGCCTCCTCAGTTTATTCGACGCCCACTCAGGCGTCTGTAAATTAGATTACCCGATGGACACTTTCGAATCTGGATTTTATTGGTTCGATCTGTTAATCGAAATAAACAAGTATCATTTAGAAGTTATTTACTTCGCTATAAAATATTGCCATTGCCAGTCTCAGGATTTTGAGAATAGACAACTGGAGAAATTTCGTTAGAGAGGAAGTACTCCCCTGAATTCTTGAAAATCTCCAGTAGAAATCAGTAAATCTGTACTGACCTTACCTCACCGTACCGATTCCACTATTTACTTTAAAAATTCTCCAAAACGGAACACGCTCTCCGTATATATTTAAATCGTTACGGTATACGAACTGAAACGAATGATTCCGTGCTGGGAAATATTGTGACACTCCACCCGTACGGTGGATTACGGGATATCCGGGGACAAAACTTGTGCCGGTGGCGTTAAATGTGTAGATCAGGGACAGCCGGTGTAACCCAGATTATTTCGCTTTCGAGAACAGTCGCGTTAGTATAGAGACATCTGTTGCTAAAGCTTCCTTTATATTACAGTGAATTCTGGATTATACTTAACCCTAACTTCGTTCGCTCTTTTATTTGGAAATAAATACTGTCTTAGCATATTGTTCCTTCTCTGTTTTTCCTTTTGGATTAGAGGATCATTCGGTTTATTCCCTACGAGCTCGACACTCGTGCAGAGATCCTGTTATCGTTTCTCCTTTCTAATAAGATCGGCAAACTGGTAACGCGATAAATGTTCCCAATTTCCTACCATTAGCAGTTACTGCATGTGCACTGCTGGTAATTCCTTTTATTTCGTTTCCATATTTAATTATTATAATTTTTTTTACGCAACGCCAACAGTCTTATTTAGAAAAATATTCCAACCATTTAAGGAATCCACGCTGAATTTCTACATCACCTGATGCTTACCAAAAAGGAAAGAACTCATCGGGAATATTGAAATTCCTTTGGAGAAATTGATAAAACTGAAGGAAACATAAAAAAAGGGATACCATCATTTTTCTTTGTATGGGCATTATTTGATCGGTCAGTTGGCTACTTTCATTATTGAATTTTTCTTTTTCTTCTTTCGGATATATTCGGCGAATCGAACTTTCGCCCGGGAGGCAAAAGTTGACTACGATGGAAAATGCGATAAATTGCACGTTTAAGTCTAACCTTACCTCGAGCTTCTGAGGCTGGCGCGCCAAAAGCATTGAAACCGGCAAGTTGAGACGTCGGTATGAGGGACGCCTCGGCAGATTTGCCACAGGCGTTAAAAAGGTTTAAGCGAAGTAAAACCAAGTTAGATATACCTGTACATATATATATATGTATGTATGTATGTATGTATGTATGTGTATATATATATATATATATATATATATATACATATTTACGAATAGCTACTGGAGAAAAAAAGTGAACCAACGTCATGGAATAAATAGAAGAACGGAAGAAGAAGCAGGAAACGGAATGACACTGCATTCAGCAAATACTGGAAACTGAAGATTTCAATGTACCCACCGGAATGGAAGTAATTTTAAATGGCCCAGTTCTGGCTCGGATTAGGGCAGACTAGACCAAAACTGGTTCTGCATAAATTCCTCTCGGGGTAAGACTTTCTACGTAATATCTTCCGTTGCAAATACTTCCATAGATACACAAAATTCCGATATAATTTCCATTTTGGAAAAGAGCATTTTTACAGAATTCTAAAGGTGCATCAGGAAAATTGCGCAATAGGTATACGACCAAAATATAGGTGTATATATATATACGCGTGTATAAAAGTAATAGAAAATTGCAGAAACTCGTAAAGCCGAAGTGTGTATGTGTTCAAATATAGCAGGTATATATAAAATAGGAAATTCGTAGCTTCATGATTTTTCATCCTGAAAAACTTATCTACCCCTCCAGGCAGCATTTACTAGGATTGCTTTGGCTTCCTATTGATGGGCGGTTAGATCACATTGAAAGTACATTTCTCTTTCGGACTTGCTACATGATCAGAAGAGCTAAGGAACTTTCCAACCCTTAACGCTTACATCCGAATCAATTTTTTCTCGCTATCTATCTCTTCAACGCTAATGGTTACTTTTCTATTCTTTCAAAGATTTCTAAGCGTTTCTACCTTTATTTTTCACTCCACCTGTCTTTGAAAAATTGCTTCTCTTAGCTGTTCTAATCCCATAAATCCTTAAGAGAGCTAAGGGGATTCCGGTCTATTATTTAACTCTAAAACGACACTCATTAATTATTATGAGCCTAAGGTGACACCGATCTTTATGAACTCGTAGCTTTAAAGGGGACCTTTAAATACTGTGGTGTAGGTTAATAGGGACTTGAAACAAACATCGTACAAAAATATATCATTTCCTATTATATCATTCCCCGTCGATGATATAGATCAATAGTATAACGAAAATCCTTATTGTCTCAAGATCGTGTAAATTCGTTCGTAATTTGTAACGTAATTACGTAACAAATTCGTTTAGCTAGGAGAGGGCTAATATTTTATCAGTAAAAATTGATAAATTTAGAACATGTTTCCCAATCGATTTGAAATTGGCACTGTAGCGAAGACAGTGCTTAGGTGGCTTGTATAGAAATATTTCAGAAATTAATATTCATCCAGGTAATTGATGAGAAATTCTATAGAAACCCGTCATCGCCACTTTAAGTCCGCGGCGCTAGCGTTGAAAAAAAAAACATGGCTGAAACCCGTGTGCTTATGAAATGTCTGAACGTGTAAACAACATTTTATTTGTCCGAAATTTTCAATATTATACTTGAAAATGCCCACATTATTATTGGAAACGATTTCTTTATAAAACCTCGTATCGCAACAACGTAAACGAGACACAGGTTTCAGCCATTTTTTCTGTCTCCGATATCGGCCGCTTATTTAGTTGGGGGCGCCTTTAGAACAACTGGTCTCTATAGTTCCTGGAAATTAAAGAAATTTTTCGAAAACTATTAAATTTATTTAATCGGGATATAAATAATATATGATGATGAACAAATTGTTGGGCAACGCTGGAACAAGTCAGGCAATAACGCAGCATTTTAATAAAACAATGTCTTCTATACTGCTTCGCGCATAATTATTTGCAAATAAAGTTGGGCCTAGTAACTATCGAACATACCAAAAAATCGCTGAGCCAATATCGAAATAGCTAACAATTCCGGCAATTTCCGAACATTCGAGTTCATCGCGGGAGACTGCGTTACCGCACTCTCTGCTATAAATTTCTGCGGTCCTAATCCGCATTATAGGTTTCCAGTTGATTTCGGTGTTCTATTTCCGGTATTTCATAATAATGTAGATACGATGGAAAAGAGCTGATTATTCGAATCGGAATTCAAGAGGTGAGGCTTTAAGGTAGGTGCTGTTAGTAGTGGCACAGTAGTGCAGGTAGAAGCAGCAATGGTAATAGTAAAACTACTAGTAGGACGAGTAATGTAATACTAATGGCAGTAGTAGTTGCAGTATAGCACTGCTTGCTTCCTCGTCTACACCTCAATTTCTGAAACCACCATGACCATACGTACGTAATAACTCGGCGTACTTTAACAGCAGAATAGTGTTCAGAAACCCACTCGAGAACGCGTGCTGGAATCTAATATGCTGGTGACGCGGACATGTTCCACCCAATAAAGTGCCAGTGGTGCATAAACAGCATTTCCGAACCGATGCCGGTAATTACATATCGCCCCGAAGCATTTACACACAGGCATCTTCCCTTGAATATCATTTCAAAGCAATCACAACTTTCACATGACAATTATCCACGAAACAATACACGTACAGTAATCGAATCTCCGACCTTATAGCTGTTTAAACACTAGCTGAGGCAGACTACAACTACCCGTACTGTCTACCAACTGTAGTTTTAGCATGTTTAGGAAAGAGAAGTACCTGTAAGATTGATGTATATGTGTATGTGTATAGGATTAAATTAATGTCATGTTTGACCTCAACACCTACTAATTATGTTATTCAATATTTCCAATTAGAATGTCATCTCAAATATTAATATTTGCGATGACGTAATTTATGTGTATTAAGGAAGTCAATTGTTGCAATGCGAAAGGAAGGGAAAAGGACTATTTCCAGAAAACACAAGATTAGAGATTTAGGATTTTCAATCGCATTTAAAATTGAATTGAAGAAAAAAAATTTTTTTGACACTTATAGAATTCATGCAAAAGGAGAATAATTTTCTGAGGGCGAATAAGGAGAAGGATGACGCAAAAAAACGAGAGGCAGAATAAAAACAGCTTGAGCTGTGGTCAAACAAAGGAAAAAGGATCTTTGTAGCGAAAAGCACGTGTCACTTATGGGAATATATACACATGAATTCAAAAGAGAGATTGAATTTTGAGTGATAACACGACTGACTCTGCCTTTTTACCTTTGCGAGATTCATTGGACCGGTAGCTTGACCCCAAGTTGCAATGTTTACCACTGGGGTTTCTTTACTGATATAAAGTGTCGGCAAAAATTGTCATATTAATGACTAATATTCTCATTACGAGTTGTTGATGAAATTACGAACAACTTGGTATTACTTGGTTCCTACTGATACACGTTAACACCATCCTTCCTTTCGAGTTCGATGGCTGTATCACTGGTGGATCTAAAAGCAAGGATCTCTTTTTTGAAGAGTCAAGAGGTTTGAATTCGCTTCGAATTCATTTGCCTCAAATGCAGTAAATTTCAGTTAGACTACGTCTGGGATCGGTATCGGGAACTTCATGGAACTCATAAGGTACCAACTATTACACGTGTGCTTTTTAGGAGGAAGATTCGGTCAAGATGTTGCGAACTACAGCAAACTGGTGGGTGGAAGTCCAGTGGGTTGCACTACTGGGGTTTCTGTGCCAATACAGAGCATCGGCAGGGATTACCAGAGTCACGAGTGATGTTGTAAATACGAAATGTTGACAGTGCTCGTATGTGTGACTAGTAAATAAGGCGAAATTACAAGTAACTCCGTAACGTTTATGGACAGAAAACCTTCGCATCGGGGAACGCTTTTTCTAGCCATCCTTTTGTGCTCTCCTTTGAAGCTCAATGGACGTGTCATCGGCGTCACGAAGATTAGGACGCTCACGTCAAATCCTGGGAGAGTCAACAACGTTGCATTAACTTCGGTAGAATGATGTTAATTCACTTGCAAATTCTGGTAATCGATGAGACTTAATGGGATTATCGTGGTCATAGGATTATTTTATTACAGCTAATATCCAATAATAGCTAATAAATATGAATATTTCATCATTCGTAAACTCATATTACTTTTCGAAAGACGCAACGATGTTGTGATAGGTTTGCTTTATGTAAACGTTTGAATTTTAATTACCGGATTGGAAATCAATGTTTCTCAAACTAAAAGCGAGCGTTTCCAATAAAAGCTCCGTTAATCAACTACATGGGCTTTATAGCGCCGGTAACTACTAAAAGCTATAATCAAGTGACGCAAAATTGCTAAACAGCTATTGTATTAATATTCCTAATCTACGCGCAATTAAAGGTGGATATAAAATGACCACTTGTCATAGTTTCAGGTGTTTAATTAACTGCTTGTTAGACATCAATAGCCGTAATTAACTGAAAACATGTATGTTCCCACGTCAGAGCAGTATATACATGTCCTTTATTAACTACTCAGCAACTATCGACGCGAATATTATTTATGGCCTTCTTGCGGACGTAAAATCAATACTCCTTGATGTTTCATCGAGAAATCATTTTCTCATGAATCCACTTTTAGAAAGAAATTGAAATTTCACATTTAACTTATATTCTATTTTACTATTTAAAATAAGCTTCCGCTTCTTCGCGCTTCTATGAAAAATTGATGGATTAATCCACACTCAACACTTTTATTATCTAGCGAATCTACGAGGATAAAGGAGAGATTATTTGTTATATATGGCACCGCAAAATCCCTTGTAATGGTCCCAAGCAAGGCAACATAAAACACAATGACATGCAGTAAAGAAAAAATGGATCTTTTTCATTGGAGTGAAAAGTTAAATTTTTTATTCGTGTTATTTATGTTATGCAGTTTTAGGAGTATTTTTTGCTAGGTAAATTTATTTCTCGGTAAATATTTGTATAAAAATATCTAAGCTATTTCTTGTGTCTATTGTTGTTACCACAAACTAATCTCTTATTAAAACACCGTTTTTTTCTTTTTCTTCGTGGTTTTTGTCATTTACTTATTTATTGTTACAATAAAATAAATAATTGTGTTAAGCCAAGATGGGTTAAGCCAAAATCTATTAAGGCAAATTTATTCGTGGAGCATAGAGATCATACTAATATGACAATAATATCAAATTCAGCAGAAAGCCATTTAACAAACCAGTGAAACAAATCGATGAAAATGAAAGGATCGAGCGGCAATCTCAGAGATGTTCAGAAATGGCAGTATATATGTATTTATATGTACATACATTCGTCGTTCTCTTTTCATATCAAACCACGTTACTTTGAGTAGCAAACGCGCTAAGTTCTATTAAAGTTCAATTGGATCTCAACAAAGATAGGTTTCGGAAACTGTTACTATTGAAAAGCATTCAACATCTGTCACTGTGCTGTTCTATAACATGTAGATATAATCGCAGTTTGCTAAACTCCAAGTTCTCTCGATTAACCACGAACTCTATTCGATATTTCTATCGTCGGAAATGTGTTGACTAAATTCGCAAAATTCAATCACAGCAAACGGGGCGACTTATTTCTAAATTTATTGATTTCCTAATTATTTACTAAAATAAATAAATGTTGGAAAATCAATCATAGCAAATGAGATAATCTATTTTAACCCTCTATGGGCCGAATTTTTTATCAGCAGACAACTTGCAAGATATTAATTTTGGCATTTCAGGTTGATGATGCTGTCAATTGTCATCAATATTGTTATTGGTTGTTTCAGAAGCATCATATAATTAAAACGCATACATCATCTTGTGAAAAAATCTAAAATTATTTGGTAAAATGTGGATATATTAGTTTGTGACTTGAAAGTTACATGGGCCCATAGAGGGTTAAGTTTGTCCATTTTTTATTAACTTACTTCAATGTATAAAAGAGATGTATTTTTTTATTCAACAGAAAACTGGAGACTCATCAATCATTTAATAGAAATCACTCATACACAGATAAGTTTCCAAAGCAAAGAATTATCTTTTGACTACGTGTCGCGCTGAGTAATAAAAAGAGGTCAAGTTATTTCCCTGTCACATCTTGTGGACAATTTTAATAATACGATGATTAAACTGTCTTTAGGGCAAAAGAGCCATTTCCCTTGAGAATTGGAGGATTTCGACGGTGCCGTTGGATTCCTCGTGAAAAAGTCGACCAAGGACGGCCCAAACTCGTGCATAAAAGTCAATTTTTGGATCTAGTGCTCGTAAATCCAAATAAATCATTTAATAGAAAGTATTTCGTTTATGTAAAGTTAAGAGGGCTGGAGTTTCATCCCCTTGTGACGATAAAACATGAAGTGGCAAAAAATGTACACCATAAAGTTAAATTTAAATGTTATGGGATTACGTTTAATTAACAGCAGCGATTTTTCGTTTGGTAGTTACTATATATTCTCATTACGGTGATGATGCGAGCATTTTTAGTGTACAATATAAGATTTACTGGTATACCAACCCGCATTTCGGTTTCAAAGTATGAAGATTGGGTGCTGCAGCTCGATTAAAACTTCATACAAAATGTAGGCTTCACTCGCATATCGATATAACGTTCATTACTATACCGGTTTGTTGATAGACGAAAGTTTTTAGTAGACGAACGGAAGAAGTAGTTTAATACAATAGAGAATGATTATTCCGCGTCTGAATTTGAAAGCTAAAAATTTTGTTGAAGTACCCATTGAGGGAATGAGTGTAAGGGAAGGAATCAAGTAGAGAAATGTTGAATGATTGCAGACATGTGGATGACCATGAGTATGGTTGTGGTATTTCAACATTCATCCATAAAGCTTTTCACAGGCTCTAGAAACTTCGATAAATTTCCTTTTGTCTAACGTATTATTGCTGTAGAACTGTACGTAGTATTAGTAAGGCCTCTTTTGAGTAAAGAGAACTCTACGCTTTTGTTCCCTACAGTGTGTTCCTTTCATTCCAACTGAATTGCTACTGGTTGCTCTGTCAAGTGCACACAAATGATAAAAAGGATGTTCCTGTTGTTAGAAGGGAAAACTATTCTTTTATATGTCCAAGAATGATAATACGGTATTAAAATACAATTCTTTCAATATCTCTTTCGAGTTAACAATCCCGAAGGAATATAGAGCCTCGGTCAACGAAAAACATTGGAATACCGAGATCCCATTCTAGCACCGAATCGGTTTAGTAATAAAGTAGTGGCCATTTGGATCCCAAATTTTATTTCTTTTAATCTGCCGGTTAATCCATAAAGCTTGTGATCGTTTTAGTAAATTAAAAGGAGTAAAAGAGACGGGAAAGTTCATTTGATAGAGTTCGGGAAAAAATTGCTACGATCGATCTTGCTTTCGACGAGAAGTCGGTCGATCAACGTCGCAGATCGACTTTGGCCGGATCAGCAGCTTTCGAGCGGTTCAATTAAACATCGGAAGGTATAAGTCCAACGGTTCGGCTTTTCTGCGATAGGTAAAAAGAGAGGAATAAGGAGAAACGGAAAAAGAAGACGAGTGACAAATCGAGCAATCATTCGCAACGATGAAGTCTTCCGTCTTGAAGAGTCGTAGTCCCTTCGAGACTTTATTCACCTTTCAAACTTAACCTTCCCCTTCCTGGGTCTCCTTTATACTTTTTTCCAATTCTTACGAAAGTTTTCACGACAATCAAACTTAAAAATCATCCGCTCGATTAGTTCCTAAGCATATTCCCGCAACAAGAGAAGCATTTGATTCATGGAAGCCAATATGTTCCCGGTTTCTGACAAATTTACGTAAGGGGCCCCTTTTTTCCAAGTCGTGAAAATTTCTTCATTTTGCCTCGGATGATCCGGCTGCGAGTGAATTACTCAGATGTCGGGGGACGGGCAAGCTGCTTCAACGGCAAGCGGGATGCAAACGTATATATGTATAAAAGACGTTAAAGTAGCAGCGAAGACGTAAAATGATGGAAAGAAGCGAGAGAAAGGGTGATGCTAAGGTTCTCTTATTTTATCGTTGCCCAGTTATATTGAGGCATAAATCATATTCGGTAAGTCGCCCCGTTATCCTACCCACTCTTGCAGGAAGCAACTATCTCGCGCTTTATCACGATGGTGCTTCCATTCCTTTATCCTCCTCATTCTTCTAAGAACCTTTTTTCCCAAAGCCCCACTCTCCCCCTCTTTCCGTCCCAAGCAGCACGAACTTATCCGAGTTCTCTTCGCTGCACTGCACAAGTTTATAAAATACAAGGAAACTTTCTTTCTGCATGCACGGGTCTTTAGATAGCATGCATTAATGAGCAATCCCCGGCTGATTTAATTAATATATTGTCGAAGCAGGTTAAGTGAAACCCCAAATAATTAATTTTTAGTAAGAAAAACTGGTTGGGACATGGGATTAAACGCTCCATTATATGTACCCTCTTGTCCCTAGGGCACTTACTAAACTGCGTTCTTGTATGCACCAGCGTGAATGGAGTCGTGTGTGGTGGGAGTTCTTACTGTCTTCATTTACCGTCGAGACGTTATAGAGTCATCCTTCACAGACAACTTATTATACCGCTCTTTATAATTTGAATATCATTATTTCCTCTTGTTCCCTTTCATTGTTAACAGATTTAATCAGGAACAACATATTGTTCAGTGAATGTCTTCAATGAAAGAGAATGACAGAAAGACAGTACTCTAATTTTTTCTGATTAGATTTTAAAAGTGTGATGCACACCTAAGGCTTACGTCTAAATATTGCCGCTACAATAAGGCATGAAGTTCCTTTAGTTGTATTGCAGTTCTTTCTTTCTATCATTCTCTTTAATTAAATACATTCACTAAACAATATGACATGGGCGTAGAATATTTTTCTAGCTATAATATGTGTCTGTGGATTTATTCTTTTACCCGATATTTTTGAAAACTTAAGCCTTTTTTAGCGAATTGGAAGCGTTGTCCACCATCTTTGTATCAGTTTGAGGAAAACTTTAAATAAAAAAGTAGTGTGGACAAAAAATAAGTATGTATTTTGAATGACTTTTAAGCAGTTACTTACCAAAAGCTATCTGTCCTCTTAGGATCAAAATAAAAATAGCAGTTTTTGCTGGTGCTGAACTGCATACCGGCAAGAAAGTCCACAGCAGGACTGGCCACCTATAAATCTTTCCTCTGACGCTATAAGTTCGCGCCAACACCTGCCAAATCTAACAGAATAAGTTTCTCATTGTAGGATGACGGTAGCTGTTTCCAAAGAAATTGGCATGACGTAGATTCAGTGTATGTAAAGAAGCAAAAAGTATCATTTTCCTCGCAGAATTCTAAACGTACTTTGGAATTCATTTTTCGTCTATACGAACTATTTTATTCGTTCAATGTTATTCCTCCGCGTGATTGATTTTCTCTTTCATCTTTACAAAACGTGACCATCGAGGAACCAATTTTCCAAGTCAAGCTTTTAGGAAATTTCAAATTAATTAAATGGTTGAAAGGAGTGGAACAAAATGTACCAATGTAAAATTATTGGACGACGCCCCCTCCCCCCAAATTACGGATTTGTCGTAAATCGAGACACTCTGAGTACAGTACATACTTTATTCGAGGAGATAGTATTGGTACAAGGATAGGAGGGACATTCGACACGGTGGTTTACACTAGCTCGTAACTATTCGCATGCTGACGACGATTGCAGCCCAACTATACCTATAAGAACAAAAGGGATTATGGGGGTCACGGAAGGGTTAAAAGTTATCGATAATTACTGGAAAAGGGTTGTTTTCTGCCAAAGTAAAAACTACCACATACATTTTCCTTTTTCTCTATGCCCTCTATCCCAGAGCTGCTACGAAGTAGTACCCAGTGACTGTTTCCAATAGCTGCTGAGCTCGAGGACCTGCTTACGGTGGATCTTCAAGATTTTATGAAGTATTAAATAGAGCGGTGGCTTCGTGTTAAGCACTAAACCATACTACGCTTCTTTTTTAACCCTTTTTTTTCTCTTTCCACAGTTTTCTTAGCTATCTCCAACTTTTTAATAGAGTGACTTGTGAAGAAGGAGAAGTATGAGTCCTCCTCCAAAGCTTTTCCTTTTTTTCTACCTCCACTCACGACTACTTTTCCTTGCTTCGGTTCTTCTCTCTTCTTCTTCAACTTCTTCACTATATTTTTCTTGCATAAACCGCAGGTCATTAACAGGCACTAAGAAACCAGATCATATCACTATCTCTTATCTCGGGTTTCTGTCTTAGACTTTATACCTTCTTACCCCAGCGTTACGCGATGTGGTCCTCCCAACAATTTTATGTTCGACATGCGAATGTTTCACGCTAGCCTATGGATACTTGATGTTTTTCCATTCTTTACATGAATAGGGTATGAACGAGCTAAAGGGAGGAAGAAAAACTTAAGTTTTCCAAATGTTATTAATTATAGTAGCATTGCCTGTTGTTGAAATAACGTATATGTATCTTTTATATTAGTAAAATATCTATTTATAAATCTATTTGTAGTAAGTATTACATAATAATTGTTTAATTATAGTAAATATATGGCTTGGACTGATAAGAGGGTTTGCCTCTACTTTTCGGAATTTCCTTCCCTACACGCTCGAATCCCCATTTTACGTTCTCCCCATAAGTAGGATACGTAGTACACTGCGATACAAATGTGATATGAAGTATTTCCTCTCCAATCTTCGGAGTTTCCCTCCTCGGCTTTCCAGGTCCCCCTTTATTTCCTCTATTAGCATATACACTGTCCGTCCATTATGGTATGAGGGTTTTTTAAAAAGTAAGATCTAACGTGGAATCAGAGACCATAATTTAAATGTTCTAAATTCCCGAATTTCGAGGGTTTCGTCCAACTAACGAAAATCAATACTTGGGAACACGAAGAGTCGAATTTTTTCTCTCCCGTTTAATTCAATTAATGCCATACAACCGCTCTTATAAAATGAACCCACCCGATTTTAGCAATCACGTATAGAAACATATAACGCCGATCAACCAATATCGCGCGTACCATTCATAAGCATTATTATATCGTGAAATTACCTATTTGCATTAAATTACATTCTTTTTTAATTTACACAATGATTGTAATTGCGTCGAAATCAACACTATATCTATTATTGAAAATCAAAAAGTTGCGACCAGCTATAAACGTGAAATCAAACACTCTCGCGTTGGTAGAAAAAATTCATCCCGTTCATTATTGATGCTTTCAAAAAGCTTCAGAATTTAATTGTTATACGAGCTCTCGTGTGTACAAATATCTATATGTAAATACACGTATATATGCACTCGACAATATAGCAACGAAAAACCTCGCTCACTTTGCAAACATAATCTCGAATAACGTACTCCGCGGAATTATGAATTTTTTATACGATGTGGCGCGATATTAATATTTATTCGTATAAAACGTTAGTCTATTAAATTCTATGCATTTTTTATCAACGCCTGTAATTCATCCTATTATGCCTACTAATTATTTTAGCAGCTTGCGATTAAATACGAATAATATTTTTTTTCTTTATTTCAACAGATGCAGAAGATTCAGTGCATTCATCAAACATATATATGTATATATACATTGAGAGTGTGAGAAAAAATATTCAGCATTTTGAGTAATATCAAATGTTATTTTTCTTAATAGTCTCATTAAATATTTAACCGGCGGAAATTAGTATTACTGGATTTTGAGGCGAATAATTGATAAATAAAGAATATGAAAATTTAATCAAGCAGGGGCTCAGGTAATATACTTGAAACAGTTGTGTCATGAACAGTCATCCGTTTAAATTTTTCAGCAGCACCTTTTTTCAATTCCCTATCAATTCATTGCAATTTGTTACCTTTTTTATGACACTACTTCCACTTTTGTGCCGTTATGTCCGTTTCAAGATTGACCCTATAATACGTTTGTTCTAAAAAAGGCGTAAAATTTTTAATACAATTAATCAAATGCGTTTAGACTTAAGGGCACTTTGGCGGCAAATTGCCATTAAACAAACATTGCTTTTCACTACGCGTTATGAAGACGTTATGTGAAGGCGTAAACTCAGCGCAAAGGTACAGTGCCATGGACGGTTAATGGTTCTCTTGCCTTGCAGCCACTGTCCACAAATGCTTTAATGCGTATATGTAAATACTGCAGGTATAATTGAACATCAAAAGTTCAGTAGTCAAACGTATTATGATTGTAAACTAGGTCTAATAAGAAATCGGACTTGAAAATCTTCAGCCCGGATGTAATTGCGAATCAGTTCGAGTACTATAATTCGACAGGAATAATGTTATCTCATGGTCCCTGTATTTTCGTAGCAACGTCATGACTCCTCAAACAACGTTATCTAATTTTCTCGTGTATAATTAACGTGCGCAATATTTGCATCGTAGTTTCATTAAAAATTGAACATCCACCGCCATGTAATTAACACTTTAATGCACTATTATGGGTGATGTCATTTTCGGGTAGAAAATGGGCACGCACACGGTTGTCTACTTGCTGACGAACACACAATAGGCAACTGAAATACCCTGGTCACTTTCCAGGATTGGAACCTCCGTGCGTATGCATGATCCCGGCATTAAATTGTGGAATTGCGTTATCGGAATTTAGCGCTAGAAAAACACACGAATACACGTTGCCCCAAACATCCCAACTAATTGCCTAATTATCCTCGTTAATTAATGTTCACATTGACCTACGCATTCTACCCGCTCCATGGGCACTTCTTATTGATCTATAAATAACACCGTGCTTTGTGGAGTTGCATAAGCGCGTCAATGAACACGTGAAGCCACAATGCTACAAATTCATGTCATTACCGTTCAACAATGCTCGTCTCTCGAGTATTGTAAACCCTTATTTCACTTTATTTCACCTTAATTCACTTCAAAAATTGCTCGATATTACAATAAACTGTTTGTCTCATAAAGGTTCGCCTCCACACATTCATGGCGATATTCGCTTTTCATTGTACACCCTCTGACCATCCAAAACCGGATTTTGTTTGTTGAGTAAATAATATCGATCGTACACGTCAACCAATCTCAAAAGCTCTCCCACTGTTTGTGTAAACAAAATTTCAACATGCCCCTAAACCAGTTGCGCTCACTGCAGTCGACTAAGTTTCTAAGATTTTCCGACTTTTATTGATGACAAAACAAGCAAGAGACAATCGATCTTCGCTGACTTGGGGTGTAGATTACCAGGAAATTTGAAACGTGGTCGGGGTCTAATTCCATAGTAAATCAGACAGAAATTGCTTTTGTGATAAGGATCAGGATAAGGAAGAAATAGCTTCATTAAATTACCACAGGAAATTAGGCCACGGATTTCATCTAAAGTAACTAGTGGACAAAATTTTGATAAGTTAGTTATTGCATCTTAGAAATATTATTTTGCATTGCATAGTATCTCCTCTTTTTGCGGTTACGAATCCCGGGTCCAAATTTCCTTAAAGCTTGAGTTTTGACTGTAAACTAATCAGGACATATGTTCCCATGGTCGAAGGTTCGTATCTCGATACATAATAGCCCCTTATTTAATAAGACAAAGGCAGGACAAATCCTTGAAAAACAATAAGCTCGACCGTAACAACTCACTAAACGTCAAGTTGGGTAGCTTTCGTCCGAATTACGAGACCTCAGCGATTTTTCCTCGCAATTGCCACTTAACAGAGGACGCGTGAAGAACAAGTCGATATCAGTTGCCTCATTGATTCCAATGGACTCATCAGTAGTCCCTACCTAATGGCGAAAATCTTCCTCTGCGAAAGTTACATAAAAAGCCTTTAATGGGACTCCACCAAGGAGCGTAAAAGAACCAAAAGTCGAGGATTGTCATGAAGAGTCATCTGGTGCCATATGTCGACGTCGAGTAGAAACAGTGAGCCCCTAAACAGTATAAACATTGTATAAAATGTCGATCATCAGAAAAATATTTTTTTCATGAATGACAACTCCTTCAAATGCAAATTTTTTCGGACCTCAATTTATTCAGCTTTTCTTAGAAATAGTCGATCTTGCTAAAACGATGTGTTCAAGTATGTCAGTGGCTACGTCCATCAAATATTTTATTGCCACTGATTCTGCGATATTTTAACACAGACCTTTGCGATTAACCCCAGGCGTGTTTTCGTCAAGGGTCATTGCTGAGTGCGATTCTTCCAACGAGTGCCATTTGTTTGTCGCTACGTTGTTTCGACACGTTACCAATTTACTCCCCCTTGCCGTCTACTTCATCGGAATATGCTGTTGGAGCCTAGAGAGGAAATCCAGCGCCATAAATGTCGTAACGCTCCGTCGAATCGTAGACAAATGAGAAATTTGTCAACGCACTAAAGTCATCTCCTAATTTATTCCACCTTAGACTTGGTTTAAGTCCTGATTTTCAATTTGTGGCCCGAGGGCGCGTCTCCTCGCGAAGAGAGTGTTTGATGGTAGACCTATACTACTAGGCAACATAACCGTATCGTAGGTACTATCTTGCATGCCCCTCATGTATATTCTCCTTTTCATACTCTCAACTGCTTGAGTACCATCTACATGTAAATCAATCTAATAATATACAACTCTCCCACACCTCTCTCGTCTTCGCCCCCTTATTTTATAACCTTCACCATTGGTTTAACACAGTATGATGCCATAACACGCGTTGAAAAAGAGGATGAAAGCGAACAGGAAACCTAATTTCAACAACCACTGAAGAGCATTACATCTAGAGTGTACAGAGAGGGGCTATCTTTATATCTATATTTTGCCATCTCTCCCTTTTATGTATTATGTTAAACGATCCTTGAACTTATTTCCATTTGGGAAAATAGAAGAAAGAAAAGAAGAAAAGTGGAAGTTAGGCTTTGTACTTAAAATAAACATAAATCTTTCGTAATCAGTTCGCTGGGTCTAAATTTTTTGGGCTTCCAGTATGACCCGAAGTTAAATACGATTATTATCCGGCAATAAAAATAATTCGAAATCTGCTTCAGCGGCTAAACCTGTGTACAAAATTGGAATCCGCAGATAACTTCTCCGCTATCCGGTAACACCCCGGTCTTTTGCATCGCAAGCTCCGGGAAACAAAAAGAATCAATAACGAACAAATGAAACAGTTATTAAAATTATCTTAATGGCTAGCAGGGGGAGAGAGAGAGGAACTAATAAAAATTCATAGTTATTGATACTGCGGCAAAAGTATAATGTTTTATTTTACGTTAAGTAAAGTCACGTACCGAATACGCGATCAAAATTGTATATATGCACCTTCACATACACAGTATCTACCTACCGGAAGTTTCCAGTTTAACGGCTATCTCGTGCGATTACAGTTCAGGTAAAATTTTCGCGATAGGAACACACATCTATGGTATCATAGAGGATTCTTCCCCTGTATTAGATCGAGCCGTGTTAGTTGAAACTCATCTCTTGCTTCCAACTTTCTTCAGGGAGGTTCATACCGATGGGGTTTCCAAATTCGACGCCACCATTGAATTTTGTATTCCGCGTTGCTTCGCGTTCCGAGTTCAACTAAGTGCAGTTTGTGTTCATTGACCGTCATAACCGTGCTTGTTATATTTGATACGAGTGAAAGACCGCAACGTTTTTGGGAACATGCTATCACTTGTAGAAAGTGGAATACAAGTACACGAGAAAACCATCGAAATGCAGGATTCTTTACTGTTGTACGTTCCCATGAGTTTGGCGGCATCCCCGCCCGATATGAGACCGCTACGTCTGCTGAAAATCCAGATACTTGCCATTTACAATTTTCTGTAATTTTATTTACATCAACGTCATCCGCAGTCAGCTTTGCTTATAAAACCGATAATTATATGTAAAAGGTGAACCTAGTTTTTTTTTATAATTTCGCTTTTTTACGGTTCTTGTGAACTACAAACCCAAAGTACGCAATTTCCTTTGAATATGAATTCAAATTGGTCTCAAAGGTCAGAGGATGAGCGAACTCGACTAATGAGTAACCAACCCAAGTAGAAATTGTGGTAGATGCTAAAAGACCAGGTCATAGTATAAATTCCGAATGGGGAAGAAATCACTTGGATCGCATCGAATAATTTTGCATACCATGGCAAATCTTATTCGAGTGTTTCAGGATATCTGGGCTTGATTCCCTTTTTTTTGGAAGGACAACTCAAAAATTTAAATCAACTTACCAAGAAATTTATACCGTATATCACAAACTTGTACAGTATCGGCAAGTGTGTGTGTGTGTGTCCTGAAAGGTTGATTCCCCAGAGACAGAGAGACCTTAGTTCTAATGCGATTTTACTAGCAATTTTACGCTTCGAGCGTCTCAAAAAGCCGCGAGCAAATGTGAACGAGAGGAAGGAAAAGTTAAAGAAGAAAGATAAAAATGTTGAGATTCTTTTACACTTTCTCTCGGAAGTGTCGTAAATTCTATCTTTCTTTGACGAATCTTCTGAGGAAGGCATATATATGTATACAGGCACGTTATGAGGTACATTCTACGGTTACTCTAAGATTAATGAAATAATAAGGAGTATAATTAATCATAGGTCACTTTTACCACAAAGTCATATGGTAAGGAAAAAGTTAGTATAATTAGTTAAAACTGTTAGAAGTTGGGGAAACGAAAATTAAAGAGCAAGTTTATGACTACGACAAGCTGCCCTATCTTCGCAATAAAAATGGTTCTAAGCTAACCATAAATTTTACACCAGAAAAAAAATTAAGTTGTTACTTTTTCTCTGTTTTCAACAAGTTTTAATAAACATGGGAAGAATATTATAAAAAAGATGTTACATTCAGCATCTTAGTCAGGATTTTTTTAGCCAGCGTTCATTTAAATAGTTCCTTAAGATTTTTTATTTTTGCAAGAAATTATGAAAATTATATAGTTACACATAATGGTCTACTTATAATAAAAAGAAAGTTGAGAGTTGTGGCGAAGGTTGAATGACAATTTCACAAATCGAACTACCACTGCATAGAAAGTATATTTGTGGATAAAACAGCCTCAAATTCATATTAGATAAACCACAAAATTGACGCTGTGGACGACAACTTATGAGAATGGCCTCAATTACTGGTTCCGTATCCAAACCTCGTTTCAAAAGTAATGTTTTTGTAGGGAAAAAGCTCCTGTTAATATTATTTACTGGTTTCACATATCACATCAGGGTGCTTGCCTCTATTATTAAATATTCACGAATGAGGATCGTTTCATTCTTCTCAGCTTGGAAGACTTTTCAGTACCATTTCAAATTCGAATTTTCCAGTTTCACAATATACAAAAATTAAAGAATACCCCTTTTTCGAGTACCTCTCTTACAGAAGTTTCTGAAATTCTCTTATACGAAAATCCTCAAGCTTTCGCAAACGACGGTCTTCCTCCATATTTTTTTATTCGTTATTTACGAATCCCAAATTTAATTTATTTTTATGTTGGACCTCCTTCTTCTTTCCTTTACAATTTTTTTCAAAGCAAAATTTTTCCTTCCAAAAATAAATTCTGGACGAAATATTTTATACAGTTTAAGCCTTCCCAAATGTCCACATAGAAAGAATTGGCAATTTTCGATGATGACTTTTAACCACATTACCAACTTCCATTCCGACAAGGGTATATTTGCATTTTATGAGAGGATGACAAGGACGCCTGCTTTTAAAAGTACACTACTGTTTGAATTCCCATTTTCTCCACTTTGTGGTTATCGTAAAGGTTTTATTTGACCAAAAATGACGATTCTTCACTTAACGTCGACCAATTAAAAAAAAGCCGGTTCTTCCTATTCCGATCTCCGAAGTAGTAGATCTTACAGTACTACTTTGGCACAAGAGGTTTCACTGTCCATTAGGGTACTACTTGGAATCGACGAGGTTCAGAATTATGAAAAACTATCTGTCCCAGATTAAAAATATTTCCCTGCAAAATTATTAAGTATTATCAACAACTGAAAAGATCACGTTCGTAATATGAGAATGGTGAAAACACCTCTAAAGATTTTTTATCCTTCCTCAAACGAGAACATAGAAATACCTCTTAACCACAATACGTTCGACATTTAAATATTTATTACACTAGCTACAAAGGCTAATACCAAAACGGAAGGTATAAATGTGAAAGATGATAATACTAATAAAATCCGACTGTTTTAGGGCTTGGCAATATTATTATGACATTACAGTAAAATATATTTGTGTAACCGGAGCCTGTAAAAGCCTTGTACTCTGTGATACGCGTGTTCCATTATATTCGCACAGTGTTTGTAACATAAATATCTATATTATACGCCAATGTTATAATTTACCGCCAACTGCAATTAGTTCTGTTATGTACGAGGTAGGTATCGCTCGATGTCAACTATGAATTTCTATCTGGAATCTTCAGCAGCACATGTACACTTCGATGTACCTAAGCATAAACTTCGGTATATGCGTTCTACCGCTGTTCTCCTGGAAATTGCGATTAAATGCAAATCGTGAATAAAAGACTGACTGAATACTCCGAAGTACCATCATATATTCCACGCAATTCTGTTCGTTGTAATATCATCGAACATTTCGAATTCAATTAAGTACGTGAATATATGACGTTTATCTGCTATGCAAAGACTGCAATTTTTCGGAGAACTTCGGGACGTTCTTCTTATTTTAAATTCGATTAAACTAAATGTTCGAGAAAATGTGACAACACAACAGCATTCGAGGCGCTAGAATATGCCGGCGTGAAGTGACATAACTGTAAAGTTTTCATTAGCAAAATAATGAAATATAGTATAACACGAATGGAGATTCAAATAAAGTAGGTGTCTACATGTTCGCCGTCTTTGAGCAGAGGAAAGTGAGAAAGTAAATATACAAAGGAAGGAACGTGTCGTACAACTTCGAAATGTTCGCCGTCCCCATCTTGGATTCACAGTGGAAGTACATTTTCACTACGGCATTGGATGTGTGATAGGTTGCATGGCAAGGGACGAAACTTAATTTTCATGGCAGACAAGTTTTAATCAAGTTTGAGAAATTAGAAGAAAACCTCGACGTGTGCTTTCTCATCTTACTTATATATACTGCACACTCTTCTGTATATTTTCCCTTTCTGTCTCTAAACTTTAACATATACTTCTGTCTTCTACTTCTTCTTTGCCGAAGAAAGTCCTTGTCGTTCTACAACAGGAAACATGGTGCCAGAAACTCGATAAGTGGGAAATGGGCAAGTTGGCACGGCTGCTAACTTTATATATCCAGTCTACTCTGATATGGAAAGGCTAAAAGGAGACGTATAGGTAGCTGACAGAACTTTATTACTCTTACTTGCACCCCCTTCGATTTATTCTTCCTTCCTTTACTATTATTTCTAGTTTCAAGAGGAAGCCGCTCAGACAGTTACGGAACAAAATTGGTAATTAGAAATTCATTAGTTGTCACTAAATTAGAATGAGCAGTAAAGACACATATTCGTTCCAAGAGATTCCAGAGTAGACTACAAATTTTTCGGAACACCTCAGCTCCTCTCGTTCGTGATCAGATTCTCCATAAAATAGTCTCAGAAACTGTAGGAAGAGCGCAAGGTAAAAGTGTCTCACCCAGTTTTGCAAGTTTTCTTCTCCACTACCTTGAATTTCATCTTTACTCCCTCTACTGAGCAATTAGTGAGCAGTAAGGATGCCCTCTCTACCAATTCCCTCTCCACGTAATTACTGCTCCGCTCTGCACTCTGACGAACTCCTACGTAGGACGATCGCCGTTCCCATACGATCTTTTACTACTTCACTTCCAGTAGTAAGACCATATTCGTAAAACTAAGCTGAGCGAGGATTCCCCCTTTACTTGAACCAGGTTTTCTCGCACAGCAATTGAATTCCTCCTGCATTTTCGATAAGTCAAAGTACCATTCGGACCCTGGAGTAGGTTACATATCATAAGGTTGGTTACGAGGTCTCATAATAAGGTTCCATCTCAACTTTACTGTGCAGCACCACTCCTCCGGGCGTTCAAATGCAGCTGCATGAAATTTAATCCTCTTGCATCGATCCTTCCTCCTCGGGTTCAACAAGAATTTTCGCATTACTCGATTCAATATTAATTCATGCTACTTTGTGGACTCTGTTTGACGAAGAACTAATTCTCTAATTAACTTCGGAGGGAATTACGATATAGATGCGTACAGCGGCGTTTGATGAGTTGACCATGACGTTCTCGAACGCTACCTGGTATTAGAGCGATAAAATAATTTTACTGCAGCCTGGTATGACATGAACTACACACGAGGGCGTAGGGTTTGTTATGAAAGGAGTATCAAACTCAAACTCTGTTACATTTGATTGCATTTGGGAATTTACGTACCGTTTTATGTTCGGATGTGTTATATTATACCTTATAGATATCCCAGCACGTGTATGGCGTGCACGGCAAGTATCTTCCATATCACTTTTCGTTTAAACGCTAACATTTGAAAACAAAATGCCACGCATTTTTTTCATATCGCACAGCGATGATTTACGTGAGAAGAAATAATTTTTAACTCTTTCCCAGATCCCGATCACCTTGCTATTTTAACCGAGCGGTTTTACAAGTGACCGTATAAAATTAAACGCGCATATGTCATTTTCGTCGAGAAACCGTTCAAGCCTTTTATTAAAAGTAAGAGGCATATTTATTTACACAGTTTATTTGAGAGAGTTACGATGTTCTGTACTATTTTCCTCTTTATGTAGTTTATTTGTTTAATGTTATTTTTTACACTGTGTTGTATAATTAATTTTGTTTTGGTATCCGACGAAGTCTGTAACAGGGCGTTTACTCCAAACGAACTTTCAACTTCTCCGAGTATACGGTTTTCGTGCTTTGGGGCTCTTGTTTCGGAACATCTCGGTGTATTATTATTTCTATCGGTGTTATTATTGTTGTTATCACTTCCAGCAGTCGAAAAATACAAAATACTCACGAAAAATTAATGTTTTTTCAAAACATTAAAATGGTACTCGACTTAGAGGATATTTCTGTTGAATTAACGGTGCAATCATAGAGCCAGTATTATCTCCCTAGTACAGGCCTGTTGCAAAGTACGAAAATAGCTTGGTAAATCAGAAAAACCCGATATCCGTATCCGAGTTTATATACACAAATACACGAGTCGGCTTCTTCTGCATTGTACATGACATTTGGAGGCGGTAAAACGAAAATTGAATTAAACCACTCTTCCGGTGGCGTATCCTCGTGTACGACGATTGGACGGAATTGGAGAATGAAATTAGCCACCGTATTCTCTTCCATGTATCGTATTCTGTTAACATAAATGTCCCCGCAAAATCTGCATTTCTAATCTTATTTGAAATGAAATGCAGAAGTATACTATACTGCTTGTGCTTTGTCTTATATCTAAATATTTCAATGTCCCACTGTTTTGCACATCAACAATCAGATTTTGCACAATATTAGCTACGTGACCGATTAAGAAAAAACGTTTTTTTATACATTTTTTCTCACATTAGATCGGCAGAACTTTTTCCTGAACGCGAATTCACCTATTTTTTTCATTACTTCGTTCCGGATAAGTGGAAATTGAAGCATCTATACTGGGGATCCTGCAGTTGCTCTCAGAGGTAATTTGTTATCGGAGAATCATGTTGCAGCTTGTTCTTTGCCACAACAAAAATTTTGCCGAAATAAATTTGATTCTTCATATAAATCCTGTTGAAATTTTTTCCGTAAAATCAAGTACCTCTCGGTTACCGCTGAAGGGAAGTAGGTGATGGAGGTGCTTTGTTTGAGATTCGTGCTTGAAAATGATTACAAAATCCACTTTCCTGATACTCCTGAGTAAATTTAACCCAAGCCAGACTGAAAGAAGATATTGTATTTAATGAATGCATTGTTGATATCACATGACGTAGAAGGAAAAGAAGATCGGTATCATGCTGGCGCAACTTCATTAAGAACAAAAAAACACAGTAGAAGGAAAATTTACCAAAAAGGAAAGGTCAAAAGTAAAAGAGAAGGAACAATATTCATAACACGAGCGGTAACATCAGCGCTCACATACGTACTGTGTATACGTACGCTCTTGAATTCGTACTACGAAATAATGAAATTCCATCCTCGTTAAGAACACACCGGCGCACTTTCAGTCCCTTGTGAGGTATCCGAAAAGTTGTAACATCGGCGGGGGAAGAATGAGAAGGCATTTATAGAAGGCGTATAAAATATACAGGTTAATATTACGCATACACGTAGTTGTTTTCGGAAACAGTTTTCCAATTCACTTTGACGTAATAAAAGCATACGTGCATGCGCGATTGAAAGTCCCTACTAATTTTTGTTACAAGTATAAAGGTTTGAGGCTAACCTGCAGTAAAGCCAAGCTCTTCCGGTACATATAACATAACGTTCCATTCCTTACTTAGCAAGGATACCAAGGTACGCATTCTAGTAGGAAATTGTGCTCTCACGCAACCATAAACGTGTCAGTTTGCCACTTAACCGGTCATGTAACCATGCGGATTAATGTATTCTCTTCCTACCTGAAGTAATATCGTATCATATCCTGAAGTCCTCAGGTGTCTCTGCTAAAGTAAATCTATCACGTCAAGACATAATCTTACGACGAATATCTCGATGATTTATATATCGGCGTTTCATCTATTTATACCATCAAGATTTAATGGAATCAGAGCTGCTGTTGATTGGCTCAGTATAAATTGAGATTAATGGCGATAAGCCTTGTGTGAAGCATCTTGGGTTTCACTAGTTACAGAAAACCGGAACTGAAGACTATTTTTGAAGGGTTCCGTCTTAATCACGGTTGCATTATCCCCACGAAAACGAAAGTATATGGCGAAAATCTTTTGCCATACTATCACTTTTATGGAAACAGAAATTTTTAGTTTACAAATGGAATGCCTCCAGAGTTTCATCAAAATCTGTCAAAATTCTACTCGAATGCATCGGAACTCTTTCGATGCTTTCAAAGTCTCCTTCGAAACTTGCAAAGCTCTGATAACACAGAGTTTGGCATGTCGACGAGTACCGAAGTAATATACTTTGAAGTTTGCCAGAGACTATTGCCATGCTTTGATTTCTATACCGAACGTATGGTAAATTGCCACAGCGTTCAGAAGTTTGGAAACTCCTGTTAACACGTAGCTTGCAGGTACCCTTTGTACAGGCTCTCGTGTAATCTATTAACATTATCAGACGGTGTTATTAACGCAACGAATTTGAAGACTCCATTCAAGAAGCAGTTGAAATTGGGGGTTTTACTGTTTGGAGCAGGTTAGCCGCCAGGCAGCAGATCTCCAAATTGTCATTGTCTGACTTCCAACTTTAAAAAGCATTAAAATACACGTTAACACTCTTAAACAAATTTATAAATATTGATGAAAAAAGGGTGACAGAGAGTCTTCAAGAAAATGACGATGACGAGCCGGGGACATAGTCACAAAAAGTGTAATAATAAACAATCTCACTATTTTCTTAACATCAATTAGATTTAACTGTTACAGGAAATCACTGTTAAGAAAAATTGTAACCCCGTTTCAGCAATTCCAGGGGTTTCCTCTTAATGACACTAACATGCTAATAGCGACACTCGTAATTAGTGACGAGAATACTACCTGACACGAAAGAAAATAATAACGCTTATGACGACAGTGCTTTCAGGAAGAAAGAAGGGGGGTAATTTAAGGGAGAGTAAATTTCGGAATTAAGCTAGGCCAGACGAGAGAAAGAGTTAGAGAGATTTGAGGTACGAGAAGGAAGAGGAGAAGAGTTGAGTTTTCCCTTTGATGCCTGGGTGGCGTAAAATAAGAATTTTCTGCTGAATGAAAGAATGAAGAAGAAAAGGGAGAGTGGAGACTATAGAATGGGAACTAAAATAGTCTGCTCGAAGGAAAAACTCATTCCGTCTGCTCGGCCGCAGCCCTTGGGGCTATTCTATTGTGAAACGGCCAACTATTGTGTACTTCCACAGTAACCACAGTAGTATCGTGTATATTCTATACATATGTGCAGACATACACTGAACTCATTCGTTACTCAGTATTTTCATGTCTTTCTGCGTTTTTTCATACCTTCTCGCACCTTGAAACGTCTCATCACTGTCTTTTTACCCGACTGCAAAAACTCCTCTTTTATATCCACAACAGACGTACGCGAATCTACATTCTCCCGGTTTCGTTGAAAACGTTAAGAAAATTATAATTTGGACTAAAAACATGTTCTTTTGATAAAAAATTATAGAAAAAAAGTTTCACGCGATACCTTTTCGCATCACAGGTAACTTTAATAACTTGCATTCAGACCTTTTCCGTGTTTTTTTCTTTCGTCTTCTTTTCCCTTAAAATAACTAAAGTAATTACTGAAAGCTGCCATTCAGAACGAATACCTCTTGCGCGAAGAAAGCATCTATGTAGGTTTTATAGACGGTGCAGTGGAAGACACACGTGTTATCGTAAAGAAGCAGCAAAGGAATAAAAGAGACACGTTCTTGAAACACTTTTTTTTCTGGGCTAAGGATTGAAATTAAAACGCTATAAGAACGGCTGTTTCGCTTGAGACCATTAGAATATACTAGAAGGTTGCTGTACATAACGTAAATGGAAGGGTGTCGTAGTCGCTGCTTGTACTCATCTTTATGGTGCGTTGCTTGCACTACGTGACTGCTTTTCGCGGTTAAAGCTTTCTTCGGATAGTCAGACTTCGAATGTACGCAAGAACTAAAAGGCCGCAGCCCCTATCGTTTCACGCCAGACCCAGTTACTCGCTACCATCCGTCTGGCTCTTAGCAGTCGATATACAGAAAGTCATGAAAATGGGTTTGGAAAATGTCGAAGAAGGATGGCGAAAGGCAAAGGTGTGAGAGAACCGGCTGTGGAACGAAGAGTAAGAGCGAACGTCCACTTCACGGCATCACGTAGACTCGGATGGCTCACGTTCTCGTCTATTTCCACAGTTTCCACACGATCGGCGCGACGCAGGCCATCTCTTAGCCACGCTTCTACCGCTACTTTTACTTCTACTTCTGTAATACTTCTTCCTCGTCTTCATACGTGAAAAAGCCATCGACAGTCGACTTTTCGACTAAGTCACATGACGCACCCGTGTCACGCATTTCTTCGAAGAATTTCAATTCCACAAAATTTCAGGCTCTTATCTTAACGGTGGTGCTATTTCGTAAAGGAAACCTTACTCCTCTTTTTTCTCCTACTATTCTTCCAAAATTACTAAAAGTGAAGCGGCTGTTACGTGATGGACAAGTTAACTTTGAGAGATAGCCTATGCCACTTTGGAAGTTTAGGAAAACCTTAACTTGATAACGTAGGTCGTATGAGTATTACTCTGACCGACAACATTCCAAACTAGGTGAAACTAACTTAATGATGGTCACAATTGGTTTCGTAAAAGTATACTTATTATTTTTCTCATAGTCTTTGGGGAATTTTATATTATTGTTTTTAAGCAGTTTATGCTTTTCCAGCGCGAATTATTCAATTTATTAGTTTCTAGGTATTTATTTTCTTTTTATTATCAATATTCAATTACTCCTAATTTCGAAGTATTTGGCTACGACTTAATTTTTTCTCATTTTAAGAGTCAACACAATTTCTTACAAAATCGTTCGTTAACTTATACTTGAGTTTCAATAGTAATTTCATGACAACTCAGGAATTAAGTCCAACTCCTGAAGACTTGAAAGACATGCGTCTTACATTCACGCTTTACAATTTCACCCCTTCCGTTCATAACCCACTTTACGAAGCATGGGGGGATTTTTCACGGTATTGCTCATTAGATCCCTAAGTACCAGAAGAACTTACATTCCTGTACCATTTAAGCTAAAGGAACGGTAATTCCAAATTCCGTCCCTCCCTAACAGGAACAAAAGCGCCTTTGGATAGGGGTTAAGAAGGATATGATTGCAGCACTGCAGTGTGCAGCATATATTTCCATTTACACACAGAGCTGTAGATAAGGTAAGAGATTAATGAACTTAAAACGGCTTATTTCGCTCCTGCATGAACTTTTCGCAAAGGAAAACACTCAGTCGGAGAGAGCGATCGGGGGAGAAACGCACCAGTAGAGGACGCGGCTGGGTTGAGGTATTAAAAGAAACAAAAGGGGTATTTTTGCAGGTATTATAATGGTAAAGTTTTCTCGCTTCGAATAGTAGCATTACCACTATCATGCCCACACACACACACACGCTCATCGCCCAAAGGATTAATGCTGCGGCACGTTGCCAAAAGTAGAATAACGTCAACCCTTCTCTTCTCGTTCCTTTATTCCGCTTTGCTCTTGTCGACTTATGTGCAAACGATAAACTCTACACTTACATATGACACAGCATACCTGCACGTGCACACAAAGACACACGGTACACCCGTATGAGTTGATACCCATATGCAAGGATGATAGTCTTAACCATGAATCCTAATTCCACGCGGAGTTACTGTAACCGGAAGTCAAGAGAAGCAAAAGCATCCCCTTAAAAAATTCATCTCTTCTTCCCTCCTTTTAACCCCTCTTTGCGTACGATTTATGTTTGAGGTGAAAATTTAAAGTAAATGTATAAAACACAGCAAAATTGAACTTCCTAATGCCGAGCCAATGATCTCAATAAGAGAGGGTGTGAGGGTGAAGACTTATAAGACGGAAAAGTGCCGGTGAAAAGAAGGCATAAATAAGGGAGGGAATTAAAAGTTTCACACAGCGATATACCCTCAACAGACGGGAAAGTTTTTCTCCTCGAACTTGCAGTCGTTTTAGGAATCCACTTTTTCTCCTTGGGTTTATTATTTATTTACGAAAATCAAAAAAACAGTTTAATCTTCGGGATAATCGCTATTGTTTTCTAACACACGGCTCAAAGGAAATTGATCTTGTCCCAGCGTATCCACTTTTCACATCAGCGATAGCAATTTTTCACAAGAAGGTCGACCTTTGTTGCTCGCTGAGTTTCCCGAAAGAGCTGCAACCCCTCGATAATAATTTTAGATCAAAGGGTTTCCATTCCACGAAAGCTTTTATTCAGCTAAATTTAAGTTATCTCATCTGTTTACGAAAAAGCTCGTTTTCGTGTTTCCTATGAAAGCTTTCCAACGTATGTGCTGAAAGATGAGCCTGAGGAACCGTACCGACGTTACGTATAAACTAATCCCAATGTTACTTACAATGTAAACAATAGTAGCACCGGTTAACCGTCACGGCAACTAGTGGCGGCAGTGTAGTTTTGGTTCTAAATAAAATACCCAAACCGTGTCTTCTAACGTAAATATTTACAAGTCTTTCCCGCGGGGAAAGCGAATGAAAAAGGTACAAATGGTACAGAGAAGAAGAAGCATGTGTATTACGTAGCCCGAGACGCCGTCGTTTCGCACCGCCTGGTTTGCATGGATCTTTCTCTGTCCTTGCACTCTTCCTTCCATTTTACCTGTTTACGCGGAGTTTACTGTTTTCCTCTCATGTATTTATTATTTTTATTCGCCGATGCTCGTCAATTATTTCTCGTAATCTATATCAACTACCGAAGGCAAAAGGTGAGCCTAATAAATATTTCCTCACATTCCGGGAACTATTTCGGGCCTTTACGAATTCAAATGTGTTTTACCGTCTGGTGGGTTCGATAGAGGTCTGATAGGGCAAATAAAAGATGCGATTCTTCAGAAAATTGCAACTTTTTGCAGTGCCCGAAGTAGTAAAGTACCGAAATAAATTAGGATCCTTTCCTTTCTGAATATTTAATAGCGTTGTGGTTAAACTTCACCGAAGATTGAAAATTACGAGATAGAAAACCCCATCGAGAGAGTTCAAATCCCCAGGAAACTATGGTCACCTTTGAATCCCTTCTTTGGGCAAACTCAAAGTATTCAGTTATCGATTACAGAAGAGATTTTTAGTTCACAATATAGACGCTAGGTGGAGATGTCCTACGTTAACTTATTTTCGCGAGGCAAAAAAGGCAAAAAATTACCATGTAATCCAATCAAATATAGTAAATTAAAATTCGTTGATCCCTTGCGTTATATAACCGAAAGAAATGTTTAGTATTCACAAAAAGCCGAAAAACAAATTTTAAATAATTAAATTAATTCAAGTTTTTAAAATGTTTCAGATATTTATTTTGAAAAAAGACAGATTTCATCCTTCTAGTTTAATACTACCACATTTTCATAGTTCTGATAAGATTCTAAGTTCAATCCTTTCGCAGAATATTAGAGACTATTCATTTGAAACTTTTTGGAATCAAATACACAATTTTCTATTTCTCAACAATTTAAAATTTTTTAAATTCCTTTTTTTTCAAAACCACGTCTAAATACACGAAATTGAACTCGGCCATTTTCTAACAAAGAACGGAAGAACATTTTGGCCGGATTTCGTCCAGAATACCAAATTTGAGAATCCGTTTTCGAGAAACTTCGTTGTTTCTGGGGATTTCGGGACTCTCGGCACACATCCTGACACAGTAGTCCTAATCAACGGATTGGCAACTGGAATTTGGTGTACAATTATCAGGAAATTTCAGGATGCAATTCGAAGGGGTGTGAGAGGCAGGTATCGAGAGAAAGGGGCTGGCAAGAAACCAAAGCGTGAAAGAGAAGAAGAGAAGGATGGAATTCAACGTTCTATTCAATTGCAGCCGACGTTACCGCGAGTGGCTCGGCTTTTTTACGAAACTAATTGAATGCAGTCCTCCGTTACATACAATACGCCAATTACCAGCAAAACTGTCGTCCCTGGTGCATTCGCGTATTCAGTGTGAAGCGTAAAGCCAATATTAAATCAGTACAAAATGGTACTAATTAGGTGTACTCTGCCTCTCTCACCCGTTCTCTTTTCGCTTACGATTCTCTTACTCTCAAATTGCCACTCCTCTTATAGCTGTATCCACTGCGTAGTACAATAACTCTTCTGCCGTGTCTCTTAAAACTACACCCTTTACATTCTCCTACACACCCTTGTTTCCCTTTGCCCCTCGTGACGGCGAAATTGGTAACTAAAGGACGTATTTTCATCCCCCTGTGCCTCGATTACAGCCACCGACTTTCAGCTGTCATTGTACATGCATTTGAAAGATTGTTTCTGAGTAAAAAAAAAGCGAGTACGTACCCGATTCAGACTATTAATGCAACTCGCTGAAAAAGACGTATCCCGTACTGTTCATCCCTTTTTTATTTTTTTTTCGTGTGCATACCTAGCTGATACTGTAAATGACGTTACATATCTATGGATCTCTTTTCTCTCTACGTGTCATCGACCAGGTTAACAAGTTAGAAATATACGGAAGGTGCTTCTTAAATAATATGTGATTAACCGGTTACTTTTAAGTATATTCCCAAAACCCTTGCAAAAGATGTTAGACGAAAAGTAACGAGCAAAAATTTCATTGCACTTGCAGACCTGATAATATCGAAAAGTTGGTAAAGCAATTTTAATGATACAAATATCGTTAACGATATAACAAAAGAAAGGTGCAATCGTCGTAATTACGTGCAGGGAATTCCAAAATATCCACTGATTCCAACAGAATTAGCATACAACTTGTCTGGAACACTTTGAGTTTCGAAATTCTAGTATTGATTTAACGTTAAACTAATTCCGAAGCATATAAATTTAATCCGAACAATAAAAGCTCATAGAGACGGTAATTAGTTAATCGACAGATTTGATTCTCGGTTTAGTAATCACACGCGCGTATATGCGTGCCTCTATCTGCCAACTAAAATCGATATACTATAATCTATATGGTAGTATATACCACGCTACCGTAGTAGTATAATATGTACATATAACTCTCCAATTAATTCGCATCGATAACTAACCTACTATCGCTATTAGTAGTATTAACATATATCGGATGTCATTAATGTTTTCTGAAAGAATATACAGTTTCACGGTATCTTCATTCATGCAATTATACCGTCATCTGATTCATCAAATCCCCTGTATATTAACATAGTTAGCACACAGGGGCTCCTCAGACCCCACCGATAAAAATTCATATTGCGTGGAAGCTATTTAACTTATTTAACTTAAGAAAATTGTAAGCTAGTGGTTAAACATTCATGGTTGAATTTTAAAAGACAGCGTGGAATTATTCTTATAGTAATATAATATTTAATATACAAGAAAAATTCTAGCATTTTTTCAGTGAAAAGATGCCGAAATTGAAAGTGAACTAGGCTGGGTCGTCTGGACCCCAGTTTGCCAATCAAGGATTATTAAACAAATTCATTTATTGCAGTAAATGAATTCACATCTGAGAGAATCATTGAAGCGATTTAAAAAAATTTTTAAATGTGTTGCAGTAATTAAAGATTTTTATTTCTGTACTTTCTGTAGAAATTGGTTCACCAAAGAGCTGAAAAATAAAAAAAATAGACGTATATTTAACATGAAACAGAATTTTTTTTTGAACTATATTTTGGTCCCAAGTATTCATGACTATTTCCACGCCAAATCTTCCTCCTTCGCTGTAAAATGACGATCATTAACATCTGAAGGAAAATTTACTGCTCGTTATCACCTTGGAAGATTTTCCTTCACAGTTTACTGATTAGGAAGGAAAGGGGTAGAACTAATACGACTTATTCTGATTCGACTCGCAATTCAGCTGAGGAGAGACAACTAATAACACTTCTTCACTGCAGACGGAACCGGCGTGAATTTTTTACCATGTATTTTCTTCGAAATGCTTATTTACTCTTCCGTTTTCTTTCAAATTTCCTCATAGCGGGAAAAAATATCCCTTGGAGCGTGTAAATATTCTCCAGATTAAAAGTTCCTTTATTAATTGGATCTGGATCGCCTCGTTACCAGTTAAAAGGAGAATTGCGTTCGGAGAGAAAAATAAGGAGGAATAAAATATCGCTGCTACGAAAAAAGAAATAAAGTGGAAAGCACATATTTACCTTAAATTGAGAAACTGTTAAATTAGGTAATAACGCAGGTAGTCATAAAATCTCGTAGCTGGAAGTTGGAAAGGTTCGGTAATGTTTAAGCTGACAAGGAAGGTGTTTGCGAGTTGGCAGGAATTTCTCAAATTCTCAGCGTGGCAAATGTTACTGCACTAATTATTGACATAAAACAAACTGAACTATTCATTGGTTATTAGAAGCTTGCTTCAGTGACGGATAAGAAAACTGTATACCCAAATTTGGAGAATTAGCGAAGCTCTTCCGCGTCTAGAAATGAGGGAGACGTCTGGAGCACATTCCAACACAAAATAAACTTAGGTACCGTGTTCCAGAAATGATTTGTAATAATCTAAGAATTACTGCAGCCTGAACAAATATTACGCAAAAAATTCAAACTGTAAAAGATTTTTTTTATTAGAAATGAACTCTAAATTTTGGTTTCTCACTTTTGCATTTTCATGTAATATAAATAAATAAATATAATGTTATGTATTAAGAGAAATGCAAAATATCCAAAGATTTAAGAATATGATTTTCATTTGATTACATAACACCAAAATTAATACATTTCAGATAGACAGATATGAAAATTTGTAACATTTATTACATTTAAATATATATTGAAATGTAAAATTTTATGTACACGACGAAATTAATATACTAAAAATATTGGAGAAATATAATTCCGCTAAAGAACGAAATACAAACAAACGTAATAATAAAAGTTGTAAGCACCAGTAACGAAAACAGAAGAATTCATTTTGACAGAACCGGTGATATAACCAACGATGAAACAGCTTCGATAAAGCCCTTTAGGAATGCCGGTCCCTGATGAGAACCTAAAAGCGTAATCCGTTGCATAATGCTTTGCAATTTAGAGTATCTTAAGACGAATGTGTGCAATAAAGTAAACTACACACTAAGAACAGAAGGACCAAATGGTGACTTAGTTCGCCGCGTGCTTCAGCGGAAATAAAAGTGGCGAGAGCGGTCTCAAGGCAATCTAAAAACCAATGGAATTCTTCAAAAAAAAAAAGAGAAGGGAAGGAGAAAAGTCCTTTTCGTATCCACGTACTGAATCCAACCCTTATTTTGTTTCTTTCTGACGAAGCCCTCCACCCCAAACTCTTTAAAATTCATCTTTCTTCCAACCAGGGGTGGTTTCTACGGCTCCAATTTAAGAAAAGTACATAAAACCATTCATTTAATTAGCCCTGCAATGGTACTATCAAAGAAACTTTGTCGACGACTGATGAATAGAAACTGTGGTTTGAATTCGTGTTAATTTTACGCTTTTATGCCTTTATAGAAATAATTATGTTTGCTTTTAAATATAATTCTACCTTTTTCTCCGCCTCCTCTTACCAAACCCTTCATGTTAGAAGTAAAATTGAGTGAAATTTTTTAAGATGCGGTAACAGGAAAATTGAAAAATATTTTATATTCCGTTTGATTTGGAAGTACGCTAAAGGGTTGGAGTGGATAATGAGCTCTCTTTTCAAAGTCAGACCTAAATAAAAAAGAATTTCACTTTTTTTTGTTTGTCAATGCGCAGAAAATGATTACGAGAAATGACGAAAACCGTTACTTTTAATTCCGCGGTGTCCTTTCGCTCTCGAGCTTTTCAAAGAAAACTTATAATTGAATTTCTACAAAACTCGACTTCAAATCAATAAATTTTAAATTATTTCTATTATTATTAGTATTTTTATTCTGGTGATGTTAAAAATCATATCAATATTTAACATCTTAAAAGGTCTCGAAAAAATATATTATTTTACGTTGGAGCCATTTTTCTTTCCGGACGTAATTTTCAAGTTTCTCTTAAAGTATCACGTAATTCCCTAACGCTTCATTCCGCTGGAGGCAGTTCCAAAGTTTGCCGTCGGGGACGCTGTCTGGGAATACGCCAACGTCGGAGAGGTACCTTGTTTTGCTTAACTTTTCCGTTACCAGAGAACTGTGAGGGATGATATGGTCTTGTTAATTCACAACTAGCTCGAGATTGACGGAAGACCCGTAATCTCGATCTTTGGGTACAAATGGGTGAAGTAGCTGGTATGCGAAATTCTCAACTTCCTCAAAACATAATCGCTTAATTTCGTAGCATTAAACAGTGCTTTAAAACCTACTTGTTCACGTGAACTCGCAATTTTAACAACAAAGTCTTCGGGGCAAAAAAAAAATGCTACAGGTATTACTAAATATAAGCTAAAATTATTGTAGACACGAGTAAGACTTGAACTCAGCAATAAACTACAGTATTGGTCATCCCTAAGTGCGTTACTTACATAACTTTCGGAATTACAGTTCATCGAAGATTTGGTATAAATTTCCCGTAAGTCCCTCCAGGGGTGAAACGAAGAAAAGAGGGAGGATATTGGGAAAAAAGTAGAAAATCCTGCAGTTAAGTGGCTGTAAGAAAACCAACTGGCATATCAGGATGAAAAATTCAATTTCAGAGGATTTAACCGATATTAAGGACAACGTCCGATGCGATTGCACGCTCGCATCTCAAACACTGATCGAAAATACGATCAAGTAAAAAGACGCAAATCGATACGATAGCATTCTTTTATATACAGAGTCCTCTTTCACCGTGACAGAAATTGGGTATTCTATATCTGCAAACTCGCAAAAAAATTTCGTGGAAAATGTATTGAAAAGTAAACCACTGTCGGTGGTATATAGTTCATTTTTTCTTTAGACAACATCGGTTCACTAGTTCATAAAAGTTTAACAAAAAAAAAGGGTTTGCAGTCGGGGATGGGAAATGCGGAGTTTCGGCAAAAGTCATACTGTTTCTTCCTCTTTTTCCTCCATTTTTTAGTAGAATCCTTTTAAAGGGGACGGCACTGAAAATTTACAAAAAAGAGTCATTTTTCAGATTTTTACATGTTATTGTTTTTTAAACATTTCCTTTTAAATTGCACATATGATATCATGCATTTTGATAAATAGTTATCGCAGAAAGAAAGGAAAACATGTGTTTTAGGAACTTATGATTTCTGTACGCAAGATACATTCACATTTTTTTTGTTTTAGCAGAAATGCATAACATCACGAATTAAAATGTAACAAAATTGCTAATTTTCAAACATTTTATAATCGACTTGTTTAAGAAACATGAATCTTTGATTTTATTATACTTAATTTTTCGAAATTAATTAATATCCTTAATCTAAAACTCCTCTTATTTACTAGATGAAACAAAATGGGAGTATTTACAATTTTGTTTTATGTTGCTACTATGTTTTTTGTTTGCAAATTTTTTTATACGTGGGCCTAATTTTATAGGAACTTGAAAATTCTTAAGCGCAACGAAGGATTTCCCCAGTTTGAATAAAGTGGGAGTTTTGAGCGTGTTTCCTTCAAAATGATGAAATATTCAAACGATTTGTAGAATTGCTGAAGGATCAGGGCAGTTTTAAAGATATTAGAAATACTTGTCAAAATTCAAAGTTTATATTTTAGCGTAAGTAATAATAGTGGAAATGTTCGTGACCTTTTCTGTTAAGATCACGAACTTTTTAATAAAAATTCAAAAAAGTTAATATAGTAAAAGCTAACGGTGGAGAAAAAATGTTCATTTCTATTTGAAAATATTTTATCGACTTCAATCCTTCGTTTCTCCACGACCTTCTGAAATTTTCCGACCTCGGAAAAACTCGTTGCAATAACATTTCTTCGAATATGTACCTAAACTCCTTCTAACTTGACCATCGGGTCAATCCGATATCCTCTTCTAGAAAAGCAATATAGTAGAAGAATTTATTAAAATAACTTATACCTTAAAACTTACTTAAGTTTTACAAGGAAAAAAAAGAAGGGGAGATGGTTATAAAAGAAAGTAGTATAGCATAGAAACTAAAGTATACGCCGTTACTTTACCTTTACAGCGACTGATATCAGAAGCCAACTTTTAGTTTCCTACTCTTTACTAGTTCAACTTCACGGACTTATCTTTCTCGCTATGCGAATTTTCTTTTTTCTTTTTATAAAAAAATCCCTTTTCCCTTTCCTTTTCTTGCTTTCTACTTCATCCTTATGCGCAAAAACCTTCCTTTTCTTCTTTTACTGCAATCACATTAGATATTCGCAACGATCCCTAATAGCAAAGTTGCAATGAATAGCATTAAACTTTGATATCGTGGAAAAGAATGTTGAAAACTTTGTAATGAAAACAGTTTGTATAATGTTATAATATACTTCGTATGAATAATTTCTCTTTTTTGGGCAAACACACTCTTCCAATTTTCTGTCTTCCAAGGTTCCTCTGATGTACGATTGCCAATAATTTTTCCACTGTTTTGTTATAGCTACATAGATGCACTTCAATCTGCACTCCGCAATACCGGTTGCACTTTTCAAAAAGGATCAGCCGGAAATGAGAAAAAATTGAGCTTCGACTCTCCCCAGTAACTTGACACTTACCCACTTTCGATACGACTCAAATGTAATTACAAGGATAGCCATACCTCTGTGTAATACAGTTACCAAAAAAAAGGTTCCCAAACAATTCCAAACTTTATTCAGCCTACTTTCCTTTTATCCCTTTTTTGTTATTCTCTGGAGTTTGTTAGGTACGTATAAAGTTAAGGAGGAGATGAAATCTGCTAACAATGAGACAGTCGAAATTACGTTACAACGATATCGGGGTCGTGAAAGTAACCTAATTTCCATTTTATTGAGCCTTAGGAATGGAATTTTCAAATTTCTACATTTTCATCTGCTCGAGATTGGGAGCAAGCAAAAGTCTACTAAACTGCTGTTCAAATTTCGTGACACAATTGTACTCCTTCCTTACTCGACTACGCGTGGAATCTCGAGTATTCGCAGATTTTCGTTGCAGTAGAAAAAGAAGCAACATAAAAAAAAGCAATTTCTTATTCTTATTTGTTAATACTGAACGTACCGTGACATCACTTAGCCTTTTTAAATACGTGTAAAAAATGGTTATATAACCCCTCATGATAAGTTTAGTATTAAGTTTACAGTTGAGTCTACAGTTTGAATATTTTTATTTTTTCGATACATTTTATTCTACTTTTATTGTACAAAACAAATAAGTTGGATCTTTAAAGATTTTAGTATAAAATTTAGAAATATCATTTAGTCGACTTTGAAATCAATTTTCCGGCACTTTTGGGAAACACTTATCCGATGTATTTTTTCGCGAGGAATCCATTTTCATTGTCAAAATTCGAGATTTCCAGCGGAAAGTATAATATTTCCTCAATAAATTTGGTTTTTATGACCTACCGCTAACATTTCATGAAAATGGATCTCTGGAATCGATTCTAAGCGTCGAATTACTCCTGAAAATAGTTTCTCCGACTTTATTTTTGAAACTTTAATCTGCACCCCATCTGCTGGGGCGATGATCGGTCAACATTCAGTCGAAAACACTGACTTTTGAAATCGATTATTGGGGGCTATTATTCAGCGAGGACTATCAGTTCCTTAAATTCTATCTCGTATCTTTGCTTCAAATCTACCGTCGGCTCATTAATTCCTCAAACCCTTGGTAGGCTCTCCAGCGGAACAATAGCAAGTCCTAATGAAGGTTGACGATCATTAAGCGAGAAAAAGAGATTCTCTTACACCAAATGTGTCAAGAATGTGTTTCAATTGTGATAAACAGGAATCCTTTTCGTCGGAAGATTTTCCTGGTAGCTTCTACGAATAATGGAAATATTTGGCTGACTTGCCCTTTACTTTTAGTGTGATTAAAGGAGGATTGCAATTCTTTCGGGGTTCGGGCAGAAACTCCAATTCGGAATTGAATGTTTGCTCAGTCGTAAAATATGTACCGTATGTTAGAACCATAGGATTGTTGTATACAGTGAAGTTCAAAGGGGTAGTCACGTGCCGGTCTTTAACAATATTACTACCCTTCTGGTCATGTTGTTTTACGAGGTGAACAGGCACTAAGTTACCGTTGACCCATGAACTCTATACTATGATATACGAGCATACTTTTCACTTGCAACCATAGACCTATCCACAAACACTAACCCTCCTCACTGTTTCAACCGTTAGGAGACAGCTTATATACTTCTCCATGTTTCAAAGATTAATGTCTATTTAAAAGATTTATTTCATTACGATCGACAATAACACGCCTGTCAATCTTATGGATGCACCTATATGCGGCAACCATGGAAAAAGTTGGGCGTAATGAAATGGTGGAGCAAAACGGGGTACTCTGTGCTACAGATCTGATGATTTTTTATTTATGAAAATTAACGAAGTGTATATACCTAGACTGGAAAAATATATAGTAATTTTAACTATTGCCACTGTTGAATATAAAGATCTAGTAATTACAAAACATTTTGAATCATTGTTTTTATTATTATTATTATTATGGCGACCATAGAGTTTATGGAAATATATTATTTTATTTAATAAAAATTAAAATTATGACAGAAAAAAGTTGAAATGCTGCTCGAGATCGTTCTGAGCCAAAAAAAGTAATACAATTGCCAGTAAAATCATGATATTATTAATTATTATTTGTACTATTTTAAATTCATGTAAAAAATTCGGCATAGACAGTGTTTTCAAAAATATATTATTTGAAATTTTAAGTAATTTGAGCAATTTTGCTTCAAGAGATTTTCCAGTTGGCTGGCTTTCACTCTGATATCGGTCTTCGTCTAGTTCCGTGGAAAAATTTGAAATCACAAAGAAAAGGTCCTCGATATCTGGTTCTTCCAATGTACACACCGTTAAAGTTGGCGACTATATCAGAGCGTGGAGAAAGCAGTAGCTGCAATAGTAACAAGTCGCGATTGTCTTAAATTTAAATAATCGTTGAAAAATGTTAATGTTCTCCGCCACGTAATTCAATGATAAAGCAAAAGAAGTAACTATAGAAAGGACGTTAGAAAGAGAGAAAGGAGTAAAAAAGGGAAAAGACGGTTGCAAGGCAAGCTTTCGCATCGTTACGATGGGTTGGGTCACAGGAACTGTTACCAGGACGACTATACCTACTATTCTCGAAGGTGGGTAATGTAACGTCGGAAAGAATTGCCTCCGGAAAGAGGGCAAATTGAATTAATGTGAAAAATAAAACAAGAACAAAAAAAGGGAAAAAAGATTCTGGTTAAGATGTGGTTACTTAAGGAAGAGAAGAGAATAGAAAGAGCAGCGGTGATGGTATAGTCCCTGGCTAAGTGTAACGGTATATACGTAGTTATGTACTTTCTGATAAAATGTAACTCGTCAAACTTTCCACTTTATTCGATTGATCAAAATCGTTTCCTCTTCCGAAAGAGAAACAGTGTAGATAGCTTTGATATCAATGAAACCATCCATTCTTCAGCTCATCAAGACGCAATTTATATTCAAAACTTTACGATTGATATGTATATGAGTTATTGTTAGATTTATTCCTTACTTCTCCAGTCGTATCTGTCAGGATGAGGATATTTCTGGCAAATTTTAGTTCGCGTTTTCGCATTAATTATTCTCGTTTATTTGTTCACTTTATTATTTATATGCTGTTATTGATTTAGAATACGAAATTTTGGTATTGAACAAATAATCAAGTAGTATAGTTAACGTAAGAGAAATTATGTTACCAAAGACGTCAATTTCAGGAAGCCCCAACCGTCGTGTATGGTTTCTGGATAGTGCTTATGAACTCGAGGGCCAAGTGCAATTTTCCACTTTAAGGTCCTGCAACTTTTTTTCCCACCCTTACTTGTAAATAACTAATAGCTACAGGGCTGTGTTCTATTATTATTTTCGTTTCATTGATTTTTCATGAACCCACAAATAGAGAGCAGATTGCAACGACAATTACTCGCTAGATTGTCGTAATAAAAAAAAATTCAATTTACTTCGAGGAGGTTTCAGTTATTGACCATTAACAGATGTAACACAGATTGTAAATATCCGTAAAAAACTGTTGTTTTATTCATTGTAGAAAATATTCAGGAAGAAGTGCTATTTAAATGGCAAAGTACAAAATTATTCAAAAATCATTTACGTAACACGGAATTTATTATTATAGATGTACAATATTATTAATACTATTCAATATTTCAGCTATTACTTTTTTTACACTTATTATTTACTATTTATTATTTACTATTTATTATTTATTTTTATTATTTATTATTTTATTACTTAATTATATTTTACACTTATTTATTACTATTACTTTTTATATATATTCCTTGGTAACAAAGATATATGTATATATAACAATTGCAATAATAACAATGCAGCTAATGATATCATTGATTAAATAAGACACAGGACCACGTGTCCACCAAGATATTCCAACTTACTTTTCAGTAACAAGAAAAATCCCAGCAGAAAGGATATAAAAGTAAATTCGATTCATTTGAAATTACATTTTTAAGGAACCTCATTTGAGAAGTGACTGTCTTTTAGTTACCGAGGTATAAATTAAATTGCCTCGTAAAATAAAGGCAACCGGTGAAACCGAAATACCGATTTGACACGGTATTAAAACCTCTCCTCCCTTTTTCTTCAAAACGGACGTAGAAAGCCATAGAGTAGTTTGAAGAGGGTTTCGATCATTTTCTTGGAAACCATAGTTATTATCTATCTATTAATTTACTGTTTTAGGAATATTACCTACATATTGGAATTTTGTTTGTATTCTTCTTTTTACTTTTTTTTTACCTTCGTATGTTTCGACAGTTCCGAGTCTCGCTAATTGGAACGAGAAAGATTTGTTCCATCAAGCGTAGAAAAAATTAATAAATACGTTGAGAAAAAATTCGAATTATCTAAAAAAAACCTGTAATCTTGAATTTTAATAATATAAACCTTTTTAAATCTGATGGATATGGAAATTATAACCAAGTCTCTCGATTTTAATAACAATATTTTGATATAATTGAATTCTTTTGAAGGAAGAAAATATTTATTCGGAAATATTATAAAAAATTACCTGAAATAAATATTATCTCAATGACCTTTGCTATTGAGAGGGAAATTATTAGAGAAAAATTATAATGAAGTATAGAAAAATGAAAATTAATTCTATTCGTTTTACGTGTAAGCCGGAATAAAGGAAAAAGCACTGCAGACACTTTACGACTTTCTGTACGATCAAAACTCTCGCCAAATAGAAGTCTGTCATTCAACAAACCTCTATTAGGAAACGGAACGAATTGGTTCCTTTCACAAGAAAGGATCTTAAATATCGGCGTCTTTGATCGGTGTTAAAAATACGAGCGTCCTAAACTTTTATGGCTAATTCACTTACTTCGTTAAATTCCGCCGAGTTTATTACGTTTATTAATTAGAATTTTAGGTGGGTGGACAACATTTATTCCATTTTCATGACTTCCACGGATATCAAATTTCACGTTCCCGGAATCGGTGTCGGGAAAACAAATAAATTGGATTTCTCCTTTTGCTGTTGAAATTCATTATCAGAACTTCTCCCGAAAGTTCAAACATGATTTTTTATTGAAGGAGCCGGGAGCGACTCGTTTCTTCGTATCCGTAGATTACACGTGGATTGAATTCCTAAAAAAGAAAACAAGAAATTGCAAAAAAAAATTGCGAATCAATGTTTTACTGTTGCGCATTGTTGAAGTAGAAAATGTAATTTCGCAGGTTTCGGGATGTTGTCAAAAAATATTGGTTTTTCATTTCTACGTACCGCACCACAGTCTGTTTAATCACTGCGTGAGAAGATTTATGATATACAGAATCTGCTGTTCTGTATTTCGTTGATGCAGGGTAATTTTTTATCCGGCGTGTATGTGATTTTTGCATACGTGTGTTATTTGCCTTCTGTAATTATTTCAATTGGTTATCGCCATTTCCTGCAATACCGTTAGCCTTCAATTATGAGTATTAATGCAACTGCATATGAAAAAAAAAGATGCATGGAAAAACAGAAAAAATTGAGGAATTAAAAACAAAATTAAAAATCATATACTTATTGAGCGGAAAATTTTAAATGAAAATGAGGGTGTTGGAGATTGCCGATGTCGCAGTAGAGATCGATTTCTGCATTCAAAAGTTTTTTGGTTATTTTGTTGAGAAAATCCGTAATCCCGGTTACGATTATTCTGGATACCATTACTTTTCAAATGTATATTCTGTTTTCTCCATACACAAAGGAAATATACCTCCGATTTGTTTGATTTATGCACACCCTATCTTTTCCAACAAATAACGTTTTGCGTACATAAAAAGTCGAAATAAAAAAGAATAGCCGTAAATGTGAAGAAATACTGTATTTTCAAAAAATGTAGCATGGGTGTATATATATGTAGAAGAATATAAAAAAGTATCTATCTATCCATCCATCTACAAAAAACCCAAAAGGTTATAAAATACATTTTATGAGAAATCGTCGAAAGTCTCATTACTTCTGCATCTTTTATTTCAATATTTATTTTTAAGATAAAGTTGATGTCCATGAATGTAGAAGGTTCCAACAGCTTTCGACATTCAGAAAATGAAAATCATGCTCTTCAACATTCAGTTTTCTAATTTGAAAAATTACATAAATACAATATACAATATATTGGAGTAGTAAAATAGGAGGTGAAGGAAGACAAGTAAAAAAATAATATGTAAATCGTTTCTTTATATGGAAAACCTAATAATTTAATATACAACATATATATTTAGCAGAAATGTATTTTACCATATACACCATATAACAGTTTTTCCAACAATACATTAGAGAAATTTAATGTTTCACAACGTTTAATTTTGCGAAAAATCAGAAAAAAAGTAATATTTAATTTACGAATAAAATATAAAAAAAGTCGAACGACTGCAGAAAAAAAAATATTTATACATAACATCAAGTCAATTAGCCCTAGGCCAGAATTGTTGGACCATCGGATTACCTTTTTACTGGATGTAATAAAACAAATTCTGTTATTCCCGATGTATCGCATATTCGGAAAATTTATTTCTACTTTATTATTTCTCTCAGGTAAGTACGAATGTGTAGAGTTTATATATATAATCATTTTACTTTCCTGCTCAGTCTGACGACGTACCGTGATACTTAGTTATTAAGTTTGGGGATGTTTATAGTTACAAACATACCCAGAAACTTAACGAATCGTATAGAAGAAGATTTATGGAACTCGGTAAAGAATTTTTTTTAGTTAAACGGAGATTACGGGGCATACATTCTTATATAAATTCAGAAACACATATTTATACGTACACCTACATGCACTATACATCTTTAAGTATTGACCAGCTCTGAATATCTTTCAACTGAATTTTTTCCCCGTATTATTCCCTCTTTTTTCCACTCAGAGGGAAAGGAAACGGAAGAAGGGAAAAGAGTCGTAGTAATGCTCGGATAAAAAGTGAAACAGGGTAGACCGAGAAATAAAAGATTTATATCTTTGCGGACACTAACCGGATTTTTAAAGTGGTCTCTATGGAGCTAACTATACATATATTTATATAAATACGTATGCTATATACGTTTAGTGTCATTTGGAATTTTTAGGTTTGTTTCGAAATACATCACTTTTGAAAACACTTTTATCTCTTTATAACAGAGAAAGGGGCTTGGATGTACATACATACTTCCAAAAACGTTACATGTACCTCCGATTTCCTCGAAACTTAGTAGAATGCTTCCATTTCATTCGAAATGAAAGGTCCTACGGGGATATTTGGTGAATGCACGTAGAATCCCCCTTCCTTAAATTGACTGTAACTCAAATCGTACTAAAAGTGCACCGAATTCTCGAACTCCGTTCCAACAATCAATATGTGAACTTGGAGTCGAACCTAGGAAAAATTACATTTGGAAAAGAAGCTTCGGCTTGAAATGGTACTCCGCTAAAACGTCTCTTAATAAAGATAATGCAAATTAGATGTTTGGCCTTATGATATATACTTTATGGAATAGAAATTCGTAGATATATGAATTACAATTCTTGAAGCTTCGTCAGCATAAGATGGTAGAGTTCGCTGACTCACTTTGTAGATTGATCGAACAAACCTGTATACATCGTCAGTTATTAAATAAACATCACCTTTGCTTGCTTTATTACCGTTATTTAATGCGAATGCAGGTATTATCATCAATTACGTGATGCAGAACAAAGAAGGCTGAATAAGTACATACATAAATGCATTTATAGGTGGGTGTGTGTGTGTGTGTATTTACGCTTTATGGTGATAAGGATCATCCTGGAAACGTTCGTGAAATTCAATTGACAATAACGATAAATTGAAAATAACGTTGTCGTGCAATGTTAACGCTATGCTCGAATGGCAGATGCGAATATCATTCTTCCACCGATCCAACCTCCATAACAAGCATCCCCGTGTGACGCGTCAGTCGTTTTAAAACTCATATATGTGTTCATTTCGTGATTCATCAATTCCAAAATATATGACGTATTTATATGTTTATGTATCTCCTTTTTTCCAATATATCGATTTTTACGGATAAATGTAGAGGTTGATTCTCCTTACATGTCGTAGCATGGAGGGTCACTTCCCATACAGACGCTTCTAAACTTATATTACGTTCAAGTGTTATTTCACTTCCATTAATTTGAATCGGGTTTTGCTGAAACCCAAAATTTGCCACGCCATCGCCTCCGCGTGGGCGGAATTAATATAATACAGAGTATAGTTAACGCGTTTGATTTGAACCGCAACTAATACCACGCATTTAACTTCAGAGACAAATATTTGATATTAATTAGTAAAATTATTTAATTCCTATTATATGTAGTTACGGGTTATAATTAAATTGGTCATAATTAAAAGTCATTGGTTATTACAATTTGTCTTGATGTACACATCCGCTAGGTTGAAAATTATTATCTCCGCATTATAATTGTGATTAATAATTTAATGACACGTGTGGTTTTAGTAATATGATATTCTATTAACAGAAGTCACTAATACCAGATCTCTTTAATTAATAATCCCATCTTTTTCAATGACGTCCTTAATACCGCAGTAGGACTATACAATTGACTTTGATTTTTTTGTTGATTACTTACATGCTGAAAAACAATACAACACATACATAGTTTTTGAATTTAAAATAATTTCTATTTCTTGAGATAGACTTCCTTGAGAAATAAATGCAATTAAGAATGTCTCGAAACATTTTATTATTATTTATTACATAAAATTTCTTTTAATTATTAACTAAATGGTTGCTGTGCTAATATTTTTTCGTAGCTTGGATTAATCAACCTTCTAATTTGAAACCAACACTTGCTATAAAAAACATCAACACGAACTCTTCTATTTATGTTAAATTAAATTTCCAATATAAATTTTATTTATACACATCTTCACCTAAGAACGTTTCTCTATCCATTTCAAAACCAAATAGAAATCAATTTTTCTTGATAAAGCTAACAAAATCAGTCCAAAGGGTAAAAATACGCTGTATACCCGTAATATATTAATACATAGAATTCAAAGTTTGATAAATACCACTCGAGACATTATAATTAATCGAAACAATTAACAACAAAAAAAGGGAATTCTATTCAAGCCAAAAGCCTTATGCTGTACTATTAGGGACAACAATATAACTACATTCCAACGTTGAGAATGTAATTAAATCGAGACAAGGGAATGCGAAGACCAGGAGGAATTACAATGAAAAGGTAAAACATACCAATATACATTGTACAAAAGGTAAATCTCCAAGAAGGTACATATATATCTATACAACAGAAGTGTAGAAAATTGTACATTACACGAATTTAACGTAATTCATTTGACACCAACATTAATATTGAAAAAATATAAAATCTTAATTGATATTCGACATAGGTTTCAGAAAATAGGTTTACTATTTTTTTCATTCAATCATTTTTATACTAATACCAATTTTATTTATACCACTATTATTTTCATACCAATTTATACTAAACAAATACACATTAAATATAATCTCCTACAAAAATTGTGGCTTTTACGAGTCCCTCGAGATGCTGTTTTTTCTTCGACTCCGGGTAGAACCTCAGCGAAAAAGTTCCAGTTGCGACCACATGGCGGCGTCAAGTTCCCGAAAGTGCTACTCCTACATACGTAGCCGAGTGCTGATGTGATTCACTTTCATTTAATATTCAGCAGCAGGATCGACCGTTCTTCGGACATTTCACTTTCGTGCACGTAAGTGGCATCCTAGGAACGAGCAGGCCGAAAGCAGCATTCTTCTGTAGTGAACCCGTCATAGTATGTTAATACCCGGAATGAGTTAACACCCTGCGAAATGAACAGCGTGCAATGTATGTAATTAAAAATTCCAAAGTTTCTCGTCTGTCATTCTCTTGTATTTGTTGTATATATATACACATATTAGGGTGAAGGTAACGAGTCTTTTTGCTGCATTTATTTGGAACACGTACAACAGCGTGAAAGAAGCTTGACCTGTGATGCCCATATGTTCACTAAATAACAATAGTCGAGATGATTAACGAGGATTTGTATGCGAAACCACGTGACTTACGTGACACTTTGTCCCCAAACCGCCCGAATTCCAAACCTAAATTTTGCACCCAAGACATTTCTTTGCTATTTTATAGTCACTGGACACGAATTTCCATATTTCAACTTTGCTTCTAAAGTAATTCAAGGACGTCTTTCAATTTTTTATGCACAAAAATGCGTAAAACATGGTTAATTATAAAAAAACATAATTGCGGAATATTTTTTCAAGAAAGATAACGTACATTTAATACCACGGGGGCTTATCAAACTCCGCGGAAATCCTAGAGGGTAGATAGAATTTTTATTATCAATAACCAATTTTTTTCAGCAGGATTTTCCTCATCGAAAAAAGAATTTCAGTGTGTAATCTTCGATATCGAGAATCAAATCAAAGATCTTCTAAATACTAGACTATTAGTAGCTTCCAAACTGTGAAATCCGTATTCCTGGGGCAGTTATTCGCGAAATTTCTGCATAGTTACTATTTTTGCCGCTCGCATTAGTATAAACGGAAAATTCGACCTCTAATCAGTACTAACTTCGGGGTGCTTTCCAACGATAGACTTTCCGGTTCAGTTTTTCCTAAAAATGTGGTTTCGCTATTTCTGCCACCGGATTTATTGATACTCCATGGGGAAACGATTTATTCCAATTTCGGCAAAAGCTGCTATCATTGGATCAGCAAGCGTCTGTTTTCTGCGGGAAATTTCTTGTGGCTTTGACTGTATCGATCAGGAAATAAAAATGCCGTGAAGAATGCTATCAACAAGTTGTTATCAAACTATTGTTTCGCGATATACACGCTTTTGTCTTTTGTACTTACCCCAAATTGCCGAAACGAAAATGTAACCTATATGTGCATCGCTTACTCCATTGTTTCCCTCAATACAAACATTCGCGACGTGTAGGAAAAAATATTTGGTAAAGTAAATCCCAGATCCTCGATTTTCGAACAAACTGGGTATCCCTGAAGTACCGGATGCTCCCAAACCATGCAATGGTTTAGAGAGAATGCATTGAAACAACGCCATAGTAATTTATATTACATATGCACATATGTATATTAATAGAAATGACGAATCCTGTTATGATACGATAATATGCACCGGGAAGAACAGTTATTGCCAATGACAGTACAGACAATAGGAAAAAAAGGAACCGGTAACAGTAATCCCCCGGGATTATTTTGCATATCGATTATTTGAATATTTGATTTTATGTTTAAACTGTATACTCCTGTTTCATTTTTCCCCCAAATCTCCAGAGCCTTTTTATGGCTCTTGTGTATGCGATTATGTTAGTAAAAAAAAAATATATATATATATATATCTGACTTTTAAATGGGTTTGTAGTTAATTCGAAACGGTTGTTACGCAGAACCCGCGTGCCATGTATGTACAATGTCCCTTTTTCTCTTCTGTCTCTCTCCCACGTTACTCCACCCTTGCTCTCTCTGTACTTGTTAACTTTTGGATTTATATATACGTACATATGCATCTATGTATGCACACGTACGTATATACGTATATGCATCTGTGCCGTGATTATTATGCATTGCTATTGGATGGGTATTTAATAGACCTCCTATTTCTCACGGGAGTACAGCAATCCCAGCATAGTGTCTATACCTATACAGGATGAATCATTTTAAATGCGACTTCTACATGCATGCAGATTATGCGATGGCTAAGGAATGGAAGGGTAGCAGATATATTCTCCCCTATACATTTCGACGCACGCCCTTCTGGCTCCCAGGGCCCTTGATAGCTTCACAGAAAACATCTATCATCGGGCAGAATAATTACAGTCGTATACGCAGAAAATTGCATTTCTAAAAAAAAAAGCAGTCCTTAAAAAGAGAATTCGTTATCGGGGAAAATATTACCAGATCTAGTTCAATTCCAATCCTACAGAGGTTAATATTAATTGCGACTTTTTCAGTAGCAATTTCCAAGTCATAGTAATTAATGATGACAATGCGAATCACGAAGAACAAGTTTATTAAATATTATTAATTTGTAAGTAATTAGTTTCAAATCGTGTATCAAAAAATTACTAGTAATAATAAATTGAATAATTCAGTAACCACAGCATCGAAAAAATATTAAATTATCATTTAAAAGAAGACTATCTAATATAATTAATATTCTCAAATATAATATTATAAAAATCACTATCAATAATATTACTATCAATAGCTTTCAATTGAATAGTTCTCTGTCAATAGAATAAAGTAAAACTTTTTCGATAGATCGTCTTTAACTGTATAGATGGAGGCCGTTCCGGTTATGGGCAAAAGTATAGATTCTCATTAGGGATCGCATGTTATTATTCTACAGGGACCCATAAGATCCACGAAAGTAGTAGGTTTACTGGTACCTCGCACGTTATACCTATTCCATCCCCGACGTTTCTTGACCACTCGGAACAAGTAATGGGGTGTAACCCTAGGTACAGCTGTAGGGAAACCACGCTTTTAATTTTTAACCAACCTTATATACCACGGTAGTTTCCATATTACTTAAAGAAAAATAATAGCTGTTCCTGTAAATGCAAAGCGCATTAAAATAAATGGAGAAAAAGCTCCACCATAAATACTTATTTTTGCCTAACCATATTTCTTGTTACCTATTTCTTATACGGAAACTCATACATTGGAGAAAAATCTGTAAAAGTAAACAATACGGTGTTTAGGTTAGAATTGGTACTCACGCGGGAATGATATTATATGTATTATATTTATTATATATACTTATTACATTTATTAACACTGTTTAGTGTTATGATTGGAGCTGTAGATGTTAAAGTATTAACACCTTTACCTTGCTTTGTCATAAATTTGTTAAATACATGTTTCATATATTATAATGCACAACACTTGGTGCCAATGTAACAGATTAACAAGTATCAGGTGTTAAAATCATTTTGTCCTAAACGAAATGCTGCTAAAAGTTTTGCGCTAAATTTAAAAATAATAAATTATTATTTCAATTAATAGCTCAACGTGAAACACATCAATTGTTATGCAGATTTGTGGTGTTGAAAAATATGTATTTATTAAAATAAATAAAATTCAAATTTAACACCCATTTATTACAATTTAATTATTTAAAATCGGTGCTATCTGAATGTTTTTATTGGATAAGAAAAGGAAAATCAGGCCGAAGCAATGAGTGTTTCGGTGCAAGACTCTTTTGGGGTTAAAATAGCGTAAAATTTATTACGAATTCTAATATCAGTATCTACCCCATTTCCTCGCTTCATAATAAGCAACTATGCAATCCAAGGTAATACTCGCATATGCAAAGCGTGAAGATAAACGATTAAAAAGCTCCTCCCGGACTTATATTCGAAAACCCGTACAAGGCAGTTCTGTAACGCGCATATCACGATACTCTTGGCAGCAAGGAACCATGAAATTTTACGTTGTTAAACCCAGCGGAGTTGCTGATTCGTAATTTTCTCGAGGAATATTTCAACGCGATGAAAGCAGGGAAGGACAGAATGGGCGAAAGTATGGATACCACACTTTTTCCCTTACGCTCTCTTTTCTCCTGCACCCTTCTGGCACAGGTTAACCCTTGGAAACCGACAACCCGAGATATAATTACGCCTCCCAAATTGGCTTTGCATACTCGTCGCATTAATGCAGAAGTACTTTTATCGCATGCGAAATTTATATCGACACGTGTAGCCAGGAACATTTTTTCTTGAGAGCCTAGCGACACTTCAACGGCAGAAGTCATTAGTGGCATTACGGCATTAACTGTAAACCTTGGAATTCTGAAGAGGAGAGCAAACAATTCAGATGCCAGATCTTAACTATCATAAGTACTTAGACACGACAGCAATTTCCAGTTGGATGTGTAATCCGAACCATCAGAAGCATGAAACAAGTATTTGAAAGAGAACAAAAAAATCAGCGAGAATTACTAAGAGTCACATCGTCGGGATTAGAACCCAGGTCCTCCTCGTGAACATATTGGCAGACTGTTTCCATAAAGTAGCAGTTACTAAAATTCACAAATATTCAAATACCCCTGTTAACTTTTACCAGCACTTCTCCTTAAATTTCTGAAGAACGTTCAAAAAACATAAAAATGTCAACTACGAAAGTTACGTAATCATAAATTTCGATCTCTGAGAATATCCTGATATATCTCCAAAATAAAAAGCTGATGTGAATTTTAGAATCTAATGTTTAAACGAAAAAAGGACATCAGCGTGGAAAGAAAGGAAAAGGAGACATAAGGTTTCATGATAAATTAAATTTCATAGCCAAAAGTATCTTTCCGGCTACCTTCTGCACGAAAATACCTTTCTTCACGCACAATTTAATTCGACTGGAAGCTTTACGACAGACACTTGCTCGTAATCATGTCGTATATTTTTTAAACCGAAAGAAAAATAGCTTTTCTACTATTTTTCGTGGATAAAGCGAATCTCTTTTCTTCCTTTCTTTTAAATCACTGTACGTACTTAGATTGGATACAGTACTTATTTTAGACAAAAGGACAAAAGAAGATCTCTCCCTTTGTCGCAATAAAATATGAGAACCGTCTTTATATAAAAAGTGAAATTAAAATTAATACTTTCTGACGTTTATCGCGCAAGTTTTTTTAAGGAAACGGTGCGAAGCTTTGTTTATTCCTAGGTTATGACAATTCGACTCCTTTGTCGGAAAGTAAGGAGGAAGGTAAAGTTCGCATATGTTGAGCTGCGTTCTTACATTATGACTGCAGCGGAAAATTTAGAGATCATAAAATCAGATTTTATCTATTCAGATTCCAACCGAAACAAAAGTGGCTCAAAACAGGGACTGTCACTTTTGTTTTGCTTCGAAACGAGATAAAAGTTAGTTTTTCTTCGTTTGGTGTGAGAATCGTGGAAGGAGTTGTTTTATTTGGGGCCTCTACATTTGAACCAATTTTTTACGGATTATAAAAATTTTAGTGCTACTAACAATTAAAACTAGTTTAAAAAAAATATATATTCACAGTTTTAAAATTGTGCATCCCATTGACAAGAAATAGCGCAGAAAATTATATTTTAAAAATAAGAAATTTCATCCTCGGATCTTGAATCTCGCATTTTCGAAAAACCTCCTCTTTAGCTTCATTTTCGATAAAAGGCCGAGAAAGGGAGAGTTTCATTCCAATACTTTGTTTCCATTTGAGAGCTTCGCCTTAATTTCTTCCTCAATTAAGTCACTTTCTTTGTCTTTTTTTACCTATATACCTTTTTCGTCCTCCCTTTTTCGTACCTAAATACCTCTCTTCTCTCAACTCAACAGTACCGCCCGAAGCATTTGGAAGATTGTACGTCCCATCGCTCACTGTACGAGGAGACTAATGTCCAAATTAAAAATTTAATTACGTTTCCGTCTTCTAATCAACTTCTTCGTTTCCAACTGCGAGCATCCCACCCACGTTGATATGATTTTAAGTCCTAAGTATTATTTGAATTTAAATACTATTACCCTTCTTTGATAAATTGATATTTAATTGATTTTCCAACTCCTCCCCATTCAAGCAGATGCTTGTCCTTTGTTTTGCAGTTTATAAATTCCTTAAAAATTTGTTTAATTTTTTAAACAAATTTTTAAAAGAGTGAAAATGACTTCTAAAGAATAAAGTGACTTTCAATAGTTTTCAGTAGTTGTAATTAATTTTAATACATAATAGAAGTTAAAAGTAAATTTTAATAAACAAAGGGATTAAATTAGACAACGTTTAATCGAATATATGGCGATATGTTGGACCTACTAAAAGTTCTAAGCAAGAACTCACCAGTTGGAACGAAATTTTGCTTTTCCGTGAAATTCCAATAATATTGCGAAGATTTTTTGCTTATATAGTTTGTTTCGAAGCTGGAAGTCTCTTTTCCTTAACCCAGCAGAGTTCAACTCACGAAAAAGTTATTTATGAAAGTATGAATTTTAAAGAAAAGTAAACAGTTTCTGCTTCCCTTAAAAATAAATGCTCCCTTACTTTAGTTTTAATGATCAATTAACTTCGAAGGAAAGGTCATATTTTTATTTTTCCCAAAAATACAGTTCCTTTTAATGCGAGTTTAATATATAATTAAGAAAAAATCATAAATATTTACATTTTAAGCTTTTTTTAAACAGTGAAATTCCCTTCCAATCGGATAAATGTCAACCTTTACCTGAAAATAAACTTTTCCTAACTTTTATTTTAATAATTAACGACATATATCTATAGATTTATCTTCGACCTGGAAATTTCTTCTATTATGTACATATGTAAATCTCATCTCGCGAAAACATCATCCAAAGAATTAAAATATATAATAATAATAACTTTATCGCGAAACATTTTACCTAAACCCGACATATTCCATTTTCACGTAAAATCCTACAATGTAACTAAACATTTATTAATAAATAATTGTTGATGTTTTATATTTTATTTGATTAATTGAATATTAAACCAATTTTAGTCTTTATTGATTTTCAATAATTGACTTCATACGTGTCATCAGAATATTACATTTCTCCTATACTCGCATTATTTCCTGCAATGATAAGGGTATTAGAAATCCAGCGAGACACAAGTCGTGACGTGTGACAACGTGCTTCTCTTGAATTCATTGATAAATCTCCGGTGACAGTTCGCTGATACGCGGATGTTTATGTCAGTATTCAGTAATATAGTGAAAATAATAAAATCTACTTTATATTCAAAAGAAACGGGACGCTCCGAAGCTGAAAGTTTCTTACAATCTTACTGTTTTCGTAACATTATGCATCCGAAGTCTTCCTTCAGATTGGAAATCTCTCTTCGAGTAAAAGCCTTGATTTTTATGTATTTCATGGAATAATACATATGCGCATGCAGGAGATGGAACATTTCGATGAAACGTACGAAATCAATTATTGAAAATCGGTGACAGCTCGAAATATTTTATTACACCATTTTTTAAAAATGTAAAGTCTCGTAGAAGACAAAAGAACATTAAAAATTAGAATTTACATCCGCTTCCTTTAGAAGACGCTGTATATTTATTAATTTCTACTATTAAATGTCGAAAATTAATTTTCAAAAATAATTTCCACGCATGGGAATCGAACGGCGTTTGTATTTCAGGGAATTTATGAGTCTTGCTAAAGAACTGCTAAACCCCCGGCCAATCAATTTAAGCAATAAAAAAATGTTTTTTATGTCTTCTAGTGAGTTGAATGTAGCGAGAGAATTTTTTTTTTCAGCGAGATTCGAAAAATTCCTTGCTAATGGAGTGACAGCAGATCAACTTCGCGGCGTGGAAATAAATCTTTCTCTCTCTGCCAACTCACTATTCTACGAAAGCGCTGAAATACTTCTTGGGCTTTTATTTTCCAACGCGCACGAAATTCCCTCGTTTATTAACTTCCGCAGATGGAGACACACCCATGCACTTTAATTTGTCACATTAAAAGACATACACACACTTAATCTTATTAATATCCAGCGTACGAGCTTCGTCAAGTGTGAAAGTCATTGTAGCGATAAGTGATATATCGTTGATGTGAAAACGAATGTTAAAATGTAGGATTAAATTCCCCATAAAATATTTCCTGAATACATCTTAAAAGGAGTATTCATGCTTTCTGAATTTTTTACGTATTTTAGGATAATGACGATGATGATGATGATGATAATAATAATAATAACTTCTCTTCGGTTGCAATTCTCAAAAATAAAACACCGATTAAAAATAACTATATCGGTTTTTTCCTGTATCAATTTTTAGTTCCGTGAAAACATTTACTGAAATTATCAAAATTTTAAAAAATATGTCATGTTTTTAATATCAGCTGATATAAAAAATTCTATAATTTTTTGTCTTTTAAAATCATACATTATTCATCTCAAAATTAAAAATAATAGCTTAGTTCGACCAGGCGCTACTAAACGTAACCTTATTCGCTGTGATCAACAAACCAATTCTCAGAATTCCACTAGGTGTCTAAATCTAAACATCATTCTCGGAAATGTCTTATTCAGTTCTATTTCCTAGGTTCGTAAATATCTATTGTGTAAAATTCATCAAAACTAGATACTATTAAATACAAATAAAATGAAGGAATTCTTGCTTTCTTTTAATTCCTTCCGTCTCATGTATGTACATATGTAAATACAAACTTACTGATACAAATTTCTTTGCACGTTTAACTTTCGATTTTGATTGATCGTTCAAAATCTTTTAAGTTTTTCCAATTTTAACTGAGATACGTAATTTAATTTCGCATTCTTAGAAAAAAGTTTCAGAAAACGTTTTTGAAAAATTTCAATAGTTACTACATGAAAAAAAATATCAGGGTTTAAAATAAATTGCAGTAGAAATCGATGGAATTTTGACTTTCAGAGTAATTCATTATTATTAAAGCAAACGATATATAACAATCTTTTAATAACTCCTATGTGCAAACATCCGTAAATGAAAAACTCAATTTTCCAGAGACACTAGTTAATAAATAGCAACAAAAATAAATTTCACATATATGGAATATATACACATTTATTGACAAAGTGTATAAACAGAAAACACCTCTACTAATAAATAAACTTTATTTGGCACTTGCGAACGTGCCAATTATTTCATAAAACGTCAATAATTAGGGTCGACGTTCCTTACCTTTATTCTGCATACCAATTTTTTCCCAAAGAAATTGTTGGAAATTTTTAAGCTTCAAAGTTCGTTCTGTGAAAGCTCGAGTTGTAGTCCTGTTAGCATAATCAAGACTTCAGGCGATACGGTGACTGATGTAGATCAATTCCTACAATGCTGCTGATGCAACTGCGTTATGGTAGAATTTAATTGAAACGTGAAATCTATATTATATATGTTTGTTATAAATATACTACATACGACCATAGATAATGATTCCTACCGTGGAACTCCCCCAGAAAAAAAATATACAAATGCATGCATAGATAAGAGAATTGGTCGAATTAATGTAATTGATATTGTATTATCGCATTATATTTTTCAATGCATTTCGAATTATGCAGATGTATGCATTAAATACATAATAAATATATTCAAATGCATCCTTTGCATTCATTCGTAGATTTATATTAAAATTTACTTATATACATTTTCTAGATGCATTAAAATATGTGTCTCAAATATATTCTTGGATTATAACCCAACAAAAAAGTGTATACGCTACAAATACAATTATACATATTTTGCAGGTTTATTCACCAAGTAATGTATGTTTTTTTTTTCGAATGTACATTCATTTGAAATAAACAATGAGACACATATGTTTCCATGTATCTGAATATAATAAAATATATTTACTTTTATTTCAAACTATATTTTTATCGTGGAGGAAAAGTGATTTATATCGCAAACAACAAAATGGGTAAAGGCAACGAATGAAGCAATACAGAATTTTTTAACAACGAGATTTATTGTCTATGTACAAACGTCAACATAATTCGACACCGTTTATTGTTTGTCATCCACTTGTTTATTAAAACGGTGAAATAAACGGTGATTATGTGTGACGGAAGGGCATCAAATTTGTGAGATATGTCTTTGTCTTTTATTATCATTATCATGACGCATAAAATGATCTTTATATACAACTTTCTTGAACCCGCGAGCTTCTTGTATAGATATCTTGCGTACGATGAACTGGAAGAGTACTTGGCCTGATGGGACTCAATTTCTCGGTACGCTCCGTGTACCCGTTTGCGAAAACCCAAGAATCCTTCCCATGCAGGACCGAGGAAGGCGAAGGATAATCGATATTTTCCAGACACCTGAAATCTTTTGCTTGGATCTGCTGGTAAGACGCCGAAGTGGTCGTCATCGTCATTGTCACCGTCATCGGCGTCGTTGTCGTTCCAATGGATGCGAAATTAGGCTCGAAGACATCCGGTCTCCGTATGTCAACTTTGTTTGGAATGATGTCAGGATTGTCCTCGGATCCTGTAGTGGCGGTCAGAATCTGCTCCTTGGATTCGCAGAAACTTTTGTTGGGTGTCAAGGGTGTTACGTGGTGGTGATGGTGATGATCCCTTCTGTTACTATCAAACTCGACAATGTGGGTTTGTATTTTCCGGGATGGTAAGGGGTTATTACGGCGGTATAATGTCACCGTGACACCGACTATTAAAATGCAGACTGCTGTTATGCCACCTGCGAAACAGGCCACTAGCAAACTGTAATCCGAAGATTCGCTCGACGACCCTCGCCCTGAAAGCAGATATTAGTATCCCTTAACGTAATTACATCGTTTTCGCGATTGAAAAGGTGGTTAGATACATTTTTGGCGAGTGAAGCGATATTTAGCATGAAACTGACATTTTCTTTATTTCAAGATTTAATTTTTTCGAAACCATCCTAATTTTGCTTGACTGGAAGTATTGTCGACTCAAAGACGTGCTCTTGCATATAATATTCCAGTAAATGTCCATCCATCTGGAGGGACTGTTTCGTCGAATCAGTAAAATCTAGGAGGCAAAATAGTACTCAAACTAAATGTATATTTTACGATAGGTGAGATCAGAGTCCGTCAAATATCATGAATTTATGGAAACCCGTCACACTTTCTATTACCTCATAGGAATCTGATAAAAGTCCAAAGTAATATCGCAAACTTTTCTCTCTACAATGTAATGAAAATCTTTCGTGAATTCGTGGAATTCCAATTTCAAAGGAAATAGCTATCTCACGTTCAAGCAGAAGAAAAGTTCGTCTACTATCCAGATTGCATTCATCGACAAAACCGGAAACGTAGTTCCTTTTTTTTGCGTTAGAACCCTCTGAAGGTTTCTTCCTCTTCTTCTCTCATCAGATGAAACGTCGCCGTCTGGCCGCACAATGTTCCGAACGTGTCCGGTAAGCGGGATTTGGCTCTTTCCCTGGGTACAGTTTGTTATTGGATCACAAAGGAAACACACAAGGTCCGGAAGCGAAGATTAAGAAGGACCAAGGGACCATCATCCCCGTTGGCCTCTTTGGGATTCAGAAAACGCCTTAGTTCGTTAGCCGTTTGGTGTATGAAGACTTACTGCTCTCGACTACGTCGAGTTCCAGGCTAGCGGAGCCTCAACTATCCATCTCTGCTAGCTGCGAATCCTCCCATTCATTACATTCAGATTTCACCGTCAGCTAATTTATTTACTTTTCGGTTGTTAACTTTCATTTGAACAATTCAATTACCGAATTCTGTCGATTCAATTTCAACTCTAAACCTGACGATTCACGATTCTTCCTGATCCTACTTTTATTCCTCTTTCCGAAGCGTGAGCAACTCCTGCAATCGAGGTGCAAAATAATAGGGTGTCCCGAAAGTTTCTGGACCCCACAATATTTTTTCCTAAACCTACATTTATATCCACTAATAGGAGAAAGTAGATTCTAATCCCAGAGACTTCTAGGATACTCCTCTCATATCAGAAAAATCAAAGTAAAACAACCTACTAGACTCAGGAGACGTTGCAAGGTGGTAAATTTGAGTGATCATCTTCTAGCCTACATCTGAAGCCTATGTACAAAGGAGCCCCATATCCTAACGGGCAAATAATTCACCAAAAAGCTCATTATTTTGTCTGCAGTGACTAAAGCCACGTGTAGCAACACGCTAGTGGTTTGAAATATCTACTGGCTGCCGGTTGAGTATGGGATCTTTTTCTAATCTTTAATAGTCGCAGTCTACTATTTCTTTCAACCCCCATCTACGTAATACCTTTACAATGAAAACATAGTGTGGATGTTCTTCGTCTGTGGAATATTCGTGCATACACACACACGCGGGTTACAAAAGAGTTACACTTATACGTGGAAAAGTCGCGTATACGCAAAGGGTCGACATGAATAACCCATGAGAATGGAAATTAAAGACGATAAATGCGCCCCGAATGAGACAGCCGCGAGGAAAGGGACTTTGGCTTTATGGGATTTTAATTCAGGGTCCACGAAGAGCTACGGAAAAAGGTAAAACGAAGGAAAAAGAAGGATATAAAACGGGCGGAGTCCCAGTCGAAAAATCTCGGCAAGACGGAAATGAGACGACTAATTGCATCTCCCCCTACCTAAGAAAATGAAAAATAACATGTACATGCATACAAATATCATATAGCTCATTAGCTTTCCTTGAGGTCGTAATATCTACCAATTAAACTGAAAAATTGTAAATTCTACCGTAGCTTACAAAAACAGTCTCTCATCGTCCGTACGTTGAAAGATTCTTAATGGTACCTCGTCCCTTTTTTTTGAACCGAAGAATGTAAAGATGAAGACATTAGTCAAACCCTTACAAGCATTTAATCAATGAATAATAATAAAATGATTCCGAAGAAAAAATTAACTGTATTTCTTGAAATTTTTCAGCGCTTGTTTGTTAGTTTGACTTCGTTGGAGCACATCCATATATAATTATGGTAATTGATTCCAGAGTTAGTTAGACGGAAGAACGTTAATTGATACTTTTACTGAAGGACGATAATAATTCTTTAATTATGTGAAAGTTACATCAGGTAATTTTTAATGTCAACTTTCCGTGAACGTTAAAAAAAACTGCTCTCATTGCTTGCATGCAAAGCTGACATTCGCGTGAGTTAAGATGAACTGACTCGACGGACGAAGCTAATTAGGCTTTTTTTCCCCGTACAAAACATTTTTATTGACGGGTCCAATTTTAGGGTATACTCTTGTCACTTCTGTCTGCAATCAAGAGGCTCTACAGAATGAACAAATTTTTACTAGTAGCACTGATTGTCTTTTGGTGATTAATATCTCTTTCTGCCATCAACGTTTCTTTAACAAAAAAATCGCCTTCACTTATAGAGTCCTGAATAAAACTACCACTGGTAATTCGAGTCAAATAATAATTCAGGGCAAATCACATTGGTAAGTTACCAATTCTTGCACGACCCTTTGACTAATCGCTTATAAACGTTATCTGCACCAATCGAGCACTTAGCGTTTGGCACTACATGCGCTCCTAGGAGTCAAAAGACCAAACTCAAGCGGATGAACATCAAATCGAAAAGAAACTCACCAGTCGTGTACATGGCGACGCCTTTCAACGTGACAGGTTCCAAGATAACTGGATCGCTTCGTCCCTTGGCGTTGACAGCATAGAGAAGCAGTTTGTAATTGCGACCTGGCTCCAAACCGGGCACTTCAAAAATGGGCCCGGAGGACCGATCGGTATGGTTCAGGTAAATAGTGTTTGCATGGTAAACGTTTTCTTCGCTGTAAACTTCCAGTTCGAAACTCGTTAACGGCAGTCCCCCATCGAAGCCTTCGTTGCACTTAACGATCAGCCAATCGGCGTCTCTTGAGTCGGTTTTCTTGAAATCCTCGTGACCTGTTGTAACAATTTTTTCGAAGAACAAACAAAGGAAAATTAAAAAATAATATAACAACGACGTTGGTTTAAGAAAAAGCTCGAAATGGTATGAGTTAACACTCAATTATCTTCCAATGATGAAAAGTGTCTATTGATTTCATGCAAAATGAAACATTTTGAAGGGACAAAAATTGATAGATAAAAACATCATTGGACGTATGCACGACACTGGGGTTGGCAACAATTTCGAACGCGAGACTTCGCTGATTACCGCCCTAATTTATGTCATATACTTACACCTCATGCTTTCGAGATAACTTATGCTTTCGTTTTAAGCGAGCAGTAACTTAGTTCGGAGGAGATTATCTAAGAGAGTTTTTTTTACGATGCTGTTAAAAGTTACAAGTACTTGTGTCTCGTTACCGGTAGCACGACGTTAATCTACGTCGTTTCACCAATATTGCACGACCAGTGGCAGTAGCGAACTACAATATTTATCTCCTCACTATCGTCATGACAATCGTCTATCAGTAGGGAGCGAGATATGAGCATGTCAGATGCCGGTATGTTTACGCCATTACTTAGTGTAAAAAAATACCACACAAACACTCTCAATCAGTTCCATATCGATCTTTGAACGTTCCTCTAACATTATTTCAGGCTGTATCCAACAAAGTTAAATGGAACATCTATTTAAGGTCTCGAGGACACTATAGAAAAAATAGTTAACGTTGAGATCGATAAAGGAAAGCGAGCGAGTAGATAATAAGACGATTAAAAGGGTAGATAACTCGTTAAGAAGGAAAAATTGGATAGCTTCTTTTCTTATTCCCCCTTTGTAGCTGCAGCTTTTTCCTCTTTGTGGAAGTGCATCAGGTTTATACATGTGTATAAGAACTTACCCATTCTGTGCGCATAGGGTCCAGTCGATTGTAAGGCAGAGCAATTTTGAAGAGGGTATGGCTTCCCTGCGACAATAATCTGAAAGACGCAAGGTATCTTTTGCTTTCCTATTCGATTCTGTGCCAAACAAGATACCGTCCCGTAGTCCATGTCGTTGGCTGGGGTATAATTTAGTCTGGAGCCGTGCCAATGGTTTGTGATCAATCTTTGAGGCTTGACCTGTGTGAACCTGTTTGCTGGGACGCTCGTCATTTCTCCGGAGTTGTTGAAAGTCCATTGGAAAGAAGTAGGTGGCGGTTTCGATTGGACACCGCAGACCAGGGAAATTGTTTCGTGTTTCAATGCACCCACAACTTGTGTCGTGATTCCGTCCTTGCATATTGGTTTATCTATTGGAAAATCGAGCAAAGTTGGGGCTTACAGTGTTGAAACTTCATCTCCGTTTGGTCACTCTGCATTATAGAGCTTTAAATTATTGCTATCCGATTTCCGATCCTGGGAAACTTGCCGGGAAGGTATCAGTACCGCATTAAACTCAGGTTTGACACTCTCACATCTCGGGGGTCAGTTGCTATGCTAATTTAACACCTACAGTTTGTTTATCAGACAAAACGACTATGAAACGAGCTATGGAAAGCTCGGGTTTCTTGTCGGGGACCCCACACGTGCCTTCATGAGATTTCACTAATGAGATTACACTTACGGACAAGAGTTGAGAGGCTTTAGATTTACACAAATTACTACAAGCTTCTCGGGAGATATTAAGAAGCAATTTCAGCAAAAATTAAGAGACGTATATCCTGTCAAATGAAAAATGCAAATGCCATCGTTGCCAAAAATGTATTTTACTTATTACAGGACTAATTTATTCAAACGTGTGGGGACTCAAAGGATGCCTCACGGCTGGACAGAGTTCACATGTTTTGGAGAAATCATGCGACGTAGAAGTTAATAGAAAAGAGAAAAAAACGTTAGATAATTATCTATTGTATCAAGTTTTCTCTGCCCAAAGTGAGGTTAGGGGTAAAAAGTTGTTTGCAATGCTAACAATGCAAAATAACGATTTGACAATGTTATTAGCAAATTTCCGGATCATCAAATATGTTGAACTTGTGAATACGAGACGACAAAAGCTTCAAGTGCTTACGACATGAAAAAACGTCTGGAATTTCCTTAATCATGATGATGGGGTTAAATAATTACGCGTTACATGAACGTCTTCTTCGCCTTCACCCTTTGTTCTTGTTGAAGGCGCTGAATCCTCTTAAGTAAAGTGAAGTACTTTTTATAGTATCAGTATCAGTATCGTCTTTTTATTAGAAACTGCTAGGTCTCCTGTTAATCAAGAAGAAAGATCGAAACGGTATCTGAGATCAACTTACACAATACGTCAAGGGTCACTGGTCTGCTCGTAGCTTTGCCTTCTGTATTGACAGCCATGCAGGAGTACTCTCCTGCAGAATTTCTATTGACATTCTGCAAAACTAAGGATTGCCCGCCGGGTAGTATTATCCCAGCTGTAGTATTCTGATGCAGCTCCTTGCCATCTTTAAACCATGACAATTTGTATGCCTTTGGCATTGATCGAATGTGGCATTCGAAGTAAACGTCGTCGCCTTCGTTTATATTATCCGCACGTAACGTCGAACCTAATTTTATGGTTACTACCGGAACGTCTACAAATAATTATTGTTCTTCAGCGAAAGGAATTAATATTACCGGCTTGATTTCTATTAGACGTCGTGTAAGCTTATATAGAATTAATCAAAAGTTTCGGAAAGGACGGGTAGGGTTCCACCAACACGGGGAGGAAAGGGGAGATTTAAAAACGTGAATTTTGACGAATATACGGAGGATATCTTACAATGAACAATTAGTTTCCATCGATCCTCGCAAGCACTGTCTGGTACCACGGAGTTTTCCGCACGACACGTAAGAAATTTGCCGTCGTCTTCGATAGTTGGTACATAACTTAATATACTCTTCGTCATATTGGCACTATCTGCAAACTACGAAGAACTCAGAATCTATAATACACGGCAAGGGAGATGTATGGGAAACGTTATAAAAGCAAATTTAATTAAATTTTACTTTAAGAACATAATACGTATAGTAAATTGCGAGTGGTTAGATACTCACATTTCTAGCCATGTGTTTCACTTGATGTGTACCTTTCCACCATGTAATTATGGCCTCCGGTCGTGACCCAAAACTTATACATTCTACTTCGTACGTTCGTAACGCAGATACGTGATCCTTTTTGTTAGTTATGTTCACGTTCAATGGTTTTACTACAAATTCATTTCAACTATATGTATGATGAGTTTATTGCGGAGCTAAACGCTCTCATGTTTCAAAGAAAATCAGCGGAATTAAACAGGAAGGTAGTCGTCTGCGTATAAATCGACGTTTTCGCCGAGGATTTGATATCATATTTACAATTCAGTTTGATAACGTCATTGTTGCATTTTTAGTCACCTCTTTCATCCAAATTTCACTTTCAGCCTTTTTTCAACACATTACGTGTCGCGGCATTTATATATTTACGACGGGTATATTCAGTTAAAAATATGTACATCTCCTAATATTAAAGATAATAATAATAATAATAATAATAATAATAATAATAATAATAATAATAATAAGTAGAACAATTTTACTTTAAATTCACTTGTAGAAAAAATAATGAAAAATATTTAAATTCTTGAAAATTCCTGAAAAACCAGAATCTGACAGTCTCTGAAACGATCAGGACGCGGTGACTTCCCAGTTTTTACGATTTTACATTCCTGCTTATTTCACTATCGGAAATTGCAACAATTTGAGAAATTGCGCATAAAAATATAAATTCCCGCTAATCAAGCGGAAATACTGTATTTCCTGTCCTTAAACTTACAATTCACGTTCAGGAGGATATCGGCAGTGACAGGAGCTACAAGTTTGGTGTTATTAGCAGCGCAGATTAAACGTGCATTGAGAAAATCCCTTGTAACTTTCGGCACGTCAAGATGATTAACTGTGATATCATCCCGTTCGATTCTATACGTGTCATCTAGTAATTTACCGTCCAAGTACCATGTAACATTCGGTAATGGGTTTCCACCCAGAACTTCGCAAGTCAAATAAAGCTGGCTTCCTTCGTTTACCGTTTCTATCATTTTTGCTAAGTTTCTTTCCAATCCGGTGTAAATCATCGGCTGTTTTGGTAGCTCTGCAAAAACGGAAAGGCTTTTGATAATAAAATTCGAGAAACAAAGTCCTGAATCTATAAAAATTAATTTTTCCTAACCCTTTTCAGAAGCGAATAATGCTGTAAAAATTTTCTCAAATTGATAGATCGTCATATTCAATTATTAAGAAACGACGAATTAATATCTGGAATTAGTTAAAAATTTTCCTGTAAAAAATAAATCGTAGCAGTACAGAATCGCGTAACAAAATAAAACCTCATGAGGAAACGGTACAGAAAAATCGTATAAATTATTATTTAAATGTTAATTTTTTTTTTAAACTTTAATCCTCGTTTGCACGCTACCGATACCATTAAATGGAACTTAAAAGAGTTGCGAATTTAAAGATGCAGTCTGTTGATAACGACATTTTTTCTGCACTTTACTCGAACAGGTGCAGAACGAATTTCCCAAAATCGCGTAATTTCATGGCTCGCAAAATACGCGCCCTACTTTCGAGGCAATGACTTTAACACAATTACCTATACTTACACGCATCATACGACCCACGAACAAACTCCGCTTATGCTCATTATGCTCTTTGGTTTTCGAGGTACATTTAAAATGCAATTTGATAAAGGTAATAGGAGTTTCTATTATGACATTCAAGATGATTCCATTAAACGTAACAAGGTGCAATAGTGGCGAGAGGATGAAGGGAAGAAATGCTGACAAAGAGGGAGTTAGTTTTCGTCGAATTCGTCCTTTGTAAAATACACTAATTAGTACCCTCCACTTTTCCTTAAACCTGTAATAGCTAATTCGTCATTTCACCATGTCCTCGGTTCTATTACTTTCACTAAAATCTTAATAATGTTACTTTCATCAGCGACGAATTAATTGCTTTCCCGTGGAAGCTTCCTTCGAATCACATAAATGAATTCAATTTAAGAATGAAAGAAATTTCTTTTATAGTCTCGTACTTGGCGAAGAATAGCGGAACCGCTACTAATTAGGAAATGTGAAGAAATAGGCTTATATGAAGCAGAATTCTTTTATTGTGTTTGCAGGTAACAATTTTCATGAATAATTCCTTCTATTATTTGCTCCTTCATTGGCATGAAATAATTAGGGCGAGTGGTGCAGATAAGAAAAGAGTAGGGTATTACCTACTTCAAATAAAATTATAGAGAAATTCTTAAAGAGCAGAGTGGTACAATGAAAAGAAAAGAGGTCGAATTGGTTATACTTCGATGCACTGGTTGTATCAGCTTCAATCTAACCGCACAAGCGACGAATTAATTAATTGCTCGTGATATTGGCTCAACAGGTATTAACCTCATCTGCGGTTGCTTCGAATTCTCATTTTGACTCAATCTTACTCTTCTCGAGCTTTTGTCTTATATGAAATTAAAGCCCTTCGTGGTGGTTCTTTAATTATACGCGGAGAGAAGGAATATCGAAGATTGTCAGTTTTATTAACTTTTTTCTCAAGTTTTCAGTTTCTAATTTCATTTGCATTAATTTATTATATGTATTACTTATTGGAAAATTCTATATTTTTAATACTTATCTCTCAAAGTAGCTTGAAATAAAATTTCAACATTGAATATAATTTTTTTTTCAAAATTATTAACTAATAATTCAACTTTTTTTGCTGCAACTAACAAGTGCTGAATACATACAAAGAGAATACAAAATGTGTAGAAATCCATGAAATATTTAAAGCAGCTTTGTGTAATTATGCATATTCGTTTTACTAAATATTCTCTCAAACATAAAACCTTTTTGGAAAGAAATAAATTATAAAAAATGTCACTCTGCAACTAGTTTCTTTGTGTATAACATTCTTTTTGGGTAAAAAAATAATTTTGAATGAAACTCGGTTTCATGGTTAATATAAGCGAAAGCAAAAGTACCCTTCTCCAAGATTAGTTTTTCATGAAAATGGTTTTTTTTCAATGTTTCTAGATAATTCTTTTCATTTTTTAAATCCTCATTTGATAAATAACAGTCTTTTTTTAAGGACTTTCTGTTTCTAAAATTTTCAAAGGAAAGGTTTTTAATGTAAATACATTTATTCACTTTTCAAAAAGTCCTTTTTAACTGATATCCTCTCCCTTTGTGCCTTTTTGTTCTTTTAAAGCCTACTGACATAGAAGAATTGTGATGCTTCTGAAAAAGATTTTATTGTTGCTTTTTTAGAATAATATAATTATTTGAAAAATTAGTCCGCTCCAAATTACTTTTAAAATTAAGGTCCTTCGATAAAATAAAACATTTTTTAACTTACGATGGAAGTGTAGTACCTAAAATTTTTTTTTTTAATATCATACAAATTTTATGTAATTTACATTCTCGACAGAGAAATTGTATAATAAAAATCATCGAACTAAAAACAACGAATTTTCACATTTTTTTAAGGTCCGCTAAAATATAAACGCAACATATTCAATTTCAAAATTGAGCGACGACCAGTTTTCCAAGTAGTTAGTTTCTTCACTCATATAATTGACAAAGTAAAATAGCATCCTTTTATAAAATGACTTTTTTTCGTACGATGAGGGTTTAGTACCTAAAATGTGGTTTTTTAATTATCAAAAAAGACTTTGCATTTCACTTTTGCAACATAAAAATTGTGTGGTAAAAATTATCAAACAATAAAACGTACAAAATCTCACAGTCTCCAATATCTGCTGAAATATTGAGTTTACATATGCAGTTACCAACTTCAGGGACGATCATGTTGCCAAGTAATTAGATTCTTGACTCATGTAATTAACAAATTGCTTGGAGTTCTTCCACTTTGCAACAACTTCGGCAATTATTTGATAACAAATACAAAATATATTGCGGTCGTTTTTTCGAATAAAGATCAATACTTCTTGTCGTAATACAATACAAGGTGGAACTTACCGATAACAGTTAAGTTGAACTTTTGGTTCCTGGTAGGACTGTTGCGGAAATCGACACGGCATTTATAAACCCCATAATCTCTGGGTTCCAGTGGTGCGATTTCTAATTGTACAAGATTACCATTAATCTTCATTTTCGCTCTATCTTGAAACGTATTTTGATCGGCCCAATGCTCGGCTTTCGACAAACTTCTTCCCCGCGCATTAAATCTATAAATTGGCCTGCCGTCGTCCTCATTTTTGTACCAAAATACCATGATAGCCGTTTCGTTCTTAACTAATGGCGTAACGTCACACGATATCTGAGCCTTGTATCCAGACACTGCGGTTAAATCCACGATTTGTACTGTAAAAAGAGAGAATTTCAACGTGTTAATTATTTTAGCGATGGAATAAGTTCCATAGTAAATATTGCTACCGATAGCCCAAGGAAAGAACTAAATGTAAATATATGCAATAAATATATTAGAAAATATATGTGAAAATATATCCATGTGTATAAGTATTCGTCGCATTAATATTATAGTAGATACTATATACTTTCGTATACAGAGAACTATATTTTGTAATATATTTTAAACGCGAATATATACTTCTAAAAAATATGGTCCGGCTATATATATTACCAACATTATAGAGAATGTTCTTGAATATATTCGCAGATTGTAACACATATTTTTTTAGTTGCAATTGAATTGCTTGAAAATATTTATTTAAAACATATCTTTGCCTGAATTATACACATTTAAAATAATTCAATAAGGAAACTTATAAATGACGAATATGGTATTACAATATATTTCGTAGATAAAATAATCAAAGAATATATTTTAATTTCTTGGCATATACTTGTTGGTACATGTCCTAAATATTTTTTTTCCACAGGGATTTTTTATAGTGTCATTTTTTGATTATAAAATCGATTTCCACAATTGCAAATTAATAATGAAGCGTTTCTTAATTAAAATAAAAAAAAGCTTCAGGGAAGCCTCGAATGGATTCGAATCCAAGTCTCCGATGAAAATTGAATCACCCCGGCTGTCTTAAGATAATAATTACTGTTATTGTTCTTTAATTATCCATTGCAATTCCTTCCTTATTATTTTTACTGTATTTTCTTTGCTTTAGCAATCGTTCTGTAGCGTGCTAAGACGTAATAAATATGCATTCATTCATTAATTCTCTCCGCAGGGAGTCAAAGAGGTACTAATTTTTTCCTTCGAATATTTTGCTCAAAAGGATGTCAGGAATATAGTTAAAAGCTAAGAGAAAGAAATAAGAAGATGGAAAATATAAAAGCATGAAACTGTAGTATTTCAATGTCCAGGTGCGGTCTGACGAATGACTCCTGGCTGTATGGCTGGGAAACTTTTCGCAACTAGTAGTACCAGTGTAGGTTCTGGTGGTAGTAGTAGAGGTAGGTATGAGAGACGCCGCCTAGGGAAAGTTTCATATGGAGGGAATGAATATAATAATATTTTCAAGCTCCTCGTAATTCCGTATTATGAAAATTTTTTGATAAATTTAGCAAACGTACTTTTTATATATGTATACACACATATACCCACACAGGCGTCTTCTTTTTCTCTTCCAAGAAATTTTCTGGCTCTTTGAAGTTTTCATTAAAGGCAATTTTTCATATATCTTTTTTTGGAGTTTAATATCTGCTTAATTTATTTAGAGTTTTCCGGCAAATACGTTGTTATTTTTAACACAATTTCGCAGTATCCTTTTGTGTGTTTTTCCTACCAAAGTATACAACGTATAATTTACAGATAACATTTCTCTACGTACTTAGCAATTTTAACAACGTATTCGTAATCAAAGTTGGATCAAATTAGAGGAAATTAATTACGAAAAATGAACAAACGTAGATTTTAGTTGCTCGTGTTTTCCTCCGTAACTTCTACATTCCGTAAAAAATGTATTCTCTACATAAATCAACAAAAGCTAGACGAGAATTTATGTTACGTAGGAATTTTTTTTATTATTGTGTGTAGCGGGATAACAACTACTCTTTACAATCTGCAATTTGTTCCTCATATGTTTCTTTGTGTAAAATAAGAAAGCATCTGAATAAGAACAAAACCTTTAATATGTTATTCCGCCACCGAGTAATGCAATTATATAAATATAGCTATACACACAGGTGCAATTTTAAGAAACATTCATGCTTTTCATGTTTGGATTTCCTTCGGACTCCCTTTCATCGTTTTCTTTTCTAATGAAAGAATTTTATACATATGCATGTATTTCATATAAAAGTATACCGTTGCGATCGTTCATTGTACGCAAAGGTCCAAGTCAATATTCCGTAAGGCTTCTTGTTAGAAAGGTTTCACATGTAGAATTGAAAGAATGGAGAATATGAACAAAGACATAGAAAGAAGGCACAAAAGAAAAGAGCTCATAAATGCAAAGCAATAATGAAATCTTAAACATAGTCTCTTAAAAGCTGGGATACCAGCAGAAACGCATTTTGATATATATGTATATATTACTCTACATTTTACTTTGTTGTTTGCGCAGCTTGATGGAAATCTCTGTTTCTTCTCTTCAATAATATCAGCAGGAGAGTATTTTGATACATACACACACACACACTTCGCTTTAGTATTTGTGTAGCTAAAAGGAAACGACTTACTTCCATCTCTCTTCCATTTAATTATCAGAGTATAACATATAGATGCCAATTTTATTTGTATGTTTCGTGGGAAGGGAAACTGAGAAACATCAAGTTATTATTCAACAAAGTTGTTATTTTATCTGATTTTGAAAAAATTATTTAAAAAAGGGTTAAACGATTTTTGGCTCTGCTGGATTTTTATACTTTTTATCAGTGCCACGAACAGGACTTCATGATAGTCACTTCTTATATCAATCTCCTAAATAGTAAAGGTGCTCCTCACATACATTTTCACACAAACTATTCGAAAATAGAAAAATAGGAGATACTCCGTTCCAGTTCCGTTTCGTTTTGTTAAAAGGAGCACTTTATCCCTGCTACTACTTTCGACATTCGACGTTGCTTTTTCGAGAATCACGTGCGACACGTGGATTATCCTCGTAAAGCTTTCTGTGCTGGTTCGAAGAACTGCATGGGTATACCATATATATAGTGCTTTCTCTCTCTCTCTCGATCTCTTTTTTTCTTCTTTCAGCTCATCCAGAAACTCAATACGAAAAAGCTGCACGCTCGAATACGACCGTAAAACACTCGTTTCGATTCGTAATTTCATTCCGCGACTTCGTTGCTACTACTTGCTCGATTGCACCCCAGATCCTACCCCCTCTCTTTATATATGTACGCTCGTTTTCTTACAATTGCACTTGACGTAATAGAGTTTGCGCTTTTTCAGTGATGACGCACTGAATCCACTTGAAAACAATCGAAGTCCTCTCTTTTCCCGCAATTTGCAAAATTAAATTTTATATGCCTTTTTTACGGATCAAGTACACATGTTTAATTCAGGATATGCACCGTTACTGCGATCTCTGAAGAGACGTTTATAGCAGAAGTCACCATTCATGTTAGATATAATAAATCACTGAATGCTCACATTCTGTATATTCGAAGAAAACAGAACATTTACCATTTTTCCGAATAAGCTCGAATAATTTGAAATTCTTCGAATTTGAGAAAAAGGTTTTGAAAGTTGAAATAAAATAAAGTAGAATTGTGTAGGTATAACTTTTTTTCTAGAGCTGTCAATTTTTACAGTTTAGTAAACTCGAAAAAGTTGCCAGTTTTCAAATGATGACGTAAGCCTTTTATTTTACAAATTGAAACTTGAAGATTTCATTTTTAACCACAAATTCTGAAGAAATGACAGAACTTTTGTCACCTTGCAAGTTCTGATCATCTAAAATATAGTAGTAGTAGTAGTAGTAGCAAGAGTGAATTTATTGACAGTATTTAATATGCAGTTATTTTTTTTTATAAATACACACGAGAGTACATTTACAAGATTGTCTAAATTATACTGTCAATGGGCCATCGACCTAAGTCCTTCAGCCCCTAAAATATAATTTTTTTGGAAACGCGAAAATTTCATGTACTAAGGAGAATAACTTAAACCTTAATATAAACTGAAGTTAACGTTTCCACGATATTTTCTTTGAAAGGTATGAATTTTCAAAGCCAGTCTCATGAATTTGCAGGAGTAAAACCCGAGGATCAAACTCTTCATCTTTTCAAATTTGTAATGTAAGAGAAAACTTTACACATCTTTGAAACGTATGTGATTTAAAAAGTAGGTCTGCACTTTTCAATTAGCAAAAGTAGAAGTACGATTTCTTCTTTCAAAGATATGAATTTTAAACCTTGGTATCATAAATTTGTATATAGAAACTGGGACGGAAACTGTCGCTTTTTGAGATTAGCAAACTTAACACAGAATTTTAATATTGGCAAGAGTTGAAGAATCTAGATTGATCTTAATAATTTTCACTATTGTTGCTGTTGTTACAATAACTATTATTATTACTCCTGTGGCTATTGTTAATTTTTCCCCTTTCGTGAAGGTTCTTGATCGTTTTTAATTATTCCCGATGTTACTGCTACTGTTATATTATTTTATGTGATCTCATGTTACTCCATACGATCACATTTTTTTTACAACTTATTTATTTCAACACAATGTTCCGGAGAGTTGTACTGGAACTTTTTTCGTTACGTAGGACGATGTCTAATTACAACGTTCCCTCATTAAAAAGCATGTTTGCAGAGGACACATTTCAATGCTTTGATGTTCTGTACGACTCGCATTGTACACACTTTTTCCGCCAACGTTGGAATCTGACACTAAATGGAATTCGTATGTTTTTCTATTCTTTCCTCGCTCAAAGCTACAACTTTTTTAAATATATCCGCACATAGTTTTGCTCTTTCGACTTCTGTTCATTTAAGTGCATCAATTTTGTTTAATTAACAGATCGAACTACAAAACACGGGATACCCAAAAATCTCGAATCACGCGTATTTCTTCATATTTACTGTGTTAAAGTTTGGAAAGAATGTATAAAAATAGATTCACTATCTATTTTCTTATGTACTTATTCATTCAAATATTAGTACACGAAAGTAAATTACGTACAAAACTAATAAAAGGTACAACAAATTTTACAATGTATCAAAATAATATATGAAATAATTTACGCCAATGCTTTCTATAATTTTAAAGTTTATTATTTATTTTTTAGCAATTTTCAATATTTTGAGGACTCTTTTTTCTCAGCGCGAAGAAATACAGTTAAATGTAATTTCTACCAGCTTGGGATTCATTTTAGATTGTAGATCAAAAAATGCGCCACTTTCCAATAACTGCTTTTTCTCATGTGGCTCTAGAATTCTTAGTATTCAGTCACCGCCGCAAATCTCTTCGTAGGATACCAAAATGGGGCAAACGTTAATGTACATAGAATGAATTCTTAATGCAGAACGAATCCATGAAACCTATATCTATACTATATAACCAGTAACGATGAGTCTGAAATTTTTCATAGGGCCAGGGCGATTGAACATGGGCATCTGGTATTTACGGGGTTCTAATAGATTCGAAGAAAAAAACCCATTGATTGATTCCCATTTCGAGAAGTCTCAAATCCCTCATCTGCTTTACGAGCATTGAAGTGGACTTATAAAAATAGTAGTAAAGGATCCTAAGATTTCCAAGCTAAACGGGATCCTATGATAAGGTTGCCTTTAAGGATTTGCGAAGAAGGAAAGTTTCCCGCTTCAATATCTTTTATTTCTTATCCCTGTCTGTCTCTCTTTCTCGCTTTTTAAAGAATAATCTTTTCAAGATAAAAAAAAAGGGACCTTCAAGCCTCAATGGAGGACTGATTGGTTCACGATGATTGTCTGCAGAAAGCGATTGTCTCGTGAATGTAAAGAAAACCGAAAGGAAAAATCAAAGGTTAGGTCGATTCTTCCTTTTTTTTCATTCATTCATTCGCTGGCCGTTCCATCGCCGATACTAACTACTGCTACGCTACTACTACTGCTACTCCTACTACTACTATTACTAGTAGTAAAACCCAAACTATATTATAACAGTATTTAAATATTTAATAACTATTAATACATAAATCAGTAAAAATGATTACCGTTAAAAATATTATTATAAATATCGCAAGATTTTGTCAAGCATTAAATCGAAACGTTCAATGGTCGTCTCCTTCAGCTTCCAAATATAGCAAAAATACAGTTGACCCAATTAGATTCTTTTCTGAGCTTACTGCCACCATACAATTGCTGCTTGCGCAACAATTTCAGCTGTTTCTGCTGTTTCTACCGTTACTATTACTGCTGCAGCTATAGGTATTGCAATTGCTGTTGCCGCCGATACTATTCATGCCCACTGTAACGATCAGCTTTCGATTCTAAAAAGCTTTTTGTAGTAACTCCAGCGGCAGAATCCTATCCAATCTAGCAGTTGGAAGAAACAGTAAAGATCGATCAAACGATCAGTGGTAACGAGGCTGCTCTTTAAATCGCGATGAAATCATCACTTCCACTTTTTACCATTTTTGTAGCTTCCAGCAGTAGAAGTTCGATCCCCTAACAGCTTCTCTAATTCCCACAAGGTATTTTCTTTTTACAAATAATCATTTATTCTGATGCAATCTCCCGCACCGCTCTCAATTTATAATTGACGCAAACTTTATTTATATCTTTTTTTATTCAGTACATAACGAATTTCATTATACAAAAACATGAATATAATTGAACCGAATACCATCTTTTAAAAACATTTATTCGCCAGGTAGGAAAACAATTTATGAGGATTAAATTCCATTCAATTTAAAACCAAATAATTTAAAACCAAAAATATCGATTCGTCTAAAAATATAAATACATCCATAAAAATCATAACATCTTCGTGTATCGTTTTACATTCTTCGATCATAATTTCCAGCACTTTACTGGTATCGTGGAAGAGATCAAATTAAGAAGACAGTTTTAACTCTTGGATAGAAGAAAAAGAAATTAACATCCTGGCATATTTTTCTATAACACTGAACTTGGCAGTTTAGTAGTAGTAATTCTAGCCGTTGTTTCCTAATCTGGGAGAAAAAGAGAAAAAGGATTTCGCTCTACGTTGATCCCAGGTTGGATAATTGTTTTCAGCGAAAAAGCGATACTCGTTTAAGCCATTCACTTTGGTAATAATCGTTGCTCAACCTTAAGAAAAACTCCAGGAAACGGAGAAGGAAAGAGGAAACACGAGACTTGGTGGAAAAATATTTTCGGAGCAAATGTACAAGAAGAATTGGATTTCCCATAATTGTTTCTTCTGCCTTTTTTTATTTTCTTATCTTTCCCAACATTTCTATACCAATCTACCCAATTGTAGTTGTTTAAGTTAATTAAGAAGGTAAGTGGAACCTTCACGGGAATTAAGACCAAGTTTGTATAATTTGAGAAATTTCTGAATGTTTTTTTTTTGGAAAGTGCTCTTTTTGTAGACGCAAAATATATCAAGAAAATTCATGATTCAAGTTATGAATTATGATTTCTCATTTTTACGCAAATTTGATTAAAAAAAACGCCTTGAAAAGTTATACAATTGTTCTCTCGACTCTGTAAATTTTTAATTTTCATGCAAATTATAATATAGACGTTGGCCTTCGTATAATTGTATAAGCTCCCATACAATTTTTCCTTGAAGTTATGATTTATTGAAGATTTTGTACTCTTCTTCATTTTGTTTGTAAAATTTCTACCTCTGATATGGAAAAGAGCAAATTTTTTAACGGAAGGAAAGCATTAATTTCATTCTCTTGGAAATTACATCCTTTGAAATTCAGTTTATTCAAGGAATCATGGGATTGATAAAAGTTATCGTAAAATGTTTCTTTAATGCAAGGCTTGATTAAAGAAAAGCATTTGCTGCGGAAATTGAAAATTCTAATTGAAAAATTCAGAGCTTAAATGTGGAACCTGCAAGCTTTTGCAATATTTATAAATACGAATTTTTAAGTAAGGATGTTGCGTCGAAAAAACATGATGATATTCAATTGATAATTGATAATAAGAAAATAGAACAACTTGTTACTGTCTTCCTTTGTACTTCATAAAACAACATTGTTCATGAAACATTAAACACAAAAAATTATTCATTTTCCCAGAAAAAGATATATATTTTTATTGATTTTTCCTAAGAGCTATAAAAAAATGCAACGTATTGGAAGTAAAAGAAATGCAGTGGAATATTTCCAATTTTCCACTTTTTAACTTTTCATTCCCAGAATTCCATCCTACTTTCAATATCATCTCACATTTTCCAACGGGATCACAATTTTTTGGTCAACAACTAAATTTTTTGTATTACATTTTTATTTCGTTTGAACCTTCGATACACCAATTTTTAAATTACAACTCTTGCATGATGCCATGTTTTTACTTTCTCAACTTTCTATACTCGTTTTCGAATGCTTCGCTCTTTCTCTTTCTTTTTTTCTTTTTTCACACTAAAAGGGTAAGAGTTACCAAAGACACGATTTACGTTGAGACTTAGGATATGCATGCATGAACAAAAAATCGTACAAAGAACAAGGAAGGTAAAAAGACACAAGAAATGATTGTATGTATGCATGTAAGGAAGAAAACTGTTCAAAAGATGAAAAATACGAATGAAAGGAAAGATTAGAACTGAAGATTAGACCACCGCAGGAGAAGAGAACTAGCATAAGATTTTACGTGGCTGATAGGACTTATGTGAACCGTATAAAGAGAATGAATAGAAGAGTAGTGAGATAAAAGAAGGTTTAAATGAGGATAGAAAGTCTGTGTCTCCTGAAATGATTAGTGACAACTTACTTATTCAAACTTCATCTTTCTTCTTATTTTTAGTCCTTTTTCCCCTGCATGAAAGGAAAAAGGAACGAGCTTAAACATTCTCCCATGACCTTCTCCGGAAAGGCTTCCATGACCACATTTGCAAATTTAAAAAAATTTTATTCAAATTTCACCAAGAACCACTGCTGAAGAAAGTCGGTACTAAAATTAACACCATTCGAAATCAATAGCGGTTATGTGAATCACTATAATTTTTTGTAGTCCTAATTATGTATAAATTATTAAATATCGTAATTGAAATTGACCGCTTCTATATAAACATCCGTATACGTGTACTCGGAGTCGTCCTCTATGATTTGTACGAATTGTCTTAAAGCATATCGACTCACACGCATTATAAATAAAATACGTATTATATCGAAATTAGCGATCGACAGAATCTCTGTCGCAGCGAAATCTCATTTTATGCGCACGGAGAAGTCGATGCTGTTTTATACACCACTTTAGAGACGTCATAAACTTATGATAATACAGTGGAAGTGCTCTCATGGCGAAATAATACGAGACGGCATATTATCAGTCGACATATATAAGTAATGTTTGCTACCTGGATGCTTACGGTTGTATATATCACTGTATCAGTAGAGCACAGTAGGTGCCGTATAGGAGGACCAAGTTCTTATACGAGGCGTTTTACGAGCAATAATGTACTCCGCTCCATTTATACCGAGGGTTAAAAAGTCCAAATACGTAACTAAAAGCTATAAGGATAGAAAGTAAGCCCTTTTGTATTTATGATGGCCATTAATGCTGCGAGTGTACGAAGCAAACCTCGTCAACCGAACAATTTTTGGACCACGTAAATATTCGCATTTTCAGTCCCGGGAAGAGCTTTCGAAGATTAAAGATAGCTACAAATCTTGGATACTTTTTCCAGGATGGATTTAGAGATTCTTGAGGATTGTAGAAATGGGTACGATACGTATCTTGATGCACCGTAATCTTTTTGTTAGATTCTGGGAACAATAAAATAGAGTTTCTACAAAATTCTGTTTTAAACTTTCCAAATTTCGAAGCTTGATCATGTACGTGTAGCCATTTTTATTAAATGAGTTTTTGGTGAAAGGAAAATACAAAATTTAAAGTATTCAAATTTAAGATATTTAACAAATCTTTTTAAATTGTAAAATCAAAATATACGTTCAAATTTACAAATATTTAAGATTGATAATTTGTATCTACTTTAAACTTGAGTAATACAGTTTCAAATGTTGAAAATTCTTTTGTGTTCCCTATTTTCAAATTACGAAACTTTTAAATTAAAATCGCAAACTTTCGAAGAAAGGAAGAATTTTTTTAGGTCTCTCCTATTTCATTTTGCGAAATTTTCAAATCCATCTGAAAAAGGTCATTCCCATCAAGATTTCACTAAACTTAGGAAACTTTCAGCAAAGCTGCTTTAAAAGTTTTTCAAAAACAAATTTTTTTATTAATGTCATGAACTTTTAGAGAAAAAGAATTCCTTTGAATGCTTGCTTTCCAAACTTACAAATCTTTTAACCCCATCTTAAAAAAATCAATTCAATTTCTATCAAAGTATTTCTAGCAAATTTGTTTATTGAAAAAAAATAAAGAAATTCTTTGGTTTCCTTTTTACAAATAGACCAAATTTTAAAATTCATACGTAACATGTTATAATTTCGAAATAAATAATTATGGAATTATTAAAGCGTTAGTTAAAGCAAAGTTAAAAAAAATACGACTCTAGGTACTTCTAAACTCATTACGTCGAAAACATTCCTCAAAAATTCCTGAGAATTATTTACAGTTCCTCATTGCAATCTCCTGGAAATTATTCCTGCACAAATTCCCTGTTGCTGCGAATATTTTCAAATTCATAAACACCATTTACCCCTTCCGTACTCGCTATGCGGAAACTTAACCATGTTTACATGGTAAATTGCAGCATAACTTTTCTGCGCGTTCTTCCACCTATAAAAATTCATGGAAACAGACACAGCTGTTTCCATTCCAACGGGAAAAAATTCCTTGACAAATTCATTCCCTGTTATGCAGTTATACAATATCAATCCCCAGCACACGTAGGTATATTTAAATAAAAATCACTATTCATAAAGGAGCTTATATTGCACCATAAGTTCTTCCGCATGCATCTGTTGTACCGAGCAAGAATATGCATCGAGTTTTGTTGAAGTACGGAAAAACACAATATTTATATTTGATGACCGAAATAATAGGTACTACGTACTAAAGAAATTTCTAAAAAATTGTATCACATCCTTCCACACAGGTAGGTTCCTTCGGATGCATTCTTTCACTTTGGTCTACTCTTTTCCCTCCTTTTGCCCTCGAATACTGTTGCAAGCATATGAAAGGACGTACTTTTACAGAAAAAGTAGTTGTACGGATCCGATAAAACATGAATACACGATGTTCCATGCGGTATATGCCTGTTCCTACACCCTTTATTCCTGTATCCAATTTTTATACCTTTGGCTTTATCACCTCAAGGTAAATATGTTTTACACATGAGGATGAGAACCAGACGACCGGTTTTGGTCGCACCTGCTTCCAAAGTTACATCTCTTCTTATGTTACATTATATCCGACTATTATTATTATCATCTTTCAACATCCCATTGGAAGTATGTGTGATATTAATATACTCTTGTTATAAGGTGTTATGGTGTTGTAATTAAGTCTTATGATCACCGTAAACTTCGGGATAAATATTTGCCTTACAAAAAAGCAGACATATGTCTTGAGAGATTGCTTACGTATCAGATCAAGGGACCAAACGACGAAGCAAATAACAGGTAAGGTTTTAAACTCGATGTTTTTATTTTAACACAGGAATGTTGAATATATGAATTTTAAAGATATTGACTGGGCAATAGATTGGAATAATAATTTTAATTAATGCAAAAATTTGATTGAACGAAAATTGTTTTAAATGCATTTTTCATGTTTGTGAAGTTTATTTAATTTTCAGTAATTTTGTGGCTTCTAAAAATACAAATTTTCAGAATATATTTCAGAAATTAATGAGTTTGATTTTTAACTCATGTTTAAAAAATTTTTTAAATTACCGAAATGGAATACCATTTAGTCTTACTCCAAATTTCATAATGTTATTTTTGATTCCTTAAAATATTCCCAAATTTCTCGTGTAGAAAATTATTAAATTGTTGGATATGTGAATTCTTGTACGTTATTTTTTTTTTGAAAAGTGGAAATATCTGTATTTAACAAATTTGGAAAAAGATTTGCACTGCTATAAAAGTTTTCAAATATATTTAAGTCAGATCCACTTCGCGAATCGTAACTCCTTCACTAATTATTTTCTTCTTTCCCGAACTACCAGTTTTACAAATAAATTATACCGAAGTACTATAAGCTGCAGTTAAGAGCGTTCTCGAATCGAAAGCAATTTAATATACGCATGACTTGAAACTCGAAACTCGATCGAAGTTTGAAGATGCAACGATGAAAATTCGACGAAAGTGAAGTTCGCAACCCAATTATAACATATTTATTACGAACACTGGTAAAAGAAATCACAGACGCTCGGAGAGTTTCCACGTCCATGCAATTGCAATAACAATGCCTATGAAACTGAAATCAAGTTACGTTTTAACAACATTTTCCTCGGAGCGGTACTGTTAGCCAAAATACTGCTCGAAAAAACGGGACAAAGGGGAAAAAGAGTCTGACTGAACAAACAATCCAACAAAGAAACAATTAAAGTACAAAAAACCAGGATGATTTGGTGGCAAATATTTACACGATTTTTTTCGTCAGTAAAATAACAGCGAAGCAGTAGCTTGTATTTCTTTAAGAATTCACACATGTCTTTTTAAGGCCACACTATGGTTGGTACCAGCTTGTTCGTGCTGGCAAACAACAGGTTGAATAAACGTCAAACCTTTCACACGGTATACAGTAAAATAGACTCCACAAAACCATCAAACTCACTGTTGAAGTACACAAGGTAAAAAAAATAAACATAAGGAAAAAAATAAAAGGGATTAACGAGCAAAGCAGGAATTTCCTGTTCAATTATTTATATTTTAAATACTGTTTTTCCATATTAAGGAAGATATCAAACTTCCATCGTTATGATGATCTAGTTTGTCCTTATCCTGATCCAATAAATTCGCTGCTACCGACTGTTGAAATTTTTTTTATCCTCGTTTATTATTTGTTTCGTGATTAAACGTAAACAGTGATAGTTTGAAAAATGTAGAGAAGCTTCTGTGAAATTTAGATTGCAATTGATACAATAGTTTTCAAAATTGACTTCATATGTTTTTACACGATACGTTTCTTTCACGTCGGTATATCATTTATTTCACAATAAAAAAATGTCCTTTACACTTTGGAAAATGTGGACAATTGCATTTCACGGACTTCTATTTACATATTTTGGCCATTTCTTGAATTCTTATTAAAACCTCCGTTTCAATCCGATACAATTTTCTTGTGGATTTAAAATACGGTCCAAAACTACTTTCTATTGTACCACTAGAGTACGTTCTCACGTGGTAAGATTGCCCACACTCGACTTTCCATGGAACAATCCCCTATTGAGTCACAAAAACTTCCTCCAGAATAATCGTATAGGATTGCATATCTGAAGATGCCTCTTATATTCATGGGGCTTTAAATTTTTCCCTTTTTTGTTATCGATCAAAAAGCTTCTCCCAGACAACTGACCAACGAAATTTACGTTGTTTGACAAACATATACAGCTTTCCGATGGTTTAGGTATATAGCGAGAGTTGGTTGGCTACATGGGATTCTGCTGATTCTATGCACGGCGAACCCAAAGCGTAAATCTGTTTGTTGTCGCCGAACGTAATACCGACGATTTCGACGTTTGCTTTGAATAATCACTCCACTACTATCGTTAATACACAAACCCATGTGTATAATGACAAACACGTAACTCTACTCACGTGTTAGTAACGACACGGGCTAACACTCGTATGGAGCTACGTAGCTGTATAAATTGGCGTGAAACATCGATGTTGAATCAAATTATATACACAAGCTTTTCCTGCTGGTAAGCTCGCAGTCGGTCGTTATTATATACTGTATCATTAAACACTAGTTACGGATTTCAAAATGATACACCAAGAGTGCTGCAGTTTTGGTTTGCCGATACCCGAAACTTCAGAGGAGTACGAGGAATTGCGTGGTTCTATTAATTTCCAATCCGTCATTCGATCATTGTTCAGTTTTTTGAAAATCGTTTGTATGGAACTTAGAAATAGGTGGTGAATAGGACAGCTTTGGAAAAATTGATGAGAGAGAAATATATTGTTTAATACATTTTTATCGTGGACTGAAAAATAGCTCGGAAAGTAGTTAAAAATAAAAAGATACTTATTTGTAATATCTGATTTAGTTGAAGATGCAAGTGGCAAAGATAACCCTTTGCACTCCAGGCCTTTTTTCGCTTGCGCGAACCAGCAACTCGAGACGATTTCGGCCAAATTAGAGAAACATTTTGCAAGTATTTTAAAATCAGTTATAAACAAACAAACGTATACAAATAATAAAATTTCACCAATCGATTTATTTTTATATCGAAAACAACAAAATTTGATGAATTACGGGCGCCGCAGCGGCACCGCTCGAGTTGGCACTTCGAATCAGTCGGGTGTCGTATCGGCACCGCTCGAGTGCAGAGGGTTAATTATTTTGAGAACACTAAATATACATTTTTTTGTATGACAATCGTTTAACAATTATTGAAAATCAGAATATTTAAATTCAATAATACCAAAATATTAACACTGCACCGATAATTGACGCCTAAATGCATAAGTAACAATTAATGGTTCTGGTACTTCACTAGGATAAACAAATATTGTATTTCCAGCAGTTGATCTGTTTAATATTATTACTGAAATATTGTAATAGGCAAATATTTTACTACTTAATACAGTATCCAAACATCGAAGCTACTTTCTGCATTTGAAACACTGCCAAATATTGTAATGAATATACTTCTTCTTATTATAAATTTAATAATTGTATTACTGGACTCGCAATCAGTAATCCTTATTGAAATTTCAATTTAATTTTTCTTCGTTGTTAATCCTTATTCAAATTTTTAATAGCAATTGCTAGTAATGTTATGACTAATATAAAATGTCGTACTTAAAATATGTCATTCATTTCCGAATCGATTCATGATATTTTAATGGTGAAATCATTTCTTACAAATTAGAAGAAAGATTCAAAATTTTTAGTATCAGGCTTCTATTTCAGGTTCTTTTTTACGAATTTGTTATTATTCTTTAAGAAAAGCCTAAAAGTGAAAGCTTCTCTCCTATCCTAGTGCCTCTAGCGAAAGCTTCTGCAAAATATATAAGAGGAAGTTCAATCCAGAACAACTCAGAAAGTTTGAAGGACAGAAAAAACGATTGTTGGAAGAATAATGGTTGATTATTAATAAATTGTCTACAGTGTCAATAAAATTAATCTGCCGAAAAATAAATTATAAATACCCACAATAAATATTTTTCATTATTAAAAATTCTGTTGCATCTTTTTAGTCGACCTGGAAAGTTCTTTTAAACATTTGCGGAACAGGTGTCCTAATTCTAAAAATAGAAGTCTTTGATATTGGATTATTCCTAAAAGTATGCGTTCGTGGAAAACTGACGACTAAAATAAAAGCATTCCAAAACTCGTATAAATAATTCTTTTTCTATGAAACGAACTTTTGGTATTTTTCGCTCACTTCGTCAAATTTCTTAGACATTTCATACTTTTCTAACTTAAAAAATAAGAATTTCTAAATTATCTCTAAAAATAATTTTTAGCTGTTCAATTACCTCCTGTTTCAATGACATAATTTTCAGAACAGTAACATCCAATATTCCCAATTTTCATAAAATTGAAAAGTACCAACATTTCGAAATAAAAAAAATGAAAGCGTCACAAGAAAATGTCAAACTTTTCAAGCCTGAAATATGTTCCATTTTGAACTTTTGAAAGTTTGCTTCAAAATGAAAGAAGCCGGCGTGGAAGAATTCCAATATTAACACTCCTCATCTGCTCCATTTACTCCAAAAACATACATATATACGCAAATCTAATTTCCTTGAAATGCAAAATATTTTGCGACAACTTTTCATTCTATAATACCTCCGCGTAGTATTAGATTTTCCGAAACGTCAATACCTTTCACGGCTTTGACACTAATGCTAATCCGGTTCTTCGGTTATATGTATGTAAAGATTATGTACCCACATTCACTCACATGTGTGCACATAGATTCGACTCGCATGCAAATACATTCACGTATAACTGAAACAACAAATATTAATATATAAATTTATAGTGCGCGTATATGTATGTATACATATATATATGAGTGCATGTGTGCATGTTAAAGCAAGAAGGAATATAAACAGACACAGATATAGAAACTCTCGCGTAGCTGTTAACAACTCTACACGTTCGAACAAACATTAATTACGTTGAACATTAATTACGCAGGATTATTAACATCGCGACCAACGGATTTGTGTTCTAGTCGCATAAAGGAATTGTACAAAGCGACGCTTTTGCTACACTCATGTCCAACGTTTGCATACATGAAATAATGAGTCTCAATAGTATTACGGTTCAACTGCGCGCTCGCGTATAACGATAACATCAAATCCTTGATCCCGCAGGAATGCATCACAAGTGCATGCAAACTTAGAGTCTATACACATTTCATTATCCTTTTACCGATTTAAACTATCGTACAATATCATTGCGGAAGAATATTAATGTTGAAGTTTTATTTCAGGACGAAAATACAAATTGCCTTTTTTGGTGGAAATTTTAGAAACGGTAATATAAATTTGCGAGAGATCCAGTAAATGACATTGCAAAAATTTGTGATGGCCTACACCACAAAAAAGAGGCAGTAATTGTTTAATTTCTGGTTGACTAAATCATGAAAATAGTTGGAATAACAATAAATATTGTTAATATGACTAGAAATATACGGTTGATGCCTTATTCAACAACAGCAATAGTTAGAATTACTATAAATCTCTTATAGCGTAGTACTGACGACAGCTGTAAGTTGGTAACGGGCGATAAATGTTAAATAGTGAGAATTCTACAGAAAGTTGTTTAGTTTATCGACATCATTTTGTACAATTTGCAAAATGGCTAATGAAGAATTGAGATGAGTCCATAAAAATTCTCAAAAATGGAACTTTTTCATAAATTAAGAACAACTTTTGTAGGAACCTCAAATTTGCAAAACTGAAAAGTTTGAAAAACGATGTTCTTTAAATCTTGCAATTTGAAATAATAAAATACATAAGCTTCTGGGACAATTTTTCATCGTTTTGCAATTTACTAGATTGATACATATCTTATGATTTAAAATGAGCTGAGGCGGAAGTTTTTATGGTATTTCCAGTATGAGTCATGAATTTTTAAAGTGCGCCTTCAATACTTTTTCTTTTTAGAAACTTTTTAACTTCAAATGAGAGTTGGGTGGAATTTAAAAATATACAAAATATGAGAGCTCAAATGTAAAACCTTAAATTATGCTGGAAAAGTTGAGGAACTATAAACTAAGTTATCCGGAGGCTATTTACAATATTTTCTTCAATTAATAATTTAGATGGAAAATCTATCCAATTTAAATTGGGACAACTAAACCAGCTAATAAACTACTATAACACTATGAAGAATATACATATATGTAATAGCTTTGTGTAAGGAAAGAGACGAATTTTCAGGGAAAAGTTACTAAATCTCACGCTGAAAAAAAAAGTAGTTAAAATTATTGAAAATATATTTATAATAAACTATCATGTAAAAATATTAAAATATCTCCATTGAAATTCTGCGACTTTTATTTTAAACATTTGATTTTAGGATTAACCGTCTATAAATTTATGTATTCGAAGAAAGAAGACGTCCAGTATATGAATATAAATAAGGATATAAAATACAATTATCAACATTTTTTTAAAGATCATCCTATCCTTGTTCATCCTTGCTAAAAAAAATCTGCATTTTGATCGAAATCTTTGATATTTTAATTAAAAACATGAATAAAAGAAAGTGACGTGCATGAGAAAAAGAAATATTTTATGGCTAGTGGATATAAAGTTGATTGGCGGACTTGGCGTGTAGCTCAATCTTTCTACAGTTAACGTAGCGACTAGGGATAACGAGAACGGCAGAGTGCGTTGAAGAGGGTGAGGACAGGTGCTTATACGATTGATGGTGAGACATTGAAAGCCAATAAAATGGTGCCGTTCGCCAGTGATCGCGGTATAAATCGGCAAGTAGACCGATGAATTGACTTTGCCATTTAACCGAACGCCTACTATTCGCAGACCTATTGGCGACTTTCGCGTCCTTTGCCTACATGTTTACGGACACCACACCTATGAATGCGAAATGTATGCATTTCATGTAAAATTTACATTTCTGAAAAGAAAGCTGCCTAGGAAAATGCAATCTTCGAGGGACGACAAAAAAGCGGTCTCTTTACATTGCTGCGATTAACTGGATAACAGGAAACAAGATCTTAAATAATGAAAATATTATTTTCATTTTTTGAAACGAAATGTCATTAAAAATTAAGGTCAAATCCTGACGCAGCTTAATTTTTCATAACTGTCGAAAATAGAAAAAAGTTTTCTGCTAATTAAGTGACAGCTGATTAAGATTCAGGAAACAGAAAATAGCTTCTCCGGTGAAGGTTCATTTTAGAGTTTTTTCCAATCGAATCGAATCCATTAAAAAATTCATTTCGCAGTAACATGTATATTTTTCGCAAATTGACGTGTAAAATGTCCCATTTTGCTTTTTCAGGAACTCCCTCCTTTCTTCTGCGCTTCAATTCTCTCGAGTTCGCGAAAACTATATCTACCCTTCTGCTAAAATAAAAAATTTATTCTACCGCGGTGAAAGGAAATAACATTTAATAAAAATCACATATATATATATCAACTATTTGAGGTATATAATAGAAATGTAATTAAGAAATGTATTATATATACCATTTGTGCATGTAGGTATAACACAATTCCCAAAATCCCTTCTCTTCTCTTGCCGTCATTTTGTATGTATAGGTACGTACATCAACTCCAAAAAGGTCAACTTTACACTCATGGGAGAAAAAGAAGAGGTATAATGAATCTGAATGTAAAGAAACTCTTGCTCCAATTCTTCTCGACTGCATCATTATAATTCCTACAACATAACAAAATCTACTTTCCACGTCGTTTAGAATTCGGTGGAAAAAAAAAATAGTGAAAATCCCTAGCGTTCCGACGTTCCTCCCTCTGTATCTAAAATTAAACCATAACATAAAATGGGCCGAGATTGGATTTCCTGCAGCAAAGGAGATTTATTTCCATTTCGAATTTATTAGTTCCAAGATTTATTGCAGCGCGAAATAAAAGTGGATTTTCCGGCTTCTATAAAAGGATTTAATTTTTAAACTTCTCAAAGCCGTTTTAAAAATACTTGATTTTTAAGCTGTTTCAAATATTCAAACAATGTTAAGTCTAATTATTGCTACGGTATGCTGCTGGGAAGAAACAAAAATGACCATAAACAAGGAAGTCAATATAACAGACTGCCTGCAGCCGAAATAAAAATGCTAATAAACAAACCAACAAGGCTACGAACTGTGTTTTCACTGTACACTTTTTTTATAAAACCTATATATAGAATATATACATATAGACGCAGTTTAGGGGTTGCTGTTATCCCTTTTAATAGGAAAAGTGGTAGCACGATGTCAGCTAACCGCGTATCCACTCTAGCTCTGTACATACGTATACGTATATGGGTTCATCTCATATATTTTCTTGTGGCAACCGCAAATTTGGTGTTTTAGTCAGTCTCATGCGCATTGGAAGTCAGCAGGGGAGTTTACTGTAAATTGGCTGAAGTCCGGTCAGCTTGGCTTGACATCCTAGCGAATTGTATATACATTCAAAACATATAAACCTAATGCACATATGCGCGCGGATGTTGGTAGTGGTTGCACTCGTATTTCCTTTATTGCTAAACTCCTTTCATTGTTAATTAATTCGTATTAGACGCAAAAATGTACAGTAGCGGTCCTGGTTCCTACACATATGCACGCAACCAAATAGGGGAGATTGTTTAACAGAGAAGCAACTATACAGGGTGTAAGATACATCAGGAAAGAAGAACTTGAAAACGATTATTTACGCCGGAAGTCGCTTGGAACTAATACGAAAAAAAGTGGATGAAAAACGAGTTATTTTTAATATACGAGTACTTGCGCTCCCTTCGAGACAACAAACCTCCCTTGTTTTACAATCTGCGTGGAGTATGTGAAAATGAAATAAGTTGGGATATTACTTCGAGTATTTTGAAGAGGAAGAAAACGTTAAGCAACGCGGAAAGGAAAGCGGCAACTTGAAGATTACGCTAGCGTAGTCTGAGATTGCGGGTGTGCAAAAGTCTCGCTGCTTAAAACAGTCCGTAACAGCTCGTTTGAGTGTCAACGATGCTGAAATTATCATTTGCTTAACGCTCCTTGTAATATGTAACAAAATACAGAGTTTCGCGCCGCAGGAAGGAGTTTTCGCTCAAATTTCCCGCAAATTCCAAGTTCTGCGCGTATGCGCAGCTGACGATGCCTAAAGGAAGGCTCCCAACCTTTGAGAATGTGAATCCCAGAAGTGGTCTCTGTCTCTTTCGAGGTTTATTTAAAAAGAGAACCAAGTCAAGCTTGGACATGGTAAGAAGACCATTAAGTAACTATTAGATCTCTGGCATTTCAACAAAAAAAAAAGCGGTTTCTCATATATTATCCGCAACTGCGTAAAAGAAGTGTCCTAAATATTCCGTGACGTCGAATGCAGTTAAAAATCTTACCCCGTTTCATGCAAAGGACAATCTAATGACTTCTTTATTCCTCGGCACTAAAGTTTTTAATATCAGCACATCTGAATTAGGTCCCGTTTTTTCCACTGTAACATTAGCGAAAAGCAAGAAACGAAAGTAAGTGACCCTTATACGTTGAAAAAAAAAAAGTAGCTGTTGCATTATACACGTACGTGTGTACCTATGGCCAGCTGAAAGTCAGAAGAGCGTATGCCTTATCTTCGTACATCGAGGTTACGCCTCCTGAGCTTTAACAATCGACTTGTGTTTGGGAATTTCGCATGACATCGTTATATTTGCTCGTCTCAGCTACTTCAAAGTTTATGTTTCCCGGAGTTGTTTCACCCTTAACATACGTACCTGTATACACAGGCAAGGATCCCGGAAAACATTTGTGTGTAACGGAAAAATAAATAGAGGCACATTGTTAAACATTCAGAACAGTAATGATATGTACTGTTGCAGTCACGGTACGAAACGACTTTATGTTTAAATGAGTAGAAGCACTGTGAGTGCTGCTAGGTGAAATGTAACAGGTTCCAACGTGTTCATCAACGCCAAGTAATTCGTCTTTGTGTTTTGCACAAGGAGGTGTATAACTTTATTATTGTAGCTTCAAGTTCAGCTCTTTTTCATCGATTCATTCAAAATTAATTTCCCAATATTTTTATTTTGCAAGTACTTGACGCGTCTTTCAATCTTTAAAAAGCAATTACACAGTTTTAAGAGATTCAGTTATGAATTTTAAATCGTCGGATATTTAAATTGCATGAATAAATTTTATATTTATATCAAAAAACATGTGGCCATTAATGAGAAAAGGAAAGTTAATTATGAATCATAAGTCAATTGTGTATTTTTATTCCCATTTATTATTTATCCGTAAATGTAATTGAAACTTGGCTATTTCTATATTATTGCTTTCTTGAAAAATCTTTCGTAAAAAATTTAACCGTAACTGTAAGCGTCACCCTCTTCCAGAAGTAAATGGTCATTTAAATCATAAATGCAAGTGGCTATAAAAAGAGACGACCTTATTATTTATGCAAATTAATAAAAAACTGAGGACGAAGCGTATACTCGACCGCATATACACTCCACCCTCTATTTGTTCCTATGCTACATAGATATTAATAGCGTAATTACTTTTTCAGGATTGAAGAATATATTCAAATAAAGTTTTTACCAGCAGCTTCGCATAAAAGTATGTGCGATCACATTAGAGCTTAAGGAAAGGAAATATATGCTCGAAATGCTTAATACTTTTAGCGTGTACAGAAGTTTAATGCAGCGTTTCCGTGAACAAACTAAAATGAGTCAAGTCACATATATTCATTAGTTTAAAAAGCATACATTTTTGTTTCTGAAAGCTAAAGTAAGAATAGTGACCGAGCCATTCTTCATTTTCCACCTTTTTTTTTATTATTATTATACGGTCTATTTATTCTCCGCGAGAAGGTAATGCGTGCGTCTTTTAGAAATGCACATCAACTAAAAAGAGCAGATAAAAGTAGTCCATTTCTAGTAACTTTTAAAATTGTCATACACAAATGTATGTACACACTCACATAGAACATAACATTTTTTCGAAGAAAAATTCAATTGACTCTTTTCTTACCAACAAATTAGTAACATTCATTCATTTATTTATTATTTATGACGTCGCGATTTTCCTTGTCCCGATTGGCTTATCTCTACGTGATTTTACATTACAACTATTTCGTTTATTGCATTTCAATAATCACTACCTGCTTCAGACTTTAATCAGCAGTTATCAAATCTCGGGTCTGTAATTAATTCTAGGATATCCTGTAACTTAAAAACCGTCGTCTTTTCTGAGAAATCGTCCTAAACTTTGGAAGACAGTTGGAATTTGCCATCTCGCGACTCAACTGTGTCGTTACTGATTGTGAGTATATAACAAGGAGACATAGAACAGCGAAATGGCAACGATAAGCAAGAAGTACGTCAGACGGCTGGAAACATTCTTGTATTCATGTATGACTCCTTGAACTCAATAAATCTACTGTATACGTATTCAAACTAATGAGCTTCGTCTCATTATGATTGTAGCTGTGAGTTAACGACTGGGTATGCAACGAAACTCGTAGATGTACGAGAAACATCCTTGCAGGTTGGAGACAAAATAAAAGTTTATTAAAACTACCCAACAAAAAAACAGGTACCTCCTACACACTTCCTGCATAGAATGTATCGAAAAAACAATCGAATTTAACCTCTTAGGAACGACTGAATGTTGCGCGGGGCTATTTCTCTGTACGACAGGGTTCATGCATGAACGCCACAATTTTTACCCCATTTTGGGGGGAAGGGGTAGGTATTTGGGGGAAGTGGAAGTAGATATGCCCGAAAAAAATCAACTTTTGGAAAAAAAATGTTGGCACTTTCGGGAGACCCATATTCGATATATCTTTTTCCGAGAAATCCATTTTCATTGTCAAAATTCCCGAAACCCAACGGGAAATCCCTTTTTTTCTCAAAAAACCTACTTTTTACCGACTTTTTCTTAGGAACGGCATGTTCGGTGACTATGCCCTTATTTTGAAAATCAGTTAAAACTCGGTTGCAGTTAAAACAAAAACGAAAATGTGGAAACTAAAATCGAGTGCATTCATGACAAGTAGTAATGTGGACAATGTGTGTCTATACACATAAGTATACAATGAAGTGGGAAGAGAGAGAAAGAATATATTAGTAGATGGAAACGGCAAAGAGAGCGAGAAAGGGATGAGAAGAGGGTAAAGCTGTCAATAGTTGTTTTGTGGTGAACACACCGTTGGGACTTGTGCTCTACGACATTGGACAGGACCACAACCCGTTTATTTAATCGATACATTATGCAAATTGACAGAACGGGGCAGCAGCATCGACTCTCGGATGTAGTAATCGGCCACGATCTCTCGTCAGATTCACAATGGCAGGATAAATAATTGCATATAACCGTATTCATCCACCGGATAACCAAAACTACCACGAGATCTTTTTTATTTTATCTGTTCTACACGTTGTTGCTCTATCGAATTCATATCACACGTACAGTGCATGTGTGCATATAACGCACGCGTATTTTAATATTCGTGTACATTAATTCTATGCGGACACATAAACGCGAAAATCCCCGCGTAAATGACACATCAAAACTCTCGCAAAGCCAGGAAGCATTTTATTTATGAATGGGAATCGCTCGGAAATTTGAAAAATACCGCTGTCGTTACATTCGATCAATACTTCGGGGGATACTTAGGGGATGCGCTGGGATACTTGCGGGGACACGAGGAAAATGTGAAAATGAGAAAATAGTGGATTTTACTATGACGACGTAAAATACGTTAGGGGATGAAGGTGTAACCGTCACTTTTCTACTTAGTCAAACGAAGTCAAAGAAGGAGGAAGGGATGCGAAGTTTTTTTTTTATACGCCCCCTGTGGTTTCGAATTAGAATTTACAGCTTCCGGGGGTACACGTATGGTATTTATAACTAGGGATAGCAATTTCATACGGCAGCTCTTTTCAATAAAGGCAAATTGTCTTTGGACAAATTTATCGCCGCACGGACAATTTAATTTCACGCTGTTTAAGTGCTCGCTCTGGAACGATTATAATTTAACAAATACCGGAACCGCTTGAAACAGAGCCGAAATGTGATCGGGGATAGGCAAGCTTCTAGAGCATCGAGTATTTTTAGCTCGTTACATTTTTTGTAGAGGCGGGATATTAAATTTCTACCGACATTTTGCCGCTTAAAGTAGTTTAACGCGTCTCTATTGTCCATCTACGAATAGAATTCACAAATTCGCACAATGAACGCAGTTTCGAAAATTAATATACTTAAAATAAGTTACCTCAAAAACATTTCAACGATAAAAATTGGATTACATGATAGTACCATTTATTCGGCGCATTGCCCCGGAGCTGAACTTAAATAACATGTTCCAATGACAAAGGACTGAAAATCAAAAGTATGTAAATACCTTAACGAATTTTCATCACAGCGAAAATTAGCACTGTGTCCTTTTATAAACCACATTATCCGATAAAAACACTCTAAAATAACAGGCAGAATGGATTTTGTCCGTAACGTAGAAGCTTCCAAAAATACATTCACCCACTTTTCCTATATCCATTACAGTTCCTATGTACGAAACCTTTTTTAACCAATTTCATAACTTTTCCTTTGCTCTTCTTCTTTCTCTCTATCTCTTCCTTCGCTTTTTCCCAGTTCCAATTGAATTACATTCAAATGACATAAATGTTATAGAGTTTAAAGTCTCTTTATGGTGACCTGCCCGTTTTTCCGCTTTTAAGAGAAAGGAGAGAAAAAAAAAACTGGTAATAAAGGTATAATAACGATTTCTTTCCGTACATTATCTCTTCGTCTCCCACAATTCTACACTTTCTTGTCTTGCCAATAATGTTGCTGTGGGGTATAAGTTATGCTTTGCTGGAAATTGTAAAACGCTAAGTGAATTGCTTGATTTATGAGTATTGCAGTACCATTTTTTGTTTCCTTTCAATGCGCCGTAACTATTTTCTAGTTTATTTCTTGCGACTACGGAAATCAATTGGCAAATAGAGACATACGGTTTGCATACATATATACACACGCTTTTGCCGTTTTCTCCTTATGTAACATTTTCCGCCAGTTTGATATTCTTATTGGAAAATTATTTCATTATAACCTGTTTTAAATTTATGCTTCCTTTCTAGAGACTTCCAGCTTCAAGTGGGATCCTACGAAGCACGACTAGAGTTGATTTATTGATATATTTATAATTTAAAATCAATATAAAAGTAATAGATTTTCCGCGTCTCGTAAAGAATGAAGAAAGTTTGAGGAAAATAGATTTATATTTTTCTTGGAAAAATAAGCTACCAATTTATGGTTAGTTGCATCATCGGTCGTGTACTTACTTGGCTCGTCGACATCGTCGAGAAAAATTTGCCCATTGGTTAGGTGATTAATAAAGAGATAACACACAAGTAGAAAAGTCTTCATTCTGAATTCCTTGCTTGACGTATGTTTAGAAACTTATGATCGTTGGGGTAATACTGTTTCTCCAGTCGAGGTCCTTTTAATTATATTCTCCTTCTTTTTTTTACACACTTTACAACATATTAATTTTTACTTTTACGCTGTCCATTAGCATTCTATAATAGAAATCATAAAAAAATATTTGTTATGCATTTTATTTATTTTTTGTGCTTTACAACGACTCATAAACGGAAGGACCTATTTTGATACATTTTTTATAATCCCCTCTTTGAATCATTAAACTACGACACCTTATAAATTATTGTAGAAGTGCATGAAATTCAAAACTGTGATTATATGCGAAAACGTGTTAAGCGAAATTTCAGAGCCGTAGTATGCAAGAAAAATCACAGAACTGCATACTTTTTTTTTCCTCAGAGGTAGCGAAATATTTAACAATTAAAAATCCATAAAAACAAAAGAAAAAGTCACATACTTTAATGTAAAAAGCAGATGTTACAAAACAAAAGGATATGTGGGAAAGGTTCTGTGTAAACGATATAACACCACCTAGAATTACATACTGCACCTATACATTAATGCATTTTCTAATCTCTGTTGCAGGAGCATCAGCTTTTTTCCACATTATTTTTAATGAGAAACGCTTTTACATTTCTGATGCTACCAAACATATGTCTATATAAAATTTCAGACACACATATACATCTATACAAACGTGTGCATATATGGAATTTTATACATACATAGAATTTGTGAAATTCTCCCTACACGTGTATACGCAAAACCGCCTATGTATGAAAAATTCCACATAAGTACCAGAGGCGTATACGTAAATGTGTGCACAGTTAGAGTGCATTTCTTTATATTTACTTATTCGCGAATGTCTTTTCAACATTTCTCTCTTTTTTTTTATGATACCCACTTAAACCCGCTACTCTGATCTCGACGGCGTTGAGTGAACTATCCGAGAAATTTTCTCGACGTTTTTAAATGAAAAACGTAAATTTGAATAGCTAAATTCACGGAAGGAAATGTTTCGTCTCTATTGAGATATTTCGAACATGGAATTATCATATTTTAATTATCGCAATCTCGAATTAGCCGGCCTAAATAATATCTCTCTCGGTTTTAATTCATTGTTAGAAAGAATTACGTACTTTTTAGGGCATGGCAAAAATTCGAAAACACATTAAAATAAGGACAGACGATCTTCCGTGAAAAGAAGAGACGTGCGAGACGTTGGGATGGATTATTAAGCTCTGCTTTTTTTCCTGCTTCAACCGATATTGAACCCATATATTACAAACTTATATTTGGGATCCGAGCAAAAAGAGTACATTCGTCCCCAAACTGCTTCTCGCTGTTGAGCCAGTATCGGACAAAAAAAAATGTGATCCAAGAAACTGTACCGGGACTTATGAATAGGATGGGAGGTTTGTAATAATAAAAAAAGGAAGAGTGAGGGGTAAAATAGAATAGAGGGTGAAACAATAAACTCTACCTACGTAATAAATGTATATAAAAAAGACGTGAGTTAGATGAAAGACGTATAGGGAAAAAACGGGTAACTATAGCAGTTCAGTGAGTTTTCTTTATATAAATATAATCCCACCTCGTCCTCCAGTAACATTAATGGAGTTACTCGATCGATTAATCGGATCGCCGTTCGTGCCGAAAATACCTACGTTCCGTCGAAGAATCTCATGCACGACTAGTTCTTAGTCATTGATTAACGCCAACAATACTCTCGTTTTATGTATGCATATATATTGTATATTATACGAGTACAGCTTGTTCCTTCTGGTTGTAAAACGGTACTTGTGTATAGTTGCTTGGTGTATATTGGGATAAGTGGACCCTTCAGACACGGTTTCCTCGGAAATATTTATATTTATTTTCTTTTTCATTCCTTGGAAGTATTTGGCCTAAATTCCAATTTCATAAGATTTTTAATTTCCTTTTTTACAGTTTTTTTTCAATTATCAAATTTTTTTTCTTAAACATCAAACTGTAAAAACCAAGTAAAAAATTTGAAAATGCCCCACTGCCAAAAAAATGTTAAAAAAGAGCTGAAAGTTGGGAAAAGAATTGTGTAGGCAAAAACTAAAAAAGAAAGTAACCCACGGGACTTTATTGCCATCCAATACATAAATTTGACTAAGGTCGTCGATTTTACGCAGATAGCGACACAAAAAAGTAGGGTTTCCCGGAAAAATACGAAGTTCGCATTTTCTCAAGGGTAAAGAAGAGAATATAAAGGAAGTGTTACAGGTTTAGATGTTGGGTGAATGCACCTGTTGTGGCCAACCTTTGTTTCATTTGTGGTGGTAACAAGGATCGTTGCCGTAAATGGAACAACGCTGCAACGTTGTTCGTTAAGGCAATTTTGGTACAAAACATGTCGTTCCGGGAGTAATGATTGTGTGAAATGATTACCGGTGGAAAAGATACAAATTTCCCAACAGGAAAGGGTCAAGTAGGGAACGAAGGAGTGAAAATGTAGAAAAAACCGCAAAGCAAATTCCGAAATTCGCTTGGGATCCGAAGAAACTGGAGAGTATTCCATCCTAACTATTCATTTTTACTATATATTGAGACTGCTTGAAAATTTCAGATAATTTATATGATACTATATTTATGTAATATAGTTAATTGAATTAGCAGAAAGGGTGATAAGTAGACAAACACTAAAACTTGTTAAAATTATATTTACAGGCTTTATTTATAATCTAGAAAATTATTTGTTGTGAAATCTTGAATATTTTAAAATGAACAAAATTGTAAATTACAAACATATATTAACGACATTATTTTCTGGTACTGAATTAAGGAAATGTTTCCAAGTTTTCAACGAAGTTTCGAAATTGAAACTAAAAAGTTTAATAAAATAAAAGTACGCAGAAGTTCCATTTTCGTTGTTTGAGGGGAAAAAATGAAATAACGAACGAACTAGTACTCTTTGCAATGTTGAAACGCGAAACGACATTGTCAGAAGATCACAATTTTCCGCAATATATTTGCTGTGTGTAATTGTTTCGCACGTTCTAGCGTAATTGGAGAGAAAAAAACCATGAAGAAAAATCAAGAAATAAATACAGCGAAATAAATTACAACAAAGCTGCTCGAAAAAGCAACTCATCCTTTCCAAAAAATCAGATACGATTAATTATACCTTGTTGCATCAACTTTCATTATATCGACGCATTCAATTCAACAGACAGAATATGGTCGGTTATACCATACTTCATCAATTTCATTACTTATCGGTGATTCGTTATGAAAATGAATGCAGTACAACTGAATTGACCATATCTCTTTCTCTAATTAGTTTTGAAGCATAAGGGTGTGTGGAAAAAAGTAGGGTATGTTTCAATCCTCGGTGTCTGATTACATATTAATTATTTCTACTTGCTAAGATTGTTAGTTTCTCGCGAAGAAGATGTAAATATTTGTTGGAGGGTTCCTGATTGGCAAAAAAAATAACGGAAGTGACGGAAAGTAGTGAAAAATAATTTATAGAAAAATTATTTTTTATCCAATTTATAAAAACACATTTATCTATTTCATAAGTAACACTTTGTAGGCGATAAGAAGAAAAAATGGATACTGTGTAATCAGACACCGAGAATTTAATCGTACTTGTAGGTCTTACTTGGTACCGAACATTTTTCAGTCCAAGAGTTATTTAAAAGAAAAAGAAATATAGTAAATTACACTATATTCCATTCAACGAAGGGTACTGTCATTTCAACTACGCTTTATAAATTTGTAGTATATGCTGATAAGTTTTATTGTGGTGGGAAGTAAAATTTCTGATTTCGGATACAAATTTCCTAGAATTCACAATTTACTATTTAGGATTTCCTTATTAGTCAACAAAAAGATTGGAAATCTATTAAAGAAAAAGATCCCACCGAATTATAAAAGCCAATCCTTATCTAATTCGTGCGAAACACCTCGTTTCTACTGAGAAAATAGAAACGACCGATACGGAATCAGACAGTGAAGATTCTAGCAACTATACTTTCTACCTCAACAAGTAGGAGCAACCCATGTATAATCGGATATCGAGGGTTTAATCATAGCTGTAGTCTCCAAACATTTTTCAGACACAGATCAGCTTCATGTAAAATTAAGCGAAAGATTATATTATACAATTATATTATACTGCAACAGTCTCTATCACTTCAATGCACCGTCATAAAAAGGTGAAATCTAGTAATCTAGTAGTGTGGTAAAATCTAGTAAATTTTGCCACATCAATGCACCGAATCGAGGCAAAAGTAGCTACAGTCAATATACAGCGAATCAAATTTCTACTACGTATTGGAGAAAAATCTTAGCAAACTTTACTAACGAAATTTCCTGCTAGATAAAAATTTCGTTTCACTGATAAATTCACTATAAGTTATACTAGAATTCACTATGTTCGCTGTCTCTATAAAAAAATCCAAGAAAATTTCCAATTAGGTCCACTTGGCTTATAAAATACGATCCCAATCTAATTCATAAAAAACTCCTTTCTTCTGAGGAAGTAGAAGCGACCGATGCAGAGTCAGACACCGAAGACTCCAGCAGCGGTATTTTCTACTTGGTTTCAGGCACTATTGATATTCGATTTTAATAGAAAATTTTAAAAAGTGACATCAGATTAATGGACCGAGCCAAACAAATAGAATCTGCTAAATTACATTAATTTATTAATTAGTTATGTTAATATATTAATTTTTTCCATATTTATTTTTTATTTATTTTTTATATTAATTTTTTCCATATAATTTTCAACTTGATAAGAATTTCGTACCACCGATTAATCTACTATAAATTCTAAAATAAAACATCCTCATAAAAATATGAAAATAGGTCCTTTCGGTCTATGAGAACTGGTCGCAATCTACTTCGCGAGAAAATGTTTGCACCTGAGGAAGTAGAGACGACCGATGTATAGTCAGACACCGACGACTTTCACGTACTTAAACTTCCTTCTAACCCTTTTTCTCCAATTAAGTACAATCGGAAACGAGACTTAATTTAAAAAAAAACGGTAACTATTGTTTAAAGAACCTGTTTTTAAGTAATCGCAGGGCAAGGAAATTCAAATGTGGCACAATTAGAGGCTCGGTCTCAACACAACTTATTCCTATTCACGAAACTATGTATATCCTTGAGTATTTGCACAACAGGGAAACGTCATCACGAAGTCACGGGTGGAAAAAGTCACACTTTTTAATTCGTCGCATGTTTAATTTTCCGGAAAACTCATGATATTTAATTCCCCGGGAAATGGGGACGGCGAAGAATTATATGTTTTCCAGATTTTTATTTCTCTTTTAAACGAATAATTACAAGTAATTTATAATTACGATTATGTGAAATTTAATTAACCGCAGTTTTTACAATTATGCCTCTCTTCGAATTTCTTTCTTTTGAGTCCTATATACTTTTTCTCTATTATTCTTTATGAAGGTAGGAAAAAATTCCTAAGACGAAGATAAAAGGCGCGCTTACTCCTGCGTTGCGGCAGGCCTACTGATAAGGCGAGTGGAATTTTCGGATCGGCTCGGAATTGCTCGTGCAACATCGTCACCCTCCGTTCAAGTCGGTTAAAACATTCCCCAACCACTACCTCCTACCCTATTCATCCCCCCTGTTGTGCCACCAACATATAAAATTCCTCTATACTTTTGCCACCACGGAACATTAGAAATGGCGGGTTAGATAAGACGAGAAAAAAGAAGCCACCCCCTTCCACCCTAAGCTTTTCTCTCCCTTTTTACGTACAGGATGGGAAGACATTATCGCTATTTGGTAAATCCTCGTATATTTTTTACAATTTTTACTATAAATTTCGCTAACCGTCTGCAATAAAACTTATTAATGCAAGAGAAGAAAAATATCAAAATTGTATATTTCACTAGATTGGTGTCTGATTGGAAAAAGGTTAGTAATTTTTGTGTATTTAATCAAACTGTGGAGTATGTAAAAAAGATGAAATTAAAAATAATACTGATATTAAAATTAATAATAATGTCAATATACACTTGCAAAAATTATTAAAATAATTTTTTTTACATTGTAAAAGTTCATTTCCAACGTTCTTCTTTTTTTCGCACGTATGTAGAAGAAAAAGAAGAAATTATTTTAATTACATAAGTTATAATTAACATTATTGTAATTAATTTTTTTCCTACATTCAAGAAGTTGTTATAATAGAGCAAAATTTTTTTTCGACATTGGAAAAATTATTATAATAAGGAAAACTATTTTTCTTTTATTTCTAGTTTTTTTTTAGTGTATGCAGAAAAAGAAGTAGAATAAATTTTAAATGGCTGCTGCGGCAATTTCTACATAATAACAAATAAATTTTATCAGACTGCTACACATTTTACATCATAAGAAGGAAATTCACTGTTTCCGTTTCTCCGTGTGAACTGAATCCAGCCGTATTCGACTCCTCCACGTTTTCAGATACGAGACAAAAAATAGTAATAAGTCTCAGGGCGAAAATATATCAGAATTTGTGGGAACAGAACGGAAGAAAGGAAGAATAGTAATTTGCAAAACATGAAATACTAGACGATGCGATTGTCAAAGCGAGAGAGGAGGAAACGAGTTGGCTGTAATGAGACAGAACTTTCTAGCACCCCAATATTTTCCATTGAAGCTTTGTACTTTCCGAAGTTTTGTGATAAGTGTCATTATTTATTATACCACCGTTTTTCCTCGACATTTTTTTTTTAATATTCACCTTTTTCGTAACATCAAGGGAATGTCGTATGTGACAGCGAGAGTAAGTAGACACGAAATAGATACCATTGAAGCATAACTCGATATTTATAAAAGGAGAAATTGATACTGCGTTATTTTTTTTCTATCGCCTTTTACTGGATTTCACTAATTATTTTACTTTTATTTTAGCAATATTTCGGTCTGACTCTAGAGAGTTTTTAAACGAAAAGAGCTTTGATGAAATTTCTAATATGAAATATATATGCTTGGGAATGTTTTCCAGAAAAATCACAAAAAATTTGAAAACATCTATGAGGAAGCGAAATTTCAATTTATCAGGCTAAAAAATAAAAACGAGTTTACATCACGGGGGCTTCTGATGTACAATGAAAATAATGGGAACCTTAAAAAACATGTGAAAGTTTTAAAATCTTTCAATTCTGCCGAAAAAATTTGAATGTGTGTAGTTTCATATGAAATATGAAAAATATTTTCCATTATTTCATTCTTTGAAAAGATGCTGAGACTTTTTTTATTCCAGATCGATACAAATTCAAAACGCCGATAATCGGATCAATACGAAACTTGCAATCAAAATTATATTTCTAGGTTAGAATTTCCTACTAGAAATATATCGAAGTACAATAAAATATAAAAAAACAGAATAAATAATTTTCTATTTCCTTTCCTGCACTGAAAATCACAATGATATTTAATACCATTCTCATTAATTTAATGGGCTATACGATATTAACGTCGGCAGTAGCATTTCTATAATACTTAACATTAACAAATAATAAACGAGAAAACTTTAGCCACGAGTTTCCATATCTCGCTTTCGCAGTTCCTCGGCGAGGAGAATTTTCCCATATGTCTCTTTACGTGAAAGAAAAAAGGTTCCCTTTGGTAAAAAATAGTGACACTTTATTCGCTTTCAGCCATTCAATTAGCGGCAAATAAACATTGTGTTAAAAGTACTGTGTAACACAAGGGACGAAAAAAGAAATGAAAGATTCCCTTTCAGTTTGAATGGCATTTTTATAGCCGTGAAAAAGCACAGAACATACGTTCCGACTGTTGTATGTACAAGCCGTACGTTGTTCCCGAGAAAGTGGATGGCGCCACTTCCTTGGTGATATGTATAAGAGTCGAACGTGACTTTGCGACAGAGAAGCTAAAAGCTATTACTGTGTGAACACTGTTACGGGTTTAGAGAAGAGAATTCTCGGAAAGATAGAAGCTCACAATTTTCCTCCTTTATCAAGAACACAAAAGATGTGTTATATATTATATACTTAAGATCCAGTTCCTCCCACATATGTCCTTCTTTTGCACATACAATTCTTTGACACCAAAAGAATAACAAACTTCGCTATACGTGATGGTCATATTTACCATCTAAACATACAAGTGCACTCGCTCGGTTATGGTAAGTATTATGGTGAAATTTATCACGTCATGGTTTAGCAAAACCTTCACTTAATTCTAAACGTTTCAGGGGAGATCGAATAAAGTAAAGATTATTAATTGGCTGGAACTGCGTTTCTGGGAGAATTCAAATTCGTGTCTTTTAAATAAATTATAGAGTTTATTGCATCAGTTAAACCTCAAAGCACAAAATTACAAAAATTGTTTGAAACATTATTGAAAAGATATTGCTGTTGTTGTTGTTGTTGACTCAATTTCTGGGATTACTTGTGTCTCAATTACCAAATCCTTGTTCCGTTAACCCAATTAAGTCCAAACAACGTTCCCATAGTAGAAATTTTCTTTCCTCCTAGATTCACACACCTCCTAATTAAACATTTCGAATGCTCCGGTTTTTTTTTAATAATTCTAGTATATCACGTGTCAGCCCTCCTCCCTTTGCTGCCGGCTCTCTTTGAAAGCATGATAGGAAGCAACAAAATATTCTAACTACTGATGCGGTTCTCATCTCTGTGTGATATTTTAGTAAACGGCATGGTGGAGTGCAGCTCGTATTAGCCGAAATTTCCGTGTTTACTCTGTTTACAAAAGCAGAATCATTAAATATGGTAGGATGGCATTAGCTTGTAGTTAGATGAAAAGAGTGGTGTAACAGAAGGAATACTTTGTAATCTTGTGTGTAGCTGTTTATTCATCTGATCGCAATAAACCATTAGAGTATCAAAGTGCAACATGCAAACGTGTCGAGTAACATTGATTTATTCTAATTCTCTCTTGTTCGTAGCTCATCGCGTGTGACTTCCGAATGAATCGTTACTGCAAATTGTCCTGTGTGTTCCAGAGGGGGTTAATTAATATGCATTGTTACCGGCACAACAAGCTAGTAGAGCAAATAGAATCTACGCAAATTAAACGTCAAAATGAGTAAATGAATAATGTCATATATTTATTAAGCTTTCGCTCTGTCTTTCCACTTTTTACTTTACTGCCTTCGTTCTACATTATTTCGGACATTATCGAGATACGCTGCGACTGTTTGCATAGATTACCTGGGGAACTTCAGGTAGAGTCTCGGTCACCTGACATCTGTGACCCTGATTCCTTGTAATAACTCAACAAGTAATTTCTGACGTATTTCTTAATAAAATTTGCAACGTTAGTTGCTGATCTAATTCAAGCAGAATTTTTGTTGAATTCATCCTTGAGTATTGGTTATTGAGGGTCAATGTATCATTAATTAACCTTTTCGCTCCGGGGATTTTTCCTTTAAAATTGACCTCGCATTTTAGCTGAATTTCATGACTTAAGGGAATGAACTTCTTATGACAAGTCGCCACACGGAGTGCTGGTCCATATATGGACCACTCCCGGAGCGAAAAGGTTAAATGAACGTCTTTCCAAAATTCTGGTGTTTTCAACTTTACTCCAAAACACGAGAAAAATTGTACATCGACCTATTACCAAAAAAGAAAAGGTGCTCCTGTTTTATGGCAGTGAAACAAATTTCTGCTTTACAGACTGCAGTGAAGTCTCTTGTTCATCATGGCCGAATAGCCGAATTTTATTGTGTTACTACAAGACGAACAATGAAGGCCAAACTGTATAATAAAATAGCTACGAACCTAAATTTGAAATTTGGGATCAAAATTTTACAGAAAATGAGATTTTATCATTAAATTAAAAGAGGTGAAGGGACAAGAAAACGATTATATTACATTCTGATATTATTTTTAATATATTCAATTGGTTGTACAATGGTTTGGGTTTGTTATAATTTTAAACTTAAAAAAAAATGGAGCCAACAATTTCGAAATTTCTTGCCAAGTTCGATGTCTTCTTAGTATCCATTATATTTATGACCGAATTTCTACATGTAAATACACTTCAAATATTACATTGTCCTTTTGGGCGATTTGAAAAATTACCCGGTATCTGTTATCAGGAAACGTGTCTGGCAGTAAATCCATGTTGGGAAAATAACGTTCGCTGAGATATTCACCCTGAGTAAAGAAATTAGGAATATATTTATACCAAATGACTTTATCGATAAATTTGTGAATTTCGAATTTTTATTACATTTTAGGGTATAAATAGGAAAAGCTATGTAATTGTTATTACTCTTTAATTAAGGTTCAACTAGTCAAAGTTTCGACTGTCAAAAAATTAATTTTAAGTGGCATCGATTTCAACATTGTATTTTTAATATACATTTATTTTTAAATTCTCAGTTGGTCTTCATTAAATAATAAATATTTTTTTAAACTAATATCAACTACTTTCATCAGTTTCAAAAAAATATAGACTTTTAATATAATAAATTGCTTCCATACTACGTGAATATGAAACCAAAAATGTTTGATGATCAGTAAAAGTTTAGTTTTAAAAAAATAACTATAACAAACTCACTTCTTCGGGTGGACATACGTCTTCCTTAAAATTGAAGGAATGTAAGTAAGGGCCCATCATTGCCGGTTCGTCAAACATATCGCATAGAGGCATTTCTACATCCAGTCCAACAGGAATTTTGTAATCACCCTGAGAGTATCCTAAAACTTGTAGATGTCCCTAAAAATGAAATCAAACAATTTGGGTCTACAAAAAAGAGCCATATCCCTCAGTACTCTAAGCAAATGAAAAAAATGTTATACAAATTAGTCTTATATTGTTGGAAAAATCTGTTATGAATATATATTGTTATAAAAAAAATTTTCTTTTTGGGATAAAAGCCTGCTTTTACTGCTGGAAAAATTTTCGGGTCTCTATATAAGCTGTAAAATTTATCTTACATAATTATATATACAATAGACAGATATTTAAATTCGTGGGAATATTATTTAAATAAATTGTAAGAAAATATGCATATGGTATCTTACAATATTAACCCGCAGTTTCAATCATAACAACGTGGTGAAATGAATATTTTCCTTTGTTTAAAAAAGAGCCTTTTTATGTAAAAAAAAACTGTATTCCTGGATCGACTTAAAAATGGAGTAACTTTTTTTAATTAAAATAATAACGTAAACGAATTCGTGGGAAAATTAGAGTACTATTTAAATTAATTGTAAGAGTGTATGCGTATGGTATCCTGCAAAAATTAATGCACAGTCCGAATTATAACAACGTGATGAAATTAATATTTTCCTTCGTTGAAAAAAGAGCTTTATTGTGGAGCAAAAAAGAGCTTTTTTGTGTAACAAAAAAGTTGATTTCCCGATCGACTTTAAAATGGAGTACCTTTTTTTAATTAAAATAATAACGTGAAAAAATATTCCTGGGAATCATTTTATGGAGTATTAAACGCGATGCTTCATACATTGCACCGTTTCATTCTACACCTACGTGTATACATGTACACCATTTATATATAAAAGGAAAAAGCGGTTAGGTTTCCATTAACGTTTTAAAAATGAAAATGTAGTAGCGAGTTGCTTCGATACACACCTTCTTTGTAATTTCTCCCTCTTTCTATTACACTTAACCTACTTTTTGAAAGAAAGAGCTCTGCGAAGTCATTCCGGAAAGGAAACCAGTAAGTGTAAATATTCATATATGCGGGAAATTATTATATATCTCAAGGTGATGTTCGTGAATGGAAACATTGTACAGTTTTTGCGCCCATGCTGTTTGAACAGCGAGCTCGAAATTTGAAAACCTCGCTAAAAAGATATTAGAAAATATCTCTTGACCCCGGAACGTACCATTCCCATTCGAGTTTTTTTCAATATTTGGAAGTAGTTCTAGATTTTTTATCATTTTGCAGTTTCTTGTTGATCCAGGGATTCTGGTTCAAGGAAAATTTGCTAACTTTCCAATTCTTATTGCTACCATCGAATCGACAAAAGAGAAATTGATCCCTTTTTTTTCGAGGCAGCTTAGTATTGAGACGCATGTACTTATTTACTTATCTATGTGAGTTTTAAATGCAGTCAAATTTTGGTGTCAAACTTAAATTTCTCACAAATTGGTGTTACATAAATCTTGGAATTACACAAAAATTGTGAAGATTTTCTTCTAACTTTCGTCTACATATTTAAGCCTTTCGCTACGGAGTGCTTGTGACAAAATGTGATCGCTGTGAACGGGAGTGCATTACGTTGGCACTGAAGTACAGAACGCTACGAAGTAATTAGAAGTCCTTCCTTGTTCTCTAAATTTGCGCCCACTTTTCCAGAGCGTATATATACGCTCCTCGTATATGAATGGTCATTCTTCGAGGGCGTATATATACGCCCGTCGGAGCGAAAGGGTTCATATAAAACTTAATCGTATCAACTGGCTTACAAGTAGGTCGTCTGGCCATGGTGCAGTAATCGACAAGTTCGTAGACAGTGTGTTAAGTTCTTCCTCATAGTTGACTATCACAATCGTATTTTCTGGATCCAAATACTCGTCGTCAATTTTCACCAAATCCGTATCTTCTAGATAAATTGATAACTTTGCCTGTCAATTAAAGAAAATGGCGAAATTGTTAATATTTTTGTCATAAAAACATTTGTGTACGAAATTATTCGAAAAATAGTAAAGTTTTAACTTTCAACTACAAAGGAAGCAGGTTTTTATATCTCACCATCCTAAAAATTACTCTTAATATCGGGTCGACGCATGATTAATGACGATAATTTTAATGGCCGATGATGGAAAGTAATCATCGTTAATTATGCACCAACCCAATATCTTTGAAAACTTAAAAAGGGAAAACTGTGGCACCTGAACTTCTGAGATCATCACGACACAAAATACGCTAAAGAAATCTAACAACATTTTTCGAAAAAAAAAAAATATATATATCGGTACCGAAAATAACGACGAGATACTACACTAACTGCGATTTTGCGACAAAAGCTCGTACTCGCAAAACATCAGGTGTTATATGAATTCTCGAAAAAATGAATAACATACAAATGTTAAAAAGAAGAATAAAGTGGGAATTACAGCAGATACGTATATGTCCTCTTATCGGATAATAATTTCCAGATGAGAACATGCAATTTTTTTATTATGACTAATACATTACAAGTGAAACAGCAGTGTCTTGTCTAATCACCTCCCGATCGAAACACGAACGTATTCTAATCTGATTAAGACCGCCTATTTTGTTACACTTCCTGATTGTTACATAAGAGAAGGATACGTGAAGTTTTTACACCGATATTGTGATGTATTGTTTTTTTATCTTCACTTTTCGTAGAATTTAATATCCTATAAGTTTTCATATTCAGAAACTTCTTTTGACGACTACTCACACGCGCGTAAGGCACCCACACACTGGAAAACTTTGAAAAGACCGGAAGTTAGCGTGTTTTATTAAAACTATCGGTTTAATCTCTTTGGAATTTGTATGAGAATATTTTCGTTTACTTTGATGATGTCATCATTATAAAATTTTTCTGTTCTTACTTCATTTTGCCAGAATTTCGGGAAATCGGTTCCGTTAAAACACAAATTTTCGATTTAATGATAAATTATAAATTTTGGTTTTAATAATTTATAACTTCGAATTGAAACATAAACATTTCTGCAAAATCACATTTCGACTGCATAGATTTTCTACTTTTCAGTTCAAACTTTAAAATTGTCCCCTAACAAAAATGTTAGACCTTGTAAATTTCGAACTTCCAGATATTTTTGTAGTACCAATTATAATAATATCTAACTCCTGTAATATATGATAATACAAGTTTGTGTAAAATAGAATTCTCCGCCTTTAATTAGATAATTATCAAAATTCCAAAAAGTAACCGACAGTTACAAAAACCAATTAGAATCGAGAACAATATTTCTACGTCAAAAAATGATCCTTATAAACAATTATCGATTCTAAATTATAAATTATTCCAACACGACATAAAGTCCCAAATTTCTTTTTATCACGGAATAATATATATTTTGTGGTCGTAAACCTATCATTTTCTCCCCTTTTAACTGACCCTTTTTTCAATATACCCTTTAAAAAAACATTGGCCACTTTCTACTTTTACATTACCTATAAAAGAGGGAAACTCCTTTTGATCATATCGCCAAATTTTTGTTTTCCTCTTCATTCTCTCTTTTTGTCCTTTTCTGTATTATCACACGTGCAAGTGTATCCCGGAGAATTCAAGCCGCACGAAATATCTCATTGACTTTTAACATTGGCATTTGCCCAATTCGTTCACGAAGCGTATATGACGTGACCTGTTTTCATTATTACTCAACTATCCTCCAACTTTTGTTTTATATATAAATATACAGTAGTATATTTGTATATAGAGGGTCCTTATACAATTTTCTGTACGTATATACGAATTGCATTACGTTTTTCCAGCTCACAATTTTCTCTCATTTTCTGTCCGAAGTTCTCATTTCCATAAACAAGTGAATTTCCAGTTTTTAGAAATCCTGTATTTTCCTAAATACGCAGACGAATTTAACCGAAACGGTTTTAAAAAATTTGAGTTTTTCCAAAAGAATCAATTCCTCTCTTCCAATTGGAAGTAACGTAAAAAATTGAGAATTCTATTTCAAAATTCCTTCTCTAAGAAAATGTTCTTGAGTGACATGAGTATTCCTGTAATAATAACAAGCCCAGTAAGTTACATAATTACAATAATTTTTTTTCTTATAGCATAAAAGACTACTCTGCCTCATATTAAATTCTTAAAATCTAATTACAAAGTCTTGATTACCTGTTACGTATCACCGGTAATATCGTCGTCACAGAACGGCCTGTTCATCGTCGAGAGACAAAGGATGGACAAAGAACAAAATTCTCTTCTTCCGCAGCTTCTCGACCGTCCGGTACAGAATCCAGTTCGTCTATTCTCAGGTGAAACGCCAAATTCAACTTCCTTTCCAGATTCATCTCGTCGGAAATTTGAATAAGCTTGGCTTGTTCTTCTCGTAAAATTTGTCGCATTTCGAAAACTTTCTTCGAAGCTTCCAACTGTTTCTCTGCTAGCTGCCGCTGCAACGCTGCGATTCTTGCGTTCAAGACATCGTAATTTCGTTGCAAGGCAGGTCCCACGCTACTTTTGTCGAATGACGAAGAGGATTGATTATCAAGTTCGTCTTCTTTCACGCCAGATGTGTGATTTCCATCTTCTTGAACCATGCTCGAAGTTAACAAGCAGATTGTGTCGTGCAGTTCTGCCAATTGTGTCAAAGTCAGCGACTGTAACGGGAAGAGGGTCTTAAAGGAATTGCGCTTTTAAATCTGCGAAAATTAATTATTAAAGTGAAAATGAGAAGTACAGTTCATGTTTTTTTTTTCGTTTTTTTTTTATAAATTGTCAAAATTTTAATATTTCGAAGAATATCTATAAAGACCCTTAAAAAAACAAGAATTTCTGTGTGATTTCAGAAATTTATGGAAGTTTTTTTCTCCTTCATAATAGTTTTTGTATCCTTCGGATATTCTTCAACCAGATAAATTTCATACTGTCATACTTTTATAGTATAATAAAAGTACACTTCATCATACGTGTTTAGGAATTAAAATGAAAATGTCACTAACTCGAAGCCAAGACTCCGGATCGAAAATATCTTTTCTTTCGGTCACTTCCACTTTCGAACCGTCGACCATGAATTGCTGAAATAGAGCAATTTGCAAAATTTTCATTATCGATAACATTTTGAGTTCATAATTAAATACAACATTACGTGAAACTTTGTCCGAAAAACGTCTCTGGATATAAACAGGATAAATATAAGTTTAATCATCTGTCTCATTTATGGTTGAATTTCTCGCTCAGGGGAATACTCGAATGTCCATCAACGAGATTCACACATAAATGAGAATTCCAAGGGAAAATCTGTGCTGCGGAATAGAACGCAGTTGGGGGTAATCTAATTTTTAGTTAATTATCAGTTAATTATTTGTCTTTTCTAATCTATCTTCTAATTTACTTTCTACGAATTAAGAAATGGTTGGTCTCTGTAATATCAACCAGGGAAGATAATCATTTCCTTTTTTACTAAATTAATAAAAAAAGCATAGTTTTCTTTGCTACCTTTCAGTTTTACAACTTTTTATATTTATTCCAAATTTATTTTTTCTTATTGTAATATATTTTTCTATTTAATTATAAAAAATTAACTTCTACTCCTTTTTGTACTATTAATTATTTTCTTTAACTTTCAAAATCCTGTTTAACTTTTTAGTCAAACTTCTTTAAAAAATTACTAATTTAATCACGACCTGTAAATTCGTTGGAAAAGAGTAACTAAAATTATTTGCTGAAATATATTCAAAAACCGTCATAAGGAATTTCAAAAATTCATAATACCCCGAAACAAAATTGAAAAATATCACAATAACCTCCATTACATCAATAAAAATATTTAATTGAAACGAAGCAAAATAAGTCCTTAATTATATTATCAAATTTAATGAATGACGTATTTACAAAATTGTAAGTTCCGAGTCCTTTAAATCGACTTCACTGAAAATAGGAAAGGTCAAACAGGATTGAAACGTTTGTGAATATTAGTTTCACGTCCGGCTTTATCATAAACCCACTCTCGACCACACATTAACTTCAATACACAGGATCTTAAAATAGGAACTAACTTCCAACTGGCTTTTCATACCTCGTTTTCCTTCGGCAAGCGTCCAACCGGATTCACGAGGTCCTCCAGGACCTGTATCTCCTTTTCCAAACCGAATACGTTATCCGACAAGTTCTGTGCTTTTTCCAAAGCATCCCTGATCGCTGATGGAAAATTCTGGAGATTCTCTTTACGGGCTGGTTTATCTGCCAAACTCGGTCTCTCTATGGCATTTCCTTGTAAGTAATTCACATAACCTCTGACCCTACGAATAGCTATTTAGAAAACCAGGGCAAGAATTTTTATTTTCGGGTCGAATTTTCAAAACTGTTTCAGAAAAATTTGCCTCGATGGGAAAATATTTTTTTTATTAATTAATAAATAATTAAATTAATAATCAGCAAAAACTACCATCGCTTAAATCTTGTAGCTTCTCACTCAACAATTTATTAGCTTCAGGGAAATCTCCGCGTTCCTGGGGACTGAAAATCCGATTTGCTTGATTGTCCTTTCCGATTTCTTGCTTCGCATCAAGTTTCTCTGGTTTCTTTCCCAAAAGTTCAACTTTCTTTTCCAGTTCCTTCACTTTTTCCTTCAAATTCAAACCATCTGCTCTGCTTTTAATTAAATCTCCTTCCAATTTTTCATTATCCGCTCGGCATTTCGCTAAATCGCTTTTTAGTTTACTATTTTCCCCTTTGAGGTTCTCCAATTCTTTTCTAAGCTTGTTTTCATCCAAAATCGACTTCCTCCTTTCATCCTTGCCTTGGGTCACGTCGGACTTCAACTTCTGCACGTCGTTTCTCAGACCCTCGTTCTCCTTTTTCAACTTCTCCGTCTCTTCCTTGCATTTCTTCCCGGAATCTTTTAATTTCTCGATTTCCTCTTTCAATTTTTCATTTTCTTTCTTCAGATTTTCAAAATTCGATAGAGCCTTCGTTCGTTCGTTTCTCGCTGCTTCCACGTCTTTCTTTAATTTTTCCTCTTCTAGTTTTATTTTCTCCAAACTGTCTGTTAATTTCTGAATTTCGGCCTTCGCTTTATTTAAATCCGATTTAGTCGCATTTAAATCGTTCCTCAAATTGTCGTTTTCTTTCCTCAACTTCATCAACTCGTTTTCCAGTCTTAGAATTTCCCCGACTTTCGCTTCCAGGTCGCTCCTCAAAGGCGCCATTTCCGATGAAAGCTTTTGCAACTCTTTTTCAAAAGATTCTTTGGCAGATTTCAAATTTTCGATTTCGGATTTGTTTCTACCCAATTCATTTCTCAGTTCTGCTAAAGTATTTTTTAAAACTTCTAACTCCTTCACAGCCAATTCTTTATCCCTCCTCTCGGTTGTTAAATCTTTCGTCAATTTTTCCACTTCCTTCTTCAGACCATCCAGTTCTTTTTGAAGTTTCAAATTCGTGTTTTTCAAATTCTCGCTCTGACTTCTTAAATTCTGCAGTTCCTTTTCAGCTTCGCTTAGTCTTTGCTTGATTTTGTTATTCTCGGTCAAGAAATTCTCCAGATCGCTCTTCAATTTCTTATTCTCCTTCTCTAGATTCTCATTTCTCGCCTTGGAATCCCGACTGTCGGTTTCCAAATTCTGGTTTTGGCTTCGAATTTTCTGCAACTCATCTTTCAAATTCTGAACCTCTTTCCTGAACTTTTCATTCTCAGTACGGGATTTGTCCAATTCCTGTTTCAAAGCTTCCAGTTCGTCCTTCAGATTTGACGCATCTTTCTTTTTCTTCAATTCTTCTAATTCACCTCGTAAATTATTTAACTCCGCAACCAGTTTCCCCTTTTCCAGCTCCAAATCCTTCAATTTTCCTTCCAGGACTTTTACGTTTTTCTCGGAAGCATTGAAATCCTTTTTCACATTTTCCAAATTTTTTAAATTCTCCAAACTTTCCTTTAACTTTTTATTTTCCGCTTCCAATTCCCCATAGGATCCTAATTTCTTAGTGAAATCCTCGATTCTTTTCAACGAATCTTTCAAGTCTCTGTCGAGATTCATGTTTTCTTGTTTCAAAGACTGCAGTTGATTTTGAAAACCATCGTTTTGAGATTTGAGGGATTCCAAGTTACGCTTCAAATCCGAATTTTGGTTTTTCAAGGTCTCCGATTGATTTCGTAATTCGCTGATTTGAGCTTCCAGATTTATCAAATTCGATCTCAACTTTTCGTTCTCCAGTTTCATCGCTTTAATTTCCTCCTTCAAATTCAAAACTTCTTTCCCCAACTTCTCGTTGGCAGATTTCAAATTTTCGTTTTCTGCTCTAGTTTGCAACAACTCGTTTTTTAAGGCTTCTAATTCCTCCGCCATCTTTGAATTTCGAGCGGAAAACTGTTCCTTAGCTTCTCTCTCATTCCCAAGAACCTCCTTCAAATTTCTGAACTCTGATTCCAAATTTTCTAACTTCTTCTTGTCCGCATCCAAAATCGCAATCATTTTCTCCAAATCGTCACACTTTTTCTTGCACTCTTGTAATTTATTGAAAATATCGTCTCTCTCCGCTCGAAGTTTATCGAATTCCACTTTGAGGCTCCTGAGCTTCTGAATTTCTTCTTCCAATTCCTGTTTTTGCCTTTCCATCACTTTTCTCGAATCCGAGAGGTTCAGAAGCTCACTCTGAAGATCCAGTAACTCTCTCTTAAACGCTTCCTTTTCCTTCTTCAATCCTTCGTTTTCTTTCCGAAGGTTATCGAATTTTCCCAATAAATCTTTCAATTCATTTTTCAGAGCGTTCAGCTCCTCTTCTATTTGTTGCTTCTCAGCACTGAGCATCGCGTCCGAATTTTTTAGATCGTTCTTAAGAGTCTCCAGTTCTTCTTTTTCCTTCTTCAACTGCGAATGTTCTTTATTCAGTTTCTCAAAATTATTTTGCAAGTCCGCGAAATCGTTTCTCGCCGAATTTAAATCACCTTTAAGAGTCTCATTTTCCTTTTGGAGTCCATCTAAACTTTTTTTTGCCTCTTCCAAATTCTCCTTCATCGTCTTATTTTCTGCCTTCAGCATCTGGTTTTCATTCTCCAACGCAGCCAATTTATTTCGCAAATCATCAGAAACCTTCCGCAATTCCTCCAAATCACTCTCAAGCTTCTCCTTCTCTTTCCGAAATTTCTCCAGGATTTGTTCAAGCGACTCGTTTTTAATCTCCAAATCCTTCACCATTTCCTTGAAAATTTCATTTTCTTTTTCAATATTACCGACGCTTTCCTTTAGTGTCTCGGTTTGTACTTGCAATGCTCCGTTTTCCGCTTTTAACGTCTCGTTCTCTGCCCTCAGCCTCTCATTTTCTTTCCTCGAAGCCTCCAGTTCTTTTCCCAAATCATCGCAACTCATCCTACATTTTTTCGAGATGTCTTCAAGCTTCTCTTTCTCTTCCCCAATATCCTTCAGCATTTTTTGAAGCATTTCATTTTCAGTTTCCATTTTTACTAATTTTTCCTTCAATCCTACAGTTTCGTTCGCAATCTTATTTACATTCTCCTTCAACGTCTCGTTCTCTGCTTTCAATGCCTCGTTTTCATTTTTCACAGCTTCCAATTCTGTTTTCAAATCGTCAAAATTCCCCCTCAACTCCTCCAATTCCCTTTGAAGCTTCTCCTTTTCATTCCGAATGTTCTCCGAAAATGATTGAAGGGATTTATTTTCAGCTTCCAAATCTACCAATTTTTGCTTCATCGTCTCGTTTTCTTTCATGGTTTCCTCTAAATCTTTCGCCGATTTTTCCAACCGATTCCTCAAATTCACAATTTCATTCTCAAGTTCCTTTTTCTCTTGCTCCGACTTTTCAATTTTTGCCGTCCAATTTTCGATTTCATTCTTCAAATGCGAATTCTCCTTTGTAAGATTGAAATTCTCCGCCTGGAGAACTTCATTCTCCTCTTTAAGAGTCTTAAGTTCCTGCGGAGTGTTCTCCAAATTCTTCCGTAACTCCTCGTTCTGATGTCTCAAATTTTCCAAATCCTTCAAACTCTCCCCTTCCTCTCGCTCTTGGACCTTAAATTCATTAATTTCTGTTTCAAATTCGTTCAACTTTTCCATCAGATCCGCTTTCTCGTTTCTTAGGATATCCAACTCGTTCTCAAGCGAATTTATTTTTTCATTCGCGATCGCGAGTTGCTCTCTCACTTTCAATAATTCCTCTTGCAGACTTTCCATCGCATTGGAAAGCTCCCTGGAGTCTCCGGAAGCTTTTTCCAGATTGGTGATCCGATTTTTCAGCTCCTCCAATTCCAACTCTTTGACTGTTAAATTTTTCCTTAATTCCTCGATTTCCGCTAAATATTCCTGCTCCTTTGATAACAGAGACTCGATTTCTTTCTCAGCAGATGTCAATTTTGCAGCAGATTCGCCTTCCGTTTTGTCTTGTAATTCCAAAACATTTATAATTTGATCGTTTCGTTCGGATACTATTTCCCGAACTTTCTTTAATTCGTCCAAAAGCTGTTCCCGTTCGTTTTGCAAATTGTACAATTCTGGTTTCAACATTTCGATTTCCTCCTGCACTTTTGACATTCCTAATAAGTCTATTGCCGATTTGCGTAAATCTCGAAGCAGGTTCGTAATCTGAAAAAAAAAATAAATAAGGTTGAATTTGGATTTTTCTAATCTCAACATACTACTCGAATTTTGACAAAAATTATAAAAAACAGAGACAGTTGGTGGCAGGCTTTCCCTAAGTGGTGGTGTTACTTAAGTTTCGAAAAAAAACGAGAAAATATATTTTTATCAACATATTTTGGAAATTTTCTAGAATTGTGTTATCAAAAAATTTTATATAATTTTTTAACGTTTCTTAAATACTCATATTTTTAATATTTCAAGAAATTCTAAATCCGAAATTTTCAATAACATTTCTACCTTGTCATCCCTCCTTTTAAGCTCCTCCTGCATAGCCGCGATTTCTCCCAAAAGCGCTTTCCGACTAACGACCATCTTATCAAGGTCTTCAGAAAGTTCTGTGCTAATATTTCTTTGATCGGTCAAAGCGACTTCGAGATTCTTGATTTTCTCGTCTTTATCTTGAATTTGTTTCCTTAAATCCGCCAAGACTGTTTCGTAATTTTTTAATTGACTCAATAAATCTTCGTCACTCCGTTTACCTTTGATTTCCTCTTCGTCACTCTGTTTACTTTGGATTTCGTTCAATTCCGTTCCAACAATGGTTACATCGCCATCAGTATCAACATCATCGGTATCTTTCACGTCAGGACGTACGACTTCAACATCGCCTTCTTTGGCACGATCTTGACGCAAAGCTTCGATTTCGGCCAAAAGCTTCTCGTTCTCATTTTTCAAGTCATCGCAACTTTTTGACAGCTGCACCAGAGTTTCAATGGATTTCTCAACCACTTTTGACACCTGTTGGTCTGCCTTTTCTCCGCCTTTCATTAACTCCCGTAATTTCGCTCGTAAGCTATTTAATCCCGTACACGACGTCTCTTCTTCAGCTGCCGCTAATTCGATTTTCAACTTCGTGATCGTGTTCCGAAGCCTAACAATTTTCGAACAATTCAATTATTTCCAAACGAAACGAATAGTTTGTATTCGTAAGAAATAGATCCAGCATTGGAAATTAAAAAAAATTCTCTTTTTAAGGTGCTAAGGAATTGTTACGAGTATCGTGATACAAAATCACTCACAAAAGGTCTTAGAATTGTTAACGATTTCAATTGCTGTAATTCATGTGAAAATATTTCCAAATCACTATTAACGGAAACTATTGATTCTTACTGGGTCTTTTCGGTGGCACATCGTTCCCGCAAAACTCTCATTTTATCTCTCGTGTATTGGACCTCGCCGCATATATCGGCGCAACAATCACGTTCGTCAAGGGTCTCCTCCAAATCTCGAACTTTGTCCTCTAACTGATCGATTACATTTTTCAGTCTCTCATTTTCTTCTCGATAATGGATAATCAGGGGGTCTTGCCTTAATACCTCGTCGATATTAACACCTATGTAAATATAATCCATGTAAGATTAACTGTTACACAATACCTATTATTGCCACAGTAGCGGCAAATTATCTATCGTACATTCAAAATAATTCTTACTTCGTGTCACGGTAAAATTTAGGAAAATGTAATTTACGAAAATCAGATTTGGACAATTAAGTTTATTGTAGAAAAATGTATTAAAGGAACAAGTTTGTTACGACAAATTAAAATGTTGCAAGTAGTAGTAGTAGTAGTATAAATATTATTAACTATCAAAAACCTTTTAATTATAACAGTAAAAGTAATAAAAATATAAATAATAGTAGTAGCAACAGAACCAATAGTAGTTAATAAATAATAATAATGATTAAAGACCCCGAATTTTCCTCATGGAGATTCGGACGAAGACTGTAGTGGTTAATAGCGAACCCTCTATTGCCCGATTTCGTACCATAAGCTTGAAGTGTTTGTTTCAAGGAACGAGTTTCGCTCTCGAGCTGAAGACGTTCCATTCGCCACTTTTTCATTTGGCACTTCATCACTGTCAGTTTCCGCAAAGCGAACGACAGGTCGTAGATCTCGAATTCCCTGCTGTCATCGTTGAAGGGATTGTACTCGCAACAGCAACACGCTTCGTTCGGAGGCGGGTATTCTGGTTTTAATCTGGCTGCAGGTGCGACCACATTGCAGCCACAGTAGCAGGAACACTCCGCTATTGATTCCTCCTCGTTCATTATCTTCGAAAAAGGCGTCGAAGGAATTGAAATTTTGGATGATGCCCTTTCCAGCTGCTTTCACTCGCTTAAATTCGGCTGTAATAATACTTTTTGTATTTACATACTTAAACAATTTTGCTGAATCCGTCAGAACCGAAACGAGGAAAAATTTTAGGTTCGTTCGCCGATTCTTTTGTTTTTAGACAAGAATTTGTGGGTTTAACGTCGCAGCAATGACGATAGTCGTTAGCGACGCTTTCGAAATAATTATAAACAATGGGAAAGACCGTGAATTTATTTTACGTTGGACAAAATTAAGTTTGCAACAACTAAATTTCAGAGCATGAAAATTGGAAAAATTTTATTTGAAAAAATTAATTTCAGATACTATGTATCAAACCATCACGGTAACACTATGTCAATTCTAAATTTCAAATTTTCGATTTTGGAGAAAACAATGAAAACAAATATGAAATGGAATAAGTAAGACAATTCATGTCATTATAATGTACCGAAATTTTATAAGAAATTGGTGAAAATCAGATTTTTTTGTGGAAAAATTGTGTTTCTCATTTTATATCAAAAATTTTAATAATAGAAATTGATTCCTCGGAAAAAAATACACCGAATAAGGTCTCCCGAAAATGCCCTAAAGTATTGATTCCAAAAGTCGAATTTTTCGGCAGAGAGTGAACCGATCTTCGCATAGGCAAATGGGGTGCAGATTAAAGCTTCAAAAGTGAAGTTAGAGACCATTTTTAGGGGTAATTTGACACATAGAATCAATTCCAAGGGGCTATTTTTATCGAATTCTAGCGGAAAATCGTCGAAACTCGGTTTTTTTGAGAAAAAATCGTATTTCACGCTGGAATTCTGGAATTTCGATGATGAAAATGGATTCCTCAGGAAAAAATGCCTCGGAAACGTGTTTGTGCGCGCGTTATTGCAAATTTTAATAAATTACATGGAATTTATTTAGGATATAGGAAATAAAAGATAGCATCTTTAAAACTATACGAAATTTCCTTTTTTCCCCTAATTTTAGTTACTCGTCGTTATGATGCAAGACTGCAAATTAAAATAAATTGCTCGAAAAACAAGATACTAAAAAAAGGCCAGAGTGAAAAATTGTATGAATACCTCGTAAATTAATAACTTCAAAACAAAATAAATAATTAACAATGTTACAATTTGCAACCATACATGTAAAGGATAAATGTTATAAAATGGATTCATTTAATGGAATAAAACAGAAGTATTTACAAAATTAATAAACAAAAGTTTTGTATCAAAATGCTGTTTTCATCCTTATGAGGGCTTTTATTTATTGGATTATTAAATAACTGTTTCACTGAAATATAATTCCATCGGATGAAAACTTCATCCACATTGAATTGACGTAAAAGCTCGACGTTAAAGCTGCTAATTTTGAAGAAATTACAAACTTTGTATCCACAAACGGAAGTGAAAAGCTATTAATTAACACAGTACGTTTGCAATTATTAAAAATATGTTTGCAGTAAATAAAAGGGAATGAAATTATATTTAAAGTATCGATATAATAAAAAATTCATATAACCTCAACATGACGTGTCGATTTTAACGTATCTTAAAATAGACAGTTATAAACTATTTTTGAAATTGGAATATGACTATTTAAATTGAATTTCGCTTGTCCAATGAAATATTAATATCTCCATTTTGGGAATTCCAAACATTATAATCAATCGAAATTAATTCTCTTTATTTATATCAGGTTTTGCTAGCAATTCCTTTAAAGCAATTCTTATATAAAACCTTTTATTTCTACTGATTTTAATGATATTCAATAATATGCAATTTATTTCTGACAAGAATACGAAAATAGAAGCTTTTGAATTTCGTAAAAAAAGTCAGTGTCTCCTTTATCGAAAACTATGAATTAAGCATGTCAAAATAAGTTTCTCATGAATCATAATAACCTTTACTGTTTTTGTATTTATTAATTACGAAAAAGATGAAAACGGAGAAATTAGGAAAGCTTGAAAAATCTCTCAGGATTCAAAAGTTTCTGGAATAGAAGCCCGGTTTATATTTATACTGTTATTATTATTTAAATAAAAGGTTCAGATGTACAATAAATCGTACCAACAGTTATATTTTTATACCAAGCGGAAATGTAATCATAATGTGGCTTTAAACTTTTCTAAATCAGCTTTTAATATTTTTTATTTATTTTATGATATAAGACTCGGTGATGCTTATGTCATCGGCCCTTTAAATTTAGAACAGGTTCTAACTTGTCTGTAACTATCAGGCTAAGCGAGGTATCAATGCCATACAATGAATGCCCATGACATTGCAAATAAATTGACTGGGCGTAAAAATGCTTACGTCATCGGCCCTTTAAATTTAGAACAGGTTCTAACTTGTCTGTAACTACCAGGCTAAGCGAGGTACCAATGTCAAACAATGAATGCCCATGTATTGAAAATAAATTGACTATGTGTAGAAATGCTTACGTCATCGGCCCTTTAAATTTAGAACAAGTTCTGACTTGTCTGTAAAACTACCAGGCTAAGCGAGGTACCAATGTCATACAATGAATGCCCATGACATTGCAAATAAATTGACTATGTATAGAAATGCTTACATCATCAGCCCTTTAAATTTTGAACAGAATTTTAGGATGGTAATGAAGAATTGAAATTTTGTATTTTTAATTTTATTTATTTTTATTAAAATTCATTTACTGGAGTGAAATTATATCCATGCGGTTTTTTAGATGATACCATTTAAGAGTTGATTCAGCAAAGATGGAAGCGAAATGGAAGGTGAGAAGATCAGAAGGTGTTTTAAGCATTCCGAAGAAATAATTATCAACTATTGAACTTCAGTTATTGTAACTGCAATATAATGCAAACATTTGTAACACTCTTTACAACTGCAATCAATTATCAACTTTATGTTATACTTGAAATTACAAAAAACTTCCATTTCGTGAAAGAAAAGAATTTCTGTTTGACCTTAAACTCAAATTTGTGAAAATCATTTGTTTCAATACTTTATTCAACTTAAATATATATTTAATCTACGAATTGATTCACCCTCATTATAAATCTATAACAATTCATACGGATTTGTAATTAAATCTAGACACAAAATCTTCAGTTATACATGGAATCCTGTTACATTCTTAAAAGATTAGACTTTGAAACTCCTGTTATTACTACAGTCTCTTCTTAGAACGAATAAACAGATCCGTTTTCATTTCTATAGTAATTACATTTGCAAAAAGAATAGCAGGAATCGTAAAAGTAGCGGTGGAAAAACTCATTCGGAGGAAATGGCAAATGGTTAAAGGAAATGAGAAAACATCGTAAGATCATCATGCGAACGTCCGCAGAACCAAATCCGATCTTTATTGTATGAAAATATTGTTACAAGAATATATTATATCATATTTAAATATTATGTTTGAAAATTCCGAATCCTACCAGAGCGAACAATTGCATAACGGTAACGCAATTATTTATAGTAGCAACAACTATTACACCCTAGCAATTACCTGTTGAATGTCCGATACTTTAATTTTCTAATGCTTGCAATTAATAATGTTCGCAAATATTAGCAAAGTTATCTAACAATAGTTCGGAATTAACTGTTTGAAGAAATCCCATGAGGTATTAACAGTGCATATTATTTGTATTTAACGTATACTTATCTATAAAAATTCTATAAATATAACGATTCGTATATTTTTCATTCCATTATTTTTATAATATTGAAATTTATAATAGGTAAAACTGAAATTGAGCCAAATTATATGATCCAGTTATAAATTGATACAAAAGGTAGCAAAATGGGAAATCCAGCTGTTTCACAGAATGGCTATGCAAATTTATGTAATTTTTGCTACAAAATGTTCCGCATTGCATTTTAATTGTTCAGTAACATTTGCTTTCTCGAGACGGTATAATTCCAGCAACATATTAAAACTTGTGATTCTCTGGTCAGTTCATTTCTCCGCTAACTTAGCGGAGCTTTTATCAACACCGTCGTCTTCTTTCCTCGAACTTTCTTTAGAACTCTCTACACAATCGCATTTCTTCCCGCTTTAATTGAGCTCCGCTCGGAAAGGAAGAGGCCATAATAATAACGCAAAATATATAAATAATTTTAATAAACTTCCTTAGAAAAACTTATTCTTAGAATGCGCATAATGAAACGGTAAAATGAGGTTCATTGAGAAACTGCGGATTAATAAAATGTATGACGGGGGGGGGGGGGGCGAATTATTCCCGTATTCGATATGATCTTTTTGCAACAATCGTAGTGGTGGTGGTGGTGATATTTACATCGTAAATAAAATATACGTTATTAAGATGGAGTACTCGATGGAAAAGTGTAAAATAATGCTCGAAGATTGTAAAGTACCTAGCCATCCATTCATGCTCTTTCAGGTAATGAATCAGAGCAGAATGGAGTATATAAAATACCTCCAGGTGGAGCGAGGAGAGCAGTCCAAGTAATCGCATACGCTGAGAATGAGGTTGTATTCAGCGAATCAAGAACCGATGGAGTAAAAGTTTAAGGATTAAATTCAATGCTGTCAAGATGAAGTTGCAGGAATCGATCCGTGTCGAAGCTGCAACCTGAGTCACCAGAATGGGGTAACGCAGAGGCAAAAAGATCCTTCGAATGTTCTTCGACTGTTGATGAAATACGAGATAAACAAGAATCGGAGATAAGAATCTTATCGGGCTGAAGAGAAGGAGAATAAAGTTTTTAACATCAGCGCTAATCGAGGAGGAGAAATTCGCATGCAATATGAATTTCCCTTCCAAACTAGGTACCTGCGGGGTGTCGGTAACAACAAAGCCGAAAAATGGCGCCAGCACGAATTCCTCAACCTTCGGAGAAACCATAAAAAAAATTTGAATTAATTTGTCAGACGTTACCACGGACTTCCTATAACGATTCCATTCCATATTTCTTATTAAACGTATGATTTATCTTTATTACAAACCCGTAAATCTCCCGCTATCTGCTTCCGTCATTTTATAACGCAAGTATTCAAATCCAACTGAAGAATTTTTATATTCGTACCCCAGCAAGGTACAAATAAAAAGCAGACACGAAATCGCTGCAAATATACGAACGGGGACGTTATACGCCCTTCTGGCCCTCGGTGGGACAAAGCCTGACCCAGGCAGGGAATAGCACGGGTCATTTGTATCGTGAAACCTACCGCACTTAAAATACAGCGAATTTCTGGTAAATGTTTGTCCGCTTCTAGAAGGAAGCCGGGGGATGATAATACCCCTAGACTTTATGAAATTTTCGCATGGCAATCTCGGTGTTGTATCTCCCTCATTTTTCCTACTCCCTTTCCCTCTTAGATTTTCTATCCCTCGGCAGAAAGTGTGTATCGCCAAGTGTTACTACTTGTACATATACGCGAAAAAGTATCGTAAAAAAGGAGGAAATACGCGTTGGTGCGGGAAAGCAACAGCAAGCATTCAAGTCCTATGACTTCGGCACCGAGGAGTTCGAACGTAGAAGAGAGAAATTATCTGCAAAATGAGGGGGAAAAAAGAAATTCGGTTGATATTCATTTTATTCGCTTATATTCTTGGATACCAGAGCTCTAAAATTAATAACCTTCAGATTGAAAGCGCAGAAATTCCAGAATGCATTAAACGATATATCAAGAGTACTGAATTTCGTGCCGGTTAGTCACTGACAGCGCCCTCTAGTGTCCCTAGCAATGATTAAGCACTTTTTTCAGGCCTTGCTTACGTACAAATTCTTCCCTGCCGTTATATCAAACAAAGGAAACTAAAATAGCGAGAAAATAGTAGGAGAATGTGGTTCCAATAACAGTTATTTCTAGACGACGCGTAAGTTTTCATTCCATTAGAAATTCCTATTTCAATAGTATCCTTTTCAGTTGACTTCTACAAACAGTTCCACCGCTGCCTGTACACGTCGTACCTTAGGAACGTATTATGATTGCAAGTTGCAGCAGACTTTGTAATGACTTTCTATGGTCATTTCCATTTGTTTCTCAGTTTCTCGGTTGTACATGCACGTATACCATACACAGCAAAAGAAGAGGAGAAGAGTAGGAGAGAACATGGAATAACCCCATGTTGTATCTTGCAGGTATTTATTTAGAGCAGCTTTTGCAGGCTGACCTTTCAGATCCATCTAAAGTAGTTTACTTAGAGTTTGGTTGACTTGTTCTTGTGACGTAATGACTTGTAGCGAGTTTACCAGTGGTAATGTAACCTTTAGGTAAGTTGGGAATCGTAGGTATGTAAAGCGTAGTTGCGCGGGATACACGAGGTGATCACCTGAAATGGACAGTGAGCCGAATTTTTTCGAGCTACTTTGTTCGCGGTTGCGAATCAAAAGATTCAGAACAAGTGATTTGAAATTCGCGCGATTTCAATACATATAGCGCTTCCAAAGGTTTCTCAAGAGCACTAAAGTCACCAGATCTTGCAGATATTTACTGAAGATATTATTTGAAAATTACTGTGAATGTTAATTTGAATTTTTTTAAATATTATTATGGATAACGTCAATTGACAAAATCACGTGATACTATTTTTAGTAGATTTTTTTGACATTCCGACTTCGACAGACCGTACTTTTAATTATCATTGTTTACTTCACATATGAAGATTCTGTTAAGAGCTACTTTAACACTAAAGTTACCATGAGCGGGTCAAATGACCCGCTATCCATTTAAAATACACGTATGTGACGTCACTAGGTGACGTCACGGTAGGTTTAGTGTTAATCTTCCTTCGCTTTTCATTAATAATAATATTCTTGGAGAATACTGATTTCAATAAATCTTGTATATATTCACTTTTACAAAATAATTAAGTTGTTTGGTTTACTTTTGATATAGAAATGAAGATTCTCCTAATGTTTTCCTTAATTCTGCGCCTTTTAATCACAGACAGCATCCCCCAGCGTGCTCAAACGTTACCAATTGTAATTTTTATCTACGATATAAAAGCTTTGGGAGGTAGAAATTTGATTTATCAGATTTTAAGAAAAAAAATCACTGATCTATAAAAAATCTATTTTAATCTCGCTTCCTTTTACCACCAAGATAATATTTCTATTAGAATCTATACCTACCCCTTTTGTTCCACAGACAGCGTTCTCTAACATAGTGGATAGAAACTCAGACCAACTAGGAATTCGTGCCACTTAAAATTTCTAGTACAATCTTTCAGAAGCAACTCTTTACCGAATCTCTGGAGTTTTCATCGAAAGAGAGGATAAAAATGTGTAACACACAAAACGTGAAATGAAAGAAACCCTTTTGGGATGCCAAGAAAATAAGAAAGTAACTAACCTTTCGCTTCCTTGATAATTCCCCTCCCGGATAATTCTCTTCATCTCTTTTCGCCATTCCCTTGGAGAAGGGAAAAGAAGGGTACACGATGATGGATGAGCCTCAACTATGCTGGAAGCTTCAGCTTTTTGCTGGAATAATCTCGCGCGAGAATTTTAGCGGTTGTGCCTTTCGCTTAAAACGCGATAATAGCCAACGTTGCACTACTATGATTAATATATTATTATTACACCCACGTGCAGCTTCCCTGCGTCCTGTTTTTCTACATGTTTTACATTCCATAAAAACTGCTCTTCTTTTACAAACCAGCATCTATCCTTTAGCATAGAGATAACAAAAAAGGTCGAAACCAACGCAACGACTTTTTTCCATAAGATATGGTTCCAAAAAGACTACGTTTGTTTATCGTTATTATTATTAGTGTTTGCATTTCGCGGGGGAATGGAATTTCAGAAGAGTAGAATATTTTAATGGAGGCTTTTAGTAACAATAAAAAGACGAAACCTTTTTTAAGGGAAAAAGCACAAGGGAACGCAAAATTTTTTTAGCAGTTCTGTGGTAAACAACAATAACGGAAACAACAGGGCCGAATGCTAAGGAAGCCTTGAAATTTGAGGTAATTAATTTGAGGACCAGAAACTTCGTGACGGAGCGTGGAGTTATACGAGACGAAGGAGCAATTCGAGAACCAACGTTACGGGAAGAGCTGATTAAGCTTCGAGAGGAACACGAAGGTACGATCAAGTCTAAGCTTACGAAGCTCGAAGCTGAAACTCGGGATCTTGTTCGGAAGAAGCATGTTAACACAATTAAAGAGGAGGTTAATAACATGAGACTTGAAAACGGGAAAAGTATTAAATTCAAAAACAATGTTTTAGGAATTTTTCATTTTCAAAATATAAACAGGTGTTTTTGGAAAACGGGAAAGCTTTGCTGATAACATTCTTTTGTTTTATTGAAATATGTCTGTCTTCAGAAAGTTCGAAAGACATTTTTAAGAGGATTCACTTTAAATTTCTCATATTCAGTAGCTAATAATGCTAATTTTCTTGATTCCTTGATATATTTGTACCTAGAACGATGCAAATGCGATTCACGGGGATTTCAGGTATGAAAGCAAATTCTCCTGGAATTTATTCCACCTTTCATGCTCCATTTTGTTTCTTTTTTAATCTCTTTCGTTTTTTTAAGCAATAAAAAGCACATATCGTCACAGATCTGATTTGAAGATTCTTTTTTATGAAACCCATACATTTGAGTTTATTTAAATAATTTACACTGGAAAATAAAAATGCTAAAAAAACAAGGCGATCCAAAAGACTCGGATAATAACCCAATGATAAATAAATCTTATATATATTCACTTGTAAAAATAAGTGAGTTGTTTGATTTATTTTTCAAATAGAAATGAAGATTCTATTAATGTTTTCTCAAATTTTGCGTCATAATTCACAAACAGCGCCCCCTAGTGTTTTCGTATGTTTTCGTATGTAATAGTTTCGTAAAGTATCAATTGTAATTTACCTCTACTCGAGCGTAATCTCGAGATCATTAGAAACTACGATCACCGGTGTCTTGTTTTGCTTTATTTCGCTTTCTGGACGAAGTAAAAAGTGTTATCGCTATACCTCTTCCTAGAATTGGTACAGGAAATTCGATTCTTGAAAAAAATCTTGACAACATTGGGTAAGGGGAAGTCTGTCCACAGAATGTGTATCTTGGAAGCTGTAAGTCAGGGTAAGGATCCGTCCAACGATCCAGCAAGTATATAAGCACTAATGATAGTAACATTTATAGTATCCTAGCAGTCGGTAGCAGGAATAACAGCTGTGCCAATAAGAGTAATAGTGGCAGTAGTAGTAGCACTGGTAATACTAGTAATAGCACTGGTAGTAGTAGCGGCAGCATTAGCTCTATCTATCCGCCTACATTCTACCTAGTTGAAACTAGAAGTTCAATCCTTTGATAGGTTTAGGTACACCTATACAGACATATATATATAGAAACCTAGTACAGACCTTGCAAGCGCACAAGCTGGTACAAGCACCCGACTCAGCCTTTGCTAATTAGTACCGTGTTTGCCTTCTCTTATAAAACCATAGGCATCAACGTTATCATAACTAAAAGCTATATTGTAGAAATTAGTAGAGAAATAATTATTTAACGCAATGAGGGTTTCAATTTAAATAAATCAATTAAAAATTTTACCTACCTATAAATAATTAGTTCAATAACACGGGGAAGAGTGACGAAAATGTATCAGATTGTTGAACAAAATTTCTATTTTCAAAAAAAAATGCTGGAACCGAAATACTTCCCATGAAATTCCCGATATTATTAAAAAAATATAACTTCCATCGCCGGTGACATTTATTAATTTCCCCAGCAAACATGAAAAAGTGCATAAAGTACATACGCTTGAGAAGGAAACCCACACTTTTTCTTGCCTTCGGGGTAAAGAAGTAATTAAAAATACACGTAGGTACGACGAGGCAGAAAAGTGTGTAGCGCATACAAAAAAAAAGGGAGGAAGTAGAGAAAAAAAAATAGGGGAGTTTGGTTTGGGTGCAGATGAGTATTCCCGTCAGGAATGTAGCTTTCATTACACCTGCATCCGTGGACGGACAGGATGCTGCAACGAATTAGCTACCCTTTACACACGAGCTGTCTGTTCAGGGGTTGCCAATGCTCGAATGAGCACGACGTCTGTCGTTAAGGTCGACGTGAAATCCACCAGCAAAAGCTATGCCACGGGAGAGAGCCGAGAGAGAATCACCTGTCATTTGTCCTCCGTTTTTCAGCGCTTGGCATTTTAGAAATGTACGAGAAGAACAAGAGTAACGTGGCCATGGAGCAGCCTTCGCTATGGCAACATCGGTTTACACCACTGCGAAAATTTGCCCCCGCAAAAAAGAAGCCCCTCTCCACCTTCTCTTCCTTTTTCATGGGAGACGGGAAGTTTAAAAGCAATAGGGGCTGAAGAAAGAAGAAAAAAGTACGAACGAAGGGTAGTTGTAGCGAATTCCTGTAATTACAACGATTCCGTACAATTAAAGTCCGATTAGTTGCGGATAGCGAACGTGGGATGAGAAATGGCACGTGGATGGTTTTAGCAAAAAGATATAAGCTTTTTCGTACGGGGTGGAACTGCAACAACCGTTACATGGGGTGGAATTTAGTGCAGAATCCCCCCCCCCAGAAGTGATAATATGGGAAAAGTCTGCCGGAGATCTGAGGATATAGGATATTGACGATTTGTGGGATTTGCCAGCAGATTTGCAGCAGATTCTGCCAAAAATCTGCCATAACGCTGGTTTTAGTCCAATGGACGTACTCGGGACGTTTGGATGTCCGATATTGGGCGCTACAAAAAGGTTGTCGGGGTTATCTTCCCGACGCAGACACGAAGGAATTGCAGCTGATTAGGAGCGGCTATAATTTGCCCGCGGATAAGGAATGCATTGTTAAGTAAAACCCCACCCATCCGAATGAAATTATTCCAATTAGGAATTACTTCCGTTTTGGAATGAAAGTGCTGCGTTTCAGCGGCAGACGTATATTCTTTATTACTTTTTACGAGGAAACGTGACGCGAACTGAAAGAAAAGCCGCAACTATGCATGAGCAGTGTCGTTGCATACGAGATAATATTGCTTTTCCCCGTCTAGAGACCGTATGTGCACTCGTGTTGTTTTAGCGAACATGATGACAACATTCGCAGCTATACCGGGTGGCAGTCTGCGATGTCGTAAATTTTAAGAAATGAGGAAAATAAAAGAGGAGCAAACGAGAGTGGCTAAAATTCATGTTTGTGATTTTTATCTTCTGAACTGTTATTGAGATTTTTTCAATTTTAAATTGGAGCAGATGACGGGATTCCAAGTTTCGAAAAATTTGTTGGGAACGAATTATTCAAAATAAAACTTCCCTGGAATTTCTATGATTGTTTTTTTAATTTACCTTGAATTTTTTCCAGACAACAAAAAGTAGAGAAAATAAATGTATATAGAAAATAAAGCAAAAAGGATAATTTTTGTAATTTACAAAAAAAAATGATCAATCTCGTATCGAGTCTCGTAATTGTTAATAGTAAACATTGTAAATTGCTATTTTGAATAATAACAATAATAATTATGATAACAGTAATAGTAATAATAATAATAATAATATGTAGGTAGATATATTCTGTCGTATTTAAATAAATTCAAATATCTATTTTAATTATGATATCAATTTTACATAACAGAGCTCAGCTTAACCCCAGGTACATTTTATAACAATTCTCCCGGCCTCTCAACAAACTTTTTACCGAAAGATAATTCAACAACTTCAGTTATATTACCGATAAGTGTTTTCCTTGAAAAGAAATATGCAAAGACTAAAAAACAATTGACTTGAGATTCTGCATTCTTCGAAACGTTGCTCGAAGCTCACGGTCGGACAATTTCTGTTCGGCAGCCGCAGAGCTTTAAAAGTTCATTAACCGAAAGACGAGTGTAAAAACGTAAACGGCGTGTGCTCCGAGAACGAGAAAGGGCCACTCGGTATAGCTTTCCACGGATACTCCGCAACCCTCCGTCATAACCATGGGCTGCTTCCCTTTTCTACTATATATCTAAGGACGGATACATTACAGCTGCAGCAGGGCTATATGCATTCGTAAATAATGCACATATGCGCAAGCCTTATATACATATATACCGTATGTGTGTTTAAACTTCAACAATGTTAATGCACGTACATGCTACCCTCCCTTACGTATGCAAGTAACTCTCGTTAGTGACGTAACTCTACACCTCTTACTTACTACTGCAGCTCCTAGCGAGCGGCATTGTTGCATGCTATTTCCACGATAACAATGTAGACATTGTATGTTGAAAATGGAATGCGAATAAACAGCGACTGCATTTCGGCATTCGTTTGTGTGCAAGGAACTCGTTAATGATGTCACCGCTCCTATTATTATTCGATCATTCCACCGAACGACAGTAGCCCAGCCGGGCAAGCATGAAAAGCAACATCAAACGCACGTATTTTGTGCCGTCTTTGTGAAAGCTTTCGCTCCATTCGCATCCCATCATGGGATAACCTAATGTGCAATTCTCGTGTCAGTCGTGAATGCATATGGATCCGTGACTGTGAAGAAGGGTGCAGCTTGTTATGAGGTAGCTACTTCCTGGAGCCATTTCGTATCCAGGAAGACGAAAATAAGTTTTTATGGGGAGACATGTCCGATGTAAGGGGGTAGGACACTATATCGGACCAATAGAGTACAGTAAGAAAAAAAAAACAGTCGATTGATGTAAGGGTTTGTATTTTATTTTGATAGAAAATGAACTAAAAGAAATTTTCGTGATATTTTGAAAAATAATTTTTAAGATACTCTGCACGAGAAGAAACATCCTATCTTCAATGTTCGGTGTAGGTACTCGATTTTGGGAAATCGAATTTGGTTGTAACAAAATAATCCAAAAAAAAGGTCATTAACTGTAATGCAAAACCCTAATTGCTATCAGGGACCGTTTCCGTTCGATTTTTTTAATACACTTTTTTATCCAGATGAGAATTGGATCAGACAATATCCAATCAGACCTCAATTGCTACCTACAAAATTCATACGAAATTCCATTTAATAACACCAAGTACCTTTTAATGAATTCAACTTAATTACATTTAAGCAGCTTTTTTTCAGAAGCACTCATGAAAGTATCGTGGGTTAATTACTTCGTGTTCTAGTTGGAAAATTAATAAATAAGTTCCTCGCTCTAAAGACTTTTTGCACTGAAATAAACGAAGAAAAAAATTTGTCTTACAATCAATATTTCAATTTGGTAATAAATCCTTTTCTTTATGATACCTCGAACATCATGTTTACTAATTAAAATTTCCATAATTAAAACTGGTAATAAAATGTAAATAAAATACTCTCCGCTTCAAGGGCGCTGCAAAATAAAAAGTCGATATTCGTTATAGACTTTTATTTTCTATAGAACCGCATCAAGGTCCGAAAATCATAAGTAGCAAAATATTTCTTCATAAGGAAAAACTTGCATTAGAAAATAGAAAATTGTACGATAGCACAGTTGAAATTTTAAGGCAGCTATAATCTCAAAAAATGTTTATTTATAATTTTAAAATGTAGCGCGTTGCGAAAAAAAAATTGTTATGTGGGAACACTTTACATCCAAGTACATGTAAGTATCCAACACTATTGTTTTCTTGAATAACGCAAAAATAATAAAATTAATTTTCTATCCCAATGTTTAAAAATACGTATATTCACATAAATTTGATACAAAAAAAGGGAGAGCTGTTGCAAAAAATTTACAATTAGTCACGATACAAAAATGATTTTTCTCGAACCTTGAACATAATGGATGATTTACTGAAAGACCAAACTTTTATTGAAACACGGAACTCTGCTTCTGTCGGCTGCGATAAGGGCTGCGCTGTCCTTATCGACAAATAAACGAAAGAGGGTGTGGGGAGAAAAGGCCGAGCAAGAAACAAAAGATAACAAATTGACGGGTTTAAGGTCCGGTAATATATTTACAATAGAAAAGAAAGATATTTCAAAGGGAGGTACTACCTTCTGGGCATGAATCTGCGGGGATGCTCATGGCTCCTTCTCCTTTCATCTCAGGACAGGGGAAGGGAAAACACGAGAGGAACTATATGGCTAAAGGGCAGAGCTACGAGATATTTCCTTGGAAATTGCTTTATTAGCACAAAATAGGCACGAAAATCAGTTTATTCTCCTATTTACTTCCTGATTAAGCCGCAGGGTAAATCTTCAAAACACCTGCGGAAATCAAGCTTTGTTGCAACTTCAAAATAATCGTTCTTAATTGTTAGAACATTTTGTCCTAGCAGCAAAATTTGTACTTTTTTATTGTTTCTTCGTCAATTAAAAAATTTGCAAATTACTTCAAGTTTGCCAGAAATATAAATAAACTTCAGTAATCGATAATCCGCATGATTTTCGCCCTATTTCAACCTCATTTTTCAATAATAGGAACTGTTAAATTGGGTACATTTTTTTTTGTCAAAAAATCATCTTTGTCTCAAATCTTTTTAAAGGCGGTTCTCATTGGTTCTCATTGATCATCAGTCTGTTCTGTTAAATAGTAGTAAAATACTAAAGATAGTAAGATAAACTAATCTGCATTAGCTTTCAATTTTTTCGAAAGGTAACTTTTTATTTTTACTTCTCCATGACGAAATAAAGCAATCTCATAATTGATATAAAATATTAAAATTTTATTTGTAGAATTATTGAATTTTTTTTAACTAATATATACATCTTAAGGTCATTCTCATTTTAAGGTCTTTGAGATCTTCATGACCCAATTTGAGTGCCCTCCTATTGTTTATCCATCAAATTAAAGAGTTGTGTATTGATTTTATTATTATCATTTTTCCCTTTACAGCCGGTTTAGGTCAAGAAGATATAAAATTTCGACGCACTCAGAAATAATCTGATATGACACGCACAGTCTTTCAAATTCAGTCCCCGTGACAATTAAGGACGCTCGTGTCTACTAGTAAGGATAAATAATAAATGCACCGTTGAAAGAAAACTATGTTTATTTTAACTCGTCCTGTACTTCACTGACAACCTTCGGAACGAGTTGTAGAATCTCTTCTTTACTCATTTTAAAGTCACTTTCTAGCCATACCATTCGCAACTGATCCAGAACACGTCCAAATACTCGTTTATTCCCTGAAGTTATGTGACTTTTCAGATCGTTTCCACCAACTGGAAATTTTGGTAATTCCCATTTTTCAAACTCTTTCAGCAGATCGAATTTCCCCTGATACATCAAAAGTTGGCAAACGTACTCGTGCGCCGTTTTGACTTTTATCTTTGTCATAAGAACGAATTTCTGGTAACGCTGTAACGGTTTCTCCAAAGGTAAATCCTCTTGGTTTTGGACTAAGAAAAACAATAAATCTCGATCGAACGCCGAAAATTTTAGCCTTTCGTGAAGTTTAATGACATCATTATCGTCCTTCAATAGAGGTGCTATTAAAGTTACAGGAGAAGCGTTTACATTATTTTCTTTAATGCGAGTAGCGATAGTGACGAACGATTCGATATTGGGATTTTCTGGTAGCCCGATATATTTTCCAATCCCACATTCTAACATCAATTTTGTCAATTCCGTGCCAAAGTTTCCAGTTAAAATTTTTTTCCATTCGCCAATAATCCTTTCGCCCGATATTCTTTCCAGTCCGTCAACATTTTGTTTGATGGCTTCGATTGTGCATTCGTCGTGATTGTTAGGTGTTTCTGCAATTCTTCCATAGAATCTGAAGTATCTGGAAAGAAAATTATCATTATTTTTAGATTTCTTATAAAACTACCCCAAATTTATTTGTTTTTATTTCTAGAATTTGAAAATTAATATTAATTGGAAATGAAACAAATTCAAGTTGAAAGAAATTGTTGGAAACTGAAGTTCCAATTCAATGAAGATTTAGGTTTTCCTCTGAAATAAAAAATTTCCTTGTAAAATTACAATTTATAACTTTTATACAAACCAAATTGTGTTATTAAAAAATTTAGCTTTCCAGTAATAATAAATTGTATTCAAAATTACCGAAGTATCCTAAGGTAATCCTCTTGAATCCGAAGTACTGGATCCCCAACAAAGACGACCCGTTTCTTCATGAGATCCTCGTAACCATAAAAATAGTCATACACATTCCCTTCAAAATCCAAAAACATTGAGTTTATCGTCAAATCTCTTCGATTGGCATCTAATTTCCAATCTTTCGTAAATTCCACGTCCGCATGACGTCCATCGGTTACAACGTCAATTCTAAGTGTGGTGACTTCGAAGTTTTCTTTGTCATAAATTCGAGCAGTGATAGTGCCATGTTTCTCCCCTTTCATGTTGATCATCCGAATGTCCTCTTTTACGAACATCTCTTTCATTTCAGTAGGAGTTGCAACTGTAGCAAAATCTACATCTTTTGGCCTTATACCGCAGAGCAAATCTCTTACAGCTCCACCCGCTATTCGTATTTCATAATTGTACTTTTTGAAGAGTTCAGACAGTTTGTTCAGTTCCGGCGTAAATAAAGAATGAAATTCTGGGGTGTCCAGTTTCATGATCAACGGGTCGTCTCGAGATACAGGTAATAGTTTCTCTTTCACATGTACTTTCCTCCAGCGCTCAAAGGTGTTAGTTCGCTTAATAACCTGAAAAATTAAAAAATAATGTTTTATGTTGATAATGTTGTAAATTAAATCATTTAGTAAACAATCCATTAAAATATAAATCATCGCCAGGCCCTAAATAAAAAATAATAGCCCGTATCGTAAATTTGTGTCTCTGGTTCATTGTATAAATTTGGATCTTGGATCCATAATGTAAATTTGTTTCCTGGGCCACAATTCGCTATTTTGGGGCCTAATGTCAACCCAAATATTTCTAATACACGTGACACTTTAAGGGCCACAACTAAATTTGGATTTATATTTTGTAGTTAGTAGTATTAAACTTTTATAATGTTTTATCCGAAGCGAATCGACGACTCTACGGTCACATATCGATTTTCGAAAATTCCTTTACTTTTTCATCCAACGTCAATAGTTTAAGCGGGTCGTTTGCAATCCGGCCCTTCTCCAGTAAGAGCAATTCAAGACAGAACATAACCTCGAAGGAAGATCTTAGATGTTGAAAAGTGTCAAAGAAACGTACTTACATGAATTCGACCGAAATATAAGGAATGTTTGAACTGGCGTAACAACGTAAGAACAATTACCATTGTGTGTCAAAGGTAATATTATAAAATAACATACATATTATTATTGTGTGAAACTTATGTTTCATCGACTAGCAGACAACAAGATAGGCAAAACAGCTCTCTAGGTATAACTCAGTGATGTTGGCCGTGCCCCATGGCGTAGTTCCACCGTGAGTTCCACCAAGAACTACATCTGGTCACTTTCTGGCTACTTTCAGAAATGTGTTCAAAAACTGACCCCCGACTTAGTCACTTCGCAGACTTTGAATCGCTGGAGGAAGCGCATTTAATTTTACAAAGTGCAAATCTTTCAGTATTAGGACCATATCTTTGTTTCAATGCTAAATCCAGAGACTTATGTATAATATTTGTTTGTAACATTTCTATTTTCCTCAAGCTAATCGTAAGTCGTAACTTCTTGAACAATTAACCAATTTGCAAATATTCTTTGACATTAAAATCTGAACTTTTTTTCTCGAAAGTTCTTGAACAAAGATGCAAAATTAATACTACTGAAAAATATTATTTAGAATATAATTGATAATAATAGTGTTATCAAAAAGTATAACAATTATGAGAATGCATATCATCATCGGGGTTGCAAATAATAGGAGTTTCTCAAATTTCATGACTCCAATGTTGTTTCATTTCTAAAATAGATCAAGTTAGCTATATTCTAAAATATGTGAAAAAGTATAAGAGTAGAAGTAAAGGTCTAGTCCAGTTGATAGTCTAGAAAGTAGCGACGCCACTTTAGAACCTTCAGACAAACTCCGAAGGTAAAATCACATACGATGGTTGCAGTGGGTAATGCAGGAATAACGATATTCGCTCATAGATGGCACTACGTACACTGTAGAAAAAAGATGAAGTATACACCTTACTAAAAGATGTCCCTAGTATTCAGAGGCATGATTTTGTACAGAACTAGTAAAGAATGAACTGCAAATTAGTCCCAAAAGGGAAATAGTTCTGATTTTTTTATAAATTATATAAAAATTCAACAACTATATTGCAATTAATATTCAAAAATATAAAAATAATCCTAATTTCAAAATAAAGTTTTAACAAGTAATATAACACAAAGAATAAATAAATATTACGCTTTGTAACATACATATGTGAGCTAGAAATTCCAAATTTCCAAATCGTCGTGAAACAAATAACATAACAAATAAATTATTATTCTTATGATATTATAAGTACCTTATAATATTCTTATAATAGACGATATTTTCGAGATCCTGATTTACATAATGAATAACTCAAATGTGTCGCAGCCTATCGAGTTTTCTGTGACTACCTCCAACGGTACTTTCTTAAAATACCGGTTATATCGATCACTAAACTCGACCTTTGCGAGGATTTTAAGTAACGCGAATTTCTGATTGGTTGAATTCTACAGACTGAAGTTAGATACAGCGATAAGGTCGAATTCTAGTTCCCTTATTAAAGATGACTGCCTCATAACCCAATCTCACACCTGTTCTCGGAATAACTTTATTAAGGCATCTAAGTTATTTAAAAATTACTCATTAATATTTATATTTACATATTTATCGTAGCAACAAGTACCTGATTAAAACAAATCGAAATTATAGTCAACACATATCCTGTACATTTGATGTGACTTTTCTTGGTTATTCGTTAAAGTGAAAAAGTCACTGGATTCAATATCCTTTATATTAAAGCATAGAATCTGCACATATATAATAATCCCTTGGGACTGATCGGGAATTCACGTGTAAAAACAAATTAATCCTCTGAATGTAAACATGTTGGTATTTATTGTTTAATGATAATACTACAGCTGCGAGCAACACATACTACTTTATTCAAAGAACAGTTAATGTTATTCTTCAAAAAGAAATTAACCAATGAAGAAAATATAAATAAAAGTTTATCCTAATTTTCCTTATGTGAAATAATAGTATGCGTTTAGTACCAAACTATTTATTCTGAATACTTTCAGTACACAATTTATGCAACATAATCAGAAAAATAATACCAATAAGTTGTTTACGTATTTCATTTCTGCTTTTATTTCACTTTAATGCTCCAATTTAAGTATTGAATGAATATTTCTACAATAGGAGTTTCATAGCAATGTTTTAATGTTTTTGAAAAATATAGCTAAGAGAATTCAATCTAATCATTAGGAAATCCCCCAATATGACAAAAACGGAAACCGAAATTACAAAATTTGAAGAAAAAAAAGAAGAGCAGCAAAAATGTTTCCCGACCTATAGCAGTATAATATAAACAACATAAAGAAAAAGGTGATACTTTCCCCCATTGATCTATACGTCGACAAATTTCAGCGCTAAATTGCAGAATAAATCACAGTACGATTAAGGGTTCATGCCGTATCTCCAAGAGCTGGATAATAATTAAATAGGCGTTACTTCTTGCGGTCGAGTCAAGGGATGGTACTTGCTGATAGGCATCTGTATTATTCAGTGCTGTGTCGCAAGAAGGCATCAGCTAAGGGCTGGAGTAGCGACGGCCTGAAACAGGCACGCATCTTTAGGAACGACTCTTCCACGAAGAGATCATCCTCTACCTGACAATACGTTTGGTCCTTCGACTTGATAAACACAATCCATTTTGAATTGTCGAAAAGTTACCGTCATTATCGTGCAATGAAAAGGCATAATCCGAAATCCTTCGACACTCTTCTTGTTCGGATTCAACGTTGACTTCACTACATCAGTACTCTAAGGACGAAACCTGGGTTGAATGGGGGTTGGTCGTCATGGAGGCATGGGACAGGCAAAGCCGGGATATAGAGGGTCCGTCCTTATCTACGGGTAACAGGCAACGTTTCCACCCCTTGCAACCCCTTACGCCTTGAATGTCCGCGAAGAGCTTGCAGCAACTGCGCCATAATGAATCGGCCATATTGTCTTACTGCCCTCGAAAAGGAGAAGCGGAGAAAGAAGAAGGACTTTCAGCTGAAAGGACTAAATATCTGAGGAACACTTATTTACAATAAAATTTTTGCTATTCGGCAAAGTAGCGGAATCTTATTATAGATCTGCGCATAGATATGAGAGTCTTGACCATCGTGAAATTGCAATAGCAAAATGAAAGTTTCTTTGATGCTAGAAAAAAGGAAAGTTTGAAGCACCAAATTTTGTACAGTTTCGTCTTACGTAATGTTTCTTACCAATAGATACAAATTTGTTGAGCGCTGTTTGTTATTTGAAAAGTTAAGATAAATAAACAGAGTTTGGTTTAATGATTCATTGGTACGATAAGGAAATCGCACGAAATTGTGTGAATTGATGACAAAAGCTTCTGTGTAAAAATACAGAAGAAAGGAGAGTTATAAGGTCAAGATGTAAGGAGTTGAAGAAGATGCTTAAAGCAGACAGTCAATGTCTCATCCTTAACTTCTGGTGCCTCTGTATTCTCATGCAGCTGAACTTTACTGAACTTATATAATGCATGCGTATAGCGTACAAGAAGAATGGACCACCCATGTAGAGGGATTCCTCTTAACTCTGTCTTAAGGACCCTCAAGGGTTGTGAGCGCGAACGTGCCACTCCATCAGAACGAGTCAGATGAACAATAACAAACCGAGTAGAAAACGACACCGGACATACGACAATTCCTTTTTTCTTTCTGTATTCTTTATTAAGAGGCAGAGGAATAGCTGCGAGACTTTATTTATATGTTTTACACAGAACATGAGAATTTAATGAACTTTTATGAGCTATTAAAGGTGTCACTGATAACGCGGAGAAACCGAGCCCATAAATTTTCCTGATAAAAATTCTACAGAAACGTTCTACAAAGATAAAAATCGAGGAATCAGGATTTGGTACAACGTAAAAGAATTCATATGACGTTTTTGACCTGTTTCGAGGCGATTTCTTGCGAACCCATGGGTCCACGCGAACTTCGATGGGAACGCTGGCAACAAGTGACTTAATTGGATTAAGCTGGAAAACAAAAGTGTGGAACGAAATTGGGCTCATTTAAATCATCATAACACCGAACAATGCAGGCGCCGCTTACAATTAACCGTGAAAGAAGATCTTCAATAAAAGACGTCTCGCGTTAAACAACGTAACTCAATTCTGTCTTAAAAGAAACAGAAGAAGGATATTAATAAATGGTCGTCTCTTTTTCAAAATTATATAGGAGCTAGAAGCGTGCATTTTTGGGATTCTCTAACTCTGTTGGTCTCAGAACCAGAAATGTTCGAAAGCAATTTGAAATCGCCTCATTGTTGGCTAATCCTCCCCTGAAAAGATACACGATTTGACGAAGCGCTTAATTAAATTCTATCGAGATTCGTTAAAAGGTCCGGAACGCTGCAACCCAGTGAAATGCAAAATAAAGGTTGGATTCACTCGAAAGAACTGGGTTCGAAAATATCCCGTAGGTATAACGAACGACGGGATTGATAAAGTCTTCTTTTTTTGCTTCTCCGTACTCGTAGGAAACAGAGAGGAGGTCAAAGATTCCAGGCCATACTGTCTCGAGAGCATAATGCATCGCAGCAAAGCAAAGAGTTGTGTAAACGAACTTTCATGAACTTCCGAAAGTCGTCCCTTTTTCTTTCCTCTCATATGTATAAACGTCCTCGATCCACTCTCTGTTCTAAAGTCTTGCTTGACCTCTCCGGTTATAAAACACAAACTTGTCTGAAATACATTCAAAACTTTCACCAATTTCGCCCATTTTTTGATTTCTTAATCAAAGAAATCATTCCTCGGAGCGTCAAAATTACCGAAGAACAGACTCTGCAAAACTGAACAGCTGGAAAGCGTAATCTTCTACATGGCCTTTGGCCCCATACGAGACGGTCATAAATTCTTATTTGAAATAAAGATGAAAATGAAAATGGAACATTGGTGGATTCCTTGGATCAAAGTTTGGTATAACAGAAGTAAGGCGTTCAACGAATATTGACCAGATTTCAGGATAACTGACCATATGTGGACTTCCGTGTACCACTCAAATATCCAAACAATGGCCTCAAGACCACTTAAACAGTACTTTTGGCAATCAAGCATCTTTACAACGTGTTTATAAGGTGTCTTTTAAAATTCCGTCTGAATTTCTGAGAACATATTTCGTTCCAGACCCGCGTGGATCATTTGCAGTGATTTCAAGTTTTTACCAAATTTATATTGTAGCTTTGGTTAATTCCTAAAGTACCATATCAGCCAGGAATATCGATGCTACGGGAAGTGTTTTTATTAAGTTAAATGAAATATCTGATTTAACTCTCAAAGGAGTCGATGAGAAAGCTAGTAAAGATAAAAATTCAAAATAAATATCAAGCCTGTAAATCCAACGTGCATGTTAATAGTGGTAGTATAGTTATAAAGAATGATCTTCACCGTGTGTGGTCTTGTATGGCGAGGTGTTAATCACGGGGTCTGCTACCGTACGTCTTGTAACCGGCCCTTCAATTAGTATACCTCCATCATCTACCTACATTTCAACTTCCCCCACGCAACATACACACGCACGTTTCTGGTATACCTATATATACTTATAATCCTGATAATTTTGTAAGGCTTTTGACACGTACTCACCCACCACTTCTTACCTTACCTTTCGAATCTTCGGTAAACGTGTTTTGGTTTTCAAGAAAATTTTCTCAGCCTTTGTATATAAATTCCACGGAAGTACCGAGACGGAATAAGTTGAAAATTCGAGGATATATTTGGACTAAATTGGGATTCGCTTTTTCGTCATGACAATGTAGCAAAATTTCGGGAAAATTCAGTGCTAGGGTTAATAATATTAATAATAATAGTCATTTATTAGAACACTTTGGAAGAAGTGCCCTAAAGCGCGAATTCTTAAATACAGAAAATGTGCAAAATTAATTTAAAAGAAGCTTCTGTGGTCTCAATGAAATAATATTTCATTTAAATTGAGAAGAATATAATTAAATTTTTATATTAAAAAAAAGTAAAAGTATTTTATTACATATTATTGTGATTAATTATTAAGATATAGGTTTGTTAATTAATTTTTTTTAACCAAAATAAATGATTATTCTTATTATATTAGGAGTACAAACTAGTTCGATCCGTTTTTTGCATTGTTCAATGCATTGAAAACGGACCGAACTAATTTGTACTCCTAATATGATAATTAAACTAAGGAAAAAATATCTGGGCCCGGCTACCCAGGACTTATTTCCTCGAACTAAAAATTGAGCGTCATAAGCTTTAGTACCCACAACTAAATGCAAAAACGAAGGAGTGATCCGGGTAAGTTCAATACCAGAACAATAATTTACTCAAATATATACTTATCCGTTAAAGTGCACTTTAAACGGAAATAAATAAAAGTGCAAGAAATGTATGTTTAATGATACAATGTTTGACTCTTTGTCCGAGTTTGATATTAATGAGAAGACACCTGTCGCGTGTGTGTGTACTGTGTATGTATACTCAAGGGTTGTTGGATTTAGAGAAAGGAAAATGAGAGGAAAGAAGGGTGAGAAAGAATGAGTAAAAGAGGAGGATAACATGGCAAGTTATATAGAGTGAGAGTTGAGGAGGAACATGTGCTGGTGTTCTATTTGCAAAAACAAAGTTTGCACGGAACAAACACGCTTGTGTACTATGGGCCAAATCTAGTAAAGGTCAAATGCGCAACAAAGAGGATACTTTGACACACTCTCTTTTTTAATCCATTTCAATACCTTCCATGCGTCCCATGAAATCTCCCGACAAAATGAGAGTTTTTCTCTAATCACACCAAAGACAACAAACCGCGCTTCCAGATTTCCTTCGAAACAGTCCCTTTTTAAACGAAATGAAGCGCTTTGGGGACAAGATTCGTGTTCAGTTTAGACACGCTGGAAAAATTAGAGGCACGAATTATTGAACTCCTGGTTGTCTTAATTAATAATTATCGTTACGAGTCACCTCAACTGGCATTTTCAGTGCACCCTGTGTATTTGCTGAACACGTGGATTACTATAAACGTCCCCGAAGTAAAAGGTAATTTCCTTCCGCTGCCTTTTAGCGTTAGAAAAACAGCTACTAGTAGCATATACCGGCATAATTTTTAATGTTGGCTCTCGGTGCAACCATCGGCTTCCAGTGCGCGAAAATGTACACTGCAGAGAGAAAGAGAGAGGATGCAGATGAGATAGAAGGTGGCGGGTTTGATGCAAGGGGGTGGAATATACCGCCGCAAATATTTGCTTGTCAACAAAGAGAAAGAGAGAGATAGAGAGAAGAAGCTCGCGTTATGCTCTACATCCCTTCCGTTTATACGTGTATACGTGCAAGCACACACGCACAGCCGAGGGAACGTGGTGGTAAACAGAGAAAGAAGAGAAAAATAGAAAGATAAAACATCCAACGACTCATGAAAGGGTTGATTGAGAGGCAAAGCAGGAAGTTAGACGGGGGTGGTAAGCAGCAATAACGGAGTATCTTCCTACGCAATTTTATTAAGGAGGAGAACTTAATATAACTTCGCGTCGATATCAAAGATAACAAAGGACTGGGAGCTTGTATTTTTCTTCGGATAACATAATTAATATCAGCTATTCGAGGAAGACATCTCCCTTTCTCTTCCGAAAGCTATTTGAAAAATTGATAATAGAAGAAGAGTTGCTATTCCCCAACAAATCTCCCTCATAATTAGAAAAGTAATGAGTTTGCTTCGTTAATAAAGAAAGCGGGGGCATGGAGTTTTTAAAGTTTTTGTGTATACACTCATCCCAAAGAGGAATCAATTTGAGCAATTTTCATTATTTTTAGAAAGACGGAACTTAGATAAGGAGAGAGAATGGCTATAAGGTAATGCAAAATCTGCAGAATGCCTCCTCCCCATTCGTTCATTCACTTACTTTCCTCTTACTCCTATTCTCTCCTCTCTGTGTGCTTTTAATTTACCGGGCGGCAGGCAAATGTTTGCGCCACTCCCCCGCGATCATACAATCTCTCTTTCTCTCTCTCTCTCTCTCTTTCCTTGTTCCACTCCCGTGAAAATCTCGTTCCCTCTTTCTCTCTCTTATTCAGCCAGCCCTTATCCCAGCAGGGTATGTATGAGCATATATTCACCCCTTTTGCACGTTATACAGCCTCCTCTTGACCATCAACGGTGAATATATTGACTGTTCTCTGATCATAACTACTTGGGTTCATATTTCAAAGGGAAATTATTTAATATATTTTTAAGTGAGATGATTATTACCACGGCTGCATTTGGGGCTAACGACTCCTGAGCTTTCTGACCATTTTTTGCTGGAAAATTTCACTGGATACCGGCATGGCGTGATTAAAGCTCAAACGCATCGCTGAAATGCGGACAAAGTCATGTTCAGTTCTGGGAATCCAAGATCCAGGGGATTCCCCAGAACCTCTTTGCCGTTAGGCCCTTCTGGGTCTCGGTCGTAGATGATTATTTACAATGACACGTAGATCCTACTGGTTGTTGTTACGACTGTCATTATTATTTGTACACAGGAGTTCTCACGCAATTGATGAGCATATCCTGTCCATCGTAATGTTTCCGGTCGCGTGGACGCTTCCTGAATTTCACTCTCCGTCGAGGGGTCAAACGCGTGAGACTTAACCCTTATTACGTGGTACCTAGGCCTATGTTTATGTCGAGACAAAAGGCACGTGTCGCATTAATATGTTATTACGTGTCATTTTCGAAATTGTTTCCAGTTTATCTTTTTATAATTAAAGCGAGCGTCGTGTTAACTTAGTGTCAAGAATTTCTGTAATTCTACATGTCCGATCGTGTGTACCGAGAAAAATGGGGACGTTAATCGTGACACTGATGATATACTGTCTGACTTATGGGGGTACACCTTTTTATTAATTACAGCAGGAATAATGAAGAAAAATAAAGTAGTGCCGAAATTTTGGGTAGGTGAATTCTCGTTCTTGTGGTGCAGAAATTAGCCGCACGTGCGGTAACGGCGCTAAATAGAGCCCAATTACTTCTGAAACAGTGAAACTTCGATTTTATCAGACCCCAAATTAGGCTCATATTTTGATAAGGCTAACTTCTGAAACATAAAAAAATCCTAAGCCCCTTTCCCCCTAGAGAATGGATGTAAACAATTGTATTTAAGATTGCTGTGAAAATTGGGTAGAAAAAAATCAATTACCATCTGAAATAAAGAGCAAATGTTATACACGCTATAAAAAATCGTTAACGTGGTGGAATCCCGTATTGGTACTGGTAGCAGTTGTAGTGGTAAAAGTAAGCGAACATAATTATATATATACACCTGTATATACTGTATACGTATATAGTTAGGGGGTTGGAGTGATGGTTGTAGCAAAGCGCTACCGCGAAGCTCGGTGGCTTTTAATAAATGGAATAAAAACCAGTTCAAATATTTAACGGGGAAATATTTGAGCGAGTGCCTACTGTTACAGGACTCTGATATAGTAGTCGCATGGTTATAGCTATAGATAGAACATGGATAGATATCTCTAGCGCTGCGAAAGCTCTTTCTCTCTTTCACACTCTTTCTGCGTGTCTATCATAGAGTGGCGCTGTGCCATTCCGTTTATGTCTGGCAAATATACCCAGTAGTTGTTCGTTAGGTATCCTGTGTGTCGATTTAAAACGAAGCCACTTTAGCAAACCGTTCCCATCACCATGACTTCATCACGTTTTCCTTTTAAACACATCCTAAACTATCGACTTGTCAAACATGACTAATTATCACTTTTAAACACACCATTCTATACACGTACGTACTGATTTCCGTGATAGGTACGTATATCTGCTTCTTTTCACATCACGCTTTTTTTATCTCGTTCAGATCCCATTTTCTCCACGAGCGAAATGTCGAGTAGCTTCACACGCGATCCGATTCTACGGTAACTTGATGCGCAATTCCAGGGATAGAAACGATAAATATCATGGTCGGGAACATCATGTTTGCTATTTTACTCTAGATACCGTTAGCTTCTCGGCAATATTACCCATGGAAGAATTGCTAAAAGATTTTGTTATCGAAAATACTCCTGATTGGTTAGAAATAAAAACATTCTTCATTGCGAATCAAAAGCATTTTCGTTTGGTATCCTTCTGGGGACTGGAGTAAATCCTGTGGGACAAGCTACCGAAGGTCCTCACTGGTGAGGCAGATCTTTGGACTGATTATCTGAAAATCGCAGTACGAAATGACGAAAAATTCCATGTCTCTCGTTAAAAAATGTTTTTATGCTAAGATTCCTTAAATTTGGAAACCCTAGTTATACAAACGCTCGAAAATACTTACTTTGGACAATTTTTCAAGAAAAAACACGAATTCTCCAATAGAGGAATACCTCAACACCTCATATGGAAAATAGACTAATACGTGTTACATACGAGGGATATACACGGATGCAGGTACAATCAGACTGCAGCATGATACGTACTTCCAGATTTCCACCTTCCTTTTCCGACTTCAGCTAGATGCAGCGAGAGGGAGGGAAAGAGGAGAATAGATTTCAACAGAATGCAAAGAAGTGAAAGGGGAAACAAAGTGCAGCGAGAGCACGAACAGATAAAGGAGAGAGTCAGACACCGAGAGCAGCGAAGGAGAAAGAAAGAAGAAGCTTTGTTTGGCCCTCCGGGGCTATTTGACTTCACTTGCAGCTATGTAATTGAATATTATACCAGCTTTCGCAAATGCCGCTCGCTGCGGGCTCTGAAATCCCTTATATATGAAAACTCGAGATTTCGAAACGATGTATAGCCGGAACTTTGCGACGACTGCTTGGAGCCAAACGGACGCAAAGTCCCTATTTTCATCCATTCCTTGTAGATATGAACACAGCCCTGCCGTATACAGATGTTGTTCATGCGACCGTTGATACCCGGAAACACGGAAAATCATAGAGAATATTCCGCCGAAGAACTGTATTTACCTATTATTATATCCGTGCAGCACCTATCCTTACTTTCTCAGTCCGTGCCTCTCCCGATCCCTGGGCAAACAAAATCCTTCCTTCCTCGCCTCCTTTCTTCTGTTTGCAAGCTTTCCACTAGTAAATTTTTAGCCAAAGGCTACGAGCTTCAGCGTTATCTTTTTACTTTTATTATGCTCCTCGATCTTTCTCAAATAAAGCAAATTAATATCCGGCCAAGCGGAACTCCCAATTCCGTAATAACTTTAATGAAGAGAGTAAGGGACTCGATATAAATACAAAATATTGTTTTCTTCTCTCCTCCGTCAGTACGAATTCGAGTCATTGCAGCAGTTGTGTTATGTAAATTGTAAAATTGGTACAGCAACGGGACTCGAACCCGTTACCTCTTCTTCAAATTCGTCCTCTTCGACGTTACACACAGTAATTTCATGGTGGGCATGGAAGTTTAAGAGACTCCGCTTGTAATGGCGAAAATAGAAAATTCTGCAACTGAAAAGTAATTGCTTCTTCTAAAAATTCTGAATTAGATATTTTTTAAATCGGATAAAAATGAAACAAGTGGCGTAATGATTTTTCTCTCGCTTTGCAGTTGTAACTTTTTCAAAAGTTACAACGCAAACCCTCTTTTATCTACCCTACACTTAATTCCAACTAATTAATAAACTTTTACTTACTCTTCGTACTACCACCCATCTCCATTTCCCTCCATCGTTAGACTTAAACTAAAGGCTGGTACCCAAATTCATCTCCTAACCAGTTTCGCTTCAAAGGAATAAGGTTTGCAAGGCTTTTGCTTGCTATAGCTACGGTCTAGCTACTCGTTCGTTCGCTCATATAGAATATATACCTATACCTCCTCTTCTACAAAGTCTTTCTACATCCCAACTTTACCCTTTTAAGAGTCGATTTTCTACCAGCGAGTATCAAAGAGAAAACGGAAACGACGGCGACGAATCTGATAATTCCCGTCTCTTCTTTTCGCTAACGATTTCCTCCGTCAAAGGATCTTCTACGTAGATTGAATACTCGAAACAATGCTTTTAATTATAATATTAACGACGATACGTCCGATTAGGGAAAAAAAATAGGTTTAACAGGATTTTATAATAGTTTCACGCTAGGAATCACTGTCCGTGGAATTGAAGTGCGAAATTTCAAGGGTCGTTCCTATTAGTATGTCTGTACCCCTTTGGGAACATTATCTGTGACGTCAACGCGCATAATTTGAAGTGTTCTCCGCGTTTCTTGAATCGTTCCCTTTCAAAATCTGAAGAAAATATAAAATTTGACCCTCAATTAAAGGCAATTTAATTATATTAATTTTTTTGTGAATGAAAACCGTATGACACCTACACTACCATACACAGGCGTTGATATTCGCATTTGCATCAAAATTTGAAAATTATATATCCTCCATATGTTTCAAAAATCCACGAGACGAGTAAATATGAATGTAATATAAAACGAAGATCTATCTTAAATAATTGCAGAAATTAGCGTCTGAAAAGTACCAGGCTGAACTGAGGATGAAAAGCCGCCGTTTAATCGAATTATCGATAATAATATATACGTCAACAATAAAGCCAGAAGTGTGATGGAAACATAGTATGCATAATATATTGATAATGCCGGGGGCTGAAACTCCACAATCGGGCCGACTATAGGTACACCCCCTTGACGTATAGTTTAGACGGATAGTAAAGAGAGAGACTGATTCTTTGTCTCTTTCTCACCTTCCCTGCAGCCGCTCACTTTCTCACTCGTCATTTGTCACAAGCAAAGCAAATCATATGTACATGCATTTCGCGTACATGTATGTACTTTATCCGTCGTTGCAGTTGGCAAACAGTTAACTAGATTCTAATAGTTTACAAAGAGAGAAACGATTGTTTGGCGGGATGCAAAATGTTTATCCCCGGACGCCGATAAAAATCGATAATCCCTTTCTGTGTTTGAATTTCCAAAGTTTCAGGAAATCTCCATTATCTCCCATTTTTTCGTGAAATTTATTCGAACAATAATGGATTCGATTTTACCTACTGGAATCCAAAATCTTCGTGAGCTTAGGGACGAATTCGATTGATTCTCAAATAAAGGGTAAATCGACTGTTTCCTGCAAGGGAATTTAAGGACGGAAAAAGCCCGAAGGCATTTCCTCCCCTTTCCCGTGCAAGCAGCGATGGGGATGTTCATTATAATTTATTACAAGGGTTATCGGATATATCTTGTTGTGCACTGAGTTACAATTTCGATGCTACAGCCAACAGGGAAACATTTTGAGAGGGGATAAACCCGAACAAAGTTACATGGAGTCGTTGGTATACAATTCGCACGTAGTCCGCTGGTCGATGGTACGGTCGGTCTGTACCGTACCGCCCAGTTACTACTGCGCAACCAATGCGCGAGCCCACCATGTTTAATGCTAGAATTTCAACCCCCTGGAACCCTCTACCAACGCTTGGCAATCTACCACCACTATCTACTAATACTACCATATGACCCTTACATTCAATACTACCATATACGCTATATACACACATAAGTGCCCCTCAACATTTTCCATCCCCTTTATGCTCCAACTAATACCGTATATCGTCCGCTGGGACGCCTAAGGGCGGAACGCTGACGCATCGGGACTGGACTTGAACCCTTTTGGTCCTCGCCAAGTGATATCAGCTCTTCCTCTGTTACTACTGCACCGAATACCTTCTTTCTCCCTCTATTTTGTACCACATAAAGGACAACAAATTCCCATATATGCCAGCGACTCTTTCAACCGCATCACAACCATTCTGTGTGCTGCTATGATATGTATATACGATAACCGTACATACATGTATACATGCGTCAGCTGATAAGAGGCATAAGGGTATAACTATTAATTGCGTAAGTACGAAGCTTACGTCCTTATGATTCGCAGAGAGCAGTTACATATGTATGCACGTATATGTCGCACATAATGTAACAAACTTTGGCTCTACTATTTTGGCAACTCCCCTTGATCAGAATCAAACAACGACCGCTTTTGTTTTTAACGTGTTTTTCACGAGCTACGTGATTGTGTTTTTAGCCGGCGAATCGCAGCCAATCATTAACTTGATGAAAAGGTCGTGTTGCAGACACAATTCAATTCCATACATGCAATCCTGCCGCTGCAATCCTTGATGCATCCGCAATTCCGCGTCACGGTTTTGTAGCTCGACTATAGAATTTCACCCGTGATTGGGTCAGCGACTGGAATGGTCTATCGAAGTAAGGTTCAAATGAAAAGGAACGCGTAAGGGCTGATGCATGTTTTCATTATGGAATGGATAAATGTTTCTGTTTTTAAGGAACTTTTTTTATCAGGTCTTGCCTATTTATGTCCTATTTAGGTCCTTGCCTATTTATTTTATCATAAAATAGAGATTTTTGTAAGAATTTGACGTATTAGATTTAAACCGAGCCATATGTGAATATTATTATTGACAAATTTTGATCATTTTTTTATTGAAACCTAATTTAAATAATAATATCCAATAATTCCCTAACAATATTTTCAAACTCAAAACTGAGCAGGTAAATCCTCGTAAGGTCCTAATAAGCAAACTTTACCTCATAAGAACGTGATAAATTCAAAAACCTGATCGTCCTCTAAATTTGTTTCTGCAAATATTCCATAAAAATATAGAATTAGACATAAAATAAATAAAAAATTTGTATTACGTTGAAATTTCCATACTCGAAGTAAGTTCCTGGATTTTTTGAGGTCTTTGAAAATCTCATTTGAAGAACAAGAAATTCGAGTAAACTGGAAATGTGTCGTGAGAAGAACGACATCCCCGTCACCTTTTCTTCCTACATTCATTAGTGAACTTCAAAGCCTTTGGCGTAAGTATGCGTTCAAGCAAGCAAAAAAGGAGATAGCGTGTGCTGTATGCAGTAAAGCTTGCAACAGAACGAAGAAAAGAGACGGACAGAGAGAGCCAGAGGGAGACGAAAATAGTCAGGTTTGATAGCACAGTAGAGGGTGAGTTAGAACAGACGAGGTACTAGTAACGAGTATTTGCTGGCCGGCTCGATGCATAGTTAATGATTTGTCAACCAAAGCCCCCTGCTAGGACATGCCAAACTTGACTAGGCCATAGTCGTACATTATAACCACGTATATAACGGGTGATCGAAAACTATTTGCAACTTCTCTCATACGCTCGCATTTATATGCGCATTGTACACACGACAGATGGAAAGCACACTTTGGAGACATACCAGAGTGAGTCTCGACGTTAGTGATGTCCCGAAAAGCTTGAGAACAACCAATCAGGTTATGGGGTAAAGGCGGATACTCCAAAATTAGATTAATTGGAATAAAATCAGGGCACAATAATTCTATAATAATTATATATATTATTATAATTGATAACATAATAATTAAGTAATTATTCATAATTTTATATATTTATAATGGTATACGTATTTGTGATATATTTTAGTTGGATGTAAAACTGCCCGATTATTGTTAGCAAAGGCGGGGTAAAATGGGATACCATCAGGTTCCAAAACCCAAGACGTTAGTGTTGATTCCAACATTCTCGTTCTAAGTTATCGAATTCACCAACAACTAGTAAAAATAATCCGAAAAATTGTTGCAACTATGTCATACCAACAACTATTACTAATTAGCGGCTAATTAACGTGGTCGCATGACTACGTAAATTTCAGTAGGTAATTTGTAGCTCGATTACTGCTAATAACAGTTTTCATGGCAACGTAAACACGGAAATATTATTATTCGGCCAAATTATTTGTTTGTATCTACCCCGTTTTGCCCCTTGGATAGCAAATTGCAGGAGGATTTGAGAATAATTTTACAAGCAATAATTTACTAAAATAGCACCATTTTTCTACCTCGGGCACCCTGTTCTGCCCCACTCAGCCCCGATACGCATACATTTAGAGGCTTTCAGTGCATTCATAGATTTTAAGGTTTGAAAATGTTATGTGAAATCTAAAAGCGCATTGATATAGCACATGTAAATAACATTCACGCACGCATACACGTACATCCGTGCACGTTAATAATGTATATAAGTGTGTATATAGAAAGACCTCGTAAATGCCACGTTTTCGCTTTGAGCCGCGATCAAAGTGTTGCGTTTACTTTCACACTTTTATTTACTTTGCTTGTTCTGTGACCATGCCGGAAATGATGGTGGATCTGCGACAGTTCAAAATGAAAAACGATATATCGCACTGCTCACGCGCTTTCATTTAAATTTATGCGAATATACTATATATGTGGTATATGTGTGCGCGGATGTATTCATAAGATGAAATGTACTTGCATGTAGGGATGCATTAATCCTGCATAATATGAAAATTCGATTCCACATCGGGAAACTCGAAAGAAAAGAACACGATCGTACGATTTTCGAGTCAATAATTAATTAGAGTTACCTCCTAGTAAAAATTTATATTTTTCTATTTGTATTTCAGAATTTCAAAAGTAATGATTTGTATGTAAAGCGTAAAGAAATATTAGTTAATTAAAAAAACAAATTTGAAGGATATATGCAGCCATGAATTTTACAAGAAATCGAAAGTTCTCGAAATTCAAAGTGCTCATATAACAAGAAACAATTAGAAACAAAGGTGATTTCTGAAATTTTGTTATTTTAATTAATTTGCATATCATTTAACGTTTCTCGAGAATTCGATTCCTTCCTAATTTCTTATTGTTTCCAGTGTCGAATAAACTAAAAAAAATATTTCTCCCTGTATGAGAAACCACCGAGGTACCCTTTTCCGGGATAGTCTTAAACAAACATAATTCTTGCAGGACGCGATTAAGGAATGATCCGAAGGTACCTCTATTTTTGTACCTAAACGACCCTAATTCGTTACGTGCGGTTAAACTAAGCTCGATTCTACTTAATGACTGGTCAATGGTTGGCCACATTATCGAAAAGTGGCTTGTGGTTTTTTCGAGATGGGGTATACTTAAAGCAGTTTACTCGGTTTAGGGTTGTTATGGGTTTCCGGTTTTCACATACGAGTACATAATATATCCATGTACCTTAATTTAATAATACTTTTATCTATACTAATATAAAAATTTCACTTCCAATCCGAATGTCATGTTTGAACTTAATTTTTTTTTATAAACTTCGTATACATTTGTTTGCACAACTTACTTCCTTTTTACCAACTTACTTAAAATTTTTTAATTCAGAAAAAATGTATTGCTTAAATTCGATAATTAAAACACATAATTAATAAATCATCCCAAACAGATTAGTACCAAAAAGTGATAAAAATATCGAAATTTCACAAGATACTGATAAAAAAATCTACTTGTCTGCAACAAATGCATTTTTCTCGAATTACATTTCGACAGTTTTCGACATTCTTCTCTTTGACTTGCCGTCGATTAGAGCCTCTTGGTGGCCTTTGACTCTAAAAAAACAGCGAAGATCCTCCCCAAAGTAAATCTGTACACAAAAATGTTAATCGTTAACACCATTGAAGGGTGTTGATAAACCATTAATTAAATGTAACTAGAGTCGATGGAGTGGTTCGTACAGCGGTTACATGAAAAGTGGAAGGGAAAGAGAGAGAGGTAGAGGGGTGAGTGAGAGAGGGAACTGTAGACAATCTTCAAATATTTGCGGGGCCAAATATCTTACCTAAACAGCGGAGTGTCACGACGCAACATCAACCATCCGTCAGTCTCGTCACTGATATACATTGAAATGTCTCCTCTGGATGCTAAAAACGACGATGATCGGAAGAACACGTGATTTTGGAAAAACAATTTTATCCTAGTCCTTGTAATTGTTTTAAATATTCATACACCCACTGATCCCTTGCAAAGCCGAGACGTAGCAAAATTCACTATATTTTTATTTACTATTATTTCGAAATAGTATTTTCTGTACTATTTATTTCGAAATAAAATACGGCCAGTGACGCTCCGAGAGATGCGAGGAAGCTACTCTCAAAATTTCGTCGCAATCGGTTTCGTACTTTTCGAGATAAATCCGAATAAGCGGGAAAACAGACGCTCAATTTCACAAATGTGGAGGTTTGAGACCGACCAGAGCATTCTCATCTGCGGCCGCTACTCCTCTCTTTCTTTATCTCGGATCTGACCCTTTTCATGACTCAATCAAAAAGAATTTTTAAATGCTCGGGACTACTGTTTAATCCATTTCAACCGATTCGCACAGTATAAAGCCGCACACGGGGACCCCTGGCAACCCAGAATCGGGCCATTGGTGGACTCACGGTGTGGGTCAGTACCTGATAAGCATAAATTTCTACAGTCCCGAGATCCTGGCACCTGGATTAACAACGTGTGACAATTAGAATAGATTTGTCTAAACTTAATTCGTTGAACAAATACTCGAAGATCATTTTGGGAAAATACGCGTGGATAAGGATCGAGTCTACGGGATGCAGTGTATAGATATAATTTAGGTTTCATCCAAAAGGGAATCCTGACGGGAGGGTTAAACAACATGACTAAACGCACTTCTATAAAGTCAGAACGTACACAATTCACGAAGGTGGAGAATGAGGTGGATGTTAGTATTTTAAGCCTATTTAAGTGTGTTTGTCGTATAATATTGACATCGTACACACAAACGAAGAGCACACGCGCTTATGTATGTGTACGTATACATTGACAGAAAGAGAGAGAGAGAGAGAGAGAGAAGTACACATGTATACAGAATATGTGTATATATGCACACCACATATATACACATAAATAAGAAGAGTCGAGGGGAAAGAGCAAGTGAATCAAATCGCGATGTATGCTTTGCAAACGACGCTCGGCATCGCGGTCACGGCCTGGAAGGAATAAAAATTTCTTGTGTACCTCATTTTCACTGGCCGTTTAGGTAAAGAGCTTCGACTTAGGTGCATTCGGTTATTGTAATTTTAGAGGACCTAATTATGGTTACTTATTAACCCTTTGCACTCGAAGTACTCCTCACAGGCGTTGTCAAAGTTTGGCGTCTACAAATAATTTATAATTGAAATTTTCATTTGCAAAATGTTCACATTATGATAATAATAAAATAACGCGAAAAATATTTTGCTTATTAAATTTGATATGCAAATTTTACCTTCAGATAAATCGCACATTACGTAGCCAGATATAGCAAAAAAAGTCCGAACTGCTCAAAGCTCTAGACGAGAAAAAGTCCGAGTGCAAATGGTTAGGTTACTATAGTTATAGTTTAAAAAAGAATAAATTTTTCTACGAAACTTCTTCCTTTGAAACACCTTTCGAACGGTACTCTAATAATATAATAATAATAACAACAATAATAATAATAATAATAATAATAACAACAACAATAATAATAATAATAATAATAAGAATAAAAATGATGATATAATACTCTATTAACTCTAATATAAACCCAACTAATTTTTCTAGAGATTGAATCAACCCCCAAAGATTGCATCTGCATTGCATTTAAATCTTCCCAATTATTATCGCTCCTGCACCGACTTATTCGTAAAACGGTACCTCGAAATCCCTACGGAACTTCGGCGTGTGACCGGATGCTTACTTACAGTCGTTCCTGAAGATTAGCGATTATAAATTTCGTCATGGTTTGCTCGTAGGTGGAGCAGTTAATTTTTAATAGTAAAACCGGTAGCCGAAAAGCTTGTCAGCGAGAGTAGTAATCTCATAGTATAATCATGACAAATTACGGACAAACTTCTCTCCTTTTTTCCTTCCTCCCTTACCTATGTATCACTGGGTCTTCTCTCTTCTACCCATGCGTATCTGCTGCGGGTTCTCTTTCTCCTCGTCTCTTTTTTCTCCGGTCCCTAAAAATGAATGGATCCCTGCGTTACTATACTATTATGTACCAGGTGGGGCGTGCTTACCCCATACTGTTCCCAAACAATTACATAACACTATACAACAAGACCATAGACATATTTAGGGACCTAAAAGGAACCCATAGAAGTCAAGTCAAGTCGATTGTTATATACAAATACACAACATACCTATACGTTTAACGATCAAATGGAGATCATAAATCACTATTGATAGTATATGTATGTAGTAGCAAGGGAAGGAAATACGTATTCACAATGTACGCTTCTTTGTGCATAGTTTCAACTGTTTCATTTTTTGTTGTGGTGAATTTTGAATTTTTTGCAATTAATTAATTTTTTAAACAAGGTTTTTTTTAACTTTTCTAAATATTGTAACTTTCAGAGAGTATTTTAAAGATCCTTTGAATTTATAAGAACTGAATCAGAAATGTTGAGCTTTGCAAATAGAATTACTTTGCTAAGTTATGTTCTTTTCAGTAAAATTGTTTACAAATCTTTACAATAAAACCATATAAATTTGAAGAATTTCGTATTATTCTGAGAATGAGATCAATTTTGAGAAAATATGAATTCTTTAAGCCGAATTTGCAGTGATAGAATTTCCATAATAAATTAACCTGTTCTCTCTTTTGAAAACAAATTTAAATAGTTGTTGTTTCCGCTTTAAAAAATCGACACCTTCGGAGACTATTTTTAAAAGACTCGAAACTTTGAAGTATTGAAGTGAAGATACTGAGCTTTAAAATGAACTTTTTTGAAAACTTCTGCAATTTTTCTTTCTCAAACTACAATTTCTTAATTAAAATCTACGAAAACTGTGTTTTACGGGAAAAAGAAAAAACAATTTTCTCTTATGAAATTTTCATCTCTAAACAAACTTTTATAGAAAATTGAAATTTGCATAAAAACAAATAAAGATCGTCATTTTATTTCCTTCCCAAGTTACAAACGTGAAAGTCAAATGGGGAAATTTATAAAATTGAGTTACAGAAGGGCTTCTTCAGTATTCATAAAGCACTAGAGAGTTTCAGTTTCCAAAAATTTATACAAAAACTGAGAAATATTCTCCTATTAAAAATCCAGAGTGCTTTGTATGGGAAAAAAAAACAAAATGGCTATGAGATTTCTATGGTATAATTAACTATAATAATATCACTCGAATGACTATTGAAGTTGTTCTCCTTCAGGAGTACGTAGAAAACCGTGAAATCGTACTGACGAGAATGCAAAATCTTTACTGAAGCGCAATTGTGCTGAAATTATGCACTTGTTTGCACTTCCGGAAACCGTAGTGATTTAGCGAAGCGTGAAAATTTGAGAAACATCATTATGGCAACCGAAAAACGTCTCTCCAATTGTGATATACCATACATATATGTGTGTATTCATTCTATGCAATTTGTCGTAGGTTAACTTTCTATTATCCCCCAGAGGTTAGCGTTCATGAATAGTTTAGTTATCCTGAAAGCACCCCTCCCAAAACTTACCCCTGAACAGGAAATCGTAATGTATATTGTATGGTAGATATAAATATGCCGAGTATTGAAAGCATAACGCCCCGAACCCAACCTCCAAAATTTAGGATATAGTCTCTATCTGATGAGGACTATAGTGTATGTGTGTGTGTATATGTTTATTGTATATATGAACATATTCACACACAACACTGATAAACATATTGTTGGTGCAAATGTCACCTTACCGTAAATCGACATATATACATATAATGTATCGCTTTTCTTGCTAATAGAGAATAGTTAGCAAAGTGACACAACACGCCCATAAGGTAAAGTGAATCTATCATATAGTATTCAAATACTGTTGCATTGATCATTCCATATATGTATAGACGCTGATACAAAAATAAGTTAATGGTCGTGGGAAAAAAGTTTGAAAAAAGAAATTTTTTTAATAAGAATAATGATTTGAAAAAACTTTAATTTTTAGTGCAAAGCCTTCATACATAGTAGGAAAAACTAAAAACGGTAGTTGTTGATGGAAATTCATTTCCTTCCAAAAGATAAAGTTTAATTAATTTGGAATAGATAGTTAATTCTAAGAGATAATAAATTAAGAATGCAATAGAAGATAAAAAGTTTACTTAGTAATTGGGATTAAGTTTATTTACGTAATAAATTGTAAAATATGTATCTTTGCACAGCAGGGAGTGGAGCAAACCTCAGGAGGTAAGTCGAATTTGTCTAAGGTTCTTAAGTGTTTCGTGGTTTAGTTCTCGAGGATTATGTATCCTTAGAATCCTTATTAAGGTGACGCGCGGGAAAGAGCGGATTTCACCCTGTATTATTTAACAAATTAATTCTTCGACAAATTAAATCCTTATATATACATGATAAATTAAATTCACGTACTTGAAAGTCTTTATGCTGCTTCCTTCAAAAGATACAAATTATTGAAATGAAATTTGCAAAAGAATTTTTAGTATTTTGCCACTTTGAATTTTTAGAAAGCAAAGTAACAATATCAATTTTTAAAACTACAATAGACAAATTAAAATTCTACCCAAAAAAATACAAACAATACTTTCTCCTTCAAAAAATCGAAAAATATGTAGCCAAAAGAACATCCAGATTTCCTATAAAAAATATGCATCAGTTCACTATTTCTTATTCTCTATTTTGTGCGGCGAATACCACTGAAGGATGAAATAAAGTCGGAACAGGATGTCAGCTTCATCGACAAATCGATTCGAGCTACAATAGTGGACACATGTATCTTCGGTTTTGTAATCCCATACATGAGATATATCTCAGATTTTTTTTCTAACAATTTGTATTAGACATCACCCCCAAAAATGAAAGAAACGTAAAAAAAGGAGAGAAAAAAGAAGAAGAATACGGGTTTCATAGTGAAAAGGCAGAAAAGGGGCCGATGGCCTCCGGTTAAAGATTGGATCAGCTTAACGTTGATTTAAGCCAATCAGTAAACAGTAGTTGCCAGTCCCAGATTTGATCTCGTTAGCTTTTACAAGTTCAACGTTGCGTTTTATACGTACATACCGCAACTATTGAATTTATTTAAAGAGAGATAACGAAACTACACGGTTACCTTTTTTTGTAGCAGTCCTTTTTTAATTGAGTTTTTTTATAGGCATATGTAAGCCCCGTTTCGGTTTGAAAGTTCGTGACCCTGAGATTCTGAGCTTTCAAATAACTTTTTGTCGAAATTATTATGAATTATTGTCTCCCAAAAAATAAGTTTCCAAATTTTAATTTGAAAAAACAAATTATTTCAAGATAAATTCCAAAATATTAACTCTGGTTTAAAGAATCCTAATTTCGAGTGTTAAATGGGGCTGCAAAATAACAACAGCATTGTTGGAAACTACCTGTCCTGCAAAATTTTCTGGAAAACATCCACCTACGAAATCGAAGATTCCCACAATCGATCACGGAAACATTACAAAGCTTTTATAAAGGCACCCACGTATCCGACTTCGTCCCTCTAACGCCCACTCATTAAAACTTAGTTTACATGTATTTCATATTATATGAAAATGTACCTTGCAGTACCCGAAAGAGGGAAAAGGAACCAAGCCATTGACGGGGATGTCAAAAGAAATTTAGAAAAAGGCACAACAACGATTTCACGGCAATTGAATCCACCACAATGGGATCTTCTATCCGCACGTTTTGACTTTTTGTCCGGTCTTTTACTAGGAATTTCCGTTTCTACCGTTCCTCTATGTTCCTCCTTCTAGTGAACGTCCCCTTGACCCGTATTCAATAGTTATTTTTTCTTTTCCAAAAGTTTTCATGCATTCTTATGAGGGAACGATTTATCTGTTACCTTTCATGCCCACTTTTCTGCAATAAATTTCATATCTTCAAATATTTCTTCTTCTCATTTTATCATATTTCTTCTGACTTTCTAAAAATTATTTTACAAATCAGGACAATCGTTTAATAATAAAGTCTTTGCGATTTTCTTAAAATTTAAAAAAAAACGATAGAATACCAATAAATTATTTCGAAGATCAAAATTTAATTTTAATACATTGCCACCTTCCTTAGAATTACTAATAATAATCTTAAAACAAAAAAAAATGTCGCATGTTATAATGTAGAATTTTGAAAATTCGACACCATGTATTGATGTCGTCTAACATAAGACTTTGAATTCCATAATGCTGTTTTAAAATTTCGATGGATCTCGAATAAAGTGTCCGAAGTTTCGGAAGCCAGGAATGCGATCGCGGGTATAAAAGATATGAAAATGGGGTTCAAAAAAGAAGATATAGATTTGACGCGTGTCAGTGTGTAAAGAAATGACAACGGATTGAAAACGTTAAAACAACATTTTAAACGGGCAAACATGCATAGAAAATGGTAACAAAAGGCGTGACCAGGGCGGAACACATGTCCAAACATTAGACACAATGTCCTACCGGTCACGATTGTAGGATTCCCCTCTGAGTAGAGCAAAATGTTTGCAATGTGTTACACGGACATTCAGGCTGTGAAATGCTTTAGTAAACGATGCTTAAATGCTGTGGAATAGCCAAGAAATGGCACTGTCAGAATGGCCAATGTAATGTCCGAAGCATTCTATGGGATAGGTACTAAAGATACGTTTAACGATACCCTTTTATCCGTCTCTTTTTATTTGTCCTCGTCTCTATCTCTTTCTCTCTTGCGCAGCCCCTCAGAATGTTCTGAAAAAGTAAGAAAATCCTAAGATTTCGTAAGAAAAATTTTATATATTGGGGTCGAGGTACCAATAAATGGACCAAAGTATAGAATTAGGTTTCATCATTGCTTCGTAGCGACGCTGTCACAGCGGATATTTTTAATAAGGATCATTTCAAACTATAATTTTACAAAATTCAAAACAACTCAGCTTCACTTTCGACAGTGAAGCTGAATAGAGATTTCGAACGCAGAAAATAATTTTTAAATCTAAATTTGAAAATGAGTATTTTAAAAATTATTCTCCGAATCCATCAAATTCATTTGCAAATAATGCAACGAAGTTTTCCTGCAAACTACAAATTCACATAACCTAAAGTAGAAATTTTAAATCTCAGTATCCGTTTTTCCAAAACATCCTACAATTTTTCAAATATCGGATATCAGTTTTTATTTACAAATTCATGAATGCAGTTTTGAATTCCACGAAATCCTAATTCCGATTGAAATTCCAAGAGAAACCGAAAGATTTCCGGTTTCTCCTCGAAGTGACACATTTCCTTAGAAAAAACCAAATACGTTCGTTTACCTAATTATTCATCGATCGTATTATTTATTGACAGTCTATGGGTTTTTACACATACGTAAAAACAATCTGTTCTAATACGTAGCATACGAGAATCCGTTAGAAAATACATATATTAAGGTGATTCCCTGGGAAAAATTTCGAGGGAAGTGTTTCTGCAAGTACTCTATCTTTTCGTGGTTTGTGCCTTTTAATGGACACGGAACGGAGTCTTTAAAGAGAAGTAATGTGGGCGTCTCCAGTGGGATGTATCCATTACGACACTCGATGGTGGAACACTACTTTAACTCCACTGTTCCTTATATTCTTCTAAGTACATACATTATATACGTCCATTGGTGACAAAACTGCAAAAGGACGTAACGGCGATAGTCGAACGGAAGTCTTACGCCCTTCTGCCATTCGGCAGCCGACATACATTTTCTCTTTTCGCTTCTTTTCCTCTTTCTTAACGATATCAATCCTGTTCCTTTTTTTATCTCATTTGCTTCTCTTCCAGAATATACGTATATAGTATACTTTACTTTTACGGTGTATGCCTCCACTTCGTTATACCACGAACTGGAAGAAATCGTCCAGCAGGATGGGCCCGACTTCTTGCCTTTCTCGTGGATGTTATGTGGGTCGTTTAGTCTCATATCATCATCCCATTCCAGGTCTCATGCTTGCGAGAGAGCCCCGACTTACGTCAATATTTGACTCAAACACGTTAAAACAATACCGAGGCCTCGTATAGACTCAAGAGAGGGACAGAGAAAGGGAGAGGAGAAGATATATAGAAACTACAGTTGGATAGAAAAAAGGAAGAGAGAGAGAGAGGAAAAAGCTCGTCTCCAACAAGCTTCCTAGAATTTTATCTCGCGTCAGAAAACGCCTAACGACTAACGTATAAGATTCTTGAGAAATGTTCCTCTTCTGTGTATCAACACTTTGACTTTTTGTTATTCTTCTCCATTTCCTTCTCGCCGAGTTTCGAAATTTATGTGATGTTCGAATTCTTCTAATTGACGGCTTCCATTTAATGCTGTTAGAATTGAGCCGGTACCGAGTTTCCAAACAGCCCTTCTTTTAATTACGACGGGTGGCTAATTAGCACGTATGTTTTTGACTTTGGTCACGTTCTGAGGTTTTACAAGTTACTTTCGAAGGAAGGTGAAAGGAGCGAGGAAACGATATTTAATTATTATTTTGAACAGTGCGAAGGTATTACCGTTTCCCAGAAAAGCAATAATACCGATAAAAATAGAGATTTTCAATATATCCTTCTTCCAAACGGAATTTTTTACAATGTACAGTAAAAAATTTCAGAATTTTCAAATTTCGCGCTCTCGTCGCACGGACAGCGCCCTCTCTCGGCCATAAATGCAATCGAGTACCGAAATACTCCATCTTCTATGCAATGTTGCGTTACCGGAAACCACTCTGGATGTTAACTCCTCAGAATTCACGCCGAGTGTCATGGCGATCGTGCGAAACCGTCATTCTTACATTCACTGAAAATAGTACCTGCGTCTTAACTGCAATGGCGTTAACAACTGCACGTATTCTATTTGTAGGTACAAAACAGCTTCGTTGTTACGATTAACAGTGTACATCACACAAAGAGTTGTGTACATGTGTATCTGCCCCCTATGTCTCGGAGTACGTAGTTGGAAACTTGACGTACCTATAGTATATGTAACTATATAACATCATGACCATATGAAACAACCCTAAAGGTCTTTGAGGAGTATATGTGTCGTCGTCGTGTACACATACATGCAAAGACACACGCCCTCGCACGATGTGTTGAAGTAGGACATTGTATGGTGCATGTACGTACGGTGTATACACGTAAGTGTGGCGATGCACCAGAGGATACACAGATACGTGTGGTGGAAAATGTGTGCGGGAGTAAGTGGGTGGATTTGTAGGTACTATAAGAGGGTGGTTGTAATATAGAGAACGGCTAAAGGCGGACGTAATTTCCTGCCCGCCTGACAACGTTGCAGACATGTTTGCGAATCCAACACACACAACCTACTTAAAGCCTACATGTGTCTCTACAACAACGCAATTCATTTATATGTACGTGTATACGTGCACGTGTATGATCCGGTCCGCAGCTTCTATTGCACACCGCTTCGGGCACTTTGATCGGAATACCAAGAGTAGCTATGAACTATAGCAGAATAGACGAAGGAGGAGAGCAGGGGGTTGCTGAAAGAGACGATATCCTTAATAAAATTCGATCTTGCCGCTGGCCTTTCTTATCTTCCGTTCCGTTTTATACCCTTTGTATCGGTTTTTATGCGTCAGCATCTCCAGCGACCAAGTTAGCGATGGCCGAGGTATTGATTGACCGGCAAGAGACTTGAAAAGAGCGTACACATTGGTCAATCAAATTATTTGGTTTAAACTCTGGGATCTCTATCTCGAGTCCTCGTTATGCTACAGCCAATACGAAGCTGACCGAAGATGTCAGTCCAGAACGCTCCCGGAAGCTTCATGACGTTGACCTGGAGCGTCTATAGATGCTTTAAACATTTTGCCTGGACCAGAAAGTACCAGTCTTGATTTGGATGATCCTCGCGTCGCTACGTGTCAGATTCGACAGAATTGTCCGGATACACCTACGTCCCATCCCTGATACACCTACGAATCAATTGTAGGACCGGTGAATATCGAGCTTGGACCCAAAGTGTACGCGGAAACTCAACTCTCCGTAAATGCGAATCCGGACTCGACTGCTCTTGGCTCGAAATCGATCGCAGTTCTATGGAATTCGAGCTCACAGTAGCAACAAACGGAATCAGTTCGTGGAAGTTACAAGGATTTTATAGAAATCCTCGGATACAAAGGACCTACGGTGTACGATTGCTCGAGAAATAACAATGAACAAAATCGTTAAGAGCATCGCAGGACGCAGAGAGAAGTAGCGAGCGCGTATCTTCAGAGAACGTAAACCGCTTTGAGTCTCATAAAATCTCATAACCCAGAGGGATTCATAGGACTGTGTGTGGAGTGTGTCTGGTGGAGGAATAGCCCGTGGGTGAAATTTCAATGGGGTATGTTTGTTTTTCAGATCACGCCCTTGCCTTATGATGCAGCAGCAGCAGCAGCAGCAGCAGCGGTGGCAGCCAGCAAGAAGCGAACTCTTCGCCCATGTATATGTATACACATACATATATGTATACCTATAGTCCTTTGCAATACGCGCACATGCAAGCTTTTCGAAATTATTCACACGTACATATACATGCATACAGTTGTAAGGAAGAACCAGAAGGCACTGAGTCCCTTGTGGAGACCAAGGAAAAAGCTTCCTTCGGATCCCCACCGGCTGAAATCCGGCGCCAAGTCCCGGATGGCGGTAAATTCTGCACTCTCGCATTGCACTTAAGACCTTCTGACTCTTTCTGGCTGGTATATTGTAGAAATGTATATAGTAAATGTGTGCGAGAAAGAGCAACATAAGAAACTGGAGAAAGATAGAAAAGCGATGAAACTCTCTGCCACGTGATATACAAAGCAACAAAGATTTTTCTTTAGTGTTTTTTTTCACCGCTGCTGCGTACGTGTGTGTGTGTGTATGGGTTTACGTATGTGTGCAACCTGTATATGTATACTACTCGAGTAGAAATCCTGCACGAGTCGTTCTATCTCGACGCAAACTACTTGGAATACTATGCCGTACGTCCTGCCATGTCTTTCTAGTACAAACATACCCTATACCGCCTTTCCACTTTATAGCGAAGAACTGCCAAGACTTGTATTTACTTTCAAGCAAATGTGTTTCTTTAGTGCTGTCCGAAATGTTTGTATGGACTGATGCTTCAACGTAATTCATAGTAATGCTTTTGAAAAACCGTGTCATCACACTTTTTTTTATGTCCCTCGGGTTCCGCGAAAGGTGTCTTTAGGTCTTCCCGGTACTTTTTATTACGACTCGTAAAAACGTCACCAAAGGATACGCAGATTTCTGGAATTCTCCACCGCGAGGATTTCGTATAAAAAAATTGGGGTTTTTTTTTTCATTTAAAACGTTTGTTCTAGTTTGTACAGTGGGAGGTTTTCAGTTGCAATATCGACTAGGGGGTAGCGAACACCAGTTTTGTAACGGTAGCTTTTAGTAGCTTTTTTAGTGGAATAGAATGGATTGGTAGATTTTACAATATAGTTTTGGGTAAAGGGTTGTATATTTTGAAATTCAAGCGAGTCAATGTTGAGATTATAAATTTTTAAATGAGCTAAAGTAGAAGCTTGTGAAATAACTTTTTCCGGAGTTATGAATTTAAAAAGTGGAGTTGGAAACTTGAGATACTGAATTGCCATGGAAAAGTTGGAAGTCATTTTTTTCTTACAAGATCTGTAACATCGAGGGAAACTTTTATGGAAATATGACAATTATTGTAGAAGCGAAAATAGAGACACGGAATCTTAAAGTTGGGTAAAGTTAAATTTTCTACATATATTTTTACGCAGTTGGAAATTTTTATACTTGAAGTTGAAAATTTGGATTCTTGAATTTTTGGAAGAAACTTAATAACCACGTTAAAAAAATTAAAGCAGTTTTTAAAAATAACACAGGAGGGTGTTCCCAAAATTTGTCTCACTCAAATTCCTATAACTTTCCTATACTCTGATATTGCCGTACAGATAATAACTTAAAATATATGTAATATATTTGAAAAACAAGAAAACTAACTTTCTCTGATTTGATTTTAAATAAAAATATCAGCAAAGCTTCTTTCATATAATTTAAATTAAAGGTCCTAAAGCACTAAAGCACTCGCTATCTGCAGCTCCAAGTAGAGCCAGAAATATATATACGATTGACAAAGGGGGCCTTATACAAATACTGAGTCACTGTGACAACACTGAGAGTTTCTACCATCATCTTCAGTATCCTTGTCATATTCTGGCTGGGGATTTCAAGGGTTCGGGACTCTGGATCATCCTTCGTGCAATGGTTTTAAAGGATATCGTTACAGCGATATGTATTTTCTTGGTGTTTTTATGTCACGCGATTTAGAAACTGGCCAAAAAAGTGGCACTTTTTATAAGTCCAAGAATTTTTTTTGTAAAAATTTCTATAATTTTTCCTTCCCGAATTTGGAACCGTGAATTATTGTACAAAGTTCAAAAATTATTTTTATAACGTCAAGGGAAATTTGAAGTTTGTAATACTTGAATTTCCTTTTCTCTTTCGATTATCGAGACATAAAAAGTGTCAACGATAACAATAATGAAAATATATTTTTTTGTGACGAGTCCTTCCGGGCAAAATCTACCCGGCGAATAGCAGAAAATGCGAAATTATCAACTAATAAAATTGGTCTTTCTATGAGTGGCTTTTAAGCATCCGCCAACATGACTTTTAATTTGAACGGCCAACGAAAATTAATTAAACCCAAACTCGATGAATAGCCAACGACCAAAAAGGAAATAACAAAATAAAAACAAGCTTCATCACCAGAAGTTAAAAAAGTGTGAAAACGTACAACAAACAATAACCCGAACGTTATAAAATTTTAATCACAGTAATTATCGTCGATGCGGTACATACGAATCATTCGAGTTCGCACGTTAGTGGAATAATTTCATCGCGTTTTCCTATTGACCTGACGGTAAATTGTTACGGTCGGCGAAGCGTACGGTTGTTGAAAAATAGCCGGTACCGGTAAACGCGGCACAGCAGTGGACTCGCAGTCACAAAATGTGGCGGGTTTCATTAGTACTGGGATTCATTAAGAGCTTGATAAAATAAAGGGTCGGGGTGGGGAGGGGGCAAAAAGAGAGGTTTTGGGGTAGAAATCGTGGGTGGTTGACTCGTGTATCGTAATCCTGTCGCATTACCATTTAGATTAGTTAGATTTGCAGGTAAACAGGTCGTATATGGTAGGCATGACCGCGCGAATGCAAACATCAGGACTATCTCTGTTCCTGATACCGTATATCTATATTTTTCCTGTAATACTATCGCTTTTTCTCTCTCCACTATTACGTTACGTTTTAATTTCATCCTGATAATTACTTTCAAACGGATGGCTTTTCAAGTAGATTAAAATATTCGCGTGTACGTGTACGTGTGACACACACACGCACACGAGTGCGCGTCAAATATCGCATTTATACATCACACACATACCGTTAAACCGCATCGTTCGGATAATTAATGTGTTTTTACGGAATACGAAGTAAACTTACTCATGCACGCTACGTAATTTTCTATATATATGCACCTTTGATGAATTTAAATGACTGAAATGCGATTTTGATTTTTTGGGATCTGCATTTTTAGTGTCCTGTGAAGATTTTTAGAATATTTCCATCTACAACTGTTCTAAAATCGAATTTACACCCGAAAGCCCTTCCACTAGAATTCCCAAGGTTGTATTGGTGCTGCCATCTTCAAAATAAATTGATATTCTATTGTATTTTGTGTGTAAATCCTGTAAAAATGTGTAAGGAATAAAGATTTTCGATTCTGAAATCGTCGATAAAAGTGGTGCTGGTAAATAGTAGGAATTTTCTCCGCTGGAGGAGTTACAGTCGAGGAAGAGACTTCCCCCTCTACTCGGCACGTTAGGTTAGGTTAAAACTCTGCAAATAAACCGGTCTTCACGCGACAGCAGCAGCCTCTAGAGTGAAAATCCGATACCAATACGAAGTTCTGTGTTTAAGACGAACTTTTTGGATAGTTTTGGGTCAGTAAACATTTTTTCCATGAGAATCCGTAATTCTCTTGTTTCGTAATTATAAACTTTGTGTCAAAAAGGACACATTTTTTGACAAAAAAGTAATAGAATCTTCATTTTTCTGTTTTAGAAAGTAACTTTTTCATCCCGTTTCAGGGAAAGGAGTAAAAAAATCACCTATTTTTCATAATACGCTCGAAATTTTAGTAGCATCTGAAAATTCGTGGGTTTGAAACTCTAAGCTGTGATAAATATACGTGAAGTGACGAGGGGTTTTGAATTTATAAAAGGTTTCTATGCTCTTTCCTTGCACGCAAATGCTAAACAAAACAGAAGAAAAAATGGTGAAAAAGAGGGAGGTTGTATAAACATAATGGCAGCCTGCTTTGCATGGCATTAGTACCGGTATTATTGTAAGCTGACATGCATAACTCACTCACTTATGTACTTACTTACTCCACCAGTTGTTGCACCCCTTGATTTTAACCCTACGCGACAATATCCTCGAATTAATTTAATTTGTCCCGACTTTCGCCGATTCTAAATAAAACGCCCTTAGCGAAGTACAGGTTAAGATAAGGAATCGATCGTTCTTCGAATTTTTCTAAATGAACGGTATAAAAATCGCAGGCTCGATTCATTCGCCCTTAGTGAAGTACAGGTTAAGGTAAGGAATCGATCGTTCTTCGAATTTTTCTAAATGAACGGTATAAAAATCGCAGGCTCGATTCATTCGCTTAATTTTTGTTGAATCTATAACAAATATAATAATAAACAAAATTCGTTAAATTAACACAAAATATATAAATAATCTGATCTCACCAAATTCTGACTTTAACAGCATTTTTTGGATCTTTCCAGAATTTTTTGAGGAAAATTTTGAAATCTAGAACATTTAGAAACTTTTTAGGACAACTCCATGGAAAAGAAATTAAATAATTCGAAAATTTTGAAAAAATTAACGACCCTAAGATTTAACTTAAGTTTTTTGGAAATTCCTTTTGAAAAAATCTCATAATTTGTAACAATTCTAGTATTTCTGAATTTCTCTTACATAGAATTCGAAACACCTCAACCTAAAATTAAAAAAAAGTATAATACCTACGATAGAAAAGAGGGAGACGGGGCAAAAATGAACAAAAGCACAGTATTTTAATAACAAATGTAAATGATCAAGGCAATATCGCTATGTTGGCGCCAATGTGCTATGGTTGAGTGACTGGTGCTGATTGATGTTGCGATGTTTGGCTAGAGGGTTGTTTCTACGCTCCACAGGATCCCCCATGGACCCAATAAGCACCTCATACACATACGTAAGCCCTGTAGCTATGCTTGTATGTATACTTACATTAAATGCATACGTGTATAAGCAGAAACGTACATGAAATACGTGCATGCGTGTAGGTGCCACCTACGCTTTTCCGTCCTGAAGGAGGTGACGCTATTGTTTACATGCTGTACATCCCGTCTGTCGTCACGAAACAGTCTTTCCCATGGGAGAGAAAGACTCTAACGTTCAGCAAACCCCTTTTAACAGATATACCGCCCCTTTTGTATTATTGAATAACAAGAATGATGTATATCAATTCATAAAAGTTTTGGTAACTGCCGAAGTACGATTTTCTAGCTGATCATTCGGCAAAGCCTCATGTTCTATGAAATTTTTCGAGAGAAAACTGTGAAAAGCATACAAGTATTCGCAGAATCTTTGAAATTTTTCGAATGCGAAATTCGCTGAAACGAAATTATTGAGAAATTATGAAAAAATTATTTTCCATTAAATTAGGAACTTAATTAAAATATATTAATTTGAAAATCTTTTAGGAAATGAAAATCCTTACTTCCAAAATTTCATTTTTATAGAAACTTATTTTTATAGGAACCAATTTTTTTACAAAAATGAATATTTTCATAATGGATTTTAGGGGATAATTTTTTTTCTTTCATTTATTGTGATCTAAATATATCACGGGCCGATACAAAAAAAATTATATTAAAATACGATTGAGAAAAAAAAGAATAAGTCTCCAGGTAGAAATCTAAAAACACAATGAAAACACAGGATGCATTTTAGAGTATCTCAAAAAGCAAAGGGGTTCTTACATATTTTCTTCACGAAGGTAAGCAAAATTTCCGTGTCATGGATTATTCTATAAATACGCTCCCTAATTTAAATAAGAGAAGAAAAATACGTTAATCCAGTGATATTTGCTTAAAAAATTGATATGTTATTGGAAAAAATTGTATATTTTATATTTTTATTAAAATTCCGTTCACAGCCTTGACGTATGTGTTAAGGTATTTCACAAGCGTGACACAACGTTGATGATTTGCAACGAGGTCGGATGCATTCATAGCAGTGCCAATACGTGAGGCCTCGAAGAGTGCATGCATGCAGCACGCATCGAAGCTCTGCAGCCAATCTCAATATTTGCAGAAATTCCGCATCGTGTCCCACGAAATCACCGGGTAGAAACAACGAAAATTCATGCTCGTATGTTTCATACGACGTACTGACGAATTCGTTAAGATTTCACAAATATACTTATATATTTCTTGTCAATAATGTCAATAAACCGAAGATCCATTCGAGTGTCCAAATACACGAATTTCTGGAATTCGTTTTAAAACTTTCCCGTTTTCCACAATTTTTTGAGGTCGAGTATCGAGAGGTTGAAAAAAATAAAAAAATCTGAGTTTAAATATGTTACCGATTTCCCCAAGAAATAAGAAGCTTCGAAAATCTAATATTTTTTTGAAAGTCAAATGAAGCCAAATGTCTTCCTATAAATTTCTAAGAATTATTTAAAAATTTCTGGAATTTTAGTGTTTTTTATAACGATATATTTAGAAATTTGTGAGTCTAAAATACATGGTGTTTTCCGCAAAGCTAAAACTTCAATTATTTTTGGGTAAATTCCTTTAGAACAACCTGTCATAACAATAAGCTTTTTTAGTTTTTGAATATCGTCAACGATTACCATGGAAAAATTGAAAAAATTTTTAACGTTCTCACTTTTTCGAAACAAATTCTGAACCAACTTCAGAAAAAAAAACATCAAAGATTTGCGTAAAAAAAAATTTCCAAAGCTTCCAAGATTTTCTTTTTTTTTTTTTCGAAAATGCAATTGTTGCTCTGCTCTTTTGTCTGTCCCTTTTCCACGATAGGATTGGAAATTATAGGGGTTTTGGGTAGGTTATTACGTAAAGTACGTCCGACGTAATAAATAATAATTAGGCACTAATTAGCGGCAGCCATGTTGGCGAGCATATATACGTACACAGGAATATAGAACGTAGGGTAGAGTAGAAGGTTTATAGGGTGGGTTTAATCACGTCACACACCGACACACCCCCAGGGTGGCCTCTGCATTTCGCACACATTCTAGCCACTGAACATGCCACTCTGTGTGTTCAAACCCGGACATGTTGACGATGTAGGGGCTACCCTATGCGGCCATAGGGATAATACGACAAGGCACATACACGTACCAAGAGTATTTCGATCCTCAATTTCACGCGGTCTCTTTTACCCCCCGGGCTATATATTTCCAGCCAATATTATTAACATTTTTCTTTGATTTAGTACTTCAGCGATTTCGCATTATAGCACAAAATATTTAGGTACATATATTAACAATCAGAAATTACGTGTATAGGCACGATAAATATTTGGATTGGATCTATTTGACCGGCATGGAAACAAGTCAGGCAAAAGAAAAATCGAAACTGCGTAGTAGAGACGTCGATCTTAAAATCGATTCTGCGGAGAATTGATTTTAAGAACGACCAGCGCAGAAAAGGGTTGGAGAAAAGGGTAGAATTTTTAATACCCACACGATCTCTAAATGACAATGAGCAACAATTTTTTGAACCAATGATAGATTCTTTACAGACTGAAAGAGAATTGATACACTTGTATATCAATTTTTAATTACATATTTATTGTATTGTGCTACTATAGTATAGTTGTAGTGCATCTGTAATTGTATCCTTATTATAAATAAAGAAATATCAGCTGTAATATTTCGTAACACCGATAATAATAAATACAATATCTAATATATTTCGAACACATTTGATCAAAAAACGAGAAAATTAAAGGAACTTTTTCACCGGTAGCGGTTTTTTTCTTTTAATATTTCAATTTCTGAAAAAAAAAGAGACTCGTTTTATATAAAAATCTCGTTACATAATCATATCAAAATGATTGATTTTCACAGAACAGATCTGTACACCCTCGATATATCGATCGATCGATTGAATGACTATCGATTCGACTTAATCTCGAAGATCGATTTTTCCCTAAGTGATCGACATCCCTTCTACATGATAAATTCTACCGTGCTATGTATCATCAGTTGTAGGGTCGTTGGTATCGGAGAGAAAATTTTGAGCCGATTTGAAATTGCGAGAATCAAGAAACAGGGAAAGAAATTAATATGAAAATTTGTGAAAATTAATAATTCGAATGATTAATTTCTATAAAAGGAAAAACATCCTTTTAAAATTTCTTCAATTTATTGATATCAAATGCAGTACAAGTTCGCCAGCGACGTAGTTCTCTGCTACCCCCGAAGCTTACGCGCCCTGTATATCTCTCTGCTCATCCACAGTTAGTAAAGGAACTCGACAACGGGAGAAAAGGGATGAAATGCTAATTAAAATTACACTCGTTTGATAATAACTTACAAATAAGGGAACCAAATGGATATGAGAAAAAGGCATAGTAAAGGGAGAGGTTGCAGGTTGTGGTTAGATCGGTTGAATCGGGTTGAGCGAGCAGAGGTACTAACAGGGCGGTCGCAAATATTGGTGTTTGGCAAAGACTATCCTTGATCCGTGTCTCTTTCCCTCACTGTTCACTCGCTCTGTCTTCGTCCCTCTTTTACTTTCATTCTTTCTTTATTTTCTCATCGTATTCTCTCCTCTCTCTCTCTTTTTCCCTCCCTCTCTCTCTCTTTTTCACTCTTTTTTCCTCTTTCTCTCTTGTTCGTCAGTACTTGGCAATAAAACGGTCCTTTCTACAATCTACCCCCGAAGAGAATGAAAACAGCAAAACGATTCAACCCCTCTTTTTCTATATGTACATATCTTTTTTATCCTATCCTTTTTCTATCTCTCATTCTTACAAGCTCTGAATCTACTAACTGCTGCTTATATATCCACTCGATGTACAGATACCAAATAATTGTTTAAAGAACATAAGGACTGACTTTGTAAATTTGTGTACCTTACAAACATAGCTGCGATTTACGTTTCTTATTTACCTTTCAAATTGATTTTTTACACAATACCATATCAGTTTTTATCAGGAATATCGAGAAATAGCGCAAATGCTTCTCGAAAACGCATCATTTGTCTTGATATGACGTGAGGTAAACAACGCAATTTTGAAGATTTTATTTAGTAGCGGTTTTTGTGTTTTCTTTTGGAAATTTACGTTAGTTTCAAATACCAAAACTGGTGAATTTGAAAGCAGATTAAGGGGATGAATTTATTCAAATATATTTTGTTTTTAATTAACGCACAATTTATATCCGTATTTATTTCGAAAGATTTTTTGGATTTTTTCCGCTGTGTTACGTGTTTCTTTCATTTATTACATATCTTGAAAATATTTAAAAAAAAACAATTTATTTAGATTTTAAAAGTGAAATACGAAGTTCCCAAATTTTTCGTAGTTCTCATATTTAGGGATTTTTCGAAATCTAAAAAAAGAATAGCTCCTTTTTTATCAAGTACCTCAGTTTTTAAATTACCAATAATTACTTCTGAAAGAATCGCAACATCAACGACTGCCAAAGATTTTGAAAAAATACGCATTTTTCATAAAATTTTTCTGAGCCTACCAAATATAAGATACTGAAGAACATTCAAATACATAATTGCACAAATCTCGTTTCAAAAATAAATTGTTTAGTACATATTTACTTTCAAAAAACGTCTAAGCGTTACATTCAAAAATTTTGTAATTGAATAACAAATTGTTTATAATCATGCATTTTGCAGCTTCTTCTCTATCTTCGTCACCCTTGCGTATCCATTAATTTATATATCCATTGCCATACCTCTTAAACCTCAAATTTTCATATGTATGTAACATACGAAAAACATATTATTTTCTATACTTAAAAAGTTTTTATATAATTATTCGAGAAACAAACATTAAACATATATCATACAATAAATAATCGTTTAAGGAATCGGGGAAACTGCGGCAATTTACATATCTTCGTATTACGGTCTTCACCCGTACACATAGACGAGACATGTAGCATACCTAATCTTGGGACTGATAACACGGAGATAAGACCAAAAATGTCTGCCGCGTCCTACAAGAAACTCATTGTTGCTTATACACACGTTTCTCATGTCAGTTGCGGTAACATGAATACTCGAAAAAATTTATACACAGCGTATATGAAAATATACCTCGTATCTTAAATTATATTCAAATGTGTGTATTTAGGAACGAAATAAATCGTCCGTATGAGGTGCCCATGAAGCGTTTGATTAAATAAGAGTTTTATTTTTAGAAATCACAACAACGAATTCTACGAAAATGAAATTTGGCAGAACGCGAAATCTCACGCTAAGCTGGAGTCCTATCGCTCTTGCAGCTATTACAAATTCTGACACGTTTAGAGCCCGAGAATATTAATAACGTCCTAATCTGGGCTCCAAATGAGAGTGATGGTTTTGCTCGGGTTTTGGAAAGGAAATTTTTTTCGACATATGGAGAAAACTCTTGGCGAAAAAAATTGGCTATGAATTAATTTTGGTAGGAAATCATAATCCAAAAATACCATATTTTTTCTTAAAATTTGGATTCCTATTGAATTTCCGGATTCCATACGATGCGATTATTTGTTTAATTTTTTTAATTGTAGGTGTCAACTTTTAATCGCATGAAAGATTGTTGCGATTGGATTAGGAATTTTTCGAAATCACTATATTCTTTTAAATTGCAAAATATTCGAATGGAAATTTCAGAATATATTATAAATTTGGATTTTCAACAATTTGTACTATAAACATGATATAAATTCTTACAAATAATTAATATACGCAATATAAATTAAATTATATTCGCAACATGAAAAAATGATTGATTTGATCAAAACCAAAGTCAAATCAGTTTTTCTCAATATTCCCCAAACAAGCGAAAAAAGGTAACAATGTAATAACCTTAATGAAGCTATCCCTCTAATGACAGGTCTTACACACTGCACTGATACATCCCCATTTGATTATACTTGTTAGATTTGAAATTAGAACCATATGGCGGTCATCCGTGATTTTCTACCTATACTTTTGTCGCAGCTTAATCCTACGTTTGTTTTGAAAAGAAAAAATAAAAGAGGGAGTGAGAGTATTGGGGAAAAAGCGGGCGACAGCTATATGTATACATATACTGACCATTGTTATAACGCAACATGCAATTTACGTACAATAGCCGTACTACCGATAGCCCCTCATTGTTGAACCAACAATACTCGAACAATACACCCCTAACTCTTTACGAGCCAATTTTCTCTTGAAATATTTATCGCGATGTTGTACAGCTCTTCATGAAGTGTCGTCAAATTACTTGTTTCATTCTTGTGTTTCTTTTTTATTTCTCTCGTTCTCTGCGTTTTTACAGGCATACGTGCAACGAATCATTTTTTGCCTTTTTTTTAGAATATCTCCACCCAATTTGGTTCATTCCGTCACTTTTTTTAATCTCTCAGCGAAGACAAATGTTACCGTCAATTTTCAGAAGTATCTGCATAATACCTGAGTTTTGCAAAATGGAGTAATAATAATAATCATAATAGTAATAGAAAATAATATAGTGCGTAGTGACATTTGCGTAATTTTGTATTTTTTTTTTGTAGATTTCATATTTATTATTCCCCAATTTTAAATAAACTGTAACAATCAGAATTGGAATTTCCTTAATTTAATGTATTCTCGAAAATTTGAAATATCGAATAAGGATTTTGAAAATAATTCAATTGCTCAAAATTATTAATTTTTAGAGAAATTTTGGTACAAAATTTTAATTTGAAAGAACTGAGGTTTCTCAAATTTTGCATTTTTACTTGAATCTTACAACACCCCTTTTGCACCGTAACTCGATTTTAATAACAAAGATGACACTTCGGAACTGACAAAGAACATACGTATGTACATTAATTACAAAAAACCGGAAGTTGCATACGCCTACGCTATCGTGAGACGACACGTGTCTTCGTGAACTTCGGGACAAAAAATGGTCTCATCCGAAATAGAAAAGGAAAAAATAATAAAACACCTGCGGCACGCGTCTTCCTCATTAGTGCACTCGTATTTCGTGTCTCTCCAGACATAAGTTGGGGTCATAAAAGAATATCCGAATGTCACTGGGAATTAGAGAAAGAGGGAAACGCTGAGTCTTAGAAAACAGGTTACCATTAGTAACCTCTTTTATATATTATATACGTATACTTTATTGTCGAACAATAGAAGAAGAATTTGGGAATGAAAAAAGATATGGTATTTCTGAAATATAGGTATACCTATAGCATGTATAGTAGGTATATAATACTTACATTAGTATGGCATATGGAGTAAAATAGTCTCTCTCTATATGTATACATATATCTATTCTTTATTCACCCTTGTGTTATTCAAATATTTATACATTTAGCTCAAACAATAATAGTTCGGATCAAAATGCCGAACTCATTTTTCGACAATTTCTTTGATACCAAAAACTACAGTTGGTGGTACCCCATTTTACCCCACTCATCTCTTCTTTACATCCTTCCCCTTCACTATATGTATATCAAAAACTCTCTCATTCGTATCTTTGATACCAAAATTTCTAAATAAATATAGTATGTGTGTCTGTGTGTGTAGTTACTTAGAATTTCTATTACCGAAGGTACGAAAAAAAAAGAGAAAGATGGGAGGCGGAAAGATTCCCTATTTTCTTCCACATAAAAACAGAACAAGGGGGTAGCATCAAATTTAAGAAAATAATAATTACTTCTGAATGTGTAATTATTTATAAATTAACTTTGTAGGAAAAACTTATCGGATTTAAAAATAAATTTGACTTTTTATAATAAAGAAATTCATAACTAATTCTAAATTTACAAGTATCGTAGCAAATTTCTGCTTATATTTCACTCCTTATTTATTTTCACACAGCCCTTATTGCATTCGATCCCGCTTAAACGAACCGTTAAGTAACAGTTAAGAAGATCTATGGTCTGAGAGACGATCGTAGAGATAATTATCAATCTAATTGGGTTTACGTTCGCCAGCTATTATAATTGCACTTTCGTGTCACCCTTCGTTAATCGATGGCTTAAACCTTAAAGTTCCCAAAAGCTGCTATAGCGTTACATGACGTTATACAAGGACGTTGGACATTGTGTCCAGGCAATTAGAACTTTTATTGTGACCTGCGAGGGTGGACCCACACACTCGTCCCATAGAAGCGTCAAAACTTGATATATTACAAGGCATTCACAACTTATAAGAATCCGAAAAACACCTTTGAACTGTTTAAAGATAATTATCGTCGTTTATTTATGTATATTAATATTTTTTGAACGGGATTTCATTCCCTAGTACTAATCACCGCTTCCCCTGGTGATTAGCCTAGTTATCATCTCGCTCTTTGTAAGGCCAATCCTTACTTTATTGCCCAAGAAATCGCAATTAAACAATGCGATCTCTATTCCAGTATTAATAGTATTTTTTTATTTCTTTAAGAGAATTTTTCAATTTTATAGAGAAATTGTTACGACTTACAAAAAGTAGGTAATATTTTTGTTCAACTCAGTAACTCCTAAGAAAAATATAATTCACCATAAAAAAGAATTATAAAATAATTATTCTTAAAAAATGAAATCCAGCCTCCCTTAAAAAAATGAAATTGTCTATAAAAAATAGGTTATAACAATTTTTGTTGTAAAATATATTTAACTTTTTAATAGAAAATTTAATCAGATAGAAATTTTATTTTGGCGGAATAATTTTTGTAAATAATTTTTTTATATTATCTTATTTTCCTATAATACAACCAAAAGTTCGTTAGGACTATTATTAATATTACTTCCCCATACCCGTGGGAATAACTTCGGATGGTATCGTCCGAGAGATAACAGGTGCCGGATGTCCAGGATTAAAATTATAACCACATAAGAGAAATCGGTACGGTCATACCGATTTTTCGGTCATGGTTCATATACGTGATTCGGTCAGTATTGATTCTTACTTCGATCTTTTGCTACCTTACGGCACAAAAAGCCCGAAAAACTAGCCGTGAAAAATTCACTCTCGATTGTGCAATAGCTACACAAGAAAGCAAAATGACCTGCTGTTGGTTACCTGTAAGACGAGAGTTCCTAAACTTCAAAAATCTTGGGAAGATTATCCGCATCCACCCTCTCCCCTTTCTCGTATGAATTTCATGTACATCAAATTAGGATTACGGATGATCCCCTTTTACCGGTTTACCTCATTTTTCCTTTAACAGGATCTTCCTTCATTTCGGGAGCGGAAGACTAATTTTATGGGAAGAAGATTTTCTATATAAAAGGTTTATCTTTTTCGAAAGATTCCGAAAAAGAAGAAAAGTCAGAAGACTTTTTCTTTTCTTATATTAGTCGAACTTTTTCATTTCTTTTATCTCCAAAGGAAACCTTGAAGGTATAGAATTTCTGGTAGCTAAGGAATTTCTATTTGTTGTTAAAGGAATTGCCAAATTTTTTTCTTGAATTACATTTTTTTATTTTCTACAATAATTTTTGTATTAATTATATAATATTTCAAATATTTTATCGAGTGTCGGATAATTAAATTATTTTTGGGGGTTTTACATTTTATTGATAAGAAATGAAATAAATTTCTCGTCAACCGAAAATCGAATTTATAAACTGACAATTTTTTACATTAATGAATGTATCTTTTCCGAAATATAAAAATAATATAAAAAAAAGATGTAAACTAGGTTATTCTTCTTTTAGAATATAGAAGTTTTCGTTATTTCATTTTTACGTATTGAAAAGTAATTTTCTCATTTCGAGAAAGTTCCCCTTATTGTTAGTTCGATTCAGATTTTTAAAATAATTGTGTATTAATTACCAAAAAATTAATATTTATTACAGAAATTACTTTTCATGGCTTTGCTTCCAAAAAACATCTCACAAATGATGAAATAAAAAAGAACTCACTATTCGATTTTCATGTACGATATATATTTTTATATAAATTTTTTCGAAAATAAACGTGACTAGAAAAATTAATGATAAAATTACTTCACTCCTGAACAACACAGAGACAAATTGAAACACACAAAATTTTTCGAAATTTCACACAATTACATGAATTTATGGTTCAGAATGTTTTACGTGACTGATAACTTTCGTGACAGGTTCCTCCCTTAAATTTCGCTTCTTCTGAGTAAAAGATGGAACTTTTGGAACGGTTGGTCTGGGAACAGAGGGAGTTTGTTTTCGACTTTTCGACCCGACTCGTCGACTTTTTCTTCTATTCTTCGCCGCCGATTTGGAATTTGATTTTGTTTTGTTTCTCCTCTTCGCGATTTGCTGCTGCATTGCATTCAACTCCATCGCATTGGGGTAAAACCTGATACCAACAAATTTGTGCCGAATACGAAAATTGCAGAAAATACAAAGTAAAAATGCAAAATAAAAATAAAAATTACTTTTCTCAATTTAAAAAAAAATTACGACTTCAATTTAAAATTAAGCAAAAGTGCCGAAAATATTTGAAACAAATTATAACAGTTCAATGTTCAAAAGACGTTCATAAACGTCACAAATTTTCTTTTTTTCAACCTCTATTTTAATAAAATTTGAATAAAATTCGATTCAAGTAGATTTTCTATTTTTGCAATTTATTTTGCTAATTTTATTTAAATTGAGTATGGAAGTAAGAAAGGTTTGTGATTTTTGATAATTATGGACGAGATATTTAATTGAGTTATCAAAAAGAAATAATGAAGATAAAATAAACTGCAGAAAATAAGAAAATTACTTGTAGCGATTTTTGGTCTTGACAAGAATTTCAAAATCCAGCCCACGTTGAAGAGCAACTTGGACTTGTCGCTTGAGAGATTTCCCTACGGTCAAGCGATGTCTTTCCGCCATTCGGTTAACGATCTCTTTCAGTGAATACCCATTTGGTGGGTTTTCGGATTTCAATAAATCGTAAATCAACGTTGACCGACGCATTTTCAACTATTGAGTTAAGAAAAAAGGAGGAAGTTTGACGTAATGGTACAAGTTCAGCACATTTTCCCACAAAATTTCTCTGTTGAAGCTAAAACGCAAATATTGACGGGGAAAGAAAGTTATATTTTTCAAAAATATCAACGTTATGAAATTGCATATTAACAAAAAAAAAGAGAAAAACAAAAAAACATGCATTGATGACCGCCAAAAAGATTTGGTTCATAGATAGTAGAAATTAAACAAACGAACAATAATCAAATTCTCTCTGGAAAGAGACACGAAAGGTCGATATCTCGAATTTCGAGAAACACTCGCACGCTGATTGGTCAGATTTGAATTGAAGCGCGGGATTGCTGAAACCAAGGCTTCAACTTTCATACTTTTATTACATTCAAATGCTACTTGGTTAGTAAATATTACAAATGTCCACACAAATTAGGTTATTCCGTATTGAAATAACATTCCATATGTAATAAATATATTTTTTAATGGATATTTTTCCATAAAAATAAAAAATTTTATAAATTTTCATACCGACTCCCGAACATTCCTAGAAAAATTCGAAAAGGGCTAAAACGGTACTTTTTCTTACATTAGATGGTAATTAACATTAAATTCTTCTTAATATAAATAAATTTTAATATTTTCTGAAAAACATCGAGAAAATAGTTTTGCAGCATGAGACTAAAACATGGTGTGGTTTAAAAATTTGCATAACATTTAGGGGGCACAATAAGACAGATTCGATTCATCCTCTTTCCCTTTTTATTGGGATGCAGCGCGGTACTATTTTTAATAAACAGTGATTTAAAGCCCAGATGTGCTACTTGACTCGCTGTTCAAGAAGTGCACGCTCGGCTTAGCAAAGTCCACTTCATGTACAAAACTGACGGACGGACTCTTTTGGCTTTTTATTTTCCTCCTTCTCTCTTGCACCCGACATATTACTCGCGACTACGCCGAACAAAAAGCTGTGCCATTGTTTTGCGCTGTCAATATAATCCACTTGTTCTTTACTTCAAGGACCTATACTTCCATATAGTATATTGCAGGTCTATAGAACTCGGCACGGTTTTGTGAACCCCGGTGGGAAAAAAAACATCGTTTCCAGGGAAACCCGCAGTTGTTCTATATCGGAGCCTTTATTTCGAAAAATTCGGTAAAACGGTACAAGTGCGGGAAAACAATGGAAAGGGGTGCAATTACGAGCTTATAGTAATTTCCACCAAAAGGGAAAACAAAAATGGTATGGTAGAAAAATTCCGGAACGACTGATGCTGGACTTTTAGATTTTTGCTGAATTCTGAGGGATATTTTCAGCGGAATGAAAAGGATGAATTTGTTATTTGTTATTAATATTATAGAGACCCGTCATCGCCACTTTAAGTCCGCGGCGCTAGCGTCGAAAAAAAAAAAAAACATGGCTGAAACCCGTGTGCTTATGAAGTGTCTGAACGTGTAAACAACATTTTAATTTTCCGAAATTTTCAATATTATACTTGAAAATGCCCACATTATTATTGGAAACGATTTTTTTTATAAAACCTCGTATCGCAACAACGTAAACGAGACACAGGTTTCAGCCATTTTTTTTGTCTCCGACATCGGCCGCTTATTTAATTGGGGGCGCCTTCAGAACAACTGGTCTCTATTATTACAAAACTCTAGAGTTCTGGACAAGTTGTAAACTCCGATGAAAAAAAAAGTCCTTTTTCTCCCGGGAGGAGATTTCCGAAGATGCTTAAATTTCGGGAAATTCAGTAAAACGATAAATATATTGGAAAATATAAAGGATTCTAATTACAGCCTTTTAGTAATTTTCTTCACGACGGAAAGAAACAATATTTCAAGTCAAAAGGATTAAAAATTAACCAGACAAGTTATGAAAATTTCTGGCGGATATTTAAGTCGAGACGAATTCAGCGAAACCACGGAAATAACGGAAAGCGCAAAGGATAATTCATTCCAGTCCAGGATAATACTGATTATATGCCAATTTAGCACCGATTATTCGAGACTGTACCATGGTCTCGAATTAACACCGAAACGTTTGCAATCCACGAAAGGGTAACATCGTTTTCCAAAAGCCCAGAATGATAAAGTTTCGACTCTTGACGGATATAAGAGCGAGCCGCGCGTTCTCGAGATAAAAGAATGGTTTTAACGAGATAAAAAGAGAGATATAAAAGTTATATCTGATGGTATTGAAAAATCCGAAAGGAATCAAAGCAGTTAGCAATCAAATGATTAAAGGCGAGAGAGAGAAAGGTGGAGAGAGGAGATAGAGATGTAGAGGAGAGAAACTCCCGACGGAAATCAGAACTCTTGCTGGCCATCCAGTTGGATTCTGCAACCACCCTTCCTTCTCTCCCTCTTTCTCTTCCTCTCCCTCTCTTTTCCACACTCAAAGCCATCCAACAACCCTGACTGCTTCTAAACCCTCCAACATCCGCATCCCTCTTGGCAAACAGCACCAGCCTTCCTTCTCCCCCTTTACCCTCTCCATCTATCTCTCTTTGGTAGCGTTTGTACAGAAATCCTGGAAAACAGACGAATATCTCTAACATTAATTTCATATATCATATACACATACATGAAAAATTGCCAGACTCGGGTTTCAACTACGAAATTGCAGGCAATCATCCCCTTCGATTGGGATTCATGAGAACGAAAGCCATCCACGGATTTCTTCAGGGCTGACCTGGGCTCCGGATAAACGCGAAATTGTTGAAAACAGAATCAACATTATCTTCTGCGATAGGAGTAGAGGGCAAAGTTCTCTACTTTTTTCCATCAAGAGGCAGTCATTCGCAAAAAAAAAAAGGATCCGAAACTTTTTCTTCGGGGGTTCCTCTTCTTTAACTCCCCAAAGCACCAAGAAAAGGGGGAATCTTCGAGGAAGGATCTTATTGGTCTCGGACCAACCAGCCAGTCGAGATATATACGGGAGGTAGCTATGGTAGCTTCTTCTCCCCAGGGAATACCCGGAAAGAGAGAAATAGGGGAAAGCAAAGGGAGAAAAGTAGATAAGAAGAAAGGGAAGGAAATTAATTCTCAAACTGCCGTGTATACGTCGATTTCCTTCCTCGTATTCTGATCCTACAATCCGTTCTGCTGTTTCCACTTATCTTTATTAATCAGTTCCATAAGAGTATCTGCAGATTTTTCTTATTGAAAATTTCGCATTTTCCAAATTTGTAGTTACTGTAAAGATACTGAGAAATGAGGGAAAAGCCACATCTTTTAGAAATTAAGGATCTTTAGGTATCAAAGTAGGTAATTTCGACACGGAGTCTGATTTTTTATTCTGAACTGCAACATTTTTAACCAAATCTGTTAAAATCTGATGACACTATGCTGCTGTTTCATAGTGAAAAATTCGGAACTTTGAGAAAGAATTTCTTACAAAATTAGTGTACTCAGCAACCCAGGATCCACATTTGCCATTAGTAAGAACAGTTCAACTTTAAAACAGAGGTTAAAGGTCTCCTATGTCTTTGAGAGCCTTGTCACAGGATACGTTTCTTCCTCGTGCTAGCATCAGTCCCTAAAAGAGGGAAAACACGTCAAACAACGAAATTCGTATTACCATCGAATCTCTACGGCAGAAACTGGAAAGTAATTCTCTTTCCCTTTTTAAGAATGTCGAAAGGATAAAAGGACTCCGACGGCATTATTATAAATGCAAAGGACCGGAAAAAACTGAAATTGAACCGCGCAGGAAGACAAGAGACAACCCATTCTTTTATTCTCAAATGAAAGTAAATAGATTATTATTATTATTACTATTATTGTTATTAAAATTAGTAATAATTTTTATTACGTAGAAAAAGAAAACCATTGAAATAAACAGCTGGAATAAACAAAAAAGTTACAAAAAATTCGGCTAAATATTTTTACTGAAATGAAAGAAAGTGAATTATTATTAATAATATTATTATTAAGCATCAACATAAAATACTGTAATTATAACAATTTTTGCCACGTGGAAGGGAACAAATTCTAGAAAACACAACCCAAAAATATTTCGCGCAAAATGCCTCCCCCGGAATTCGACTCCAACCCCCTGGAGACATCCTCCGAGCAAAATCAAAACTCCTACGCGTATCTGACGAAATCCTCCGTTCCAGCAGCGTCTCGTGGACGAAATAAGCTCCCGAAACAAAATAAGCCCTTTTCAGCGTTGCTGGAAAGCCTTGAAAACTCAAAATAAGAACCGTCCTGACGCCAACATCGATCAGCTCGCAAAGACAGGACGATTAATCGAAATCCCAACGAATGTATCCTACCTGGGGTGTGTCTTCTATTAAAACATCTCATCATCCCTGTCCGTATCTGCTTCCATCTCTTTCCCTCCCATCCCTCTTGTGTTTCTCACTCCCTCATTTTTTCCATTCCCTCTCTTTCCATCTTCCGTTGATTCTCCCTGAAAGCATCACAGTTCACAGTTGTGGCAATATATATGTTAGCCAATGAATACGACGTGTTTGCATAGGTCCAGAGGTGCAATGGACGAGAGTTTAGAAGCTTGTACTTGTACATGCATATGTGTATATATCACACGTATGCCTATATGTACGTATGTCAGTGGAACTCCGAGAATCAGAAAGCCCAAACTCGATGGATACGAAGATGGAAAATCCGTCGTTCCGAATAGGATGCGACTCACGATACACACGTGCATATGTGTGCCGTATGTGTATGTGAGGGGTTGATTTCCAAAGGTACCTATATACCACATATCGAATAGGTAGGATGGAAGAAAGAAGAGAATTCTCTATGTACACTCAGCTGTCAGCTTGTTTTTGCGAGTAAAAGGGAGAAAGACGAAAGTGCTTTCTTTTTTCATTCCGATACGCACTCAAATCTTTCTGTGCGTGTATGTGGGGGTACGAATAACCAACCATGTGTGGGTTTAACTCCTACCTTCCCCAGGAAACACTGATAAGTATCAAAACGGCACGAATGGTTGATAGAAGTTCATGGAGGCTGTGCCATTTTAATTCTGAGAAAATTCTATAAGGTCCCAGAAACGTATTTCCTCCACAAATATATATATATATATATATATGTATAGGGGCATGGAGTAAAATGCAGTTTACGATTAGTCCCAATGAGAAGTTTGCATTTTAATTATCTAAGGAAACAAGGCGTTTAATTAACACCGCTCGCTTCGCAATGAGCTTGTAAATTACATTCCTGGTGTTTGTTGACTGTAGTCTACGTCGAACGAAACGTAACGTGACGTATATCATTAATAGAGGGAACGGCTTTCAAAAATAAAAAAAAATAAAAGAACAACAAGCAAACACACGAAATTGTTCAGCTTTTTCTCTCCACTATTTTTAACAAGGAGGAAATTAATCATGTTCGCGTAGATTGAAAGGGGTCCTTGAAAGTTCGCTTTTGGAAAATTCGAATTTTTTCAACTGCGATATTGGTCGTGAGTAATACTAGGAAATGTTGTACTTCATTGGATATTTATGTATCGCGTGATAAGAAATTAACGGGACATTCTGTCTGTTTACTAATACTTGTTTACGTACCACCAATGTGACGTGATAGATTCTTCGAAACACATTGAATTTTTAGACGTACACTGAAAATGTTAATTCTAAAGATTTTTGCCATCACGTCACAATTTAGAGCATCAAGGGACAATTTTTAAAAAAATTCATGTTTTGTGTAAATAAAGTAGTATTTTGGAATGGGTATACCTGTTTTTAGTCTGAGAGTTAGGAATTTTTAAAGTGGGTTGAATTAAATGCGAAATCATGGTACTGAGGGAAAACAATTTTTTTCAAAATTGGAAATTATTAGCTTGGTAAACAAATCTCTATGCGCTAAGTAAAAAAATATTGCAATTTTCTCGCAAAATTAAAATTTTACGATTTTGAAACTCATTTTTTAAATTTCTAAATATTATGTTTTAAAATTTCTTATACTCGAATTTTCGAAAGATCCAGGATTAAATTCCGTAAAACCGTATCGAAAAAAAAAGTTATAAAAATCCAAAAATTTGTCACTCTCAGATTAAAAAGAAGACCCTTTACTCTGAGAAATACTCGAATGAGCTTACCGGACAGCCTTTAAAAACGAACCAGAATTTCCCTAAAATCTTCCTTCAAGCCCAATAACCAGATCTTTTCTAGAGTCACGACCCTACATTTCATCCCCTAGATACGAACTCGCTATAGTCCACTACTGGATTACAAAGTCACCTGGATCACAAACGGGTATCGAATTCGGGTAAAAAAAAAATCTAACAATAATACCTTTCTCTTCTTTGACTCCAGTTTACTCAAAATCCCACAATAATAAAATACAATAAGTTCCTTCAAAAAATGGCCTTATCCTCCATTTTCCGGATGGGGCTCAAATTTTCTCCATTTGCTTCTCCAACCGGTGCAACTTGACAACACCTACGCACATATAAACAGCCGATCGGAGAATGGACCACCTCCTCCAGCCGTTTTAGGTTCCCGGTCACGTAACTCCGATGCCAGGAAGCCAAATTACGTATGTACCTGTGATGTCTGCACATAGGCTTGCATGTCTGTCACGTGTGTACACGTTCTCCATCTCCTCCGGTTTGTAGGTATTGCACAGGACATCATCCTTTGAGTTTCTTGCGAGACGAGTAGTGGGTAGGTAGGTATGTCCTTACTTACGAGCACCGTACCATTACCAGCACCATCGCCAGCAACAGCCTCACCATGCAACATCCTTGTAACATTAACTATAGCACTACCCATAGCGTGTACATGTTACTACTCCGTTTTCCAAGAGAGTTAGGATTTCTCCCGAAGGCGGGGTCTTGTAGAACCAACCAGCGATCTGGATCCAACCATCCTCTTTCTCTCCTCCATCTTTGCAGCCTCTCTTCCCAGCTGAAATTCGATCAACCACCATAAGCACGTATTCGTGTAACTCCTGAGGACGATGGGAAAGTTCAAATGTATTCCATAAACTTCCGTGACACCCAGCTACCCGCTACAAAGAGATTTATTAAGTCTGCCGTCTGTCTCTCGTATAATTTGATCTTCGTCCTTCACCGCGAGGAACGAAACGAAGCCATTTTTCAGATCAAACAGCGGCACTCTGCCTTCTACTCCTTTTTCTCCGTAGGATTTCTTTTCCCCGCAATTATTTGCCACGTTCATGCTCGTGAACACAAACGGGGATTCTCGAAATTTTGTACGAGGAGCAGCAGCAGCAGCGGCGGCGGCGGCAGCAGCAGCAGCAGCAGCTCCTTTAGCTCAAGGCAATATCACGAGTTTACGCTCGGCGAAGCACGTAGTCGTCATGACATTTCAGATCTTCCTTCTTCTGCCGCATTTCCCGGCACTGCGTCGAGTTCCCGCGAGATTTCCGACCGTGAATCGCTTCTTTCCCAGGATTTATCTTTCTTTCCCCCGGTTCTCCCAGTATACGAGGACTCCACAACACACGAACAAGGGAGGTACTGGCGAGGTTACTGGAGTATAGTGATTTCTGCCATGTATGCTGGAGTGAGCTCACGAATAAAGCGTGGTGGAAAGAACCGAGGAATACATGTTTTCGCGGAGATCGATTCCAACAGGAATTAAGAAGCGATATTTGGAAGATGTTGTATGAGGAATAGGTCGAGTATTGGAACTATGAAAATTTTGACATGGGTGTATTTTTTGGCGTAGGTCATTGAGTTATCGGCGGTGTCAAGAAAAAATTAAGTCTGCATTCGAAAAAGACACTAATATAAATAGGCACGTCTGCATATCGGCTCATTGCTACACTCTTCTCAACTATCTGCACAATCAAATGGTACTATACTGATATACATATATGTGTATACATATACATATGCGTATATATGTACACATATATGTATACGCTCGTACAAAGTCTCTGTACTGTGACTGTTGACTCGGAGTATATTTGCCTAGCAATGGATGAACGAGAGGGTGGTGGTAGTAATGGTAATAGTACTGCAGTATAGTTATACTACACAATGGTTGCTCCAAATATTGTGCCAACTATATACGATCGTGTATTGGTTAAATGCGTTAAGCCACAGTCCTATGCAGCATTTCATCCCACGAATACGTGAATCCAGATCCGAATGGATGCTAATAATCCGCGAAAGAGTCCTCATTGTCACGATTCTGAATTTTTTTTTTTTGAGGTGTCAAAAGGAAACCCAGGTTACTGATGTGACCTGGATCACTGACAAATGACTCCACTTACTGTTTAGGGTTTTACAAATTTATTACAAAATATACTAAAATTAGAAAGGATTGGTTAACTGATTGATCAATTTTTAAAATAATGAATTGATTTATAATTCATGCCCTGGATTTAAAGCTCGGTGGTAACAGTGATAGTAGTAAAAACAATAAACATTTAGATCCTGGTGCTGCAATTGATCAATTAATTATTCTGAGATTTTAAAGAAATATACTGGAATCGCAACAATTGTTGCTGTCATTGTGAATATTTTCGAACCCAAGAAATAATGTGTACACTCAAACCTGTTTTTGTGCGGACCTTTTTTACGCGTTTTTCTATTGTGCGATTTTTTTTCTCGATATTCACATACCGCATGAAAAAAAAAATCGCAGAAAAATAAAATGACACAAAAAAATCGAACATAAGAAAAACGCATAAAAAAAGACTGCACAAAAACAAGTTTGTGAGTAAATAGGAAATTATGAACGACGTTAAAAAAATTTGTCAAATTTCTTTGACACTTATTTCGCCACACTCTTCTCTATAGATATATTTTGAGAAACGTCGCTCTCCGGTTGATCCACTATCCAATTATACTAATACAAAAGAGGCATATACATATACATATAGAATTATCGTAAAAGCGCTGACGATAGCGATTCCGTATTACACAGCTGCACGATGAGCGACGGATAACTTCTGAACTTTGAAACAAAGTAACGAACTCATCACAGAAAACTTTCACGAGACTGTGCAGCGACGAGGGTGGAATGGATAGAACAGATTCTCTCGATGCATATAGGGCTGACGCTGGATTATGAATTTCTGAATCCGAAGATTGCACTGCCTGGATGTGATTGTATGCGTGAATGAATTACAAGCGTATATATACATACTATTACAATTTTTAAGGAAATTATTTAATTAGAATTTGTACCAAGAGACACCCGGAATGCTTGAAATCAGTGTTCGGCCAAGAAAAAAATATGTAATTGCGTGAAAAGGAATATTATTAGGACTAGGAGAGGCTGGATTTGAATATAAAATATTTTATTTTGAAAATTACATTATTATTATCACTCAACTTTAAAATCCAGGGCGTACATGATAAATCAGTCAATATAATGAATTAATTTAAAGTTCCAAAAAATGTGTATCGAAGTATAAAATAGATTAATTAGTTTTTTATGACATAACGATTTTGAACAATAGTAGATAACAATTGTAGGTACTCTCTTTAAATTTTGTAGGAGGCAATTATATATAGGTATATATATTTTGAGTTCACAAGTATCCTTCTCCTCCCATCTTCTTGACTAATCCTTTCCTGGTTACCAGGTTCTTTAACAGAAAGATTCTGCGCTTCTTTTAAAACTCCCGAAGGAGATGGATTTTGCTAGCGAGAGTAGTAATGTAACAAGACCGAGGAGACTGCGGGAAAAGAGGAAAAATGGTAGGCAAGAAGAAGGGAAGATGCAGAAGTGGAAGAAAAAGGCTTTTATTAATTTCGAAAGTTTTCAGCTTAATAATTAGATCCTCATGCATTAAGATGAACTTTTTCAATTATCTGTTTTTTAATTACACTATACGTTTTGTCGAGATTTTTACATGTAGTCGTAACTCCTTTGTTCATCTCATTTAATCTCACGGCAATGAGCGACATCGTCGTGGGTTTAATGAATTTATTAGAATCCGATCAAAATAAAGGGATCAAAGGAATATATGCAGGAACAAATTTTTTATCTATCACGGCGGTGGTTCTGAATGTAGTTCAATTGAAATTTATATATTAAAATTGTAGAGTACAGTATATTTTATTCCCTGAATCCGAAACCAGCCAAAATTTCTCACCCCAAAACTTCTCCTGATAATTTACTAATATAAAACTTTTCAAATGCATAATTTATAATATAAAAAAATTAAGATGCTAAAAAAATGTGTGGCAAACTACCGACTATTGCGTCTCGTTTCACTGTACCCTTCGATATCCCCTAGGCAGAAAATTTCGGTAGAATTTCCTCAAGGAATTGAATTCTGTACTGTTACATATCCCATACGTAGCCCAGCTATGACATGAAGTGTCCTCAAGCAGCCACGTGGGATGCCACTTTCGTCCTCATCATGTACACTTTTAATCGTACACACAACTTTTGTACATATACATATAAGCTGCGTGTGCTGTTTAAGAGAGTGCTACAAAATAATTTGATGTCACGCCAAGCTGCGGTTTACATCAAACCACAAGTGGTCTCCTTTCACTGGGAAACGAAAAGGACCAATAATATTGTAGCAATTTCCTATATCGCAAAAAATTGTTGCACGCAAGTCTGGCAAGAATCTGGTCCGTCACTGAATCGACGAGACTTCTCCGAATTTCAGTCAAGTTTCGACTTAAATAGACTCGCTCGAGTCAGATCTCAATTATCTCCTCCAAGCAGGCCATTCATTCGATTGTAAGGTTTTCGATCTGTTAGGCAAAGATCGATCATCGAGATTAAATCGGATCGATGGTCGTTGTGTCGATCTATGAATATATCGAGGGCATGAAAATCGGTCCGTGAAAATCGATTTTTTTTTTTCAAAACTTCGAAATGTATGAAATATTGTATTTATATTATATATATTATATATAATATGTACTACACAAACACACACACACGCACGCACGCACACGCATGAAATAACATTAGTCCAAAAATGGCAAACGATTGCTTTTATTATTATTTAGAGAAACATTCTTGAATGTGTACGTATTAAATTCTACCCTTCTCCACCCCTTCCGGGATACAATCTAGTTCAGTTTGAAATACCAACCCTTTGAGTCCAAGCTCGGATGAAGTAGATATCTCGCAAAAAAGGGCGAAATAGATCAAAACCGATCATGCATGTGACTGCGGCGAATAATAGGAAGTTTCCAAACTGTCCAAACGTAGGGAAAACATTGACGAAATCTGCATTTAAGGAATCCGGGGAAGTATCGGAGATTATAATAATACGGAATAATAATGGACTGTATTTATTATTGTCAATAGAACATATTATTCAAATCCTCGAGTAAATTCGGGGCAAACCAATAGCAATATGTAGCGTTTAGCTACCGGTATTATTCCTGACCCCTGATGGGAGTTGGAAGGGTTCCTATGCCAGAACGCCACGAATCGGTGGCACTACGAGGGGTAGTTTCGCCCTTCTGACTGCCACCGAAGAATCTATATCGAGTCTGAAAAAAAAAGGAGAAGAGTGAAGGTATAACGGGGGTGTGTACGTGAACACAATGGTAAATGTAGAGTGAAGAGAAAAGAAGAGCCCCCGTGGCAAAGGCATATTTAACGCAAGCAACAACTTCTCTCTTTTTCATCCCTCTCTTTCTCTGTTTTTCTCTCTAAACGTGGAGCCACCCCTCGAGTCTTTTTCGCTAAAGGGTGCTAAGCCGTGCTTGTCGCTCAAGCTTACCAGCAGTTCTGATTTTACTCGTTCGAGATTTGGGACCGAACTTACCCCCAGGCTGGAAGATCGAGCGCCGACCCCTTCGAGATATATCATCGGGCCAATCTGTACAATTGTTTTCGGATACGTTTTATTAGGGATATAAGCGCAACTAACCCTCGCATCAGATTTTATTGCTTGAGGTCAACGTTTATATACCGTCTAATAAAGTTCGAAATTGATTGATACGCCCTTTCGAGGAATCGCCTAATTGACGGGCAGATCATTTTTGGGAAAAATACGGGGGTTGAATTCCTTCATATTTTTGTCCAACGTAATTTCGGAACTAACTAAAATTACAGAGAATAAATATTTCTAATAAATATTCAAAGAATAAATATTACCTCGTCGGCATCAAATATCTCGGAAAAGAGGCATTTCTGAAGGATTTTCTAAATAACGATCGTAGTTTCTTTTCAACCCCTTTCCTAGCACATGAAAAAGCGTGCCACTTTTTCCTTATATGACGCGTGTACATACATTTGAAAATTTACGATATTAAAATAGCATTCCGTGACTTCAAATATCATAAGGGACCAATTTCCATTGAAATCCGACTGTTTTTCGAAGTTACGTCCACCATATTGGATCGACCATTCCCAATTTTCAAAATTTGTCATCAGACCCAAAGAACTATTATTCTGAATTTTCCGTTGTAATTTTGAATGAAAAGAAAATTTCCAACACATTTTTGAACGGTCGGAAAGCTATTTTTCGTTTGACTGCGAAGGGGTTAACCGTGGAACCGGATGATACAAATTCTTCCTAGCGATTTTTGAGCACCTTTCACACGTGCTAACAAAGTTCCACTTAGTAACTGTGTGACGAAACAATTATAAAATTGTCAACAATAAAATTTATTTACGACTACTTGTAAGCACCATCAAGGCTGTTGCCGGGTCGTATCTTTTTGATAAGCATATTCCATATTTTTAGACAAACGCAAAATATAAAGTTGAAACTATCGTCAGATTTTAAAAGTGGGGAGAATTACATGGAGAATGGCTGCATATGGGTAAACGTATATAAAATTTGGAAAAGCGCTAGTGGAGGCTGATGGCGAAGTTTCACTTCTCCAAGTTAGAAGAGTTTCCAGAAACGTGGAAGTTAAGCTCTTGTAACTTCTACAGAAGCGAAAAGTATAGTTTGAAGTATTGAATAAATTTCGCCCTTCCACAGACGCGGAAATTGCAGGAGTGAATAATTTGGGCGCTCCGAAGTGGTAATCTCGAAAGAATAGGATTGAGATCAAAAGACGATTTTTTGTATTTTCCGCATAAACAAGGAATGCAAAAAAAGTCTTTTGGTTCGAAGTTTTCAATAAAATTAACTTTCTTATCTTTTCTCACACGTTTGTGGAAGATTTGAAGTTCATTTATTATAATGTATAACTTTTGGAGCAACTTTTGTAAAATCTTGATAGTTTTATTATTTACTATTTAATAATTAAATATTCATTAATTTTGTGATTTACTAAAATAATTATTAAATTACCTCTAGAAATGAGTTGTCCAAGTCTATTTTAAACAATTTTTACCTTATTTTGGGGGAGAAGCCCAAAAGATCTGTCAAAAAAGATTCGACTTTTCCAAAATTCGAATTTCTCACCTTTTCCTCATCATACTCACCAAAAAAGAGAACTATCCTAGCAGCAATACCTATGTTTATTCATTGATTGCATATGTAAACCGACTACACACACACACGTATACAAACTAATCATTCTCAAAAACATTTAATGTCCCTCAATTTTCACCTTGCAGCAACACAACTCTAATACTGCTCTCCATCGAAATTACCATAATTTTCGAGCCCGGGTAACCGGAACCTCTCGTGGCTGTATATAATAGATACGAGTAGCAATTAAACTAATGAAAAGTTTGTTTGATTATTGCTCGTATAGTGAAGCGACTCACAAGTAGAATATTAATTCCAACTGTAGCTCCGGCATAAAAGGTTTTTTTGAAGGACCAGTGGGACGTACGTGTGAAGTCTGATGTGAACTTTATGGAAGCCTGCATTGAGTGTCGTTCGAAAAAAGAGAGAATCTTGTTCCGTCTCTTCTCTCGGTAGTAGTATAACGGTACCCAAAGGACCGAAAAGGGAAACCAACTAAGAGAAATAATCGTGAAAAGAGAGGATAGGATATGAAGAAGAATCTATTCTGGCATTAAAAAAAAAAGACAAATGAAGAACAAGGAGAAGAAGAGGTAGAAGAAGGAAAAAGGAAAATGGATGTGGAGGAAAAGCACAGAGAAGAGGATGATAAAGAGAGAACAGTAGGATGGACCCATGTATAAAAGAGGGTGAATTAAAATTCAGAATGCTGTACTTTGAGCTCCGTCGAAATTAAAATTCATGATGAAATTATCCTCTCTGTTCTTGGAACAATGCCACCATAAAATGGATGCTTCAAGATTCTTGTTAATTTTCTCTCTTCTCCCTTTCACTCCATCCCTTCTCTCCGTCTCGCTCTTTTTGTTGTCTCCGTCCCTGCCCCTGCCTCGTCCTTTTATTTTCTACTTTATTTTGAAGAAAGAAAAAAAAAACCTTGATATGTATATTTATAATTTCTATTAGATTGAATTATTCAACGATTCATTTCATACATTTTCATCGAGACTCGCCTTTGATTAATTTTTAATTATTCAAGCAAAGATATATTTCCCATAAATATCGTCATATATGTGAAAAGAACGCGGATTTTATTACACATATTCAAATTTAGAGGTTTATTCATCGTTGCGGTGAGGAAAAACATTATTATTTCGAACCAGAATAACGACTGGTGACAGTTAAAATTTTGAGATTTCTAAAGTTTCAGCAAGACATTCTACAATTTCTTACTCCAAAGTTACAAATTTTGAAAAGTCCACTTCAAAAATTGCGAATTGGATGAATTTCGAAAGAACTCGTTTCCTATAGAAATAGATAAGTTTAATAAGAGATTTCCTAACACCTTAAAATTCGCAAAATTTAAAGAAGCTGTAAAATAAAATGTCGACGAAATTTCTATTGTTTTCGAAGTTATAAAGTTTCAAATGTCGACATTAAAATTTGCGAAGTGGAGAAGTTTCAAATCGACCTCTTCGCCGCATAAAAATAAGTATCTCAAACAGGAAATTTTACAAAAACTTGAAATTCACATAAATCAAAGGAGTGTTAAGCTTTTCAATCAGTAGCCTTTAAAAAGTTTACCGCGACGGCAGCAGCTTCTAGGCGCCAAAGTATTAATTATGAATGTGAAAATGGAAAATATTGCAAAATTTCTACGTGTACAAATTAAATCGTTGTCGTAGGTTAGACTTATCGGAAGACTAATTTTGACTAACAATGATGACGAAGGCTCCGATTAGACGGGAAAACAAACAAGAAACGCGGTCTCCCAAACGCGAGTAAATATAAAAACGTACGATGAAAAAAAAAAAAACGACGCAATAATATTTCATCATTATTTCCCGGAGATTCTCGGAAAGTCAAACTAGTAAAATAACGCTTTATTTTAATATATTCTCGTAGGATATACCTATATATCTGAAAATAGGTATGCACATGATGTTTTTTAACTGACGCGGCACTGTGTGTATTCCTTACATGTGTACACAACTTGCATATACCTATAGACGCACTTTACCTAGAGAAGAAGTAGAAAAAGAGAAGATTACTCTAAGTAGAGAAAAAGAGTTGGGGAAAACAAAGACGGACAATGGGGAATAAATGAAAATCTGGAGAGCGCGAGAGAGACAGAGAGCGAGAGAACAGACGCAAGACGAAATTCCACCTTTCATCTCCTGAGACTGGCCGAGCCAGTGGTAGTTAATTAAGTGCTAACAAGGAGAGAACCACGTAGTAATGCTATATATACCTTCGTCTCGTCTAAGTAAGCTGTACAGCTTGGTCGTAAAAAAGTTGAAAAAAGAAAAGAACAAAAAATATTGCGGTTCCATGATTCTCATTTTTTTTTTTCGAAATTTATGATGCCTCTTCTTTGCTTTTTGCTTTTTATGAAGGTGAAGGTAGTGGACAATTTCTGGTTCCTTATCGACACCACTCTTTTTCGTCCTCCTTAGCAAGTAGCAACAGGCAAAGGAAAGTAAAGCATATGGCGAAGGAAAGTACCGGGAATGTCGGATTTACTATGCTGATTTAGTAAGAAAGATCCCAATAGACGCTTTTTCCTCTCTCTTTTTAGTTGTATACCAAAAAGGATTCTCTGAAAACCTGACATTTTATACTTCAAGTTTCAGAGTTGGTAAATTATTTATCTTTTAACCAAAGCCTTCTTGCTTTTTGTAGAATTTTTGCTTTCAGAGGAAATTTACGTGTTTCAAAATGAGTTACAATAAATGGGATTCTCTGGAATCCTTTGCTCCAGAATCTGAAATACCCAATGCCAAACTTAACGTAAATGACAAAAAAAATCTCAATGTATTTTAAACCATGTCATTATTTGACACTTCTTTGACACCATATTGCAGAAAATCCTAACGATCGATTATTCCCTAATTACAAATTTTTACCATAAACCACATACATCTACATAAATATAATGAAAAACTGCTTTCGCGTAGAAGCTCGACGAATCTATACCGAAGCAATAACTGCAGGAACTAATTGAGATATTACGTTAAGCGTGAAAGGTATATATTTATTGTACACTTGTATAACAACAACAATTGTGTTGCAGCTATACCTGTATGCGTCAGTAAACTAAGAACGACTTTCTTATTTGATGTTATTTGTGTTAGTAAGTAATTCTTTACTCTGTCCACATACCCTTAATAAGATAGTAAATATCGAAAATCTAGATCATGCTTCCATAAACGAGTAATCTGATTTAAGTAAACGGCCGCAAAACGCTTTGTATTAGCCCTGCACATACAGAGAAAGACACACTCATTGCGCGCACGACAGAAGTTTGACGACAAAATATTTGTCGCTCAAACACACCACACGAGTATACATATGTACCACCCGAAAGACTCTGTAATCGTTACAATACCGTACAAGTCGAGAGTATCAGTAGAACTCTATAGTGTTAAAAACTAGGTGCTCTCCTTCATTTATTTGTATATATAAATACTAGTAACTATATTTGGACACGAATCAATATAGTAATCTTTACGGCCATACCCGTACCCACACATACAAACTATTCATACACTTTACCATTGTGATAAATTATCGTATGTATTATTAATATATGATTTATAAATATTATTGTAACTTATAATAATATTATATTTGTAATATATACACATATATACTTGGCGCAATATGGCTAGTGTTAGCAACTACTCAGTCACGAATGAATTATATAATTTTCACCACCTAATTTTTCTCAGCTGCAAAAATTCCTCCAGCATAGTATAATTATCACTATCGCTTTACTTCTCGCCTATGCAAATTTACGAGTTTGATAATTTCGACTATGTAGGTACCTACCCAGTCTCGTTCGTCTGCCTCGGCGTGTATTTTTCTCCCTGCGGTAAAAAAAAATTCTTGCGTGTGATAAGTAAAACGAGGTAATCTCCAATTTTTGAGCAGATAAGGCACCCACACACACACTCGCAAAAAGCACACATCATACACACACGGGTGTGTAAAAATCCGAGGAAACGAAAGGTTTGGCAAAGTAGTAGGCACGTGTCGTTGAGGATAAATATACAGGGTGCCCATACATAGCATACTTGGCGCTTACCTTGGTATATATACATATACACTCGAGTCGTGTTAACCAGGCTAACCAAGATAATCAGTCATTACGAGCATTTAGCGTAGACATGGAGTAAAGTGTTATAAAGCGTGTAAAGTTTTAGCGAGAAACGGCGAACCTCCTCCGTTTCTCGCATTGGTTACATGAACGGACATATAGTAACAACGTGGAAGTAATTCGAAGCACAAACAATATATTATATTCTCTGGACATGAACTGGTTAGCGACTGATCTGGAACTTTTTACGCTCATCTCTTTTTATGTCACAGCCCTAAGCTGTAACAGGATACTTTATTAACTCCTTTTCCGTGAATGTTATCGTATGTTGTTATCATTCACACGTGGAAATCCATTAACGTATATGTTTCAATGTTTATATGAGCTTTTGCTCAACTTTAAGGTTTACCTCTTGTTCTTCTATTTGTTGAACGCCTCGAAATGAGAATAAGATGAGACAAGGTTTTGCGATTTGAATTTTGGTATACAGGGTGACGATTTTATAATGGATTTTTTTTCTTGGCGGAAGAATATCCATTTGCATAGGTACCTCTACTATTTTTCTTTTTCCTTACCAATATAGTAACGTAAATATACATATATCTATGTTGTATAAAAAAATTTGTTGAAATCGGGACAGTAGTTTTTTAATTGCATTATACTTTAACACGCAGATTTTTGTAATATATAGTCCTAAATTGAGGTTTTTGCTAAAACAGTAAAAATTAGAGAGATGCTTTTGAATTTGGGAACCGGTGATGATTTTCGAATGGATTTGTGCGCCCAAATTCAGAGAAAATGTACTTTTCGGGAACTCGTGAATTTTTTTTCTGTAAAAATTCGTAGCCAAATTCATATCGGTTTTCCGGTTTCCGAAAAGAATCCATGAAAATATTGCGTATAATCTCCAGCAATCCAAAAATGGAGGCAATAGCTGCGGGGGAGGGTCAAGCGGCAAATGATGGATCGAACTTTATGGAGAACGATGTTTGACTTGAACCAACATCACTCTACGATATATATCGTATTACTAGAGTTATATTCTCCGACATTACCATTTACCCAATCTACGTATCGATGCTTCTGATATATTCTTTATGATTGATCGTACCTATATCCCTTCCTAACTACCTATAATTTAATAGATAGGTGGGATAGACCGGGAGAGCCCTGAAATCGAAGACTCAAAAAATGGACATGGAAGGATACCAAAAAGAAAGGCTAAGCAAATATAGGGGAGACTGGGGCAAAATGGGTAGGTATGAGACAAAAAAAAATTAAAAGGACTCCAATTCATCAACTTGGATTGTGTTACTAATAAACAGGCGCATTTCTAAACTGCATTCGTTTCGTCCAGTAGTGACTCGGGGTGCATTAAATTCTTCTAATTCTGCGGTGGATCGCATTAAGAACCATTAGCACTCGATATCGTTAAGAATTAGCATCGTCTAGTGTTGGGACAAGTTGCATTTGTGCATCTACCACTGGTCCATCTTACATTTCTTCATCCGGTACTGGTCCACAATGCATCAGCCTCCTGCAATACTGACCTAGCTCGCATACATTTGGTGCACTACTGACCCAGACTTCGTCGGACTCCTCCAGTACTGACCCCGTAGACTGCAGCAGCTTCCTCCAATGCTGGCCAAGGTTATGCTTGCGTGACTCAATAGAAACGGCAACCTAATCGGGGACTTCGCAAAACCCGAGATTAATGCATACGAATTATTTGCTGGGCCACCTTCAAAGAGGATAGCAGCCTGACCCTGCGGCGGTATACGTACTTAAAAGTGTCGTTAATTAGTAATAAAGAAATCCATATTGAAATGAGGTATACACATTCCCCAAGAACATTGTAATAAACACTCTCCACACATATACGTCCGTTCGCATATGATGACATTTTATTCTCGTTTAGTGGAATTTTTCGTCAGCGACGACACTTCGATCAATATTTGCGCAGCCGGGAACCACGTCACTCGACCTTCCGCAGCCATATGTGAATGCGGTTGAACCATCATCGTCTGGACATACGCGTATATTTTAACAAACGCGCTTGTATGCACTCTCGTTGCTTGTCTCCTCTTTTTCCATCCTTTCCTTCGGACTAAAGGATTTCAATGTTTTTGATCGAGACTCGCTTACCTTCATTAGCTTGTTACACAACAATTTTCAATTATCAGCACCCGGAGCCACAAACACGAGTTGCAATAAATAATTAGCATTAATTCATCGTCAGCCGCTTTGTGCGTCGAAGATTCGGAATACGTTCCGAAAAAAACCTCAAGAGCAGCGAACGCGTGGCGAGCGTCTTGGTGTGGGTCAACAAAATCTTGCGTGGGTCAGGCTCTGCATCAAACTGCAATGAACTGTCCAGAAAAGTGTTGGAAGACTTCAAGGTTTTTCTACTGTCTCTGGAAGCGCAAAAGTATCAATAAAAGTGCATTAAACGTGTGGGACCACAAAAGACCACGGAAATCGCGCCCTCGACGTTTGTGCTCACCACAGGGGGTACTGCGTACCAGTGGTAGTCCTTTTTTTCGAGTGGTTAAAGGGAACACGACGTTTACACGGCATCCAGCTGCGCTTCTATAGATTGGTGGGGACAAGGGAACAAATACGTAAGAAAAAAAAGAAAAAAAGGGCACGTATACCTACATAGAAATTTACCACGAGGGTGGTTTTGACGCGTGCTATGTACTACGACCCACGCAGTACCCCATACTGTGCGCTTACCACCTGTTCCGTAGACCGAAATCTATGGGGATTGTTGCTCTGTTCAATTAGGTAACTAATATGTTTAAAGCCCGAACCCCATGATTTTTATTTCCGTATAATAAAAATCAACCGATAAAGCTGTTTAGTTACAGTAAATTGGCTAGTTGCGACAAGACACTGTCGGAGATGGATATGGATTACAAAAAAATTATCTTATCTTTCTTTTGGGGGGTTACGAATGCGTAGAGCGGTTGTATATATTTTGCAGCAAGTGCTGATTTCAATAAGTTTAAAAGGGTTCTATGGTTTCCGGGAGGCGAAAGGGGTGAGTTTGCGGTTTCGTAAGATATTGATATAAAAAACTATTCGGAAAAATTCGTATGATGGATTCACAGGATTTTTTGGGATTACTTGAATTTTTCAAAACCTTTTAATTTCTGAATTCGCAACTTTTTAAAATCACTTTCCGAAGCTTCAGAATTTTTCCGGAATTTCTTGGAATCCAAGAATTCATGAGCACCTAAAAAATTTGTCGAGTGGGATTTCTAATTTCGATTTCAGAATTTAACAATCTCCACTTACATAATGAAAGTTTGAAAATCTAGTAGTTTCTAAAATCTTAAATCTATTGAAATCATTTGAAATTTTGTTATATCATTGTTTAGCGCATTAACATAAATACAGGTACACACACACATACATGCACGCATGTACTATACCTCCCATTAATCCGATTAGCTTTGTCGATCGCCGATAAATCAGATAATTGCAGCGGCTACAAGCTGATCGTAAATTAAGATTATCGCGATTTGCTGACACTATTAAAGTTTAAGTTTACATACTGTACATACATGTAAATATATACAAATATATGCACAACTGTTTATGAGTACCTATACATGCACTAGTTGCACCGCAATGTACTTGCTAAAGTTTACATAATATATTATTATAAATGTGGATATTTCTATCAGATACGAGCTTTAACAATTTTCTGTTTTAACGAGAAAACGATATAGTTTCCACGATAAATTGTGTGATTACCATACGATTCCAATTTCATTTTAATTACGTAACAAAAATTACTAAAATTAACATAGTAAAAATTACCATACCATTAACCCTTAAAGGCCTAGAGTATTAAATTTTATGCCAGACTTTTAAATGGAATTGCACACTTGATGAATTTGAAACTCCAGGCCTTTAAGGGTTAATCGAAGATTTACTATTATAACTTATTACTACATCCATGGTCAAAATTCGATGCCACTTCAATATTATTGCCAAGATATTCATAAACTTTTATTATACCACGAATGAACTATATTAAGTAACCCAGGGATCTGTAATTGCAACCAATACTCATTCGCAATCGTATTAATAGGACTCAGTATCAGTACAGACTTTTCTACTTGGGTCCAGAACTGGATCCAATTCTAAATCATTCTTTTCAGCTGGATCTGGTAGTTACTCAAATTATATTAGCCGAACCTCATTCTGACGCACTTAATATCAACTGGATACGGTCCTGGTGCTGCCTGAACTGTTTCGACCCGATATTGGATCAGGCAGCATCCGCTCCGAACGGATTTTTCTTTTTGAATCTATCTTCATGATAAAATCGACTATCCACGAATTTCTCATCGAGTCGACGGGACCTCGACCTCGAGCCTACAATTATAATTGCATCGGAATAGGGTGGAGAAGAGCTTGTTATTGAAAGATGAACGAATACAAGGTTCCCATGCGTCCCGCGTATGTCTTCCAAACTAGCAACGTAAGTAGAAGCACATAGGTGGAAATGGGAATACACATACACACACCAACACAAAATACAGCATTTAATCCTGCACCATCTCGTACAAAAGCAAGGTAGCGTTAGTATTGGTATATTATAGCTGAAGAACGTGTGGGGTGCAAAATGCATGCGATGAGACCGAGTTCGACCCACGCGCAAAATCGAACGAATCAAACGTACCCCATAAACGCCGAACGTACGTTTGGAATGTTTTGACAAGGCGCTATACATGCACGTGTCGTATAGCTGTTTGTAAAACATCTCTGGATCTCCTTTATCGAGCCGATATTAACCGGCTGGTGCCACGTGGCTATTGTTGGGCATTGTTGCGGTTCGAGCACCGCGAATGATAGCCTATTGTGCGGAAATAAAGGACGTGATTGCAATTCACGTCACGATAATCTAATTGAAATTAATTCAATTGTTCCGTTCTACCTCTTTGACGCCTTCGAAATTCATGCGACTCCATTGCAGAAATCCGCTCGCGTCCACTTCCGTTTTAACGAGGCCCGAATTAGGCCCTGAATGCGCCAATAAAGGTATAATCGGGTCTACAACTGGAGATCGGTACTGGACACTCAGGGAATATGACCTAGACACTAAATTGGTGCAATAAAATATTGAATGGGTCTGTATTAAGAGCAGCTGATTTAATTCGGAACCAATACTGGGCCCGAAGAATACAGTTTAAATCAGTACGTCCACTTGATGCAACTTGGATCCATATTAAGCTCAGTTACGACACCCTTGGACAATTAAGGGGGTAAGGTCACCAATAAAAAGAAAAAGTATATTAATTTTTTTTTTACAACTTTTATTATAAAAATACATTTTTTAAATATACATTGAAAATTGTACTACTAAATACTTACTAAATTATTTTTTCGAAATCCCTAGTATGTAGTATAAACATACTAGAGATTTATTAAAAATTTCCATTTGGCGCAAGGTTCAAGGAGCACCGATTGACCGATTTGACTCCGCAGTGGCTCATTTTCTCTGGAAGACCATCCTTTATGGAATGAATGTGGGAATTTGGAAAGAAAAAAAAATTACAAAAGTTCTGAATTTTTTAAACCCAAAAACAAAACAAAAACCAAAATTATGTATATATATCTGATAAAAAGTGTTGTAACTTTTTGTTTACTTACTTCTTCCAAAATTCCCACATTCATGCCGTAAAGGGTCTTTCTCCGAATGAAGTGAGACCTTGTCGAGGCAAATCGATCAATCGGTGCTCCTCGAACCTTGCGCCAAATGGAAATTTTTAACAAATCTCTAGTATGTTTATACTACATACTAGGGATTTCGAAAAAATAATTTAGTAAGTATTTAGTAGTACAATCTTCAATGTACATTTGAAATATGTATTTTTATAATAAAAGTTGTAAAAAAAAATTGATATACTTTTTCTTTTTACAGGTGACCTTACCCCCTTAACGCAATCTGGATCAGAACCAGAATCAAGTTGACATAGGTTGGGCCTATAATGGAAGAAGTTAATGTGGCCTAAATCAATGCTGACATTAGAATTTTGATGTATAAGAGGAATAAGACCTAGCACTTGCTGTAAATTGATCTAATGTAAGTCTGTAGGTGAAAATATCGAGATCGTGAGTTCGATTCTTGATATACACATGCATTATACATAGGTACTTGGTGAAGTCGGAACTTGTGAATACTAAATTCATCCATTTTGAGTACCAGCAGCACAAGTGCATATCATTTACCCACGGGCCAGAGAAGTTACCCTCATCGTGATCGACATTGAAATTTTCCCATGACAAGTACACACTTGGTATACACGCACAGCTTTACTTTACAGAGAGAAAGAAGCGTACAGTTAATCGCGATCTATTTTTCATCGAAGTATTACAAACTCTCAATGGTGCTTTAGAAGTGAACTTCAGAATCAATTCCCTGAGGCGTTCGAGCTGCTATACCTACTTCTATACACGGCTCTCATAATTTCCCATGCGTTTCATTCTACATGTAATAAAGTTCGGTCGCTCTTGAGATTTTACATTGCCATTAATTACTAATTTCGAGGGAGCGGAAAGGAAAACTATTCTTCAAAAAGACGTTTCTTTACTGGAAACCATTCGAAAAGGGACAACAGGATTAATTTCTAAATAAATATGTCTTACATTAATGTGATTCGAACATAAATATTTTTAAAAATCTTAAAAAATGATGAAATCAAAATAAATAATTTGGAAATTTGAAATTATCATGTTTCACACCTTCGCCTACACTTTCGGTTCTGTATTTTTCAGAAAATCAGAAAAAGCACATAATTCTTTGTAATAAATGTATAAAAAAATTAATTAAAAAGCCTATGGATGTAGAAGTAGTCAATAACAAATCTGACAGATAACAAATGTGTTCAAAGTTGCTATGGGCATGTGTGTACGTATCGACAACTGAATAATTAAGAGGAAAAGGCAACTCCAGCGAAGGGATGTAAGGTTCCTTTTTTTCAGTAGGTGTCTTGAGCGAGCGCGGAATAAAACGGTGAAACGTGACGAGTACAATGTCCGCATTGTTTGTGCAACGAAAGTAGTAACCCCGTACTTGTTTACACGGAGTAAATAAGCAAACAAGAAATTGCACTGGCTCAACACAACTTCGCGTATAGTATAGTTCTATATACAGTAGTAGGTACCTTATACCTACTAAGTATAGTGGGTGTACAATCAACTTTACGTACTCGTATACATATATAGTGTCTATATATATGTCTACATCCGTCTCTGTCTCTCTCCCTCTCTCTCTCTCTGTTTCTCGCGATATGATGATTAGCATCCAGTATTGTTAGACTGTTAAACAACAAGGATAAAGAATTTTGTTATATTTATGTCAACAGTTTGATAAAAGGTCTATGTTACGCACATATACATATACCTGCATACCAATAAATCTTTGCTTTCCAATGATACTCAGACATCTATATCCATAGACTTTAAGTTTGTTGTATTGTTATTTTTCTAGATAAATATGTTCTTTTGTTCAACATGTAATAATCGTATATGGTACATATTGCAATGTACACAAATTATATCTGCAAACGTATGCTCTCACACACGTACGTGTAGGTACGTTCGTACGAAGTCGTTGGCTTTACACGCCGTCAAGCCGGCAATTATTAAATGATTCATATTTTAAATTGTTTATATACACTAGATACATATTTATATACTTACTTTAAATAAGTAAATATTATGTGCTGCTGCCTTCCACCCTTGCGGCAATTATTTTTAAATATCCGTAGACTGAGAAAAAAATTTCAGTGTGCGTTCATTTGCTCCAAATTTTATGGTGAGTCTGAATAAATACTATGGTTGCACGCGTAAGTGATGGATCTGGTCTTTCTCTGCATTTCGCAGTCGCGGGGATAAAAATTAGCATAAAGTCGACTGCGGGTGGCTCAAACGTCTACTTTTTCCCTGTTGCACTTTACCCCGCTAACCCAACTCTGATTCCATGCTTGGCCGAATTACAGGATTTTTAATAAACTAAGAAACTAATAAATTAAAGGAAAGGCAAGAAGCTCGTCAATTTCAATTTCCGGAGTTACGAGCCGCTCGCGTTTCTGCGGCTGTTCCAGAACCAAGCCGTTTCAATTATATCTCGTGTTTAACAGTCAAAGTTCATAGTGCGGACCTCTTCGTTATCCTTATCATGTTTCCAATCCTGACTGCAGTATCGTCCTGACGAACAACGCCAACAATAATGTTCACGTGCGTCATGACACGTACTTTAGTCATCATGCAACTCGGAAAAATCTTGTTTAAACAGTGATTAAACTCTGATTAGAATCCCGTTCAGTATTTCGAAATCCTGAAAATTGCGGGAGAAAGGTCCACTCTTATTTGATTCCTTGTGTATGAAAATTGAAAATAATTTTCCTTCAGGTTGTTAATCCGTCCAATTTTTTTATAAAAACAATTTATTTTTGTTTAACGACAAGATTTAAAATATCCAGGAATCGCAAGAAGTGGATAAAAAATGATTCCGGCCAAAAATCTAATTTGATTTCACTTCGGAATTTCATCTAAATTATTTATTCGAAAAGCACATTTTCTAAATGTTTGAGAAAATTTTTTGAAAATTTTTACTCGCGAATCGTTCGAAAACCGAAATTCAAATCACATGTCTCCCGTGGAAGGTAAATTTGCACTTGAAATTTTCGTAATTGCACCTATTCGATCCACAAACACAAGCGCGTGCATTCATAGATTTCGTGAAATGTCTTATAGACGTGGAAAAAAATGCAAAAGCTTGAGTAGGAATTGCACGCGAGTTTCAACGCTTGCGAGTATGGTACACATATAGTACATATGGAGGGCGCATGTCTGCATATTTCATAAGCAAACAAACTTCAACCCCCGTGGCATGCGCTGCAAGCATCAACTCGTCGACTTTACTACTCAAAGCTTCGAGGAGTCTGCGCTTCAGTATGAGAAATTGCTGATAATTATTGAAGTATCTTTTCCTCCCTTCGTTCCCTTTTTGTGGCAGCTACAAAATAGCGCTTTATCCGAATCCCCGTAACCCTGCGAATTAAATTAACAACCCCTTTTACATCTACCCAAAAACGACTCTTTTTTTCGATTTTTCCACCAATTTGCGGGCAAAGTGACAGCAAATTATCAACTATCGACCCGCAGAAAACAAATGGTAAGGGTCTGAGCTCTTCCTTGACCCAGACCATCGTCTTATTTCAATTTTTTAAATTATATATAACGTTCTCAAATGTGAAATGTTTTTTTTAACTTTCCTTCAATGTATTAGTCAACTCTGTCGATTTTTAATAAAAAAAAACCCTTGGACTAATTTTTACTTATATTTTAAATTATGAGTTTATTTTGCAACTTAACTCAACTTGTAACACTTGTCCGTAAGTGTGTCTGCAATTATTCAATTTCCAACTCGCTGAACCCCCAAAACGGAAGGAACCGACGATTAAAAAAAGTCTTTCCTAAGTCAACCCCTCGGTTGAGGTGACAATAAGGGTGCTATATATTATTTAAAGGCTATAAACTTCATATTAAACCAATAAAACGGTTCGTTTTATATCTGTGTACCCAATTGATGACTATCGCATGCTTGATTTCAAGCGTAGGTTAATTGCAATGGAATATAGGCCCATGCTATCGGAAGAGCGATAAAAAGAAGTGGGGGATAAATAACATATGTGCTAAAGCGGCCCTACGACCCACCCTTTCGCGTTAAATAATCCAGCGTGACTCGTTGGGATACGTGACAAGTTTACATGCATAACATGCAGGAACATTGCTTACAGGTACTCGTGTGCAGAAGTCTAATGCAGGTTATTCGTATATATTTAATACGTGACAGATAATACGCGCGATGTTTCAACTTTGCACGACATCCGCCCCATATGCTTTGCTTTACTTCGTTATTGTTAACACTCGCTGCAAAAGTACACACACACACGCACACACACACGTACATATATACTGTAGTAATCTTAAATACGACAGGAGTTTACCTACCGAAGGCAGACGGGATTTAATAGCTCCCTAAAACTTGACAGCTATCGTGTCCTACACTGACTTTGCACCTGCAATCAGGTGAAGAGTCAGAACGTACACGTCAGTGACGTAAGAGACCTTAAAATTATGTAATTAAGGACCAGTTGTGACAGTAGATTTTAAGTTTGTGACCAGTACCGTCGTGAAAAAAATATATTCTATTATATTCAAATGTGTAAGAATATATGTGTGTTTATTTTTTTGGTGATTGAACCTGCAAAATATATAATATTGTATTTTTATATATTTTAATATATCTATATTGAAATATTAATATATTTCGGTATATAAAAATATATCGGCAAATTATCTATAGAAAAATATAATACCGATTAGAAGAAATATGGAGTTCTTCTATGCGATGATATATTATCACCTATATTTTAAAATATATTTGTTGCGTGGGCGTGGTAGTATCGTTCCAAGCCAAGCTTCGAACCTAGAACCCAGAGAACTTATGGTGGGTTTCTTCGTTATTTTGAACAGCAATAGTAAATCATCGCCAATAGGTGGTAATGTGACTATTAATTGGATTTTTCAATCAGCACTGAAAGTCAGGTCGATATAACTAATATCGGCGATACAGGTGAGGTGTCGGTATTGGCTCTTAATATCCGACCAATATTAACGAACCAACTAGACCGAACTAACGAGTAGCCAGTCTTGACGCAACGATTGGACAGTCGCATAAAACAAACCGCAATGCTAATAACTGCAGTATCATTGGGTCAATTATGCAGGTACACGGCACATTTTTCAACCAGAAGGTGTCAACATTGCTGCAGAGGTTAAGAACGAAATTGCTACGGGTTGTCAATTATTTCAATTCCATTCCTCCAAAAATTTAGTAAAACCCTGATCGAAAATTTGCTCCAAACCGTACGAGCTGCAAAAACCCTATTTTCCGGAGCCAAAAATCGATATGATCGTGTATCAATAATCAATTAGGATTTACAAAAACCTCACTAGGGATTTTGCTCGATTTGATTGCTGGTATCGATACTTAACATTGGTTCCAGTTTTAAACACCATGATTATCGATACCTGAGGTACACAATAGGCCAGGAGTCGGATCATTTGGCCTCAGGGGCAAATTAGCACAATGCACCCTTGGTAATAAGTGATGACGGCTCGGTACCAATCTAGGCTTTCGCTATTAGCCCCAACTCCTGACTGGGGACTCAATTATGAGTACGACTGTTGCAGTGATATCCCACAAAAACACCCACCCGGCTGTTAGAAATTTCGCTTTACGGGGTGTCTACATATTAGCATAGTTCATTAACACGGTCGGGGCCGCGATAGCAGCGAGGTTAAAGTCAAATACCGGGAAATAAACACCCCCGAGCAGGAACTGGTTAGATAAGAAAGCACCCCGAAAAATTCCACTTTCTTTTTTCTTCCACGACGAATGAAGACGGTAAGAGTTTGTTGTATGAAAGATCAACATCCTAATTTTCTAAGAGGCCGTATACTAATCTTTGTTGCCTTTAACAGTCATCGAGAGAACGATGAACGCGTATTAGAACAGAGCGATAAGGTTCAATCGATAACCGTCGCTCGGATAGTTGGTCGGATAGCAGGTTCACTGGTTGGATGGTTCGATGGTTCGTTCGTTGGTTGCTTGCTTGTGTATAAACGCTTTATATATGTATATGTGTATATATATATATATATGTATATATACATATATATAGTATATCCTGCGATTCCATCCTCTCTTTCGCTCTCACTTTAGCTTTGCTCTTTGGTTCTCTGTATAAGGGTGAATAAGACTGGGCGAGGGGTAGCGAGTAGTAGGTGGTATAGATTGAGCAAACAGCGCGTTTATAGCACAAGAGAGGAGGGTTATATACCCCCTTGTGAATTTCCTCAGCACGAACGAGCGAGCGAACCAGCCATACAGACAGCCGATCGGATGGTTGAGCTCTGAGCTCTCGAAAGCTCGCTTTCTCGATTATCGGGAGCAAAGCTACGCTTTGAGTTATCGATTGTTCGAGCATTAAGTTATAGTATGTCGGAAGATTCAAAAGTCACGTTCTTGCACGTAAATCGTTTGTTGAATTAATAAAAGCATTACTACATTATATCTCGTTTGCCGAGTCCTCGCTTTTCGCCTTTTTTCGACAAACAATTAATGGAAATCTCCAGCCAGTCTCGTTTCTCCATCGCATCCACTGGCATTCGCTTCCCTCGCCGCCGGCATGACGTATCAGGGATCTATTATTCAGCGAATCCGAGGAAATGCTTCTCCCAGTTCATCGTAATTTCAACTATATAGATTCTAGTAAGTGCTCGAAACACGGCTCTTACCAGTAGGAGAAGGAAAATAAAATTATTAGTACCTACCAACTTGAATAAATCACTAGCAAATAGAATTTCTTCCATTTTCTTATGCATTTTCAATTTTACTTCCAAATAAATATCCTATCCTTTAATTAACGATGTTATCTTCCTAAAAAAAATGACGAAACATAATTATGAAGCATTCATGGAAATTTTATTAGTTTAGCGATTTTGTTCTCGATACGAAAAGGCTGGGGCGTTTCAGACCCCGGTAGACCGACTAAGGGTTAAAATATAACATTCGAATCCGGATATACTAGGGAGTAGTAAATAAAAAATTACAAATAAAAATTATTTTCGTTAGAAATTTTATTGACCCTTTTTAAACTAACTCCACAATATTCTAATTTAAATGCATTCAATAGAAAATATGAAATAACTCCGTTACTCACATTTTCAACATCTAATGAAGTTTTTCCAAAAAAAATATAAAAATAACAGAGAATATTGTTAACGATCGTTTAGTATTTGCATCGATAAGACAAGGCAGGGACTTTCAATTCGGGCCAAATGCTTCGCTGCTAATTAGACACGGCCCTCATCGTCCAGCGAGATGAGGATGAAACTTTCCTCCTCTCCTTCCTCTCCTTCAACGTTGTAAGTCGTAAAAAATTCATTATCCATCCGAGGAATCGATCGCAATAACCGTGTAATTACGTGCCCCCTTCCATGGTACCACGAAATTCCGCAGAGACTCTCTAAAAGTATTTATATTTTTATTCTCATTTCTCAAAGATGCTTTCATTGGTATTTAATTGCATTAAGATTTATCACAGCTTCTTATGTTAAAGTCATCTTATATAAAATCTTTCGTGAAAATTTCCAAGGATCTACCTCCATTCAAATTGAATAGTACAGGTAAACTATCCCGGTGTATGTTATTAAATTCATTCACAGTATTGGTATTAATAGGTGATACAAATTTTGCCCGTCAAGGGCCAATAAAATAAAGTAACTATTTTAGTAAAAAAATGGTTTGAAATAAAAGAATCTATTTTATTTACAATATTATATTTATTGTTCCTGATTATTGATTACGTGTAGCGGTAGAAATGGTGTTAATGTGGTTGATTAGAATTTTTGCGAAAAATAAAAAAAGACAGAATGAAAAAATTGTATAAGTTTCAACATATTACTAGAGAAACGAAAAATAAATTTTTTTTATACAGCGAATTTAATTTTGCGACGTGAGATCTGATTATTTTTAAAATTTCTTAACATCAAAGGAAATTTTTCTTTGAGATTTCGAATCCGAATTAGAATTCGAATTTTTGAGGATCAGGCATAAATTAACTATTTTGCAAAGCTTCATGTTCCTAATAAAAAGCGTTCTATTTTTTTAAAAAAAAGGGTAAATTTTAAAAAATAAGTATGAATCTACATCGCTTTGAAATAATGACGAATATAATTGATCCCCATAAGGGATGTGCAGCTCTTATTGTTTCGAAAATTGAAGACACGTATGAGAAAGATTTGTTGACCCCTCTCGCAGAACACAGAGAGGTCGAGACTGATGCCGCAATCGTGAAACGCACTGCAAAATTAACGATTTGTCCCGGGTTGAAGTAAATGGCATTACATACCAGCTCTCAAGTGAGTAGGTATAGTATATGTATATATATATATTTTCTTACTTTCAAATGAAATTAAACGAAAGCCATAGCAACAACAATTCCCGTCATAAGATAAATCATAAGCAATTTCTTTTTATTAAAATCGAGGTTCAAAATAAGAGAAGATATATTACAGGAAATATTCCAGAGAATAGAAGGTAATTTTAACTATACAGTACCATTTTTAACAGATTATGTAAAAGAAAGAATGGTGCTTTTGTTAGCAATTTCTCACCGTATTTTCCGGTATACCTGGAATCCAAAATTTTGAAAGAAAAAAAACCATTTTCTTCAAAAATAATTCATACTATTGTAACTTGCATTCTTTTGGCGACGATATAATAATATTATTCTACATACTTACGATAAAAGCAGAAAGGTGTTGCTCGCGATATTCAATAAGGTTAAATATAGAGACTGCGCCTACATAAATTTATCTTGCACGGAAATTTTTTTCTTTTCTCTCGCTCGCAATTTTTTTTTCTGCCTCGCTTACATCCAAGGAAAAAAAAATTGCGTTATGGTTTCCATCACGATCGGCGCCGTAATATTGACTCATTTCGCTAGAAGATAAGACGAGCACTTATACATAACAGATAAGTACATTTTTCCGGGAAAAAGAAAAGCTCTGAACGATGAGACGAAGATTCCTGTTCATTGATAAACATTCAGTCTGGTAAAAACTCTGGAAATCATTTTTCGTGATGGAATTTCTTTTTCTTTACGTCAACATATGTACGTATGTGATTGTTATAATATTATAGGAAATTAACCATACCACCGTTGAACCTTACCGGTCCCTGAACAGGCTACAGGCGTAAAATGCGTGAAGCTTGAAAAGTTTCACCAGAATTGCATCCAATTATACGGAAATTGGAAGAAAATAATTCAACGAGTGGCTCTATATTTTCCCAATTACGGACTTTTGATCACAGACAGCGCCACGTAACGGTTCCTAAGCGTACTATTATCCACAAACACAAGAAAATTTTATCGCATAAATATACTATCAATGAAATTCCCTAGACATTTTTTTATGTTATATGCGATCATTTTTGTGACTAAATAATAATCCCACAATTTCGCGACTGCAAACGCCATAAAAATTTCCACCATATGCAAACCTTGTGTTGTTTCTTGCGAAGATCATTTGCCATACGAGTTCCTGCGTTGAAACGGACACTGAGGGGAATTCTGGCGTTAAGTTGACTTAAATTAGTCTCCAATTGATTCTTTAGAGGAGAATAATAATGAAAGAAAGGGACGATAATGATGAGAATAAGGAGAAAAGGAAGTGCGGATATATATTATAGCGATGGCGGAAAAGTTACGACGTTTTATTTTTCAAAGAAATTTCCTCGTTAGTCGTATTACGTCCAACTCGTTGACTTCAAGAGAGAAAGAATTAGGTTGATACAATTACTTATGTAATCTCGAAAGTTACAGGATGAATTTTAAGAAATCTAATTAAAGGACGAAGCCGGCAGGACGGCTTTCTTCGAACATTAGACCAACTCTTGGTCGGTCCTTCTTTTGGTTGCTAATTTTATCAACGAAACGATTCTTTCGAGATATTGATTACGATTAATTAAGGCCTATTAGCTGGCAATTCATTCGAGCACTTATTATCGCCGCGGTTGCGGGGTGAGACTTCATTTGGCTGGAGATGTTTGTGTATTATTATTATTACATTTTGTTTCTATTATTATTGGAGTTATTACGTGTAAAATGGCTATTATTATTATTATTGCGCTACTATAGATGTAACTATAATATTCAGTAACTATTTTTAAAGCACTTTCAACGAAAATATTGGGAATTATATTTTGAAGGTACTTTTTTACTATAACCATAAATAATTTACAACCATTATTCAAATGATTAGTATTAATGGTTGATATAACCGCCATTACTGAATAGAAAATGATAACAGAAAGGATAAGATACGTGGAAATTGCTGTCGAATTATATAGTAGTGGTAATAGTAACCGTAATAGTGATCGTAACAGTAACTGTCATTAATCATCTGGATCATAACGTGACAGTCACGCGCTGTTAAAGTCATTAATATACTCCGCTGCTCCTTAAAGTCTTCCTCAAGTATACGTATGCTATACACAATGCTGCAACTAATATTCAAGTATTATAGCTATGTATGAGGATATATGTATAGTAATTTTGATGTTTGGAATTAATTAGCTATAAATCGTCATTATTAATACTCAATTTTCACATCTTTCTTTAGGAAACTTTAAAGATACGTATTGTATGTAAGTAAAGTATATCCGAATTTGTAAGGATCCGGTATTGAGTTGAGCTATTTTAAACTGAGCCAGTACCTGACATAAAATTTCACGCATCTAATTGCAATTTTAAATTTAGGACTCCCCAAAAGGGTAACTAATATGGGTTGTATTAATTGTGTTAATATTATAATCAATAGTTAGAATTTCGAATAATTCTGTACACAAATTACAATAAAGGAAATTCAATTTGCTTGACAACATTTTATAATAATTATTTATTAACTTTGATTCCATTCCAGCACTCATTTATTCAGAATTGCCAATCCAAATTTTATATATGGTTTGTACATATATCGTTTAATATAATTTTCAGTATCATTTTATTAACCGTTCCAAGCTATTATATAAAAAATAAAATATTTTATGGGATGATATAAAAAATATTGTCAAATTGTAATTTATCCTTTTGAATTATTTGAATGTTCAAAAAAGTGACTTGACAATGTTTCTATCTAATTTATTAAAACTCAAAAATAAATAAAATATATGTAAATCCCAATATCTATAATTTCTCTGAGAATAAAAATGTAATTATTATAACTGCGCATATAAATATCTATATTTAATTCAACGTAGACAGTTTCCATACTATTTAGATCCAAAGTCTATTCTATCAACCGCAGGACACTTTTCATGTTACAACAGGTGTGAAAGAATATAAAAAAAAATATATTGCGCCCTTCTGGCATTCGACAATCACGACGTGATTCAATATTTCTACGTACAGGCGTAGGTACATCGGAGAGTATTACTATGAAAATATGTTTGTTGCTTTCAACACTCTCCCGAGTATGCTTTAATACCTCAGTCTCAACGTGCCGGTTATAGCTATCTTATCACTGCTCGCACGACGTAGTCTACGTTATCAGTAAATGTAGGTAGATATTTATGGGGTGGGATACGCAGCGTATCGTGTGTGAACCTCCAACATACTTGTATATCAGAAAACGTCCCTTCGTAATTTACATGCGTGAAAGCGATTTCATAAGAATTTTATTCGGGCACACATACTGATTGTGAAAAAAAAATTTTTTTCCTTGAAATTTCCCATAAAAACCATTTTTCTATAACGCTTAGATGACGCACTGGGGTTTGAGATGCCCCAGTCTAGTTCAGCTCCAAGTCATACGTTTCTACCATATTTTGTATACTAATTATAATATTCACACAGAAAAATTTGTAGTAACTGTTAGAAGTGCATTCAACAACTATCGTAAATTTTTTTCATTTAAAAAGTCAGTCTTCACGCGATAAACATTTTTAGCTGTAGGGTCTGAAAAGAACCAGTATGTCAACTGCGTTATTCCAGTGAAGTGGGCTAACTAAGGGATAATTTACGTATTGTAATTCGTTTTGGAGAATTAATTCGTAAAATTAGTAAAATTTACGAATTATTTCTTGGCCTAGCTTTTCTTTGTATATGAATTTTAATGAATATTTAAATAAATGGAATTGACACAAGTGTCGATCCTTCATTCTCTTACCACCTTTTTTCGTCTGATAAACGTTTCCTAATAGCCTATCAACTTTTATAAAAATTTGTATATAGTTCATGATATACATATATGTAGTTTTTCTTTCTCTCATACTTTTTTCCAATTTAAAAAAAAATAATTTCAAAGAGATACTAATGCATAAATGTTGATGAAGAAAAAATGCATTTATATGTGTGTGTGTATAAATATATTTCAATTAGTTATGTGTAGAGCAGTCCGCACAAAAGTTGTGCCTGTTTCAGCGCCGCGAAAGGCCAAAGTTGGGTCAACTTTTGTGCGGATTACTGTGTTAGTATAGAAACATCTACAGGGTAAATGACCTAAGCCGATCACTTAAACATTTGTCCGAAATTAAATATTTTTCGAAACTGCAGGTTCAAATGTTCCGTTTAATTTAAAAAGCTCCAGATAATAGCCTTTCATACCTTGAGAAAAAAATAGGAATAGGGATTTAGAAAAATTTGATTACTATAATGTACGTCTCTTTTTGGGATAGTGGAGTTAGACGACTCACCCTGTAGATATGGGACCGGTAATTTGTGAAATAAGCAATACGCGATATTAACCAATCTCTTATTAATTATACATAAGTACAAAACGATATCGAATAAAAAAGGTTGAATTTCATCATTAAACCATCAATTTATCACCCTGTGTTTTTTCGAGCAGGCAAACTGCACGCGAGCACGTTAATAAAACGTATGATTGTAATGTTATATGCATCAGATGCATGTAAACATGTATACACACCGATCGCGTATGCTCGTATGAGAGAGCAATTATTTTATGATTTTAACTTGCCGTTTAAATATTCGTTTATTCAACATTTCCATATTCATTTGCTAATTATCGCAGCGGACATATATTTTGTTATCCATCAAATGTAAATTTTATACGAAAGGTTAACACTTCATTTAGGTAATAATCCCATCGAATCAAAAGCACACGTCAAACTTTTATGGGATATCTCTTAGGAGTTTTCAGTTTCCAGGGTTATGAGGATTTTTCCTAAATATGACATATCACCCTGTCAGGAAAGTTACTACATATTTTTAATTTGCATATAATTAATAAATTGAAGTGTGATTTAATCATAAATGATTTTGTGTCTACAAGGAATAACTTTGTTCAACAAATTCTCTGCTTTGTTCATTTGTATATATTGTTCATGAGATATTTATTTTATATTTTATTATTCATTCCTTCTTTGGTTTAACATTTTATATTTTTTTTATATATTGATACTTTTTATTAATTTTAATTCACCCGAAGAGACAAAAATAACTTTGGTTCATATTGTAATAAAAAATATAATTTTTTTATTACAAATAATGGGACAGAATTCACATTTTGAAATTGTACTAATCGGAAGTTACAAAAAGAGAAACTATTTATTATAGAAATAATTTAAGAAATATATAAGTCACTTTTTCTTTATAAAATATGAAATAAACAAAAACTGCAAAAATTACGAATTAAAGCTCCTTAAATTCTCAACTTCCTTTAATTTTCCCATATCCTTCATGGAATTTGAAATTCGTGTTACAAAAATTACAAAACGGGCACCACTTTTTCCAAGCGCGATCACAAAAAATGACTCCGTTTTACAGGCGGGTGAAGAATACAAATATATACATAAAACCGACATAACTGGAACATTTAATGAGCATTACCAACGCGCTTTCATCTGAAGTAAGTGGATATGTAACGAATGTAAAAATAACAAGAAAAAAAATAGGGGGTGGGAAAGGGTGGAGGATTTATGTGCGGTTTTGACGTCGTGTGATTAATACAAATCTGTAGTACGAAGTAAATAAATAAATATTTGATGATGAGAAACGTAGCAGCTCAAATATATTCAAGCAATGTCAGCAACAATTTCTCTCTCTCTCTCTCTCTCTCTTTCTTGCATCTCTATCATCTAGGATTTCTCCATCTATTTCTCTCTCTCCCTCCCTCTCTCTGTCTCTTACTCTTTCCTGTTTCGTTACAGTCTCTCCAGCGTCATGTGTGTGTCTACTATTATACCCCATATGTGTACAATATACATATACATACACACATTATATCCATATAAATATACATATATACATATATACACACCTGAAATATACGTGTACCTTTCAAACGGCATATAAAGTCGATGTGTATGTATGTATTCATAACGATTGACATAGAGATGAATAGGTGTATAGGTAACGTGTAATGTCACATATATGTATATATGTATATGCACGTACGTATGTATGTATGTATCTCTATTTGGCTGTGTCTCTTTCTAACATGCAGTACCGTGTATACGGTACACACGGTGCCTCCACTCACAGCGGTACTTAGTTGACTCTTGGTATTTGATTCTTGAATCACTCTATACACATTTAATCGCAAATCAAATATTTTGGACGTGATTAAAGGCATGCTGATTTTATATATGAGTCTATATACATACGCCATGTAGATACACGTGATTTTACATCCCCTGAAGAGCTCCGTGTGCACATCCATCGAACGGGCCGCGGGGGAAATGGTTACACCGGGAAACCGGGATGTTTTTTTCAAGATGTAATTTTTACCCTGCCGCTGAGAAAATTCGATACCATGTTGTAGAGAGATTTGTCGCAATAATTTTTGTTATGTTAAGAAATATTTATTTTTATTTTATTTTTTCTACACGTTAACTATTATTCTTCTGACTGGTACTACTACCACTGCTATTACTGCTATTGTTATTATTATTATAAACGCCACTCCAACAACAACTTTGAAAGGGAAAAAAATAATTAGCCTAGCGGGTGTATAAAATTAAGCAATAATTATTCATGCATCCATTCTCGTAGCCGTGGTAGACTGACGTGAGAGGAGAAAAATGGAAAGGGTTTCTTTGCAACCATCCAGAAGAACGCTCTCTTCTTTTATCTCTTGCGTTAGTAGTTGACCGAACAAATCTTTACCTTTGATTTGGAAGTGAGTCCAGAGCTACAGAGAGAGAGAGAGAGAGAGAGAGAGAGGAGTGGGTATACATAAAGCTGCTTGAATAACTGTTTGAGTTGGTAATATTTGGAGTAACGCTAGTCTAGAGTTTGGTTTGGTTTAGTTTACTGAATTTTGTTGGCAAAATATTGTAACTTCTCTGGTATTCCCTGACCTACGCCATGCATCTACCAATTTCTCACGCTTTTATACAGGTAAACACAGACCCACGCACATATGCACTCACGTTTTTGCTCCTGTAATTATGCATCCACGTGTAGATTCAGAGGCAACTCGTATCCGTTTCAGGAATTCGCCGTATCAACTATCAACAGTCGATTCGCAAACTGTGTAATTAACTAACATAGTTAGAGTTACTATACCCGTATTGCTATGCAGTTCCTACAGATGGGCAAATTTCTCTTACATAGGAACGAATCGCACAAAAGCTCCATTCCCAGAAAAGGATTTTTGTGAGGGATCCTATGAGTGTGCAGCAGTTATTACGATATAGTATATTACTATAGTAATACTATATATGTATATTGTTAATATATTCGGTGACAACAACTTCAAAATTGGAAGAAAATATAAGTATCACGAATGTAAATTTTTTTTCCCAGCAATAAATAGTTAATAATTATTTATTGATTATAAATAATAATAGATAATAATAATAATGATAATTTTTAACAGTGATTATAAAAATCTGCTAACGACCAATATTAATTTACCCGTTTATAATTATTTGCATAATTTATAAATTCAAAATCCTGTAAAAAAAATTAAATGCAGGAATGAAAAGAGATAAAACTATGAATTGCGTTCGTTGTACGATTGTCAAATTTTTTTCTCCGACACTTTTTTTTTCTCTCTAACAATTATCGCAAAGTAATGTAGGTCGGTTCGCAAACAGAACGATGCCTTTATCAATTAATTATCGATGAAATCTACCCAATCAAAACAAATACAACGTTATTCCAATTGCAACGACGATAGGACGTCGTGTCTTCGCGTATTTTACTTCTCGTCGCTTCTTTCACCAGAAATGATATTATAAAACCCCATTTTTTTATTTTGCGAGGTCGAGGACCGTTTATCTCAAGACGATGGGTAAATAGTACTGGGATGAGGAGTCACATCAGGGGATTTTTTTCCCCGGTATATGAACTTCATACGACGTTTATTGTCAGTCGGAAAAGATTACGATAAAAATTTTCATATAATTGTTCCAAAGAAAAAAGAGATTCGACAAAAGAATTTAAGGAAACGAGAAATTATTGAAAAATTTAAGAAAAATGGTAAAATGAAAATTTTTTGAGTTTGAGAAAATTTATGGTTTTGTAAAATTTTTGGAAATTTTACAGTAACAAATAGACAAAATTTGTTCAAGTAAATATTCCGAACTTGTTAAAATTCAGAGTATCTATTAAAACGCAAAAAAAATTAAAGAAATTGATTTTTATAATCATTAATTATAGACTTTCTTATAGTGTAATAGAATTTCGAATTTTAATGAATTACCGTGAGATCAATTTTAATTATATAATGGAATCGTCTAAAAATTTAATTCAATGCAGAAACTTTTGTGGTTCTTATTTTAATGATTTTTCACTAAATTTTCGAAGGAATTTAAAAGATTGATAATATAAAAAGGAATTCCTTTCCCTTTCTAAATTTGTCATTTCGAGGGATGACTTTATAGAAATTTAAAATTTACAAAATACAAAATGGAGACTGTATCTTGAAAATTGAAAAAAGTGGAAGCTTTCATAATTTTCTCTCTCAGGATTACAAATTTACCAAGCGGAATTTGAAAATATACGAAATGCAAAATTGTGAAAGACCCTACTCTTCTTCTCTTTACAAATTTGTAATTTCAAAGGAAGATTTCGTAGCAACTTAAAATTTATCAGGTTCAAAGTAGAGGCTAACATCTTTTAAATGAATCAAAACGAAAGTAGCTTTTACGAATTTTTCGTTAGGGAGCATTCATTTATAAGATAAAATCAAAAATTCGCAACTCAAAAGAATTTCAAAGGGATGTTTTAGTTCCTTGTAAATTTGTAACTCCAGTTGGGGATTTTTTTGAAACTAGAAATTTACCGAGAATGAAGTTAAGACTCGAAGCTTTCGAATTGGTTATAAACTAATAGAATGGGATCAAACGATTTCTAAATTTAAAAAATTTTAACAGTTTTTTATTCAATTACGCAAATTTATAACTGGAGAGGGAGATTTAAAAATTCACTTTAAAAATGTCCACTTTTTTTGCTATAATTTTCTACGAGTGAATTTTAAAAACTTTCAATTTCAAATTTTCAACGAAGAAAAATTAAGTGGCAAATTAACAATTCAAAATACTTGAAAAATTTCGAAATATCTAAAATAATACAAAAAAAAACATTAAATCACCAGACGTTGCAAATTCGATAGCAAATAATTTTTTAATATTTTGTTAAATACAAAACGGTCAATTTTAGCCGAGCAACGAATCGCACAAATGACAGACGAAATTTCGGGAACCGATGATTTAAATTAAGCCGTGCGAAAAATGCAAAAAAAAGGAGTGTTACTTGCAAACTTCGCAAATTGTTTCGAATGATTTATTCAAATTTGATTAGGAGCATCTCCTAAAATAGAAAGGTAAAGAGTCTATAATGAGTTTTCGAATAAACGACGACTTTCTTACTCCTTTCATCATCTTTTCTTGGTAGAAAGAAGCTACGTGCGAGAAAGGAGGATAGAAGTAGAGGGAAAAAAAGATCGATCGAGTGATTTGTCAGAAGACAATGTGCGCATCCTTTGTTTTACGTAATTTCCGCGCCAATATTAGCACGGCGCGTTCCGTCGTCGTATCCGGGCAAAACTCATGTAAAAGGGGGTATATACCAGCTTTGTGTGTTCTTCGCAAACATACCAATCAATACCAATCTCTTAACTTGCCGTTCATATAGGTGCGCCTGCATTAGTGCGAGTAGGTATATTTTTGTATACTAACTTCACCCGATCATAGACATGCATAATATATATGTATACAGATAAAATAGCTAAAGGAATATCATTGAACAATTTTCAAAAGCACCCCCTTATGTACATTTGGAAGTTCCTAATTTTAAGGGACGGTCTCATAGGGTTCTGTAATTTGTAGCCCCTAAAATGGAGACTTTGAGCTTTCGAAAAAGCTAAAGGAGAGGTTTATTGCGGTTTTTTAATTTCGGAATTATAAATATATAAAACAGAATCTGGAAATTGCATGAAATTTGAGAAGACCTTTTGTTTTTTGTTTTCGGGAGCTTCAAATTATATGGACTGAAATGGAAATTCGAATTTTTTTAATGCGCTATAGACAAAGTTTTTACGAATTTTTTTTTCTATGTTTCAAATTTGTGAAGTGAAATCGGAAAATTCACAAATTAGAAAAATGTCAGAACCGCCATTTCTTTATTCGTAAATTTTTGTATAATATTTAAAGGATGAGTTTATTGCAACTAGACTATAAATGAAGAAATAATTATTATTCAACGCCATCTTTAAAATTGGTCTTGAGAGCCGTAAAGCTAGAAAATGGCGGACGTCTGAAAGCTGAAACAAACGGGGTGGTGAAAAACCACCCATGAAGCCGGCAAAAGTCCGACAAAGGCAACGTCGCCACTTGTCTGATCTCTCTTAGATCTACGCAAACAGACACCCCTGGCTCTTAACGTCCTACATCCCTTCTTCTTCTCTTCTCTTCCCTTCTTTCTTCCTCTCTTTTTCCCTCTTCTCTGTGCTGCAGCTGATACACCTGCAACCCTCAGATGTCTCTGTGTTCACCGAAGTTGTAGAAAAAAGGAAAGAAAAGCATCACAAGAGCAGGAAGAACTGGAAAACCCCGACATCGTTATTTATTTTGGTCTTCATAGCATCTCTTTTACTATAGTATAGCTTTTACCTTTATCTGTTTTTCTGGGTAATTTTAAATTATGTTTGTTATGAAATATACCGTGAGTATTTGGAAAGACTTTCAAAGGTGTTTGTTAGAAAGCCGAATAAATAGGAATAATTTAGCCACTGACTGATGCACTGCATAATTTTTTTAGACACAAGGGAAGAAAATCGGCAACGCTTTTGAGACGAATCGTGAATTTATATCCCTGCAAGGGAAAATTCCGAATATATCCACTTTGGCTTAATGTCTCTACTACCAGTTTTAAGTTTCTGCAAAAAGAAAAGAAATTGTCTTAATATTCTTCTGGTTTGGAAACTTCCAGTTTCTGCATTGCAAATTTAAAAGTTTGTAAGAGAAAAATAAAGTTTCGAAGGTATACTCTAATTTCTGTCAATTTTAAGTTACCCAAAAAATTTTCCTTTATAATTAGAAATTTCCAAAAAGAAAAAATATATTTTTTCCCCGAAAATACAAATATTTCAAAGCTAAATAGATGCTGCTCGAATTTTTTCTATTTTCAAAATATCACGTTTCAAAAAGTTTAAAATGACAAAAAGGAGATTCCAAAACCCTGACCCTAAACAATAAAATAATAAAAATTGCCGCATTAATTCTTTCAAAAACTTCAAATCCCTACTTTAGATTCTGAGAATTTACAAATTTCTACACAACCTTCCCTTAAAGTTTTACGATTTCCATTAACAAAAGATGCAATTACGGATTTTTTCAAACTCGCAACTTCCTAACAATCTCCTGTTGTTCTAGATTTTTGAACAGCCTCTTTTTTTCTAGCTTGAAGTTTACCCCCTCGACTCTACGAATTTTAATTCTTCAGGAAAACCTCTCCCGACGCCGGGAACTTTTCCAGTAGGAACGGATTTCCCAAGTTTTTGCTGCAACTGCAATTTTCATTCCGACGTAGTCGATAAATATTCCCTTTACCGCCTTTAAAAAAACATGCTAAGTATACTTTGAAGCACTAAAACCAATTGACAAAGAATTACAAGTAGATTTACAGAACAAACAAATACCTTATTTTTTCTCCTTTTTATATGTTTTATTCGGGAGAGAAAAATTGCAATGAAAATAAAAAATGAGTGGATGAATTACACATTATAACTGCTCTTTTTATAACACTGGCAAATAAGAGCTGAGGCCTGTCTAAATATGCTATGGAATCATCGGTGCCAACATTGGAATCGTTCTGAATCGCCGTTTTCTCTCTTTCTGTTTCTCTTTCTCTGTTATATCTGTCAGGGGTTTCCTTTTTTTCATATAGGTATATATATACCCAGTATTCCATTTTATATGTTGGTGTATATATGTATATATTTCAACATTTAATGCAAAAGTTTCGACCATTCGTTCGAGTTGAAAATTCCATAAAAGTGAGAGACAATAGAAATACCGCAACCCTCAGTTCAGTTGCGAGCAAATGTTTGCAAGACCGCATAGATATATTCTGTTACTTTCGTGTACAAGGAGAAGAAGGACAGGAAGACAGCCGGAAATGCAATGAAAAAAAAATATGTCTCTGTTCCTTAAACTTACAAATTTCCAAAAAAAAAAGGAAATTCCTTTAATTTGAAATTTTCCTGATTCAAACCAATTTGTGAATCGATAACCCTGAAAGAAAATCTGACAAAAATATCCCATTTATTTTTTTCGAAAGGGTAACGTTTATTTAAACTTTTAGGTACGTAAATTTTGAATTTTTCAAAAGTCTTTCCTCGATGTTCTAAAATTACAAAGAGAATAGAAATTTCTTTTAATTGTCCTAATTCGCAAATTGTTGGATTTCAACTTGCAAATTTATAACTTTCAACGAAAAAATTCTATAATTATTGTTTTCAGTTCACTAAAAAGCTTCGAGTTTCTACTAAACGGTGTAAATTTCAACTTTTGCAAATATCTTCCTTTACATTTATATAATTGCAAAGTGAAAAACAAAATTATTTTGAAATTCAAGAAAATATTTTTTTAGTGCACTTTGCAAATAGTTTTTCTTTGTACATACCGTGGAGTTCTGCGTAATTTACATAATAAAAATTGTTTTTTCACGTCGGAGAAGTGACTCGACCATTCCTTGAAAACTAGGAGTGGCGCAGTATGTCGCCAATCACAATTGTGCTAATTGAATTACACTGTACTTGAATGCGGCAATTTAATTATTTACTTTGTATTCCAATTACACAGTAATTCAATTACGATGCTATTGAATTACATAATTCATGGCAAAACCTTCTCAATCAATTCAATTGCTAATCGCGGAAATTATGACTCTAATTAGATTTGCATTAAATCTCTTTTAACATATATATGTTTATTATCAATACACATTTAATATATTAGTCTAGCGAACATTGATATTTTTTACACTAAATGTTTCATATTAATCTGGAAATTAATTAACTAATGCAATTTTTTATAAGAGTTGCATAAGCTGAACCTCTAAGGCCCTAAAAAGCGCACATATGCACTTAAAAAGTTTAAAATTGATCCAAAATGTGCACAAAAAAAACTGAAAATGAGCAGGTGTAACGCGTGTGCCTCTGAAAGGGTTAAGGAAATCAGGGCGCTATGACAGAAAATGGACAGAATTAACGCAGATTTGGGATGATTGGCGAGCTTATATATTTAAACGTACGTAATGCACTGGGGGTTCGTTGCATTTCCGCATAATTTACCAGCGGAAGTCCTGCATCCAGTTTCAAACTCTCCAGACGTGGTACGTGAAAAGGAGGTACAAAAGCCCTAACGTTTCCTTATCTCTATTTTCTTTTTGTCTTTGCGTGAATTGCGGTAAGAAGATAGATACGTTTTAATAGCGGTATCCTTTGAAAAGCAACAGACTAACAACCGCGATGCCTCCTCAGGTAAAGAGTGGATGCCTATATTTCAGATCTATGCCTTGTACAGGTATGCATACAGGTATAAATGATTTTAAATGTAGTATTAACCGCAAACACACGTACACGCAGGCGTGTGAGTACATGCGTATACACCTATGCATTCAAATTTGTGTATATGTGCGTGTGTACGTTCAACTTTGACGACGAAACAAGCACGATCCAATGTTTGCACCGCAGCTCGACAAACAGCGGCACTTTCTGAATTTTTCGAAAGGTCCCCCCTTTCTTCCTCCTCTCGATATACGTCTTAAAACACTCAAGTGGGGTCCCATGAGAAAGCTCAATTTTTTTGAGGGATCCAAAATTATTCCTTCGCTCCCTCCCCCCCTCCCCACTTTTTCGTCCCCTTTCTCCAAAAGAAACGGCCGATAAAGGAACCGCTTGGAAACGAAAGGATCGCGTTACCGAAAGTATTTTGACTTGGAGTGCTTTCGAAAATTCCCTGCATTCCGGCTCACGAGGGGTGTAAGAATGTATGGTAGAAATTACTATACGTATACAAGAAAAAAAAACAATTTTGGAAAATTCGCTGGGAAAATTTTAAAAACGCGATACTAGAAAATAATATATTAGATGTAACAACCTGTATTTTTACGGAAATCTCTATTGCATAGATGCGTGTATTAATTTGTATGTATTGAAAAAATATATATAAGAAAATTGCACAGAGCATAGGAAAATGTACCATCTTCATATATGTCCCTTTCCTTCATAAAGGAACTTTTATTAAGAGACTCATGGGTATGTAAATAAACCCACACGTATAATATGTATATGTATATGTATATCTATCTCCAAAGCGTCGAATAATAAGGGGTAAGTCTTCTTCCCGTGTCAAAGTGTTAAACCGACTGAAAATGCTACAGTGAGTATTAAGATTACCGATGGGATGATGATGTTCAATATACTGAGGATTCACCGTAGCATTTAACACCACGATACACGGTATTTACTGCTGCAACCCCCACGGAAATTTATATATAACACCCCGAACAAAATGAACACAATAAGAAACCCCGGTAATCGCAGATGCGCCCACCCCTTAACCGAATTCGTATTTCTATTATTTCAAAATCTAATACATTTGTAATAATGTGAATTAATAGTATTTCCCACAATTGAATCTTCCGACCCGTATAAAAATGTGTAAATATATTTTTTATTTATATGTACACCGAGTATCAAACAAAAATAATTATTTGCTAAAAGTATACTGACTTTTATTCTATATTAAAATTCGTTGCATTTGGAAATAAAACATTTATATGAAAAAGATATAATTTTGTTCATTCTTATCTATTAGAATTTTTATTTTGTGTTAATAATGATAAATATTTTATATAACAAGTGTTGTAAAAAAAGTATAAAATATATTAAAATAATGTAAAATTAATAAAATAATTTTTGTTATTGTATCTTTTCAATCAGAATAAAATAAATTAAATTATTAAGTTTAATTTTCTTGAAGCAAGAGATGATTTCATATACTTCATAATGTCTCATTATTACATGAAACATGAAATTAAAATGTACAGAAAATATTTAATCAATATAAATCACGAGGTAATTATAATATAATCTATAAATAAAAGATAATCATTATATCATAAATAATGATCATTTTTTGGTTTAAAAGAATCGTATTTTAATAAAATAATAATTTTTTCGTGAGTTTCAATAATTTAGTAAATTCATTTTCCATCAGTATTTCTATTTTCAGCCCAATTCCAACCATGTATAAATTCCCACTGGCCCAAGTTTTGCAAAACACTGGGCTGTTATAAATTGCCGCTTCGGCAAACGCCCACTTTTCATAATTACTGGGGAAACAATTACGTGGCTTCTAAAAACATTATCGAAAACTTAATCCATATCGCCAGAGAAGGTTCAACATACATATATATTATAGTTACACAAACTTGCATCAGGATCTGATGATGGATGAGCAGTGATTAATTATACGATGTCCACTATATCTCCACCCTCGCCACCACCCTTATATGGCTGCTCCAGCTATCGAGCTATATACATATATATACTTGCCATACCTTGGAGATATTCACCACCTATATCGTCCCCTTTGTATAAATAGCGTATATATGAGTCGATTTACCTCCACCGTTATAACTTTCAATGCATACATACACGCGTATTACATGTACATACACGTGAACGAAATACATATATACGTCGTCCAAAATTGATGTATTAATTTTCTGAAGTGGTCAGTATCCAAATAGCAACTGACCATATATGTATAGTTCCTTAGAAATACATGCTTCTCGACGGTCGAAAATGAAATTAGCGTAAGTCCTAGAAATAAAATCCCATGGATGTAACCACCAGTTACGGCCTTTTGATCCTAAAGTTTTTGAAATGGATATTATGTATTTGGAGGAAAGTCTCCCGAAATTCCAGAAAACGTGATCTGGACGGTAACTTTTGGATTTCAGGGGGACATAATTGCCTTCATAAGATCGAATTGCAGAAATTAGAATAATTATTTACAGTAATCTTTCATGGGCTTAAAAGAATCTAATTGTAAAATGAAAATTGACAAATTTTACTACGAGAAATTAGAAAATAAATATATTACGTATATTCTTTCACATTAAAAATAGAATTCGCCGTTAATTTAAATGAATGATTTAAAATACTCTTTCTCTAAAATATGTAACATTGAAATTTTACATAAATGCTTTATTCATAAAATTTACTATCATAACTATGATCTTTGAAATACCGTAACATAAAAAATTGTGCATTTAGAAATGATACGTGTAATAGATACATAATCTCCAATGTTACGGCAAATTATAGAATGTCAGTATATAGTATACACAATGTTCTCCAACCCAACGAGAAATCCCCAAAGCCCGGTATGGCGGTAGAATGCAGATGCACCGGTTAAAATTGTCTACGGGCCCTTGAGCGCAATAAAAGAAAAACAATGGGAGCATTATTCCCATACAGCGAAAATGCGCTATACATACTGGAATGAAAATAAAGGCTAAACGACGGGCGCCAGGTTCAAGTCGATTTATCGTTGTACAAATAAACGCATTGTCGTCATGCAAACTCGTATCATGTGTAGCAACATCTTTATACTGATATGATGCATGGGATGAAGTTCATTATAGCAAGTATTCTGTGGTTTTTCATTTGTTTTCTGTTACTTTACGACAACGAATTAAGCAAGTACTTATATGTAATAAATACACTGGAATATACATATATAGTAATTTTAACCATAAATCTAAATTTAAGTATAAAATTAATTATAATATTACCCTATTATTTTATCAGTGACATTTCGATTTAGTTAAATTTTGTCAATAAACATTAAATCATTAACAAATAATATTTGCATAATTTTTAACACTGTGCATGTACGAGTGCAGGCGCATCCATGCACAGATGTAGGTGTACATTTAAATGATGGTATTTATATATTTATTGTACTACATTACACAGACACACCATATGACCGGTGAATGAAATTAAAATAGAGACTAATTCGATGAACACAAAAAGTATCGAAATAGGGGTGAAATCAGGTGTGACGGATCAAAGGCGATTGCACATGCCGCTTTCTCGCGCAATGTCTAAACCCCTATGCTTGTGTGAGTGTACCAACACACATGTCATTCAACTCCATACTGACACAAACAACGACATACAAACATGTACATACACCCATTCACGTTTGTATATACACACAGCTTAAATTCGCCACCATGCTTATAATTGTCCTCTATTATTGCCCTAATAGGATCACCCTTGATGCGTGGACACGCATTTCGGACGACATTTTCACAATACGGGGACTCCCTCCTCTGTACGATGCGATGTCTTAATTTGCTCTGTCTTATATCACACAGGACACACAGAGGAAACCGACCGTGCCGACTTATCTGTAAACAGACACTGATTTATTTACAGCGTAACAGCTACAATATGTGCTTTTGCGCATAGATGGCCCAGTACTGGCACAAGTTGGATAGATTCCGCTCAGAGGGGAACCATTCAAGGAAATTTCGGACATCAATTCTTTTTGGTGCTCAATTGGTGCAATTAACAAAGATACGTCCCAATATAATTAAAACTAATAACAATATAACGATATAGTTGTAAAATAATCAAAGAAATTTCGACGAAGTCCATAAGAGCGTGAAGTTGCTCAAAAATGTGTTTGCAAGTTGTGGAATAATCATCGATAACTAGGAAAGTGCAAAGAATTTGTTCGAAATCCCAACTATCATCGTGTCACTCTCGAACTGCACTCGTTGGATCGTCACTCGTCCGAAAGAGCCGATGGTCTTCTCGAAAGGATCTCGAATATCGAAAATCGATAACACGTAAACTCGAACGTTATCAGCTGCAGGTCGATACCCATAGTATCGAGCTCGCTGATACAAGATAATTTCTCGTGTACCCATCTCTCTCTCTCTCTCTCTTTTTCTCTCTCCGGTACTTAATTTTCCCCACTATGGTAGAAACGACTGTATGAGCACTCTGTCTTTCTCGTTCCTTCGCAATTCCATACATTCGCTAATGAACGGGAGAAGGACGGTAGACTGTAATAGCAGCGATGCCGCGTGATCTTTTTGCAAGAACACATCGAGGTAACATACATCTCTCCCGAGTATGTATCTGTCTGAAGCTGAAAAAGGAGGAAAATAGAAAGATTATGATTTATATATATACATATATATACACATCTATACATATATGGAACACTTAGAGGTACGCGAGTGAGGAAATCGTTCGATGGTATGTGTACGTGAGAGAGGAACTGAGTTGAAATGGTCGGCCATGTTGAACGAGCCTGCGTGTTAAGTCCCTCCTCTCTCTCTCGGAACCGCGTCAATACCTGGTGGAAGTTCTCCTGCACCGGTTCCCGCACCCCGTGCTTGGTATCACGGAGTCATCAGGGCCGTTTCTTCCGTCCAACCAGAACTCAGGCTGATAGCAGCCGTAGCGATGGCAACGCGTTTGGGTTGGAGAATTTCTGCCGCTCGCTGCTACACGCTTGATACCGCCAACTATAACAGCTACATGCTACCGCCGCTGTCGCTAGCTGCTCCTGCTTCACCCAGAACCGAAGAGAAAAAGAAGACGGACTACGGAGATCCGACATATCTGTATATGTTCATACATATATACTATATTTATTTATTTATGAACTAGTAGTTCTCAGAACTGCGGCATTCATAATTAACTAGTACACTAGTAACTGTCATTCTACATAACAAAGCTTATTGGATAGTTTTTCTAACTAGCAGATGATCTAAAGGAACTACCGGTTAGATGAACTAAATATCGATAGATATACACATTTACGTGCCATGTGCCTATACAGATGTGTGCGTACATAACAGCTCGTATAAAAAATAGAGAAATGAAGAAAAAACAGAAAGAAAAAAAGTTGCCAACAGAAAAAGACAAATATTTCTTTTCCTAACGGGACTCACTGTCAGTTTTTAGTCGGTAACAGTTGGTACTCGCATGAATAATATATCATATTCTCGAAACACGGCACTCCGATGGAATGGGAAGACCCGGGAGGTAGAGTACGAATTTCGGCATTGAGATACACTGTTTTTGTTTTGCTCCACCGAACGTTGCATCGACCATCAAGGTTATTTTGCCGACCAGACTTAGTGCCCGGTCGCAGTGACCTCCAAGTCGTGTACTTGTTTACGATACGCGTGCAATATAGTTAGCTAATTGTGTTCTGCGTTCACGGAGGTTTCGTACTGTAAATATACGCAAATATGTGGTACCGGAAATACCCAGACGACTGATTTTAAGTTTGAGTCATCGGTTGAGACACTCTAAAACGAGACCCCTGAAGTGCAAAAGAGTAGATACATATCGACCGAAAATTGGCAATGAATAAAGAGACGCAGTAGATCGGATACGGTTATAAATAAGCAGCGTGTTGTCTATGGAACAGAATGAAATTTATTGACTAATTATCATTACAAATTACCGGCATACAAAATAGTACCTGTTACGTTAATTGAGTAAAATGAGTTATAATAAATTCTTTATTCTCTGCGAGAGCGAAGCGAATGTTCTTGACCCTCTTTTATTATCAATAATATAGAAAAATGAAAATAAATGGAAAGAATTTTTCAAGTGAACATTTGGAACACAGCACGCCAGTGAAAACTATATACGGTAAATGCAACCGATAAGGAATTGGACTTGTAAAAGTGACACTACAGGAAAAAAAATTGAATGGATGGACCAAATTGCAAATGGGCAGATTTTTATTTAAATAATTTTTTTTTTGTTTATTTTATCAAACTAACGCCTCTCATTTAACGCCTCCCGTCTTGGTGCATGCTCCTATTCCTGGGAACACAAAGCTACCTTGTTCCCTAAAAAGAAAGCGTTTCTCTGGTGTTAGGACGTAACACTAGCACACAAGATGGGAAAGGAAAAAAGCCGAACCAAAATTATCCATCCCAAATTATTATACAAGAAGCGTTAAGGGCCCCAAATGGACTAAGAATAAATAAATAATATAAATAAATAAATAATAGACTAAACAAAATATTGCAGATGGAAATCCCACCGAAAACCTGATTATACCCAATTTTAACCTAATCGAGTCTCATACCAACCATCGAGATCTTAATTAGGCCACTACTAGTAAATTTCATTTTGTCGAAACTCACATGAGCGAACACCTTATTGACGTACATACATAGCGAGGACCCGAGTGAAGCCAAGGTTGATTGAATGTATAATTCTAAAATATCTTCACAGTGACTTACTTACAATTGTGAGACTGTGGAGCACGTGTAAAACCTAAACGGCACCATAGAGGCTTGCTAGCACCTCTTTTTTATCGCGTATATTTGAACAACTGCTTTCCATGAATTCCGTTAATTACGAAACGCTTTGAATTTTAGGAATACCTGAAAAATAATGAATAAGTGAAAAATATTCCTTTGTTGGTTCTTATCAACCTCTTATTGAAACCTGTTACACAGAATAAAAATCGAAACTTTCGCATCCAAACAAAAGTATCGTACGTACTATTTAATTAGAGCTTCAACTAGAAATAATTATAACTGGCTCTGTTACGAAATTCGCTACACATCAGCACTGTGCGACAATTTGAAGTACCGGAGACTGAAATTGAAAGTTACTTCAATGCACCGGGTGCTATATACATATATGTAATATAATACATATCAGTCTCTCGGCTGATAGCAGCTGCAGCTTTAAAACCCTGCATTTTATACCTAACTTTTCGACTGCTGCTTCAAGGGTACGTTGCGTAACTTGGCTTTCTGCAGTTTAAGAAAATTCATCATTAATACGAGAGAGAGAGAGAGAAAGGGAAAAAAGAATGGATCTACTCATACGACTGTCGCGTATGCATATATACATCCTAACCTATTCATACAGAGAACCATTGTACGAAAGCCTGCATACGAACTGTATTTCATACAGTTTGACTCCACCAAGTACGGCAAAAGTTATGAATGAAGAGAGCCTGTGGGATTTCACCACTTTGGGCTTTAAAATAAAGAATTCAGGCGCACTTTTTTCCCTACTCTCGTACGTATAGTACATCGTGAGCGGCCATTATTATTAGATTTAATGCTTTATTGAAAGTCCCCAGTGTGGGTCGCAGATTTCGAGGAACGATCGAACCTTCAGTTAAAGTATCGGTCATGGAACATTTTATTCGAAGAAAAAAAAGAGAACAAGCTTGACGTCCAGGAACAGTCCCTAAAAGTAGTGTTGTTATGTAATGAAAATTTGATCCGTCAGAGGCGCTGTTGTTGCCACAAAGACTTTACTGTCCATTCGTTGGAATAAATTCCTCATTTTCCCCCACGGAACCAAGGGTGGTACGTGCAAAGTTCAACTGTGATGTAAGTTTCAAGGTATCAAGCTACATACGGATACATATTAAAGAAAGAGAACGAGTTAAAGAAGACTCGTTCGATGTGTGCGAAACACAGGTACACAGTAACATATATACACGTTGGAAATGTAGATAGAAATGGTGAAAAGCTCTCCCTTGACAAGTGAAATATTAAAATACCCGCGAGATACAAGGCTCTAACGTACATCCCAGTTGGTACTTTATAGTACTTTAGTAGTACCATTCTTTTTCCTACTATAGCTACTTCGTGAAGATGAGTTCTATCCGGAAATTACCCTTGCAGTCTTGCACGCGCTTCCGATCGTTTCTTTAAGCTGCTTTTATTCCCTTGTTTTCAAGATTTCTTTTCTCATTCGACGACCGTTACCTTGCTTTACCTTTTCTTACATTTCTTATACCTCCCTTTCTTCCACACAAAAGGGGATGTTAAAAGTGTTACATATGTGTGCGTCTACAGACTTATTTAAGTCACTTCTTTAAGCACATTTTACACTTTGGCTTTTTTTTGTTAGGAATTTTCTTGTATCTTCCGGAATCTCATGTTTTTAGAATAGGTGTGTTCGAGAGTCGATTTTAGGGAAATTAATTTGAAGAATTTTTAATTGAATTCCGAGAAGATTTGAAATTTCGCAGATGTATTACTAAAACTGTTCTATAAAAAAAATGGACATTGTGTTATAAATGTAATTAATAAGAATTACTATTTTTGGAAAAGGTCTGCTAAAATGGTAAATTCAGTTATAAATTTAATAAGATCCCGAATAAATATGGAAAATTATTGTACGAGTCGGGTTTGTCGCCCGATCGAAGCGAGGGCGACAAATGGGACGAGTGCTTACACTCGAGTTGCGAATTCTACCTTACCTAGCGAATGCGTAAATTTGATTTTACACACGTTAAATGTATTTTACGCATACACTAACTAAACGAGTGCTATAATTACGCACCCAAAGGAGTGCGTCAAATCGAACTTTATGCGCGCTGTTGTAGCAAAATGAAAAAAGACATAAATAAAATCCAGTGTTGGTCAAATTTGGATTAAAAAAATAGAGTTTTAATTGCAATGTGATCGTTTTCGAAAGAGAAAATGGTTGCTACAATATATGCATTTCTATAATATTTCACATTCACGTCCTTAATAAAACCATATGATATATTTGGTCCGTCTGCATTAAGAACAGGATTATATTCTAATTAACGAAGAACTCTTCGATTAAGCTTATTTCAGTGCGGGCTATCTTAATCCGTTTACGAAAATTTCAATTTCTCGCCTCGAACCTAAGTAAACGCGAAATGGATTCTAAATCTCTACACGTGTGATGGAAGATCACACTTATACACACCCACGTAGAGACGAAATTCATTATATGTGGGTATACGTTATATTATACAGTCGAAAAACGGTCGTAGTTCCACAGATAAGTACCTATGTGTATAATGAATTCGATAATTTCGCGCTTGAATGAAAGGGAGACTTTATCTTTGACAATTTACTTTACTCTCGCGGTAAAGTTTACCGAACATTAATATTACACCCATGCTCCCGTATGTCTACCGCGGATTTCAATTACACATTGCAATATTAATTATTATCGTAGACTTCGTTCCAGACGAAACGGAACGAACTTAGGAATGCACTAATTACATATTAATCCGAATCAGGAATTTTTTTTTTGGTTAGGAAATTTATGTGAAAATAATTTAATATTTTATCCGGTATTAAAATGTAATTATTTAATATTTATGTTTCGACCAATAAATCCTAAATTTCGTTATGATCAAACGGGATATGAAATATCCCTAACCGTGTAATAATGTGTTATATATTTTATATATATAATGTATAAACTATAGGTGGATTTTTCTTTTCGGGGAAAAAGAAAACATTAATTTTCATAAAACCGATAGTTTGAGTATTCGCTAGTGGTTCTTGGAGGGATAAATAATTGAGGAGGTAAACAATATAAAGTTTGCGAGTTTATAGGAAATTTGAAATCGATGTATATCTATACGTACATATATGTAAGTACGTATAAAGTATATACACGTCGAGTTATTACATAGGGAAGACTGTATCGATTTTATGGCGTGTGCTTTTCAAAAATCATATTTTTCCATCGATAATTAATAGAGTGAGGTGAGAAGCTCCTATTCTTACATGCACTTGACACGTATGTGTTTAATATATATGAAATATACATATACATAAACAGCACCGTTGCCTAAAGATATCGTGCCATGGCTTCCAACTTTTCAGTTGCATCTGAAGGAAACATTCGCAATAAAATTCCTCCATTGATTTTTATGAACTTAATAATAATAATAATAATAATAATAAAGTTTTAACATTGGTAAGTGTTAAGTGTTAGGTCACTATTATCAGGAAACGGGTGAACGTATCATTTATAACACCGAACGGTGTGTATTTGCATGACAAACAGCGAGATTGGTGTTAGTTTGGCATAAATAACACCAGCGTCTATATGACAACGCTCGTGTTGAATATTATACCCTGAAATGGTGTTATTATTAACACCCCCAACGGCAACGAATTTCCGATACGTTCATTTTATCATTAATTTTACTTTATACGTAATCAAAAATCCAAAACCTAAAATATTGAAATTATTATTATTATCATTATTATTATTATTATTATTATTATTATTATTATTATTATTATTATTATTATTATGGGAAAAATACATCTCTTCCCCGTTCCTCCACTTTTTCACTTATTCCGTCGTGTAAAAGCCAGTAAGAGTCCATTCAGCGACGCAAGGGTATATCAATACCTGTCCCAGTACGAGTATCGTACTCGTATCAGTGGCCAGACCAGTCCGTCGAAGGCCAGAAAGTGCATAAAAGCTGGTTAGTTGCTCGACATGTGAACCAGCCGCCGTTTCATGGAAGCTTCCAGCATTAGCATTAGAATCGCGGTTGTACATACATATATGCACCGCAGCCATACTGCAAAGCTTGCATCTGTATAGGACGACGTCGACGACGACGCCAAGTCGCCGTATGAGCGCACAGCCGTGTATGAAGAGAGTACAGATAGGCAGAGAGTGTGTACAATCAAACATTGTTCATGATTTAGTCAAATATTGGCGAGATACACAGCTTTGTAGTACCTCCATGGTATATCTGCCTATGTATCATAGCGAATAATCCGTCGCAGATTACACCTCTATCGTCTATTGGTTAAGCTAAGACTCATTAAGGCGGAATACATTTCTGAATTTATCACAACGAATTACGAAACTCCTTGCGGAAAGAATGTCGAAAATGGTGCGTGAATGGTAAATTTTAACATGTCACAATGTTTGCTATGGTACGAAAAGTCATTCTGCTACGTAACAGTAATTTTCACTTCATGGTATATTAGTTTCTGTTATAATTGAAAAGTCGGAGTTGCATAGTAAAATGTTCTAGTTTTTTTTGTAATGGTTATTGCACATTTTTTCATGATTATTGAAGAATATTTCACAGCAATTTCTACAGACTGTATAACAAATATTTAATAACGTGCACATTTATTCAATATTGCGTTACACTTTGAAGTGTAATATAATCAATGTAATATTATATTTGGATATAATGAAATGTATGTACTAAAATAATTCATTTTAATATAGGCACTATAATATAAAAATTACTGTAATATAATAAAATTTTCATTCTAACCTACAGTAATTTCAGGGGCATAGCAAAATTTACTTTCATGGATTTCCGGTATACCGGAGTTTACGTTTACTGCATGTAAATCCAAAATTTGGAATAATTAACTCGGTATTGTTAAACCCACTATATTTCGCGGGTAAAATTCGCGCGTTGTTTACTTGCTTTCTTTTGCCGTATCAATTTATTTTGTTTTGCCAAAAAAAAAAGAGCACACACTTTTTCACAGCCGCTATTGTACCGGCATCAATTTAAATTTCCATTTCGTACGAATTCAATACCGACGAAGTTTTTATTAATCAAATTTATTAGGAAAATTGATATGTTGCAAAATTACACACAACGTGTGTTATCCCTTATGCACACACACACATGTACGACGATAATAAAAATTAGTAGGTGTTTGTAATATCGGTGGAACGATTTTTCGATACTCTCGCTCGTGTCAATAAAAATCGCATCAGCGAATGAATTTGCATTTTCCTTCCTGTATTACGAAACAGCATTTTCTCATATTTGATTTATACAGAATGTTTGAAAAACACTGTCAGTGAAATCTAGATTTCAACTTTCCTTTTTCCAAATTGTAATTATGGGGCAAACTGAGGTACCGGAAATGCCAAAATATTGAAACTATTCCGATTCCTATTTTAATTATTAATAACAAAATAGGATATTCTACAATTATTAGCTTAAGCGTGAGAAATATTTGTCACAGAAATTCCTTAGTTGATTTAATTGACATGTAGATATTTGATATCAGGTTAGAAATTATTAGTTGGATTTTTGATTGAAACGATAAAGATTATAAACTAAATTAATTAAATTAATTTCAAAAATAATAAGATTCGTGAAGGAAATCCCTCAGATACGCAAATATTTTTGGAAAAGTCGAATAAATCATTATCTGCTATTTTTATATTTCATTTTATAATTTTGCCCCACGAACGAATATTTCATTTCTTCCCATTTAAATCAAAACAATAATATTTATGAAGAACTATTCGTATAAATATTTGTTCGAACCTATCAAAATTGTGTTGTCACTATCAGCCTGGTAAATAATAAATACAAGCTAATGATATTATTTTCATTTTTACATACAGGTACTTATGAAGTTACCTAAGATTCTAATTTCTCTCGTTGACTTTCTGTGAACAACAATAGGTACGTATACACTTATTAGTCTCCTTCATACAACATCAAAATAAATATTTGCATTAAAATAAGTATATATCCAGAAAGCTGTACTTATTTAGATAATTCTATGTACGCTGAAAGAAACGTAAACTGAATTGTATTAAATAAACCAAAAAGTCCTTTACTAATTATCAGCCGACTGGATCTACTTTTAATTAAAATTATTGATTATTTTATACAGGTGTACATTGTCCTTACCAAAATTCGACAACTCATATTTTAGATTCTTAGTTTTCTATCTATGAAAGAAATGGACAATATTTTTTTCAGTTTACTATTATTATCATTAGTTTCCACGACTTTTCAACAAACGGAATTTTAAGGAGAACTTTTAAAAGATGATATTAACAAAATAAATTTCATTATATCCAAAAATAATGAACTGTATCAAATATAAGACTATTCGATATTCCTATTATATTCAAAATTTTACTGCAACATATAATAAGTGTATCATGATTGTTATATTAGGTTGGGGAAAAAGTAATTTCGGTTTATCCCATTGAAAAACACGAGAAAAGCCGAAATTACTTTTTCCCCAACCTAATATTTACGTAAAAACGTAAAAAATATATATTGCAATTACTACGATTAAAGTTCGAGAAATAATAACACCAAGGAAATCTTCGTAGAAATACGTGAGTTTATTGAAACATTTACATTCTTTTTCCGTAACTCGTCATTCATTTTGTTTTTCACCATTTTGTTTCCTCATTCTTCACGATAAATTTCAATTTTGCTGCGACAGTATTTTTTTCCTTACCATTGTCGAAAGGTCAATTTCTTTCGATAATCGTTACAATAATTACAACCGCGAGAGAAATCTTCCTGTGCAATGCAACTTCAATAGAATGCGACGAGCAAATAGAAAAGAAACCAACAGAGACATTTAAATGTATTATAATTTAAACAAAAGAGTAAGAAAGAGAAGAAGAAAATTTATAAAAGTTGGAATGTTTGAGATTTCGATTAGTTTCGAGAGGATATTTTATCCCTTTTATTAATCCTCTGAGATTTTTAAAAAAGAAGAAGCAGATAATAATAATCATATCATCGTTTCGTTTCAAGGTATTATTTTTCGATTTTTATTACAAAAGGAAAACCAAAATTTCAAATTCGACGAAAGCAATAAAAAGTTTACAGATGTTAATTACGTTTGACAGATTCTTAGAAATAAAGTCGCTCGTGTCGTTTGTGTATATATACAATTTCGAAAAGTTTTTCAAAACTCTCATTTTTACTTTAAAAAATGTGTGTATTATGAGAAGAAGAATAAAACTTATTAAATAATTGCGTTCGAACAATTTTCAATTAACAAAAAGTAATTCAAGTAGGTCACGTTTTTGTGATAGGAATTTTTACAAATTTTGGTAATTTTTAATGAGACTCAGATTATGTCTATAACAACAATTGTTTGATTACTTGCTCTAAAAAAATAGTTACGACGATCCAGTACCGACTTGTAAAATTTTTGGAACCAGTTTTATTGAAAAAATGGTGTCTGAATATCTTTTAGAGAATAATAAAATTGAAATTTTTTAGTAACTTTATTTAGCGCTGAAAATTTCTACCATCGCGGTCTTAGAAAATTCAGTTTCTTTCTTTAAAATTGTCTCTCGAAATCCTCATATTGAAATAAATTTTTCAGAATTTCATCAGTTTACAAAATGTCCAAGAACACACCTAAATATTTTCAATTATGTTATTCATTTTTATATTTATTTTTTCATTATCAATTTATTTATATCTTCGTCTTATTTTAATATTTTCTATTTATTTCTATTTTCATTTTACTTTATTATTTTTTTATTATTTCAATGTTTTATATTATTCCCCTCAGAAAACCTACAAAAGATGAAATCAACCCCTTTTTTCCCGAAAAAAACAATTTCCAGGTATTTGCACATTCGGAAGCTATTTTTTTGGGAATTCCTTGAACTTCAACGTACAGTAGGTTTCTTTTTTTGTATCGTACACTGCTAATATACTCAAGCATTTATTCTATCCGAGTTGCTATTATTAAAATTCAAGATGCACACGCATATCCGAGTTTATTTGTCTCATTATCTTATCGTTTGCAATAAATTATGCGTAAGAGGACGTGCAAATACCAGTCGTCTCGTTGTTCAGCTAAAAGTTTCTCGCTTCTTGGGAGGAAAGAACGACGAAACGACAGAAAGCACTGTTTATATGTTCAAAAATAGCTCGACATAAAATGGCGGAAGAAAAAATTATTGCGGATCTTCTTAACAATAAAAAAAACGTCTGGTTCCAATACACCACAAGTCTCCGTGAACTTGGAAAAAAAATAATCGACGAATTAATGAGAAACTGAGAGAAAGAAAAAACAAATAAATATGCGTCATGGGGTTAAAATTAAAAAACGAAATATAAAAATAGTAGATATTTATAACTTTGAATTTGTAATACACTAACTATAATTTTTTATGTTTTATAAAAATTGTTAAAAAATATTTTTGAATCCCGAGAATTCTTTACAGTTTTTATCATCTTTGTTAATAATTTATTTAACTTGATTTATTGAATTTATTTAATAAGAGCAGTCATTTAATTGAGAAAATATTTCAATTGCAGTCACTGAAACGAAATTTTTCATCCCCCTGAAAGAAATTCCAAAACTCGTTCGAATAACGCGTGGCTTAGAAGGGGTTGCATTTCAGAGAGGACCCGAAGCCATCGAAAACCTTGTACATAGAAGGGATGTTATTTGTGGGGATGTTACAACCCTTAAGAGGGCGTGGTATAAGAAATCTTGGAGCTCGAAACATTTCTTTGCTCAAAAGTCATTCGATGGAGGTCGAAAAATAAAAACAATCTATTTCACTTTAAGGGTTGATTGCATCCCCTAAAGGCGTGCTAAGGGCGATGAGATAAAAATATAAGTACCCAATACTTTTATGTGTTCTTTGATGTATTAAAGATTGATGAAATTCTGATAGATAAGATTTCAAAATTGAGGATCTTAGAGAGCTAATTTCACGGGGACGAATTTCAGAAGAGGTTAAAAAATATTATTCCAGCAGCGAATAAAATATTCTATATATATATTTTTTTCTAGATATGCATCGCCTAAAAATGATTTATTATTTCCTTAAAAAAATCGACAAATAAAAATAGCCGGACCCAATATTGGAGTTAGATTTACTAATTGGGCGCAAATCCGATCCGTTGATCTCTTCTGTTTTGCCAAATCGTCACGAAATAGGGAAACTACCCCAAATGGAATCTTGATCGCACCAATTTCTAAGCTAAGGGGACCCAAATTGGGCTCTTATAGGTAAAACCAAAGATTTAATGAGAATCCGAATATATTGTGTCGAAATTCCTCGTGGGAATAATTTGAAAAATATTACTCCACGGTAACAACATTCAAAAATTTACGGAAATCCAAATCTAATCTCCCGCTTATCTCATTTTCGAGCCTTTATTTGTTGAGTTATCAGTCCCAGATATTTTCCATAATAGTTTCGGTTTATCTGTGTAAGAAATTATATATGGCACCTACAAGACCCGTGGGACCTAACAATAAGTCTCGGGACTATGGTAACTTCCTATTGGCTCCGCTTGGAGATATTAAAAAAATTTAAGAATAACCAGAAAGTGTCTTTTTGGGTCTTACCATCCAAAGTAACAAAGAATGAGCCAATACTGGACCAGGTAACCTTCTGTTACTACCAAAATGGCTTCTAATTGAAATACTCGAAATCTGAGCCTCTTGATCGCTTCTCTTTAGTGACAGAAATGATAACAGTATGTTAAAAAATATTAAAAATAATTGAAAAGATGACTTTATTTCTTGTTGCATTTGTTTACTATGTTTGCTGTCTTCGCTTGTCTTTTTATTTGTTACCTAACACGATTGTAGTCTGTTAAAGATTCCATTTATATATCTATATTTATATATAATATACTTTTGTTTTCTTGTATTTATAATATTTATATATATATTCTATTTATATTTATTTATTATTTATAATATATATACCTCTTTTTATAACATATAATATTTTACATTATACACGTTTACGTTTTGTGCGACTATCTACAATTGATATACAAAAAAACACTGGACGTGTCCTGCGCGACGGTTTCATCAATTTTCATATATATATTTTTTTTTATTTAACAAAACTTTCGGATTTTATTTTTTTCTTGACGTATATAGCGTTCGATTGTTGCTTCCTTCCGAGCTTCCTTTCGGTATTTTTTGAAATTTCCATATACTTCGTTTTCGATTTTATTTTATTGTCTGTAACAGTTTCCTACTTTCATACATGTCTGGAGGAAAAAAGCTTAATTCGGTATGAATTTATGGAATTCCAGTACAATCTGGTCCATTTCTGGCCCAGACTCATACAGGTCAAGCCAATACCGGAACGCGCTTCTGAAAGTCTGGACCAGAAATACTAAAAATTTGGTCCACTACTGGATTGCCAGGAATTCCTACCAATAAGATAAAAAAGGATACAAAGTTAATGGATTTTCCATGATTAGCGAAATTAATGCATTTCCAATAATCAGCAGGATTATTGTATTTTCAATAATTAGCGAAGCTATTGCAATTTTGAGAAAAACGTGAAACTTTTACATTGAAAAATTTAAATTCCAGTTGGAATCCATTGGCCATTCCGATTTGCATCGTATAGTTGCATATCTGGCGGATAAATTTTACTATTACAGACAATTAAACAAAATTTTCGGAAAACGAAGAAAATGGTTACTTCGTTCGTTTACAAAAGTCAAGATTTTCGAGCAGGTCGAGGACCGAAAATTCGAGTTAATCTTAGTCTAACAATAAAAAATATAGGTAATAAAGAATAACAAATTCCTCCGAAATTTATCCGCATTTTTCCAGAGAAAATTTTTACCGTTTGAGACTCAAATAAAATGTGTAGAAGACTTTCCGAAATTGTTGTTGTAAAAAATTAGACATAGAATGAAAAAAGTTTATATCGCTCGACAATTTCGATAATTTTCGGAATTTCTGTACCTTCCCTAACGGTAAAATTCACTGCTGCAGTTTTCTATCACTATAAAAGTATTTGCGGCAATTTTTCTATAGCAGATTTCTGATCAAATTTAAGTTAAAGAATTTCTAATTGTATAAAGAACAGCTGCTGTAGTGAATTTTACTTTTTAGACAAGAAAAAGTCCATAAAAGAATTTTCCTCATTTTTTATTCTTCTAATTATGAAATTTACTGTTAAGAACAATATAAAATTATCTGACAAATTTTAAGATTTTTGTTATAAACTTTTTTCAGTAAGTGAAATGTTATCAAAATTCTCAAAAAAATTGATGAAAAACATTAGATAATTTAAAAAAAAAAATAACTAGATTCCTAATTCGGAAAATAAATTAAAATCTTACAAATAAAAAGTAATTCTTACCATTCAAGTCGACATAAATAATCCCCAAAAGTCTTCCCGGTAAAATTCACCGTCGACCAGAGATTTGGTATTTTTTCTCGAATCCGCTATTTTCCCTGTTACGACAAATTTTACCGGGTGGGTCAAAATTACTATAGCCTACATCGAATTTACAAATTTAACCGGAAAATTTTAAATCCCGAAGGGAATGGTAAAAATTACTAGTTGTTTTCTTCCCTTCTCCAATCTGCGGAAAGTCTTAGAAATTTTGAAAAACTGAAACCAGTCGCTGATTAGAAATTCAACAGTAATAATTACCGTACGATTAAATTACAAGGTTCAACTGTAACTGGAAGCAAAGAAGAAAGCGGAAAATAGTAAATTTTACTACACCGTAATGATAACCGTTACTGCGTAGAAGCGCCGCGTTGTCAAATTCAGTCGTGTAGGAAAATTTACCGCAATGTTATGAAATTTGCTTTGTACATGTAACTTGAGACGCCGTAGCATAGTAGAATTTACCATTTTCTAGCTTCTCACCGCATACCGTGTGTTTGCGATATAATAAACCAGCTTAGAGTCTCGTATAATTTGCATACGTCGTTCGTCGGTTCATTAGTTTACATTTTCACGAATTATCACATTTTTGTTTCTTTTTTTTTTCTTAATTTTTCTTTTTTAATATTTATAATCGCTCTGCCGGCACCATCACACGTAGTCTTTTTTTGCTTTTTTTTTTACTTCTTCTTCTTCTTCATTTTTACGGATCACAAATCAACAGCACACTTTTCGCCATTCGAATTTCCTTCCCATCGTAATTTTTCCACAGTATCGAGCACTAAGTATTTTAAAATTTAAAAAAAGAGAGGTTTTCTCGAATTCATCCTTTGACACAAATTCGATCACTAAATCAAACAAGATCCAATTTTTTTTCCTTTTGCCATTAATTTTTGGAGTAAAAATTGTAAATTTTACCAGGTGAAAGTAATTTCTCAGGAGGAATTTCGGTACTCAGACTTGAAATGATTACAGCAATGAAGAGAATGATAGAATATAAGGAAATTAAAGTTTTTCACGTAGATTCTGTTGAAATTAAAGTGGTTGAGTTGATAAAAATTGATAATAAAAGTGTTTTTTTGAGCAAATTTTACCGAGTTGGATAGTCAAAATTAGAGTTTTAAGCTAAGTTGTTTTTTTTTAAGAACAAATTTACAATATTATTGATGCAATGAAAATTGTGGTAATAAAAAAAATTTTGAGAATCTGGATATCTTACTACTTCAGTCAGTAAAAAATAGAATCACGAGGTATATTTTACCCAATGAAAGTCACTAAGGCAATGAAATTTTATAATAATAGAATTAGCTAAGGTTAGAATATTTTGCTAAGTTAATCAGAATTGATTACAGTAACATAGTAAATTTAGTACAATTAAAATTACTAAAGCAACGAAATTCGGCAATAAAAGAATTTTAAATGGATGACTTTGACCGCTGATGACATTTCCGAAAAATTGCTATCGATCTGTACGATATTAAAACAAGAATAAAATTTGCTGCAGAAAAACTTTTTGAAGTAATTTTCATCTAATAAATGAAGTAACCAGATATCCTCTAAATATTAAAAATACTCATTTAAGAGTCGCATTTTCAAATAATTCCTAAAATTCAAAAATGATTCCATCTGTGGTAGAAAAGGGTTTGGATCATGTTTAAATGTTTGAGATTACAACCTCCGTTAATAGAAAAAACCGTACCTTCGACAATCGAAAAACCCAAATTTTGAAATCAGTCACGAAAAGTTAGTCAGAGGAAGACTCCAATAGAAGACGAATTCGCACGAGTTTGATTTTGATTTTAACATACGATTTCATTGATTCATCTTTTGCTTTCGGGAAAATGACAATTCAATAAGAAAATTTACTGAAAGTAAACATTTCCAACTATGTACTAAATTACAGTAATTCCTACAATGTGGGAAGTAAAATTTACGTTACTATAATTTTAACTTCGCAATTTAATAAATATTTTTGTTACGCAAGAGAAGTAACTTTGAAATAGTAAAATCTATCATGCCGCAGTAAATTCTACAATGCAGGTAACAAATTTCTCTACGTCACTGCAATTCTCCGGGGGTGGAAGCATTTTTTACTATGTTACTGTAATTTTTACTATACAACATAATAATCCCCTCATCTACGATGGCTTTTTGACTGGTAATAATTGCGGTGAATTTCAATAATTAACAAAAGCGAATGCAACTCGCAAAAGATGAACCCTTGAAACACCTCAACGCTCAAAAATGCATTTACAAAAACAAGAGAAAGAAGAAGAATCGACACGAGTTTACTCTAAATCCGAAAAATGCGGGATTTCCAGTTTCTCGAGTAACTCCGTTGTCTCCGTAACGTTTTCGTTCTCGTCAATGCTCGTGCGTTGCAGATCACGTGATATATTACCCAGACCCGCAACGTTACGACGACCGTGACGCTGCGCTCCGTTTACGTTGACACCGTTGTTGCCATTATCATTATCGTTATTAACTCGATTACCACGACGCTGTTGATTGACGCTGACGTTATTATCGACGGTGTCGGCAGTTGCGGCGTATGCAGCCACGGCTGCAACTCAAGCTAACGCGTAAGGGTGAGTCGCATGATGTCACAAGCCGGGGGCCACCGAGACCGCGGGCGGTGGTGGCGGTGCGCTACTGCTGCCCGTCGCGTGATGGTACAACGGGCTCTGGTAGTACTCCTGATGATGGTTCGGCATGTTGTGCATAGGCCCACCGCCGGCGTTCGAACCGGTGTGCATCCCGTTGTGGTGGTGATGCACCGGCGGCGCCGAGTGCGAGTGCGGGTGGTGCGGCGAGCCGAAATTCGTATAGCTCTGGTGCAGCTGCTCGTACATCTTCATCTCCGGCGGCTTCGTGTCCTGCGTCCCGGGAGACGTGGCGGCAGTCGCCCCGGGCAGTAACCTGGTGATGCTGAAGGGGTGGCTGGCCGCGGTATACGGCGGTTCCTGTTTCAGGCTGCCGGCCATCCCGTGATGCAACGTCGAGTCCGTCAGCAAGTGCGGGTGGAAGCCTCTGCTGAACATGGCCGTGAGCTCGTCGTGCGTGGCACCGACGTCCGGGTTCAGCAACCCGCTAATGTCCGTCGTGTCGCTCTTCAGAGCCTGGTGATGATGCAACCCGGCGCTGTGGTGATGATGGTGGTGCCCGTGCGACGACACCAACGATTGCAAGTCCTTGTCGTCCTGCTGCTGCGAGCCCAGATGCAGAGAGGACGGGGTCTTCTTCCCGACCTCGTGAGAGGGCGGACTCCCGTGGCCCGAGCTGCCGTTGTGATGCTGCTGGTGTTGCTGATGCTTGTTGGTCTGTCTCGTCAACTCCTTCTTCTCGTCCTTGAACCTCTTCTGCCTTCTCAGGTAGCACCCATTCTCGAACATGTTCCCGCTATCGGGATGCAGGGTCCAGAAGGAGCCCTTGCCGGGCTTATCGGGCGTCCTGGGCACTTTGACGAAGCAGTCGTTGAAGCTCAGCGAATGCCTGATGGAATTCTGCCAGCGCTGCTGGTTCTGTCGGTAGAACGGGAAGAGGTCCATGATGAACTGGTAGATCTCCGACAACGTCAGCATCTTCGTCGGCGCGTTCTGTATCGCCATGGTGATGAGGCTGATGTAGGAATACGGTGGCTTGGCGTGAGTGTAATTCCGTCGGTAGGATTTGTCGCTCCGGGCGCGTTGCAACGCCGAATTCGGCGAGTCCGGTTCGTTCAGAGACAGGGGGTCTCTGGAGACGCCGGTTCCACCGCTGGGGGTGAGTGACCCGTAGCCGACGCTCATGCAGGCGCTTCCGGCGGTCATCGGGGTACCGCCGTAGCCGCCCATACCTCCGCCACCCATGGACGCCATCCCCATGGCGGAACCCATGGTGCTCATGTTGAAGCCCCCGGCGCTCTGCGGGCTGCAGCTGGGCGCCACTCCGACGCCCATCGGCATCCCCATGGACACGCAGCCCATGGAGTTGATGGTGCTGTAAGTCGGCGCCATACTTCCCATCCCGGACATCGCTGCACTGGTCATGGCACCTCCGAGGCTGCCTGACGCATCGCCGTACAGCTTTTGCGATTGAAGCATGGGCATAGCGCTATTGGCCTCGCCGGTTGAGTCGCGCTGTTTTTTTTTGTTGTCAAACCATGTATGACCTCCGCACGATTTGTCACCGCTAGTTCACGTTACCCGATTCGTCACCCGATCTAAAAACTACGGTAAAGCTTACGGTGTCACCGTCGGGCTCTCGTTCGTTACACCGGTGCACCGATGACGATCGTCCTGCTGTCCCGCGGAAACACTCTCGGGGCCACAAAATAACACCAAATTCGTCGCACCGACTACATGAGCCACAGTCGATTCACGGCGATGCGACACGCGTGGGTCGGAAAAAAATAGGACGAGGGCACCAGAAAGAGCCTTCCTTTCGTTTCAACGAATAATACGTGTTTATTACACGAGTACTCGATGACGTTTTCCAAAAACCACCACACGATAGGGGTAATTGTTGTCCCAACACAACGACGACCATACGACGACACACGATTATTTGACCGGGGCCCTGTTTGAGCTCACCTCACTCACTCACTCTCTTCTCCTCTCTCACTCTCTCTTCTCTCCCTCTATCTTTATCTTCCTCTATCTTTATTTATCACCTCCTCTCTCCTTTCCTCTCTCACTCTCTATATCTCTCTGTGTGTAGTATGGATGGAGGCCGGTTAGCGAGTGTACTCCGGTACTCTTGAGCCTCCGAGTCTTGTTCAAACACTCCCCACCCACGCAAACTTCAACCGTTCAACGGAACCGCGCCCGAACTTCGACGCTCCGCCAATCAACGGGCCATTCATCCCCGATTTACCCCGAGCTGAGCCAATGGCTGCTCGTCGGAGGCGTGGTCGGCGAGACTTCCCGCTGAACACAACCCGGGGACCCTTGCATCCCCTTTTTAGCGGCGAGCAGATGTTACGTACGCTTTCGAGCGCGCTCGGGAGGGTGCAAAAGACCCTCCGCGCGCTTGCGTACCAGCGCCAGCGCCTCTTGCGCAATTTCGCGCTTTACGAGCGATATCCAGGCTACGTTGTCTCGCCTCATGTCATGTCAACTGCCACGCGCTTGACACCTCGAACTGGTAGGCAGATCGAACCGCGAGTTTTTCTTCCCCAATCGCGATTTTTATGTTCTTCCCGCATTTCGAATCACCTCTGGGTTTGATAAACGAGCCATCGCTGTCAGATTTTGGTCTAAACTGATTTGTGCTGATTTTTGATAGTCCAATCTTTTGGTTTCTGGCTTTCTTGTTTCCTCTTTCTTACTTTCTTTCTTTCTTTTTTCTTTTTCTTATTTTTCCTCTTCTTTTCCTTCTCCGTACTCTTTCGAGTTTGAGTTTGGTGTTTCCCCGATACTTTACGAGACTCGTTCAATAAGAAATGGCCGACGAGTCGGGTGCATCTAGAGCTGCAAAAATCCACCAGCTGCCGATGAAACGTCCCTACGGTGGTGAAACTTCGCACGTAAGATTTGATATGTACTTAATACGATGTTTAGATATGGTTCTTTCGAAATTTGTAATCTAGAGATAATTTGGTATAGTAGAAATTACTATTACTTAAATATTGTCCAGAATAAATGGAGAAATCTCGTAATAATGAATTTCGCAAGACTGATGCAGTTTTTGCATCGCAGAAGGAAATATTATTACGCTGTAAAGCAGATGTTACTTAGAATAATTTCATGTAACACTTGCTGTGACATAGTAAAAAGGACTATTCACGTTGTAAAATAGAGTTGCCGTAATGGAAGGTTTACATTTTTTGCGAGAGTTGAAAAAAGTAAATTGCACCATGTAGCCTCTAGAGTCTAGAATGTAGAATTTGTAACGGTATGATAATTTGTACCATACGAAGTGTAGTCATTTTTATTGTAATACACATTGCACTAATTTTTTACCGTGGATACTTAAATATTTGCCTCGTCTTCACGTCATTTCCAACAATTCAATTATTTTCTGTGCTGCAAAAGCTTGTGTCGTATAACGAAAATTACTTTCTACATTGTGGAAGTTCATATAATATACTAAATATTACAATATGGATACCATTCTCAAAAAAAAAAACAGCTTTCATTGTGTTACAATAATTCTTACTGCAGTAATTTTTACTATTAACATAATACAATACAATTTCACTTTATACAGGATTGTTTATGATAAACATTACCTTTTTCTATATTATTGTTATTATTCTTGTTGTTATATTTTTCTCTACTGCTACTATTTGCTACAATAAATAAATTAGTCAAATGTACAGTTTCTCTGCGAAAATTTCTGAGTGCAAATTATAAACATTTTTTTATACATTGAAATTTTATACATTTCTTATACATCGTTTTTTTATACATTGAAATAAATAATTTGTTGTAATGATAAAAAAAGAAATTTCAAAGATATCTTTTCCTCGCGTAAGACAGCGTCACATAATATACCTATGTGTGTACCGCAAAACTCACTAGGGGGTTAACATAATACATGGGTGGTAATATCGTACTATAATACCGCTACAGCAGTAATAAATAATACATGCAACAAATTTTTCGAATAATTGATTCACAATTTATACCATAACAGGAATTACAAGAATTTCAATTACCGTTGCAGTTGCTGCTACCATACTCGTGCAAGTGCATCCTTAACTTCCTTTCGTCGCGTTAAGGAGGATATGACGCTACTCTGTACTGCATTGTTGGTGCAATTCGTTAGCATCGTTAGGGTTATCACTTCTTTTACTACATGAAATATTATTTTCCATCAAACGAACTCGAAGATTTATTATTTTTCTATAATTGCGATGATGAAAATTCAACTACAGTGCCCTCGGTGAATTTTACACACACAAACGTGAAATTTACGATACCGACGGGAAAATATAATAGCTGTTGATAATTGCTTATAAATAGTTCCCATTTGGACACAAAAACTTTTCATGCCTCATGCATAAATTATATCATTAGATTACACGTGATACGTATAATGCAATATATTACACCTGTTATATACTATCTAATATAGTTAATACATATACAAATATAAGAGCGTGATATACTAAAGAAAAAACTACTTTCCTCTCAATCTTTGCCAGAACCACAATCTCCAATTTCACTGAAACCCAAATAAATTTCCATAATTTGCCGCATTCCGGCGCATCGTCGCGATAATTTCGAAGCACCGGAATTTTTAAGAAACGTTTTTTTAATCGTTTGAGTACCGGAGATCTTTTTTTGTTTCCAAGTAAAAAATTGCCAAGCGGCGCAATAACGCTTTTCTCATTTCTTATTTCAAAAATACTGGACACATTTTTGGACATGAAACAGAAGAAGCGCGATCGCGCCACTCGACATTAATTGTAAAACGGTTAATTTATCGTAATCGTGATCCAGAAATCGAATTCGAAATGCTGCGGATGGATCTCCCTGATTTTTGAAGATCTTCTTTGTGGAATAAATCAGAGGAACGAGACAAGGCTTATTGCTTATATTACTCATTTAAAATTCACTCTCGGACCCACGAGCCATTTGTTTTCGTTCTTGCGGTTAGGGACTGTAAACACCACGGGATTATGTCTTGCCCTCAAAGGCCTCCTTCTTTCTCTCTCGCCCTCTAAGTACCTCCCATATATACGAGGCACTTAAGGATTAACCGTGAAGATTTTTCTTCATTTCTTACACCTCGTTTTCGGTGCCCGGTTTTATTGTACGTCCATATACTTGAAATTTCGTCGCCTCCTATATTATGTACAAGCAAACGCGTGTATCTGTCTCACACCGGCGGATTTCTCGAATACCCTGGGATCCGACGGGTAGACTGCGGATCATAAACGCAGACCCGGAAGCTCTGCTTACTTACAGGCAATCTCCGTATCTGGAATTCGTGTATTATGACATTCGGTGGGTTGGGTTGGGTTGGGTTGGGATTTAGAGCCTTGCAGAATTGCACATACATAGATATATGCATACGTTATAAGAAGATTTTTGAAATAGGTGATAATCACTTTTCAGCTAAGTGTCATAAACGTTTTAACCTTCGATAGCCCGCCACGGTGATGAAAATGTATTGTGTATTTGTTTCCGAGGAATATCAGGTACCAGGTTATCCCCGTATTTGTACGTTGCGTAAGCGGGAAAGAATAAGAATAATTATTATTAGATTGTAATTCGCAATTGGTAGCTAATGAGCCAAAAGCGATCGGTTATCGGGTAGTCGTTTAATTTCTGCCGCATTTTCGCGTTAATTTCAAACCGCCGAAATTTTTCAAAAATGTTTTATCAACTTATCGTAATCGATAAAAAATTCATATTACGATACCAAACACTTTTTGGCCAAGAGTGATCGGTTATTGGGGCGGCATTGAAATTTCGGCACATTTTCGTGATAATTCGAAACCACCGGAACTCTTAAAAGATATTTCATCAATTTATTGTAATTAATAACGCATGTTACGATAGCCAATAATATGAGAACACACATATGCAATAGCGACAATTGGAATTTTAGCTTTGGAATTTTTTTCCAACAGCGATTTTTAATTCTTGAGTTAATCAGAAATCGATTGGATCGATACCCAATGAAATTGAAACTATTGCGTCAACATTGGACCGCTGTCACCAATTGCATCGCTTCCAATAGCGTCTCGATTATTGAGCCGTTAACAATAATCAATTGCGACAAGATCGCGCATTGGAACGAGAACCATAGCGTTAATTCGAGCAATTGCACATTGACTTGGAAGCAATTGCGTTGCCTTCAATTCTGTTGATAATCGCGTTGAGTTGAATGGCTCGGTTGTAAATGATCAATTACATCGACTTCGCCCACGGGATGGGAAACAATTGCATTGACAACGGTACCCATTGGGTTGAAAGCAATTGCATCAATTCCAGGATAGAAGGCAATTGCCGTAGATAATTGCAGCGGTCCTGTTCCTTGCGAATTCGAGTCCAAATTCATTGGTTGAATAAATTGAAAGACGATCATAGATTCCGCATTGGAGTAATTGCAGTTGCAGAATCTCTTGGAGTACCATCTTATTGCGTTTCTCATACAAATTGAAATACATTCGAATGATCGACATCCGTTCGTTTTTCAACGTGCATCGATATTCTGTCCATTGGAAGAAGAAAAAATAAATGTATCAGCTCTATTGTCCCTAGAGGGAATGCGGCAATTGCATCGGTAATGGTTCTATTAGTTTCAAGGGGTATGCAACTGCGTCAATTTCGGCTCTATTATTGGAAGTGCGGCAATTGCGTAAATGATAGCTCTATTTATTCAAAAAGCTCTATTCATTGGAACTGAGGCAAATATGCATTGAATGCATCGATGCTTATACACTTTTTTTTTTTAATTGCAATTTTAGTAAATTGCAATTAAAAACTGCCTTAATATATACAATAATGATGCACAATATATATTATAAAATGCAAATATTGCAATTTTCACAAATTTTGAGTATAATTTCAATAAATCATTATCATCCACTCTCCGAGTGCTATAAAAACGGAACTCGCTCTGTGCTATCGACGTCTATTGACGCCCGATAACGATCACACCCTCATTCGGGCGTTTCGGTTCCGAGTCTCGAAGGATTAAGGATTAAGGGTTGTTAGGGTTACTCATAGAAAAACGTTTATTCTTTTTTTTTGTAACATATATATTCGAGCCCAAAAGCGCGTAAATGAATTTCTGCAATGGAGTTTCCGACGTCGGGGATTTCTTTGGGAGTCGCGAAACGCATAAACCGGCAATAAGAGTCGTAAAAATGAGACAAATACTTATCGCTCGCGTACAAAGAATACAGAAAGCAGCTTAGAGGGTACGAGTTTCGCGAGTAAGTAAGTATTTACCGATGAATTTAATCGTTCGAGTTGACTTTACTCATAGAGATTCGTAAATATACTTACATAAAGTGTATACAACTCTATCCGTATGGTCTATTTCACGAGCGCGAGCGAGACGACACGACTGAAAGAGATAGAACAAAGTACGAGGTGGGTTTGCCGGTATTATAACGTCAGATCCAAGGCACCCACCTGTACCCCAGTCTTTATCGAGCCACGAATTGTTTGCGGAATGAAAATATTGTCCTTGTAAACAAGTAGCTGCATTGTACCGTGCGGCGTTCCTTCTCTAACGTTATAACAATTTGTTTTATATATCCCCCTTCCCCCGTTTCTCCTCTTTCCGATACTCCTACATTTTTATGGTACACATGTATATATGTATATATACATTTTTTTTTTACACGTCGTTTTATTACCGTACAACACAAGTGCGCAATCGAGAAGTTTGTTATTTCGGTTGAGAATCGATCCTTAATCTACCATTAAATAACAATTTGCTATTTAAACTAGATTACGTTGAAAAGGAAAGCGACATTATCGCCGTTTTCATTCGAGTCGTATCTTCATACCACTTACTAATAATACGAAATCTCAAGTGCCGAAAAAAAACATTGTTTTCTTCAATTGTTTGTCTTCGATAATATCTACGCCGGATTGGGAGCTTATCGCCTTGGGTGTAACAAATTTTGTCGTTCAACGATTCGGCCACTACGCGGGGAAAATTAATTAGACAAATGAAACGAATGAGGAAGACGCTGAGAATTGGTTTAAGGCGCGGCGATTAAGGGTTTTCCGATTGATACAATGTTTCGACGGGCATTTGGTTGAATTGTAATCAAATGGTATGGGAATAATTGTTATTAGTTTGAGCAGAGACGGTGAATTTTGCCGTTTCGTAGCAATTTTTGCCGGAAGAATTTGATGCAATTGAAATTTGATGCATCAGTAAATAAATCATAATTGGTATTTTTATTCGAATGGACTTTATAAACGATTAATTTCAACAAATAAATCAATTAGTAAGGTTTCTAAAGTCCAATCAAAATTTTTTCTTTCCGGGTACAAATCAAAACTGAAACAACAGATTTCACTATTCGGCTCCAATTTTTATGTAAAAATGTTTACGTAAAAATTTTTACGTAAAAATTTTTACTTTAGACGCTGTGATAATTGATATAAAATAAAATAAAAAAAATGTTTTTAGTGTAAGAATTTATCTATTTTGTTATGAAATTTACATAAAAATATGTGATAAAATTTACTTAATTCCGAACTCTTCTGTTTCCCATGAAACACTTGAACGAGAAAATAGAAAGGCAGAAAATGAAAGTAATTTGTTAATATTCTACTTAAAACTATACTATACTACACTTTACGTTATAGTAAATATAGTTATACTTTATCGTTATAAAAACAGGAATCAGCCCAAATTGTTCTGAGCTCTGAACACTTGCAAGAAAGAATAAACGGTAAAGTGCCCGGGAAAACCCGAACCTCTAGTTGCAATCCATCGGTAATAATATTGGCGCCATTCTTTATGACGATGTCCTTTTATTTACTATTTATTACTTAACCCCTGCCAAGGGAATTTCTTTCCAACGGTGTTTGCCTCGAATTTACTGAAATTTTAAAACATTTTCCAAAATATTTGTCGAATATCTCCAAACATTCCTAATTTGGATTTAATTTGAGAAAGTCGCGTCACAAATGCAGAAACTTCTATTTGAGAGAAAACGAAGAAAATCAAGAACTGCAATTTCGTAAAAATTCTCTGAAAAATAGAATCCTTGCGATTTTCCCAGAAAAAAGAAAAATATTAAAGAGCGTTCTATATAATAATAATAATAATTTATCGTAATAAAATTTATTATATTATATTGAAAATAAAGTAGGTTCTGATAAAATTCATTTCCACAATATTAGAAAAATTCCTGAAATATGATAAATTTCATTTTCTTCCAAAATTCTCGTTTTCCAATTCTTCCCATGTAATGTTCACAATTTATACATACATGCATGTGAATATCGTGGGAGAACCGATGAGGATTCGCTTGAGAATCCATTTTTTACGTCGATAGGCGACAAATTATCGTCTACTGACCTTTAGTATTTCCGATATTCTTCATCCAGTGATTATTCAGGAGAATCATATATTATACGTGAGAGATAGATAGAACACGCTATCGGTATGAGTACCTATGTACATGTGTACGTGCATACTGTTACATATGTGTTTATACACACACACATCGATATATGTAACGTACGTTATCACGAAACTATGCGTCTCCCACCTTTCGAAATTGTTTAACTTTCTTGGGGTCTCCATGTATGGGTCCAGAGTACATATATGTATGTATATACATATATATTATATGTATACCTCATTGTTAAACCTATACACGAAATGTGATAAAAAGCGTTTTGTCATTTTGATATAAAAGAAATACGAGGGAAACTCGTCAAGGGAACGTTGAAAAAGAGCCGGTGCTTATGGACAATAGGGAGCAAAGGTAAAAAACACCATGCTGCCGCCATTTAATGTATATACGTATGTTTGCATGGCTGTATGTATGTATGTATGTATGTATGAATTGAATGCCCGGGTTTCTTTATTTTACATGACTATATTGATATATGAAAAATACAAAGTTTACATCTCTGTCCGTTTTATATGGCTTTTCACCCTTTCCAAGCATATATCATTACATAGCTAATTTATTGATAATGGTATTTATTGTACATAATACAGTGGTAGAGTAAAAAACAGTAAAATGATAAGAATTGTTGGAGTAATAACGAAAATCTATTTTTCGCGTAGCGTAATTAAAATAATTAAGAAAATATAATGGATTTTCATAGAAATCTTCTGTTTTATACGAACCTTTTGCAGTTCTTACTTTTTCTAATGATTACAAAAATCAAAACTTTATTCCATTTGGTGAAATAATTTCAAACCTTATCAGAAAAAATTATCTTTGTTATTATAAATATGAGACAGAGGATGTGAAAGATAAAATTAACAATTTATCGTTGAATATGAAAGGAGTCAATGTAAAACCGGGGTAGGATTTTCAGTTACAAATAGTATCGATTTGGTATATTTTTTATTTATAATATTACCCATGTTTGCCATATTTTAAATTAATTCATTAATTTAAGTAGCATACTCTAGTTTGTGTCAACAGTTTATAAATTGTTTATTTACTTATTTGTATATTTTATATCCGTGCTTCAGCGGACTGTCGCAAATCGTTAAATAAATAACATATAGATTATAGAAGATATTAACTTTACATGTCAGGTGTCAGCGCATTCATAGAAATATATGTGCATGTATATACAAATACATATATACTTCCTACATATAATATATCCACCAAGTATTGTTGGATTTCAAAGGGTACTTTCTACCTGCACTACGTAGGTGGTCCAGTCTTCATCTTTCTCGCATTTATTAACATCAATGATAACCCATAGACTCTTCACCATATTCCTTTTCCTCTTTTATATTTTCACAAAAATTGTCCCTTTTGTACGCTTACGATTCCCATTCTTCGGGAAACAATAAAGGGCACGTGGATACGGTTTATATGGAATACAAAAAAACGTTTATTGTATTCTTCTTTTCTGTAAATTCATATTCATTTTCGATAAACGAAATTAAATATGTTAATGGTATTGCTCTATACGTATGTCGCCCCTTACATTAGCTGTGAAAAATTTAAAATAAGTACCTAAGTGGGACGTATTAAATTCTAGGTATCATATTCTCGTGTTAAAATTTCTGCCAAAATTTGCCAAAAAGAATGCAACTAAAGAAAGTATTTTTATTCGATAGAAGAATCGTTTTTATTTCAGCAACATTCATTTTCTGTTCAACCAAATACACTCAAACCTGTTTTTGTGCGGTCCTTTTTTGCGCGATTTTCTGTTCTGCGATTTTTTTTCTCGATATTCACATATCGCACGAAGAAAAATATCGCACAAAAAAAATCACAGAAAAATTAAATGGCACAAAAAAAATTCGAACAAAAGAAAATCGCATAAAAAAAGACCGCACAAAAACAGGTTTGAGTGTATCGTCAAAATTATAAACAGTGAGACTTATGAAACCGGGAGCGATAACATTTTTATATATTGCAGACAAATTCTAGGTACCATATTTTTGCATCCAAGTTTCTACCAAAGTTTGCCATGAAAAGTACAATCAAATTTTCTCCCCTCGTTGCGTTCTAAAAATCCCAAAAATCAAGATACTCCTCCGATTTAACTGAAGATTGTTTGAAAAAAAAAAATTCAACTATCCCCTAACGTAGGAACTTCCCAATGCCTAAACTAGCGAAATTTCGGTTTCCGTTTCCGCGTCTCTTTGTGAAATTCCGAGTTGGAACCCTTCTCGAAAGGGATGCCCTAGAAAAATATCCGAAGGGGCACGAAAAGAATGGAGAGGGTTCGTGATTGGAGGCTGAACTACCTGTCACGCGATAATACGAAGGACGAGTCTAGTCGTCTTAAACTAGATTCGAGATTTGTTGTTTTAGTGGGTATGGACAACAAACGAATGTATAAGAAGATGAAAGGCTCTTTGAAAAAGTCATGTTTATTTTCTTTTTCAGCCGGTATATACTACATACGGCATATAATGAATGAAAGAGCGTGGGTCTGTCGGTCGGATCGAAAATCAGGTGCGACCGACTTTCAAGCACGTTCTTAAAACACCGCATAATTGTAGAAAAATAATAACAATAATATTCGAAGTGGCAAAGAACCGAAAATATTTTATTTGGCGGTATCTCCTTTTTTTTGCTTAACATAAATCAAAATTTTAAATCAGAAGAGTGACGGAATTATTCTATTTCACTTTATTTTGCCCATTTTGCCCGTTTATACAGGGCGTGTCGCCGAATATGCATAACCTAAAATACCTCCATAATTTTTAACGATACAAGGACGAGACGCGTATATGCGACGATAGCGATACGAGTGTTACGTGGACACGTTATTAGTTTCCTCGAAAGAGACATTTTTTCAAAAAATGTTGTTTTCCACGGAAAGTTTTACGGGTTCCCGAAATTCTACCGGCAGTGCCGATAAATGCAAGTAAAAAAAAAAACAAACGTCGTTGAAAACCCCCAAAGAAAAATTTCCGTTTGCGGAACTACCCTTTCAAAAGCGGCCCTAATCTTATTTTCGAAATTTAAACTGATAAAATAACAGATACGTGGGTGTATTTAGAGCCTCAAACTGGTACACGTCAGCGACGTCACGAGTCTTTCGCCACGAGTTGACTTTGTAAAATCGTTGTCACAACATTTACGTGACAAAGTATATTTTGCCGCCAAGATTTGGGCACTTAATGCGACGATATACGCATATACGTGCGTGTATGTAGGTGTAAGTGTATACCCTACACACACACACATACACCACTACGTTATATGCATCCCAAAGACGAGCGGGAGAAATGAGAGAAAGGTTGCTAGAAAAAGACAGAGAGAGAACCATTTTCCTTCGGGGAAAACCCACCCTTTGCGGCAATCTCATTACTGATCTTTTAACAACCTGTGGATTTGTAAAAGAAACCGGATTATTACCCGGTATATAGATTATGCGAGTATTACCGGTGATTATTATTACGATTATTGCTACGATTGTTTGCGCCATGTGACCATAATCCCGAAAAATTCCGTATTTTCACGAAAATATCAGTCGCGTTCTTTGTCGAAACTACTAATCGTTCATTTTTAATCAGGTAGGCTCTTGATCGCCGATGGTAAAGATCCTTGTCATTTAGAGTTGGTTTTCAAGTTTTTTCGGGAAGGAGGGTGGGGGAGAGGAGGGGGAAGTAAACACAATTTTTTGAAAATCTATTTTATCTCGATAATTGGTAATTTGAGTATTTGGTATTGGCGATTTGAAAAGATATTGTAACGCGAAATTTGGATATTTTGACAATTAATGTGTTTCTTTTAGATGATTGTAGTTTTTCATACTTTGAAATATATTTAGTAAATACAATAAATAAAAATGAAGAAATATCACATTTTATTTAAAGTTACATTTATGAAATTGAAATTACATTTCATTTAAAATTAAAATGAAAATTCAATATTTTTGGTAAATATATCGAAATTTAATAAATTATTTAGTCATTTAAATTGCGTTCAATCGACTTGATTGTGTATAATACCCTAAGTATATGTATAACACTTTCGAGTGCAGGAAGAGTCCGTATATTAAAGTGTCGTTAAGAAACAATATGCCACTTTTTTTTCTTTCCGAAATGGATATTCACGCACGCATAACGATAAACCTTCGATATATTACTTAAAAAACGATATAGCAACTGTGCTTTATCACTCTTAACGTAACCCAGACGGGGTAGTCACGTGTCGTGCGTGCTTCGTCCAACATTTCCCAGATTTCCGACCCTCTTCTCGAAATTCATATAGGTGGATGTTAAAACAATCTCTGATGGACACCCCCAGCTTTGTCAAAACTGCAAGATTGAAACTAAAATAATAGAGCTTTCCATTTTTCTAGATATCCTTTATACATTTTTCCCCATCCCGAGAAAAAAAGTGAGAAAGGGAGAAAAAAGTTGTCATTTAACCCTTACCTGAACCCTGATTTAACCATTTCACCTGAATCGCATAATCGTCACACTGGGGCTCTTGAGATCCAAATTTGATTAGGAAAAATCCAGAACGTGCAATTGAGCCGTTCATTTTGAAAGTGGCCTAAATCCAGTTTTTTTTTAATTTTTCAAAATGGTTTTTTATCAAAACTAATATCAAGGAGCACATGTTAGTACAGTTAACAACAAAAAACTAAAAAATGGACTTAGGCCACTTTCAAAATGAACGGCTCAAGTATTAATTAAATTGTGTTTCTCAAAAAAAGAGAAAATCATTACTATTTTGGAACTAATCCGTGTATGCAAAAACGAAAAATATAGAAAGATGTGAAAATGCGTAATAAAATGAAAAGGAAGTAATTGAAAAAGATTGTAAATTAAACACAATCATTGAAATCTCCACCGATATTTTGGCTACCTTCTAGTTTCGTGTAATAACACATGTCGAATGTCGTATATTATATTGCACCAAAAATTTTATGATTCTATTTACGTTGTCTACATACACACAAATATATATACAGTGTATATATATAAATACACATGAACAGGGTTTTTGGTCATCAAAAAAATTCGCATCGCATAGATGAAATACGCGTACATGTATAAACTACATACAGGGTGGCTGAAAAGTTCCCACAATTTTCGGAAACGAGTCAAAAAATGTATTGAAGCCAATGGAGGCAATTTTGAACATTTGTTGTCATTTTTCTTGCTGAAATTCATTGTTATTGTTCTAATAAAGTGTTTTATTTCTTGAGTGTATTTGTTTGTTGACGTATGTGGTAGTTATAGCCTGTTGAAAGATCTGTATACACATACTACAAACATAAAATATATTCTTGATCACAAAAACCTAATTTTATGATAATAGATATTGTTAACTCGCATATTATGCGTAGTTTTAAAATAATTCTTCGCTCATGAGTAACCCAAATATTTCAAATTTCTAGAAAAAAATTTTCAAATGATCAATGCTGTTTCAAGAATATTTAAATATACGTGTGAACGTTGGTCCGTATGTATGGAGTGAGAATAATAAAGATTAGAAAGCCTGGAAGGAACTGATACGACCGAAGAAGTACAAAAGTTACTTATTGTCTTATCACCGTATGTATAGTTAATACAGAGCGCAAAGATATGCTATTTCACGCTCAAATTTTGGGTCCGTTGCGTATATGCATGTGCGTGTAAATGAATACTAGGATGAGTCATAAAACAGATAATAGAAAAACTTTCTCTATTTTTGATACGATTCATCTTCTATTTATATTGGGTTGGCAACTAAGTAATTGCCGATTTTTCAATGCAAATAAATGACAAAAGCCGCAATTACTTAGTTGCCAACCCAATATATATGTATATATTATATTATAGTAGATATCTCACCTCGTGTAGTTTCTCTTTCTGAGTAGGAATCTAGGACCAGTAATCCTGAATTAATTATAATTAACAATTAATAATTATAATAAATTACATAACTACTATTAGCACTAGTTAGTAAATTATAATGATTCCCACTAAAGTAGCTAAAAATAATTTCCAGTCATTAATCGTCGGTAACCGATTGACGATAATTCAAAATACAATTATACCACTGATTACTATCGGTTGGAATAATCATTATTTTGACAAAATTCGTTTTTATACTTCCCAGGTCCCGATTACTATTAAACAAAATAAATAAATAAATAAATGAAAATGAAATTCGATTAAACGAGAAAACAAACACAATATGTGTATGGCATACACACACGTACTGTTTTACATTCTTTCCTTCCATGTACTCATAAAAAAGAAAGACACGTAAAAAGATCGATTGTGCAAACAAAGGTCTATGCTTTTGCCGGCTTTTGCTTCAACCCTTCTCGCCTCGGTTTTTCTACACTTTCGTTTCCACTCCCTACACTGGGAACTGGGCAGAATCGAAACAAAGTTAGAAAAACAGGGGCACTGGAACGGTCTTTCGAGAAAGCGAGGGTAAAAGACGCCAAAAAAAAAAGGAGAGCCCGACACCAGAATCTTTAATGACCAGACCGATTCAAAAGAATGCAAAAAAAAAATTAAAGGGACGGAACGAATTTGTCAATGTTGGAAAAAAAAAGAAAATAGTAGAGATAAAAAATAATAGTAGAGATAGTAGAGAATTAGGAGTAATCCTTTGGATCGCGAATCAATTGGTACCATTCATGGATTGATCGATACCACTGCGAATAGTGATTACTGGTAATGATATTATTGATAACGGGTTAATTAGTATTGTCAACGATTGAGAAAGCGGTAATTAACGGTACCGCTGTGGAATCACTAATTACCAATTATGATGACATTACTAATTCCAGTATTGTGGATATCGTTACGATGGTAAATACTAATTTTCAATAGTATCGATATTATTGAACGAATTTTATTAATTTATTAATTTAATAGTATAATTAAATAATTCTATTTCAATAATATTGACATTCAATTACTTAGTAAGGTTGATGATCGGATCGATAGCAATTGGTAAAAAATAATATTGGTATTCATCGGATAGTTATTGTTATCGATGCTTCAGACATAACTGTAATTAATAATTAAACATTATTATTATTCAATAAATAGTAATTAATATTAAGAAATATTATTGAGTATATCAATTGGGTATTGAATGAATGTTGTTATGGAAAAGATTATCATCATTATGATGAAATTATTGTGTTAATAGATTATTATTATTAGGGTGTCATTATTGTTACCATTATTATTAAATAAACGGGAATTAATGGCGCCCCTAGCAATAATTTAGTCACTATCAGAGATCAATAGCGATACTGCCAATAGTCTTACCATTGTTTGAAAATTTCTTCTGTCAATAGTTAAATAACTGTTTCACTACGAGGATGACTACGACGAGACCTCCAAAAGTGAATAATACAATTATCGAATCGAAAAAAAGGGGAGAAGATAGCAGGTGTTGGATGATTTCACGGATCAAACGTTAGAAATTAGCCGCGATTTCTTACCAACTATTACCAAGCCCCTATTCCCTGTCATGTACGAGTCAACTTTAATAATTTCCTACTAATGATTCTACCATGTATGCATATATCCAGCACTCTTTTCCTCATTTTCGCCTGTTCATAACGACGTTGCTACACATGAACGCTCAAACAGGGCGAAAGTCCTGCAGGGCAAGGGTGGACTACGTATATAATTTCGTGTGTGAAGGATATACGTCCTTTTCGACAGTTTCAGGGACAACCCACCCCCTGGTGGAACTAAAAACACCCACGTGTTAACAATTTCTATATATTTTATATTATTTTACTTTATTTTTTGTATGATGTCCTTGGAAGCATCAGTTCGGGACATTTTATATAAGACTCATTTATTATCCTTGAATGCTAATTAGTAATGCAACTGATTTATATAAAGGATCCTGAACTGGTATTTATGGAAATATCCCATAACATGTCCAGTTCGGGACATTTTATGTAATATGTCCTCTTAAGTACCAGTTTAGGATATTTTATGTAATATAATTTATTAGTGCAATTTAAAGACGTCTTATATGTAGCGTACACTACCGCTCAAAAGTATGTGGACAATTGCCAGGTTCATGAAATTTGTGATATATTATACATACACTACCGCTCAAAAGTATGTGAACACTTCCTCAATTCTTGTAACTACCTGAAAAAAGTTATGAACTTTGGTAATTTTTATTATTTTGTACGAATTCAATTCCGTATATTGTTAATTTAGTACATACTATTGGAATACATTAAATACATAATTGTAAAAGAATTTGGCAACAAACGTTGTTTAATAATAAAAATATGTATAATATATCACAAATTTTATGAACCCGGCAAGTATTCACATACTTTTCAGCGGTAGTGTATTTTTATTATTAAACACCATCTGTTGCAAAATTCTATTACAAATATGTATTTAATGTATTCTAATAGTATGTACTAAATTAATAATATACGCAATTGAATTCGTAGAAAGTAATGGAAATTACCAAAGTTCATAACTTTTTTCAGGTAGTTACAAGAATTGAGGAAGTATCCACATACTTTTGAGCGGTAGTGTATATATTATACCAAATGGTATTTATGGGGACATTTTGCACCCGAAAGAAAAAATATTGTAACTGAAAAAAGGATGATCTCTGGCTTCAAATTGTGTGGACTTTTAGATACGTATACACTTTTGTATATACACAAGTGGATGTAATATGATGTGTATATCCATATATTTCATCTACTACACCCATTTCCGCCCATTTAGGGCGATACTTTGTAGTCATTAGGAAGAGTGCACCGATCGATTTGCAGAGGCAGGAATACTAACGGAAGGGTTCCCCATAAATAATTGTCTGATAATTGAAACATGTTCTATATAGGTATAGGTAGATATATACGGCATATACGTGCGTTTGTATACTTATTGTTAACTTTATACGGAGGGTTCCTATTCGGAGAAAATGTTTTTTGTATTTTTCGAAATTCTGGAGTAAAAAATTTATTTGTAATAAAGATTTGCAAAATTAACTTTAATTAGTATTTTCATAATTTTGAATTTCCAATTTTCTCCCTGTTACAAATTTTTGCTTTTAAATTTCTTGGAATGAAAAATATAAAAACAATTTTACAAATTTCAAAGAATTTTATTTTTCGAGAAAATTTGTAAATGTCAAATTGAAAAATTGTAACTAAGATTAAGAATTTTACGGCATCTCAAGAAAAAAAACGATGAATTGCAATGAAATGTAAAAATATATTTTTAAATAATTATCGTATAAAATATCATTGTTACACAAAAAAGATCAAAATTCAAAATAGAGTAATTCAAAATACTAAAAATTGAACCCAAGGTGCATCAACAAGAATTACATGAAAAATGCATCCTGAAAAAGTGATTCCCTGTCGAAGGGATTGGGAATAAGTTACCCCTAATATAAAAATATGTTCCGATATCGCTGATACTGTGTTTTTACAAGAAAATTCGTTAATGGCAAGGAAACCAACTAGGCGATGTTTGTTTTCGCGATGTTATCGAGTCCCTGTCTATAATCTATCGCTGATATATCAATTCTCTACTGTTTCAGGAAAAATAGATAGACGGGGAAAGCTTCGTGGGAGGTTTCACAGCTCGTGGAAAAACACAGATCCATAGGCAAGAATAACACTCTCCTCTTACAGAAGCTAATCACAACAGACAGGAGATACATGAAAGAGTACATATGACATCCTGAAAGTTAGTTCATAGGTATATACTTAATACAGTTAGTATAGGAGTTCGGTAAGTGTTGAAAAAAAAAACGTGAAATATAATAAGAAAACATTTTTCTACAACATTTTCGGTCCTCGGTATGAAATCTCTTTGGCAGTATCCAAGAATTGTATAGTTCCAAATTGTTCTTCAATTTCAAATCAGGTTTTATTTTTATACTTTTTTTTCATTTTATTTTGTTTATCCCTAATTCACAATTTGCACTAAATATTTTATATTTTTTTTTATAAATGTTAAATTAGAGTGAAACGTTTCCCCGATTTTCAGTTCTTCGGCAAATCATTGCTTTATCCTTTGAAAAAGATATTATTGGCATAAAAAGTACGAATTTTATTAAACGACCGTATTTGTCTTTTGAAATAAAAAAAAAGAATCCTTTTTGTTATTTATTTATTCACTGTATCTTTACAAAATAGCGAGTTATGATTATACATTGCGAAAATATGATTATGATTTTTATTATTGGTATGATAAACAATGAACGAATTATGCATTTATATAATATCATAGGTTTTCGAGTAATGGCACTTTAAGTAATTCAGAGCGAAATGCGTGTACATGTTTTCTCATTTTACGGCACACATATTAATATTCGTATCAAATTGGAAATTTTTGCGATTTTCAAAATATTCGACTGTATCCGGATTTTTTAATTATTCATAAATTAGGATATAATTATTTTTTCGATACTAAAATGACGGTGTATTTAGTAAAATTTCAGATTCAAAATTAACGCAAAAATTTGATTCATACAAAAATTACTGTAATTATTTAATAATAATTACTAAATTTTTAAATATCACTCGAAATAGGATATGACCTTCCTGATAAATTTTTAAATTCTACAAAATATTTTTTATTTCCCCTTAATCAAAATTTAAATATTTATTAATTTCAATTTCACGAAATTCCAAGTCTCTATTTCTTCAACAAAAATTATTTAAAATATGTATAAATATATAACTGCAATTTTTAAAAAAGCATCAATTTCCAGTTTTTCTTCCCTCTGCACGATCCTTATTATTTTTATTAATGAATTATCAATTGTATCTACGCGTTACTCATAGTTTTCAATCCCAGCTGTTGCCTATTACAAGTAATTCACTCACATTTTTTTTCCAATTATTCGACTTGGATAAATATACGTATTTTTTATTTGTAATTTCTGTAAATTGAAAAAACACTTCTCGTAAAAAATAGTATCTCCTCTATTTCCTATAAATTGCTATACAAAATGACGGACGTTTATGTGTTCCATAATCCATTATCATTATTTATTATTATTATTATTATTATTGTTTTTATTATTAGTGATCCGAAAAATTACTGCCATTAATATTTGTAGAAATCTATGGAATTCAGAACAATAAAAAATATTGTAAAAAGTCTTAAGATTTTCTTACACTACAATATTTCTATTTGTTATTCTTATTTCTATTATTACTGTTGTTGTTGTTATTATTATTAGTATTAATATTAATATAATTATTTGAATCTTGGTATAATTTTTATATTCACTTCTGCCAAAGTTTGCGACGTTTACTTTAACATAAAATATATGAAACACAATTAATGTTGAAATTTTTCGAAATTAAGTGTCCAAGTATTTTCCAAATTTTTAAAAATATTAGAATTAAGAGTATTTCGAAACAATAGCGTGTACTCAATTTTGAAAATATTCTTCAAGAATAGAAATTTCCTCGTTTAAATCGAATGGAATAAAAATAATATTATCAACAAATTTTCGAGCCCTTGCGAAGTTTAAAAATTGAAAGGAGTTTTGCAGTGTTTGTAATATAAATTCAACGACTGCATTGAATAGGTGAAAAATTAAGAATTCACCCAGGAAAAAATGAATTTTTTTTTACATAATTTTTCTGTTAAGTAGCAACTTCTCATTTGAATCGTTTCTAAAATCTTCCAAATAAAAACGTTGCAATCTTTGGTGACTTTTCTAACTTCTAATGAATTTCTAAAAGGTCATTCTTTAAGAATTGTAATTATTTTGAAGCGTATGAAATATCGTTAAAAATTGTTATTCTCGAAGAATGCGATTAAATATTTCCTCAATATAAATACTCTGTACATAGAAAAATTACTATAATAAAAACTAATGATATAGACATAAGGCAGAAAAAAAGAATGGAAAAATAATTCGTTAACGACCTTAACTATAAATTACAACTTAGAGTTACGTCTCTCTTTACTCTAATTTATAATTCTTCTAAATCTTATAAATTATCAATTCGGCGTAAAGAAAATTTTAGACTGTGGTGATTCCATTTTTCAAAATTACAGCAAAACATAGTGATAAATAAATTGAAAAATCGTCGACGTGAAAGAATAACATTCACTCAAACATTAAAGTATAAATATAGCTGTTTCCTTAATTATTACGTTTATAAGTAAATTTGTCTAGTTTCTACACCACAGATCTTCATTTATATAAATAAGTAAATCAGAGAGTCTAATATAAAAATAGATAAAATATATTGTAAGTGTATTAAATTCTAACAACTTCATGACACGTCACATCTAAATAAGAAAATATATATGTATATTTTATATATTGCTAATAATCGAATATGGATCGTTATTATAATCTTCGATGTTGATGTGAATATTGGGCTTAGTGCTAGTAATTCGAAAATAGTGAAAAAGTTTCTATTGGAAAAAATTATTTATACTAAATGTCTTTAGATAGTTCATAGTAATAAGAGGTATTCTTTTAAATGTGTGGATAAATAATTTGCACTCTAATAAACTAAATTTCTAATTTTTTTAAATATAGCTTTCACCATGTTGAAATTCCTTTAAAAAAACAATTCCATTTGGAAACAATTTATCTCAAATTATTTTTGAATTATAAATTTCTATTGTATAAATTCTTAGAAAATTGGCGATTTGTCAAACAATTTTTATCTGCATAAAAAATTGAAAGTACGCTTAAGTAACTTGTGTGCAAATAATACTTTCTTTTTTTTGGAAAAAATTGTTCTCTAAAAAAGTAAATATGTGAGCAAAAATACTACAAAAACTCCTAAATCCACAATGTTTAAGTTTAATAATTAATCGATTAATAAAATTGATTAAATTTCTCTTCATTAATTTCTAATGAGATTACATTGGATTCTTATCAGATCAAGGAAAAATCCGACGATCTACAAGTTTCATCCTGATTTCATCACCCTGTTGAATTAATTAGGAAACATGATTGCTGATGATCTAGTGATGTTGATGACAGTATTCATAATTTACATTTCTGAATTGATGAAATTTTGAGAAACTTCGTTGATTTTTATTTCCTCCCACCCTTTCTTTCAAAATATCAAATTGAACACAAATTTAGAACTTTATAGGATCATTAATTGTTAGTATTAATTTATCGTTTAAAAAATGTAAAATTATTAGATCCTTTTTTAGGAACTTCAATTAGTTATAAAATCCTTGAGTATAATTACCAAAAATTACTACTTTTTATTGATTAACGCAATAAAATTCAATAGCTCACAAAAAAACTGGGCAATATAGTAAATTTTACTACGTGTTTTGGGGAAATTGATGTCTAGTGGAAGAAAGTTATGTTGCAATTCTATTAGTTGTTACTATGTAGGAACAACAATTGTTTAAATGTAGTCTCCAGTTTTCAAAGAAAAAGTGTCACGGTAACGAAAACAAATTTATCCAATTTACCTCCTTTCTTAGCTGTACTTAATTCTAATTCTAGTTTTAATGATTTACACACTGAGAAATGTAAGAATTATTGTATACAAATATCTGTTGCAAATTTTGATAATAAATAAAAAAATAAATGAATAAAAAGGCATTCCGTTTGTGTAAGATAATTTCTTTTTCTTTGGTTTCAACTAAATTTCCCTGCTTTCTAACCAAATATGTATAAAAAATAATATAAATCAAATACCCATCTTACAATTGTTATAAAATGACGAAAGCAACACTGATCAATGGTTATTTAATAAATTAAATAATAATCTATCGCTCCACTGAAATGGATTTTTATCAAATTAGACATTAGTAAATAATTTAATTAATCAGTTACATTTATATTGCAAAATTAAATTATCATTTCAAACTCAAACGAAATTGCGAAAGCTATCCTTTACTTTAGAAGATATTTTCAATACAATAAATGTCTTTTTCTCAATGGTCAATTAATTATTAAAATAGTTGCAGTTCCCACTTTACTTGAAAAAATGATACCTCGTTGCATCTTGAGAACTTTTATACAATTTTTCGCTACAAATATTACATACTAAATTCATTGAATGGTCTCGAGCTTGGACCAATTAGGCACTAAACATGGGAAAAAGGGAAGAAGACGGAAAATAATAAATTCTACTACGAGGTAGCCAATTTTATAGTTATTTAAATTTTTATAGAAATTAAAGGAAACGAAATTCAATAATCTTATTTCCCTTTTTCTAAAGCTTCCTTCCAACATAGTAGAATTTACTATTATCCGCTTTCTTACTTCCCTCCATGAAGTTTCATCCGTATACATCTTAACGAATTTGACGAAATTTTCAAAATTCATTGAACTGAAAATTATTAAAAACGCATAAGTTACCGAATTACGGGAAACCCATGATTCTCACGACGAGAATCGAAAGGTACGCCAAAAATCCCATACAGGAACCAATCAAATTCCAAAAACTCTCCAAAAATTCTGTATCAGCATCCAGCGTCCATCTATTCCAATCTTCCTTGAACCCAAACTTGGAACTGAGACTCTTTCGATCCCAGAAATTGCCCTGGCTATCGCTATTACTTTTCTGAAACCTATTTTCTGGTTACAAAAATCATTTTAGCTCCATTCCTCTGCCAAGCAACTCCAAAAATCAAATTTTTCCTTCTAGAGGTCCGTAACTGGTCCAGAAAGATTGACACTGGAGTCATTGACTGCCGAAGAAGTCTTCGATAGTCTCGCCATCCCTTCATCCTCTTCCTGCTCATCCTCTTTTTCTCGATCTTCCTCGTTAAAGGATGCCGATGATGATGACGACGTCGAAGAAGAAGAAGAGGAAGAGGCCGTTGATGAAGATGACGCTGAACAATGACGGTCAGCTTCGGATTCCTTGATCTCTGCCGCTTTTGACTTCGACCCGAACACTGGTGCTGATCTGGATGCTGTGGATCTGGAATTCGTCGTGGACGCTGAGGATCTCGGTACTGTCGTGGATGCTGAGGATCTTGAGATCGGCGTGGATGTCGTTACTCTGGCCTCGGACGCCGCACCGGATCTCGGCGTTGGAGATGAGACGGCGCCAAAGAGGTCCAGGTGATCAGCGAGATTAGATGCCGTCATCTTTTTGCACAGCTTCTCCATTCTGACAAATCACGTTTTGGCATCACGTTACGCGAAACGGGCTCGCTTTATCGCCATCATTCCACTATTTAGCCGAAACAAGCCTCTATAAGATTCTCTTTAGAAGCGGGCAAAGCAATAATTTCAGCGAAAAGCCGTGCTGTTTGCTAGAAACAAAGAATTGTGCCGGTTCTGCGATAGGAGGATTTCAAGCTGCTGGGGGATTGGTGTCTTACCGAAAATTGGATAGGTATCGGTTTCATACGTAAAAACCATTGGGAAAATTTGTGAAGAAGAATAATAAATTCGCGCTCTCGTGGTGGAAAAATACTGAAATTGCATGGAAAAATTGTGGAAAAATTCCAAATTAATTTATAAAACGCATACATACGTATGTAAATTGATTTAGATAAAGAGTATATCAAACGACAAACACAAAGCTTGCTATAAAATTGAAATCAATTGTTGCCTCTTTTCAATGTCAACTTTTCTTACTGTTATTTTCATGATCTTGCATCACGAGCGTGTATTTTTTTATTCTTTAGAGTAATTTTTTATTTTTCCAACGATTCCATTTTTCTTAGTATAACTTTGGAAAGAGAAGGAAGTGTTTCCATTTTTAATCAAAATTATGTTATTTTGATATCCATTGGTTTTCAGAATTTTCGACCCACGATTTATTTGGAGATGACAACTGAAAATAGGAAGTTTAACCCCTAGACGAATTTTGAAAAAAGAAGAAGAGAAGAACAAGATTTTTTTTATACGAATTTTCTAGAGAAATTTTGAATTAGACAGAAAAAAACTGGATAGAGCTCTTGTAAAAATAAGTTCCAGAAATTTAGAACAATGGAAGTCTTTCTATGGGATGCTGTTCTGTTGATGGAAATACTTCCTTCTTTCCCTCAAAGCGACAATTTGACAGTTGCCCAGCAAATAAATTTATGGATCTCTCGAGGGCCAAATTGTGAATGTGTGTTATTTTAATCTACTCAAAATGAAGAATTTCGTGGCACCAAAAATTTTAATTTTGAACTGGTTTTACTCACGAATTTCGAAACTGAGATCCTTGACACTCAATTTCAAGATTTCAAAAACTTCTAGAATTCTAATTTCATATTCAAAGATCAAGGCTCCAAATAAAAAAATTTAATTTTTAATTGTTCCCCTTCGATCGCCAACTTTTTATTTGAAAATTGCTTATGTTCAGAATTTCAAAGGTAAAACTCGCATGGATTCCTAATCCCAAGTTTAAAGGTTCCTTTACTGATTTTCAAAATTTAAGAAATTTTCGGAAACAGATCTTATTTTAATTAAACGTCTCTTATTTTGGTACACAAATTTCTAAAATATCAACAATCTAAAGGGAAATTTATGCACCGAGCCCAGAAAATACAAATCTGGTAGCACAAATTCCTACTGGATGGCAAACACGCTCACGACATGCCTAATGGGTCCCAAATTGGATTCTAAAAAGTTGAAATAAACCAGCCATAACAAATTTCTTGATACTCTCAGTCGTGAACGTATTTCTCCTAATTACTTATTTGCAAGCCTTGCTGTTTTTGTTATTTATTTCTACTTCTTTGCAAAAACTGTAATTTGCAATTTATTTCCAAAGCAATCGCACTAAATTGTAGCAGTACATATATACATACATACATACATACATAAGAATGAGTACATACATTTGGTATACAAGAAAGACTGGATACATATTCGAATTATAATATAAAATATATATACTCGATTGCTTCATTCAATAAAAACAGTGTATTTTATTACAAGTATATACAAATTTTAAAATTCATACCACAGTTACGTAATTCGCTAACTAGGTAATTATTTAAACTATATCCGTATACATAGATTTTTGGAAAACTTCGAATAATTATTGGAAAGAGGAAAAGGAAGTAGCCAAGCAATGATTTTTAATATATTATACATTGGGATCTCTTGTAATTATATAGAAGGTAAAAATATATGAATATATATTTTTTTAATTTTATATCAGGAAGTAATTTAATATTCAAAGTAATTTATTTGCTAAAATTTAATTTATTGGACTTCTATGTTGTTTGTGATGTTTTAAGTATATAGAAAAAAATTGTTTAGTATTTATAAAAATAATATTTTCTATTTGTCGATATATGTATGAATAAAAAAAATACAGAGTGTTTTTTTTTCGTTCATGAAACTGAATCGAAATTTGTTATGATTTTGGAATGAGTAGGGTGAAGCAAAATATGTTAATCAAAGAAATTTATAGGGTGGAAAAAATGTATATTATGAAAGGTTTTAAAAATTTATTCTGAAAAAAGCCTCACAATTTTTTAATTAATTTTAAGGCGTTTACAGACAGCGAGAAAAAGGTAATCACATGAAAAAATGAAATTTAGCATTATTAATTCTCGAAGGAAATTATTTGTGAAATAATTTTAAAGATTTGAAAGAAAAAAGGGGCTTTAGCAAACTACGAAATCACGTGACTTTCATAATATCTGATTTCCAAAAGTGAAAACTAGAGTTTTGCACCCAAAAGAGCATCTGGATTTTAAGATTTCTTCCAAAATAAAATTTTCCGAAAATTTGTTGAATCGGGGTTTTGATTTTCAAAATCTGTTTTTAATTCAATGATATTACAAAAATCAGATGACTCCAAGTTTCATTAAATTAATTTGCAATACTGAAGCGAGTGGTAACCGTATTATTTACTTTATTTTACGAATGATCATGCAGAGCCCAGAATACCACAAATATAATGAAGTTTAGTTCTGTAATTTTCAGAAATTTTAGCAACTTCGAAAACGTAAAACGTACCGAAAAATAGTAAAATTAGAAATTCCAAATTAGATCAGAAATTCACTATAGTGTCACTAAAAATTACGAAATTTTTTATTTACCGAGGAAATTAAAATGACCATAAAATAATGATTTAAATTGATGATTAATTGTTAGTAATAATAATCTTATTATTACCACCCAACAATGCAATTCGCTTCCTTGTAGTATGAATTTTATCATTAGTATACAGATTTGAAACAATAAACAAAAACAATGAAATCTTCATCTTACTCGTTTGAGAAAAGATTTTTCATTTCGTAAAAGATTCGTAGAAGTTCACTGTTATTTTCGTTAACTTAACAATTAATGATCTCATTAAGTCAGTCTTTTTAGTATACATGCAAAAAGAACAAACTTCTAGCTTGATGGCACCAATACATATAGATGAATGCGTGTATGCGGATATGCACATTCTTTATGTATGTTATTTTTGCTAATGGAAATTTCTAAACTGAAAATCTACCTTTGCAAAATTAGTGAAATCTGGAAAAACAATTTAAAATTTTAGATGCTGAAAAAATTCCAATTCGGAAGGTATCTTGAGCCTTAAATTCTAAATTTCGAGATTTACTTATTCTTGGAATTCTAAATTCTAGATTTAAAAGTTCTTTGAGCCCAAATTCTAAGATCTCAAATTCCGAATTTAATTAACGGAAGTGTATTTAATTATTAATCACACATTGGCTGAAAATTTCCAAACAATCTATCAAAATTGATCCGATATCTATCAAGTTTTCAAAAAATAATCGTTCCTATCACGGAAACTTTTTCTGGACTAATAAATTCTACCGTGAAATCTGAATAATATAATTATTTATTTATTTATTGAATCAATAAACCAATTCAATTTTATACGAACCTAATCAGAACTCTTTTACAGAAAGTTTGTGACAAATAATTAGGAAACTACCCTTTAGAATCGGATAAATTTATTTATTTTCAAGATTTTTGGTAGCTTCTTTTGTTTCAGTTTTTACACGGTAAAATTAATTGAAAAAAATCCTTAAATTTATGGATGTTTCGTTATTTACAAATGAATTCATTCAAAGACGTGATTATAAGGCGTAACATAAATTAAGCAACTTTGGTATAGAAGTCAAATTCGAAAATGTATTTTACAGCGAAGAGAAAGGAATTTAGAGATTACGAACTTCATTTTCAAAACACTCTTTTCAAAAAACTCCTTGTTAAACAGAATTTGGTTGTTTCCTCTAAAGTACGAAATAAATAAAATACAAAAGTATGTTATTTATGATGAATGTAACAAATATATATTCGTCTTCTTTTATATTTTACAAATTTTGTAGAGTAACCAATGCGATTAGGAATGTTAGTTAAAACCATGGAAACTAACAATCTCTATTAAAATTCTATTTTATCCCGAATTTTATTGTAACAAAATTGAAAAATGAGAAATTCTCTAATTTCTATTCCCCGTAACTTAATAAAAAAAATAAAAGTGAATTATCCAAATTTCTAGATTTCTCGTGCATCAAAATAAATTCGATTATTTTGCGCAACAACAATGATTAAACAAATTCAATTTCCTTTCTTTTTACTGATCGTGCAAAAAAAAGGCGAAATGAAGAAATGAAGACACCGAAGCATGCCATTAAAATGTGTGAAAGTGAGAGAAACCTACGTGCGATTTCGATAAGTACAGAGAAGTAGCCTCTAGCAAGCCCGTGAAGCCCCATTTTTTTACAAACGACCGACTGATGATTCTTTTTGCATTTCTCTGTACATTTTTCACTCTATCGTTCTCTTTTCTCTCATTTATAACAACTTGTCTTAAAACAAAAACAGATCATTTTAGATATTCCCTCCCCGCGCGTACAGAGACGAAACGGAGCAGGAGACTGGAAGTAGGAATAAATTATATTACACTGAAAATCGAGTTTATACAAATTATACAAATTATCGAAAAAAATGGGTATGCGGAAGAGAGAGAGAGTAAATAGAGAACATCCAAAATGTTTGTTCCTCGGCATAATTCCCTTAAAAATAAAGTCCATAACTATAAAATAATTTTAGTAAAGAGAAAATTGTGTAAAATTATTTAAGTTATTTTTTATTTTAAAAAAATTCCAATCGAATCCTACACAAAGTGGGAAGTTTTTGTGTGAATTTCCAAAACACTAAAATTTCATATAATAACTCCATACTTTTCCTATATAAAAAGTCCTGAAATTCACATTAAAAAAATCAGACTCTTTGTGGACTCCAAATTTATGCAAGAATTTCTGCCCTGATTCAGTAAAACTTTAGTAAAAATATTTAGCAACAAAGTCACTAGTGCCCTAAAATTCGAAAAACGGGTTTTCCCAAATTCAAAACTCAAAGTCTTTCCCTTCCATAAACTCAAAAACATGGGAACCGCCATAAAACGACATAGATCCCCATCTTTCCATTCTAAACCATTCATCCTCCCTTCGGACCCACTTCGGGAATCCACTTCCTGGTAATTCTAACTACACTCTGCTCCTGGATATACCTTTTGGTCGCTAATTCTCTCTCTCTCTCTCTCTTTCTTTCTTTTGGTTGAGCCTTTCTCTTAAAATTCCCCTTTAATATACCCCTCTCCCCCCAAATAAAAATTAGCAACTACTTCCAGCCATCCTGTTCCCGTTTTCTCGCGACCTAGATGTAGGCTGTGGTGTAGGTGGCACGCGAGGGTGCAGTCAGGACTCTGGACGTGAGGATTCTCGTCGAACACAAGTCTCTCGGGACTAGGGAAGTCGAGCTTCCACTGATCACCATGACATCGGGGATTTCAGTGAGAGCTCTTTCATCCAAGACTTGGGCCCCATTCCTGGTATCCTCCGAGCGAGGGAATCCTTCGTCTCCGTTCTGCTCGTCCTTCTCCATCGACTTACTGGAACAACTGGTCGCCGATTTCGCCTCGGACCCATTGACGACCTTCAGCAAGCGCTCGGTGTCATCCAAGGAAGCCTTGGCTTGCCCTTTCCTGTGCCGAGACCGTCTCTTGAAACTACCCTTGTCGATCTTTCTCACAGTCTCCTGGAAGGCAGCTTTCTCGCCCATTTCATTGATCTCATTCTCTATCTGAGTATCGCTCAAATCCGTGTTCTCGGAATCCAGAGGCAGAATTTCCAGGCTGTCCCGATAATTTCCACCGATTTCGTCGACCCTCTTCACACTGATCACCCCCTCGAGAGACTCTGCGTTACTCCTACAGGGAATTTGGATGATTTCCAGGACATTGTTGGGCTGCGAATTTCTCGCAGGATTCATGGACTGCAGGTTGTCGAAAAAATCGGAGATTGTCGGATTTTTTTGGGATTGATGCCCAGAAAATGAAGAAGAAGAATAGGAGGAAGAAGAAGATGATGATGACGATGATGCTGATGCTGATACTGATGATGATGATGAAGAAGAAGATGAAGAGGAGGTTTCTTGACAGATAGAAGGCAGAGGAACGGTGTTGAAGTCTACCGAGCTCTTTGTGGTCCTTTCATTAGGGGTGGTATTTTCTTTGGGAAATGTAAGGGTGAGTCGGGTTTTATTAACGGATGAGGAGCCGGTCGTGAGTGGAGTCGTTAATGGAGTGGATGTTGGTTTTTGGTGATCGTCGCCGGCGGAGGAATTATTACCATATTTCTGCTGCCGATTCGGGGGGATTACCGAAGGGGTGGTTATGCAGGACCAGGCTGTACGCACGGGGGTGCTGGTGTTACAAGGCGTGTTGAAATATACAGGTGTGACAACAGACCTCCGGATCTGGAGATCGGCTCCGTTTATGCACTTCGTCGCATGGGTCTCGGCCATGGTTCTCGATGCACGTGCCTCCTGCAACTCTCGACGAAGCGCCAGGGCCTCTTCCTCGAACGCCGCGATTTCGTGCCCACCGCTGCTGCTTTCGAGCGTTAACAAAAGGTTTGCGTACATTAAATCGTTCTATTTTCCTGAGACGTTGGATAAGAATTTTTGCCATGAGGAAACGAGAGATTAAAGTCCTTTTTTGCAGTTGGAGTTGATGAAAAGGAAAGAAATAAAATTATCTGGGGGAATTTGTTGTGATTCAATGGAAAATCACGAGTTTGAAAAATATTCAAGCGGATAAAAAACGGGAATAATAAAAATGCAATTCCTGCATTTGATGGGAATCGATAAAATTATGATTAGTGTAATTACATTCCGTTTTGTAAAAATAAAATAAAATTGTAAGTAAGGATCTCTGTGAAGGGAAGAAATATGAAATAAAATAAAAATTAATGATTAATAGATATTTTGTCGCAGGAATTGAGAGTTATGTTTACTTAATTTGAAATGACCAGAATCGAAGTTGTAATTAATTACAATTATCCATCCAGCTATCTACGCTTTAGTCCTATTTGGAAGTTAAATAATTACTCCTTGATAAATATTTCCTTCGACAAATTTCGAATGATTTATGTTTGATTAAATTTTGATGAGGGCAAAAGTTATCGACATTTCGGTCAAATGTAATTTTCTGAAAATCGGTATATAAATATTTATTTCAAAATATTTAAATAAACTTTTCTGCAAATATTTCAATTTCAGGATATAAATTGAAAAAAAAAGGAATTTAATGGCTTTTCATATTACAGCTAAAAATAAGTTCTGAATAATTCACAAAATATCTTTTCAATAATTATTGGTTAACAAATATTTGGCCGCGACAAATTTTCAATAATATTTATTCAATCGGAACTCATCATAAATGAAATTACAATTTATATAACATATTTTTTTACTAGGAACTGTTGAGAGAAATATTTCTAAAAATTTTTTCCTCATAATGTATAAGTTGAAAATGGACTTCCATTGCCTTTAGTATCGGGACCAAATGGACACTCTTAATTCTCAACCGTGTTTAACACAAGTCAAACAAATTTGCAATAAACTTTTTAAACACTTTGATACCCAGGAGATCCACTTCGTAACGGGATCGAAGTTTCTTCCTTTATTTCAAACGTATTAAAGTTTCGTGCAATTTTGTGTAACTTCGACGGAAAGATTGTTTAATCTCTCGGGTACCTCGTGACTTCAACTTACGGTATATTCGTAAAGTGAAAGCTTATTTCAGTTCAACAAAAAGTTGCGAGTTCTATCTGCCACAGAAATTTCTAATTTATTAAATTTCTCTTTTATATCGAATTTTCATTTCTTTACCAGAAAATCTCATTCCAGATGGAATTTTCTACCAAGAGACTAAAAAATACGGTTTCCATCCAACAATGCAGAAAAATATATACCTAATAAAAATTTCTCAGCAACTTGTAACAAAAGAAAACTTATATAATATCGTCGCTGTTACTGGAAAGAGGTGTAATTATACAAAATATAAAAAAAGGACTCTTTTATTCTAATTTTTAAAATTTTCTAAGAAAGACACGAAGAAGAAATCACATTTTCACACGAAGACAGAAAATATCCACAAACTACGTCAATCGCATGCTTTCACCCGCTAACATATTCCACAATTGAAAAACATAAAATCCAATTTTACTATTTTACGAAGGTTCGGATAATGAGAAAGAAAATGTAGCTGAAGTTTGGAAAATTCCAATGAATTCCAATTGGAAGATAGGAAATCATAAGTCAAGAGAAAAAAATGCTGCTTTTTATGAACTACAAACTTTTAATGAAACCAATCACTCATTTTCTAATTACTTTTGTACAATTTTTATACGCGTCGAATTTCGGAAGTTGAGGAACGAAATGGTCCAAACTTTAACGACATTGAAATAAAATACTTACTTTGCATTGAGTTTCAGACTGGAAACTTCTTCCTCTAAACTCGAGATCCTCTTTTCATACTCCGCTTTCTCGTCCAGCAGTTTCGTAACTTGTAACTTAAAAAAGAAGAAAAAAGTTCGTTCGTGAATGTAGGTGTTTTCCTGATTATTTTGAAAGATTTGAAAACGTATTATATAGACAGAGCAAAATACTTTGGTATTTGTTTTTTACGTATGGACAGTGGCTAAAAAAGTTTGATATTTTTTTCAGTGGATTTGAGAAGCAAAAAAATATTATTCTTCAGAATCTTCAAGCTATATAAAATTTAGCAGACATATAGTAGAAACTCCAGGCTCTGTAAAAAAAGGAAGGCTTTCGTTTGGAAATTTGTGGTATCTAAATTATTTGTAATATCGCAAAGCCACGTGGGTAATAAATTTAAGGAGATATCTAATTTTCAAATGTCCAATGGCAACTTTCACTAAACTCTGTTTTCATAAAGCAATGGCTGACTACGCCATCGTTTCAGATAGATGATGAAGCTAATGGATGGTTTGAAACTTGAGAACTCTAGTGAAAAGGGGAGAGGGGAAAAGGGAAAAGGGAAAAGGAGGCAGAAAGAAAAGGAAAAGAGGGATTTTTTCAGGGAGAGGCTATATGACAGTCCGTTAAGTGCCTCCATGCTCTTCGTACCCTCCTACATCTATATTCTATCTATTACTATATCCCCGTTCCCTTCCACTACTACCACTACTAATGCCAAAGTTAACTAAAACGATAGACAATTCCCCTATCTGAAACCTAATCACTTCTCCAACGTCACGGATATTTCGCATTACGTCTATATTACTCTCTCTTTTGCTCCGTATAACTATGTACGAGAGTCGCTTTTACCCTTCGCACTTTGATACCACCCCTCGGACGTGCATGTATGCGCTTCTTTTTACAGGGAATCAGATCACACATCTATGGATTCTTAATCCACATCATTTTGTCGGTTGACTTGCACTTTGACCTCACACACTACGTATATCCATCGTCCGCTCTATCCGCAATCTTTAACTACAACGTGACCGAATCATCCCTCGTGAATGTACCAGTCTCGGAATTTCTGTTTCCGTTTCGAAATTTTGGTTTTTAATACCCGAATTGACTAACCCTGGAAATCCTCCATTATCTAGAAATTCTAAATTTAATTTAAGATTATTTCGATTTCTTTCTAGTTAAATTTTTTCCCGACGTGAAATTTTTATATCAATCAAGCCAAATTGCAGTTTCCAGATTCAATGTAATTAATATTAATTAAATTAAATTGAATCTGAAGTAAATTATATTTTATATAATTTATTATTACTATTATTATTATTATTAATATTATTATTATTATTATCATTATTAATATTATTATTATTATTATTGTATTATTATTATTATTATTATTATTATTATTATTATTATTATTATTATTATTATTATTATTATTATTATAAGGGGCATTAAAGGTGTAATACAAAAACAACAAATTAAGGTAAACCAGAAGTATTATGCAATCAAAGAATATTAACTATTGTAACTAATTTTTTCCGCCAAAAACAAATGATGAGGGGACTCGTAAATATGAAAATGGTTCGCGTAAGTAGAAGTTACAAAGAGAGAATGAGAAAAAAAAGGGAAATAGTTCAATAAATTCAAAAATTTGTAAAATAAGAGGAGAAGCATATGCAACAGCATTCTTTTAACAATAAAGGGAAAAAATCGAGGAAGGAAAGCTATGCGGTATATAACACGGCATCACCTGGCTCGGTCCTAATCAAACAAAACGCACGAACATTGTGCAAACAAATGCGTTTCTTTCATCGTAGAGTTTCTACGTTACGGGAAAATGAATACCAAACCCTAAAAAGAAAGAGAGAGAGAGAGAGAGGTTCTGTAAGGGAAGAGCCTAAGAACCTTTTGTTTTCTATTCCCACATTTCTCGTATCATCGAATAAATTTCTATCACCTTTCGTTTTTACTATTGTGTAGGAAAATAATGTATTATCGTGTTTTACAACAGAAGGGTCTGCGTTAAATTCTCTGCTAATATTATTCTGTTTTGTCTGTTATGGAGCTAAAAGAAAATTGAAAATGTAACAAAAAATTAAACTCTCTTTCCCGAGTCTTTTAAGTTTCCACTCAAAAATTCTTTTTCGTTGTATCTATAAGGATTTTTTTTTAGTTCCCAGCCCTCGGAAATAATTAAATAAGAAGGTGAAGAGAAGTGAAAAAAAATTGCATATCGCATTTTTTATCTTGGAAATAATTTCGACTTTAAATCAACTTCAATTAATAATCAATATTTTCGAACAAACACTTTTTTTGAAATCCCCTAAAATGTTAAGCTACTCGAAACTTTATCGAAAAAATTATGAGTAATAACTAGAAAGTTACTACCAAATAACCTTTGGAGATACTTAATTACCTGTTTTCAGGATTGATTCTGTAAAGATAAAATTCTCACCCTTATCTGCTCCAATTCCTTCGACTGCTGAGATTGTTTATCGGCGACTAAAGACGTTACTCTTGAAATTAAACACTCTTCTCTCGTTTTACTCGCATCTCTTATCCCTCGTATGATATCTTGAAAAAAAACAATAATAATATTAAAACAAAAAAGACAGATAAGATGTAAGAATATATAATTTTTGTACGTTTCAGAAATTAAGTAATTTCTTTAATGAAACTTCCAACCTCTCTGCTACAAATAAACAATTATTTTATTAAATTCATACCTGATAACATCCCAGGTTGATAATCCGGCATGGCGTGTCTGTATCTACCTAATTCGGATTTAACATTTTCTAGTTCCACTTTGGTTTCCTGTAATTCCTTAAAAAGCTGACTGTTGCTGTCCTTCAAAGTATTCATCTGAAAAAAAGTAGCCAAAAATATCGTTTCTGAAACTCTTTCTTCTTTTTTATTAATTGGAATTCAATTATATATAATGATTTCTACCTCTTATCATAAGATCTGTTATTGAATTTAATAATTCTGTTTTGACAATTATTGTTCCTGCTAATATATTTATATTTGTAATTATAATAGTTATTAATAAATGTCTAATTATTAAACTACAACCTAATTATTCTGTTATCAAAATAATTAAATATACCTATATATATCATATACTACAGATTTACTTGTCAACTATTATATTAATAATTAAAAATTACATAATCTTTACATATTTCATGAATTCCTTTTAAATACTGCACTTGAATGAAGAACATAATAAATAATCGCGGTAAATAAATTCAAACAAATCAGTAATATTTATGATTAATTATATGTCACGAATAAACACTCGAAGGAACAAATTTCGAGTGCATAACAAGAGAAATACGTGATACAATTTTAATAAAATTATACAAAATAAGAAAAATAGAAATAATGAAACTAATAAGAAAATAAATTAAATATAAAAAGAAATCAGTAAAAAAATTATTTACCAAATATTATTACAAGTATCTACAAAGAAAAAATATATGCAAATACCTGTTCGATGATACACAGAACGAGTTTGTTATTTTTCCCGATAGTCGTTATCGAACTTCCACTTTCGGCACTGTCGGAATCCTCGCTCTGAGGATGCACCGGAAGGTCGGCAGGACCGAGACCCGGGTCGGAATACCTCCGGTGCTCGGAGTTCAGTTCGTCTCCACCAATCCGGTTCTCGATATTAGCCGTTGGGGGTAAACTCATATAATCTCCATTCTGGTAGCTGCCCGACTCGGAGGAGTTCAGATCGTGCTCTTGCAGGCTCGAGTAACCGTTGACAAGGTTGTTGGAGTTGTTTTGGAAATGACGGTTGCCGCTTTGGCGATTCTGCACGACGTTCCTCCTGGGTCGACCCCTCAAGGTCCTATAGGAAGGCCTCGGAACGGGTTGGTACAACCTGTACATGGGTGGCAAGGATACCGGTTCCATGGTGTAAGTCACTGGAACCGCGGAGTATCCGCACACGCTGGGATCGGACATCGCTGTAAAGAGGCGTTGTCCATTGTGATGAGGAGGCAAATGATGAGGAGCTGGTTGGAAATTTGGTTGCTGCCAAAACATGTCGGGATATTCCATCTCGGGAACTTCGTTGGCTTCGTTCGTAATATCGTCTACCGCACAGTTCGTAAACGACGAAGAGGAAGAAGAAGAAGCGATATGTCTCCTGTGACCCTTTTTCTTATTCTTCTTTGTGTGGTTTGTCTTCTCTGAATTCTGTCGGTTGGATCGCAAGGATTCTGCACTGCAAGAAAAATTTTATATTAATATTATTTTAGTAGTTTTATTATATGTAATATTTTTAAATGACAATTATTAAAAATGATAAGATATTGTAATAATCAATTATATATAACAGTGATCAATAATAATTTTTTTTAAATTCCTATGGAAAATAGTTACATGTTCATGACTGGGATTCAACAACAAATTGAATAGATTCTAATTTATCTACAAAAAAATAGGATTGGAAAAATTACGATTTTGAAACACAATAATTGAAGTCACAGAATTTCTTCAGCCAGATTGTGAATATTTAAAAAATGTATCTCAATTTTGAAATTAGTTCAGTAACTATAGAAATCACTTTCACCATTATCCACTCCAAGGCTTGCCATAAAATGTTGAAATTACATTTAAATATTTTATGTAACAATTACTGTACCTGAAACTTAATTTATACATATTATAAAAAAAAACCTAACTTATATATATTTTATATGAATTGTAATTTCAGTGTTATATAAAAACCCTAAATAAAATTAAAGCCTACTCTGGGTTTTTATTATTACAGACAATTCTCTAATTTTCTCTTTGTAAAAGCAGTGATTCTCCAATATACTTGATTTCGCAATTACGAGAACATGAAACACTTGAATTACATTATCATTTCAATGCAAATCAAAACCAAGACGTGCTTGTAATTATAATTTAAGATAAATCAATGTCCTAATCGGTAACCTCTAGCGAAACCATCGCCTGTAGATAAAGCAATAAACGAAATATTTAACTGCATTCGTCGAAAGAAAACCTTCAAAGAACTAAAATGGAAATTATTTATGTAAATATATATACATAAAAATAAATCTTAACCTACAAATCTATCTTTGAATATTTCACAATAATAATAAGACGCAAAAAGGACTGAAATAACCATGAATGTCATCATTTTGCAAAATATAAATGAGATAATCACTTTTTATCCTTTTCCATTCGATTGAATTCCCTCATTGAAGGTTGACGTTATTGTTATTATTATTATGATTATAATTGTTGTTGTTGTTATTATTATTATTACAAAACTAGTACAATAATGACAATATTAATAATTTATGATTCAATAACTTGCAATAAATTATGATTTAATCAATGTTTTTCCTACAGCAACAGTTTAAAATTCAAAATCAAGTGTGAAATGCAGTATAAATAAATCAGCAAATATTTCCAACTAACTCAGAATGTTTTTTTTTATTATATCTTAACTATGTTAAACCTTTTAGTACCAAACAACAAAAAATCATCACTTTTTTAACCGATGGATCATTCTTTGGTTCTAAAAGGGTTAAAGATATTGCTTTTATGCTGAAATTATAAAAACAGTTAATTTTTTCGTGGATCTTTTCAATAATTAATTCTTTCTCCTTTATTTTAACTCTTAAACTAACAACCTATTCAAAAATATTAATGGCTCGGATCCAAAAATAAATTGAATAAGATCTAACTAATTTTCCAAAAAACAAAATTCAAGAGACTACAATTTTGAAATACAACAAATTAAAACTCCTTAAAATAAAATACCAATTGAAATACCAAAGTTATATTTTTATCTATACCAAATATAAATTCAAATATAACTACTCACTCATAATTACTTAATATAAAATTCTAATATAAATGAATTAAAATTCCATATTAAATAACTATAGCTACACCTACGCAAGCAAACATACATACACAGACACACATGTACGCATACCCATCCTCGCTACGATAACCTAAAACACTGGAAACTGCGTTACAGTTCCCTCGGAATCTCGAATTCCTCACTTAAGCGCAAAGAAGTTCAAGGTGATGAGAAAATCGTTTTGTTTACCGATCGAAACCGTGACCACGGCACAAAAGAAAACCGAGAATGATTCAACAAGAGCGAGGGTCAATTAATAATTGATAAACAAAGGAGTCGGAGGTAGGTAAGTTAAAAACTTACAGCTTTTCCATCCTGCGGAATTACAGATCGACTGTTTCAAATCAACACGAACGCACCGAGGAAATCCTACGGAGCAGGAGGACATGAGAGAGAAGTTAATTTATGGGAAATTATACAGCGCGTTTACAAACTACATAAGTGCTGCGTTCCCGCAGCTCTTTTTACACACACGCGACGACGTCACGGCCGTCTCACGGTCTCATAGAGGTCTTCACTTTACCTATACCGTGTCCCGTGTGTATATGTATAGTTATAGTAGCATTCGAAAATCGCCTCTATTCTCTACCGCTACTACCACCTTCATTTCATCTACGTCATCCAAAGAATTGGGATTCACTATTTTTCCGAAAAAAATAGGGGGAAAAGAAGTTATAATTAATCCTAGAAGAAACATTTTTTCTTCAAGCAATGCTTTCTTAATTAAGGATTTCGTATTACTTAGGAATTTAGATGGTAAACATCAAGAAAAATCCAGACATTATTTTTAGTAAGTTTGAATTCCGAGAGAATCGAATCATTTGAGATCTCGTGTCCAGTTGTTCGATATCAATGTGTGACCGATGAGAAAATACATATATAAATACCTGTAATTCGAGAATTTTTGGTATGATCCAGGTAAGTCAAATTTCCAGAAGAGGTTTGATCCTACATTTTTTTCAACGAGGAATATCAAATTTCGCGCCTACCGAAGGAAGCATCCGAAGGCGCTTTTTGTGTACTATAGATGTCACTACGGACAAACGAACAATGTTGGACAGTGTAAAATATTTTTATACATAATTGAAATTTGAAAAATAACTGCTAGGACCTTTTTTTATTATTACTTTTGATTTTTACATCTTATTTTGAATAAGGCGTAAAGTTAAAATTTCTTTTGGGGATTATCGGAGACCCTTATGTGATATATTTTTTCGCGGGGAATCCATTTTCATTGTGGAGATTCCGGATTTCCAGCGGGAAATACGATTTTACCTCAAAAAAACATGGTTTTGTCGAACTTCCGGTAGTTTTTTTACAATATAATTAAATGAATCGTTGAATTCAGAATGTTTATATAATCCATTTCGTACTTGTTTTCTTTGCATCTTTTAAAATTGAAAGTCTGAAGTTTAAAATTAACATGAAGTTGACACTGGAACTGGTCAACTGGTCTTTATAGCGACTTCATTATTTCCATAGATACAAATTTTATGATTATTTCGAGATCTATCGTGACATGTCTTTTCTAGAACAAGATTGTTATCTTGAAGCACCTCGATTAAAGATACATGAAAACGCGTCTCAAGTATCAACGTCTGATTCCCGGACTACTTAACCTATAAAAATACCTTCTCTTTCTCTCTTTCTCTAGTCGTCATTATCCATATTCACGCTTCTTATTTCGCGTTATCTCAACACCTTCCCCGTCAAATGAGGAATAGGAAACGATAAGCCATAACTTCCCTCCCCAGATTAACGAACTGCACTTTGATCCTTGGTGAATGGTGACATTCGTGTTTTTCATTTCTACAGTCCAGACTGGCACGGACGAAGTTGTTTTATTCATGCGGTAGAGGCGTGACTAGGCGAACGTCGAAACTCGGAAGAGAAAACACCAATACCATTACCAACACCATTCCGTGATTCGATTCCGCTTACGGTCGGTTGGTCCGTAATACCGAATTTCTATTTCCAAAACAGTCTGATTCTGTAATCATGGGGAATAAGTCGAGTTTGTTATTGCGCGAGGAAGAAATTGCACAGATCCAAGAAGCTACCGGGTGTAAGTATAATTTTTACATGTATTTTATATATAAAAAATTGTAGAAAATTTGAGTTAAAAGTCCCAAATGAAGGAAACTTGAAATTTGGACTTTTAGGCTCAAAATGACATTGAATATAAAATTCAAGATCTAAGAAATTTCTTAATTTAGAATTTGAGCCTAAGAAAACTAAATTAAGAAATAGAAAAATAAGGGCTATCGATATACAAATTGGAACCAAGATGATCTTTGAACTTGTAATGTAGAACTTGAAGGACGCAGAAGCTTGAAATCTTTAAGCTCAAGGAACTATTAGACATAAGGCTTTGAAAAAAAGAGATTCCTAAAAATAGGAGTATCGAAATCAATCTATTTCAGCTGCTTCCTCCACAAGATTACTATTATTGCAATCCTAAAAAATCACAATGTTAATTTAAAATCCATTCAAGTTTCACTTTGGTAACCACCACTTTCTCTTTTCAATTTCTAGTTACTCCGAATCAGATAGAACGACTGTATAGTCGATTCACGAGCCTCGACCGTGGGGATTGTGGGACATTGAGTCGAGAAGATTTCCTTAGAATTCCAGAACTGGCCATAAATCCCCTTGGCGAAAGGATAGTCAATGCATTTTTTGAAGAAAGTGGCAGCGATCGTGTAAATTTTCTGCAATTCATGCAAGTGCTCACTCATTTTAGACCTATTAAGAAGAACAGTCCTAATCATCTGAACTCCAGGCAAGAAAAATTGAGATGTATGTATTTCCCTATATTTCCCTAATAAGATACGCTTTTCTAAAATATTAGTCTAAAATAAAAAAATAAGGTACGACAATTAAAAGGAATTCAAATAAAATATAATTATTTTTATGCCTTTTTCTTAGTTGCTTTCAAAATGTATGATTTGGACAATGATGACTTAATTTCAAAAGATGAACTTTTGGCTATTTTGCATATGATGGTTGGAGCAAACATTAGGTAAGTTCGCTTCAACTTATTTCATTTAATCATATAACTTTTTAGTTATAATTAAAAACTATCTGGATAAAATAAAAATTACATAAGTTTTATGATATTTGCAAACCACAATTCTAAACACTAAATCCTAAAATGAATATGTATAGAATATCAACTATATAAGACGTTTTAAGAAAATTGAACTGAATTAATTATTAAACTTTTTTCGCAATTAGTGCAAACGATTGTAGATAATGTTTTCTAGTACGATAAGGATATTATCCGAATATAAATTCTATTAATAATGAATGAGTACTCCTTATTAGGAATGACCAAGTTTTTTTAAACCTTGCATACAAGGGATAAAAATATAATTTTTTTTTTCAAATTCAAACAAAAATATAAATTTTTTGGTACTCAGCGAGGAGCAACTTACAAGCATTGCGGAGAGAACAATTCTGGAAGCTGATGAAAATGGAGATGGCGTAATATCGTTTGACGAATTCTGCAAAGCATTAGACCGATCGGACGTCGAGCAGAAGATGTCTATACGTTTCCTCAGTTAAATTATTCCTTTCCTCGTTTTAAGTTATAGCACAAATTTCATGTATGTATCATAAGGCTGTTTGAGGGATAAGAGAAATTATATCTACATTATTCTTAAAAATGCATATACCAAATTTCGTTAATTTCTGTCCAATGAAAACCACATTACTTTATCTTAAAACCTCCTTTATACCTTCTTAAGTAAGTTCTTCATTCTTTGCTTATTCTTTCCATTTATAGAATGTTACAAATTTTGTTATTAAAATTAATAAATGTAAATATTACTTTTCAATTCGCTTTTCATTTAAATTCTATTATTATTCTTTCTGATTACATAAATAATTACTAATCACTAATGGTAATTTGTAAATATTTATCAAAAGAGTATCATTTGGAAAAATTATTAAAGTCTGATATGTTTGAGCATATATAAATTAAAATTAACAATGAAATATATTTTATAATAGAAAAGGAGTGGAATTGTAGGAATTTTGTTGTAATTTACTTACAAATAGGAACAGGTGGAATTCAAAGTACATTAGAATCTTAATATTATTAACTGTAGTTTTAGCTCGACTCACCATATTGAAAATAACAGAAGCAATTTGTAATGTTAATAACAATAAGTATTCTACGTGTATTCTAATCATTTTTGTTTCTCTTACATTGCGAAAAAAGATAGAACATGATATTTATTTGTTTGTTTTGTGTTTTCATGATACAAAAAAATGCATTGTGGTACATTGCGATTAATTAAAGATAATTGCATCTCGTTAAACCTATTTTTCTTTTCTTAACTTCAATCAAATAAATTTTATGAATCATTACCTTCTTATATCTACAAATATGTATTTATTTATATTTTCACGACCTTTCCTAATTCTTAAGAAACGAGATATCTTTCGATACCTTTATGAATTTGCAGCCTATGAAGTATAGAATAAGAATTCAGCAAATTTAATTTATCGCAAAAAGGGACGAAACTCCAAAGTTGAAGACAAATTTGGAAAAGTTTTTCTCCGCAACTTTTGGATTTCATTTTTCTAAGTTCCAGAAATAGCAGGTCTTAGTGTGGAATTTGTTTTCTTATAAATATACTATAAAAATAAATAAAACCCAATTGAAATATTTTCCCTAAAGTTAAAGAACAACAAAAATCGGAATTTTTCTATTATTTCCATTCGATGTCAGAATGTTGCACAAATAAATATAAATATAGTAACATAATTTGTTCATAGACACCTGCAATTTATAAATTTGAATTATCCAATACAGCGATTGAATAAAAAATGTTCAAACATTTTCATTCAAGCAAAATCTTACATTTTCATCTTAATACAATTACTTATTCTCATCTAGAATTCATTGACACATTAAATAACTATTTACTGAGTCTAATACTCTAAAAAAACGAAATACTAAAAAAGAAATATAATTTTTTACAAGAAAAGATCTACGTAAACGGGCTACAGAAATGTTGATAAGAAAAACAATGTCTTTATACCAACTTAAAAATTTTGTTAATAATAATCGAAGCAATCAAACCCTACATTGAATTATTATGGAAAAAAAATATTTGTTAACTCTACTTGTGTAAAAGATATGAATATTTTCCTCTTTCCGTTCTCACTATTTGGGTATTGAAGGAAAAGCCATGAACAAAATTAGTATTACAAAAGGACGATCGTTAATTCCTGATTATTGACGTATATTTTTTACCTATTTGTTTTCTTTTTTTCCCCCTCTAAGCTGTTGAGGAAACGGCCAGTTTCTTTAGGTGCTCCATAAATACTTGAAGACTCACATCGTCGGTGAGTACAGGCGCTCCGCTCTCCTAAATCACAAAGAACAAGTTTTACATTAATTCCCATCAAAATAAAATATTTTCATTTCGTTGCTCTTTTCTATTATAAGGACAGCAAGTGGAATATAATTCCACAGAAGCGGAAAACTTTTCCCAGTTTGTACCGACACCGATCTCTGTTCAATTCAATAACAATTGGTTAGTTAATCCAATCGCTTGATTTTATTTATTTTTATTTATTTCTTTTCCATAGTATGTGTAAAGTACGATGATGTGCCTACTATAAAAAAAATAATGTTCGTTACAGGGATGTAAACCTTACACTCTCGTATGCATTGATCATAACTCGGTGCGTAAAGTTGAACTTTTGGAGTTACGACCTAGTAACGAAAACAACTATTTTTACTTGTGTTAGTTTAGTAATTTAATAAATAAAACCAAGCGAATTTAAAATACAAAATTAATATAAATAACTGTTACATCTATCTAAAAAAAAAGGTATTAAACAATAAACTGTATGATATTAACCACCTACGTATTTTATGAATTCTTATAAGAAAGTCAATAAATAAAAGTTTTCTTTCCCTGTACCATTGTTACAATAATACTTATATTTTTCTTAAGTATTATATTATTCCCTACAACCTTCACTGAAGCATTTAGAAAAAGCAAAAAAAATTACAAAAAGCGAATTAATGTTGAAAAGAAGAAATTTTATGATCATCTATAAAAAATTTCATCTGGAAGAAGTAATGATACTAATAATAGGTGGCTATTATTTTTTTACATATAATTATATACCAATGGTTGTTGTATAAGCGAATGTTATATAAATTTGTGAATATTTGCGTATTTAATCCAACAGCCGTCACCGAAGCTTTTGAAAGAAAAGAACATGTGTAAAAAAAAATAAAATAAGTTACAGTAAGATAAAATAAAAATGAGTGAAAAAAACACACCCCGTTGGGTATCGGCATCCCCTGGATTCACAGGAACAAAATTTAACATAAAAAAATATTAGTTACATATGAACAATTGACAGATATCGAATTGTATTAATCATGTTATAGGTTACAACTTGGAATCGTGAAATTGACTTCAAGTCCACATGTATAATAATTATCTTTTTAAAAATAAATTTCAAAAATTCAGGATGATTTCTTATCCTCCATATATCTTCGTAGAATAATAATAACAACAAAATGCTGGTAAAAACAAAATAATGAGTTAAGTCAATTGCAAAGCAACATTTAGAAACGAATGACAAGACGTTATTATAAATAAAAATATTGAAAACGAAGTATTTACTTACCGCTCCATAAGCGTACATATTATTATGCGTCTGGCTTGGATTGACTTTACTGAGAAGGAATCGAGCTTGAGAACCGCCTTGTTCGGTGTCAATGTATCTTGGAGCAGGAAACCTGCCTGCTAAAATTTCGGCAGCATCATCCACGGGTGCAGCTAAGAGTTGGCGGAAGTTCTCGTATTCGGGAAGATCTTGATACTTCAATTGTCTCCATTGCGCTATCGTCTATTGATAAAAGAAAACAAGAAATACTTGAAAATTTTTTTGGGATAAACGAATTTTTAAATATCAGAATTTGGAGTAACCCTTTTAGAGAAATTTATGTATCTCAATCTAATTATTTTGATGAAATCCGATAATGTTTTCAAAACTGATAAATTCGTCAAAAACGGTTTCAAGAAATAAACTATATTGACAAAATTGATAAGGAAGTTTTGGCAAAGACAATTTTTCACTAATGTAATGTTATGATATTCCGCACAAAAAAATTAAAATATCTACTTGATAGTAAACAAAAAATAGTATAATAGTACCTCTCCGTGGAATATTAGAATTTGGAAGAAGGTATCCATAAGTAGAATTCTGTCAGGTTGAATAGACGAAGTATCGAGCAACACTGGCTCTGGAGGTCCACCGAAACCGTAACTGTACAATATCGGTTGCACCATAATTAAAGAGTTTGTAAGATCTTCCCTCATTAGCATGTGCCTAAAAATGAGAAAAAAAATTTGTCAATCGATGTCCTCTTCAAAACTGACTCATTTCTTGTTTTAGTTTAGTTTTTTACTGTGACGTTCTTTAAAGATTTTTTAAGTTTCTCTAAACAATTCACTTCAACTGCATGTTTCACTTGATTTGATTTTCTTTTTCCAAATGTTACACTTTGTACCGGTGATTTCACCGATTTATGATTATAATAATCATTCAGATAACAGAACGTTAAAGTAACTATATGTCAAAGGCAACCTTTGAACGAAGATGGAGAAATACCAGATACTACTAGATAAAATATGACCTACCTATAAAAACTAGTCTCGTCTGGTGAATTATTGAATACTTGAAGGAACTGCGATCTACGCAAATGATACATGAACTGAGGATACAGTGAAAAGTTCTCGGCTAATCGAAAACTATTCGGGTCGTCTTTCGCATAGTCTCCAAACTTCTGACACTAAAACAATAAAAATAAGGAGATCAAACGATATAATAATTGAAAATACAAATCATTTAGAAGATGTCTTCTAGTATTAGAACTAGTAATACTTTTTATTAATAAGAATTAATAATATATAATAGCACAATTCTATTATTTATTAATGCAAAAGTAGTTTCTTCTATGTTGTAATTGGAAGGTGCAACAGAATATTAAGAAATGCATAAATTCAGTTTGCAAAACGTTCAATTTCGAATGAAAAAAATGTAAAAAGAAAGATTTCTTTTTTGTTAATCAGGTAGATGTAACTTACAAGTCTAATTAACATCCTGTCGACCCATCGAAGAACATCCGGTCCATCGTCACTCTCTGCTCGGAACACTGCCAAACGCGACATTAGAACCGCTGCTGCCTCTTGATCGAATCCTGCACTTACATGATGCAACGAAGCCGATGCATCTGCCCAACTGTAAACAAAAGAAATCATGAAAATTAATATTAACTCTTTATTTACTGAATTAATTTTATTACAAATTTGTATTCCCGAGAAAATAGAGTTTGCAAATGTTCTGTGGGCTATTAATGTAGTAAATTTTTAGATTCGCAGTAAAAAAAAAGGGGGGGTTACAGAAATCTAAAAAAGTAACTGAAAAAAATTACGAAAGCATCGTCAAAATTAGAGATTAGAAATACAAAATTTGTTAAAATCTGCATTTCGCTCCATTCATGGCAGTAGCAATTATTTTTTAAAGTATAGTTCTTCCAAAGAGAACTAAAATTTAAAAAAATTCCAAATTCGACAAAACTTACTTCCTAGCGATAGTAGTGACCCTGATCCTCCTCTGGCCACTGCTATGCTGGTACTGAGTGATAAATTGAATACATCCCCGTCCACCTTGTGGAATCGGAGCGGCATGCTGGTTGACGACTTCAAAGAAGAGTGCGGTTGTCGTCGATGGAGTTAAGGAACAGAATTTCCACTGACAAGTGCCGCCCAGACCGACTTCCTGTTCTCCCACACTGGGACCTTTGACTCCTAGGGACACACAAGGACCGATGGCTCCTGAAACTTTAATCTCTCGCGACGTTTTCACCTCAACCGTGGCGTTGAAGGCCATTTTTAGGTCGCCCTTAGCATCTTTCGCGAACACGCGCTGGAACGTTTGCTTAAACAGCGAGGAGTTGAAGGAGTCCCCCATGACCATGTGACCCCCGGTGGAGTTGCAGCACTGTCTCATTTCCAACAATCCAGTCTGATCGAGAGCGCAGGAGTAGATGTCGACGATGTGACCATTTGCCGCTGCACGCGCCGCTAATCCATCATAATGCTTCGTGGCTTTCTTCATGTGTTTTGCGTTGTCTTTGTGGATGTCATGGTGAGATCTTATGGGTTGACGGAGATCGTCGGTCACCACTTGACCGGGACCTTGCGAACATGGACCACCGACGAACAGCATGATTCTACAGAAAGTAGAAAAAGATTTGAAGAAAATTGTATTATAATATTAAACAATTTATAATTATTATAATTATTGTTATTGCAAAAAATAATAATCAGTCAAAGAAAAAAGATTTTTATGATTCCATACCGAGCCCCAGTATTGGCATAACTGGCTTCCAAGAGTCCAGTAGCAACAGCGAGAGCGACTCCGGTAGATCTCAACGGTCTTTTTCCTGGACCAACTGGCCACGGGTCTCTTTGTAATTCTCCCAGTAAATCGGTCAAGCTCATGTCGCATTTATGTACCGGTTGCAAGAATCTGTTAGCTGGTGGCAAAGCTTGACCCGGAGGGCCTCTCATTTGGTTTGGATTTTGTCCAGGAACTGGTCTTCCAATTCCTGAATTGCAAAGAAAGTAAACAATTTGTATCTATCTCGCGGCTCATAAAGAATCAATGAATCATTTTCCTGATGAATTCTAACGTTTTCTTACCCAACATATCCTGAACTTGTTTCGGCTGAAGATCTTTGGTTCCTCGGAATACGTAACTTTTGCTGCATCCTTCGCAACCTAATTCATGGACTTGAACCATCCTTCCAAAGGTAATAAGGCCGATTAGTGCATTTGGTGGTAACAGGGATAAGGACATTTGCAAAGAATCCTTAAGTGCACCTAATTCTTCTTCGTCCATGCACGTGTCCACTACTAGCAGGAATATTGGTGGCAAACATTGCGCTCTCTGTTGAAAATCATCATTGGAAATTTTAATATTTACATAGAAAATTAATTTTATATTTGTGTGACTTAAGTTGACAAAATAAATGTAAATTTTACTCTGAAAAGCAATAAATTTAGAATTACTTTTATATTAACACCAAAGTAACTTACGGCAATGGTGTATTCGATTGTGGAAAACATTGGTATCAACTCTGCAGGCTGATGCTGCTCCGATATAGCTGCATATTGTGGAGGAAACTGAAACCATTGAAATAAAATTTAAAATTGGAATCTGTAGATAAAAGAAACGAGCGAAGCGATAGATAACAACAAAAAATGTTGAAAACATACAAATTGACACACTGTAACTTACAGGATTCCTTTGGAAGCAAAAGTTGCACACCCATAACTTTGCTCTGTAATCGACTTGACATAATGGATTCAGAATAGCTCTGCAAGTCGAGCGAGTGCACAGAACTGGATCGTATTGAATTGGTGGTAAGTCTGGGCGTTCCTTTATAGGCTGATATAATGTTCCAAGCGGCACTACCAGTCTGGTGGCTTCGATACGCGACGAAGGCCACACATTCCATGTAAATCGTACACCGTCTCGGTCCTCATTTTGTTGTATGAATTCCTCGTACGTCGTCATAATGCTATTTCTGTAAAAATGGAAAATTAATTAGTTAACGTAATAGTTAAAGTAATAGTTCTCTCGAATCATAAATTCTCAATTCCAAGGTCTCCGAGGTTCAAATTTTACTTTTAGAAATGACTCGGACTCCAAATTTCAAATTCACATAAATATATAAATGTGTGATACATATGCGTATGTAGTTTAGAGTAATTAGAATCCATATAGAGCAACTCTTGCCGACATACTTGCTTCTACTTTACATGAGAAATATTTTTGCAAGAATTACGTCGTATGGAAACCTTATGTTTTTGGGTTCCAGTACATACATATTACCTCAAAGTTCAGGAAGTTTCATCAATATCGACGTAATAAATATTAACAATCAACAACTGTGAGAAACTTCTGCTCTTAGCGGCAAATTGGATCGATGCAAATTTGGTTGCCGAATCAACGATTTTTGAGTTTCCACTCACCTAATTTTACGCTAGTCAGGCGGTTCCGGGTGGGTCGTTTTCGCCTTTCAAGATATTTTCCGTCTATTTTCAAATCATCCTTAAACGAAATTCGGTTGTTGAATTAAAACGTCTGCATCATGTGCATCCGTCACTCGGGCCACGTCACTTGGGAGGACTGGAAATAGCGATTTTCCGGAACCAACATTCATCGCCATCTTTCCTGTCGCTCTGTTTTACCGATAACGTCGACAACGTTTTTAGTAGGTCAATTAAAGGCGCGTAATTCGTTAACTAGTCCAATAGATCTTTCTTTCAGCAAGTTTATCTGTTTCTACAACTTTTTCAGCACAAATTCATTCTTTTCTTGTTATTGCGGAGTTCCAGAATTCCAGAAAATTTGGAAGAATTCAGAGTCAATGTTGGAAAATTGTTTGTTACGTCAGATATTATTAAGAATTAAATATTAAATAATGATTGTTATAATGAGAAAAGAAATTCATAAACATATACCTGATTGAAAGGATTTCGTATATGCTCTGTTATCACTCAAGAAAAAGAAAAAGAACGAAATTCGAAGGAAAGAATTTAATTTTAGAATTCGTTTGAGAGATAATCTACATATAAATTTTTTAGACCCATGGATTTCTTCTATGATATAATAATATAATTAGTCTAAATTTAACAATATATGACGACTGCTATTATACAAATCTTGCTGTAAACAAAAACCCTAAACAAAAATTAAATTAATTAAATGAACATCCTAAGATAAAACGTTATTTTAACCCATCCTATATATTGCCACGTCATTATTGTACTGTATTTTTGTTATCCATCTATTCTTTATCTTCACTTTCTTTGGGCAATAGATCAATCAACAAGTGCACCCACACAAGGACTCCATGTATAGGTGTACTTGTTATATATGTATACATACACCACACACACATATATATGTATTCATACACTCTTTCGTTGGATATATCACTGAAATGTAAACTGATAGAGTTTCAAGTCTAAACTCCAAGGGAATTTAAGCAGTTAAAGTTTCGCGGCCTGAACGAACTTTGTACCATCTTGTAATATTACAAGTTACATGACCAGAAGGTGGGAGACTTTGCACTTGACGGAGGTTCTACTAATTTGCTGTAGACTTCCTACCCTGCCAAGTACAAGCGACAGGAAAAAAATAATTTTGCTAATTAATTCATAAGGTTTTCATTAGAAGATATTAGCAAGGAAAATGGCACGTGTTCTTGTCGGTGTGAAGCGTGTGATCGATTATGCTGTTAAGGTATATTACTTATTTCGAATCTCACAGATTGTTTTGTAACATAAAATGAATATGTATATGTGGATAAACGGATCTGTCTGCAAAGAAATCTGTAAACAGGTCATTTCAATTGGTGAAATGAGAATATGTCTATAGAAATTTCATTGTTATATGTTTCAATCTTATTTGTGAAATTTAAGGAAATTCCACAAAAAAATGGGACTGATTTATTTGAATTTCAACATAATTTGTTTTTTTAATCAGTTCCTCTTAGAAAATGAATAATGAGTCGACAGTTTCATCCTAGAAAACTTGATGTAAATATGAAACAAAATTCAATAGATCAAAAATAATTGAAATTCGTTACTTCTGCTTTGAATAGTAGTCGTATAAATTTAAAAAAATTAACAATTTCCAAATCATTTTTTTCAAACACCAGTAATCCCCTTTAATTATAAATTTGTAAATTTTTAAATATTTCTTTTTCTTTACTTTAAAGTGATTAACTGTGATAATTTTTACCAAATTTTTCTTTCTTTTAATATACTTACTATGTTAAAAATCACATTTCCATCGTATTTCATCACTAGAAACTATAAATTTAAAATTTTGTATACTTAAATCACCATTTTGATCAATATCATTCTTTTAAATAATAATTTTCAGATTCGCGTGAAACCTGATAAAACTGGAGTAGTAACTGATGGGGTGAAACACTCTATGAACCCCTTCGACGAAATAGCTATTGAAGAGGCGGTTCGAATGAAAGAAAAGAAACTAGCCGAAGAGGTGGTCGCAGTTAGCTGTGGACCGGCGCAATCTCAGGACACCCTTAGAACGGCTTTAGCTATGGGTGCGGATCGTGCCATTCATGTAGAAATCTCTGGCCCGGAATACGAAACTTTGCAACCCATTCACGTTTCCAAAATTCTCGCCAAACTCGCTCAAGACGAGAAAGCGGATTTAGTGATATTGGGGAAGCAAGCCATTGACGATGACTGCAATCAAACCGCTCAAATGCTTGGGGGCTACCTGGACTGGCCAGTAGGGACCTTCTGCAGCAAGGTAATGGCGTTCTCCTGGATCAGGGACACTCAATTTAAGGGAATGGAAATTTGATATCATCCAAAAATGAATTTTGGAAATTTTATAATTTTGAATTTTTTTTCTGTAGATCGAACACGATAACGAAAAGTTAACGGTCACTCGCGAAGTGGATGGAGGCTTGGAGGTAATTAAAGTGAAGAAACCAGCGGTTCTGAGTGCAGACTTGCGTTTGAACGAGCCAAGATACGCTACGTTGCCCAATATCATGAAAGCAAAGAAGAAGCCGATAAAGAAAGTCTCAGCGAAGGATCTGGGGGTGGATACAACCCCGAGAGTCGAAGTTGTATCCGTGGAAGATCCACCAGTGAGACAAGCAGGAGCGATCTTACCGGATGTGGACACTCTGGTCGCCAAACTCAAGGAAAGTGGACATCTTTAAGGAAGTGCATCTGGATGATCGGAAGGAAATTCTGGAATCCAGGGATTTGTTTGGATTCAACGGGTCTTCCTGTAACAGAGAAACGCATATGAATAACAGTTTGGAATTAAAATTGGTTTTAATATTCATGAAATTTACTGCCTGCCTTCGTATTTTCTTTTTGTAAATAGAAGAAGAATCTTTTTTTGTACATTGTTTAAAACTAATGAAAACGGAATATCTTATTGTTGATAAATTTGTACCGAATATGGAGATCATCAATATTTTTTTTTGGTTTTGGTGTTCTCCACAGATTGTCTATATATATTTTTAATAAAGTATTGTTAATATACAGCTGCTAAAATAGATGTACATGCGGAATAGAAATCCTTTTATACGGTAAATATATAGCGTTTAAGTATGTACGCCTCTTTCGCTGGAAGCTATTAATTACAAAAAAATATACTATATATATATGTTTAATCAGTTATCGAGTAATTGTTAAAAAGTCAATCCTACGATTTTGAACACAGTTTCTCATTTATATCTCCACGTCTAGAGTTACGTCCTGTATAAGTTCTGATTTTCTTTGGTAAACTTCGTAATCGGGTTCCCAGTTTGCCTAATGGCGGTATAATTTCAGGGTCAGAAAATATACACATTTAGAACTATGAGCTCGTTTTCCTTTGTTTAGTTATCGCCTAAATGAATCATTCTACGTTTCATTGATGAAAACGTAATTGGATTCAACATTAATCAATAACGGTCCTTAATTTGGGTGCCGCTATTAAATTACTAAAATCGCCTAAGTCTTTTGCTTTCACCTATAATAGCGTTTAATTTTTAGGAAACCCTCATTAAAAAATAAATAAACCGTAGAGCAACAGTGACCGTGTTAGTTATTTTTCAGAATATAATAGAGAAAACGGTAAATAAAAATCTAAATTATAATATTTAAAGTTTCGAATAAAATGGAATTAATATTTGTATTAAAATTGGAAAGTTTAAAGGAAATGGCATATTTGTAAAATTTACAGGATTCGTGAAATATACTCTTACTAAGAAATTGACACATTTCATGAATAATTACTATTAAATGTAATAATCAATTTATTATTAAATTTAGTAACTATGCTGTATCTACTATTATTAAGTTAAAAGATTTTCTAAAAATAGACTTTCTCGTGGGATTCTTATTTTTGTCAATTCATGATTTACCGTTTCTGCTTTTGTGTTCTGAAAAATTACCGTACCGGTACCCAGCCACCCTACCGTTTAAATAAACATCTTTGTTTAATATATATATGCATAATATAACATCCACATATAATTTCTATTTTTGAATATTATAAGAATAGTAATAAACGCATTAACTATTATTTTCATTGACATTAAGATACCCCAGAAAATGTAACCATTATTCTGAAATTCCACTAAATTAGATAATTGTATTAGAACACTCGTAGTCTTTTCTTATGAGCTTATTGTTAGAGAACTGTATAGTTTCAGAAACTAAAACATTAACAAAATTTGCTTTTTTAAGCTTTACTAATAAAATTAATAGCAACTTAAGTTTGATAAAATATTAAATCACTACAATTTCTGAAAAACAACAGAAATTTGAGTTTAATATTTTTGTTTCAAGATTTGTCCTGTGTCAATAAAGTAACTACACGCTACAAACGCAAGAAAGGCAACATGCGAAGTTTGAAAACTTCATACAGATAAAATTTGGGTTGATTTTAAATCGTAACAATAAAACAAAATTTCAAATATTGAAAAATTCTGTTTTGGAAATCCATCGATTTAAAATATATTGAAATTTCGTGTAAAAAGACTACAATTTGTAACTGTTAAAATATCATAAAATTGGAATGGTCAAAATTCACAGTTGATTCTTAAATTTCAAACTTTGTCCCAAAATTGAAACCAATCGCAAATTACTTCAGGGAAGGAAAACCACAGCACTTTTTTCCCAGAAAAAATTCGAAATTTACATTAGCTCTTGAAATCGGGACTCCATCATTACAAAACAGGATTGTAATTTCCTAAACTCTCCATTTCCCGAGAGAGAAAAAAGTCCTCTCGTTGTGAAATTCGGCTGCGTTTGATTAACTATATTTAATTCATTGTATCGTGACAGTCTTTGCGGTGAATTTTTGGAATATCTGGCAATGCACTTACCGGGAACCTCATTTTAAAATTTTCCAATCGAATCTACTGTTACTCGTATGTGTGATCGGAGGAAATGGAGATGGATGCAATTGCCAGCCTTCGATACCCTCCTGAGCAGTCAAACAAGCTAAATAAGGTACCCTCTGAACCAATCTTGTGACTTCCGCGGCCGAGGGCAGGGAACCACCAGTCAGCTGCCTGGTGCATGCAGCCAACGAAGATGCGTGTGCTACGATTAAAATATTCCCCTTTGTGCTATCAATGATACGCTTGACCAAGCCATAGCTCCTGTCGTAATACTGAGCTGCATTTTCACGTGCAGGCAAATCCTCCTTCTTAATGACCGGCGTGTAATTCTCATCGATATTGAAACCAGCTTTCACCAGTTCGTCGACTGTCATCCAAGTCGGAAGCCCATCGGGATACCAAGCCAACCACTCGATCAATCCTGGTTCGATTTTCATTGGAACATCATTTGATCCAAAACCCTTCAGAATATACGACAGTGTCTGAACACATCGTAATGAGGGTGACGTAAAAGCCACGTCTATCTTCACATTCGATGATCTCATAGCTTCACCGACTAAATTTGCTTGTAATTCGCCCACCGTCGTCAGAGGACTGTCGTTTTGAAAATCCTGGATGTTCCTCTGTGGGATTTCCTTAGGCATGTTCAAGTCTCTTCTAACGTAACACCCATTTTGTTCGAAACAATACGGTATCCAAGCACCGAATGTGAAATCCACCCGTTCTCCGTGCCGGCATATAAAAATTTGTCGCGCCTGGACCAGTGGAGGCTGCGATGCTTCTGCCTAAAATATACACAAAAGATGCGATAAGAAAAGTTCAATTTATGAATTATTCAAAAGAAATTGTTTTACTGATATACCGGCTGCTCCTCATCCATAGCGATTCCGTCAGTAGTATCCAGTGACTCGCTGGACGACAAAACCGGTGGTCTTCGGTTCTTTGGAAGCTCCTGTTCGACTGAAACCACTCGAATATCAAATATCTGCACAGCCGTGTGCAAAGTCCAGGAATCAGTCTCGGCGGTGCGTTTCGTATGATTTAGTGGAAGGTAACCGGAAGTGCCGGTGAGCCAGGAAGTGCCTTCTACCCAGCCGTCAATCGATGTATTGCAGGCTTCCTCCGAGAGGTAAATATAATCGCCTGGTCTTAATTCCAATTCGTCGTGTTCCCGAGGTACATGGGCGTGAGTTACTTGGTGAACATACGCATCCCTCAACCGGGATTCTCTCGAGTAAAGCCTGAGTTCCCAGTTGGACGGTGCGTTTGGACTCAATCGCTCCACCATGGACCGTAAGGGTTGGAATAAATTACTGGGGAATTGGTAAGCCAAGGACAGGTGCAGCGGAGAGGTATGCGGGGTCGCCTGTACCCCGAATCCTGATAACTTGCCGACGTATCGCACAGCTATGGAAGTCAACCACTCGGCGTGTTTGTCTTCGACAAAAAGGCCCATAAAATTGGGAGATATGTATGGTTCCAAAGCGATCTTCTCGGGACACTCGTCTTTGTTGATTACGCTTGTAAGAGCGTTTGCTATTTCCTCTGCTGACTCGTCGGGTGCCTGGAGCGATAAAGACCTATTTCAAATATCCTGTTCTATATATACAATTTTTTAGATGATTTAAAAATCAAGATTTTTGAGTTTGGATTTTTAGGTCAGGGTTTTGACTGCAGGCAGGTGGTTGAAAAGGTAAGAAGTAGGTATTTGTACCGTAAAGAAGGACACAAGTGTAATGTGGGGCATGTAATTATGTGCCTTATTCCATCCCAGCTCCTTGCTCTCAAGCCAAAAGTTGAGAAGTTGCTCGGCCAAAGGTCCAGTTGGACAAGCGTACAAAATATATTCCCTTGGTTCATCGATGTTGAGAGTCGGATCTCGAACGTGAGCCAAAAGCCAATCGGAAGCTAATTGAACTCCACGATGACCCGTCGCAGCCAAAGCTTTTTCTCTATAAGAGAATAAAAGTTAGAGTATAGACTAAGCCTTGGTATTAACCACTTGCGGTGGCAAGAAATTCACGGAAAACTGTACCAGAACCGTCTTGTATTTCGGAAACAAGTGCATAACAACGTGCATACCACGTTGTTGGCGATTCTGCGACAAAAGCATAACGACGTGCGTGGCACGTCTTTCCACCGCAAGTGGTTAAATATATTTAAAATCAAATACAGAGCAGTTGAATCTGAATGTTTAGAAACTTTACAAGCACTATGAAAATGTAAAATTATAGGAAAATAGAAAAAAATAATGGATCGGTAATAACATAATGATAAATATTAAATAAGTAACTCTATTACAAATATTCTATTTATTTTGTATCTAATAAAAAAAATTGATAAGAACAATAAATAATTATCTACTAATTCTTCATATTGCATTAAACAAAGGAATTGTAGTTAATACTTTTAAATCTATTACTTTTAACAAATATCGAAATATAACAAAATTACTCACTTCTCCCTTATTTAAAAAAATCTTTGAAAATAACTCAATGTAATAAATAAACTATTTGTAAACAAATGCAAAACATAAATATTATCCATGAAAAAATGAAATTCTTCTTTCAAACACAAAGCCAAAAGGTCGAAGAAACCAAAACTGTATCAGACACTGAAAATACAATGATATTAGTGATACTCAATTAATTAAATTACCACTAACTCAATTTAAGGACCGACTCCCTCCTTTCACGGTCATTCCCAGTGTTTATTTACATTGCAGTGATGGAGCTTTGAAACAAAGCAAAAAAAAGGGAACAAGTACATTGAAGAAAAACACGAATGAGTCAAAGAGAGTAACAATAACAGCAAAGTAATGTCATGATGACAGAGTTACCGAAAACAATTATCCCGAATGTATTTTTATTCCTACGTGAAACTTACGCCCTATGTTTTGGGAAGCCGAGTTGCAGTAAGATTTGCAAAGGCGTTAAATGTTCTTTTGAAAATTTCGTCGGAGTTGGATTTTTCCGCGGCGGTAAGGTCGCCATTGCGATACATTACTTCTGCAGTAACAATAAATGCATTTTTTAGAAGCGACAAGCGAGGAAAATAAATAATTCACAATGTACTGCAAGCACCTGAGAGATAAATCCTAACTTCTTCAGGTGAATTGAGGATTCACCCTTTTACGGAATTCAAACAGTGGCTCGAACCTATATTGCATTTGGTGTGCTAAAGAGGGAGAGAGGAGAAAAGAAGGGGGAGGAGGGGAGGAAATCTGTTTATATTTTCATCGTAGATGCTATGTCGTCTTTTCCGTAATTCCTTTCTTCATCCCTCCCTGATGCAGGCTCATCATCCTCGTCTGCATCTTTTTTCATATATATTCACAGAATCTTTGCCCCAGTGTAATTCCATCTCGCTTTTTCTCGAAGTGACCGAGGAAAATGAAACTACAGAGAAGGGAACGTTTTTTTTCGGATGTGTTCTGTTATCGGGTGTTATAACATCGACTGCTTTATTGCGTTCTCTGAGTGTGAAATCATTACATAAGAGCACTAAATTAACATAATATAAACATATGTTTATAGCCTTTTTGTAAATTTCTATGACAAAGAACGAATTAATCCTATAATGTGATAGGTATGAAATTATTATATTTAAAATGATTATTACTATTATTCTTTTCGAATCTGACTATTTTTCGTTACGGTTTCCATTCCGCGCCATCTACACTTAATATCGACTACTACGGACACGATTGTAAACTGAAAAATGATCCATGAAAACACAACCTAAATATACCGGTAAAGTCCCAAAGTGCAGCAGCGTCGCATGACGAATGTGATCTCAGAGAATTTCCACACGGGACTTTAAATTGCATTTAAACGTGTTAGGATCATTTCCTGCAAGCGAAAACACTGCCGTGATTTTTATCGATCGTTCATGTGAGTGCCGATAAAACGATCGCTTTCATCAAATATGCATTACCTAGACGTATCCTTGTTAGTATTATCAATAAAAATTAGACATGTATAATTATGATGAAAAAAATGTAACTTCTAACCTCACTCTTGAGAGTTTCATATTATCATCGCATTGCATCGGCTTTAAGAAAAAGGCATATCAGAAATATCGCTTAAATTTTAATTTCTAATATTCTAAATTAAAAGTTTACGAAAAATAGTAAATTCCAACTTCATTTGCAAAAGTGACCTTTTTATTTTGTAATTCAATGAAATTCCAGCTACTGAACTTGTTTCTAGCTTGAAAAATTTAAATAAAACCTATTTAGAATTTTTCTTCCTTTATCTTTACAAAAACGATAGTTTAAACATTTTTTTTCAATCATGATTGATAAAGGAAAGCGATAAACGTTTAAATATTTATAGTGAAACTTTATGGATAATTGTAATTAAAATTATACTTGAATTAGGTAGAAATATTCAACACCTAAAATTTCTAGATTGATTGGTTTAATAACTAATTTTATGTAATTGTTTTAATAAGTAAAAGCAATTAATTTTATTTCATTGAGGACAAAATTCTTTGTTCTTTGGACTACCATTTTTTTTTTCTTTTTGAAATTTGTGACTCTTGTCCCAAATTTTCAAATAGAAAGAAATAGTGCTCTAAGGATAACTTTTAGTAATTTTATTATCAAATTTTATCAGATATTATCAGAAAATAAATTTTGTATGTATCTCGCTGAGTTTTTTTTTCCAATTGGGGGATTTTTAGCTATTCAATATTTTAATAATTCAAGTTATTATTCAACAAAAATGTCTAATTATAATATTGTTTTAGTGCCATAGGTTTTTGTTGTTTCCATATCAATTTTCCACATAAATTTCATAATTAAATCAGCATAATCATGCTTCGCATCAATTATTCAAACATTCCTTGCACAGTCTTAACTCCCAATAATTACTGAAAACACTGTATTTATCAATTGCAGAGATATACTTGAAAACCCTACACGTGAAATATCTCCGGTATTTCTCAAAAGCCACATCATCCAATCAATGAAACAACTATTTGGGGAGGAAGGTGCGAAAAGTAACATCGACATTCTGAAATATAATCCAAAAGACCGTTCTTTCATACTTCGGTGTGAATCAAACAATACCGTAAGACTGAGAGCCGCGTTGACGCTAGCAAACAAATACGAAGAGGACACTTGCGTTTACACCGTTCACAGAGCAACCCCTAACTTATTATCGCTCGCTTCGAACAGTCGAACTTACGAGCACTAGAAAACTGCAACTAAAATGCCGGTGATACACAAGGAAGGCAAAGACACGATAATCTTTGCCACAAAAGAGGATCATGCGACGCCAAGTAAAATAGAGCTACCCGAACCGGAACCCAGACCAGGGTTGATTCTGCCAAATGGGGAAATCAATTGGAACTGTCCGTGTTTGGGTGGGATGGCGACGGGGCCTTGCGGCTTGGAATTCCGGGAAGCTTTTACGTGTTTTCACTATTCCACAGCGGAACCAAAAGGTTCGGAGTGTTACGAACATTTTAAGGTGATGCAGACGTGTATGTCGCAATACCCAGCGCTTTATGGGAACAAAGATGCTGATTTGGACGATATTGATGACGAAGACATGAATTCCATGAGCAGAGATGACAGGAAAGCTTCTTTGGAGAGTGGCGACAAGAGAAAAGAGTCGACGATCGATGGCGACATGCGTCAAAAGAATGAGGTGAAGCCAATTAGTAGTAATACTAAACAAGTGGAACAATCAAAGTCAAAGTGAATATTGAGAAATTCATTAGTTTAATCAATGATCAATAGTAGTATACATTATTTCCATGCGTCATTTACTTTACAAAAGTTTACTGGAGACTGTTCGGTTTTTCTTGCGACGAGTTAAGAAAAGGAGTTTTCCAATGGTGGAAAAGAAGTTTGGGGAATGGTTCAAAGTTATTTTGAATTTGTGGCTTGGAAATTCTAGTTGATTGCGGAACAGTTGCAGAGTTGTTTCTGATGGATAGTTTACAAAAGTACTGCGAAGTACGATACTTAAATGTTCGAAACTGTCTCAGGAGATAAATTCCTTTTCAGAAAAAGAATTACAACTCGGGAAGTAATTTGAAAAATAAAGAGATTATACCAAAAGAAAAAACTTGCAATTTTCATTTTTCTTTCACTCTGTTCATTTACTGGGTAAATTAAGTTAGGGAATATTGTGTAAGTTCTGTTCCTAAGTAATGAAAATAAAAATTGTGTTTGTTCTAGAATCTATTTTCGCTCCACAAACCCTTGAAAATCCATATAATTTTTGGATACAAATATAATACTGAATAATGTTGATAGTAAGGTCAAACAAATGTTATTGTATTTAATTGATTTTAAAATTTACAATTTTGACAATTTTAAGAAAATAATTTTTTTGGTACGTGATTTTGCAAAGATTGATACTTATACAGAAGGCATTTAATATAGTGTTTAAAATATAGGATTTTATAAAAAAACAATTTTTTACCTTATAACTCCGACTTTCCAGAGATTAATTCCCGCTTTTCGCACCTTTCGATTTCTCGAAATCCTCGGTATCAACATAAGTCGCGCTTTTCCAGAACGACGGTTATTTGTTTTACGATCCGCGTGGTGGCAGTAACATCACCGACAATAGTTAATGCACGAATATACATGCACGAGACGACATATATACGCCCGGGCGTATTTTTTGTTTGTTTACCCAATGCCCTTGCGAAAATGAGGTTATGTGCCTACGTGGATATGAAAACACAACACGTCTGGTCTCTCATCATGGGAACCCTTAACATCGCGGTGTAGTATGACCGTTGTCAAAGGAACGGAACCGCCGTACGTATATAAGAAATCTCTACAAAATAATTCCAATAATTCTGCAACTTCTAATAATTGCAATAATCCCAATAATTGTATTAATTTGAATAATTTAAATAATCCCGATAATCTTATTAATCCTAATCAATTTATTAGAAGTACGCACAAGCAATATCATATTTTTAAATTGAATACTTATCGTCACTTGATCATATTTTACGAGAAGAGCATCTTTATTTTATAAGAAAGAAATTGAAACTCTGCCAGAGAAATGGAAAAAATTTATCGATAATTATGGAAATTAATGTGTTAATTAATTTATACCTAATGTTAAATAAAGTAAAATTTTGTACAAATATTGAATACAATATTACTTACAGGTACCCCTGATAATAATCCTGGTGATTCTATTCACATACTTACTCTCTTATTCAATGGCATCGGGAACTGGAAAGTTTATTGTCCAAAACCTATTCCCATAGAAGCAGAAACTATCCCACTCTAGTCATCCCCATTAGGGACAACCCAGAACTCACCGTTACCAATTATACCAGGTACCCCTTTGCTACTCTCACCACCTGAATGTTGGCTTGTTCCTCCCAGGAGTCTCATGAGCAAAACGACGACGAAGAAGAAGAAGAGGAGGAAAACAGAAGAGTTCCCAAAAACAAGGAAAAGAAGAAGACACCTCTACGGCAAGCAATGGTATCTCTTAGGGATTGGAGACAAGCTTTGCAAACGCCGCACGTCTATCGAGTGGGCAATAGCACCCTACGAGTCCAGAGTCAATTCCTAGCCCTGATTCTCATACTTCTGATAGCGGGGCTGTTCCTCTTTGCCATACCCGCCTTGTTCCGGATGATATGTTCGCCAACGGTCGAGTTCCCCGTCCCTGCTTGGCATTTCTATACCTACAACAGAACTTACCCCCTCACCAGTCCTGTGAAAACCAGTGCCGGCATTTCCTTCAAGATAGCGATCATCAGTGACCTGGACACCGAATCAAAGGTCGCCGAGACCAAAGATGGTCACTTATGGCAGAGTTTTATGAAAAGAGGCACTCTCTTTTGGATGCCAGAAAAGAACTTCGTATCGGTCGAGTGGGATAAGGATATGGTGGCACTGACCTCGACCTTGTCGGCGAAGGGCAGGGGAATGGAGTTGTCCGAATTGATCACTTTTGATGGCAAGTTGGTCACTTTCGACGATCGCAGTGGTATCGTGTATGTTATCGAGGGTGACGCCGTTTACCCCTGGGTTATCCTTATGGATGGCAATGGGAAGAGTACCAAGGGTAAGATGGTTTACCCGAGTCTCGCGTAAATGTTTCCTTAACGGTAGGTGTTAATCGATGGATGGATCGCAGGTTTCAAGTCGGAGTGGGCCACGGTGAAGGACGAGCAACTGTACGTAGGGAGTATGGGGAAAGAGTGGACCACGGATTTGGGAGAATTCGTGGATAATAATCCCCAGTGGGTGAAGATCGTATCACCCCGAGGCGAAATACACTCACTTAATTGGGTATTGAATTTCAAGAGACTACGACAGGCCATCGATATTGAATTTCCTGGTATGAAGCTACTCTGCTTTAAATTGTTTCGCACTTTCTATCACAAATCGCTTGAAAATCAGGGTTCCCAGTTACGAGATACGAGTTGAGGTCCTTGGTATTAACTTGGAGGTAGTTTAGATGGAGAATATAAAGTCGAAGCTCTGATTTTTGGCAAGATTGAGTGTTTTCTATTGATCTCTGAGGAATTTTTATTTTCTAGGGTACATGATTCACGAATCTGGGGTTTGGAGCGACATACACAGAAGCTGGTTCTTCTTACCGCGAAGGTGTTCCAAAGAACAATATAACGACAGTAAAGACGAGTATATGAGCTGTGATGTTTTGCTGATCGCCGATGAGCACTTTGTTAATATTAAGGTACTTACGGAGGAAAAAAATTGCATTTTTTGATTATATTTAAAAGAATCTTTGAACTTTTTATGCAATTATAAATAAATTTGAATATTTTATAGAAATTGTTCGACTGTGCAGTATTCTATTCTTAGCACTGTGTTGATATTAAAGTACTTTCAAAGGAACCCAAAATTAATGATTTCCTGTTCACTGGAATATATTTTAATATTTGATATCGAACCACTTCGTAAAATTTTATTAATATTTAAGGCATTTTAAGGTATAATTAATATTTTCGAAGAAACTGAAAATTAATGAGTTTCGATTCCCATAAGAATATAATTGAAAACTCTGTAGAAATTCATAAATCTAAACCTGACATGATTTCAGGTTACCAAAATCGGGACACTGGTTCCCGTTAGGGGTTTCTCGAGTTTCAAGTTCCTGCCAGGATCCCAAGATAGAATAATAGTAGCCTTGAAGACGGAAGAATACAACGGAAATACTGCAACTTATATCACGGCATTTTCGATCGAGGGTGCAATCATCATGCCGGATCTTAGGATAATGGATAAAAAGTTCGAAGGACTGGAGTTTATATGAGGCGATTTCACACATAAGTATTTCAATGTAATATATTAATTATCGACGACGAGAGGGGAGAGTAAATAATTTTTACATACGTTGTATATATATTCCTGTGACATTGCTGTGTTCGCCAAGTGTTTCATGCGTGCGACTTCGATAGTTAAATAAAATCGGCGATTAAAAGCCATTAGATTGTATTATTTAGGCAGGAAGGCATATCCTACTGGCTGTCAGCCGTAGGTTTCAAATTTGTGTGTGCGATCATTCCGGGAATCTTTGAAGAGAGACAGAGAATTTAGGGGAATGTGAACTTTATGCCAAAAAACAGAAATTATTAAATAATTTGGGCATTTTCTAGAAATATGAGGTTTAGTTTTAAACTAAGGAAGTACGTTGTCAGTATATTATTTTTCAGGGAGCTCAAAACGACAAATAAAGCAATACTTTGTTATCAATAAACATTTTTGTGTCTTAGGAAAAAATTAATAGTTATAGTAATTTTATTTTATTTAATTAATCAGTAATTCAATATTGTAATTTCAGTCAAAGGAAATTTTGTGCGCAGTGCGTGTGGAAAAATTGCTTCCGTGTACTTCGGATCTTTCTTTGCTTTCTTTTTAAAAGGGAATTACAAAATTGTCCACTGGATATTATTAATTAAACTTGCTTCCGACAAAATCAATCTGTTAAATGTTAAGAGCTAGACCTTTTCCGGCTTCAGATGCTGTTATTTATATTTCCAGGCCACACAAATGCCAAGTTACTTTTGTATTTCTGAAACTGCTTCCGGTTTGTTCATAAAAAGAATTCATTAAACAAATATTACGTGTCAAGTTCTTTTAGGAAGATGCGAGACAAAAAGTAGGGTTTAGAAAATTTATTTTATTCGGTGGAAGCAAATATGGGTTTTTGAAACAAAAAAAAAGATCTAATTTCTATAAAATTTAATTCGAATGATTTTAATGAAAAGTACGAATCGAGAGAAATTATTATTTCCAGGAAACTATCAAAAAATAGAAATTGCAAATTTGCGATATTTTTAGATTTCTTAATTTCTTTTTCATTTAATTCATGAAGAGAAATTATTGAAAAGATAATTTTTGGTTTTTTGCAATCAAAAACAGCTCGAAATTTCTATTAAATTCGATTCAAATGGCCTTAATGAAATCGCCAATCAAGAGAGATTATTATTTTGAAGAAACTGTTTAGACCAAATAGTAAAATAGCAATAATTTTTGAAAGCACCAATATGAAATATACTATAATTTTTCTTCCAACGATTTCGATGATTTTTCCTGAGATTTGTAATGGAATGGTAAAAGAATTATTGAATTAACAAAAATTGTAATTTTCATGCAGTGAATGGAAGCATGAATGGAAGAATACTAATAATGTAAGACCTTGAAGGGTTGTAAAAAAAATGTAAATTTCGTAGGATTACTAATTAAGTTAGCAGATGGCACTCAAGTTCATCCAATGTGATGGTTCTTAGAAACTGCAGTGATAAATTGCATTGCGAAATATGATAGTCCATGGGTAGGTCAAAACGTCAGAAGGATAACGTTTCCGGGGTAAAATCAATAGATTATACTTAAACTAAGGGATGTACGGTGGTGGTAGCAGTAGCAGCACTGCGCTGGAACAACAAATAACAGTTGAACGGTAAAGAAAATTCAATCTCGAGTAAATAATCTCGCGTTGTCGAAATGGGAAAGTAATATAGGTAAGGAGATTATTTTTGTTTTTACAAATTGGTGAACCGAATTTCATCAATTCGGAGATTGTTGAGGAACTTAACAATAATTTGTCGGATTTAATTTCACCCTCGAGGGAGGACATTAAATTCTCAGTTGGTTCTGGAAAGTTTAAACAATTTTTTTTAAAAATAATTGTTGAATTTTTGCATCACCAGTTGGTAGTTTCTTTTTCTCAGTTTGTAAACAACATTTCTATGTCGTGTTAGAGACCTATAAAATTGTTGCGTAACATCACGTGGATTTTTTGATCGGAGGATAATGAGATGCATGTATCGGATTAATTTTTTTAAATTTTAGTATCCCTTGCAACGAATCACAGGACGGCTATTTTTTTACGGTGTAATTAGTGCAAAACAGGGGGGTCAAATTTGGTAACATGACCGCTGAGACTGACTGGGAGCTAGCCAGGAAGTGTATGTGTTTGTTTCTCAACAACAAATCTGATGAAGCTGAAACTATTTTTGCCGAAAATTCGGATATATTTCACGTGAAAGTCGCGCGGTGTTTCATTTCTGTATTGGTAAGAACTATTTTTTAATTAAGCATTCATATAGAAGGAAATGAAAAGTAACAGAGTGCATAAATTAGTGAAATTAAATTTTTAATTTCTATAAGAAATTTTGTTAATTTCTGAATTTTTATACTCTTTTAGAATGAAAGTTAACAGAAAGCCACATATTTTAGGACCTAATTAGCATTTTTTCTGTAAACTAGAGAATTTTTAATGTTTTGCTGTCAAATTTCGAGCGTTCTGAATTTAAAAAATGATTAATGAATTTTTGTTACACATTCTTGAATAATCTATATATTTCCTCATGTTTCTCAATATTAATATTATAATGCCAATTACATTTTTTTTTAATTTTTCGAGTATCTTCCTACGGTTCACAGTATTGATATTTTAATAAACCTTTTGCCTGTTATTATTATTTTATCCTGAGATTTTGAATACTAGAAATTTTCAAATTCTTTACAAAATTTTCCATATACTTTTTTGAATAACGTACTTTCTCCTACATTTATCAATATTATTACAATATTACATATTCCAAGTGACGCTTGACGCTACAACAAGCATTATAATAAAATTTGCAAGCTTTTTTATATTTCGCCAGCGCATTTTCATGGAAATTAATTCAATTCTATTATTACAGCATTGTTTTGTCTGATACTGAAAACTGTATTGATTTTGAATTACAGAATGCTGTATTCACATTTGAAGATGAAAAAATTAAACAAGCGATGCAGTTATTACAGGATATGGAGAAAGAATGTGCCGGAGATAACGGGTGGATCCAGTCTATTAGGAACAGAGTTTTTGGAACTCAAGAGACGGGGGTGAGTGTTTTGTTTTTATTTGGAACAAAAGGAATTTGATATGCAAAAGAATAAAAATAGACAAATAAAAATTCATTCAGTTTGATAATATTTGCATAGATCTCGGTTGATTTTTCATCTACCACCTTTACAGAATTCTATGGGATTTTCTGGACAGGTTGAAGTAGGTTGAGTAAAATAAAAGGGACTAATGAAAACATTTATTTGTTACAGCGTGAATTCATTCAAAGGGTTGAGCGTCAAGTCATCTTAGCGGAATCTCAAATTTTAATGCTGATCCTTCACGGCATTCGAGAAGATTATAATTCGTTCATGTACGGTTTTTGGAAATTGCGCAAAAACTGGAAGTTTTATAAACACGCTTACAATCAAATTTTGGATCTTTACCGTCAAACTTTTGGTGAAAACCCACCCACGACGCAAAAAAGTTTGTATTTACTTGCTATTGAGCAAGAATTAATGTCCACTCCTTTGTGAATTTTGCGAAATTACAGAAATAGTTCATTTATACCACATCTTTCAATTTTCGTTAAATATCGTAATAATTTAATATTACATATAAATTATAATATCACAAATATTCCTATCCAACAAAATTTTATCACACTATTTTCAAAAATCGCAATCTAAAAAAAACCAAATCTAATATCTTTGACAGACTTAAGGTAAATATAAAACATTTCCATTTTTTAAATTTGTAAGGCTGTTTTTTGAATTGCAGAAATTCATTCGGGATGTAGTGTCTCGACAAATGACTCAACGAATAAATCTGGTCCAAGTTCGTCTCATTCCGATGGGTCCATTTCCACACATGCTAGCGCATTAGTAAGACAAAACGGAACTTTAATGCCTTCCACTTCGTTATTAGGAAATTCTTTATCAATGATCTTCTCCTTCACTGGTATCACATCTTCACGACAAACAAGACCGTAATTATATTTTCTTTGCTTACAAAGTTTCACGCACTTTTTACCGAAATTTTTGTCCGCGAAAGCAATTTTTGTGTAACTGAAGGAAAGTAGAAATTAAAATAATCCATTCAGCAGAAAGGAAATTATTCAGAAAAATTATTAGAGAATTTTATAGAAATTATTATGGTTTTACCAGTAGATCGATGCTATTTGATTTTTATTTACACCCAAAACAAGGTTCAAACACTATTTTGGGTATCCCCTATTTCTCCATGAAAACCCTCTAATTGTTGTAATATATTTATTTTTTCTGCAGATTCGTGGAACCTTCGGAAGTCGCCCGATTGATGTCAGTTGTTAGTTTTGGATATGGGATATTCCAGTTATGCATCAGCCTTATACCGCCACCCTTGATTAAATATGTTACTTATTTGGGCTTCGAGGGTGACAAGGATGCTGGAGTGAATGCCCTGATGTGCACGCATCTGGGACAAGATATGCGTGCTCCTTTAGCCACGTAAGTTGTTGTTTTTCCGGAATTTTGTAAAGTTTCTCAAAAACACCTGTGACCGTACAGGAAAAAGACAGGTTAATGTTGCGAACTAGAGTTTTTTTTAAATTATAGTTATATTTTAACAGGAAAAAAAAACGAATTAATAAAAAAATTCTATTTTTTGTTTTACAGATTATCCTTGTTAGTGTACTACATAATGGGATCCCCATTCATCTCCGTTGATGTACCCCATATATTGCGTGGGATTAATAACGCCAAGGAGTTGATAGTTGAATCCCAAGCGGAATTTAGCGATTCGGCGTTGTTCCTGATTTTTACCGGCAGATTGGAGATGTTTTTGGTAAAATAACACGTTTTTAAATTCGTTGAAGTCCTTTTTGGAGCAAAACAACACAGAAAACTTGGAAATTTTTCGGGTTTCAATATTTTCTATATTTTATAGAAAGCTTTCGACTCTAACATTTTCTTTATATTTTCGGATCAGTCCAAAATAAACAACTTCTTATTTCCAATAGAATGTATATTTTTTTTATGTATATTTATTCATTATGCCATGGGACCCAAGAGACTAAAAAGGAAAATATGTTAAAACGGAAAATGTATATTCGAATATATATTTTTAATACAGTAGAGGAATTTTCAAAATTTTTTTTTAACCACATACATATATAATCGATACTCTCAAGCAAATGCAACATTTCAATAACGAATTTTGCTTTACAGCATAACGCAAAGGGTGCCTTGGAAGCGTATGGGAAAGCTGTGAAAATTTCCACCCACAGGGAAATTAAATTATTCTGCCTTTATCAACTTTCTTGGTGTCACTTAATTAATTTGAATTACAAGAAGGCTCGCCATACTTTGATTCAGTTTAAACCGGAAACTCTGTCTTCCCAAGTCTTCTACCTTTACGCTCTAGCTGGTAATTCCGCTTTAATATACAAAATTTTGATTTTACAATTACATGGTAACTTAAAATCTGAAGGATGAAAATCATTTCCTAAATATTTATGCGTTGTTTCTTTTATTTTTCCAATTTGGATTATCTAAAATAACATTTCATATATATTATATTATCTCAATTTTTTAATTATTATATATCTTTGAATTTATCGACGAATTCTTGATGGAGTTAGATAAATAATTCGAATGTACCTGAAACACGGGACAAAAAGGCTTGTTAAAAATAATAGCATTGAATAATGAGTCTTATTATCAAATGAACAAATTCTTACATTATTATACAATGATTACATATCAAACACTTTGATTAAACATTTTATTGAATATTTAATACTTATTTTTCTTACAGTATGTTATGGAGCAGAGCAGAAATCCGAGAACGTCTTGGATTGCTGCCGCACAATTCGTAGTGTAATCGAAACCAACCAAAAGATGACCCTGTTGAGGATATTCGTATCCAAAAGAGCTCCAAAGCTGCTCAAACCAAATACGGAGGAGTGTTATTCATCCGCTTATTACAGATTGCTCGCCTATGAAATGCTGTTTCTCTGGAGTACCATTTCGGCGTGTCAAAGAGAGAGTTTTCGAGATATACTGAAGGGTAAATTTGTTGAAAATTATCTTGAAAAATTCGAAATATTAGTCCATTATTAATATATTAGTCCATCGATAGCATATCGGTCAATTAACTTCGATCGAAATGAATTTCGAAATGATACAATTTAAGATACCTCCCGAAACAATTGAAATTAGACTTAGTCCAGTTACCGATATACTGGAAATTAATCGAGGTACCCTTATTTTCACAGATTGCCGAGTCTGTAAGGACGTGGAGCCAATGGTCGGTTTAACGGACCTCCTGGAAGGATTCGCTTATCGTAAGCTGCATCACAACACTAAGGCCATCAAGTGTTATCAGAATTGTTTGAATCGCCGATCGGAGTTCACCAATGAAGCGATTGACCAGCATATCAGTGCTTACGCACTTTTCAACATCGGCTTGATCTTTATTCGCAAAGGGGTAAATGTAAATGTATCATTTTTAGAATTAGAATATCGTTTGAAGAGAAATACGGGATTCCCACGTATTTAAAATCCCGATAAACTTCTTTCCTGACAAAAAAACACTAGATAAAATCCAGGAAATATATTTTATTCATATTCACAAGATGATATAACTCTGGTTGGAGAAAATTACCTTCGATACAAAATTTTCATAATATTTATGATATTGAAAATTCAATAAATATTCATAATTGTCGGACATTAGAATGCTTTCAATGAAATTTCTACACCAGCAAAAAAGTAATCATTTACATTTTTATTATCCATCTAAAAATTTATTTACAATCGATCAAATATGTATCGAGGTACTTAAGAAAGAAATTTTTTAAACCGGTCATTTCATCTGTACGTTGGATTTAGCGTTATATAAATATGTCATTTTTAAATTTATATTTTTATTCGGGTTGTAAATTTACGTTTCTTTTTCTGTTCAATATTTGACATTGTTTTTTTCTTCTAGAAAGTCGAGGAAGGAATAAAAATGCTGCAAACAATTTTAACCGAATACAACAACTTCGATTTCGAAGTACGGCTCAAGTGGTGCATAATCAATCGTTTAAGGAGACTCAAAATCGCGGATAAAGACGAAATTTGCTTTTGTCCGGAATTTTTGGAATCTTTCGTTATGTGAAATGCGGGGCTGAGAATCATTATTACATCGATTTCGACGTTCACGGGCAAGAGATTCTCAATTTTATTATGACTTTTCTCTTTATGAAAGTCAATAATCAATTGCGAGTTTAACGCAAGATGCTTGAAGTAATTTAACAATACGTCGAACCCCATTTTGCTTCCACGAGAGATAGATTAAACAGGGCTGTGTAGTTTCTCTGAATTTCCCTGTTTTCGCTCTAGTTTCTTGAGATGTGCAATCATTAGGCGCCAGACGTTCCCCAGAATGCGAACTTTCGGACGGTGCTGGTGGATTAAACTAAACATTAGTTGCCAAATGCAACGTCGTTGTTCAAATTCGTGGCATTTGAAAATTACAGCGGTGCACTCAAAAGTAAATTAAACAAATCGAATATAGGTAATCGAACGGGAGAGTAGGAGAGATTGTAGAGAAGCAAAAACGTAGCTCTCCTAGTACAACTATTTTATTAAATGAAAAAGGAATACATTTTTTAATGGTTCTCGTAAAAGGAAGAATTTTGAAAAGAAACGTAGGCGTTTAGAATCACCGTTATTAGCCTTTTGAAAATATATTACCAACATTTTTTCCAATACACATGATAAACTTTTCGATGTATTTATATAAATCAACAAATGAAGATATTTTTCTATGGGAATTAGAAATCCGTATTTCTGCAGCGAAAATCATTTTTCGCACGAATTGCTGCACTTTTACTTGCGTAATCAAATTGCATACAAGAGCGTTATCATTTTTTTGTTGTTGAAATTAAAAAGAATTTTTGTTATTATTCGAATCTTTTGGTCCCCAGAATTAGTGGAGCTGGAAATACAATCTTCCTGGAATTCCTATTTCGGAACAACTAATCAAATTTTCCAAATCCCAGGAATGTATGATATTTTTCTAAAATTTTTGAATATATAAAAGTGCATTCCATTTGCTTGGAAAAAATGGAAACACTATAAAAGCATGGCAATTCGTGACGTGAATTTTTTCCCTGATCAGTTTTTAAGAGAAATAAAATTGTTGCACAGGGAAATTCAGAGAAATATTTCCATAGAGAGGATAATGCTATCGATGCGATGCATAATGGGCAGCTAGATGGAAAGCATTCGTTTCTGTCTTATTTTCTATTCCATCCGCAAGACAATATAGATAAAAAAGCAAGTGAAATTAAGTAGATTACGCTATATGTATCTACAATATATATGTATAAATAATGCATGTATTTAACAAACTAAACAGACTAAGTTTATATTTACAAAAAATATATATATGTATGTGCATATAAATATATACATGTATAAAAATATATGTATATATATATACACATACATATATGCATGTGTATATATATGTATATTCAAATACCAAAGTTGAATAAAGACATTGAAAAAAATACCATTTATAATTTATTCAATGTCAAGTCAATTCTTGTAAATTTATATACCACTTTTTGCGATATTGCTATGTTTTTTTTTCTTCATTTGGTTATTTTATTTATCAAATAGTATATGTTTTGTTTTACTTTCTATAGCAATGAAATTCTGAATGCAGTTACTTTTTGTTACAGGATTCTAAATGCATTTCAACGCATTCCTCTGCAATTAGAATTTGAAACGCATTTTTGTTAAATGCATTCGAAGATAATAATTTTTAGAATTCTAAATATGATTTTATACAGCTCAATGTAGTTTAAACTATATCCGAACATTCCGATGAAGTTCAATGTATTTTAATGCATTTAAAATTCCAAAACTCATGAATTTTTATTAAATGCATTTTAATACACTTACTTCTGGGATTCAAAAAATTCTTTATGGGATTCCCACGTATTTAAAATCCTGATAAAACTCTTTTCTGACAAAAAAAAAACACCAGATAAAATCCAGAAAATATAGTAAATCCATTTTTTAAATATAACATTGGTTGGAGAAAATTACTTTCGGTGCAAAACTTTCAAAATATTTATAATATTAAAAAATTTCATTAAATATTCATGATTGTCCGACATTAGAATACTTTCAATGAAATTTCTACACCAGCAAAAAAATTCGACGACTAAATTTTCTCTATTTTTTGGATAAACTCATTGTCAGTATTAAAAAAGTGATATCCAGAAATCCGGCAAAGTGCTGGATAATAAAAAACAACAATGGTTACCTCCAATTTTTCTGCGTTATTCTTTTGTTCATTTACAGATTTCTTTTCGACACGACGTACACTTCAGTCGATTCTCCCTCCAGGCAGTTTCTTCGACCTTTTAGAACGACCCGGTTTTATATATTTTGTGGGATAATTTACTATGAGTGGTCAACGAACATGTTGCTGTTCCAACAACTACTTATCTTCTGGGAATCCGAACAGTCGTCGAGACGTTAATATCACCACTGCTCCTGCTGCTGGGGGCTACTGCAGGTTCTTCAAATCATTAACGTTATTCGTCGTTTCTGTTCTGTTAAGTAATGCACAATTTTTTTAAAACCAGATTTCGAAAATTTGCGATTTTACTAAAAATGTTTCCTTATTATCAGCCGTATCCGTCAATTACGCTTATGACAAATACTCGGTCAGCAGCTCGGTCGCGGCGATTCAGGAGGATTTCAGAAACCTAAGGAGTATCCTATTGGTAAGAATAACTAAAATAAAATTATACTTAATCCTTTGCACTCGGCCGTCCCTTCTCGGGGGACATTTTGAACGTAAAAATCAATTCTCCGACTGCAAAGGGTTAATAATGTGATATCAGTGATATCGAGAAGGAATTGAAAGAACTCGAGTGATTTCCATTCGGAGGAATTCCCTGTGGGGAAAATTTCAAAGCGAAGGAGGAATTCATCGATGGAATAGATTTCGTTTCCTCGCAAGAGTAATCCTTCGGTAGGAGAAATTTTATATCGAAAGAGAAATTTTGCGAGAAGAAAAGCAAAGAGGATTTTGGATAATTCTAATAGTTAATGTGGTTTAGATAGTGCCTTTTAATGTCGTTCTTTTTCTTATACTCTTTCAGGAGGTCACCTCTGCAATTCCCAAAATGTCGGAAGCTATTATAACAGTTGGCAATGGAGTAACCAAATCGGGTGAATAAAACTTCCCTAATTGCCTGCGTCTCGGACAATTGAGCTGTCGAGTAAAAAGTTCTAAATTTTTTCAGAATTCGGTTTTAGCGGATGTTGAAATTCAGCAAAATTTAAAGTAGCCAATGTTTGAGGATAGCAAAATTTTAATATGGTTTTCAATAGTTGATATTTTCTCATTGTATTTTTCAGAGAAGCAAAAAAGCTCAAGTATAATTGGTGACGGCTTATCCGCAGATCGAGTGACGAATTTAATCAGGAGCGAATTGGATACTTATGATGCCGATAAGACGGGAATGGCTGATTACGCTTTAGAATCTTTTGGTGATTATACATTTTTTCCTTAAAAATTGATTCTAATCGTGCTCCTATTATTATTTGAAAATGATAGCGCATTCTATCAACTTGAATTTCTTTCTATTCAACTAATTTTTATGAATAGTTTAAATAACAGAATTTATTTTATTTTTCAGTGAACAACACGTTAATTATTATTAATCATAATTAAAATTTCAATATTTTTTCATAAAAAAACTATAATATTATAATTTTTCTAAATAAGAAAGAATATAAAGACGTTATTAAAAAAAAATAGAAAGTGATCGGATTGATTTCCAATCATCTACAAAATTTGATTATCGATCCATTTGAAAGTCATTGAAAAATATTTTAATTAACAGTAATTATATACACACACTTGGTTCCAGACATGGTTTATTTTAATAAAGGCTTCTTATTTTTTAGGAGCTAAGATTCTTTCTACCAGAGACACAGAGACTTATTCATCAGGAGCTCCAGAACAAAGGTTTTTTGGAATACGCATTTGCCAGCCGAAAAATTCGCCACGTTCCATAATACAGGTTTTACAAAAATTTTTTAAATTGTTTATCCAAAGAAAACCCCCAAAAAAGCTTTTAATAATTACCAAAATTTAGACTTTGTGAAAGTTGGTTTCAACAAAATCAAATTTAATAAAATCTAATGAAATTTCAGTTTATCAAAATTGGACACAGTAATCTAGAATTTAACACATTAGTATGTATAGCGAGATTTGGATACTGCAAATTTCAATTTTAATAGAACCTGGAATTTTAACAAAATTTAGAATCTACATTCGAGAATTTATAAATGAGAAAAAATGAAAAGAAAAAAAATTTAATTTTACATTCTCTGTTTTTTTTCCAAAGCCAGGAGTTCTTCCGGGTGAATGTTGGACCTTTGCAGGGACGAGTGGTGCCGTGGTCATTCAATTGATGGGAAATGTTTATATAACCGGATTCAGTTTGGAACACATCCCTTCTTCCATATCTCCTACAGGCGAAACAAGTTCTGCTCCACGAAATTTTTCAATTTGGGTATATAATTACTGTTGATCAAAATATTTTTTAACGATTATCAAATGAATTCATTATCAAATTTCATAGAATATTGGAAATCAGCATGATTATACTTTCTAATTTTTTAAATATAAATGTGTATATTCTTTTATTGTTATCAATATAACAATTTCTTTATAAACAAAAATTAGAATTTTGTAAATTAATTATTACTGAAGATTTTAATTAATAAAATGTAAAATAAATTAACCTAACGTTCAAGATTTTAGTTAATTAATTCTCTCAATATATTTTATCGAATTTTATTACATATGAAATTTATTTATATCGGTATTTAATTATTAATTATTATTAATAATAATTAGCTTGAGTAATAATTGTAATTGATATATAAATATTTATAATATTTTTATTTATACTCTATTATCAAAGTAAATCAATAAACACTTCTAAGCTCTTTGGAATTTATCTAAATTTTTAAAATATTTGTAACAATAATTGTTTCTCTAACACTTAGAATTCAAAAAATAATTTTTTCTTTGATTCCCTATTGTTCGAGGAAAAACCTGGTAACGTTAAAATTCTCGATTTCTATTTTCAGGGCTTGCAGTCTCTGGACGATCCAGATCCATTTCTTTTTGGAGAATTTTCATACGATAACAAGGATAGACCTATGCAGTATTTCCAAGTACAGGTGAATCGAATTTACCTTTTTATCTGAATTGCGGATAGAAATCTAAATACACGTGGCACCAAAGGAAAACCCCTACCAGGGCGAATGTTGCCTATAATCAGGTTTGAAAGATTTTACCGATTTCACCCTTTCTTTATTTGTGTTTCAGAATAAACCCAAAAGAGCCTACGAAATTGTGGAGTTTAAGATCCATTCTAACAGCGGCAACCAGGAGTATACGTGTGTCCACAGGTTACGGGTCCATGGCAGACTGACTCAATGAAAGAAATTTTCATCAATTAGCGCGATTGCGAGCTTAAAAAAGTGCAGATTTTAATTAGAATGTTTGTAATAAATACCCATGGAAATTAACACCCTGGTGGTTTTGGTAATTATAAAAAAAGCGCCGTTTAATCAGAAATTATTAATCATTAATTACCAAACAACTGATAATCAATTGCTAGGCAAATAATTACTACATAATTATCAAATAATTACTAAAAAATTAATAATTGATTTTGAATGAATCTCTAATTAATTACGAGTAAAATTTTTATCAGTTGATCACAAAGTAATTATTACTCAATTAATTGATCGTCAATCGATTGCCAACGGATAATTGCCGATTAATTATTAATTCCTCGTTTATCAATTCTTGAATTTGGAGATAGCAGTTTCAAAACGTTGGATTTCGATAGAAAAGTGACTAGGAAATTACTAGAAAAGGTGCTAAAAATCTTTTACAGTCAATTATGGGGACATAAAAACCCAGAAAATTAATTAACATAATTGTCATTCGATTTATTTTCCCCTCTACAGCTCTTATGACTTTCCAGTCCTCTATAGTACCTACAATCTTTTGTTATCTGTTTAATTAATTTATTTATTTATTACACACTCTCATACAACGAAACAAACTTCCATTCCCGTATTTTGTATCATCTTATATATATATTTATATACATATATTTATGTATATATGTATATATATGCATACGTGCAAACATGCATACATTGCACTCACGTTTCCCCTCTTTCTTTCTTCCTTACAAGGGTAGGTCTAGGACCTCGTTATTGTAACTAGTTTGTAATTAAAATATTGCATTCTGTAGAGGCGACGAGTCACATTATACAACTGATCATTTGAAAATTATCGATCAATTGCAAATTAATTAGCAATCGGTTATAAATTGATTGATAGTAAATAATGAATTGATCATCGATAATTTGGAACTCAATTACTAACTAATCAATAACAAGTAATAAACAAATTACTAATTAATTGCTGATTAATTACTAATCGATCAATAGTCAATTTGGAATCAATCGCTGAACAATTGGAAATTATTTGCCAATTAATCACCGCTCAATTTTCAACTAATTAACAATTTATTAATTACCAATTAGTTGTTAACCCATCACAATCAATTACGATTAATTATTATCAATTAATAACTCATCGATTATCAATAAATTGCTGATTAATTGGAAATCAATTTGTTATAAACGTCTCGGGAATGGATCTCCTGTTTTTCTTTTTTTCTTGTAGGAAGCTGCATTTATTTTGATCCAGACGTTTTGGGACCAGGTGTGAAATGAGGCCCAGTATTGGTTTGGCCCAGTAATGGGCCAAAATAATCTGGTCCGGTCCCAGTTATGGAACTGGAACTGGACCTGGGGAAATAAAATTTTGCTATACGCTTTGGCTTTATTGGAATCTGGTTTCTGGACTAATGCTAAGTGGGTCTAAGAATTTTGCTGGAATCTTTTTTGCCGTGATTTCGGACAGATTGGGGAAAAATGCTCTCAGCTGTGATTCTCCTCACATCCCCGAGCATAATGTGACCGATTTTGATTACGTATACCGCGCGTCCTTTGCAGATATATCCGGGCAACTTGCTGTCTTACAATTTTCCTTTATTGTTTTTTTTTTTAATATTACGATAACTCATTCTCTCTCTCTCTACGGGAGAAGAACAGATTCGAGAGGCACATACGCAAGAAGTTTTTATTACTAATATTATTATTATTATTATTATAATTATTTATAATAATATATATGTATATACACACATATACATGTGCATACATGTTATACATATATATATTTACTGGCTATAAGATATATTTATATATAATGCTTTCTATGTTCATTTTTTTTTCCTCTTCAACGAGTTTATATGGTTCCCATGAATCTTTCGCTCAAAAGTTCTTCCGTTTTTCTTTTTCCCTTATTTCTTGTTTTCTTGCTAATAATTAGTCACGAGGTCAATAATTCGAAGGTCAGTCGTCTAATGCTATAGTAATACGATATCTTGGTACCACAAATTTGTCACCATGCTAATCGAAACCTGGAGCTTTACAGATCCTCGAGGTCCCTATTGGCATAATTTAGATTAACTTGTTTGTTAATTATCAATTAATTACCGACCAACTACCAATTAATTATAATCAGTCGATAATTGGCCAGGAATGAATTTCTAATAGAATCAAAATTAACTACCAAGCGATTTGACAATAATTGCTAATTAATTAGACTCGAATAGTCAATAAATTTGAAAATAATTTCCTTTTGATCAATAATTAACTGGCAATTCGTTAGAAATTGCTAACCAAGTAATTAAAAATGTATGGTAAATCAATAAAAATTTAATTGCCAATTAATTAGAAATTAATTATAAATGCATGGCCCGATCCCAATTGGGGCATCGATAAATTCCTACCCCCGGTGGTACCAAAAAAATCGTACGAAATTTGCATGATAATTTGCATAATACGAAGGTTCTCCGTTCCATAGAATCCTTTTCGATTCGTGGGTTCATCAATTTCAATTATCCGCAGTGCTGTCCCGGTAAATGCATTAAATACACTATACACAGTAGTATCAAAATAAACCACACCGAGAGTGCAGAATATAGAATATGATTTATGTTATATACAGAGAGTTGGTTCGCTAGTTTCATTTGTCTACTTCTCATTTTATGCACGGCTATCAGCGTCATCAACATCATCACCCTCATTATTATGTACCAGCATCCTCGTGATCTCTTTCTCATTGTTATCATCATTATTTCATATTTTCATCAACTCTATCGATATCGTTATAATTATCCTGTTCATCATCGTTTTTATTACCTTCTCTACTATTGTCACCCACCATCATCATCATCATCATCATCCTCATTCCCATTACATTATTATTATAATCATTCCCATTATCACCAATGGTCATTCCCATTCCCTTCATTATCTCGATAATTCTCATTACTATTATTTTAGTCACCCCTACTATCACACATCATCCCCATTCTATCTTGTGCCGTTATTATAACCACCCCATAGTTATTTCTTCAACCACCCCTATTATTATGAATCATCATCCCCAATCTCATTACTATCTTGTACCATTATTATAACCACCCCATTGTTGTTTCTTCAATCACCCCTATTATTACGAATCATCATCCCCATTCCCATTACCATCTTGTACCATTATCATAATCACCCCATTGTTATTTCTTCAACCACCCCATTATAACCAATGATCATCCGCATTACCAACTCCATTTTACCATCATCTCCATTATCATTTCCACCATTAGTTTTATCACCATTCGCATTACTAAGGTTACTAAAGTCATTACTATTATAATTTCATTATAACGCTTCTTTCTTCTCGTCCGATCCATAAGCATTGTATACTTGTTAATTAAGGAAAAATTTTCAAACCTTCTTCTATATGATAGTCCTTCGTAAAATCATTCATGTGTAGGAAATATATATATCACAGATCTTAATGAAAAACTTTTCTATAAAGTAAGAAGCAAAAATGCACAGTGACGAGTGACAAAATTACGAATTTCTGCAAAGTTTTCCATTTCTGGTTTCTTCAAGGAGACGCGTTTCTCAAGAAGAAAAATTCTTATTGAGGCATTTTCTAATTGTTCGTCTCAAAAACTGCTCAGGCAATTTCTATAGCTTCTATAAAAAATACTACAAGGAATATAAATATATCAAGAAATATATAGTACAAATTTATCGGAAAGAAAAATTTCCTGAGGAAAAGCTTCCTAGAAAATTTTCATTTTTTTTCTTTGAAAACATTTCACGAGGAGAAAAATTGGTCACGAAATTTCCCTAAGGGAAACTAATCCCTCAGTAAACTTCTATTGGTTCTCTAAAAGATTTTTAAGGGAATATGTTTGAGTGAAAAAAGACTTTCTGGAAAGTTTGTGTTCCTTCCATAAAAAGAAATTTGTATGAAAAATTTCAAAGAAGAAGAAATTCCTGGAGGAAAAAATTTTCCTCAGCAAAGGTTCAATGTTTTCCTAAAAAAAAATTTCGGTAATTTTTTCCCTCAAAAGTTTTCTAGAAAAAAATATTCTTTACCTAAATTTCATTCACGCCATAGATTCTTATCGCGGTGTCGTTTTAGTTCGATTCGGGACAATAAGGTATCGAAACCCATCCTTTGTACAACTCAATAAACCGTTCTGTCCCTCGTCACTATTCGAATACATGTTCGTTCAATTTGATAGAATAGAGTTCTGTTGCAGTTGAAAAATGACTGTTTTCGAGAGAACCAGAGAAGGTGGTGGTTACAAAGAGTTCTTCGCCTGCGGTGTGTCTTATTCACAGAATGTTCATCTAAAAAGTGCCTAAAATTCCTAAGAGGAGCGACCTCTCGTTTACTCGATACAACTCTCGTCTTCTCCCTAAAGTATCTCTTATTAATTGATTTGTTTTTTCCTCAAATTTCCTTACGTTATTACTTCTAGTCTCGGATTGGCTAAAACATTAATTGTCTGCTTTCCTCAGTTTCTATCAATTCCTACCCCTTGAAACTCAGAAGCGCTCCATCAGTGGCAATGAAAGATTGTCATAAGTGTATTTTTGTATATATATATATATATATATAGCTCTCTCTCCTTTTCCTGCTTTTACAATCCTAATTTTTGCTTTCAGATTCCCTCAGCTTTAGCTTTTCTGTCCGCAGAGACACAGTATCCTCCCTTCAGGACCTTCTGATATAATCGGCGTCAATTCTCGGATTCCACATGTACCATTATCCCGCTGCTGGTACCAATAAGTTACTTGCTACCAAATGTTACTAATTTGTCACCAGTAGCTATTATTTAATACCAGTAATTATTAGTATCTTCTGGTATCAAATGATAGCATTAGTAATTACTAATTTGGTATCCATAGAAAGGTTTTTCACCGATAACAAATAGTAGTTACCAATACCAAGTAATAGCTGCTGGGTCCAGCTAGTAACTATTGGTACTACATGGTAGCTACTGTTACCAGATAGGGGCTACTGGTGCCAAGTAACGGCAAGATGGTAACGCATTCTAAGGTAATTTCGCTGATTTTATCAGGTACTGGTATTGACACTGGAGGGGGATCTCGCTACCGATCTAAGAGTGTTGGTCATCGAGGATGGTTACGTCTATATTGTCATGCACTACAGTCTTTCGAGGAGACGCCCGAACGGATGGTCCACGCCTAAGAGGAGTCCCCAGCTCGGGGACTCCTCTCCAGGTCGACGTCCTGAACCTCCGCGGACCTCGTCGGCTGCTTCTCCTCGGCCGCCCTCCGGACGGAGCTCTGACCGCTGCTGCTCTGCGAGTCCGTGTCGTCCACGTAGATCTTCACGTCCGTGCTACCCACGGATCCCGGGGTGTCTTCGGTAACGGCAACAACGGCAATTGGAACGGCGACTGGAGGGGCGGGGGCAGCTCCAGGAGCAGGAGCGAACTCCTCGCAGGCGTCCACCGCCTCCTCCTTGGCGTAGATGTGACCGAAACCGTTACCCCGGACACCGGAGGACGACGCTGGAGCCTTCAGCTTCGACGGCCTCCTCTCGTTGATGACCGACTGGACGTCCAAGTCCTCCAGAGGCAACTTCTCGTCCCTCGACGACTGTCGTTTCACCGCCAGGTTGTTCCCGTAAGCGTCGGGGATGTCCGTCGAGGGTTTTCGGGCCTTCGACAGGTAGGCCTCCGTCGCGGGGATCAGCAGACAGGTGGTTTTCGTCGAGGATTCCGCGGCGAGACTGGTAGTGGAGGTCATCGTGAAAGAGGGTCTCCTCTGGCTCTGGATGGACTCGGTCGACGACCGGCCCACGGTCAGGAGGCACTTGTTCTCCTTGTAGGAGCCGTGGGTGGCCGTCTCCTCGCTGCCGGGACGCTGGAGGTAGTTGCCGCTAGCGGTGCTGCCGTAAATCGAGGATTTCCGCTGCGGGATGATGCGCGGCACGCTCAGGTTGCTAGTGGGCTGCTCCAGGACCTCGGCCACCTCGAAGTGCATCGGCAAAAGGGAGCCCCGTTGGTGAGCCGAGTGGAAGGTTTGACGTCGTTTCACCTTGAATTTCGACGGTTGTTTGTTGCCGCGGTGGCACGAGCTTCTGCGTCGGTCCTCGAATGCGAGCACCGGCGAGAATCCTGCTGGAAAAAAGGATACCGGTGAAAATCGGCGAGAATGGTCATAATGGTATTGAAAATTCTGTACAAAAAAAAGAACTTCTAAAATAAAAGTAATATTATATAATAACAATAAAAAGCATTTTTCCCGAAAATCGCTGCCGGGGGTCGGGGTTAAAAGGTGACTCACCGCTGTGATTCTTGTCCTTCTCAGCTGGAGGATTATAGGTGAAATTAGCCGGCAACGAGCGCACCTTGGAGAGCCCGGACGGCCGGAGCTCTTCCTCGTGGAGCTTTCGCTCGCTTTCGTCCTCCAGGACCCGTTCCTTGTCGTCCTCGAAATCATCGCCAACGTCTTCGTTTTCCTCCTGCAGCTGTCGAGCCGCGGCCATTCTCTCCGTCTCCTCCACCACCAGTAACTCCTCCTGTTCGGCCGCCAGCTCTCGTTCGAGCTGGTTCTCCATGTCCAGTTCGTCCTCCATCTGTTCCGAAAGCTTTGGTGTTTCAATCACGAAATAGCAACCCCGACGGGAAGAATTTTCTAGTGGAAAGTTTATAGATGCTACATATTCACCGGTGATTTTTTACTCACCTGCTTGTGGCTCTCCTCCAGGTGTTTCATCAGCACTGCTACGACCACGTTAACTAGGACGAACTGGGCCATCAGAACGAAGATGACGAAGAAGATGGGAGCTATGACCGAGCTGACGCAGCAGTTCTTCACGCAATCGGCCGCGTCGTCGCAGTCGTCCCTCAGGGTGTCCTTCATGATACCGTTCCAGTTATCGCCAGTGGCTACCCTGAAGAGCGTAAGGAAGGCCATGCCGAAGTTGCTGAAGTGAGCGTGCTCGCCCAGTCCCTGACAGGGCATATCGTCGCTGCATTCTGGAAAAGATATAACGGTTCAGGGTGTAACGGTTTGTTTAAGTCAGCCGGTTTTTATCAGTTAATCATTCACTTTAAGTATTTGAAAATTTTATTTTATAGTTTATACAAATTGAAAAATTTTTTCCAATTTTTTTATTTATTTAAATTCGCAATTTCATTTGAAAAACTTGTTAAAATTGGTATTTTTAATCAGAAAAGGTTCGAAAATTAAACTGCAACTTTCACCGAGGATATTTCTAAGTATTGGAGTTTTTACTGGCGAATTTTTCCTAATGTAACATTTTTAACGGTAAAATTCTGCCGAACTCGAAATTTTATTGAACTATTTCCCTGCTATTAAAAAGTTTGCAGAGAAAATTCTCCGTAATTGAAGCTTCAATGCAAAAAGTCTCTAAAACAAGAATTAATATTAGGGAAGAATTTTCAGGGCCTTGCTGTTAGAGAAAAAAAATCCTCACCTAAACGACCGAAAAGTTCAACCCCAAGCGCGGCGAAGATGAAGAACAACAGGAAGAAGAGCAGCCCCAGGTTTCCAACTTGAGGCAAGGCTTGCATTACGGTGTCCAGGAGGGCGCGTATCCCCTTGGCCATTTTAAGAAGCTTCAATACTGAAAAAAAATTAATAGGGCTGTGATTAAACGGTTCTTTTCGTTTTTAAAGACCCGTTATGAAGTCGGTTACCTCTGGCGATTCTCAGAACTCGCATCACGCGGATAATCGTGGGATTAATTGGTATTATCTTCGATTCCACCTCTTCCAAAACGATTCCGACGACCGAGAGGATCACGATTCCAACGTCCAATTGGTTCCATCTGCAAGTTTCAAAATATTCGAAGGTCAATAGCTGTTGCAGAGAAATTTTCAAAAACGAAATATTTAAGAGGCGGATTTTTTAGCATCAACATTTTTACTGTGATTTGACCAAAGTTGAAATTTGTTACTGAAAAGATTGCCAAAAATTGAAGCCGTTCCTTACTTGTCCTTCAGGTAGAGATGCAGGCCGAGGGCCAGCAATTTCATAAACGACTCCAGGATGAAGACAGCGGTGAAAAAGTAATTGAATATCTTCAAGGCGTATGTCAACGCCTTGGGCATCATATAAAACTCCATAGCCATCGTCACGACGTTTAGGCCGATCACCGCTGCTATCGCCAGGTCGAAGTACTTCGAAGTGACGACATTGTGGACGAAAAGGCGAGATTTAGAATAGTTTGTGTAGTACGGCGGTTCGTGCATCTCTGAAAACCAAGGGATGGATTGTGTGACCTTTGATACTTTTGCTTCGAAAGGAATCGGAATGGCATTTCACAATATTTCAGTGTTAACTCGCTAAATGTCCGGTCGGGATCTCTTCCCCTGAGTCTCCAGTCATTTGCAAGTTTTTGGGTTACTCTGACCTTGACAGTTGATTGTTCTTCTACAGTGCAGTCATTTGACTCACTCTATTCCGAAGATCAAAACGATCCTATAAATTCTTGGTAAATATAGAGACTCGGAGAAAGATACTTGTGAGTAATACCAGGCTGGAATCGTAACCTGGACTCCAGCTTGGGACAAAAGTGGTCACGCAAAGAATTAATATAGAGCGATTTCTGGATGGAATTAGCAGTGGCTCTTACTGCGTCTCTTCTTCTCCATTTGCAGCGCACGTTTGGCAGCTCTCCGGACGCGTTCCTCCTTCTCCTGCTCTTCCCTGCACCGGTGGAAGTTCTCCACGACGACTCCGACGAACATGTTGAGGACGAAGAATCCGACCAGAAGAATGAACGCGATGAAGTACAGGAGCCTCCACTCGGAATAATTCTCGACAGGCTGGGAAAGAATAAGGAAATCTTTAAGCTTACTTGATTTAATACTTGCTAAAAATTTAAATTTTTCGAGAAATACTTGAATGTAATATACTGTGAATATTTCTTAATTATTTTGTAAATGTATCAAGGTATTGCATTGAAATATTTAGTTTAAAAAATTATGAAATGTAAAATACACTCTGTTGCAAAAAATTGCGGGAATCTTCGAGAAAATTACATTTTTAGATATTCATGAAATATTTTCAAACCGTTTGTTCAAAATCTTTCAAGAAAATATTGCACAAGGGATTCCCAAAATATTCTTTGAATTCTTCACGAAAACTAAGTATTTCGAAACTACTGACACAATATTATGTAAATATTTTCGAAATATTTCAGAAATATTCCATAAATATTTTAGACCGCTTGGGGAGTGACCCCAGAGAGACCCCATGGGTGACTGTTGTACCTGCTGGTCAACTCCCACGGCGTCCAACCCGGTGTACATGATATTAACCCAGCCATCCCTGGAGGACAGGACGAAGAGCGACATCAGGGCCTTGCCCAGGTCGTCGAAGTTGTACTTCCGATTGAGCCAAACGTTCCGTTTGTCGGAGAGGCAGTCGGTCTTGTTGCGCACGTTCTTTATGTCCGGCCCTTCGCAGTAGAAGAAGGCACCCTTGAAAAGTTGCACCCCCAGGATACCGAAGATTATGAAGAAGGTGCAGCAAATCAAAACGATGTTGCCGATGGGCCGCAGCGAAGACAGCAGTGTCTGAACCACCAACTTCAGACCGGGTGCTCTGTTGATTACCCGTAGTGGTCTTAGCGATCTCAGCAGTCGGAACACCTGTTGCAAAAAGACAATAATTTTGAAGAAACACAATTTACTGTGTTGCTTTCGAATAAATTCCATTGTGTTATTTATTAACATTTTTTTTATTTTCGGATTTTTGGACTTTTCATGGTGTTTTTCAGATCTGAATTTATGAGACTCTGTTATTTTTTAAACTTTTATATTTGCTCTTAGAAGCAGGTGAAGGAATTATCTGCGATGTTTGAGTTAAGAATAACAATTTGCATACAAAAAATTTTGCATGATTTTTTAATTAGAATTTCGAGCCTTAACGCGACACCTACTAATTCGAAAAGTTCTTTTAACAAATTTCGGGTTCCTCGTAAAAAAAGTCATTTCGTGACTATTTTGTGTCTCTAAAAAATCTTTGCGAGTGGTTTCCAAGCACCGTTGAAGGACCATTACTGCCAACAATGTAAACAATCATCGCAAGATGATCCTTAGATCTCCGCTGCACTTTCTGTAAAAAGACTCGCCCCAAGAGGTCTTGAAGACCTCTTGTGCGTCTTTGGAATGAGAAAATCCTTGTCTTAAAACTTAGAAATTCTCTTCTAGTTATCGTTTTTGCCCTTTAAGGTGGGTTCGAATCTACCCTGCTTCTCTTCTATCCAGCTTAATCCTAAGTTTACTGGATTTTCTTCAGTTTGAGTTTCTCTTTAGTCACATTACCCTTAGGATCCCGAAGATTCGGGGGCTGCTGGAGGACAGGAGCGACATGGAAAGATCGATGATCGAGATGATCACCAGCGATCCGTCCATTATGTTCCAGCCTGAGGTGAAGTAGGCATCGGTTCCGTACAGCATCCCCGTAGCGACCACCTGGAAGTATGAAAAGAGTTAATTGACACGTTGGTCCTGGTGAAAATATTTCTTTGAAAATTGTAAGTAATTTCTTATTTTCTTAGAAGTTTTTTAGAAATTGTTGTAGAAATTCCAAATGTTGTCAGATTCCAAAAAATATTTGATGTTTTAAAGATTTTCTAAAAAATTTTTTTAAAAGCCACTGTTTCTTTAAAAAACTATCATTTTTGAAAGAAATTGAAAAATAAGGAAAAAGATAAATTCTTTAAATTTTACTTTTTTCCTATACGTGTTCAAACTCATATGCCATTTCCAAATTCGAAAAAACCAATGAACACCCTGGTAAAATTATTTATCAGAAATTTTCTGAAAAATTTACCTTTTCTTTAAAAAAATCTGTTAAGGTGGGCTTCGAAAATGAATATAAATTAGAAAGAAAAATATTTTTATCTATCTATTTGCTAAAACATCTTAGAGAATCGATCACAGAATATTTTGGAAAAATTTCCTATAAATATTTGAACTTCGGGTGTTCATTGATTGCTTCGATTCCAGTCGACATACCAACAAACAGCTTTGGAACTGACCTTGATGAACATCTCCAGGGCGAACACCACGGTAAAAACGTAATTCGCCGAAGCGAGGAACAGTCTTTCTCGACTATCCGGTGGAATGTTCGGTCTCTCCATGGCCAAGGTAATGCAGTTCAAGCCGATGAATAGCAACACCACATTGTCGAACCACTTCTGATCAACGAACCACCGGCACAGGATGCGGAAGCTGAAAGACCAGGTGAGATTAGATGAAGCTCGGATGAATTTGAAGCAACCGAAGAAGCGAATTTACCTGTTGTTCGGCGGAAATAGGTACAAGGAATAGTCGTCGCGTTCCTTGAGACAGCCTTTGGGCTCGAAAAACATGAAAATCTTCTTGATGCGCTCGACACTGTTGGCATTGCTCTCGTTGCCGTTCGACGGTGGCGTCTGGTCACCGGTCTGGGGGTCCAGTTCCTCCTCTGCCAGGCTCTTGATCCTCGGCAGAACCCCCGTTTCGATCGAGAGGTTGTTTATCGTCCGAGGGGTGGAACAGGGTGGCACTTCGTCCAGAGGCAGGACCTTCCTGTGGTGAATGTTCTCGTAGCCCCTCAAAGAATTCCGACGAGACAAGTCGCCTATCATCCATCTCATCTGGAATTCGAGAATGACGTGTTTTAATTTTTTATTTAAAATTTTTTCCCTTCTGAATACCATTTTTTTAATAATAGTTAGAGTAATAATAATAATAGTAACAGCAATAGCAGAAATTATAAAATGGGGTAATGCATCCCAGCAGAAATTTTAACCATCTTTAGTCTAACCCCTATCATAGTAGGGAACACACCTGGTTAGACGTGATCGTCGTAGCAGCGGTTGTGTAAGGGGGTGCGATCGACGAACTGCGACTTTTGATGGAATTGTTGGGACTGAGGCTGCGGTTGTTGGTCGTCATGATTACGGACGTCCGGTTGTTCGGCGTATCGCGCTGGGTGTCGTTCCTGATCGATCCATGGAGGTAGCCTCCGTTGTATCCGGTGTAATCGCCGTAGGTCCTATATCAAATAAGAAGCGATTAGCAAAGGGGATTTGGAGTTCAATCTGGATTTGGATTTAGAATTGGATCTGGACCTGGATCTGGACAAGAATTTGAATTTCGATCATAATCTTAAACTGGATCTGGATCTGAACTTGGACTTGGACTTGGACTTGGAACTGCAGGATAATGAAACCCTAGACCTAGATCTGGATCTAGATTTGGATCTAGACCCAGATCTGGACCTGGACTTGCGTCTGGATCTGGATCTGAATCTGGATCTAGATCTGGATCTAGATCTAGATCTAAACTTGGATTTAGACTTGGATCTGGATTTGGCTTTGGATCTGGATCTTAATTTCGAGCTGTAGGATGATTCTGAGTGTTGGAACTGATCCCAATTGGAACTGATCGAATTCTGTAGTTCCCAACCAGATTTTTGAATGTTTGAATCATTTTCTATCAACAAATTTTTCCAAGGATAGCCTAGCCATTTTTCACATCACAAACTACTTACACAGAATTGGACGGAGCGGGACTGCGGCCGTTATTCAACACAATCGTCCGTCCGCACTGATCCTCTTCGCTCTGCGACAGCCGCTTCTTCCTCAGAGACGGTCGCGACAAACGCCAGGAGTAGCCTCTCTGGATCCTTGGTGACCTGTGGGATTACAATTTTTTTACTACTGGTTTTATATTCTTTGATAGTCTTCTGATAGTTGTTTGACAGTCTTAGGGAGCTGCGACCACATCCGTTTGGTAGTCAAATGCGGATATTTAGAAGTCTGCGATTTCTAATTTATGGAAGTGGATTCGACCGTAGCTTCGGATTGAATTTATTTCCATGGGGGGTTGGACGCAACTCACCCTCCGTTACCGGACGTATCCCTGGTAGTCGAAGGATTCACTGTCACCAAGCTGATTCGTCTCAAGGGCTGACACGTGATGAGATTGTTCTTGGTCGTAAACTTACTGTTGTTGTCTGGTGGCTTCAGCAGACTCGACGGAATGCTACATTGGCTCTGGAATCACACAGTTGCTATAAAGTAACTCCTGTTGCATCGACACTGAGCGAAAAAGAGAATGATTCAAATAATAAAAATTGTTACACAGAAAAATTTTAAATATACGCCTCTGACGCAAGACAATAAAATAAACTAAAAAAATTTATAAAATGTAGAAAGTTATTGTTTATCTGTAATTTTATAATGAAATTGATGCATATTATTTCATATGTTATTTTTATAAAGAAATTTCTAAATCTCAGCAAATTATATCTGGCCAGGGTTTAGCAAATTAAACCTGGCAAAAATCTACCAAATTTCTTGTAACTTTTATTATTTTTTAGCTTGCATAATTTTACTGTTTTTCGCCGCAAGCGCATTTTTTCTATTATTTTCTTAGCGAATTTTAGAAATCTTCTTTTCTTCGCGCACCAAAGGATCAATTTCTTTCCCATTTTATCTTATCGGATCCGACTCGATCGGGTGCATTTGCACTTACGGAAGTCCTGTCGATGGATTCGATGGAAAGTGCGGTGGGATAAACGGTGCGATAATTGAGTTCCCTGTAGCCGGTGTCCAGGGTGGTATTGGGCGAATCCTGGGGGGTGGCTGCGGTGTGCGTGATTATAGGCGGCTGTTGATGTTGCTGATGTTGCTGGGTGACCATCATCTTACTCTCCTTCTGGATGTTGCACTTGGGCTCGTCGATCGGGTGCTTCCAGGAGCTGTTGTGCTTCTCCTTGCTGCAGTTGTCTTTGAACTTGCGAAGGTCCTCGGCACTCTGCCAGGACGAGTTGTTTTTCTGCTCCGCAGTGTACGTGTCGCTGTCGGTCACCGAGTGCGACCGGGACATCCTGGAGGAGTCCTCCTCGCTGCCCATCCCGGCTTCCTTCGCTGCCAGCCTCGCCAGCTCCCGTTGTTCTCGTTCCCGACGTTCGTTTCGCTGGAAGGTGAAAAATGAATTAGAAATTGCATCCTCGAGACCCTTGAAACCCTAACAACCGAGCGTTTTGTGCCCAGGACGTGACTTTTTTTTACAGCCTGATTTAGATATGCCGACCATGTATGTCAGGTTCAATGTTCAGAATCCAGAGTCGGAAATGGGCCAAAAATAAATATTAAAAATTAATATTATTAATAAAATTTCACGTCTTTCCGCTCAATTAAAAAAAACGATCTCCCAAGGTACTGCCAATTGCTGCAGAAATTTTCAGAAACATTTTTACCAAAAGAACCAGAGTCTACTCACCTCCGATGAGAAGCCTTCGACCAGGATGGCCACCAGGAGGTTGAACAGTACGTAGTTGCCGAAGGTCATGAGGGCCACGAAGTAAAGGGCCGCCCAGTGAGACGTTTTTTGCATGCCGTTGAAGAGCACGACGTTCCAGTCCTCCTGGGTGAGGATCTGTGGAGGCAAGGAGGTCAGCCAGTGGCTCCAGGTCTCCCTGGAGACCACTGGAAAAAAAGTTCCTTCTTCCCAAGGTCTCGATCCTATGGACCTTCGCCCGGAGCGAGGCCTTGGGAGGCAAAGCTACCATCTACCAGTGTCGAGGGTGAATAGGAGGAGAGGTGGATACCAAAAACGCTCTTTTTGGGGGAGAAAAAGACACACAAAGACGACAGTACGAGTGTGTGTGTGCGTGTTGTGTGGGTGTGGTTGGTGAGGGTGGATAGAAGGTGGGTGTGGACGGGTGTAAGTGGCAGGATGCTTGTGACTTAAGAGACGGGGCAACAGTGATACCTGAAACACGGTGACAAGTGCCCAGACGATGTCGTTGAAGTGCTTTCTGTCACAGCGACACATGGGGTGGCGTGACACCACCTCGGCACAGGTACAGGGCCGACTCCGGTCCGCCCACATGCAAAACTTACCCCCGAACAGGTACATTCCTAGGATGCTGCAAACGAGACAACAACCCGCTGGCCTAAAGTCTTGGCCACGAGAGGAGAAAAACGGGAATGGCACGACTCCCACTGGAATGTCCCCAAAGCTGGGCCCTTCTTTTCACGCTGCCGGAATGGCCCGCATTCTGGGGAATTCGGTGGAACCCACTGCTCTCCGGTCTCTGGAAGGAGGTTCAGTGGGTTCCCAGCCGCGATGGACACACTCCAGTGGAGCAGCGTTTAAGCGAAAAAAATAGCGTTGTGGGGTTGCTGAAAGCTCAAATACATGTTGTATTTAGAAGTATTTATCCTAATCGGTTCAGGTATTGGGTACGAGTACCGGAGAAGACGCACATTCGGCAGCGAGAGCGGTGATTCCCATGCAAGGGAAGGCGATGGAACGTCAGATCGGGTCAAAGGTGTCAAATTAAGGTCATTGGAGTCAGCTTATGGGTATTACCGTCGAAGCTGGAGCGGATATCAAGGATTAACCAGATAAAGGGTAAAGCTACGTTAAGGACGAAGGTGTCAGGTTAAGATGACGGGTGTCAATTTGTGGGTATCAGTGCCCCGTTGGGAGCAGGTCGAAGTGGAGGCAAATATGAAGAAGCGTACAAAAAAAGGTCGGAGTGAAGGTATCAGGTCGAGGTCAAAGGTCTCTGAGAAATCTAGGTAACATTTACTGGAATCGTGGATTTTTTTATCAGCAGATGTCCATTTTGTGATGTTCCTCTACTGGGACAATATGGAAGGAAAGTCCCCAATACGTTGTATTGCGATTAGGTCTTTCTCTTCCCTTTTGGGAAACAATCCCCGGAACATTTTGAGTGAGATCTTCCTCTTCCATCTGGTTGGGAGAATCTTCAATCTAAAAATGCTCTGGAGAATCTTTGGTTTGGAATCGTTTTGGGTATTCTTCATTTTCAATCTGCTCCGATGAAGCCACAGCTTGGGTCTGCTTCAGAGAAACTTCAGCTTCTATCTCCTTCAAAGAGTTTTCAGCTTCTATGTGCTCCAAGGAACCTTCAGCTTTTATCTACTTCAAAAAATGTTCATTTTCGAACAACTTCGAAGAATGTCCCGCTTTTACCTGTTCCAAAGAAAATTCAAATCACAACTTCAGAGGGCACCAGAAAATCTTCGCAGTCTACCTGGTCTAGACTAGACATTTTTCAGGTTCAACCTGTTTCCAAGGCCGCTTCTTCTTCTACTAGTTTCGAAGAACCTTCAATTTCGAATTGTTCCAGGCATGCTTCAAATTGCTCCAGATGTGCATCAGCTTCTTCCTGATCTGGGAAACCTTCGGCTTTCAGCTTCACTCTAGCCACGATTTGGGAGACTTTCCTTCCACCAGCTCTGCGAACCGTTCAACGTCTTGACACTTTTTTTTTACCTTAAAAGGGCAAAACACCGGTTTTGCACATGGAACCAGCGCGCTAATCGCTGCAGAATGCACTTCCAAGGCAGATACCTGTACCATTCGTTGCATCGCTATTCTATCTCCGGGTGAGACTCCTTCGAAAAAGGGCCTACATTTCTTTCACTACTTTACTGTACTCGACACGACTAGTTTTAGTATCTTGGCTCTACATGTATGGCCTATCCTCTAAATCCAAACAGCTGTATTGGCGAATAAGTCTATTTCTATGTAGGCCAACCGAATGCGCAGTTGGTGGTAAACGTTAGTAGCGGTAAGAGTGAGTAGTAAAAACAAAGTCTGCAGTTGCAGTCTGCAGCTAGATCGTCAGTAGACATTCCTCGAGCTCGCCGTTCGATCTTGCTTGGTCAGATTAGAGAAGAGAGAGAGATAGAGAGAGAGAGATATAGAGGACCCACTATTACTCCTCGGCATTTATTCCTCTGGGGGTGAAACAGAAACACGCTTGACGCTGGATAGCAAAAATCGTGCTCGTCTCGGTCGCTAGCGATACACCGACACCTACACTCTAGGCTGTAACAAATATAGCGGCAGCGGCAGCGGCAATAATAGCGGCAGCAGCAGCAGCAGCATCAACAACAATGGCAACAGCAAGGGGCTTATCCTAACGCCTACAACATCGACATGCAAAAGCGCAGCGCAACAAATAGCCGGCAGACACGTGTATGTATTTCTGCATGGACGAGGGGTGTCTTGTATTCGGGGACTGACCGCTAACGACAGTTCTGCCATTACTAGGAACAATAAGAACAAGAACGACAAGAACAACATTAATAACACGGCAATGAAACACAGTTTGAAGCCAGAAACGAGGGGGAAGCGGGGGTCCGGTCAGCTATAGCAAAAACATGCCAAAGTAACGGTGCGACGACGTTCCCTCGAGTTTCGAGTCGAACCCTTTCCAGGTCTATAGGAATTCCAGCTTTGGGAACCATAGCTTGCCTCAGCTGGAGCTTCGCTGAAAAAGTATAGGACGGAGAAGCCGCCTTGTTAGGAAGCTATGGGTTCCCGTCGGTAATAGGGGCCCCGTTGAAAAGCCATGGGTTCCCTTTGCCGAGAGAACTGGAAAGCTGGAAAGCAGCAGCTAGAGCGCCTCTGGAAATCTATAGCCATCGGGTGCCCATCTCGAAAGCCATAGCTTGCTGGAAAGCTATAACTGGAGCTCTCATGGGAAGCCATAGCTTGCTGGAAAGCTATAACTGGAGCTCTCATGGGAAGCCATAGCTATTGTTATCAATGATACCGATGGAAAGCCATAACTTTCGCTAGGCAAGGGTTTCGCTGTGTTAACCCTCGGTGGGCAAGGTCCCAAAACCCTAGCTTTCGCTAGCAAGAGCACTGCTGGCAAACCATAGCCTATCCAGTGGGGGAGAAATGACCCCGTCTCGGTAGAGGGAAGTTTTACAATCGGTAGGAAACGTAACGCAACCAATTTGGTCCCTCGCAAACCCACTGGACCAGACTGGAGAGCGTTACTTGGGTTTGTACCTGAAAGGGGATCCCTGAAACCCGGGGAAAGTGCCGTCTGTCCATTGGTCCGTCTGTCTCTCCGTCCCTGAACCCAACGCCCAACCACGGCATGCCACAAAAGCGTATTCGTATACTTTACCTCGTTGCTTGGCGGGGAAAATGAGAAGGTAGAGAGTGACTGGTAACGAGTTGTCGTTCGGAGAGATGGTGAGAGAGAGAGGTCGAAGGGTCGTTTATCATACAGAACACAGAGAGATAGAGAGAAAGAGAGTGAGAGAAAGAGAGAAAGACAAGGGTATTGATAAGAGAGGGACTGGCATTGCATTGAGAGGAATTTCGAACGGTATGGACACTTGCAGCGGAATCATCTTTGGGATGAACGAAACGGAAGGATGCTGCAAGAGTCCGTGACGTCCGAGAAGTATGGAGAGATATATATATATATTTTTTTCTTTTTTTTGTGTGTTTAGAATCAGACAAGAACGATGACAGATGGACGATTGTAGAGATTAGGGGAGACAAGAACTGAGTTGAGCAGTGTTATGTACACAAACTAGAGGTAAAAGAGAAAAAAGCCCTGGTGATACGTGAGTAAGTATCCTGTAAGGTACCTGAAACACCGTTACAATAGCCCACAGTAACGAGTCAAAGTTTTTTCTATCGCACTCGACGTCAGAGCCGCCTTTCATGGTTTCACAGAATTTGCAACCGAACAGGTTCATCCCGAGAATACTACAACACAACGAAACGTGCCATATACTTCCTTATCCTTAGCAGCTACAGATACTCTTGCCACTTATAGTAGTAGTAGTAGGAGGAGTAGTAGATTTGTTAAATAGGACTGTTTCTGGCATAAAAAACAGAAAAGGCACCACCTAGAGGCGCCCAATTGCACGCGTGAAAGGAGCAAGAGATCGCGACAAGGAGAAGGATATAGAAACGCAGCCGTCTGTCCTCGAACGGTCGCTCCCGACTGGAGGCATCGATGGATCCGATCTCCCTTTGCCGGATTCGCGGACAGACGGATGCTGGGATGCTTCAGCGAAAAGAAAACCAGAATTCACACCGATCCGTTGCAGCAGCCGTTGCCAATTCACTGTCTGTTCGTATGTCGCGAGGAAAGAGAGAATTCCAAACGATCCCGGGTGATCGAGATCCTCCTGGAATCGTTTTTCTCGCGAATCCGGTATCGGATGTTGAGATCTTGGGTTTAAGGAGCCACTGTATCCTCCGTCTGGAGTTCCAACCGATTTTGGAGGGAGCGAAGGGAGTTCCTTGAGTTCCAGCGGTTATAAACTAATGGAACTGGAGAATTGATGTGGATGAGGCGTAAATTCCAGTTGTTAGGAATCGGAAATTGATACGAAAGAAGTCACCGGTCCAGGATTAGAGGCGCTACCGAGTCCTGGAATTCTCATTGAAGGGTCCAGTAGCGCAGTTTACGTGGTCACTGGATTTCCCAACTGGAACTTCAACTGATCGACCAATTTATCCATAACTGGACGATGGAAGAAAAATTTGTAGTTTTCGAGTGACCAGAAAACTATGGAATTGATGTACCAGTCGTTGGGAATCGGAAATTGGCGTGGAAAGAACCACTGATCCCGTATTTTCAGCGTGACTGGGTCCAAGAATTAACATTTAAGGATCCAGAATGCGCAGACACGCAGATTCGAGTTACTACTGGATCTCCCGACTGGAACTCCAGCCTGGTAACTGGACACTGGAAAAAGAGTATTCGGAATTCCAATAACCGGAAAACAATGGAACTGGAGTACCAGTCGTGGATTTCAGTCACAAGGAATCGGAATTTGGTGGGAAAGGAGCGAACGGTCAAGAATTGGCGCAGTGTTTTAGGAGATTTTTGAACCGGATCCGCTGATCCCTGGAAGACAAACGAACAGACAAGGCCGATTGTTCCAACCGGCTTACATTCCTCCTTTTCTGGCGGTAGTTGTTCCGGAGGTACCATAATACCAAAGCTTTCGTTCCGAAAAGATCTAACACATACCTAAAACAAGAGCGTATACGTGGGTCGTGCGTTCTTTTGGAAGAAGAAAAAATTAAGAAAAATGAGGAACATGAGGAAAAGACCGAAAATGAAAAAAGAGGGTGTGGGGGGGGGGGGGGGGGGGGCAGTATTTCATAATAAATAAGCCAGTGAAATTAGTTCTAGAGCACGTCGATGGCTGTGAGATTAAAAGACCGAGTCAAAAGTAAGTTCCATACATATCTGCAAGCCTCTAGGATATATTAAATATATACGTGTGTATATATGTTTATATAATATATATATATGAATATAGAGACGACACCGATCAGACACGCGCTGGGAATAAAATTTGCTTGAGAAAGATTAATAACAATAATAGTGGTAATAAAAATAATAATAGTAGTGATAGTAGTAGTAGAAGTAATAATAATAATAATAATAATAATAATAATAATAATAATAATAATAATAATAATAACAATAATCATAACCATAATCATAATAATAATAGTGATAGTGATAGATGAGAGTCATAATATGTGCTAGCAGAGTAGAAAGAAAGTAGAATAGGGTGAAAGGCATCATAGAATTCCAAGAGAATAACGTAAAAAATAAAGGAGGTAGAAAAGTCTGTACGTAGTACCATAGCCGTCACACTCTTCACTAGAACATCTCATTTCCAGCGTAAACAAAGCAACCATGCACACGTAAATGTCCAACTGTTCATTCATCGATGCTTCAAGCCACGAGGAGCGAGAGTACTCCTCGCTGTAATGCCAATACATCGAGATTGTTACTTATCATCGTTACTTAGATCATCGTCATTAGCAGCCAATACGGTAACATCGTCAACATCACTATCATCGTCCCTCTTATTCTCACTTACATCGTCACTTCATTCCCTTTAGCGCCATTATCGCTCCCATTCATAACTACCCGAGTATCATCATCATCCCCATAACTCACATTCATCGCTACCCTTATCATCATGATCATCATCCCCATTACTCTAATTTATCGTTCGCGTTATACATCTATCTTGATTGATAAGAAATCTTACAATTATTATTCCGGTTCTTTATCATCCTTAGCATCTCTCGATTGACAATTGTCCCTATCATCATCCTTAATCCCACAAATTATTGCTCCTATCGTAATCAGCATTCCCATTAATAATCGCTTCTATCGATACCATCATCCCCATTTATCATTATCTTCATCATTATCCCCGTTTATAATAACCTCTGACATTATTGTCGTCATTCCCATATACCTATCATGATTAATTATCATTAACTATAACATTAACTATCATCATGTCAATTCAAAATTGCCCCTATTATTATTATCATTGTAATTTAGCGTTGTCCCTATAATTTTCTATTATCCCTAAGTTCCCATTCTCTACCATTTTCATTATCCCCATGTGTGAATATGCATACCCATCTTTCCCATACCTCACTTATCGTCACCATCGGTAACACCATCACTGTCACCATATTATCTTTCCATTTCCCCATTGCCCACTACCCTTATTTACCATTTCGCTTATTGTCATTCGCAACCTCATCATACACATTCATCATCATCATCCCTATTGTCACCATCATTCCCACCCACAATTGCCTCCACTATCATCCCCATTCACAACTGACAATGCCGTCTTCATCCTGCAGCCCCATTTTCACCATGACCATATCATCACTATCACCACCATCATCATCATCATGATCATCATCAACTCGTCACCACCATGACAGCCACACCTCATACCATAAAATTCAAAGAGTTTTGGAAGATCCTACGGCGAGTATAGATATCATCCCCGTTTATTCGTAACATTCACGAGGGTGGTAAAGTTAAATGGCAACTGAGGAAGCTGGTCTAACGACAAGTCGTACGGTATCGGGGGACCTTTTCCTTCTTTATACATGTTTTTTTTTTGTTCAGTTTTCTAATCGCAGGTAAAGATCGAAGACAAGGGCGGAATTAAAAGGCTGCAGACGTCACTTACCTGAATATAAAGATGAATAGTACTAAGAGGGAAAAGAAAACGGCGACATTGTCCATCGTACGTAACATTACGAAAAGTTGTCGACGCAGGTTCGGCATGAACCGCACGAGTTTGAGGATCCGCAGAAGACGGAACGTTCGCAGGACGCTCAGACCGGAACTTCCGGAGCTGCCCCCCGAGCCTCGCTCCTCCACCATCGATTGGCAGAGTTCCACCACGCTGAAAAGAGACGAATGTTGATTCTCCCTTTTCGGGGATGGTCAAAGAATAGGGGTTTTAAATTTTCCTAGACTCACCTGAGCACCACTACGATTCCGTCGAAGACGTTGAACCCGTTGCTGATGTACCCGAAGGGGCCTTCAGCCACGATCTTGAGCAGCATCTCCACGGCGAATACCGCCGAGAAGACGATGTTACTGATCTCGACTATCACCGTCAATTCCTCGGGCTGAAATGAAATTGAAATTGAAAATTTAACGTTCGGGGGCGCGTAACGTAATTATAGCGGCTTTCGTTGGCCCTCGGGGAGTCGGAAAATCGTATTTCTGCTTGACTCGCCTGGAATTTTCGACTCGCTTACCTGATTGTGATACTCAATTCCCATGCTCAGGGTGTTGATGAGAATAGCTAAGAGGATCCCTTGCTGGAAGTACTTATGTTCCACCAGCTTCTGGATCCAGCGTCTGACGCAACGCAGCGCGCAGATGCAGCAGTTGCCGGAATAGCGAAGGACCCTTCGCAGCTTCGATGCATTTTCCGGCTGCTGCCACTTCTCGCTGTCCTCCATCCACTGCTGCTCGTTCTGCAGCTCGCAGCAGCAGGAGCAGTTGTCGGAGTCGTTCTTCTGCATATTCTGTGGACGGACGTCCAGAGTGATATGCCGATCGGTTATACCTGAACCCAAAAGATCAAAATTATTATCAAGTAACAACTGCAGCTGCAGTTTATTCTCTCGAAATTCTCCATCAGCGGCAACTGCATCGAATTAGCCGTTGGATACTGTCGTTACTACCGGTACCACTGACGCCACATCCATTGGATATACTTCGCATGCGAGGTGCAATTGCTCCGATTCTGAAAATTCTCAAATGAGAAAAACGCTGTAATCGAAGGACAGTCACCTTTCGCCAGGGAATTCAGGAAGGAGTCGAGCGCATCTTGACCCGCGGGTAGCGTCGCGCTGATGCCTCCGCTGACGGCTAACAATTCCTGGCACGTTATGGCCTCGTTCTCCCCCAATTCCGTATGCATTTTCTGAAATCAGATGCACCGTGACCATCCCATAGGGTTTTGCTATATTCAGACCCGTTTCGAAATCGATACCCACGTTTAACACCTGGACGTGATTGGGCTGCGAAGTGGACCAGACATTGCCGTCTCCCGTCTGAGTCATCTTCTCGCTGGAGCAGACGTTCCTCTCACCCTGAGCGCTGGGACTCACGGCCACGTTACTCGCCAGGGTGTTGACGCTGCTACCGTGCAGCAGCACCACGTCGCTGAACATCACGCTACTCCGACGCCGGTGATGCGTGCAGGGTGGGCTCAAGAGAGCGTTGTTCGCCTGCGAGGAAATAAAATAACGTTGGTAGTAATGTTGACAGATGTCAACTATTTAATCTCAATTTTGACTCCTTCGGAAAATGCTTCAATTTGACCCCTTCTCGAAATGTTCGTAATAATTTTATTCAGCTCATTTTATTCATTTTATGCGAGAAATTGGACACATATGGACATGAGCATTGGGAATTTTAATATCGAAAATGGAATCCTTGCAAAAAAATATAATACATCGGATGATGATCTCCCGAAAATTTCCCAAAGTTGACTCCAAACGTCAAAATTTTCGGAAATACCTTGGTCCCCTCAAAAAAGAGTAAAAATTGAAATTCCAAAATTCCTTGGAAGAATTTTGCTAGTTCCTTCGAAGGATTAAAAACGGCGATCCTCGAAAGACATCCATGTCGTAAAGGGACACCAGGTCCCGGAGAAGCGTTACCTCGGAGGTGTTGACGGCAGTATATTCGCCGTTCCCATTGGTGATCGAAGGCACCCGCTGAACGGCGCTACGATGATGGCCCGTAGACACGTCGGTCTCGGAGACTTCCGGGCTAGCCCTGGGTGCAGCTACCACGGCAGTCTCGTTCGGTGGGCCACCGGCTCCGTTGGAAGGACCACCCGGGGCACCGCCTGGACCCGGAAGGTCGTTGATTTCACCGATGTTGGTGTTGCTGTTGTCGTTACTGACGGTTGCTGGGCCAATTGGAGCGTTCTGAGGCTCCACCGGGTCCAGTGTGGCCAGGTGACGCGGGCACCTGCTGTGGTGATGCCGCATATCTGCGTCAAAAGAGGCGAGGTTTCGATAGACTCAGGGGTTGGCACTCGAAGGAGAAGATACTCGGTGTTCGACAACTTACCAGCACCCGGGGTTCTGTTCATCTGCACGATGTTGGGCCGATTCTGACCGGGAGGGTACACTTTCAGGAGATTTTGGTCGCGCCTCTCCTGTCGCTTGCAGATGTAGAGACGGTACTTCTTCGCCAATTGCCGGTTGGTCCTTCTCCAAATGTGGGCGATGTACCTGAGGATAATACGGTCCAGCGTTACCGTAGCGGAATTTGGTGGGAGCTGAGGATCGGTTAACTCCTACCGGTAGAATTAGTTTTAACGCGGTACCAGTATCGAAGGGCTGAGTTTTGAAAATTTGATTCTCATGAAAAAAGTTAGCGCTTTTATAGTAACTGTGGTAGGCTGGTACCGGTACTCGAGCGCTAGAGATCAATATAAGTTTGTCCCCTGAACATTTTTAGCCCTTTTTGGTACTGTGGTGGTTTCTTATCGATATTGGACCGCTAAGAATCCAAAAAAACTACCTCTCAGGTGCATCAATGGCGTCTTGGTTCACACTCACTTGACGATTTCGGCGTAGCAAGTGGTAGGTTCCGAAGTGTTCATGGACGATGCGAGAGTGCTGGTGGAATGGAACCGCGCCCTCTCCAGCCGCATCCTCTCCATCTCGCGCTTCTTCGTCTCCGAGAACTGCGTGGCTATGACGACCAGGCACAGGTTGATCATGAAGAAGGAGCCGATCTGCGAACATTGCATGCACGATTCATCGAACGCCGGAGTTTTGATCCCGAGTAGAACAAGCTACCGGCATTTGTATCCACTTACGACGATCAACAGCACGAAGTAAATCCAGTCCCAGAAGGAATGGGCGTCCTGGACGTAGTACATGATGTCCGTCCATCCTTCCAAGCTGATTACCTGCAACAGAGAGATGGTTGAGATCACCAGGACGGAGTTGGCGAGTATCCGGACGTGGGTCCTGACGTGACTCCGTCAGAAAGCGACGGAAAAGAAGACTCACGAGGAATATGGCCACCCAGGCCAGCCCGATGTTGTCGAAGGATATGGTTCCCTGGAAGGGGTTATTGCCTTGACCCTTGCACTCGGTGTAGTAATAATTCCAGTTCACGCAGGTATCGTTGCTGATGAACGTGGTGTTATTATTCGGCAGAGCGGTGCTGTTGCATATCACGTTTCCTGTTCAGAAGAATGCGGGCAATCAGATCAAAGGTGACGGAAATCCTTTGAACGCTGTGGATGCAAATATTGTACACGTGTATCCATTGAACCCTTGGGGACTTATATATGCATCCTTTCAGCATTCCAGAGGCATTTGTATGACACTTATATTCCAGCTTCGGGTGCTGCGAATACATGCACGCACACTCTGACCGCTGTGGACGCTTTTATGCATCCCCGTAGCGTACCAGATGCATAAATGCATCCTATTAGCGTTTTGGACACTCATATACATCCTTTCGAGTGCCGTGGATGCATATAAGCGCTTTTCGAGCGCTGCGGACGTATACATTCTCATCCTTGGAACGCTATGAGCGCTTGTATGCATCCTTCCTGGGCCCAGTGAGCCACATCCACGGCTGTAGCATGTCCAGGGTCGAGAAATAAGAATCCTCACCTAATTTTAGCGGAGGTAGATTGCTGCAGGAATGCATTCCACTGTCGTCCGGTCGGGAGCAGATGTAGTCTTGACCCTGGTACTCGAAGTACTTCTCCAGGTCACTGGAAGAATAAAAAAGAGAGACGTCTTGTAGAAGAGGAAAAACCGTGAGCCCCGTGTGTGTATGTGTGGCTTCTTCGTGTATCTTTCAAGGAGAAGAGAGAAACGGAGAGTGATAGAAAGCTATAGATACATATATATGTATATATAAGTATATATATATGTAGACACATTTACAGTAGGTAGTATATGTATATTCATGTCGATGCACGGATGCACTCGTCGCATGCATCGTATCTCGCATATGCAACGTAGCGGTGCGGCTCCGCAAGCCCGTCAGCCGCTCGTGGGTATTTACAGAAATGTACAAGGCGAGCGACGTCGCCGATGGGATTCAAGGCACACAAACGCTTGCCGACGCGAAAAGACGCTAAACTTCGCTAAAATCCGTGCTTGGTGGACTTTTGAAGCGCCCGCGGGCCTTCCTGGGACCGTTCGAACAGCCGAAGGTCAATTTCACCATCGAACCGGCGGTACCGGTAACGGTGCCCGGGCGGGCCAGGACGCTTCCAAGGGTCCTGACCATTCTCTCCGCCCGCACCTAATCACAATAATAATAATAATAATAATAATTGTTCATCGCAATTGCAGTGGTGACCCGGCAGCTGGCATCCTATCCTAATCCTAGTCGCAATGCATGTGCGTCATCAACCAGTCGACTAACTGGCTAAGTCCAGTTGCTAATCAAGGACCTCCAAGCAAACGAAAGAGTGCGCGTGTGATCGGGCAGTAATCGGCTTTGGCTATCTACTGGTTTCTGGAGATTTTGTTTTTATCGTCGGGGTCTTCGTCTCGTCTCGTGGGTACTGCCGTGAACTATGACGTCACCAATCGGCCGACGAGCGAAATGGTGACGTCGTAATTTACCAACTGGCGATTGCAGTACCGATCGCAATGGGACAGGACGGGGTAAGTCCACCTACGGGTGCTGAAATGGATCCTGCTACGGGTGGTAGGATAAATCCAGCTACTGGTAGTAGGATGGGTCTAATTACCGCTACTGGTAAGTAACTAGGATGGATTCAATATCTGTACGGATAAAGGGACCGATCCTGCAGTTGATCTTGTTACAGCAACTAGCAGTAGGATAGATCCTGTTACTGTTACTGGTAATGAAATGCATCCTGTTCCTTGTAATGGAACAGATCCTACTGATGGCAATAGGGTAAAAGTTATTACTGCTACTGTAGTGGTAGGATATATCCCTTTTTTTTGGAAAAGAACCAATACTAGTACTGGTTATGGGATTAATCCTGCTAGCGGCAAAGGAATAAATGGCGTTGCTGATACTGATGGTAGGATAGATCCGGCTATTGGCAATAAATATAAATAGATCCTGTTGCCGCTACTGGCAGTAGGATAGATCCTTTTACCGTTACTGGTAATAAGACAGATCCTGCTGCTAGTAATGCGATAGATCCTACCGATAGCGACAAGTCAAATGTTACTACTGCTAGTACTGGTAGGATATATCCCCTTTTTGTTGGAAAAGAACCAATCGTGCTACTGGTTGTGGGATTAATCCTGCTAATGGTAAAGGAATAAATGGCGTTGCTGATACTGATGGTAGGATAGATGCTGCTATTGGCAATAGATATAAAAAATAGATCCTGCTGCCGTTACTGGCGGTAGGATAGATCCTTTTACCATTACTGGTAATGAAATAGATCCTGTTGCTAATAATGGGATAGATCCTACCGATAGCGACAGGGTAAATGTTATTACTATTAGTAATGGTAAGGGTGTATCCTGTTGCTAGTAATAGTACCAATTCTGCTACTGGCAATAAAATAGATCCTACTACTGGCAATAGGATATAGACCCTACTATTTACAGTAGAATTGATCGGTACCGTTATTGCAAACAAAAAAATTATTCCTGGCCGCTGTAAATAGAATAGATTCTACTACTCCGGTGGGATAAATCCTGCTACCGGCAATAAAAGAGATCCCGTTGCCAGCAAAATGTAGATCCTTCTACCGGTAACGGCACGGACCTTTCTACTGACGACACAGGACGAATCCTACCATTGGCAATCGCTGCCACCGACAATAGGATTACATTTTGCTACCAGTGATATACCGCGGATGCAATTGATACACTTTCCGTTTCGTTCCAGTTCGCAACCGTGTTACTCGGTACTCATCCGCACCCCATTTCACTCCGATCGATGCGAAACCCCCGGGATTATTATTCGGGACAGAACAGAGTAAGATGACACAGAACATTAACATGATCATCATGCAGTTGCGCAGGAACCTCGCGGGTTCCCTTGCAGGAAGTTGACAAGCGTTGCGTTGAGTTGAGGACCTCCCAAAATGATCCCGCGTGTCCACCTCGGAGATGCAAAAATCCTGATGCTACCGGACTCCCGCTTAATCGGGATCCCGGTAGGATTAGGATCGATGCTCCTGAGAAGGAGAGTTCTTCGGAACATCCGAGTCGAAGACTTTTTTTTTTGGATCGTTATCACGGAACCTTGCAGGAACCGAAAGTGTTCTATCGACATATTTACAAATGCGTGTAGGGGCGAGGTTGTAGAGGAGGAAGAGTGACACCAAAACAAACATATCCATCCCCGTGTACAGCGAGAGCATGAGAGATAAGAAAAGAGATAGATAAGGCCAGAGGGACCGTGGACAGACTTTGAGGCTCCAGGAGGAGTAGCTTCTTGTGATTACATGCTTTCTAATGTACACGCGCACGCTTGTTCCATCACACACGCTCTAAACGCGTATCATCTGCCGTCGTACGTGTAGAACGTTAACAAAAAAAGGTGTGTAAGAAGAATATAGAGATATTTGATATGCACAGCACGTATCGTTCTCTACTAGAGCTTACTAAATGCGTGATCGAACCGAGTACTCGTCCGAGAGTAACCTGCAACAGCCAAACAATAGCCTGTCACTGGCCGCATTGGGCTAAGAAGGAATGCATTTGGGTATCATCATTATCATCGTCATTATCATTATCATTATCACTGTTACCATCCATCCCCATCGTCGTCATTTCCACATTTGTTCCAGTCATCGTTTTTATTATGTCACCCCATTATCTATATGCTCATCATTCCCATTCCCATTATCGTCACCTTCACTGTCATTTTCGTCGTCATCGTCCCGTTATCATATCATCATAGTCATTCATCTCATTTCATCATCAGGATTGTCATTATCACCCATCTCACCGTCATTCTTCTGAATACCATCCCTCTAATCATCATTCCAGTCACTATCCTCCCATCAATATTCTCTTAATCGTTATCATTCTGGCACACTCGTCATCAGCATTCCTGTATTCGTTCCATTAATCGTTTTCATCATTGTCACCCCATTATCTCTATCATCATCATTCCCATTCCTATTCCCATCACCCTCGTTTCCATTTTCATCACCTTCATTGTCATTTTCGTCATTGCCATCCTGTTATTTATCACAGTCATCTATGTCATTTCATCCTTACCTTATCATCATCATCCAACTTACCGTCATTCTTTGCAATGCCATCCCTCTAATCGTCATTCCCATCACTCTTAAAAAATCTCTCAATCACTATTGATTCCAATCATTCTTATTGTTAGCACCATTACCTTCATTATTATCATGACCATCGAGTCATTCCTCATTCACATCATTATCATAATCCTCCACACCGTTGATTTTACTCATTATTTTCCCTTTTACTCTTTTTTCTACTCCTCTCTACTTACTCTCTTTCCTATTTCCATTTTTTCTACAGATTTTCCACTCCGAATCCAACTTTTCAGAGTCAAATTCATCTTTTACTTAATATTTGTCATATTTTACTAATTAGTTTCTGGGCTTTATCGTATTCGAAATTTAATTCAGGAATGTCTTACTCGAATTTCCTTTTGGTTCATATTTTTTTTATTTTAGTAATTAGTTTCTGGGTTTTGGAGTATTCGAAATTCATTTCAAGAATCTCTTTAATCTCTTGATAACAAATATGTGAACCACTCACAATTGATCACAAAGGCAAGTTGATAACAGTGTTATTTTTCCTTTAATGAAATTCAATTTTCTTGGGATATTGAGGTCTGTGAGTACTTAAGCAAATTCAAAAATTCGGAAAGACTCAGTCTTGTAGCTCGTTGTTCTGAATTTGGAGAATTTCCTTTAAATGAGTCCTGTATTTTGAAAGTGACCTAAGTCCATTTTTGAGTTTTTTGTCGTTAATTGTAATAACGAGTGTCGCTCGAAGTCAGCTGTCTTAAAAAATATTTTGCGAAATTTAAACAAAGAAAAACCTAGGGCACTTTCCAAGTAAAGAGTTGAAATATTAAATTGTAAATTTCCTTGAAATATTTGATTTGTAATTTAAGGTTTGAATAGAATATGTTTACTCAAAAGGATGAATTTGATTAGCAAAAATCTAAAATTTGGAATGCAAAACCCGTATGACGATTATCCCTGATTTATTACGACTATTTACCCCCCTTGCCATCATTCTTCTCTTGATGTTTATCATCCCAATCATTCTTAGCATCATTCCCATCATTATCACCCCGCTATCCTTATTTTCATCAACATTATCACCGTTCTATCAGTTTGATAAACAGTAGGTTACAGTTTCACCCGTATTTTCTAATAATTATGCAAAGTAGAAGTAATTTGAATACCACTTTGAAATTCTGCAATGAAAAATGAGTGACACATTATAAATCGATAGTCTCTTGGCCATAAAAGCTCAGTTAATTGTAATCAGAGAGAGAATGACATCGTACCAGGAACCAAAACTTCCAAGTAACAGGTGCTAAGCAAATGTATTACAGTAAAAGAGGCAGCAACTAACTACAGTGTCTCGCTGACAAAAACACAGGAAAATTCCCGATTTACAAAACAGCTCCACTCGTTGCTTTGCTGAAACCATCAGGTTTCTGCTCGTATTTTCTTCCTTTTCTTTTTTCATTACTAATTGTCCAATTTTTGGGCTTCATTCGAAACGGATGCAGTTCCTAATTAGGGATGATTGCTAAAAGGACCTTTCTCTCTCTCTCTCTCTCTCTCTGAATGCATGCAGTTCCGAAGCACATCCGATGCACTCGGTGCTATTCAAGTGCATCTCACGAACACGAATTGCTTGCAAATCAATCTTCTCGTGTGTTTCTCGCTATCCAGGTATTCAGGATATTCGCAAACGTCGCTAAGCCGTGTTACAAGGTGTTAAGTGGGGCTTAACACTTTGTAACGCAGAGACCGATTGGGTCTTTTACGGATGAATTGTTGGTTGTGTTAAATACAGGATTTTGAATTATTAGTGTACGTAAATAGAGAGATAGAGAGAGATGGAGTTTTAGCAATAAATAAATAATAAAGTAATTTCTAATTTGTCTTTTTTTTTGTGAAATCCAGAAAAGTAATTATACTTTTAAAGCAGTAATTGATCATAAAGGTAAACTCAAGTTACAAATGAAAATTTATTCCGTCTAATACAAAAACTATTTTTTTTCCTTGAAAGCTAAGAAACTGTTTTTTTTTTCTTTTTTTTGGAAAGTAATCGCTTGGATTTTATTTTTAATCGAACGATTTTGTTTTCTAACAATAAGGGAATATTTTCGTCTGAAAATAATTTCCTTTTCATTGCAAGAAAACAGTTTCTTGGACGGGAAAAACAATTACTTCTCTTTCTAAATATTTATCTTGATATAGAAAGAAATTTTCTTTGCAAAGTAATTTCCTTTAATTCTGAAAAAAGTTTCCCTTCAAAAACCATTTCCTTGCCATTGCGAAAAACATTTGTTTACATTAAAAAAAAGGATAAATAAAAATCTCGAATCCAAGAAAATATTTTCTTGCATAAATAATATCGTCTGAGACTCAAAATAAAAAAATTATTCGAAAGTTAAAAAATATTTTCCTTCCCTTTGAAAATAAATCTTCTCTCAAATCCAACAGAAATTATCGTTTCTTTTATTTAGGCTAAACAAATGTTTTCTTTCTCGAAATTCCGAAAGAAAAATATCGTTCCGATTCAAGAATCCACGATAAATTCTTCATTTAACGACACGAGTCTTCCAATAAAATTTTCACGAAATTCCTACGCTACATTTTTCATACTTTCGGAAAACGTCAAAATAATGAAGATTATTACAAAAAATAATAAATACACGCCAATGACGTAAAATAATGAAATCGACTAGAAAAATATTTTTACAGAGAAATTTTTATATTCTACAAAATTACTTTATATTGTTTATTATAAGTTTGCACGTAATATTACTACTTTTCGTCACGAGCGCATGGTTATTATTTTCTCAGTGAATTTGGTAAAGAGGTTTTCCTCGTTTTGGATTCCATAACTTGAGAAAGAGCGGCTGTGAAAATACGAGAAGACGCAACCCTAATTTTCAGCAAAACGTCGTTACTCTTGTTGCGCATAAGAGGGGACAAGAAAAGCGTTAGTCTGAAAAAAAAGTTCGCTGAGAGATTCGAAAAACTGTAAGAGTGACGAAATCGAAGAAACTGAAGCGGCGTTTACTGGAGAAAAGGGAGTACTTACTCAGGATATTTAACATTGGGAAGAGCTTTGAGGAAGCAACGTTGACGGAGGATACCTTCCCACAATTGCACACCCACTATACCGAATATGAAGAAGACGAAGAAGCAAAGCAGCAAGACGTTGCCCAGCATTGGCAGGGTGTCCAGCAGTAGCATCACCAATATTCGCATACCTGAAAAAATCGAATTGGTATCAAATTGGAGCATTTATAGAAATTTATGGTCATTTATGGCGATTAGGAGAATTTATATCCTTTTATGGATATTTAGGAGCCTTTATGTGTGTTCATGAGAGTTCAGGAAAAATGTAGGAGCGTATGTGTTAATTATAGGCGTTCATGGCTACAATGATAGATATTTACGAGTACTTAGGAGTATTTTATGGGAATTTATGGGCGTTGATTGAAATTTATTGTCAATTTACGTGCATTTATGGTTATTGAGTGGAATTTAGGAGCAGTTTAGGGGCGTATATTGGTATTTAAAAATGTTTGAAAGCATAAAAGGACATTTAGAGCCGTTTCTTAAATAGAAATTAATTAATCTAGACCAGTTTAGATGTAAGAAAAATCCATAAGAATTCCTGGAGTTTCAGTTTCCTTATCGTTCATAATCTGGAACCATCCTAGCGACAATATTGCTTTTTTTACGAAATGCTTGAAATTTTTTACAATTTCCTGGGTAAACCTTGGCAATTTTCAGTAAAGTTTTGCAATTTATCTGCAGCTTCGTGCAATTTCACGCTACATATTTTCACGTTTTTCTGGAATCCTTGCATACTTCAGAAATTTCCACGTTTTTCTACGACAAATTTGACATTTTCTGCAATTGGATGCAACTTCTGCAATTGAAAGCAATAATTCCATGAATTTTTGAAAAATTTCCAGTTTTCGGCAATTATTCGTGATTCATGCGCAGAACTTTGTGAATTTCAAGAATTCCTACGTCAAACTTGCAATTATTCGCAGGTGGGAGGGATTGCAACGCGAAATTTCTGAAGACAGACTTCGAACGTCATCTCCGTCTGAAGATGATGTATTCCAAATCTCCTTAAAAAGTTAAGAAAAGGTTGTCTCAGACTCACTTGGTATTCGATTGATAGCCCGTAGTGGCCTCAACACTCTTATCGTCCGTATCGCTGAGAGGTTCATGTTCTCCACGTTCAAACAATACTCCAGGGCCCTGGAAGAGTCAACAAAAAGAGCATCTTTATAATGTTGACAATAGTGGTAACAATAACAAGAAAGACCTTTCACGGAAGGAAAAAAGGAGCACGAGCAAACTGAAGTAGTTCATGCAGAAAAGTGGGAATCCGAACATGGTCAATTTTAGCTAATGCTATTGTATCACCGTCACGCGATTTCACCCCGACTGAAGAGGGATTTCATCCCCCGGGCGACAGGAGTAGGGTAGGTATATCGTTTCGAAGTCGGGCGTGATAGATTCGATGAAATTGAAAGAACGATAAAGAAAAAGGACCGCACAAATATGTATAAATGCGTTATTATTGTAGTTTTGAGTAAGTGACGTTTTTCTCACCCAGCAAGAACGATAAAAAAGTCCAGTCTGTTCCAGGAGTCGGCTAGGTATGTACCTTTACCGTATATCCCCATTGCCACCATTTTTATCGTCATCTCCAGGGAGAAGAAGGCGAAGATTATGTCGTCGAACATCTGAAATACAAATGTGTGTGTATGTATACATATTCTTATTTTCTTTGTATTTCAATTCGTGTATCGGTAATACAAATGCGTATGGATTCTATATGTAAACATATGTCACGATTGAGGAAAAAGAAAATTAAAGGAACTCGAATTCAAAAATTTTTTAATTGTGATAAATTATTTGTGAATTCGTTAAAAAAATAGTGAAATTATCTGTTGCTGTTGGTATTGTCATTGCTGTTGATATTATTATTATTATTATTATTATCATCATTATTATCATTATTATTATTATTACTGTAATTGCAACATTCGCCATTAAGTTGTGACTAATTAATCGAAAATTAAAGTTTTTGTAAAATAAATAATGTTTCGGGCCAAGAAACTGAAGGTGTGGATTTAATTTATTTTAAAAAAAATGACGATAATAAAAATAATGTTAACAATATTAATATTAATTATGATCATAATAGTCGTGGTTAAAAAATATTAACAGCGGCAGTACTTATAATAATATAATGAATAATGATCGATAAAATAATAATAATGATAACAACGTGAAATCTCTATTTACTATAAATTCATAAACATTGTTCTTAAAATCACCATTATAAAAACTATTAACCGTATCAACATCGACTTTAAATTGCATCATTTTAAATTAGATGGAACCGTAAAGTCTTACCTGCAGGATTTTGCAGCGATTCGTGACACACTGATCGTCAACGCAGGGTTGATACATCCCCAGGGTGATGCAGTTCAGCAGGATCACCATCATACTGATCCTCTCGAACCACGTGTTGAAGAAAATGGCACATATTCTGAGATTAAGGAAAATACTGCGTATTCTTTTTTTTTCGTAGCTATGCTTCCAGTATGTACATACATCCCACCGTAATGTAATATAATTAGAATAATAATAATAATAATAATAAACTATCACTTATAATTATAGTATCTAACACAGCTATACCGTAAAATACAAGTAGCTATAAATATCAGTACAGCATATAATAAAATAAACCTGCGATCAGTTAGCTTCGTATCAACTATCAATAAAAGTTCCTATCAGTAAAAAGACGACGATGCATCGAATGCAGCTTTCGCATCAGGGTAAAAATTACCCGACCACGTGCATCGCGTAGGTCGAGCTCTCATGAAATATTCCGTAGCTGCGAAGTAAGTGCATATATAACAGCGAAAGCTCGGAAGTTCGAAAGGAAGGACGGTTGTGTATTAATAAAAATCCACCCAATCTCAATCGCAGCCGATGCAACGGATGCGGTTATTATGTATTCATCGAGAAAAGCTCGTGAGGGTGGAAAATATATGAACGTGGTTGTGCCCGTCGAGGGAAAATTTCCCTTTTCTCGTTGTTTCGGTGTGGCTGTGCGTGTGTACGTAAATGTGTCCTATCGGCACGTCATACATATAGTCATATAGAGAACAGATGTACCGGCAAAGCGGGTCGATGAAGCAAAAGCCAAACACAACATTAAAGAAATCAATTGATATATAGAAGGGGCAGGAAAGTGTTGCCAAGTAACTGTAGGGTGTACACTCTATAAATTCTGACTTCTTTATATTGTTTTCCTGAAACTTCGATCGGGTCATCTAATCGACTGTCAGCCGACCATTGGTTGCCCGTTAAATGACTATATTTACTGGCTATAAGTAAATGTTAGTCAACTACCAGTAAGGTGTTACTTCGATTTTTATTGAATTATTAATGTAGAAGAATTATTAATTGGCCCTTAGTTAATTATTCCGAATAAAGGTTAAAATTATGTTAGTAACTGATTGTTAGATGAACATCTACTTTTAACTACTTCGATTAACTCCATATTTTTCTATTTTTTAAATTTGTCATTTAAAAAGGATTTTAAAAAGCAATATATGCTATTTTATCATTTTTGTCAACTTCATTTTTTACGGAGATTGGCTATCAGTTAGTTGTTAATTAATTATTAATCGACTATTAGGTAGGTGTTAGTTGACGGTTAGTTAAATATTAGGGGATTACCAATTGATTGTGAGTCAACTTTTATTGGATGGTAATTGAAGTAAGAATATTGAACTTCTTATTTTACCAAACTATTCGGTTTTATACGAGTTAGTAATTTAATTATTAATAGTTAGTAATATAGCCAGTAATTTATTTTTTCAAGTCGCTAGATTGAGGTTCCATTCTTGACTTGGTTCTATAACAATGACGTCATTAATTGTTTATATCGCATATCCTTGTTAAAATTGGAGAAAGGAGAGAAATTTGATAATTACTTGCCATTCTTATGTTAAAAATCGCGGAATGCATTTATATTTTACTAAAAAATATTAGCATTACATAAATAAAGTTAAAAAATGTAAAATAAATCTGTTGGAGAACCAAACTCTCTCTTTTGCAAGTTTCTTTAGGAGAAATGTACCCATAATTCATAGGGAAGCAAACAATTATCTGTCCACTGAAAGTTTCTTAACAAATGACCGTTAATTGTCTGTTAATTGACTATCAATGAATTATTAGTTGCTTATTAATTAACTACCAAAAAATTAAAGAAGTTTATAATTCGTTATCAGTAAAGTATTAATTATCTATTAGTGGAATATCAGTAACCCATTACTTAAACAATAATTTCCTATCATTTGGTTATAAATTACCAATTAAATATGAGTTGATTAAATAAGTATGCAGTTCGTTATTGGTAAAAATGATCTGTTAATGAAATATCAGTATTTTATTACTGAAATAATAATTTCCCATCAGTTGGGTATCAATTACCAATTATTTGAGTGTCAGTTAGTTACCTACTGGTCAAACAATCGCCTACTGTTTAACTCGCTATTATTTTCTAATATTACCGTCGCCCTGAAAAAGTTACTATTGCATAATGGTGAAATCTATCATTCCCTGGTTTCAACCCCTTTTCGCGTGGAAACTTCCCTCCTATACAAGCAGAGTAGGACGAAACTCGATTGCAGGAAGTTATATATTACGAAAAACTTGAGCGGAAATTTCACCGAGCTTTTGCACCATTGGCTATATACGTATGTAAGATGCTTAAAAGTTCGTATATGGAGAAAAGTTCGGCTTGAGTTCGAGATTATCCGCAATTTGAAATTTCACCTTGAAAAAGTTTCTTTCCCTGGAAAATACGTCTGTATGTGTGTATGTATGTATGCATGTATATAATAGGGGAGTAGAGTTTGCAGTTCTTTTGGAATATTTTACCCCGCAGCATTGAGTAGAAGGTCTTTGCAAGAGCTTTTAAGAAGAAAGAACGAAAAGGAGGGAAAGGTCATACGTGCGATGCTGCCGGTTCTGGATACGCGATTAAATCTCAAACTCGATCCAAAATTTGATCATAAACTGAAACTCGATTCTAAACCGAATCCCGGATTTCGTGTTAATCTTGAACGCGACCTTGATCTCAAACTCAACTGCAACCTCAAATTTTCTCACAACGCTGGACTCGATTTTATTCCTAAACTCTTCGACTCAAGTAAAAATCAGAAATTTACTTCCTAACTTTTATTGTTACCCTGAACCGAACCTCAAAATTGATCTCAAACTTGATCCCGGTCTCAAAGTCAGCCTTAATTCCGGGCTAAACCCTAAATTTTATTTTAAACGTCGTCCCAATCGGAAAACTGACGTTAAATTTGATCTTCGAATTCGATTTCGAACAATCATTGTCAATTTCAAATTTAAACATAAAATTTACGAGAAACTGGATCTAAAAATTTGATCTCGACCTCAAACTCGACTACAAAGTCGAACCTAACGTCAAAATTAACCTCAAACTTGATCTCAAATTCAAATTTGATCGCAAACTTAATTTCAGATTCAAATTTGATCGTAAGCCTGACGTCAAATTTGATTCCAGTCTCATATTTACATGGAATTTGGAACTGAATTCCAAATTTAATCTCAAAATTGATCTCAAACTCGTTCTTAACCGTTTGAGTGCCAAGCGGCGCAATCGCGCTTCTTCTGTTCCACGTCCAAAAATGCCAGGATTTTTTAAATAAGGAATGAAAAAAGCGCAATTGCACCGTTTGGCAATTTTTTATTTGGAAACAAAAAAAGACCTCTGGCACTCAAACGGTTTTAGATCTCAGACTGAAATTTCGAACAGAATCCTAAATTTAATCTCAAAATTGACCAATACCCGTGTGCATCCTGATCCCAAGCGCGAAATCGATTTGGAACCTGATTCTGCTTCTCAATTTTACTACATTGCGAATGGAGATCATTAAACTTTCATTACACCGTTCGCGATGATTTCTATCGGAGCCGTATAATAGCCAGAACCCCCCATCTCGGGTTCTCCGACTTACAACGTATATTGTAATAGCATATCACGGCCACGTTATTACCCCGCGTCGCTATCGCCAGCGTGTTTAATTAATAGAGCCGTTAGATGTGACCTTATGTGCTTTTGCACGCCACCGTAATACAACAACCTAGTGATCCGGGAAGGAGGTCTCAAAAACACGGCAGAAGGTTTCCCTTATCATTTGTTTTTCCGCCAGTAATGGTTCTGATATCTTGTGGGTGATATGGACACAAAAAAAGAGCGTTCGTCATATAGTTTAATCCGTCTGCTAACACCATAGCCAGAAAAACTGTGATGACAGGGTCTCTGAATATCCTGTGCTTTAGCAGATTCTATCATGTTGCACACGTAGTCGTAAGGGGTAGAAATCTAAATTCAGTAGTAACTGTAGTAGGGGAAGTAGTAGTAGTAGTAGTAGTAGTATAGTAATAGTAGTATAGTAATAGTAGTAGCAGCAGCAGTATAGTAATAGTAGTAGTATAGCAATAGTAGTAGTATAGTAATAGTAGTATAGTAATAGTAGTAGTAGTAGTATAGTAATAGTAGTATAGTGATAGTAGTAGTAGTAGTATAGTAATAGTAGTATAGTAATAGTAGTAGTAGTAGAAGATAAACAGTAATATAGTAGAAGTAGCTTTAATCAACGTACCAACTGGTACGTTCTAACAAAGTTGACTACCTACGTTTCTTTTGCCAGTGTAATTTTCGACCCTTAATAATGCACACTACATTTCAAGCTGCAAAAACAATGATTGTGAGAAAGAGGGAAAAAACATCTAAGTAGATTAGGCGGTAGAGAAATGGAGTTCAGTAGGGCGGAGCGAGATTTTGGAGAAGCAAATGGATATATTCTCTTATAGAAAATTTATCTAGCCTACATATATATGCTTACCCACACATAAGCATGTACACACGCACGTATATGTATATAGGCCAGATTTTGTATATACTTATACCTATATACGTATAAATACTGCCATACAGAGCCGTACACAAAGGGGGTGGCAGGGGCAAAAATGGAGAACCTGAACCCGCGTTATCTACTTTCCGCAGGGTGGCCGATCGATGCCTACCATTGGCACAGCTGGTTGCCGCTCGCTGGCTGCTGCTGCTGCTGCCGCTGCTGCTTTTGCTTTTGCTTCTGATTCTGCTTCTACTTCCACAGCTACTTCTACTACTGTTACTACTAATGGTACTGCTGTAGTTCTATTGCCAGTGGCTCGCAGTGATACCGAGAACGCACACATTCACATGTTCTCATATATGTATACCAGTGTTTACAAATGTATCACGTATCAATGTATACATGTGCATATGTGTGTCTGTATACACACGTAACCTATGCCCTCCTTCGCATCTGTGCGTGTAGCAAAAGAGGGATGAAATAGTAGAACACCCATATTGCATGCTACCAACCACCACAAAGCAGATGCTTCAGCGAGCGATAAGGCTTTATTGCTTTGCAAGCCAACCCTCTTGAAAGAAATACTGCTCTTGCCGAGGCAGGCGTGAGGTTGCTTTTAATAGCAAAATAGTAGTAGAATAATAATACTATTGTAGTAGTATGGTAATAGTGTAGAATTAGTATAGTAATAGTATAGTAGCAGCATTAATAGCAACAGCAACAACAGCAACAGCAACAAGAACAATAATAACAACAGTACTAAAAATATGAGTATTTCAGAGTCGAAAAGTTGTTTTTCCCAGTAAATTTCCACCCCGATTTCTATATATTCTTCCGTGTTACGAGCAACCCCATTATACTTTCGGAAGTATTATCGATTTTCACGAAGGATTGAAAGTGACTGAAAGCATGAATAAGCATAAATCGTGGGTCAATGTCCCTCTACTGCCCCCCTGTGATGTCCAAATATTGTACATGTGTTAAGTTTCTTTTTTTTTCATCACATCCAGGAAACTCCTTTTGCTATCATGAAAAACCGTTCTATACATGTATACATATACATATATAAAAGAAGAAAGAAAGAAAGAAGCGAGAAAGGTTAGACTCAAGTCGTTTCCCTTTCATGTAATCTTTAGGAAATTGGATTTCCAAACGAAGGGCTCTTCAAATACACAAACACACTCTACACGAGCTTTCTTGTTTCCCGAACAAACTCATTAATGCAGCGTCGAGTGCATTGCAATGAAGGAGACCACTGAACGTACAAATAGAACACAGGAACGATATTGAAAACTTAGTTATAATAGTCGCGCAGTTGGTAGTAATGACTATTATGCTAACAAATTTCGAAAGAAAGCGTAACGGAATAGCGGGAATACGGTATGACACTTTACTAGCTTGATCAATCCCTAGAAAAATTTCTAGGAACATTGCTCCAGTAGCAGCACCTTGGTAATGTTCTAGTAAGACCCTAGCGAGAACTGAAATTGCTATATCTATAGATCGAGTCCTAAAAGTTGGGAATGGCAACCTTAGAATCTGCAGTGAATCCATTCCTTGATTTACAAAATATGAAAATAATATTTCATCATGGAATTAAAAATCGTGAAATTAAAAGAAACATTTTTCAATATTCATCTTTTGGAAGAAAATGTTTTCTCGCAAATAATAAAAATAAAAATTAAAATTATTTCAAATATATCGAATTCACTGAATGGATCACTGCATTTCCGATTTATCATTGGATCGACCTCTCTCTAAAAGATCAGCAACCCTAATCATAGGCAGCACCCCTACTGTGTAAATAACTGATCGTCGACACACGCGACGACCACCACCGCCCCCGTGACAACTGACACCTCGTGACATTAGCCCCGTAATGACTCTTTAGGCGCCACAACACTATCGATAAAACAGCCTGTCGAGTGAACTTGTTTTTTTTTTCTTTCTTTGCCCGGTGCTTCTTTGCCCGACGAAAGGGGGCCTTGGCAACAGGAAGGAACGCCATATATATATATCACTGCTCCCTCCACGCTTCGTCTTACATAAGGCACGAGTTCGCGATACCTTTATTCCCCCCTTCCTTGACGCACGTTCCGAGCATGATCGCATGGTACACGTGTTGCGTGCTGCCGATAAGCGAGGGTTGACCACCGTTTCAAGGGAGAAGAAGAAGAAGAAGAAAAAGAAGAGTATCCGAGGAGCAAAATATAGATGTGTTAGTAGGTGAGGCTCAAATCGATCGATTTCTTCCCCCTTCTTCTTCCTTTCCGTCCTTTTTTCTCCTTCCTTCACTCTCATTTACTTTGTTTTTGTTGAAAGGAAACGTCCTATTTCTCTTATTTAGTTTATTACCAATTACCGAAGTTCAGCCAAGATGGATTGTAAGTATTGATATAGCAAAAAATGGTCGCCTTGGCGATCGATTATCATATAGAAGAAATAAATCCGTCTAACCGTGTCCATTCCTTTTATTTCCGTAAAGAAATGCATACCTCGACAAGTTCTTATACAGTAATGAAAAGATTAGGATATGAACGTCCCTAATACACAATGGATAGCCCTTCCCATCACTCTCCAAAATACATAATTGATGGTTCTAGCTTCTAGATGTCCTTACCTCCCACTCTCAACTCTAATAACTAAACATTCGTCCGATAGTCTACCGGATCCCTACTTTTACGAATACGAGAGTTTCTATTTTTCTTTTTAATTAAACCCTTAGACATAGGAAGAAAAATGGACTATCGTGCCGAAAATGTGTTGATAATTTCTTTTTTAAAAATTACACACTTACTCATTTCAGAGTAAAAATTTTCCAACAATAAGTCGCTGAATTCGAGTCTGCTGAATTTTGAAAATTCAATATGGCGATCTAAAGCTATGGGTTACTTTCATTGAATGAACTGCAGTATCCTTATGATGTTAAGGTCACTGATTATTAAAACAAATCCCAAAATTAAAAAAATCTCAGTCTTGTAATTTATTATGCTAGATTTACTATTTCAAAATTCGAAGTTTTGTATTTAAATTTGGCTTCATTGTCAGATTCAGTTTCAGTGACCCTAAAATCATGCGAGTACCAAGGGAATATATTTTCCCAAAACCGCGCATATATGCTTCACTGAAAGTAAAAGGATTAGTACCAACCGAACCTATTATTGTTGATTAATCAAATACTTATATTGACAGACTTTTTTAACCGAACGTATTATTAATAGATATTATTACATAAAATGCCTAATAATACTACATTACTAAAGTACCTACCAACCTGAGACGTTTTATTCTGAAGAATCCAACACTTTACTTTTATTTCTCATCCCTTGGCTATCCTTATCGTACCTCCCGCTCAGCCCCCCTTCCATGTTCGCCCCATCTATATCTTCAATACTTATAAGTAACGAGTACCTGTTTTCATGGCGGCTTAATTGACAATCGTATGAGACAGTGGAAGGGTAGGGGAAGGAATATCCAAGTAAATTGTTTCGATCTACTGCTGAACTTCCGGCAACTGGTAAAAGATTAGTCCGGCAGCCACCCCACTCCACCCCTATCCTATCCTCTATCCCATCGGGACAATTATTTTTCTCGTTAACAAGCCGTGTATGGGGTCGAAGAGGAAACGAACCGCCTGGGTAATTGCCTAAGCTCTATATATACAAGTTTTGTATGTATGTATGTGTATGTGTAATCGCAATAATTCGGCTGAAAAGAGTACCGAAAGCTAAATTGCCGGCGATGACCGTATTACCGAAAAATTCACGAATGTATGTTTCCTTGGCCGTTGGATCGCCGGTGTTTATAACCTCGCCCTCGCCTCTGTGCAGTGCTCGCGCGTTTTCGCATACATACATACACACGTGCATACATGTCAGCTTCGTTCTTGCCTCGTTTAAATATACATGCATACCCGTATAACGTCCGTCCGTTCCTCCGTAGGTTGGTTGGTTAGTTGCAGTCCCTGTGAACGCAGAGGAATCGTACGTCCAAAGGTATGTGAGCATGTAGGTACGAGATGAGCCGTTGATGAAAGTTTCGGGAAATGATACAAAGAGGCGCAACAAAGGAAACGGATCGTAACGGGGAAATAAAGGATAGTGGGAAGAGGGGGGGGGGGGGGGGAGATTGTTGGAAGGAAACAATGGAGAATATGTGTGGTAACTTGAAAAGAATTTTTGAAAGTTGTGTATTTAAGAAGAATTTGAGGTTTGAGTGGAATTTGGGAATTCGAGCATTTTTGGATTTTGAAGGAATTTAGTTTCCGAAGATTTAGGATGTTTTAGGATTTCAGAGGAATTCAAAGGTAGTACGCACAAAAGTTGTCCACGATGCACCGTTTCGCGGCGCTGAAGTAGGGAGAACTTTTGTGCGGACTAGGGAAAATGCAGATTCAGGGAAAATCTAGGATTTGGGAATACCCATGAGGACTTTGGCATTGCTGGGAATTATGAAGGAATATGGAATTTGGGTGAAATTCGAAAATTGGGATTTAGGATTTTTGAGGTTTAAAAGAAATTGGGTATTTGAGAGTTTTGAGGTTATAGAGAAAGTAAGTTCGACATTTTGGAATTAATGTGACGTTTTGAAATTTCAGATTTTTAGTATTTGAGATGAATTTGGAATTGGAGTTTAGGAAATATTCGGGACTTTCGGAATTTCTGGATTTAGGAGGAATCTGAGATTTGAGAGAAATTTTAAAAATGAGTTTGTCACCTTTTCTATTTGGAGTCGGATCCTCGTACAGAGACCAGAGTAGGAAAACGAGGAGAAGTAAAAAGAGGAAAAGGAGGAAGAAGGAAAAGAGGCTAAGAAAGATTGCGAGGCTCGTGAATAACTAAGCACGCTATGCAATTCCCCGCCGTGCACATGTGCCGCTATGCAGTTCCCTGTTGTTTCGGCTTATGGTTTGCATGTGTGCAAGTCGGGTATTTATTACCGCAATTGACCTTTTTTCCAACTGAGAATTTTCGTTGCTGTGTTTTTAACAGGTTAGGTAGAGGGGATGAAAGGGAGTTAATAAATGAAGGAACGGGGACGGGAATTGGAATGTCGAAGGACAAATGGAATTTGGCAGGAAATTGAGAATTTTGTGGGTTTTGAGATATTTGAGATTTAAAAAAAGTTTGAGGCTTTTGAGATTTGCAAGAAAATTAGTGTGTATTTGGAAAATTAAAATTCAGGATTTAAGAGGAGTTTGAGAGTATTTGAATTTTGGGGTGTATTTGAAAGAAAATTGGGGAAAAATTCGAATTTTGGAATTTGGGAATATTGAAATTCGAGTAACTATCGTGAATTTAGGTATTCAAGAAGAATTGTGAGTTTCAGAGGTTTGAAAATTTGGGTTTTCCGATTTCGGACAACCCAAATTTCCAATTTTAGAGAAAAATTCAAAATTACAAATTCGCGTGTATAGCATATCTAGAAAAAAAGAGGAGCTCTACATAAAAATATGCGTGTAAAAAAGGAATTTTATATTTAAAAAAAAGAGTAGGCTTATCGGGAAAGTGCATGTCTAATTTTTGCATGATATTTGCATTACGCCAGATCATGGCGTGCATCATGGGTATGCACTTTGCAAGGGCTGATACCTGACGTCAGGAAATACGCTTGTCGGATTTCAAACCGATAAATCGATCAGGCAGGGGAAAAAGGGAAATTTTATTACGTCACGTCGACATATCCCACACGAAAAATAATATGCGAGTCAAAATTTCACTCTTGAGAAGTTACCGTAACATAGTAAAATTCACCTTCCCCGGATTTCTTTACAAATTCGAAGAAACCAATTTAGGGGAAATACGAGGAGATGATAAATTTCTTTCATCCCGTCTGGGGGTAGAAGAAACAATAGGATTTTTTCTTATCTTCATCTGAAATTTAGCCTCAGCTGCTACGAAGGCTTCCCTTTATATTTGCCTTTTATTTCAGAAAGATAGGTATCTCAAAGGTGTTTCCAAACAACCACTTGACACAGACGTATACAAGCGGGCTTTTTCTCTGACCGAGTTTGAAATCGATAATGCATCTGTAATGAGGGATTTGAACATTTAGAGATTTGCTAGGAATTTATTATTTATGAAGAGGAAATTGAAAAAATTTGAGGATTCAGGAGGAAATTGAGTTTTTGTTTAATTGGAGATTTAAAAAAGTAAAGCAAAATAGGGAATTTTGGAGATTCGGGGGAGAAAGAAAATTTAATAATTTGGGGAGAATCAAAGGTTGGTAATTGGATGGGTTGAAGGGTAATAATTTAGTTTCCAAGAATTTGGACTTTTGGGAAATTTTAGAGGAATTGAGAATTGAAGAATTTCGTAGTAAGTAGAAATTTAAGAATCTGCATGAAATTTATAATTTAGGTAGTTCAAAGGAAATTGAAATTTGACATTTTTGGAGAAATTTGGAATTTTTTTTAATTCGGAGGCTTGAAGGAATTACAGGGGAACTTACAGATTTTGGAAATATTTCTACTTCTTAATATTCCGTGGGGTTTGAAGGGAACTTTGAATTCCGCTGAAATTCGGAAATGAAAAATTTAAGAGGAAATTGGAATTAGGGAATTGGAGAGAACTTTTGAGGATCAAGACGAATTTAGAATTTAGATGGATTCAAACTTTTTAGATTTTAAAATTTTTGCAGGTATTGGTAATTGGGAAATTCGGAAATTTAGAAGATATTAAGAATTGGACTATTCAAGAGAAAATAGGAATTCGGAGATTTGGGAGGAAATGAAAGTTGCAGAAGAAATCAAAGTTGGGGGATTTTAGAGGAATTTGAATATGTATAAATATGTGTATATGTATGTATGTGTTTCAGTCCTATAGCTTGACTGTGTTGAACTAGAAAAACTTGAAAATTGCTGCTGACTGTAAAATTGAAAAGAATCGAAAACGAGAATATTCTATGTCGATACGTACCCATGCATCGATTTTGTACATAGAAAAATATTTTCACATCCTGCAATTTTAACGCAGTCTTCTTTTTGCACGATGATGCGAATCTCTATTTCCACCTCGATAAAAGGAAATCAGCAATTGTCGATGCACTATTGTTACTGGCGATGCTTCTGACCGTCAACTTTTCTACAATTTTCAATTTTTCTTTTGGCTAAACTGACCATTCCGTGTACCGGAAGCATAGATTTGTTTCAATAAGTTATTGATATTCTCTTTTTCCTAAAATTCACGAAATCTCCTGATTTTTAAATTATTACAATTCCGAAATTCTACGATTCCCTCAAATGGCTAAAATTGCAACTTTCTTTGAAGCCCTAAATTTTCAAATTCGGAACCACCCCAACAAATCCAAAATTATCATATAATTATTCATTAGAATTAAACCCTCATAAATGTTAATGAGATCCTGTAACTATGTACCGTCTTATCATAAATAACGAAACAAAAATTATTCATAAAATTATAATATCAATTGTTTGTCCAATATCAAATAATCCCATTAATATTAAAGTAAACACAAATAATTCCAATTTAATCATAGAATCAATACCAATCGATACCTCATGAAATTGATAAAAAAAAATCATGAATTTCATTAAATCAACGAATTCGTTTTAAAATAAATAAAAAAGTTACCATAACTTTAATTTTTTTCAGTGAAAATTCAAACTTGAATTTCATAAATTTCGAAAAATTTCCAAAATTTTATAATTTAAATAAAATTTGGAAAATTTGCAAATTTTATACGTGTTTTCTAAAATTCATCAAAAATTAAAATTTCCATTAAATTAATGAATTCGTTTTAAAATAAATGAGCTAATTGCTGAGACATTTATTGATTCTATCATATTTGTACCTAAAATTCATGAATTTCAAAAACGATATTTTATCAAATTATTTGCTACCAATTAAAATTCTGAGAATTTGGAAAATCAGCAAGAATTGAATTTTCGAAAATTTGTGAGGAATGAGGAATTTTATGGGAAAATTCGAATTTCAGGATTTGAGAGGAACTGAAGATTGAAATTTTGCGGACTTGAGGGAAATTCAGGGATTTTAATTCGTGGGAGCTTGAGAATTAGGCAGCATTTGAGATTTTTGAAATTCAAGATTTTTCGAAAAAAACGAATTATGGGCATTCAAGAGGAGGTCGAAGATTTTGGATGAATTCGAAATCCCTGCAAAATGATATATATGAAACAATGAGCGCTAAAATTTGCCATAAAATTATAAATATCAGCATTTTAGGAATAAGCTTCTCTATTTTCCTAGTGAGTTTCATTATTTTACGTCGCAAACGCATGTTTACTGTTTTCGTAGCAATTTCCATTATTTGAAAGGTTCCCTTTTTTTCTCAGTGAACTCACGAAAACAGCAAATCTCCATTTCTCCAGCCCAAATCAACCGAAACCAACCCAAACTGCTCCAAAGCAACCCCAACCAGCCCTCCAAAAATGAAAATAAAAACAATCAAACCCCAGAAAACCTTCCCTCCCAGACCAGGCCACTGTAATTCATTCATTCCAGTCCAGTTCTTGCCTCTCTTGAGGCTCATTCCAGCACCACCACCACCACCACCACCGGCATCGACACCAACACCGTCATTATCATCATCACCGACACCAGCATCACCACCACCATCGGCAACAGCAGCACCACCACCAACACCACCACCCCAGGTCGTCTCCTTTGACCCCATTCAACTTTCACACCGCCAATTAACCCCGCAGGGTTACAGGCTGACCGACCCTAGCGTCGATATGGATTGCAAAGGATATGGATTGGTGATGAGGGCGAGACACCAGTTGCGCGGCCGAGTGCTCTGGTCCAGATACCTTAGCGCGACATTCACGAACCCTGGATAGGGCAACTCCTCGTCGTCGCCATCGTCGTCATCTTCATCCTCGTCGTCCTCGTCGTCCTCTTCGTCCTCATCCTCCTCGTCGTCGCCTTCGTCCTCCTCATCCTCGTCGTCCTCCAGGTCGCTCAGCTCGGCCACGTCGCTATCCGAGCCTTGTTCTCCAGCCACCGTCCCGGCGGAGCTCGTTGTCTGCTTCGTGGCCGAGCGATACCTGTACCCGTGCGGGTAGTAATGGAGCGACATCCTGAACCTGGAATTAATCCGCAGCCTCCGAATTTCCCCCTATCTCTCTCTCTCTCTCTGTCTGGACGTTGCAACTAATTGCTCCTGATTCTTCTGTTCTCAGGAGACACCCAAGGATCTCCTGGCTAAGGGCCGTTCATTCGTCCCGCCTCTGATGATTCAATGGTCGACCTCGTCCCCGAGGGAGAGCAACCCCAGGTGCTGTGATTGGATCCGATTCTAATTCTAGCTAGAACCGCACATGCACTTGCACTTACACTGATATCGGCAAGCGGATTTTTCTCCAGATGCCGCAACTAATCGCTCCTAAATTCTCTACTTTCAGGAGACACCTAAGGCTCCCCTTGCCAAGGATCGCTCATTCATCCTGCTCCTGATAATCCTCGAGAGAGATCTCGTTCTCGACGGGAAGCAACCCCAGGTACTGATTGTGAGATTGGGACCTATTCTAATTCCAATTTTAATTGCATCCGCGATTGCACCGGTACCAGAAATGTTCTCAATCCTGGCGAATTCTTCTCCGAATGCCGTAATTAATTGCTCCTAACTTCTCTGCTTTCAGGACACAACCAAAGAGTCGCTCCTTCGTCTCGTTCTCGATAATTCCGATGATCCTGAGGGTCCTGACGGGTCTGATGGTCGTCGTCTTCGAAGGGGAAGCAACACTAGGTGCTATTCCAATTGAAATTGCAATTGTAACTGCACTTGCACTTGCGATAATACTCCTTTTGTCCAATTCCTCCAACTCCCCCCTGGATGTTGCTCCTAACGTTCCTAAATTCTCCTCATTCGCTTTCCAGGTGCCAGTTCAGGATCGCTCGTTCGTGGATGCTGCTCCCGATGATCGACGTCGTCCTCGGGTGCTGGATCCAATTTCAATTGCGATTGCACTTATACTCGCAGTGGCAGCGTTCTCCGGCGGCGCTGTCCACTGGCACTCGCGAGGACGTCCGGTAGCGATCGGAAGAGAGGCGTCACGAGCTGACGTGCCACGGGGATGCGGTTGTCCTGTAGCAGCGATAGCAGTAGTAATAGCAGCAATAGCAGCAGCAGCAGCGGCGGTGCATCCTGGGCTCACCTTCCATCAGCGATGGGCATTCCTCGGCTCCCCAAAGGGAAGAGCTGAGCCGAGCCGAGCCGAGCTGAGCTGAGCTGAACTGGGCCGAGCCGAGCCGAGCTGAGCTTCCCTACGAGCGTTCAGCCCCGATCGGCACAATTCGAGGGACGCTGGTGCAAATCCTCGGTTACCCGGCGCGCCGCGGGGTCGACCGGTGACTGGAGAAAACGTCGAACATCGTCGGCAACGACGAGGAAGAAGACGAGGAGGAGGACGACGGCGGTGGCGGTGGAGGCGACGACGACGACGGCGGCGACGTCGTCCGGGGCGAACGCATGCGCCACCCGTCCACCCAAAGCCACCCAAGCCACCCGCTCCGCCTCGATAGCAATTCATCGCCGTGACGACCTCCACCAGCCTCCCCAGAACGGAGGACGCTCTTGCACGCCCAGGAGCCAGCGTCGGGAGATGAGCAGATGGGGTACTTGAGACCCGCGGCGCCAGAGAGTGCACGGAGGCTGGGCTGCTGCTCGTGCGGGTTTGTGTGATCTTCTGCTTTCTATGCTTCTTCTCTTTCTTCTTCTTCTTCTTCTTCTTCTTCTTCTTCTTCTTCATCGTGTCGTTGCTGGATGGATTTATTCTGGAATTTATATTGCCTTTGGAGTTTTCTTTTTCAGGAATGACGTTATGAGAATGTTTCCAGGAAGTTTATGAGATTTTTTTCACAACTGTCTGACAGTACTCAGGATTTTAGGATTTATTAAAAATTTTTGGGATTCGATGAAGGTTTTGTTTCTGAAGAAAATTTGTTTCTTCTGAATTTTTTTTAAATTTATACCGCCACTTGCATTTTTTTTTAAATTCTCTCGCTAAAATTTCTCAAAAATTTATTTCTTCAATTCGAATTTTTCCAAAGATTACGTTTATCTTCTTTTTTGGAATTTATGTTCTATTTTGTCATTTATTCAGAGCATATCGGAAAAGCATTCTTGGAAAATTTTTGAAGTTCAGAGAAAAAAAAATCACAAATGAAAAGATCTCGGAATATTCCTAATATTTCTCGAATCTTTTACGAAAATTCTCTAAACCCTCCTGAAGTCCATGGAAATTATTGTGCAATTTTTCCAAAGATCCTCAAAATTCGTCTGAAATTTCTTTGATATTTCTCTGATTTTCTCTACATTTTTTAAAAATATATTCTACAGTGGTAATAAATAGTGCTTCTCAGCAATAATATACAAGAAACAAATGATATCATACAAAAAACAAAAACTGAAATTTCTTCATTTATCAGAATTTAGTTACAAAATGGCATAGAATAGATGACTGTAAAAATTTGGGGATTTCCAGGAAAATATAGAACAAAATTTTTTTTTAATTATTATTATTATTACTTTTATTATGACAGATCCAGGCGAAAAAAAATAAGTCAGAGAAAATTAGAAAGCATCTAGATTTTTCGTGACTGATTTAAAAACATTTTTTAGATAAATATTTTTCAATGAAAGAGACATTTTTTCATAAGAGAAAATTTTAATTACCCATAACGCTATTTTCTGAAGCTCTATCGTTTTTACTTAATTATACTTCCGCTATAAAAACTACAACTTTCCTCGAAAAATTCGTCATTCCTCTGGAAAACTTCGACAATTAATTTCAGAGCTTTCAGAAAATACTCTAATCACAGTGGGCACCCTTCATCGCACTCATATGCACGATACGTGTGCTTTTAGGGAAACACCTGCCGCTACTTGTTCACGTAGACGGAGACTTGAAGAATCTACCACGTGGATGAGGATCTCGTGTGACGATTCTCCTCATCCTCCTCCTCCATCCGCTACTGCTGCTGCTTTTTCGTCTTCTTGAGATGAGATACGTGTATCTGCATTGACCTCCTCCTCCTCCACCTTCACCAACATCACCACCACCACCACCACCACCACCTCCTCCTCCTTTGCTCGGGACTGCTTGCTTCTTCCAACCTTGGAGAAAATGGAACACAAGGTAAGAAATCACGATACAGAAATTAGCAGCCTGTAGGTTTTGTCGATAATATGAGAAATTTTCGTAGAGCATGTGGGTAATTTAATTAAGCTGCAACGTAGGAATCGCTGGAACATAATGGGTAGCAAGGAGGTAGAGTTTGGTCTTGTAGCAAAAACAGTAACTGGGTGAAATTTGCCTTCCACGTGGGTTAAATTTCTAGAATGTGATTAGATAGATGGTGTAATGATGTAAATATGAATATATAGAATCTTTTAGCCTCACCAAAGTATCATAGTTGGCATATCGGGGATCGTTGTACCCCAGCCACGAAAATTTGTATTTTGTAGAAGCAATTTACTTTTTAACATAAAAAAATTTGTATCATAGTTTTTAACCTTTTGCGGTCGTATTATATTGAAAAAATAGGTGCCATGCTGATCAGAATTAATTTTTTTAACGAATAGTAATGCACACATACAAGGATATAAAGAAAAAATAAAATTTATTAATTTTAGTTTTAAATTTATTTAAAACCAAGTTTATCATATATACCATTTTCTTTAAACTTTAGATAATTGTAATTAGTATGGTTTTTTGCTATGGTGGCTGAGAGAAGTAATACGACCGCAAAGGGTTAATGGTAATTTAACAGGTACTATGATTTATTTTAGGAAGTTACAATATTCAGCATGAAAAAAAATTGTAGAATTTTCTTAGTATAAAAATGCCTAAATTGGAGTTGAACTACGCTGGGAAATCTCAGACCCCAGTAGCACAGCTAAGGGTTAAATTTATCTGATTGTGAATAGAGGTAATTATACAGATAAAATTAGACAGAGAGAATATAATCGAGAAGGAGATTTTGCTTTCCATACTGTAAAAGTTGCCGTATAGCGGTAATTTTCACTTAAGCTGAAAATTCTTGTTTAAAAAAAAAACGAGAAAAGAAAAACTGGAATTTTTAAGGAATATTGAAATACCCCAATATAAAAAAAATTAATCTGTATCAGATTCAATAGTTCTCTTGCACTTAAAAATCTCTAAAATAAAAAAACCTGAAAATTAGATAATATTAATTTTTTAAAAAGTATCATTCCTCTAAAACAAATTGAACGAATTTAAATGAAATGGTAAAATTTCTTCATATCAAAAAAAGGCAATTTATATTGACCGAGATCGTTTCTTTGCACCCAAAACAAATCTTGAAACGAAATAAAATCGGGAAAATAAAAATAGGAAAATTCGACGAAATGCATTTGAAGGAAGATTACAACTACCGGCGTACAATTCCTCCGTATCGTGTCTAGTATTTATCATCGAGTTACTGGCTCAAAGTTCTATTTCCGTCTGGAATCTAAATTACAGGCCGGGTGCCTAACGGCACGCTGATTTCTCCTTTCTACCATTAGGGTGGAATTAAAGGGAATCGTAATTCGTGATACATGTATGACACACTCTCCAAATCGAAACGTGGGCGAGCAACGAAATCCATAACGAATAAATGTAAGATTATAGAAACGATAATGTGCAACCATAGCATCAACGAGAGCAGAGGGAGATCGCCCCACTGAAAATAGAACACGGCGATCCATTAAAACTATACGTACGTGTTCCTGATACCCGTTGTGACGTTTCGAATGATTTACGAGAGACTCGCATCGAATAGAGATCCATCAAAATTTTATTTACCCGCAAAATACTCCACGCTAGTCCAGAACGTCAACGATAGCAACGTTTACCGTCCCCTTTCTTTTTTGATTTTTTATACATTTTATCGGTTTTTACACCTAATTTTAGTATCACTTATTATATACAGCCACGTTACTTTTGGATAACGTCGAAGCCTTCCGATTATTATGCCTTTTGGAGTTTCCGAATACCTGCAAAAAAAGTGAAAGTTCCATTAGGATCCGACTTTTTGGAAATTAGGCAGATTTTGAAAACAGATAAAATGTTGAAGTTTCAAATTTAATCGAAGTTACGAAATTCATAAGAAATTCAAAATTCTAATTGATAATTTCGTGAAACTAAATCAGACGAAATTCTGGGATAGTATAAAATGTTGATGAAAAATTAATTTTTAAGAACACTATAAAAAAATACAAAATTTGCAATTCGGATGAAACCTACTAGCTTGGGTCCCAATGGAAAGGTTTCCAAGAGGAAATAGGGAATTTCAGTTAATAAATTAATGAATCTTGAATCAAAAGAAATTCTGGGATAGAATGAAATTTCCCCGTAAATTATAAAATCGAATTGTAAGTAATAATTAATAGCTTAACTTTGTGATTTTCAAAATGTATAACTTTTGGAAAATAAGTTTTGAGATAGAAAGAAATATATCAAATTCAAATAAAACAGTAAATTAAAATCTAATAAAATTTCTCTTTTACTTTCTTCAAACTGAGAAATTAGTTTCTTGCATTTCTCTTATGATCTTTTATTTTTAGAAGTTTCAGAAGAGCGAAAGGAAGACTGGAGAAAAAAAATTTAATCTCGATTTGCTCACCCGCCTAAAATTCAATGTTTCTACATAAAATGTATTTATCTTCTACCGATGTTTTAAAAACAAAACTCTCTTTCTCTTACTTGAATTCCAATCTGGTGTATTCAATTTTAATTTCAACCCCTTTAATTTTTTGAGTTTTTGGAAAACCATTGGTAATTTTTTAAGCGAATGTTGTAGTCTCGAACCGCGAGAAAGTGAATAAGAATAAATGAACTATAATTCATTAAGATTCTGGAATTTCGTATAATTAAAATTCACGAAATTATTATCCAAAAGTGCGACTTTATTGGAAATTTTTAGAATTCGTGAAATTTATAATTTTCAAATAGAAAATTAAATTATTATTTCCACTTCAAAATCGGAATTTCGAATTTTTCTTTTTATTTAATGGCTGCAAGATCACCCGGAATTTCGGAATTCGTACCTGGATTCCAGCTCTTTACAGACTCGTATCGAGCTGCTTTTCATCCAGAAGCTTTTCCAGTTCCTCTGGATTCGTGACCGGCAGGGAACAAGTATGATGACGGCAAACATAAGCTGCCGCGAAACCTTGCAGAGGCTTCATTTTACCCATAACTTGGCTCTTGCGGAACAAGATACCGTCCCTGCGCTCGTCATCGGCTAAAAGCAAAATTTTTCCTGGGATGAGTCGTTCCTGGGCGACGCGTAGAAGTTTTTTCGTGTCGTCCGAGTCCTTCTTCCCGACGACGTAAATCTGCAAAAAAGAAATGTCCTTCTTTTATTTCCTGCAACACGAGTGCATCCATCTGTACAAATATTTGCCATCATGCTATCGGTAAATATCGTACAGATATATATCGCACGCTAGAGGAATAGAAACGAAGCTGTTGTAAAATGGGAATTTTGCTGAAGAAAGTTGAACGCATTGTTTATGTCTTTTTAAGGACAAATAAAAAATGGAAATTCGCATCAGGAAATAGGAAGCATTTCGAAACTGCATTTTTTTTCGTTAAAAAAACAACATATTTGTCTAAATTAATTTTTTTTTTTCATAATTTAATTTAAAAACATTTTTCAATTTAAAAACACTGGAAATTAAACTAAGCGTCAGTAAATGAAAATTTCTTGGACAATAGCTAGTGCACTTTGGGATCAAATTTATCACTTTTGGCGTTAAATTCGACACCGAAAGTCGTGCCCCTGTCCCATTGGAATGACACACGACCCTGGGAAAAAGAAAATCGCTAAAAGAGAGTGGAAAAAGGGGTGGACTCGTGCAATCTCCCTTACGTACACGTGTCGTCGTGTCATGGTAATGCAGAAGTGCAGTTATCAATTCCGGGAATGCAAGTGGCACACGCATGATCGGTTCGCGAAAAGACGAGAGCAACCGTGCCGCTTTATCCTTGAGATCTTCGCGTTCCAAATACGAGGAGAGCTTCAATAAGTTTCCACATGCCACCGAGTTGCCAGATGGTTCCGCTCCGTCTTGATCTGAAAGCCAACGAAAGATGACAGGAATTAGACTTGCGGAGGAGAAAAAAGAAATGTAGCTTTTAACGACTCCTTTCAAGCCAAAGGATGTTATTCTCTCAACAACCGCTCTTTGGATCCGTGAATTTATTCTTGGAAACTGAGCGGATCCATCCTACTCTGCTTACCGGAACCACATGGAAAGATTTAAAAAAAATGGTTCCTGAAAATTTCTAAAAGACGAAGGTGTCCTGAAATTTTCAACTATTTCCTTTTGATTTCAATTTTCTAAATAAAAGGAGAAAGAATTTTCAAATTAATGAAAAACTTAAATAACTGTCTTGCTCTTGAACTGCAGAAAATGTGCAGGTTACGAATGTCATCAATTTTGTGCAGCAAAATGTCCATTTCATACAGTTTCGTTTCGATTCCATCCGTTTGAAATTAAAATAAATGGAACATTTTTGCAAGAATATTTTAATGAATTCAAAAATTACAGATTTTCTGTTTTTGGCTGTAGAAAAAGTGCAGTTTCAGGATGGATCTAATTTTCCCCAGCAAATTACGAATTTTCAACTACTTCCCTTCGATTCCAATTTTCTAAATAAAAGAACAAAGAATTTTTAAATTAATGAAAAAATTAAATAACTGTCTTGCTCTTGAACTGCAGAAAATCTGCAGATTACGAATGTCATCAATTTTGTGCAGCAAAATGTCCATTTCATACAGTTTCGTTTCGATTCCATCCGTTTGAAATTAAAATAAATGGAACATTTTAGCAAGAATATTTTAATGAATTCAAAAATTACAGATTTTCTGTTTTTGGCTGTAGAAAATGTGCAGTTTCAGGATGGATCTAATTTTCCCCAGCAAATTACGAATTTTCAACTACTTCCCTTCGATTCCAATTTTCCAAGTAAAAGGAGAAAGAATTTTTAAAATAATACCTCCATAGTTTTGGTTTTCTATCGTGCTGAGGAAAATTTCGAAATTGCACTTTTTCTACCGTCAAAAGCAAGACAGTTATTTCACTTTTTAACTAAATTTTTTTTTTTAGTTGAATAAAAGTATCTTGCCTTCACGCAAAACAACTTAAAAAGCCAATCCTGTAATTGAATTTGCAATTAATATAAAGGGGAAATTTATTTATTTAGAAAAAAATGCGTCCTTTTTTGCTAAACAATAATAGCCAATTACCAAAAGTAATAGTACCTATAGCCAAACGTTTACCCGATACTTGACCTCCGAATAGATTTATGACACTCAAAATGCGAATCTTAGGATCAGGGAAGGTAGAACTTGCAATAAACTGCATCGCAACCTTCTCCACATGGCTACTTCCTCAAAATGCGAAACTTAGGATCAGAGAAGGTACAACTTGCAATAAACTGCATCGCAACCTTATCCACATGGCTACTTCCTCGCAACCGCGTGAACAGCTTATAGCCACATTCTGCGTGAAAGCAGTCAAAATGTTTATTCCCAGCAACGTCTGCTTAATGTTGTGTCCATGGTCAGTGAAAAAGCTATTACGCTTAGCATTTGTATCTTTTACCGAAACGTATGCCGTCCGAAAGAAGACGTTTCAGACAGTCTAGTTGTAGACAAGACAATAATTTTCTCTAGGAAATTGTCTTTTATAATTTTCCTTTGTATTCCAAAGGAAAAAATTTTATAAAATGAACAGAAAAAAGGATTTTTAGAAAAAAGTTAGCAAAAAAAGTGCACTTCCTGAATGCTTTCACTCTTTTTTTGGCACTTTCCATTTCTGACCATTTCGTTGAAATTCAAAGTATTCAAAATAAGAGAAGATTTTTGAAGAAATTTGTACACATTTAAATTTCTACTCATGAATTGCAGAATTTACATTTTAAACACGGTCCTAGAAAATCTAAATCGGTTGTTTTTTTAATTTGACGCAATAAATCATTAGTTCCTCTTTTAATCAGTGAAAAACAAGGAAGAAAAAAATTCAATATCTTAAATGTCATAGAAATAAGCGGAGAGGTAAAAAAATCTTGACTGACGTGATATATGCAATTTATAAAAATACATTTTCAGGATACCTATATTATATGGATATGTATAAATAGTGGAAAGAAATCCCATTCAGGGGAGACAAAGGGCCGGGAAACAATCCATTTATAAATATTCTTCAATGCGATGATCTTGAATTCTTCGGAAAGTAACCAATGGTATAAAAAAATCCCGGAGAAAAAAGAAAATTAAATCAACAGTATTTTGCATTTGTAGTTCGTACTTGAAGTCAATCATCCATCCGAAAATAATTTAATTTTATGCGGCGAGGGTGGTGTGTCCCCTACTTGAAATTACAGTTTCACATCAAACTGCAGCTCTTACAGCACAAAATTGTGTTCAAGGTTTATTACGCTGTTAAAGAAGATGAAGACTTTCCGATAAATGGAATTTATTGGTAATTATAAATAGAGATGCGCGTTTTCTGGAGCACTACAAGTTAACCGGCAGCTTAGTGCTACTGATTATTTTCTTTATGAGCAAAAGAAAAACAACCGGTCGTGCTGAGAATTATGGATGAGTTTAGTATTATTAATGGTCCAGAGTTGCTACTTTCGTGGAATTACTCGAAGGATAGAAAATTCGCTTGAATCGATAACGATTTTCGAAACAATGAAATTTTTTGAACTTCATTGGTAATTAAAAATCAAAAATGCAGTTTAATTCTGGAGCAGTCAAATATTGTAATTTTTGAATGCTGATTATTGATTAGAAAAGTTGAGAATATCGGTCCGATTATGAAACAACGCGATTTTTGGGATCTGATTGTTAATTAAAAATGTGGAGGTTTACGAAAATCGATCCAATTTTGAAAAATTTAAATATCGTTATTTTCGGAATCTGATATCTTTAATTAAAAATCCAAAACTTTTCAAAAATTAATCTAATTCTAAAAAAGCATTTAAATATCGTAATTAAAAATCATGAAAAATAAAGGTCTTAAAATATCATAATTGAAAATCTGGAAATTCGAAGGGGAAACGCTAGACACTCGGTAATTTTTTACACAAACGGTTCAAATAACAATACAAAAAAGGTAGACCTTTTTTAGAATTTGTAAATATTTTACGAACAATTGCGAATTTCCAACTGAGTAATTACAGACACTCTTGTGTCAAAAGGAAACCTTTCACTAAATTCTAGTTCGCGAAAAATGATAAAAGGAAACTCACCATCCTTAAGCCTCACAATAACTGTCGGATTATCATCAGTCGTGGCGAAATACCCAGCGTTTTTGTTATCCCAGAACAGTTTGTCCTGAACATCCTGCAGTTTCTCGGCGAATTCAAGCCAGTGTGACTCGAAACTGGCTTCGTACAAGTCCAGAAATCCCCTGATTACGAATGCGTAGTCCGCGTGGAAACCTTCGATCGGCACGCTCCTATCGAATCAGGAAAAAAAAAGAGAAACTCATAAAACCTTAAATTCTCAATCTCATAAAAAATCAGTAACTTGAAGTCATTTTCTTAAAATTGATTCTTTGATTCGATTTCTTCTAATTAAAATTAATTCTCAAAAATTCTAAAATACGTAATTATTTCTTTTTGTCGCTTCGTTAAAATTAGTTCCGTGATTCGATTTTTTTCAATTAAAAAAATACGAAATTTAATGTAAAAGGTTATAACATCTTACGTTTGCATAATTTTATTTTCGTCGCCTCGGTAGCAGCTTCGGAGCAAAACCCCTTTGGATTCATTGTAGAGGTGACATTCGATAAATTTCGCTGCATCTACTGCATAATCGATGTACCGTTGTTTGCCCAAAACAGCTCCAGCCCGAGACAAACCGCTGATCATTAAACCTGCGGAATGAGAGGTCTTAATTTATGGATATCCTCCGCGTTTCCTTAGGGAAAAGGAAGCTGTTTGTTTTTCTCTATGAATAATTCAAGTTCATACGTACCATTCCAAGCGGTAACAATTTTATCGTCCAAATGAGGTCTGGGTCGTTCCGAGCGAGCCTCCAAGAGTATTCGCAAGCTTTTCTGCAAATGTTCTTTTGTCTCTTCCACGGAGAGATGGAACTTTTCCGCAGTTTCCCTCAAGCTGCCGTAAACGATGAGCACGTTTTTGCCGGATAATTCCCCATGTGGATCCTAAAAAAGGTCGGATTATTTGGGTAATTCATTAGTAGCGTTTGTTCCTGACATTTCTCAACGATTTTCAAGGTCGGTAAACGATGACTATTACAAGGTAAAGCCTTCTGGAACGAAAAAGGAAAGGGAATTTATGAAGATCTTGACATTTTGGAAAAACGTTTTTTTTTTTCCAATTTTCTACAAAGGATCTTCTCCTTCGTAGGACAAAAGACTTTTTTTTTTTAGTGAAATTTATTCGTTGGAAAATTCACTCTAGTGATTTTGAATCGAATTATAATCTATTTCGTCAAAAATAATTGATACAACTTTTTAACAAAATTGTAATAAGGGAATATCTGGAGAAAATTAATTTTCTTCAAACTTAGAAATTATCGATCCGAATTTCGATGTTTTTCCAGTAAGTTAGTAGAAAAATAATTACTACTGATTTTCTAATTATATTTCTCGAAAATAACAAATTTTAACTATTAAAGGGTAAAAATATGCCAAAATAAAATTATAATAGAAAAAAATATTTAAAAACAATAAATTGCCCTCAATTTTAAAAACTGTAGTTTGGAATTAAAAAATATTTAATTTACAAAAAGGTCTAAAAATAACGAGTCACTGCTCGTTAACAGTTCTGAGAACATTTCGGTATCTAAAGAATATCTAACGATGGTTACGAAAAATATTCATCGCCTGAAAAAAAATATATTACCTGATATCTTTCCACGTTCCCTTTCGGTTTCACCGAAAAATGATGAGAGAAAACATCAGACAAACGCAAGTCGTTCCCGATTTCATCGTGTAGGAGCATTTGAATTTCGTCGTGGGTCCAAACATAAAAGGCTCCTTCTCTCTTAGAGGCCGAGTCATGTGTTGGAAGAGAATCCGCGTCTTCCGCGCTATAAAATCCACCTTCCTGCGATGGAAAAGAAAATCAATGAGTCGTGATAAGAGAAACAAACACAAACTTTCTCGCTTACCGAATGTCGTAAATCTCTTGTAACGTATGTGACAATATCGTCGGCTATGTCAGCGTAAAAGGGATCCTTTGTTATGGCAAAAGCGTCAGCGTAGGATTTCAAAAGTTGACCTTGGTCGTAAAGCATTTTCTCAAAATGTGGTACGTGCCATTTCCCATCAACAGAGTATCGCGAAAATCCCTAAAAAGAATCAATTTTTTGAGTATTTAAAAAAATACCCGAAAAAATTTTACTAATTATGAAAATGTTATTTAAATAATTGCAAAATTCAGGGAATTAATTTGGAAAAATTGGAACATGAAAGAAAAATCATTTTCTGTCGATTTAAATCATAAAAATTTAATTTCACTCGATAATTTAATAAAAAGGACCAATATATGTATACTTTGAATAAGTATAATATTTTAAAATAAATTTATTAATTTAATTTAAAATATGAATTTTTCAGAGACGCGAATATAAAATTTACCTATTTATTTATTTTATTTATTATTTTATTTACCATAAATATTTGCCAAATAAATTTTTCTACTTATTTGGCAAATATATTTCAATATTTTAGTAAAAATTATTTTTTTATCGAATTGGCCCTTTACCTGACCAACGTGATCGTGAATCCCACCGTTGGCCATTTTCGTGAGAGTGTGAGTGCACATATTCAAACAGAGTTTTCCAAGTTCACTGGAAGGGTCCGCAGCGTAAACGTGGAAAAGTAAATTGAGATTCACGGGTTGTGGAAATTTCGGGGCATCCGAAAACCCACCGAATTCTTCGTCGTATCTATCGGCCAACTTTTTCGCACATATGCGCCCAAAAGTTGACGGAGGGACTTCAATCTATAAAATCAAATATGAAATAATATTAATAATAACAATAATTAATTGTTTGAAGTGAAATAGTTTTTCTTATTCAGTCCCAAATTTTGTGCAGATGTTAAGCGCTTTCCTGTTGTTAATATCAAAAACCTAGTTGATGAAAAATAATTTATACAAGAATTTTACAAGAAAGAAAATTGAATTTATTAAAAACTATATTTTTTATAGGGTTTTATTTTGTTAAGGAAATTTTCTAAAGTTGCAGAAACGAAAATACCTCTGTGTTCTCTCGATGTTCCTGAGACGAACGTTTAAGGACTTCCAAGATAGTTTTGCCGGATTTCAAGATATCCTCTTTACTCGTGAGCCACTGCAACATAAATATTGATAACTATTATTAGACTATAATATATATTCGTGTCAATTTTTAACCGGTTATCGAGCAAAGAAACAAGACGAATTCATGTTAGAACGTAATGTATCGAATTTTTTAATTAAAGTAGGATGAAATTATTTATTAATAACACCACCTTGCCAGCAATTCCTAATAGGACACTTTTGAACCCGGGTTGTCCGTATTTGTCCGTTGGTGGAAAATAGGTTCCACCGGTAACTGGAACCAAATCCGGTGTCAGGAATACACTCATTGGCCAACCTCCGTGTCCCGAAATCATCTGTGGTAAAAGAATGAAATGTGGTTTTAGAAAAACTGGGTAAGAAAATTCTGTTGTTGTTATTATTAATATTATTATTGTTCTTAAGATTTTATCGCAGTTACCCTATTTTAAAAGTGGTTATTACTCAAATTATTTGATCATATTATTATTATTATTACCAAAATAATAAAATAGCTATACTGTTTTATAGGAATTAATTACATCCACATAAAATAAAAAGAAAAGTACAAATTTCAGGTCAACAAACTTATCACCTGCACAAAAGTCATATATATCCTGTCGATATCTGGTCGCTCCTCTCTGTCGACTTTGATGTTTACGAAGTATTTGTTCATGACTTTTGCAATTTCAGAGTCTTCGAAGGACTCTCTCTCCATAACGTGGCACCAGTGACACGTCGAGTAGCCTACAGACAGAAATATCAGTTTGTCCTCCCTCTTGGCTTTTTCAAAAGCCTCTTCGCCCCAAGGATACCACTCCACCGGATTCGTTGCATGTTGTAGAAGGTACGGGGACTTCTCCAGGATCAACTTATTCGTGGGATGCTTCGTCGTAGGAGTGCCACCTTTCGAGTCACTCGAGGTGGAAGCCATCCTCGAAAATGGTGTGGATAAAGTCACAAGAGAATTTTGCCTGGAAATCAAATTCTATTATTAATATAGATATTTTTTTTATTATCGATATTAATTATATTATGAATTCTAGTACTGTTAATATTTATTAGTATCAAGTTAATATAATATTAATATGTTAAAGAATTTATAATATTAAAATTTATAATTTAGGTATTTTTTATAAATTTAATAATAAAATTTAATAATCCAGGAAATTCAATTTTTCTTTTCTAATACTAATTAGAAAAATGAAAGAGTTTGCGGTTCCAAATATAGATTCCAGGAAAAAAATAATATATATAAACAATTTTATTACCTTTTGCTACTCTGTATTCTCAGTGTGAGTATGTTATTGTCGATCGATGAAAAATTTTTACTATAAACTGAGGTAAACTGTTTAGATATTTCCGGGACATAACGAATCGGCAAAAGCGAAGTGGAGCATCTTCCCAAAATCATAACATGCATCAGACACTTGAGAAAATGTGTGTAAAGTTCGAGAGGTCTGATGAAGCTGTGTTCCACCCAATTGTGTGTACCGACTCGAAATGAGAGATTTTGGGATGGAATGGATTTTTGAAAGATCCTATTATTTTTATTCCATCATTTCAGTTGAGAACCAGTGTATCCTGTTGTGTCAAAGAGAAGGTAGGAGAAAATTATTAAGATTGTGGTTATTCCAACTTCCCGAAGGAGTCAACTACTTGTGCATACCTATGATGTTCTAAAGGTAAAGAATTTCTATTTGAAATTACAGTTAGAAATGGATGCAAATCGCTGATGATTCGGGTTTATTTCTATTAATATATTGATTAATACATTATTAATTTAAAAGTTATCGATCATAGTAGTTATTAATTGTACTAAAAATATTCACTCTTAATTCTCCGTTATTAGTAATTCAGTCTTTTTTCTATTAATGCTTTTTACTGGATTTTAAATTACTGAAGCTCAGAATTGAAATTACACATTGCTTTTAATAGAAAAATTTCAAAAAGCACTATTTTTATAAAATCAAATTCCAAGGAACATTTTCTAAGAGTTTTTTCCTTTACAAAAGAAATTTTAAGCTTTCGCTTAAAAGAAACAAATATTATGCTATAATTCAAATTTCAAACATGTGATTTTTCCTTGAATTAATAAAATAATCATTTTTCCTGTTTCTTATCTTATCAACCTTTCAGTTTATGGGACTGACTTTACCTCTCCGTTGTCTCAACGGAAAGGAACTTGATTTTAGGAATTGGTAATCCTAAAATTAAAAAACTGGAAATTGAATCGAAATGTTTCGGAAAGCGAGAATATTTGTTCTTAATTTCTGTGAATTCTTAAAGTAAACGTTTCTAAAAATTCTGCACAGGAAAATACAGCAATAATTGTTAAATAAACGGTATTTCATATCGCTAACTTCCAGATAGATATCTCAGTTTTTAAGAAACCAATTTCCTGAATATAATTGTATTGCAGTTTAACATTTTTTTGAGAGTTTCAATAAAACTAATGCAAATTTTCCTCAAAAACCAATTCTTAGAATATCATTTTTTTGGGAATTAATTTTATTCTAAGTGTTTTAATGGTACAACAGTTCAATGTTTTAAATATTAATTTCTTGATTATAATTGAAATGGAATTTAATATTTTTTTATTTCAGTGAAACTATTCCTTGATTTTCTGTAATAATAATCTCTAGAATGTTTAAACTTTTCTAAACCTGTTTTGATATAATTTCATTCACTTTTGACATATGCTTCTTATTTCAAATTCAGTTTTCGAAGAATTTATGGATCAACCAGTAAATCAACCTATAGTTATCAGTAATATGCAATTATAATTAGCCTCAAGTTATTATAATAAACAAATTGTGAATTTAAAGCGAATCCTATCTATCGTTATGCCATACATTAGTAGTAAAAGTTATTTTAATATCAATAAAAAAGTATTGTTATTAAAAAACATTACTGAATTATTATACTATAAGCTATACATAATCATATATGTCAATAAGTATATACAAATCCACCTCTTCTGTTTCAAAAGTGCACATTTTAAAACCAAAATTAGTAGATAGCTAATTAATCAAAGAAAAACTCACAGAATAATTGCACTTTTAAGCGACACAGAAATTAATTATTACATAAATATAAGTATGATGACAGAGATACAGATACATATATCTGCAAAAGTGGAAAAAAAGAAAAGAGAACCAAAAACGTGCGTTATGTGCTCAGTTCTGTTCCTTCATTCACTTTCTAATACACTTGTATCCTGAAATACCCCAGAGAGGAACTTGTCGACGGGGACGGAGATCCCTTTTCTTTTTTTTTCCTTCAAGGTACCCACGACGCAACAACAAATCCTTGGAATTGGGTCACTACCTAACCTCCAAAACTCGATTTTTTTTACGATTACTGAAGGTTACGTCACATTGACCTTTTTTCCTTCGGATGAGTTGGAGGTAATCAAGAAGGTCTTTGGCAACACGTTCTGGAGAAAAATCAAGAAGATGAAATCGGGAAATTACCCAAATCTTAAAATTGGAAATTTCTCTGAAACCAGCTGCAAAAATATCCGCCATAGATATTTCAGAATGAAGCGCTCTGTGTACGTGACTGCGTGGGTGGACATGACATATAATGAATAACAATGATGATGATAATAATAATAATAGTAGTGAAACTAATAATAAAAAAGTACCGATTTTATGTTATACGTCAGTTATACTATTGCTATTCTTACTCTTATTCTTCTTCTTCTTCTTATTATTATTATTATTATCATTATTATTTATTTTGTTATTATTTCTATGCATTAAATTATTAATTCCTGTTACAAAATTATATAGTATGAATTAATATAAATTTTTAAAATCGATGTTTCGTTTCATATTACTATTGGAATAATAATAATAAAACTTAACGAGGATATTTTTGGTCCTTTTAATTAGAGCTTTTAATTTAAGGTTTTTGCAAATAATTCATTTAAATTTCGTCCCTATAAGAAGTGGCGCCATCTGCAAATTTTCCCGCTCCAAGATAACGTTTAATTTTTTGAATTACATTTTCAAGAGACCTTTCTCCAGGAGTCGCTTAGTTCATGAAATTCCAGGTTCTCCAAAAATATTTAGTCTCGCAAAAGATTTACATGAAATGGCATTTAATTTAGGAAAACATTGCAAGTGTTCCGCAGGATTTAGATCGAAATTGAATATCTCGCGCAATATTTGATACAAAATTGCACATCCTGCGCAGGATTTAAGGGAAACTACAAATCTCGCGCAAAAAGGGAGAAATTGCGAATTTCACGGTGACTCTAGGAATTTAGAACGAAATTGTAAGAACTTCGCAGGAAACTACAATTCTCGTGTAGGATTTAGAACCAATCCCTCTATTTGTCAATCTCTCGATCCGTCAATCCTCCAATTACTTGATCCTTCGATCAAACTGTTTGTCAAACAAAGAAACTTTTTTTGCGACTAGAAAGTGGCGCGCTCGGGCGGGCCTACTAGTAACTAACTAGCGCGCCAGTCGGCAGCAAGGACAACGCACTCGCCCGTCTCGGAATCCGAATTCCCATTTCCCAATCCATTATCCATCCAGTTCCAATATCCTCCATTCCTCCATCCTCCCGCAGTTCTGCACCTGCAGTTGTACGGTATCATACGGTATTACCGTAAATGCTTCGACACTCTCGCATACCTGCATGCGTCGCGTTGTTTTGCTCTCGTTGCGTTTCTTCCTCCTCCTCCGTCTCCTTCTGTTTTCTAAAATGCGCGCGCGTGCACGTACGCACGCATTTGACTAATAACTAATTATCGCTCTACTGTGTTCTTGTTTTTGTACCGGTACAAACGTACGTCGAGTGTCGACCGGAGGGCTTCGTCGAAAAACGCATCGAAATACGCACGCTTACTCACACACGCGCGAACCCAAAACTCGTTGACGAGAAAGATGCGTCGTTCGAGGGGACCGAGCGGACGTCGCGGGGGTCCGAAGAACGGCCTGTCGTTGTGATATCGGCGGAAAGGCGACGAACGCGAATCGGGAATGAACGCAGAGGAACATCATGGCCACGGTTTTCGAGAGCCCGTTTCTATCGAATAGGTTGCGGCAAATCGAGGAGCGCTACGAGGAGTCGAACACGACTTTCGGCAGATGCGACTGTACCAGTTACAGCTACCTCGCGCTTAGCGTGATCCTCTTCACCGTTGGCACGGCCATCACGATACTGGCCCTGGGCGACGTGTCGGACGGGCACATCTTCTACAACCTCGGCCACATGTGGTTGGTCGGACCCATCTTCATATGTTCCGGCCTGATGGTTGCCGTCAAATGTATGCTCTACCTACGCAGGAAGTCCGTCATACAGATGATCATACACCAGCGGCAGTTTTTCAGGGTACATACATTGGTTCTTTTGTTGCTTCTACGTTTTCTCACTTCGTCCCTGTTTGGGAACCAAATATAGAAATCAGGGTATATACGGATTCCTTGATTTTGCGTCGATAATGCGCCTTGTCCTTGTTTGGATAAAATCCACAAATTATATACATTTGAGCCATTTATTTTGAAATTGGCCTAAGTCCATTTTTGTTTGAATTTCGTAAAATATGTTTTTAAGGCAGCTATTTTCAAGCGGCATATTTTATTACAGTTAACAGCAAAAAACTCGAAAATGGACTTGGATCACTTTCAAAATAAACGCCTTATTTACGGGTCCTTTAACTTTCCACCGTGTCCCATTTGTTGTTGGAAGTACAACTCTGTCTTACTTTGTTTTTCATCAAAATTCAGGATATTTATGATAGTCGCTCTGTTTTTTGTGTGTAGTATGCGGTATTTTTTTATGTGCATTCATGTTTCTGGACGAAATCCAGAAATCCGACTATATACTGGTCCCTCGATTTCAAGTTATATTTTCCTTGTTTCCAATAAATATTTAATAATTATATATTAGGTCTCCCAAAAGTTTCCTTCAGGACCATCATCTATTGCATATGTATTACTTACTAATGGAAAGACTCAAAAAAAATTTTGAGACAACCCAATATTACATATTAGCCCCTTAGTATTGCACTGTTTCTTTTTTTAAAATCAAAATGCAGAAGCGGAACTATGTATATAATGGCTCTTTCTTATTTTGTTTTGCTAGAATTTTTCTTTATTTACACTCCCATTTTTGGATGAAATCTGGAAATCAGGCTATACACGGATTTTTTTATTTTATGTTAAACGTTCCTTGCCCTTGGAAAAAATCCAGAAATTGTGTCATTTACAGGTCCTTTGATTTTCCGAAGTATCTTTATTCTGGTTTTTGTCGAAATGACGAAACGAAAGCATACGCTTGTTCTTTGATTTTATATTCTGTAGTTTTTCTTTCTAGTTTTTAAACGAATCACAGAAAGCTCCCCACTCCTTTCTTTTTTCATCCAATCGGATGTATCTTTTACTGATTGTTTCTTTTGAATTGCATGGAAGACAAAAAGAATTTTAAATAAATAAATGATTCTTATTCCTGTTACCTTGATTCCATTCGACATATATTATGTAACTTCCCCTTCATCTATTTTTTAGGGGCAATCGAATACAAGGAAATTAAACGTGTAAAGTTATTGGTTGAAATTGTATTATTTTGGTTGATAATTCGAGCTAAATACGAGCCGACGATATTACTCTTGACGCTAAGTACTGACAAATTAAAGTTAAATCAATACTCTTTCTCAAAACTTATATTCTTGGTATCAAATTTTTAACATTTCTTCCTTCTTGGAAAGCGAGAGAAGAAGAAGTCAGCTAAAATTTGATCAGCAAATTTTCCAGAGTTAATTTTTCCTCCGGTGAATCACTCTAACAACTGAAAATTTATTTATCTTTTCCAAGTAACTTACAAGTTATTCTTAGAATTCTCATTGAGTTTTTCTTATCAACCTCTCATACTTATTTGTTTTCTTCGTGTCTTTAATGCATGCAAACAGGTAGAATAACACTTACCTCCACTTTGAGATTACAGTTTACGATCCTCCTCTTCTCCAAGGAATATCATCCTCGGCCTTCTCATTATTCATTATTTCTTCGTATTATATCGGCTGTTTAGCGACTTACCTCTAATTGCATTGGACATATACACTTGCATTCCCATGCAGAACATTCACCTTACTTTTATTTTGTACACATTGCTAACACCGCATGTCCTTACACGCTGTATCCGATAAAAATTGATAATCATATTAAACTTTTTTAGTAAGAAAAAGTACAACATTTCCTTTATTAATCATTCGACCGACAAAATGTGTTAGCTTTCGATTCAACTCAACACTGTTACATTTTCCATGAATGCCCTTTTTTTAGCGTTTGATTCGATAAAATTTTCTGAAAATTTGGATTAATGCAGTTTTGGTAACATTTGATTGTATGCAATTCTTCAAAAATTTAATTCTATGCATTATTTTTACCATGGTGCGGTTTCTTTAGCGCAATTTGAGACCAAACTTGAATTCTCTCCTTCCATGCGACATGTGTACAATATTATCTACTTCATTAAAAATGTATTATAATGAATTATAATGAATCTCTTAATACACTGGTGATTCGATCCATTTATATCACTCGTGTCGAAACACAGTCAAACAGTCTGTTATTTGTGTGCAGCAGGAATTGGCTGGTGCTCACGGGGTCGGCTCATCGGGCACAGGCACTCCTGGACCTCCTCCGTACGAAACGATAGTTCAAGGCCAGGGACCCAGCGAATTGCCTCCACCGTCTTACGCCGAAGCTGTGGCTCTTCTTCAGCAAGCTGGTATTAGTGGTACGTAGGAATGTCCATAATCACAGCTTCCGCCGAATGCTTGTTACACACATTTTCAAAAACCAATTCCTACGATTCCTCTGGTTCAGATACTTGGAATATCTCGTTTCGAGCACAATGACTTCGTCATCGGGTCGTTTGCATTAGTGGTTCGATTCAGGGTTCGAATCTTGGTTTAAAACGACACCGGTAATTTTTAATTAAACGTGTTAAATTGTAATATATTTTATTGATGATTTTGAATGAAACAAATAATTTTATAAAATATTAAAGTTACAGTAGAGAAAATTGAAAGTTTGTATTAGGAGAATTTTCAAGTATTGACGATTTTATTGTGATTTTACGAAAGTTAGAATTTTTATCAGAATTTTTGAAGAATAGAAATTGTTGTCAAAAAAGTTTCGGAAAATTTGAAATTTCAATTGGAAAATGTACTAACATTAGGCTTTTAATTTAGTTTTTGGGACCTTGGTTCTCGATTCGAATGATTCTCTTCTTATCTGTAACAATAAGAGGTTCTAAACCATCGGAAGAAATGGTTTAAACAAAATCAGAAAAATGCAACGATATCGATAACTGCTCTTACCACCTGTTTTTCGTTTTCCAGATGCGAAATCATCTTGCGGTACAGTACCTTGCAGTACGGTAACCACGGAGGAGCTACCACGGGTTAAGCCATGAACTCTTACTGACTTACCGAACACTTGGTAAAAAAAGAAAAACAAAAAACACTTTTTCTACTGGAATTTTTATACTTGACTCCAGCTGGAGAAAGTCAAGGAAGAGGAAAATCGAAAGGAGTTCGAAAAGAGAATGATCCTTCGGCAGAGATTACTTGGATTGGCTTCCAATGTTCAAGATGGAAGTGCTGTTTTAGTGTTCGAATACTTGGGAAATACTTCGGAGTAATTTTTGAACATCCGATCGCTAAGTTTATCTGCCAAAATAGTTTTTTTCTCTTTGGGGTGAAAATAGTTAACGGAAATCCGTTGCTTTTCCTCTTCGTGGGTAATTTTGTATGAAAATGTACATAAATATCCGGAAACCGTGCCTTAGATAAAAAAAAAAGAAAGAAAATAGGCTCGGTGTTCTGGCTTTCCATTCATCCACGATAATAGACTGGATGAATACCTACCCAATAGAAATTGGTGCTACATCACAAAGGATCCGCCAACGCGTATTCGTAATAGTTTAGAAATCCGAGGAAAAACAGAAAAAGAAAAAAAAACATAAACGTTCGGGAGAATTTTTTAGATATTTTCCCGAGAAATTTTGTACGAATTAATTTCCCAATATATTTCTTTTTTTCCTCGGTATCGGTAACAGATACAAGAAACATTGTTTACGGTATCTCTCGAAGAGAAAAAAAAAAGAATGGCACACGATACTTATCGTAATTACCGGCCATCTGTTATCGGCACTTGTACGTTCAAGAGGAAACTTTGCACTTTTTGCAAAGGAGAAGGAGAGGGAGGGGGAGTGTTGATTCGCGAATCGCGTGATGCACGATTTATTGGTGGATCTTCGAATTAAAAGTATCGCGGTGGAAGTGGAATTGGAATTGAATTTTACATTTTGAGTTCAACGTTTCCAGTAAATTTGTGTTTCATGTTTCTTTCGATCGCGAACCTCCAATAAAAAACTGATTTTTGGAATCACAGAAATTCGGGTTGAAGAAAGAAATTTGATCATCAAAGGAAAGAATCTTCCCAAGAGACACGAATTTGCTATGAAACGATTGAAAATACGAATCTCCATCGTGATGGATTTTTCCCGCTCCACTAACTTTTTTAGTCCTTTTTTGTATTTTTGAAAAATCCTCTTTGACCGAATTCGTGCAGGATAACTTTGCGTAATGCAACGATCAAACTCTTGAAACTCGTTTGTTTTTTTTAAATCGAAGTTGCAAAGGCAAGGAAACTTCGCAGTCCTTTGGTACAATTTGTAGTATCAGCATTTTGTAAACGGAGCGAATGTTCGATTGCGAGAAGCAAATTCTCGGGAAACTGTATTTCTTTGGCACTTGAACAGAAAATTTTGGACGTATTTTTTTTTCGTGTGAATTTTTTTATTCGAATGAAATTTCAATTTAGATGAATTTATTTATTCAATTGCAATGAAAATTTTCAATGCGCTGGAATAAATAAATTCAATTTAATTGAAAATTCCTTTGTATTAAAAATTTCGAAATTCACTCAAATCTAAAATTCAATAAAATATATGAAATTGTTGAGTTGAAAGTTCCTTTAAGATGAACTAATTATTTTAACTATATAAAAATTCCGAAAAACGATTCAGTTAGCAAATTAGACGAATAAATGGATTCAATAAAATTGAAAATCCATTTTAACTTAAAAATCAGCAAAATTGAAAAATTAAAAAAAATCAATTTTCAAAAGAATCAATCAATAATAATTAATAAGGAAATTTACTCAATATAAAATATACAATTTTTATTTAAATTTTTAATTTGATCAAATAAATTCACTTTAATTAAGGATTAAATGTACATTATAAAGTTCATTTGAAATTTCAATTCAATCAAATAGACGAACTCTTTTAAATTGAAAAAACTCGTTTGAAATACTAATTGGACTCTTTATTCAAATGGAAAATTACAAATTCCATTTGAATTTTCAACTCGATGAAGCAAATGAAGTCATTATTTTGCACGAAAAAAATTAAATCGTATCAAAAAGATCCATTTATTCAATTATCCGTAAGAGATAACCAGAATCCCGAATTTCGCTTAAGCTTAAAATACGAAAACTCTACGTCCAATGTCAAGCGAACATTGAAAATTCCTTGTATCTCCGCAGTATCGAATGTCACGTTCCGAAGAAACGAAAACATAAAAATAAAACGAGTTTGAAAGTTGTTTACTATCGCACAATTATACCAAGCTGATAAGTTCTTTTCCAGACACATACATTGAGTGATCAATGTTTTTATTTTTCTGTCATCGTTAAAACGCGCAATTTATTAAGAAACAAAAACGATCGTACGACGTAACGTTAAACCGCATGGATTTAAACTCATTAAGATTATTCCTGAATTGTTCGACGGTCTTTGTACATAGCTCTCCAATATATATACAAAATCAAAAAATATATATATATAGGTATAGCCAATAATGTGATTGTATCTAGTGCGAATGAGACATATTTTTGTATCATATATCTTACGATTATTGTAATACGTTATGACATATGTGGTAAGACTTGTTGCCTTATTATGACGAAACGTTTTGTCAAATTACGGGAAAGATTTTGCGTGAAATTGCGAAACTGAAAATTGAAAGATTTGGTAAAAGAAAAGTTCATTTGAAAAACAAATTCAACCTGAACATTTGTTAATTCTTTTGAATTTTCAATTCGATGGAGTTACCGAATTCAATTAAATCGAAAATTTATTTTGTCGCATCAATAATTCGATGAAATTTCAATTCAATAGAAAAATTCATTGGAATTGACGATTGAAAATGACAAAGTTCACTGAAATCGACAATTAAGAATGCAAATTTGAGTTATTTGTTCAAATGCATTTTTTGATTGTGTTTAGGAGACAAGTTGCTTTCGGAAAATTCGAAACTTCTATCTTTACTAATCTCTGAAACATTTATAATTTTTGGAATTTTCGAAATCATAGAAAAATTCGTGATTGTAGGGACATAAGAAATTTCTTATTCCAGAAATCGCAGGAGTTTTTAATTATAGAATGTTTATTATAGTTCAACAAGTCTGTTTTACATTAGAGGAATTTTCAATTTTCAGATTCGCTTCGGAAATTTTTCTTCCCAAAAAAGCAAAAGTCAGTGACTGGTTCTTCCAATCAAAATTTCATTGCCATAAAAAAATGCGAACTGGTGGAATTATGGTGTTAAATTGTAATTTGAGATACCAAATATTCCTCTCGCTATGAAGTCAAATGCAAAGAAAAAAGAGCGACTTCTAAACAGATTTGGAAAAAAAGTCTAATTAACGAAAAAAATCGATTGGTAAAAGGATTCTCTAAAAAAATTTATATACATATATTATGATACTAAAAAATTAGAGACGTAAGAGAAAATCATAAAATTTTGATAAAAACTTGGGTTAAAGTAAAACACTTTTTTTTTAACGCCGAAAGAATTCTTACAGTATTATTTTGATGAACTCTTACTGAACAAATTAAACAAAAAAATCCGAAGATCGATTTCGTGAATTTTTCTGAAAACTTTGACGACTGTTTTAATCGTGATATTTTTCGAATTTCGAATTTTTGTAAATTTCTCTCTATTTTTGAGGGGAATAGGAAATAGGAAATCCCCAAAGCTTCGGAAAAATAGTCGATCTTCGACTCAATGCAAAAGTTGTATTTGTACTTAGAAAAAAAGAAACACTAACAAAAGTATCGAAGTCAAATATCGAGGATTTCGTTTTCACAGGAGACCGAGACCTTTTTTTTAAAAACCTACCAAAAAACTATCTTTGTGATCCCGTGAAAAGTGGGAGGATGAATAATTTTATATTTGTAAGAAACATAATAATTGATAGTTAGAAATAAATTTGATAATTGATATTCGCAATAAAATTTTGCTCGGTTGCAAAACTCGAGGAAAAATTAATTATTCGAGGGCCTAAATTGAAATTTCCTTGCATTCGAGAAATGGATGTTTCGAAAGTTCCTGCGAATCGAGGAAGAAAATTTTGGAGTCATAGAATTTAATGTGAAATAATCTAATTTTATAATACTTGAATCGATGTTTTCTTAAAAATCTTCTAATTTTATATGAATTTGTTAAATTTTCCTTCAAAGAAATCAAATTTTCTCATTTCCGTTTCTATTCTTAAACTCATGCATCCAAGATGAAAATTACACGAAGGACGTATCTGATATCGACGAAAAGAAAAAAAAAAGTTAATTTCGGTATCTTATGAAAGAAAAGAAAATGATACATTTATTCTGTTTATATGCAATTATTAATTACTGTTGATACTTCCATGATTATCATTATTACTATTATTAACGCTACCGCTATTATATATCTCATCGTTTTATTACCGATTTTTCTTTTCTTTTCCGTGTGATTTTTTTTGTATATATATATACTCGTAATAAAAGAAAAATCTTTACGATAAAAATTGCATATAAATCACGGTTTTGCGTTACATACCTGCAATCACATCCGGAAGGGAAAGTTTGGAAAATTTAGTCGCATTAATTTCGCGAAAAAGAAAGACACGTAAATATTCCGAACCTTCGTCTCCGCCATTTATCGTACCTGTGAGTATTTCGACTTCCGTAATCAGTTTCAAGTCCCCAAGCTTTATTCTTCTTAAACGGCTGACGATGTAAATACATAATTTCTTTGCTGGACGTGAAAAGACAATTTCCGAAATTTCATCTGTTCCCCATTTCTCTTTTCCTTCTCCCTACGGATTCTATGACTGAGCGACTGCCAACATCTCTTCCTGATGAATCAAGTGAGTGGTGTTATTCACCAGACCCATGAGTTTTGACAATGATGCCGCCCAAGCATCCAACAATGCCGCGGGTTCCTGCGTGCCGGTGAATCTGACGATTCCAGCAGGTCGATCCGTGCGAGCGCTAATTACCCCGGTTTCTACCAATTTGCAGAGACACGTCTCCGTTTCCTCTACAGGCAGATCCAAAAGCTCAGCCATCCGGGTTAGCGTGATTTTCGTGTAGTATTTTGCCATTATTCGGATATTCTGTTGGGAAGAAAAGGGTATTTAATTTTTTTGTTCCAGAGGAAAGGAAAATCGAAAAATAAATTGAATGATCAATGCCATCCGGGATAACATGATTTTGGTCAAGTATCCCACTATCATTCGACTATTCTGCAGTTGGGAAAGGAGTAATTGCGATTCTAGAAGAATTTGCATTTCTAAGATTCTTTTTTCGTTCAAACGAATACAATATCGAAAGATAAATTGAAAGAAATTTCAAATTTCGTCGAACTTCTAGATATTTTACGATAAATTAAAATATATTATTAAATATCCAATGAAGTTAAATTTTGCTGAAAGAATTTGTATTCCCAAGATGTTTTTGTTATATAACAAAAATTCAAATTGAAATTTTGCTGAATTAGACGAATCGGATTGATTAAATTACATTCATTATTTAACCTCATTGAATTGAATAAAATAAAATTTGTTCTCTATATTTTACTAAAAAATGACCCAACTTACATGTTCCACTACTCGGTTTCGAAGATCACCCCATCGTTTTCTGCCATCCTCCGTTGCATCGGTGAAGACCTCGGTGGATCTTAAATCTCTTTCGTAAATCTCACACAGCCCGGACCATTTAATAAGCTCCGGATTTACGAAAAGACGTAATAATTCCCTGAAATTCAAACGCAGCATTTAATATACCGATTCTAAACTATCCTTTTACAGAAATTTCCAAAGCACAAAATAAATCTCCAAAGCTCACTTGTAAGTTGGAATTTCATCCAAAAGTTTATCCGACAGGAGCCTGTGTGTGAGATCAGCCTGTTCTGGCTCATGAGGTGCCAGTACCAGATAAAGAACGGCCCTTGACAAAGCGGTGTGTCGTTTCTCGGGATCGTTACGCACCGCCGGGGTCTCGAGGACGGCCCGGTTGTGACGACAAAGCTCCAGGTGCCAGCCTTCGTGCAACGACAGCTGCATCATCAAACTAAAAAGAAAAAAAAGTAAATATCCGGGATAGAATCGCGTTGAAGTTGCGTCGAAAATCGCTATAAGCTCACTTGTAGTACGTGAGCTTCAGTTCCTGCGTCTTCTCGTCGTTCTCGTCCTCGAAGAACTTGATGTTGATTTTCTTGGCGATGATCTGAGTGCGAATGAAATCCTGCTTCGCCAAACACAGACGCATCTGCTCCAATATGAGCGAGGCTTTTTCCATGCGGGACATGCTACCGTAAGTTTCCACCTGCAGTTCCAGCATCACGGTAGCCGCTCCGGTTATGTCGCCTTCTTCTTCTTTGAGCTTCGCCAGGCGATGGGTCAAACGGGCTCTTTCAACCTCCACGTATATCTGAAGGAAATTTATAAAGTGGTCGTGTTAATACTGGTGAGAATAATTTTTATATCCAAAGGATATTGGAGAGATACGAAAATTGGTACCATTTTTATCAAGATCCAAGTTAGGGTTTTTGATCAAATATATATTTTATTTACTAGATCAAAGAAGGGATGTTATCAAATTACAACCAACACACACCTATTATTAATTTGAAAGAAATGGAATTCAGTGAAATTCCATTACATTCGATACCAAATGCGAATAGCAACTGGTAAGAAATTATAGGAAATTTTCATTCATAGGGTACCAGTTTGGAAAAAGTTAGAATATTTAAAGATACTGTAATAATTAAAAAAAAAACTGGTTCTTAGATTCAATTTTTGATTATCGGTTCAAGAAAAGGAGAACTGCAATAAGTTTGACCGATTTCAGTTTGAGTCGTTCCGGTATCGACTATACAGACAGAAGTTGTGGGAAAATGAAGGTAAAAAATGCAAAGATGCGATTCCACTCACTTTTCCCTCCGTAACGGAACGTAAAGTCTCGATGAGCTTCATCATGGTTTCCTTATCCGGTGTCTTATCCACGTAAGTGCAGCATTCCTGGACCATCTTTGTAACAGCCTGTTTTAGCTGTGAGCGTCTCTTGGATAGCAGAACTATGTGTTCGTTCAGGGCCGACCAGTTCTTTGCTTCCAGACAAATCTCTACTATCGCCACCAAAACTCTAGATGTGGAAATCATGTCGGTACCCTGGACATAAAATTCGGCTTCGATTGGTTTCATATGTAATTTGTCTTCTGCCATGTTCGGATATCGGTATCATTATCATTGTTATCGTTATGACCTTGATAAATTTGAGTTGAAATTTATTTGGAAAAGATTTCTGGAAACCTACCGTTCTAGTTAGTTTCTCCAAAGCCAATAGCTGATCGAGAGCGTCGTGTAATTTTCCCTCTTTTGCAAGTTTCTTGCACTCTGGAATTTTCATGTCGCACTCCCCGTTGTAGTCGACCTCCATCTTCACGATTCTGCCCCCTTCAGTTGCCGTATTTTCGGCCATATTTCTGTGGAAATAAAGCAACTGGATTGTACGATTTGTCACCAATTATTATAATTACTAAATTTGAGTTAGTCAACAAAAAAGGATTTGATACAATGAATTATATATCACAAAATGTATGAGAAACAACAAGAATATGTTGAAAATAAGAAAAATTGATAGTAAATATGAATAATCTATATAAATAAAAATGAATGGCTAAATGCGTGGCTAAGTGCAAAACTTGAGAACGGCTGGACCAATTTGGCTAATTTTTTTTAAAACTATTCGTCGAAGTTTGAGAAAGGTTCTTATAATGAAAATAATAGGAAAAATCGCTTCGGGTCAGCTAGAATCTACATAAATGAATATCTATAAAATTTGAGTTTTTCGCACTCTTAGCACGGGCGGAGCCATGCCAGGGGCTGCTAGTAGAAAATAAATATCAAAACTAGGTTTGTAACGGCGAAAAAAATTACAAACATAAGTAAAAATAATTTGGAAATACCAAAAGTAGGTTGAAAGTAACAAATTAAATCGCAAACAACGACAATGCATTGCAAATGATAAAAATTAATCGGAAACTATTGAAAATACATTGAAAGTAACAAAAGGGAATTGTAAAGCAAAGAATTAAATCTGAAATTAGTAAAAGTAATTCTCAATCAATAAAACAGATTGTAAACTGAAAAGTTTTTCTGGAATAAAAAAGAAATTTCATTCGAAAGTGAATCGCAAGCTGAAAGTTAGTTAAAAACAAGGAAGCGTATTTAAAATTATAAAAATATTGGGTTTGGGAAAAATCAATTGGAAAAGAGAAAAATTGATCGGACGCAGTTAAAACTGCTAGGGAAATCGGTGTTTTTGTGGAAAAAAAATTCAACATAAAGAATATTATAAATAGCTACTAGCAAGCAGGTTAACGAATCCAGCTCTGAGTTGATCATTACAATGCACTTTTCGAACGCTTCGTGACGCGATAAGAAAATTTTTCCAAGTTTAGGGAAAATTATATATACAGTGGGAAATTTGATGCGATATTGTAAAAAATCCAGGTCGAACTGAATTGAAGCGATCCAACAGCTATGAAATTTGCGAAAATGAGTGAACAACGGGGAAAGTGAGGTTAGTTTTAACCGCTATGAATCAACAATCGCAAAGTACGCGGTTTCGCGTGGAATTGATGCATTAATCGTTCGGAGTACGCGAAAAGGAATTGAATTATTAATATTTACTTACGTATCGTTAAATAAAAAAGTCAGGAGATTCGAAAGACGCTCAAAAGTAAACAATGACAGTTCGTCTCCTGCCTCCTTGTGTAAATCGGATTTCGGATTCAGTCGCGCTCACGATACAGACTACAGAGTTGGCAACTCCGCCATATTGAATCGCCGTACATATGGCACCGCTGCCACGAAGTTCGCCGAAGGTTACCGAAGCTTGCCGAAAACTAGAAACGCGCGAAAGTTGATCCCAATTCGAATCGACGCGCGGCGAATTAACGGTTGCGAAGATTCAAATTCATTCAAAAAGAATACGGAAATAGTAAAATTTCGATATAAATGAATTTTGCAATTGTATAATACCAAAATAATAGTTTGTTTATAATGTAGTCTACCTTTACTATTATTATTATTTTTCTGTTTATTAGGGTGTTTAAAAATAATGATTTGAAAAATAACAATCATTATTTTTGTACTATTTTCTGCCACTTGTAATAACTTCATAAAAATAAAGTGATCCCTTTTGTCCTTATTTGGCAAAAAAACACATTTAGACCAGAAGTAGATAATAAAAAATAAATGTAAGCTATAATTGGTATTACTAAATATGAATGGCTAATAGTACTAACTTGCTAGTTTCTGTAAGGGTTTTTTAAATATTATTATTAATGGCTATTATAATCAACCATTAATCAGATAAAGCTTTTCTATATAAGTCGAAGATCTTTCCTAACTAATTTAAACGCGAGTACAAGGGTGTAATATATAGTAATACTAATTGTAAAACGCAGTAGAAGAACATAGTTTGTAAAATATATACCCGACGTTTATTTATTAGGACAAGAGAAAAGATTCTCATACAAAATTTCTACAACAAAATACGTATAATTGACCCCCTCCTTAATTGACGAATTCAGCGAAACTCGCTTAGTTAGTGGACCCTTCTCTCTCAGCAAGACTTTTTTTCAAGAGTACCAACTGATCCTCCAGGATGTTTATTTTCTGTAAAAAGAGAGAATTCGACTTTTTAAAAACAACATTCGCTTTGCAAAAAATAAACCAGTAAAGATTCGAAAAAATCATGTAAAATCCTTGCCTTCAGGTAATGTTGTCTTTGTCCATCGACAGTTGCATCAGTTGCAGCGAGAAGGGTTTTATATCGTTCTTCCAGCATCGTCACCAAATTATCCAGTTCGCATTGTTTCTCGGAACTCAGAGACGTAGATAATTCACTGCGTTGTCCTTCGAGTTTCAGCCTTAACGCTCTCATCTCCAATTCTCGATTCTAAAAATTATAATCTTCTAGTTATTCAAGAATTTTTCGACGATCTCATTCGATACCCTATTAACCCTTTGCACTCGGGACATAAGATATTACCGTATAAACTGGCGCCGCAGCGGCGCCGCTCGAGTGCAAAGGGTTAAATCAGATTAATTCCCATCCCTTATTAATTCCTTGTAGAAATTTTCATCTATTACAAATATATTCAGGAAATATTTTTTCGTAGTTCAAAACTATATTAATTATATTAATTCTCCTACAATTATAATAATATAATAATAATTCTCCACAAACAATTGTATCATACTAACTTTTAACATCCGATAGACTTTCTCGTAATCGTAGCTCAGTTGTTTCTTCGACTTTTCCAACTTCGAAATAGTTTTCTTCAAATACGCGATTTCATTTATCAAAGCTTCGCTCTGTTTTTGATTGGACACCTCCGTTTGGGCTCTCATTCTTATGAATTCGTCTTTCATATTGGAATACTGCTCCGATAACATGAGGCGCAGTTTACCCTCCTGCAATAGAATTCGTTATTAAAAGGTAGAATATTCTACCTTTTCTTGCCATTCCACGTTCCACATGACATTATTCTCTACTTGATAAATACATCCTCGGCCTTATTTTCAAGTTTAGCCTCGAGTTCCAAGATTTTGTTATGCAACGTCTCGATTGTCTTTTGGTAATCCTCATCCTGTTTCGTATGATCGCAAATTTTCAGCTGCAGTTCCTCGTCTTTTTTTCGCAACAGTTTCTCGTAATCTTGCCGCGTTGCTTCCACTTTATCGCCCCACTTTTTATCCAGCGCAATTGCCTCTTCTTCCTGTTGAAAACCAATTCGAGTTTTCAAGTTTCCAAAATTATAACTATTTTTTTAATCATCAAACATTACATCAATGTAAATTTTGGTATTCTCAGAATTTTTTTACTTGAAATAGTTCCAGGAGGAATTGGAAAAATTAGGAGAAATTTTGAAAAATGGAAAATTCTTTTGTATGGATGGTTGAGTTTCGATTTTCAAAATTCTAGAAATCAAATCTTCTCGTAATACCTTTCCGCGTGTAATTTCCTCCAACTTTTGCGAAATCAAAAGTAAGTTATTCTCCAGCTCTACGTTTTTATTTTGCGCTTCCTGTAATCTGTCCTTCAACGTGTGAAACTGTTCGTTCATGGCGTTTTTGTACTGATTTATGATTTCCCTGTGATTAGCTTCCAAGAGTTCCTTGGCTTTATGCATATCCATCAACCTATTTAAAAAAAAATAAAGATTGAAAATATAAAATATTATCGGTGAAACTCTTAAGCTTCTTTTTATTTTGGTCCATTTACTTGACTTTATTTAATTTTGATATTAAATTAAATAGTTAAAATAAAATTGGACTTTAAAAATGTTGCTTCTGTATAATACAGACAACTAGAAACCCCACAGCCTATTAAAAAAAAAAACCTACTTCGCCTTTAAAGATGAAACTTCACTGGACAATTGCTTCACGTGTGCTTGTAAATGAGGCGTTTCGTTCACGCGACAGGTGTCCCTCAATTCCATCACTTCCCGACCTAATCTCTCGTTCTCGACCTGCAGCTTCCGCACCATTACCATTAGAGCCTCGATTCGCTTCTGATAAACTTGGATCTCGTCGCTCTCGTCCACTGCGTCACTGGTCTCCTCGTAGAAGCGAACCGCCGAATTGGTCAATTTCGAATTTCCAGAGGGTAAATGATGGACATGGCATTGAGTCGTGCTGCTGGAATCTGAATCTCTCCTCCTGTTTCCATTCGACAAAGTGTTGTTTCGAAGAATTCCTCTTTGATTCGGTTTAATAGCATTTTGTCTGTATCGACAATTGCGTCGATCGGTGGCCGATGTGCTGGTATCGGACAGGTCGCTTAACGATGAACTGCAATTTATCTAAAAAAGAGGGAAACTACAATTAGAAACTACTCTAATTAATATTTCGAGATCAATTACTTTTTGTTTAGTGGACATTTGAATAAAAATTACATAAAAAAATATAAGAAGAAATATTTAATAAAAAATATAAAAATACAAGAAAAGAAAAATTCAAGAGTTTTTACACAGGGAAATTTCTCTCCAAGAACCAAGGAATTACCGTACGAAAATTCGAAAGTGGTACGAGGTATCCAGGAGGTGGAGGTTTCGAAAAGACACTTCCTTCCTTCAATTGGCCGGTTTTTAACTGTCGGTACAATTCGACCAAGTATGCGTTCCTCAAATTTCGTTGACCGCTGGTGTGACTCAGTTTGTCAATCCAGAGCCTGCAGAGCTTCGTCTTCTCTGGAGACGTGAGAGACAAGACGTACGGTTTGAGACGCGCCAATGTGTCTTTGAAGAAATCGTCCACTTTCAAAGCATTCTGCGCGTCTTTTTCTTTTGCGGATCTCGACATTTTATCAAAACCCTCGGAAGTGGTTCTGAAAAGAAAGAGCTCTCCGTTGATTTTAACACGTCTCCGCGATTGTCATTAACATTTTGGATTTTCTTCAACGGTTACACGCTTTTAAAACTTCTACAATTTTTTTGCCACCTGAAGATAGATAATCGACATTGGTGTGCGAAATTATCACTTTTACGAAGAAAAAAAGAAGTGAAATTATAATCACATCGTAGCGATGCAATTTTCTTCATTTGTTTTTGGCGAGCTGAAATCTCGTGATTTTTGTCCCCAAATTTTTCGAAAATTAGAGTTCAAAAGTTTGAAACTTTGAATTTTATTTCATGAAACCTTGATTTTTGATAAACTCTAACTGATTTTGAAAAATTCATTCCCCGAGGAGATACAACATTTCCAGAACTCTGCAGGAATTACCCTAATTTAAAATGCCTCCTTCCCGAGAGAAAAAAAGTCTTAGGAACTCTCGTTATTTCAGTGGTTTAAAAAATTAGAGCGTCTCTTTATTTATAATAATGACTATTACTCCTACTTCCTTCTCGTTACTGCCTAAGTGCTTTCATACCGTAATGGAAAGATGAAAACGTACGAGTTTAGGAGAAAATCATTAGAAAATAGTAACATGACAATTTCCTAAAATCGTGGGAGTTTTGTGATCATTAATTTCCATTTTGAAGGAAAGAATCCGGATTATCGTACCAAATTTCATTTCTTAAAAACGAAAGGCAATTGAAATCACCCTCGTGAGATTAACTGTTCATCGGTTGCAGAAAAACATGAAAATCTCAAATGAATTCGGAATGAAAACCCAGAATTTAGATCGATTTACAAAGGCTTCGATGTATATATACATATATATATACACACACGCACACGCACCTATACGTCTAGACATTTAAAAAATAGTCCTAAAATACTCGTGGAATAGTTACGTTATTTCCATTATGCTTGTGTCCTTTGCAAGATATACAAGAATATATGTATATAAGTGTCTCTGTCTATCTATTATCTACACTTCTTTTCTAGGATGAACGAACGCTCAATTTCAATTGATTTTCCGTCACTCGTTTCAGTTCGACGAGTTTCTCTTTCAGAGGCTGAATGTGAGTTCCGAGCCATTCGTCCATCATCGGCGAGAAGAACATCGTTTCCATTTGAACTTTCAGGTATTCTTCCAGCGACGATAACTCCAGTAACAAGCTGTGAAAAAAAATTGGATGTAATGTTGGGATTTTCAAATCTTGAAATTTTTCCGGTTCTAGAATTTTGTCAGATTAGAAATTTTGCGATATATAAATGAAATATATATATTTTTTATTTTTAAATTATTCGACTCACTCTGTAAAAGCTGGTACAAGGCTTTCCAACTGCATTGGATTTGTGTAATTATTAGCAACTTGCCAGGGGTTCATCCACGTCGTTACCCTGTTCGGAATAAAGAAAGAGAACATTTAAACACGCGCCTTCCTGATTAGGTTTTAAACGACAAAAAAAAGGATTTCTGATTTTAAAATACAGTAGCAACAACGCGCGCTTTAATATTTTATTGGCGGTCGTAGAAGAACGTGAGTGATTATAATTTAGAATTTATTGAATTTAAATTGAAGCTAAGCTCAAAAAATTCGACTTTTAGAATCAACTTTTGGACACCGCCGGAAGACCCTGATGCGATGTAAATTTTTGCGAGGAATCCCATTCCATTATTAAAATTCCCGACATCTCGTCAGAAATACCATTCTATCGCAAAAAACCTATTTTTCGCTGAATTTCGATAAGACTCCAGCACCCGTCCATCTACCGGTGATTTCGAAAAATTTCTTTTATACGTACTGGTCGCTTTCCACGATATTACGAAACTTCGTCTTGAAGTTCAGGAACCATTCGATGCCCACTGCCACTTGCCATCCAGGAAAAGACAGCGTACTCGGTATGGGAGCTGGTCTCGGTTGTGGAATTATGTGAAGCGGATGGTTATCGGCATATCCTAAGTTCTTCGCTACTTGAGCATGTGTTTGTTCGGAATAGCCATGAAGCCAAACTTTGAGGCACAGAGCAAGAGACGGTATCGAAGTTGGAAGCAATTCGCACATCGTCGCATAATGGTCGTACCTGAGATGTGAAGAAAACAAATTTTAAATCTAGCAGCTTTTGTAAAATTTTCCTGAACTTCTTCCAAATTTCATTTAGAGAAATTTGGGAAGTTCTAAATGTTACTAAGGTAATTTTTTACAAGTTAAAGTAAAATCCAGAAGAATTTTAAAAATAAGCAAGGTCTGCCCATGATGTTCGCAAATTTGTATCCACTTTAATTTAGAGAAACTCCAAAGGTTGTAATTTTCAATGAATGAAAATTTCTCCAAATAAAAATGTGATTTTTACAGTTTTTCTAATTTTAGTTTTCAGAAACTTGGTAAACGAAAATTAATCTCTGAAATACTTAAATTTAATTTAATAATAACTAAATGAAGAGTCAAGCAAGTTGACAAATTTTACCTCGACCATCCGGTAAAAGCCGTCCCTTTGAACTCATTAATTTTCGTTACGTGAAGGCTAAGCTCTTGCAACCATCGTTCGTGGTTGCTAATGTGATGCCTTATCACTGGAATATGTTGACACGAACCCGTTGCTCCTTTGAAAGCAGTTCCTGCCCATACATTGGGGAAAATTGAACCGTACTTGTCCCACAGATCTGGAAGGAAATGGGTTATTAAAATAGTTTGTTATTTTTGTATCAAAGAAAATTATATCAAAATAAATTGTGGAAAATTTGGAAAATCAGAGATATTACTTTGTCCCTAAAATTCGTCCCGATTCTCTTCCAAATTTAATCCACTAAAGTCTGTAAAATTTTTGATTTCATATTGTCTGTTGTTTAATTCTGTAATATGGGGCACGTATTTTTTTAGGTAAAACATCGATGTGTATTTTTACCTGGAGGTAGTGCAAAATTTTCTCCGGAATTGTAGTGCCATATCATTGGTTCGACATATTTTCCAATATAATATTCTGAAACAGAAAAATTCGAAGAAATTTTTAGAGGAAAATTCCGGATTTATTTGAATTTTATCAAACAAAATAATACTAAAATAGCCAGAAATTTGGTAACTTTTATCTATTAATTGTTAGAAATTTTCTTAAATTAGGGAAAAATTCAGAAAAATGTGTAAAATTTGCTCCAATTTCTTCCCAAGATCGTTTCAAATATCAGAAATTTAACTCTGAGATACTTTTAAATTTCTTTCAATATTTTTAGAACAAATTTAGAAGCTCTAATTAATACCCGACCGAAGATAATTTCTCAAAATTAGAGAATAATACTTTTTTTTTAGTAAACGCTGATAACGTAAATGTAATCCACGATTTTGGTTTGTAATTGGTAAATAAATTGACGAGAAGAAAAAAAAAGAAGCAATATACCATTCAGAGCTTGCAAGCCTATCGATCTCAGCATATCATCCCAGACAATGATTCTCAAACATGGATAGGTCTCTTGTATGAATTGCGCGATGGCTAATACGTGCTCGAGGTAGAGGGAAGATTTGCCATACTTGCTGGAATCAGCGCGTTTCTTACAAACCGAACAAAGTCCCAAGTGCCAGACCTCGTCAGCACCTATGTGCAGGTATTGGACATCCGGATGAAAGCTCACCACTTGTCGTATCAACGATTTCACGAGCGGCAAAGTCCCCGGATTCGACGGGCAGATCGAGCTCGGAAACAGTTCCACTTCCCTTAAATTTCTCCATTGCTCGTGTTTCAGGACAAACTGGAAAAAAATGAGTAGGTGAATTACTTTTCGCATGGAGAATCCGGCTGATAAGGAGAAAGAAAAAATTGTTTATATTATTCTCAATTTTTTCATTTGAAAATTACGAAGAGTATTTTATAAATTTTTTAATGTATTTCAAATGTACCAATAAATAGATTTATAAAATATTGAAAAACCCTATTCTATACATTATAATTCTAGAAATTGAGCAGCAGCTTCGTTAAGCCCCTTAAAAAAATTTTCAATTCGTATAGAATTTTATTCTAGAAATTAGCGTTTCAAAAATGGAGCTGCAATTTCAGAAAAAGGCTCCAAAAAAATAATTTCATAAAAAGTCTCCAATATAAAGTAGGAAATGTTAAATATAGAAATTTATATAAATAAAATACATTTACAATCTGTGGTTTTTGTGTTTTTCGTCGATCCGCTAATTTCTTAATTATCGAGGCAATTCTATAGAAAAAAAAAAAGCGAAGGTTTACCTCCAAATGACCAAAGGTTTGTATTAATGGTACAACGGCTAACCCGGAATCTCCAGCGATCTGTAAGATCTGTCGAGCTTCCTGGGACGTGTAGCCACTGGTTAAATTTCTTGGGCTGTTGCTGCCAATTTGGGAGAGTTCTTTGTTGTACGGGAAAGTGTCCTCCCATTCTAAAAGTAATCCTGTCGCACCCCAGGATCGAAGCAGCGGGAACAGCTGAAAAATACCAAAAAATTGTTTATGCCATCAAAAGGAACCAGATCGCTTCTTTCGTAAATAGTGACATTCTTTGTTACCATTTACTTCATTTCGATTTGATTCAAAATAAATTATCAAGTAAAATTGAAAATCAAGTATAAAGCATCCAATACTTTCATTTCGAATCTATAATTCTTCTTAAAGTAAATCTTAAAGTAATTCTTCTTAAAATAATTTCAAAAAAATGTATTTAGAAGTAAGAGTGGATTTTGTAACAAAATAACAATTTCATGGAAAATTTGTGATTGTTTCCAAGCAAATCGCTAATTTCATTTGGAACGATGAGCCCCAATAAAATTTTATTCTGTAAATTAGCATTTTAGAAACTGTGTAGTAATTTTTTTAAATCTAAAAAAAAATAATCTACTCCAATAAAATTTTATTGGAGTTGATTATTATTTTAAATATCCAGCCGCATCTTTATTCAAAATCTATGAAGAAAACAATATTTTTTCTTCGATTGAATTGCAAATGTGCAACGAACAAGCGTAATAATTTATTTTAAATCAACCGCAACTTACAAATGAAATTAGCAATTTGTATAGAATTTCATAATTATTATAATTGGTAATTTTAAGATTCTTAGAAATCCCTAGCAACCCGCAATTGGTTAATTTCATAATTTGTAATTGTTAAAATTTATTGATAACCAATTCAAAATTCCAATTGGAATTAGTAACCCCATTAAAATCCTATTGTATACGAAGCAGTTTCCTGTAAACGAAACAGCTGTGTATAACATACATCTGCGCATACATGCACACACACGCGCGCACACTATATATGTATATATGACATACAAACACATGTAGATGGTATGTAAACAAAAACAATGGCCACCGATACAATAACGCAAACACAATATACAATATATAAAACAAAAACACAACAACAAAAACACACTACTACAAATTCAACATTTTCTCGGACATACCTTCTCGAAGTAACATACCCGCGGCGGAGCTCCTTTCAAATCTAAATGAATCAATCTTGAAGAAAAGAATCATAACGTTATACCGTGACAGCCATACAAACGGTTAGTAATTCGACTATAATTCGTACGCACACAGCGGTACGGTACTCTCATTGTTTACCTGTGAGATCCGAACGTCAGGGCGTCCATCTTACTTCTTAATTCCGCACTGCGTAAAACGAGGGGATGATAACCGAGTTAATCGTGTACGACGCGATTTCGAATAAGTTTGGTTCAAAGACATCGTGACGTATTTTCGAAAAGAACGAACTGACTTTGAATTTTTCGGAATCAATACCGCGCTTCCACGCCGTGGATGCATGTGTGCATGGATGTATTACAGTATAGGTGCAGCGCTGTTTCAAACCAAAGATAATTGCACCATTCGGTTCCGATATCGGAAGTTCGAGAGTATTTGTATTTGTATTCGTGGCGGGAAAAGAGAAACAGCAACTTTTATTTAAAAAAAAAACGGGGAAAAAGAAAGAGGAGAGGAGTATATACAATTTTTATAGTTCCTTGAATATACTTTTCAGGAGTGGTCCAAATAATTATTTATACTGTGTATATATACATATATTCTTATACATATATACAAATATATGCGTTATATATATTATATTTCTAATTAATATTTACCAATCACTGTAATTAAACCTTGGATTGGTGAATGTTAATTAGAAAATGGTTGTATGACATGTAACTTATATTTATCTAAATGCTAATTCCAAATATATACAATTACTACTTTTTGAATTTTGGAATTCAAAATATAGTAATTGAAAATAAATTATACGATTAGATAGATTCATTTTTAGATATAAATAAGTTAGAAATTACACTATGAATTTTCAATTAATATTCATCAATTATAATTAGTAATACTCGGGTTGAAATTGATAAATACCAATGAGAAATTCGCCATGTAATGTTATAAACAATTATATCTTTTATATTAATCCTTCTTTCTTATTTTATACAAATATTTCTTGTCGTATACTCTTGTTGATAAATTTGAATGTCAATTAAAACAATTATTTACATAGTATGCATATATAGGTACACACTACATAAATAATTATATGATTTTGTAAATTAATATTAAAGTACATTTATTAGAAAATATTACTTAAACAAAGTATACGTAAAAAATTCGTCTAGTAGTTAGAAAAAAAATTAGAAATTTGGTTATACTTAAAAAAAGGGGGAGGATAAATTGATTACATTGCAATAAATTGTTTTGGCGGAGAGGTACTTCGTTTTTATTATTTCGATTCTATTATAAATAATTGGAATTTTTCCAGACACGGAACAGTATATAGAAACATCGAATTTCTCGGATTCTGGAATGTTAGAAATTTTTTAAACAAGTTGCCAATTGCATCTGGAATTTCTGATAGATTTTTCATAAATTGATAATTCCAATTTTCGATTTCTATTCGCAATAATTTTATACTTCGATCTTATTTTAGCCCAGCATTAATTTATTTTCATGCAGAAGTCTAAAATTATTTTAATTAAAAATACCAAACAACTAAGCGATTTTTAATAGATAATTTTCAAAATAAACTGCCATTAATTTTGCTATTAATTTCAAACCAATCACTTTTTGCGTATGGATTTCAGCATAAATTACAATAAAATATACAATTTTAAGATTTTACACATGATGACAATTCCATAGCGATTATAATAATTCGTAATCGATCTTTAACTCCGTGATAAAAAAAAAGGAAAGCAAAGGGCAAATTAATAAGATAGAGAGGACAGATTTGAATATTGAAAATACGGCATGATTTAATCCTCTTTCGTTTTTTAATAATTCCTTCCTTTCGCTTCGAATTCTTCCACATGAGATTTTTTAAGCTAGAATTCGAAATGTTCACCCAGACGAGGCGTAACTCGAAATTTTACAGGTTCTTCGATATCTGGTTGTCAAATAATGCATGATCGGTATCGTGTGTATGCACGTAGACGTTACACGTTACCTCGCCTATCGTTTATTTGTTTGTACAAAAGTTGGTCACACAAGATGACTCGACGCAGAAAGAAACCTATTGTTGTTTATTGTAAAAAGCTACACAAAGTATAGAATCACCGTAAAACTCATGTCGCTCTTTGTCAAAAAATGAAAATGGAACTTACACTAAACAATTCGTTTGCAACATTTTCTCTGATTTTTTTCTCCTCCTCCCTCGCAATTTAGTTTTTGAGATAGTGTCTCTCTCACACGTACACTTAATTTCTACACTTATCAAACGTAAAATCAAAACGGAAACTATCGTTGGATATCGTCGTATATTAAAAATGCAGTTTTATTTGCGATGAACACTTTTTTCTTTACAAATCGAACCTAGACGGAAGGACAAACACGAGGACAATTTCTCAAAAACTAAAATTCATCGGTTTCGTTTCAGGGGATTTCTTGATATGGGCATTAGAGTGAATTTCAGCAACGTAGAAAAAAAATGTTGATACGGTTCTAAAGAGAAACGAGTTTTGAGCTAAACTTACAAAACTAGTCTTAAAGTTTATGTTCATATACTTTTCTTTCGAACGAGAATGAGGAAATTTTCCATTTCGATCGAAGAGTCCAATCGACTAGAGGAAATGGGAATTGCATCGACTCGACTTAAAATATTTACCAAAAATTCTCTGTATCGATATGCAACAAATGGATAAATATACCAAAAAAAATGCTTCGGAGCAGCCAACGGAGATAAAATTAAGAAAAAAAGTTACTTCGAAGAGAAAAAAAAAAGATTCTTAGTTACGAATTCCCAATTTTCGTCTACGCGATTGCTCTCCATCCAAACAAGTCACTTTTTGCTTTGTTTCTCCATTCCTTCGAATACATTTTCTCGTTCTGGATTTCATAATTCACAATATAATTATTAATTATTCGTCTCTTGGCGTATACATAACTACATATTCCTTCATTTCATTTAGAATCACACGATTAAAAGCGTAATTGTGTATAGTCATTGTTTGTTTTTTTTCTTTTCACCCCCTTTTCGCCACCCTCGAGAAAAAATATAGTTCCATTTGTTATTTGTTTATAGGGGGGAAGAGGGGCTTCTACGAAAACGAAAATAAGTTCCACTCAGAAACTACCTAAACTTCGACTCGAACGAATAAACGAATCTTAAAACTACTGTTTATCCGGAAACTAGATACGAAATTGATCGATTGATTAAAAAAAAAATACGATAAATAAGTTAACGATACAATCACAATATATACGGAGTATTCATACTTTACTATTTCGACCGTATTCGAGAATTTGCTTATGATAGAAGAGGAGGTACCTGAAAAAGAAACAACGAAGAACGAATTAGAATTCGTAGAATTTCTTATTAATTAAATTATTTAAATTGAGTTTAATTAATAGTGGATTACTAATTACATTTGAATCTTAACACTGTAAGGGAAATTAGTGATTAAATATAAATAAAATTTATGACGAATTTCTAAATAATATTTACGAACTGTTGTAATAAAAAATCCGTTATGTTATTTTAAATTTATTCCTATTTAAATACTTATTACAGTTAGAATTTTTTTTCTAAAATGTTAGGAAAAGTTTTAATTTGTTTACTGATTATCGCCCGGATTCGTTAATAAATAAAATTTCTTTAAATTTAGAAAAAGAAATTTATTTTTGTTTTGAGAAATTCGAAACTTATTGAAAAAAATACGACGGATAATTGTCTTCCGAAAGTCTTTGAAAAATTAAAAATTGGCAATGAATAAAACCAATGGATTTAGCATATCAATGGCTCACGTATAGTTTCTCCATTAAATCGTCTTTAAATACACATCTTACCCTTCACTCGTGAGGACATCCTTCAGTCTCGCTCTTGTAATGAGGTGATCGTCGCATTTGAACCACTGATCTCTTTGCTGACGTATGAAAGCTGTGTAATGACCGGTCTCCAATGACCCCTCGTGGTTGATAACAGCGAAGAGGGAGTACCTGTTATCGCTGAAGGTCGCGTCTTCGCCGTTTTTCGGCAATCCTTCGATGCTGGCGCTGTTGTTGTTGCCGTTACGCTTGTGGGACATGAACGGGGTCATATCCAGCTGCTCCGGGAAGGAAATGAAGGTGGAGATCTTCTTGTCTTGAATGCTCGAGTGTTCGAAGCGTTTCAGGTGAAAACTGGCGACGATCGGCAACTGTTTCATCGTCAACTGCTTTGTGCTCTCCTGGTAGGTTTGGCAGTTGTTACACTTGATCTTCGCGGTGGAGCCCAAATGCTCGGCTCGGGTGAACCGTTCCAGGCAGTCTAGAAGGGAGGTGGGTGGCCCGGAGGTGTCGGAGGATCCCGAGGTGCTCGCTGCTGGTCCCAAGTCCAAGGAGATGTCCCAGAAAGGGTCTATCGTCGTCGACACTCCGCTGAAACGCAGTTTTATCGTCAATTTCGTAATTTTGGCGGCAAAAGAGATGGGGGAATACATATGATACATGTCGTTTCTTGAACTTGTATATATTAGTTCTAATTAATATTTACCAATCATTGTAATTAAACCTTGGACTGGGTTTGGTGAATGGTAATTGAAAATTAGTCGTATAATTTGCAAATTATATTCAACTGAATATTGATTTCAAATAAAATTACACTATTTGATATATTAGTTTTTAGATATAAATGGGTTACAAATTATTCCACCAATTTTCGAATAATATTTATGAACCATTGCAAATAATTGAAATTGGTGAATATTGATAAGAAATTCACGGTGTAATTTTTTATAAAATTGTATGTTTTTTATGAATTCTTCTTCTCTATTTTATATAAATGTTTATACCGTATACTTTTATCGATAAACTTAAATGCCATTTACGATAATTATCTACATAGTATGCATATATACGCACTGCATAAATAATTGAATGGGTCACCTCAAAAACATTGTAATAAACAAATTGTAATTTGTTCGAAAACCCCCAAAAATGAAAAAAAATATTTTTTAAAAAATGGATGGTTTTTTCTTAAAAATCCATCCATTAAAAATCCATCAGGTTATTTGTTTCATTAAACATTTTAACAATTTTTTTACAAAAATGGATGGATTTTTTAAAAATCCATCAGGTTACTTTTTATATTTTCAGGGGTTTTTGAACAGTTTGCAATTTGTACCTTAAAACGTTTTTGAGGTGACCCATTCAAATACATAAAATATTCGTAAAAATATACGAATCGATTACATTCTAGCGAATTCAAGATTTTACACGTACTAAAAATCTGATACCAATTACAATAACTCGTATTTGATCTGTAACGCATGGTCAATGGCAAAAAAAGAGAAGAAATGGTACGTTCTGAATCGGGGCTAATTAATTAGATTGATTTGAAATATATAAACGTCGAAAATAAGCCATGATTTGATCCTCAGCGAGGAAGTGAGCGACAAAAGGTGGAATTCGTACTTGCAAGCTTGACAAACGACGTCGCTTTGCAAGCCACCGGTGAAAATCTGATCGATGATGCAATTGCAGTGATGCGGATTATCCTTGACGAAAATTGGCGCGGCTTCGCAGTGTCGGTGCAGAACGTCGAGAGTCGCTATGAAGAATTCATGGGCATCCTGCTGCTCGTAACCGGCCAAATGTCGAGCGTGCGTCCAAATCAGATGCAGCAGTTTGTGGAGAGTCAGAGGAGCTTTGCTGCCCGAGTAAAACTCTTGAAAGAGGTGAGATACTTCACAAACCAGGCATCTGCTCGGCTGTGGGCAGTGATGACGGTCAGCGAGGAAATAGTCTCGTAGTAAGGGCGTATGGATCAACGCCTGGACGATGCAGTTCATGAAACACGTGCTTCCGAGATTGATCAGACCACGGAGACCTGCGAAGCAACAAAAAATCAATGTCTCGATACCTCCTCGTAATCAACTATTGAAGATGTATGAATGTATGTGTGCGTGTGTGTTGAGAAGTTTCGGGCCTATTGTTATCCATTAAATAGACACTCGATTATCGGAAAGATACTAGGCGAGAATAATTCTTTGGAAGGAATTTATTTTCAGAGGAATTTTTAGATATCGAGATACTTTTTTTATCAATTTTTTTACTTTACTTCCACTGGTATTTGAATTCGAAGAAATTTTTAAATTGAGAGTAGTTTAGATTAGAAGAATTGGAATTTCGAAGAAGTTTATTTTTGGATATATTTGTTTTGAAAGTACTGATTCTTGGAAAGAATTTATTTTCGAATAAATGTCGTTTCGAAGAAATTTACATCCACATAAGTTCACGTTCAGAGATAAAATACCGTTTAAGGCCAAAATTGCTTTGGATAAAAATGTGCATTTAAAATCATTTGTTTTGGGAATATTGGATTTTCGAAGAAAAATTTGCACGAGGAAAAATTTAAGTTCAAAGAAATTTATATTCATAGACATTCACAATGAAAACTAAATTGCTCTTTCCAATCAAAATTGCTTTTGATAAAATTTAAATTTAAAATCATTTGATTTGGGAACATTTGATTTTTAAAAAAAATAGCTTAAAGGAAAATTTTAAATTGCAAAGAAATTTACAATCATAAAAATTCATGGTCAGAGAACATTGCTTTCGAAAAAATTTACATTAAGAATAATTATTATAATATTTTAGAAGCATTGAATTTTCGAAAGACTTTCTAAACTTGAAATAGCCAATTTTTAATTTTTGCGAAGAAGAGAAGGTACCAAATGTTTTTCCCGATTCTTCGGAAATAATTTAAGGATTGTTGTAATTACCAATGGTGGAGTTTTCTACGACCCGTCTGCGACGAGGGTGCTTTCGCAGCAATTCGGCTTCGGTTTGAGTGGGTTCCCAAGCACGATAGAATTCTCCCAAGCTTAGAGATTTCGCCGATTCGCTCCATTGTGCTTTTGCAACAGCTAGTAACTCCCTGTCGTACACGTAATCGCCACATTGGAAGCACAAGATATTTCCGTAACATAAATCCACAGCTGAAAATCGCAAACGAAGAACTTTAGATTGTGCAGTTTTGTATTCATTTTATGAAAACCTAAATTGTTAGAGAAATTTTGAAAAGGAGGAATTTGTCTGCAAGGAAAAAAGAATTAATTTGTGTAATATTCTATAAATCTTTAAACAAAATCGTCGCGTTCAATGAAATTCACGTTTAAAGAAATTTGCTTTTGAAAGAATACATGTACATTTCAGAAAATTTATTATGAAAGTATTGAACTATTGAAGAAATTTATTTTCCAAAACAATCGACTGTGTAAGTGCATACAGAGATTAACATCTTTCTGTATAGACGGAGAATTTTTTTCCGTTTTTTAAAATTATTCAATACTCTGTTTACAATGAGAAATTTTACCTAGAAAGTGCTTTTTCGTTTTAGCATGATCCTGTATATGTCCTTTAACGTAGCAGCCAAAAAATATGCAATGAAGACAGGAATGCAGACGATCCTTATAAGTCTTGCAAGTGTGACATAAACAGCTTACTGCCTGCAAACAAACAAAAAACTATTATTATTATTATTATTATTATTATTGCTATTACTATTACTATCATCATCATCATCATCATCATCAACATCATCGTCATCGTCATCATCATCATCATCATCGTCATCATCATCATCATCATTATTAGCATTATCATTATAATTATCATTATTATCGTTAACATTTTTATTATTGTTATTGTTGTTATTATTAAAAGCTGTTTTACTGTCACTACTCATAAACACATACATGTGTGTATTCATGACACTAAAATTATTTATCTTTATGACAACTCGGGGTACCATAAATACAAGAGTCGCCCCTGAAAGCGTGAATGAACTGCGCGCGCGAGTGCCAACGTCGAGATTTGCATGTGTTCGTACATACACGTTTGCCTGCCTGCTGTCTGCTTACCTGACTATACTATAAAGTAAAAGGGATGAGATAATCACAGTAGGGGAAAGGGAGAGAATAAGGGTTGCAACGGGAAAAATACGGAAATAAAAAGAGAAGGACGAAGGAGTGGAAGAGAAACTGGGGAAGGAGAAAGACAGACGGAGAAAGAGAGGGATGAAATAGAAAAAAGTCAGAGGGATGAAGAGGAGGGTGAGGGAGAGTGAAGAGGGTAAACATAAGTCTACATGTTTATGTGTATATGTATGTGTATATGTATGTGTACATATATGCCTCGAAAAAACACCGTTGGTACAAAAAGAAGGTGACAAGTTCGTTGTGTGAAATTTGTGAAATCATCGGTTAGGAAAGCAGTGATACGCGGAAATTACAGACAAGTTAGAACCGGTCCTAAATTTGACGGGCCCGTAAGGCATGTCGTAAGCGATCGATACAATGTGAACAATTCAAAGTAATAATACGATTACAAATGGTAAGTGCACAGAGCCTGACAAATTCAGAGCAGGTTCTAACTTGTCTGTAATCACCGAATTCCACTACTTTTCTGGGCTGCTGATTTTACTATTTTCATACGATGGCCTTGTTCCGTTCTTTTTGCACCACAGGTGCTTTTTTCAGGGATTTGTCTTCTTTTTGTAATATGTAATAAACATGGTAAAGAAAGTGGATACATGTTTACTGCGCGTCGGTAAGTTGAATCTCTTCCCTCCTTTGGTACCTCCCATGCCCGATATATTGTTACCTCTCACTCTAATACCCGAAGTTATTATGAATGCGAATTGTTACGAAATATGACGAATTATAGAATCGCTTCGTTTGTAGGGACGGCTGTTTCTGCCGTGTACATATAAACAATATCTTTCGACAGTTTCTTTGTGTGCGTGGACCTTGATGTTTCGGGAAAAGATACACGGTAGAGCTGTCACCAAGATTCATACAATGAACTTGTCTCGTGACACTACCGTGTCTCTTGATATAGCAGTTTGAGACCGTAACGTTTTACAAAGAAATTCGAATGGCGACAGTGTAGGAGAAGGGAAGACAAGCTTCTCTAGCAACGAATACGAAAAAAAAGTCGGGTAGAATATGAAGTGGAGAATAAAAGAAAGAAAGAAAGAAAGAGGATGGGAGGGGGGGTTGCGTCTACAGAAAACAAAAATCGTAGCAATTGTTGCTGACAACATTATCATCATCGTCAGCATCATTATTGTCTTTGCTACCATTTATCCAACTCCGAGATTAAAATGCCACCAGTACTTCCTATACATTGGAAGTGCGCCCCCTGTCTCCTGTGATGGGGACAAGTCCTTCAAGAGTCAGTCAGCTGCTGCCTTGTGGGACTTGGACCCCTCAACTCGGGTTCTGTGAAATTCGACGTTGTATATTTATCCATTTCAAATATCTAAAAGGATTCATCCATCCAATCCGACCAATCAAATGTTATCGCCCGCCCCTTAACTTCTGCCTTTGTTGCTGTTACTATTATTATTTCTGTTGATATTGCTGCCTTATTATCATTATTATTATTATTGTTACTACTATTATTATTATTATCATTATCATTGTCGTCTGCTCTTTACCTTAGCTCCGAACGAACCGTGGTTCGGATAAAAGAACATGACTTGTTATCGTTTACTTGTTAAAGAGATAAAATATAAGAAAGAAAAGAGGAGGTCACTGTGTGAAACTAGTAGCACCGGTTCCACGGATAGATTAATAGTTGTTCGCGAACTCGTTCAAGACCTATGGAACATTCCGGTATCGTTCCTATCGTAGAATTTGAAGGAGGCGGAGGAAAGTCTGTCGAGTGAGTTTCCGAACATGTCTCAGGTTGAAATAAACAAAGGAGAGACCGAGAAAGAGAGAAAGAGAGAGAAAGAAAGAGAGAGAAATCATAATATTGGCTACAGTGAAAAAAAAAGAATCCTTCTCTCCTAGAATATTTTTTACCGGTTCCAAATTGAGTTGATGTAACATACGTCTATATGTTATAGTAATAGTGACTATTACTACTGCTATTATTATTGTTATTAGTTGTTGCTGCTATTGTTGTAACTTTTACCACTATTACTATTATTATTAGTATCATTATTCTTGCTATTGTTCTTGGTTTTACTATTATATTACTATTGCCATTATTATCATTATTAGTAGAATCGCTATTACCACAGCAGCAAGTTATTATTACTATTACAATCGCCATTATTACTATTGCTCCTACGGTTGCGAATTTTATCATTCTTACTGTTACTGTAATAGTGTTGGTATGACCATTATCATCACCATTATTATAATTACTACTATTAGTAGCACTGCTGCTTCACTTTTGTAGTAGGTTACCACTATTATTATTATTACTACTCTGCTATTATTATCATTGGTACCATTGTCGTTGTTATCCTTATTGCTGGCATTGCTATTACTATTATCGCGATTACCATCACCAGCAGCAATATTACTATAGCCACGGACGACGTATCTATCGACACATCAACCCACGGACGTCGGCTCACTTCAGAGCGCTGGAGGAAAAGCGCTAAACTCAAGAGACGATAACGTGACGTGGGTATGTTTGTACATACCTACTTAACCGTACTTGCACAGTTTCGTGCCATCCTCGAGCGCTGGATCTCATCGTTACCATTATCATTACTATTACCATTACCAGCCAAGTTACGTTACTACATATCGAGCAGTGGTCTCGACAAGAAAACTGTAATTGCTGTCTCGCACCTTTCTTACGCGTGCCTCGGCCGAAGTGCTCGTCACGAAATACGAATGGATGACTTTGTACGGCTGAATACCCTTGGCTGCCTTGAAATTATTCAAGTGTATGCAGCCATGGTCGCTCATCTCAGGCACGGACGACGACGACGGTGGCGTGCTTTCTCACGGATTGCCACCAACGGTCCTGTTGCTCCTGTTGTTGCTGGTCCTGCTAATGCTTCGATTTCAGAGTCGACGGCGATCACGCCGAGGTTGCACGACGACGATTCCAGCGGACCCACGACACCGACCGCGACCGCGACGGGTAGTAATGCGTTGCACGGGGCGTAGCGCGCTGGCCTTGGTAGAGGAACCGCGTGTCGTGTCGTTGACATGGAAAACCGCGTGAGAGGGTTCGACGAGCAAACGGGAGGAGAAGAACACCACGGTGAGTTTACGTTTTTATCCTCGTCTTGGATTTTTATTATTGTTTATATTATTATTATTATTAGTATTATTACTACTATTATTTTTATTATTGTTATTATTATTATTAAGGAACGTGCAGCCGTTAATCGCTGAATTTTTTTGTCTACACATGTGTGTATATGTATGTATATATGTACGAATGTGTGGACCGAATAAACGTCCCGAGGATGGATGGATGGGAGAAAGAGAGAGAAAGTGAAGGAAAACTAAGGAATGAATGAATGAGTGAGAGAGACAGACAGAGCGCGCGTGCCTTACGTGGTGTTTCGTGGTGTTTCGGGCCACGTTTCGACACCCGGGTGCTCACGGACACCAGCCGGTCACTGCAACGGCGCCGGTTCGAGCCACAGCCATTTCCCTCGGCGCCCCTCTAACACTCGCGCTGCTCCAGGGGCGTAGGTACGAGCGAGGGGGGATATGTGTTGTCGAAATTTATCGTCGCGAGTGAAAAACGAGAGGAGAAACTAGAGGGTGCTCGGGTCGTGGTACCGGGGGATTTGAAGTACGGGGTTGAAGGGGTCAGAGTGGGGGGAGAGTCCGGTTCGCTAGAATTGAACGGAACAGCTGCGCATAGTACGCATCCTTTTAGGAGCGTACGCTTTTTTCCCGTTACCCAACCCCGTGCGTGTGTTTACGTGGGTAAACGGGTACGGGGATACGTATGTGTGTGTGGATGAATAGGTGAATGTGTAAGGTATAAACCAGTGTGTATGTGTAAATAGATGTATGTACGAGTTCTGTACATAAGAATGTATATTTGAAATTGTGTGTGTGTTATTACCGTTGTTATTATTACTATTGCCATTATAATGACAATCACGAATAGAGTAGTGGTAGTAACAATAATAATAATAATATTAATAATAATGATGATAATGAATGAATGAACTTATATATCTATGTGTGAATGTATGTGGATATATATAATATTCGAAATTATTATTTTTGCTATTATTATTATTATTATTGTTGTAATTTCAATAATATTAATGATAATAATAAGAAGAAGAAAAATCAAGAATAATATTAGTAGTAGTAGGGATAGTGTATAAATGTGTGCATGACCATATGGGCATGTGTGTTAAGTATGTATGCACGCATTTGTTAAGTGGTAATCCTTTCTAAAAATTACGGTGCCTGAATCTGCAATAAAGAAGGCTACCGTTGAAATCGTGTAATTGCAAAAAGAAAATAGAAAGAAACGAATACCTAGGTAAAGTTCGATTATTTTTGTTGTTTAGTAAAATTGCGAAAAATTTAGAATCGAACTTAGATTGAACTTTTTAGCGAACAGTTGAAATCTAAAAATAAGTTCATTCGAATTTCAAAATTCGGTAATCCTTATTTTTAGTTTTTGAAGATCGCTGAGTCATTGCTGCATCTGTATTAATACATATTTTATCTGCGATCTGAATAATAAAAATAATCATAACGTCGATTTTTTATAACTTCGAAATTCGAAATTATTATTTTCATTATTATTCCAATTATAATTAAAACAATAACCATAACAATAGTAGTAGTAACAACAAAAAAATGTAATGACAGTAACAGTGAAAATAGAAAAAATAATATAACTTATAGTTTTCTGGTAATGATATTATAATTTTCAATGATCATATTTCTATAATTTTATTGCCAACTTATTTTTTGAAAATTCAGTAAAATTAGGGAGAAATCGTTGTTTTGCATGGAAAATTTACGTTTATTCTTACCCCAAAATCTATACACTTAATTTCATATGATATATATTCAAGACATTTTGGCAGCAGTGATTTCGCGTTTTTGGACCCATCCGATCAACGAACTTTCGAGGACTTAAAATATTTATAAAATATTTTACTCTTCGTATTATATTTTATCCAAATGTGTATTTTTTTCAACTCTTGATTATCATAACTAACCATTTTCCGCTTTTGTTGAAATCTCCTGAATTACTTATGTAAAGTGTCTCAGAGTCTCTGTGATTAATCGTAAAGTGCAATAATGGTACGAATGTTGAATTCCGAGGAAAAAACAAGAGCTTCGTTCTAGAGTAACCGGATCCACACTGTCACACATTTTTATAACGCATAAAAATCAAATTTCATTTCGATTTCACCTTATTTTACGTGGAAGGCTTAAAACCCCACATTTTTTAAATATCTTTAGGTATATAAATATTTTTCTGAAATATTCTACCTTCAATTGTATTAAATTCTTTATTTTTATAGTTCATAAATAATCCGATTGCTCCTCAGTTTCGTCTTAATTTTGCTTGAAACTTTTAATGATTTATGTTTTCTAATATATTTAATTGCATAATTTTTAATTTCACTAACCCTCATAACATCTTTTTTTATACGTTCAACAGTAAGTGTTATAGGGTTAATCGTAGATTTGTAAACATGGGTATTAAATATATTAACAAATATTGGATATGAAGAAAAATGAGAGAAGAAGAGAGAGAATAGGCTCTCATGAGAAAACCAGAAGAAAACTGGTTTTCCTTTTGTAATAAAAAAAAGCACTAAAAAACAAATTCGAGATTCTTAAACTCATAAAAAGCTACTGCGGAAGCCCAATCTCAGCTGGCAGTAGCGTGTAACAATGTCGTCGTGACTTCGCTCAACTCATGGCAAGACGTGTGACCATTTCGATGGATTAATTCCGGATTGTTTAACGTTATCGACCCGTTCGATTTGCATTTTGTCGTTTCCAGAAGTTGCATGGATTTACCTGGAAGCATGAAAATGAAAGTTCAGAATATTTCATGGGATTTAGGATTTTTTTTGCAACCAAATAATTTGTAGTTTCTAATAAATAGCAGCTTTCGCGAATTTGAAATATAGTTTTTCGTCGGATACAAAGTATTTGCCTTAAGGGAAACGAGAACTGGAAAATAAATCCATCGTCGAGTTATTTTGCAGTTGTTATCATAGAAATTTCAATTTCCATTTGCGCAATAATGGTTGATTTCACATCGAATTTTGGTATTAATTACCCCGACTTGATTGCAGCAAGTAAGACAATTCTTCTTGAGTCGAAACATGCTGGAAGTCTTCTCCACAAGCTCCTCGAAGCACAGCCACGACGTCCGGTTTCGGATTGTAAAAGTATAGGCTCTGTTTCCGGCTATTGAACTCCCCTATCAATGCTGCGATTCCCTAAAATTCAGAATCATCATAATTAATAAATTTTTATTTTGGAGTCGTGGCTTCAAATCAAGTTTTCCGATCTCAGTAATTTTCAAAACTTGGACATTTTATATTATCCGTATTGTATGATATTAGTACTAATAACAATAATAACAGACACTAGAAAATCATAAAATAAATGATCAAAGAAATATTTTTTATTTTTGACCCTATTTAATATTTTCCTTTGTTTTTCTCACAAATAAAAAAATTTCGAAAATGGGGTTGGGCAACTTATTTCTAGGGGCAACTTGACGCGTAGAATCGATTCCAAGGGTCTATTTTCAGGAATTCCTAGCGGAAGGTTGCAAGAACGATGTTTTTTCAGGAAAAATCGTTTTTCCCGCTGAAATTCCGGAATTTTGACAATGAAAATGAATTACACGGAAAAAAATACATCGGATAAGTGTCTTCCGAAAGTGCCCAAAGGGTTGATTAAAAAAGAAATCGAATTTTATGGACATAGCTTCAATTTCAATCGAATAATTTCCAAATTATAATCACTAAAGTTTTTTCATAACCACCAATAAGACGTAAAAAGCGCCAGTTGTTGCTTGTTTAAGAAATGTGTTCTCGTTGTACCTTAGCCGCGGTAAAATCAGCCCCCAAAACGTATCTGCAGTCTACAACGACTGGCAATTGACTGGAACCTTCCTTGACTCCAGCATCTCCAACGGATTGTTTGATGAAATCCACCGCTGGGAAGTACAAACTATTTCCCGGAGTTATCAAAAGATACTCGGTGCCGGATTCGGCCTAAAGAAAAAGAACAAATTATTAGAAATCTCTGGTATATACATTTTGTTTGTATTCATCGCAACAATTTGTTGCTTTGCGATAAATTACTATTCTGACTCCAAAATCATGGGTTTTTGGAAATTACTGAAAATAGGAGTGACAGTAACCTCGAATTAATTTCGCGTACGCAGATTGTGAAATTGACTCACCACGCATTTTTCTACATGAATAGTTGGTCTCGCCGAAGGATATAATAAAAACATTAAGTTAATTCCAACGCCAATTAAAATTCCATATTCCACTCCGATAATCAAACAAAACAGGAACGTCGCAAAAGTGGGGATCAAGTCCTTCTTGCTCGTTTTCCACATTAGTTTCACCACCTCGTATTCGATCATGTATATAACAGCACAAATTATTACCGCTGCTAAGGAAGCTGAAAAAAAAAGATAATTAAAATATCAGAAAATAAATCATCGGCGACCATTTAAAATAAAGTTGCTGCAGTTTCTTTCTAGAAAATTCTAGTTAATCAAAAAATTAAAATTCGATTCGCGCAAATGAATTATTTTAGGATTTGAACAATTTTTATTACATTATTGTAATATATTTTGTATAATATATATATATATTTTTTTCACACACTTCGTATCTGAAACAAGCATATTATGAAGTGACTACTTAAATTAAAAAAAAATACAAACCTTTAGGGATGAAGTAAAAATACGGCGTAAGCAAACTCAGAGCCAATAAAATGAGAATTCCCGTGTAAAGGCCACCCATTGGTGTTTTCACGCCACTCGCGTGGTTGACAGCCGATCTGCTGAAGGATCCGGTCACGGGCATGGAATTGGCGCATGATCCAAGAATGTTGCAAATTCCCAGAGTCAACAATTCCTGGGTAGCGTCGACGTTTTCGCCGTTGGCGAAGGCTTTCGCGATAGCGACGTTCCCCAGGACGCCGATAATCGGCACCAAGATGATGGCTGGTCCCAATTCCGAACACATTTCCATGAAATTCAAAGTCCTGTTATTGTATTGCGTACTGAACGGTGGCAGGCCGAATTCCGGTAGTCCCGATCGCACAGGACCGGTAAGAACGAATGGAGATCCTTCGGCGGAGGTGTTCATCTTGTAGGCGATTGAAGAGCACAGAATGACGATCAGGGCGTTCCTGGCCGTCGATAGAAGCCAAATTACCTTCATGAGGATCTTTTGCCGGCTGGTGGGTTTTTCACCGGCAGGATGAAGTTTGATGTCCTTCATTTTCTGTGGGAAACAATGAGTTTTTGGTAAAATAGAAAATTTCGTGGAAAGTGGGGATTCTATAAATTACAACACTTTTGCGCTTCAATTTGTTACAAATTTAGTTAATTTGCTTTCAATTTAAATTCCTTCGCTTATTTATGTTATTTTTAAATTCGAGTTTAAAGGAAATTAACAAATTCCCATTTAGTAAAGACTAGAATTGCTTCGATTGTACTGCTGACTTTATAATAAATTTCTAAAGTCTAAATAACAATTTTTTCTAGGGGTGATTTTGTAGCGTTTTTAGATAAGAAAAATAAGCGGATAAGCCGCACTTACGCGGAATAAGAGGAGAATCACAATACAGGAAATACTCATGCCAGTGTCCCAAGGGCTGATGTTATGTAGGTTTTGGAAAACTTTGCTCGCTGTGTCGAGAAAACCGGAGGAACTTATCTTCAGACCCAATAAACCCTTGAGCTGAGACACCACTATAATTACGGACGTAGCCGATGTGAATCCAACCGTGACCGGTATGGAAATGAAATCGATAAGTACCCCTGAAATGCAGGTAGAGAATGAGAATGCGAATTGGCAGGATATTTTTTCAAATATTGCGTATTTGAAAAAATATTATAAAAAGTGTATTTTATATCAAATGTTATTTAAGACATTTATTTTTATTGTTAATATGAAAGAGTTCATTTTCATTACGTAACAAAAAATTAAGAGATATTATTTTCAATTGTAAAGGATATTTATTAATTTTATGAAAATCTCTCCATTTTTTTGCAAACACTGTGTATTCGAAAAAACTATAGTTAGAAGTAAATTTTTTTTAAAATTCATATTTTAGAATCTTATTTTTATCGTTGTTAAGGAAAATGGCTCTTTTTTATTTTTTAGAAGCCAAAAATAAAATAATGCAATTTTAAATTTTAAATTATTTGTATTATAATTTTTTTTCTTTAAATTGCCTTATCCAGAAGGTATACGAGTATACGAAAAAATGTCGAATCTCACTATCCGGCATTTTTAAAAGATTAGATTGCGAAATTTCAATAAATGTCGCTTTCAATGAACGACAAGCATAATTTTTTCTTGATTTTGTTATTTTCTTCCTTTTTTTATTTGAATCAACATTTTTGTGATACATTTGATTCAAATAATAACATTCAAGGACAGAATAAACCAGAATTAAAAAGTGATACCTAATCGGAGGAATCCCATTAATAACTGTAGACATCCCGACAAGAAAGCGAGAAGAATCGCAAAATCCACGCTTCTTCCTTGGACGTATTCGTGGGTCATCAGTGCCATCAATGCTGTCGGACCTATAGTGATATCCTTACAGGACCCGAAGATAACGTAAACTATAGCTCCCATGAACGCCGAATAAAGCCCATACTGCGAAAATAAAGGTAATAGAACAAGAATTAATTTTTTTACAATGAAAAAATAAGTTTTCTTTATTTTAAGCATCTTTCTTTTTTACCAAAATCCGTTTATTGAAAAAGGTTGATTTTGAAGTAAATTCCAAAATATTATTTTAAACACTAAAAAAGTATTTCTATAATTCTTAAAATATCTTTCAACCTTTTCAAACACTTTGTATTTGAGATTCTACCTTAGGAATGTATTTTTATTATTATACAAAATTATTTAAAAAAAAAAATAATAAAATATTTCTTTTTGAATGTTATTAGATTCAAATGAGAGGAAATGGAACGAGAACGTAACTGGAAATTAGAAGACGCACGAATGATAAGGTAAAAAATAGGAAAAAAATACAGAATTTCCATTGAATCCCAAATTTTCGTACCTGAGGCTCCAAACCTGCGAGAGTGGCGTAGGCAAGCCCCTGGGGCATGACGGTGAGGCCCACTGTGACTCCGGCGATGATGTCGCTGAAGAATTTCTCAGAATTGTAATTTGGCAGCCAAGACAAAATCGGAATGCGTTTTTTCACGAATCTACCGAACGAATTTTCCTCAGCCCTCGTTCTCCAGCGCCTCCTTTTTGGTTCCATTGTTCCAGGTAGGAATTCCAGACACGCTAAATACCTATTTTAAAAGAGAAGAATTTCAAAATAATTAACATGTCAAGTATTATATTTTTGCTACAAAAAAATGCGTATTTATTTTTTTTCTATGGTTGGATTTTTTGCTGTATTCATTGTTATTCCTTCTGACTAGTTATTCTCTTTGTTGCGGTTTTCAAACTTCAAAATGGAAATTAGTATTACGACCGTAGAAAGCAAGATAACAATGATTACTATTTATAAGCTATTAAAATTAGTCGTATTTAAACATAGAATGGGAATATGTTTAGTATTAAATGAATGGTCTGAAAAAGTAACAACAAAAGTAATAACAAGAGGATAAACATTTTTATCTTTAAGATGACTATAAAAATAAAATTATAAATAAACATTATTGTAATGTAATACAATTGAAATTTGTATGCAAAGAAATTTGCAATTATGTAGTCAAATATCTATTGTCTCTCAAAAAAGACTGTTTTCGAAATAGAATTTATTGCAATGAAATGTTAAATTTTTGCAATTAAACAGAATGCAGTCTAAATGTTAGATCTCGAAATTTACTGCATTTCATAGCGAATTTTACTTTTTTTAAAATAATTTTTAAAATACAATATATTACTATAGTATACGAATTTGTAGAAATTATTATCCAGTGAAATTTCTTTTCGTGTCACATAAGTCGACTGATGTATAACCAAAAGTACCTTTTTCGAAGTAGAAGTTAATTTAGTATAATGGTAAAATTTACATTTACGCGGAATGCAGTTTGAATTTTAGATTTTAAAATTTACGGTATTTTACAGGGATTTTTCTTTTTCTTTCACAATTCACTCCACTTCCCAATTGCGTAGTGATAAATGTGTCGCTGAATGGTAACGAACTGGATTTTTAAAACTGCCTAGTTTGTAATATAAACATAGTTAATAGGCCACCGTAACAAATTTACGTTTGTCGTAAGATTCAAGAAGCACCGAATAGCTGATTTATCTCTACAATGGCCTCATTTATTTTATAAGACCTTCGTTATGACATCAATTTGGGATACGTTGGGAGAAAAAAGAAGTACTAGTCATAAATTTATCAAATTCAAAAACATTGTGAAATTCAATATTGTGTGGAAAAAAAACCATTATTTCTTTTTTCTTCACTTTTGGAAAAATTCCCACACTTGGAGCCATAAAGAATGTTATTTCAAATAAAATGAGTCGTTATAGAAGTCAATTGGTAATTCGGTGTTCCTTGAAAAAGCAGAAATTTCTTCAAAAATACTACTTGTTCATAAACTGATAAATGCAACGCTTATTACAAAGTTGAAGATCATTGCTACCTTTCCACGAATATGTAAATAGTAATTTATTTAATAATTTCAGCACTTCACGTCACGAGTGCATGTATTTATTATTTTTTATAGCAATTTTCATTATTTCTTATTTATTTTTTTTAAGCCTACTACATACTAGGCATTTAAACAAAAATTCATCCGATTAGGATTAAGAAATACATTTATTATCCCATAGCAAAGAAATGTATTGCATAAAGAAAGAAATATAAAAAGAAAATTAATACACTTTTTCTCGCTACTGGTTACATAGTTTCTCTAATCGACTGTGAAAATTAGCTTTTGAATCCAAAATCTCGAAGACCCATAGTATCGTGACCTTAGTATTACTCAATTTATTCAATGTTCACGGAGCAACTGATGTGGAAATGTAGCTTTTTTGTGGATCCTCGACATGGTTAAGGACATTTTTTTTTTCAACGAGCTCTGAAAATGTCGAAAATTCAGTCGAATATTTAGGGAATTGGTTATTCCCTCTTTAGCACTTTTAGTTTCCCTCAGGTATTTTTCTGTTTACCGAATCATCTTCTCGGTCAGGATTTTACTTGGGAAGCTGTAGAATGCAAAATTCAACGAACAAGCAACAGAATGTGAATAGCTATCTTCGTGAAAGTCTGAGACTACTTTCTCGAAGAATCAGGGCATGCGAATGTTGGAAGAAATGGTAGATTTTACTATTCTGTAGCGATTTTTACAATATCAAATTATATTACTGCATTTGTATAAAAAAATGAGATTTTTATGAAAATGTTGTTACGTAAAAATTACAGTAATTTAAGGCAACTGGATTTTTATGCGAAGTAACTCGCTTTCATTTGGCAAAATTTTAATTCTGTGTTACAGTGCAACATTAACAGTCTCTTTTGCAATGTTAATGCAGTATAACGGTAAATTTTACAGCCTAGGATGTAAGAATTATTATAACATAATGCAATTTGCTTTCTATGACAAGAAAGTCTCTACTTTATGGTAAAATTTCCTGCGGATGAAATCTATAAACGATTTTCATTTTCTAATCATTTTTTATGCAAACAAATATTAGTAAATTGCTGTGCGAAAGTTATCGCGAGATTATATAATTTGCTTTTTATACTAATTTGAAGGATTTCGCTAAAAAAAAAATAAAATTTCATTTCCATTTTGTAACGTAATAAAAAAAAATTGTTAATTGTTGCAGTGTAGATAAACTTTACTTTCAAACCAAATTTGTTATCAATCGAATTACAAAATGATCCCCCATGTGACATTGAAGTAAAAAAAATTGACAACATTTGCTACAACGTAGCAACGTCTACTTTTCTTCGATTCCTTTTCTTCTTCGCTTTCGATTTCCCTTATCGAGTCACATGATGGCTTTCATTTCAAATATCTACAAGTAAGCAAGATTTTTTTAATGGGAGGTTTTCCTTATTTCTGAAAAATTGATAAATTTCGATATGGCAAAAAGAAAAACAGCTCATATTTACGTGAATCAATCCGGTTAAAGTTCGTCCACTTCTCAGATTAATTTATGGAGCTAGCAGAGGTGATAGACGATGCATCGATTGGCTCCCAATCCAATCAAAGCCTCCTCGCTGATGGATTCGACCACTTGGATCTGTCCCGTTTATATACCCTGGAACGCTCGATGCAGCACACTAAAAGAATTCACGACTTTAGTACTTGCTTATATACTCTATTAGGAAGTAAAACTTGAACAGTCTGGGAAAAGTTAGTTAGCCTTCAGTACCAGATCCCTTCTGGGTCTGTTGAGGCGAATCGGTAGGAGGTGTTTTGGCAATCGAGTTCGAACCGCCATCAACCAGACAAAATTAATGTTGTTAATCAATGATCGATCCTGGTTTTGGATCACTTTTCGGGACAGAAAGCAAAACTTATAAAATAACTGAAGAAAAAAGTGTGGTAGTAATTTCTTCCTTTATGAGAAATTACAGTAGGAAAAAATCAGTTTTGAAATAATGGAAGTAAAAAAAATCGTATCGATAACTATTAGATACAATGAGAACTGTAAAGTAGAACTATTAGCAAATAAACAAGATATCATGTTCGATCCTTACATCGAGTCACTTTTGGACACGGAAAGCAAAATTGACCAATAATTGAATAACGAAGACTGCCAACAATTTTCTTTATTATAGAAAATTTACATAAATTTGGGTATCAAAGGGTATTTTCCCTTTTATGACAAAGTTGCAAGATCTCAAGTAGCAAGGTGAAAAAAGAAAATGAAAATTCATGGAAAGAATGGCAGGAAAAAAAAATTGTATTGATTCCTGGTAGAGACATTAGAATTTGTAATTTAGTCATTTGTTATCATAGAAATGCACTACAGGGTCAAAGCAATCAGGAATAGATACGGTCACTAATTGATACAGTTACGGTACATATACTTGAGTGTAACAACCTTCAAGCAAAAAGCTTTTTGTAGTATTTAGAAATTGCATAAGACGTTCGAGAGGTTTTAAATATTCACTTTCTAGGCCGACTGACCACCAGAATTGCCCTCTTGGCTACTGCTCCCAGTCTAAATTTCTAGAGGATAATTAGATCGAGTTAAATCAGCTTCTCAGGGTCTCTCGAATGGCGTGAATGTCCCTATTGGTGACCTCCTAGGGCTCAATTAGTCTCAACGATGCAAGAAAATGCCGAATGATCGATTATTAATAAGATAATGAAAGATAATAAGGGTAATGTCAGAAACTGGAGCATTTTTTTTACCGGTAAATTTTTTCTGATTCTTTATTACATTTCTAACAAATGTTTGTTGCAATAGAACTGTTTTACAAAGTCCCTTTGTTTTTTTGCGTTCTAATAGGGATATTGAGATAAAATTATTTTTGTGAATCGGAATATTTGGCATCGAGACTAGATTCCAGTTCTGTTTAATTCAATTATGAAAGCTTAAATAACATAAAAAAGAAAAATTATAAGTAATAGCACCTCAACAATAAACACAAGGCCAAATCTGGAATGCAAACCCTACATTCCCTTTCAGGGTTGTTGACCTCAAAATAAACCAATCTAATACCATTTTATTTCAGCCTATGATTAGTCAGTGGTTAAGATTATTAAAATTCACCAGTAACATTTCATTTTGTTTCATTCTATCATCAATTTACAGTTAATTATTAAAAATGTAATAAATACAAATCTCTTATGTATATAACAAATACTGCCGAAAGTAATACAAAAAGGAGAAAAAATTGCGAGTAACAATATCTTGACAATAAATAAATATATGGTTATTGGGGTTGTTGATTCCACAATAAACTAATGCAATACATTAACCACTGTCAAACCAATTAAATTTTGTGTTCCTGAAATGCACCAGAGATTGACTCTATATTATAAACCAAATAACAAAAGTCGCAGGCAACGGTACGTTGACAATCAACATATCAAACCCCACATTCTAAACAATTTTATTGCATTCCAATGTTAACCACCATTTAAACTTGTAGAAATTCACTGCTCCTTGAATGGGTCGGAAATAGATGCATTTTTAATATGCAACTAATTCTTCCTAAAAAAATATTGAATAATAAAAATAAAAATTGCAAGGGACAATATGTTGGTAATAAATAAACAGAAGGGAGAACTCAACATTCCTTTTTCAGGTTGTCGACCCACAATATATCATTGCATTGCATTCCAATATTAAACACCAATTAAATTAACACAAATTCACTGTTCCTTGGGTGGTTCATAAATAGATCCCTTTCCATTGTGCAACTAATTCTACCTAAAACAATATAAAGGAAAATGGCGAAAAACTATATGTTAACAATAAACATAAGGTCGAACCCAACATTCCTTTTGTGGTCGTTGACCCAAAATAAACCATTTTATTCCATTCTATATTAATCACAGGTTAAGCAACACATAAATTCGATGTTCCTTTGATAGGTCACAAATTGGAGTGTTTAATAAATCCCATCTACTAAAATAACATAAAATGAAAGTAACAATATGTTGGCAATAAATAAAGATAAGGTTGGAAAAAAAGAGAAATTTGAAGTCGGCCCTTTCTCCTGTCCCTGCTGCTATTATTATTATTCTTTTTTCAAGTGTAATATTTATTTTTGATTATTACATATTATATATTTTTAAAAATTTTTTCTACAGTTTAATACTTTCTACAATGTTACTTATTCGTCAACACCAGTCAGTCCTTTTACTATCGATTTTCCACTATATTGTCGTGTTTCGACCGTAAAAGGTAAATTTTACATTGCAGCTTACTGGTATCCATCGAGTTGACGTTTCCTTCTCAGGTGACACCAATCCTTCCTTCCTCTCGTTGTCCTTTATAATGAAATTAACACTTCACTCGGTCACAGCAATAACAGTGACAACAACAATAACAACAACAAACAAACATTCACAAATCGATCCTATCGGACCGGCATTTCACCGCGGAATGGACTTGTTTTGAATGCCAGCCGCCGCGGCGCTACCGGTCGGTAGGAGAGGAAGGAAGCGGAACCGGAGGTCTGTCAACTGGGAAAGTGCACTTGGAATGCAGACCGCGGGAACTGGAATTTGATTTTCTCCTAGTCTGGACTAAAGTGGAGATCAGTATTATTCTTTATTTTCTGTCATTCTTGGGGAATATCTCGAGGTACAATACTTAGTCAATGAGAAAGTAAGAAATGGGTGATTCCGCAGAGGAATGATGGCGGGCAGTGAACTTTCGGCTCCGGGTCACTTAATTTTAACAGGTTTGAGTTGGAAAGTGGGAATTACATTTACAAGTTTATGTAAAAAAATAAGGGCGTTGATCCATTTTTACCCTATTAGTGGTAGACACGGTCTGATTGCATAATAATGAATTATCAGGGAATCGTAGTAATAACAACAATGATAATTGCACCGTCTCAAGAACTGAAGTGCGTAGGCAGTTATTTATAAACCCTTCATTACAGGGTTGATCTCTCCTCTGGATAGTATTCGTAGAATCCCGGAAAATAACCATTCCTCAACGTTTTTCCATAAAAATTATGAATTTGAATATTATAAAATTGGCGGTTTCTTATGTTTTAGTACTAAGAATAACCGACAGATGTCGACACGAGGAAAAGTCTACGGTGGTTATTGATTACAATTATCACCGAAATAACTTTGAACTTGAATAGCATCAGTAGGTAATTGTCTAATAATGACAATGTAATTGTTCAAGGATAGTAGCGGTAGTAACAGTGATAGTAATAATAATAATAGTAGTAGGGGTAGTTGCTCAGCATTAGTAAGCACTTATTTCTACTATCCGGGGATAATGGTTTAATGTCATTTGTAACCGATTGTTTCGCACCCACGAGGACAGTTGCTTAGCATCAGTAGGTAATCCTATTGCAAAAAAGACACTCGAAATAGTGAACAAATACGAAATAGAATACATAAGCATTAAAACTAGATAATTTTTAGAATTGTAATATACCGAAATGCTATCGCAAATTGGTAAAGATCGAGTTTTTTTTTGCGGAAATATTACATTTCTCACTAGACATCTGGAGTTTTAACAACAGAATTGGATTTCTTAGAAAAAAAATATATCGGGTAAGGATCTTCCGAAAGTGCTCAAAAGACGAATTTTTGAGCATAGTTTGGCCTTCTCCAAAAATGGATACAAATAAAGTTAATACCAACAGTAGGTACTTGTTTGCTAAGCAACTGCATGCTAAACTTAGCTTGAGCTTTCCAAGCAATTGAATACCGAGCCAATGTCTACTAACAATAAGCTGTTAATGTCTAGGATTCGAATACTAAGAAAAAAAAGCAAGAGACAACATCTGCTAAGCAATTGCATGGTAACGTTCTCTCTTACTTTGGTAGACATTCTTCTTACCGTTTGGTATGTACTTTAATAAGAAGCGTAAATGGTAAAGAATAGAATTGGAATTCAGGGAATTTGACGTGAATAGGTTGAATGAAGATATAAATAAGTCGTTTCGTACAATCGAGGAGATCAATTATTTGTAAACACACGAGAAAAAAATAGAGACACACAAATACAAAGAGCATACATACGCGCTTAAGAACTACATATGTCTATTATAGGTATGTATAGTTGATTGCGAGAGAATCAGATCCGCGAGGAAATGACATATTTACAAAAACTACGACGTGAACGAATGTTTTTGTATCACTGCACCTCGCGATTTATTGCACTAGTCGTGGCGGTTAAATGAGGATGATTCATTCTTATATCTAATTTTTTTTTACTTTTGCGAATCCCTAGCGTCGAATAACGTGCATACATGGGAGGATCTCTTATATCATATATGCGTTGAAGAATTATGATAATCGTAAACAGCGCCGATACGATGAAATCGATGCTTGCATCGGAAATTACCTTTACTCGGTATTCTCGAATTGAGAATTCGTGAAAATAATGGAGTTTGTAAAGTTTTCCAAAATTTCCCAAAATTTGGAAATTTGATCACTCCGAAATTTTTCGAGTTTGTAACATTTTCCGAAGTATCGAGATATCGTAATTGGAGAATTTGGAAATTTGCTAAAAATTGAAAACTCGTAAATTTAACATTTATTAAAATTCCAAAAGACGGTGATTTTTCACGTTTTTGAAATTTCCATTATTTTTAAATTTCTAATTTTCTGCAAATTACAGTTTTTAAAACATTCACATTCTTGATTATTTTAAGAATTTGTTAAAATCCAAAATATGTCAAAGTGGAGAATATTTCAAGATTCTTCAACCCTCTAAATTCCTAATTTTTTCTAGAAAATCCAGAACCTTCAAAATTTCCAATTCTTGTTTACAAAATTCACCAATTCCTCAAAAATGGAATTACTGAAGCTTCTCGCATTTCAGAAATTTCCAAATTCATAATAATCCAAGAACAAGTTCTCCAATTCCCATCATTTGGAACTTCCGAATTTACTCGAATTTCAAAAAATATCGTATCTACAAAATTGCAAGATCACCAAACTCTCAAAATTCTCAGATTTCTCAAAATCTCCATTTTCATAAATTTCCAAAAAAACTTGAAAACCTCAATTTCACCCAATCATGGCGACTCCGATAAACGAAAGCCCTTCCTTCGCTACCGGTAACCATCCCTCTTACTTTTACCTTTTCACTTCTGCATTCCTGCACTCCGATGCAAGTACCGATTCTAATCCAACGCATATCCTAAAATCGAACGAATTACAATCGCTATCTATTGCTGATAAGTCCCGTTACCTGTACCCCAAAACGTCGCGTACGATCTTCTCGACACCGATTTTCCTGGATTTCGAAAACCACAAGGAAAAAAAAAACAATATTAACCAAAGAAGGTGAAATCGGTGGGAAAATCGTACGGAGGTTTCAATGACGCATCGGCGTCCCATCGACCGATAGCGCATCTTTTTTCGTGAATTTCCGGGTCTCGCGAACACTCGGATAGGAGGGAGTCCCGGAAAGGGCACTTTCTTATCGGTAACACCGAATGCCAGGGGAAAGTCATAAAAGAAGTTCCGACGATCGGTATCGTCGATGAACGCAACAGGTGGTTCAGTAGAAATGCAACATTCTGGCGGACAAATTGTAGTCCTCCACAGGGACGTCCCATCGGGCGGCCCAGCTGTCCTCGCGGTTTTTGTAAATTGGAGCGCTGCACATCGGTAACCGCGAGGCTCTCTCGCATCTACGGGAAACCGACCAGTAAACGAAGTTCTCCGGGCACTTGTAGAGGTAGCCCTGAAGCGCGTTTCTCGAGTCTCGCTTGCACTTGTAGAATGCATCGCTGCAGCCACTGCGGTATGGGAAGTGCCCTGGCCCAGGACACAAGGATTCGGATGATACCTTTACCTGAAATTCGTCCAAGAAAAGAGGGATTGAGAATTTTTCTGTCGTTTCCGAACTGTATGTGGGAAGGGCAACTTTCGGGCTTAGGTTGATTCGAATGCACCTTATGGAGGATTTTATTAAAGGCTAAGATAGTCTCGAATGCAACTTGTAGGAGTCAGACGATGTAGCTTCGAAAAGAATTGGAATAAAACTTTCGAAAAGCTTCAAAAGGGATTTTTAGGAAACTTGGAATGGAACTTTTGGGCGACTTTGGGTGAAGTTTCTAGGTTGCACTGAATGGAACCTTTAAGAAGTCGCGAATGCAACTGAAGGGTGGTAATGTAATACAACGATTTAAAATCGTCTGGAATGGGATTGTTATGGATTTTGTAAGGGAACTTTAGGGGAGGTATCAAAGGAAACTTTTTATGGGATTTCTATTAGAACTTATTGTAATGGAACTTCCATGAAGCATCAAATAAAATTTTCAAGAGCCTTCGAATAGAACCAACAGGAGGCGCTCGATAGAATTGTGCCTTGTAATGGGACTTATAGGAGGATCTGAACAGAATTGATGCAAAGTTTCGAACGAAACTTGCAGTAGGATCTAAATGGAACTTACTACGTAGATATTGTAAAATGAAACTGGCAGAAATCATCAAATGTAACTAACAGGGTGCATGGAATGGAGCTTTGAAGAGTCTCCGGATGGAGCTTTCAAATGGAGTTTAGAAAAGCCTTCAGAAGATGCATCGAACAAAATTACTTGTAAGAGACATCCAAGAGAACTACTCACAAGTGGCATCGAGTGTTCCTCCGTTCTTCGGTAGAACCTCGCTTTGGCTTTGCTGCCGGAACATCCCTGCGAACTCTCTTCCTCCGGGAGGCATTTGATCCTTTCTTCGTCGAAAATAGTGCCCTCCGGACAACTTAGTACCAAGACCTTAATCTCCATCTCGTTCGACGTGGAGCACTGGTAGAACAAGTTACAGTATTTCGGGTGCCTTCGGAAACCCGTGGGACAGACCAGCGCGATCTGCTCGTCCGTTAGGTTCCCGATGGAACACGGAGTCACCATTGTGGGTTCCTGCGGGGAGGTTGTCGTGACTTCTTCGGGTGTAGGTGGGACTTCGGTGGTCGTCCGCTCCGTCGTTCCTGACGTGCTCTGTTCCTGATTCTCCGTCGTCGGTTCCTGCGAAGTCGTCGACTCCTGGGACTCCGTCGTTTGCTGATCCGGAGTGGACGAGGATTCCTCAGTTTGCGATTCCGTCGTTCCAGTGGATTGCGTTGGCACGGATTCCGTCGTTTGTTGCTCGGTCGACGTCGATTCCGTCGTTTGTTGCTCAGTCGTCGTCGATTCCGTCGTTTGTTGTTCAGGCGTCGTCGGTTCCGTCGTTTGTTGCTCACTTGTGGTAGATTCCGTCGTTGGTTGTTCAGTTGTCGTCGTTGATTCCGTAGTTGGCTGCTCCGTCGTCGTGGTCTGTTGCTCCGACGTGGTCGTCGTCGTCGTCTGCTGCTCCGAGGTGGTTTGTTCCTGAGAAGCTGTCGTCGATTCAGTTGCAGTAGTACCTTCGTCCGGTCCTGGAGTGGAAGTGGAGGGCGTCATTTGCTGCTCGGCGCTACTTTGGCAGTTCCTGGCGGGGTACACGGACTCGGGGTAGGTGCAGACGCTGATGCTGGGATCGAAGATCGTCCCCGGACCGCAGTCGAAGTGGTAGACATTGAACCCGTTGCCGTTATCGACGCACCGATAGAATTTCTCGCACCTCGTCGGATGAGGGTAGAATCCCTCTTTTTCGCAGACCACGTTGCTGCCGGTCGTCTGCGGCGTCGAGCAATCCGGAACTTTGTTCTCGCTGTCAGGACTCGAACTCTCGGTGCTGCCGCTGCTGGTACCGCTGGGACTAGATTCCGTCGAACCCCCGGGAGCGGGAGTTTCGGGTCGAGTGGTTCCCGGGGAAGGAGTCGTTTGCTGGGATTGGGGTATGTTTTCTTCGGGTTTACTCGGCGGAGGTGACGGTGGTTGGCTTCCTCCACTTGTCGAACACGTTGGAACCGAAGCCTCATAGTTGCAGGTAAGCAGCGACTGGTCCCAAGCAGTTCCTGACCCGCAGTCGAAGTCGTACCTGCGATAGCTACCGTCCTCTTCCGCCGCACACCGGAAGAACTTGTGACAATCGCTCGGGTTCGGGAAGAATCCTTCTTCGCTGCAACTTCCGCTTCCAGCTGGGGGCGACCATGGGCTCTGCGTTGCTGGTTCAGGAGAAGAGGGTGATACCGCACCGCTGGAACTCGTAGATGAGGATTCCGGTTCCTTCGAAGGCAGAGCGGTCGTTGTTTCGGTGGCGGAAGGAGGTCGAGTCGTTTCTTCGGGTTCTTTCGGGGGTTTGGTGGATCCCTCCGCTCCTGGAGTCGCGGTTCCACTTGCTCCACTCGGTAAGGCGGTGGTACCGGTGCCAGTTTCGTCGGGTCTTTGGTTTATTTCGCCAGTTTGCCCCCCACACGAGGGCACCAGGTTCTCGTGGTTACAGGTGAGAAGGGACTGATCCCAGGCTGTTCCAGGTCCGCAGCTGAAGTCGAACCTTTGTAGGCTGTTCTCTTCCTGAACGCATCGGTAATACTTGTGGCAGTCCGTGGGATTGGCGAAGAAGCCTTCCTGGTTGCACTCGAGATTCTGGTTTGTCCATTCTCCAGAAGAGGGCGTAGTAGATGTCGCTGGAGAATTGTCTATGGTAGTAGCGCTAGGCGAAGGTGTGATTGGCGTTGAAGCGGATGTTTCTGGTACACTCGGAGTTGGAGGTTTTTCAGATCCAGCTTCTTCGGGGCGTCCAGGTATACCGGTTGATTCTGAAATAGGCTTCTGTGTCGGAGAAGTGGTGGATTCGGTACCAGACGTGGTTTGACTCGTGCTTTGTTCAGTTCCAGCGTTTCCAGGAGCTGTTGTGCCAACGGTACCGCAACTGGACACTAATTCTATGTGGTTGCAGGTCTGAATGGCTGTATCCCAGGCGGTCCCAGCCCCACACTGGAATTCGTATTTCATGAGTTTATTTCCTTCGTCCACGCAGCGATAGAATTTTCGACAGTCACTAGGGTCGGGTTGAAAACCTTCTTCGGTGCATTCGGGACTAGAGGTTCCAGGTGTACCAGGTGTTCCTGGACTGCCAGACGTGCCTGGTGTTCCTGGAGTGCCCGGAGATCCAGGGGAACCTGGTGTTCCCGGACTGCCGGGTGTTCCTGGAGTGCCCGGAGATCCAGGGGAACCTGGTGTTCCCGAACTGCCGGGTGTTCCTGGAGTGCCTGGAGATCCAGGGGAACCTGGTGTTCCCGGACTGCCGGGTGTTCCTGGAGTGCCTGGAGATCCAGGAGAACCTGGTGTTCCTTCGCTTCCAGGAGATCCTGGTGTTCCTGGAGTACCGGGAGATCCTGGAGAACCTGGTGTTCCTGGACTGACTGGGGATCCTGGGGTTCCTGGAGATCCTGGAGATCCTGGACTTCCAGGCGACCCAGGTGTTCCATCGATTCCAGGAGATCCTGGTGTTCCTGGCGTTCCAGGGGTACCTTCGCTGCCCGGTGATCCGGGTGATCCAGGAGATCCCGGAGTGCCTGGAGTTCCTGGTGCTCCTGGACTGCCTGGAGCATTGCTATTGCTGTCCCCCGAGCAACTTGATACCATTTCAATGTGATTGCAGCTTTCAATGGTTGAATCCCAAGCTGTTCCTTCGCCGCACTGGAACTCGTACTTTGTCAGTTTATTGCCTTCATCGACGCAGCGGTAGAACTTCCGGCAGTTATTCGGATCAGGGTAGAAACCTTCAGCGTTACATTCTCGACTAGAGCTTCCAGGTGATCCCGGTGAACCTGGGGTACCTGGAGAACCTGGGGATCCTGGGCTACCTGGAGATCCTGGGCTACCGGGAGATCCTGGGCTACCTGGAGATCCTGGACTACCGGAAGATCCTGGACTATCGGGAGATCCGGGACTACCGGGAGATCCTGGGCTACCGGGAGATCCGGGACTACCGGGAGATCCTGGACTACCGGGAGAACCGGGACTACCGGGAGATCCTGGGCTACCAGGAGATCCTGGACTACCGGGAGATCCTGGACTACCGGGAGATCCGGGACTACCGGGAGATCCTGGACTACCGGGAGAACCGGGACTACCGGGAGATCCTGGGCTACTGGGAGATCCTGGACTACCGGGAGATCCTGGACTACCGGGAGATCCGGGACTACCGGGAGATCCTGGACTACTGGGAGATCCTGGACTACCGGGAGAGCCGGGACTACCGGGAGATCCTGGGCTACCGGGAGATCCGGGACTACCGGGAGATCCTGGGCTACCGGGATATCCGGGACTACCGGGAGATCCTGGGCTACCGGGAGATCCTGGGCTACCGGGAGACCCTGGGCTACCGGGAGACCCTGGGCTACCGGGAGATCCTGGACTGCTTCCAGAACTCGAACCACAGCTTGATACCAGTTCGATATGGTTGCAGGTTTCGATTGTTGGATCCCATGCTGTTCCTTCGCCGCACTCAAAATCGTACTTTATAAATTTATTTCCGTCACTAACGCAGCGGTGGAATTTTCGACAATCGCTCGGATTTGGATGAAAACCTTCAGTTGTACAGTCTGAAGGAGAGTTGCCAGGTGCTCCCGGTGTGCCTGATGATCCGGGAGTGCCTTCACTTCCAGGAGATCCAGGTGATCCTTCGCTTCCCGGAGATCCCGGCGATCCAGGTGTTCCTTCGCTTCCAGGAGATCCTGGTGTTCCTGGCGTTCCAGGGGTACCTTCGCTTCCCGGCGATCCAGGGGATCCAGGTGTTCCCTCGCTTCCAGGAGAGCCTGGTGTTCCTGGTGTTCCAGGGGTACCTTCGCTTCCCGGTGATCCGGATGATCCTGGTGATCCTGGTGTCCCTTCGCTTCCGGGAGATCCTGGTGTTCCTGGCGTTCCAGGAGTACCTTCGCTTCCCGGTGATCCAGGTGTTCCTGCGCTTCCAGGAGATCCTGGTGTTCCTGGCGTACCTTCGCTCCCTGGCGATCCGGGTGATCCAGGTGATCCGGGTGATCCGGGTGATCCGGGTGATCCGGGTGATCCGGGTGATCCAGGTGATCCAGGTGATCCAGGTGAACCAGGTGATCCAGGAGATCCAGCACAGGACTGGCTATTACCTCCGTCGATTTCATTCAGGGAACAATCAGGCTGACCGGAATCGGTACCTCCCGGGGCATTGGATCCGCAATTGGGTATTAATTCTAGGTAATTACAGGTTTCAATGGTTTGATCCCAACCGGTTCCGTCGCCGCACTGGAACTCGTATTTGATGTACTGGCTGCCGTCACTGACGCAGCGGTAAAATTTCCTGCAGTTGCTTGGATCCGGGAAGAATCCTTCTGCCGAGCAGTCAGCGTTGCTACTCACAGGCTGCGGTGTTTCTCCGGCATTCGGTTGTTCCGTACTGATCACCGGTACCGAGCTGACTGGAGCCGGAGTCGGTGTCGTAGCCTCACTTGGATAATTGCTCGTCGATGTCAATGTTGGACTGGTTACTGGAGCGCTGCTAGGACTGCTCGACTGCTCTGGAGAAGCGCTGGACGTTGTTGAACCTATGCTATTTCCATCTTGACTGCCACAACTGGCACTTTGGTTGCATCCGGTATTAGAGTCGCTTTTGCAATCCGTCCTGGAAACTGCAGCTGCGTGATTGCAGCTCAAGATGCTTGGGTCCCAGACCGTACCGACGCCGCAGTTGAACTCGTACCTGGAGAACTTGCCAGGACCCTCTGAAACGCACCTGTAAAACTTCTTGCAGTCCTGAGGATCCGAAAGAAATCCTTCCTGCTGGCATTCCGTTCCAGTAGGGCAGTTGACGCCAGTCTGGGCTGGGGGATTCCCCGGAGACGCTTGCTCTGGTGGATTTTGTGGTACTGGCGTCTGGGTAGAGTCTTGACCCGGAAGATACTGTGACGATGGTGTTGGAGGACTCTCGGGAGGTGGTTGTTCCGGACTCTGTTCTCCAGGACCGTATGAGGGCTGTTTCGGCTCGGACCCTGCTTGTTGAACGGGGTTATTGGGGTTCTCTTCGGGAAGCTGAAGGTCAGAGTCTAGGTCATTCCCCGAATCGCCGCACTCTGGTCTGCCACTTTCCGTGGGATGGGTACACACGTCGCCCCTTTGTTTAGAGAAAACCGTTCCAGGGCCGCACTCGAATTTGAAACTGGTCAGAGGTTTTCCATCCCCCCAGTCGACGCATCTGTAGTAAATTCTACAGTCTCGAGGGTCGGGATGGTACCCTCCCTCGGTGCACTGGAACTGAGCCGAGGCTCTGTGAAACTCCAGCGGACCTGAAACCAATGAAAATGAAAAATTATATTGACGAGTCAGTGGATCCCATGAATTTGGAAATTCTGAAAGTTTGGGAATGTCGGAAACCTGGTAACCGATACAATATCGCTGAAGAAAATGGGATAGAGTGATACGTGGAGAACCCATATATCTGGAGAAGGTTCGTGTCTCCGCTAAAACCAGTTTAGCAACGACGAAAGAGCCGATAGTCCAGGCGCAGGTAACAGAAATAGAAGTGCATCGTGCACTTTAAGTATGCACCTCACGACTGGAATCGACCGTAATTGGTAATGCCATGGAAACGGGTCGAGTCTGCTAATTAAAAAAGGGATTCTCGAGTCGATAATCGTGTAACCTGGTGTCTTGGACTACCAGGGGATCCTAGTGTGCCTGGACGGGGATCTCGAGGTTCCGTGAGTGACCGAAAGTCTTCGAGTAACCGGAGAACCGGGTGCTTCACATGTTACAGCGTGACTAGGTAATACTGGACCAGTCCTAGGACCAGATTCCCGGGAATCTTGAATTGCCAGGATATCCAGAGTTACCAAGAGGTTCGAAAGAATTTATCATTCTTGGACTTGCAGGTGATCGAAATTAACCTTGTGATTGTGGACTGCCAGAAGATTCGCTCTTATTTTTGGGGTATCCGAAGATCTTGGAACTCTTGGAGTACTTTGAGATCTTTGAGTACCAAAAAGCTATGAGCTCCTGGTGTTTCACTGGATCTTCCATGATGGAGTGATCCTGGACTGTACAGAGACCCGGAGAAATGCTTGAAACGATAACGACCTTTCAATGACCTTCTGAAAATCTCTCTATTTTTTCAGCCGAAATCGGAGATTACTACAGACTGTCACTTACTGAATTTATAAAAAAAATCCCCATACTTGAAATTAAAATCCCGAGGGTTACTGACAATGAGTTCCTCTGATTCTCCTACCGAATACGAACCACGTAAAAACAAACGGTATCGCGGGACTCTTGCGATGCTGGATCTCGTCGCAGTGCCTTGGGACTAGATACTGGAAGTACCGAGGTGTGCATGTACCTGTACCTAGCCTGTTGTATCGCGTGGTCTTACCTGCATGTGCAAATGAGATGACTGTCAGCGCTGTCAGAAAGGTGTAGGCTGCTGCTCTCCGGTTTCCGCCCATGTTTCAAAGCCTGTCTGCCGGTCGGCCGTTGTCTGCAAGCAAAACGAATCGCGGTAATCAGATATACGATATATTACCACCGGACGTTGATAAGGCGAATCTAATAGGGGTATAATATATCGATCCTTTACCAACAACAACAACAACAACAACAACAACAACAACAACAATGATAATGATAATGACAATAATAATAATGGCAGTACCACCCGACACTATTTTAGGTAAATTTTTAGCTAATTCGAGTTCTGTTGAGTCCGATACGGTGTCAGAAATTGGGACCCGTAGGTTTTCGAAAGCACACGTAACCCTAGAACCATCAATTGTACGTTTCGCGGATAAACAGAAGGGTAGGCAATCGCTACCTCCTGGAGGGTTCGTGGTATTGCCCTTGGCGCAAAGGATTCGTTAGTCAGATGGAAATAAGGATATAAGCGGCCGTGACGAAAGGAAAGCAAAGCTAAGGAAAGGAATGGGTTGGACGTAATACGTGTTACAGAAAGTACAGAACGGCTGCCGATACCAGTGTAACAACATTGACGATGAACCTGGAGTCGTATGTCAGTGAACTTGCATTCTCGCGTGTTATGTCACCATGCTCATGCAATCTCATTTCGCTCTTATTGGATGTAAGAACGGAGGAGAGCATCCGAAAGCGAGTCTGGTCTGCAAGGACGAAGGAGAGGGATCCTTTTTGGTCCAGTACAGGAGAATCGGTGAACTCGCTGGAAATTTGATTCAAGTGGTTTTTTGATTTTTTGGAGTTCTGCAATTTCAAGGTATCCTGGTTGCAATTCCACCGTAGTCAGGATGTAAATTGCACCTGCGATTTTGTAATTCCATAATATCTCGGTTATAGTTTCTTGGACTCAATTGTTTCTTGCTTGCAATTGCATTTTCACGTAGATGAGAAAGGCTTTTTCTGCATATTTATAAATTATTAATTTCGATCAATATTCGAGAAAATTTTGAATTTTTTAACAATTAATTGACACTTGATTTTACATTTCTATCAAACGTATCTATTATTGGCAATTTGATTTACACAAATCAATTATTTATATTTACTTTTGTTTTCCGTGAGTTCCCTTCGAAAACGACTTGTTTGATTGACATAATCTAGTTTCCTTAATTAAACAAATTCTTTTCTTTTTCAACTCGTATCCACTTTTATAGCAGTGCAGGGACATTTTTCTGGCCATCCGATGGTTTTCGTCTTTTTTATACGACTTCTTTATTTTTCCGGTAATAAACTGAAACCGGATTCAGAAGTGACGAAGTGGTAATTCGAGGTAAACACTTGGAATTGCTGGACACTGAATATTCCTTCTTACTTATACGGGACGATCGTTACACAAACTGGACCCTATCTGCAATCGACGGTCGGTATTAGTCTTGCAACGAAATGTTAACGAAGTCTCAGCGAGGCTCTAAAAAATTTCTAACGCGACGAAACTCTATATAAATAAATATCCTTCCCTCCCTCCCCTCTGCCCCTTGTCAGAGCAAATTTTTCTATTCTACAGTAACTTCTACTTTATAAATAGTAAATTTTACTATGTTACAGGAATTTCCACAAAATAGATAGTAAATTTTTCGTTCTAATAGGAAAATTCTACATCTGAAATATTCCATTTTTTACGCTAGAGTAATTTCTCCAGAATAGAAAAAAAATCATGCAAAAAAATTGCCCAAAAAAATTTCTAATTTACACAAAACGTCCAAAAATAAAAAATTATTGTAATGAAAAACGGATGTCATTTTTTTCATAATTTATTTGTAGAATCTCCACAAAAAGCACATTTTATGCAAAAAGACTCCCCAAAAAATTTTTCTAATTTACACAAAACGTCCAAAAATAAAAAATTATTGTAATGAAAAATGAATACATCATATTTTTATAGTTTATAGAATAGAATGGACATGGATGAATATCTTTGGGTGATGGAAAATAAATAGCATTATGCTTCGGTAATTTCTACAGAGTAAAAAGGAAACTTTTCCGTGTTGCCTTAGAATTCTACAGTCTCGAAAACATATTTTACTATTTTGCAATAATTGAGAAGAATGCAAATAATTTTTTTAGAATACAAATTTTAGAAATTTTTAAAGTCGACGCGATTGCAAATGTGACTATGTTATAAAAATTTCTACAGAGAGAATTAAGCGAATTTTCGTGAATTACTGTAATTTCTACAGAACAATAACCGTATCTTACTATACGTTGCGGTAACTTTTGCAAATACAGAAGGCAATTTATGCAACTATGTACTCAATTCCCATATGTAACACGGTAACTTCTACCTCGCAGCATGATAAAAGTTTCCATTCCATCGAATTCTAACGGCACGAAAGGAATGTTTACTACTTTTCTTTACCCGTATATCAAAGAAAGCAGTATAGGTGCGTTTTCCTGATATGTAAAAAATTCCTCAAACGTTCCCGTATTACATTACACGATGACGAGTCCAAAAGTACAGTTTGAATTTCCTAGTTTTGTACATCGGAATCGTCAGCGAATTCATCGGACTTTGCATTCGCGCCACGTAGCTCTCGTGTGAACGAGGTTTCTTGAAAACACTGAATGTTTCATTCAGTGGCCCAAAGTATAAATCAGAGTCCCTTGGTATATAGGTCGAAAAAACCGAAGACTAGATAAACATTGGGTTTGAGTCTACTATGCGGTCATTTTTACAATCTACATAGCGAATTTTACTGTGTTACAAGTGGAGGAAATCAAAATTGTTCCGTATTGATTGTACGGTAATTTTTATAACCCATTAAATAAATTTTACTGAACGTTGAAATCTTAGCGGCAGTTGATGAAAAATAGATTTTTTACGAAAAAATCACATTTCTGGATTTGTCGGGAAAAAATATCTCGAATAAGAATCTTTCGAAAGTCCCTAAAAGTAGATTCAAAATGTCAAATTTTTTGCGCATAAAATTTGCGTTATTTTTTCTATTGCAAGTAGAGGAAAAAATATGTATAAATATTACATATTATTAATAACTATCTCCAAAAGTGGCCCAAAGGTACTGCATTCACATTCGAGCACGCGTCGAAGGCTATTTCCTATCTGACCATTTTCATAATCCGGAGAACAATGGGACGGACCAATAGAGGTGCAATCGTTAGCACCGAAACGCAAGGTTGCAATGTCCAAAGTATCATGCAGAATCGTGACGTCTATAAGTATGTCACTTTTAGTAGCTGCATTTTCATTCACACCACATCTCGCGGGTAGTCCCCAATCAGAGTCTATCGCTATCGACGAAGGACCAAAAATGGTTGTTCCTCGTCAATGAATTCTTGGAGGCTGCAATTGACTCAGCGATCGAAATAAGTCAGCTGACATCGTATTTTAGGTACCGTGTAACGTAATCGTTTCGTAATCGTTCCGTGACGCAAATTAGCATTTGCGTTACGGAATAGTAATGCATTATATTACAGAGTTCGTTATTATGTGGTAGAAAATACCATAACGTAGTAGAAGTCGTTTTTTTTGTTGTAGAAATCGCTACAGGGGAGTAAAAATCACCTGAATGTAACTTAAACTTACCTGGATATCGTAGAATTTACTACAGAATGGGAAGATCTATTTTCTGTAAATGGTAAAAATTACCACAAAACAGAAAAACTTTCCTATTTTCTCAATTGCTCGCAGCATATAAAAATCTTTCTGAATTAAAAAAAATATCTTACATAGTTTCTTCTACTACCCAATGTCTTTTGGAAAATCCGTTTTTTTATTTATTCATTCACAAAAATATTATGTTGCAAATATATCAAAAGTAATAAAATTCTTGTGGAATTTTTCTTTTTTTTTTATTAAAAGGCAGAAAGCAAAATTTCTATCGAACAGGTAGAATAGAATTTTAGTAGAATATTCCAATAAATAAATTTTTTTTACCATTCTAATGGAAAATACATTTTTCATTTGTTTAATCCCGAAATTATTTTTAGTGGGCAATTTTTCAATTCTAAAAAGTAGAATTTCCAATTTTCAAGTATTAAAAACCAAATTTGTTTCCAACAGTAATATCGATGATAATAATAATAATAATAATAATAATAATAATAATAATAACTTAATAACAATGATAATACTGAAAAAAATTGTTAAAAAAAACCGGTAATAAAAATAGCTCCCTTTTTCTCGTTGCACAGGCTGTTGACACTCCAGTAGGGGGTGAACGACACCGAGGAATCGGCTTTTTGCGAGCCGTCATATGTTCATCAACCGGCATCGAACACATAAATTTCCAAGAACCAGACGGATGCTGCGGATCGGCAAGTTTTTCGCGTCAAATAGGATGGGTATGACGGCATATAAGAATCCTCCTCACCACCCAAGATCGCGCTCGATCGATTCCAAGGCGTCGCCCGATTCCACGTAGGTATGTATACGTACAATATAATGCGATCGAGCGACTCGCTTTCGTCCCTGAACGAGGGCATGGATGCAACCGTGCCTCCATGCATCTTTTTCTCACCCTGTCTCTTTCCTCTTTTTTCGCGAGGAAATTGCTCTCGGAATTCGCGCCGAGAAAATGCAGGAGCTTCTCGCTCTCCCCCCCCCCCCCCCCCCCTCTCTCTTTGATAATAACAATAATTGATGGAATTGGTTTCGTCCCTGAATTAATTTATTCATCGCCTGCATCAACCTCCGATAACTGAACCGGCACGTGTGAGACGGTGACAGGTGGTTTGGTCACTTTCCTACGAGAGAGAAAAAGAAAGACGAGTGCCCGCAGTGGGCACTTTGGTTTATTTATAAGCGTAGGGAAATGTAGCCCCATGTCTCGGTAATAATTGGTTATTAGCAAACGTCACGTCGTAAAGCGACAGCGGCAGCAATCGTCGAAACGAGAGAGGAACGATTTCGATGAAGAGACGAATCATCGTCAGTCCCGTTGACGTATCAATGATCAGTTTCCGAGGCACCCAGGGGTTGCATGTGGAGAGAAGATGACGGATGAAGACGTAGACGTTGATGATACGTCGGGTAATGAGATGCTCCGGTTCAGAAATCAATCGGAAAATCCGTAATTACCTATCGTCCGTAAGTAAAGGCTGTTTCCAATTGCAATTATCGGTGCAGTCTTTAGAATCTACGATACTGACGGGATTATAAATTGTATCATAGCTGATGCAATTATTGATGCAATTGGGAATTATAGTTGCCGATGTATGTAATTAACAATCGCGATATTAATAGTCTACAATATTTATATTATATCATTAATCAGTAGTAAAGGCAGTTTCCAATTTTAATTTCTGATAATGCAACTATTATGAATACTCCGGATACTGATGCAATTATTGTTTTAATTGGAAACTGCAGTAATCATGCAGGAGACCGAAGTCGCATTACTGTTGATGTAATTTAAGAATTACAACATTGATAAACTGCAATTTCTAGTGACATCAATAATTGAGCCGTTCATTTTGAAAATGGCCTAAGTCCATTTGTGAGTTGTTAATTATTAATCGTAGTAACATATGTTACTCAAAGTTACCCGTTACGAAAAACATTTTGCGGAATTTCCACAAAAATGAACTTAGGCCACTTTTAAAATAAACAGTTCAATTAGAAGAATGTAATTTCAAATTGCAAATACCGGTTGAATTATTAATAGTGTTATTTACACGACTGTTAACGCAATTATAAATTGTATTATTCTTGATACAATTACTGATGCAATCATTGTTGCAACCTGAAACTGTATAACTACTAAAGTTGTAAATTCTAATTGCTGGTGTAATTACAAAATACGTCAGTGATGCAACTGCTGACGCGTCAGTAATTCCGTTACTGACTGAATTAGAAATTGTATTATTGATACAAATACGGATGCGATGAAATCCTGCAGTACCCCTGCAATTGGAAACTGCACTATTGCCAGAATTAGATCTTGCGATGGCCAGTATCGTAATTAAATATTGTGTTACTTATGCAAATGTATCAGTGCGGTAATTAAAAGTTGCATTAACAATAACGCAACAATAATTAAATTTGCAATTATAGTACAGATGCAGTTGAAAATTGAATTATTGCTGGAATTAAAAATTGCATCGTTATCGAAAATAAAAGTCCCACTTCTCTTGTTTTAAAAATAGCTTCAGTGGGGTAAAATAAAATATAATTCAAGCAAAAGAGGTAAAACTAATTTCCCAATAAAAAGAAATACCGAATGGGAGTTGAAAATTAGAGCCTGTCACACAAAACGGTAATTATCTCTGCAATCTCTATTGAAAAGAAAAAAAGAAAGCAAAATCCTATCTGTACCTACAGCTCTCATTGTCAGTTTCATTTCACATTTACCTGATTGACGATAATGTCCATTAATAATGCAGGAGGGAAGATACTCTGCGGCCTAACGAAACAATCACAAGGCTCTTGTAATAGAAAAAGGCTAATAACTCATACGTGCCTTTCGTGCGACAGTACTGTTGGGGATATTTTTATACGATACTTTTATCATACGTGGCAGGCATCTCAATTACGTTGGACAGGCAACACGGATTCTCCAATGAATCAATAATGATCGAGGTCACTTATCGCGTATTTTCAATTCACGTAATCAATTATCTCATTTCAGTATGAGTCAAATAATTGCTGTCAATTCCGCTATTGCAGATGCACCAGCAAAATTGCCGTTTCTTTTTTCTTCAGAGTCACGAGGAATCTGGGAAAATTGTGATTCGTACATTATTGTATGATTTTTTTTACAATCATTATAATTTAACGAAATGGTATGGACCATTTTGTTACTGATTCAAAATTGGACCAGTTTTGGGTCATTTTTTTTGTAATCGAGACAAATTCACCAGAATTGGACTCAATAATGAAAAAATGGATCAAAGGTAAGTTTTTGGAAAATTTAGGTGTAATGAAGGTGAAAGACAAAGGTAAACGATAACAGTGTTTTTTGAATCTTTTTTTTTTTGAAATAGGTCAAACTTTTTTAACTGATCCTTTTTTTATTTTAAATTTGAATGATATTTAAGTGACTACTTTCAGTAAATGAATTATTTAATTAACATTGAAATGTTCTTTTTTCTAATGAATTAGGTGAAGTAATTGATCTTATTATATTTTATATAATTTTATTGATTAATTATGTATATTAATGAAATATTATTTTGACCATTTTTTAATTACTAATGTTATATCAACAATAATTAGAAGTTAACAAATTAAAAATCCATTTATTAATATTAAACATATTTTATCTACGTTATATTTCACATATTACTTTATCTCATCACTTTGTGCATATGTAGATATGAAAAAAATTGTATTTAATATGAAAAAAGAGGCAATTAAAACACGTATTTTTAGATTACTGTCAATCTCACAGTTTAATATAAAATATCTTATTTTATAGCCCTTATCTTGAATGGCTTTCTTGTAATTCCATTGAAGACGGTTATAATCAATCAACTTCATAATGAAGGGTTGTTGCACAGGTATTAAAAAAGAAAATACATTTATGGTATTGTTGACCTTGCAAATTATTTTCTTGGCATAAAATATTACCCTTTATTAAAAAAATATATTTTTTTTTTCATTGCGTACATTATTTGTTTATTCGCTTGTTCATTAGTTTGTCGATTCGTTGACTTGATCAATAATTTACTAAAAGTAATTTATTATGTGACACACAATACTTGGTTGGTTCGTAATATAAATTTATTAGTTATTTTCTTTGTATACATTTCGTTCCAGAATTTGTTCATCACAATATGACTTGAAACTTTTACTGATATAATATTAGTAAAAAATTGTTTTGATATATTTAATTTTCAGCTAGAATTTTTAAACAGCTGATTTAGTATAATCGAAGAAATTAATAAAAAACAATCATTCATTGATTCATTAATTAATTATTTATTATTCATGAAACAATGAATTTCTATTTTTCATTTATTTTTTCCTCAGTAATAATTTTGTAAAAAGGAATTACAAATGATACAAATTTCCAAAATTTTAACATTGTGTGAGGAAAAAATGTTTTGGAAATTTTTTGGTTATTTACTTTCTTATAAAATCATTTTTTATTCATATTTAACGCTTTTCCATAATTGGGTCCAATTTTAGCGAAATCCTAGAACGATCCTAAGAAAATTACAGGAAGATTCAAGCAAATCATTTTTTCCGTTAACTCGAATAACTTTCCTGAACCACCAACTCCACGATGGAATTTAAAACCCCCCAGTCTCGCGTTAATTCCAATAATCAAGGAATCGATTATTTTCCTTTGTTGCAAACTCACCGACCACCGGGAAATTTATGAAATTCATAAACGCAGAATAAATTCGGATACGTGGAAGACTCGTCTGATGGAACATACCGAACGGCTAATTGGCAGGCAAGACAAGGCGAGCGTCGTTCGGCAATAAATATGTGTAAATGTATTCAATGTTACTGAATTAACAAACACAGGCGAGCGTGTAGCTCGATTTTTATTTTGACTCTAACGAACCTTTATTGCAGGCAGATCGATGAGTCAAAAGAGTAACCATTAAGAGCCACCGACCTTCCTCACACCGATCACATTAACGCTCTTGGAAGTTACATTTATTTCCAGACACGTGCAAGGCGTTAAAAGCTCCGAGGTGGGCCAAGTACCAGGTATTCCCTCTTAGCGTCTGATATATCTCATCTTTCGATCAGCTGGGCACTTTTTTGCGATTAATTTATAAAAGCGATTTGAATTCGAATAATTTTCCCGCCTCTTCGTGGTTTGGCGTCGCTAGTGTCGATCCGTCTCGCGGCAGGTATGTTAAGAAAGAATATTGGCGAATCGATTAGACGAATATCAAATAAAGTCGACTGCAAATGGTAGAATTATTAGAACGGATATATTCTTTCTTAACTTGCGATATATTAAGTCTAAGAAAAATCTTTTCATTTTTCCAGTTGATTTATAAAAAAAAAAAACTATTCGAATTCGAGTCATTTTCGCGCCCTTTTGTGGTTCAGCGTCGATTTTTTAAGTCCACCAATCGTATACTTGAAATTTAATATTGTTTATACAAAAAAAAAACAATAACAAGCGGGGTAGCCATTAACATTTACCGATTTCCTTGATACCAAAAAATTATAACGTAACCTTTTTCGAAATTTTGTTTATTTGTAGACAATTTTTACAGACGATTTTCGCGAAGCTATTTGATTTAAAATCCTTTTACCGCCTTCGCGTGGATTGGCGCCGCTAGTGTCGATTTTGTAAAACCACGAACCGTAAAAAAGTTACGTTCGGAAAGAACGTTGTTGTAAAAGCCGGCTAATCGATTAATCGAATATCGTATGAAACAAATAACGTATGCAGGGAGAAAGGGCTGATTGGCGGACCTAATAAAATCCACTTTACGAGCCTCCGTTTAAAAGCCTACTCGGCGAGGTGGAGGTTCCGAGCGATTGAAGAGAACGTTGCTGAAAGACCCCGTTGGCTATCTAATTCCACCCGTAACGCATCAATCTCCTCGAGACGTTAACCCTTTACACTCCAAGTCAGTATTTTAATACCAATTCATAATCGGGTTCTTCACTCCAATTGGCTTTTTAAATACATTGTAGAGGAAAATCCCATCTTTTTTTTAATTACAATTCGGGATTTTTTTAAAGGAAATTAAGGAGTCAATGCACTTGTACCTTGTTTCTATTCGTTATTTAATTAGTTTCAGTTTTTTCCGTCATCTTTTTGTGTGCGTGATATTTATTTTCAAGACAAAACTGGACTTTCGAAATTGGAAAATAGAATATAAATTTATTTCGTATATTTGATGTTTCAATTTGTTCGATTAGAACGAGAAACTTTTTTTGCAGAGTTTACGATCTTTTTTATGTTAGCAGAAATTGCAATTTTGTTTGAGAAATTTACCACTTCCACTAAATAAAATCTTTTTTTACCCTGGTTCGTTAAACTGAAAGTTTATGGCATATATGTTTTAAGTATGTTCACTATTAAAAGTTAATGAAAGAAGCAACATATTGACCGATAATTAAAAAACATGCTGCGAATTTCAAATAAATTGATTCTGTAGTTTCTTTTACAAAAGTTTTAAAATGTTAGTAACCTTTTAGCTGAAAACAGCTTTTATTTTTATTATTACAAATTAGTCGAAAATACTCGGAATTGTGGTACGAATTTCAACTGATAACATTTTCGAATTTTTGACTGAAAGAAAAATTAGCTTTGGAAAGAATAAAAGTCAAAATGTCGCACGAGTTTCAGCTAAAACCTTTTTTTTTCTAATTTTTAATTAAAAGAAAACTAGCTTATGGAAAAAATGAAACTAAAAATATGGTACAAGAGCAACAATCCTTTCTTTTAGATTTTGGGGTATGACAAAAAAAACTAACTTATAGAAAGAGTGAAAATCAAAATACCATAAGAATTTCGACGCAAAACTTGAATTTTTCATTTTTAGTTGATCCGTTGGAACTAAGGGGACGATTTCTAGGCATGCCATATCCCTTACGGACTAATTATTGGGGATATCCGGTGCTACGTTGTCTTCTTCTTGGACGCATGGCGTGTCCAAGGAGCATTAAAGGGGAGACAGGATCCAAACTAGAAGTGGATACGGGATTAGCAATAGCTCGGTTGTCTGCTTTTTGCGAAAGCCTCGTAATTCTTGCGGGGAAAGGTACATCGAAGCCCTTGAACCCCGGGTATATCCCTTCTCGCGAGATGTATATGATAAATCTGGCGATATTCCTAAAGGTATTACCGCTGGGATGTGTGCACGTGCAATTTACAAGTATCCCTTTAATTGCGGTGCCGCGTTCGGTGTTGCCAGGATGAAGTGAAGGCATAGTGCAGCGCCGGTGGGATTACGGCGCTGCGGAAAAATGCGAATAGGCTGGCGAATGGAGTGTAATATACCCACGAGAGGAGAAGGAGATGCAGTGGGAGAGTGCAATGAAGATCGAGGTGCGCGTATACGCGACCTTGCAACTTTCAACAGCAAGGCTGCAGTTATGCGCCATCATCCCGGACAGGTTCACTAACATTTCCACTGCCTCTTCATTTTCTCGCCCGAGATCACGAGCCTCGGCCTCAGGGGCTCCGGTACCCGTCCCGGAGAAGCTCCGGAGGAAACCCGGAGAAGCTCCGGGTGAAATCGCGGCAGGGACTGCTAACGAAGCGAAACGGAGGGTAATTAGATTTAATGCACTTGCATCCGATGCATTCCAGCGGGCATATCGATAATGATATCTTCGGTGTAGGCAAATACACGGCGATGTTCTCGGAAATTCCCTGGCGCCGCCCTTGAGCGCACATACATGCACATCCCCCTTTTTCCATAAATGGCGAACGTCCTTAGAGTCGTGTTGCAACTGCAGCCGTGACACTCGCCTTATCGTGCCGGGTACGCGCATACAAATGCATACCGGGTATCTCACCGACGCTTAACGAGCCTTTACTACTACCACGATTTAACGACTTCTCGGAGACCCTCCAGTCTTCGCTTCCAGCGATGTAAGTAGGTACGTCCGGTACTGGAACGGCCCGGTAGGATTTTGCTTCGCTGGGGTTCTGAGATCATAGGTTTCATTGATTTCCGTTTTGGGATCCATTTGGGGGCGTCTACCGAAATGGATCTATCCTACCGGTACCGTAAGGACCCAGAAGGAGCTTCTGGAGCTCGTGTATGCATTTGTTTCGGTAGTAGAGAGGAATAGGTAATAGATAATCAGTCGGTGAACTCGCATTCGTCCAATTTCCTCGATGAAAATATATTCGTTTTGGTTTTTTTTTAAAAATGTGTCCAAGTTATAAATATGTGATAAATTGTCATCAGAATCAATAATGAATAAATAATTATCTTCTGAATTGTAGCTACCACGAATATGGTATATATATATATCATTCATGTTTGATATACATGTAGTAGAGGAACATTTAAATTTTTGGTAGATGCTAATACACGTGTGTGTATTAGCTGTCACGTTTATAAGATTATATCTCTACCACGCATTATAAACGTATAATATACTAGGTCGATGAGGACATTAGTGTATTAAATGAGCTTCATTTATATACAAAGATATATAACTTCGATAGGTATCTAATTGATATATCCATATCTGCGATGTGTCGGATACAAGGTTCAATTTTTCCAGTATTGATACGATCCAATTGGAATTAGTGTAGTTGCCATAGGGTCGTGCTACAGTTTTTAGGATTTTTCTGGAAATTTTGAGATTTCTTAGGTTCGTGTATTGGTATATGAGCCGTTCAATGCACGAATCGATTAACTCCATTTTTGTCCATTTTTTAAATTTGTTATTTAAAAAAGGTTTTTCAAAAGCAATATATGTTATTTTATTATTTTTCTTGAATTCATTTTTTATGGAGTTAATCTATTTGTGCACTGAACGGCTCAAATATAAAAAGTTATGGCTATACCAAGTGCTTTGACACTTAAATTTAAGATTTTTCAAAAGTGGAGTTAATCGATGTGTGCACTGAGCGGCTCATGTATATTTCCCGTACTGGTACGGTCCAGTAGAAATTTCTATTATTCCGGAGCCTTGCTACGATTGTTCTAGGACTTCCCTAGATTTTTTAGAATTTACTAGATTCATCTTGCTAGGTAACTAGATATTTTATGATCTACTAAGATTTTCTCCTGATATTCAAATCTCCAGTATTGGAATGATCCAACAGAAATTGCTAGAGTTTTTTCGACTCTTGCTCCAGTTTTCCAAGAATTTTCTTAGATATTTTAAAACCTACTAAACTCATACTAGTATTTATAATTCCAGTACTGGTACGCTCCAGTAGAAATTTCTATTGCAACGACTCTTTTAGACTTTCCCTAGATCCCTTAAAAGATCGAGGTAGATCCTCAGATCTTAGCCGCGTTCTAATAGAAATTACGGGGGTTCCCCTAGAGTCTTACTACAGTTTCCCTGAAATGTCCCTAGGAACAGGATTTTTAGAAGAATTTTCTTCCAATCCCTGACCACAAGAATTCCTATTACTCTTGACCTCCCCAACCGATCTCATTTCGTCCCAGCAGGAATTACAGAGTTTCCCTGGAATATCCCTAGGGACAGAATTTTCGCCAGAATTTCTTTCCTATTCCCGACCGCGAGAGCCTCTATTACTTTTGTCATCCTGAACCGATCGCATCTCAACTCCTTTCAGCAAAGGGGGCCCCTATCCGAGACCTTGCTCGTCGCATGCGAACCGTGAAGTTTTCACCTGCAGCTTCTTATATCACCGCGAGTTCCGATTGTCTCTTATAATGGCACTGGGAGAACAAGGTGAATGTCGAGTTATACCCACGGTGGTACGGGTTCATTGCCAAGGTGGGTATTGTATATCGATGGCTCCATTTCAAACGAGTAGCCTCGGTGAAAAATATTTATACGGCGCTGCAGGGGAACCATATAAACTGGAGATCGAAGCGAACGGGAGGAGAATGTCAATATGCCCACGTGAAAATTTAACACGGCACGTAATCGAAGCACGGGAGGATTCGTGGCGAGCGAGAAAGTCGATGTGGATTATCTGTATGCGTGTACGTACACCGGCCGAACAGAAGGAGGCTTCGAAAACCGCAAAAGAAATTTGGCCATCAAGCGATCGTTTTGTTTGTTTCAACAAGTCGCTCCTCTGGCCTTTCATTGCATCGAGCATCCTTTTAGTTGCATCGCATTCGCCTCCAATTACATTCAGCTGCATTCAAGTGCAGTAAATGGTACTCGGTGACATTGAGGTGCATCTACAATTGCATCTAATGTCATCGAATCGTTTTTAGTTGCGCCCTATTGCGTTCCGATTCATTTATCTCGGGCATTTCATTGCATTCAAGGGTTCTGGGTTGCATTGGGGTACATTTACAATTACTCTCGATGAAAATTAAAGTAAATGCATTTACTTTAATTTAATTGCACGCAGTAGTGCATTCGTCAAAATGAAATTTCATTGAATCGCATTGAGTGTCAACGACTGGTATTCAATTGCACTTAGTTGCATGGTATCACAATCCGTGGACTTCAATTGTATTTTCAGACAGTCACACTGAATCTTATTGAAATTATAAACAAATGCATTTAATCGAATTGACTTGCCTTCAGTAACAGTGAAATGCATACAGTTGCATTCAGTTGTATCGGGTTGCAATTAGTTTCGAGGAATTGCATCGAATGTTTTATTCCAGTAAAATGGTAAATTTTACTACAATAAATACTACTAGGAATTTAGGAACACATACACACAGGTAATAAATAAATAAATAAAAGTATATATTTTTAAAAAATTGTGTGAAAATAATATTTTCAAAATCACAAAAATATTTGGATTTGCAGAAAACGGTTTTTTTAAATTGAAATTCTTGAAATTTCCAGAGTTAATTATCACAAAAAGTGTTTCTATTTTAAAAAAATTTGACAGTTAATAATTATTATTATTGGAGCTGTTTTTCCTTGCGACTAAATAAAAGAAGAAATACTTTTCACAAAAATTCGACATATTTCAAATAATTATTCTTCTTTGAATTTCCAAAAATTTATTTTTTAGAAAAACGTACTTTTCACCGAAACTCTTCTAATTTCCAGCAAATAAATTTTCACTGAAAACCTTTGAATTTCCATGAAAGTACTTTTCGCGAAATTTCTTGAAATTTCCAAAAAAATAATTATTTCACCAATCCTCTTTTAAATCCCCGGAAATAAATTTTCATTCAAAATTTGGAATTTCCATCAAAATGGTTTTCGCAAAATTTCTGGAAATTTCCAAGGAAAAATTTGTTTACCAAATTTCTTCTAATTTCTAAAAAAGGACGAGAAAATCGTCTTCCCGTGACCAAGAAGCATGATCTAGGATATGCAAATCCAACTATAGAGGCTACTCACCCTTCGGTGCACCAGGACGGAGCGGGATCGATCTTCTCGGACGAATGAACTTTTCAGACAGGGAAGAGAATCCTCATCTCGGGGATGAGCACTTCCTGATTCGCTGGTGGAACTCGGAGATCCTCGATGATCGGTTTGTATCCCGCGAGACACGAGACCTTCGACTTCGACTTGGATTTGGTCTTTGACTTGGACGATTGTCTAGTATATAAATCGGTTGCCGATCGTGGCACGTTCTCGAGAGGGAGTAAGTCTCGAAGACTCGGATGACTCGTACTTATAAAGACTTGGCCAAGACACTCCGGTTGGCTCTTCCAATTGGTGTGTGTCTGCAAAGAAGGAATCGCGTCCAGGTGGAGGTAGGAGGGGACACAGAAACCGTGTCCCGATCGTTGCACACTCGCGATGCTGTTACACATTACACCGCGACACGTTTAGATAACAATCGCTGGATGGGAAAGAGGAATCCTCGTAAATATCCTTTTCTCCCTCGCGAATCCTCCTTTTTTTCCATCCACGGCGATGCGTCTCCTCTCCTCGGCGATTGTCGATCCTAGACGAGCCCGAGCTCCCTCGCCAGCGTGCTCACCCCGTTTAAGAGCATCGCGAAACGTAATACGCTTTTGCTTTTCATATCGGTTCCACGATGTACGTATATAACTTTATGCGTACCGAGCTCGCGGAGTAACCGGTTGGGCCTATGGGTATATTATAAGCGGCGTTGATTCTTCGTTTTGTGCCTTTCAGGGAGAAAATCGTTCGGCCGGAGGGTGTTAGAAATTGCTGATGTTTCTATGAGCGTGTGATGCGATTATCGTGGTTTTATGTCTATAGTCATTATAGTTTTTGTCGCGTCTCGGTGACGTTGATGCTGCAATGGCAGATGAAAATGAAAGATAAATAGATAATCGTATTAGATGCGTGTCGGATAAATCAGGTCCTTATCGAGGTTCCACCGTATTCTAGCAGTATCAAGAGTGGTAGCAGCGGTAGTGGCAGAGATGATAGTAGCAGTAGCAAGAACGGTGGTAGCAACAGTGATAGTAACGGTAGAGGTAGCTTTGAAAATAGCGTAGCAGTAGCAATAGCAGTAGGGGTGGCAAAAACGATAGGAGTACAACAGTAGTAGCGATGGCAGTCTCATCAGTAATAATAATAGTAATAATAATAATAATAATAATAATAATAATAATAATAATAATAATAATAGTATTGTAGAGTGAATATTAGTATTAGTATCAATAGTGGCAGAAATAGTAGTTTCAGCGTGAATAGTACCATCATCAGTATTCATAAAAATAGTATCAATATCGGTAAGAGGTGCAACGGGTCAGCAACGGTAGTACCGGTACTAGCAGTAGCAGAAATGGTAGTCTTGGACTCAATAGTATTTCAGCAATATTAGTTTTAGTATCAATAGTGGCAGAAACAGTAGTTTCAGCTTCAATAGTAGCATCAGTGTTCACAAAAATAGTATCAATATCGGTAACAGGTGCATCGGGTCAGCAACAGTAGTATTGACAGTAGCAGAAATGGTAGTTTTGGAATCAATAGTATTTCAGCAATATTAGTTTTAGCGTCAATAGTGGCAGAAACAGTAGTTTCAGCTTCAATAGTAGTACCAATATTCACAAAAATAGTATTAATATCGGTAACAGGTGCATCGGGTCAGCAACAGTAGTATCGATACTAGCAGTAGCAGAAATGGTAGTTTTGGAATCAATAGTATTGTAGCAATAGTAGTTTCGGTATCAAGTAGTAGCACTAACAGTACTAGCAGTAGAAGTAGTACCGGCATCGGCAGTAGCATCAATAGCAGCAGGACAAAAATTCTGGCGGACAGGTGAATCGACGCTTTCGCCCTTGCACACAGGCAAGGATATTTATGTGAACAGCAGCGAGAGCGTTACTTCTAACGAATGTACGTAACATATGATACATACGCACACGGGCTTCTAAAGTATCGCCAGATGTAAATACATCGACAGAATCCTTGTGGAAAATCACTTCCGGCCTTTATCTCCTCCGACTTGTTATTCCTTAGAGAAATTCCTCTAAAGCTGCTGCTGCTGCTGCTGCTGCAGCTATTTCTTCTTCTTCTATGAGGCAAGAGCATTTTTCTGTGAAAAACACGACGACGTTTATGGAATACCCTTCCCTGAGATACGGTCCATTGTCCTTGTTGCTATCTAGCGACATAGCCCGAGCTTCTTCTGCATGTTCAACCTGGTAGATCCTGTTGAAAAAATGACACACAAAAGACCCTCCTGAATATCTCTCTTCGCGTGTACTCGCATACTTCGGAAAAATTCCCTTTAACGATCCTTCGTCTGCGTGCATTAAGACTTCCAATTCGGTGCGGCAAAGGCTGCGAGGGAAATACCGGTCGCAGTTCCGCGTCTCCCGATGCTGCCGATGCTGCTGCTCCTGCCGCTGCATCTCTCGTACTTTGTACAACGCCACGAAGGAAAAGAGGCGCCAGCTCGGCTCTCGCGATGTAACCGAGAAAATAGTAGCCTATCGTTGACGCTGAAATTTAAATGGGCTTCGAATATTCGCAGTCCTTTTCTTAGTACTCACTGTCAATAAAGCCGCAATCAGATTCTACGTGAAAGGATGTTCCGGTGATGTTTTCCATACGAGATGCACTCGGAAGCTACTGTTAACCTGGTTACTGCATTTTTTACTCCAGGATGCGGTTTAATCCCCCCCTATTTAGTAAGAATTAATTAATGAAGGGGAAGTGGTGAAATAAAATATTCGATATATAATGTATAAGTCAGGCCTACTTTGAAATAATTTAAGCCCTAATATATTTTTTTCTGAATTATTTATTCAATTGTAATATATTATAATATAATTGATAATTAATTAATCATGAAGTAATTCATATTATTGAATTTTCACGTTTGTTCTATTTCAAAAACTATACACTCAAACCTGTTTTTGTGCGGTCTGTTTTTATGCGTTTTTCTTTTGTTCGATTTTTTTTTGTGCCATTTTATTTTTCTGCGATTTTTTTTGTACGATATTTTTTTGCGTGCGATATGTGAATATCGAGAAAAAAAATCGCAGAACAAATATCGCGTAAAAAGAGACCGCACAAAAACAGGTTTGAGTGTAGTTCACTTTATTAAAAGGTTAAATTTGTATTATTTTCTAAATTTGATGATTTTCCTTTAAATGACTTTTCAGGTTTCCCGTAATTATATCAAATAATTCAATAACAATATTGTATTTCCTTCGATTCTATCAAGGATCTGATGTACTTGTGCAACAATTCATATAAATTTGAGGCTTTTTGGGAAGTTTTACTTTTTCTAGAAAAATTTGCGTAACTCTCGTAAGTGACATTATTTACAAGGAAATTTTCATACCATTTCAGGGGAGTATTAACCGTTTATTTCTGTCCCATGTTCAAAAATGCCAGCATTTTTGAAATAAGGAATGAAAAAAGCGCTATCGCGCTGCTTAAAATTTTTTTATTCGAAAACAAAAAAAGACCTCTGGCGCTAAAACGGTTAAACTAAAGCAGTACGATTTTAATATATCCATTATAATAACTAACAAAAATTCAAAGAGACCCAAAAGCGCTTATTTTTGGGTCGACCGCGAATCATCGAAAGTGACCAGAGAAAAGCGAAAACGGGGGACGTCATTGATAAAAACGATTTTGGATTGATTAATTGCTGACAACAAGACAAATTAACTCGTCAAAGAACCGAGGGGAGCCGTTGCATAATAAATACAATGCACCAAAGGCGAGCCGGCGGTGCAGGGCGAGGCGTAAGGATCAATGGGTCGTCCATAATCTGTACACTAAATCTCGCAGGACCATTAAATCGTTCGGGTGGATGATCTTCCAACGGCCTTCCGCGGCCGAAATACTCTCCTGGTTATAAATAACACCTTTTTGTGGTTCTTCTTACCGTGTCTTTTCCTTCCTCGTACATGTCGTGCTTTCGCGTATGTATGTACATGTGAAGCAGGTACACGCGTACAGTCATCCTCAAATTAAGGTACGGAGATGCAGGTGAGACCTCCTCTCCCGAAGAATGTGGAATCTCGATTTTTCGTGTAAACACGCCAGAGGAATTTGGGTTAAAGGACGGAAATCTGTTCATATTTTTATGTACGTATATTACATATTTGTATTAATGTGCGCACTTGGCATATGGAAAAAAAGCGGTTTCCCTGACAAAGAGGCAATCTGGGGCAGGTTATTGAAAGAATGATTCGAAGGGGATCATCACACGGAAGGAGCGTATGGTAATTTGGATTGTGAGACCCAAATCCTTACCTGAAATGGCCTCACTTAAATTAAGGGGGGTAGTCTGCTGCGGAACTGCAAAAAAAAGCACCATATTTACGAATTTTTTCTCAAAAACTATTACATGTAACGGTATACAAAATTGGCTAATATATTTCATATGTTTTTTTGGTTCCAAACGATTATATTAAATATAATTCATCTCATGACGTTTCGGCTTGTTTAATCGGAGCTTTTTTCAGGTGATATATTATTTAAAAAAAATTTAAATAGTTGTCGGTGTAACAAATTTTTTTTTTACTGAAGAGCATACTCTAACGAGATAGAAAAACAATTTTTTCGTTCTAGAAAAATACATAATAATTAATATTTACATATTTACTATTGCATATTTATTAACACTAAAACTACCGACAGTTGAGACGTAGCTATCTCTACTTAAAAAAAATGACTTTTATTTTAAATGAATAAAACAAAATTAAAGTTCGTTATATTAGTCCTTTAGCTATCCCTCCGAAAATCATTACATCATTGGGAAGAAAAAATATAACATGAAGTAGGAATAATAAAATAAAATTGTCAAACCAGTCAAAATGACTGGTGTGGTAGTTCTAGTGTTAATTTTATAAGAGTAAGCGCAAAAGAAGTATTTTTGCTGATATTGAAGTTTTGAGGTCCTCGAAAAATCTGAAACAAACCATTCGAATTTTCTATTTTTGAAGATATCTATTAAGTTTTTTTTTATTTTCTATCTGACAATAAGCTCTAATTTTACAATTAGAGTTTGCTTTTGATATGTTAATTTTTAAATTTTCCTTGTAACTTAGGTACATTTTACTATTATTGTACATCATTTTACTGTTATTTCTTACCAGCACAACTTTATTACTTTCCCAGTGGATGTCATAAATATTCTTAATAATTTTAATTACATTTATTGTTATTGCAGCTACTTTCGGTAGCTGCAGTAATTTGAGCGTCGAGAGAATGATAACAATTTATGAGAGAGGGAGAGGAAGAAATATAATGATTCTGTCACAGGACAAGTGATTTCGAGAAAAATATCATGATTAGATTGTTCCGGCAAGCAAAGATCCAAAAGACGTGGAAGTCGTTTTTGTTGCGATTGGAAGGAAATCCTAGTAAAATCCTAACGGGATCCTCCCACATAAGAACAAAATCTTTAGGATACGTTTGGATGTGTGTGTGTACATATAAGGTTTAGATACCTATGGAATTTGTACAATTATATAATACATATAATACGTATCTATATCAAATACCTATAGAATACGTATACTGATTTGTTATTAATATTGTGTATACGCAAAATATGTAGATATTGCCACATTAATAAACCCGTATACCAAATTTCCACAAAATATGACACGGCGTGCTGAAAGCACATTAAGTTTCGATACACATTAATAAAAAATCAATATGTATCGAAAACTAAAAATTGATACCTAAGATATTGATTTTTCTTTCATAAGAATAATAATCTTTCTGAATAATTATTTCAAAATTCATACTTCAACAAAGAAGTTCTTCTTTTAGTCCACATTAATTAAAAAATTAACGTGCATCGAACAGTAAAAATTGGTACCCAAGGTATTCATTTTTCTTTCAGAAAATTAATCATTATTCTTTATACCTAATCTAAAATTTGAAATCCAACAAACAATTATTTGTAAATACAAGAAAGTAGATAGCATTTTTTGACAGAGACCTACAATTAGTAACTTCTAATCCAGATTAAGAAAAAAATTAATATCCATCGAGCACTAAAACCTGGTACCCAAGCTACTAATTTCTTACCATTTTTATGCATCAGCGTTTTTTTTTTAATTATTGCCGTTTATGGATACCATCGATTTTTAAATAATTCCAATCTTTTTTGAAGATTGATATTCAAATTTTCTAATTTCAAGTCGAATCTGTATTGAAAATTACTTAAATTTCGAAGTTCATTTGCAGCAGTCCGAGGAAGAAACAGAATCCTCAAATTCGTTTGAGTATTCAGTAACAGGATAATGAAAACGACAAACTCGAAATAAATTTATTCCACGGTACCGTTTGATGACGCTTTCAGGAAGATTGCATTTAGCTGGGAACTGCATTTAAATGGAGATAATGATTATCTGCATTGCAGAAAAAAAGTATCACGGCCATAATACGGCCATATACATACGAGACATCGCTTGACGATTTTTCGAGCGACTGTACGTACATATATGCACATACTAAGTAACGTAGGTGCAGGCGTGCTGCAAGCGTGAAATCATTTTCTTCATAAGTGAATAAAAAGAAAGAAAAAAGAAGAAAAGGGTAAGAAGATCCTCGGCTACTTATACCTACAAGGCGCCTGCATCCTCCGCGAGAGTAGGTTCTACACGAATTCATGGGAGCTTTTGAGAATTTATGGCCGCGCGAGGAGGTACCATAACGCTGATTCGCTTCGAGAACGCCGTTTCTTGCTTCCAGTTCTAATAAAGACGACATTCATTCCCAAAAGGATTGATGACATCGTAAAAAAAAAGATTTGGATACCGGTCCCGATTTGCAAACGATGGTTACCACGCCCGCAGGAGAGGGGAAGTAAAACGAGAAAGGGGTAATTTTTATTTTCATTACCCGAATGATCAAAACCCGGAAATTTTCAGAAACTCTGGTTTTTGATGTTGTTTTTATTTTATTAGATAATTGAAACCGGTTAGTCAATTAATCAGGGACTAAATTAAAAAGACTTAAGTGAAATAAATAAGTAAATAAACTTTTTTATGACATTTTTATTTTGGAATGCACCAAACAGTGTATAAAATAATTGAACTATTTTAAATTGGTTACCTTCCCTTTAGAATTTGCTTAAAAACTGAATATAAAAGTAATCCCTGCTGACACTTTTGATTTTTAGAATTGTTATAATTTTCTTTTTAATAAATTATAATGACAGTGGTTGTGAATGCATCAAAACTAAAAAGACGCAAATGAAATAAATGAACAAACAAACTTTTTTTCCTACGTTTTTATTTTGGAATAGTTATAAATTGTCTTTTCGCAAATTATAATAAATTTCAATTAAAAATAAAATTTAAATACGCGATTTATTGCAATATCGCAAGCAAAAGTGAACGAAAGCTAATTAATTTTTGGGAATGTATTTAGTAAAATTGTAAATTCAATGAACGCAATTTCAATTCGTATTCTTTTTAAAAAGAAATGTGGTTTCCGAAAGTATAATTATTTTATACATTTTAATGCATTCCAAAATAAAAAAGTCAGATAGTAAGTTTGTTTATCTATTCATTTCATTTTAAGTCTTTTTGGTTTTCGTATATTTTTAATTTTTAACACTACAATTTATTAATTAGAAAATCCATAAAAACCAAAAAGTTTTTTTAAAAATAAATAAAATTAAAAATAATAAATGAAATAATATACCATTTTGATGAATTCGCAAACTTGACTTTCAGGGAAAATCACAGCGTGTTCGGGTATTTCAAATATCAATCAAAAACCATCATTTTATTTTTCAAAACCGACTATTCATAAATAGTGGCGTGTAAAATGCAATTTTCGCTGAACTCCTGAAATCTCTACATCCCAAAACGCCTTAAAACTTACGTTACGGTAATTTTTGTAACGTATATTTTGCATTCGACGTAATACTTTTTTGGCAAGTGACAGCTCCGAGAGAAAAAAAACATCGATCAGTCAAGGGAAAGACCGGGAAGAACGCGGTGGGTAAATAAAAAATGAAGATCCTCATCACGAAGTCATGTGTCACTTGCTGTAACACCCGACTGGTTTACCGCTACTTGCAGCGGGCGGATCAGGAAGGTCAAAATGCAGCAGCAAAAAATTTTCGTGAGTGGAGTAAAAACAAGAAGACGGACACTTTTGTTCTTTTTATTTGAGGGAACAGGAAGAAAAGATCGCGTAACCGTGTTACGAGCGCACGAGGATGACGAGCAAGAAGCCGGCAGGTTCTTAAAAATTGCGAAGGACCTTCGAAGCTAATGGAGGTCCTTCAATACGCAGACTTTCTTCAAAATGGGAGGACCCTTAAAACAATAGGAGCCCTTTTGAGCGCAGATACCCTTTAAAACTTAACAGCCCCTGTAAGGTAGACTTCTTTTCAACAGAGGTCCTTTAAAGCGTGGAGATTTTCTAATATATATAGGCATCCTTCAAAGTGGGAAGGTCTTTAAAATCGCAGAAGTCCTTTAAACCGTCGAGGTCCTTTTAAAAATCCGATTAACCGTCGAAAGCCCTACGGGTCCTTAAAAAATGCGAAGGATCTTCGAAGCAAGTGGAGGTCCTACGATACATAGGCTTCCTTCGAAAGGGGGATCCTTCAAAAAATGGAAACCCTTTAAAGTTCGTGGATATCCTTTCAATCGTGGAAGGCGAAGATTTTTTTATATTTTATAATTTTTTATGATTTCTTTATATTTTCAAAATATGACATTTATTTGAGGAACCCGGGTCTTTCAAAGCGTGGAGGTCCTTCGCTCGAGTCGACGGGTTACCTAAAGTCCCCAAAAGCGTGGATGAGGTCCTTCGTAGCGAGAACCGCGCCTCGACTTCAGAAGTTATCGGTCGTCGCATCGGCGATGAGTCACTCCCAAAATCCACGCTTCGAGTTATGGACCGGGGCTACGCGGTTGCATCCTCGAGGATGCGCCTGAGGATACCTCCCGTCTACGTCACCGTTCCGAAGGCGAGTCCTTTGGGGAAACCGCTGTGCACAAGGCTCGTTTTGAGAAGAAAGCAAAAACACGTGCTACATTCTAAGAGGTACTAACGGATCTCCGAACGAGTGCCTAATGTATGTATGTACACAAGAAAAAAAGGAATATCGGTAAATCGTTACACGAACTCCCACTCGTCGTTCCTGTTACATGAAGACGAGAAAAAGAAAAAGGATCGACTGCCAAAGTCGATTGCCGAGGTCGATTTGCGTATTCATTTATTCCGGGCACAGCGTGGTCTGTCTTTCCTTCGTGAAAAATTCATTTGGCATTCCCAGAATCTTTTTTTTCTTCCTTTTCGTCATACTTTTGACGCCATAAGTGTTACCCTATTACCCGCCGTCCCTTTTTCACCTATATCCTGCCGGTATCCACGCGTTACCCCGCTCCGTACCGTTGGTGTCCTCAAAATGGGATCCCTCTCCTACCTTCCATTCCATCGTTACCTTTGCCATTCATGGTGATTCATTTTGGTTCCGAAAGTATCACTCGAAAAACTACAACCTCCGTTGCTTCCCTTTCCGTGAAGAAAAAGTAGTAACAAGGATGTTTTGCCTTTTTTTCATTAATTGAACCGGAAATATCCCCTTTTTTTTATAAAAGATTTAAAGAAATAATAATTACAAGAATAAAATAACAAAAACAATAGCAATAATAGTAACAACAGCAACAGCAACAACAACAACAACAACAACAACAACAACAATAACAACAATGACAATAACAACAACAACAACAACAACAATAATAATAATACACAGATTTTGACCAGGACTCGATTGATTTGCTCAAAAATAAATTGGATTCTATTAAATAATTTCCCCGTCTGATCCCAACTGGGCACTTACTACTTATTGGAAAATGGAAATTTGATTTTCTATACAAGCAGTTGGATTTCCACTTGACAGGGCCCAAAATTGAGTTCTGGATCCTGAATATAGTCAGGTTATTTATATTTAACGATAAACCAATTAAACAATAATGTTAACTAAGATAATTAATGGATATGAAAAATCTCGATACAAAATAGACTTCATCATTCGAGATAAGTAATTAACTGGAAATTTAAAATGTACATGACAAAAAAAGTTTGCTAATTTTTTGTCACATAAATTTAAAGAGGATGTTTCAGAAAAAATAGTGGTGGCTTCCAATTGTGTAATATGGAGACAACAGTGATTCCTAGAGGAGTTTTCGGCCAATACCTCTCCAAAAAGGAATTTTTTCTAATTTAACCTGGGATGGCAATCGTTCCGAAAGCGGAGTAACGTCACTGACGAACTTCCCTTTTCCATGTAAACAGAGCGATAAATACTGGTTCTTCGATAAACAAGTAAGTTAGTACTCCACACTTTGAGGTCTCTCGGTAAATCAATTCTCCCATCGGTCCGTGCAACAAGTCGACTTTTGTTTACGCCATTTGCTTATCCCTGGTGAACGCAAACAACCACTTAACGGTAAGTGGAATTAGGGATGATACCTGTAATTAGCGCAAGGTTGCAAAAAAGGAAACTTTGAAACCTCGACTTTTTGCGATTGCCGGTAGGATTTGTACAAAAATAAAAAAATATGTTATATAAATAATAAAATATCTAGAGGAGATAAAAATGTGTTGGAAGAAAAATTTATAAAATAATAAAGGCAAATGTTTGCAATAAAATTGGAGTTAATTATTAGTTTTTTTTTACATGATAGACTTTGTTTATTATTTTTTGTACTTCAAAATTTTGGCGATTCCATTTTTTAGTTTATAATTCCTGTTTTTTTCTCTTTATTATTCATTTCTTATGGACGAAAATTAGAATAAACTGAGAATATGAAACCTAAACAGTAAGTAAATGAAATAATAAACGTGTTCTCGTGACATCAATTTTTTGGTCAATGTTTGCAATTATTTTATATCCTATTTCTCTACAGGAACTTCTTTATTTTTGAAATTTCACTATTTATTTTCAAATTTCGAAGGTATAATTTTGCAAATGGACTTTATCTTTATAGAATTTCGCTAAAGTACAATAGAACATCAGTTTCCAGTGCAACAAGTCCCAGGATCGAACTCATAACGAAACTCTGTCATTTGTTTTTCTTTCAACCACCCTTTTGGCTCCCTATTTTCTGTCAATAAACATTTTTTTCACCTGGGGTCCCTTTCGCCGTACCAGGACCTTTAAGAGCGTCGCCTAAACGGTAGCGATCGTACGCATCACTTCCCACGTATTTCCCACCGAGGAACAATCGATCGTCCAGATCGAAATCCTGCATTCGATTGTTAGCCATGAAAAGTTCATAACGGACTCGCTATCGATTGGAATCGGTAATGACTGCATAATATATAACGAGCCGTTAATGATTACGGAACTGCATCCGAGCGGGCTTTATTTGCTACCGTTTTGTCATACGATTTGGAATACAATAATCGAGAGACAATGAACTTCCTTTTAATACGAATCGAAAGATGGTCGGTCAGTTCGAAAGAAAAAGAAGGATGACTGGCCCGCGTGGGTTCACTGCACCAATCGGGAAGTCCGGGCGTAAGATAAATATCTGCGCAGGTAGAAACCACTTGTTGTCTTTCTGCGATATGTGGTATGGGTGTGATAGGTATAGAGGCAAAAAAAAAAGAAGATTTTTATGAGATCAGTGTCCGAATTCATAATTCACAGGTTGGTTGGTATGTACATATTTTAATTATAATTTTAAAAAAGGTACACGATTTTATGTGTACAGTTTTTCGAATTTATGATTTTATAGCTACGTAAGACAATGAATTATGTAACTGTTGGATGATTGAAAAATGGTGTAAATATTTATTTATTTATTAATGATGTATTTATTTATTGATTTGTGAATGAGATCAACTGGAGAAAGAGGATTTGTGTGAATGGAAATGTGGTTGTATTGAAAAAGTAGCTTCCCATTGACAAAAAATTATAAATAGACCCGGTAGCCCCAAAATATGTGGGTCCATAAGGCGGCATTTTGGACCTAGTAATTGTTAAAAATGATAATATCTCGGATTTATACAACAATTATCTTTTTAATAATTTCAATGTTTTGTTGGAATAATATTAAGTCTTTTTTCATTAATTTAAGTCCTTTTTTATTGGAGCAAACCTAAGTTTTTTTATTATTTTTTTCAAAAAAACAGTTTTTTTGGCACATTCAACCGCGTTTTTTAATATGAGCGCGATTAAGCACAATTTTCTTTTTTACGTATGTTATAAAAGACACCAAAGCGCATCATACATGTGAAAATCAAGATGTCGCGACTTTCTGCTCCCTTGGGGCCAAAAACCCATCTTATGCACCCTCATCCTTTGGCCCGGGTTTCAAATAACTCGGTGTTTTAAAATTTTTCCAAGACACCCTCTTAAATTTTTAACGATCAACGAATTTATATAAACATCCACAATCCATCCACTTTTTCCCCACACGTTTCAAAGCGAAAGTTGGAACGTCTCCACCTGATTGCATAATTATCTTACGCAACTTCATTAATAAATATATAAATGAGCATAATCCAACGCGAGTGTTAAGTATGTACACCCCGCAGCTGAGAATTAATTGAATTAACGCGCAGCTTGCGGACGTTATCCGCTCGCCTTGGGAACCGGTAGGAAACGCTTGCAAAAATAGACTTCCAGGAGGATTTCAGGAATCTGGAAAACGAGTTCTCGCGGAATCGCAAAAAAAGGCGGTTTTGATAAATGCGAGATAAAGGCGGTAAACGGTATGCGTGGAATTCAACACACGCGGTGCAACGAGCGATTCCAAATCGTGCACCCGAGCAGGCATACGCTATCTCGCTGCAC